>JAUMIR010000003.1:84780000-87280000 GCA_030847615.1 Gambelia wislizenii
GTATAGATATGCTCTAATGGAGTCAATCAAAAGTGGTATGAGAGAAGCTGTGTTGTCCTTTGGTTTATACAAATGCGCACATTTCCCACTTTCACATTTTTCATCCCGCTGTCATCTCTGATCAAAGAGGCTTTGTGGGTTTCTGCAGCTTCCCAACTGTTTACTAGAGTTACAAGTAAGCTACCTTCTGGCAGTGATGCCTCTCTCATACTATATTCAGTTCAGCTGAGTTTTGAGAAAAAAGAGACCAACTTTCTCCAGCCTTAATAATTATGTTAAAAGAGAATGTCAGCAAAACAGCTTGGCTGAGAAAATCCAGATCTGCCAGAATTCCCTCTATTAGCACAACCATTAAAGACATAAGTATCTCCTCCTTTTTAACAGACAGGTGACCCTTATTGTACCATATTAGCACATCTGTGAAAGAGACTGAAATATGACATGTTCATGATGTCAGATACAGATGTAATTGCATTGTGGGATGTATTTGCAAACTTTTACTCTAGGCAAGGTCAGTTACAGCAACGATGCTGCTCTCATTTTGTAAGTTGGCGGGGGCACGTAAACATTTTATAGACACAACATGCTTTCCTGTCTCTAAAGTATCAAAAATGTTTGAACTGAAAGCTTGGAATCGATGAAAAATAATCTTTAAAAAATTAAGCGGATGCCTACTGTTTCTGGTTAACAATTACAACTTTGTAAGAGGCAGGGTCATGCAATTTCATGGCTGTGATATCTGTTTGTTTGACTGAGCAATTTCCTTTTATTTATTTATTTTTATTTTTATTTTTTGCCATCTAGTAAAATTCGTTGTTACCTTTTCCAGGTAAGCTCCCTGGGGTTTCTTTACTTTGTGCTGTGGGTATATTTCTAATCCTCGCAAGACCCGCTGCAGGGGGCAAAGTAAAGAGCTGTTTTAAAGTGAGCAAGAGTGCACACAGGCATAGAAAATATAAAGCTGGGAGGGGGGAACTGGGGCTCTGAAAAGTAAAGGCAGCCATTACTTTTGAGATGAAGCAACCTGTCCCACAGCTGGTGAGAATGTTTGAATACACTCCCCCACCTGCTGAGCAAGCTAACAGATTTTAAAATATATTGAACAGGGATTGCAGCATGTAGTACTGTAGGGGCGAGTACCGAGTTTAAAGCAACGTGATGTAATAACTGGTGAATTTTATCTTTGCTCTTGCTTTAAACAAAAGAGAGAAAGCAAGAGGAATGATTATATTGGTTGTTTATTCCCCAGTGCTATCTTTGATTAAAACACTTTCACAGGAGCCTCATTTAGCAAAAGATTTGTTACAGAAGCACCAGCAAACAATTAACTTGATAAGATCTTTCAAAAACTAGGGATAAGCTGAACTCAACTCAAATCCTACCAGTTTCCAGCATCATTCTTGCTGCTGAAATGCCTTCAGCTGTTATATGTTCGTTCATCTTCCCAGAAGAAAGCTTCAAGAAGATGAAAATATCAAAACTGCATTAATAACTGATCCTCAAACATGGAATCCTATTATCCAAAGACTCTGTTTAGCTTTGGCATTAATTGGTGAATGACAACAAACATCCATCTTGCCACAAAGTTCAAGGCCAAAACATCTGCCCTAACTTTCCTATTTCCTCCTACATTCCCTACTTTTATGACTGCTGGATCTGATGAAGATTTCTAAAGAACTTAAATGCATGCATATTTTTGTGATATCTTGGTTAGCCTAGCTGTGGGTTTTCTTTTTATTCATGAACCATGAGGGGCCTTTGTTGACTCTTGGCTAATTCCAGGCCATTCAGTGCAGTAGATTGAACCCATTTGGCTGGGCACATTGAAGTGAGAAAAGACAGTGATACCACTTAGAATCATAGAATCATAGAGTTGGAAAGACCACAAGGGCCATCTAGTCTAACCCCCCCCCCGCCATGCAGGAATAAACAATCAAAGTATTCCCAAGAAATGGCCATCCAGCCTCTTTTTTAAAACCTCCAAAGAAGGAGACCCCACTATACTCCAAGGCAGTGCATTCCACTGCCAAACAGCTCTTACTGTCAGGAAGTTCTTCCTCATGTTTAGGTGGACTCTTTTTTCCTATAGTTTGAGTCCATTGCTCCATGTCCTAGTATCTGGTACAGCAAAGAACAAGCTTGCTCCATCCTCAATATGATATCCCTTCAAATATTTAAACATGGCTGTCATATCACTTCTTAACCTTCTCTTCTCCAGGCTAAACATACCCAGCACCCTAAGCCACTCCTCATAGGGCATGGCTTCCAGACCTTTCACCATTTTGGTTGCCATCCCCTGGACACACTCCAGCTTTTCGATATTCTTCTTGAATTGTGGTGCCCAGAACGGGACACAGTATTCCAGTTGAGGTCTGACCAAAGCATAATAGAGTGGCAGTATTATTTCCCTCGATCTAGACACTATACTCCTTTTGATGCAGCCTAGAATCACATCAGCTTTTTTAGCTGCTGCATCACATTGCTGACTCATGTTCAGCTTTTGGTCTTCTAAGATCTCTTTTGCATATACTGCCACTTTGCCTAGCCTGCTTGTGCATGTGACAAGGCAAAGTGAAAAGGGCATAATTTACAGCTGGAGAAAGCAGCAAGTAGATCTCTGGGGTGATTTCCTATCAATTGGCAAGGGTTTCTGACTCCCCCCACCCAACAATACCAGTAAATGCAAGTAGCTTCTTTATCCCTAATTAACCTGTTGAAATGAAGAATGGGGCAAGAGTGGGAACCAGGCATTTGTTTTTGGGAGAAAGGCTGGGAAGTTCACCTGTAGTATAGAAAACAAATTCTTTCACACTTTCCTATCAGCATAATTTACAGAAGATTACTCAGACTTATTGGAGGAATTAGAAGTAGCCCATGTTCTCTCAGTCTGGCTCTATAGTCAGCTTCACAGCAATGCACCTACTGGCCAGAACTTGCAAAAATTACTATTTTCAGAGTTCTGTCATTTTCCCCTGGTGACCTTGGCTTTTAGCCTAGAAACTCAGCTGCCTATTCTTCAGGTTTCTTTATTATGGTATTTCCTGTTTCTTTTTGAGCATTCCATATTCTTAAGGACTAGATTTGACCTCTTTGAATGTTGTAGATAGCTTTTTCTATCCACAGTAATTCTATATACTCTTCCTGACTTTGAGCACTTCCTTTTTAAGATGGAACATAACAGAAGAAACTGTGACTGGCACATAGTAAAAGTTTTGTTTCCAGTGTAGAATTCATCCAAAAAAAAGTCATAAGAAACTGTTTTATACCAAGTCAAACAACTGGTCTTGTTAGCAGAGGAAGGAGATTTTCAGACGGGGGAAACAACCCCTCTGGAGATCGGGAGAGAAACGGGGCTGTTCTGCTGCCAGCGGTCTGTTTCACACATACCCATCCTTCTCCCAATCTCCATTTGTTCTCCCTCCGTCCTGCTTTCATTCTCCTTCTGCTATTTTCCACTATTTTTTACTAACAAAGAACTTCTGTAAGTAAAAAATAGCAGAAGGAAAATGAAAGCAGGACAGAGGGAGAACAAATGGAGATCGGGAGAAGGACGGGTGTGTGTGAAATAGAGCGCTGGCAGAGGGACAACCCCGTTTCTCTCCCGATCTCCCCCGTCTGAAAATCTCCCCCGTCTGAAAATCTCTGAAGCTAGCAGATTTATAAAATTTATTCCAGAGAAATAAACCAAACAGGAAGGGAGGTGGAGTAGCATTACACATTAAGGATGTGTAAACCCATGAAGAGATCCATGACTTAAATCCTGAGAGCCAGGTTGAAAGCATCTGGGTAAAAATCAAGGGGGAAACAAGCAGCAGGGATGTCATTGTGAGAGTCGACCACAGACCTCCAAGCCAAACTGAGGACTTGGATGATGCCTTCCTGGAACAGATGACTGCACATTCAGAAAGAGATGGAGTAGTAATGGGGGATATAAACTATCCTGGTATCTGTTGGAAGCCCAACTCTGCCAAAAATTTAAAGTCCAACAAATTCCTCACTTGCCTTGCAGACAATTTCTGGACAAATTGGGGCTATTATCTCCAGCACTTGAACTCCTGCCCTGAAGAATACTGTCTCCCTCCCCCCACATAACTCAGTTTAAAGCCCTCCTGATCAGGTTTGTGAGACCCTTAGCAAAAACATTCCTGCCAACTGCTGTGAGGTGCAACCCATCACTTGCCATCTTCATGAAATCACAGACCATGGTCCAAGAAGCCAGATCATTCCCAGAGGCACCATCTGAGCCAGTTGTTCACCTCTGCTATTCTTCTCTCCTTTCCTGGGCTCTGTCCTTCAACTAGGAGGAGAGACGAAATGACAACCTGTGCATCAAGGCCCTTCAGGTTCCTACCCAGAGCCTTGTAACCCCTATGATATCCTGAAGGCTATACCTTGAGGTGCCATTGGTTTCCCACATGGACCAAAAGTAAGGGGTAAGGGCCAGTGGGCTTCATGAGTCTTGTCAGCCTCTCTTTTACATCATTAATATTTGCCCCAGGAAGACAGCACACTTCTCAATTAGCTAACACACATTGGAAACTGCTTAATGCAGTGTAGATGTGTAAATTGCTATTGCTCAAAACAATGTGTAAGCCGCTCTGATAGCCTTGTGGCTGAAGAGCGGGGTATAAATAAATAAATAAATTTTTTTAAAAAGACAGGATTGTCAGGCCCACAAACCACTGCTTTTGTACCCTTCAGGGTTCCTGAATGATACCTGGTCCTTCTACTTCTATGTCTTACATTCCTCCAAATGTCTGCTTCCTGTGTTTGGAAACTGACCTCCTTAAAGACCTCCTCTGTGTGTTCCTCATCCGGGACTGCCTGCTTCACTCTGTCCAAGAAAACCTCATGCTCCCTAATATGCTGAAGAGTAGACATGGGCCTCAAGTTGCTGGACTTTCTTTTTCATGAAACCTTTGTAGTCTTGCCTCCTACTCAGATTAGGAAAATGGCATGGGAGGGGAGACAATGAAATATGATTGCTGCTGCAGTTGAATTTTATAGACTTACAATCTTTGTTTTAGGTAAAAAATAAAAACACCAAGAGATTCAGCTACAAATCTCCACAGTGTGTAGTTTGAGCCATAGTCACAAATGTAATCTCAGTTTAATAAATCCCTCTCCCTCTCTCAGAGCTGAATACTTAAAGCATGTTTAAAATTTTCAGTTTTCTCTAAGATGTGTATGTGTGTGGGTAAGCACACATATGCGCACACTTGTGTTTCTCCTTGAGGCTCAAGGAGGAATGTGATTGCAGGCAGTAGAGAAAATATGTACATGAAGCTGGAAGTTTGTGTGAAATGGAAGGCAGTATGAAAATACAAGCCACTCTGATCTTGGGGGACAGGGCAAAATATAAATTGAAATAAATAAATACAGTTGTCCCTCCACTTTCGCGAACTTAACATTCGCGGTTTTGATTATTCGCGGTTTTGGGAGAGCCCCCGCGGGCCCCCCCAAAACCGCGACAGGGGCCTCCGGAGGCCCCGTGAAAACCCTGGGAAGGGGGTGGGGAGGGCAGGGGAGGCCTTCATGGGGCCCCCGGAGGCGCTCCGGAGGCCCCATGAAGGCCTGAGGAGGGAGTGGGGAGGGCCAGGGAGGCAGGGGAGTCCAGGGAAAGTGGTGAGGGGAGCGACAACGGGGCCTCCGGAGGCCTCGGGGGTCGCTTGGGGAGGGCGGGGGGCGGCAGGGAAAAGCGACCGCGAGGCCTCCGGAGGCCTCGGGGGTCGCTTGGGGAGGGCGGGGGGCGGCAGGCAGAAGCGACCGCGAGGCCTCCGGAGGCCTCGGGGGTCGCTTGGGGAGGGCGGGGGGCGGCAGGGAGACGCGACCGCGAGGCCTCCGGAGGCCTCGGGGGTCGCTTGGGGAGGGCGGGGGGCGGCAGGCAGAAGCAACCGCGAGGCCTCCGGAGGCCTCGGGGGTCGCTTGGGGAGGGCGGGGGGAGGCAGGCAGAAGCGACCGCGAGGCCTCCGGAGGCCTCGGGGTCGCTTGGGGAGGGCGGGGGGCGGCAGGCAGAAGCGACCGCGAGGCCTCCGGAGGCCTCGGGGGTCGCTTGGGGAGGGCGGGGGGCGGCAGGGAGAAGCGACCGCGAGGCCTCCGGAGGCCTCGGGGGTCGCTTGGGGAGGGCGGGGGGCGGCAGGCGGAAGCGACCGCGAGGCCTCCGGAGGCCTCGGGGGTCGCTTGGGGAGGGCGGGGGGCGGCAGGGAGAAGCGACCGCGAGGCCTCCGGAGGCCTCGGGGGTCGCTTGGGGAGGGCGGGGGGCGGCAGGCGGAAGCGACCGCGAGGCCTCCGGAGGCCTCGGGGGTCGCTTGGGGAGGGCGGGGGGCGGCAGGCAGAAGCAACCGCGAGGCCTCCGGAGGCCTCGGGGGTCGCTTGGGGAGGGCGGGGGGAGGCAGGCAGAAGCGACCGCGAGGCCTCCGGAGGCCTCGGGGTCGCTTGGGGAGGGCGGGGGGGCGGCAGGGAGAAGCGACCGCGAGGCCTCCGGAGGCCTCGGGGTCGCTTGGGGAGGGCGGGGGGCGGCAGGCAGAAGCGACCGCGAGGCCTCCGGAGGCCTCGGGGTCGCTTGGGGAGGGCGGGGGGCGGCAGGGAGAAGCGACCGCGAGGCCTCCGGAGGCCTCGGGGGTCGCTTGGGGAGGGCGGGGGGCGGCAGGGAAAAGCGACCGCGAGGCCTCCGGAGGCCTCGGGGGTCGCTTGGGGAGGGCGGGAGGCGGCAGGCAGAAGCGACCGCGAGGCCTCCGGAGGCCTCGGGGGTCGCTTGGGGAGGGCGGGGGGCGGTAGGGAGAAGCGACCGTGAGGCCTCCGGAGGCCTCGGGGGTCGCTTGGGGAGGGCGGGGGGCGGCAGGGAAAAGCGACCGCGAGGCCTCCGGAGGCCTCGGGGGTCGCTTGGGGAGGGCGGGGGGCGGCAGGGAGAAGCGACCGTGAGGCCTCCGGAGGCCTCGGGGGTCGCTTGGGGAGGGCGGGGGGCGGCAGGGAAAAGTGACCGCGAGGCCTCCGGAGGCCTCGGGGGTCGCTTGGGGAGGGCGGGGGGCGGCAGGGAAAAGCGACCGCGAGGCCTCCGGAGGCCTCGGGGGTCGCTTGGGGAGGGCGGGGGGCGGCAGGGAGAAGCGACCGCGAGGCCTCCGGAGGCCTCGGGGGTCGCTTGGGGAGGGCGGGGGGCGGCAGGGAAAAGCGACCGCGAGGCCTCCGGAGGCCTCGGGGGTCGCTTGGGGAGGGCGGGGGGCGGCAGGGAGAAGCGACCGTGAGGCCTCCGGAGGCCTCGGGGGTCGCTTGGGGAGGGCGGGGGGCGGCAGGGAAAAGTGACCGCGAGGCCTCCGGAGGCCTCGGGGGTCGCTTGGGGAGGGCGGGGGGCGGCAGGGAAAAGCGACCGCGAGGCCTCCGGAGGCCTCGGGGGTCGCTTGGGGAGGGCGGGGGGCGGCAGGGAAAAGCGACCGCGAGGCCTCCGGAGGCCTCGGGGGTCGCTTGGGGAGGGCGGGGGGCGGCAGGGAGAAGCGACCGCGAGGCCTCCGGAGGCCTCGGGGGTCGCTTGGGGAGGGCGGGGGGCGGCAGGGAGAAGCGACCGCGAGGCCTCCGGAGGCCTCGGGGGTCGCTTGGGGAGGGCGGGGGGCGGCAGGGAGAAGCGACCGCGAGGCCTCCGGAGGCCTCGGGGGTCGCTTGGGGAGGGCGGGGGGCGGCAGGGAGAAGCGACCGCGAGGCCTCCGGAGGCCTCGGGGGTCGCTTGGGGAGGGCGGGGGGCGGCAGGGAAAAGCGACCGCGAGGCCTCCGGAGGCCTCGGGGGTCGCTTGGGGAGGGCGGGGGGCGGCAGGGAAAAGCGACTGCGAGGCCTCCGGAGGCCTCGGGGGTCGCTTGGGGAGGGCGGGGGGCGGCAGGGAAAAGCGACCGTGAGGCCTCCGGAGGCCTCGGGGGTCGCTTGGGGAGGGTGGGGGCGGCAGGGAAAAGCGACTGCGAGGCCTCCGGAGGCCTCGGGGTTGCTTGGGGAGGGCGGGTGGAGGGCTGTCATTATTCGCGGAATTTTCACATTCGCGGGGGTCTGCGGAACCTAACCCCCGCGAATGTGAAGGGACAACTGTAACATACATCCCTTCTAAGCATAGTTCACATCTGCTGTAGTTAAGACTCCCACAGAATACTGATGGACAGAAACAGCAAGTCAGATACTGGTTGAAGAAGGACCCCTTGTGGTTAGTTGCAGGGCAGCTGAATAAATTCATGCTAGAAAGCAGCTTCTGTTCTATTTAGATCATAGAGTGGAGGTCAGTTTTTCAGAGAAATAACAGGGTTTTTTTACAGGGCCAAGATTTAGGAGATTATCAGACATGGTGGAATATGGCAAAAAACCACATTCCAAACCATGCCAGAAGAATGGGAGGAGAACAGAGAGGGCGACATTAGCAGACACTGCATCCTTCTGCTGTCTTAGGGGCATAGTGCTACTGCAGAGGAGGCTTCCCTTTCTCATTGGCAGGGAAAACAGTGAATAAAAAGGGACGCCTTATTCACGGCCGCACTATCCCCCAGGATGCTGGAAGATGATGAGGTCTGATAATCTTGCCTGTACTGGTTCTCATCGCGATCTTCTGACATGGTTTTTGCTGTGTCTGATCATCTCCATAGATTCATATCCCAATGTACACAAATGCATCCATCACGTTCAATAGGGCATCCTGATGCATGCCAGTTAATTTGATGCATATCATTGCTGGCTTACTGGTTGGGATGAATTCTTGCATCCAACTCTTCTTACTCTTAGACCTAATGAAATAATACCAGTATGCTCAGAAAAAGAAGAACAAATCTGCTGTGTTTGCTCCATGCTATTAGTGTGATGTGTATTTTCGCCGGTTCCTCAGTCTTTATTATATATTTCCCTCTCTTTTCTCACAGTATCTTCCCTTCTATTGTTAAAACCAAGCTCCCCTGCTCTCTCTTTCTCCATCTTCCCTCCCTCCACACAAACAGTTCATAAACACTGCATTGTAGATTCCACCACCACCCCAGTTTTTCTCCCTTTCTGCTAGATTCTGAATATATAAATAAAATATACATGCAGAGGTCTGCTAGCTGACTTGTGGCTTTGGTTACATTTCAGGCCTGTTCATTTCTTTTCTACACTGGGGGAAAAGGGGGGGGGAGTACTGGAACATAGAAAGGAGAAAAAACAGGCTGTTATTCAGTATACTTCCTTTACATTAAAACTTCATCCCCTCCTGTCTTGCTTTAAACAACCTCTATGAACCATGCCTTACTCCTGGGACTGAGGTGCTGGCATTTCTTATGAGCCATTAGATTTACACCTGCCAGCTCTGTTTCTTGAAAATCAGAAAGTTCTGCTTGGACAATTTATAGCCTGCAGCAGTTTGCAAGATATTGAGATAAGACTGTTCCTATGCGTCAACATGGGATTCCATGTTTCCATAGGGATCAGGTCCTATACTCTCCCACATATCACGAACTTGACATGTGCAAATAGCAATCACTACCACCTACTCTGATTGTTCTTAGAGAATATATCCATAACAAGCTTTCACATGTTGTGATGCTGATAGTCAGAGGCACGCAAGTGACTGCACAATTCATTTTTATGTCAGAGAAAATTTATGATGAACTATCTCTAATACCCCCTTAGAGACAGTGTGTTGTTCTTTTCCCTTTAACAATCAGAGAACAGAATTAATACTGCTTAACAGAAGGTTGGGGAATCTATGACCCTCAAGAAGTTGGATTGCTATTCCCAGCAGATCCATCCAGCTTGACCATTGGTGAGGGGTGAGGGGAGTAGAAGTTCATCAACATCTGGTGTGGTACAGGTTCTCTACCCCTCATTTAACAAAAAAAATGTTTAACAGTATGGTCCCATGAATGCCACTGGATTTCCACTGGGTTAGGGTGGACTCTTACATGCCACCATAACAGAGGCTAAGCACCACCATAAAATGGGCACAACAGGACACAGATGTGCATAATATTTGCTCATACTATTGTACATGTATTTGGAAATACTGTACAGTAATGTAAAAATCCAACACATCTCACCATAATATTGAAGTCTGCGACAATGGCATTCTGTTGGTGTCTTATGTATGTGTATGTTCCCTTACACAAGTTGGTGAACATTTTAGGCCAGTACCTAATGGCCATATTCAGCTGAAGATTACAAAAACTAAATTACATATGTGGTGCCATGATGCATTATTATGAATGGTGCATTGGTTGTACAATTGTACATGGTTGTGCATTTCACATTTTGCATCAATAAACAATTTGTATTTGGTTGTGCACATCACAATTCTATAACAAGGTAGTGTTGCACAGCCATGGCATGAGTTCATGTGCATAAAATTATGTTACATCTCTTTGATTCAGGATCTTGGCAAACAGTCTGCCAATCTGAAGGACTGCTCTGTTGTCCAGGTACTGTTGATGGACCAACTCACAGTTCCTGCTCTCTCTTCTTAGGAATCTTTATTTTAAAACCAGATATGGACTGAAGACTTCAAACAGAAAATTCCTTCAACAGAAGATTGACACGTCTAAAATAAAATACATGGCCAGCCCAAGACAGAACAACAAATGGCACACCCTACCCTCTCAATCTGGCTGTACAGAACCCAGTGCCAGCCAAGTTATTCTGTTAGATGAAGTAGAAAATCCCATAAGAACATCTCCCCAACCCTAGCTGAAGAAATACAATAATAACATCACATAGCTATTTACTGACATTTTGTGACTAACCTTTTTGTACCCGAGGCAATCACCTCACTCTGCCTAATGATAGGACCGGTCCTGGGAAGAGGGAGTGCCACTCTATGCAGGATCAGTTTTTTTCCCCTACAATTTTCACTGCCTGTGTATGGATGAAGTGGGAAATCTAATCCATTTTAGGAACTGCATGTATTGAATAAGGAGCAAGGTTTAGTTCTTCCACATGAATGCATTATGTGGGATATGATGATATATTTTTGTAGATATAAGTTGAACATGGAGGTACATCAGGATAAATCATTACATGATCAATATGGAATCACAACAGCTTCCAGCACACCATGATCTTCTCACATGGAACTACTACCATGATACTACCATAAGCCTTACAGATCCGTGCACTCTTGATTGCAGTAAGTGAAGAAGTCCATTTCTTAACTTCCAGTGTTATTATTGTTAAGTGCCTTCATGCTGACTCCAACTTATGGCGACCCTATCATAAGATTTTCTTGACAAGATTTATTCAGGGAAGATTTGCCATTGCCTTCTTCTAAGGCTGAGAGAGTGCGACTTACCCAAGATTAGCCAGTGGGTTTCCATGGCTGTGCATGGATTCAAGCCTTGCTCTCCCAGAGTTTTAGTCCAATACTCAAACCATGACATTATGCTGGCTCCGTTAACTTCATTACAAATTTCATTTAATGGATACGTAGCAATCTAATTTGATTGGACCTTCACAAGGCATTGATGTTGTTAATTTCTAGGCTGGCACTTTTTTGGACTGCTAGAAATCTATTCTAACTTCCTGTGCAGATTAACTACAGTGACCTGGCTTTCATTTTTATGCAGTGCAGTCCATCAACTAGAGACAAGTGTGGCTACAATTATTCCACTCAGACATATCTAGACATTATGACTTGGGAGTCATTCACACGGGGGTAAAAAAATCCAGATTAAATTTGGACTACTTTGACCCAGAGCTGTGGTGCATGAAATTTGGGCTGCTCTGGCCCAGATTTAAGCGCCACACCTCTGGCCAAAGCCCGAATCTGCATTTAGATTTTTACTTGCTGTCAGTGGCTTAAGGGAGAACAGCTACCACTGGGGCTTCACATTCAGGGATCTCAGAGGGGCAACTATGTGCTGGAAATATTGAAATAGTTTAAAAATCAGGTTTACAATGTTCCCTGTTAAACAATCCACACTGTGCCTCACTCCTGGAAAGTACAGCCAAATAGCAGAGTATACAGTATTCACACGCAGCAGTATTTAGCATAATAATCTTAGCATGCATGTAAAACCACAGCTTAGATATAACAAAAACACCCTTATCCAATCCCAAGTTATTTGTTTAGTAAAAATAAACACTCAAGACTCATGAATGTAGTTTAAAAGTACAAAAACTCATTTTACTTACAGTTTCAGAGCTCTATACGTGGCAGAAATTCAGTACAGCATCAAAATAAACTAAAAGTACTAAAAATGTCTAAAAACTACATTGTTACAAAAGAATATGCATGACTCCCTTAGAGGGAGTTCTCTCACTACCAAAACATGGTGAGATGTGTGGAGAAGGAACACCCTCGTGGCTGGCTTCTAGACAAAGGAGGAAACTTAGACAATCCCCCTTTCCCTAGATGCCCAATAGCAAAACATTCAGAAGTTACATCAACACATCCTATCTGGCTTCTCAGTTAACCCTTCAGTAGCAAAACTTTTCCACTTATTGGATTGCAAACTATATATTCCAATAGGAAAAACAAAGCCCCAGCAGTTGCCTCTCTCTGAAGCCAGAATGGGCGGCTAAACTTGTGATGGAGGGGAGGAGGGGCCACCTGTTCTAGCTTCAGAGAGAGCAATTACGGTTGAGGCATTGTTTCATGGAGGGCAATTGAGCTCCCTGACAGCAAAATCTCTGTTGTAGCTGCTTTCTCTGAAGCCAAAACAGGCTGCTAGCCTCACAATGCAGGGGTGGGGTGTGTGCTACCTGTTCTGGCTTCTGAGAGAGCAACTACTGCTGAGGCTTTGCTTTCACAGAGGGTGATTGAGCTCCATGAAAGCAAAGCCTCGGTGGTAGCTGCTCTCTCTGAAGTCAGAATAGGTGGCATCCCTCCCCCATTGCGAGGCTAGCTGCCTGTTCTGGCTTCACAGAGAATGTCTACTGCTGGGACTGCTTTCACAGAGCTCAAGCTGGTGGTTGTGCACCAGAAAAGCTGCTACCAGTGGTAGCTGCCCTGTCTGAAGGCAAAACAGGTGGCTAGCCTCATGATGGCAGACCTCGCCAGGGGTTCTGACCTCAGCAAGAGCAATTACCACTATGGGGGCTGTGCCTTTGGAATGAGAAGTGGCACTGAGAGGGGGGGATGGTGGAGCCTCAGGCCTTCCTCTCCTCCCCATGCCCCCCCGAATCCAGAATGGATGGATTGATCACAGAGTAATTTTCTTTGGAGTTTCAAGCAAACTTGAATCACATGGCAGTTTTCTCTGGAGTTTCAAACAAACTCTGGAGAAAACCATGGTTTTCTAAAACCTAGATTAAGGGAGGTTACATCGTGTGCCCTTTTCACACCAGATTTGGGGAAAAGGCTGCACATCGTGTGGCATTATCAGGCCAGATCCAGGGGGGGGGGTCAAATTGTTTAATAGTGTGAATGCCCTCTAGGTGTTAGACGAGGTGTTAGAGTCATGTATTTGATTGGTCCCATTTTTTTTCAGTTACGGGTTCTCTCTAATTTTGGATTACAGGCAGACAATATTCATAACATCTGTTCTAGATTTCATATGAAGTACAGTATTTAATCAAAGTGAGTTGTTACATTCCTTTCCTTCCTTTCAAGGTACAGAATTAGGGCTATGGAAGATAAAGGAGAACAGAGTCCTCAGAAAAGTCTGAAGAGCTCCAAAGAACAGTAGCAGGGTTCCCATATCAACAGCAAAAGGTGTGAAGTCGAAGGCTTTCACATCCGGCATCCATAGATTTTCCTTGGGGTTTTTTCCGGGCTGTGAGGCCGTGTTCTGGAATAGTTTCTTTCTGACATTTCGCCTGCATCTGTGGCTGGCATCTTCAGAGAAAGATGACATCTCTGAAAATGGCATTCTCTGAAGATGCCAGCCACAGATGCAGGCGAAACGTCAGAAAGAAACTATTCCAGAACACGGCCTCAAAGCCCGGGAAAAAAACCCAAGGAAAATCTAAGCAAAATGTGTGTTCTTTAAAAAAAATGGCAATCTATTTCATGAGAGAAATATAGCAGAATGGAATTCCCTCACATTAGTACTTCAAGGTCTTATCAAGTCCTTATTGAAAGCAGTGCAGAACACAAAGGGAATGTGATACTAAACATGTTTTCCTTGGCCAGTTACATCTGAATGCCAATGCAAACACTTTAACGCCAGTGAAGGCCACACAAAGTACTTAATTGTGTCAAGTGGAGAGAGGCACTTTAAATAAGAGATCCAAAAGACATCCATTCTTGCACCACTTAACTGAAGGACCAATTCAGTTATAGTAGCAATGGAGGATTGTACATCCTATCAGTACTACAGGAGAGATCAGGACTAGTCAGTGCTTTAACTAGTGTAAAGAGCTAGAAGTCATAGTCTATTCCAATTGCTCCCGAATTTGGATCCTAGGATGTTGTTGAACTTCAGGAGGTCCCACCCAGCATGTCCAATGGTCTGGGAGGAGAAATCCATTCAGAGGGAAGTAAAGCTTGGGAACCACATTTTAAGAACATCAGAACAGCCCTGAGGACCAGCCCAAAGCCTATCTAACCCAGAAGCCTATTTCCCACTGGGAAGCAGATGCCTGAATGAAGCCAGTAAGAATGATGTGTAAACAACAACCACATCTTCCTGTGGTTTCCAAGTGGCTGGTATTCAGAAGCATTCTTCTCTTAACCAAAAAAAAAAAGTTTAAAACCAAGTTTCTTTCAGTCCTTGCTATAGCCCTCAGATGAGGGGGGTGGGGATTGGTTGTGCTCCAGGATGGAGTTAACATCATGTGTCACACAAGGTTCTGAATCAGGGCTAAGCTGCTTCACTTGCTCCGTATAGATCAACCCCAGGGTAGGGATAAAAGTTCAGTTCGAACAACTGGCTGAAGGATGAAGAAGGGAGAGGAGGGAACAGAAGGGAGCCCCTATCCCTGCTATATGGACAATATTGTCTTTATATGATGTTTTTTTAAAAAAAACAACAACAGCAGAGACTCTCTGAAAAGCCTGCAAGTGTATGGGAAAGATGAATGGGGAGGGAGAAGAGGAATTGTATCATCTTTGCCTATACAGCTATGTCCCATCTTATAGGTATGAACAGACCTTAGCAAAGAAATACACCAAAACAGCAGAAATCTATCCATTACAATTCCAACTGCAACACTTATTGGAAAATCAATGGATGAATAACAGTAGGAGCCCTTTGTCTGAAACACTTCAGTCTGGATCCAGACCATGAATCTGTGTCTCAGAGTAGCAGGTTTACTTTTGCTTTGTGGAGTCCAAACGAGGCTACTTTGCTGATGTAGTTTTTCCCCTGATCATCCATTCCCTGGCATCATACAGTGTGTCTGGAAGTAGTTCTCTTAGAGCTAAAACTTGGCAAACACAGGAAATGAAATTCTTATCTCAATGTCTGGGGGAGTTAAGCAAGTGAAGCTGATGGCACTTGAAATGAGGAAAACAGACCTGGGAGAAATGAATCATTGATAGAAGACCCTAAATATTAATAAGAGACAAGAAGAGAGGATACTCCATTCAACTTTGCACTTAGCCCAAATGCTTGGATATGCTCAGACTGCAGCAGAAGCACTCTTGCCTGCTGAATGAACTGCTCAAAACCAGCAGGAGACAGTTTTGTGCACTGAAGAAATGGGGTCTTTCCAAACGTAGAGTAGATTATTTAACAGATCCGAAAGGCACACAGCAGCAATGCTTTAGGCTAAGCAAGGTTTCAGTATCAAAATATCAGTTCAGAATTTACTCTCGGTCTTTCATGGATCACTAAGGGAAAGAGCCTATATGAGGAAGGGCCAACTGAAATCCAAAATAACTGCAAAGTATCTTCAGCATCTTCAGCTGTTTTTGACACTCATATCACTAACAGATGCACTTTGATGCAAATTCAACTTCTCTGGTCCGTTTTATTTGTCTATACAATTTATATTCCCACTTTTCTCCCAAAATGGCCTGTGCCAATGGTATGTTTTTCAGCCTACTTTTTGCTGTTGAGGTTGATAATCTTTTCACCATGTTAGTTAACCTAGAGTTGTTTTCACCACATCATTGTCCTTTTTTGTTAGAATGTTCAAAAATGGCAGTGAGACAACAAGGAAGAAAAAAGTTTAAAGGGGGTTGTGTTAAACTGTAAGACAATACTGTGAATTCATGAAGTTGATAAAAGGATTTTACACCCCCCACAAAAATAAATCCATTATAACTCAGGAACAGGAGAGGAAAATAATGGACTAGATGCATTATTTTACTTTTGCATTTAATGTACACTTGAACAGAACTTTATTTGCTCTGTGAATTATATAAATGGAGAAGAGAAAAAACCAAAGAAATGTCATTATTAAAGAGCATCCCATGGGCTTTAATGACAGGAATATACTTTCCTGCTACTGCTTTTTATGGCAATCAGAAACGAATTATGTTGGAAGGTTCTCCCCCATCCCCTGCATTTATCCAGTACCTGTCAGAAAACATGGATAAAGAGAGAAGGCAGTGATGCTAAACTTCCAGATGGTCCTAGAATATCCTTCCATTCTTCCCAGCCTACAAGTTAACACATTTATTCTGGCCATTATAAAATGAACAAATATTCATCTGGGCCAACACTACCATAGTCAGATTGAGGCAGCCTTTTTAGGAAATTATCAGACGCCCTTAATATGGCATTACATGAATGCCAGGAGATCGTCAAAGGACTTCCGTTTCAGATGATGTCGTCCCCATCCTGTTATGCTCCCGTGCTGGTCCTGTTTTGCCCTCATTGCTTTTTATTCACGGCTTGAGCCATTAACAGATCACCCGTTCTGTTCCTGTCACAGAACGACGGGCGAGTGAAAAGGTGCCCCATTTCCGTAGTGTGATGCCAGCCACAGTGGGAGGTCCGTTCCAGAACACTTCTGGGTGCGATCGGGACATCCAGATAAGTGACACCCTTTTTTGTACCCTCCCCAGGTTACCTGGGGTTTTTTAAGTGCATTTTTGTGCTTGCTGTCATTTTTAAAAGTGTATCTGACTTTTTATTATTTTTGAATTTCCTGTGCATTCATCCTCTCGCGAGAATAGCCCAAGATTTCAACCAGGAAGTGAATGCAGCTCCGTGCAAGCTGCATTCACTCCATGGCTGCTGAGGGAAGGGGAGGATCACGCAATCAAGGTAAGTGTGAATGTTTTTGTTAGTGTGCCGGGACAGGGTTGGGAGGGTAGGGGGAGAGGAGATAGCAAGATGGGGGACACTATTTTTGTCCCTGTCTGAAAATCTCCTTAGATAGCACATTTTGATGGTCATGAAAGGGCACCCAATTGTTAGCTGTTTAATTTGTTATTGTTGTACTTTTGCTGACAAGAATGGGGAAGGTACTTGTGGAATGTTCTGCCCTGGATGCCAAAAGTAACTTGGCTGGTTCTGAGGTCTGTGCATCTTAAGATGAAGGTGGTGGTGTGGAGTGCCATGTCCTGTTCTGCCTCAGGCAGCAGTGTTTCTTTGGCTAGTCCTGTGATATATTAGCACTCTTATAATTATTTTTAGCATATATATGCATATAGTAACTTGGCAAAGGGAAGCTTTTCCCCTTTTGAATTTCTCCCCACCACCACCACCAAATTATATCAGTATGCATCAATTGCAACAATCCAAATTTGGCAAACTTTTAATGAGAGAAAACAGCAAAGCAATTTTTTCAGTCTGAGCTGCTTTCAGTGCCTCTGGAATCCCCAAAGGACACCAAATAGTGAAGAGATAGGCTCTAGTTTTAATTATTGTATTAAAATTCTTCCAAGCTAGTACACAACCATTAGAAAGGCAAGTTAATTAAAATGCCTGCACAGTTCCTTTCATACTCTGTGAAGGGTTCTATAACATTTTCCTCTTATTGCTACCCTAATGTTAGACCCCAAAGTCTCTCTCAAATTTGTTTATACAAACATTTTTTATAAACAAAACTACTTTTCCCCATAAGAGTGGATAGATTCCACCAGGACCTGTTTAAGGAATTTTGGGGGGCCCTGCAATGCTTTATTTTTTTGGGGGGGGGCATATGTTTATCTCAAATCAATGTGACCTAACTCAACCTAAGCTATTCACAGTACAGGATATTCAGATGTTTTTGCAGGAGGAGTTTTTCCAGGAGGAGGGTTACTACGGGGGGGGGCACAATGATGGGGGGCCCTGTGGATGCTGACGCCACTGGTGCCTTAAATCGATCCTGGATTCTACTGGTTTTGAAGTACAAGATGAAGAAGTGACATCTTGTAACACCACTGAGGGGAAGTAACACCTGTCTCACTTCACACTTGGATTGGGGGGGATCACAACACATCCTACATGGAAGCGAATCACTTCTACTTCTGAAAGAAAGCAGCAGGTGTCTATGGAAACATACATTGTATGGACAAACCATTTCCTAGCCAGGGACCAATTGGAAAGAAAGTTTGGTCCAAGCCTCGTTAATGTCCTGCTTTTCAATTACCTTTTCTTTGTACCACAGAGATCATTGGAGGTATTACCAAGTTAGAGCTTAGAAAATGTACTTTTCTGGACTCCACATGCTGGAAGGCATGCTCCAAAGGGGTAGTTTTCCCAATCTCAGCTCTTGAGATTGTGACAAATTTCAACTAAGGATGCTTTCAGATGAATGTCTCTTAGCAGTATAGATTAAGAGGCATTGTCCAGTTATACTGTGTTTCCATCCTTAAGTGATATCCTGTGGTTAGATAAAAAGGACTGGTGGGAAAGTACAGAGAATTAAGTGTTACTTTCCCACCAGTCCTTTTTATCTAGGCAATGTGATTGCACAATAAAAGAGTAAACTGAAAGCATCCTAAAACTTTTAGTGCCTTTGTCTCCCTGATGAAAACTTTGTTATGTGCCTTCAAGTCAGCTCTGACTTATGGCAACCCTATCCTAGAGCTTTATTGGCAAGATTTCTTCAGAGGAGCTTTGCTATTGCCGTCTTCTAAGTCTGAGAGAATGTAACTTGCCTAAAGCTACCCAGTGGGTTTCCAAGGCCAAGCAGAGAATTGAATCCTGGTCTTCCAGAATCTTATTCTAACCCTCGAACTGCTACACTATGCTGGCAAAGACCTGGTATGCCAAATGACTGAAAAGGGCCTTCTTAGCAAGTCATTTGTAATCATGAAGCAGATTTGTTTACATATCGTCAAACCCATTGCACATTCACTTGCTTAGAAAAAAAACATGAGTTTAATATTCATGTAAACTAGTGTGGGTACTATTGTGGCAAAACTACCACCCTTCTCCACTTAATTATCACAAACACTTTATCATCCATCACGGTTAATTAAGATGATTTCTCAGAACAGAAATGGGACAAGATTTACAGCCACACATAACCTCTTCTTGACTGCTACTGCCTTTTCTGGCTTTGGTTAACACTGCAATGTAACAAGTGTGTGTTCTAAGAGGGTCCATCCCCAAAGACTTGTATTAGGAGTATGTCTTCTTCATTCAGTGCTCACACAGTTGGTTCAAAGAGGGGGTCTGACAAGAGCTATTCAGTGACAGAGCTTCAACTGAGCTGCCCCGGTGATCCTTTCCATGTAGTCGCAAAGCATGTTGAAGACCAGACTGCATTTGAGGGATGAGGGAAAAGAAAGATTTCACAATCTCCTACATACTGTAAAGGTACAGCATGTCATATGAAGAATTAAAAAAACCCTCTCCCCTGCCCTGACACGGCATGAGGGAATTGACATACAGCTAAGCATTATTTCTCACACCTCTGTTTCAAAGTACTGTATTCTAATGCTGTTAGGATCAGAGAAATGCAATTGCCCTCCAATCTTACTAAGTCCCCTTCTTGGAGTTACAAAGACACTCTGAGCTGCAGAGTGGCAGAGCCTTACATTGCCCACCCTTCCTGAAATGTGAAGGACCACAGCTCAAGAGTAATGCCCACATTTTACATGTGGGAGGTCCACGTTTCAGTGCCTGCCATCTGCAGTTAAAAGGATTAGGCAATGGGTGAGACCTCTGAGATTAAGGTGACATAAAGGTTGTCCAAATGGTGAAAAAACTCACAGAAGGAGAATCCTACCTGTCCTAATGGCATTCCATGAGATTTTGCCATATTGTGAAGGAGGGGAACAAAAAAGGCCAAAAACCACTTCTGGTTTTGGTTTTCATTTTCAGGCAGAGTGGGCAAACCAAGGAAGCTCCAATTTCTAAGCTGTTATGGACACTTTGCCTTTCACAACTGAAAATACTATTTTGTATAAGGTTTCAAAATAGTATTCAGGTCCAATCCCCTTCCACATGTGTTTTCTTTCTCTTTTCTGTTCATGCTTAACTGCTTTCAAACATCCTGTGCCTACTCAAGGCTGATAAACACACAGCCTGTTCTAGGCTAATCCAGGGGTGCATTTACATGGGCAAATATTCCTCAAAATATACCGCAAAGATAGCTCATAGTTCACATGGATCGCACCACAGCATCGCCTCATTCAGAAGTGGGGGAAGGTAAAACACCCAAATATAGCATGACAAGGGATGTTGCTACTTTTGCCGGTATATTTGCAATGTAGCACATTATTGGCAGTGTAAATAACCATTCCGCTAAGGGCTACAGCAGAGCTGCACTGTGATTGGTTGCTATGATGCAGAGGTGGGCTTAAAAGAGGGGGAGTGAGGGAGGGAGAGTCAGTAGCGATTAGAGGAAACTTTGAAAAATCCTCTCTGCTATTTTGCAAGCCAGTTTGCAAACAAAAAGGATTCCCAACCATTTTCAGTCAGGGAGCATTCATTCTCCTCCTCTCTGCTGTTTTGCAAGTACGTATGTAAAGCTCTGTTCGTCAGCTATGATCCTGTGCTTGGGGGAGGGAGAGAAACCATTTCACTAAGGGCTGCAGCAGAGCTGCACTGCTATTTTGAGAGTCTGTTTGTTTGCCTAGAAAATGCTGTTAACCAAGGAGAAAAAACCTTCCATTTGATTTGTGGGCAGGGAGCTGGGGGGGGAGAGGCAAAGAGTGACTGCCTCTACGCTGTTAAGCACACGGAGTTGGGGCAAGGGCAGACATTCCTATGGCATTCCTTTGTCTCCTCTCCAATGCTTGGCCATGCCCCCAGCATATTGGCTGTGTGAATCTCAAAGCGGAAAAAATCAAAGAGCCACAAAGTATAGCTGTGTAAACATATACCGTGTAAACTACCCACCACTGATGCGGGAAAGTGCTAAAGTACAACTTAACGCAATAAAACCTGCCATGTAAACGAGCCCCAGGTTTCTTTTCTTTTACATACCTACTGCACATTATCTGACATATCCTTTTTTTTAAAAAAAAATGCTCTTTCTTTCCTTGCCTCCTGAAGCCTTCAAATTTTGTAGTTACAACATACTCATGGTGAGAAAATTTGGCTGAGATTCCACAGTCTCACCTAATTGTAGGAATTTATGTGAGCTCCTGCCTCCAAATGATAGACTTTGTAGAACTGAACACAGCAGTAAAGTAAAGTGATTTTTATTGGCACTTGGAGTTCCTGTGTTTGAGCAATGGAAAAAAAGGAGATGTAGTGATCCAAAGTGTGTAAAAGATACATTTGAAAGTTCTAGGCTCTTTACACACAGCATTGTTTTCTAACATCAGTTTTCTTAATTCATACATCCAGAAGTCCACACCCTCAACAGTATCAGGAGCTGGGACAGACAAAGAGAGATAGAGGCTTGCAAAGCTCTGATGTGTAACAATGCAAATTTTAACAAGGTGGTGTTCAAAACAGTTTCACAATAAGTGATTTACAAAGTCTTCTTGTTAGTCAGGAGTGGAGTGCAGGGGCAGACACCACTTTCCAAGAATTATTGCTTATTGACAGACATCTGAACTTGCAAACTGCTTCCATCAAAAATAAGTTTGTTCAAGGTGAATTGAGATGATAGGAGACTATCTGAATATTCTTGGCAGTGGCTAGCAACCCAGGTACCTGGGAGTAAGACCCACTGACCACAGTGGAACTTGCTTCAGAGTTGACGTGCACAGGATTGCACTGCGTGGTGTCTGATTTATAACAGCAAAGTATCACTTGATGTTGGACTCACCAAGTGACAAACATGTGTATACAAATTCATGAAGTAGCTGCATTTATAAAGTGGGGAATGAAGAAAAGCTAGGCTTAAAAACCTTTCAATGCACAGCCATGATGAAGATTACCATATCTCAAGAACCCACACAGATGTCTATTTTATAACTAATCTGCACCTGACATCCCTTTATGGTGGTAAAATTCAAAGACATAACTGTGTTAGTCTGGAATATCAGTATGCAAAGAGATTTTGTAGTACCTTTGATACTGAGAGAAAGAAGTTGGTAGCATAAGCTTTTGTTGACTGGAGTGCATCTACACTGTAGAAATAATGCAATTTGACACTACTTTAATTGTCATGGCTCCATCCTGCAGAATCCTGGGAGTTGTAGTTTTGTGAGGCACCAGCACTCTGGCAGAGAAGGTTAAAGATCTTGTAAAACCACAAATCCCTGGATTCCAAAGGATGGAGCACTTAAAGTGGTGTCAAACTGCATTATTTCTTCAGTGTAGATGCACCCTAAGTCTACATCAAGTTGGTAGCATAAGCTTTCATAGATTAAGTCTATTTGATGTAGACTTTGTTGATGAAAGCTTAATCTACCAACTTCTTTCTCCCAATTAGTCTCAAAGGTGCTACAAGATCCCTTTGCATAATAACATTCCCTGTTACCACTAGGCAGGGTTGTCAGAGGTGAGCAACTTAAGTCATGGCAGGTTCTCTCTGTCTCCCAAGCAATTTGATCAAGCTTGGAACCAGCATAAACAATGGAATCCAGTCATCCACAACCCTTTAAGTTTACACAGTGATCATGCATTCTTCCCAACTGACCCCATCCTCTCTCCATAGATTAAAGATTTCATAGCTTTAGATTTATTTTTGTTCATTATCAAAAGGTGGGGGTGAGGAACAATACCCAGGAAGGAAGAAATCTTCCCTCCAAATTCCACCCTGCTCCCATTTTTCTCTATTTCTCCTGATCATTAGAAAAGGATTTTCACATCCTCCTTCTACTAGCACCATCAGCCATGGTGGCACCAAGTATATTGTCATGGAGCTGATTCTGTCCTGCTCTTGTAATTTCGAAAATGAATCCGTTTTTTGTTTTGTTTTTTAAAGAACACTGCTGTTAGTGCATTTTCAAGATTGGCTCCGTTTCCCTAATGAGCCACTGGAGGGCTTCATGTCGTCCTTGTTGTTCAAGTTCAGCCCCAACCACCTCTCTGCATTTTCTATGGTAGTCATTCACCCAGTCGCACTAAAAGGGTGGGAAAAGAAAAAAGAATTATTTGTCAAGAAGAAAGGGGAATGCACCTTGATCTCCCACCCTCACAGCTGTCACTTGGAAGGGGAAAGGGGTGTGAAAGACACCCTCAGATAGTCTTCTAAAAAGCTCAAGTAGCTCAAGTGGAAGGCAAACACTCATAGCCCTTGTCTGTGAAGAAGCACTCACCTGCAACATAATGTTGCAGTGTAGAGTGCTGCTTGTTCTTCCCTCTATCACAATACTCAGGAAAGGTTTACTGTCATGTATCCAGAGGCACACACTGTTGTTGTTTTCACTTCAGCTGTTGATCCCTAGCATTTCTAAAAACGTCCATCACAGAAATCAGCATCCATTACTTGAAAAATAAGAATGTCAGCACTCATTTAATGCTAATGAGGTTCTATGAGTATATGCTTCTCAGCAAAAAATTACTCTGCTCTTCCACTTGCAACTAACTGCAAATGACCAGATTTATCTGTAAGACTTGGCACTTGGCTTTATAACCTTTGGGCATTTATGCAACAGGAAGCAACTCTGAGAAAACCTCTTAAAAATCTTTGACTCCACTTGTCTGGTGACTTGTTATAATACATATAGGTATGTTTCTTTTTCACTGTTCCCATGAGGTCAAATGGAGAATGTGTTGTCCTCTAAACGTTGTTGAAATGCAGCTTCCAGTGCCCCTCTCCCTAGTTATGTTGGTTTGAACTATTGGGATTTGCTGTCCAACAGCATCTAGATGGGCACACATTCCCCAATTCTACCATAAAAGGACGGGATTTACAGTGGGTACCTGACCTGTAAGAAAACTTGTATTTCTATCTAGTATCTATTTCTGTCTCTGTTTAATTCTGAGTGTCAGAACTCAGTTTTGTATGTCTGTTGTGAATGAGTGGAGTTTGTAATAAAATGTTGCAGTGTGGGATGTTCCTATCCAGGGTGATAGCCAGACAGCCACATTTATCTTCTTCCAAGATACTTCCTTCCATCACTACAGCCATGTTGTGATCTGGAGGGTTTGCTCCAGCAAACAACATTCTGTGTCCAGTAAGCAAGTTCAGTACTCCCTGAGCCTTTTTTTGTGGGGGCGGGGGCTCTCCCAAAGCCCTTTATGTTTCTTTTTGTAAACTGAGTATAATTATACAAGCCTTGGTACTCTCCCAAACCTGCTAATACTACCTTCTTGAACATTTGTTGTGTTGTGTGCCTTCATGTCATTTCCAACTTATGGTGACCCTAAGGCAAACCTAATGGGGTTGTCTTGGCAAGATTTGTTCAGAGGGGCTTTGCCTTTGCCACCCTCTGAGGCTGAGAGTGTGTGACTTGCCCAAGGCCACCCAGTGGGTTTCCATAGCTAAGCGGGGATTCAAACCCTGGTCTCCAGTGTCGTAGTCCAACACTCAAACAACTACACCACACTAGCTCTCCCAACTGTGCATACTTGGGTGTTGTTTTGGCTACAAAAGGATCTATACTTCGAGAACTAAGTTCACTGTTGCTAGGCATAAAGTTACTGTGTGCTATGGTATGTCATACTGTGTAATCAAGAAAAGAAAACTACTCAAGCAGTGTCACTCTGAATGAATGGAGTTTCACGGCCTGGATAAGATGATTGGAAAATATCAATCACTAATGTCTGTAATATACTGAAGGCAATTTCTGAAATGTTTATAAACCTAGAAGTCCTCCTGTCAACCCAAGTAACATTCTTCCCCCAACCAACCACCAAACTACCATATGTTCCGGCGTATAAAACAACTTTTTAACCCAGGAAAATCTTCTCAAAAGTTGGGGGTTGGCTTATACGCCGGATAGGGCGGGTGCTGAAACTTCCGAGCCCTATCATGGGCTTCGGGAAATGCGGAGGAGCGGTTGGCTGGACAGGGGGGAGGCTTGTCAGCCACCCCCCGCACTTCCTGGAGCCACGATGGGGCTGGCGAGCCCCATCGCGAGTTGGGAAAGCAGAGGGTTGGCTGGCTGTGTGGGGGGAGACTTGCCAGCCACCTCCCATGCTTCCCCAACCCACGATGGGCCTGGCGAGCCCCATCACAAGTTGGGGAAGCGCAGAGGTTTGGCCGGCTGGGTGGGGGGAGACTTGCCAGCCACCTCCCACACTTCCCCAACAGGCGATGGAGCTGGTGAGCCCCATTGCGGCTTCGGGAAGGGCAGAGGGGTGGCTGGCTGGAAGTGGGGAGGCTTGCCAGCCACGTCCCATGCTTCCCGAAACCATGATGGGGCTGGCGAGCCCCATCATGGGTTGGGGAGGCAGAGGGTTGGCTTGCTGTGTGTGGGGATGATACGATGGGGCTGGCGAGCGCCATTGCAAGTTGGAGAAGTGCAGAGGTTTGGCTGGCTGAGTGGGGAGAGCCTTGCCAGCCACCTCCCGTGCTTCCCCTACCTGTGATGGGGTTGCTGAGCCCCATCGCAAGTTGAGGAAGCACAGAGGGCTGGGTGGGTGGGTGGAGGCTTGCCAGCCACCTTCCATGCTTCCCCAACATGTGATGGGGCTCGCGAACCCCATCACAGATTGGGGAAGCAGAGGACTGGCTGGCTGGCTGGGTAGAGGCTTGCCAGCCACCTCCCATGCTTCCCCAACCCACAATGGGGCTGGAGAGCCCCATCGTGGCTTTGGAAAGGGTGGAGGGGTGGCTGGCTGGGCGGGGGAAGGCTTGCCAGCCACCTCCCATGCTTCCTGAAGCCACGATGGGGCTCCCCAGCCCCATCATGGTTTCAGGAAGCACAGGAAGTGGATGGCAAGCCTCCCTCCAGCCAGCCGGCCACCCCTCCACCCTTCCCGAAGATGCGAGATCAGGCAGGCAGGGAGAGTTGACCAATCCAAGCAGCCTTTGTATACAACAACCAGCCAATTGCCGGTAAGGTATATCGTTTGCCATATAAGAGGGGTAGTCTCTATCCCAAACTCTATATTTTAACTGGAAAAGTTGGGGGGGGTCATCTTATATGCCTAGTTGTCTTATACGCCAGAAAATACAGTACCTCCCACTACCTTCCAGTTAAGTTTGATTAGAGATATGGCTATGAAAGATTTGCCTCTAAATAAGTGTTATCTAGGGTATCACCATCTTAATCTGTCTGGGAATGAGAGGAAGAAACCCAAGCATTCTGGGATTTCAGATTTCATGGCAGGAGGCTGATTTTTTTTTTTTAATACAAAGTGCACTTTATCCTTCTCTTACCTCTTTTTGAGTTAGCAAGTGGACATGTATCATTTTGGTCTGGATTGGAACCAGAGTCAAAGGTTCGAAAGTCAAACTCCCTCTGTTACTGAAGTTATACTGTTGAGGGGAAAGAATCATGGTTATTGGAGAAAGCTTCTAGCTGAGTGTTGTTGCTTTTTCCTTTTCCTAGACTTCACATAGAGAGTATAGATATAGATATATAGATATTTTAGGGGAGTCTAGTTACTATACAAATCTAGACCTGTCATCTGTATCTGTCTTTCTGAAGAGTTTCTATTGGGGCATAGAAAAGAATTTAGAATTGCCCTTCCCACCTTTGTAAGCCCATTTTCACTGAGGAAATTAAAGTGGACTCGTTAGGTAAGTCTATCAGTGTGCAGCAAAATCTGGCCATGTTGTTGCCTAAATCCAACTGCTAGCCCCACTGAAAGATATCCTGAATGGAACGTTACCACTTATGTAAATACCATTACTTCAGTAGGTCTACTCTAGCTAGGACAAGCAACTGATTTTAAGGCCCATGTTACAGTTTCATAAGGTCCCATTCTGTTCATGTATAAAATTTACTTCTGCCAACAAGCCAATGTGAAGATTCAAATACAGTTTCCAAAATTATGTTTATATCATACACCAAGAGAGTAGAGGAATGGCTGGAAAGGAAGCATGCCTACATGCTAAGCAGATGAAACAAGTAAAAGGTT
The DNA here is from genome assembly GCA_030847615.1 of Gambelia wislizenii. NCBI lineage: Eukaryota > Metazoa > Chordata > Lepidosauria > Squamata > Crotaphytidae > Gambelia > Gambelia wislizenii. The sequence continues at coordinate 84,807,130 of JAUMIR010000003.1, forward strand.
TCATTCCAGCAGGAAGGCCTCAGTTTGATAATAAAAGAATAAGACTCAATAGATCTGGCAAAGAAGGGGGACATATTTCATCTGTATTCTACAGCCAAAAGCCCCTCTTTAGAACAGATGATCCCATTCTGAAACAGTGACTGCTATATTCCAGGCAAGGGACTTTACGTAAGGTGAAGAGAAGGCTAAGAGATCCTTGCCCCTCAGCTCCTCTGTGCTATGATGGCAACAATATTCCACAGCAGCTGTACTACTTAGTTATTTTGTGCCATGGGGAAGCACTGCTTCAGTCCAAGTGTGACACATAATGCACTCTGTCCACAGAAGCTATGGCCAAGAGAAAGCTCTCCAATAAAAAGCAACCAATTCTGCCCGGAAAAAGGAAGTGTCAACTCAGTTCTTTGTCATGTCCTGTTCTGACTGTTCTTTGTTGTTGTTCATTTTTACATTTAAAAGACTTTACATTCAAAAGCATGGCAAGCTGGCACTGCTCTTCCTGAGCATACTATGGAATCACTCACCTTAGTTTTAGCTGGAATGACTATGACAACATTTTCTATTCGGATTCCAAAAGAACCATCTTCGTAATAACCAGGTTCTGTGGAGACAAATTCATAAGAAAAACAAATTTTCTAACAACTTTAGGAAATGTGTAGTAAGATTTAGCTTTACTGTTTAACAGCCTAAAGACTTCAAAGGACAATGGGATAAAGAAACAGCCACTCAAACACACAACTCCTTTCACAGAGAACAGCAGCTATCATGGGTTGACCACAGAAGCCATTTTGCAGAAGGAGCATAAAGGAAGAGCTTAGAAATGTTATTTCTTGGGTTTACAAGTCCCAGAATCTTGCTGGCAACATGGTTCACACGTTATTCACCACAAACTGCCTAAGTAATCACAGCCCCCTCCTCCCATCTTTCAGACACAAAATAATGCTAGCATAGAACTACCTTGTTGTGTCATTCCTTGTACCATGAACACTTGTAAGCATGATATACAGGCTACATATTTATATAATCATGTTATTGATATTTAATGACTGTCCTTGTCTATAACACAAGGAACCCAGAAAATCACAAATGCTTATACCAAGAAATATTCCAGAACTTAAAAGAGGCAGAAGACAATCACTCAAATGGTCTCCAAACTAGTTCATATAACAGCCAACAGTAATGGAAATATTACCATCAGAAACAATCATCCCAGCTTCCAGAGGTTCATCTGCAAATGTTTTGTAGCTGATACCACATGGACCTTCATGGACATTTAAGAAAGCACCAACTCCATGTCCTGTGCCATGCAGGTAATCTAAACCTTGATCCCAGAGAGCAGACCGGGCAAAGGAGTCCAGGAGATGACCTACAAGTCACAGAAGGAAAATGTCAATGCACAATGTACAGTTGCCCCTCCACATTCGCGACTTTCACATTCGCAGTTTTGATTATTCGCGGAAGGCTGCTTCCCCCCCCCCGCTGCTCAACACACCCTCCCTTCCCAAGGCAGCAAAGGGCTTAAACCATCGTTGCCTTCATAAGGAGGGGTGGGGAGCAGCTGGCGTGCTGCCTCTGCGCCCCACTCCCTTCCCAAGGCAGTGAAGGGCTTCTGAGGAAGCCCTTTGGTGCCTTGGGAAGGGGGGGGTGGGAAGCAGCTGGGGCGCTCGTTCTGCGCCCCATGCCCTTCCCGAGGCAGCAAAGGGCTTCTGAAGAAGCCCTTCGGGGCCTTGGGAAGGAGGGGTGGGGAGTAGCTGGCGCGCTGCCTCTGCACCCCACCCCCCCTTCCCAAGGCACCAAAGGGCTTCTGAAGAAGCCCTTCGATGCCTTGGGAAGGAGGGGTGGGGAGCAGCTGGGGCGCTGGTTCTGCGCCCCACTCCCTTCCTGAGGCAGCGAAGGGCTTCTGAGGAAGCCCTTTGGTGTCTTGGGAAGGGGGGGTGGGAAGCAGCTGGGGCGCTCGTTCTGCGCCCCACTCCCTTTCCGAGGCAGCTAAGGGCTTCAGAGGAAGCCCTTCGGTGCCTTGGGAAGGGGAGGTGGGAAGCAGCTGGCTCGCTGCCTCTGGGGAAGGGGGGTGAGAAGAAGCTGGCCCGCAGGCTCATATCTTATTCACGGTTTTTTCACATTCGTGGGGGTTGTCTGCCCCTAACCCCCGCGAATGTGAAGGGATGACTGTACTAATAACCCAAACAGAGACCAAACTAGATACACTTGTGCTTTTACTACACCACAGTCAGGAAAGAGAAACAATTAAGGAACAGACTGTTTATCTTGTTAAAGGTTCTGAAATGGTAGGTTTGAAAGTGCTAACATCTCTCTCTTCTAAAAACCTGTGCTGCCTACACCCCCTTTATCTACAAATGGAAACATCTCTCTCTTCTGAAAACCTGTTCCCTAGCCTACCATTAGCCTGCAAAGAGAATCACCCTAAGCCAGAGAAACCTAATCACATGTAAGTTAATTGCTTATGATGAGGAGGAATGGGAAAACAACTAACCTTTGGTTCCATTGGGGAATATGGCTGCACTGACAGCTATATGACCCTTTAGCACGTAGGTAAAGCACTCCTGCAAAGAATGGAAAACGATGAATAAGAAAGAGCAAGGACAGGCAAGGTCAAGTTCACAGATTACCTGCAGCCCAGAATAAATCCATATACATGTCTGGCCAGTTCATTTGAAATTGTAGCTTATTTTGATGGTATGGTGACTGGTGTGTCAAACCATATCCCAAAGGTGCAGAGTTGATAATAAAGAGCAATTTCTGGCAGCATCGAGGCTTCTGCATTCAGCCTCCATATGGACTGTACCACAGATGCTTCCAGTGGCCTCAGGAAACATTTGCATTCTGAGCTTTATATGCCTTACCAGGGGAAAATGGTGCAGCTGTATCATTAGAGAAATATGTGGACAGTTTTGTGGATAAGAGACCATAGTCCAAAGCAGCACAGTCTAACCAGCTTTAACTGCTAAAACAGGTGGATAGTTATTGCTAAATGGAAAAGGAAACTCATTAAGCCGGGCTGTGTTCTGTTTTAAAACACTTTTTTTTTCTTAGCCAAAAGCATATATTAAAGGAAGCAAAACATATGTTGTTGTTTTTAACATTCAGTTACGTTTTAGGCCTCCGATTCCAAAAGAAATTCAGACCAAATCAATTTTCAAAAGAATGCTATAAAATTTAAAAATTGTTGCTCATTGTATTGAAATGGCAAATTAACAATAAACTGACCAAAAATTAAGGGCAAAATGCAATGTCCTAATGCCCAAAATAATCCAAGCATGGATTCTATTCTGTCACCCAAAGTCTGTTTCCTTCCACCTCTTTTAGGCCTAAAATAGCTTGCACTGCCCCAAAACATCCTCCCCCCCAAAAACAAAAACAAAACAAAAAACAAAAAAAAAACCACCCACCCCAAATCATTTATTCAAAAAGGCACTTTCATACCCTTTAGGGCCATGGGCGAATTTCAGTATTTCTCTAATATTTGAGATAAAATTCTCCCCTACCTTTCCATAAACTGATAGGGTGCCAAAGGCTCAATTGGCCCCCTCTTCGTTCTCTTCTTGCCAACAGGCAAAGATATGCTTATGCAAACAGATCTGCAGCCTTGAATTGGTTGGGACAGAAGAATGTACAATGGGTGTGCTGCTTTTTATATGTGATATGCTTTAAGTGTGTTTTGTTTTTGTTTTTTTAAATGTTTTGATTAAACTGATTGTTTAACACTTTTTAAACTTTTTGTACCATATAGCATTTTAGCTGTTTTGTTTTCACTGACATTGTTAAGCCACTTTTGCTCCTAAAGTGGGAGAAAAACAGAATATAAATCAAATAAAAAATAAATTTTAAATAGGTGCTTCTCAGGCTACTGTATTTGTTGTGGGGGTCCACTAATAATTTTCTTTTTCTATTTTCTATTTTCAATACCACATTTGTGCCTATTACCCATGACTGTTTCTTTCTTTCCCTGGAACTCTCTGCAGATGAGCAGCCAATGGTTTGTGGACCAGCACTTTGAGTAGCACTATTTTAACTGAGTAGCCTTTTTTCCAAAGCAGAAGCAAGCAGAGCAGGCCAAGCCCTCTGTGACTCTTAAGAGTTGTTTGGTGTCTTCATATCACAGCCATTATATCTAGAAACACACCTACGGGCTGTGCTTCTTGTTTCAAAAACTCTCCTCTGTGAGGGGAGCAAATCAGCAAAGGAAAATGGAATTCTTCCATACCTTTTCGTAAGCCGACGGGGTGCCAAAATGCATAGTCCTTGTCACATCGGTGGTACCATCCCTTTCGAAAAAGAGAGAGAGATTTAGAGAAAAACAGAGCAAATCAGATTTGCAAAAGAGACGGTAGAAGTGCTGGAAAGGGACGGGGGGTCTGTTTAGGTTATACAGTACAACCCCTGTATCCATGTGGGATACATTCCAGGACTTACAGAGGATAGCAAAAACCACAGATAGTAGTGAATCCTGTATTTCAGGTGGAAGCATACCACAGAATCACACTGAAGGACCTAGAAACACCTTTGGAGTACATATTTTTTTGGATGTGGGTAAGCGAAACCACGGGTACCAGTCCCACGGATAAGGGGGTGCACTGTATTTATGTTAGAATAGCCTGATGAAAATAAATGAGACACCTTGAGAACTTCTTCATACAGACAAAGAACAGGCAGAAAGAGGCTCTGGGGCTGCTTGTGCTCCCCCTCCCCTCCCCGCTATATTTGCTGCCCTAGATTCCTCCAAACCCCCTGGACTGCCCTATTCTTGTCATCGTCCCCCCACTCCGCAAAAATAAATAAATAAATAAATAAATAAATAAATCTGTTTCTTTTGGAAACCCTCAGGAGCAGCAACTCATCTTTTATCTAGGTTGCAGAGTCTCCCAGTACTATTTAATTTTTATATTTTGTTAAAGAAAGACTGTCCTTGAAAACTAGGGCCCTTCCACACTACTCAGTTATAGTACCATGATTCCACTTTGACTGCCGTGGTGGCATGCTATGGAATCCTGAGGCTAATAGTTTGGTGAGAGACTAGTGCTCTCTGGCTAAGTATTCTAAATGCCCCTCCCTAAATTGCAAATCTGAGGATACCATAGGATGTGGTCTTGGCAGTTAAAAGAGAATCTCAGCATTATAATGTATAGTATGAAACAAATCCTGAAGGGGAGTTGCCACCACTTCCTTTTTGTTTGCTTGCTTGCTTTGATTTTGATATTTTTAATCTTTTTGTTTTTGCAGTTCATGAATCCCCTGGAATGTCCTAGGAGCATACCTGTGTTCCCTGGACCTGCCACAGTTTCCTGTCCCTGATAAATAGACAGTAAGAATGGGTACTGTTGGTTTTGGGAACTACAAGTACTGTAGTATTCCTGAAGTAGTGGGTTGGCTTTGGACATTAAAGTACAATAATATTATCTCAATGAAACACATTCAGGGGGTAGCCTGTTGGCCGTACAGCAAAATAAAACAGGCTGTCCCTGTCCTTTTGTGAAGCCACAAAAAGTAAAATAGCACTTTGAAAGCTTGTATCATTGTGGGGGGGGGGGTTGGGGGGGTTGCATTTTGGTTGGCTAATAAAGGTATCACTTTTTTGTGGATTTTGGATTTTGCTTTTGTTTTGCTACATGGCTAATACCACTATCCCTGAATATGTTTCCTGGATTTGAAGATATCGCATTTGCTGCAACATGGGAATCCTAAACAAGAGGGAACTATGGACTGGGACTTAATTCTCCTGAGGTTCCTACCTCCAGCAAAGATAAAAATTTCTCTTTTGGACTATAATTGGCTAAGTTTTACCTACATAGCACCTAAAAGTTTTACCAGATGCAGCAGCACAGAGACATCTTGAGAAATTAAATGCTCTGTACATGAGAAAGGAGCCTGTGGCTTCACAAAAGGACAGTGACATCCTGGAGCTCAGGAGGAATTGCTTTACTGCTGCAAAAGGGAATTAAATTTTACTGCCCTTTGTCGCAGTCCCCACATGGACAAAAAGGTGGGAGTGCCTCTCCCTGCACAAGATCCTTCAACTGAACAACAACACATGCAACAACACAGACAACAAAATGTAGGCCTCTGACTCTAACACCATCATTTTTCTTTTCTTATTTTTAACATCTTTTGCCTGATGAAGCTGCCAGTAGAGCTTCAAAAGCCTGTGTTTTTTGCATTTTTATTGGCCAATAAAGGCATTGCTTTTTTGTGGGTTCTGGATTTTGTTTTATTTCTCAATGAGACACCCAGAGTTCTTTGCCCCTTCCTCAACAGTCCCAAGTTTGGAGAATATTGTATCTACAGGAACTCCTACTACCACCCTTGACTTGCAACTTAAAGTGCAGTAATATCCACTGATTTTAACACTGATTTATGATAGTTTTGATATTGGCTGCATTGATACCATTTGATGTTCTTGAAACCATGTGTGTTTTCTATACATAACTTTTATAAATCAATCAGAAGGCCTTGTTGATGACAAGTGCAAATTATCTAAAATAAAATAAAGATCTACACATAGAGGAGTAGCAGGAAATGAGAACTTATCTAGATGGCCATGACTTTCCACACACAACAGCAAACAACATGCAGACTACAGATAGCTGAAATATGAGACCCCATGCTAACTTCAGGATTCTGAGAGTTGTAGTCCAAAAAGTAAGTTTCCCACACTCTAATAAGTACAAATGTACCTTGTTTTTCCCCCACCCTGATGTCCTTTCCTATGGATACCAGTGGAACCATGGGCTCTCTTATACAGCTCTGCAAAGAAGACAGATTGGTCTCTTGCCACAAATTGAAATACAAATACGGTATGCTTTTCCAAAGATTTTGAACTTGTTTGGAAGTTTAGCAGTTTAATATTATCACTCTTCTAACTACACTCCAAACCTATTCCAAGAATCACATGATCGTGGAAGCTTCCAGAGATTACACGGCCTCCAAGAATGATATCAAGCAGCATCAGCAACAGACTTCAGAAGAAATGAGCTCTGCTGTAACAAAACTCTTCTGTATCACTCTGGCTTTTCTGGCACTGAAGTCTCTTGGCTCCTTCTGCTCTCTGCTTGTGGAACATTCCAATCTGGATAACTGTTTGCATTCTGTTATGGCACAGGCCAAGTTATTTGGAAAGTTTAGATGCAAAAGATTTGGATTCAATGCAAGAGACTTTACAAAGTGACCTTCAGCTTCCTGCTAGCTCTACAGGAGTATGGGATGAAGTCTCCGTAAGTGAGACTCAAGGCCCTAGCACATCCTATTTCAACGGCAATCAAGACCCACAAAAGTTAGTTTTAGGGACTATAACAGCAGCCATGCTGGTTGTGGGATTCTGGGCCCTATAGTCCAAAGACCTAACTTCTCTGTTCTTTGTAAATTATACACCATATAGTACTACGACGAATGTGTTGGTGAATAAGAAAAGCAAGGATAAACTATTCTCCTTATGTTGTACCAGCAAAAATGGGGAAACTAAATCCATCAGTTCAGATTTTTAAAAAAACATAAAAGGGGCAATGTAGATTCTGCAATTCTGTTTAAGCAGTACAAATGTGGAATTCAGCATTCCAATGACAGCGGTAATAGCTGATTTGAAGGTGCACAGGAAGTACATTGTGAAGTCTCCAAAGGCAGGGGAAAGGCAAGTAGGATTTCCACTAATCCATGGTACTCCTAGATAACTGCCACCACTATGTTACAAGTTCTCAACCAAACATGAAAATTCTTCAGAATTTTTTTTCAGCGTGAGTTTTAAGGGGGTGAAAGGTGAGCAGAGTCAGTGAGGAGGAGTGTTTTTTTTTAAAGGGAAATCCCCCAAGTCTGCATTCAATTAGCATTATGCAAAATTGGAATACAATCTAAATCCATCCACTCAGATGAAAAACTCACTGAGCTCAGTGGGAATAACTCAGGAAAGCTTGTTTAGAATTTGGAATTCTGTGGCATTGGCTTCTTGCCCCAAGGAAACTCTTCCAGCTCTACAGACCACACAACTTTTCTTCAGATTTCCAAGTTATCTGCATGTTCTATCTGGTGAAAAATGTAACAAATAACTTGCAAATCTCCAAATTATTTCTTGCTTCTGAAAATGAAGAGCACAATCCACTTGAATGTTCTCTGCCACAAGCTGCATTAACATTAACAGGATTTGGGAAAGAACAAAAGAACCTCGTAAGTGAAATAAGTGCACAAAGTCCTTCCTATACTGTCCAGACATACTGCCCTAGCACATGACATTGAAAGCAGTCAAATTAAGGTTGCAGCTTAAGCCAATTCAACCCCACTGTCCTCCGAGTCCGGAAAAATATCATGGATGGCTAACTCATTATACTCAAGTGGCTGCTTCTCATTGTGACTTGGAGTGAGCCGATCATTAGGCTGTCTGGGAAGAAGGATCTCATTGTATAAGCCTTATCAAAGAACATTCACACAGTTCCCACTGAAAGGGCCCATTACAAATGCTGGGTAACAAAAATGCCAAATCTCTGAAGAAGCAATTCCCCTCAGAGGGCAGATCAGGTCTGCTGCATTCTCACAACAAAATGCTTTTAATCTGAACTCTAGTGGAGCATATTGGCTCCACCAGACTGAGCTACAACTCTGGAAGTCCCAGGTTTGAATCTTGCCTCTGCAATTAACTCACGAGGTACCTCAAGTGAGTTATCTTCTCGTAGCTCCAGTACTCTCCCCCATCTTAAATATGAAAGATACTACTACTCAAGGATGAGATTTTTGTAAGAATTACAGCTAGATAATTCTCTCATCTCACAGATAATTCAACAAGTGCCCAGAACTGCTGAAAATGCTACTTAAATGTTACATGTTATTTCCTATAGGCCAGCCCCAGTCAATCTTGTACTTTCAGATTTGTTGGACTACAACTCCCATAATCTCTAGTCAGCATGGGCTATGAGGACTGCAGTCCAAGTGATCTGTGAAAACTGGACCACAGATTATCCTTTTTAAAATGCAGTTATGTGATTCCCCACTAACGCTGGCCCAAGCTACTATAGCAATAAAGAGTGTATAGAATGTACACTCTGTTTACAAATACAGTTGTACTTTAAATGCCATGCTTCCATCCTACAGAATCCTGGGGCTTGTTAGTTTGATGAAATAGAATTCTATCTACTATAGACATCTCAGGATTTCACTGCATACAGCCATTGCAGTTAAAATGGTGTCCAACTGCTATTAACTGTGTAGTGTAGACAGCTTGTCAAACGCTAGAGATGGAGGACAATTTTTAAATGAAACTATTTTTTTTAAACACACACACACACACTGGAAATGGGGACCTGCTGTATAATTAACCCATAGCAATAAGAAAAAGAGATGGGGGAACTCCCCTGAAATATACAGGACTGCCACAGATTTCAATGGAAGATCTCAACTGCCCAATGTCTTTGTGCCAGATGCCTCTGTCGTTCTGAATTTCATTCTACTATACAAAGTTAGCAAATGAATTATACAAATGATGACGTCGCTTACCTGCTTTACCTTTTATTGACTGTTGAGATATTTTACTACAGTTTGTTTGCTGAGGGTATAAAGTATAGAGCAAAGCAGGACACTGTTGCTAGTTTGGTATCACATTTTAGGAATATTGCAACAGAACACATATCCTGCCTAAGAGCCTTTCTTCCAGCCAACATGGCCAGTATATTGCTTATAGCCCAGCCTTGGTCAACTTGGCACCTCCAGATTTGTTGTACTGAAAGTGCAACAAATGGATGGGAGATTCTAGAAGCTGTAATCTAAACAAGTAACTTTCCCAAGCTTTGGACTTCCTGCACTCACAGATAAGCTCCTGTAAAAGTATCCACTAACCTCCTAAGCTATCCAGTTGCTCAAAATGTAGTGTTTTGAGTTCAACAGCAATATTACCACCAAGAAATGAAAACGGTACTGAATTTCAAATACAGTGGACCCTTGGTATCCACTGGGGTTTGGTTCCAGAACGCCACACACACATACCAAAATCTGTGGATGCTCAAGTCCCATTATATACAGTTCTGTACTAAAATGGTGTCCCTTACATAAAATGGCAAAATGGGGTTTGCTTTTTGGACCTATTTTTGGAAAGATATTTTGAAGCTGTGGATGGTGGAATCTGTGGATGCAGAATCTGTGGATACAGAGGACTGACTGTAATCAATTTTTAACTCAAGAAAGAAACGACTCCTTCCCTGTCTCTGTCAGGACAACACTGTTATGAGTCAACATTTTCTCCATCATGTTTTTCTCTGGAACAAACAGAAGGCAACGAACATTTTTCTCTGTACCTATAGAAAAAAAGGTGGGATTTAATTGAGTTAATTTAGTGCCATGAGTAATTTGCCCACTTACTTGTACTGAGCACCAGAATCTAGGAGATAGATTTCATTCAGGGATAAAGTCCTATTCGTGTCAGGTGTAGGCCTATTCAATAAAACAAAGTTATTGTCTCAACATCTGCACCATCTTTTCAGTGAACCCAACAGGCATCATTGCACATTTCTACTTAAATTATACAATTAGATTTTTTTTCAACAAGTCTGTTTGTCCTCAGTAAAGGTTCTGTACCAATCAAATCAGGTTCCATATTAGATCAGTACAGAATACCCGAGGGCATCTTCAGACATGTGCTTACTCTTTTAAAGTATATGGTCCTTTATATGGCATCCCACAGAAGGGGAATAAAAGCACATTTTCAACATCAGAGGGGCTCAATCTCTGCATCACCGTATTCATGTGTGACTTATAAGTATGCATTGGTTTGGTTGTCAGAAATCAGGTTCTTGAGGTTTGTTCTCCCATGTGTACAAGGTAGGGTCTTATGTAGGCATTTATGGTTGTATTCCAACATGCACACAATCCTACTTATCAGACATTTCTGATCTTTCCAGCCTTACACAAGTAAAAGGTAGAGCGGTCAAAGTAGGATGCACATAGCTAGTTCTGCATTACATTTACATCCCCTAACCTTGCCCACCGTCCCTGCTGAATCAGATCTTCCAGTTTTTCCTTGCCTGTGAAAAAATGTAATACTGTGACCCTCAAGAGAGTCCTCAACAATTCAAAGAAATCTATAAATATGAAGTCAGCTTCCTGGACACAGATGTTCTACTTCCTTAATATTTCACCAACGTTTTAAGTATGCATGATTTACATGGTTTTCAGATCTTGTACTGATACATGTGCTCTCATCAAGGTTCAATGATTCAGAGTCAGCAGCTAAGTGCAGAGACTCTTGGCTGTTCTTACTTGTAGTGAATGATAGCACCATTTGGGCCCGTACTTGAAATGGTAGCAAAGCTCAAATCGACAAAGTCCTCTTGCTGGCTGGGGAAAAAAAAGAGATTTCATGAACAAGTCCACCCAGATCACTGGAAACAGCCACAGAATCTTCTTGCTATCAGCTCCTGAACTGAATTTTTGTCTGCTCATTCTCTTCTCTCGGGCCTAGGACGTAGGACTCTTAGCTGGGTGGAATTTGAAACAGTTAAAACGTACATGGCAAGGAAGCACTATGCTCTCAGAAAGCATAGAGGATGAGGCCAATTAAAGCCAACAACTGCTCAAGGAGGGCACAGCATAATCTGCTGATTTTGTAATCTGTCTGGAAGAGCCATTAGGGCTGGGACTTTCTTGCCTTGACCTTGCCAGACAATCGGTACAAAATCAATCAAGAAGACTGTGAATCAATGCAATTCAATAGTTGCAATGCAATGCAACTATGAAACAGAGCTTTAACTACCTAAGCTGTGACCTATACACAGTGCTTAATCCATCTAACGTAAAAGGTCAGATGGTGTGCCAAAATATACTGAGTTTGTATACCTTCCCACTGCTGTACAACAGATTATCCAGCCAAGCCAAGCAATCATCTCTTGGTAGCCAAGAAGAGTTTGCACAGACTGAAAGAGTGGGCCACTGATACGTCAAGATACTGCTGAACTTAAAGATCAAGAACCTTGTCTTCTTGTTCTCAAGCCTAGTTAAGGTAGGAGAACAATCAGGCAAGGTAAACAGGGAGAAAACAAAGTGCATGGTGGAGATGGCTTTTCTCTTCTCTAAATTGCATGCCTTCAAACACACAACCTTCCTTTCAATAGTGTCTCAAGAAAACAAACAGGTATTACTTTCCCATAGGCTTATCAAAAAGCACAGCAGCTACAAGGACCAACAAACTCTTTGCTGTCATCTTTTTCCTTACCTACGGAATTCCTCTGCTTTATCTGCTGCTGTAATTTCAGTAATGTTTCCTTTAGGAACCTAATAGACAAAGTAACATTAACTTAGCATGGGAAAGAGAGATAAAAGTCTAAATTGGAAGGTATTTTTAACCAGTTCTACTTTATGGCTCAAATCCTAGCCTTTTTCCTTTTAGGACACATCTTCCATGCTACCCTTGTCTATCAAAATCAGGGGCCATTAATTTATATCCATCTTGACAAAGCCAACCATGGCCCCTCTTTCTCTATCAGAAAGACGCTTTCATCATCACATAATGATGGGTGTTCTTGCTAATCAGTGACAGAATCGTGTAAGATTCCAAGGTCATTCCTGGAATCCATGAACACATAAGCATATCTTATCTCTGTACATATCCACCCTATGAAAAAAAAAATTAGAAGATTCAGCAGGGTCAGCCAGGATTTTATTAAGGACAGACCATCAACTCTGAGCAAGATCACCCCTCTCTTGCAAAAAAAGAAAGAAAGGAAGGAAAGGAAAGGAAAGGAAAGGAAAGGAAAGGAAAGGAAAGGGGAAAAGGGAAAAGTGGTAATGATGCCATTCTGACACTCAACTCCAAAATCTGTTGGAAGCAAGGTTTTGTTGGGAATATCCTAGGCAATGGGAGGTGGGGGGGGGGAGTACATAGTACTGGATGTGAAGCAACTGAGGAATGGGTAAACAAACGTTGATCATTGATGCAATGCAAGTTGTGCCCTTTCTCAACTTTTTGTCTTTCACCTTTACTGAAAAAAAGTGGTTTGCAAGTATGTAGGGTTTTTTTTTTTTCCATACTGCCCTAAGGAAGCTGAAAGGCAGCAAGACAGGTGGAGAGCAGACCTCCATTCCTTACCATTTTTGCAGTCCAGACCTTGTACAATATTTTCTAAGGAAAAAAGGTTACCAGAAGATGGCCTTTTCCCTCTCTTCATCTTACAAATTTCTCTCATCTAATGTGAAGTTAACCACACGTAATAATACAATGTTACTTGTCAATGATTACAGTTGTATCTTGTTCTCACCAAGGGAAAGAGTGACTGTGTTGTTGTTTTCACAAAATGTGATTCTAGAAACATTCTGGGCACTACATACAAACTGGGACAAATGATGGTTTAGAAATGTGAATGGTGAGCCTCAGGTTCCTCCTTCCTTCCTTCTCCTCCTCTGGTGTAGCTGTAAGGAAGAGACCGGAAGCTTTTGCTTCCATCTTCAACTAGCCATGGTCTAGTATCGTAACTGGACCATGAACAGTGGTTAATCCTGATTGTGTGTTATTGAAACAATGTAGCTTTATACATGAATTTTTGGTCTTGGCTGATTTCAGTAAACTAACTTTGACCACAGAATGGCGTAATTTGGACATAACAGTGTGGTTTGTTAAAAATGGAAGTGAATGATTGTGATCAACTTTTTGTAGCCACAGTAGAAAGAGAAATAGGACAGTGTGAGAGACTCAACCAGGCTCGTTCACGTTAATGTTATAACTCATTCAGTGTTCTGTCTGAATGAGGCCATTGAGAACACTAACATAATAAATTAAAAACTGAATGAAATTCAAAGTTATCCAAATAACATCCACTGTGACCATCTCTACAGGGCTCTGCAGCCCTTCTTCCTCCATATAGCAAACAACAGTTAACCATTTCTCCTTCAACTACATCTTACAAGCGAGAGTATCCACAAAGCATCATTTCACCTTAAAAAAATAAGAATCTGAATGGTACACACAGCCTTCCCTCATCCTGCAAGTTGGTCTTGCAGAAGCAACTCCATCCTCTCCAACACATATTTCTAGAACAAATATTCATAGCATCAATTAAGCTCATATTCATGTACGGATGTATTACACAATAACACTCACTCTCTTTTAATAAAATTCTATACAGTCATACCTCCTTCTCCAGCCAATTAAATAGCTCACAAAGAGCAACAGCATCCTTGATCTGTTATTAAAATGAGAACAGAAAAAAATGAGGCAACGGAATATATGCATTTAGAATACATGTATTTATTTAGCCATCTTGAAAGTCTGGCCACAAACATTTAAGGCAGAAATTTTTCAACCAGCAATAGCAAACATTACTGAAAACATTTCTCTCCACAACCACTTCACCAGCAAGATCAGAGAAACATTAGTACACAAACCAGTTAAAATCCACAGCTGTAGATTTTAGCAGAAGAGTCACTTTATTAAACTCAATAAGTCACTTACATGAGCTCTCCTCATGCCTTCTGCCTCAGATGTATTCTTCACAGCCTTTGCAATGCAGATGGGAGTGTAGGGGGTGAGGTAGCGGTGATCCTGAGGAAAAAGAACACAAACGCATAAATTTTGTCAAGAAGTCCAATAATCTATTGGGCCAGGGCAGGGGTTGTATGGTCACTATACTATAATTATTTCAGACCCTTCCAAATCTCTTCAGTTAGACAGAAAAGATGTATACCACAAAAGTGGCTTATCATCTGGCAGTTAATCTGTCCCCCAATTATCCCCTTTTATCATATTTATGACTTACTCCTCTAAAAAGGATAAGATCATAGCAGATTCCTGATACTATCCAATTTTAATTATGATTTTTATTTATTTATTTTGTCCCATTTGGCTGAAAAGCCACTAGGGTGGCACACAGCAATCTGCTGAACAACCCTAAGAGGCTGATTAGGTTGAAGTGGCCAAAGATGTTCAAGAACATTTGGATCTGAATGGACATTTCTTTATATCCAATCCCAATGCAAATCCAACACTATACTAACCCTTTAACCATACTACCCCCAAGTTTACATTGGTAACTTTTTTAGAAGTCACAATTAAGATTGTCAAGTTTACAGTCTGTGGGAACCCCAAAGCCAGTTCTGGAAGGCTGAGAAACCTTTCACTCTACATAGTTATATTACTATGATTCTACTTTAACAGCTGTGGCAACATCCTATGGAATCCTGCAATTTGTAGTTGAGTGAGGCACTAAAGTTGTCTGGCTGAAATTCTACATAGCCTTCCCTAAATTTCAATGCCCAGGGACCCTTTCACACTATACAATTATAGAACTATGATTCCGCTTTAACTGCCATGGTTGCTCCCATGGAATCAAGTGGTTTGTAGAATCAGCCACTAGCGCTTTCTGGCTGAGAATTCTAAATGCCCTCTCCCTAAATGGCAAATCCCAAGGTTGTGTAAGATTGAATCATTGCAGTTAAGAGGGAATAACAGTACTATAATTGTATGACATGAAAGTGGGCACCTTAGGTGGCTGATTCTCAAGCAATGTCAACGTTCTCAGGGATGGAGAGAAGAAGAAAGGTCCAAAAACTCCAGCAATGGAACTTTGGATTTGGGGCCATTTCATACTACACAATTATAGCACTATGATCACACTTTAGCTGCTATGACAACATCCTATGAAACCCTGGGGTTTGCAGTTTAGAGAAGGGTATTTAGAATTCTCCGTCAGAGAGACCTGGTGCCTTACCAAACTGCAAAACCCAGGATTCCATAGGATGTAGCCATAGCAGTTAAAGGGGAATCATAATGCTACAACTGTGTCGTATGAAAGGGTTCTCAATCTAGTACAGTCGTCCCTCCATATTCACGGATTTGACATTCACGGATTTAAGTCTTCACGGCTTGAAAATATTCTTAAAATAATAATAATCCAAAAAGCAAACCTTGATTTTGCCATCTTATATAACACCATTTTGCTATGCCATTGCATATAATGGGACTTGAGTATTCACGGATTTTGGTATTCACGGGGGGGTCCTGGAACCAAACCCCAGCGAATGTGAAGGGACAACTGTAATTAGCAATTGTGCATGAAGGACTAAAGAACAGAGAATGTATATATTTGTAACTAATTAGAACAGAAACAATATTTTTTTTAATTATAACTAATTATAGCAAATCATACAAAACCTTTCATAAGAACCGGACCAACTAAGCAGGATGACAAAATAACTTAAGCAAAAAATCAGCCTTCTAGTCCTATTGTAACTAAACGTCACCTGTATTTTATATTAATTCTTTTGCTTCTGAAAAATTCACCCCTTCAATTTCTAATATTACTTTATGCCATTCAGACCTTACCAGTTTTGTTTCAAAAATCTCTCCCTCTGTACACTGCTTTCCTAGTCTGTCTCACAGCAAGACCTTTTTTCAACTGATTTATACCTGCTCTGCTGACCAGTCTTTTAATCTGTACAACAATTCAATCCTCAAACAACACCAGATGCCACCAATCACTGAGTGAGAATAGGTAATGGGAATAGCATAGATTTTCCTTGTTTTTTTTCTGGGCTGAGAGGCGATATTCTGGAATAGTTTCTTTCTGACATTTCGCCTGCATCTGTGGCTGGCATCTTCAGAGAATGGTTGGGTAGGAGTGTATGTGGAGTTTATATGCTGTGAACCCCTGTTGGGGAGTATATGTAAATTTGTGTAATTGAATGGTTAGTTTCTAGGTATAGAAATGCAAGGCTCATTAGTGTCTGTTTGGCTAATGGTTGGTTGATGGGCCATTATCTCCTGGGAATCCCCCTGTCCCTGGGTGGAATTCCTTTGTAAGTGTTGAGTTTTGATTCTATTGTGTTTCAAAACTGGGAGCCAGATTTTGTTTACTTTTAAGGTTTCTTCTTTCCTGTTGAAGTTGTCCAGGTGTTTGTGGATTTCAATAGCTTTTCTGTGCATTCTGACATGATAGCTGTTGGCCTGGTCTAGAATTTCTGTGTTTTCAAATAGCATTTTGTGTCCAGGTTGGTTTATAACATGTTCTGCTACTGCTGATTTTTCTGGACACATACACTCCTACCCAACCATTCTCTGAAGATGCCAGCCACAGATGCAAGTGAAACGTCAGAAAGAAACTACAGTTGCCCCTCCACATTCGCGACTTTCACATTCGCGGTTTTGATTATTTGCGGATGGCTGCCCTCCCCCCCGCTGCTCAACACCCCCTCCCTTCCCAAGGCAGCAAAGGGCTTAGCCCATCGCTGCCTTGGGAAGGAGGGGTGGGAAGCAGCTGGGGCGCTGCCTCTGCGCCCCACTCCCTTCCCAAGGCACCGAAGGGCTTCTGAGGAGGGGGGTGGGAAGGGGGGTGGGAAGCAGCTGCACTGCCTCTGCGCCCCACTCCCTTCCCAAGGCACCGAAGGGCTTCTGAGGAAGCCCTTCGGTGACTTGGAAAGGAGGGGTGGGAAGCAGCTGGGGCGCTGCCTATGCGCCCCACTCCCTTCCCAAGGTGCCTTGGAAAGGAGGGGTGGGAAGCAGCTAGCGCGCTGTCTCTGTGCCCCACTCCCTTCCCAAGGCACTGAAGGGCTTCCTCAGAAGCCCTTCGGTGCCTTGGAAAGGAGGGGTGGGAAGCAGCTGGGGCGCTGCCTCGGCGCCCCACTCCCTTCCCAAGGTGCCTTTGGAAGGAGGGGTGGGGAGTAGCTGGGGCGCTGCCTCGGTGCCCCACTCCCTTCCCAAGGCACCAAAGGGCTTCTGAGGAAGCCCTTCGGTGCCTTGGGAAGGGGGGTGGGAAGCAGCTGGGGCGCTGCCTCGGCGCCCCACTCCCTTCCCAAGCCCTTCGGTGCCTTGGGAAGGAGGGGCGGGAAGCAGCTAGCGGGCTGCCTCTGCACCCCACTCCCTTCCCAAGGCACCGAAGGGAAGGAGGGGTGGGAAGCAGCTAGCGCGCTGTCTCTGCGCCCCACTCCCTTCCCAAGGCACCGAACGGCTTCTGAGGAAGCCCTTCAGTGCCTTGGGAAGGGGGGGTGGGAAGCAGCTGGGGCGCTGTCTCTGCGCCCCACTCCCTTCCCAAGGCACCAAAGGGCTTCTGAGGAAGCCCTTCGGTGCCTTGGAAAGGAGGGGTGGGGAGTAGCGGGCGCGCTGCCTCGGCGCCCCACTCCATTCCCAAAGCACCAAAGGGCTTCTGAGGAAGCCCTTTGGTGTCTTGGGAAGGAGGGGTGGGAAGCAGCTGGGGCGCTGCCTCGGCGCCCCACTCCCTTCCCAAGGCACCAAAGGGCTTCTGAGGAAGCCCTTCGGTGCCTTGGGAAGGAGGGGTGGGAAGCAGCTAGCCCGCTGTCTCTGCCCCCACTCCCTTCACTGAACTGAGGAAGCCCTTCGGTGCCTTGGGAAGGAGGGGTGGGGAGTAGCTGGCCCGCAGGCTCATATCTTATTCGCGTTTTTTTCACATTCGCGGGGGTTGTCTGCCCCTAACCCCCACGAATGTGAAGGGATGACTGTATTCCAGAACACAGCCCAGAAAAAAAACAAGGAAAATCTATGGATGCCGGCTGTGAAAGCCTTCGACTTCACAATGGGAATAGCACATTTTATATCACTCTGCCTCCCTCTGCTGCTAATGCTCAGCTTGATTCAACAATAGGCAAGCTGTCTTCCTACTTCAGAATCTCCAAGCAACTCCAGGCTCCTTGGACCCCAAACTGAAATCTACTACATAAGATCATACAGAAAAGGATATCCTTTTCTCTGCTCTTCCAAGAGCATCCTTGATCTTCTTCCTGCATGGAAGGAAAAATCTAGCCCTTTCAAGCAGAGAAGGGGCTCTTGGACGTTAAGCATGCCCTTTCCTGCCCTTTTCCCAATTCTTTCCCCTTGACTGTGCTAACCTCCAGGAGAGAGGCCATTTAATTCTGACAAAAATGATTGCATCTAATTCTGCCTGGAGGGTTCCAACCTGGGCCAGACCTTCAGTGAACAGGAAGCAATGTGCCTCAAACCAACATAAAGCCTTGGGTCTCATATTGGGAGAAAGGTGGGATAGAAATTAAATAATATTGTTTTAAAGTGTTAGCTTGCTCTTTTCCACCATAGCAATCTTATGTAATTATCATGCTACACTGTTATAGTGCTATTATTCCACTTTAACTGCCTCCTGTGGAATTCTGGGGTTTGTATTTAGTAAGACCTAAGAGCTCTCTGGCTGAGAATACTAAATGCCCCTCTATAAACTGCAAATCCTAGAATTCCACAGAAGACAGCCATAGCAGTTAAAGTGGAATAATAGCACTATAACAATGTAGCATGATAAAGTCCTTAAAGAAGCCTACTGATAGCTCTTGGCTTTCCAGCAAAGATTAAGGGCTCCTCAAACTCACACAGACAGAAACCTAGAAGCATGGAGACTAAATAAAAGTGCTCATAGGTAGAGCTGATCTGGGATAAGTTTGATTTCTCGCCAAAGCATACAGACCTTAGGGATAGCCTGGGTCAGGGCATAGCTGGCTTTGTCACTGAGCCAAACTTTCTCGTGAGGAGAGAGGCTCTCACAGATGGACTTCAGAACTGTGAGGATGGAGTCATATGGCAGAACCTGGATGCTCAATTCAGCATCCTGAGCAGAATCCAGCAGAAGATGTTCTCTCACAGCTGGGTCTCCCATGCGATCGCCATCAATAAACAACCTGGAGGAATATGTGGAGAGAAAAAATACAAATCTGTATTTTAAAAAGATATTTTCAGATTAAATGCATCCAGAAATGCTTTTTTGTGACAAAACAGGTTTCAAATATTTAAATACAAAAATGTTTGTAATTCTTTCACATTCACAGATTAATAAATATTATTAATGTAAACGTACTGGTAATGAATACAAATGTAATTACATAGTATCTTCTCAGATTAATGCAGGAGCAGAACAGATTTATGAACAAACATAGAGGAAACTAACACAAACCAGAAATAGATTTTCCTTGGGTTTTTTTCCGGGCTGTGAGGCCATGTTCTGGAATAGTTTCTTCCCGACATTTCGCCTGCATCTGTGGGTGGCATCTTCAGAGAATGGTTGGGTAGGAGTGTATGTGGAGTTTGCATGCTGTAAACCCCTGCTGAGGAGTATATGTAAATTTGTGTAATTGAATGGTTAGTTTCTGGGTATAGAAATGCAAGGCTCATTAGTGTCTGTTTGGCTAATGGTTGGTTGATGGGCCATTATCTGCTGGAACTTCCCCTATCCCTGGGTGGAATTCCTTTGTAAGTGTTGAGTTTTGATTCTATTGTGTTTCAAAACTGGGAGCCAAATTTTGTTTACTTTTAGGGTTTCTTCTTTTCTGTTGAAGTTGTCCAGGTGTTTGTGGATTTCAATAGCTTCTCTGTGTATTCTGACATGATAGTTGTTGGTCTGGTCCAGAATTTCTGTGTTTTTAAATAGCATTTTGTGTCTAGGTTGGTTTATAACATGTTCTGCTACTGCTGATTTTTCTGGCTGGCCCAGTATGCAGTGTCTCTCATGTTCCTTGATTTGTGTTTGCACACTGCGTTTAGTGGTCCCTATGTAAACTTGTCCACAGCTACATGGTATGCAGTAAACTCCTGCAGCTGTGAGAGGGTCTCTTTTTTCCTTCGCTGAGCGTAGCATTTCTTGGATTTTTTTTGTTGGTCTATAGATTGTTTGGAGACTGTGTTACCTCATCAGTTTCCCTATTCTGTCTGTGACTCCTTTGATGGATGGTAAAAATACCTTCCCTTTGGGTGGCTGTTTTTCTTCTTCATTCCTGTAGTTTTTTCTGGGTCTGGCTGCTCTTGTGATGTCTGATCTGGAGTAACCATTAGCCTGTAGGGCCCAGTTTAGGTGCCTCAGTTCGTCCTCCAGGTAGTGGGATTCACAGATCGTTTTTGCACGGTCTACCAATTTTTTTATCAAAGACTCAGCTCACTTCATAGAAAAAATCAACAACATACAACTGAAACCTGGAGACAGACTGATCAGTTTTGATGTTGTCTCCTTGTTAACCAAAGTCCCCATAATGGACACCATAGTACTCATACAACAAATATTTCCTGAGGACATCACAGCCTTGTTCAAACGCTGCCTCACCACAAGCTTCTTCCAGTGGTATAATAAAATCTACAGACAGATAGATGGGGTCGCCATGGGCAGCCCCCTGAGCCCAGTGATAGCAAACTTTTGCATGAAACATCTTGAAAAGCAAGCCCTGGAAACAGCACCAAAAATGTCCACAACAGGGTTCCGATATGTGGATGCCACTTTCACCATTTGGTACCACGGAGAAGCAGATTTGGTCTCATTTCTAAACCACCTGAACAGCATCCACCCAAATATCCATTTCACAACGGAAAAAGAGAAGGAAGGAACACTGCCATTCTTGGATGTCCTAGTCATCCGCAAACCAAACCAACCGTAAGGCCACAAGGTATACAGAAAACCCACTCACACGGACAGATGCCTACACAAGAACTCCAATCATCACCCAGGACAAAAAAGAAGCACAATAAAAACATTGGTAGACCATGCAAAAAGGATCTGCGAACCTCACTACCTGGAGGATGAACTGAGGCACCTAAACTGGGCTCTGCAGGCTAATGGTTACTCGAGGTTTCCATTTTCTTGGAAATGGACATCACAAGAGCAGCCAGACCCAGAAAAAACTACAGGAATGAAGAAGAAAAACAGCCACCCAAAGGGAAAGTATTTTTACCATACATCAAAGGAAACACTGACAGAGTAGGAAAACTGATGAGGAAACAGAACCTCCAAACAATCTATAGACCAACCAAAAAAATCCAAGAAATGCTATGTTCAGCGAAGGACAAATAAGACCCTCTCACAGCTGCAGGAGTTTACTGCATACCATGCAGCTGTGGACAAGTTTACATAGGGACAACTAAACGCAGTGTGCAAACACGAATCAAGGAACATGAGAGACACTGCAAACTGGGCCAGCCAGAAAAATCAGCAGTAGCAGTACATGTTATAAACCAACCTAGACACAAAATGCTATTTAAAAACACAGAAATTCTAGACCAGGCCAACAGCTATCATGTCAGAATGCACAAAGAAGCTATTGAAATCCACAAACACCTGGACAACTTCAACAGGAAAGAAGAAACCTTAAAAGTAAACAAAATCTGGCTCCCAGTTTTGAAGAACAATAGGATCAAAACTCAACACTTACAAAGGAATTCCACCCAGGGACAGGGGGATTCCCAGGAGATAATGGCCCATCAACCAACCATTAGCCAAACAGACACTAATGAGCCTTGCATTTCTATACCCAGAAACTAACCATTCAATTACACAAATTTACATATACTCCTCAACAGGGGTTCACAGCATATAAACTCCACATACACTCCTACCCAACCACTCTCTGAAGATGCCAGCCACAAACGCAGGCGAAACGTCGGAAAGAAACTATTCCAGAACACGGCCTCACAGCACGGGAAAAAAACAAGGAAAACCTATGGGTGCCAGCCGTGAAAGTCTTCGACTTCACAAACCAGAAATAGTCTGCAGCTCCATTCCTAGCTAAAATATTTCAGTAAGCCTTAGCAAAGCAGGAACTCACAAAAGAAGGTGGGAAAGATTATATACAACTGAAATTTTTATTCTCTTTTATTTAAAAAAAAAAAGGTAAGGATATATCCATAAAAAGCACCTGTACTTCAACATGCATACCATTTTTTAGGCTACAATCAGGTATATTACCAGTTAATCCAGCCCAGGAGATAGTTAGATAATGCTTGCAGTATATTTTAAAACTACCACAAAGATATTTGAATTCTTCACAGCAAAACTGAAGCACAGAAAAGTAAATAATATTTTGCAGACTGAATCAGCTCTCCTTTTCAAAACAATGTATCTATCATTAACTACATCAAATTAGTATGAGAAGCAGAAAGCTTAATAGGAAATAAATCCAATTTTAAAACTGCCCTAACCTAATTGGCTTTAAAATACCTCCTCAGACTCTGAATATGAACTTGTGGAAGGAAAATATGTCAACCACCAGAACTAAACCAACTTGAAACCAACCTGAAAGGCACAAACACACACATTACCTGATTGTATTGATCCCTATGATGGCATAAGCAAAAAATACTGGGTTGTATTCAACATCAGAGCCTCTGAGATTGAAGAGCCCTACAAAAGAGTGAAGAATCTAGTATTACAATCTCAGCTAAAATTTAAAAAAAAAAAAAAAAAAGGAAAAATCCTCCACCTCCAGATGCAAAAGGGTGTTTAATAAATGACTTGGGCCACAAGATGGCACTAGAAGCCCAGCTGAAAATCATGGGTGGGAGCATTTGTTCAAATTTGTTTTTCCAAACATTCACTACAAAACATGTGCTCATGGCCATGGTCAACAAGAATGAGGTAACACATAAGTGTGTACATATAACTCTGCATAACTGACATGAACATATAACTGATTTACACAAATGCAGCAACTCCCCAAAGCCACTACAACTGCTGAAATAATTGCCAAGAATTTATGAGTAATAGCTATGTAAGAACAGTTCACATATTATCTTTTTCCACACTATCACAACCATCAGTGAAGTCACAAATTGTGGTATGTAAGAGGGTTTGAGTATCAGACACTGGGAAACCAGGGTTCGAATCCCCACTCGACCATGGAAATCTACTGGGTGTCCTTGGGCAAGTTACACTCTCTTAGCCTCAGAAGAAGGTAAAGGCAAATCCTCTCTGAACAAATCTTGCCAAGAAAACCCTGTGATAGGATCGCCTTAGGGTCACCATAAATTGGAAAAGGCTTGAAGGTACACAACAACAAACACTGATTTTTTTAAAAATGCAAGTTTTACCAGTTGTAAAAGTCTCAGACAAATACTGGCAAAAATGTGTTGAACCCCAAACACAGAATGTTCTTGGAAATGCAGAGGACTACATTGGCAGAGTCACAACAGGCATACACAGAATGACTGGAAGCCAGTCATCAAAAAAATAAATGCTTTTCGTGTTGGAGAGGAAAAACGTAACGCAGCATCCTTTCTGAGAAACAAGGGACAATTATTAGGGCAAGATCCTCAGCTTCAGATTTAGGAACCCTGTTTCACACAGGCCTTGACTCTAAAGCGCTACTTTGTGAATGAGTTTTCTACACAACAGAGATTAACTTCCTTCTCCCAGTTGAGGCAGAACTGTGTACTTTGTAGCCAACAGGGACACTGGGAGCATTTTCTTCTAGCTCAGGAACAGGGAAACAGATAGCAGATAGAACAACTTCCTTATCTGGGCAAGAATTCAGCTCCTTTCAAGGTTAAAAACTGCCTGTATGACTTTGTCTAATAAGAGACATTTTATGGATTGAGAATTCAAATTAAAAAGGAGTAATTTGCCGAGCTTGGAACCAACCATTTAAATTAACATTTATGTCCAATAACACAAGATATAGGGGTGTTACACTGAAACTGTTTCTTATCCTGTTTTTAAATAAGACTGCATACAGTATATAGCATATACAGTGTATAACCTGTAACATTTAGTTACTTTCCTAGTTACAAGGTGTGGTCTTGGTAAATGGTGCAGGAGGACTGGTACATGTTCCAAATGCTATCTCATGCAATGACTCATGTTGTTTCACTGTGTCCATTAAGTTATGCAAGTGTTGAGATCAGGATTTAAAAAGGAGATATTTTTAAAATCATCAGTTACTTTAAAAAGTAGCTAATTATTACTATTATTATTATTATTATTATTTATATACTGCTTTTCACCCAAAATTGTGACTCCAAGCAGCTCACAATTCAATTAAAAACATACAAAAAGTAAATTAAAATAGAACTATAGACTTCCCCCACTTTCTGATGCTTCACTTTCCAAAGACTCACTCTTTCAATGTTTGCAAATTACAGACAAGTTTCATTAATTCAACCAGAGTTCCACTCTTTTGTCAGCTCTTCTTGCCTATGAGGCTTGCTTGGGACCACTCACACACACTTTTGTACATATATAGTGTGTTAATTTAGCTTTTACATGCATTCAGAAGTGATATGTAGTGTGTTATTTATGTGTTTCGGTGGCCAAAATGCATTTGTAAGCTAAAAATAAGAGTTATTTTTAAAATAACAGAGTTCCACTTTTCAACCAAGTACTTTCTGACCATAACTCCCAGGCAGCACAATCAATTCAAAAAATAACACCCAAAGTGTGTGAAGAATATAGCAGTTAAGTTAAAGGTGGTCAGTCAGTTTCCCATCCTTCACTGAAATGACCCAGGTTTAGTCATGAACAGCCAACTCCTCTAATAGCTACTAGTCATGATGACGATAGCTGCTTCTGCTACTGGCCAATCTAACAGAAGCAGGTAACAGTTTGAGGGTGAGAGGGGGAGACATAAGTGGCAGGAGGAACAGATTGATTGGCCACTGTGGGCATAAGAATTGAGTACTAGATAGAGACTGATACTCATACTCACAAGCCACTTCATCTAAGGCTGTCACAACAAACCAGAGAGCTTTCCTCTCAGCCATTTTCCCCCGCAGAGATGTGATCTTGTCTTTCCAGCTGATCCCTGCAACACACAATGAAAACTAGAACTCAACTGAAGTGAATATTCCAGAGCATCCGTCTTTAAACAAAAGGGCCATTCACCTGTACTTAACACAAAATGTCTAACAAATGTTATGCACATGTACAGATATTAAGAGATTACTATGTTTTCAATATTTCTCGTGCTTTCCTCATCCTCTTTCCACTACCTGAAACAGGATCCTGTTCAGATCATCATTTTGTCATCAACAGCATATATGCAGACATGATGGGGATTTTGCTAACCTGTATAGCTCAAACCCAAGGTTATCAGAGGTTTGCAAGGCCGTGGTAGTCGATCTGCCCATATGGCATCAATGAGATTGTCTTTGACTGGCAGGAGAGCATGTCCAGCACATTTCAAAACTTTGGACATCCTCTTCCATTGATCTGGAGAAAAACAAAGAAATAAGCTACATCAAAAGGATACTGCTGAGAGCCCCAACCTGGTAATGATTCAGTGCTCCTGCACTGTCTTAATACAGTCATCTTCAAGCTAGGTCCCTCCAGATGTTTCAGACTTCATCTCCCATTAGCCACAGTCAGCTTGGTGAATGGTGAATGTAGTACTTATGGAACCTCTGGATGGACTCCAGTTAGGAAAGATTAGTATAAATTTAACAAGAAAAAATACCACACTGGCAGTAGCATAGTATAAAGTGTTACAAGACAAGCTTTACTGGAGCAGACCAAAGACCCAGCATTTTGTTCCAACAGTGGTCAAAGTCTTGAAAAAAACAATAGTCCCTCCAGATGTTCCCCAGGAACTAGTACTCAGTTCCTGTTGCTATTTTGAGAGGAACTACAGAGAAAATCAGAGGTATTTTGGCTTACTGTGGAGGGGTAGAGCCCATGGAGGTCAGAAGAAATTGGCCCCTGACCCCTCAGAGTTGCATGCCACTGGGCTAAATGATGAAGCAAGAATCAATTCATTCACCCAAATAAAAATATTAGCAACTAACCTGCTGGAATAATGAATGGGTCTACTCCCACTTTGGAGCCCTCAGGAAGCACACTCACAAGCCAGTCCTCCTGTGTGGGAGTGTCCTTCAGACCTGAAGAAAGAAAAGACTATAGTAAAGACCACACAGATAGAAGAAAAGAATACACACATGGAGGCCTTGACAGTGAGATGAATTGGAAAAGATAGGGAACAGTTACAGTATCCAACATAAAGTGAAGAAAATGATACCAAAGATGGAATACACTGTCAGGTTCAAGAGAAACCAAACACAAATAGACTACTAGGAAGAGATGATCTAAAAACTGTAACTCCCCACTGTTGCACCCTCTCACCTTGAAAGCAGGCCTCTGGATTGCCTCCCTTTGGAACAAAACCAAATGCCATTTAGCATCTCCCCTTCTCTTGCCTCTGAAAGCATTCCAGATTTCAAGCATAATTAATGACTAAGCTTGGTGCAGCACTGCTACCCAGATAGTGCCACTCCAAACAGTTTTCTACTCCCTACTATCATGTCTTGGGAAAGGATATGAATATCCAGCTAGATAGAGCAACCTCACCTAGTCTTACTAACCAGAGTCTCTCCAAAGTCTTTGCCAGCTTTGCTTTGCCAGCTTTGCCAGCTTTGCTTAATAGTATCTCCTGATCTGTTCTGTATGAACACATGTCTTCCAGCACTGAACTATGGTTACTCCTATCTCCAAGAGCAAAAGATCTGAGAATCAGCTGTTGAACCTTGCCTTCCTTGCCTCCACTGATTCTAGTACAACTGAAAAAGGAGAAAGTGTGTTCTTTCCTTCCAACAACTATGACCCCACCTGTTCTTTTACCTTTCCTTCTTTCATTGGCCATGCCACACCACAACTGCTCTTGTTTGGGCCAGAAATCATGAAATAAACTAAGCAGCCATCTCCTTATTGTAGCAATAGTTGTAAGTTACTAGGGGATAACAGTGACAGAGGGAGCTATAGCATTAGAGGTGGTCATGGTGGCTCAAGGAAGCTAACTGTCATTGGAATCCAAATCAGGGAAGTGAAAAGATGATGCAAAACTGGGAACACAGCCAAAAATTTGCTAAGCTCCATTTTGCTGCCTGCAATGCCAGCTTTAGGTGGCCCAAACTATTTCTGATTCAGAGTAAGAAAAGGGCAACAACAGAAGGCTTTTACATTTCATGTTCCCCTTTCGGATCCTCAGTCTTTAACCATATACCTGTGTTGCCTTTGTTACATGCCTTCAGAACTTTGACTTATGGCAACCCTATCAAGGACCAGCAATGTATTTGCACTCATTGGCTACAACTGTTTTTTTCTTTCCTGGAAACTTACCAGGGACCAGCAGCCAACAGCTCAGGGATCAGCACTGGCCCAGGGACCACCATTTTGAATAGCACTGCTCTAGACTTCTAATATGGCTCTTTTTAATGTTGCATTTGGGATATCAGCACAGAATGCACTGGATCTCCGCTGTACACAAAGTTAGGCCAGGACCTCCCATATCCTAATGCAAAGTAGCTTGCCTTTGAAAAAGTCACTATAGTGGAAGATCAGAGAACCTCTACAACACCTTTAGGGAGTGGCTGTCAGTCTGACTGCAATCCAATGAATACTGTTACATATTTCTGTATGAACGTTTTTCTTACTTTTGTACCATTCACAGAAATTTAAGTACTTCAGGGCAAGAAACATATGGGCTGCTTTGGGTACCATACTGGAGGGAAAGTGAGATATAAATCAAATAAATAAAAAATAAATAAGGTTCTCCAGATGCTGCCGGATGGCAACTCCCATCAGCACTAGCCAACATAGCTGCTGGTGTGGGGTGATAGGCACTGATATAAAACATCATCTGGATGGCCACAATTTGCCCTATTAGTATCATTTCCCACAGAAGAATCATATTCAGTGACGTTTACCAAATATTATTTTTTGCTTCCTACATGAAAATAACTGCTTTCTTTATGACAGGCAAAAACATGCTGGGAAGGTGGAACATAGGCCCTACTGCTATCAACATTCACACGAATGCACACTGAAGACCATCTTTAAAAAGCAATATCCTCCGTTTTATAACAATGGGGGAGAAAGGAACGTTGGTCTTACCTGTGATACGTTCTTTTCCAGTGGAGAGACGAAGAGCATCCAGCTTGCTTGGGTAGTTCCTCCCCATTTGCTCCTAGTAGGCAGGGAACAACTTTTTTAGGACTGCCTACCGGTGAGGTCATCTGGGAGGGACGACCCCCGGCTAGCCAGTCAATGTCACAGCCTCACTACCTGCCCTCTGTCGTGGGAGAAAAAACAGGAGGAGACAACAAACATTTTGAAAAGTTAAAGTTCCACTCAAAGAAATGAAACTGAGTCTCTGTTCAAATGACCCACAGCCTGTTCCACTATCGCCAGCGCCTTGGGTGGGTCTGGATGCTCTTCGTCTCTCCACTGGAAAAGAACGTATCACAGGTAAGACCAACGTTCCTTTTCCCAGTGGTGAGGACTTCAGAGCATCCAGCTTGCTTGGGACATACAGAAGCAACGACCCTGTGGGTGGGCCTGGCGGTGGCTTAATCCCTCAGGGACTGACGGCATGCTAGAGGACTCTTCCACCAAAACGCTGCTCAAGCAGACTGCAACTTGTCAAGTTTACAGTGTCTGATGAAAAATTGATGAAGATTTCAGGAGATGGCCCTGCAAATTTCCTCTAAGAAGGCGTCCTTATTCCAGGTCGCCGTTGGTGCCACAGTTCATGTAGAGTGTGCCACAATAAGATCTGGCACTAGCATGCCCACGTGCTTGTAGTACGCCACAATACATGCTCGGATCCAACGCCCCAGTGTTGGTGGCAAAAACCTCCGGCCTAGGGGCTTGACATGGCCTCCAATGGCCAACGCCTCTGAGCACCTGCTCGAACTTGTTCATTTTTCAAAAAATTATATCCGGATCATGTCTCTTCCAGCAGCACAGGGGATTGGCCTTCAGACTAAAATCCGGACGCAGATGAGGACTTACTGAATCAGGTCTACTAATACAGAGATCCCTCCGAACAGGTACTGCTGCTATTTCTGACCTCCTACTAGGAGGTGCACTCACCACCAAGAAAACGGCTTTCCAAGATAAAAATTTTTAGAGGGACCACTGAGAGGTTCAAATGGTGCCCCTGTCAAAGCCTTCAGGATTGTATGACGGTCCCAAAGGAGGGTTCTATGCCCTGGTAGGGATGCAGAATCACCCAACCCCCACAGAGCTCTTGGTACGTGTGGGTGAGCGACCGCCTGCGACACTCCTAATGGCTTTGGGTCATAGACCCACCTTCACACTATCCTGCAGGGAAATAACGAAGGAGACAGAAGGGTGACCCCCAGAAAAAACACAGCCTCTGCATTTACACCATCTCCAAGGCACTTTGACTGTGGATTCGTAGATGCTCTGTGCTAACTCTCACCAGGACACCAGGATGGTAAGCACAACTGTCTGAGCGTATCCCCTTGAACTTAGCATCCTCCGCTTAACCTCCAGGTGTGGAGCTGCATCCAATTCAGGACCGGACACTGAACTTGGCCTGGGACAAGAAGTTCCGAAAAGTCCAGGACTTGGATTAGGTCCATCGCCAAGTCAAGGGATGTCTGAGAACCACTGCCGCCTGGCTCACGCCGGGGTCAGTAGAATCAGATCTGCCCTTTCGGACCTGGTTCCAGCAGGGACTTTAGAAATCTGCTGATTTGTTGGAAGGGCATACCAGACTTCGTGGCCAAGGTCCCGACAGCACATTTATGGCCTCTGCTCCCTCCGTCAGAAAGAACGGGGAAAGGAACTGGGGAAACTTGGTGGTCATAGAAGGTGTGGATCAGTCCGGGAATGGCCCAATGCCCCTCTGGTCCATGTCAGTGGTAGCTGAGTGAATCGGCCTTGAGTTTGAGGGATCCCTGTAGATGTTCCACCTTCAGGGATGTGAGGTATCCCTCCGCCTATGAGTTGCTTCTGCCATGATTGTGCAGGACCTCGTACCTTCCTGTCAATCTATTTAAGCCTCCATCAAGACAAGGCCCGTGCAGTGTAGGACCGCTGTGTGACAAACCAGGTTCTGAGACGCTACCAGGGCCAGACTGGCCCCCCCAAAGTTCATGCCAGCCAGCTGCTATTGCGCTCGCATCCCACCAGCGCCCATCTGCCCTGCGCCAGCTGGGGGCCGTAGTCTGCTCCCCAGCCTCATAGGGCTGCATCTGGGGTGATCTGTATCTCATCCGTCTACCGAAAGAGGACTTCTGTGAAGAACTGATGAGGACCCCCACTGGAGTCACTGTGAGAGTTCCCTAGGCACTCTGAGGTGCCTGTGCCGTCGAAAAGGTCAGTCTTCTTGGACTGGAGGCAAGAATCCACTGCAACATCCTGGGGTGAGATCTCGCCCACAGCAGAGAGTCTCTTGCGGCCGTTTTGCAACTCTGCAACCCCGTCAGCTGCATAATAGCCGGTCGGGATGTGTCTCACTTCCTGAATTGCCCTGTAAGCAATCGATTCTCTCCTAAAGGGGAGAGATCAGAATCCCCACTGGGCCCAGGGTAGCGCCGAGCTGTTGCATCTATTACCTTGAGAACAGCGAGCTCTTTGCAAGACACGCTTGGATCCTGTGGGCTTTAAGTGAGTTGAGAACCCAAAGCAAATCCCTCTCTGTCCTCAGCCTGGATGGAGAGCAGATTAGCAGGCTGTCCAAGTAATGATGACTATGCAGACCTGAACTCCTACATTGTGTTACAAAGGTCGCCCTAATCTTGGCAAAAACACCCTGGGAACTGAAGAGAGACCAATGGAAATACTTGTAATTGGAGTGACGGTTGCTGTACACCAAGCACAGACAAAGTCGGTGCCCCAGGAATATCCAGACGAGAATACATGTATTCTGGAAGGTAGAGCAGTCCCCCAGGGGGGACCACACCTTGCTCCTCAGCCACCAGGCCAACAGAGCAGCCCCCAAACCATTTTAAGCCATTGCAGTTTACACTTAACACTGCATAAAGCAGTTTTCAATGTGTGTCAGTTAATTGCACTCACAAGCTGAGTACTCATCATGCCAGGACTCAGACAGGACACAGTCTTCCTCTTAATCTGGTGGCTTGTCCCACTGCTGCTGGGACCTGCACCACTCCCTGGTTCCACCTGAAAAAGGCCCTGGTCTCCAGGGGGTACAGTACCCGAAGAATAAAAGGTGCTGACGCCCCCCCCCCATGAATGCGGAAAGGCGAGTGGACCCCCCATGTGGAGAGTCCTGCCTGAGGGGGGGTATCCCCCATCTCTGCTGGGAAAAATAGGATTGATATAGGATTTAGCCAATTCAAAGGGGTCCCAGTCCTAAAGAGGTTCGTCAAGGCCTGAAAAGACCAGCCTTATCGCTGCAGGACTAAAGCCCTCCTGTGGGAATCCAGAGAGGGTAAGAGGGAACTGCGTTCGCAAACACTATCCCCCCCGACCATGTGGGCCTCGGTCATGTGACTGCCCACAGATTCCCCCTTATCTGTGATCTCGGCCTCCTCAACGAGACGCCTCCAAAATTGGAGGATTGCTCATGAAGAAGTCAGCGCTTCCTGCTGGAATCGAGCCCCCGAGCTCCCTGAATGGGATGCGGCAGCAACTGCTTCCCAGTCGGGTGTTGGTCGTGCTGCGCCTCTCCGTGGTCAGCCCAGCCACCTTGGCGGACTGGTCGCCATCCCTAGTGTCCTCTTCCCCTGCTTGTGGAACTAAGTTCCGCTGCAGAGAGGCTCACGTAGGTTCAGCGCAGGGGGGGGGGATAGCCAAGGCTGCTGCGGGTATCCCTGGTGATTGGTGCGGTGCGGACTTTGGGGGGGGGAGGGCGGGGGGATGAGATCGGGGACTCCTTTGTGTTGTATACCACGCAGGGCAGCACAGCAGGTGGTGCAGGTGGTAGGAGGGGAAAAGGAAGATTGGTGGCTCCCCGGAGGCTAGTGATTCCCCGGGGGGTGGGCTGGACAAGGCTGACCACCGGCAAGCCCCACCCTTTCCCTGGTCACCAAGTCATGCACCCATTGCCTCCCCTTGGTTGCTGAACCTGGGGGCCCCTGGCACACTCACTGCAGCCTCCACTTGTGGAGGCAGAGGCATCCGTCCATCTCAGGAGTCGTTGGGATGACCGGGAGCAGCTGCGATTAACGGCAGAGAGGTCCCCTGTTTAAGGGAGCACTCTGTATCTCCTCCTCCTGGAGGGAAGGGTTCGCAGCTATAGCTGGCTGGCTCCTAACCTGGCAAGGGGGAGCGAAGCCAGGGAAGCTGGGGTCAGAATTCGAAATGGAGAGCTTGTCCTCCTCATTCGCCCCATGGATCCTCCTCCTTGGAGGGCAGCCGCGATAGCACTGGAGAGATCCCCCCCATAAAAGGGGGTACTCCGCGCCTCCTCCTCCTGGAGGGAAGGAATCATGGCTGCACCTGGCTGGCTCCTAACACAGCAGGGTAGAGCGATCTAGGAGCGACCTGGAGATCGAGGGAGCAATCCTTCCCTCCATATATTCCCGGGAAGGAAAATGAACTCCCGCCCAAGCTCTGTTGCCACTGGTATGGTATGCAGAGCAGAACAGCAGGCGAAGGAAAAAAGCCTCTCCTTATTGCTTTCTTTCTTTCTTTCTTTCTTTCTTTCTTTCTTTCTTTCTTGTTTTTAATATGAAAACACAACAAGAGTTATCGCATGCTGTTCGCCTCACCCCTGAAAAAAGGAAGGGGGGGGAATGAGGCTCCACGGCCAAGAGAGCTCAGTGGGAGCATTTGCTCCAAGTACAGAGGGAGGGGGAGTAAGGCACCCAGCCTGTGGCTGGTAGGGTATGGATTCAACCTCCCCTGCCCCCGCGCCATCGCCCCAGTACCAGCTCCATGGGGAGTCCTCTACCCTTCCTGGAGTCCCCCATCTCCCCTGCAGTGCCTCTATGAGCAGGGGGGATGGTTGTTTCGGCCGCGGCGCCAATTGTGGCGGGCTCGACCCCAGTTCCTGCAGGGTTCTCCTGAACGCTTCCCAGCGTTGCCGCCAACACCATGCTGAACGCCCGTGGCACGCTCTCTGAGCGGCGCTGGACTCTCTTGGTGCCTCTGACTGCACTGGCTCGCTCCAAGAGCGGCTCTGGCGGATTGGCTGGTGATGCTCCCCCCCACTGCCCCATTCCCCAGGGCCCGTTGTCACTCACTGCGGCCGCCTCCCTGGCGGCAGTTGGGGCTCAGGTCCTTCAGTGTTTGGGGGGGGGGGTTAGCCCGGCAACACCAACGCGGCGGATGGCTCCCTACTCCTGGGGGTGTTCCGCGCCGCCTCCTCCTGGAGGGGCCGCGTGGTGGCCTCCTCCCAGTCGGCTCCTAGCCCATCAGGTGGAGCAGGACTGGGGTGCTGACGGTGGCTGCCGAGGCGGGTGTCTTCTCACCCTTTTTCGGCTTCTTCTTACTGCCTCTGTTCTTGCCGCTGCTGGCTTTGCTGCTGTACTATTGCTGCTGCTGTTGCTCATACTGCCTCCCTCCCTTCCATGGCCACAAATGTTGTTGTTGCTATTATTATTATTATTATTATTATTATTATTGGATTTCCTTTTTTTTTTTTAAAGAGACAAAAAAGGGATCCAAGATGGCTCTGGCCATGTGGAGGGAGGGAGGTCAGGAGAAACAAAACCACATGTCCTACCAGGAGCTAGGCAGGAAACAGACTGGCTAGCCGGGGGTCGTCCCTCCCAGATGACCTCACCGGTAGGCAGTCCTAAAAAAGTTGTTCCCTGCCTACTAGGAGCAAATGGGGAGGAACTACCCAAGCAAGCTGGATGCTCTGAAGTCCTCACCACTGGGAAAAGACAGTCAGAGAGAGAAAGTTAATGAGTTAAGGACCCTGGGTGCTTAATGAAGTCACTGTACAGGTGAGACAGAGTAAAGCACCAGTTTGAACTTGCCACACACCCATCTTCATGAGTGTCCAGTTGCTATCCATTTGCTGGCCAGCCTGGAGAAAGTAGCGTCCATCTGTCCACATGGCTGCATCTTTCTCTGTTATAATGGCAGTTCCTGTCAAGAAGCACAGGAAAAACAGGAGGTTGGCATCACATAAAACACATAGAAATGGTCATTATTGTCATTGCCATCATCATAAATCATTGAAAAAGACAAGATTGATCAGATTGGAATATGTTTCCTCCAAAACATATCAGGTTAAGGTTCAGGTTAAGTCACTAGAGTTCCCCTTGCAAAGGTCTATACAGGAAGAAACTACGGTACCTTCCCTCCCCCTAAGTTACTCATTCCCTATTACATAATACAGGGGAAGAGTTCTCAGCCAGATATTTGCTTTGGTACCTCTTTGCCTGTTCAAACTGCTCTTTCCCCTTTGTAAAGCACCTTTCTTGTGTTACCTCTAGTAATTGCTTGTGGTTTATATTTTGTTTTATTAATATTTTGTATACTGCTTAGAGAACTCACGTTATCATTGGTTTAGAAACACAATAAATATACAATGCCAATTAGATACATAATCTCGTGTACACTTTATACTACTCAAAAGGATACTTGTCTTTTGGCATTTTTATCAAATAGTGTTCAATAGTATTAAGCCATGCTTAGTTATCTGGATTAACATACCCTTACTTTTACCCCCTGCCCCAGTTTACTGACCAGGAACACAGTATCCTCGGCAGTATTTTCATGTTGTTAACCAGAGCTTGGAAAAGTTACTTTTTGCACTACAACTGTCACAATCTCTCAGTGAAAATGACCACTCATCTTGCTGGCTGGAAGACATCAGGAGTTATAATCTAATAACTAACTTCCCCAAGCTTTGTTGTTACAGTGACAAAAGTTACATTCGGTTTTAGTAAAGGCCAGGGATAAAGACGCTTTCATCCCTTAATGTTAAAGATAACATAACACTTGACATCAGTTCAAATAGTTTTAAAATATTTTGTCCTCCTCAAAAAAAGTCCTTTTTAAAAAACCTCTTTAAATTTCTTGATTCTTTGTTTTTTCTAAAACGAAAAGTAAGACATGATCTTAAAATTATTTCATCTTAACTAATCCAGGATATTTGGAAAATGTGCTGACACTGTAGAAAAGCCTATGTTCATATGTCAGCACCAAATGACAATATACAGAGACCTGGAAGCATAAGATCATATCAAAAGGGCCAAGACAGTCATGTAAGATCAAAACACAAGTACTCTGCACAACAAATACTATTTGTGGGAACATCATACAGGCACATATGATTAAGCCAGGGGGCCCAATAGATCAACTTGGCTCCTTATGTTTTAGGCCATTAACAAATATTAACAGTTAGGCAGGCTCATAACTGGTCTTGGCAGCTTGTTAACTCCCATTTTTCAGTATGAGGCAAACAGGACTTCACAGAAGAGGCAACCTGACCATGCTTCTGCTGCACATTAATCAGCGGCACAGCTTAAAATGAAACCTGCATCTTATAGCTGCAGTTTCATGCTTGAAACCATAGGACATGTGGTTGCTAAACAGAACACATTGTTCCTATGCAGGATAACAAGGGTTTCAATACCTAGCAGATTCCAGATGCAAAAAAATGTGTTGCTTTTTTAAAAAGAAGATTTAATTTGGATAACCAACATTGTTTATTGCTAATCCCTGATATGCTACGGCTGCAAGCAATCTATTTTGATTGGCTTCATAGAGAGAGAAAGCAAGGAAAGCTGTAATCACTATATGAAATGGTTAACAAGATTTTTACTGTACTGGGAGGTCAACAAAAGCTCATTACTACACTAACATTACATCACCATTCCAGCTGGTGTAGATTGCACAAAAGGGGAAGGACAATCAAACCTTGCTCTTTCTACCCAACAATTTGTTAGAAGTGAGTTAATACTCTCACTCACATACTCATGATCACACATAAACCCTGGAAACAATAAAAAATCATTAGCAATATTGCAACAGATTTGAGGAAGGAGCAGATATTTTGAAACATCCCACATCTAAACCCAACCTTAGTCCACCTAAGAGTTGATCCACTCAGATCAACAGGGCTTGAGTCAGTTGTGACAAACAATTCCCATTCATTTCAGTGGGTCTATTCAAAATAAAACTAATGTTGGATTTAGCCCCAAGTCTAAACTTGGAGCAGCATGGTGTAGTGGTTTGAGTGTTGACCTACGACTCTAGAGTCCAGGGTTCAAATCCTTGCTCAGCCATGGAAACCACTGGGTGACCTTAGGCATGCCATACTCTCTCATACCCAGAGGGAGGCAAAGGCAAAGCCCTTCTGAACAAATCTTGCCAAGAAAATCCCATGATAGGTTCACCTTAGGGTCATCGTAAGTCAGAAATAACTTGAAAGCACACAACAACTGAACTGTGTGTGAGCTGATTACCTATGCTACAAGAAGAGGACTGGCTTCACTCCCTTAAAAGATTATAATCACCACCAGCAAGGTTGTTTGGACTGGCAATTTCCCCTCCCAGTATATAAAAATACAAGGAACCAGACTTTGGGTTGGCACCTATCCCTAAAGATGGGGGGCGGGGACAGATTTGAGTATCATGGAGACTAGAGAGCCAGTGTGGTGTAGTGGTTTGATCATTGGACTATGACTCTGGAGACCAGGGACTGAATCCCCACTCAGCCATGGAAACCCACTGGGTGACTTTGGGGAAGTTACACTCTCTCAGCCTCAGAGGAAGGCAAAGGCAAAGCCCCTCATCTTGGAAAGAAAACCCTGTGATAGGTTCACCTTAGAGTCACCATAAGTCAGAAACAACTTGAAGGCACACAAAAACAAGAAATCATAGAGACCAAGCTGTGAAACTAGATCCTGTCTGACCTTGGAAGCTAAGCAGGGTCAACCCTGGTTAGTACTTGGATGGGAGACTGCCAGTGAATACCAGGTGCTGTAGGCTACATTTCAGAGGAACGAACTGGCCAAACCACCTCTGTGTATTCTTTGCCTACGAAAACCCTATGAAATTAATGAGGTCACCCTAAGTCGACAGTGTGTGTTTTGAAGGCACACACACACACACACACACACACACAGTTACCCAAACTAAGTCCCACTGAAGTTAATTGGATTGACTATAGGGGGGGGGGAACACTTATCTAGACATAGATCCCACTGAACATAATGGGGTTTACTTTGAGTAAACATGTGAAACAATTACACTGTAAACTGCAGGAGAAAAATCTTCACTTTAGAACTGGATAATGACTGTGAGCACGTGTGAAGGTGTCCAAGTGGCTTTGAGAAGCACATGTCCATATATGGTCTCATACCTTTTAAAGTATATGACGAGATACAGCACCACAACTTAGCTAAATACAATGAAGATACTGATTGCTGAATATAAGATTTCAGGTTAAACACTGAAATTTTAGGAAGCAGCCTGAGAGTACCAGTTTAGAGGATTCAGGGTCATGAGAAAAAATCCTGACAAAGAGATGCTCCTTCCATGACAATGTGCATGTGTGCCCACACACAGAAATAATAAGAGTCACGTTAACAAAGTACAGTTCAAGGGCTTATTTTACAGTTGATACCTGGGGTTGCCCTTTTCAAGATGAGCAGCAGGCTTTCCTTGTGTATCTATTGTTGGGCTCTGTCATTACAGACAGAAGGAGGGGATCAACTATCTGAATGCCTAGCAACACAAATAGCTAGCATGTGTGGAGGATTTTATGTGGCAAATATTTGATCTCCCACCTGCAATTCTGAAATGGAACCAGTCTAGGGAAACGGGTATTGTATATCATGTGGTGTTTCTGCTTTAAACAGTGTTTGCAAGCAAGGTTCTGCAAACTTCTGCCTTTGCAGAGATAAACTTGGCAGACTCTCTCCCACAAGAAAGGCGCTTTAAAATAGTTATATCCAGAATGGATTTAATTTTTTTTTAAGTACAACAAACACAGCCTGAAGAGGGGCTTGGCATTCACAGCTGAAGAAACTGCCAAAATTAATGGGTGAAACACAGTTCTGGAAACATACCTGCTGAGCCGTCAAACCCGCAAATGAACTCTCTTCGGCAGTCACAGGGTGCAATGTATTCACTCTGGGGAAGGTTGAATAAAAGCATGAAGTGAGCATAATGAGGAACAACAGCAGAGAGGCAACAAAAGCAATGAAACCATACAGACCAAGATTAGTTGACCTGTTTTACACGTGTTCTTTCAGATTATTCTTTTAAAGAAACTTTTAAAAACTTGATATATTGTCATCAGAACATCATTCAGAATTGAGTTCTTCCACTTTCAAGCTTCCAGATTTATTTATTTGTTTATTTTATGTCTACCCTACCTCTTCCTCCAACATTTCCTAAATGTTCATGTTTATTTCACTTTTGATTACACCATTGGCCAGACAAACAAAGTCATGCCTTTGATGTGGCAACAAGAGGAAGAAACTCCCTCCTATCATCTGATCTTGCAAGCTGTAAAACTGGTGCTTTAGATCTGTAAACTTTGCTTGGTTTACTGACATCCTCTAACTGGATTTTACAAGAAGTGCTTGAAAATATGCACTGTTCATGACCTGTTCTAGTCTTTCCTATACACTCTAGAAATGTACACACATACCTAGAAATATTCAATGTCCTCTATATACTGTGCAACTCTAGATTTAATTTGCTAGGGCTGGATGTATAATTTTTAACAGGTGCTTTAGGCCTTTTGTTCATAGGTAAAACAGGGAAACGTAGACCTCATGCAGACGTAATACTGACCCCCTTGCCATCTATGATCTCCAAATCATAGGCAGCTTTGGTTAGGCATGCTTCCCTCTCCTTTTCACTCTCA
This sequence comes from Gambelia wislizenii, assembly GCA_030847615.1. Lineage (NCBI taxonomy): Eukaryota > Metazoa > Chordata > Lepidosauria > Squamata > Crotaphytidae > Gambelia > Gambelia wislizenii. The sequence continues at coordinate 84,846,352 of JAUMIR010000003.1, forward strand.
GAAACATTAATTTGCCCTTCTTTCCTTGTTTGCCTTGGCATTAAATTTTCTTCACTGTTATCCACAGCTGAAGCTGACCAGGTTTATTCTTAACCAAGGCCTGAAAATCAGCTTTAATTACCATTTCAGATGGGAATTCTGGAGCCCTTTCACACTAGCATTATAGCACTAAGATGCACCCATGGTGGCTGAATTGGAATCATAGTGCTATAATTGTCTGGTGTGAGTGGACCCCTGATTAGCATTAATCGTGGTTAGCATTAATCATGGTTAGCACTGGTGAACAACCAATTTTCAGTGTGTAAGGCAAAATTAAATCATCAGCTCCATAAAGAACTTAGGCAAATTGAGAAGAGAGAGGGATACAAATCTACTTTCTTTGCATCTGTTTACTTTTGGTGTGACCTGGAAACAGTCAAAATTGCAGCCTTTGGGCCACATGTGAACCTGGGACCCTGTTTGTATGGCCCCTGAAGCTCCCCACCAGTTCCTCAAAGCACTCCAACTTCCCCAAATTGTTTTCTAAACTTTCAGCAATATTGTCAGGCAACTGTTGCCCAAAAACCATGCAGAGACACATGAAAATAAACCAAAATACATTCCACTCCACACCCACAAGCAGCCCAGACAGCTGTACTAAAGACCTACATTTTCCTCTGCAGCCCCTCTCAAAACGGCAACAGGAAGTGATGCTATGTCATTTCCTGTCACCATTTTGAAAGGGACTACAGAGGAAATTTTGGGTTTGCCAGAGGTATGCTCATGGGATTATTGGGGGGGGGGCTGGCCCCGACATAGCTGCCCACCCCTGGTCTAAACCCATCGTACTGTTAACTGAAACCATCATAATACTGCAGTGGTTTTTAAAAAAAACACCAATGGTGCATCCCTTTTATTTATTTTATTCATTATTACATTTTTATCCCAACTTTCCTCCAAGGAATTCTCACTCGTCATTTTATCCTTACAACAACCCTAAAAGGTAGGTTAAACTAGGAATTGGTGAAGTGAACTTCATGGCCAAGTGAGAATCCAAATGAAGGTCTCCATGGTCTAGGCCTGAAGTTCTATCCACTCCACACGTTGGTTCTAACAAAAGCCCATAATAGTATGAGATCAACCAAGGCTTCAACCCAGTTCATAAGGGGCATGGTTTTGCTATGATCATGGAAAGTAAGAAATCTAGTAGATACATAACAAGCGGTTTTAGGTCCGTTCAGTTCTCTGCACACAAATAACCTGATTAACTGGCCCAGCAGGAAAAGCATAACACAATGTGTCTACTGCATTCCTCAAAGAAAGTAAAGAATCTCACAGGTGCTATTCCAGAATTCACAGAAACATGTTAAAAGCCTTGCCAAGTATAACTAGAATTGCAAAGAAGCAGATGCCTTTGTGGGGTGGGGTGGGGGGAATAACATGTATCAGCTGCAAAAACAATCAAAGGAAAAAAACCTCCTCTATAGCACCAGAGAGTGGGACTACTGTAGTGTCTATGCATATGCTACCCCATTGTATAAGATGAAGAATGCACTGTAGTGACAAAATGAGGCAATGCTCTTTGCACAGACAGAGATGTTAAGGAAACCAGTCCTATCTACATACACACACCATCATGGGTGTCCTGACTAGCAGACAATAAGCAAATGAATGGAAAAGCACCACTACATCATTGAGGTCCAATTTACCCAACGCTGCTTTGTGAAGTTCTCTTTTCCATACATCAGAGATGAGCAACCTCTAAGGGTCCATTCATGCCCCCCCCCCGGCCTTGGAAGGTCAGACCTCCCAAATGCCTTCAAAAACGTTGCCCCAAATTATGTTCCAAGACACCTCTGAGAGTATAATTTGAAAATAAAACATAATTTCACATACCCCAGGATGGTTTTAGACCTTAAAAGGCCTTTTTTTTAAGAAACAGGAAGTGACTATACCTTTTTATGGACACCTCTGAGAAACAGAAGAGACTAAGTCAGCACAGGCAATTATGAACTCTATTCCGGGATTGTTTTTGTACACTCTAATCTTAGGCCCTCCATTCCCTGACTCCCAATGCTGATGCAAACAGTGTGCAGAAACAACTATAATCCCATTCAACTGAATGCAGTTAGAAAGCTCTATGTGATCAGAAAACTTGATAAAGCAGAGATGTCTAGTGAAAGCCCACAAGCAGAATACAACTGTAGTAGTAACACTGCCTCTTGGCCTTACTCATGCCCCTCATTCCTGTAATATACAGAGGCACAGTCTCTCTGGTACTTTAAGGAATATATATCCGTTGGGAGAGGTACTGATGGACCCATCCTCTGTGAATTTAAAAAAAAAATAAATATCGCTAGTCATTATTACACCTTGTGGTTGCAAATTTCAGTTTAACTATGTGCTGTGTGAACAGTACTAAACTATGGGTACATCTGCACTGTTGAAATAATGCAGTTTGACACCACTTTAGCTGCCATGGCACCATCTTACAGAATCCTGGGATCTGCAGTTCTGTGAGACACCAGCACTCTTTGGCAAAGAAGGCCAAAGATCTTGTAAAACTACAAATCCTAGGATTCCATAGGATGGAGCTACAGCACTTAAAGTGGTATCAAATTGCATTTGCACTTAAAGTGGTATCAAATTGCATGTACACTGTAGAAATTGTATTTCTACAGTGTACATGCACCCCAAGATTAGTTTTGAGTGGAAGACAAAGCTAGCAAAATCCTACCCCCCTCCAGCTAAATTGGATGAAGAAGAAGAGGGAAGCACACATATCTAAGGCTTGCTCTGTAACTAGAAAGCATTCTGTCTATGAAATTCTAGAACTCATCACTCAAAAAAGCTGCTATTATAACATCCCCATCTATATATATAATTATCTTGGGTATGTTGCCTTTCCCAGTGTACTAATTGGCTGCTCAGGAAATACACTCAACCAATCACCACCCACATGCAAATCCCTCTCCACCTCACAATCCACTCCTGCCACTCAGTCTATGGCCCGGATGAGAAGGGGGAGGAAGAAATTAAAAACCCATCGGTCTACCTTACAGGGTTATCGTGAGGTCTACCGGGAGTTTTTTTAACAGCATATGTTATGCTGGGTACAGCTAGTGCAATATAATTAGTCATTACTGCATTAAGGAACACCAAGATGCAGTTTAGAAGACAGGGCAGGTGTGCACCTGGTAAATAACCACTCCTTGCAGTCCCCGTGGCCGAACAGCTCCATATCATGCTGGTCCACAGCCTCCCTTTCCTTCCATTCTAGTGACTACAGGCCAGTGCAAAATGTGTGAGCCAAATGGTAATAGGTCTAAACCAGCATGGTGCATGTAAGCCACTTCCAGAAGTAGCAAGGCTCCGATGAGCCTCAGCCAGTATGAACAACAATCAGGAAAATAGGAGGTGCTGTTCATTAAAATTTTGAGGGTCAGAGATACTCCCTATGAATTTTTTTCCCTGTCATTAAGATTTTACAAGTACTGGTTAAACCATTTAGAAATGAATGCAGGTTTCTTTGCCTATTGCCTTCTTTCCTATTCCTGTTTCCTCTTTTCCATTTCTAATCCCCTTTCTGTCTGCACCCTTTTCAGAGAGTTGGTTGTTTAAGAATGAATGATGTAATTTAAAAAAATCCTACCAAAATACCTCTAAAATATCCTTTTAAAATAACTTTTAAGAGTGACTAAAACATATTAGTCACATCATCTCTCACACATACAAACACACACAGAGAGAATAATGTCCCCATCTGTTTACGCTACTTTGGAAATGCATCTCTGTTACACCTCTCACCACCTTACTTCAAAAGTAACTAATGCCCAGCAATTGCATTACTTCAACTTACTACTTCCAGTCTACGTATATGTTCCCACTTCCCCTCCTGGCACTTCAAGGGAAAATGTATCATGTACAGGTCGACTGCTATACCCACATATTCAGTATCCATGGTTTCACTTATCCACATCTGGAAAAAAATAGGTTCTCTCTAGGCATTTCTAGATCCTCCAATGTGATTCTATGGGCAATTTCTGGCATTCGTCTCCTTGAAAACAATAGTGTATACAGTGTACAGTTTTCAGCATACCTGTAACATTTAGTTACTTTCATAATTACAAGGTGTGGTCTTGGTAAATGGTGCAGGAGGATTACTACATGGTTCAAATGCTGTCTCACGCAATGCCTCAAGTTGTCTCACTATGTTCATTAAGTTATGCAGGTGTTGAGATAAGGATTTTTTAAAAGGAGATATTTTTTAAATCACCAGTTCTCTCTAGGCATTTCTAGGTCCTCCAATGTGATTCTATGGTCAACTTCTAGCATTTGTTTCATTGAAAATAATGGGGTTCCCTATTATCCATGGTTTCATAGTTACAAGGGGAGTCTTGCAACATATCCTCCGTGAATATGAGGGTCGATTTGTATTCTCCTGCATGGATTTTGCCCCACCAAAACACAGTACAGGCATACCTCAGTTAATAAACCCTCTGACAAAGAAGCTCCTTTTTACAAAGTGTTTTTTTGTGACAGCCCAGCCCAGCCCCATCTTTTCTTGTCTTGTCTAACTTGAAGTGTTTTTGCAGGATTGGCTTGGGAGGATGGTAAAGGCGGCTGGAGAAAGACAGATTTGTTGGGTTGCAGCAATGTCTCTGTAGTAAACAATGCAATAAAGCTTGACCTAGGGAAGAATGGGAATCTGCTCTAGGTGATTCTACTGGAAGCAGTGTTTACATAGAACAGGCAAAGTAAAGAGCTGCTTCCACTTACTAAATATGTGTGAAGTGCAAAACAGAAAGAGGAAAGCAGATTAGGCTGCCTCATCAGCTTCCTTGCTATGTTAGAAAAGAGTAGATCTAGAACTTTCACCACCAAAATGGAAATCATAAGAAAAGTAGAGGATGTTGAAAGAAAGAAAAAAAGTCATCCCAGGATGCATTTTGGAAGAAACTTCCAAGTGGTCTCTAGAAGTTTTTTTTTAAATTGTTTACTTATCAAAGACTTACCTGACTTGGTTGTTTCATTTCACATGTGCATAACGTTAGTTTTGAATAAAAAGTTTGCTGAAACATGTTGAACTGCTCTTCTTTTTTGTGGTGTAGGAACCTATCTCTATTCATTCCATGTTATTTCTATCTTTGGTACCAATGTTTCTATTAAAGAAGTAAAGCCTGGGAACACATTTATTTCGTTAACTGAGGTACACCTGTACACTGCCATCAAGATATGCCTCTCTGTATAAAGACACTCTTGTTTATTTTTCCTTGCTCTGACTTCCTGTCACTTTAGGTGCAATAGTTCTTTCTCTCTCTCTCTCTCTCTCTCTCTCTCTCTCTCTCTCTCTCTCTCTGAATGTAACACTTCTGGTTAGAATCTTCACCCCCAGCTCTTTTCAAGAGGGACATTCATTCCATAAGCAGAAGACATTTCTACCAAAGCCCATACCTGATGCGCATCTCCTGAAGGTACAATGTAGGCTTGGATTGGCTCCGGAACATATCTGGGGTTTCTCATTGCCTGCCGAAGCTGTCGAAGCAGCTCTGTAGTAATCTTTGGAGCCATGTTCCTAACATACAAAAATGGACAAACATGCTGTTACAGTCCTATGAATTTTGAACCCGAATATTTCAAATCCCAGAATGCAATCCCAAAGTCTTCAGCCAGAATTTACAAGTAAAATTTCCCTGCTTGAACTATCTCACTCTCCCTTATCCTACAGGGGTGGGGGTGGAGATACCTTAGTTATAATGCCTCTTAGTTCCATCTGCTCTTTGCTGCCTGCATTCTGGCTTACACAACAAGCCCTTAAAAACTTGGCATTTTTAAATTTGGGTTGTTTGGAAGGGGGTGGCTGATAGACAACAGATTGGAGGAAGTACTGTGTAAGGGAAGCACTGGGAGCAACAGATGCTTTGAGGCATTCAAGAGGAAGGACAAGGACATAGGACAGGAAGGTAACAATTCGCAAGCTGCTGCTGCCCATCATGGAGAATGTTCCCAGAGCCAGTCACTACTTCCTATCTTCTTTCTTATTATAGTCATTTGTGAGGAACAACCAATCGGTCCTACAAAACCTGATTCTTTGGTGAACATTTTTCAAGGAAAGGGAACATTTTTTACTTCTCAAGCTTGGTTCTTGAACTCCTAGCCACTTCATATTGATTCAAGAAAGTGTGGTGTAGTGATTTAGAGTGTTGACTATGGGCTTGTCTACACAGGGAATATACCCCATCTTAAGAGCACTGTAGTCCTCATGACCTCCAGGACACAGACAGGGGGAAGACAGCATAGGGCCCAATAAAACATTTTTTAAAGTGCCTGCTTTAATCCATTCCCACCGGGAAGAAACGGATTGGGCCCTGCGTGACCACAGGAGCCCATCTCAGCAGGCAGGCCTGTCGCTGCAGCTGCCGGTCTGCCTCACTCTCTCCAAAGCAGGATTGCAGCATGTGCAAAGCTAGTCACATGCAAAGGGGGCTTGGTCATGTATTGTGGGCCAGCTTCCTGCCTTCAGAGATAGAGAGAGAGAGACTGCTGCTGCAGTGTGTCCTGGCTGAGATGCAGGTGACTGGTGCGGTGGGGAGCCGGCTTACCCTGGCTTGTGTAGATGAGCCCTAACAATAGGTAAACAGTGTTCGTATCCACCAGTCACCTGCATCTCAGCCTAATCTACCTCAAAGTGGTATTGCAAGGAAAAGATGGAGAAGACCTCTTTGAACCCTTTGTGGAGGAAAGACAGGATTTGTTACTGTTAATTGCCATCAGTGAATAAGAGACCTCCGCTGTTATCAACAGCTCCGCTCAGGTCTTGCAAACTCAGGGCCATGGCTTATTTATTGAGTATCCACCTGTAATGCAGTCTCTCTCTTTTTGTATTGCCTTCTTCCTTACCAAGCATTATTGTCTTTTCTAGTGAATCATATGTCCAAAGTACAATAATCTCAGTTAAGTCATTTTGGCTTCTAGGGAGAAAACAGGCTTGTTTGGTTCTTGAACACAATCATTGGTCTTTTTGGCAGTTTATGGTACCCACAGAACTCTTCTTCAGTACCACTTTTCAAATGAGTTGATACTGTTCCTATCAGCTTCCTCCACTGCCCATCTTTCACAATCACACATAGAAATCAGAAATATTGTGACATGGAGAACCCTGACCTTGGTATTCAATAATAAAGACTGATACTGATGTAATAAATATGAAGTTCGTTTTATTATATTTTCTGTTGAAAGCTGAAGACACTGCTGATGAGGAGAAAAAGCTCAAAAGGATTGTTTTTAGCCTATTTAGCATTTAGCAAGCATAAAAGTGGTGTAATTTGACTTTCACCAAATCCAGCCGTGCACAACACTGAAGTGTAAAGCAGAGATTGCCAAATGTTTCCAAGTTCACCCTTTCCACTTCACAGGTTATACTTTATAAGAACTGTAGTCCATAGAAATTAAATTTAAAAAGACAAAAAACCAGCAAGGTATAATGGCTTGAGTGTTGGACTACAACTCTGAAGACCAAGGTTCAAATTTCCACTCAGCCATAGAAACCCACTGGGTGACCTTAAGCAAATCACACACTCTCAGCCTTAGGGGGAGGCAAAGGCAAACGCTCCTCTGAACAAATGTTTGCCAAGAAACCCCCATGATCAATTCACCTTAGGGTCCCTATAAGTCAGAAATAACTTGAAGGCACACAACAACAACAACACCTTGACAAGTGTTAGTGATAAGTGTTGACAAATAAGACAGATCACAGAACCCATAGGGATGCTGAATACATAGTTGGCCTATTTCTTTTATCACAATACACAACACCATAAAGGGCACTGCAAATCTGGTATATCACAATTGCAGAAAAACTTTTAATTTTAACCCGAATTTTAGTTCTTTGTCATTTTCCTTTATAAATTACACCCACATTCAGCAAAGAGGAAAGCAAAAGGGTAAACACCCTGAAGTATCTCACTTTTTTACATAAATAGAGCAGAATCATCTGAAAAGTACCATCAGGCCATATTACAGGTTACAAACCTAGCTGCGGAATTCTAGTGGCCACAGCCAGACATGACGTGATGTTCCATTGTCAGCCCTTCACTGTGGGTTTGATTCCAAAGGTAATGGCAACCACAGAGCGTGCAGGGGGTATAGAACTGGAAAGCAGCTTCTTCTATCCTTATCGTCAAGGGAAAATTCCATTGTTAAAGAAACTTTTTTACCAAGGCTGAACACCACTAACAAGAACATTCTAGTAAAGATAACTAGGTTACTACTTCATTAAAAAATATATCAATGGACTTCTAACAGAGTTCTAGACGTCATGGGGTCTACAACTCACTCTTTTTTTTCTCTTATGCAACAAGTACTCATTGATATTTCCCAACTGCTGCTTCAAACTTGAATCCTTCCACAACAAAACAAGTCCCACTGAGTTCAGTGAGGATATATCTCACAGTAACCATACTAAGAAACCAAGCCAGAACAGTTTTACTTTTCTCATATATCTTTCTCATGTATCATTTTATTTGGAGGAAAAAAAAATCTTTACTTACTCTCACTTCCTTTAATGTGTTACTTCTCTTTCACACACACACATATGCAAACACACGCACAAAAACACATGTGTGTTTCTACCTATCTTGAAAGGACCAGACTAGCAAAAACTTCAAATGCTATATTTCTAAGGACTTTGACCTTCAACCTCCAGCAAAAGTGCTGTACTTTTCCTCCCTTTTATGTTCTTTGGGTGGCCATTTACTCCACTTCCACTGTAGGCTGAAGGGTACAGATTATTCCCGCACTTAACAGCAACACTAAATATAACCAAGGAATATGGTTTATATCTTTCCTCCTATCATGGCTCTTTTAGTATTTAAAGCCAAGCAAGCTGAAATAAAACATTTTTTCGTCAATGTCAAATGCAGTCTCTATGTCAACAGTGTAACATACAGACCCTTGGTGTCTCCAGAACGACAGTCTGTATGTCCCCCATTACCTTTCCTAGGTAGTCTTGCCCTTCGAATCCCAGCTTCCTCAGCTTATGATAGCAAAACTCTATTCTGCTCTTTTCTTGCTTTTCATTAACTCAGCAATGCCTGAAAAAACAAAGGGCAAAACTTCAAAGGTAGAGACTTTGGCCACAATAACCTCCCTCTTTCCACAGTGGTTAATTGTGAGCAAAGATTATTCCAGTGATAGAATTGTGCCAATTCACAATAGCTGAAGGCAGCATGACATAGTGGGAGAAAGACAGAACTCAGATCAAATGTCTCCTTAGGCAAAAAGCCCAAGGCCACACTAAACTCTATCCCACCTTACAGGGTTACTGTGAAGACATATAGGACACCTCCACACTGGTGGCTCTAAACCCTTTTGGAAAACAAAATCAACAGTTAGAGATCCACGCAATTTGTAGTCACCTTAAACTTTAATGCCAGCCTATCTACTAAAATGTACTTGGCTTGTACTTGCAAACGAAACCAGGTTATGTATGTGTGAACTACTATATTAGGAAGGGGAAACATAGAAGATTCCATGGCCTATTCAGAAACTTCAGGTCCAGATAGAAATACCTGCTCAGCACGTAGTCAGTTGCAGAGCTCCCAAAAAGAGCAAACAGTTTTTCAGGAGCAATGGTAAGGAGCAATGGTCAGGAGCATAAGACCATAAGAACCCCTAGCCCCCCCATCCCCCCGATAATATACTGTGATCCAGCATGGTGTAGTGATTTGATGTAGGATTAGGACTCTGGGAGATGAGGGTTCAAATTCCTGCTCAGCCATGGAAACCCACTGGGCGACCCTGGGAAAGTCACATTCTCTCAGCCTAGGAAAGCAGCAATGGCAAACGGCCTCTAAACAAATCTTGCCAAATCCTATGACAAAGTAACTGTAAGTCAAAGCTGACTTGAAAGCACACAACAACATTTTCCCAATCATATACTACTCCCTCTCCTTGTTACACTTTTACCATACCCTTCCTTCAAAGAGGTCTAGGCAGTTTACAAGCTCCACATACCCTTTTTTTTTCTTGATAGGACTATGTAGCTCATTGTTAGCCACACTGAAATCCCAGATAGTCACACCCAGGCAAATGCAAATTTTTCCCAAACTATGAATTAAGCTGAGATCTTCTACACATATCAGACTGAGATAAAATAGCAGACCCAATGTCATTAAGTAAGCTGTGTGATTAAAGAGGGATTTTAATCTGGACCACCCTTGGTCTTGCATGTGTGAACTGTTAGGAAGGTTAGCATGCTAACCACTATGTCACATGGATTCAATACTTGTTTAGTTTGATATTTATATTTTTCCACGCAGCTTTCAACAGAAATACTAAAAATGCAATAAAATAAGGACAAGGGAACTGAACAGCATATAGAAAGTAAATAGGGAGGATTTTTTCATAACGTTACATCATCAAATGAAGCTGAAAGCTAGGAGATTGAGGACAGACAAACAGTACCTCAGTGCACAGTACACACAGAGCAGAATTTGCTGCCTCAAGATGTGATGATGGTTGCCAACTTGGATAGCTTTCAAAGGCAATTAGTCAAATGCATTGAAGGAAAGGCTGTCAATGGCCACTAGTCATGATACCTATAAATTCCTTACAACATTAGAGGTAGTGTGCCTCTCAATACTGGCCGCTGGGGAGCATGAGCTCTCATATCCTCCTTGTGGGCCTCCTATAGGGGGCATCCACACCAGAGAAATAATCCAGGTTGAAACTGGATTGTTTGCATGGCTCCTTCCTATGGAATCCAGGGATTTGTAGTTTGGTGAAGCACCAGCACTCTTTGGCAGAGAAGGCTAAAAATCTTGTAAAATTACAAATCCCAGGATTCCATAGGAAGGAGTCATGCAAGTTTCAAACTGGATTATTTGTGTGGTGTGGATTCCCCAATAGTCAGTTAGCTAGCCACAAACACAATGCTGGACAAGGTAGGCCTTGTGGTCTGGTCTCCCAAGGATTTTATGTTCTTATGGCAGAAGTGCCTTCAGGAACCGAAGACTGAGCTTCCTGGTCTGTTTTCTTTTGTTCTAGCTTCCCTCAGACCACTCAGGAATTTAAGTATTCCCGGGAAAGGCAGATTCTCCATTAAATGTGTAGACTATGTTAAATACCTTCTCTCTAAAAACATCACTATAATTGCTATGCAGACAGTATGGGAATGAGAGAGGCAGAGGCCATCTTCTTGTTGTGAAGAGCTATTCTGTATTCTGATTTATATATTTTTTAGAAAAAGTATACTGCCCAATGTTATGTATTTTTGATTAGAAGTAGCCCCTACTATGTTCAGTATGGCACATTCCCAGGAAGGTGTACCTAAGTTTTCAGCATGAGACATGTTAAACTGTGTACATACATTTTCAGCCTGGGACACATTAAAATAATGAGGTAGTGCTTTTCACTGGAAGGTTTTTCAAGCCTCTTCTGGACTTCATAGGTTTTAAATAAGTCAAGTGTTTTTCTTGTCAGAAGCTTTTTTATTGAAATCTAACTCAATGGTAGAAGAGTTTTCTTTCTCCTTCTCAGGTGTGAGCACATCATGGATCTCGGTTCAGAAGTCTAAAACATTACTCTTCATAAAACTAATACACTGCATTGCTAATAATCTTCTCACACAACTTTTTTTTCTTTTTAAGATTCTTTAAACCTGAACAAGTACACTGCATATCACTCCAAAGCTCACTTCACATACTGAATTATTTCAGTTCTTTAAATATCTGTTCTATCTTTATTACTCACACAAAGTGGTTTCACTTTCATTTATAAACATACTTTAAAAAAAAGATCTCATAGTCCTTTCATGGCACAGCCTGTCAGATATTTCTTTAAAGCTTTTTTCCTAACAAAGAAGGAAAATGAAAGACACAGCGGCTGTCAAAAACGGTGCTACTTAACCTGTGGTCTGGGGACTCCCAGGGGTCCGCAATGTCCTCACATGGGGTCCGCAAAGGCTTGAAGGCTGCTTGGCCCACCTCCTCCCTACAGTGGAGTGGCCATGTTACAGGAGCCAAGGCAAACGCTGGTTGGCTGGCTTGGCATGTGCATTGCCATTCAATCCACTCCAGCCACAAACGTGCAGGAAGAAGGAAAAAAGTCTTCCCTCCCCCTCCAGTGCCCCGAGGGAAGGTTTAATGGATGATGTAACTGTATTATTATTATAATCAGGTATTGTTATTAATTACTGTTGTTGTTTTAAAACCTGAGTTAAGTCTTGGGGTCCACGGCAACAAAAGATATTTAAAAGGGGTCCCTCATAAAGAAAAGGTTAAGAGCCACTGGTCTAAGAAAATGCTACCATAGAAAATCTACATCCAGCACATTAAAGCGGAGATCTTATGTACAGTCAATATGGGCTTGAGGGACTAACCCCGACTAAATTGATTAGGAGTTATTTCTGAAGACACATAGGATCCAACGTAGATCACACTGGACACTGCCGGCCACATCCACACTACATAAATAATCCAGATTGAAACTGGATTGTTTGCCATGCATGGCTCCTTCCTATGGAATCTTGGGATGCGTAGTTTTACAAGGCCTGTAGCCTTCTCTGCCCAAGAGTGATGGTGCCTCCTCAAACTACAAATCCCGGGGTTGCATAGGAAGGAGTGGTGGCAAACAATCCTGTTTCAAACTGGATTATTTGTGTACTGTGGATTTGGCCTCATTCACACACACACACACACACACAGACATCAGCCCCTCTTAAAGAGAGGGAACTTTCATGCTGCCATTTCTTTGCGGTTTTACAGAAAGGAGATGATTTGGGAGTTTTTTGTTTCAGAGTCCTGCAAACCTGCAATTAGCGAATACACATTGGAAACTGCTTAATGCAGTGCAGATGTGTAAACTGCTATTGCTTAAAACCATTTGTAAGCTGCTCTGATAGCCTTGTGGCTGAAGAGCGGGGTATAAATAACGAAATAAATCAAATAAATAAAAATAAACCTGGATCCCTCACTCCCTCTATAAACAAAAGAGGCTTTCTTGGACAGGTCTTCCCAGCACTACCTGTGGCCACCATTGTTCACAAGCACCCCCAATATTGTATTATTATTATTATTAAAATTTTATTAACTTTTTCTTTTCCAAATATGCATAATTGTAATTTACAACTTCTAATTTTAATATAAAGGGGTAAATATAATGTTCATTTGAAAAGAGAAACGAGTGATTACAGTAGCCCCTTCATATTCGCTGGGGTTTGGTTCCAGGACCCCCGTGGATACCAAAATCCGTGAATACTCAAGTCCCATGATATGCAGTGGCATAGCAAAATAGTGACCCTTATATAAGATGGCAAAATCAAGGTTTGCTTTTTGGATTATTATTTGTTAAAGAATATTTTCAAGTCGTGAATACTTAAATCCGTGAATATGGAGGGACAACTTGTAAAGTGTGTTTAGATTAAGAGGGAAAAATGTATTAGTGTTAGGATAGCTAGTTTTATTTTTGCATTAGTAAGAAAAGAGGAAAACAATATTATTTTATTTTATTTGCGTTATTGTTACGGCCCTTTGCGATGCGGTGTAATTTTTAGTAGAATGGTCTTATTTCAATTAAAAAAAAAAATTCCTAATCCCCAATACTGAGTGATCCTCTCCACCCTAGAAATCCGAGGAAGCCCATTCTGTACAGTTCGGACCAACATCACCCACCTTCTTCCCTCGCTGCCTCCTCGGGAATCTGGGTTTCTCACCGGGTCCTTTGTTTCGCTTTCTCCCGCTTTCCTTTCCTCTATACCACCCGCTTCACCGTCTCCTGGAGGCTGCCATGAAAACCTGACGTCTCCAGCCCCCATGAGCCACCGAGGCTGGAGAAGAGGCGGAGACTCTCCTCAGAAAGCCGCCGAGCTGAGCTCCACCACAGGGCCGCCTCCTTCCGCTCCTCGTGCACACGTTCCCCAGAACGAAGCCAGGCTCCGGGCGGGATGGCAGCCGGCTCAGCTCGCTTTCTGCGGGGCGGCCCCGCGAGTCTGGCCCTTCCCTCTGGCCCCCTGCAGGAAACCCAATATTTTTGGTGCCTTTCCTGTGCCATCATTTCTCTTTTTTAGCATAAATCACAGACTCAGAGAGCTGGAAAAGACCTCAAGGGCCATCTAGTCTAACCCCCTGCCATGCAGGAATACACAATCAAATCCTGACAGAGAGCCATCCAGCCTCTGTTTAAAAACCTCCAAACAAGGAGACTCCACCACACTCCAAGGCAGTGTATTCCACTTCTGAACAGCTCTTACAGTCAGGAAGTTCTTCCTCATGTTTAGGTGGAATCTCTTTTCCTGCAGTTTGAGTCCATTGCTCCATGTCCTAGTCTCGGGAACAGCAGAAAACAAGCTTGCTCCGTCCTCAGTATAATGGCCCTTCAAATATTTAAACATGGCGATCATGTCACCTCTCAACCTTTTCTTCTCCAGACTAAACATGCCCAGGTCCCTAAGGTGCTCTTCATAGGGCATGGCTTCCAGACCTTCCACCATTTTGGTCACCCTCCTCGAGAAAAGTTCCAGCTTCTCAATATCCTTCCTGAATTGTGGTGCCCAGAACTGGACACAGTATTCCAGGTGATGTCTGACCAAAGCAGAATAGAGCAGCACTATTACTTCCCTTGATCTAGACACTATACTGTACTATTAATGCAGCCTAGAATTGCATTGGCTTTTTTAGCTGCTGCATCACACTGCTGACTCATATTCAACTTGTGGTCCACTAAGGAGATTTTCACACAGGGGCTAAAAGCCCCGATTCTCTTCACTTTTTCTTTACCAGGGGCTCTTCACCTTTTCTTTACCAGGGACCCCCTTTAAATGTCTTTTGTTTCCCTGGACCCCCAAGACTTAACTCAAGATTTAAAACAACAACAACCAATAATAATACCTTATAATAATAATAATAATAATAATAATTATTATTATACCAGCCATTAAACCTTCCCTCAGGGACACTGGAGGGAGAGGGAAGACTTTTCTTTTTCTTCTTCCTGCAAGTCTTTTGTTGCCGTGGTCCCCCAAGACATAACTGAAGATTTAAAACAACAACAATTAATAATAATACCTGAAATCAGTGTGTATAGAGCCATTGTACTGTCTATTCTCCTTTATGGGTCTGAAACATGGGTCACCTATTGCCACCACTTACGACTTTCATCAGCGCTGTATACATACAATCCTAAATATACCCTGGACTGACTATGTGACAAATGTTGCTGTCCTTGAGCAAGCAGGGATCACCAGCATTGAGGCCATGATATTGAGAACACAGCTGCGCTGGGCAGGGCACGTTTCTAGGATGGAGGACCATCGCCTCCCAAAAATAGTACTCTACGGTGAACTCACAACGGGTCAGCGTAAAAGGGGCGCTCCAAAAAAGCAATACAAGGACTCCCTGAAACAACACCTCAGGCTCAGCCAAATTGATCACCAACAATGGCCTGCCCTGGCCTCACATCGGGATGCATGGAGACGCACTATCCACAATGCTGCAGCCTTATTTGAGAGCTCATGCCAAACAAGTCTTGAAGAGAAACGACAACGCAGAAAGAATCACAACCTGGAATCATCACCCAAGGAGACCTTCTGCTGTGCTTTCTGAAACCGGACAGGTTTATCTCAGATTGGCCTTTTCAGTCATCAGCGCACTTGCAGCGCAGGATGAGTCCTTCCTGAATCTTCCTGAATCTTCAAGGAAAAGCCAGAGAGAGAGACAATTACACCAGCCATTAAACCTTCCCTCAGGGCACTGGAGGGGGAGGGAAGACTTTTTCTTCTTCCTGCAAGTCTTTTGTTGCCCTGCCCCCCCCAGACTTAACTCAAGATTGAAAAGAACAACAACAATTAATAATAATACCTGATTATAATAATAATACAATTACACCAGCCATTAAACTTTCCCTCAGGGGCACTGGAGAGGGAAGGAAGACTTTTCTCTTTCTTCTTCCTGCAAGTCTTTTGTTGCCATGGGCCCCCAAGACTTAACTCAAGATTGAAAAGAACAACAACAATTAATAATAATACCTGATTATAATATTAATACAGTTACACCAGACATTAAACCTTCCCTCAGGGGCACTGGAGGGGGAGGGAAGACTTTTCTCTTTCTTCTTCCTGCAAGATTTTTGTGGCCATGGACCCCCAAGACTTAACGCAATATTTTTTTTATTAAAAAATATATATTTATAGAGAATTTTCAAACAATCAAAAATCAATCAAATCGAACAAACAAAGCAACAAAAATCAAACAAACAAATGTTCAAATGTCCCAAGTTAAATATAAAAAGTGTCAACAGATCAAAGGAAAACTGTTTAATGCAGTTAGATGTGTAAATAGCTATTGCTTAAAACAATTTGTAAGCCGCTCTGATAGCCTTGTGGCTGAAGAGCGGGGTATAAATAAATAAATAAATAAATAATAAAAATAAAAAAAGAACAAATTTGGAACACATATAAAAGATATAATAATAGTAATATCTAAATATTACATTTGCCTTCTATCCTTACGCATATCTTAAATGCATTCTATCTCCTTTCCATTCCTTCCTCCATTCTACTCTTCTTACAACTTCTTTATCCTACCTCTCAGTCTTCCTACTCTTCCTTACTCTCCCCTTTCTGCACTTCCTCTAACCCTCACACTTGCTATTCCCTTCATCCTCACCTCCATATAAATATCTCTCAAAAAACATTTCAATATTACAGTTGTCATCCCATCATATTTGCTGGGGTTTGGTTCCAGGACCCCTGTGGATACCAAAATCTGTGAATACTCAAGTCCCATTATATGCAATGGCATAGCAAAATGGTGTCCCTTACATAAGATAGCAAAATCAAGGTTTGCTTTTTGGATTGTTATTTTTTTAAGAATATTTTCAAGCCATGAATACTTAAATCCGTGAATACCAAATCTGTGGATATGGAGGGACAACTGTATTTTCTGAAGTTTTTTTGTATTTTACAAGATTGACTTCCAGTTTGTACTTCCAGTTCTTAAAAGGTAAGTTACTCTTACTATAACCGTCTTCATATCTCTTGAAAGACTTAACTCAAGATTTAAAACCATAATAATAATACATAATAATAATAATAAGATTTCATCATCCATTAAACTTCCCCTCAGAGGCACTGGAGGAGGCTGGAAGCCTTTTCTTCTTCTTGCTGCAAGTTTGTGGCTGGAGCAGGTTGAATGGCAATGCACAGGCCAAGCCAGCCAGCGCCTTGGCTCCTGTCATGTGGCCATTCCGCTGCAGTCAGGAGGTGGGCCGAGCAGCTTCAGAGCCCCCCTGTATGGACATTGCAGCCCCCTGGGGGTCCCCGGACCACAGATTAGAAACCAATAGTTTAGCAGATTATGTATCCAAACCAGATTGGAGGAAGAAGAAGGGGGCAATGTGGGGGCTTATCTACACAAAGGAAAAAAACCCAGACTGCTCCACAGTAATAGCTGTGACCTGTCTTATTGGCGTTACAGCCCCCATAAACGACTCATGCCTGTAGCCAAGACAGCGGTTGTAAGTGAATTACAGTTGTCCCTTCGTATTCACGGATTTCGTATCCATGGATTTAAGTATTCACAGCTTGAAAATAGTCTTTAAAAATAATAATAATACAAAAAGCAAACCTTGATTTTGCCATCTTATATAGAGTGTGTTGAGAGAGTGTGACTTGCCCAAGGTTACCCAGTGGGTTTCCATGGCCAAGCGGGGAATGGAATCCCGCATTCTCCAGGGTCGTAGTTTAATGCTCAAACCACTATACCACACTGGCTGGGGAGGGGGGGAGGGGGGTATATGAAATACCAAATTCACCCATGCTAAGGAGCCTCGCTCTTTCTCTTTTCCAAGCCCCCACCTTCTCTGGAATGACAGGCTGCAATTTATGCCTTGAACCTTTTGCTGATGCTGAATCTCCGTGATGCCCCTGTTGAATTTTTACCTGCCATGCTAGAATAAAAGGTGGGTGCCCCGAGCATTTCTAAGGCAATGGCTTAGGTATCGCCTGATGAGGTTGAGAAAGTTAAGAAAAAGAGAGGGCTGTCCATTGTTGTACAGTACATAGAAATACAGTCAGTTTGAGTTCTATATTTGATGAAACTTTCATTTGTAAGTACATGCATTGATTGATTGATATTATGTAATATCCCACTTTTCTCACAGCCTTTCTCCCATTTAAACATGTATATTGGGGTGGGGGGTGTATTTGCCCCTCTACATGTTTTTGGACTATAACTCCCATGATCCATTACCGTTGGCTCTGCTGGTACGGGAGTTGATGTCCAACACCATCTAGAGCAGGAGTGGGCAGCTGTGGAAGGCAAGAGGGCTACACTAGCCCTCCAGGGGACTTTGGAGGGCCACACGCACACTGCCAGTGAACCTGTTCCGGGGGGGGGAGGGGAATCAAAAAATTTGAAGGACATGGGAGGAGTACATTCTCTCCATGTTTGGGGGACTTCCTGGGCCACTTTAGACACAGAGAGGCCTTCTGTAGCAATACAAAGTGAGCAAAAGTCACATCCTATTCCCTTCCTGCTTTTAAAAAGGCCTCTCTTGGGCATAAATTGGCCTAGCGGCTCCCAAAATATGATGGAAATGTCCCCGACACCCCCCCAGAGGGCATTTTCAAGGTGGAGTCGAAAACATTTGCATTTTTGTACCCTTGACAGCCCACGGAAGCTCAAAACATGGTGGAAACCACACCCCCTCCTACGATTTTTGACTCCTGTGGGCCTGCTTTCTGCCCGCAAGCCACACTTTGCCTACCCTGATCTAGAAGGTCAGACATTCTCTGTTGCAGATTTATGCCCTGCTCTTCCGTCATTGATTTCAAAGCTGGCTAGCTATAACAAAATATATAACTATAATAAATAAAATGTACATTAATAGAAATCATGGTTAAACTGAGAGAGCCAGTGTGGTGTAGGGGTTTGAGCATTGGATGACTCAGAAGATCAAGGTTTGAATCCTTACTCGCACATGGAAACCCATTGGATGACCTTGGTCAAGTCACAGTTGCTGAGCCTCAGAAGAAGGTGAAGGCAAACCCTCTGAACAAATCTTGCCAAGAAAACCCCATGATAGGTTTGTCTTAGGGTTGCCATAAGTTGAAAATGACTTGAAGGCACACAACAATAACAGTTAAACTTAAGAGGTATGACAACTCAATGGCAATAGCATTAAAATAAAACACAAAAAAGCATCAGTGCATGTGACAAATTATTTCAGGACTGACAGAATTTAGGCCCTCCAGATGTTTTGGACGGCAACATACATAGTGTGCATCCAGTATATGAGGATGGGGCTTCCAGAGGCAAGGCATCACTCTTAAAAAGCCCCTGCTCCTGGTTGTCACTCTAAATCAAGAGTAGACTGCAGCACCTCCAGGCAAGATCTTCATAATCAGGGAGATCAGGTGAAAATTATATTACATTATTACATGGAGTTGCTACCTTTTTATCTACACAACAACCCTGTAAAATAAGGTAGGCTGGGAGATCGTGACTGGCCTTGTCAGTGTTCACCACAGCTAAATAAATATTTTAGCCCAGGGTTCCCTGGTATTATCACACACTTGATAATACATGTGAGGGTGGAACTCAAGCAATTTATTAGAATTACATCAATACATTAAGGCCGTAATTCTCTACTTACATGGAAGTAAGCATGAAAGCAGGGAAAGGAATCATGTAGCCCTCAAGATCATTTTGGACTGCAGATCCCATCACTCCTGGCCAGAGTGGCCAATGGGAAGTGTGCTGGGAGTTGCAGTTCAATTTCTAGAAGACTGAAGGATTCCCACCCCTGCTTTAAAGAGTTAATTGAGCAACTGAGACTTACTTTTCAGTAAACACAGAAATTGGGACACTATACACTGCATATAGGTGTAGTGGTTGTAATTGCAGTGCTTGTAAATTAGAATCGTTGCTGTTCTGATCTCAGTGAAATTAATTCTCATTGACAGCCCTCTGTATCCATGGATTCTGCATCCACAGATTCAACCAACCATGGCTTGAAAATATTTGGGTTGGGTGTAGAATTCCAAAAAAGCAAACCTTGCTGCCATTTTATATAAGGGATGCCATTTATTATGCCATTGCATATAATGGGACTTAAGCATCCATGGATTTTGGTATCCACGGGGGTCCTGGAACCAAAGCCCAGCAGATACCAAGGGCCCACTGTACTTGAATCTATGCCAGTGGCACCAGCAACAAAATGTCGCCATGTAGTCTCACCCCCAAGACATCAGCCACTCTTGAAAAGTCTTAGAGGCCTGCCATGAAAATGTGGAAAAGAGAAAAGTATAAATTATTTTCTCCTACTTATCCTATGAAGTGTACTGTATACTGCTAGAGGTCTTGAGTTTGTGGATTAACTCCCAGGCGTGTACTCATCACACTCTTAGGAACAAGATAGTGAGCAGAGAGCTAGTGTCATGACTCACAAGGTTTCTTATTGAATGGGCCCAAGACATGGATCTCTGGTAACATCCATTTCCAAACATGAATTGTTTTGTCAAATGAATTAGTAACACAAG
The DNA here is from genome assembly GCA_030847615.1 of Gambelia wislizenii. Taxonomy (NCBI): domain Eukaryota; kingdom Metazoa; phylum Chordata; class Lepidosauria; order Squamata; family Crotaphytidae; genus Gambelia; species Gambelia wislizenii. The sequence continues at coordinate 84,866,867 of JAUMIR010000003.1, forward strand.
TGGATAGATGCAATAACCAGTTAGTGTAGGCACTTACAAGTTACACTAACTATTTTCAGGTGACCCTAAAGTCATACTTAACTATTCTCAGAGGACAATATCTTGGGAACAGCTAGTAGATGCCTGATATATATAGATCTTTGAGCACACTTAAATTAGTACAAATGCATATTTTCTTATTTTGATCATTTATTTATACAAATAAAACTCATCATCATAAAACATGCAAAGCTACATATAATTAACTATATTTAGACTTACAAGCAATTTAAAAGCATACCCTTTTTAAAAAACATAAGAGAAAATTCTGTACAGGTATGCTTCAATTAACAAAGCAGATGTGTTTCTAGGAGTGATTTCTTTAACAGAAATGTTGCTGGAGACAGAAATGGCACAGAAAGAAAAGGGATAGGTTACTGCACCACGAAAAAGAACAGTTCAACATGTTTCCGCAAATGTTTTATCCAAACTAACATTATGCACATGTGAAATGAAACACCCAGGTCAGGGAAGCCTTGACTAAGTAAAGACAAAATGAACCTCTTACAGATGACTTGAAGCCGTCTTCCAAAATGTATTTAGGAACTTTTTCTTTCACCAGCCTCCACTTTACTTTTGATTTCCATTTTGGTGACCAGACATATAGATGTATGCTTTTTAACATGCTGGGAGAAGCTGGTTAAGGCCAGCTTATCTGCTCTCTCATTTTCTTTTTGTTTCAGAGCTTGCATATACTCTGGGCTGTAAAAGCAGCTGCTGCTTATCTTGCCTACTGTAGGCAAGCACCCGTGGCCACTGTAGGATCGGCTAGATTAGAATCCCACTCTTTCTTAGCTCTGGCTTTTATTGCATTGCCTACTATAGACCTGCTGTTGCAACCTGTCACTGAAAGTCTGTTTCTGCAGCCCTCCTTCACTATTTTCCCAATACTGATGCTGCTAAAAAAAAAAAAAACCTTCCATCTAGACAATAGGAAAAGGACACTGGCCAGCCTTAAAAAAGACTTTTGTTAAAAGAAGCTTCTTTGTCAGAGGCTTTGTTAACTGTGGTATTCCTATATAGAACTAGGAAGAATCAGCTATGAAGCATAGTCACCTTGCATCTGTGCTATTTTGTTTTTATTAGTTGTACCTGATGTAAAATATGTTATTATCTTATCCCAGTCCTCCAACATGCTTCAGACAGGGTTGAAAACCAAGTTCTGCCACTTCCTTAGGAAAGGAAGCCCAGTTGGGCTTTATTCTCAAGTAAACCCATCCAGGATTGTGGCATGGGCTCCCAAGGCAGCCACAAGAAACCCAGTCTGGCGGAATATGCAGGGTTCGGCTGAACAGCCCGGGGGCGGGGGGAGAAACCCCTTACTCATGAGTAACTCCCCCTGCAGACCTGCCTGGCAGCATGCTCAGGGCCTGCAGCTAATGGAAGCATTCCACACATTTCCCAGTGTGCTGATTGGCCAGCCAATGGAGAGCTTTGATTGGCTGGGAAGTTTCCTAAGTGGCCAGTGTGCTGATTGGCCAGCCAATGGAGAGCTCTGATTGCCTGGGAAGTTTCCTAAGTGGCCAATCAGCACACTGGGAATGGAAACATACTCAAGAAAATTATATAGATAGATAGATAGATAGATAGATAGATAGCAATGTTCCTCCGGTTTGCCTCCATTCTCAGATTTGGGCACTGACATTTCAGGGAGTGTGAAGCTACAATAACAACAACTTGTAAGCTGAAAGACATAGAATCATAGAATCATAGAATTGCAGAGTTGGAAGAGACCACGAGGGCCATCCAGTCCAACCCCCTGCCACGCAGGAAATCTTGATCAAAGCATCCCCGACAGATGGCAATCCAGCCTCTGTTTAAAGACCTCCAAGGAAGGAGACCCCACCACACTCCGAGGGAGTGTGTTCCACTGCCGAACAGCTCTTACTGTCAAAAAGTTCCTCCTCATGTTGAGGTGGAATCTCTGTTCCTGGAGCTTGCACCCATTGCTCCGTGTTCCAGTCTCTGGAGCAGCAGAAAACAAACCTGCTCCATCCTCAGCGTGACATCCCTTCAAATACTTAAACAGGGCTATCATATCGCCTCTTAACCGTCTTTTTTCCAGGCTAAACATACCCAGCTCCCTAAGTCTCTCCTCATAAGGCATCGTTTCCAGACCTTTCACCATTTTAGTTGCCCTTCTCTGGACACGCTCCAATTTGTCAATATCCTTTTTGAATTGTGGTGCCCAGAACTGGACACAGTATTCTAAGTGAGGTCTGACCAAGGCAGAATAGAGTGGCACTATTACTTCCCTTGATCTAGACACTATACTTCTATTGATACAGCCCAAAATCACATTGGCCTTTTTAGCTGCCGCATCACACTGTTGGCTCATGTTCAACTTGTGGTCTACTAGGACTCCTAGATCCTTTTCGCACGTAGTCTCATCCAGCCAGGTCTCTCCCATCCTATATCTATGCATTTCATTTTTCCACCCTAAATGCAGTACTTTACATTTCTTCGTATTGAATTTCATTTTGTCAGCTTTGGCCCAGCTCTCCAGTCTATCCAGGTCATTCTGAATTTTGATCCTGTCCTCTAGGGTATTAGCTACTCCTCCTAATTTGGTGTCATCTGCAAATTTGATAAGTATGCCCCTAATTCCCTCATCCAAGTCATTGATAAAGATGTTGAATAGCACTGGGCCCAGGACAGAACCCTGTGGCACCCCACTGGTCACATCTTTCCAAGACGAAGAGGAGCCACTGCTGAATACCCTTTGGGTTCAGCCGGTCAACCAATTACAAATCCACTGAACAGTTAACTTGTCTAGCCCACATTTTACAAGCTTGTTTGCAAGAATGTCATGGGGAACGTTGTCAAAGGCCTTACTGAAATCAAGGTATGCAATGCCCACAGTGTTCCCTTCATCTACCAAGCTGGTAACTTTATCAAAAAAAGAGATCAGATTAGTCTGGCATGACTTGTTTCTCTGAAACCCATGTTGACTTTTTGTGATTATGGCATTGCCTTCTAAATGTTCACAGACTCTCTGTTTAATGATCTGCTCTAGAATCTTCCCTGGTATTGATGTCAGACTAACTGGACGATAATTGTTGGGATCCTCTTTTTTCCCCTTTTTGAAGATGGGAACAACGTTTGCCCTCCTCCAGTCTGCTGGGACTTCTCCTGTTCTCCAGGAGTTCTCAAATATTATTGCCAATGGCTCTGAGATTATATTTGCCAGCTCTTTTAATACTCTTGGATGTAGTTCATCTGGTCCTGGAGATTTAAATTCATTTAGATTAAGAAGGTATTCCTGTACTACCTCTTTACTTATTTTGAGCTGGATTTCCCCTATTGTGTCCTCTGTTCCATTCTCCTCAGGTTGGTCCTCCTTTTCCTTTTCTGAAAAAAAAAACTGAAGCAAAGAAGGTGTTGAGTAATTCTGCCTTTTCTCTGTCCCCTGTTAGCATTTTGCCATCTTCCCCACGTAGTGGCCCTATCATTTCCTTCTTCCTCCTTTTGCTGCGGACATACCCCAAAAAACCCTTTTTATTGTTCTTAACCTCCCTAGCAAGCCTGAGCTCATTCTGCACTTTAGCTTTTCTGACTTTACTCCTACACGTGTTCACTATCTGTTTGAATTCTTCTTTGGTGATTTCCCCCCTTTTCCATTTCCTATACATGTTCCGTTTAAAACTTAGCTCCATTGAAAGTTCATTAGTCATCCATCCTGGTTTCTTGAGATATCTCCCATTTTTCTTCCTCAATGGTACTGTTTGAAATTGTGCCTTCAGTATCTCCCTTTTGAGAAAGTCCCATCCGTCTTGAGGTCTCTTCTCTTTTAGTATTCCTGACCATGGGATCACCCCCAGTATTTCCCTGAGTTTATTGAAATCAGCCCTCCTAAAGTCAAGAATGCGTGTCTGACTATGCCTGGCTTCTCCTTTCCATTGTATAACAAACTCCAGGAGAACATGATCACTCTCACCTAAGGATCCCACCACTTGCACCCCATTAACCAGGTCATCTCTGTTGGTTAGGATCAGATCTAAAATAGCTGACCCCCTTGTTGCCTCTTCCACCTTTTGGACCATGAAATTGTCTTCCAGGCATGTAAGGAATTTGCTAGACCTTGAAGTTTTGGCTGAGTTAGATTGCCAGCAAATATCAGGATAGTTGAAGTCACCCATCACTACTACATCTCTCCTTTCTGCATGTGTGTTCATCTGTTCTAGAAAGGCATCATCCAATTCCTCTGTCTGATTTGGGGGTCTGTAGTAGAGTCCCACAATAACATCCCTGTTGTTTCCCTCCTCTTTAATTTTTATCCAGATGCTCTCCACCTGGCTTCCAGTATTGATGTCATGGATCACTTCACTGGTGTAAATATCCCTGACATATAATGCTATTCCTCCTCCTTTTCTGTTTGGCCTGTTTCTCCTATAAAGGTTATACCCCTCTATTCCTACATTCCAATCATGAGACTCATCCCACCGGGTTTCAGTAATGCCTATTATATCATATTTGTTTTGTAGTGCGAGGAGTTCAAGTTCATCTTGCTTATTTCCCATGCTCTGTGCATTAGTGTAGAGACATCTAAGACCATGTGTTCCCTTTACTTGCTCCCTGTGCAAGTTTTTTTGCCTCCCACTGTTGGGTCCTTGTGCTGTTTGCCTTGTTCCCTCTATGACAGTTTGACTATTTTCTCCAGCCCTTTTGCCTTCCAGAATACTGTCTCCCTCCCCCATCTGACTCAGTTTAAAGCCCTCCTGATCAAATTCTTGAGACTGTTGGCAAAAATGTTTCTTCCAACTGTTGTAAGATGCACCCCATCTCTTGCCAGAAGTCCCCCCGCATGGAAGCGCAGTCCATGATCCAAGACTCCAATTTGTTCTCGGCGACACCATCTACGGAGCCAGTTGTTTACGTCAGCTATTTTCCTCTCCCTTCCTGGACCATGCCCTTCAACTGGCAGAAGAGACGAGATGACCACCTCTGCGTTCATTTCTTTCAGCTTCCTCCCCAGGGCCTCATAATCTCTTCTGATCTTGGGAAAGCTGTGCCTTGCAGTATCATTGGTTCCCACATGGACCAAAAGGAAGGGGTAATGATCCGTAGGCTTGACAAGTCTTGTCAGCCTCTCGGTCACATCACGGATCTTTGCCCCAGGGAGACAACACACCTCCCGAGTCATCTTGTCAGGCCCACATACCACTGCTTCTGTACCCCGCAGCAAGGAGTCCCCCACCACCACCACACACCTCCGCCGAGGCTTTGCAGCTGCTGTTCCTTGCAGTGGTCCTCTCAAGGTCCCCTGCTCTACCCCCGAAGTCTGTCCATGCTGTTCTTCCTCGTTGTCCTTGATAAGGGAAAGAGCTTCGAATCGATTCTGTAGCTGCAAGCTGCTGGAAGAATCCCTGGATTTTCTTGTTCTGTGTGTGACATTCCTCCAGCTGTCTACTTCCTGTGTCTGTGAAGTGACCCTCTCCTCCACAGCCACTTCCTCTGTGCGGTCCCCATCCAAGACTGTTCGTTCTGTTCTGTCCAGGAAAACCTCTTGCTCACGAATCTGTTGAAGTGTAGCTACCCGTGTCTCCAGCTGCTGGACTTTCTCCTCCAAGAGGGCTACCAGCTTGCACTTGGTGCATGTGAAGTTCTCCATGTCTGTAGACAAGAAGACAAACATCGCACAAGTGTTGCAAGTGACTGCCACAGTCCCCTCAGTGTCCATGGTGAGAGCTTTTAGGTTATCTAAGAACTCTTAGTTAATGCTGAGAATGCTAAGCTGTACTTTTAGGGATGCTGTATTTTTGTTTGGTCACTGAAATTCGTGCGCCATTCAATCTCCCCAGTCAGAATGGCTGTCCAGAAGCTGCTCTCCTTCTTCTCCCTGGCAGGAAACTGGCCTGGAAACTGGCAGGAAACTGGCTGCTCTCCTTCTCTCTGGCTGCTCTCCTTCTCTCTGGCAGGAAACTGGCCTGGAAACTGGCAGGAAACTGGCTGCTCTCCTTCTCTCTGGCTGCTCTCCTTCTCTCTGGCAGGAAACAGGAAACATGGAGACAAAAAACTACATTTGCATTACCTGGCCTATATTTTAAATGTATCATATCATATAACGATTAGATTTTTTTTCCCCACAACATCCTGTTGTTTGGAAAATATTTGGGAAGTCCTTGGTAAGCTGATTCGTCCTTCACATGGCTCTACTGGTAACCAGGAGTCCATCTAAAGAGTAAAAATACCCCTCATGGAATTTTCTGGGAATCTTACCTGTCTAAGCGGGATCCAGTGCCAATCCACACTATTTGGAGGGAGGGGGGCCGAAAATGGCAAAAACAATGGGGTAAAAGGCTTTGCAGATTTTCCTGTACTTTTTCAAAAACTGGGGGGGGGGACGTATTCCTGCTCGTTTGGACTATCGAACAACAAAAAAAATGGGAAGGGAAGCACAAAGCTGATTGGAGGGGTGAAGTGTGGGCGGGGCTTGCTAGCAGGGCAAGCGCCCACTGCCACCATGTTGGATTTTCACCTTAGCAATCGTTTGCTAAGGCAATAAAACAGGATGGATAGTTTTTGTTTTGCTGTCCTATAAAATTCAGAAATCACTCTATTGCACCAGCACACCTTGGACAACTTTAAAAAAAAATGGTGGCAGTGAAGAACTAATGCAAGTAAATCACTCACAGCCGCCATCAGGAATGTGAGGGTTATGGGGGTTTCTGAGGTGAGAAAAACCATTTAGATATGTCGCTGCTGCTGCGAGATGCCAATACTACAAGGTACTTTGGATGCTTTCCCCTCGTGTAGATGGGCCCCTGGTAAGCATATATTGAGTGAGGATTAAAGGAACAGCATATCTGGGTAGCCACACCTAGCCTTGTTTTGCACTTGATTTCTCAGCCCACCAGGGTTTGGTTCCAGGACCTGATGTGGATACCAAAATCTGTGGATGCTCAAGTCCCATTATATACCTCTCTGGCTTTTCTTCGGAAACAAAGATTCAGGAAGGACTCCTGCGCTTTCTGCAAGTGCACTGATGACTAAAAAGGCCAATCTGAGATAAACAAATCCGATTGCAGAAAGCACAGCAGGTCTCCTTGGGTGATGTTTCCAGGTTGTGATTCTTTCTGCATTGTCGTTTCTCTTCAAGACTTGTTCGGCATGAGTTCTCAAATAAGGCTGCAGCATTGTGGATACTGCGTCTCCATGCCTCCCAATGTGAAGCCAAGGCAGACCATTGTTGATGATCAATTTGGCTGAGCCTGAGATGTTGTTTCAGGGGGTCCTTGTATCACTTTTTTGGAGCACCCCTCTTACACTGACCCATGGCAAGTTCACCGTAGAGTACTATTTTTGGGAGGCGATGGCCCTCCATCCTAGAAACGTGCCCTGCCCAGCGCAGCTGTGTTCTCAATATCATGGCCTCAATGCATAATAAAACAGTGTCCCATATATACAATGACAAAATCAAGGTTTGCTTCTTGGGAGTTATTTATTTATTTATTGAATATTTTCAAGCTGTGGATGGTGGAATCCATGGATGCCAAATCCATGGATGCAGAGGGCCAACTGTATATTTTTAGTGCAGCAACACAAATGTAGTTCCTTGCAAGAGTATGCAAAATACTTATGAAGTTGTTAGTTCAAAATAACCACAGAAACCTAATGACATTTTGATGACAAAGTCAACTACTCCATGTCTACAATATCTTACAAGGACTTACCATGCTGCCTGAAATTATTTTTGTCTGCTGTTGTTACAAAATTCCATACAAACCATATTGCTTTTCTTTATATCTCAGCAGATATGATAATCAGCTCTTCAAAATAAATGAATATAGTTTTCAATTTCAGTCCCCTTCTCCCCTCTCAAATCCACATAGCCTCAAAATGACAGGGGTAATTACAGAAGAATCTGATACCTTTTCTCTGATTATTCCCTAAAGTGTAACAACTTGCCAGTTAGCCCTGAGCAAATTTTCACAGGTGGCTTTTCACTTAACCAACCAACCCCCCACCATTTAGCAAGAGGAGATGTTACAGATGACCACAGCTATATAGCTGTAAAGAGAACTATGTCTGAAGGCAAAGAGATTGTGGGAGAAGGAGAGGGGGGAAGAAGGGGAACGGAGATATGATTTCAGGTTACAGCAAGTTTGCTGGAGTCTGGGGTTACCCACAGGTTGTACAGTGTGGCTTGTAGAGTAATATAATCATGTGGCCTGCAGCAGCCCCAGTTTACAACTGCCAAGGAAAGGCACAGCAGATCATCTGCTGGGTTTATTGCTAACAGGCTAAATCTGGGAAGAATTTCCCTTCATCCATCAAGTAAACAGCAAGTGCAAGTGATTTTAACAGTTTCCATGATCGGAAAGCTTGTGGGTTTTTGTTTGTTTAAATGATGATTTCTGCTGAAGTCACAATAAAATATTATTAGAAAGGAAGTCACATACATGTAAATATATGAACTACGGTATACTTTTCCAGAATACTGCAAGAGAAATGCCTATGGTAAATGTCTACAAATGCGGGACTATCTGCTGCATTGTTACCAGAGCATAAGCCATATGTGTACTGTGGAGATCTAGGAAAGCCTTCCAATCAAACCCATAAATAAGAGCTGCTATGAGTTCAGCATAAACATCTAAACTAGGATTTGAAGAATAGGTAGAAAGTGTCAGAACTAGATCTAACAAAGGACATAGCATAAAGCAATGCTTTCCCCATCCTTTCTTCTTTGACCTGCTAAAATTCATAGCCAATACAGACAAAGGAAGTCAAGCAAAGTCATACAAAGTGGACCTAAGAAATTTAGACTGCATATTCAGATTTTGTCCCCTGCAGGTGGAGTTGGATAAAAAGGACAAAATCATGCACTCTACAATAGCATCAGGTCATCATGCTTTATGATCACAGAAACTCCCAGATAAAAGTTGGCAAATTTTTAACAGCCCCTGACCAGTATCAGGAAGTAAATAACGTTTACTCCCAAACAATTGGGAGTGAGAAACATTAGCTGAGTACTATGGGTACTACTTGTATTCTGACACTGTGCTTCTTGCAGTGACTACAGTTCTGTTTTAAAAGAGAGAGAGAGATGCAGAAATCTATTTCCAGTGTCTCTAGATTAATTTTAAAAAGATTAATTTTCTACATGAACAACAGTCCTGTATAAGAAAGAAGATAGCATACAAAACCATTTCCTTGGATTAGTTAGGTAATTTGGCTCTTTAGCTGAAGGCCAAAAAAGAGAACATGGAGTTCACATTGTCTTGCATCCACAGATATTACTTCTCTCCCAATCCAAGTGGAAATATATTGTATAATTACTATAAATAATGCAAACAGGACTTTTTCCAAAGGGTCTATTGGGCATCCAGGACATTTGAATGTTCTGAAGTAACTGCTCAGATAAATGGAAATCTATTTACATAAGGCTACAGTTACACTCTGGAAATGGTCCCAGGCTGGGTAGTAAAAATGGAAACTAGGCATCTGTAGAATTCTTTGGACCGATGGGTAAGGGGAAAACCTTGTGAGACAGGTTGAGATGAGAGTAAACTGTCCAAGTCCATCTGTCTACTGCATGAGCAGAGCTTTGAACCTGAGCATCCACATCCCTGTTCTATCCTTTAGTCTTCTCTCTACCACATGATAGGTTGCAGCAGAGGAATATGTAAAAAAGAAAGAAAAGATACAGTTGTCCCTTCATATTTGCTGGGGTTTGGTTCCAGGATCCCCACCCTCCGTGGATACCAAAATCCATGAATACTCAAGTCCCATTATATGCAATGGCATAGCAAAATGGTGTTCCTTATATAAGATGACAAAATCAAGGTTTGCTTTTTGTATTATTATTTTTTAAGAATATTTTCAAGCTGTGAATACTTAAATCCGTGAATACAGAGGGACAACTGTAATTACATTATCTTTGCTGAAAAACCAGCTGTACCTTCTACCTGAACAATTTCTACTTTTACAGTAGTTTAACAACTACTGTGTTTTAGGAACTGGCACATGAATTTGCTTTTTCTCTTCTCTCCCTATCCTTTTCCCTTACTCTCATTTTGTATTATGTTTGAGATTGGAAATCAGTGGGAGGCAAATCTCTTCTTTCATTGACTGTTTGTTAACTGCACTGGGAACCTATTTGACTGAAGAGTAGAGTAGAAGTGCCTTTTTAACAAAAACAAAAATGATGAGCCATGCCTCCCTTCTCCAGAACAGCAGCAAAAGGTAAGCTGCTAAGTGGGGTTTTGCAGGAAGACTCATTAATAAATTAGCTCTCAAACATAGGAGTCTTGGTAATGAACAGGAATAGAGGGAAAACCCAAAGTTCTCATTGAGACATGCTCTAGATCAGTTTTTATGTGGCCTAGTAGTAGGGTAATAATGTAAGGGTCTCTTCTATTTTTGCAGTGTTGAACAATAAGAAAGAAATTGCCTGCCAGCAGAAGGAAAAAAATGACCCATTTCCAACAGATTTTGTTTGTCTCTTCTAAGGCTGGATCAATAGTGCAATTGGATCATTGCAGGCCCTTCATGCTGAAACTTCAGTTTCAGGAACTCCATGCTCCTACCAGTGGGGTGCACACACATGCATGGATGCCCATGTGCATGGGCACACACTTAAGTTTCATGTACTGTGATGCTGTCGAAAAGGAAATGCCCCAAAGGAGAGGTGCAGATCTTCCTCTCATCTTCTTCCAGCATTGGTAACATCAGGGGTATAGTTACTGGGAGTGGTGAAATGAGGACTTTGTCTCCAAATAAGAATTCAACCCCCAATCACATCTTCCCCAAATTGAGTCCCCAAATTTCTAGTATTGCAGAATGAGACACTGAAAATTGCTCACCCCTAGAACTTTTATATTTACTGTGTTTGGCACTCATGTGGTAACTTTGCCTGTCCTTTTTCTTTGGATGTCTAAACTATATTTCTCAACTGAAGTTTTAAGTTACTGCAATGGTAGAAATTTGGGAGGACAAAAGAAAATTTCAGTGAGAAAGAAGAAAAAAGAAAAGTTCAATTACAGGGAGCAATATCTTCATTTTGCTCCCACCTGCTACTCTATAGGGTAACACCTTGTCCCTGTTTCCTAGCTGTGGAGAAAGTGATGAGGTGGGTGGTGTGTTGGAGTCACTGTATCCGAAACTCTAGTCTTGGTCATGCTAGCTAGAACACAGGCATGGGGGGATGCCCAGAACTTCCTCTCCCAGGCCTGAAAAGGGCTGAGTCTGACTCCAAAGAGGTCACTTCTTGGCCTGGTAGCCCAACCAAGCTTTATCTACTGGAATGCACAACCAACCAGCTCATCCACATCCACCAAGAGACTTTGTTTTGAAACTGCCGCAGAGCTCTAACTATCTTTATTTGGCTTGACCTTTTCCCTAGCTGTGACCCAGCAGCATAGACATATAAGCACACTGCCGTCTCATCTTGTGATCTTCCTGCAAGGTTTCTGATAGGAAGTCACCCTGCAATAAGCCTTAAAAAGTTAGCGCTACTTTGCACTATAGACTTAAGGCCTACTCTGTCCTATGGTCCAGTCAACAAGTGACCCTGAAACCAAATGGTTGGAAGGTAAGAGTTGTCAAGGAGTTAATTCAGCCCAAGCCAGTCACAGGATATCCAGCAGGATGAAGGGGGAAAGCAACAGAGTGGTTGTCAGCTGGTCTAGAAGTTGTCAGCAAATCAGTAGCCCAGATGAACAAAGCCTGCAAGAAATAAAAAAAGTAAATCATAGCCAGTCCAAGGTCAGGAAAACACAAACACTGAAAAGTACTGCTAGTTGTCAAGAAGGAGGGTTGAAAGCAACAAAACTGCCAGGGAGTGTCTGAGGGATTTATGGGCAGCTGTTTCAAGAGACCAGGTGCCTAATCAGGTCAGCATCTCTTACTTAACAACTGCTGGGAATGACACAATCTCTCTTTGTCTCTCTGTTGCTTAAGAAATGATGGCAATGAGTCTTCAGTGTTTACAACCTCCTACTGGGGAGCAGGACCCACCTCTGCTTCAGACCCTGGCTCCTCTGACTTAGAGAGACCACCAGCTTCAGGAGCTGCAGATTCCTGGCAATCTGCCTCCTCCTCTTTTTCTGAATCTTCCAACTCCAGAGGGTGAAGTATGACACTCTCTAAACTTAAAGTCTAACTAAACATTACTATATTATATTATACTATATTAAATATACATACACCATCTTTCCAGCAAAATACTACTTAGGGCAGCAAACAGTGGGGATTTAAATCCTCAATTATTGTGTTCTTGCACACAAATTGCTGTCGTTTTCTCCCTAATGTAGAGAAAAATGAATATTTATTTGCAGTGTTTTTCCAATATTCCAACGTCCTGAAGTGTTTTGGAGGAATTATTTTGCAAAAAAAGAACCCCACTTTTTTCCACAGAGAACTTGTTTTTTTGTACAGAAAAGCCACATGCTTTCTCTACACAATAATCGCTCTGCAATACTTTGGGACATTTGAATGCTGGGAGAAAATGCCACAAAAGTCTTGCTGCTCTATTATTTCTCAACAGGATAACCCAACTGTCAGGAAACCTGTTTTTCAATCTGGAAATGAACGAAGGGGTGTCACATTGAGGATGGAGCAAACTTGTTTTCTGCTGCTCCAGAGACTAGAACACGGAACAATGGATGCAAGCTCCAGGAACAGAGATTCCACCTCAGCATTAGGAGGAACTTTTTGACAGTAAGAGCTGTTCGGCAGTGGAACACACTTCCTCGGAGTGTGGTGGGGTCTCATTCCTTGGAGGTCTTTAAACAGAGGCTGGGTGGCCATCTGTCAGGGATGCTTTGATTGTGTATTCCTGCATGGCAGGGGGTTGGACTGGATGGCCCTTGTGGTCTCTTCCAACTCTATAATTCTATGATTCTATGATCTCTGAGTGTTCTTTTCATCCCATGCAAACAATAAAAAGAAAACATAGTGAATCATAAACTAAACCATTTTAAGAATACATAATAAAAACTACCCAGCAGAGAAGAAACAGTGTACTGACTGTATTTATTCTATTATTTATTTATTTTATTTAGTATTTAATATTCTGTTTTTCTCCCAGGACAGGATTTTATAAGAACAAAGTAGAGTTGGTCTCCAACTCTTGTGGGGGTTAGGGGTGGAGGACCACTGCAACAGTGGGAAAAAACACAAATGTAGGCATCCTATTTATTTATTTTTTACCTGAGAGAACACTTCCCTATGCATTTGTTGGTCCTCCAGCACAATTTTATGATCAACATCTGGCAGAAGCATGCCATAGAATTGTACCAGAGAACTTAGAAAATGCCTAGAGAGAACATACTTAGTAATCTGCAAATAATCAAATCCACAAATACTTGACAAATGTGGAGGGACAACTATATACTAAAAACGTATTTAATGCAAAAAAAAAAACCCCTAAATAAACAGATCCATTAAAAACCACTATACTACAACAGTTAAAAACACACTAAAACATTGTAAAAAGATAAAAACATAATTTACCCTATTAAAAAGATTCTTCTACCACAGTAGCTTAAAAACCAAAGGCCTGCCTAAATAAAAAGCTCTTTGCCTGCCAGTGGAAAGAAAGTACCAGTAGACAGGGGAACAATGGAGCCTTAGCAGCTACTGAGAAGGCTCTCTCCCATGTCCTTACCAAATGCACCCAGCATAGTGGTGGGACAAAGAAAGTCTTCCTCCAAAAATCTTAAAAGTCACAAAGGTTTATAGAAGGAGATGGGGTCTTTCAGATAGTCCGGACACAAGCCATATACGGTAAGCCTTTAAAAGTCATCACCAGCATGCTGAACTCTGCCTATAAATGGACTGGTAGCCAGTGAATTTGTTGCAACATGAAAATTATGTATGCCGTCTAACCAGCTCCAGTCAGCTGTCTGGCTAGAGCATTTTGGACCCACTACAATCTCCGAACAGTTTCTAAAAGCAGCCCCATACAGCGTGTGTTATAATACCGGTAATCCAAATGGGATGTAATCAAGACATGTGCCACCGTAGCCAGATCTGACATCTCAAGGAATGGACACAACTGGTGTAGCTGTGCAAACATACTCCTGGCCACTGCCAAAACCTGAGCATCCAGGCTCAGCTTATGAGTCCAGGGCTTTGCCTGAACTGTGATACTAAGATTTCAAGAGTGTAATCCATCCAGCACAGGCTGAATCCCTATTCCTTGGTCTGCCTTTTGACTGACCAGGAGTGTGACAGACAGCTGGATGAGCGGACGGGAGAAGTGTGTTCTAGGAGCCAATCCTATGGCAGGGAAATTGAAATGGGAGGGGCTTCTGGATGTTTGAAGATTGCTCAAGAGTTGGCATGAGTCAGTTAAGCTCTGAGTTTTGAGTGGAAGGGAGTTGGATGGAGTGGAAGTATGTGTGTGCTGTATGAGAAACTTGGATGAGGCAAATTTGGTGGCAGCAGTGGGATAGTGAACAGCTCCAGTGTCACAAGAAATACCTCTGTTTTATCTGGATTAAATTTCGATTTGTTCACCTTCATCCAGTCCATTACTGACAACAGACACTGGTTTAGCACTGAAACTGCTTCCTTGGTGTCAGCTGGAAAGGACAGATAGAGTCAGATGCCATCAGCATACTGGTAACACTGAACCCTCAAACCCAAGATGACCTCTCCCAATGGATTCATGTAGATATTAAACAGTGTGGAGGACAAAACTGAGCCCTGGGTGAGTCCACAGGCCAATGGTCAGGGGATCAAACAGAACTTCTCCAGCACCACCTTCTGAGTTCACCCCTCCAAGCAGGACCAGAACCACTGCAGAACAGTGCCCCCAAGTCCTATCCTAGAGAGGCAAGAAGGATTCCATGGTCAAGGGTATCAAAAGCAACTGAGAGGTCCAGGAGAATCAAGAACTGGACCCCTTGTCCAGTTCCCTCCATAGGTCATCCACCATGGTGACCAGAGCTGTCTCTTTTCCATAACCAGGCCTAAAGCCTGGATCTAGATAATTCTTCTCATCCATGAGCTCCTGGAGCTCGGAAGCCACCACATGCTCTGTATCTTCACCCAAGAAAGTAATGCTGGAGACTAGCCGTTAATTCTCCAATATGGTAGGGTACAGAGAAGGTTTTATTTCAGTACTGGCCTTACCACCACCTCTTATACACAACCTTTCCATACTGAGGCATTCATTACTCCCCTTATCAACTTGGCCAGCCCCCCTCTGGATGCTTTTATGAGCCAGGAAGGGCTCCAATATGCACATGGTGACTCTCACCTCAACAAGAATCCTGTCCACATCCTCAAGCTACACAAATTGAAATGTACCCAATAACTGTAGGATATTATTGGTATTAATATTAATCAGAGTGAAGCGCGATATGAGCTTATGGTATAAAACAGGATAGAAATACAAAGGGTATTCTAGTAAGGTTAAAAAGCAAAACTTATGTTTATTGTGGCAGAGAATACATCTGAGATAGGAAAATAGATAAATAGAACTTGGGTATAAGAGTCCTTAAAAGCTGGCTCTCATGTTTGTGTGTAAGCATCTTGAGGCTGGATCACTGGCTTCTCAGAAAAAGAGTTGAGTTGTAAAGCACTAAAACTTCTTGGAGGAAGGGGGGAAAGTAACCTTTATATGCAAGTAGGAAGTAAAAGCTTTGAGTACACAGATCAATGAAGCACAGGGCTGAATCAAAAAGATAGGCATGCAACTCTAGACTTTCCCTCTGTCCCCAACTACCCTAAACAAGAGTTGATACTTGTTCACTTCCAACAATAACACAGTACAAGCAGGAGCCAAAGTTACACCCACTGGACCTATACACAGCATCCAAGTCTGTCCAGAGCCAAATGATTTTGCTTGCAAAGTGTTGTGCATATTTTTCATACTGGGATGTTGAGTGGTCTATATTCTCTTCAAGTGTGGCTAAACACAGAAGGCATCTGATCATTTGGGACAACTCTGCTGGACTGTGCTGTGCAGAAACAGTGGTAATAGAGAGGTATGATCTCTTCATGGCCACCATCACCACAGCATACGCTTTTCAATGAGTTTAGCCCATGTTCAGTTAGATCTGCTTTGAGTTTTCTGCCACTGATGCTCTAGCCTCTCCTAGCCAGCTCCCTAGGAAATCAGGGAGCTCACTTGACTTCACTCTATGAGAGAAGATTATCGTGTCCACTGCCCTGACCATTTTTCCATTCCAGAGGTCAGCCAGGACCTCAACAGAATCACCTGTCAAATCAACAGGAAACTTCCCAAGATCCATCAAAAATCCATCCAGATCCTTAAGGCTCCTAGGGTGGAGCATCTTAATTAGCTTGGCAACCCTACAGAGGCTCTGAGTCTAAACCCCACCAGCAGAACTATGGGAAGTTCCACCATATCCAGATCACTGTCATCCCATCCAGCACAGAAAACTAGGTTACAACTTGTGGCATGGGTGGGACCAGATACCAATTGGGACAGCACCATGGTTGATATGAAGCCAATGTGGTGTAGTGGTTTGTGTTGGACTATGACTCTGGAGACCAGGGTTAAAATCCCTGCTCAGACATGAAAATCCACTGGATGACCTTGGGCAAGTCACACACGCTCAGGCCTCAGAAAACCCTGTGAGATGTTCGCCTTAGGGTTACCATAAGTCAGAAACAACTTGAAGACACACATCAACAACAACAATGTTGACATGGGGTGGGTATGAAGTCCTGAGCTGTTCCCCAAAGACTGGCCTCCCTAGGGATGTTGAAGTCTCTCAGCACAAGAAACAGGGAGGGGGGATCCAGCACCACTGCCAAAACTAACTCAGACAGCTTGGAAAGGAAGACTGTTAAGCAGCAGAACTGAGTGAGGCAGGCTAGGGTACACCAATAGAATCCCTATTCTGTTCTGGCCACCCACTCTCAAACCCAGCAATATACACACTCAAACCCAGCAAGCTGTGGGACGGGACACCTGGTGAGGGACAGAGCTATGAGAGGTTAACCTCTCCAGCTTCATCCAGCACGGTTTCTGTAATACAAGTCAGGTCAGTATGCTCATCTAGGATTATGTCCTGGATCAAAGGTGTTTTCCTATTTATCGACCTGGCATTTTCTACTGTGCTACAAAGAAATATACCTAACAAAAGTCACATAGAAAACAGTCTGGTGAATGGGGGAGGGAGAGGAAGTAGGAGAAAGTAAAACCATTACCTCCTACCATCTCCCTCTCCATCCTCCCCTCTCCTAAATCTGCTTTTCCCTGGGAAAAACAGCCATCTGGATTTTGTTACATGCATATGCGAGTGACGTGCAGTTCCGCCTTTTATAACAACATTGCATTAAGACTGTCACTTAAAATAAATTTTAGCCTACCCCCACATACACACACTTCAGTTTTATGACTCATCATTATTCCTGGTCTTCTTCTGACATTTTGCTCCTGGCCTTGATTTAGTGAAGGAAATTCTCGATCTCCATATTCCAGGAAAACATTAGGAGCAGCTGGGCAAATCGGAAATCAGATTTTATCAAAGCTTCAGAATTATTGTATGATTGTAGCAAGCCATGACGATGAACAAATAGCTATATACAGTCCTTAAAGTTACATAGTTTCTCCAAAACATATTGTTCATTGTTTGGAAAATTGGGATGTTTCTGGGGCATCAAATGCTTTGAAATGAAGCTATTTGTTTTCCAATGGCCAAAGCAGTTTCAGATTATAAACTGATATTCTGTGATGTGGTTCATATGTTTTTCTGTGTGTTTTGCATGTTTCTTGTTCACTGGTGCCAGCAAAATGGGCAGTAGTTTTAGCTTTTCCATTTTCAACTGCAGAATCTTTGGAGATTATCAGATGCAGCAAATGTGGCGCGATCATGATGCCAGCAGAATGCAAAAGGATGCCAATATCAGATGACATTGCCCTTTTGCATTCTGCTGGCATTATGCTAATAAAGTTGTCCCTTCATATTCACTGGGGTTTGGTTCCAGGACCCCCCCGTGGATACCAAAATCCATAAATACTCAAGTCCCATTATACGCAGTGGCATAAGCAAAATGGTGTCCCTTATATAAGATGGCAAAATCAAGGTTTGCTTTTCGGATTATTATTTTTTTAATAATATTTTCAAACTGAATACTTAAATCCGTGAATACCAAATCCATGGATATGGAGGGACAATTGTATACCTTTTTATTGATGGCTGAAGCCATCAATAGATCACCTGTCCCATTTTGGTACTGACATTGCCAGCATGCAAAACCTAGGGCCATTTAAATCTTGTCACTGCAGCAAGAATGGGTGGTCCAGAGCAAACGCTTCTGGGTAAGATCAGGACATCCAGGTAAGTTTTGCTCTTTTTATGTCCCTCTCCAGGTTACTTGGGAATTCTAAAGTGTGTTTAGATACTTTTAAAAAATTTAATGTGTTAGTTTTGTTTTTGTTTTTTAATTTCCTGCGCGATGAAGTCTCATGGGATTTTGAACGAGGAAGTGAACGGGACTCCATTCACTTCCTCTTTATTACCAGGGCTACCTTTGCCAGGAAAGGAAGGTAAGTGCAGTGGGTAGTGTTCTTTTACCGGCATGAAAATGTTTTTTTTTTTTTTAAGGCCAGCAAAAGAACATTTTAAAGAGGTTGTCTGATAATCTCCTTTGTATAACTAAATCAAAAGCACAGTTTAGCAAGCGGTTTCTACAACAACCCATATTGCACTGGTGGCAACTGTGTGGCCCTCTAGATGTTGTTCAACTACCCCTCCCAACATCCTTTGTTATTGGCTATGCTGGCTAGGGCTGATGGGAATTACAGTTCAACAACATCTGGAAGGTCCCATTGTCCCC
Source organism: Gambelia wislizenii (assembly GCA_030847615.1). Classification (NCBI taxonomy): domain Eukaryota; kingdom Metazoa; phylum Chordata; class Lepidosauria; order Squamata; family Crotaphytidae; genus Gambelia; species Gambelia wislizenii. Next base: position 84,885,668 of record JAUMIR010000003.1, read on the forward strand.
CATTCCTGCCTTGTAGAAATCCCATATTATGCATATGAATTTGAAATTGTTTCAGACATTTGTTAACAGGATGCTACATTCTGTGAGGCAAACTTTCTCCCTCTCTTTTTGCAAGGGAAGGGACTAATTGAGGGATGTCTGTTGAATCTCAGCTGTGTATGCCTTTCTCTCCTGGTAGGCATGAATATTCTTCAGTACCTAACAAATGAGCCAAAAGTCTAATGGCCTTGTCTCTTGTTGAAATCTGTGGTACTGTGGCCCTGGTTGCTGCCCTACATTGCTATGTTGTTGCCTGGAAATAATCTAAGGGTGCTTTAGAGATAATGCAGTTTGACAACACTTTAACTGCCATGGCTCCATCCTACAGAATCCTGGAATTTGTAGTTTCTGAGGCACCAGCACTCTTTGGCAGAGAAGGCTAAAGACCTTGTAAAACTACAAATCCCAGGATTCCATAGGATAGAGCTATAGCACTTAAAGTGGTGTCAAACTGCATTATTTCTACAGTGTAGATGCCCCCTATGACAGAGGTTGGACTCAACCAACCCATCAGGTGTTGTTGGCCTGCAAGTCCCAGAAGCATCAGCCCAGCATAGACAATGGTGAGGAATGCTGAGAATTACAGTCCAACAACAACTGGAGGGCTGCATGTTTTAAGAGTTTCTCTTATGAAATGGTGGGGGGGGGGGCAGCTGAAAAACCAAAGCAACCAGCCTTCATTACTAACACCCTTGGAATTAAGGATGAGCTGTTATCAAGCATAAATATGGAAAACAAAGCAACAAATAGGGAACAACAAGATAATGGCCCACAGGCTGAAAATGATCAGTATACATTCTAGTTCCTAAGAAAGAGGACACCAAGGATGTGAGCAATGTGAAGCTGAAGATTTTACGTCAAAGAATTATACCATATGTGGAGCAAGAAATCCCACAAATCCAAGCAAGATTCAGGAAAAGAAGAGGCAGAGGCACCAGAGATCATACTGCAAATAAATGTTGGCTAATGGAGTATTTCAGAAGAAAATCAGCCTGGGCTTTATAGATCACAGCAAAGCCTTTGATTATGTTGGCCATAAAAAACTATAGATCAGTCTAAAAGAAATAAGTGTGCCACAATATCTGAGTGTCCTGATGCATAACCTATACTCCGAACAAGAGGCCACTATCATGATACAATTTTGAGAAAAAGAATAGTTTTCAGTTGGCAAGGGGGTCATATAACACTGCATATTATCACCCCATCTGTTTAACTTATAGGTAGCGTATATCATATGGAAAGCAGGGTTAGACTTGGAGGAAGGCAGTGTGAAAACCAGAGGAAGAAACATCAACAATTTAAGATATACAGATGATGCCATATTGCTAGCAAAGAAATTGAGTAACTACTTGGGAAAGTTAAGAAAGAGAGTCCACAAGCAGGGCTCCAGCTGAATATATTTTTTTAAATGACCAGAGAAAATTTACATAAATTTGAGATGAGTGAAGATGTTGATGATGAAGACTTCAAAATGGTTGAAAAAGATTTTCTATACCTTAGCTCAATCATTAATCAAAATTGAGACTTCTAGTTAAGAAATCAGAAAAAGACTAAGATTTGGAAAGGCAGCTATGAAGGAACTAGATAAGATACTTAAGTGTAGAGAGAAGTATGATTACCAAAGGATCATCCATACCATAGTTATTTCCAGTATTTATGCATGGATTTGAATGCTGGACGGTGAAGAAAACTGAAAGGAAAAAAGGCAATTTATTTGAAATGTGGGGCTGAAGGAGATTTCTGCATATTTCATGGACCTCCAAAAAAGAGATAAAAGGGTCCAAGAGCAAATCGAGCTAGAACTCTCACTAGAAGCCAAAATGACAAAGCTGAGGTTATCATACTTTGGATACATGGGACAACATAATGCTTGGTCAAGTTGAAGGCACTAAGAATAGAGGAAGACTGCATTACAGATGGACTGAGTCAAGCAAGCAAGCCATGACCCTGAGTTTGCAAGATCTGAGCAGGGCTGTCGATTTTTGTAGGTCTCTCATTTATAGGATCACTCTAAATTGAAGCTGACTTTACAGCACATAAAAGCAACTGATTATCTTGAATTGTCTGAGCAGCAAACTATTCAATGATAAGAATATATAGGCATGCCTGCATGATCCCACCGCCCACACCTCCCAAATGGATCACATTAGCCCCAGTGTCATCAGGCAACATGTGCTTTCACAGTATAAAACAATAGCAGACCTCTGCTGCAGGCAATTACAAGGTAATATACCAATGCATTGGTGTTCTTGATATGAAACTATATCATTAATAAAATAAATAAAAGAAAAAGGGTAAAACCTCTTTACATGTTTTTTTAAAAAGCTGAATGGAATTAAATATCAGTATGGTGGTGATTTCTTTTGGCCATGTTCTTCAAGTAAAAGTAAGGATGTTGTAATACAAGAGAAGAAGAATGAATTTGTCTTGCAGTCAAATGGCTTTCAATATAAGCACAGTTTCAATATAAGCTCAGTGTCAACCTCCTTCTGGGATTCTCCCCTTGTACCAATGAGGCACATTAGAGTGCCTTATTATCTCTGTCAAATTGTGAAACTGACCTGGCATCAATAAAAAAATTGCACTCATTTTTCTCTGCTAAAAATATTGCTTCTGACATTTAAGCAAAAAAAAAACACAAAACACCACTTGATATTAAGAAAAGAAAAACATTTTACAGGGCTATGGAATTATACCTACAGTTTTTATTGGTACAGTTTTAAAATGTTACTGATGACAGTACCAGTTAGGCAGGTTACCTAGAATTATTCAGAACAAGAGGAGCAAGATTCATGAAACATCCCTCTGGTGGAATTAATGGCTTTCCAGTCAGTTACTTATAGACACATACATGTGCACCCTCTTTAAAAATAGCACAATATTTGACAAATGTCATAGAAACCCCAGGGAAGAATAAATGGATCTCAGGGGACAGAATATCCAAACAATATAAAGAAAACCTTTATTAATTGCTTCAAAACTTTCCCAAATACAGAGCAAGATGCAATAAACTTCATGCTCTCATTTGGGAAATTAACAGGAAACAGTATGGGATCAAGGGTTTCCAGATTTCAAGGCCTGGCCCTGAATCTCCAGTTTTCGTTGGTCATCTCCAGATGAGAGACAAAAGTGCATATTTTCCAGTTTGGCAGACTCAGCTCCAGGCAAGAGGAAAGGATTATGTGCAAATCTGAAACTCAACAGGAGAGCAGCAGCTGCTACAGTTTCCAAGGCTTAAATGATTTATTGCTACAACTTGCAAATACTGTACTCTGAGAAGAGGGGTCTATGTATTTATTTAGGAGATTATCAGATGCAGCTAATGTGGTACCATAATAATGACAGCAGAACGCAAAAGGACACCAATATTCATCTTTTTGCGTTCCACTGTCGTTATTCTGGCATTTCTTTCTATTGACGGGCTGAACTGTCAATAGATCACCCGTCCTGTTTTGATGCTGGCATAGCAAGCGTATGAAACCTCATGCCATTTAACTCACATAAATGTAGCGTCAATGGCTGGTCTAGCGTGAACACTTCTGGGTGAGATTGTAACATCCAGGTAAGTGACACACTTTTTTAAACCTTCCCTGGTTTACTTGAAAGTTTTAAAGTGTGTGTATATGCTTTTTGTCACTTTTAATGTTTTATTTTTTGTTTTATGCTTAAATTTCCCTCATGATGAAGTCTTGTGGGATTTCAAATGAGGAAGTGAAGGAAGTTGCCTACCTGTAGCTGTAGTTCTTTGAGTGGTCATCTGTGAATTCACACAACTGGGTTGTTCCTGTGCCTGTGCAGTGCACTTCGGAACCTTCCAGAATAGTTATATAACTTTTTTAGAAGTAGCTCCGCCCATCCTAATGGTTCCTCTCAGGCATTCCCACTCATTTACCTCAGTTCCAAGGATGCTGCAACAGCTGCATCACAACCTTACAAGAGAGCAGGGCAATGAGCGGAGGATGGGTGGGTTTGTGTGAGTTCACAGGTGACCACTCAAAGAACTGCAGTTACAGGTATGCAACTTGTCCTTCTTCTTCGTGGTCTCTGTGACTCACACAACTTGGAGACTAGCAAGCATTCTCACAGGAGGAGGGATTGTCATGCCCAACCAGGAGAGAAAGGACAAAGGCACAGTGTAACAGTGAACTACAAGTAAATTTATTGCAACGTAGATAAGAGAACAGCTCTCCCAAAAGCAGCATCAGCTCTAAGACCTGTTGTCAAGTGTTAATGGGAGATGAAGGTCAAAGGAGTAGAACAAGTAGCTGCCTTGCAAACTTCCTCCAGAGGAACACAGGAAAGAAAAGCAGCATATGCAGCTACTGGCCTTGTTGAATGAGCTCAAATTTGAGAGGGGAGCGGCTTTCAAGCCAGTTTGTAGGCCAAAGAGATAGTGGAGACAACCCATTTGGATAGGCACTGTGAAGAAACTGGTGAGCCATGATTGGAAGCAGAATAGCAGACAAAAAGTCGATTCGTCTTGCGCAGAGGAGCAGTCCGCTGAACATAAAATGCAAAAGCCTGGTGAACATCAAGTGCATGGAGCACATGTTCAAATCATCAGACAGGTTCTGCGTGGACTCAGGTTAACACTATGGATTGGTTAAGGTGGAAACTGGAAATGACCTTTGGTAAGAATGACATGCCTGGTCATAGTACCACCTTGTGTTTGTGAAAGACTAAGTAAGGGGGATCTGGACACAAAATACACAGTTTCCCCATGCATCTAGCTGATGTCACTGCCACAAGGAAGGCCATTTTCCAGGACAGGAGAAGAAGATCAGACATGGCCATGGGTTTGAACGGGCGCTTGGAAAGCTGAGAGAGAACATGTTCCAGGCTCCACGCAGGGGTGGGTTCCACCATAGGTGGGTGAAGGTTAATGTAACCTTTTAGAAACTTCTTAACAACAGGGTCCTGAAAAGGAGAGGGTTGATCCAACCCTTTAAATTCACCAGAAATCGCAGCGAGGTACCATTTGATAGAGGAGAATGAAAGTCCTGAATCTGAAAGATGAAGAAACTAGAGAATGTTAGACACAGTGGAACTCAGTGGAGAGAGACCCCGATCTGCCAGGTAAGTAGTGAACTTCCTCCACTTGTAAAAATAAGAGCAGCAAGTTGAAGGATGGAAGGGAAGCATCCAGACCACCCAAACTTCTGGAGGCAGATAATAATAATAATTATTATTATTATTTATTTATTTCTATCCTGCCCCTCTGCAACGCAATCGGGGCGGCTTACAATATAAGAAGTCCATAATTACAATACCCTAGCCCGCCCGCCCCTTAAAAATAATATTAAATTATAAAGGATTAAAAATATACAATAATTAAAAATATATTAATTTTTTTAAAAAATTAAAACATATAATAATTAAAAAATCCAATTGCAGCACAGAGGGAAAGGACAGCCAAGTCTTGGGCCAGGATAATTATTCAGGAAAGGCCTGCCGGGAAAGATGACCAGGAAAATCCTCCGCAACTGGCCGTGAATGCAAAGGAGGGTTCAGGGCAGGATCCCCCAAGCTATCAGCCTCAGGGGTGGTCAGATCCAGGTGTAGAACCCTGCCTCCCTGAACCATCAGGAGGTCGGGTCAGAGAGGAAGATGGAGGATCCAGCAAGCCACAAGCCAGAGAAGTGGGCCAAACCATGGTTGGCAGGGCCACCTTCAGGATCATGTTTGCCCTGTCGTGGCACAACTTGGAGATCACTCATGTGAGCAGCAGAAACAGAGGGAATAGGTAAACCAGGGGACCAGTCCACTGAAAGAAAAATGTCTCCCCTCTGGACCCCTTCGTGCTGGACCTTGCACAGTACACTGTTGGAATTGCTTGTTGGCTGCTGAGGCGAAGAGATCAACCATTGGAGTCCCCCAATAGCGGAAGAGAGAAAGGACCACAGAGTGGTGAAGCTTCTTTGTGAGCAGGCCTTGAAGCCGTCAGTGCCTCCTTCTGCAACGGTGCCCCCAAAAGATCCCTGGAAGGCCAGGGAGAGGCAAGGCAGCCTCCCGCCCGCCCACCCGCTGCCTTCCCCGGCCTTCCTAAGTGGGCTCCGGGGCTTCAAAGCCCCCGAGTCAGCTCATGAAGGCCGCAGGGAGGCAGGGCAGCTTCTCTTCCGCCCACCCGCTGCCTTCCCCAGCCTTCCTAAGCAGGCTCCGAGGCTTCTAAGCCCCAGAGTCCTTCTTTATGAGCAGGCCTTGAAGCTGTCAGTGCCTCCTTCTGCAACGGTGCCCCCAAAAGATCCAGGCAAGTTGACATTTCATCATTCTCCGACCTGCAAACAGGCCCATACAAGCTCTTTGAGCCCCAACAAACGCCACCACCTGGATTTGACTCACAAACCCAGCCCCTCAAACCTTGGGAGTTCTTCTACCTTGCCTAGGCCAGAGGCTGTTCTCTCAAAGCTGGGTGGGGAGAATAATAATAATAAGAAGCGGCATGCTAAGCACTCCTCTGAACACGGATCCTCTTGCCACTCTACTGTTCTATCCGTGGCTTCCATGGTCCATGTCCCAACTCCTACACAGGATCCTTCTTCTACAGGTTCGATCCTGATTGTCAATGTGGATATGGCTTTGATCTCTGAGGTTAAGATAGTCGAGTCTCCACCAGCTCAACCCCCCCTTCGGTTCGACACTCTCCAGCCCTGACGAAGACAAATGACTCGCTCATGCCATCCAGACTGAAGCACAGTCATCAGCAGGCCAGCAAATTAATTCTTTGTGCCATGTGGCTGACTGCTCTGCAAAATCCATTGTTGATTCAGTCGGTCTCCATTGGCATGCATTGCTCCGGTTGTTGGGCCTTTCCCCTCAGGCCTGCACCACTATAGAAGATATGCCCTTAGACCATTTGGGTCTATTCTATCAATGAACGGATGAGAAATTGGAGTTTACACAGAAGATGCGCACCACCACCGGGAAATATGGCATGCTGTCACAATCCCCCTTCATGGCCCATGGTTGCACCCGGTGGCAGGGATCTAGTTACTCTCGCTGGCATGCATTCAGTCCTTCGTCCTCCCACAGATTGTGTTATCCTTCACAATCCTCTGCATTCTCGGGTGAGCGCCAATCCTCCACGTCCCGTTTCTGTGAGCAATTCAAGCTGTGTGCTAAAGAACAATCCAAGCAGCGCCTTTGACTTCTCCCATCCTTCTACCTTCCATCATGGAGTGCAGTTTAGAGACTGCCTGTCTTGCTTCTATGAGGCAAGACCATCACACCAGACCACTGGGGGTTATGAATTATCCAGGAGGGGTATTCCATCGAATTCGAGGATTACTCCAAAACAGGTTGAATTCACGTAACATCACCTTCCCCAGTCTTACTTGAGGAGGTGCAAACCTTACTCCAGAAGGGTGCCATAGAACCAGTGTCTCCCCAGCTTCGACACCTGTCATGAAGGCAGTCCCATCATTCTGCAAGGGTGGTCGCACTCCCATCATTCTGCAAAGACTACATTTCCCATTAATCTGAAAACAGTGATTGTCTTGTCAGTATGACCACGTAAACTAAGGGTTAAGACCAAAGGTGGGAGGTGGAGGTCATCTTCTGAGATAGCATCATCATGACATCACGTCACCAGACAACAGGACTGGCCAATGAGAATCTGAGACTGGCAATTTGAAAAAGGTTTTTTACCTTGCCTAGACCATGAGGCAAGTGAGACACAAAAGGGAACCTCTGAGGGGATGGATGTACCTCAGAGGAAGATGCTCCAAGTGAGCACTTGGCTGAGCCTGGCTTAGAAAAGCACGTGGCTCAGCCCAGCCTGGATACCACCAGCAACCTTTATATTACATCAGAATGTGACTAGTTTTCTTTTATGTAGGGAAAAGTCTTTAGTTAGTGGCATCAGGGATTCTTTTATTTTCCTTGGCCAAATGAACTGAATGCTTTGTTATCTCTTTACCTTAAGCTTTAACCTGAAGAAAGAAGCACTTTATTCATGAAGTGATTTATCTCTTAACTTGCATTAAGCTCTGTCTGAAAAATAAAATAAAATAAGCTTTTCTTAATTTCCTATACCACAGTGCTGCATGCGCCTGTATCTCTTGGTCATTGTTACATAGCTCTTTCTCTCTGGGAATAGGAGGGAGGATTTGGTTGGGGCTAAAATGGCAATTAGTTCCATAGGCTACCAGTCTCCCGGTGGGCTGGTGAAAGACTTTGTCTGGATGGCGGCAGCATTTTGGCCTGTATGGGGTACCCTAGAGTGAGGCCGCTCAGGGTTACCTTTACAAGGAAGCTAATTCTGGGGGTTTCAAGTCGAGAGCCTCCAGAATAGCCTTGACAACACCTTTGCTTTTCCTCAAGGTACTTCCTCGTGATCAAGAAAGATGAAGGGCATCGACCCATCCTCGATCTCTGAGGGGTGAATTTGTACATCCTTCCAAAGCACTTCTGCATGGTCACTCTGTCATCAATCCTGCCTCCCCTTCAAAGGGGGAACTGGTTTGCTACCATCGACTTGAAGGACACGTATTTCCACATCAGTATTCACCCATCCCACAGACGGTTTCTCACCTTTCAGATCAGCGATGACATCTTCCAGTTCACAGTTCTGCCCTTCAGCCTTGTGAGTGTGTCCAGAATCTTCACCAAACGCATGGCGGTGGTAGTGGCTTTGCTTCACCAACAAGGAATCATCGTCTTTCTGTATACCGACGATCGGATCCTAGTTGTCAATTCGCATTGCCAACTTCTCTGGAACAGCAATATGACATTGCAGCTCCTCTGTTCTCTCAGCCTGGTGATCAACGAGGAAAAGTTGCATCTCAGTCCATGTCAGATTGTCCAATTCATTGGGACATCCTTGGATTCCATCACTGCAGCCGCTTATCTTCCGGAAACCAGATTCCATACCCTGAAGGCTCTCATCCATCAGTGCTGCAGGTCCCATCGCCTGCCTGCCCAGTCCATCCAAGTGCTGTTGGGACACATGGCATCAACCACAGTTGTGACCCCCTTTGTGAGGCTTTGTTTCCAACCCCTGCAGTCATGGTTCCTCTCTGTCTTCGATCCCCTACAGGATTCCCCAGAAAAGTGCCTGACCATGCCGAGGTCAGTTCAGAGATCCTTGGATTGGTGGGTGGACCCAGTGAATGTACTTGTGGGTCTTCTGTTCAAACCCTCACAACCTCATGTCACCCTCATGACAGATGCCTCTCTACAAGGGTGGGGGGGATCATTTTGGTTGGTTCTCCATCAACAACACCTGGTCAGTGGAGGAATGCCAGCTTCATATCAATATCTTGGAGAAGTTGGCTATGCAGAAGGCACTGAGGTCGTTTGAGTCCCTGGTTACCGGCCAGAATGTCCTCCTCATTACAGACAATATGTTTGTAATGTATTATCTCAACAAGCAGGGAGGGAAAAGATCCTCCACTCTACTGTCAACCACTCCAGAGATTTGGAATTGATGCATACTGAGTAATATCTTTCTCCAATCCATTCACCTCCCTGGAGAGGACAATATTCTTGCAGACAGACCAAGCTGTTCCAGTTCCACAATTCAGTTCCAGTTCCAGTTCCACAAGCCCCGAAGACCACTTAGGAAGTCCAGGGAAGGCAGCGTGTGGGCGTGTGGGAGGCTGCCTTGCCTCTCCCTGGCATTCCAGGGATCTTTTGGGGGCACCGTTGCAGAAGGAGGCACTGATGGCTTCAAGGCCTGCTCATAAAGAAGAACTCTGGGGCTTAGAAGCCTCAGAGGCCGCTTAGGAAGGCCGGGGAAGGTGGCGGGCGGGAGGGAGAGAAGCTGCCCTGCCTCCCCACGGCATTCCTGATCAGACTCCGGGGCTTTGAAGCCCCGGAGCCCACTTAGGAAGGCTGGGGATGACAGCGGGCAGGCGGGCAGGAGGGAGGGAAGCTGCCCTGCTTCCCCCCGGCCTTCCTGAGTGGACTCTGGGGCTTAGAAGCCTCAGAGCCCCCTCAGGAAGGCCGGGGAAGGCAGCGGGCAGGCAGGAGGTAGGCTGCCCTGGCTCCCCACAGCCTTCTTGAGCAGACTCTGGGGCTTAGAATCCTTGGAGCGCCCTCAGGAAGGCCGGGGAAGGCAGCGGGCAGGCAGGAGGGAGGCTGCTCTGCCTTCCCACAGCCTTCCTGAGTGGACTCTGTGGCTTAGAAGCCTCAGAGCCCCCTCAGGAAGGCTGGGGAAGGCAGCAGGAGGGAGGGAGGGAGGCTGCCCGCCCCCCCACCTTCCTGAGCGGTAGCCCTGCCTCTCGCCGGCCTTCCCGTAGGGGCTCGGGGCTAAACTGCGAATAATCAAATCCAAGAATATGAAAGCCGCAAATGTGGAGGGGCAACTGTATAACTGTTGTAGAAAGTTCTGAAGTACATTGCGCAGGTACAAGGATAACCCAATTGTGTAATTCTGGCTGAATACACACTTGTAAAATAATTCATACTTACCTCAATGTGGATCCTGTTGAAACACATGACATTCCTCTGGGTTTGAAGTGAAAGTGCTGCTTTTCAATGCCTGAGGGCTTTAAAGTGATTTTTAAAAACCCTTTTACTCCAAAGTTTGTTGGAAAAATTGTTTTTTTAAAAATGTGTAGCTTGTGTCCAAGATTGGGTTCATGGTGGAATCAGGGGTGGGGTTATTGGAGGGTGGGACAGGTTGGTGGGAGGTTACTCGTAGGTATGGTGTCTTCTTTTCTTTTCATGTGCAGTTGTTTCTTGAGCCCCAGGAAGGAAGGTGTCCCTGCAGACATTTGAACAGATTGTACTATTAAATATATAGAGAACAGAAGGAAAAAAAGGAGGGTGAAATGGGGAGGGGAGATCAGAAGGTGGGAGGCACTGTCTAGTCTCCTCTCAGTTCTCTTTTCCCCTCCAAGCAAGGGTAAAAATGTGGTGTCACAACAGAGAGAGGTGTTAAAATCCAGTTTGTCCATCAAAAGCAACAATAGGGTTTTGTTTTTGTTTTTAACCCTGTTAATCTTGCGGGAAGATTGTCTGGGGGAACTTTAAGGAGGTGTTTAATTTTCCCAGGTGTGGAAACCAGCAAGGAAGTCATCCAATCAGGGCCGGTTTTAGGCACCAGCGGCATCAGCATCCGCAGGGGGGCCCATCATTGTGGGGGCCCCATAGTAACCCTCCTCCTGCAAAAACATTATTACCGGTAGTAATAATCCGAATATCCTGTACTGTGAATAGCTTAGGTTGAGTTAGGTTACATTGACCTGAGATAAACATACGGGGCCCACAAAATAAAGCATTGCAAGGGGGGCCCAAATTCCTGAAACCGGTCCTGCGTCCAATTGGAGTGCAGGCAGGCAAGTACAATGACAGGAAAGCAAGAAAGGCTATTGCTTGAGATGGATATGCATGCTAGGAAGACAAAAAGCAAGGCAGCCAGCTGAGTTGTATATGACTGAAAATACTTGATTCAGGCAGGGAAATGTATGGCAGTCAATACAATTGAATCCAGATTATCATGGTTCTGTGTGGCATTGCTGGGGTCCAACCAGGCCAGAATACTGCACACCAGAACTGGATTTTGCTGGTGTGGATTCAGCCTGAGTACGAGACTAAGGGTGGACAGTTGTTCCTTCATATTCGCTGGAGTTTGGTTCCTTGACCCCCTGTGGATACCAAAATCTGTGAATACTCATTGAATACTCAATGGCGTAACAAAATGATGTCCCTCATATAAGATGGCAAAATCAAGATTTGCTTTTTGGATTATTATTTTTTAAAGAATATTTTCAAGGCATGAATACAGTACTTACATCTGTGGATATGGAGAGGCAACTGTATATGAATCATCTGAGAACCAAGGAGACAACCTAATTTTTGGCTAAGCCACAAGTCATGATTATGGCAAACTTGTTTCTGGTTAAGCCACAAACCTTACTTATGAAGACTGAAGATTGTGGAGATATTTATTATGTGTTAGAAATTAAAAGTAGCAACAATATAGCAAGTGACCTGAACCAGTGAGGAGCGATAGACACATGATGGTCCTGTACATGTGGGCTTGCCTGTCCCATCACCATTTGTAATTTACCATTCATTTCATTTGTAGAATGCTACTCTCAGGCTTATTTTTGTCCTTCTTTTTGGAAGTAAATTTGTCTTTGCTTTCCTATTGTGAAAGAGCAGTAGCAGTAAATGTGAGGAGTTAGAGACTGAACTCCATTATAAAATGGCCGAACAACTGAAGAACCATGCTAAGTCATGATGACTAACTGCATGAACTATCAAGTCATTCCTAGTCAGGCCACTAGAGGGCAATGTCCTGTAGATGTATATATGGGAGAGCTCAGAACAGAGCTCAATTTCTCCCCTCTTTTCTTCCTGTGAATGCTGAGGCCTGGTGAAGCAGTTTCTCCTTCAATTGTAAGTATTTGTATATATTGCAACTGTTTGACTTTGAAGATAAAAGTGCCTCCTGCTTATTTGGATGTCAAACACTGTGTGTGAGTATTCTTGGGAACGGGTTGCTACTGAGTTGGCTGAGATAGTTTTTTGGCTTCTGCTGGGAATTGAGTGTCCCAGCATCCCCTGACAGTAAATACATACTTGGAATATATCTTCATCATATGTTTAATGTCTTCATTTTATTTAAACTTGAGATTTGTAATTTGATGAGGTTAAAATTCACCTATGATCTATAACACCAGCACTTTCATGCAGAGAATTCTCTGCACCAAATTACAAAGCTGATAATTCTGAAGGATGGAACCATATAACGTAGTATTAAACTGAAATAATGGTGAAGTGTATAACTGGAGTCTTCTCTCCATGAGTATTTACAATCACAGAAACCAATAATCAATAATTTACAGTTCTCTCACATTATACCATTATAGCATTTCAATACGATTTTGGCTCCATCCCATGGAATGCATGGAATGCTTTTGATAGTTCAGAAGTGTTCAACAGAGGAATACCACAGCACACAACTCAAAGAAATTGAAACAGTGTTGAATCTAATAAGGCAGGGATGATTTTAAACAAAATAAATTTTAAATTGGACCTAGTGTTAAAATGTAACAATGAAATGGATCGGGCTATGATAATTGTTTTGAAGCAAGTCTTGTTTCATTTCTGCTCAGTTTCTTTCTAAATTTGCATGCTTTCAAATAGAAAACTGAATATGTATTTTCAAGTGTTATATAGTTGAGTATTTTAACATTTGTGGTTTTAACTGTGTAAATTGTTTAATTGGTTTTTAAATTTGATATTTATATTTTTCATAATTTGTATTGTTTTTAATTTGGTCTGTTTTAAACTCATTGTTAGTTGCCTTGAGTCCCAATATTGGGAGAAAGGCAGGATATAAATAAATAAATAAATAAATATTGAGTGATCATCAATTATTCATTTTCAAAACTGCATGGACTATTCAAATTAAAGAAATCTAAATATCAAGTGGTTTTCTAGGTTGGTGTTTTGTTTTGTTTTTGGTCTGTCGCCTTCAAGTAGACTCGAACCTATTGAAACCCTAATGGAGGATTTCCTGGCAAGATTTATTTAGTGGAGGTTTGTCTTCCACTAAGGCTGATGTTAGTCAGAGGTGGTTGTGCTTTAGAGCCCCACGCATAATATCAAAACTATATTAATGTTTGGGGGAATGATTATTAGCTCAATGCTGCAAAAGGCGAGTAACTTCAGGACCTTTTCATCTATGTATACCAGTACTAACTGCAGAGAATTCCAAGTTAAAGTGAAATAAAATGTTTTTATTGGAAATAACACAAAAAATATTCACACATGTAACACATGCTCACAGAAAGCACACAAGGTTATCGATGAGTTAAGGCAGAAAGGTCGTATAGAGGAATAGATTTGGGAAATCGGGTGATAGTTACCAGTTTTGACGAGTAGCAAAGTACTCAAATGGAAGTCTGAGGGTGGCACTGGAACTTCCGATCCAGAGCATGCTGACAGAGAGAGTGGGCGGATCTCGTCCACAGTGGCACACTTTGCTATTGTTTAGGCTGGGATATTTATAAACCATTTCATGCCTAGAAGGTGCACTTTGGCTACAACAATGGCTAAATGGCTTTCCCACAGGAGGAACAAAGGAGAACGAAACTCCACTGATTGTCTTAAATGGCTGGAGATAGGAATTGATTGGTTTATGTCAACCTCACATTATAGGACAGGATGAGGTTCAGAGGAATATTTCCTGGGAATTTGGGTTGTGTATGTCACTTGATTGTTTAGGATGTGTGACTCACTGTTGAGGGTGCCAAGAAGAAATTAGCACATACCTCCTTAATAAATTTTGTTTACTAAAGGGGCTTCCGCTCAATCCTAGCTTGGGTTTCCTTGTTAAAATATTTCCTTGTGACCTCAATCTGACCTCATTTTGGATCACCCCAGTCTACTTGACACCTTCGAAATGTCCAATATTGCCAATTATGAGCAGAATCATAGTCCAACTACACCACACTGGTTCATCCCAACATAGTGCGTTGGCACATGTGAAATCTGTATTTGATTAGAGACAACATTATATACCATGCAAAACTGGAAAGGGAGGAAAGAAAAGGCAAGAAGGAAGGGGGGAAACAGGCAACAGATGGCAAAGATGGCCAGTCAAGTGTGAGGGAAGAGGAAGAATGAGCAGAAGTAAATTGAAACATTAATTGTTAACTGTATTTTATATTTTATATAATTTTTATTGTAAACCAGCTCAAGAGGCCTTTGTCTCAAAAGGCAGTATAAAGTATGAGTTTAAAATAAATACAATACTGTAAAAGGACCAACTGAAGCAAAGGGAAATCCAGGTTGTTGCTGCACTTTCTGGCAGCATCAGTGACCACCTCCTCTACCACAGTAGCATTACCAATGAGACTGTTCATGTGTTTGTGAATGGTTGGAAACTGGGGAAGAACTTGGAACTGAAAAAAGTTATCTGATAAGCAGGAAAATTTTGAGAGGGAAGGAAAAGGAAAGTTTCAATCTTCTCTAATGTTCTTAGAGCAACAGAATGGAAGAATGAAAGAAATGGGCTCTAGAATGTAGGGTAGAAATTAAATGTGAAAAGAGAAAGGGAAAACAAATGAAAGGAGAGTACAAAGAATATTTTGATAGATGTATGAAGTTGAGGCAGTGCCATCTTAACGCATGGCATGCTGGGCAGTTTCCTGGGCCCCCCACAAATATAGGGGCCCCATGCTAATTTATGCACAGACCATAATTTAACACTAATTTCCCGATCACCCACCTCAACATTCAAATCTCCCACTAAATTGGTAGAAGGAGAAAAATTACAACTTGTAGTGGAGAGTAGGCATGTTTGCATTCGCGAGAATGGGGAAGATAAAGAGAAAAGAGAGGAGGAGGAGGGATGGGTGAGGAGGAGGGAGAGGTGGTTGGAGGGGAGATCCTAACTGAGGAGCAAAGAAAGGGAGGTAAGGAAACCATGCCAGAAGAAACAGAAAAGCCAAGCGGTGTCTGAGAAAGGGAGGCTCACCTTGCCTCCTCGGCTCTGCCTGGAGCAGCTGCCTGTGCAGCCATGAGTTGCCAAGCAACTCTTCTCTCTCTCTCTCTCCTACACACACACACACACACACACACTCCAACAGCCCCACCAAGAGCACCCTCCTTCCAGCTCTCCAGTCTGCACTCTCTCCCTCTCCCAGAGATGGAGGCTGCTCGCCCACACCCCACCTCTCTTCCCCTTCCCACCATTCCTATTGGCCCAAGGCAGAGATGGCGGCTCATTGGGGAGATGCCCCTCCAAGACATTGCTTTTGCTTTCCCTCTCTCCTTTCCCACATTGGAAGGCGCTTCTCTCCTCTCTTCTTTTTCATTCTTATCTCTGCTGTTTTACACATCAGGGATTCTGAAGTCTGTACAGGAAAGGACTTTGCTCCCAATGAAGCTGCATACCAGGGAGAGGGTCAAAATACTGATTTTGTTGGAGGTACCTGTGATGAGCAGTTGATGGAATGCTGCCGAGCGAATGGGAAGAGAGCATAAGGGAGCCAGTCCCAGCGCAGGAAAATGTTATGGGATGAGTTTCCTAGAGTTTGAAAGATGTGTATGACAGTTGAGAGAGTCAGTTTTGAGTCTGAGTTGCAATTGGTGTTTATGTCTGTGTGTTTTTGAGTACAGTTGAGTGATGACTGTGTGCAGTATGGTCTGTGCTTGAGAGAGCATTGAGGCTAAATTGATTATATAGTGAGTGGGAATTAAGAGTATAAGAAAGAGTGATTGAGTCTGGTAATTATCTGGTTTTATTATTAAAGGCTCAAAGAATATTATCTGTACTTTTATGTGTAATCATCACCACTGAGTGGGACTAAGAGATATTTAGCAATTAACAAAGTTTGGGGCACAGTAGTGAAGCATTGCTGTTACAAACATTCAGTTAAGAAATCAATCTCTGTGTTTTGTTTATGAAGTCCAGACTCCTCATGAAATAGTTCCCTCACTGACATCTATTAGGCATGCTTACCAATTGAGTCCATGCCATCACATATACTATCCACAGAAAGTCAGACCCCAGTCCAAAGAAGGGATAAGGGGAATCTGAAAGAAAGGTGGCAGTGGAGGTGAAGAGGTGGCCAGGCTGAATAACTGGGTAAATTTGGCTAGTGTGTCCTGTCCTCCACAGTACCAATAAATATAAGTTTATTTTATCAATAATTTACATTTTTATTCCTGTGAGTGGTTGTGTAGGCAGGGCCCAGTGCACTGCTTTGCCCAGGGGCATATAATGCTGTTCAGATGGCCCTGAGTGGAGGAAGAAAAATATAAATCTCCAGTCAGCATAACCAATGGTCAGGTATTCTGGCAGTTGAAATCAAAACATCTGGAGGGCCAAAGGTTGGAAATCACTGATTTGGAACCTCTAGGGCATTAAATTCTGTCTTAGGACTTTTTCAGACGGCGATTTGTAATGCAAGCAGGCTCTTCCCTGTTGCGAGGCTGCTGCACGGCAGCGGGGCCGTTTCGGATGGTGCTGTCCCCCTGCTGATACTGTTCTGGAAGAGCTGGGAGGCTGCAACGCCATATTTGGCCATTTCCTAATCACGGTCAACTTCCGTGATTAGGAAATGGCCAAATATGGCGCTGCAGCCTCCCAGCTCTTCCAGAACAGTATCGGCAGGGGGACAGCATCATCCGAAATGGCCCCCCTGAAGCGCAGCAGCCTCGCAACAGGGACGAGCCTGCTTGAGTTACAAATCGCCATCCAAAAAAGTCCTTACAATGTTATCTCCAGAGCTGAAGTGTATACTTCATTTGAAGAAGACTGAACAATGGAATTCTCTGTCACAAGGAAATTGCTCTGACGGTTTAGCAGTTTCCAAAGAGGGATTACATGTCAATCTCAAATAATGTTAGTAGCTGCTAAACTCCACCTCCATCTCCCACTATTTTATGGCTGGTTCCACACCTGCAGTACAATTTTGTGACTCATAAGCCTCAGTCATTTTCAGCATTCTCAAGGGGCCCGAAAGTAGAAAGTCTGAGAATGCATTTAAGAGAATTGTTTGATGATCAGCCACATCAGATTGTCAGTGGTATGGAAGCTAGATTTTCAGAAAAAAATCTAAAATGCTCACTACTTTTGCTGGAAAAAGTCAAAAGACATGTAATGCAATTAAAAGTGGTAGAACTCTGGGGAAAAATTATTTCCCCTCTAGCTTTTCACTGTCTTTATGGATCAGTGGTCCTTAGTCTTGGCAGCACCATTTCACATAGGTTTGCTTGATTCCTATTTTAATGATAGCCACCTATTATCATGCCAATACATAAGAAAGGTTCAAAGTGATCCACCCAACTGTAAGTCAGTAAACCTTTTTGATATAGTTGGTAAATTATCTAGCCTGTTATCTATGTGTGAAACAAAAGTGCTTGATTGACATTTATAGGTTTTCAGCCCTATGATCAGCTGGTTTTAGATCTGGACATCAAACTAAGATCACAGCATTATTTTAAATTATGTAGTCAAGCCATATTTAAATGGGTTGTCAGGACAGGTTATTTAACTTTTTATTGGTTTAAGAGCATTGCTTGACCCAGGACTTTCCAATCTGTTATGGATTAAGATACCATCCTTTGCTTTTGATACTAATATCTTGAACTGCTTTTGGAGTTTATATATTAAAGGTTAGTACAAGAACAGATGGTCAGTCATCAAATAAGATCCTGGTCGATGTCAGGTTGAGAGCCAGTGTGGTGTAGTGGTTTGAGCATTGGAGATCAGGGTTTGAATTCCACCTCAGCCATGGAAACCCACTGCGTGATCTTTGATAAATTATATTCTCTCAGCCTCAGAAGGCGGCAATGGCAAACCTCCACTGAACAAATCTTGCCAAGAAAACCCCGTGATAGGGTTCATCTTAGTGTTGCCGTAAGTCAAAATGACTTGAAGGCAGACAACAACAACATCATCAAGTTGTATCAGCAAAAGCCGGAACAAAATGGATGCCTAACACAAAAAGAGCTTGTTAAGCACAGCAATAGAGCTGACTGCCCGAACTGTATACACTGCCACCTGTAGCTGGAATAGAAACAACAGTAAAACACTCTCTCATAGTCAAAATTAGAGCTATAATTTCAGGTGGTCTATCAGCTGATGGCTTCCCTGTTAAGTTTTTGTCTGAATTTTCATGGAGCTGTCAGAGGAACTGGCCTATTTTGAGTATATGGTCTTGTTACTATGTCCTACTACCCCCTCCCTATGTTACCTCATAATTGGAAATATTGGACACTTTGTGGGGTCAAGTGAACTGGGGTGATCCAAAAGGAGATCAGGTGGAGGCCACAAGGACCTGGAATGTGTCTTAGAAATATTTTAGCAAGCAAGCACATACTAGGATTGTGCAGAATCCCATGGTAAACAAAGCCATTGAGGAAGTATGTGCTAATTCTTTCTTGGGCACATCAGCAATGAGTCTTCCAACCAAACAATGAAGTTACTTTTCCCAACCCCAATCCCAAGGAAATCTCACCTCGGAACACCCTCCTGTCCTTCATTGTGAAGTTGTCATAAACCCATCAATTCCAGTCTCCCTGCCATTAACCAACGATCAGTTAAGTTTCATTTTCCTTTGTTTACCCAGTAGGAAAGCCATCCAGCTTTGTCCTAGCTGAAGTACCGCCCCCCTTTGAATGAAGCAGGATATAAATATTAGTCCCCCAACAATAGAAAGGTGTGCCACTGTGGATGAACCCAGCCACTCTCTTTCTTGGAGCACCTCCAGATCAGAACCTCCCGTGCCACCCTCAGACACATGTCTGAGTACTTTGTTCTTCAAGACTGGTAACTATCGCCCTATTTTCCCCAAATTTCTCCCTCTATCCAATCTTTCTACCTTATTCCTCAATAGCCTTGTGTGGTTCTTAGGAACTTGTGTTGCATGTGTGAATCCCTTTTGTGTTATTTCCAATACAAATACTTTATTTCACTTTAATCCGGAGTTCTCTGTAGTTAGTACTAGTATACATAGATAAAAAGATCCCTGTAGTTACCCTCCTTTCACAGGCATAATGTTTGAGCCAATAATTCCTCCAGCTAGATTTTTAGTATCACTGGTGGATCTCAAAGCACCCCCCACCTCTTAGGATAAGAGTTCAACACCTTGGACAACTTCTTTACAGTTCAGATTAAAACTTAGTGTAGTTTCACCACTCCACTGACAAAGATCAGCCACCACAGATCTGAATAAGTGAAACCAAAAACGTAGGTTGTAAGTAAGGTAGATATGTCAGTATTCCCCCACCCTTACTACTACTACCTCAGTACAGTGACTTGGAAATAACCCAAGTTATTGTAATGTAACAGGACCTGAAATATCCTGCTACTATATTTTAGTGCCTGATGCAGAGGAGCCAAATGGTGCCTTCATTGTGGTAACAATGTAGTATGGGACATTCCACCCCCCGACACACATTTAACCATGCTCCGAAATCTGCCTGTTCAGACCAATAAGGTTTTGGAATCACATTATTGTTGGACCACAAGACACAGCAGCTCTAGGCAACATAACCACGGTGAAGGATGCTGGAAGCTGCAGTATAGCAATAACTGGATCAGATATGCTATGGAACAGATTGACCTCAATTTGTCAGCTTTAACAGTGTTCAAGCGAATGGTGCAGTTCAGTTCTGACATGTGCATGGGAATCCAATGGAATCCTCAGCCTTATGACTTGATCATCCTAAAAAAACTGCTGTGTTCATACAGAGGATCATGGGAACAGATTACCATCTGTCAGAAATTGGATTCTGGATTATCATACTAGTTTTCAATTTTAACTACATGGATAATCCTATTGGAGGCAAGTCCACAAACACACATGGATGTCTAAATGGGCATAAGAGTCCATTACACTTAATGGGCATTATAGACACCTATTTAGAATGAGCAAAATGGATAAGAAAGCGTAATCAGCATGACTGTAAATGAGAACTTGCTGAGATTAATGTTCATTCTGGCAGCCTCACTCCTTGCTATATTTGAATAATGCATGGAAAATCATTAAATATCAAGGACTGGAAATGGGATGAGATTTCCAATAAACTCCAGGATAATTTGATGCTAAAATTTGGACTCTTGAGATTCTTGATAATCCTAAAACCACCCTCTGTGTCTAATGTACAATGTTTAATAATTAATTTATCAAACATATTATATTTAATTATTAAGGATATGAAAATAGTACTTAAAGCAGTTTCATCATGGCTATGCCTGCTGGCCAAACACACATACACTGTGGTATGAGTTTGGAATCTATAGTTATAGTTTTTCCATTTCATTTGGATCCTATTTTTTAAAAATCAGGATGTGACATCAGAAGACATTAATGTCTGTCATATGACAAAGGATGTTACTCTTTTGTTATCCTATCCATATCAGGAAATAACCATCCCCTTATCAGGATTCCTAAATGTCACACCTTTGTAACCATTGCAAATCTCATTTCCCACATTTTCAAACCTTTTTTTTTTTAAGAAAAAGTGTATCCTAATCCTATCTCTATAGATAATTCAGCCTGTTTCTAAACACCACTGTCCAAAGTCAACATAGATAAAGAATAAAAAACCCAAATATTTTTAGATAAGTATTATGAGAGAAATGACTAAGTGGATTTATCTTACAGCGAAGCTATATATCTATTAGATGTGTGTGTTTGTGGAATTTGGCATCAGTTTAGCATCCTGAGAATCTAAACTTTTAACCCTCCCACCCTCCCCAATCCTTCTACGGCTGTAGAGAGAGATCTAAAAACATGCAACCAAGGAGGAGGAGGACTATTAAAATGTCAGAAAACAGAGTGAAGACTATAGTGGATTTCTATGGCCAGAAGGTTAAAGGCATAAGATTTCCATACAATACCATATCACCTATCTTAACTATTCATTGCATGTTAACTCAGCTCTTCCTCCACAAAGAACATACAACAGCTTTTATATATTTTCCAGCTGCACTTAAAATCAAATTTTGGCAACCAGATTTCAGTCATGTACTCTCAGTCCTCTCTCAGAACTAATCCAACATGATATGTCACACATATATTTCATAATATGTCATATAATATAATTATATATTATATAATTATATAATATATAATTATATTATATATTATATAATGTGACATAATATGTCACACGTATATTTCAACTTGTTTCTACAGAGGCTGAAGATCTTCACAGCTAGAACTTACCACTTTCTGACGGTTCTGGAATGCCTTTCTAGAACATGATATATTCTAGAACATTCCAGAATCAGTAATGGGTACCAGACCATGTAGGCCAGGAATGGCACAGGACTTTAGTGTACTTTCAGCTTAGTGCAATTATTGGGGGCCTCACTGAACGCCAAACTGGGCCCACATATACTGCTGTGTTTCAATCACTGCTGGCTACTTATTTCCTCACCCTGTCACCTCAGACATGAGCAGCTGGTAGGTCTGCCACTGTGGGGCTTGTGAGTCTGCTGTCAATTGTACTGCTCTCCTCCTGCTTCTATGAGCTGCATGGAAGCTCTGCTGGTACTCCCACCAGGTAGCTGTCCTATAGACCTAATCTGTGGTGGCTGTCTGCCACCCTAACTGTCCAAGATGCAATGCCTGATGTTGCCATTATGTATTTGGCGCAATTTGTGTCAGTGGGCAGCCACTGTGGACCAAATATGAGTGCCAGCCCAACATCCACCCTAAAGTACCACCACTGTTGCACACATGTGGAATGGGGTGGGTGATCCATGGTAGCACATAGCTGCTGTATAATTGCCAAAGGGCCTTTCTGAGCCCCAGATCCCATGCCTGGTACCTGGCCATACTAACCTCACATGTTGGCCTCAGCACAGGTAATCTATGGCCAGCTTCTGCCTTCCATTGCCTGAGGCTTCAAGAATTTTGCATAACAAAATTCATTTTCTAATCTGTTTCCCCACAAAGTATTCCAAATATGCCAGTAGCTCACATGTAAGTAACCCTAAATCAACTAGGACTGCCAATAACATATGCTAATATGACAATGCTGTGTTGTGTGGCATGCTGAATTGTATAAAAATGTGCTATTATTGTGCAGATCACATGTTCTGGTTGTAACCTACCTTGTTAGTATGCCCTACTACCCCCTCCCCATGGTATCTCATAATTGGAAATATTGGACACTTTTTGGGGTTAGGTCAGCTAAGGCAAAATAAAGGTCAGTTGGAGGTCACAGTGACCTGGGATGTGCCTAGAAATATAAGAAAGTCCAAGTTAGGATTATGCAGAAAGCACCTTAGCAAAGGAGGTATGTGCTGATCCTTTCTTCCAGCCCTGTACATTTGACTAATGACTCAATCAAGCAATTAAGTGACCATTCTTTAATCTATTCCTATAGAAATCTCTCCTATACCCTTCCTGTCCAACCCTGCGAGGTTGTCACAAACCAATCAATCTCCCAGCAATTAAAGCAATCAGTTGAGTTTTGGTTTCCTTTGTCTACCCCATGGGAAAGCCATCCAGGCTTTGTCATAACCAGAGTACCCCTTCAGGATATGAGATAGGGTATTAATATTACCCCTCCCCAATAGTAAAGTGTGTCACAGATGGACACCAACAGTTTGTGCCACCCTCAGGGCCAGTCTGAGCATCTTCGCTGCACAGAACCCTTTCTCTTCAAGACTGGTAGCTATAACCCTATTTTCCTGGACTTCTTTCTATCCAACCTCTATCCAGCCTTTCTTTCCAATAGCCTTGTATGATTCTTAAGAGTGTATATTCTGTATGCTAGTGTGTTACCTGTGTTATTTCCGATAAAAATACTTAATTTCACTTTAAGTGGAGTGCTCTCTACAGTTAGTACTGGTATATATATACTGTAGGTTAAAAGATTCCCAAAGTTACCCTCCTCTCGCAGGCTTCCGTTTGAGCTAATAATCTGCCCCCCGATAATAATAGAGATTTTGGCATCACAGGTGGGGCTTACAGAACTGTTGTGAATATAAAACAGAGCTATGCACCCTGAGTTCCTTGATTAGCGGTATGAGAAGAACCTCCTCTTGGTCACATACTTGACAGTTTTGGTGAATCTAGCAATGATTCCATTCCAGTCAGCCAACAATTCAGAAATGATTGTAGAATCTGAAAAATCTAGTGATCCTTGCATCTGCACGGCTCTCCATTAACATGCAGAATTGTTTGTAGGATTTTAACCTTCTATATTTTCATCTAAGGAGCTGAAACACATGTGTGTACATTATATTAAGTTAGCCCCACCACTGCTTAGCAAAATGAATTAAACTGAGGGGCTATCAAGGGCTCTTCAATGAGATCCATGTCACAATTTTAGTTGTTTAGAAATTTAGCATTAGTGTTTCTCTTGCAACATTGTTTGGTAAATTTTGACCTGCAGGAGCCCACGAAGACAGCAGCATAGCTATATCTCCAAGGAGAATCCGTAATTATAACTCCAGAAAATGTATATACCCTGTTATACTCAAAGGACCTAACATTTTAGTTAAAATCTCCATTATAAAACATAAGATACTACAAACAAATTTCTTCACAGAAAAGAAGTATCTAGCTTCTGCTTACTTATTTTCCTCCTAGTTTGACTTTCTCTATGATAATCTGTTGTTGTTCTTGTTGTTCTTGTTGTTGGCCTTCAAGTCATTTCTGATCTATGGTAACCCTAAGGTGAACCTGTCACTGACTTTTCTTGGCAAGATTTGTTTAGATGCAAGAATAAAACTTCTTTATTTTATTTTTATATCATTTTAAGCAAATAATAAAAAAGGATACAGATTTTTTAAAATGTACATACAAAATAGATAATGGTGAATGTCAAATAATACCAAATAGTTTACGTCCTATTACAAATAAAAGCAAACTAAATAAACATCTATAATAGATCCTACCTTTAACGAAATATATATATCAGTTTCACTTCCTAGCTCTTACAAATCTGGAATCAAATTCAATATCTTTTGTCCTTCTCTTCAATAAAATTGGAGGTGATTAGTTTGGCTGT
Source organism: Gambelia wislizenii (assembly GCA_030847615.1). NCBI lineage: Eukaryota > Metazoa > Chordata > Lepidosauria > Squamata > Crotaphytidae > Gambelia > Gambelia wislizenii. Next base: position 84,910,145 of record JAUMIR010000003.1, read on the forward strand.
TAAATTGATTGTCAAATATAATTGCATTGTTAATGAGGCAAAAAAGTCCTTATTACTAGTAACGTAGCTTATTAATATCAAACAATAACTTTAAATCAAGAATAAAATAATATGGAGTATCAAATTAACATATTTTAACTTCCGTCAACTATATTTCAAATGTTTTAAAAAATAAAGCCTTTGTTCAAACATCAAATCCTGAAATAGCAGGTTTCCCCCATTTTTCTTCCCAGAGAGGTAAAATACAACTCCAATCTTCTTTAAATTGATCTATTGACTTATCATTTAGTAATATGGTAAGTTTGTCCATCTCTGACACAAGAATAAAACTTGAAAGCCTTGTTATCACCTTGTCCACTTGCCAGAGCAATTTACCCAACCAAAAAGTGTTGCTGGTCCCTCCAGTAGCTGGTGGGTAGGGGATCCAGAAGTCTATTTCCCTTTCCCTATTACACTGTAATCACCTGACAGGAGGTGAAATTTAGAAGGACCTTCTGTGAGATATTATTTGCTGAACTAGCCAACAATTTTTCTTAGTTGTAGTTCGATTTTGGGCTTATTTGTTGCAGCAAATTACTGTTTTGGGGGGTCTTTTTCCTTTTCTGCCCCCCCTCTAAATAACAAGCTCAAAGAATCCATGTCTGTTTCCCAGTTTCTTAATTTCCATGCCAATGGAATGTCCCACATATGTTGGAGGCTCTTTCAAAAAGAAAAAAAAAAGAAAAAAAAGCCAATAACACAAACCAATAAAACCCATTCCTTGCTTCTACAGTGAACTATTGTGACAGGTAATTTGGACAGTAACATAAAACCCAATTCCATTTAGAAGTGCTTTCATATGAATGAGACATATTATACTCCTTTCAATCACACCAGGAAATTATGGTCATTGTGTAAATAGGCTACAATCCTATGTATGCAACAAAAAGAACATAAACCCCACTGAATTCAGATGGACTTATTTCCAAGCATTCATAAAACTGGACTATGAGACTGGAGTTGTTATGCAAAGGTGCCTGTAAGGAACAAATACAAGAGGTCTTAATTCTGAGAAAACAAATAGGACAGGTCAATCCACTTCAATTTCCCCATGAGAATTATATTATGGGAACATAATTTGAATTATTGGCACAATTTGAAGTCCTTGTTATGACCTATAATTCCATATACAGCTTGGATCCAGACTAACTGAATGACTGTATCCCACAAATATGAACCTGCATGAGTTTTAAGATCCTCAGCGGGTGGGCTCTCTCTCAGGAGATTATCAGACAGGAACGCAAAAAGTGTTCCTATCCCACAATCTCCAGTCCCACCCCTGTCCCAGCACAATAACCCTCCCTACCGCACTTACCTTCTCTCTTGTCTTTGAGGAGGCACAGGTATGAATAGAGCTCTAACAGAGCTCTGTTCAGTTACTGAAGTGAAATCCCGCCTGTTCTTATAAGAAGAGGAGAGTGTATGAAATTCAAAAATAAAAATAGAGCATAAAGCATAAAAAAAGTCTGAAGTAACCTGGGGAGGGTCATAAAAAGAGTGCAACTTACCTGGATTTCCCGATCTCACCCAGAAGTGTTCATGCTGGACCTGCCATTCTCACTGCAATGACAAGATTTAAATGGCCTGAGTTTTCACATGCCGGCAATGCCGGCACCAAAATGAAACAGGGGGCTCTATTGATAGCTTCAGCTGTCAATAAAAAAAGACACCAGCATAATGCCAGCAGATTGCAAAAGGACGATGTCATCTGATATTGATATCCTTTTGTGTTATGCTGGCACCACATTAGCCATGTCTGATAATCTCCTCAGTCTCACCACCATTACAGGCATGTTTGGTGGGAACACAGAAAAGAACCTTTTTCTGGCTGCTCCCAGGCTGAGGAATTCAATTCCATGGGAAAGTAGATTGGCTCTTCTTTGCTCATTTTATAGTAGTAGACGAAGACCTTTCTGTTCACCCATGCCTTTGAGTGTCAACTGCCTTTTGCAGAATATCTTTCAAGTGGGGTGTGTCATTTGGATCTGAATCATTACAGGTCGATCCTCATATCCACAGGTTTGGTATCGAAGGTTTCAGTTATCCAAATCTGAAAATATATGTTCTCTTCTAGGCATTTCTAGGTCCTCCAATGTGGTTCTATGGTCAATGTCTACAGTTCATCTCATTGAAAAAATAGGGTTCCCTATTGTCCATGGTTTCAGGTATCTATGGGGGGTCTTGGAATGTATCACCCGCAGATACAAGGGTCGACCTCTACTATCATATTTTAACTGCTCTTTAAAAACTGTTTTAAATTCATGTTTTTAGTATGATTGGTTTTTCTAATGTTTGAACTATCCATTGTTTTAATGGTTTTGTTTTAATTCAAATTGTGAGCTGCCTTGGATCCTACAGGATATAAATAAAATAAAGGCAGGGTATAAATAAAATAACACTGATGTGGGCAGTTGTGTAGGTATGAGTTATGTGTACGTTTTCTCCCCAGCTTCTGGACTAAGATTGAACATTAATCTTTGGCTTCAAAGGGTGCTCACCAATGGCTCCTCTTCATCCTGAAAAAAGTGACCACTGGGGTGCCACAGGGTTCTGTCCTGGGTCCAGTGCTATTCAACATCTTTATCAATGACTTGAATGAGGGAATAGTGGGCATGCTTATCAAATTTGCAGATGACACCAGATTAGGCGGGGGAATCTAATACCCCAGAGGACAGGATCAGAATTTAAAATGACCATAACAGATTAGAAAGCTGGGCCAAAACTAACAAAATGAATTTCAACAGGGAGAAATATAAAGTACTATACTTACGCAGAAAAAAATTGAAATGCACAGATATAGGATGGGAAACAGATGGCTTCATAGCAGTGCAAGCAAGAGGGATCTAGGAGTCTTAGTGGACCACAAGCTGAACATGAGTCAGCACTGTGATGAGTCAGCAGTGTGATTCTAGGTTGCATCAAAAGGAGTATAGTGTCTAGATCGAGGGAAGTAATAGTGCCACTCTATTCTGCTTTGATCAGACTTCACCTGGAATACTGGGACCAGTTCTGGGCACAATTCAAAAACGATATTGACAAGCTGGAGCGTATCCAGATGAAGGAGATCAAAATGGTGAAAGGTCTAGAAACCATCCACTATGAGGAGCTGCTTAGGGATCTGGGTATGTTTAGCCTTGGGAAGAGAAAGTTAAGAGGGGACATGATAGCCATGTTTAAATATTTGAAGGGATGACATATTGAGGATGGAGCAAGCTTGTTTTGTGCTGCTCCAGAAATTAGGGTATGGAGCAATGCATTCAAACTACAGGAAAAGAGATTCCACCTAAACATTAGGAAGAACTTCCTGATGGTAAGAGCTGTTTGACAATGGAAGACACTGCCGCAGAGGGTGGTAGAGACTCCCTCTATGGAGGTTTTTAAACAGAGGCTGGGTGGCCATCCATTTGGCGTGCTTTTATTGTGTGTTCGTGCATGACAGGGGGTTGGACTGGATGGCCCTTGTGGTTTTCCAACTCTATGATTCTGTGATTTCATTCTATTGTTATAGAGGCATTCTTTCTCTCTCTACTTCCAATGCTCTTATCTCTATGTGCTTCTTCCCAAATAATATGAGAATAAAACATGAGATACTAAACATTTCACATGTATTTTCTTTTAACAGCAATATTTCAGAGCTAGATAAGACTGAATCACTTACCTTTCTATAGATACAAAGATTGTGTTTTCTCTTGATTTAGAAACCAGGATAAGGTTTCCATTGATTTCTATAGATACCTAAGACAGGATTTCTGCAGGTAGGATAGGATTATCAGTCCTGGACATCAAAAATGTTGACATTTTTAGGTGCTTCTCTATACATCCACAATATGGAGCCTAGACATTTTGAGCAGTTCTGGCATTAGCATGCCTTACTACTCCTTCCCCGTGATATCTCATAATTGGAAATATTGGACACTTTTGGAGCTCATATTGGTCAGGGCAAACCAAAAAGGTCAGTTGGAGGTCACAATGACCTGGATGTTTTCATAGAAATATTATGGCAAGAAAGCCCATACTAGAATTGTGCAGAATCCCTTTAGTCATTAAGGAGGTATGTGCTAATCCCTTCTTGGGCACCTCAGCAAAGAGTCATTGAATCAAAAAATTAAGTGACCATTCCCAAATCTACTTCTAAGGAAATCTCACCTCATACCACCTCTTGTCTAGCAAGATGTTAGTCCCACAACAATAGACAGGTGTGTGACTGTGGACAAACCCAGCCACTCTCTTTCTTGGAACCTCCTATGCCACCCACAGACACATGTCTGAGTATCTTCACTATATGAAACTCTGCTCTTCAAGACTGGTAACTATCACCCTGTATCCCCAAATCTCTGCCTCTATACAGTCGCTCTGCCTTACTCCTTGATAGCCTTGTGTAGTTCTAAGGAATGTGTGTTGTGTATATGAATGTGTTTTGTGTGATTTCCAATAAAAATACCCTATTTCACTTTAAAGCTGGAGTGTTCTCTGCAGTTAGTACTGGCATACCTAGGTGAAAAGATCCCCACAGTTACCCTCCTCTTGCAGGCATCCGTTTGAGCTAATAACTCTCCCAGCTAATAACAGAGATTTTGGTATCATGGGTGAGTCTCTAAAGTACTTCCCCACATAACTCCGGGAGTCGATACCTGCACAAAAGCTGCCTATTCACTCAAGGCATACAGCTTTCTTCAAAACTGCCAAGCTAGAGGGACAAGGGCCATATTGCAGACACTTCTTTTTCCAAGGTGAGGTCGGCAGAGGGGTAGAATTAAACACAAACCAGCAGCTTTTGTTTTGTTCTGGTTCCTTAGCAACCCTACCATCAGATCTAACTTGTAGGAACCAACCCCAGTAAGAAATATCTTCTTTCCATTTTAAAAGTACCTTTCACTAAGAAATAATAACATATGGGCTTAAGCATCTTTATTTATCTTATTATCTCATCACATTCCCATAAACTGTACCCAAAGTCCAGTTGTTATTAACGTTTCAGTACAAAAAACAAAGAGTCTAAAGATAACCTTCCTGTTCTTTTTCATTTATTCCAATTTTTAAAGAGAGATTTTACTGTACTGCATACAAAGAAAGAATTAATTGTTGGGAGGGGGTGGGAAGAGAAGCATGTTGCTGTGCCATTAGTAATGTCAAGCCACAGTACGCCTTTAAGAGAAATCTTATCTTCTTCCAGATCATTTCTACCTTCATTCATCTTTTAATAAACTTCAACTTGGATGCCTAACAGACTGATATATATTTAGTAACTTCATTCCTCTTTTTAATGAACTTCTGTAAAAAGGTTTTAAAACAACTCTCCTTCTTTCCATCCCAGATAAACCCAGAATTATTATTTGCCTTTGGAAGTATCTGGTTCTTTTATATTGTCTTTAAAGTAAAAGCTTGCCCCACACCATCAAGGTTATTAGGTTGCTATGCACACTCTTAAGCTTTATTCAAGGGGAGGGACAATGTAACTGCCTCCAGTGCTTTTTGTGCATGACCCACAATACACTACCACCAAGCAGCCTTTGAAAAAGCAGTGTAAGTTGTGAAAAATCATGGACTTTGATCACCTGAATTACATACACTCCTCCCTACACCACTCCACTTTGCCCTAATTACACTTATTAAAATGCAATATACTGTAATTCTTTGTTCACTTAGTTGTCTTGGGGGAAAGATATTCTTTAGACTCCTTCTATCCACAATGTAAACACAAACGTAGCACATGTGGGAGGTGTACATGGAGCACTGCAAACTCAAGGCACCTGTATTTTTCATCTGTTCATAGCAAGGTAGGTAGGATTCTCAGGCAGGGACCTCCCCACTAAGTACAACTGAAAGTACCCAAATGAAAATGATGTTATGAGACCATACCATACAGACAGAGGTTTTTTTTGCCTTTTTAAGAAAAACAAATCAAGCCTCTTTAATCTGAATTTTGAGTTTGGAGGTTAATATTCTCTCTCCTTCTCTCTCTCCCTCTCTGTATGTGCGTGTGCATATATGTGTGTATGCATGCATGCATGTCTTTGCAACTGTTTACTCAGACAGTGGGAAAGAGCCCTGAAAAATGTAAATGGACTGGAGTAAGAACAATCTTGAGCTTAAATGTAACAGATGGTTTATTATCAAGGAAGTTTCCTGATCTCCTGCTAAATCCTTGATTGCCAATGTCGTATCATAGCACTGTGAGTTTATGAGGTACTATCAAAGTTCAAAAATCAGTCTGAATGCCAACTGTTTTGTTTTCAAAGTGGAAGCTTAAGGCTCCATAACTGCAGGACATTGCAGCCTTGGTTCTTATCCAGAAACACATGTATGAATAGGACTACACAAAGAGAGAGTTCAGCTGTGGGTGAGGAAGGGGCTTAATCCATCTTCTAGCCAGGCAAGTCCCCAACTGTGCCCAACCCAGTCCTCCTGCAGCTCCCCAATCTTTCTGTAGTGCCATAGGAACATAGGAAGCAGTCATTTATCAAGTCAGATTATTGGCCTCTCTTGCTCAGTATTGTTTACACCAACTGGCAGTAGCTCACTATCATTTCAGACAGGAGTCTTTTTCTAGCTCTAACTAGAGATGCTGGGAATTGAACCTGGACCTTCTGCTTGCAAAGCATTTTCCCTACCACACCAAAATGATATCTGCATTATGCCATCTAATATTTTACAGATAAGGGGGTGACAGCCTATTCTCACAAAGTGGGTATTTGACATGGGCACGAGTCCTTTTCTATCTTAACTCCACATCATCTATGTGAGTCCCATATCTGAAAAAAGGCAGAATATAAATAAAATCAATAAATATGACACTTCTCAGGCAGTGTATGCTGTCTTTAAGTAAAAGGCCCACAAGAGTTTTCTTTTTAAACCAAGTAGAAAAAGTACACATGTTAGAAAACTGATCTCCATTAATGATTATGTAAAAGCTGCAGTACAATACAATAATCTAAGCACATTTTGCTAATTAGGAGGCATTCATTCTTCAATCTTTATTGGCAGATTCACTCTCTACCGAGGAGAGGATCAAAATGTTGCTTTTAGCATATGTTATGTATTTATTTCTTTATTTTAGTGCATGCACACAAACTTTAATGCATATTTCTCCAGTGCCTGTTTATGAATGCTAATAATAATAATAATAATAATAATAATAAATTATTTATACCCCGCCCCTCTGTTAAAACAATCAGGGCAGCTTACAAAAATTAAAATACAATACAGATAAAAATCCCTAAACACCCCCCACCCCACCCGCCCCCATTAAAAAATATTAAACAAATATAAATTAAAAAGCAATTGATCTAAAATCACATTTAAAAACAATAAATACAATAAATAGCCAGCAGACTAAACAAGGTCAGGATCCCCTGAGGCCGGGATCTAAAGGCCTGCCAAAAGAGATCTGTCTTTAGTGCTTTTTTAAAGCTACTCAGGCTTGTCATCTGACGGATCTCGTTCAGCAGGTCATTCCACACTTTGGGGCCGATTACCAAAAAGGCCCTCTGGGAGGTTGCAGACAGCCTAGATTTTTGTGGCTGAAGCAAATTCTTCCCAGAGGACCGGAGTGCGCAGGGGGGATTGTATGGGAGGAGGCGGTTTTGGAGATAAGTTGAATCCAAGCCATTTAGGGCTTTAAAGGTAATAACCAAAACCTTATACTGGGCCTGGAAACTGATAGGCAGCCAGTGGAGAGATTTTAATACTGGAGTTATATGGTCTCTCCGAGATGTTCCCGAGACCACTCTGGCTGCCATATTTTGTTCCAACTGAAGTTTCCGGACCAAGCATGAGGGCAGCCCCATGTAGAGCGCATTGCAGAAATCTAGACGAGAGGTTACCAGCGCGTGCACCACAGTCTCGAGGTCCCTTACTTCCAGGAAAGGGCGCAGCTGGCGTATCAGCCGAAGCTGATAACAGGTGCTCCTGGCTGTCGCATTCACCTGACTAGTCATCTGAAGTGATGAATCAAGGAGCAACCCCAGACTGCTAACACAATCCTTAACGGAGAGCGTGACCCCGTCCAGGACTGGAGGTTGCAACCCAACTCCTGGTTTTGGGGCCATGAGCACCTCTGTTTTGTCTGGATTTAATCTCAATCTGTTTTTCCTCATCCAGCCCATTACTTGATTAATCCTCAGTCATTCCACTTTTATCAGCTGCTTTAAAATATTACAATTTCTCCACCACCCTTCCACTTTCACTGTGTAGCAGTTGAAGTTAGCCAGGGACAAACTGAGATCAAAGTGCAAAAGTACTCAATTAACTCATGGGGGGGGGAAGGAAAATCTGGCCCTTCCCAGTTGGCTCTGACAAAAGCAAACTGCTGCAGCTGCTCCTAGCTTGTGCATTCTTCCTTATTAATAACTTTTGCCATCTTGACCACACTGATGTTGCTCGGTCATGTGTGTTCTGTTTTTCATTTGTGAAATGTTGGAGAGTATGTTAATGTGTGCATGCAAACAAAATTCTGATATATTTCCTTAAATCAGAATAGTGTTTTAATCGGATAAGTACTGTAAAATAGGAATTGTCCCTGACAAATAGGAACTGCTTTAAATACAGTGCACCAGGTTAAATACAGTGCAACACAACAGTTTAAATACAGTGCAACACACACAGGGTAGAATTTATTCAATAGATCTGTTCAATCACTTATTGAATAGTGAGTCAAGGCATAGTTAAACCCCACTAATTGAATGGTTCTATTTTAGTCATGATAAACAACATATTTAGGCCACAATATATCAATAAAGGTGCACCAACAATCAACAGTCAATCTGAACTCCTCTGATTATATTCTGTTAGCGTATTATCAAAAGTTGTATCCACAACATGGAATTAACCAAAAATGTTTAACATATTTAAACCATTTTTCCTATCCGTTTGTGCTAGAAGCTTATCACACTAAGCATCTGGGGCTGCCTACCCAGTACCTCCCACTATCTCTTCCAAAACATTATCCCCTTCGTTTTATCTAATTTGGCACACATGAGCACACACAGAGATCCCCCCCCCCAAAATGTAAATAAAAACAGTCTTATGTTTAAAAAGGCCCTTTGGCTTCCTGATCAGACTTTTAGCTTTAGATTTAACTAATCGCTGGTAGATGAAAGTCAGCAGCTACTGATCTATCTGTCTGATCCAGTGTTTCTCAACCAGGGTTCCATGGAACCCTAGGGTTCCCCCAGAGATCACCAGGGGTTCCATGAGAAAATAGTAATAAATTAATAAATCATGGAGAAGTGGTGAGCTGAAACAACTTATCTCTCCCTTCCACAACAGAGAAAGCTGGGGAGGAATGAGTGTGTGTGAATGAGTTTTCACACCAAAGAGGCCTCTTATGGGTCAGTGGTGGTGGGGAGGAGGAAGTTAAAGTGCCAAATACCTTGCTTTCCCTCCCAGCTTTTGTTCTGCCTTAGATGTGCTAATCAGGCTCTGGCAGCTAAAGTGGAGGGGGGAGGGGGCGAAGCACACCTCCCTGAAAGCAGCCAGTTCGCCATGGACCCTTATCGGTTGCCAGAAATGGGGACAAAAGAGGATGCTGGTTTGCATAAAACTGATTTAAAGGTACAAATGCAAAATGAGGTTGTTGTTTTTAAAATTCAAAACAATGGAAGGAGAGTTGCAATACTGTACAGCTCTTACCCAAGTGGGAGAAACTGACCAAGTAATCCCCTGGTCTACCCAGCTATCCAGGTGCCAGCTGTGGATGGGAAAACTCTTATAAAAGTGACTTAGGGCTTTTTCTTTTTAAACTAGATTTGGAGGGCAGAGCCATTACAGTAAAGGAGTCATTATAGAGAAAAGGTTCTTAAACTGTGGGTCTGGTAACTGGATGTGGGGTTCACAAATAGACTGACCAATTCCTGTATTATTGAAAAAAGCCTTCCATTTATCATGATGCTGGCTTGGCAGGAAGCTACACCCTCCCTCTGATTCTGAGCCTGGCTGCTTAGTTGCTGCTTTTCGTATGCTCTGTTAGCTCAGAGCTCAATCTTTGGGTCAGAGTCAGTGGTGTAGCCATGTTTAAATATCTGAAGGGATGTCATACTGAGGATGGAGCAAGCTTGTTTTCTGCTGCTCCAGAGACTAGGACACGGAGCAATGGGTTCAAACTACAGGACATTTTCCAGGTTTTAATAATGTTTCATGATAAATATATTTTTCATTTAATTTATTTTTATTATAGACTATCTTTTTTTTTGGCATGTTCATAGGATATTTTGTCAGTATTTTAATGTACACTATAAATACTTCTCTACCAGTATGCTCTTTCAGGCCTGTTACTTTCAAGTATCAAATAAATATTTCTAGCAATGTGAAATATAATAACCATCTATTTTTTTCACTGTTTCTGTAATTAAAAAAAAAAAGGAAGCTGTAGGTATAATTTTTACATAGGGGTTCCCTGAGACCTGAAAATTATTTCAATGGTTCTCCAGGGTAAAAAGATTGAGAAAGGCTGGTCTGATCTATTCCAATCCTGGCTTTCATCTGCCAGCAATTAGTTAAGTCTAAAACAAGAAACAACAATAAAGAGGCAGAGGGTTAATTAAATAAATGTTTTTTTAAACTGTAAGACTCTTTAACACTTGCATTTCCAGGTATATATCTGTGTGAGAGAGAGACTCTGGAACAGGGCTGGAAAAGGAGGTGGGGTGCAGTAAGCAAAGTTTTGGCTTCTCTGACAAGCCATGTGGGGAAAGTATGGTCATTTGATAGTGGACAAAGAAAATGTTTAAAGTTTCTCAGTTACTTTGACAACTGAAAGGAAATCAAATTGAAATGTCCACCCCTTCTCCTTCTCACCTGATCACTGGAGGTGAACTGACATTTCCCATCTAAGCCATACTCAAAGCATGCCCACTGACCACTCACTGACGACCCAAAATCAGCATAAAGCAGAATCCAACATTCACACTGGAAATCGTAGCAGAACAGAAGCAAAAAAGGAGGTCATTAACTGATTTATTGTGTTAATTAAAAAGAAGTATTTTTCAAATCATAAGAGAACAACAAAAGAGAAATGATATCGTGTTGTAAGCCCCAACCAAAGACCCTATTATCCTGATGTAATTGCAATTTACCTGTCGTGTGTGATAAAGCCCTAAAAGTCAGTAAAGGCATTCAAGCATCTTTATTGTTTGGAGGAAAGACAGTTAAACACTCAGGACAGCTACCTAAAGAATAATCTGTTTAGTTACACACGGGCTGCATGTGCATAGAATTTGCAAGCTTATTCTCATAGATCTTGAATTAGTACCATGCTTACTACAAGCAGCTCAATTGCCCACACTCCACTTGAGCAGGTAAAACAAAACAAAAGTTAATAGCTTTACCCAGCATTCAAATCTGGTTTGGTTGTTTCTAAACAAAGCAGGCTTGTAAGCAGCAATAAACCAGGGTTTGTTGTTGGTAAATGAATCTAAATCTGAGGAAAGTACTTGCAAATTAAATGCATGCACTACCATGAGGTTTGTCCAGCATAAACTAAAACAAGCTGCCAATTCTGGCTTTTTGTTATGTGTGGAAATCAGGCAAAAGAGGTATTATAAGGATGTAGAAGTGAATGGAAGTCAGGGTGAAGAGGTATTATAAGGATGTAGAAGTGTATATTTAAGTACAAGATTTGCTGGTCCAAAAGCAATATTGGTATTCTAAAAACCTAATACCCCAAAGAGTTCACTAGCCCAAATCTAAGCTTATTCCACCAGGTTTCCTTTTATCCACAATCTAAACTGGCCAAAAGACTTAAACATCCTAAAGGCACCAGGTCCTGTCTGATCTTGGAAGCTAAGCAGGGTCAGCTCTGATTAGTACTTGGATGGGAGACCACCAATGAATACCAGGTGCTGTAGGCTATATTTCAGAGAAAGGAACTGACAAAACCACCTCTGACTATTCCTTGCCTAAGAAAAACCTCTGAAATGCATGGGGTCACCATAATTCAAAGGCACACACACACAAACTGTCCAAAAGGGGTCCAAGCCTCCCATCTCACTCATACTCTGTATTTTGTTCAGGGTCCATTAGACTGTACTACTACCCAGGACCAGACATAGAAAATAGTCACTTTGCATAACAGAACAGCACATCTGTAATACTGCTAATAATAGCCTGTTCAGAGCTTTCAAGGCTAATTATCTCCCTATTAACTTGTTAGTTCTGACATATGTGAACAGCTGATTAGCAGTGATAGCTAAACAGCTGTTCAACAGTTCATTAGTGCTAAACATGCACACATCAGAAAAATAAAATATACCATAAGTTTAAACATCCTCTGCTCCTGCTGGATAATTATATGTCTACAACACCTACCTTTCATGTGGATGCTTTATTTACTTATTTACCTTCTTTTTTTTTTTTAATAGCAACTATCTATAGCACTTCACATGGCAAAATTTACTGTCACTTTGGTGGTTTATTTTCTGAAAGCACCATGTTCCTTCAGCCTCTTTCAGCATTCTGAAATGACAGTCAAATTGCCATTGTGTAATGCTGTTGCAATGTGCATAGTATCTTGTGTCCTGATTTCATGTTTTCTGGTTTCAGAAAGCTCATCGATCTTTCATGCAGTCTGGTTTTCCAGTCTTCTATAAATACCTATATTGGGGAAATGTTGGCTCAAACTGGTGTGTACACTTTAGCTCCATGGGGATTCACATGGAAAGAAAGAGCAGAACTGAATGGGAGTATCTGCAGGCAAGTAGTATATGTGTATGACAATAAGGATAGTAGTAGTGGTTATGGTGATGATATAAGACAGTAACGAATTACATGTATGAAATAACTATCACAGACGGACCTGCCCTACCCCCTGATATTATTTTCAATGTACTGTTCCATGGAGCTTATTCATAGATTCAGGTATTTGGGCTGCTTGTCACACAAGTCAAAGGGAATCATATTCATTCAACCCTAAGTAACAAGCAAGCCCCACTGCTTTTCAACAGAACTTTCTTACTTACTGAGATCGTACTGTACTGAGATACTAATTGTCTCCCTTTCTGTGATATTTACAGCATTGTCTTTTTTGTAAGAATGACTTTCTAAACCATGACAGCTCTTACATGGAATTAAATTCCATTGATTTCAATGAAATTTACATCCGTCTCAAGAGGATACATATAAGAGCAGGATGTTGGAGCAGTACTCCTGTTCTCCAGCTCGTAACAGGCAATATGTTTAAAATAGAACAACTGTCCTTTCAGACCTACATTAATTATCCCATTGCCATGAATATTTCCTGCCTTGGGGTGCTGAGAACTTTGTTCAGTAAGAAGGGGAAAATGTAGCTTCTTTCCTGTTCCTGTTTGCGAACTTAAGCAACACTTGAAACATGCTGCATCCTGTCTTACTGCTAGTGTCTTATATTTTGAAACAAAAATGTCATTGTTCAACATTTTGACTTTTGAATTCTGTTGCCTGGAAGAATAGTTTGACTGTGGTGTGGTCATCAAGATGGAAAACAAATATAAGGATGAACCATTGTGAAAAGCAGTGGAAGCATTATTATTTTATACAACCCAAGTGGATAAAACCACATAAAGTTTATGAAAAGAAAAGAAAGAGAAGCTGAAGAGCCATCTTTATTTTGATGCAAAAAGACTAGAGTCATATGTGTGCCATTATTTCCTACAGGGAGAGAGATGTGCATTTACCTCCACCAAGTGCAAATGGAGGGAGGGAAGCGAGATACATATGGGCCATTGACAGGGGCATCACTGGGGGAGGGTGCAGGGGGTATGGGCCACACCAGCTGACACCTTTAAAGGGGTGTCACCAGCACCCCACCCCCCTCCGCACTTACTTCGCTGCACCTGAGCCACTTCTAGGCAGGCATGAATCTCCACAGCAGTTCATGCCTGCCTAGGAGGGGTGATCCCCAAGTAAGCGGCACAGTGAAGTAAGCACAGTGGGGAGCTGCGATGGTGGCAGTGGCGAGATCTGGCAAGCAAGCATATGAGGGCCTGCCCACACCCAAAGCAAGCATGGTGGTGGCAGGGAAAGTTTTTACTGGATGACAGATGGACCACAGTGGTGATTATGGCTGAAAATAATTTTGTTGTACAGAGAAGGGGGGTGTTAGAAATTATCCGCACCAGGTGTCATACATACTAGGTCCACTACTGGCTGTTGACCATGACAGAATAGGCAGGACTACAACAGATCTTCAGTGCATGAACAGAACAGTATGTGTTGTTCTAAATCTTAGCTGTCATGCTCTCTATTAGCTGTGTTGCAGTCAATTTCAAACCTTCCCTAATCAAAATGGCACTGGCCATGCACAACAGGAAAGTGTCAGCAGGGCTCAGGGATAATAGCAGTGTTTATGATGATGATAAAGAAAATGAAGAATTACATGTATGAAATAACTATCACAGACAGGGTTGCTGATGTACAAAATATCTTCAGGAGGAAAACAAACCCCATGAGGGTAACATCCCCCCACAACAGCCCAGTGATGACTGAGCATGCTCAACATCCACAAAATGCTGTTTGTCTTTTGGGAGTGGTGGGGAGGGGTGAGAATACAGATATGGCGAAACAGAATAGAGTGTGCTAGAAGACAGCAAAGCTGTCTGGCTAGTTCCAATTTGTGTATTTGTGTATATAAATCATATCCCTTATTTGCATATTGTGCTTTGGAGAACCCAGACAGAAATTCCTTAGAAGCTTTCCATGGTTCTCCAAAAAATAAAAGCTCTCCTGCTTAGTCTCTCTCTGGCTTTTCTTCGCAAACGAAGATTCAGGAAGGACTCATCCCGCACTTTCTGCAAGCGCGCTGATGACTGAAAAGGCCAATCTGAGATAAACAAGTCCGGTTGCAGAAAGCACAGCAGAGGGTCGCCTTGAGGATGTTTCCGTGTTATGATTCTTTCTGCGTTGTCATTTCTCTTCAAGACTTGTTCGGCATGAGTTCTCAAATAAAGCTGCAGCATTGTGGATAGTGCGTCTCCATGCCTCCCAATGTGAGGCCAGGGCAGACCATTGTTGGCGGGCGATCAATTTGGCTGAGCTTGAGATGTTGTTTCAGGGAATCCTTGTATCGCTTTTTTGGAGCGCCCTTCGTACGCTGACCCGTGGCAAGTTCACCGTAAAGTACTATTTTTGGGAGGCGATGGTCCTCCATCCTAAAAACGTGCCCTGCCCAGCACAGCTGTGTTCTCAATATCAAGGCCTCAATGCTGGTGATCCCTGCTTGCTCAAGGACAGCAACATTCATCACATAGTCAGTCTAGTGTATCCCACAAGGATTGTAAGTGGACATGAAGAGAGACCCGGGGTTTAAACAGTGCAGGAAATTTGCCATTTGGAGACATCAGCAGATGGAAAAGGTCCAAAGCAACATGCAAATTAATCCCAGTGCCAGATCCTTCACATATCACCCACAACATATGCACACTATTGGGGAGCTGTGGACTAGTTGCTCACATCACTAGAATGTGTAAGTAAGCAAGCAGGAGAAAGGTGAAGAGAGAAGGGAAAAGATTGACAAAAAACCCCAACCTTGGGTTGGAGACAGGGGGTTACAGGTAGGTCTTGTGCATGCAGATAGAGGGCTACAGTTATTTAACAACAACAACATTTTTATTTCTTACCTGCCTCTCCCCAAGGCTCGAGGTGGGGTACAACGTGAATTAAAATACATGACATAAAATCATTTAAACACAAAGATAAAACTACATAGGATTAAAACAAACATTACTTCAAAATCATAAACTTAAAATACCAATTTAAAATTCATAGATTAAAATCTACTGGGTAGGCCTACTGGAAGAGATAGGTCTTTAGTACTGTTTTAAATTCCGACAGTGTGTTTAGCTGTCAAATATCTTCTGACAGGTCATTCCACAGTCTGGGGGCAGCTGATGAAAAGGTCCTCTGGTTGAGAGTTGCCAGTATAGTCCTGGCTGGTTGAAGTAAATGACCTCAACAGGACCTGAGTGTACAGGGCAAAGTGTACAGGACGAGACGATTCTGAACGTAACCTGGACCCAAATCATGTAGGGCTTTGTACTTTGTACTTTGCCTGGAACCTAATTGATAGCCAGTGGAGTGGTTTTAATATTGGTGTAATGTGCTCACTCCTGGATGTACCTGTAACCAATCTGGCTGCCATGTTCTGAACTAATTGGAGTTTCTGAAGTTGGTACGGAAGTAGCCCAATGTACAGTGCTTTGCAGAAGTCCAACCTTTAGGTTACCAGTGCATGAACTACCATCTTTAGGTCTGCCAGTTCTAGGAAGGGCAACAGCTGGCATAGCAGCTGAACCTGATAGTAAGCACTTCTAACCGTCGCATCTATCTGAGCGGACATTTGGAGAGACAGGTCCAGGAGCACCCCCAAGCTGCAAACACAGTCCTTCAGGGGGAGTGTAATCCCTTCCAGAACTGGTTGACACACCTCCATCCCCACATTAGGACTCTTAATAGTAAGCACCTCTGTCTTGTCTGGGTTCAGTTGCAATTCGTTCATCATCCAGTCCATTACCTCCTCCAAGCATTCATTCAGAGGAGATACTCTATTCTTAGCTAAAGCTGTTTTTGAAGGCATGGATATCTTTGGGTGTCATCAATGTACTAACAATATCCCGCCTTGTACCTTCAGATGATCTCTGCCAGCGGTTTCATGTAGATGTTAAAGAGTATTGGGCATAGAATGGCACCTTGTGGTATGCCATATGACGTCTCTTTTTTTGAGGAGCAGTTGTTCCCAAGCACCACCATCTAGAACCTGCCTGAGAGGTAAGACCAGAACCACTGCAACACAGTGCCTCTGATTCCCAACCACCCCAGGCATTCTAGAAGGATACCATGGTCAATGGAATCAAACACCACTGAGAGGTCTAAAAGCATACACAGGGACACACTTCACCTGACAGTGTTCAGATGGAGATCATCCACTAAGGCGACCATAGCAGTCTCAACTCCATAGCCTGCTCTGAAGCTGGTTTGAAATGGATCAAAGAAGCGTCTGTCATCCAAGACTGCCTTCTCAATCACCTTGTCCAAAAAAGGAAGATTAGACACTGGGCTATAATTATTAAGGTCCAGGGGATCCAGGGAGGCCTTTTTCAGAAGTGGTCCAACCACTGTTTCTTTTAAACAAGATAGAAAGTCCCCTTCCTGAGAGATGCATTAATAATATGTTACATTTGAAATCTAATTGCATCTCCTCCCTGGACAACCAGACAAGAAGGACAAAGATTGAGAAAACAGGTTGTCCTCCTTACTTGCCCCAGCAGTTTGTCCACATCAGCAATACTTGCCAATTGAAACTGATCCAGTATAATCCGACTCACACCCCATTATTGCTCGACACCCCAATGATGACATCTAAGTTGGCTCTTATGCAAGAGATTTTATCTGCATCACAGCAAGCTCCTGAAGGTTCTAAGATCAGTTTCAGAGGGGAGGGTACCTGAGTTAGATCTCTCACCACTGAATAGCTCAGCTGAATGTGAATTATCAGATGCAATACATGCAGAGAAAAAAAACTTTCTTCACTGTAGGCATTACCATCCTATAGGAATGAAGATGTTCTCTATACCGCGTCTTGTCACATAGGAATAGAGTTTTCCGCCATCTACGCTCTAGTCTTTATCTTTCCTGTTTCAGCTCCCCTGAGAGTTTCTATATACCAATGCATACATATATTCTGTATATACGATTGTCTATAAAAGGATTTTGAGTATGCCTACAAAATCTTTTCTTTCCAGACTAATTAGTATGGAGTAAATAGCATCACTTTAATATCTACAATTCTAGATCAGAATTGCCATTCTAGATATACTCTAAGAAACCTTCAATGTATATTGACTTTTTAAAAGCCTGGAGTGCATTACTGAAAGGAAACTAAAGCATAACAAAAATGAATCCATCCACATCTGTGAAAACCCTCATATATTTACTTCCTCCTTCAGCATGGATTCTACAGTTTTTGTGTGATACTTGCATTACTCTACAGAGAATTTCACCTTCCTATTAGCTGAATTCATAATCGCCTTATATATATATATTTAGTTCCTCTCTAATTCTTTAGTCATATCTCTATTTAATACTTGTCCGATATATAAGACTAATGAACCCAAAACTGGCATACTGCAGCCTGTGTTAATCTCAGAAATGGTAAATGCTACAACATCGAATGCAACGGAGGTGAGGTTATCCAGTGAACAACAGTTGTCACGGCAACCTGATGTGTTAGTGAGTAAAACATGCTGCGTGCATTTTGTTATGGATCCAGACAAGTTCAAAGCTGGTGCCTCACTGCAAAATCTTGTTGCCAAGGCAATGCAACAGAAAGAGTGACTGAAATGAATACCACAGATGGCTCTTGACAGTAGAGTTTAGCTGTTTGGAAGGAGAAATGTTAAAAGTAGTAGTAATCTAAAGAGAACACTAATAGATTTGGGAGAAGAAATGGTGTGGGAAGCTCTGTTGAGAGAGAAAGCAGAGACTGTGTATCAGGTGATTTTTGTCAGTATTTTTTGATATTACGACATGCTTTTAACTGGAAGCAGAAAATGGGAATGATGTGTATGCATTAGGAGGATGTGATTTAGGATAGGAAACTTTAAATTAGCCTTTTGTTTAAAGAAAAATGTACATAGTACAATACCTCTTACAGTAATTGTTTGAAATGTAGAAACTTGAAATTTGGAATGATGTAGTTATTGGATAATGCCTAGATCAATCTTTGAAAATTATTGATTTTGGTGAAACTAGCACTTCAAACTGGTTTTTTTAAAAGAAGACTTTGGGCTTTAACAAGGTGTGTATATGTGTATTAATAAACACAAAATTAACAGCTAATTTTAACAGGTGAGGACTGGAACTAAGAAGCAAAGTGTATCATCACTTCTAGACTTGGCATTGCCATACTTCACAAAAATAATAAAAATAGTGTTAATATAATGGGGACAAGCAGGACTTTTATCCACTTGAACTCAGAGACAGCTAAGTAAATTTACAGAAATAATTAATTTTTAATTTAGGTATTTATACCCTGCCCTTCAGCTGCAATGGCTATCAGAGCGGCTTACAATAGCAATAGCAATTTGCACATCTACACTGCATTAAGCAGTTTCCAATGTGTATTAGCTAATTACCCCCACAAGCCGGTACTCATTTTTCCGACCTAAGAAAGGATGGAAGGCTGAGTGAACCTAGGAGCCCTGTGCAAGCAAACTTACAACGTGGTGGCTTGCAGTACTAGCATTTAACCACTGTGCCACCAGGGCTTCCTATCCCTAGAATAATGTTTCTACACAGTGCAAAACTAGTCTGGGAAACTCACTGAGATGGCTATAGT
Source organism: Gambelia wislizenii (assembly GCA_030847615.1). Taxonomy (NCBI): domain Eukaryota; kingdom Metazoa; phylum Chordata; class Lepidosauria; order Squamata; family Crotaphytidae; genus Gambelia; species Gambelia wislizenii. The sequence goes on from JAUMIR010000003.1 coordinate 84,929,487, forward strand.
GAAAGCCAAAATTATAAGATCTCAAAAATGCATAGCCAATTTCATGAATGATAGAAATATCACAGTCTGCCAGATGAGTTCATGGTCTACATAACCAGGTTCAAAATTGCACTGGAGCTGCCCCTTAGTAGTCTGTGCTATTGTACTCTGAAATTTTTAATACTGGCCATCAGTAGAGACAGGACATTGGTCAGAGGAACCATAAGGTAGGATCAAAAGATAGACTTCTGGAGCAAAATCCAGCAGAAATGGGAGGTGGTAATTCTCCCTCTCAACTGCAGCACACCATACATGCCCCAAATCAGCCCAGGAGGACTAGGAAACCCTATGGAAGCAGGTTTTGGGTGGCAGAGAGAGCTGTAGGGAGGAGAAAAGGAGAAGTCCCAACATTTCAGCTAGATTTAGCCCCTGCTCTATTGTGTCAGACCTGGTTGGACTGTCAAATATAGATAATTGCTGAATCCAGATCAGCAGTTTTTATGCAGGCTGAATAATGGGAAATGCTAATCAGGGGAAGGGGGAGAAGGAAGCAGTGAAAGCAAATAGGCAAGTCCCTAATAGGACTACATCCTGGATAATTTTAGGCTACACCGTCAATAAATCAACAGTGAGTTTTATTTTATTGCTGGGAAAACAAGATCATCAACTCTTGGGAGACAGACCTTCTTGATCAAAGTGAAGCCTGATAAAATAAACAAAAAGGATATATGTACATAAATACATACGGTCAATAAACAAAAAGGGTATATGTACATAAATACATATGGTCAGTGATAGTTATGGTAAGCTACATCTACTCAGATCAGCCCAGTTTGGGGAAAGGGGTGGGGGCATGTCACAGAGAATGGGAAACTAAACATTTCTCAACTATAAGGATACTTACAAGCACACGTTTAAAAATAATTGAGTACTTCCTTTTGAAATAAATCACTTAAACATAATATGTGGAAATAAGATCTAATGATTCCAGTGGAGTGCACTTCCAAATAACTATTTTAGGATTGTACCCCAGCGATGATTCTAAAACTGCTTTTTATATTTCTGACATGGAACATAATTCTTAGAATGGCTCATTTTTAATTAATAAAAGGCTCTCTTCCTATCCCACATTAACAGTATTCACTGGTGTAGCAGGGCAGGATTTCTTGCTCTGAACCCCTGCTGGTAACCTGGGTAGGTATAGGTAATAGGTATTTAATAGCCTGGCTTCCCAGTCACCCCAACCTCTGTAGCAAGATGTCTTACTTACTGCTTGACAGGTTTTTCCTCTGAAACATATGTGGTAAAATGAATAGCAATTTGATTCAGCTTGGCAGTTAAAAGTTAGATGCATGTAGCTTTTTAATACAGACTTTAGAATCTCGGTAACCAGAAAGGAATAATTTGTCCCTTCCTTTCCAAATATATTGTTTTTAAAAGATTCTGATGGAATAGCTCTCCAGCACTTCCCCTACGAAATGACTGAATCAGCATGAATTCCACTGCCCAGCCCATGACCTTGAACTGAAATTGTTCTCACTGTCCTCCCTTCAGTCTACCTACAGTCGTAATTCTGCCCCCATCACTGGTTTCCTGGGTAAAGCACTGCACAAGATGCACCCCAAATGTAGATGCTGCCTTCCTGCAGCATCATAAACAATCACTCAGAGGATAACACCTGGATATTTTCACTGCTGGACTGATGTGAACTCTCAGCTAAGCTTCTGTGAGGCTAAGAGTTTATAAACAAGAGATTCAAAGAGATCTGTTCTGTTCTTATTACATTTATGTAATTCGAAACCAGGATTAGAATTGTCTTTTCTTTTCATATAGTTTCAAATTGATTTGATCCCCCCTCCTATGTTATTATAAGAACAGGATGTTCTTTCCTGCCCCGTGGGGGCTAGCAGGAAATGAGAACTAGTTTTTCTGGCATGATATGAGCTGTAAAGCTATTGGGACAGTAATAGTACTACAAAGGGGTAAGATATAGGCTTGATTATTTTCACAATCTTAAGAGTTTTACTTCCAGTAATTTCAACCTGGTTTAATTTCTTCTGTGGAAAATATAGGCTGCATTGGGAGCAAGCTCTGCACTGAACCCAGTGGGGCTGAAACTAGATTCAGGATTCAACTTGTGACCTCTGATTTGCAAGAGTAGCTAGAATTCATGTTGTTGCTTAGATGTATATTGTGCAATGTACATCCTTCCCTGCCCACCAAAAAAGAGCATTGGTGCTTGAGGAACCTCAAAATACAGAGCAGAGCATTGAGATACCCTTTAAAGTGTAAAACATGCCTTGTATCCCTCCAGCACATCCCCATTAGTCTCAGGAGATACTGGCATCCTAGTCCTCTTGGAGAGAAATACCAAGCTCTCTCACAATTGGTCTACCTCATTGTGAAGGCATGGGTAGAGCTGCCAGCAGGAACCAGGATGACAGTGACCATGTAGCCAGGAAAGGAAAACAGGGGATTCCTATTTTCTAAGCTGCTTTCTTCTCCTCACAAGGCAGGAAGAGAGGGAGGTAGACACCCAGGTGAGCAGCAGTCCAGAGAAAATGCAGGGTACGTCTGTTGTTTGAAGCAGTAACAGGATCCATCTTTCCCAGTGCAGAACAAGTCTGGAGGAAGCCTAATCCATCCCTTCCCAACTCATGGGATAAAACAGCAGAGACAAGGTAAACCTAGGGAAGGCCTTCCCAAGCATCAAAGTACTGGAACTCTATTCTGTTTTGCTGCCTCTTTCTTTTCAGTGTTTCTCTCTTCACTTCAATGGATTCTATCCTTAATTTAATTTAATTAAAGAAGCAGGGGCTTCACTAGGCTGCCTTGCTTAGGCAGAAATCTATAGCAGCAGTCTGTTATGCCCACTCACCAAAGAATAAGTCCCGCTGAATACCATGGGATTTCCAAACAGTCATGAACAAGATTCTGCTGTTGATTTTTTAGCAGGACTCAGTAGGTGTTCATGGTTTTACCCCACAGGAACTTTCAGGAGTGAACTCTCTGAAGGGTTCCCTTTCCCTTCAGCTTCCATGTAACATATATGTAACCTACCCACGTACCGAAGACTGGTTTTGTGTTTAGGGGTTAGACCCCTGCATTATATTGAATACCACCTCAAATTCCTATCCAGGAAAACTTGGGGTCTTTATTCAGGAATCTTTGTAGCAGTCTCGCTGCCACCCCATTCATATGAGCAAACACCCAAATTAATAAGCATGCATACATACACTATGCTATATACAGGACAGGGTGGCACTGAGACCAATGGGAGAGAAATAGAAAGGAACTCTATTCCATAGACTATCTAACTAGGTTGACAAGTAGGCCATCCTGCTTGCCATGTGGCCTGGGCCACAATCATGGCAACCCACTTACAGAGAAAACCTGATATCCAATATTTTTTCTGGTACAGTAGCACCCCCGCATCTGCTGATTTGCCATCCATGAACTCAATTACCCTTCCTATATCTGTGCATTTCATTTTTCCCTGCCTATGTGTAGTACTCTATATTTGTCCCTGTTGAAATTCATTTTGTTAGTTTTTGGCTCAGCTTTCTAATCTGTTAAGGTCATTTTGAATTCTGTACCTTCCCCCTGGTATATTAGCTATTCCTCCTACTTTGGTGTCATCTGCAAATTTGATAAACATGCCCTCTATTCTGTCATCCAAGTCATAAAGATGTTGAATAGCACTGGGCCCAGGACAGAATCCTGTGGCACCCCCACAAATCACTTCTCTCCAGGATGAAGAGGAACCATTGGTATGCACCCTTTGGGTTCGGTCAGTCAACCAATTACAAATCCACCTAACAGTCTAATTGTCTAGCCCACATTTTACTAGCTTATTTGCAAAAATATTTTGGGGGACCTTGCCAAAGGCCTTACTGAAAGAAGATACACTACATCCACAGCATTACCTTCATCTACCAAGCTTGTGACTAAAAAAAAAAAAAAAGAGAGAGAGACAGATAACATTAGTTTGGCATGACTTGTTTTTGAGAAACCCATGTTAACTTTTTTAGTGTTCACAGCATCCCTTTCTAAGTGCTTACAGACTGTCTGTTTAACAATCGGATCCAGAATCTTTCCTGGTATTGATATCAGGCTGACTGGGCAGTAGTTATTGGGCAGTAATTATAGTTCTCCAGGAATTCTGAAAAATTATTGACTGTGGTTCTGAGATTACTTCTGCCAGTTCTTTTAATATCCTTGGATGAAGTTTATCTGACACTGGAGACTTGAATTCATTTAGAGTAGCCAGGTATTTCTGTACTACCTCTTTACTAATTCTGTGCTGTATTTCCTCTACTGCATCATCTGCTCCATTTTCCACAGGTTGAGTACTGTCCTCCTTTTGGGAGAAGATCGATGCAAAGATGTTGAGTAGTTCTGCCTTTTTTCTGTCCTCTATTAGCATTTCACCATTATCTGCACACAGCGGGCCTCTCACTTCCATTTCTTCCTTTTGCTATAGACATAACTAAAAAAAGCCCTTTTTATTGTTTTTAATCTCTATCAAGCCTGAGCTTTTTCTGTGCTTTAGCTTTTCTGACTTTCTCACTACACAAGCTGGCTATTTTTTGAATTCTTCTTTGGTGATTCCCCCTTTTTCTGTTTCATTAATGGTGTTTCTTTTTTTCTTTTCCACTGAGTTTCTTTTTTCAGTTTCAAGTTTGCTTGATTAGAGAGCTGTAGACTTAGGGCTTGACTATATGGGGGATGGGGCAAGGTAACAATCTGGATGAGATTCAGACTACTTTGGCTCAGAACTGTGATGAATGAAATTTGGACTACTCTGGCCTAGATTTAAGCTCTAGCAGTTGCCACACCTGCCAAAGCCTGAATCTGCATTCAGATTTTTAGATGGCTTCCATTCAGAGTTATTACTCACACTTGACTCTGAGCTCTGGGAAAATCAAAGCCCTAGAGCTGGTCGCTCATTCTGAAGTCATGTAGAGGTCCTCCAGACTCAGAAATGGATATCCTTGATGAGACTTTTACTTCATGATGGTGAGGAAGGCTGCGCATTCTGGCTTCAGAGAGGGTGACTACGAGTGGGGCTTTGCTTTTACTGGAGCTCGGAGGTGCAATTGCGTGCTGGAAAATCAAAGCCCCAGAGGCAGTAACCCTATGTGAAGTCAGAAAAGGCAGAACAGAACAGATGGTGGGGCTCGCCAGGCATTCTGGCTTCAAAGAGGTCAACTATCACTGAGGCGTGGCCTTTGGAATGAGAATTTGACCAAGAAGGGAAGAAAATAGTGGCACCTCATGCAGTGCCTTTCCTTCCTCTCCTGCCCCCCAAATCCAGTGTGGATGGATGGTTCACATGGGAATTTTCTCAGAGTATCCAGCAAACTCTGGAGAAAACTGTGAGTTTTCAAAAACCTGGATTAGGGGTATTCCTCACATCTGGTGTAAATGGGGCCATGCATCGTGTGTCACTATTGTACACAATTTAGGGGGAAAGCCACACATCGTGTGGCATTATTGGGCCAGACTTGGGATTTTTCATTGCTGTAGACAAGCCTGTAGTCTTCTCAAAACATAGTTGTGACAGAGATGGAGTGGGAAGGGGAAAGGAGGGCAAGTTGTTAAATAGGGGTTTAGTCACCTGGGAGGAGGTTGGTAGCATAGTGAACTGAGAAAGTTCAGAAAAAGGTTATGGTGTGATTGGTGATGCTTTGATTACTTCTAGCTTCATTAGTACCTTGGAGCTGGATAGCTGTCAGTAGCAAAGTAACAGACCAAAGACCCAGATTTATATGTTCACTGGAACAGACACATGGCGTGTATGCAAGCTTAGGTGTCATGTACCTGAAGCTACCATTCATTGTTAGAAGTACCTAGTTGGCAATGAATATCCTCCCCACAGAATTACAGAGCTGGAAGAAACCTTGAAGATCACCTAGTCCTACTTCCTACCACAGGTAAAGCATATTGAAGCATCTTTCCTTTAAGCCAATTAAGTGAGAATGGGCAGGATGAAAAGAAACATTACACTAGTGCCAACATGATGTCATGCATGCCAGTAGCACCATTGTTACAATATGGCTTGGCCTAAATCGGAGTCCATGTTTTAGGCTAAATCTAATACTTTATGTCATATGAGAAGTACTCTGAAGTTCTTAGAACAGTGATTCCCAGCCTTTGGCCCTTCATGTGTTTGGAACTAAACTCCCAGGACCCCTAACCATCGGTCATGTTGGCTTTGTCTTCTGGGAGTTGACATGCATCTAGAAGACCAAGGGTCAAGAATTTTTGCCTTAAAAAGTAACCATACAACCAACATAATTGGGAGGCCACAACACCATTAAGCAATGAAGGGATGGGCGAAACTTAGCTACAACTACTTATCCAAGTTGGGAAAGTGATTTAGCTCTTAGACAATATAGCAATTTGAAAAGCTTTGAGCTATTATTTGAAAGCTATTTCTCAGCCACCTGATGCTCTTTTGGTACATACAGTCATTAGCAGCAGCATGTATTCTCCTAGGAAATTTCTTAGGGTCGTTTGTACAAAGAGCACTTTTTACAACATTACAATCTGGGCTTGTGCCATATAGCTCTCAAAGCTATAAAGCAAGAGAGAACAGAATATAAAGGGTTGGAACATAATGTCTTTCATCTGGAAAAATGGTCCCTGGGAAACATTGTGGTATTTTCATTATTGGTATCAAACATATTAGAATGATTGCTCAGCATATATGCTATGCAACACACAGTGGTGTGAAGAACTATGAAGTACTTTATACAAGGAACCCTTCTATAATAGTGATAATGCCTTTTCCTAATATATTTCTCATTGTCTTTTTATATAGAAATAAAATAATGCTCCTTATTCCACTATTTATCCCTTTACCTTCCCCTTGTTATCTTTCTGTCTTACTTACCTTTTTGTCCTTTTAAACCTTCCCCCCCTCAATTTACTTTGTAACAATCACTTAAATTGAGGAATTTACTTATATGTCAATTGAGATTGTATTTATAATTGTTATAATAAGTTTCTAGTCCTCCTTTACTACCAATCCGTCTTTATATAGCAAGATTATGCAATTTCAATCTGTTATAAAACTCTTAGTCAAATTCTTAATCTATTTAAATAATTTTCTCTCTCTTTTTAAAAAAGATATATAAAGTAATGAATTATATGACGAAGGTATAATGAAAGTATAGGTATTTGTGTGGGAATATCTCTTACTGGTGATTATCTGATATATCAAATATTTACTAAATTAAATTATTCGTGTATATAAATTCTTGTGTATCAATTCAAGTAAATCACCCCGTTCATGTAAATCACACTATTCACACTTATAATAACAATGGTATTAATAAATATCAAGATGAAAACACTTTATCAGAATGCTGAGAACCCGTTCAATATACCACCCCTCCTATCCAGATGATCTAAAGACTACTATTCCCTCTCTACCTCTCCAATGTTCAACACCCCTTACCTTCCTACACGATATGTACCCTTCTTCCCCCTTATTTACTGATCTTATCTTTATTTAAGCATTAGTACTCCTTCTGTATCAAACCCTTAATTGCTATTTCCTACAACCCTCAACAAACACGTCCCCACTTCTTCTCACCTTTCTCCCACTCTATCCCTCCTTAGCTTCTATTCCCATCCCAATTCGCTTTTGCCAACTTTCAATTCGCGTTTGTCCACCTTCCTTTTGGTTTCTTTTACCCTCACCCCACTCCAAATCTGTCCTCACTTCCTCCAACCTTCTATCACTTCCTTCAGGCTTCAATCACTTACTAAATCTTTCTATCGCCTCCTTTCCTTCCTAACTTCCCCCTCCTTCTTGCTTATTCACTTGCCCCCTCAAATTGTGGGTCCATCAAGACCGGATCTCTGCCCTTTCTAATTTCTCCTTGTCTTTCCTCTACACCCCATGTCAAGCCCAGACTCACTTCCACTCTCTTATTGTCACCCTCTAAATTGTTCTATCCTGACCTTACTTTCCTTTCCCAACCTCCCCCTCCTAGTTACTTCTTTGCTTCTCCCCCTCAAATTGCAAATTTTTGATTAAAGTTAATTCTAACCTGTTCCTGCAGCCCGCTACATCCCGCATTGGACCCGTCTACCTCCCCCCCTTCTGTCACTTATATCTTTTCCTATCTTACATCCACCTCTAAAACCAAGCTCCCTTGGTTCCTTTCCCCTCTCTATATTCTATATTGTTTATAGTTATTCTTAATTTTTATGATTTTTCCCTTTTTTCCCCTTTTAGTTTGGTTCACCTTGTTTTGCTCCCCTCCCACTCAATTCGAATTTGTGCACTCTGATTCACCAAGCTTTTCAATATCGCTTTTAGCCACTTCCCCTTCAATCACTGCTCCATCTTTCTTTCTTTCTTACTCCCTATTTTGACCCTCTTTTTTTTACTTTCCTCCCCCAACTCTTCTTAACACTCCCCTTTTCATATAAATTACTTGCCCATATTTTCCCCTTCTTTTCAAGTTTCAATCCTGATGTAAAAAAGAAAAGAAAAAAAAAAGCAGGAAAAGTGAGGGTAAAAATAAAAAAGGAAGAAGGTCCTTGTGTCCTTATGTTGTTGCCTCTCTCTCTCTCTTTTTTTTAGCACAGTCCGTGATTTCTTTTCTTTCTTTCTTTTTTATTTCTGTCCCAAGGTATTAACAGAGTTCAATGTAGAGCTGTCGCCATATTGACAGCTCTGCTAGTCTTCTTCATGTTGTCCTGTCGATCTGTCACCTCTCCGCGGTACATCCTTCTTCAACTGCGAAGTATGGGAGTTGGGAGAAAATAAAAACTTTTATGTCTTTGCCAATTTAGTTTTATATCCATTTGGTATAAAAATAAATAAAGAAGGGTAATCCAGGTCAATAATAATAATTAGTCTCTGCTCCCGTTTCTGTTATAGTAATCCACATGGAATGTCTCAGTGAAAGTCCGTCCTTATAGTCCTTTTAAATCCACTTCCATCCATTATTACATACCAAACCTGGATCAGTTTTTTCCAAATGATACTGCTATCTATAGTCCTCTGTCTTTCAATGTTCAGATTTTTAAATGACACAGTGTTTTTCAAATCTCCGTCAGCACTCATTTGTTACTCCAGTAATTTGTTTAAATTGTTATATCCATGTCTGCGACTTAACGCAAATCTTATCCCTTGTTAGTGAAACAGTACATGCCAGAAAGTGATGCTCATGTAAAAGATCAGATCTCCAACAAAACTGAAATTAAATAAGGTAAATAGAGGGGGAAGGGAGGGAGGAAGTAGAAAGAGAATTAAGAAAAAGGAGAAGGGAAGAACAAACACACTAATTAAGAATCAACTACAATGGCAACAAAATGAACTACTACACAATCGACTATCCAGACGATGAGGAGGTCCTCAGATCTGAACTTATCCACCATCTTGGAAGAGTTGAAACTACTGCGGATGGAATTGAAAGAGATGTAAAGTGAATTCAGACAATATATGAAAGAAGAATTAAAAGGTATAAGAGAGTCTATTAAGAAAATTACAGAAGATTCAAAATTAATGAAAGATAGAATGAATGTGTTGGAGGCCACTGTGGACAAACTTGAAACAAGAACAAATACACTGGAAGAGTCAAAAGAACAAGACCTGGTCAAACGGGCCCTCCAGGAATTAAGATGGAAGGAGAACTGCATAAAAATAAGAGGAATAAAAGAACAAGAAAATGAAGATTTATATAAATTATTGATCCCAAAACTATCAAGATTCGTTGGGAAGACTAAATCTCAATTTGAGTGGGAAGTAGATAAAATTTATAGAATACCGTCAAAAGTGGCTAAGCAGAGAAACTTACTTAGGGATGTGGTGGTATATTTTGTGTGAAAAAAACTAAGAGATCTGATACGGCAATACAATTACAATCACAGATTTCAAATAGATGGAAATAATGTCACAATTTACAAAGATATACTTATGAGAATTCTTAAGAAAAGAAAAAATTATAGTAACTTAACACTACAATTGAGGCAAATTGGAGTCCCTTGTAGATGGGAGAAACTAGAAGGGATTTCCTTTTGATTTAAACAAAAAAACTTTAGGATAGATACAATTAGGAAAGCAGAGGAATTCTTGGAAAAATACAAGAAAGATTTTAAGAAGCTGCAGGAAACAAAAGGACCTGGAGGAACAGTAGAAAAGGATCAAATGCCACAAGCAACCAATACAATTATCCTAAAAGAAATAAAAGTATTGCAACAAATTACATTGGAGACAGTGGTAGAATCAAGGAAGAAACTACAATACATAAAACAATCATACTTTGAAAACCGGGCAGATGGCTAGCAATAAAACTGAGGAAAATAAAAGAAAGGAATTACATAAGTAAAGCAAAGGAAGGAGTTCAAATTTATACGGATCAAGATAAGATTAAGGCAATTTTTAGAAATTATTTTACATCTTTATACAGAGATCAAGGAACCCAAAAAGGAGATATATCAACTTTTTTTTTAAAACAACCCTTAAAAGAATTCATGCAAGAACAAAGACTTTTATTAAACCGTCCAGTTACTCAAGTGGAAATAATGGAGGCAATAAAGAGATTAAAGGTGGAAAAAGCTCCAGGTCCAGATGGATGGATTCATGCCAAAATATTATCAAGGACTGGAAGAGCTGTTAATCTCTCCTTTTAAAAAGACTCTGGACAAGTTAAAGATGGTACAATTCCAAACTCATGGAAAGAGGCAAATATTATATTGATTCAAAAAGAAAACTGTGACCCTCAAGAACCAAAGAATTATCATCCGATTTCTCTTCTCAATACAAATTACAAAATTTTTGTTTCCATACTAGCACACAGATTGAAAAATATATTAGCCGACTGGGTGCATGAAGATCAAAAAGGATTTTTGTCAGAGAGATACATAAAAGATAACATTCAACAGGTATTAAATTTGATCGAACATCATGAATTTCATAATGATAAAAAATTAGCTGTGATATTTTTGGACATTGAAAAAGCTTTTGACAATGTAAACTGGAAAATAATGATAGAGATCCTCAAAAAAATCAAAGTGGGCTAAAATTTTATAAAATGGATGCGAGCTATTTATAGCAACCAAACAGCGAAAATAATTATACATGGTGAAAGAACAAAAGAAATACAAATCCAAAAAGGTACAAGACAGGGGTGCCTCTCTCCCCATTATTATTTATCTTAGTTATGGAAAAAAATCAGAGACAATCCAAAGATAGAAGGTATTAAAATTGGAAAATACAACTACAAAGTAAAAATGTACGCCGATGATTTATTAATCTCTCTGGGAAACCCAGTAGAAGATATTGAAACATTTAAAAAGGTATTGTAAGAATTTGAATTATTGACAGGATTAAAAGTAAACAAGGACAAAATGGTTATAATAACAAAAAATATGATGTCAGAGGAAGAAAATGAAATCATGAGAAAATCTGATTTTAAAGTAGAAAAAATTGCACACTATTTGGGCATCAGCATTACTAATAAGAATTCAGATCTATTTCAAAACAACTATAATAAAGTATGGACGGAAGTTAAAAAAAGATTTTAAAAATTGTTGGAATTTAAAATTATCATTTTAAGGAAAAATTGCTTTTTCCTTACTGAACATTTTATCCAAAATTCTATTCTTATTTCAAACCAACCCTATTATTTTTAAAGATGATTTTTTGAAAGGATGGCAGCAAGATCTATCGAAGTCCATTTGGTCAGAAAGAAAACCTAGAGTTAAAATGAAAGTCATAAAAGATTCAAGAAGAAGAGGTGGATTAGATGTTCCAAACTTGAAACTATATGACGAAGCCAGCTGTCAGTCTTGGATAAAAGAATGGACAACTTTAAAAGATGATAAATTATTGAAATTGGAAGGTTCTAACATTCATTACAGTTGGCATGCTTATTTATTTTATAATAAAGAGATGGTTAATAAAGATTTTAATAACCACTTCATTAGAAAATCCCTTCTAAAAGTGTGGAAGAAATACAGATTAAGATTCTGTCTGAAAATTCTGCCATGGGCATCCACACACAAGGCATTCTTTAGTAAAGAAAATATACCATTTTTAAAATGGATTACATACAAGGTCTTATTAACGATAAGAAATCGACAGCAACTAATTAAGACACAGGAGAAATTGGAGAAAGAGGGGACACCATGTCATTGGTACCTTTTCAGGTAAAGGAAGGAAAGATGCAAAATGGATCAAAGATTGGAGGGTACAGACATGACAAAATCATTATGGGAAAGGATAATCCAACCTGGAAACAAAAACTTGATAACTAAATTTTATCAACAACTATTAGAATAGAACACAGAAGAAGAAGTGATAAAGGACAGTATGATAAAATGGGTGCAGAATATTGGTCATGAAATACAATTGAGTAAATGGGAAGAATTGTGGACGTCCAAAATGAAACTAACACTTAGTGAAAATGTCCGAGAAAATTGCTACAAGATGTAGTTTAGGTGTTATCTTTCCCCAGATAAATTGTCAATAATGTCTCCCCCCGCCCCCCCCCCTCTCTCTCTCTGGCTTTTCTTCACAGATGAAGATTCAGGAAGGACTCATCCCACACTTTCTGCAAGCGCACTGATGACTGAAAAGGCCAATCCAAGTTAAACAAGTCTGGTTGCAGAAAGTTCCCTTGCCTATCGCTACAGGGCTTTTTCGGAATAGGATTTATCCTTCGAGCCTGTGCAATGGATTTTTCTGGTGGAACTCAGCGTGCACAGAACTGGCCTCACCCTTTAAACCAAAGGTTCATCTGCTGTGGCCTTGCTAGCATGGATAGTAGCAGTGAGGTCCTCGGGTCATAGGTTTGATTAGAGTTTCCTTCTCTTAGATGGTTGACCTTACAGGGTTGGATGAGCACCATCTGCCCAGGTTTGGGATTAGAGTTTTCAAAACCATCCAAAAATGTACAAAAATATGAAAAATGAATGTTGGAAATGCAGACAAACTACAGGTACATTTTTTTCACTTATAGTGGAGCTGTGAAGATGCTCAAAAATATTGGAAGCAAGTGCAAAAGATTATTAATTAAGTGTTAAATTGCAATTTTTCGTTGAAACCGGAATTATATTAATTAGGAATGCACAAAGAAAAATTAAGTCAGGATAAAAAGAAATTATTATTCTACATGTTGACTGCGGCACGAATCACCTATGCGTCTAAGTGGAAAGACAAGTTGTAGTATGTGGGGAAATTATTGTAATGCAATACAATCTTGTGTATCCCATGTTAAGTTCAGTTTAGGAATTTCCCTGCATGCATGAGTTCTTTCACTCCCCCTTCTTCTTATCCTAGGCAATTTCAGCCAACTGGAGCAATGGGTCATTCATCACATGACCTAATTTAAATATTATATTACACTTTGTTTAAGTTTCCTTTTTAAAGTTTGTCTCCATGTGGCTGTAGCCATCTTTTCTTTGAGTCTTAGAGTCGTCTTGCTTTTTTATCCTTCACCATGTAGCCCACATCGCTTAAGGCTGGGTGAGTTTTTCCTACACTAAATCCTCTTAGTTAGTTAGGGACCTTTACATTTGTTTTAATATGTAGATTAAGACTGATATACCTTCAGTAAACTTTTGATCTGCATTTTTAAAGTGATGTCTTGGTTGTTTAATGAGTCTAATTGATTGGGTGATCAGACCACACATTTAAATGTTAAATGAGCTATGTCTGCATTCCGATGCCTTATTCTGCTTATTTTGAAAGAAAAGTGTTTTTACTTTTAAAGAAGATATTTTTATTTTTAAAAAGGCTAGATCCTTGGAATTTTTAAATACATTTTTAATTTTAGACTCATACCCCCCTACACAAGTGTGTACCAACGATGGACCAATAGTTGCTCAAAATGTACGAAATGGTTGGAATGGATCAGTTAACAATACTTCTAAAAGGTAAGTCATTAGAGAAGCATAGAGAATGTTGGAATAGTTTCTCTGATTTCTTGGGAAGAACTTGAGGAAAATTTACAACAATCCCTAAATAACAGGAAAAAGTTATTGATTTGAACCAATATAATTAAGCAAAACCAAATCTGACATTGCTTGTCCTCAAAACAATATATATATATATATATATATATATAAAGATTGATTAAACAGATATATATTAGCACCATGAATGATAAAAAAAGGTGGAGAGAAGAAGAGAAGATTGTGTAAAGGAAAAAAATTGGGAAATATACGTGAAACAAGTTTATCTATATAACGGAAAAATAAACACTAGGATGTATAAAAATAATCATGGAACGATCAGATAGGTCATGTTAGAAGTAGAATGAATGAGTGTATGGGTGGAGGGAATTAGAATGTTTTGAGTATGTTTCTTTGTTTTTCATTTTTTTTCTTTGTCATTATTATATTTCAGTTATTGGATTTGTATGGTGAGGTGTCGGTATGTTATGTTATGGATATTAAATATATAATAAATTTTAATAAAAATCACTTTTTAAAACAAGAAATGAAATAATGCTCCAAAATAGCAGAAATCCATTTTTTGTGATGTATGTGCAAGTACTTATTCCTTAAAAAAATGAGGCAAATTATGCCTCTTCTCTTTAGAAATGTCAGAAGCAATTACTCCTTTATCTTTAAAGTACGAATTCACTAAATAGAATGTGCAGCTCAGTCCTATGTTTACTTGGAAGTAAGTCTCAATGAGTTCAATATTCCCAAGTATATGCACAGAATAGTTTACAGCCAAGGGGTAGTTCACACAAAGATGCTGTCAAAACACACTTATTTCAGGAAATATTCCATATGGTATATGTGATTTTTAAAGGCCCACCTGCCATTGGTTTATACCTATGTGGCCACTGACTTAAAGAATTATAGTTTGCAAATGGATTGGCAAACAGCCTAAGAACCTTTTAAAGTAAACATGACATGTATGTACTAGTGATTTTGGTGGGCTCCATATGGCAACTTTTAAGTTGCACACAAACCTAGAATATCACAATAACTGAAACTCATAGCATATAAACCATTAAAACTTAAATCATGGCTTCTTGTATTGGGACACAGTGCCTTGAAAATATACTCATCTCCTCCCCATTAACATTTCCACATTTTGTTGCATTACAATCTGGAGCTGAAAAGGATTTAAATGGCATGGTCAACACTTGAAGTACACCAAATGCTCAACACTGTGAAAGTGCAAAATAGTTTTATTGTGGCATATAGGTGTAAAATACTGCAGACCCATGTGTCCAGGCCTTTTGGAAATCACATCTACCATATGGAGCACTTACTGAAATAAGCACATTCTTGTTTGGGCTATTACATTTAAACTGACTCTTAGGCTGCAACCCATCCATATCCATGGGAATAAACCTTATTGCACTCAGTGGGACTTACTTCCAAATACACATAGGAGTAAGTTGAATGTCCTATTGGGTGAATTTGTGCTTTAAATACAGTTGCTGTCAGAGATGCTTTTACCAAGTACTGTTGGTGTATGTATGTGAGATACTTATGCAACGGAGAAGTACCAGTTTTTGTTTTTGTTTACTTAACTTTTGTTCCAAAATAAAAATGTTTTTCATCTTCACATTGTTGGGTATCCTGTATACATCAAATGGTGACCAGGCTAATTGTTTCAGTTCACTTACTTACAGCACAACTAAATGTGGAAAAGTCAGAGGAATGAATACTTCTGCAAGACACAGTATAGGATACGGTTAGTCCTAAGCAAAGGTTGAGAGGCGAAGGTATATACATTTTTGCTCCTTATTCAATTTAGAGTTTGAGTCTTGTTTCAACGTTTCACAAAAATGAATTCAAAATTAGCAACCAACTTCAGCATCATAACTAACACAACAAAAGATCTTTCTTGAAGGGTCATAAACTTTCACAATCCTTGCCCTTCCTCTTTTAATGAAGAATTTTTATGTTTGTTTCATCCGTTGCTTAAAAGAAATAACTTCCCTAACTTAAAAACAAACAAAAACTCAACAAGCAGTAAACAATATTGTCAATAGAGCTGGACCTCCATATTCACTGGTTCTGCATCCACAGGTTCAACCAACCACAGCTCAAAAATATTCTGGAGGGGGGGTTCCAAAAAGCAAATTTTGCTGTTCACCATTTTATATAAGGGATTCCATTTTACTACAGCATTGTATATAATGGGACGTCAGCATCCACAGGTTCAGGTATCCATGAGGAGTGTATGTGTCCTAGAACCAAACCTCAGTGGATACTGAAGGTTCACTGTATTCCACATGTTGCATCTGGTTATGAAGTATCAATATAAGGGCAGGAAATCACACCATCATAATTAAAACTAGACTACTCTGCAAATACTGTAATGCCTATAAGTATACCCCCCCCATATTAATGTTGGAGGAGTTTTTTGGATGACTATTGTGGAAATGGGCAAAATTCAGCAAATTCATACAACCATATTTTATATATAGTTACAATTACCATGTAATTGTGAAGTTGAAGGCTTTAATGGCTGGCATCCATAGATTTTCCTTGGTTTTTTTCCAGGCTGTGAGGCCGTGTTCTGGAATAGTTTCTTTCTGACGTTTCGCCTGCATCTGTAGTTGGCATCTTCAGAGAATTTTTCTCTGATTGTTTATATGCCAAATGCCATTATAGACCAACTGCTGTGAAAAAGTTGCTCGTTACACATAGTATTTAAGCCGTACTTGATTTGCTAGCGTGCATGAAAATCCACTGTGTCAGTGATATTTCTGTGGAGAATTTTACAGTAGCTCAAATTGGCAAGTGAGGTTGCATAACTGAGCAGGATCTTTTAACCCTTTGTATACCAGTACTCACTGGGAAGAGAGCCAGAAAAGACCAAAAATAACCTTTGAAAACTTTATTAGAAATGAACTGAAACTGCATTCACACAACACACATCCAATCAGCACATTCACAAGAACTACTGAGGAAAAGCAAGAAGAATCTAAAAGATGGGTTAGAATTAGGCTGTTTGAGGCAATACTGTACCAGTCCAGAAGACAGGAACTCCTAGCAAACAAGTATTGCAAAGGAAGTTACTCTTGTGTAAAAGAAGTGGCAGCTGGCAGAAGCGAGGGGAAAGGGGAATGTTAGAAACAGAAGAAGGAACGGTGAGAGATAGATTCGAAAGGATAGGGAAAGGGGGAAATAGACTGGTGTAGAGAGGAGGAAAGTAAACTCCAGACACACTGAGTGGAGAGTTTGGGGCATATTTATATGCAAAATCTCCTCTGAAGGTACAATCTAACAAAAGGAATTAAGTTGTTTATCGGAATATTCCCACATTAAAAAAAAGGTGTTCCAGGTGAGCTATTGCTCCAGGAAAAGTGAATGTTTTGACTGATGGATGACCAACAGGTCTCTCTTTAGAATGCAGATAGAGTGATCAGGACACTAGCCCTCACTAAACAAAGCGATTCCCAGCCTATGCTTGAACTGGTAAGGAGGATGTGTCCTACTGGCACCTTCTCAGGCAAACATGGCATTATTTTGGCAAACTTCAAAGAGGATCTGCTTTACCTTTGCCCAAGGTGTGAAACTCTGTGGAACTAAGAAATGGCCTGTCCAGTTGGCTTGTATGTGTGCCACTAGCATGCTCCAGTCTTGCCTCCACAATGCCCTCAGCCCTAGCTTGCTCTTCCATTAGCTTCGTGGAGGGCCTGATTGCTTATTGATATCAAAATGTGTATCACAAAAATTAATATAGTTGTCTCTGTTACACAGTTACTACCGTATATGTACATCCTAAATAACATACAACAGATAATGTAATACTCCTCAGAAACTCTGCTGTGTGATCTATTCTTACTGCAAGACTACCCTGCAGTCTTTATCGCACACATATATGTGCATTCGTGTGCTTTAGAGATTCTTACACATACTTTACACTACTGTAATCCATACTCCACTGTATTCTTTATAATAGAAACAGTAAAAATAATTAGCATCTCATGGAACAGAATCCTTCTGTGTCTACATCACCAGCTCAAAGTTAGCAATCTTGTATCCCTTACTGGAAGTATGCCCCATGAACTCAGTGAAACTTACTTCTGAGTAAATGTGGATTGTTTTAGTCATTTGATGAATTAAAACTAATGGAAACTCTGTGAGAGAATTAAGCTTGTTTTGCCTTCCTCTCATTATGTCCTAGTTTTTTGTCCTGTGAAATAGCATGGAAGCTTCTATTACATGCTACATTTAGTATTATTCATTAGAACTGCATTGCAGTATCTCTGTTCATACCAATGTACATTTAACTAACAGTTAAAAACACTTATTCAACATACGGGACAGCTGAATGATGTAGATTTTAAAGCTTCATGAAATCAAACTGTACCAGGGCTCTAACTTATTTATACTTTCTAGGACATAACTCCCCCTGAAGTCAGTGACATTTCAAATCTCCAACTAAACATTTACATGGTGAAGTTCCCTACTTTCTATGATTCATTAACTTAAACTGTTATTGTATTTAATTCTCAGTTTGAATTGCATAGAGTTCTGCCACTACAAGTCTTTTGATTAGCTTTTCTGTATTCCAGATAGCAGGAAATAGTTGATGGAGAATCAGCGAGGGGAAAAAAGTCTTTTGCTTCTACCAGCGCCTAGTGGCAATATAGAGCCTCTCTAGGAAGTAACATACTTTCCTGTCCTTTGGCTTTAGAGCTGCTGCTGCAGTATGTGTGTGTGTCTCTCTCTCTATGCAGCATTGTGTGATTTAATACTCCTACAAGAGGAAAAGGCAGGCATACAGGAAAATCAGGAAAGCTATCTGGTAAGGAATCTTCAAACAGCTTTTAAAATATACAAGTTGTGATGGGAAAAGCAGGAATGAATATTCAGCACCACTTGGAATCTATTCTGCTGCATGCTTTTATGTAAGGGTTGCAGACTTGGATGATTATTTGATGGTCTGACTGCTAGAGACACCTCCCCTTGCCTTACCCTCAGAGTGCTTTTGTACAGTTAATTTACATAAACTTGTATGCAGGAAGGAAAGTAATTGGGATTGTGTTTTCTTTTAGTAATGACATAGAAATATGCAACTTCTTCCTTTCCACATCCAAGATTCAACCACAGTCAGTTTCAAATGATATATTGTCATAGTGGAGCTGGCAACATACCCATATCCTCCGGCACTATAAGGCACATTGAATATTAAAAGCATATTGTTAGGGTGATGAAATAATCTGGAAGGTAAAGGAATGCCAAAAGTAATCCAACTCTGCAGTCTTAAAGCTTTCATATACTATAACGGCATTTTTTTTAAAAAAAAGGGTAATCTTAAGAATCCACCTATTATATAAAGGGGTTGGAGAACATGAAGAGGAAAACTAAAGATATACAGCAATAGGTGGTGTGGGTGTGTCTGGTTGGTTTACTGAATCCAGTGAGACAGAAATGGAAAGCATGTTAAGTGTGTGCACACTGGAAGGGCTGGAAATGATTGGTAAATTGATTGTAAAAAAAGGCCTCTGGTGCAATTTATTCTGAAAACAATCTGTAATGGTAAACATGCTAAATTGGAACGAAGAGCAAAATCCTTATAAGTAAGGCTCATTGAGTTTAATAGAAAGCCTATATAGAATTGCAACCTAAATTCTACTGAATTAAACTGCATTTCTTGCCCAGTCAACATGGTTAGGATTAGCTCTTAAGATGTAAAGATTTTTTTTCAAAGGCTGCCCTCTTACTTGGAAGTAAGCGCAACTACACACAGTGAGAATTACTTTTGAGTAAACATGTATAGAATCAGACGGTTCGGATGAAACAGGTGATGATGGAGGGTGCTGGAAGGATTTGAAGATAGGCGGAGTTTGAAAGGAGCGGCTGATTTATTTCCAGATCCGAGGAGGCTGACATGTGCTGCTGAAGCGGGTGGATTTTTCACGCCACATATTGAAGTAGTCCTATTGAAACCTATTTGCAGCCTCCTACTTCTGGGTTTTACAGCCTATAGGGTGGTGGGAATGGAATGTAAAGAAATGCATTAAGTTAAAGTGAGAAGCCGTGGTTGCAGCTGGGGCAGAATCTGGGGAGGTAAATTGGGTTTTTGAATGTAGACAATGGAAGAGTTGCAGGGGGGAACGTGAAGGGAATATGGAGTAGCAGAATTAAGCGGAGCCAGAAAGATGACTGCAGGAGCAGCGAGGAAAGAGGCGCAGAGCCGGTCCTGGGAGGGCTTGGCGGAGGGTGTGGAAAGGGCTGGTTCAGTTGCTTTCCCCCTTAACTCGGCTTGGGAAGAACGGCCCTTTTGCTTTAAAACGAGGCTCCTTGACCCCAAGGCGTGGTACTCACGAAGAAAGCAGAGCGGGCAACCAACGGCTGGCCTGCAGGGATACAGAGTCAGTGCGGAGGAAAGAAAACCGCCAACTGTAACGTGAGGCTCCGCCATTCCTTGAGCCCTCTCGCTCCCCTCAAAAACCGAGGGGGGCAGAGCGAGGCGCTTGAGCCGGGCGCGCCTCCGTGTGCGGAAGAGCCGCGGTTTGCTCCCGGAGAGAAGGCCGCCTTCTTGGGCGCCCGCGAGACGAAGGGGGGGGGCACAAGCCACCGTGCTTGAAAGCGCCCCGGGTGTGGACGCGCCCTCTCTCCTTCTCCCACCGAGTGTGTGGGGAGCAATGCTGCATACGGGGAACAGAGATGGGCGGGGATGGAGACTTCCCATCCTGGAGGCGACGAGCAAGGCGGGAGGGACCTGGTGGGGGGCAAGGAGCGAGGCCGTGTGGACGCTCCCCGGGAAAAATAGGCCCGCCCCTGACGCGCAGCCACTGAGGAAGGCCCCGGCGTCCCTGAGGTGTCTCTCACGGCGAGATCACAATAAACCGCCCCTTTGGGTGCCCCCTACCTCCCTTAGCTGCGGGACGAGAGAAGGGCGCGTGTATGCACGGGGGGAGGGGCTGGCTCTGTTTCCTCGAAGCCTCTCCCCCCCCCCATACCTTTCACCTCACCAGTCTTAAGGGAAGGGGGCAGAGAGAGGGATTCAAACTTGGACAAACGTTGGTGGGGGGGGGCGGTCCGAAGTGCGGGAGAGAGGAGGCGAGGACCCCCCCGAGAGGGCGAAGGGGGGCTGCCACATAGTGCGCCATGAAGCCTCAGGAGGGAGGGGCCTGCCAGGCCCTTCCTGCCAGAAAGTGAGGCCTCCCGCTTCGCCCCTCCTTCCCTCGTAGCCTGGGTCAGCCCCCCGCCCGCTGGGGGGGGGGGGAGGAGGAGGAGGTGCTGCTGCTGGTGCTGCTGCTGAGGCGAGCCAGCCAGAGCGGCCGAAGCAGCGAGAGGGAAAACACAAAGGCGCGGGAGCTGCCCAGGGTAAGCCCGTTCTTCGCCCCCTTTTCGTCAGCGGGGAGCTGCGGCGGGGGTCGACCGGGGGGCTTTGTGGCGTGCGCCTGTGCGGTTACTTCCCTGCCTCGCAGAGTCCTTTGGCTCCGCTTTTGGCCAGGGTTTCCTCCAATTCTCTCCCACCCACCCCCCGTGCGCGCGCTTTTTGGAGGGAAGGTCTGTGTGTTTTTGAGGAGAGTTGCTGCGGCGATTGAGCTCCGTCCGACCCCACCCGGCGCCCGAAGCGAGTCAAACGAGATGGTTTCCAAGGCCCCCTCCCCTTCCCCAACTACTAAGTGTTGCCTTTCGCGCTTTGAAAAAACTGCAAGAAAGGAAGAAGGGGGAGGATTGTAGTCCCGCTGTACGTTGAGGTTACAGCAAAAAAAGGGGGACCTTTTTTCTTCTTCCAGCTTTGGAGTCACCTTTACCAAGATTCGGCTCTCCCTCAGGGTCGACCTGCCTACCTACCTCCAAGTGTGTGTGTGTTTGCCTTGAAGCCGCCTCTCGACTTAACAGCGACCCCGTGAATTTCACGGGGGTTTCCTAGGCAAGGAATGCCCAGAGGTGGTTAACTGCTGAACTTCCAGGATCAGAGGGCACCTGGCGCCTTCTGTGCTCATTGGGGATCGCTCTTAATCATCTTGGTGGGTAGGGTTGTTCATCCATATGTGGGGTCGCTCAGGAAGTGTTTGCAGAATGGAGGCCAGTATTTTAAGTTTGGACAGTTAGCTTGCTCAATATGGCCCCTTTTTAATGGGCTGATTACACTTGGGGTCACCATGCATCCTTTGGGAATTGTATCCCAAAGGGCTACCACCAAGTGGCTTGGAATTACAGTTGTCCCTCTGTAGTCACGGATTTGGTATCCACGGATTTAAGTATTTACAGCTTGAAAATATTCTTTAAAATAATAATCCAAAAAGCTAAACTTGATTTTGCCATCTTATATAAGGGACACCATTTAGCTATGCCATTGCATATAATGGGACTTGAGTAGTCACGGATTTTGGTATCCACAGGGTCCTGGAACCAGACCCCAACGAATATGAAGGGACAACTCTACTGCAAGCAGGTTAATGTCCTTGCTTCTTGGAAACTGGCACTGCATCTTTCACTTTGTGTGTGGTCCCTTTGCACTGATATTGGGCCAGTATTCAGCTTGTTCATCTGCTTCCTCTTGTTTCCCAGTGTGTGGTTTTCCTCAGGTTGGAGGCATCTGCTGCTGTCTTGAGTTGCTGTTTAGGGTTTTCTATGTCTTATATTGGCGCATGTCTAGTGTTTGTCATGTGTGTGCAATAAACTGGACAACGCTCTTGATCTGATAGGGATTTCATTGCTATAAGATTTTTCTGTTCAGGAGTTACTTGTGTGCCCATATATCGGTGGGAAGAGCCTTACCCTGCACTATGAAAAGGAATACTGGCTTAAGGTTGCCACTCTTATGTTCTTCCCCGTTAGGCATCATGGATAATTTGCACCCAAATAGTCAAATGGGTATAGCAGGGAAGCTAAAATTCTTTGTCCTAAGATAGGGGGATAATGAGTTCTTCTATGGCAATTGGAGACCATTAGCAGTGGAAGACTTAAGTGTAGGAAGCAGGTCCTACTATATCCAATGAGGCAGGAATGTGAATAGTACTGCAAGCTTACTCAGCATCCTTTCCAGCTGAGCCACTAATTAAATTTGGAACTTGCGATGTGCCTTTCTTCTGCAGAATGATATAGAAAGTAAGTAAGATGTTCTCTGTAGAGGCATGCCTACAGTGTAGAGATTTCCAATAAATATTTTGTCAACTTATTGTGACAGCATTTTTAAAAAAAACATTGCTCTAATTCTTGTTTAGCTCTGTTGATTTCTTATCTCAGTGCTTTGATCAAGTTCAGCTTTCTCTCTCCAATTAGAAAATTACATTTGTTGGCTTATTTGTTGGATGAAATTGAATGAAGTTTCATGAAGACTTTTTGGGTGGGTAATATTCCAAATAATCTGGTTTTTCTCTTCGTGATATATTTGTTTCAAATAATCTGTAGCAAGGGAAATTTGTTGGCCTACATTTACAGTGTATATGCTAACATTAATGAAATAAATTTCAATATTGTTACAGTTTGGCTAGTGATCAGAAGCTACATGAGTGAGCAATTGAAATCACTGAAACACTTCTCTTGGGTCTCTTTCCTTTCAAATCCTTTAGTACAGCAGAAAGCTTCTGGCCCTCTAGATGTTATTGGATTGCAACTCTAACTAAAATAGGCTAATGGTGAGGCATCCCAATAACATCTGGAGGGCTGAAGACTTTCCACCTCTGCTTTAGTAAATACCATACTGTGAAGTTAGATCTATAGCTGATCTACCTAATCTGTAACCAACAAATCCAAATGCAGTTTTACTAAGCATGCATTGTGACCTGCCAAACATTTGAAACTCATATTAACTTTTCTCTTTGTAATCTTAAACATACAATAAAACAGAATGTTTAAAATTTTTGAGTTGCCCACAATATATGGCCGGTCTTCAGTGTTCCCCTAGGTAGGTAATTGCTACCTTTTAAAGACACCTTTTAAATTTAGTCATTTATTCCAAGAAGAATATTATATTTGTGCTTCAATGTTCATTTTCCTGAAAATTTTCTTGGAGCCATTTTTGAGTATACACTGGGTCTGCCATATCCGCGGGCTGATGATCTGTGGATTCAACCCACCACGGATTCAAATGTACACGATGCACAATACTATACTGAACTTTCCTCAACACAGTATTCAAACAAAACAGGAGATCTCCCTTAGAAGTCCCCATTAAAAATGGTCTAGGGCAACAGTGGAGGTAGCAGCAAGCCCCGACTGCTAGGTGCACATGCTACATACTCCCCCCACCTCCGGGGAGTCTGCAAGCTGCCTGCTTCTGTCCTTCAAAGGAACCCCAACACCTCAAAGGCAGATACAGGCAGCAGTGGAGCATAAAGAATGTGTGCCTGGAGGCCGGGGCTTGGCATCACTTCTGCTGCTGCCCTGTGTCATTTTTAATAGGGTCCTGGACCAATCCCCCACAGATACTGAGGGCCCACTGTATTTTAGAAAGCAATGCTTATGAATTGGCTTAATTCAGGATTAGTCACTGTTGCCCCATGCTAAATATTACCAGTGTGAAATGTTTTTGTTGGTACAAAAACCTAGAGATGATAATGAAGCTGTGGAACACACCATTTTGCCTAGAAGTATAAAAGATCCAAGTGCTCTTCTGATGGGATACTGCTTTTCAGCTTCTTTTTCTAGTTGTGTGATAGAGACTGAGATGAGTTGATTTTATAGGAATACAACAAAGCTAAAGACAAGTCAAGATTCATGCTCCAAATGTGGAGCAATATACTGAGTATTTTTCCTTTTTCATTTGAGCTTACATTCTGTGTTAACAGTAACGTAAGTACATTGAAATGTCTGTTTGTTTTAGAAAATTATGGGATGAATATTAAACATAGTGTTTATCTGTAGACTGATGTTGTACAGAAAGGAAAGCTTGCTCTCAATAAAGAGGGATATTGTTAAGTTTGCCATTCAATTTGAACTCAGTCTTCTTAAGAGGTGAAGTATATTTATTTTGTTGAATGTAGTTGATATTTTTATATAGTGTTGCCATCAAGAAAAGTTACCAAAGATGAAGAGTATTCTGTGTATGTGTTTGTGTGTGTCTCTCTCTCTCTGTGTGTGTGTACCATAGCTAATGGGATTTATTCTGAAAAAGCTGGATATTTTTTCTGTTTTTTTCAGGTTCGCTTAATTAAAAGCAAGCTTAACTAGATTTTCCCAGTTTCTTCCATTCATCCTTCCTAACTCCATGTTTTTCAGTTTCATATACCGGGTAATTTTTTTTATTAGGCAAAGTTAGTAAAGAAGCATGTAGGAAGGAAAGTTTGGTATTAGAGTTACTGGAGCCTACATTTTGCTTTGAGGTGGTATAGAGCAAGGGTATTTATAGATAGTAAAGCCACACCTGCAGCGTATTCCTTGATTGCATCTTCTAGTGCTGGACCTTAAGAGAACAATGGTCAATATAAAGAAGTTCTGCTGTCTAAGTATTGTCCTGCAAGTCAGGGGGTGTGAAGGATTGTTGCCTACAGAGACGATGTAGAAGCTCCACTGTGCATTTAAAGATTCCCCATATGACTATTTTGGATTCTGGCCATCAGTCACGCATCTTCAAGTAGTTCTGGGCAACAATAAAATGAGAGGCCTGCTTTTAAAAAGAAGCTCTGACTGCCACAGTTCTAGGCTGCCAATTTCTATACCATGGTGAATCAAAATTCTTTTATTTGAATGGCAATCGCAGCCATGCAGATGTTCAGACCCCATGACACTGGCTGTTGGCCAAGATATTGCATTCATCCTTACACTCACTGCAGGTGTCTGTGATCCTCTGATGCAAGCTGGGAATGAATGGCAGAGAATGAATCACTCTGTAATTGTTCGATTTCCTGCCAGGTTTCTTGGTAGTATTTGGTACTTGGTAGTATTTAGTTAGCTTAAGTGAAAATAACAAACATAAAACATACTTAAGTTTTAGAAGTAGGCTGTGTGATGCCCATCACTGCATTTATGATGATGAGTTAAAATGTACTGTATTCCATGGGTGGTTTAGATTCCATGCTCCTGTTTGAGAGTTACAGTATAATTTACTGAGGTATCTTTTAGCCTTATAGTTTGGATACTCAGTGATGTTCTGTATCTTCAAACATGTAACAAACTACAATACTGAAATCTTGTAATGCATGATACCCCTTACTATAGCAGCATAGCAAAAATCCAACAGCTTTACTGATTGTTCAATGTTCTTCAAAAATAAAACATAACTTGCAAGTAGATGACAACAGAAAAGAGCAAAGGAACTATAGGCTGTAATCTTGTATGTAGTTACCTGGAAGTAAGACCAGCTGGGTCAGATAGACTTACTTCTGAGTAAATAGGGTTGCATTGTTCTAGTGTGATTGAATATCTGCCATGTGTTTGTTTTTAGATGAACAGAAAATGTTTAACCAGCTTGAGTAGATGTTTGTTTTTTAAAGCTGTAGATTTTAAAGCTTTTAACAGCTATATAAATAACTCTCCTCTTCAGATGTAGCACTTTGTGATACAAAGATTCATCAAAGGTTGATGGAGACTTTTCTGCAGAATACAAAGATATTCCAGTAAATCTAGGTAAGAGGTATATTAAACAGTAAGAGTACACAACTAGTAGTCAAATCTATATCTATCAATCTATCTATTAGTTAAAAATTTTTAAAGATCTAAAATTCTTGGCCTAAAAGGTATGCTCCCATCAGCACCAGGAGGTAGGCAGCCATTTCTTTCTGGATTCTCTGGAGAGAAAAAGTCCCAGACCCAATCCTGATTGGTGCCTCCAACAGCTGCTTTTTATAGTGAAAAAGAAGATAAATGTGTGCATACTGCATTAAATGACATGTTGAATGTCCCACATTATCTGGTCTTAAGAGTGCAAAAATTCTGTTAGAAGGATAATAAACTAACAAACATTTAATGACAAATAATGGCCAATTTTCAATTTTAAAGTTACTT
Organism: Gambelia wislizenii; assembly: GCA_030847615.1. Lineage (NCBI taxonomy): Eukaryota > Metazoa > Chordata > Lepidosauria > Squamata > Crotaphytidae > Gambelia > Gambelia wislizenii. The sequence continues at coordinate 84,956,322 of JAUMIR010000003.1, forward strand.
AGAGATCAGCTACATGAATCCAGTGTTGTCAGTGGCTCAAAATGATGCTAGAAAGCACTAATGTGTCAGATATTTCAGTGGGTCTGTAGTGTTTTGCTTATGGAGAGTGTTTTACCTTTAGTAGCTGATTTTCTTCCCGTCAGCTCCCACAACTTCCCAAGAGATCTCATTTAATTTGAGATTAATGAATAGTAATGTCAATATAGTAAAAATAATTTTTTCATGTACAGTATTTGCTTTAATGGAAGCATGATTGGTTTGTGTAAGTGGTACCTGAGCAGATGTTACATAATACACTTAAGAAAAATAACGTATATTGTAGCATTGCACAGGCTAACTACTAGATATATTTTCCAAACAGTGTTCCTGTATTGTACAGTGGGGCCTTGGTATCCTCTGGGGTTTGGTTCCAGGATTTCCCATGGGTACCAAAATTCATGGATGTTTAAGTCCCCTTGTATACAATGGTGTAGCAAAATGATGGCCCTTATATGAAATGGCAAAATAAAGGTTTGCTTTATGGATTTATTTATTCGGTGAGTGGGAGGGGGAGATTTTCAAGCCGTGGATGGTTGAATCTATAGATGCAGACTCCATGGATACAGAGGGCCGACTGTAGTATGGATTTACACTTCATATTTAATTGACTCCTTTTCTATTCTACCCATTAGCTAGGAAAGATAAGAGTAGCGTAGTCTCACTGACACATACCTATAAAAGAGGTCTTTTTTATATATATATATATATTACTTTTTATTATTTCATTGAAACTCATACATATACATTTAACATTAACATCATTCTACATTTATTATTTTATCAATTTAAAAGATAAAAAACAGAATGACTTCCACCGTACGAAATAACACCAAGATTTGTACAAATCTTGGTGTTATAAAAGAGGTCTTTAATGAGCAGAAATTAACAGTATTTAGGGTCTTTTTGAAACCTGGCTAGTTCAAGGCCAGTCCAGAAGGGAATTTGCTCCTTTTAAAAAAGAAAGTGTATTGGCATTTAGGAAGAAAGAATGATCATAAAATGCCCTTCAGGAAGGTTATAATTGTTATACAACATTGTTTATAATAGTTCACACCCCTTTTTATGGTAGCGCATCAATGCTTTTTTTGTACTATAGCCCATGCTTTTAAAAAAGTAGCAGTAATAGAATGGAGATCAAAGGTCATCTTAGCAGTTACTTGTATAAGATTTGCCATAGAACAGAGGCGATATGAAATATGTACTTCAAGCACACTGCATTTGGAAATATCTCAGCCAGTAGGGCAGTTTTTATATAATTTATATTACAAGTTATAAAATTAATATATAATTCTCCATAACAGGAAGGGTTGGGGATCCTCTGTTTGTTTGCAATTTGGAAATGAGTATTTGCATACTCTGGCTTCTTCATACTGTGATTAGAGTTACACCTTGTTCTGAATGCAGCTGCATTCCCTCTAGCCAAGTTTGTAGCTTGGGGTAATCAGAACTGTATTATTTTGTCAGGCCTTTGGATTTTAAATTTGATTTTATTTGTTTTTACATAATATTTTTTCTTTCTTTCGTGTTTCAGTTGTGATTTTATTGAACATTGCATGAAAGGCCCTGGGAAGGGGAATGAAAGGAATTTGGGACTACCTTTATTCCTCATGCTCCTGATAGTTTACAGTGTTATGTATTTTAGAGGTGAGGATTAGGGTTGAGGGAGGGTGCATGCAAGAAAAGGTAATGCTGTTAAAAGAAAATACTAGCAGCACCAGGCAAAAGATCAAGGAAACAGCATGCAAGTATCTATGCAACTACCCAGTCATGCAGTTGGTCCTTAAGTGTAAATATTCCAGGTAACAGGAATTTTATTAAATAATTAGCCAATAACAGCATTTAATAATAACTGTACTGGCAGTAGCAGACATACAGCTGTAGAAGTCATGTCCATAAAAGTGGTGAAAGGCCCACATATTTGCCTCATTCCTATGCAGTGCTCAGCCATGTGGGCTCAGTTCACAAGAAAGCAGCTCCCACATGCCATTGACTTGCATTTGAAGGGCACCTTTTTGAAAATGTGACAGAGTGACAGGAGAGGCTATTTATTCTTCCCAAAGATGCTTGAGGCAAACTGAAGGCGGGGGCATAGAAGATAACTCTTGTTACTTCTTCCATACAAAGCACACACATGTCCTACTGATGCAAAATGGCACGTTCCATCAGGGAGGAGCACACATGCATAAACACCAAGTTCTTCATGCTTCAGTGGCATAGCTTTTCTTCAGATCCATAAGTTCTAAGTTTTCACATAATGGAAACCTAAATTCTTCAGAATGGGCAGACAGAGGAGGAAAGAAGAGAAGATTCCTAAGATTAAAAACTCCCCTTCCTCCACTATAGGAGGAGGAAGGAAAGGTAAAGACATCAATCCTTCCCCTTACAAGAGACCTTCCCTAATATAGCACTGCAAGAAGGAGGATTGGTGTTCTCATAGCTAATCTCAGTGGAGCCCTGCTCACCCCCAGCGTAAGAGGACATTGGTGCAGATAGAACTGGAGAAATGGGATATTTATCTGCGCCTCTATATTCACCTAATTCTGTCAATCAAGATCTTGAATGAAAAATTTAATCATCAATTATTGTAGCATTTTCAGTGTACTAGATATAATTTAATTCATAGCAGATTTGTAGTTCTAATATGGCAAGAAGTTTGTAAGATATGTAAGCTGTGATCCAGTGAGCTTCCCATGTGTAAGCTTACAAAGAGAGCCTGTATCACATTAGAGGCTGCTTTTTGAACTGCTTTTTGCTGTGTTCATGGCAGAGTGCTTTTAAACCTCATTCCCCCCCAACAGATATTTCTACAAGCTTGTTTGGTTTGTGCTCAAAATCTTTAGGAATGTAGTTGAGCATAGTAGAAACCTCTTCAGTCTTCCCAGAACTGTTACCCTTGTGTACTGTGAAATATGAAAAATGTTACGTTAAGTAGATTTGACAGTTATCAGTTTCCTTCAGTTAAAAATGAATAGGAAAAATAGTTAAAAGAAAATAACAAAGGTGGTTTGCATACCATTGTCTTAAGGTGTCCTTTTACAATTCACAGCATACCTCTAGCATTTTCTGAATAAGACCTGCAATATATTTATCATTTGCCTTCAGTAATGTATCCCTATTTTTAGCTAAAAGCTGTATGTTGCTATTACTATAAACTATTAAAGTGTTTACTAAAGTAATGGAACAAAGGATAACTGAATTGTGTAATGTTGTGTTTAGTTTATGCAGGCGAAAAAGTAGCCCGAAGCTTTGCTTTAGAGAGATGCCACCAGCCAGTATTCCAACATAAAACAACCTAACTGCAGGTAATCTCATCTCCCACCTTTGTAATATAAATTGTGTGCTGCTTCCATTGCCTGGGGTTAAATAAAATACTATCTTGAGTTTATTCTGCTTGAACAAAGCTTTTGTAAGAGTGCTTAAAAAGTAAGTCTCCTTTATGCAAGGTGACCTTTGATATATTTTGGCTTCAGGTTTCACAAGGGCCTGTTGTAAAAGATGTTGGTTACAGCCCTCACCTGACTATAATATGCTGGTGGTTAATTGTGAAAACATGTTTGAAGTAGAAAATCAAAGCATGCTTGCCCCATCTACTAAAGTTCAGTGTGGAGATAATTAATCCTTTCTGCATGTGATTCTTGTGCTCATAATCCATTGATTCATAGTGAAGAAGCCATCTGATACTTTTTACTAAATACAGACTTGACAGGGGCAGTTTTATGAGTGTACAATAAAAATAATTCGAAGATTGTATTGCTTGTTGATTAACTTGGAGGAATGTGTACCCTTGGATATATTTCTAAATTGGGAAGGACTGTCAAGGATGGGTGGGCATTGTGGTGAAGGACCACATTAGAGCTGATGAACAACGCTGATATAGTTGGCAACTCCTAGTGAGCATTTAGCCCACCAAACACCTTGACTCTTAATTGCCTTGGAGATCATTAGATATTGCTAACCCACACTTCCAGAGTTGTAACTCAGTCCTTTCTAATAGGAAGGAAACATCTAGATAACATGAGATCTCTTAACTAAGGCAGTAATCATGTATGTACAAATATACATAAATCCAAGTAAACATAGTATTGCACTGTTAATACATTAAAAGTGTTAAATATTTGGCTTCTACTTACTTAGTCCTTTGCAAATAGTGAATTATCATGGTTTCATGTTCCTTATACAATTACAGAGTGGAATGTGGAGTTTAAAAAAAGCAGACAGTATCATGTTTCTAGCAGAAACCTGTATGCTTCCTCCCAAATATGAGGATGGGGAACAGATGGAAAGTATTGCCAGAGGTAACCTGTTTCTAAATCTCATTATCCTCCCTTAGAGAAACATCAGCATTTTGTTTAGTAGGTTATCTATTGCGTTAAACCCAGAGGAGGAGTGTTATAGTAGTATTTTAATTTAACGTATAGACTTAACAGATATACAAAGAGAAGCAAACTAATAAAAACTGGGCAAGTTATTTTTATAAGTGCATTTGCAAGGCTGGATTGTTTAATCTATTATAAATTACACATTAAACTTTACTGAAACTTTTTTGAGGCTGTCAAAGAAACCATTGGCTCCTCTAAGGGAGAATTCAGATTTTTGTGTCCTTTTCTAAGCCTTGCATTTTGAGGGGTTGCACATTTGAATCTGTTTTTGTTGACCTACTATTCAAAGCTTGCAGCTTTCAAGGTTTGGGCAAAAGCAAATGTGTATCTTCAACTCTGTCTATAGAATTTCTAAGTATTTGTGTTTGGAACTTACTCACAAAATGACACACAACATATATGCTCTCTAAACCAGGAGTAGGAATTGGACAGGCTGTCAGATGTGATTTAGCTGAAATTCTCAGTATTCTGAGCCATTTGTTGTACTAGCTACTAGAAGTTGCAGTTCAACAATATTTGTATACACTCCCCAGCTCTGTTCCAAATCAATAAAAAATCACAAATCAGGTGCATATTTGCTGTAATTGTCCTCATTGTTCTGAAAGATCTGTGAAAATAATATTTTAAAATTTAGTTTTACATCCTGTTTTAAAGTTAATGCTGTGACTTGTCTGAGGTTGTTAAACATAATAAAGATACTGGCTGGATAGCTTGATTCAATGAAAGAGTCTTCACATCTTAAAGACTAATACATTTATTTAAACTTGGGTTTAATGTCACTTAGTAATTGGTGGGGAGGGTCTATAGCTTTGTAGTAAAAGACACCCAGGGAATGTCAAAAGTCCCAGGTTCAATCTCCAGTTAAGCTGGTTAGATAGCCGGTCCTAGGGCACTTTTTACCTGAGAGCAACTCCTTGCCAGAGTAGATGTTATTAGGCTAGATGGGTGAGTTGTATGATTTCATATAAAGCAGCATCATGTAGTCAGGCGATTTAATAGCTTTACCTGATTTGAAATCCAGAACTAATTGTATAACAAAGTTGAATAAAAGTTTGCCCCCAAATTTGTGATGGAAAGAAAAGAGGTTTGCATCCAAATATTATTTCTCAGAGATTAACAATGTCGTTTTTCATTTCTAGTATTCCATTCTTTGAATATTTGCATCAGTATGTCTTTGTATGATGCCAGGGTAAAGATCTTGCAGTTCTGGTATACAGTGTCTTGCAGGAGTATTCAGCCCATGTGATTTTTCTACATTTTGTTGTTTACTTTTTGTACCACAATAAAATTATTTGACACCTTCACAGTGTTGAATATCTTGTGCACATCAAGTGGTGACAATGCCAAGTCAATCCATTTCAGTTCCAGGTTGCAAGATGAAGATTACACACATTCACACGAAAGACTGCTTCCATTTCCATATGGTAATTAGAATAAAATACAACTCCTCATATCCACAGGACCAGTATCTACAAATTCACTTACCTGCATCTGAAAAAATATGGTCTCTCTAGGCATCTTCTAGGTCCTCCAGTGTGATTCTATCGTGTGCTTAAGCTGACCATAGAGTTGTGCTGGAGGACCTAGAAGATGCCTAGAGTGGTGCTCTCTAGGAATCTTTAGGTCCTCTAGTGTGACTCTATGATACTGTATGCTTGGTGTGGAAGTAATTCGTTTTAATAGGGCTTGCTATTATCCACGGTTTCCGGTATCCACAGTCAGTCCAGGAGTGTATCCTCTGCGGATACAGAGGGTGTACTGTATGTGAACTGAACCACAGTGAGGAGTGGACGGTAATTCATTTTCTGACTAGGGGAATTGCTACCATTTTTCAGATAGTACCTTGTATCTGTCTTAGAATGCAATCAGACCTCCAATGTGCTATTTCAGTATATCTTTTCTTCATGAACGATAGGCCTTTCCTTTGTTTTATCTGTGTAAATTGGGCCCTTGGTATCTGCTGGGATTTTGTTCCAGCCCACCCTGTGGATACCAGAATTAATTGATGCCATTATATATAACAACCTTTCTCAACCTTTTTACCCTGGAGGAACCCTTCAAATAATTTTCAGATCTCAGGGAATCACTATGTAAAAATTATACCTACAGCTCCCTTTTTTAAAAAAGATAGAAACAGTGAAAAAAATAGATGCTTATTATATTCCACATTGCTAGCAATACATATTTGATACTTGAAAGTAACAGACCTGGAAGAGTAAATTGGCAGAGAGGTATTTATAGTGTACATTAAGATACTGACAAAATATCCTATGAAAATGCCAAAAAAGGTAATCTATAATAAAAATAAATTAAATGAAAAACAAATATATTTATCGTGAAACATTATTAAAACCAGAACAATGTTCTGTAGTTTAAACCCATTGCTCTGTGTCTTAGGGGTCAGTTACACGGCAGTTTTTAATACGGGAATTTGTGCTTTAGCGCTCTTTCGCATCAATGATGGATAGTTTAGACGATTTATGGGGGATTCAGTTGCGTTGTTTATTTTTTCGCTTCTTGGTTCAGACAGGGGCGTGCCTGCCTGCCTCTTAAATTCCTGTCTCTTAAAGCCACTCACTGAAAACACGGCTTGATGTGAGGGGATATTTCCTCTGAAAGGGCTTTAATTGCAGGCATTCCTCAGAAGGGGGCTGTATACAAAGCAACAGTATCACTTTTCACAGCTTCGTCTGAACAAAGGATGGAAGGAAAAGAATTCTCTTTGCTCTGCATTTCTCCTATATGAGTAGACTGTTTTTTCTCCCTCTCTCATGCCAGCACTGTGCACACACACACACACACACACACACAAAACAACGATCTGTCGATAGATCAGCTGGTGGAGCATACACAGAGAGAGAGAGGGAGGGATGGGCAGAGGAACAGTAATTATGCTAGATAGCAAGGCAGCTGGCTAGATCTTTTCTCATCTCTCGCATATTCACTCCCTCCTTGGGTAAATTCAACCAATCACGACTAGTTCTGCTGTGGTAATTTCGAAAAGACTGCTGACTGTTTCCACGGCTGAAAGCGCAATGGTAATTCACACAGTTGTTAGAGCGCTAACTTGTGCTACTTTTCAAAAACGTTTGGGAAAACAGCGACAGCTTATACTGCGTGACTTACGGGTTTTTTTTGCCTCCCTCCTTCTGAATATGGCAACTTTGAGCCGAAAGATGTGGGAACTATTAGGATTCTTTGCGAATTCTTAGAGGATTTATTTTGCCGTGTAAACGACCCCAGAGTCTCTGGAGCAGCAGAAAACAAGCTTGTTCCAGCCTCAGTATGACATCTCTTCAGATATTTAAACATGGCTACATTACTGACTCTGACCCAAAGATTAAGCTCTGAGCTAACAGAGCTTGCAAAAAGCAGCAACTAAGTAGCCAGGCTCAGGATCAGAGGGAGGCTGTAGCTTCTTGCCAAGCCAGCATCATGGTAAACTCATTCCTCCTCTCCTCCCCTTTGATTAGCACATTTAAGGCTGAACAAAAGCTGGGAGGGAGAGCAAGGTAAGAGGCCCCTTTGGAGGCTTTGGTGTGAAAACTCATTCATACATACTCATTCCTCCCTGGCTTTCTCTGTGGTGGAGGAGAGAGAGAAGCTGTTTCAGCTCACCACTTCTCTGTGGTTTATTAATTTATTACTATTTTCTTGTGGAACCCCTGGCAATATCTGGGGGAACCTTAGGGTTCCGCAGAACCCTGGTTGAGAAACGATATACAATGTTGTAGTAAAATGATGTCCCTTATATAAAATGGTGAACAGTAAGGTTTGCTTTTTAGGATTTTTTCAAAAATACTTCCAAGCCATTAATGGCTGAATCTGTGGATGCAGAATCTTTGGATATGCTGGGCCACTATGCACTTAGCATCATTGCAAAAGAAAAATGGATTGTTCAGTGTTCCTGGCTACATGGAGTTGTGCTCGTCCTGCATTTGATCACTGAAGAAGGAAATCAGTTGGGGAGACAGGTTGCCACTGCACCAGAATACCTAATCACTACCAGCAAATAGTAATAATAATAATAATAATAATAATAATAATAATTCTATCCCGCCCCTCTGCAATGCAATCGAGGCGGCTTACAATATAAAAACTCCATAGTCACAGTACCTTAGCCCGCCCACCCCTTAAAATCATATTAAATTATAAAAGATTAAAAACATACAATGGTGGTATTGCAGTGGTATTGCACTGACCACTGATCTCTGGGCTCTAAAACATGTCACAAGCTCAACTAATGTGTATTTTATTTTAGTATTTTAAACACCAAGGTGGAGAAGTAGATGGAGGCTCTGAAGATGCCCAGTGAATGAGAACAAGCTGGATAGTGCCTGTAGCCAACCAAAGCCCTGCATGCCAGTCCTCCCAGCACAGGTAGGCTGATGAAGGGAGGAAATGTTAGGGCTTAGCCACAGAGGAACATCAAAGACAGGCTATCAGAGTAGATGTTTTGGGATGTTTTTATAATCACATATATCAGTCCTTGGGCTACTACTTCAGTTTCTTGAACTTTTACTACAAATATTTCATATGTGTCATGGGAAAGACAGACAAATTTGTGAACATCACTGCAAACATCAATTTATTTTATTAGCCTTATAGTATGAGGTTAAAGGATTCAAAGTATTAAGGCAAGTTATTTGCTGAAAATATCCATGGCCTGATTTTTCTGCATGTGCCAGAGGCCATTCTATTATATAGCTAACTGGAATGACTTGTGACATCTATATAATCAGTGTTCCCTCTGTCCAAAATATTCAGGGAGAGGAGAAACCTTGAGGTGATGGAAAACTCCACAAAATAGGCCCACAAAGACTATTAACACAGCATGTTAATAGAGAGGAAGGATACATCTGGGTAGCAGGTAGAGTGGATTGACTAGAAAGGGAGGATGATGGAATGAAATCCTGGTTATCTAATTGTCTGGATAGGTCATTTCCTGGTTCAAATATTTTTTAATCTCCTCAGGATAGGAAATGAGAGTTCCCCGTACCATTCACTGGGAAAATCCAGGACAGTAGAAAAATGTGGAGTAGGGGAGGAGTCAGCTCCAGAACATCAGAGTGTGGGCTGAGCATTCTCAGTGGGCTTGGAATGCTGAACAGGGGAGCAGGGGATTAAGAGGGGATCAGCATGGAATGGAGTTGCTGAACCCTAAACAGAAGCATTCCAACACTTGTGTTGAAGGATTCAACTAGTGTAATCCTATTTTTAGAAAAGGTCAGAAAGTATGATAGGAGCAGACATTTTACTATGTATTGTTTTTCTCCTGGATGGAAAATTAAGAGCAATGATTCTAGAAATGAAGACAGCTTGGAATTCAGTGATGAGTAGACTGGGTCAGGCTAGATGGTTCTGGAAAGAGTCTCAATTGTGGAAGGGTGTGGCTCTTTGTGGAGTCCCAGTAAACACTGAAGGATTAAATTTTGCATGCATAGAATTGGGGTGTGCAGTCCAGCAGCCAGTGATACCTGTCAGTGTATGCATCCACTCATTCCACACACACACCCAAAATATCCTAAGGAATATACTCCAGCCATAACTTGCTTCGCAGATAAGTGGTCTCAAACATGGAGATTACTCAGCTTATAGATAAGAGCATGCTTATATAGCCTCTATCAAATTATACAAACACTGTGGTTATAACCCTGCAAAAAAAAAAAAAAGGAAGAAAGAATGCTTAAGCTTGAAATCAGAGGTCTTAAGTGCACTTAATAGGGTGCTGCCGTGTTATCGAAATATAATTCAAATGTTAATATAACCTCCACAAAATTACTCCCCCCTTACTTATTGTCTTTATTCCTGAAGTTAATAATGAAATATAAAGGTTTTCATCATTAAGTATGTGCTTGCATACTTAAATGGCTGCATTTGATAGAGAGAAAGTAGAGGGAAGAGAAGCAAGCCACAATACTGATAATATAGAGCCAGCATTTCAGTGAATGAAGTGCTTCCTACTAACTTTAAACTGCTGCTCAGACAGAAAAAAAATTCTTCCCATTAAGCCAGAGGTCTCCAACCATGTTTACATTTCAAAAAATTAAGAATTGTTGCTAGTGCCACCAGAACATTACTGCTGGGTTTGGGTAATTTGAAAAAATGACTGCCAAGGCTGAGCACAAAGCAGAAACTAGGTCTGAACCATGTGTGCCAAGTTGACTATTTGATGACATGGAACAAAACAAAATGCACCTCTTCCAGGCAGCAAACGGATGAGACTCAGAAACAACTCCCCTACATACACATGGCCAAATGAGGAAGCAGAGAGAGGGTTCTTACACTTTTGCGTATTTCAGTAAAAGAAGGCATATCAACAGGTGTAGCTCGCATGAGAACTGCTAAATATGGTGGATTCCAGTCCATTTTATTTTATTTGCTATACCTGTTGGAAGGAGAGAAACTGAGGTTGTGAAGAAAAGGAAGAGGAAGAAAATAAAAAAGAGAAGGAAGATGGGAAAGCAAGGCAGCAAAGAGAAAAAAGAGGAGGGAGAAGCAAAAGGGAAGGCAGAGTAAACAGAAGAGAAGTAACAAAAGGAAGGGACAGAGGAATATAAGTACATAAGCTATGGAAAGGAAAAAGTTGGAGCAGGATAAAAACAAAAGTTCAAAAGTGAAAGAAATGGCTGCTCTCCCCATGTCCCTTTCGTCACCTTTGATCCACTCCCCAGCTGTTACTTTTCTGCATCCCCAAGTAGCTCTAGCTTCTCCTCTTCCTTAACCTGTCCAAGTCTACTCTCCTTTCCCCATATTTTGGCACTGCTTTGCTTACGGTACTTTGTTTTCTTTCCTTATCTTTTTGTCCATCCAAATATGTATTGCTACTGAAGTATGTTGTTTAACAAGGGAAATTCAGGGAGGTGCATTCTGCAAGGAGGAACTGGGCTCTGGGTAAGCATTGTGGCACTTGGTAAGCATGAGTGGATGGGGGGGGTACATATAAGAGAAATGTGATTGAATGTATTTAGGTGCAGTTTATTTTTCGGTTCCCATTGATGGATTGTTGTAATATGGCAGAAGATCTGACAGCGTTTCAGAATAGTAATCTTTAAACAAAAATGGTATTAATTCAGAATAGTAATCTTTAAACAAAAAAGGTATTAATAAATTAATTCAAATTAATTAATTAAAAAATAACACTCTTGTATTTTTAAAACCACACACACACAAAAGCCCTCAGTTACCCTACTGCTGCACACTATAGGGGACTTGTAAGGCCAGAACTTTGGTCAGAACTCCAGCTGCAAGACTCTCCTATAATCTCTGTCAGTGTGCTGTAGCCTCTCTGTTAGTAGGGAATCACCATAAAGTATCTGTGTATGGGAAAGAAGGGTAAATTGATGCAGAATATCTAAATTAACCTAAAAATAGTTTAATATACATAAAGATATTTAACTGCATTTTTGTTGTGGTTGTGTGCCTTCAAGTCATTTCCAACTTATGGCGACCCTGTAGCAGGCCTATCATGGGGTTTTCTGAGGCTGAGAGTGTGTGACTTGCCCAAGGTTACCCAGTGGCTTTCAATGGAAGAGTGGGGATTCAAACCCTGGTATCCAGAGTCATAGTCCAATGCTCAAACCACTACACCATGCCGGCTCTGCATTAGATGTTTATAAAAATAGGAATTGCCCAAATACCTTTGTGACCATTGGCCAAGAGGCAGGAGAAGATTTTCCTCTTGTAATTGAACAGAACACTGCCTCAGCTCTTTGCTGAGCATCTCCACCAATGAAAATGGGCTAGCCTTACCTCCCCTATCTCATTTCTACCTTAAAAAAAAAAAAGCTAAACATTCAGGGAAGGGTCTGAAATATCCCCAAAGAAATCAGACCTACACAGGTTCTCTGTGGTTAGAAATTACTGTAACTGTCTTTATTTTATTGTAACTCTCTTTTTGTGATCGTAGCCTGGAGAATGGTTTCTTTGATTACTCTTCATGTTATTTTTAATTAAAGTTTACCAGTTAATTTGAAGTTGGAAACGTTTGTCTTCAGTGGAGTCTCAGTGTCTGAATGAGAAAAAGAGTTCTTCATCTTTTCCCCTCCTGATGTACTTATGTAGTTGCTGAAATAAAGACTAAATAGAGAAACAGTTTTCCTGTTTTATTCCAGTATCTAAGATACTGCTTGACTCAAACAAAACAGGTACATGAGAGTTAAGGAATAATATGCTCTAGCAATAAGAAGGGAAACACTTGACAAGATGATGCTCATGAGAAAGAAGCCAATTTGTTACATTTAACTGAGTCCACTGGTCTCCATATCCCCAAGTTCAGGGGTGGGGAAGGTGTGATCCGTAGGTGGCATTCAGCCCCTGGCTGCATCTGTTCACTTCCCACCCAATTGGAAACAAGTTGAAAAAGGTTTGGGCCCAAATGACTCCTAAGTTTGGTTTGGTATCTTGGTGTGTTTTTTGTTTTTGTTTTGCTATAAAGTCCCCTCATGGGCCTAAAGCAGCCATAAAAATGTGATTCCTACTAGTTAGGTTGAAACAGTGAAGAACCCAACAGACAGAATGGAAGGACAAATACAGTAGAGGGTTTTATGAAGTCTGATAAGGGGTTATTGCTGTCAATGTATTAGAAGAAAAAAGAGAAGAAATAAGCAAGATGGACAGACAGAAAGCAAGGTTTGCTTTTTAAAAATTCAAGATGTAGGCAAAATCTGATCATCTTGGATCTCTCAACAGGGTTTGAATCCCTGCATGCCCATGGAAACCTGCTGTGTAACTTTGGGCAAGTCATAGTCTCTCAGCCTCAGAGGAAGGCAAAGGCAAACCCACTCAGAACAAATCTTGCTAAGAAATCCTCATGATAGGTTTGCTTTCGGGTTGCCATAAGTCAGAAATAACTTGAATGCACATAACAACAATCCTCTTAGACCAATCCTCTGGGATGGTAGTAGGAAACACTGTGTTAAGTGTGGTTCTCCTCCTGTATTAGGAGTAGCATTCCTGCTCATCCCCTTGTTTTTATACCCTGGAGTGTCACCGGCTTCAATCCTTTTCCCTAGAAGAGAAGGAAGGAAGCTAGCTAGCTAGCTAGCTGGCTGCTGGGTGAGTTTTGGAGTTGTGTGCCATCAGTCAACTTAAATGACATACCATTCTACATCTTGTCATCACATTTAGTTAGAATTATGATGAGCTGGATGAGGGCCAGTAAACTAAAGTTGAATCCCAGTAAGGCAGAGGGTGAGACTGGGAATTCAATAAATGACCTGACCTGGATGGGGTTCCACTCCATTCAAGGAGCAGTGTGTACTTTGGGAGTGCTGCATGATCCATGTGCTATCATTGGATGCCCAAGTGGACTTGCAACACATAGTCTCTGGGGCTAGCTTTTATTGTTCCACTAGCTATGAGCTTTCCTGGATTGGGATAACCTTGCCATAGTAGTTCATCTAGTGAAATCTCCTAATTAGACTATTGCAAAGTGCAGTATGTGCGGATGCCCTTCAGAATGACTTGGAAACTTCAGTAAATGCAAGATGTAGAATCTAGAATGCAGACTGGAATTTTTAGAGAAACCATATCACACTGGTTTTAAAGGGATTGCATTGGCTGCACGTCTGAATTCAAGGTGCTGATAATGACATCTAAAGTCTTAAATGGCCTGGATCCCAATAATTAATGAGTGCTTTCCCCAATATTTGCCTGCTCAAGGATTAAGATCTGCTGGAGGGGCCCTTCTCTGTATCCCTTCAGTGGAAGCAATATATTGTGTAACGATGTGGGAAAGGACCTTCTCTACTGTGGTACCTCAGTTGTAGAGTACCTTCTCCTTGGAAGCTCAGTTGATACTGAAGCTATGTTTCATTCCAAGTTAAAACATGGCTTTTAATTGAAGCCTTTGAGATCTAAAGGTTTTGTTGACATTTCTCCATATACATAGTTAAATTGTTGTAACTATTTATATTGTTCCTTATGCATTCAGAATGTTTCAATAATCTTTTACTGTTTTAAATTTTGAATTGTTTTAAATTGCTTAAGCTGATTTTATTCTATGTTACTCTGATATATCTTAATATATAGGATGGGATACACATATTTTAAATAATAAATAAATGTATACACTAGGTCCGTGTATTATGCAAAGGGTCTGGAACCCTTTGCATAATGAGATTTTCACATATAATCTGGAATCCTTTTTACTTTACCTGATATGAATGACGAAGGCATTGCAGCTGTCAAAAAACCATCAATATTGACCGTCTGATGTACATGTCCTTTTTGCCAGCACGCCTCCTTTGCCAGCACAAAGTACTGCACTGTAGTACGAGCAGCCCCAGATAGCGCAAGCAGCACGAGGTAGCATGAGAAGAGCAGCAGCAGCACAAGACATGTATAACAGAACCTGTGTAATATGACCTCATGTAATATGCATGCCTGCTGTAATAGTCTTCCTCAAACTGGTGTCCACCAAATATTTTTGACTACATGGCTAGTTCTCAGGTATGATGAGAGTTTTAGTCCAAAACACTGTGGGGAAGTCTTGATTTACACTGTCTGGAGTTCTCATAATAGTTGAGCTGAGTGTGTGTTAGTAAAGGCAGGCTAGCATATGTATACATTTTTGATTTGTAAAAGGCCAGTTATGTACTAGCACAGTCTTTCAAACAAAATTGAAACTTTGGAGTAGAAGTGCTAGGGAAGACATGGCAATATGGTAGCAGAACTTAATACATGGCTACATACTGCAGCTTTTCTACTATTGGGAAAATGCATAATGGCCCTAAATGTTTGGTATCTGTCTTTTGGTTTAAAATGTTTAAATTTGCCACTCTACTTGGTCTCACTGTGAAACTCCACTCTAGTGGTAGAGGGCTTGGTGAGATGAGCAGCAGAGGCAGGCTGGGGTGGGTCTTCCTTATGTACTAGCAGAGTTAAGAAAATGTACTTCCTTGTGAAAACTATTGTGTACAGTTCAGAACCTGCTGCAGCTAAATGCAGAAGTGTAATGTGTTAAGAGACATTACTTTCCTGCTGACCTAAAGAAGTGATTTTCATCCTCTTAGCAATACACCCCTTTAGTGCTGAGACATAAATGAACTTAAGGCACTTCAAGAAGGATCTTGGTAGTGTTGTGAACCCACTTATTTGGTACAAGCTTGACCAAATAGAACACTGAATTAGCTCACTCAAGTCTGAGGCAGCTATGAAGCAGGGCTTGGTAGCTGAGATGAGTCCAAGGGCCACTTTTCTGCCTCTGGGACCTTTTTGGGGGCTGCAGGAGGATAGAGAAAGCGGGGAAACAAAACTAGAAAAGCCAGGATGCCTACGTCTGGTTTTGAAAAACATATTTTTCTTAACATTAAACAGTGTAGGGGGACCTGCAACCCATTTAAACTACGAATTGCTTCTCCTAAAGGATTCGGGAGAAGCAATTCACTCTTTTCTTTTCCTTTTTTTAATCATAAAAAGGAGAGTCCAGGGAGACTGGAGGGGTTCGGGGCCACAGAAACAGCTTTGGGAGTTTAGGGCCTAACAGTTGAAGAGGTCATGTGAAATTCTGTTTGTATTAAGAGTTCAACTAGGGAGTTATTATCTATGTCATATTGCTGTTTTCAGAGAGTAATTCTCCTGTAAGTTGAAAAGAGCAGGTGGTTGTCTGTTCTATATTGACTAGAAAACCTGCTGACTATAAAAGAAGCATTTACTTCTCTCAGAGCCATTAAACTGGTTTTCTCACTGAATAAAGAATGTTTTCTACAATCATGTGCTGCTTAATAAGAGGCTGCAGTATACGTGTCATGGCGATTCAGTACATTATATCTGAGTCAGAAGTATGGAAGCCATTACTTACATATTCCTGATATAATAATCAAGCACTATGATGAGCAACACATGTACTCTTTGTAGCCATTTTCTTCTAGCCTGGAACCCATTTGAAATATCAGCCCTTTGTTTTGCCATTTATTCACTTATTTGGGACTCGTACCTGCCAGAAACACAAAGTTGATCCTGGTGGCTTTCTGTCACCCAGTATTATTGTGACATTAGCCACTAGTAAGTTACAATGGTATGTATTAGCACTTCTGTCATACAAGGGATCATTTTGATCTAACTGAAAAATACTGCTGGCCCTATCTTCTAGAACTTTGATGGTTGGGTGATATTGTAGTGGACTGTACTGTGGATATCAATGATTTTGTGATATTGTAAACCCGTACTCTTATCTTGAGTCTTCTATACCACCCCAGTAAGATGGGTAGATAGATGGAGGAATAGATAGATATGATAAAGGTATAGCTCTTGCGTCCAGTTATGTGAAACTGTCTTGAATTCAACTTTCATGCTTCCCTGTTTTTGGTAGCAGCCTTACTGCTGTTTTTTTTTTTTTAATTGCTAAAGGCTTAATGTCTTTTAGAAGTACAGTTGGTCCTCCATATCCATGGGTTCTTCATGCATGGATTCAACCAACCATGGCTCAGAAATATTCAGGAGGTGAAAATCCAAAATGCAAACCTTGCTGTTTGCCATTTTATATAAGGGACACCATTTTACTATGTCATTGTATATAATGGGACTTGAGCATCCACAGGCGTCCTGGAACCAAATCCCAGTGAATACTGAGGGCCCACTGTATAACTAAGAAATTTCTTTGTTGGTTGCTCTTATTGCCCACCACTAATTTGCTGAGAATAAGTAGGTGAATAGGTTAGCATTTGTTGCATTTTAATCATAGGCTGTAGCCGTGGTAGAACTTTTGTAAGTCCATATGTGAGGATTAAACATGTCTAACTTTGTGCCTTGCTATATAGTTTTAATATATGACATGCCATGTTTATTTCTTGTTAGCCATAAACCCTGGGGAATGGGCTTACTAATAAAAAACAAAAACAAATGGAAAATAATTGCATAATTTCACATTCACATCTATGGCAAAATTCTAAATGCCAAAATGAAGGCATATGAAAGCACAAAAATAAATATGTAGCAACGTAAAGGGACAAAATTAAGTTGAAACAGAAAGGTATAAAACCAGTGCTGCCTGATAATTTTAATATTTGATTTATTTACAGTTCAGTACCTAATTTTGCCCCAAGCAAACAAATTATACTAGACCACATTTTTCATGTTGCAAGGCCATGTAAACAAAATTCACCATGACAGAATAAGTGAGAGTCATAAGAGGATTATAGGAAGAGTCAACTGAGGGCAAAGCTATGACATGATTACCATGTAGCTTGACTCCTGTGTGCGTAATTTACTCTTTCAATCCCCTCTCCCATCTCACTGCTAAATAACAGACATACTTTTTTTTTTGCTTTCATATAGAAATAAAAACGAAAGAATGGTGCTTTGTGCAAATAAGTAAGGAAATTTAATTTCACTTATTGAAAGATCCATCACTTTTCTCAAGGTCAGTTGCTGTTTCAGTAAATTGAAGCAATTGTACTGTATTGTGCTTGGCTTGTACAATACAGTGGCACCCCTGTATCTGTGGGGAATTGGTTCCGCCCCCCTGGTGGATGGTGAAATTCGTGGATAATAGCAAACACCATCCACTACCACCCCACCTCTGTGGCAGGAGCCCTCCCGGGAAAGGGGGGAAGTGCGATCTCTCCTGCCCCCTCCCTTCCCCCTTCACCCCGCCATGGCCCCATTGCAATTGGAGCTCTCCTGGGGGAAGAAGTCATAATCCTCTTCATATATAATAAGAGTCATAATCCTCTTATGACTCTCACTTATTCTGTCATGGTGAATTTTGTTTACATGGCCTTGCAGCATGAAAAATTCAGTCCAGTATAATTTGTTTGCTTGGGGCAAAATTGGGTACTGAATTGTAAATAAATCAAATATTAAAATTATCCCTCCTGTCCCCTCCCTTCCCTCTTCGTCCCCGCCATGGCTCCATCACAATCACAGCTCTCCTCGGGGAACGGAGGGGACAGGTGCGATCCTTCTGACCCCGCCCTTCACCCCCTCCATGGCCTTGCTGTAATCGGAGCTCTACCCGGGGGAATGGAGGGGGCAGGTGTGATTCCTCCCCCCTGCCATCACTAACCGCAGATAATTGAACCCATGGTTGGTGAATCAGTGGATACGGGGGTGCTACTATATTCATTTTCTGACCTGGAAGCTGAACTTTCCCTTCCAGAATTGGTTAGGCAGGATTACGTATGGTGTGATTTGTGTTACACATACATATTGGGAAAGTGTTCTTCCACCTAAGAGCTACATCTATTAAGACAGACAGCAGTGAGGGCTTTTCATACGTACAATGTCAAATCATTAGATTGCTGGACCAAGTTTAGGGCCTCATTATATGAATGTTCATGAATGAATCTTTCAACATCCTCATTCACCTTAACAGCTGTTTGCATCACAAAGATTCTGCCCCCCCCCTTCAAAAACAACAACAACAACAACACCAGCAACCAAGGAGAGATTTTGATTGGGAAATGGCACAATGCTTAACAGCCTTGCCCCCAGCGTCACTGTACCAATCAAATTGTCAAGGCTCTGGCTGTATTTTAGTTACGGTATAAAGCATGATCTGTACACAGATCTTCTCAAGTAACATAGTTTTGCCCTTAGTTTACCTTTGCCTCTTAGCTTTTGCCATCTCTGTACCTCGTAATAGCAAAAGCCACAGTAAACTTTAGCAAACTGTCATCACATCTTGCTTGAGTAGGACTACAAAGCAGTTGTTCTTCATTTTTCAGTTTGATAAGTTTGATGTATATTTAATCCAAGAAAATAATAAATAATAGCAATATAATTTTGAGACAGTAAACTGTGTGTTTCCTATAAATGTACAGATTTTGACTGCAGTACTGCACATATTGTTTAAACTAAGAGTTGAGTTCTGTGTCATATCAGGGATCTAGGCAGAGGAAATACTATGTATGGAAACTAAACTTCAATATATTGTTTGAATTCAAGAGCTGTGGATTATGTTTATTCACTGTGCCATCAGCACAGATGTTTTCAGAAGGCAGTTGTTTTCAGAAGTACATTACTAATGGATTTCAAATATGAATTTATCAGGTCTTTGAACTGTGTACCTGCTGCAATTTCTCCTGATGGCCTCCAGTGTGTTATGTTACAAGTCCTATCAACCCCTGCCAGCATCAGAATTGAAGAAAACTAATGCTCTTTCTGTTGCAGCATGTGTTGTCAAAAACAGCCTTTCTTAACTTTAAACAGATGTTATTGTTGTGTGCTGTCAAGTTGTTTCTGACTTATGGTGACCCTAAGGCGAACCTTTCATGAAGGTTTTCTTGTTCAGAGGGGATATGACATTGCCTTCCTCTGAGGCTGAGAGAGTGTGACTTGCCTAAGATCTTTTGGGTTTCCATGGCCAAGCAGGGAATTGAATTCTCATCTCCAGAGTTCTAGATCAACACCGAAACCACTATACCACATTGGCTCAGACATATGTTCTTGAACCTTCAGATCTCATCAGCCTCAGCCTTTGGGGCCTATGGGCAGATATGGTGGGGATTGTCCAAGGCTGGGGTCAGGGGAATCTGTCAGAGCTAAGTAAAATTAAGATTACCTTAATGACTTAAAAATACTTTGTAATGGAACTTCCATTTTCTACACTTTGTACAAAAATTCTTTTTAATCTCCGCTCCCTCCCCCATACTGTTTTTGTAAAGCTTTCCGTGACTTGTGTACAGCTGGAAGGTAATTATTTCTGTGATTTGTTTCAGAGGGCTTATTTGTACAGCTATTGTCTTTTTCACTGAATTTGAACTCTTTAAAGAAGTCTGGGCACTCTGTGAAGATATCAAGACTTTGCTATGGTTACTTGATTGAATGCAGCCATGGGAATGTTGACAAAGCCAAGTTCTGGGGCGGATGTTTCATTTGCAGCGGTCAAAGTATTGCACAGAAGAGCTTTCACCAATGGGTGTGTGGAGTGGACATTTATATTAGACCAAATATCATGACAGAATGTTTCAGAACAGCCAAAGAGCAGTTGATAATGGGAATACATGTTTCAAGCTATCACTATAAGCCCTGGTTGTTAATGTTGCAATGTAGGCTGTTGGAGCAAACGTGTAAAATGTTGGGTGTTTATACCTTGTAGTCTGTACATAAAAATAACTGTCTTAAAGAATTGATGAGAAACTTTAAGCTGGGGGTAATTCTGGATATTGGGGCTCCATGCATAAGATCCTTAGCTGATTAATTATCTGTCTTTAAGCATATACATACAGTATGTAGTTGCCAAAGCTAATTGGGACATCATTGGTGCCTCAGTATGCATTCTGAGATACTGCAGGAAGTGTTAAGTTTAATCTCTCATTCTCAAGAGTAACACACTGGAGTTAAATGTAGTCAAAAGAAATAAGAGTGCTCAGAAACCATTCCTCTGATCTAATCTTTTAGTGCAAGATTGAAGCCCTCCTGCTAAGCTTGAGCTAGGGGAGGGAGTTAGAGAATTTGTCCCTGAACGTCTGTTGTACTTCAATGCAACTGTTAAGAGAATACTCAGCTTCAAGTGTATTTGCATGGCTACAACTCGCCTTAATTATCTTGCCATATCATGTGGGCAGACTCGAGCCCTTCTGAATTTGGAGTAGGGGATTATTCTTGATCTCACATTGTTATTCAGGGATATTTTGAGCTTTTCTGAAGCCCATTTTGATGTGAGCAAAGAGCCCAGTACTCCGCTGTTCAGGGAAGAGAACTTTGGGATCACAAATTCTAAGGCTTCTAACATTTTGTGAAGTTGTGTGCGAATAAAGTCTAACAGACACTAAAATCTTGACTTTTAATACTACCATGGTTTTTAATGAAACAGAATATATTTTTCAAAGAAAAAATTAAATACATTTTCTTTGAATGCTTTTACAAAAAAAAAAGTAAAGGAGTTGTGTGTGCTTTTTTTTTTTAATGTGCCAGGTATCACTTAAAAGAAGAGGGCATCCCTACCCCTGCTCCCCCCCTGAAATTTTTGTGCACACCAAATTGCACAGTTCTCTTTATGTGAACTTCCGCCATTGGGGAACAAGCAGAAGAATGTTTTTAAATGTTCAGCAAATCCTATGAAGTTTCTGCTTTAGACTAGTGCTTGATACTACCAATTAAACTCTAGAGGTTTTCCCCCTGTATCATTTTTTAAAGTAATGTCTGTGGCCTCATTCTTTTTATGGAGATTCCTTTCTCACTTATGCATAGATGTAATAGAGCTGTAAACTTTCTTTCTCTTTACCTCCCCCCATTTCTTATTGCAAATTGAATGCATGACATTAATTTATTAAGCTTACTCCAGCCAAATCTGTACTTATTGGCTTCACCCACACACAGTCCATTGTACCCATTTAAGGTACTTGCCTTGAATTTATGGCTCTTGGGGGAGTTTCCAGAATCAAGGCATCTTCAGTCAGCTGGAAACAATAATATAATTAAGAGGCATCTAGTAGCCACATAGAATAATTCTGTATAATTGAAGCATGCAGTAGTGTATTTGGCTGTAGATGATAGTTTCAATGATGTATTTGTAGGCATTTGCTTTTTCTCTTCTCCCTTAAGTGTATTTTCAGATTTTATCAGGATGAGTGTTCAAAATAAGTTGCTGAACCAATAGCAGCCCATTCCAGCAGGGCTGTCTAACTCACATTTGAAACATTGCATTCTGCTCTTAGATGCCAGTTGCTTATCACCTAATTTTTACTTCAAATTGAACTTCCTAAGTAGACAATAGAAAAGAAATTATTTTTTGACAGGGACCATCCAGTGAAGTGTTATGAGTTCCTGTGTCAGACTCTTACAAACAATCACTTGCATGAGACATTCAGTAAAGCTATATTCTAGAGAATTGAGATACTGCTCTACTTTTCCCTGACTGTTTTCATTGCTCTTCTCTCAGGTGTTCCTTTTAGATGTTCAGCCATTAATGGTTTTACTTTATTGTGCTAACCCCATGGAAGGTAATACTTGAAACTGGCCAGGTGATATAAATACAGCAGTTTGGCCCAACCAGATGGATGCCCAAGTGACTGAGCACTCAACTACATTCACGAGGGATCTGGATTCAATTCACTTTATCGCTTAAATCTATTTGGATTTATTGCTTAAACCCAAATCCCATCCCCATCCCCAGGGATTTGAAGGAGAAGCCCCAAATTGGTCTGCAAGCACTGAATGCTTTGTGTCTTCTTAAAATTTCTTTCAGTTACTTAGTCAGTCTGGGCCTACGGATATAATAATAAACAGTCCATGGTTACAATATATTAAAGATGACTCTAAGATCTGATGTGTAACTAAAAGCAGTGTAAACTGTGATAATAATTAACAGTGATCATGTAAGAATAAAACAATTGTAACCAATAAAGAATAATTAAAAAATAATAATAATAAACAGTCCAGGAAACTAGTGAGTTTTGTAGCTGGATCCTTAGATATGGCTGCATGATCTCAGTGCAATTGTACTTTTGTTCTATACCTTGTAGTCTGAATGCAACAATATGACATTGAACCCCATAATATTTCCAGTGCACTCCCTTTGTATCATCTTGCTTTCCACTTTGCAAAAGTTCAGTATTAAAGCTTCTGGTCATACCGTCATGATCATTTTCTTCTCATTGCTTAAGTGGCTATGGGCCAACTATCCCAACTTCACAGTTGGCTTGAGCCCTTCTGCTTTTATATTTATATTTGTGGGTAATTCCCCTTGACTTGAGTAAAAATGAGAGATTGTTACATCCTATCCGTGTTTTCTCAAAGGTTCCACTGTACCCAATAATAAATAAGTGTGTATTGGATTGAAATATGGGTTTCTTATCTGTATAAGGACATTACAAGGAGTAGTAATAGACCATCCTAACTACCATATTGCAACTCAGTGGGTCAGCAAAATCCTTTTAATTTTTCATTATTAAGTCAATAGCCTTCCAACTCATTCTTTTCTGTTGTTTAATAGTCTTTTTTGTTGTTCAGTAGCTCTTTCATGAAATGTTGCAATTCTTTTGTAATAATTGATTTTTTAATGAAGTTTCTGCCATATGCTTTTAGTAAGCAACTCTATTCTTAAAAGGCTGGGGAACATAATTGTTGTGAGTTCAGCCACTAGGTCAGAGGATTTAGTCATGGCAATTTGCTGATACAGCTACAATTATCTTAATCAATTTAATAGAAGTAAATGCTTAATAAAAGCAGTAACCTCAGTAATGAAAGTCACTTTAAAATTAAAAATGTAAATAGTTTAATTGAATTTGGAAGTTGCCCTGGTTTCAGTATAAAAGGCAGTGTTGAATATTCAAGTGCCAAGATGTCAAAATATGGGGGGCAGGGAATCAATTCCAGATTAAGTTTACATTGCTTTGTTATTTCTAGGAATCTGTAGAGCCATAATAAGAAATTCCAGCATGTGTACACGATACAGTATGTATACAATTTTCTAATGATAAAGGTGCGTTTTGATATTGATACATGGGATTTTACCATATGAAGCTTTCCATTACTTTTTTTTACCATTTGTTTCCTCTTGTACAAATAATACAAGACATACTTCCAGTTTCCTTCTTGCCTTGATGCCAATGGTAAGGGTATAATGTTCTGCATACATTTGGTTTCCGAGTACCTCAAAGTTTATATACAGTTGTATGAAGAGTATGCATGTTCACTTTCTGTTATAGTTCCTGTTAGGAAAAAACAACAGCAACACAATTTGATTTCAGCCTGTACTGCATTGAAGCAAATGTTTTTGCACAACTATTTCTTTCCCCTCAAATTTCAAAGAGTTTTCAGCAATGAAAGAGGAGAATGTGTAAGTAATGTACACACTCAGTTTAGCACTTCCCCAGTGTGAAAGCAGTGTTAAGCTCATGCTTATTTTCCCAATAGTCAAAATGGGGACAGCATCAGAAGACAAAAAGAGAAGACCAAGAAGCCAAAATGGGGTTGGGGGCTTGTCTCAAAGAGTGCTGGTAAACAGGAATGAGGGAGAGTTAAATTCAATGGGAGGGAGTTACCACCTCTTGAAATATAGACAATGTAATGCTGATTAAAATTTAGGATCTCAGAATTCAGCTCTTCAACTTTCAGGGAACCTTTCTTTGGCCCTCCAAGACAATGGCAGTTGCTGTGGCAGAAACAAAATGCCAGAAAGTGGTGTGTGAATTGGCTGTACTAATATTTCAGAATAGTATGCTAAGTGAGAAGGCAAAATTCAGCTTGGATTATATGTATTCACTGTGCTAACAAAGCCAAAGTGACTTCATAGGGGAATGTTGTGTACGTGAGTATAATTTTACCACTGGAGACTTGTTAAACTTCTACAAGAAACTTTTGCTTTAACAATTTACTATGCCGCAAATGTACTATGCTGCTTGAGAATATTTTATTCTTTGATAACTATTCATAGAATCATAGAATCATAGAATTGCAGAGTTGGAAGAGACCACGAGGGCCATCCAGTCCAACCCCCCTGCCACGCAGGAAATCACAATCAAAGCATCCCCGACAGATGGCCATTCAGCCTCTGTTTAAAGACCTCCAAGGAAGGAGACCCCACCACGCTCCGAGGGAGTGTGTTCCACTGCCGAACAGCTCTTACCGTCAAAAAGTTCCTCCTCATGTTGAGGTGGAATCTCTGTTCCTGGAGCTTGCACCCATTGCTCCGTGTTCCAGTCTCTGGAGCAGCAGAAAACAAGCCTGCTCCATCCTCAGCGTGACATCCCTTCAAATACTTAAACAGGGCTATCATATCGCTTCTAAACCGTCTTTTTTCCAGGCTAAACATACCCAGCTCCCTAAGTCTCTCCTCATAAGGCATTGTTTCCAGACCTTTCACCATTTTAGTTGCCCTTCTCTGGACACGCTCCAATTTGTCAATATCCTTTCTGAATTGTGGTGCCCAGAACTGGACACAGTATTCTAAGTGAGGTCTGACCAAGGCAGAATAGAGTGGCACTATTACTTCCCTTGATCTAGACACTATACTTCTATTGATACAGCCCAAAATTGCATTGGCCTTTTTAGCTGCCGCATCACACTGTTGGCTCATGTTCAACTTGTGGTCTACTAGGACTCCTAGATCCCTTTCGCACGTAGTCTCATTCAGCCAGGTCTCTCCCATCCTATATTTATGCATTTCATTTTTCCGCCCTAAATGCAGTACTTTACATTTCTCCGTATTGAATTTCATTTTGTTAGCTTTGGCCCAGCTCTCCAGTCTATCCAGGTCATTCTGAATTTTGATCCTGTCCTCTAGGGTATTAGCTACTCCTCCCAATTTGGTGTCATCTGCAAATTTGATAAGTATGCCCCTAATTCCCTCATCTAAGTCATTGATAAAGATGTTGAATAGCACTGGGCCCAGGACAGAACCCTGTGGCACCCCACTGGTCACATCTTTCCAAGACGAAGAGGAGCCACTGCTGAGCACCCTTTGGGTTCGGCCGGTCAACCAATTACAAATCCATTGAACAGTTAACTTGTCTAGCCCACATTCTACAAGCTTGTTTGCAAGAATGTCATGGGGAACCTTGTCAAAGGCCTTACTGAAATCAAGGTATGTGATGTCCACAGCATTCCCTTCATCTACCAAGCTGGTAACTTTATCAAAAAAAGAGATCAGATTAGTCTGGCATGACTTGTTTCTCTGAAACCCATGCTGACTTTTTGTGATTATGGCATTGCCTTCTAAATGTTCACAGACTCTCTGTTTAATGATCTGTTCTAGAATCTTCCCTGGTATTGATGTCAGACTAACTGGACGATAGTTGTTGGGATCCTCTTTTTTCCCCTTTTTGAAGATGGGAACAACGTTTGCCCTCCTCCAGTCTGCTGGGACTACTCCTGTTCTCCAAGAGTTCTCAAAGATTATTGCCAATGGCTCTGAGATTATATTTGCCAGCTCTTTTAATACTCTTGGATGCAGTTCATCTGGTCCTGGAGATTTAAATTCATTTAGATTAAGAAGGTATTCCTGTACTACCTCTTTACTTATTTTGAGCTGGATTTCCCCTATTGTGTCCTCTGTTCCATTCTCCTCAGGTTGGTCCTCCTTTTCCTTTTCTGAAAACACTGAGGCAAAGAAGGTGTTGAGTAATTCTGCCTTTTCTCTGTCCCCTGTTAGCATTTTGCCATCTTCTCCACGTAGCGGCCCTATCATTTCCTTCTTCCTCCTTTTGCTGCGGACATACCCAAAAAAAACCTTTTTATTGTTCTTAACCTCCCTAGCAAGCCTGAGCTCATTCTGCGCTTTAGCTTTTCTGACTTTACTCCTACACGTGTTCGCTATCTGTTTGAATTCTTCTTTGGTGATTTCCCCCCTTTTCCATTTCCTATACATGTTCCGTTTAAAACTTAGCTCCATTGAAAGTTCTTTAGTCATCCATCCTGGTTTCTTGAGACACCTCCCATTTTTCTTCCTCAATGGTACTGTTTGAAATTGTGCCTTCAGTATCTCCCTTTTGAGAAAGTCCCATCCGTCTTGAGGTCCCTTCTCTTTTAGTATTCTTGACCATGGGATCATCCCCAGTATTTCCCTGAGTTTATTGAAATCAGCTCTCCTAAAGTCAAGAATGCGTGTCTGACTATGCCTGGCTTCTCCTTTCCATTGTATAACAAACTCCAGGAGAACATGATCACTCTCACCTAAGGATCCCACCACTTGCACCCCATTAACCAGGTCGTCTCTGTTGGTTAGGATCAGATCTAAAATAGCTGACCCCCTTGTTGCCTCTTCCACCTTTTGGACCATGAAATTGTCTTCCAGGCAAGTAAGGAATTTGCTAGACCTTGAAGTTTTGGCTGAGTTAGATTGCCAGCAAATATCAGGATAGTTGAAGTCCCCCATCACTACTACATCTCTCCTTTCTGCATGTATGTTCATCTGTTCTAGAAAGGCAACATCCAATTCCTCCGTCTGATTTGGGGGTCTGTAGTAGAGTCCCACAATAACATCCCTGTTGTTTCCCTGCCCTTTAATTTTTATCCAGATGCTCTCCACCTGGCTTCCAGTATTGATGTCATGGATCACTTCACTGGTGTAAATATCCCTGACATATAATGCTATTCCTCCTCCTTTCCTGTTTGGCCTGTTTCTCCTATAAAGGTTATACCCCTCTATTCCTACATTCCAATCATGAGACTCGTCCCACCAGGTTTCAGTAACGCCTATTATATCATATTTGTTTTGTAGTGCAAGGAGTTCAAGTTCCCATGCTCTGTGCATTAGTGTAGAGACATCTGAGACCATGTGTTCCCTTTACTTGCTCCCTGTGCAAGTTTTTTTGCCTCCCACTGTTGGGTCCTTGCGCTGTTTGCCTTGTTCCCTCTATGACAGTTTGACTATTTTCTCCAGCCCTTTTGCCTTCCAGAATACTGTCTCCCTCCCCCATTTGACTCAGTTTAAAGCCCTCCTGATCAAATTTTTGAGACTGTTGGCAAAAATGTTTCTTCCATATTAAGGGATGCAAAGGGGGCCTTTGGCCTACAGTAAAAGTAATGTGGGATTACTGCTCAATTTGGGGATTCAAGCCTACTCTGTTCTCAGTTAAGCATGCTGTAGTGTTGATGAGGTCAATGAGATGATTCCTAATCCCAAATTAGGATCTGACTGTGGGGTTGTCTAAATGGTCAAAATAATTCAAATGGAATTTGCTGGGAATATGATCAGTCTAAATGGGAACCCGCATCAATGCACCATATTGGGAAGGGAGGAAGCAAAAAATACAAAAACTTTTAAACAAAAGCCACTTGGGGGCACAATTAGAGCAAAAGGACATGGGTTTAGAGTAGAAGATGTTAGGTCAGTGATGGCGAACCTATGACACGCGTGTCAGCATTGACACACGTAGCCATTTTTGATGACACACGGCCATAGGCCTCCTCCCCCCTGCCCGCAACCTCACCACCCTCCCTAAAGTGGTGATTGGGGCTTCGAAGCCCCGGTCGCCGCTTTCGTCCCCCCTCCCACCCTCCCTAAAGTGGCGATCGGGGATTGCTGCTTTGGGGAGGGTGGTGGTGGGGAGGAAAGTGGCAACCGGGGCTTTAGAAGCCTCGATCGCCACTTTAGGGAGGGTGGGAAGGGGGAGGAAACTGGCAACTGGGGCTTTGAAGTCCTGATCGCCACTTTAGCCAGGCCGGGGTGGGGGTTTGGCTTATTAAATACAATTATATATAACATTTATATATTTATGTTATTTAAACAATAAATTATGTTTTTTCCTCAAAGTGACACACCACCCGAGTTATGCTCAGTTTTTTGGTGAAGTTTGACACACCAAGCTCAAAAGGTTGCCCATCACTGTGTTAGGTTAAGGAAGAAGTAGCCAGACTGGGAAGAAGAAATTGACAAATATTTGTTAAAATCCTACTTAATATAACAAGTGTGTAGGATAGCATACAAGTAAAATCAATGTAAGCTGATTAAAACAATTTAAATGAATAACCTAAACAAAACAAAAGTATATTGAACAACTTAGCAAGTGCAAACAGGTTTTAAATGTTTAAAACTATATAAAATTGGATCCTAGATCCTAGTGTTCAGTGCAGATGTACTTTGAGAAGAAATGAGAAAAAGTGTGTTGCGCTAACATGTTGCACACATTTGATCTAGTGTTTGACATCCTCCTAACACTTAAATCCCTCAGGCATTGATAATAGAGAATCAGTGGTAGTATAATGGGAAGATTTTGTTAAGAATGTCTGTTTTCTAAATATTGGCAATGAGAGGTAGAATATGTGTTAAACTAATGTCCTTAGAACTGCCTTCTTTTAAACCATTTTCTGCAAAAGGCATCTGGTTACACTTTTTGTGTCATTTTAATTTGGCGGTGGGGTGGACACTCATAGCAAATTATGTGATATATGTCTTTATTTTATTGAAACCATATATACGGTACCCAATATGTACCGTAGTATACTACATATCATTATAGCCTCTCAGCCTATCCGGTTTTGAATTTACTCAGAAGGTTTTTCATGTATGAACTTTCAAGTAGTATAAGGTTTAATTCTAAAAACCACTTGTTTTCACAAGGGCAATCTTTAAACATACAGGAAACATAAGTTTTGTAGCCAAAAATTAAAAATTTTACAACATTCTAAACCCCTGAAAATAGTGGTCCTTTTTAAAAAAAAAAGTTAGTTCAAACTAGAGTACTGCAGTTCTTTTTTAATCTTGTGGTTTAGCAGATGATGGGCAAGAGAATGAATAACTATTCTGTGGAGGCTTATTTAAAACTAGTTATTTTATTGTTGAGTCACTAAAGTGTCAGTTTAAGCATTAAAAAAGTTTACCATTTTCCGTCTGATATATAAAACGGACAATATAATGCTTCACTGTGACTCATAAGATAGCCAGCCAAGTACTAGCTTTTCTTGGGAGTGGTGACTCTCTTAAAGCCATTTGCAGTTTGATCCAGCTGGCAAATCAACATTGCAAAACAGACAGAACTGGTCTCAGGAGAACAGATTTTTACAATTAGTATTGGTAATGCCTTAGCATAGAATAATTCATGATTTTATATATGAGAACTGTATGTAAATATATGCAGCATATGTTTGGACTAACCCATTATATGAAAACTCACTTGTTAGGGATTATGCAGTACGTTAGAGATAACTAGAACCCAGAGAGTGTCTTAGGCAATTCAGTATGCTGCCCTTTTACAGGAATGAAACAGGCATGCTCAGGTTGTACAAATGCATGCAAGAATCAACAAATCTGCGACATGGCTCAGAGAAAACAATAATTTGAAGTGAGAGTTTGCATTTTAATAATTTTAAGGAAGGTTAGACATGGGCAGCATGCTCTAACTCTTAAGCCCCATTTCCCTCTGCTTCAGTGAGGATCTTATAACATTCTCGTGTGATATTGGTATTATCTGCACTAAATCTGGATTCACATTTTTGGCAGGCAGAAATGTACTACGTGAACATTATGATAGGCATTATCAATAGCTTTTTGATATAATAAGTAAATGAAGTCTCATACCCAAGACTTCCTGAACAAATGTAGCAGTAATGGGATAAGAGAAGCTCTCTTATGGACTGATAATCAATATAAACACTGAAAGCAGATAGTAGGAAGAAATAGACTTGTCTCATGGTGATGAGTGTAAGTGAGATTCTCCAAGGATCTGTATTGTGTCCTGTGCTTTTAAAACTTGATCATACAGTATGTGATCTGGAACTAGGGGTGGTATGGTGGCAAACTTCATTGACAACACAAAATAATTTAGGATGGTTAAAAAATGAAATAGTGAAGAGCACCAAAGGTGGAGGGTCTATTTCCAAATTGCAGGAATGGGCATTTAAATTCCAAATGCTGTTCTGTGTAAGCAAATGTGAATTGATGCCCATGAGGACCAAATTTTTTCCCCCCTAATTTCAACATGTGTGCTGACAGAGTCTGAGCTAAAGGTGGCTTGTCAGAAAAGTGAATTTGCATTTAAGGTGGATAACTTGATGAAAATGTTGACTTAGTGTATGGATGCTCTGGAAAATGGAAATTCTACATGGGGGATCATTATGCAAAGGATCTGTAATAATAAAAAAGAATATCTGCATGTCTGGGGCAGCCATAAATCTCTACTACATAGCGCCAGTAGTCTTGAAAAAGTTGTAGTGTTTTTGGATGTTGTCCAAGTTGCAGTGACCAGTTTGAAGTCAAAATTCCAAAGTGGGGGCTTAAAAGCAAAAGGGGGACTGCTGTATCTCATTGGGAAATCATGGAAGATGTCTCAGAATTTCAGAGTGTTTTTGGTTATCATCAAAGTTCCAGTAACCAGTTTAAAGTAAAAATGTGTTTACCAGTTTTACCAGTTAAATAATATTATATTGTTCTATTTACAATCCATGAGTGTTTGAATAAAACAATTAATGCTGTGTGTGACTAGCAGTTTTTTTTTAAAGGTAACATATAATAAATCAGGAGGTCATCTATTGAGAGTGGGTGTGGTATAATGGTTTGAGTGTTGAACTAGGACTCTGGAGACCAGGTTTAAATCTCTGCTCAACTATGGAAACCCACCTTGAGCAAGTCACACTCTCAGCCTCAGAGGAAGGCAATGGCAAACCTCTCTGAATAAATCTCACCCAACCCCCCTGTTTAGTTTACCCCCCTGTCAGTTTACAGTTGCCATAATCCATAAATTACTTGAAGGCACATAACAACATCATCTATCCAACATATAGTATTTTTGTGCTTCTGCAAAAGGTGAAGGATGATGACAGGTAAGAAGAGCAGAAAAGAGTTATGTTATAGTTGTGTATGATTTATCCCAGGGATCCATGCAGCACAAGCATTAACAAGATAGCCATGTGTAGGTGCACTCAAAGAAATGCTGACATCTGCCTGAATGATAGCAGACCTTGCTACCAGATGAAACTAGAATGCAGCTGAAAAGGTAACTGCTTTCTGAAATCAGCAATTTGACCAAACAATGTTAATTCACTGAATAGGGTTTGTGTGTGTTTCAGGTCTGTATTAGATGCAGGTTGGGAAGTTTCCAGATTTACTTAGAACTACACATTTTTAACACTTTGTTGCATGACAATTCTCTCTTACATCATACAGCTAGTTAAAACATTTTTAGTTATGCTTTTTTATTTTCAATCATAGAGTAAAGCAAATTATTATGACACCTTGGCTTTATATGTTTACTTTTCTTTAGTAGGCCCTTAGTAGTTTAAACTTTTCAGGAGAGTTATAATCCCTCTGTTGATTTAGAAATTGTCACTGCCATAGCTGACTTTCACTATAATAGCTGTTACAAAAGGTGCCAGAGATGAAGTCTCAAATTGTCCTGTGTCAGCCTCCACTACATTAAATTCTGCAAAGTCACAACTTTTGCTGAATTAGTTGATGTTTTTATAACCTAGCAGAAAATTGTGGACTTATAGTTTTGTGGTACACTGCATAGCTGTGTCTCAAATTAACCAGATCTAAAGGAAGGCTTTAGTATCTGTAGATTTGCTGATCAAAGAAAAAAGTTGTACAAATTAGGATTGTG
Source organism: Gambelia wislizenii (assembly GCA_030847615.1). Lineage (NCBI taxonomy): Eukaryota > Metazoa > Chordata > Lepidosauria > Squamata > Crotaphytidae > Gambelia > Gambelia wislizenii. The sequence continues at coordinate 84,988,666 of JAUMIR010000003.1, forward strand.
CAACTGATTCAGCCAATCCAAAATAAGGAAACAAGTCAGACTAATGGACTAATGGACTAAAACTGCTAGTCACACACATGTGGTTAGTTCAAGATCATATCAAATTGGCCCAACTTGGTTCCAGAGTGGATCAGCGCAATTACTGTAGAAATGATATAAACTGATCTAGAGATTTGGATTTCCACCATGGCCATATAAAGAAAATTTTAAGGTGGTGTGATGCTGGGCTTTGTTCAGTGATGCTGTTAATGTGCAGTCTGCACCAGAATCTCACCAGCACTCTCCAGTCCCTATGGTCCCGTCTACACGATTTAAATAATACGTACGGTGTGCGGAAGTTCGCGCTTCGGAACAAACGGCTCTTCGGATGAACACGAATGCAAAAGAGGGGGGCAGTTTTCCACCCTGAAATACGCACACGCGGCATTCGGGAGGGAAAGCGGATCGCGAAGAGAAATCCATACGCCGTTCGGATGGCTGATGGGTCTGTACGGTCCGTTCGCACACATACGAATAGGCAGGGTAATCTGATTGGCTGGCCAAGTAGAGGGGGCAAGACTAGCACAGAGGGGAATTGGGAGCAGCCGCCATGTTGGTTTCCCGGATAGCGAGCGTCCGGTAAGTCCGTGAATTTATATGTTTATTTATGTTTATTTTATATTGTAAATACGGAAAACCGACTGTCCACAAACAAGGAACCTTTTTTTAAAAAAAAAAGCGGCGGGAGATTTAAAACTGCCACTTGGCTTGCTCGCTCCAGCCAGCTTTGGGAAGAGGGAGTCATATGGAGCTTAGGGGGCTTAAAAATCATATAGCTGGTTCGTATGCATACAAATGACAGGCTGTTTGTATTTTTTGCCCCCATAGGGATTTTTTTTGTGATCGTATAGCCGCACCATATGTGTGTCATGTCCTTGAAGCTGCACAGTATAGTCAGTTGTCTCCTGCATCTCTTCTTTAGTTTGCTAAAGCAGTAAGTAGCAGATTAAAAGAGCTGTGGTGGATGTTTGGGATGAGTTGGTTATCATCTAAGTTTGACCTCTGAGTCTTTCCTCATTTCCTAGTCTTGTTGAATTTGATGTTGTGTGCCTTCAAGTTGTTTCCAATTTATGGCAACCCTAAGGCAGACCTGTAGTCTAGCATAATCCTCTGTTCACCTTTGTTGTTGATTTCTTAATTGGAGAAAGAATCTGTTAATGAGTCTGAGTATTTTAGTTGGCAAAATTGATTCTCCCTACCACCACCATCACCCCATCGCCCCAGTAGTTTTTAGGTGACTGATTTTCTTTTTCAGTGAGACTAATTTAAAAAAAAACAAAACACTTTTTTTGTGTATGTGTATATATGCACATATTTGTGTCCTTGCACATTTATTTAATTACAAAATACACATGTTACATGTTTAATTTATAGTACGCAGCAAAGCAAAACATTTTTTAAATGTCTGGTTTAGCAAGCAAACCACTCAATTTAACTTCCTTTAGCTCTCTTCATTAGTTAAACTTGAATATGATTTCTAGTTTTAAATGTTGTTACTGTTACTGTTATGTACTGTACATGAAACTATCCTTGAAGGTGACTTGAAAGCTGCAGATAGCACAGAAACCATATAATGCTGTTCTTAGAGGAAGTGTACCGGCTCTCAATACACTCTGGTCTGAATTCAAGATGTGATGAGGACATTCAAAACCCTAAGTGGCTTGGGACCTCTCCTCAGAACGCTTCTCGCTATATAAGCCTACATCAGGTTTTATGTCTCCTGGAAAGTCTTTGTGTCCAACCAGTGCATGCAATAAACATGGGAAAGGGCCTTTTTAGGGGGGTGGGGTGATCCAATTGTTGAACATCTTCCCCTTAGAGACTGGTTTGGTACCAACACTGGTATAATTCTGGCTGAAAGTAAAAACATAACTTTTAAAAAACTTGGAAGCCTAATTGATTTTTATATAAATCTTTATATGTACATGATTTTGTCTTGAATTTTTTTGAGCTTGATGATCAAGTGAAAATGGAAATGGCAGCAGCACTAGGGCAAGGCAGAGCATTGTCTAGGACCACTTTGAGATAGGAGCAAAGCCCTGGATTGCTCTCTGCCTTCACTTTAATCAGCAAATGAACAGGGGTAAATTGCCAGGGCATTACAGCATGAGCTCAAATCTCTTAAGAGGCAGCAACAAGCAGTATACTTGGCAGTACCAGCCCCCATGAAGCTGAAGAAAGACCAGTAAGGCAGGGACAAAAGATTCTCCATTTCCCTATTAGGAGCAGCACTTCTCAGTTCCGCTTCTTTCCCAACAGGCGTAGTAGGCAAGCAACTGTGGAGGTAGAGTAGGGAAGGTATGGGGCTATGAAATGGAAGTTTCCAGAACTAGACCAGGTTACCAAATGTCTTAAGGGTGGGATCACACCAGTTGTACTGCTAGTACAGCATCCTTCTCATTTTTATTTCTTCATGCTGTTTCAGTGAATCTCGTCAGTTGGGTTGCTGGAGCCATCATAGTGTAGTGATTTATTTGAGTGTTGGGCTATAACTCAGAAAACCAGGGTTCAAATCTTCACTCTGCCATGGAAACCCCCTGGGTGACTTTGGGCAAGTCACACTCAGCTTCAGAGAGAAGCAAAAGCAACCCTCCTCTGAACAAATCTTGCTAAGAAAACCCCATGAAAGATTCACCTTAGAGTTGCCATAAGAACGTACACAACAACTACTCAAGTAGGCTGTCATTTCATTATCACATTTTATCATCAGGTAAACTTTTAACAGGCTTAGCTGGCTGGTGTTCTGTCCTTGTCACCATGACTCAAGAAGTGAGGATATTCTGAAAACTCATTCCCTGTCTCTCTGTCAGTCCTGTCTTTCCCCTTGGATTTGCTCCCAGTGGAAGGGAGGTAAAATTATTTTGGAGGATGAGTCTGACTGACGCTTAACCATCTCAGCTTGGGAGGAGGAAGCAAAGTTATTTATATCATTTTTTTCCCTTGTTGCATTAGACACATCTGACAAAAACAAAATTCTAAGTGCTGAGACTAAAAATTATTTGCATCCTGAAGAAATCAAGAAGTAAATTTACTTTTTAAAAAAGAACATCTTAAGGATTTTGGCTGGTGGCTGTTGTGTTGTGCGATGGGGAAATAGGGCACCAGCTATAACTGTGACATAATTACTAGTGTCCTCACTATATTTCTTGACACTGAATAACTTGATGGGTCTTTGTAGTCTGACTATTGTGTTTAATCCATAACTGTATCTTCCTGTTCTGTAAGTGGACAGTTAAACATCTAACAAGGCTATGAAACCTGAGAACTGCATCCATCAACCCTCAGTTCTAGAGTATTTTTTGTAAAAATAAAGTAAAACAGGAATGAGATCTTGCTTATACATAATGTTTTACTTTTTAACATGTACTTGATGAGAGAGGTATTCCCTTGAGAAAGTAATCTCTAGTGTAAAGCCTTTTTCATGTTCTCAGTGAGTTCTAACAGTCTTCTGCTTAACATCAAAGGCTTGTGTTGTCAGACAGGCAAGCCATTTATTTCAAGCTGTAGCATCTAAAAGACAAAGAGAAGTTCAAATGTAAAAAATGTGGGTACTGATGAATCACTCATCTTTCACCCTGGCTAGGTCTGTTTCCCTTTTGATGGAGTGACTGGAATAGAGTGATCCTTTGAATGTCAGCTTTTGTCCATTTTAAAAGAATGCTTTTAGAGAGTTTGGTGTGTTGTTCCCTGTGAAAATGCTGTATTGACTTCACTAAATTTGGAACTCTCTTAACAATAAAAACTGGAGGGCAGTTGCAATACTAGTCCCATTTATGTATATCTTAGGAGTAATTGAGGAATCCCTTTTCCATTAACAAATTTGTTTCTGAATTAGATGGTGTGTAAGCGATGGGATGTGGACTTGTGCAGAATGAGCAGCTGGAGGAATCACACCAGTTCCCCATGTACTACCTTGAACCCCACCCAGCATCATCTATGTCTATGTGAATTGCAAAAGTCCTGCCAGCATCCATCTGACTATCTCTAAATAAAATCTGAGAACTGAAGGTAGCATAAAGACTGACCTATGAATACAGAACTCCCCAGTTCTAATTTCATCTCTCTGAATGTTCCAGGAGTCCTTTGACAAGCCACTCTCTCAGTTTTAACTCTCCACTCCTCTCTTTCCATTTATTGTAGAATAATAATAATAATAATAATAATAATAGTTACTGATTTTACAGAATTATTGTGGGGACTGTATTAATATGTAACATAACGATCTCTAAATCTTCAAAGCACTATAATATAAATTGCTAGACTGTTCAGGAAAGAAATCACACTATGCAAATTTTAAAATCCTAATGAATAGATTTTCCTTCCTAATTTGCATCCAGAATAAGACCAAGAGATATATTTTGTTGTTATACAAATGGGCTTAGTTGTGGGAAGTCAGTTCAGCGTTTCCATTAACATCTTAAAAATAGATTCCTGGATGCCATCAGGTTGTAAAGTGCATTCATAATCTGTCCTGCTTTGTAAGTGGAATAGTATCCTGAAATAAGCCCTGGCATACAGCTGCACATGTATGCAACTTAGTCTTGAACTGTTGATCCCTGCTCTCGGCCACTCAACTGGAAATAGAATGTTATCACCAGCATTGCCAGACTGCTTTGAAATGTGTGAACAAACGAGATTCACCCCACCCACACAATGTTAACATTGAGATTAGTGTTCAAATACAAAATGTAAAACAAAAACTTGAAGTTGAGTGTGGAATGCAATTAATCTAGAGTGGAGGTAGCCATGCATTCTGTTTTCTCTGGAGAGACTGTATCAAAACCATTACAGAACACTTCAGACTACATTTTCATTGCTTCTCCTATTGAAATGAACTTTTGTTTCAAAGGAACCAGAGAACTGTGGTGGGAGGGGGGAGGAGCTATTGGGTTTGGAAAAGACTAAAGTTAGCTTTTGCAGGCACATGTATATTTTATAGTGAGCAGTGAACTAAGAGTGGGGGGAGGAGTTTGATTGGTATTCGCTCTTGGAAAGATTTGTTTAAAAAAGAATGCATTCTTTACAACCAGTTGAAAGATGCACCAACATCATAAGAGCTTAAAAATTAAGTTGAATGCAAATTAGTATCAGTTATGTATAATCATATTGCAAACAGAATGCTAGTAACATTTTAGGAAAATACAGTTGTAATAATAATAATAATAATAATAATAATAATAATAAAATTTATTTATACCCCGCCCCTCTGCTAAAACAATCGGGGTGGCTTCCAACAATTAAAACATTATAATAATGACTAAAAACACCACCCACCCCCACGCTCCCACATAAAAAGACATTAAACACAATAAGATTAAAACCTTCTAGCTAAAAAAACACATTAAAAACAAATATATACATAATTTTTAAAAAGCCAGGAGACTGAGTTCCTGAGTCCGGGATCTAATCAGGAAAGGCCTGCCGAAAGAGATCCGTCTTTAGTGCTTTTTTAAAGCTACTCAAGCTCGTCAGCTGACGGATCTCATTCGGCAGGCCATTCCACAATTTGGGGGCTATTACTGAAAAGGCCCTCTGGGAGGTTGCAGACAGCCTAGATTTTTGTGGCTGAAGCAGATTCCTCCCAGAGGACCGGAGTATGCGGGGAGGATTGTATGGGAGGAGGCGGTTCCGGAGATAAGTTGGACCCAAGCCATTTAGGGCTTTAAAGGTAATAACCAACACCTTATACTGGGCCCGGAAACTGATAGGCAGCCAGTGGAGAGATTTTAGTATTGGAGTTATATGATCTCTCCGAGATGTTCCTGAGACCACTCTAGCTGCCATATTTTGTACCAACTGAAGTTTCCGGACCAAGCACGAGGGTAGCCCCATGTAGAGCGCATTGCAGAAATCTAGACGAGAGGTTACCAGCATGTGCACCACAGTCTCAAGGTCCCTTACTTCCAGGAAAGGGCACAGCTGGCGTATCAGCCGAAGCTGATAACAAGCGCTCCTGGCCATCGCATTCACTTGAATCGTCATCTGAAGCGATGAATCAAGGAGTACCCCCAGACTGCGAACACAGTCCTTAACGGAGAGCGTGACCCCGTCCAGGACTGGAGGTTGCAACTCAACTCCTGGTTTCGGGGCCGCTACCTTGAGCACCTCCGTTTTGTCTGGATTTAATCTCAATCTGTTTTTCCTCATCCAGCCCATTACAGCTTTAAGACAGTCATTAAGAGGAGAGATGCCATTGGGATTCGAGGCCGATGATCGCGACAAGGAGAAATAGATCTGGGTGTCATCAGCGTACTGATAACACCCAGCCCCATAACCCCGAATAATCTCACCCAGCGGCTTCATATAGATGTTAAACAGCATCGGGGACAGGATGGCGCCCTGTGGAACACCACAAGTAAGCTCCTTTCTGCTGGAACAGCTGTCCCCAAGCCGCACCCTCTGGGACCTGCCCGAGAGGAAGGACCGGAACCACTGGAGCGCAGTGCCTCCAATTCCTAACCCTCTCAGGCGATCCAGGAGAATGCCATGATCTATCGTATCGAAAGCCGCTGAGTTGTCCCTTCATATTTGCTGGGATTTGGTTCCAGGACCCCCCATGGATACCAAAATCCGTAAATACTCAAGTCCCATTCTATGCAACGGCATAGCAAAATGGTGTCCCTTATATAAGATGGCAAAATAAAGGTTTGCTTTTAGGATTATTATTTTTTAAGAATATTTTCAAGCTGTGAATTCGTCCTGGGAACAAAACGGGGCTCCTGTTCACACTCTTGTCCAGAACAGGCCTCTTATTCATGGATTTGTCCATGAATAAGAGGAAGCGGGAGAGGAACAAGAGCAGAATGGGAGTATCCCAGGACAGGGGCGACGTGGTCTAAAAGGTAAGCCTTTTAGCAATCTCCTGTCGTCCCTGTCCTGGAATGCTTTTACCGTCTGATAATCTCCTAAGTTAAAAGCATTTTATAATCAACAGAATCTGGTGGGCTGCATAACTATTGTTTGTTCATTATCCACTGACACAGTCGTTCCTTAAACTGAAAGTTAACATCTTTCCAGAGCCTCTAGCCTTGAAACTAAAACCATTAATTGCCAATGTCTTATCTACTTTCCCAAGTTAAGCCCAAACAGTTTATACATACATCATTTCACCCTTACATAAACTGCTGTGCACACTCTATACCAAGGCCACATGGAAACTAATAAATATGGCAGGAGTAGGAGCTAAAGGACCGATTGTGGCAAGGGGGAAAAAAAAACTGGAGCAGCTACCACCATATGGCTGGGCATACTGTAAATTATCAGAACAGGGTGAGTTCAGAAGGGGGAAGTGTGTGCAGTGATTGTGTAGAGAAGCCCATGGTCACTGCAAAATGGGAAACCCAAAGGTAAGCTGGGTTTTTCTGTCAATGTAAGCAAGCCTGAAGTCTTACTTTACTTCAGGGATGGGGACCCTGTGGCCCAACAGTTGTTGTTGGAGTCAAAATTCCCATTCACCCCAGCTAGCATGGCCAGATGTATGGCATGATGGGAGTTGCAGTAAACAGCATTTGGAGTGCTATATCTACCCATCCCTGTTTTGCATATTAATATTGTAAAACTTTTTATTCTATAAATTTTAATTTAATAGTATGTATATTGTTCTCCTTCCCTTTGGTCAGTGATGTTTAGATAGTTCCTGTAATGTGAATTAAATTATTTGGTCTTAATGTGAATTACAGAAGTGAGCATTTTGTTGCAGAGTGTGAAGATGCGTATCAGTTCATTTAAAGAAGGGGAAGTTTTCTCTACAAATATATTTAGCTTAATGATGGTTTTGGAAGAGTTAAAGGAATACTCATTTAATACATGTTTATCTAGTTGAACTGATGAAGTGTGAGATGTTATGATTGCCTAGAGGGAGGTTTGGTGAGTTTAACAACTTGCAGAAAGTGTCAGGTGGGGAAGGGGAATTGTGATTGCAAGAAGGGAATATTCAGTTGTATAATAAAGTTATTGTTCCTGGGCTCTCTACTGACTTTAAAAAATTAAGTGGCCTGTTGTGAATTGAAAGGAACATTGAACAGTTTGCAGTTATATTTTAAGATATGAACTTCTCTAACTGTTGTAGTCATGATATTTTGAAGCTAATGGAGTTTAGGGGAAAGAAAAGTGTTTGAACTTTTGGCCCTGCATGTAAATAATGACCAGGAAAAATTAAAGGAGTAAGAGTTTCTGCAAAGAGATAAGGATGTGTTGTGTCTCAGACTACAGATAATTTATGGTAGAACAAATATCTTAGCTGAGCACAGCTTCAGGATCAGAAAGGGTGAAAAATTAAGATGAAGTCTGGAGTGGGTTTTGATGCTGTGAAACACAGTTGCTCTCCAGTTTAGATAGTGTTTTAACATCCTTTTCTCCCTTAACATTCTCCCTACTTCTGCATACTTTTGGATTTATGATGTTGGCACATAGAATTTGGCCATCTCTTTCTCTTTCTCTCATGTGCCCTTTTGGCGCTGGCATTCTGTAAAGAGTGTAAGGTCACAATCTTCTATTAAGATTGCAGGATGCTAATCAAAACTAAACACTGTCTTCCTCACAGAATGTCAAACACAACATACATTTATAGAATCATAGAATTGTAGAGTTGGGAGAGACCACAAGGACCATCCAGTCCAACCCCCTGCCATGCAGGAATACACAATCAAAGCATCCCTGACAGATGGCCATCCAGCCTCTGTTTAAAGACCTCCAAGGAAGGAGACCCCACCACGCTCCGAGGGAGTGTGTACCACTGCCGAACAGCTCTTACTGTCAAAAAGTTCCTCCTAATGTTGAGGTGGAATCTCTGTTCCTTGAGCTTGCATCCATTGTTCCGTGTTCCAATCTCTGGAGCAGCAGAAAACAAGCTTGCTCCATCCTCAATGTGACACCCCTTCAAATACTTAAATAAGGTTATAATATCGCCCCTTAACCATCTTTTTTCCAGGCTAAGCATACCCAGCCAGCTCCCAAGGCATGGGAGGCATGGTTTCCAGACCTTTCACCATTTTAGTTGCCCTTCTCTGGACACGCTCCAATTAGTCAATATCCTTTTTGAATTGTGGTGCCCAGAACTGGACACAGTATTCTAGGTGAGGCCTGACCAAGGCAGAATAGAGTGGCACTAGACACTGATATTATACTTCTATTGATGCAGCCCAAAATTGCATTGGCCTTTTTAGCTGCCACATCACACTGTTGATTTATGTTCAATTTGTGGTCTGCTAGGACTCCTTGATCCCTTTCACACGTAGTCTCATTCAGCCAGTTCTCCCCCTTCCTGAATCTATGCATTTCGTTATTTTGCCCTAAGTGCAGTACCTTACATTTCTCCGTATTGAATTTCATTTTATTAGCTTTGGCCCAGCTCTCCAGTCTATCCAGGTCATTTTGAATTTTGATCCTGTCCACTAGTGTATTAGCTACTCCTCCCAATTTGGTGTCATCTGCAGATTTGATAAGTATGCCCCTAATTCCGTCATCCAAGTCACTGATAAAGATGTTGAATAGCACTGGGCCCAGGACAGAACCCTATGGCACCCCACTGGTCACATCTTTCCAAGATGAAGAGGAGTCACTGCTGAATACCCTTTGGGTTCGGTCGGTCAACCAATTACAAATCCACTTAACAGTTAACTTGTCTAGCCCACATTTTACAAGCTTGTTTGCAAGAATGTCATGGGGAACCTTGTCAAAGGCCTTACTGAAATCAAGGTATGCGATATCCACAGCGTTCCCTTCATCTACCAAGCTGGTAATTTTATCAAAAAAAGAGACCAGATTAGTCTGGCATGACTTGTTTCTCTGAAACCCATGTTGCCTTTTTGTGATTTTGGCATTGCCTTCTAAATGTTCACAGACTCTCTGTTTAATGATCTGCTCTAGAATCTTCCCTGGTATTGATGTCAGACTAACTGGATGATAATTGTTAGGATCCTCCCCCCCCCCCTTTTTGAAGATGGGGACAACGTTTGCCCTCCTCCAGTCTGCTGGGACTTCTGTTCTCCAGGAGTTCTCAAAGATTATTGCCAATGGCTCTGAGATTATATTTGCCAGCTCTTTTAATATTCTTGGATTTAGTTCATCTGGTCCTGGAGATTTAAATTCATTTAGATTAAGAAGGTATTCCTGTACTACCTCTTTGCTTATTGTGAGCTGGATTTCCCCTATTGTGCCCTCTGTTCTATTATCCTCAGATTGATCACCCTTTTCCTTTTCTGAAAACACTGAGGCAAAGAAGGTGTTGAGTAATTCTGCCTTTTCTCTGTCCCCTGTTAGCATTTTGCCACCTTCTCCACATAGTGGCCGTACCATTTCCAGCTTTTAACTGCTCTTGCCTGTAGTAGCCTGTTACGGTGAAGAGAAATTAAAGAAATATATGTATTAATGTTCAGGACTAAAGGACATTTTCTGGGTTGGTGAGAGGAGGAATCCTATACTGTTGGGATGCCTCCTTCATCACCCAGAGAAGAGTCAGGAAGAAGATCAAGTGTCACGATATGCAGAGAGGACCATTGACTCCTCCCCTCCAGCCTTCCATGAGGCCAGTTCTTCTTTCTGCCTTTACTCAGAGCAGAGCTTCCATCCTCTTCTCCCTGGATTTGTATCATTTTCTACTCAATATGTACCTTTCTTCACTTTTCTCCTTCCCCTTAGCCCTTATAGATCTCTTCCTTTTTTAAAAAAAGCCTTTCCTTTCTTCCTCCTGTTCCTCCCCCTCTTTCCTCCCAAATGCTGTCAAATCCCCACCCTGCTCTTGGGTATGGCACTAATGAGAAAACAGGCTTCTTCAAAGGAGAAGGCAGTGTAGGTCCACTCCGTGAGCAAGCCCCCTGGAAAAGCCAAAAGGCCTCCCCCTCCGCTGGAAACTCCCCAGCAGGCACAGGAGGTCCACAAACCAGGGTTCCCCCACTGCCGAAGGTCATTCTGCAGGCGAGACAGGAGCACGGAAGTCCCTGTCGGCATGAAGAACACCAGTGAGTGCTCGGGACAGCTTCAAGCAGGGAATTACTTGCAGCACCCAGCCAATTGGGGGGAGGCCAGATGGGTGTAATCCTCAGCCCACTCCAGATCCTCCACTGTACTGCGCTCAACCGCAATGCAGTTGGCCGTTTCAGCCAAGACTCTGCATGCGGCAACTCCTAGATGTGGAAGAGACAAGCACTTCACACCATTTTCAGCTTACACCAGGGGAGGGGATGGAAGATGGCGATCACAAGGTTGATGGCACTAGCATCCACCATTTTGAGATCCCGCCCCCCGAGCTGATTTTGGAGACTACAGGAGTTGCGTTGGAGGCCCATTACTGCACCCCTACTACTGCAAATTTGGGAAGCACAGCCCCAGACCAGTTGCAGCTGCTACCAGAGCCTTCCCAGGCCCACAGGGAGCAGGAGGATGTCCCCTTCCCCTGGAGGAGGGCATGCCTCGTCAATACAGCCATGAGTCTTTTCCCACCACCTCCAAACAGCTGAGGCAACGACAGGGACATAAAGAGCCTCCAAACAGACTATCACAAACTGGATCAAAGCTTGTATCCTAACAGCATATGATTCGGCAAGAGTGCCTCATCTCATCAGGGTTCAGGCCATTACACCAGGGGAGCAGCCACCCCAGCAGTATTCTCCACCAATGGCCCGCTCATAGAAATATGCCGAGGAGCCACCTAGTCCACACCTTCCTCCCTCATTTGTCATTACAAGATTGACAAATTCAGGTCAGCACACATGATCTTCAGTAGAAGGGTCCTCCAGGAGGTGGTCAAGGACTAAGTGATTAGGCAGTCATCCCTCCCTAGACCTGAAGTTGCTTGCACATGTCCCAACAGTAATTGATTCCTCCTCTCGCCAACCCAGAGAACGCCGCATTGGTTACTTACCGTGAAGATGCATTCTTGGGTTGGTCGAGAAGAGGAATCCACCCCACCCTCAGTAACTGCCTCCTTTCTTTCAGGGTGACGGTATACTTCTTGTACTGTTCTTCTCTCTTCTCTGCTGGGCTTTGCTAGTCAGTGAACTGGCCTTGTGGAAGGTTGAAGGGGAGGAGTCAATGGTCCTCTTTACCTATTGCAAGACTTGACCTTCTTCTCCCCCCCCCCGGTCTCTTCTCTGGGTGATGAAGGAAGTGTCCCAACAGTAATGGATTCCTCCTCTCAACCAACCCAAGAATGCACCTTCATGGTTAGTAACCAGGGTGCCACTCTAAAACATGCCATTATGGTCTGAGAGTGTTAAGTTCAACATGAGGCAATAACTGACAATCCCTGCAAGATCTTTATAAAGGATGCTTCTACATTAAACAGAGTAGTACTGTAAGGAAATCAGATAAAATGATTTGCGATAAATCATTGAGATAAAACCAGAAGAAGTTAGATGAAAAAACTAGTAGCAATTGCATGTACTTGCTACTTAGTGGCATCACAAAAAGAGGTTTTAGAAGAAGCGTTTTAGAGTAAGTGCTTAATGGCCTTAAATCTCTTGCTTGCCATTGGCAGCTGGAGGCAAAGGCAGAAAAACTTACATTTTTTTTTAGCAGAAGTGAGGATTAGAATAGAGTTGGGAATTTCTAGCTGGAATAGGCTAAAATCCAGGCATCCTCAAGGTACCATTGTTCTCTTAGAAGTAGTGAGAAGTTATCTGGTAGTATAAGGAACCCATTATTGAAACTACTCAGTAACACTGAGATTGGAAGGAACTTGTAGCTACCACCTGCTCAACCTTGCAATACTGTTCAGAGTTGAGTAGTTAAGAGCCTCTTGCTTTCAGAGCTATCTAGCCTGGTGAAGGAGTTATAGGAGGGTCACTGTGACACATTTGAAAAGTGCTTCAAGAGTGAAATTGCTCACATCTGCTGCATCTTGGATGCAACACTTGAATCAGTTTAGCCTGCTGCGGTTTTCAAAGCATTGTCTAGCCAAATGTTGTTATATGAGTTTCAGCCTTTGAAGCCTAAGGAAGTGAACAAGGTACTGTAGTTAGACAGGCGCAGTCAAACTCATGTATACTCAACACTTGCCCCTTTCATTCATTGCCTTGAGCATGGAGCAGTTAACTTTCTGTGTTCCAGAAGGTGACAAATATCTCTTTTAAAGAAAAGGAAGTGTGGCTGCTTCTGAAGGTTCTAATAACTGTTGGATAGTTCATAATAATATCCTTATCATCAAGGTGCTTAGAATGGATAGTTACTATTCAGGCCTAGACACTTTTAAATAAGACTATTTTGAGCCATTGCAGGCAACTCTTTGAACTTATTTTGTCATTGTTCATTCTTTGGTTGCCCAAATGGAGGCCCAGACACAGGAACAGTGTGACTATGTGGGTTCTCCTGTATCTCTTTGCAGCTATCTACTCTTTTGATACTATCTACCATTGTAGCCTTCTGGACTGGCTATTTGAGTTGGGAATTAGTCACTATTTTTCAGTGATGCCATTCTTACCTGGATTGCAGATTTGTAGAGGATTATTTTCAATCTCCTTGGCATCTACGGTATATTGTGTAGTATAGAATCTGCAGGGTTCTATCCTGTTACTCACACTACAGTATTTAATATTTACAGTAACATGCTGAATAAAGCCATCTGGAAGTTGGAGATAAGATATCATCATTACGTAGGCTGACACACATCTCTACTTTTTTCAACAAACTGTGATGAAATAATGGAATTGCTACATCAATGTCCAGGCACGATAATGGGCAGTATGGGAGATGTTAAAACTGAGGTTTTGTCTAAAAGGGGAAAATACTCCTCATAGAATTCAAGGAGAATACAGTTTGTCTAAATGCCATCCCATATCAATCAGCTATATTCAGAAGGAGGACCAAATCCACCAAAAATTCTGTAGGAAAAGCCTTTGCAGCTTTTCCCAGTTTTAAAAAAGTTCCGCGGGGAATGTGCATTCCTGCTCGTTGGGACAATCCAATTAGCATTCATTCACATTCCTGATAAAAGCAGAAGTAGAAAGCTGGTTGGATGTGTGCAAGTGGCAGAGCTTGCTAACACAGCAAGCACCTGGAACCACTATGTTGGATTTTTGCTATAACAATTGTGTGCTGAGGTGACTAAACAGCCTTTTTTCTTATTTATTCTGGCAGAATATCACACTTCTGCACCTTAAATATGCTTTAAAAATATACTGTTCAGCAGCGACAACTGCTAAAAATAAAAATGCAAGTCATTTACTTGCAGCTGCAATCTTGATTTGCAGGCATGCCCATTGGAACATTAAAAGTGGATAGCTTCACATGACTGTGATCTTGCCAAAAAACTGTTAAGAAAAATTGAAGCTGGAATTGGCATTCGTGTGCATCAATCCACAGTTTCCCCCTTGTATGGACAAGCCCTGAGCACCAGTCTGGACATGATGGGAGGGAAGTAGTTAATCTGCTATAGGTGTAGTGGTTGTTGTCACCTAGCTAGATATGCATTTCCAGGTGTGCAGTCTGGGGAATATTCATTTATGCATATTTATCACTAGAGGCACAAGCTGCTTCACTGGCATAGAGTGTCTTTTAGCACCTGAGGCTAGTATGTCAGTTGTCAACCTATCTGGACAGGTATAACCTAGCCTTTACAGTCATGGTCAGGGGTAGTACATAGGGTTAGTCTACTCTAATGCATTTAATTTGGGCTGCCTCTGAATGTGATCCGGAAGCTGAAGTTCAGAATGTAGCTTCTGGACTAGGCACCATATTATACCAGTGCTATGTCAGCTACATTGAGCCAATGTGATATAGTGGTTTGAGTGTTGGACCAGGATTCTGAGAGATTTGGGTTTGAATCCCCATTCAGCCATAGAGACCCACGGTATGACCTTGAACAAGCCATACTCTCTCAGTCTTGAGAGTAAGGGAATGGTGAACCTCCTCTGAATAAAAGTGCAGTTCGACTCCCATATCCATGGATTTGGTATCCATGGTTTCACTTATCTGCATCCGAAAAAATATGTTCTCTCTAGGTATTTCTAAGTCCACCATTGTGATTCCATAGTCAACTTCTGGCATTCCTCTCATTGAAAATAATAGAGTTCCCTATTATTCATGGTTTCAGGTACGGTATCCGTGGTAGGTCTTGGAACGTATTCCCCATGTACACAGGGGTCAATCTATAGTCATAAAAACCCCATGATAGGTTGCCACAAGTTGGAGTTTACTTGAAGGCATGTAACAACAATAACAAACGTCAACTCTGCTGGTTCTTAGTCCTTTTCAAAATACAAATCCTAGTGCTTTTTGGCTTTTACAATCCTGCATAGTTTGGCTCTTCTAGCCCTTCCCAGTTCCTATCCATTTATTTCAGTCCAGTAGAAGATGAGGTTAAGAGGGCCTAAATACCCTAAAGGCACCAGATCCCATCTGATCTTGGAAGCTAAGCAGGGCCAGCCCTGGTAAGTACTTGGAGACTACCAATGAATACCAGGTGCTGTAGGCTATATTTCAGAGGAAGGAACTTGAAAAAGCACCCGTGAGTATTTCTTGCTTAATAAAATGCTATGAAATTCATAGTGCCACCATAAGTCAACAGGTGACTTCAAGGCATACACTCACATAGAAGATGAGGTTGTGGTAGCTTTTAGAAGAACACATTCACAGTGGTACTCTAGTTGTAGGATCTTGGTTTGGTGCCTAAATTTTTCAGCACTGGCCAAAGTTTTTCACAAGCTTTTTCATTTCAGTTATTTTAGTGATTTATTTACAATAGTTGGAGATCTGATGCCTTGTTCCTGTTTTAGTGATTACTTTGTCATTTTATTTGTACATTTGTGCTTTTATTTTACTGTTTTATCTAAACCAGTCTGGGAATTTTTTTTTTGAAGGACAGTATATAAATGTTTAAATAAATAAGTGAATTTGGTCATCTGACACAGGATCAACGGTTTTATAATCTGCTTTAGAAGTTTGTCTACTCTGCTTGAATCCTGAACAAACAGATATTATTACAGAGTTACTGCTCAGTGCTGTCTCTTCTCCAGAGAAAGATAAAGCCTATAGCACTGGCCCTGGACTTCTTAGTGCTTGAATAAATGGTCATCACAGGGCCAACTCAGCTTTTCTCACTCTGGTACTCTTCAGATGTGTTATGCTACAGTTCCCAGATGCTCCTAGCCAACCAGTTAATGATAGTTTGCATCTGAAAGAAAAATGAGTTTGTCTTTGGTTCCTGACAAGTATATTTGACAGATGTGTATTTTGAAATTAAGTGATTTTTTAATATTTAAGAATGGTTTAAATCAGATTTTCACCCACCCACCCCTTTGACTAAACACTATGCTTTCCTAACAGCTGTCAAGTTATTTCTGTTTGGTTTCAAATGATACTGTTCTGTAGTGTTTATTATCAAAATGTGTAATAACTTCCAAGAGTTTAAGGCAGCTAAAGAATTAATGTAAACTGATCTTTAAAATCTGTAATAAAATCCTCTATAATCTCAAGCATTTGTGTGTCCAACTGCCAAAATCTTAGCCTTTAATTAGGCTATGAACAAATGAAACTTTGCCTGACCATGAGCTACATACAGGGTTATGCTTGGTCTGTGTTCAACACAGTTGGAAATGTAGTATGTTTTGATTCAGAGAAAATGATGGGAGCAAGTCTTGTTGAACTCATTGGGACTTGAACTTGTGACTACACACAGGTATACGCACAGGTTTGCTCTCTAGAACAGAAAACAGCAAGTGACTTTCTGTATTGAGCTGTCTTTGCACAAGTCTAACTTTTAATATAATATATATCACTTTTCATTAAGATATGGCAAAATAAGCAAGTGGATGATGACTGAATGGTTAAGATAACTTTTATATTAGTGTTGGAGTTTCAATAGGGTGCATGGTGAAAGAAAACTATACTAATACATCTCCAGTTTTGGCACCTTGGAAGAGACATAGAAACATATCTTGTTTCATCGTTCTTTGCTGCTGCTCTTACCACATATATGGATGTATATGGAATAGCCTTTGTTCCTCTACCCATGGTGGGACTATGCTTTTTTCCCCTCCCCCCCCTAACATTCCAGTGATGTAATGGGATTGATTTGATCTTTTATCACAATCGTTGTGTCCTCATCAACATGGTTTCTGATGGAGCAGGAAAAGCTGTCACTGGTCCATGTAGCTAAGTACTGTGTAAAAACAAATATTTCCTGTAGAAGTTTAGTTAAAATGCATCGTAATGATTTTAGGATTTTTGAGTATACAGTTGTCCCTCCGTATCCATGGATTTGGTATCCACAGAGTTAGTTATTTACAGCTTGAAAATATTCTTTAAAAAATAATAATCCAAAAAGCAAACCTTGATTTTGCCTTCTTATATAAGGGACACCATTTTGCTATGCCATTGCATATAATGGGACTTGAGTATTCACAGATTTTGGTATCCACAGGGGGCGGGGGGTTCCTGGATCCAAACCCCAGCAAATATGAAGGGACAACTGTATACTGTATCTCTAATAAAGTCCTGTGCTAACTTTCTGGTACTATCAAGATATTTGATACTCTCAAGGCTATTGGATTTTTTTTTTCTATAATATATTTTGTTTCTTCTCTTTGCATTCTGTTATGCTTAGGACTTTGGCAGTGAATAAGATGGAACAATTGTTGGGTTAATTGTCAGTTGTTTCCAATGAGGAAAATCTCTTTGGTAAAGCTGTTTGCATTCCTTTGGTCTGTGGTATAAGGAAATACCATGTTATAAACATTTCCAATTATTTCCCCAAGGATACTTTTTCAGTTTCCAAATCCTTTGATGCCTTGGGGCAAAAAGCCGTAGAAAAGAGAAATGAAGTAGAAACAGAGAATTTTAGTTCCAAATCCCTTATTGTGCAACCCCATATTTTCTGTTAACATCTGTTGATTCCCCCCCCCTTACTTTTCTAACCCAAGTTCAGGAGTTGTATCAGTGGTGCTTCCTTTAATTTGATCAGACAAGCTAACAGTTGAAAGGATTTTTGATGTTCACTGCAGAGCATATTTCTTCAGCTCACCTCCAGCTGCTTCATTTTTAGAGACATTGTACCCTATATGTTTAGGCCACTGCTAGAAGGTGGACCTCCACCCAGACCCAGGATCCTTATAGATTGAAACAGGTTTTCTCCTAGAATTACCCTGGTTTTGGCTCCATTCATTTTGCCCTCAATCCTGATCATTTCCCCAGTCCCTGCTGAAGAAAACTATCATCCACTTACCTATCCATCCTTTCCTGTGGATGGATAGGTGATAGTGCTCTCAGTGCAGTAGGCATTGTTGGCTTTGTGTCACAACTAACATTTTGTGGCAAGGCCAAAAATTCAGTTTGGGTTTCATCACTCCAGAGAATTGTTTATCTCCATGTTCACTCTGTCTTGCATATGCCTTTTGGCAGTCTCCAGACAGCCTTTGTTATGGGCTTGTTTCAGTAATGGCTTTCTTTTTTACCACTCTTCCATAAAGCTCACCTGTATGGAGCATCTGAGTGATAGTCCCTTGGACAGTTTCTCCCATCTCCCCTGCAGATCTCTAGCTCCAGAAATGACTTGAAGGCACACAATAACAATAACAACTCTGGTGTGCCTTCAAGTAGTTTCTGACTTATGGCAACCCTAAGGTGAAGTGATCATGGGCTTTTCTTGACAAGATTTGTTCATTTGGGCAGGAGTTGCCTTTGAGGCTGAGAGAACATGCCTTGCCAAAGGCCACCTGTTGGGTTTCCATGGCTGAGTGGGGATTTGAACCCTGGTCTCCAATGTTGAAGCCACTACACCATGCTGGCTCCCTTCAGAGTTACCACTAGCAAGTGATTGATTGTTTCTCTGACTAGTGTCTTCCATTCTCTGACTAGTGTCTTCCACAGTCACTTAATTTTTGTGGATTGCCTTCTCTAAACAGAGATGCAATTCAGCTATATTCTTTCCATTTTCTAATAATAGATTGTACAGTGCTTCAATAGATGTTCATAGTTTGGGCTGATGATGATGATGATGATGATTTGACAGCCCAGTCCTGTTTGGCTTTTCTGCACAAAACTTTCTCCTGTATTTCTCTGATAGCTTTTGGTCTTCATAATGCTGTTTATTTACATACATTCTTCAGCAGACCCTAGGGTCTTCTGGAAACAAGAGCATTCAGTCTGAGATCATATGACAATAGAACAGCATACAGGTGGAGCTCGTTCAGCTACTTAAGTAACTTTTGGAGGCAGTGGTTGCAACAGAGCTTATTTAGGCATTTCACAGCAGAGGGAGGTGAATACATGAAATGCCGGTTGTTTTTGTTTCCTCATATAGTATTTCATGCCACAATAAAAATATTTTGCACTTTCACAGTATTGTGTATCTTTTATGCATCAAGTGGTAACAATGTCAATTAAATCCATTTTAGTTCCAGCTTATAATGCCACACAATGTGGAGAAGTCAAAGGTGAATATTTCTGTAAAGGCATCGTATGTTTCTATCAGCAGAGGAGACTTAGACACATAGTTCATAATGTGAATTATGATATTTGAGATATTGCAAAACATCTCATCTTCATTTTCTATCTTTTGAAGATTGCTAGTAAATAACCACAATAAATACTTCTGTGTCATCCACTTATTGAGGTTTACAAAATAGGTCTGTCCTCAGAAATAGGAGTACATTGTGAGAAGACTAGACATCTTAAATCTGTAGAAAACAGAAAAATATTAAATTGTACCAGCTTGCTTTAAACTGTGCCTGTTTAACAATTTCAATACTCCTAGGTTATCTAGCCCTTTTTGGCTTCAAATTAAAAGTGTGATTATTTCAAGAAACACCCCCTCCCCATTAGAGTGGTGTCATAGGAGCAGTATTTATTATTTTCCTTAAACAGGAAATGATGGATAGGTACCGTAAGATGTATTGAATACTTACAGATATTAAATGTGAATGCTGTCCTGGCTTTCCTGGATAAGTGGGGAAAGGATTCATAAATATTGCTACCAGAGATATGGGGATGATAAAGAAAAAAAACGACTGTGGTCAATTTAAAAGACAAGTTGAAAGACATAACTATATACAGTACATTGAAATTGACATTTGAATTTATCACATTACAGATGATAGTGCTGTGTCCATCCATGTGCTAATTATATGGATATACAGTATTTTAGAAAAATATGAAAAGGAATGTGTTTGGCATGTGGCATTTATTTCTTTATTGGATTTATGCCCTTCCTTTCACTTTAAAATGGAACTTAATAGCATCAGTGCATTTTGAACAATTTATATGTCATAATGTCTGATAGATAATTTTATTGAATTGTTAATAAGTTCTTTAGAGAAGAATGATACTACAAAAGATGCCCTTTTGTGATTTGTAAATAATAAATCCTATTATGATCTTTTTTCTTGTATTTGTTTACATTGTTCTGATTATATTGATTGGTTGGATTTGATATGCTTATAAATATATATGATTTCTTTTCCTTTTTGATTTTTATTTCTGTATTGTGTTTTTCATAGATATATTCTGCTGTTGTATAATTTAAACAATAAAATAATCTCAGTAGATGTTTATTATAACATTTTCTATGTTGGTTAAACCCTAAAATGTTACATAATTGTATAACAGTTCATTAAACAAGCATTTATAGACCTGAGAATGCTCCAGTTATGCCTATGGATCAGCTTGCCATAAAAGCCAAGAAGATTCCATGGATTATTGTCAGCCTCATTTATGCAACAGAGCCTCCTTTCTCAATGTGTTTTTTAAAACACTGACGTGGTTTACTGGTTAACACCCAGACTATAGCCCACCAGGTAGAGCAAACAGCTCTGTATACCAGGCTGAAGAACTTTTTTCAATCTGAGAGTTAAGCTGGCTCGGAGCCCATGCATGTCAGATTGTGTGCCAGCAATGGGCAGAGCCGCTGCTGGCCTTGCATTCCAGATCCCATATTCTTTCCCCCTCTCTCTGTCTGTTATATACAAGCACACATACTCTGTTGCACTAACTCTTCCACACATACTAGCTATTATTATCAGACTTTGCCAGTTTTAGTGCTGCTGGAATAGTACACACAATAATTGAGGAACATGTACTTGTATCACAGAAGAAAATGATTGTATATCTTCCAAAAACAACAGATGCATGTGGAAATACCCACATATTGGAATGCTTAAAGAGGTGGTGATAAAAACTCTAACGAACTGCAGCTTTTCACATGAAGCTGTGTGAAAAATGTGGCAAAAATGATATGTTCCTAGAAGTAAACAATGAGCGAAACTTGAATCATATGGTGCATTCTTAGTTAATGCATCTTTTAGCCAAATGCTTAAGTACTGGTATTCTACGCATAAAGGATAATCACAAGGTATTTTTGTAATAACCATTGAACTTAAACCTCATTGAAGAGAACAGAAGAATCAAAATGTAATTCTAGTCAGCTTTCCTAATGCACTGCAGTTTGACAGTGTACAAAGCATATCCATGAAATAACTATCATCCCATGTAGTGTTCTCTAAAATTAGTGACCGTATAAGTGATCTGTAATGTATTTTTTAAAAGTATATAGCATACCCTTTTTCCTTGTAAATTAACATGTATTTGTGGTTAGAAGAACCATTTTGTATTCTTTGTTTAGAAAATTCTGTTGGGATATTTAGTTTAAGTGCCTTCCCACAATAAGCAGATAACTTGGGGGCAGGGGCACCAACTTTTCTCTCACTGCATATAGGCGTTCCTCAGTCAACCAAGCCTCTGATAACGAAGCTCCATTTTACAAAGTTTTTTTTAATGCATGCCCACCCCTTTCTTCCTTGTTCTCTGTCCAGCTGGAACAGCATCGACATTATGAGGATAGTGAAGGAAGGAGGGAAAAACAGACTTTCAATGTCAGGTGGTTGCAGCATGTCTTAAGTAAACAATATAATAAACAAAGCTTTCGCTAGGAAAGAGCCAAATTCTAACCTAGCCTGTGTGTGCCTACAACAGGCAAGGTAAACAGCTGCCTTTACTGAGCATGTGTGAACAGCAAAGCAGAAATAAAAGGGGAATGCAAGATAAGTCTGCCTTAGAATCATAGAGCTGGAAGAGACCACAAGGGCCATCCAGTCCAGACCCCTGCCATGCAGAAACACACAATCAAAGCACGATCGACAAGTGGCCATCCATCCTCTGTTTAAAAACCTCCAAAGAAGGAGACTCCACCACACTCTGAGACAGTGTGTTCCACTGTTGAACAGCTCTTACCATCCTTCCTAATGTTTAGGTGGACCTGTAGTTTCAATCCATTGCTCCGTGTCCCAGTCTCTGGAGTAGCAGAAAACAAGCTTGTTCCATCCTCAATATGGCATCCCTTCAAATATTTAAACATGGCTATCATGTCCCCTCTTAACCTTCTCTTCTCCAGGTTAAACATACCCTGCTCCCTAAGCACTCCTCATAGGTTTCCAAATCTTTCACCATTTGGGTCACCCTCTTCTGGACACGCTCCAGATTGTCAATATCCTTCTTGAATTGTGGTGCCCAGAACTGGATACAGTATTCCAAGTGAGGTCTGACCAAAGCAGAATAGAGTGGCATTATTACTTCCCTCGATCTAGCACTATACTCCTATTGATGCAGCCTAGAATTACATTGGCTTTTTCTGGCCACTGCGTCACACTGCTGACTTATGTTCAACTTGTGATGTACTAAGACTCCTAGATCCCTTTCAGATATAGAAAGGTGTCCCCCATCCTATATATGCACATTTCATTCTTTTCTGCCTAAGTGTAGTCTATATTTCTTCCTGTTGAACTTCATTTGGTTAGTTTTGGCCCAGCTTCCTAATCTGTTAAAATCATTTTGAATTCTGATCTGTCCTCTGGGGTATTTGTTGTCCCTCCTAATTTGGTGTCATCTGTAAATTTGATAAGCATGCCTTCTATTCCCTCATCCAAGTCATTGATAAAGATTTTAAATAGCACTGGATCTAGGACAGAACCTTACTCCCAACATATTAAAAAACAGGTCTATATGTTTGGCCATCAGAATTGAAATCATAAGAAAAGTGGAGGCTGGTGAAAGAAAGGGGAGGAAAAACACCCAGTATGCATTTTGGAAGCAGCCTTCAAGTGGTCTCTAGAAGGTTCAAATGTTTTTGTTTACTTTGGCAAGGCTTGCCTGACCTGGTTGTTTCATTTCACACGTGCATATCTTTAGTTTTGAATAAAAGGTTTGTTGTTTAACGGCTCTTCTTTTTCTTTATGGTGGCAAACCTATCCCTTTTCTTTCCATGTTATTTCTGCCTCTGGTACCAAATCTTTTGTTTAAGAAGTAATACACATCTACTTGGTTAACTGAGGTGTATCTGTAATGAGTTCTTAAGAAGGAGAGGAGCAATGTGAATCCATTCTGCATTTCCCACTTCCCCAGTGATTCTACAGGACTTGCGCTTATCCTTTTTCTCCCAAAGGCATGTTAAATGTGAATGAACTGAAAACAGTGACCAGATTAGCCGTGCCAAGTTTTAGTGCAAATTTAGAAGTCATTTTGGCTCTTTAGTCATGCTTTAGCACAAATTTAGAAGTTATGTTGGCTCCATTTGGCTTGGAAAAGTCTTGAAAAGAGGAAACTTGCTTTATAGTCACAGCTATTTTGTGTGCGTGGTGTTTTAAAATGTTTTTAAACTTTTAAAAACAAGCACAGGTAGTAATTCCCCTTGCTGGGTGTTCGGTAGCAATCTCAGGGTGCATCTACACTGTAGAAGTAATGCAGTCTTTTAATTGCCATGGCTCCATCCTACAGAATCCTGGGATTTGCAGTTACATGAGACAGCAGGAATCTTTGGCAGAGAAGGCTAAAGACCTTGTAAAACTACAAATCCCAGGATTCTATAAGATGGAGCTACAGCACGTAAAGTAGTGTCAAACTGCATTGCTTCTACAGTGTAGATGCTCCCTCAGTCACCCCTCTCTGCATTGCTCTAGGACCGTGGTTCTTCATCTTTCCTTTACCAGGAAACCCATTTTAAATATCTTTTGTTGCCATGGACCCCCAAGATTTAAAACCTAATCATCATCGTCATAATCATTGTCATCCATTAACAATTACACCATCCATTACCAGTGGTTCTCAACCTGGAGATCCCCAGATGAGGCTGCAGTACTGGCCTTTAACTACTGTGCCACCAGGGCTCCTGAGAACAGTAGTCCAACAACAACTGGGGATCCACAGGTTGAGAACCACTTAAAGGGAGAGGGAAGAGATGTTTCTTCCTGCCAGTCTGCAGATGGACTGTATTGAACAGTAATGCGGAAACCCAGCCAGCCAGTCAGCCTTTGCCTTGGCTCCTGTCATGTGGTCACTCCACTGCAGGGAAGAAGTGGGCTGAGCATCCTTGAAGCCTTCATGGATCCCCTGTGAGGACCACAAGTTAAGGACCACTGATCTAGGGTGTTCTTTGAAGACAGATGATAGTTATACCTATCTCCTCTACAGCTCTGTAAAATTTTATTAGTTTTGGAACAATTTGGGGAGGGGAAGAGTACATCTTGACCAAACTGAAAGGCTAATTTTGTGGAATTTTACTTGAGTACTATTTATCTTTGCATCTCCAGTGCCATACTGTTCATTCTTACTTTGTAACAGCAATTTTGATTCATCTCTGAAGATTTGTAAATACGGTAACTTGTTTTGTATATATAATGGCTGGAATCGCTTAAACTATTAAACATAATTAAACATGTTCAAACCTTGTTGATTCCAAGTGTTTGACCTTTTAGCTGTATTGCAGCCAATTCTGGGGAGTCAAAAGAGTTGAACAGTTCACTTTCCTGAACACCTGGTGGTGTTGGTTTCTTGTTGGTTTGTTTGTTTTTTTAATTGTATTTGCTCATGTAAAGTAATAGTAAAGCTTATAATCCATACAAGTTCTGTCTTGAGATGACATGCTTTATTTTATTTTGATTTGCAGGTTCACTGCTTTAAGAGAAATTTAAAAAGACAACAGTGAAGAAAACACCCAGGTAATAAGTGGGTTTATGGTGAAAATTAAGAGTGCAAGAATGATTTTTTTTTTTAATGTTAGATAATTGGAAATATGGGTGAACCACTTGCAAGGGTTGTTAGTACTTGTGAAAGAACTATTTCACATTCCATGGATATTGGCATCATGATTGCTTTTGATTATTATAAAGTGGAGACATTTATAACTTTGATATTCTTTTGGGGGAGTATCCCTTTTTGTGTCTGTTGACCTTCACTCATCCTTGCATGTTGTCTGCTGATAGTGCTGCCTCCTCCTTTTCTGCACTGTTTTCCACCAACTCTATGCCTATAGCTTTAAAAAAAAACTTACAAGTACAGTGGGCCCACTGTATCTATGGGTTTTGGATCTGCAGGTTTAAGCAAATGCAGATTCAAAATAAAAAATAAAAAAATAGAGGGGTGTGTTGGGAGACAGTGCTCCTGCTTGTTTGTTCGTGGGTGTATGAATGGGAGCACTGCTATTGCTGCTGCTGCTGACCACGACCATGTCCGTGTGGAAGCTGCTCTCCACCCTGTGGTTGGTGGTGGCAGCACTCCTGCTCATTTGTTTGTGGGTGGGAGCACCATTGCTGCCAATATCGATGTCCCTGCAGAGGCTGCTCATTGCCCTGCGATTGGTAGTGGCAACTGTGGTCCTGCTCGTTTGCAAGCAAGTGCACCTCCGCCAATCACAATCACCATGTCCGTGTGAAAGCTGCTGTAAGGTAGAAGCTGGTGGCTGACAGGCTCCTTGCAGGTGGAATGTGTGCCTCATGGTGTGCCTGGTGGCCACGGCTTGCCGCCGCCTCTGCTGCTGCCCTATGCCATTTTTAATAGGAATACTTGAATACCTGCATTTTTTTGGGTATCTGCGAGAAGTCCTGGAATACTAAGGACCTACTGTAGTTCATAAAATATTCAGTGGTACATAAGCAGCTGAGCCAATGACTGACAAGACACTAGTTTCAGTCTGTTGATGCCACCGCTCTCACAGCCGATTGCTATTGATGTTTCTGAGAAAGCCGATTATTTCCGTCTGTTATATTTTAGCTGAATCTTCAGAGCCAAGATTCCATTGTATTGTAAATCTCTGCTTTTCCCATCTTACTTGATTATTTGGGCAAACTGGCAAAGAAATATTTCCCTTAAATTGCCTCATTTGTTTCTGTAGGACCTTGCTGTCATTATTTATCAAGCTGACTTTAACTTAGATAATAATTACAGATATGCAGGGGTTAATGCTTTAGGAAATAATTCAGATAAGTTCGGTGCATTTTTATAAGATCTAAAGAGAAAGCTGGATGAGTGTCAAATGCTGCCAGTCGCCCAGTTCATTTTATAGAACTCGTCAATTCACTTGGGTCAGCTCTCTTGTCCCAAGTGTGCAGCCGCCTTACAGTTGTCACTTTCTCTCCAACTGTTATGGTTCATGTCTTGCAAAGATTTCAAGAGAGAGTTTCCCAGAGGAAGAGGAACCAGACAGGACTTGTTATTCTGTAACTGATAACCTACACATAGCCTGCTCCAAACAGCAGTTGGTTTCTCCTTCGTCCATCAGTTTATTGAGACTTATGTAGCTAGAAAGTACTGGAGGAGAAAATAAAAGGACTGTGTTCTTTGCTGTATGCCCCATCACCCTTCAGAAATACAGCAGTTATCCAGAGTGAGTTATTTACCTGCCTCTCAAATAGTGAGTCATGCATCACTAAGGGATTTCAAGAACCTAGTGAAGAACTTGTAAGAATGCCAGCCCAGTGAGCATTAATGGCAATAAAACACAGATATCTAGTAGGACTTTGTTTTGGTTGGAGCATGTAAGTCCTGGACAAAACTAAAATCCCATAATTAAGCAAATGATGCATTTGGAACAATGGTGAGTCTGTATACAAAGCTGTACATATCCCAAACATTACTAAACAAGGCTTTGCCCTAATGTGGAAGCAAAATGACCTCAGGGTACAAACCTGACAAGCCTCCCTGAGGAGACTTTTTGTTTCACCTCAGTCTTGAATATGTATCTCCATCACATGATCTTATGTTACTTTCATGTATTTTATTGTTACCTTCTCCTCTATTTGATGCATGTATTTTAATTATTTTCTATTTAAATTTTGTAAGCTGCCCTGTTAACTTTGTTGAAAGACAGTATATTCTCTCTCTCTGGCTTTTCTTCGCAAACAAAGATTCAGGAAGGACTCATCCCGCGCTTTCTGCAAGCGCGCTGATGACTAAAAAGGCCAATCCGGGATAAACAAGTCCGGTTGCAGAAAGTACAGCAGAAGGTCTCCTTGGGTGATGTTTCTGGGTTGTGATTCTTTCTGCGTTGTCGTTTCTCTTCAAGACTTGTTCAGCATGAGTTCTCAAATAAGGCTGCAGCATTGTGGATAGTGCGTCTCCGTGCCTTCCGATGTGAGGCCAGGGTGGACCATTGTTGGTGATCGATTTGGCCAAGCCTGAGATGTTGTTTCAGGGAGTCCTTGTATCGCTTCTTTGGAGCGCCCCTCTTACGCTGACCCATGGTGAGTTCACCATAGAGTACTATTTTTGGGAGGCGATGGTCCTCCATCCTAGAAATGTGCCCTGCCCAGCGCAGCTGTGTTCTCGATACCATAGCCTCAATGCTGGTGATCCCTGCTTGCTCAAGGACAGCAACATTCGTCACATAGTCAGTCCAGTGTATATTTAGGATTGTGCGTAGACAGCACTGATGAAAGCGTTCAAGGAGTCATAAGTGTTGGCAATAGGTGACCCATGTTTCAGACCTGTAAAGGAGAATAGACAGTAAAATGGCTCTATACACACTGATTTTTGTGCTTCGCCTCAGGTGTTTGTTACTCAGACTCTTTTGTAAAGTCTTCCAAATGCACTATACATTTAGAATAAAATAAATAAAGAATAAAGAAACACAAAGTTAACATTAATGGGGCTTTATTGGTAAACATATATGGTAATGTAATAGAATCAGATCAGTATATTAATGCTTAGGTGATCAGATAATTGTAAAGCTCAAAAATTTTCTGTCCTCTTAGGCAAATAGACTTTAACAGTGAATCTATTACAAGAACTATTAAAGGCAATGCTGAAAAGGTTAGCAAATACAGCCAAAACAGCAGTGTGTTTCCAAAATACTGAAAATGAAATTACTTGAAAGGTTGGAAATTTGATAACTCCAAATATTAGTGGTGTCTGGAACTCAGTTTATGATTAATAGGATGGATGTAAGTAGCTTCAAGCAAAGATTATGAATCGTCCAATCCTTGCTATGGACTATTTTATCTAATTTGATATCTGAGTCCCAGGTCTTGCAGGTAAAAGATGATTGTTCACAGAGTCACAGTCAGAAATCTTATTGCCATGTTGAAGATACTTTAAAAAAAAAAAACCTGATGCTCCACTGTGTTGAATTCTAAATTATCTGTGAATACTAATGTTTTCCCACATCTTCGCTAATGTGTATAACTTTCTATAGCTTGGATAGCAGAGTAAAAACTGGATGTGTTTATTATTGTATCTCTTCAGAAAAGGAAAGGAACACTGTTTTCATGGTTGATTCTGTAGATTTACTTGTTCCATTAGATGACAAAAATCATCCTGCTCTTGCCTGACTGCTCATGACTTCTCAAGAAAATGGTTTGGTCCATCTCCTCCCTCTTTCCTAGCCATTCTTCAGTGCTGATTGTGCTGATGTATTGAACTGTATAGTTTACTAAAACTATGAAAGATTGGAGCACTGCCCAGGTGCAAGAGCAAACACTCCATAAACATTATCTTGCAGCTAGGTTGTGATCTTCAGATAAACATTAACTCAAGAATGTATATGAATCCATGGCTGTTGTAGACTAAGATAGTTTTTCTCTAACAGAAGGCTTCCCCTAATCATCCAGAGCAGATTTTAGGGGTAAGACTTGGGGGCACTACTACAGGGAGGAGCAGCAGTACTTGAAAAATCCCCCTGTTCCTGGCCAGCTTTTGAACAACACAAAGAAACTACAGTATAGTAGGACCCCCTTATCCCCTGAGTCACTATCCACTGGTTCAATTATCTACAGTTTCAGTTTCAGCACAGCTACCATAGAGTCTTCCTAGAAAATGTGTCATCTCTAGCCATTTTCTAGATCCTCCAAGGCAACTCTATAGTATTTTAAACCAGACATCCCATTATTTTCAGTGGTGTTCGTTTTATCCACAGATTTCATTATCTGTGGTGCGGCCCGGAATCAGTCCCTTGCAGATATGGGGGTCCTACTGTAATTAAATTTTGTCCAACGATTTCAGATTGACCTCAGAGGGAAAAAGGTAAACCAGGTTTGGGGGGGGATCCTACTGTGATCTCTAGTTAAATGGGGATTCTTTCTTGCCTAGCTGGCCTTCCCCATTGGGAAATCCAGTGGGGCAAGAGGATTCTCAACCTTTATCCCATGCTGTCCAATAGGATGCCAAGGAGCAGTATACAGAATTTTTTTCTCTGTAGAGATAGGCATGGGACTCAGTGTCTTGTCTGTACAGAGAAAGGAAAGAAAGATATGCAGGGAGAGACAGAGGCTAAACAACATTACAAGAGTAGGTGAAGCTTGGGCTACAACACGCTGTATCTACCCTCAATATTTTCCAGTCAGTTCAAACACAAAAGTATTTACCACCTCTGATGAAAATGATCATTCTTTTCTAATATTATTATTCTTAATTTCTGTAATTTTAATGTGCTGTAAAAATAATTAAAACACCTTAAAAATGGAGTTGTGTAGAGAATACAGACAGGCTACCTGATAAAAGTTAAATTGAAATGTGGTTACGGTATATGTAATCCCAGATTTGGGAATAGAAGCTTCTGGGTCTCTCTCTCTCTCTCTTTTTTTTTTTTTTACTCTGTTGTTTCATTTAATAGATAGATATCAGGAATAGACTAATGAAGATGCTTTAATGAACTTGACTGAATGGTCTCTCATCTGGGCTCTGACTAGAACTGCTTTGTTTTAGCACGATTACTGTCATTTCCAATCAGATCATTCATTCCATGGGACCATTTTGAAGAAATTGTGTTTTTTATGTTGGTTCGCCTCCCCCTTCTCTCCTTTTGGCATGGCTTGGCCACTAATTGTGAATGATAACTTTGTCCATTTGGAAAGCCAGCTTGCATTCATCTAGATAGTAGGAGGAGACTATGAAACTGTTTGATTGCTCTGAGAAATGAGGTGGTATGTCAAGAGATCTGGTAAGGGTAAGAGGAGTATTTTGGAAGTGCTGGTAGTTGAAACCATGCTAAGAGATATAGCTAAAACAAGCAGATTTAGGAGATCATACAGCTGTTATTTATTTTATACTATTAGTAACATATCCTGAACTGCACATCTGAACATATGTGAAGAATACATATATAGTTAGGCTATATTACTGTATTATACTGAATAGGGTGCTTGGTTTTGACTGACTAAGGCTAAGCTGTATTAGTTTTAAAGAAAGTATTTTGGAAAATGTGATTAAATTGGATCTAAAATAACAAAATAGTCAACATTTGTATTTTTACTATCTAGTGTCACATTCTACTTGTCTAATAGTAGCACATGACTCTTTTCAGCATAGATTCAGAATGTGAATATCCTTGGTAATAAGGCATAATAGAAAAGGGGGTGCAGTGTTTTCATAGTTTCTTATGTGATTTAATCTTTCTAGTCCTTCTAATTGATGCTAAAAAGCATTATCCAGTGGTGGAATGGTGGGATCCAGTGGGAGGGAATGGTCCTTTCTTTCCACTGCAGCCCTCTGTGTATCCCTAAAATTGGATCTGATGGACTGAGAAATGGTCTGAAACCAATTTTCAGGTGACAACACTTAAGCTGCAGTGGAGAGAGGAAAAAAATTCTATAGAGACTGCCTGGAACATTGCATTTAGCCTGAAAATTGCTAAGTTATCAATCAAGCTATTTAAAAAAAAGAAAGAAAGAACATGAGGTTTAAATGCCCCAGGTGCGCAGGAAGAGGTAGTTTCTCCTTCCCTGTGGCATGCTCCTTATGTTTTGTTAAAATGTTTCATTAATGTGCACATTTAGGTATATTTAATTGACCTGTTAAAACTCATGCAATTAATCATTTATCTTAGTCTTGTAACAACTGTTCAAGATGTCTTCCTTATTACTGACTTATTACTGACTCCATTGAGCAGGATACAATCTTAATATCATACATGTATATTTAAATGTAAGTATTTTCTAGGCCATAGCTAATACTTTTCTTACAGTGTCTGTATAGTGTTAAAATACTCTTCCCTATCTCACCAACTGCCCCTCCTCTTTCCAGTACCATACGGCCTAGCTGTGTTCTGGCAGCAGATAAATTTCCATATCGCTTTCCCTGTCAGATTCCTGGGCCATGAGATAAAGCAGTTTAATGTAACACAAAAAGGAGAAGGTTAAGGTTAATGTAAAGTTTCTGATTGCACTCATGGGTAAGAAAACCTTGGCTAATACTTTGGAAAGGAATAATGCAAGAGTGTGTTGTTTGAGTGGTAGTTGAATTGTTCAGGGTTCTCCCCACCCCCTAATCTTGGCAAACCTGTATCCACTTTTTCATTTGAATTATAGGGGCCTTGTTTAAGGTAAGCAATTCATACCCTGCTCTCCCTTGCATATTTAATTGTATAAGGGCTTTGTCGCAAGAGACAAAATAGCAAAGATGACTTAGGTGTGATGATTACATGTTAAGATATTGAGAGGGGCTTTTTTGCATGCATCCTTTTCAAATGATAGTAGTATTTACACTGCAAATGCTGACTTCATGCAAATGTATCACTTGATCTACTGCTAGTGCTGATAGCTGTTGGATTTAGCATGCTTAGTTTTGCTAGTTGTGTAGAAAAAGTTGAAGTATGTTTTGCTAACATACAAGAGTTCTCAAACTGGATTTGAAATGGACAGATGCCTGTTAATGTAGCCAATGCTCCCCAAAGGGGCTTGATAAACATATCAAACAATTATATCAACCTCTTTGTGCAGATTTAATAAAATGAGGGGAGTGTGCTGCAAAACTGGCCATTATTGTTGTTGTTGTTGTTGTTGTTAAACTGATCTGTTAGGAAGAAGTAGCTTTAGCTTGTTTACAATATGTGGTAGGTCCATTGCTTTTAATTAAGAGGAAGTATGTGAAGATATGAACACGTGCATCTATGAATAATCCAGCAGGTTTGGGGACAGTGGTTTTCTGTCTTTATGTAGCAATAAGCATATTCACTTTGCCAGCAACATTTTGATTGGCCAGACCAGATACCTCCACTGAAAGGTTGTTTCCCTTTACATTTTATTAAGAAAGGGGGAGAAATGCTTACAGCTTATTTGTAGGCATGTAGAAATTTTCTTCTGGTCCAGTGCCCATGTATTCTGGAAAGGTCAAAAGTTAGTGAGAGATGTAGATTTGTACAGAAACATAGAACACTGGGCATTTTGTGTGTGTTTATTGATTAATACTACCTGGTGACCCATTGCTTGTCAATGGGTCACTAGTTAGGAATAATTGCCTTATAGTCCTTTTTTGTACAGCCAACTTTAACTGCATTTACCTTTACCTTCCTTATGATCCCAATGTCTTACTCACGGTCTCCTAGTCCCAGAGTGAACCACAGTAATTTCTACCTTTGATCTTGATGCTCTAACCCAGTGTTTCTCAACCAGGGTTCCTTGGAGCCCTAGCGTTTCCCAAAAGGTTGTTATGGGTTCCTCAAAAGATTGTGATTGTAGGGGGAAAGCAATAGCTGTATATAGAATAATGTTTATGCAGGGGTTCCCTGAGACCTGAAAATTATTTCAAGGGTTCCTCCAGGATCAAAAGGTTGAGAAAGGCTGCTTTTTTTTTTTTTGCATATATATTCTTTATTAATTATTTCTTCGCAAAGTTCCATCTTCTTATCATCCCACTTTACAATTACATTTTACACTTATTGTTGTTACAATTATTACACTTATTTCAATATTATTCCACAATTCCTCCAATTCTCTTTAACTTATATTTTCTTCTGTTTAACCTCCCAAATTAACTTCAGTAAGTCGAAAAGGGGGAAAAAAAGAAAAAAAATTGACTTCCCCTTCCGTCAGTTCAGTTTGTTGTTATTATATTTCCTACCCCTTGCTGTTCTACCTTTCATTTCCTTCTTTGTGTATATTGCTTATACAATAGCTTTCTCTCCTTTATTTGATTTTTTTTATAATTACTATAAATCATTATCTCTTATTCACTTAGGGCAATTTTTATACTCTACATCATTTATTTTCTCTTAATCTCATTATCGCGAACTTTTACTAAATTATGGGTACACATTCATTCCCTCATAATTATGATTCTCCCTTTTCTCTTTCTTTTAATCCTCTTTCCTATCTGCGTTTTGTGTTATCTATATCCTTACTCTCGCCTCTTATTTATTTATTTATTTATTTTTCCCTTTTCCCCCTTTCCCTCATCCTTTGTCTCTACACTTTGGAGATTTTCAGACCTGCAAAAATTCATGTCTGCCGCGCGAGCAGCCTCCCGAAACTGCTGCGCGGCAAGGGTCTTCTTCGGACGATGCTGTGCCTCTTGCGAAACCGTCCGTGTCACTTCCGTGAAGCTTCGGATGGCTCGGCGCAATATTTCAATTACGGAGGTTGCCCGAGATTGAAATATGGCGCCGAGCCGTCCGAAGCTTCACGGAAGTGACACGGACGGTTTCGCAAGAGGCACAGCGTTGTCCGAAGAAGACCCTTGCCGCGCAGCAGTTTCGGGAGGCTGCTCGCGCGGCAGACATGAATTTTTGCAGGTCTGAAAATCTCCTCTATCTCTATCTTTCCATTCCTGTATGTATGACCACACAGGATCCCACATTTCAATAAATAACTTATCTTTTTTATTCTCTACGATATATGTTAATTTCTCCATTTCAGCTGTTTCTAGTAATTTCTCTATCCACTCCATTTCAGATGGGGTCACCTCCCTTCTCCAGTACCTTGCATATACAATTCTTGCTGTGGTACACATATGCCATAATAACCTTTTTACTCTACCATTTTCATTTACAATATTAGTATTCTCGTAAATGCCTAGCAAAAAAATGTCTGGCTTCATTTCTATTTCCTTTCTTAAAATCTTCTGAATTTTTACTCTAATCATCCACCAAAATTTCTTTGCCTTTTTACATCCCCACCATTGATGAAGGAAAGTTCCTTTTTTTTCTTGACATTTCCAACATTTGTTGGAACCTCCCCATTACTGCCTTCGAAGTGTCCCAAACTGTTTGCATCTTAACTTCTTTATTAACATTGTTAATAAAGAATTCTTTAAGCTCTTTTTGACAGTACGAGACCACCTCTTCTTCGTTCAGTATATAGTCATTTAGTTTCCAATTTCTTAGCCCTCCTCTCTTCTCTATTTGGATCTTAACAGCATTATGATCGCTAAAGGATTTGGGTAGAATTTCCAAAGATTTCACCGTATGAATTAATGAACTCGATAACCACACCATATCTATTCTTGACCAAGAACAGTGCCGGTCAGAATAGAATGTGAAGTCTTTCTCTCTAGGATGTTTCTATCTAATTTTATATCCCCCACCTCATTGAAATCTCCCATAAAGCAAATCTTCTCATAAGAATATTTTTCCAAATGTTCCTTTAAATCCTCATAAAATTTTTTATGTTCCTTACCCGGCACGTACACTCCAATCAACAAAATATGCTGTCCATATAGATTCACTTCTACCCCCAGAAATCTACCCTCTTCATCGCTAAAAATTTTCTTTGGGCAGAGAGTAGGTTTGATAATTAATGTAACTCCTTTCTTTTTTTCCTTAGCTGGCGCACAAAATACTTCTCCCATCTGGGGGAAATTCAGTACTCTTTCATCTTTTTTTTTTATATGAGTTTCTTGAAGACAACTAATTTCTGGGTTGATTTTCTTTAACCAATGTGCTATTATTATTATTATTATTTGTTTAATTGGGGAGTTAAGTCCATTTACATTCCAAGAGACTATTGTGTATATCATTATTTTCTATTACTCAAAGCAGCCAATTCATCAATATCCAAATCCAGTATGCTAGTATCTGGGTTAATCCTCTTATCCTTATATTCTCTTAAGTTCTTTTCGCCTTTATCCTCACCTACTAACTGTTTTAACACATCAAATTCCCTTTCTGCATCTTCCTCTTTTTGATTTCCTATAACCTTCTTTGTCTTTGGTGTGGATTGCCTTTCCTTTCTTAACATTGGCCCAAATTTACCTAGAAACTCTCTCGCCTTTTCAATGGAATTTATCCAATACCTCTGCTGTTGGTAATTGAAAATTATTCCTTCCGAACGATCCCATCTAAACAATATTTGATTCTCTTTTAGCCTAGAAACTAAAAAATCATAGTCCTTCCTTTTCTTTAGGATTCTTACCGGAACTTCTTTCATGACTATCAATTGTTTCCCTTCCACCATAATTGGTGTCTTATTGTGTTCTTCAATAATGCTGTCTTTTATTGACTTCTTAGAAAATTGCACCACTATGTCTCTTGATAGTTTTTTACGTCTTGCCAAGGCCGATTGTACCCTATACACAACATCAATCTCATTCTCCATTATCTCTCCTTCAACTTCCATAAATTCTGCTAATATATTCACAGTTTTCTCCTTTATATTTTCATCTTTATATTCCTCCAGACCCCTGATCCTTATCCATGATTTCATAGAGAAAGGCTGCTCTAACCATATTGCCATATTACTTGCTACATTCATAATTTCCCATCTTGCCCTTCTCTCTTCTTCTAATCTAATAGTTGGCTTAAATGTGCTTTTTCACCAAATTTAGTTAATTCTCAACAGGGTGTGTTCTACAGAATTTCTTGGGAATCTTGCATCTACTGGATATTATATTAACAAAGAAGAGAAAGGTACTTTAATAGAATAGAATTGGTCCTAATAGTCTCACATACATTAAACATTTTAATTTTGCTCCAGACTAGGAGCAAACATTTGTTGACGGGTGTCAACCACTGTTTTGGCATAATTACAATAGTCTCTACAATGACCTACATGTATTTGTACCCCTACTTTTTCTCCAAATGATGTGGGGTCAGAGTAGATTTTTCACTTTTCTCATTTCTTTATTTAAAAAGCCTAGGATCTCAGGACAGAGTACTAATGAAATAATTTTAAAACTGTTTATAACAATTTAAAACTATTACAGGTAATTGAAACAAGGTAAATATGTTAAATAATTCAAGAATTAAAATTTTAAGCAATTTAACAGAATAAGTTAAAACACATAGAGAGCTGGGTACAATCATTAGATTCCACCACCACCGCCAGGCCTTTATTAAAAGCCATGTTTTAACCTGGTACTAGAAAGAACTGGCACCAGTTCAGTCTTCAAGAGGTGCAACAGCAAAGGAGGCTCTTTCTGTCCTAAAATAGATTATGGATTTCTCTGTTCCCTTACAGCTGCTAATCACTTCTCTAATGTGTACATCAAAGCAGGGAGCTGAATTTCACAACCTACTTTAGGTGTTAATCCAAAAGCAACTTCTAACTCCTGGTAGGATTGATTTTCTTATCCTAATGCATCCCCAAATCCCTGAATATACACTGAATACTTGGATGTCATTTTTAACTTACTGGATTGGAGCACTATGGTTAAATACACCCACATGCACACACACCAAACAGCAGAACAGCATAAGATAATGTTAAAACAAAGCAGAACCAACAGTCCATGAGGGTTAAGCACACCATTCCAAAATAGTAAAATCTAAAAAGTGGGAGATATAGGAAGATCTCTTGCTGCTAAAAAGACATCATCACTATATAAGACTGTGGGAAATATTCCAAAGATTTGGTGTCACCTCTGAAAAGACTCTGCCTCTGATTACTGCCCATCTCAACTCTGAACACCACAGAGGAAGAGTAACATCTGGGAATATTTATGTGTTCATTAGAGGTATTGTACAACTTAATTTCCATCACCTTATCCTGAAATAGCTGCAAATGTTTATTGCCTCAGATTTTCTAGTTCATCTTTTTCTGAACACGGCTTATTAGCTCTCTACAGGATATTCAAATCACTTTCCTACAGTGTTACAATCTTGTCATTTCTCTTAAGAAATCCCTGCAATGATTCTTTTTTGTGTTTCTTGTGAAATCTTAAGTCTTTAGGTTCCAAACAGCAGCTTGCTGTTTCCTAATGGACTTACAGAACCTGAAGATTTAGAGCTGCTTTCTCACAATAAATATTCTGCACAAACAGGTAGTAGGGTATAGACTAATGTAGATAAATACTGTACTAGTCATCCATCCACATGTTCCTTTTGGAGACAAAGGTGCACACCAGGCGGGAGGAAGCAAACTACAGGTAGTGAAATCCATTCAGGCTTGCAAATAGGCTGCATAGTTTTAGTAAACATGATACTGTATATAAATATTGGACTAAATCCACATACTTCAAAATGGATCCATTGAAATCAATAGAATTTACACTGCGATTAATAAGTTTCATTCATTTTAATGGCTGTGCTCTAGGTGCGGCTAATATTGGATTTAGCATATTCTGTATAAATGTTTTATCTCAATATGTTATATCTGCCATCCAATCATACATATCTTCAAGTAAAAACTGATAATACAGACTGATCGCTTGTGGCCCATACCATTTGTATGATCTGTGGGATTTACAGGAGCATGTGTTTGCTAAAGTATGGGACTATGGACATAATCAGGAATCACATTGTATGAACTAGTCATAGACTTTTCTGTTACATGCCTCTTGGCATGTGAAACTGGTTATACAAAGTTGCTGTGCCCATTGAATTTCATTACTAATATTGAATTCTGCTTATCAATGCTACTTTCCCAACATTTCCATTCATGTTCACACTAGCAACTTCCCTAAAATTAGACTTCATCCAGAGAGAAGCTGCTGCCCCTCCTGGCACCAGTTTGTCCCACATCTAGTTTGAGAACTTCAGTACAAGAACAAAATGTTGGGGGATGATAGGACACTCAATCCCTGGCAGAAGCCAAAGAAATATCTCAGCAGACTTAGCAGCAACCCATTCTCAAGAATACTCACACACAGAGTGTCTGTCTTCCAAACAAACAGGAGGCACTTTATCTTCAAGCTCAAGGCAGTTGCAATACATACAGATATATACAGCAGACAGACAAACTGCTTCACCAGACATCAAAGTATTTCAAGAGAAAGAATGCTCTGGATTGAGTCTTCTTTTATACAGATTTACAGGGCATTGGCTCCCTCAACCACATAGGTGCATTACATCAGATTTTGCACTCCAGACTCTATCCTGATGCTATGCCCTCCAGTAACCTTCTTTTGCAGCTGTGGCATCAAGGCTAGCATGACTTGGCAGTTCCTTGGCCATGGCTAGCATGACTTAGCAGTTGTTTGGCCATTTTCTATAGAGTTAAGTCTCTGACTCCCGACACAAAATGGTCAGTTTTGCAGTCTTAGCATGCAGCCTCTTCTGGAATAGTATTGAAGTGCACTAGTGGCTCCACTTTCCTCTGTACTGTTCAGTTCCATTACTGTGTAAAGTTCGTTTTCAGGGAATACACTCTGGTGGAACTATACCTTGTTTGTTATTTTTAGTATCTGCATGATCTAAGACAAAAATCTTACATCAGAGTTGGGAATTGCAACCAGGGTCACTAAAAATATGTTCTTTGTTCCTCCTTGGCTTGTATTTTGTTTTCTTACATTTATCTTTTTGTCACATTGCTTGGTTACAAATACTGGCTAGCAATAAGCAAGCTGAACTTCACTCTTGACTAGTGTTGAGCAATGTAACATGAGCTTCTGAATCTCAGCTGAGATGACTTCTGGGATCTCTGATATTCTTGAGACATAAAGCCAAGGAGGATGTCTTGGTTGAGATCTGTGATGCACTCTCACTTTAGGTAGGTGTTTCAGTGTTCACCTGCAGTGTTGGCTTCCTTTAATCCACCTTTTGTGTGAACAGTGTCAGCAAAATGTGGATAGTAGTGCAATTTATTTCAGCCTTACTTTATAATGTGATTTTTTTGTGGATGATACTGTAGTAGAATACTATTGGTATAGGAAACACCATTGATTATTGAAAAGGATCAAGTACTTCATTTAAGTTGTATGTAAGGTTGACATTTATGGATACAAATAGTTTGGCAAATTTAAATATGCATAGCATGTGTCTTGCTCAGTGATTTCATGTTGGCATAGGTCCAGCATGTATTGTATTATTTGTTTGGTATCTTGCCAGCACGGACTAGCACAACCACAGCACGATTTCTTACTCCCTAAGAGAATGAGAACAGATAGTAACTGATCTTAAAGGTTTAACCAAGATAAGGCAAAATGGCAGAGGGTCTGACACCTAGGATATTCTTGATCTTTATGAAAAATTGTCATCTTGAATTTCAGAAATGTAGGTTTGGGACTGTACTTTAGCTCTGAAAAACTTCCTGCAAGAGGACTTGTTTTCATCATAAATTGAAAGCTGCCTGTCTGCTATGTACAGTAGGACCTCCGTATCCACTGATTCATTATCCACTGATTCAATTATCCACAGGAAACAAAACAGCACACCTATCATAGAGTCTTCATAGAAAATGTGTCCTCTCTAGCCATTTTCTATGTCCGCCAGGGCAACTCTATGGTTTTTTAAATGGAAGTCCCATTATTTTCAATGGTTTTTGCTATTATCCATGGATTTTGGTATCCACCCACCCACCCCGAACCAATCCCCAGCAGATACGGAGGTCCTACTGTAGTGGAATTAGATGTAGTCTCATTTAACAAACATAATATGATTGTATCCTTCTTGTGTGTGTGTGGATACTACAGTAATTTTCATTGACTTATCTCAGCAGTAAAAAAATGATAGTTTAATGTCACAGACACAAGAATCATTGTTTGTGCTAATACATATTGCTTTGCCAGCTTTCAGTACAGATTGTAAAAAGAATATACTTCAACCAAAAATAGTCCCAAAGAATAGCCGAGGAACTATATTTAAAAACAGTGTGCTTTGTTTCTGATATACACTGTTCTGTTGAGAAGTAGGTGCTCATATTTGCAGTTATAAAACTTCTGTTCAGTAGATAAGGAAGAGAAAGGGTGTGTCTCTGTAGAGTGGGGAAGTTTCATGTCCGTATGTTGAACAAGAGCCATTTTTCATGATCAGCTATTTTTTATACCAGGCAACAATGCATTTGCATCAGTGTGTGCAGTGCAAAAATTTACCTGGGTGTTGTATGTTGATTTGTGTTTAAGAGTCTTTCCAAACTACTCTATTTGTCTAAGAAAATTGCCAGCAACTTTTGTTATGTATGAAAAAATGGTTTTTAAAAGCTATATGTAGCTATAACACTGGAACAAAATACTCAGCCTTCTCATTTGTGTTGAATATTGTCTGTTACTAGCTTGAAAGTTATAAGGTGAGCCACTATCCTAAAAATTCAATAGATAAGAAACAGAGGGTTATGCTTTTGTCAGTGAGTGATATGAAGTAAGCATGCACGTTAAGCATGCCCAGTGCTTGTAAGTTGCACTGTAGAAGGGGTTGGGACTGTGCACTGTTGCCTCATTCTACAGAAGGATAGTATGTTCAATCCATACCTCAACAGGGACAGACAGGCTAGCTTTGGGTAAAATTTTTCAGTTTTGTGTTACAATCTGGGATAAAAAATGTGGGAAACTCAGCCACAGATGCATCTACTACACCACTGAATGCTAAATTGACCATGTGTATTTTGTGAGTAGAAATACTGTGCTGCTTGATGTTTCTTTATGAAACTAATCATGACAAGTAATGCTGTATGCCACTGATTCTGTTTTGCCTATAAAATACCAATGCTCTGGATGCCTTTAACATGCCACAAAAGGTAGAGCCCTATGAATGCTACACCTATCTTCTGCTAGTAAAGTGCAACTGTGTCCACTCTGGATACATAATCTGACTGAGCTGGCAGTTGTCCATTGTTATCAAGGGAGTGGAGGGGAAGAGGGGAGTAAAATAACTTGATCCTCTTAGTTAAGACATGCAACACACGCTGCAGAGACGGCCAGATATGGATTTGATTTCTTCATCTCTGTGTGATCCAGTGTACATTCCTAACATGTTACAAACAGCTTGTGTCTCTGAAAGTACAAGATCAGTTTTCAGTGGCGAGAGCCCCTAAAGGAAACAGACTGATTCCTCAATGCGCAAACATCTGGCCAATTGTGGATAAAATTAATTGCTGATCTCTGCTGCCTGTGTTTTTCTTCTCTTGTCATTTCCTTTGCAGCTGTGAAAGGCAAGTTCTAACCCCTGAAAGCAGCATGGACATTTCCAGCAGTAGTAATCTAAAGTTACAAATACTATGGGTTCATTTGGATTTAAATACTTCCTGCAAGAGTAGTGATTCTGAAAGCTTTAGAGCTGTGAGGTTATGTTTGGCTTTTTTTTAGCGGAGGAAAATAAGCTATTGAGAGCTTGCAAGAAAATAATATTTTTTTACAAAAAAACTAGAAATCAAAGTGTTTCTTTATTGAGGTATTTTATATCATTAACAAAAGCTGGTTCACTTATGACTAAAAGGTACATGTATTTCTAAGGATGGGAATTTCAATGTTATCTCACTCCTTTATTAGTATCATTTCATGCTTCGTTCTCTCATCATATGCAAAATCATCAACTACAATTATGAACAATTTCTAACTCTCAGAAGGTGTGTCATTGAGGCACGCTGCTAGTTTACTGTTAAAATCATCAGGCAAATTGCATTGTTAAGAGCACTTTGCCTCCACCCACATATTCTTTTACTGTTTGTAAAGCTATAAGTCATCTAATTCTTGGTGTTTCTACTTTTTATTGAATAAATACCCAGGTTGTTCATGTGTGTTAAAATGATTTTGCAGGTGGTGATTGTAGAGCCCTCTGCTGGAAATTCAAGAGGCTGTATTGTAGCAACTCCATTTCCTGTATGTGTATTTTTATTTTAGTTTTTTCCCCTTAAATTTAAAAAATAATCAGCCTGAAACTGGAAATTCTTGTAAAATGATGTTAAACGAAGCCATAGCCCTTATTTCAGAAGAAATGCATGCAAATGTATTTTAGAAGAGTGAGTTCCATGCTGCTCACCCAGATGTCTAGCTGCTTGGCTCCGTAGCTGTTGCATTAGCCCATTGTGTGTGGCAACAGCATCGTCCTACTTGCCCGCAAACCATGTGGCTTTGGTCATGACTGACTGCCACCATGAACTGGAATTGTGAATTGTACTCTGGTTTGTCTGCTACCCATCCCTACAAAGTTCTTGGATCACATGGCTATCATGGAAGTACTCAGCAGATGTTAAGTGTTTTTAAGCAAACTTGTAATTTTGTAGAGACACAGTATCACTTTCATGATGAAAAGAGGTTGTCATTGAAGTTGTTTTGTTCCAGGCATGGGAAATGATCGTCCGCTGTATACCTAACAAAGCTATCTGTCAGAGAACCACAAATGAAAAGCATAAAACTCCAAGGACAGTGTGCCATATTAACCTTGAGGAGCTTGTCTTACTGTTAATCCTCACTCCATTCATCCTGGCCTACTTAAGAATACAACTGAATATACAAAGCAATACAGGAGCAAAATAGTAGGCAACAAAGAATACACTGGTAAAGCTGATAAATATATGCATTAAAATGCAAGATAGGTTTTAAAATACTGAGCTATGTGTTTGAATTTGAGGTGCCAAAACAGACAAGCAAATGTTGGTAGTGATAAACTCTGTGGCCAACAGTTAGACATAGAAATAGCAGGTACTGACAATTCATTTATTCATCTACACGAGTATTTAATGCAGTGTTATGGGCAGGTGTTCACCTTGTCTTCTCAACTCTCCAAAAGTTCAGATGTTGCTGTAATGACTAAGAAATACTCTATTTTTTAAAAAAATGCTGTTGGCAGAAGAATGTAAGTGCATCAAATTCTTACATTTTGGTTTTGGGGAGGACCACCATGTTAGTGTGTTCTAGTAAAAAAAAAAAAAAGTGGCATCTTGAAGACCAACAAATATTGGATATTTGAATGTATCTCAGATACATACAAGACAGAAATCCATTTAACTGTGCTCAACTTCATTGCAGATCTGCTCAGCCTATATTTGCCTCAACAATAACATTCTATTACTAGGCTTTATGCTAGAATCCTCTATGTTCTTACTTGGCAGTTAACAGTTAGTTAATCTCATTGACAGCAGTGGGATTTGCTTCAAGTAAATGCCAAAATATGATTGCCTTAGACAGGTTAACTAATGGGACTAACTTTTGAGCCCAGGATGGTATAAAGGAGCAGGATTTAACCAATAAGAAAATCTTTTTCCAAGTTAGGCTGGTGACCTTGTGTACACATCTTCAAGTCATCTGTTGACTTACGGTGACCATGAATTTCATAGGGTTTTCTTAGGTAAGGAATACTCAGAGGTGATTTTGCCAGTTCCTTCTTCTAAAATATAGCCTACAGCACCCTATCTTTTGGGGTGTGTTTCTTTTCTTCCTTAGTAATATTTGCAGAGGCAGAAGTTGAATATTCTTTTCATTCATTACACAATCACATGCACGAATTTTGTGTGTCCTCTCTCAGCTATCTCATATTAAGTACTTTTTGGCAGACAGTAAGAGCTATGGAAACAATTAAAATTCCTATGTAACATCAGCTCACTTGTTTATTTGGAAGAGTGGGTGGTGGTTGGGAAATAAAGGGCAGATCCTTGCTTTAAAACAAAAGTAATTTGCTTTGGAAAGGATTTTCCATTAGAAAACGCCAGTTTTGTCAGTGTGTGTATGGGTGTGTGTGAGAAGCTTTCTGTAAAACTGAGCATCCCAGTACCAAATCAGAAACCTTGTTGACAGTATTTAGATTAAAGTATACCCTTATCTGAGGAGCTATTGTGAATATGTAATAGGAGCCTGGTTTGAAAGGGAGTGGCAGTGGCAAGGCAGCCATTTCTACATTGCTATAGGAGTGGATTGAAGGAAAAGCCATTTAAACACCATCTGCACAGAGAAAATTTCCTTTCAAAAACGAGGATTTTGGATTTGGCAAAATTAATGTTAAGTTTGTTCTCAATTTTACATCTCAAGCATTTGTACATATTTTATGAGTGGGACCCAAGGCAGCTCCCAGAGACAGTCAAGTAAAAAACCTTCACAATAAAATTTACCAACAATTAAAAATCACCACATAAAACAGTATAAAATCATTTTTAAAACATACAAATGTTGAAAAAAAAATACATCACAATAAGAAGCTTCCCTGCCAGGTCTTTGCCTGCCAGTGAAAGGCAAGCAGGAAGGGAGCCAGCCTAGCCTCCCATGGAACTGAGAAGGCTCTCTCTTGTGTCCTTGCCAAGCAAGCCTATGATGGTGGTGGAACTGAGAGAAAGCCTTTTCCTGAAGATTTTAGAACTCTGGCAGGTTCA
Source organism: Gambelia wislizenii (assembly GCA_030847615.1). NCBI lineage: Eukaryota > Metazoa > Chordata > Lepidosauria > Squamata > Crotaphytidae > Gambelia > Gambelia wislizenii. The sequence continues at coordinate 85,033,059 of JAUMIR010000003.1, forward strand.
TATGGGGAGATACAATCTTTCATATGTGAATGAGGGTGGAACAGGATGGGGAGAAACAGATCTGTCTATGCCTTGTAGTTGGGGTTGACAATGTGTTGCCCCTTAGCATACCCTAAGGCTCACTTCCTTCCTGATTCAGAGGAGTGTGTGTAACTTGAAAGCAACAAAGTTCTGAACTCCACATGTCCTGTTGTCATCCTTCCATCCTCCCCACATACCTCTTAGTCCATAATGGGACTAGGGCAGTGGTTCCCAAACTTTGGTTCTGTAGATGTTTTCAACTTCAGCTCCCAGAATTCCCAACCATTGGTGAAGCTGGGTAGGGCTTCTAAGTATTGATGGTAAAACACATGGGGCACCGAAGTTTGGGAACCAATAGCCCAGGGAATTCTTTACAAAAGAAAGGAAGTCTGTGTGTTCAAACTCAGACTTCACCTGTCAGATATATTCAGATTCTTGAACGTATCCTTCTGCAGAGTGGGTGTTTTGCATCTGGCCCTGGCCCGCTTGATAGCCATGTTGCAGATAGCACTCACATGGAGGCAGCCCTTATGTAAGAGCACTCATGGCAATTTCTCAAATACTGTTTATTCACATCAACTCAAAAAGGTTGGGGACCCCCACCTCATGCACCATTGGCCTGGGTAGATTTTAAAGACTGAGATCCTGTTCAGTTCCAGTAGAGCAGAATGCCATGCCAATATTGCTAAACTGGATTACACAGAGTGAACCTCCTGACAGAATCTGGCTCTACCCTGAGCCATCCAATCCTTTAGTGTTTGGCTCAGAGTGGTCCTTAGTGCCCAAGTCACTCTGTAAGAGGTGGCTTGGAAAATCACAGTGTTGTTTTGATAGGCAGTTTCCCAAGCCACCCATCCCATTGAACCAACTTTAGATTAAGTGAGCCTTTAATCCTAGTGTACAAGCACAGAAGGTGGCTGGGAGCACCTGTTGCTGTTTATTGTCGCTGCTGCTTTTCCACTCGCACAGAGATGCCTTTCTTTTACTCAGTCAATGAGTGATTAAACTGTCCAGCCACTGCCTAGGCTGCTGGATGAAGTGAACCCATATCTCCATTTCAGCTAATATTAAGAAACTGATAATATTTCATTTGTAATGTGAAAAGGTTGTGATGATTTATGATTATAAATTTCATTATGATATGAAATGTTGGCTTTAGTGGTAGTATCTAATTTGGGTCTTGATATGTAGATCCAAGTCGAAGATTTGAACAAAACTTTGGGCCAGAATATTTTCATTTAGTTTTGGCAGGTCTGGGGATTAGGGGAGGAGTGGGGTTCCTGGCTACTTTTTAAAAAATGACTATTTTATTTAAAATTTCTACAAATGCATCAACATAATGTCTATAAATTTTTTCAAGTAAGCCCAACACTAAAACCAATAATGACATAAACCTCTCATGGTTTCTCTGCCTGCCCCCACTTCAGAAATCCCAGCAGGACAATTGTATTAATACACACATTTGTTAAATAAATCTAATCTGATTATATATGTTTATTTAAATATCAATTATTAAATGCAAATATAGTTGTCCCTTCATATTTGCTGGGGTTTGGTTCCAGGACTCCCCGTGGATACCAAAAATCCATGAATACTCAAGTCCCATTATATGCAATAGCATAGCAAAATGGTGTCCCGTATATAAGGTGGCAAAATCAAGGTTTGCTTTTTGGATTATTATTTTTTAAAGAATATTTTCAAGCCGTGAATACTTAAATCCACGGATACCAAATCCGTGGATACAGAGGGACAAGTGTAATTCAAAATGCTACATTCTCTGGATTAGAAATTAAGATTAAGGGAAACACTACCTCAGTTTTTGCTAAAAGATAAATGAACTTGAGAAAATATGCATTTACCCTTCTTTTTCTTCTCTATATTAAAGAATAAATTACAAAAGTTTTCTCCCTTTTTCATAAACTATTTCCATGCATTGAACACATCGAGCCAAGTCTTCAGGCTAATGTTGGATTATATAACATAGAATTAACATAGCAAGCCATCAGCATCTTTCTTTACTGTTGTAAAGATTTTTTAAAAAAAACAAGACAGTGAAATCAGAAACTCAAGCTATCTCTTCCAGGTAGCTGAAACAACCTGAAAAGAAGAATCAAATCCGCTCAGGCCATCCTGTTTTTTGTTGTTGCTGCTGCTGTTGACGTTTCATACATAACCAAACAAACCTAAATGCTTTTAAGACATTTCCTTTTAAGAGATCCTGGTGCTCATTCAAACATTGCTGTTCAGGAGAGAAAAGCTGGTAAGTAGCAAATTAGGACATTGGGATCTGGTGTCTGTCAGCACCTCAAGACGGCATGTTAATATTATGAGACCATTTCAAGTTTTCTGCATTTCATTTTCTGTGATGCCAGTATATCTATAAATGCTCTGATAGGTTTTCATCAAGATCAGTTTCCCAGCAGAGAAGAGAGGAACATCCTCCAATTGGGTTGCTCCTCCTACTCACTGCGTTTGCAATTCCCATTGGACTTGCTTTTTAGGGAGATGTGGCCTAAACACCATAGAGGCACCAGATCCCGTCTGATCTCGTAAGCTACGCCTAACATGCGTGCTGGCCACTACCCACACTCATAGTAAGACACGGCATGATGACACAGGAAATTGTTTAGACAATCAAAATTGAAATTAAGGTAGGAAAAAAAGAAATCCTTTGTTGCTAAACATCCCTTTTCTTAAAAAAAAAAACTTTTCAAAATAAATAGCCATGTGATCAATGGTATTCTGCAGGTAGATTTAATGAGGTTTAGAATTCAGACTAAAGACATGAAAAGGAAGGAAAGCATGGAAGTATAACTAAGTCAAAATCTAGGGTAAACAAGCCTTGGATGAAGCTGTTGGTTGAAATAATTCTGAAATAGCCATAGCGAGAACTTAAATATTATAGGTAGCATAAGCAAGACTTGGGAATTTTGTGAAGGAAATAACTTGCACATGTAAATACTTGAATGCTTCTACATATAATTTTCAAGAATTGGATAACTTGTGATCTAGCAGTTCTTCTGTTCGTGACATCGTGGCATGAACTTTGTGTAAGAGTGGGTTCATTCAATAAAAAATAAATAAAAGGGGCATTTAAAGGGCCTTTTATTCCACCCATAAAGATGCATTGTGCAGTAGCTGCTGTGTATTTGTCAGACCAGTTGAGGAGTGATGCAACCAAAGACTGTTTTGAAGCAAATTTCAGTGGTCTTCTGCTAGAAACATCGCTTTCTTCTTTGGCTTCATAATGAGAATGGTGAGTTTGAATTTGTTCACATAATTCAACTCTGTATCCATGTGACATGTTTCCTCCTATTTGCAATAAGCCCATGATTTGACATAGTTGAATTAGAAACAATTTTTAATTTTTACTGTGTAATCCATGTTAGGGGTTTGCTACTTGGAGGTGGGTTGGCAGGTGCCTGGATAATAGTAATTTTCAATACAGTAAGGGATTATTCTGGTGTCATGATATTAAGCGACTGTGACAGTGCATCCAAAATGTGTAATGAAACAACTAAAACTTTAGTCACTGAATGATAAAGTAATAGCAGTGTGGCTAGAGCAGCTAAAAGAATTGCCTGCCAATTAAAACTCTAAAATGTTCCTGCTCTCTATGGTAAGCCACAATGAGTTTGCTAATTTTCCCTCTCATAGAAAATTACACAGCAGTCTTTTCATTCTGAATACTGAGGATACAAAATGCCTGGTAAATCAGCAGTTCTACAGTATAAAGGTGATTGAATGGCAAATTAGAAGATCAGTATATTGGTAAATATATTGGTAATTTGCAATTATCTGTATATTTTGGAGGAACATGAGATGTTAAAGTCTAAAGGATAGTTAAAAAATGAAGCATGCTTGCTTTTGCCTTTGCTTTATAACATGAGTGGTGAGTTTATGGTTTTGTTTATACGAGGGGGAAAATACGAACATGTCTGAAAAAGCAGGCATTCACAACAATGTGACCTGTCTTCATGGCTGAAAGATCCCCTGTAAACTCGGCATGACCCGTAGCCAAGATGGTGGCTGCAAGTGATTTACTTGTGATTTTAAATCTGCAGCTGCCAATTAAAAAAAAAAAAACAGTTCTCCATGGTGTTCACATGCGCTATTTTGTATTTTAAAAAAAGAAAGAAAGAAAGAGAATATAAGATTGTGGTTTGATTGACTTACCAGACCTTCACTTAGCCAAAAATCCAACATGGCAGAAGCAGGTGCTTTCCCTGTTTGCTGGCCCCTCCCCCATGCTCATCGAGCCAATCAGATTACACTGCCTGTTCTTATCTCTGCAAATGCAAGTGTTGAAACAGTCACATATTCACATGTTGTACACAGCTTTTTTTTTTTTTTTAAATCCATACGAAGCCCTGGACATGACACACAGGAACTTTGAGGTGGACTTGGCTGGCCCCCCTTCCGAATGACGCGTATGTGTGTTGATATCCGTATGAATGGATCGCCTTTTGTTCATATGCTGTTCATATTATTTTGAACCATATAGACAAGCCCTGTATTTAATTAATCTAAATCCTAATCTGAAATTAGCACAAATCATTCCAAATATGAAAGTGTATACTTCAGACTTAAAAGCAGTTTTGACCACCATATCATTCTCAAAGCATCAATTTTTGTCTGATTTTGAATGTTAAATAGGGTTAATAATTGAGACTACAGGGTAAAGAAAGAATCCAGTCTGAATCCCTGGAGAGTTGCTTCTTGTCATAGTCAACAATACTGGCTAGATAGACCAATAGTTTGATGAACATGGTTTCCTATGTACTCCTTGGAAAACTGGTAGACGTGTTTCAGTTTCCATTTTCATTGCATTTCAAATGCCACCAACATTCTCATTCCAGCCTACTTTGTATCAACCAGTGAGACTTTTTTGTTTTGACGTGGACATTTATTTGTGCATATTTTGACACACATTTCCCTATTGACTGATGTGTATTCAAATTCAAATATTTACATTGTTAAGTCTGCATATTTTTCAAAACTGCCTATGGTTTTGTACACATTTTTCTTTGACAAAGTGCACTGCAAGACTCAGAAAGGTGCAGATTTTCAAAGTAAAATGTGCTTTTCTCTCATTTCCAGTCTCGAGTTTGAGATGCAAATCGTATTTCCTTATTTCCATCTTACTACATTTTGATCCTGCTTTCCACTAATAGCAGCTAGCAACTTCGCTAAATGATGTTATATAAACCATTCATATAATCACAAAAATAAAAAACAACAATGAGATCATTAAAAACTGTAATCAACAAACAAAAATTGTTTAAAAGGTCAGTTTGGAGAAATGAGTCTTCACGGCCTTCCTAAAAGCATTGGGAGTTCATTCTGCCATCTGGGATTAACAGAGGAAAAAGCCCTTTTTTTTCCAAGTGGGTTTCTGCCAGTGATGTTATTCTCAAGAGGGCATCTCCTGACAGTGTCACCATCCAGACAGGTTCATGACCCTTGGGAAATAAGAATGCAGAAAATGTCTTTTCCATCCCTAGGTATGCATAATTCTTTCATAGCAGGATCATGCATCTCAAAAGTTTGCTTATTTGCTTATTTATTTATTTGTAGCATTTCTGGATTACCTCTCAACCCACCAGGGTCTCCAAAGTGATGTACAACGGATTTAAAAACATTGTAAAAAATAAATTTTACTAACAAACATTTAAAAACAGACTAAAGCAATTCTTTGAGGATAGTTTTAAAACCATAGATAGCTAGAGCTGCCACCTCTTGTTTTAAGGACTAAAGGGATTAACTATCTGTTGGAAATTCAAAATGGATGGAGTAGCCTGACTTCCTTGGGAAGCAGTTCCACAGTAGGGATTCTGCTACAAAGTCCCCGTCTATACGGGGCCGGGGGATGGGAATGGAGTACCTCACAGCAATGGCATTTCGCAGCAGCAGTGACATGTCTTAATGGTGTTTTTGTCCCCAGAAGCCCCTAAAAGCTTTGCATGCCAGATGGCAGCTGCAAGTGATTTACTCGTGTTAGTTCTTCACTGTTGCCAAACTTTTTTTTAAAAAAAAGAAACATCATCTAAGGTATGCTGGAGTAATAGAGTGATTTTTCAAATTAAAAGGATAGCAAAACAAAAACAAAAAACCACCCTGTTTTTTGCATTAGCGATTGCTCACTAAGATGAAAATCCAACATGGCAGCAGCAGACACCTGCCCTATTAGCAAGCCCCGCCTCCCACACTCACCTGGCCAATCACATTTGTGCTTCCTCTCATATGGGGAAGTGATTCAAAGTGAATCGCTTGTCCTAACGAGCAGGAATGCACACCCCCTCACTATTTTTAAAAAACTACGGGTAAAGCCGTGAAGGCTTTTCCTGCATTGTTTTTGACATTTTGCCCCCACCTTCCAAATATTGTGGATTCACGTGGGACCCCATTTAGACAGGTAGGATTCCCAATGAATTCCATGAGGGTTATTGGCCATTTAGACAACCCCAAAGAAAACCCTACAACATGTTCCCACCAACCTAAGTTTGTAGTGTGGTAAGACATGTAAACAAGGCATGCACTGGTGATCTTAAATTTCAAATTTGAGGGATGTTCATATGAGAGTAGGCGGCCTTTCAGATATCCTGGCCCCGAGCTATTTAAGGCTTTGTAGGCTGAAACAAGCACCTTGAATTTAGCTCAGAAGCAAACTGGAAGCCAATGCAGTTCTTAGTTTCAAAAGCACATCCTGAAATTTGGTTTTAAGAATTGCTGCCTCATCAGCTGAATCTTCTGACCAGTTACCCTGGGAGTTCACTTACATGATTGAGGGTTACCCCTGGAGTTCGCTTACATGATTGATGTATGCATCCTTTTTATACAGTAATTATTTTCAAATCAAGCAATTGTATGAATGGAGGGGAACAATATTAAACCAGAAGAAGTCATAGTGACTACACCAAAGATATGATTATCCCAGGATTATAATATTGTACCGAACGTATAGGAAGCTCAATAAGAAAGCATTTTGAAAGATACACTGATTTTCAGCCAGGCATATCACTGGAATCACTGGAATCCTATGGTGGTAGTTGTACAGTAGCAACTGTTTCTAAAACAAAATTGTTTTAAAATGGTGTTACGAGCTGTGGCCCTATGACAGCCCAGTCTGCCAGGGCACGTCTGAGAGTAACTCAGATGCACAACTCATGTAAGGATTCCAAAGATTGCTCAAGAAGTATTCCAATGTTTATTGAAAATACACTAGTGTGGGGAGATGCTTATCCTTGCCAATGCCAGTGTCAATAGACCACATCCTCATATTAGCCAGAGTGAGACTTTTTTCTTATGCAGTAGATCGGGGGGGAAAGAAGAATTGAGCCCCAAACTCTGTCTTCCCACAACAGCCACTTGCCTCCTATCACTGATGATTTTTCCAGAATCAGAGCCAGCTATTCCCTATGGTGGCAGGTTGTTAAGGGTGGGTACAGTTGGCCAGCAATATCCATGGATTCTGCATTCATGGATTCAAGCATCTACAGCTTCAAAATATTTCAAAAAGGAAAAAAAAAATCCAAAAAGCAAACCTTGGTTTTGCCATTTTATATAAGGGACACCATTTTATTATGCCATTCTATGTAATGGGACTTGAGCATCCACGGATTTTGGTATCCATGGGGGTTCCTGGAACCAAACCCCAGCAGATACCAAGGGCCCACTTTACTACCCAGTCTCCAGTTCTTTAGCCAACCCCACCATTGCCTCCCTTGTCTTCTCCATTTGAAGGGAGAATGTGCTCCCCCCCCCCATTTGCGTATTGGCTTTCCGCCTTTTGTTGGTTTGGAGTATAAGAGGAGGCACAGCAACTGAAAGGAAAGGGCAAATGGAAGAAAATGCTGTGAGGCAGAAGCCACGTCTGTTTGTTCATTCACTAGCTGGCTCACTCCCTCAGTCACCCACATAAGTAGGTGGTTCCCAGCCTAGAGAGAGGTAGGGGATGGAATGACTAAACATGGAACCAGAAAGATTTCCCTTGTGGTGCCTTCTGGGAAGAAAGAACAGTTTGCAAACAGATCAGATTGGTTCCAAAATCTCTAATTGAGCCATCATAAACAAGGCAGCAAACAGGAAAAACTGGCTTTTGATATCTCCAGAAGTACAGCAAAAGAAGGGCTAAAAAGATGGTAAATCAGTTCAATCATACTTCAGTTTGAAGTGTCCAGAAAAGGGGGGAGGGAATGTACTCATTGTTGATTTCAACCATTTTCAACATGTAATTTTCATTCCACATAGTTGAATTTCCTACAGTGAGCACTTTACTCTTGAGATTAAAGTTTATATATGCAAATACCCTTTTTTTCAGTGAGAAATTCCTTCTAATAGAATGTGCCTGTGAGGCTTCTGCCCTTTATTCCACCACTTTTCCCACCATGTGTGAAGACTTCCACAGATCTCACTGCTAGCAGTGGCTTTCCCTTGCCCACATCTCTGCCACCAATGTAACCACCTCTTCCTATCTCCCACTATTGTGGACACCAACTGTAGGCATCTACTAGATGCCCTCAAAGTTCCTGAGCAAAATAATATGCAACTGTTATCCCCACTAGACACCAGCTCTTTCTCCTCTGCTGCTACCACAGAAATCATGTCTGAAACCAATCTTGATATATCTAGTGTTTCTGGAGGCCAAAAGTTTACAATAAGATTATTATTATTATTTACATTCTAGTAAAAATCAATTCCCTCCATTGACATCCCCTTGTCGTGGGGGAGAGGCTTGCGTACCCTAATGAAGTTTTGAGCTATGCTGGCGGTGGCATAATAGCCACCAGTAGGGCCTCCCATGCCAGACAGGTCAAAACCAAAGGGTCTGACAAAGAGTGTCAAAGGGCAGGATGGGCTCTCTAGCCTTATGGCAACCATCCTAGGAGAAGGAAACCCAGGCAGATGGTGCTCGTCCAACCCTGTAAGGTTAACCATCTAAGAGAAGGAAACTCTAATCAAACCTACGACCTGAGGACCTTGTTGCTACCGTCCATGCTTGCAAGACCACACACAGCAGATGAACCTTTGGTTTAAAGGGTGAAGCCAGTTCTGTGCATGCTGTGCTCCACCAGAAAAATCCATTGCACAGTCTCGAAGGATAAATCCAATTCCGGAAAAGCCCTGTAGCGATAGGCGAGGGACGAAACGGCAGGTGTAAAGATGCACTGGAGGCTGCAGACCCAACTCTGCATGCAGCCGGCTCAGGATCAGCACGCTTGCAGAAAGCGCAGGATGAGTCCTTCCTGAATCTTCGTTTGTGAAGAAAAGCCAGAGACAGAAAAATCAATTGCATCCATTCAGTTTTCTGTTTGTAGGGAAATTCAAATTGGACCTATGGTCTTCTGTCATCTTTCAACATAATTGACAAAAAATGTTTTAATCAAAAAGGTATCAAAATAAGCCTGCAGAGTAGGGAATACCCCAACCTCCAAGTTGCACTTTTGTATTCATTGCACTCATTTATAACCTTGATCATTTTTTATTAATATAAATGTATTCAACATTGTTTGCCAGTTATTTAGGACCTAATATTGTGGTGTTGTTAATGGTATTACCTGAAAAAGATACCCTAGTTTTATAAGTGCAGTCATTTTAACTTCATATATTGTGTAATTTAAAGTGTAATTTATTCCACTTATTTATATCATGTTTGCTCAAGTGTAATTTATTCCACTTAATTATATCATGTTTGATCTTTATAATTATCAAATTGCACTTACAGGTTAAATATTATTCAAATACGTATACATTTGAACTCCCAAGTACTTAGCATATTTTAATTATGTTTTAATTTGAAAAATCTGATAAATTATTATTTGTGTCAGTGGGCTAATATTTATATGAAGGGACTCAGTCTTATTAGTGTTTACAATTCATCCTGATAATTTACTATAGTAACTATTTTTTTTTATAAATACTGTTGCCAGTTCTTGTCTAGGACTAGCTAAAAATAAAGCCACATCATCTACATACACATCAACCACATACATGTCTCCATTAACAGGTTTACAAAATTTCTACAGCTTGTTCCTTATACATGATTTAGATAAAGTACATCCCTTAATGCAGTCATGGCTGGAGCTCCGTGGTTGCTGATTGAGCTTGGGTCTTCTGCTTACATCTGCAGTCTGGCTCTTTATTCCATCTTCTCTATCCCTTTACATGTGGTTGAAACTGCTTATTTCCTTTGTATTCTAAGTCTTTTGGAGATCATAGAGGCTGCATCTTCAGTATTAATAGCATTTTAACAGTTTCTACTTTGTTGCTTGAGAGCCAGTGTGGTGTAGTGGTTTGAGCGTTGGAGAACAGGGTTTGAATTCCCTTCGAAAATGAAAACCCATTGGGTGACCTTGGGAAGTCACACACTCTCAGAAGGCAATGGCAAACCTCTGAACAAATCTTGCCAAGAACACCATGTGATAGGTTCTCCTTAGGGTTGCCATAAGTCAGAAATGACTTGAAAGCACACAACAACGACTTTGTTATTTGCTGATTATGTTTTATTTTGTATCATACAGTTAATTTAAAAGGGAAGCTCCATCTGTTGGAAATGTTTGCTTCTCTTAAGTTTTCTGTAATTTAGGTGAGATGATCTTCTCTTCTTCAAAATCTTTCTGCACAAATCTTGATAGAAAAACACTGTAGATCCATTATGTTGTATATTAGGAAGATCCTGTGCTGCTTTCAAAATATTTTTCTTAACTGCATAATGTAGAAAAGTTACAATTATGTCCCTTAATGTAGATTTTTCTCTGGCTCAAGATGCCATCATGCAATATGCATTTTCGATATCAGAAGATTGGAAAAAATGTCTGCCCCCCAATGTATCAAAAAGCCTATCTGTACCTTCTGCTTGTTTTTTGATCCTATGTATGCGTAAATTCCTCTTTTTCTTTTTGTTCTCTTGAGTTCTCCAACAATATAGGGAGCTCTTGTAAAGTTTTAATCGAGGTGTGGTAGTTTTTTTTCCTTTTGCATTAATCATGCTTGCATCTAAAGCTTCATTTGCCATCCAAAACTGTGTTGTTTAGCTTCTCAGTCTTATCTTCAATAGACTTCAAGGTGGCTTTCCAGTCCTCTTTCAGCTGTCTTTTAATTCTTTTGCAAAGCAAATTGTTTTCTGAGTTCTTGGAACAGAGTTGAGCCCTCTGTCTCATTAAGTTTAACACTTGCTGTTTCAGTATGGGTGTCTGCCATCTTAATAGTTTTCTCTGCGGGATTCAGCTCTCCTCTATTTATAGTCAATACTGAAGAAAAATAATCAGTAATGACTTGTTTTTTCTTTCTTATCAAGCCTGTTGACATTACCTATCAGAAATTGTTACTAAGAAAGTTCACCACAAACTCATTCTTACTGCATGGCTGATGGTTGAGTATATATCTAGGGTGCGGCTATACGATCATAAAAAAATCCGTATGGGGGACAAAAAATACGAACAGCCTGTCATTCGTATGCATACAAACCGGCTATACAATTTTTTTAAACCCCCTAAACTCCGTATGACTCCCTCTTCCCGAAGCTGGCTGGAGCGAGCAAGCCAAGCGGCAGTTTTAAATCTCCTGCTGCTTTTTTTTTTTAAAGGTTCCTGGTTTGCAGACAGTCAGTTTTCCGTATTTACAATATAAAATAAACATAAATAAACATATAAATTCACGGACTTACCGGACGCTCGCTAGCTGGGAAACCAACATGGCGGCCGCTCCCAATTTCCGTCCGTGCTAGCCCCGCCCCCTCCACTCGGCCAGCCAATCTGATTACACAGCCTGTTCGTATGTGTGCGAACGGACCGTACAGACCCGTCAGCCATCCGAACGGCGTACGGATTTCTCTTCACGATCCGCTTTCCCTCCCAAACGCCGTGTGTGCGTATTTCAGGGTGGAAAACCGGGCTCCCCCTCTTTTGCATTCGTGTGCATCCGAACGGCCGTTTGTACCGAAGTGCGAACTTTCGCACGCCGTACGTATTATTTAAATCGTGTAGACGGGACCATAGTACCATGAATACACCTGGCATTTTAGAGTAACATGAGCGGGGCAACTGCCTCAGACAGATGATTTGGACTGTCATGAAAGAGCAGCAATTTGTTAGTTATTTCAGTTGTCGCTGCTGTTGAATTTTTATTTCCAGGAAAGGACACTTGTGTAGGTTGGTCTTCGATACTATGCACCTTGATTTTTGGTGGATGAGGGAGCATTGCTTTAGGCAGCCCACAGACAGAGATTCTGGAAGCAAATGCTAGTAGGAATTTACAGTATCTTTATCATGAAATTATCTCTTGATTTTAGGTTTGTCTGCTTGTTTACTAGTATATCTTAGGGCAGTGCTACTCAAAGTGGTGGGCCTGGACCAGTGCAAGTCTGCAAGTAGAGAGAATGGTTTTGATTTATTTTTATTTTGTTGTGGTGGTGGTGGTGGTCTCTTGTAAAAACAAAATAAGTGGAGATTTTATACCCCGGGAACTCGAAGAAGTGACATCAAAACTGCTTCAAAAGGATTGATATGAAGGTCCAGAGAGGCAGAGAAGGAGTTTGCAATTCCTATTGTCCTATATCACAGCTGTGTTGACTTGGGAGGCAGGGAGCTACACTTCCACAAGAACTGGAGGGCCACATGCTCATTAGCCCTGGATTACACTGTTACTTTTCCTGGAATGCAAAGGAATCTTGTACCACCTTTGGGACTAATTGAGAGAAAGAAGTTGGTAGCATAAGATTTCAAAGACTTAAGTCTACTTCCTCAGGTGCATTGACTTAAGTATATGAAAATTTATGCTATCAATTTCTTCCTCTCAGTCTGAAAGGTGCTACAAGATCCCTTTGCATATTGATACTCCAAATTAACATGGCTATGTCTTTGAATTCTTTTCCTAGGATATAAAGGAGAGTCAAATCTCAGTTCTTTTCAGAGCTTATGGATGCTACCAATTCAAGTCTATACATATCTACTCAGAAATCAGTCTCATTAATGTATTTATAGTAGATATACATAGATACAGGATTGCAGTATTAGTTTAGTTGCAGATTTATAAGAGAAACAGATATTTAAAATCTTTAATAACTAATTTTGTTTAGCTGCAACTAACTTTTTCTTTGCCCAAGTATACTTTACAAATTCTGATAGAAAATTGTGGATTCTGATATCTGAAAGTTTTTCTTTGAAGTCAGGCCTATAAAATAGCTTGATCTGAAAAGTGACCTTATTTTTGAAGTGAAACATAGAAAAGTTCATATATCTCCTGTTTGAGTTCAAGCCTTAGCGTTTGATGTGGAACTTTGGAGTGCTTATTTTGTGTTATTTCCACATTTTAGTCTTATAATCCTGTTCCTTGCTTCATTGAATGCTGAAAATGACATTAATTGACATGACATAAGACCTTTCTCAGTGGTGTTAAGGAAACAGAATGAGAAGTGAACTTTAACCTGCCATCCTGCCAGCAACCATACATTGTTGTAGAAGCAGGAATTCACACCATGTCAAGGATAGGATGTTCGTAAAAAATGATTCATACTTGATAGTGTGTGTCTATTTGGTGATCTCACTGGTATGTTTGCCAGAGAAAAGTGCCTAGAATGCAAGATTTCAGCATTGATTTCATTAGCTCTTATCCTAGCACAAACACTAAGTGAGACAACTGTAAATCTATGTTCAAATACTAGACTAATTGCCCCAAGCAACTGTAAATTAAGTGCAAGCAGTCAAGGTATGTTAGAATCCTGGTAAATACTGCCCATTATGTTTTAGTGAGAAGTACAGTTCTCGCCAACCATGGCTCAAAAATATTCCAAAATGCAAACCTAGTTAGCTGTATTGTACCAGGATTGGGAATCATGGACCCCTGCAGATGTTGTTGGACAGAAGGTCCCAGCAACCCTAGCCAGTAGAACCAATGATGAGGAATTGGTTTATACAGTACAGTGGCACAAAGAGAGATACAAAGTTTGTCTTTTAGGCTGTTATTCAACCATAGTGCCCCCAGTACCTTGGCCATCTGTCTGTTCAGGAAAGCTTTGTGGAAATTTCAAAAGCTCATCATCCCTGAATGCATTGGATATTGATCAATCAGAAACCCTTTTTCATAACTAAAGTTAATTTCGAATTGAGAATATGACAGAAATGAGAAGTGGGGGCAGTAAACAAAAAGGCAAACATTCTTTTTTTCTTTTTTCTTTTTTTAACCTGAGCTGATCAGAGGGTCACTTTCCATGTTGGCCAACTGCTCAAGGACTGCACTTCTTTTGTATATGTGTTTTAATAAGTTCTCAATTTTTTAAAAAAAGCATTAAAATAGTTACACATATGTGAATTACATCAAAAATTAATTCATTAAATATTATTACATTAATTAAAAATGCACCTACCCATCGTTAACCAGTAAAATCTCCCTATTTATGTGAGATTATTATTACACTTATAAATAAATAAACATTACACACTTATAAATAAATAAACCTTACATTTACTTAAATTTAATGTAATACTATTTGATATTGATGTAAAAGAAACTTATGACTACACCATTGACAATAATGCAGTTATTTACTTTTACCATTGATTATAGTTCATTTAATGGCTTGTTTCTGTGATGTCACTTTTTAATTTTAAAAAAATCTGAAGAGCATTGTGGGGGGCTCAGAAGACAGTTTGGGGCCACATACCACCCCCAGTCCCCACTTTGCCTATTCCTGGTATACAGAAAAAGTTGGTATTTAATGCTAAATGAATCATTATCAATTTCAAAAGAGTCATTACCCTGCTCTAAACAAATTCATGTCACACTCAAATTGCCTTTCTGGTTAGGGGAGAAGTAAAGGCCAATTTTTCCCAAAAGTGAGGACAATTGATACTGTTCTATCTCCTGTATAATAAAAGTTCTCATTGACCACATACTTGAAAGATTTCAGAATTCATTTACTAACTTGAAATATAACATAAATTATTTATAGTAAAATAACATTTACCACTATATGCCGGCTGCAGATCTTGGTGAAATTGCCTGAAAATATATTGCAGCTGCTATTATTAGGATCAATGAAAGCTTGAACCAGAGACCTTCTGGCATGCATGCTGAGAGAAAGAGAGAGGACATTATTGTGACTACATCACAAGGTAATTTAAATAAATTGATTGGCAGAAAGAGAGAGAACATTTCTAACAGCCACTTCAGCACGTCTTTTTTTTTCTTTTTCTTTTTTTTGCCACAGTGTGTACTTGGGAATACAGCTACTCCTTTAGAGCAAAGATGTTGGCTGAAATCCTGTGACAAACAGTAGGAATTCACTTCCTGTCAGGAAATGCTGTTTTCACTGTTTTATCTTGTTGAGGCAACCAAGAGTGAACAATGGGCTATTAGAGCATTAGAATAACAAGTATCATCACTCAGCCAATATTATGTTCAGAGCCCTCTCCTAAAAGAAATTGTTGGTTCGTGTTTAGACTGGGTTTGGGAATCGACAGTCAGATTGCATGTAGGGTGTTTTCTCATTTTTAGCCAAAACATAATGCTTCATTTAATCTTCAGAACTTCCTGTCACTATTTCCTGTAGTAAAAGAGACAAAAATAAACAGTAGTTTTAAGGATACTTCATAATCCAAATGCTACATTCCTTCATTTGAAAATGCCATTGGGAAGTATCAAGTGCACATGATGTGGTGATGCATTAAAAAGAAAATATCTATATATACAGGCTAGAAGTAGATCCTCTTTCTCCTCCTCCTCCTCCTCCTTACCACTTATGGGTGTCAGCTATGAAGCTTCTACAAGGGAGACCTGAAACAGTCCCAGAGACCAAGGAATCCTGTGCTGGTTCCAAAAACCCTGGATTTTGTTTTCCTTATTCCTTTTCAGGAGTTTAAAAAAATACTAAATATAAATATAAGAATTTTAATTGTCTAGCCCTTCTTCTACAACTATTTATATCAACTCAAGAGTATCAAAACTCTATTTTTACTAAAGTGTACATTTGGCAGCCAGCGTGGTATAGTGGTTTGAGTGTTGGACTAGGACTGGAGACCATGTAGCTTTATAACAGGTTTCAAATAAGGAGATTTATATGAATATCCAGTTTAATGTACATATCTTAAATATAAGAGAACACCCTCAAAACCTTATTAAAATATCAGGTGGTTATTTCAGGATAGGAATTTATTTATTTATTTAATTTTGCTAAGCATTATTGAAATTTGTTATTACCACAGAACATCTAAAAGGAATTTTCCTCAACTGTATAAATCTGTATACATCTTTATTTTGCTGACAGCACCTGGCCCTGCTTGATACATACATTGTAATCATTAAATGGCTTGCAAGTATGAATGCATCCTTTCATGCTACCTCATATTACCAACAGCATATTATTTTTCAGTAGAGTGAAAATTCCACATTCTTCTTCCAGTCCTCAAAAGTATAGCAGTGGTTTAGAGAAATAAAGTCTATGTATTTCTGAGCCACACCCAAGTTAGAGATATGTGCATAATTATCATTGTGAACTAGGTTATACCAGACACTGTCAGTCTGCACAAGTAGTTCTGATTTCAACCCTGCCTCTATATGAAATAGTAGGGTTTAAGTCACATATTAAGGTCAGTTGTACATATTGGTAACTATGCCAGTGATTAAAGTGGTGACTTTGCCAACTTCTAGTGTCACTGGCATTGTTGCTATCTAGATCTCCAATTGCTTAGTTCACACGTTGTATTTGTCCATGTGAATACACATTGAGGAATACTCAGGGCTGTTTGCACAGGTTAAAAATGAAGTACAGTAGTGTGTGAACTAGCCCTACAAGCTGCTATTTTATACCTACATCTATTGTTATTCCCAACTGGAGCAGACCCACTGAATCAATCAAACCTATATAAATGTGGCCTTGTCAAGTTACTATTGATCAGTTACTATTGGCCTTGTCAAGTTACTAACCTCGTTGTGGCTAACAACAGGATTTAGGCCACTGTATTTAATTCAGAGCTAATCCATCTATTGAATGATCTTCCTCTTCCAACTCTACAATTCTGTGATTCTAAGAACTTGTTGATGATTTCCAATAAAAAAATCAATGCAAAAATGGATCTTTAAAAGCTTTTTCTTTGTCAGGAAGGATGAATGATTGTCTGACCTCCCCTGTGCTGGACATGATAGAAGTAATTAGAATTTCATTACGTGGCTGGCACTGGCTGTTGATCCTCATGGATTCTCACAAAAGAATTTCTGTTCAGAATCCAACATAGCAAGAAAACTCATATGTTTGCAAACGGTTACCATGGCAACTTTGTAAACTGATGTGAACAGGCAGAAAGAATAATTATACAATAGTGAACGTTCTCTATTTTCTCGGTGTTCTGCAGTTTGTCATTCTGATTCTACAGTACACAGGATTTTTCTCTTCATCATAGTGACAAGCTTGGCTGGATGGATAAACTGTAATGCAAGAAAAACCATTGTTTTTCAGTTGAAGAGATATTTATTGTCGTAATTTCTCCCAACTGTCCTGTCATGAGTATCAGTTCCACACCAGTGTCAGTATACCAAGTTTTTATTTCCTCTTTGCCAGCTTCACTTAATGAACACATCACTATGTTTGCCCTGTATGTAACAGGTGAGTTGATTGTTCGCAGATCTTCGCCACAGTCACTGTAATCTTTTGTCTCCATTACAGAATGCTCAGAGATTGAAATTGCTACACATTGAATCAGGGATGTTTGAGCTCATGCAGTGTTTTGCTATGAATAGGTGTAAAATTAGGTATTTCTCTTAATTATGGCCATTGACATTTGAGTGAATTGCTTTTTTGAAAAAAGTTGAACCCATATATTTCGCATACCCACCAGAGGTAGAAGTTGTTTCCTGATTTATCCAGATTAATTTCCTCCTCCTTTCCCCCTTCTTCCAGAGCCTCTTTGCTTGTCTCCCCCCCCCCTTTTTTTTTTGTTAATGACTCCTCTGTGATGTATGATAAAATAAATGTATGAAAAACTTCCTTCAAAAAGAGAGAGAAAACCATTCTAAAAGTCATTTTTAAAACCAAGACCACACAGAATAATGCCATTTTGAACACCTGCTTGACTTCTGGGGCAGAGGGGGAGGTTGAACAGTTGAGGTGTTGCCACAGAGAAAGCCCTGTCTCATTTACTCAGAAGCCTAGCCTCTCTGGGTATCCCGACAAAAAGCAGGGCCTCTGCTAAAGATCTCAAATGAAGATCTCTCCTCATATGGGTCAAGGTGGTCTTCCTTATATACTGGTCCCTACCCATTTAGGATTTTATGGGTCAATACCAGTTGAGTGTTGAATATGGCAAAAGCTTTGACGAAGAATGGGAAGGGATGGATAGGAATTGGGGGAAAGGATCTGAGAGGTTTGTGACTGGCTTAGAAGCACAGTAATACTGCATCGGTTAAAGGAGAGTACAAGCCAATAAAATTTAGAAAGCAGCAAATAGATTATAGAGGGAAATGCAGCACCTAGAAAGAGCAGTGAATGGAAACCTGCCCGGCAGAGTTCTCTCTGCCTTCATTGGCATAGAGCTGCTGTAATAATAAAATGTAGTCTGCAAGTTATAACAGAGAGGCTATGAGCTACTGATGGGCTGGATATCGTTCTGTACTGCATCTGAAGATGTGGGTTTATATCCACGAAAGCTCATGCTAAAATAAACACCACTTAGTCTTAGAGTTGCTGCTATATTCTCCTTTCCCCGCTCCCTTCCTCCTTTTTATCATGGGAAATGAGGTGTTGTTCCACTTCATCAGGAGCCATTTACATCACAATGAGGTGGCTGTTACCATGATAATCATAAGAGGGAAATGGATCAGTATTTTGTTTGGGTGTTGGTTCAACAGGAATGTAAGTACTATTTGGAGGAACAAGAGTGATAAAGTCAAAAGGACTGGAATTACAAAAGCAAACCTGCCCACTTTGTACGGTATATGTGTTAAATTTGGCAGTGTATATTGATTTAGTATAGCTACCGTTACAATTGTTTTCATATATCTTTAGGGCAATTCTCTTTGTACAGAGTGTGCCATAGTGGGTTCCTGATCCTAGATGGCAGTATTGCTGGAAAGGAAATAAGCAACTGTGGAATATAGCATTAATGTGGCTTCTGGACTCATTAAGGTGGCTCTTGACTATCCAATGATCGATCATTCAAACTTGCACGGATTTTTTCTTATTGTGTAGACAGGGCCTTAATCATACACTGAGGTGATAATATCATGCTGCCCCATGAGAAATGTCTGTGAAGTTTAATCCTAACAGTCTCGTGAGCAAAATGAGACTCAGACAGTTACTTTCTGTTTGTCCAGGGCCAGCCCTAGGATAAGCAAAAGTGCCTGCGATGCTACCCAGAGAATTTATGGGGTGTAGGGGAGATGTGATTGGGCACCCCACTTCTGCCCTTTACAAGGCCCTGTGCATGCATATATAAAGCTGGGGGCCGCATTTGCAGGCAAATTATTGCAGACATAGGATTGCCATAATTCTCATCCACAAAACCAGGACAAAAGTATATGGGACTTGATTGGGTAGATTATCGACAAATATACTCAAATAAACCACATTTTTTTACATTTAACATTGTTTTATTGCATATTTCAGTAGTAGTAGTAATCATCATCATTTATTTATATAGCAACATCAATTTACATGACACTTTACAAATAAAACAATCAAAAAGAGTAGGTCCTAGAGAGATATAGTGGGTCCTGGTGTTGCTTGTTTCCCTGCCAATGTAAGCCTCTGGAAGTTCACAAAGATGACACAAAGCTAATGTCTTTTCTGTTGTTTGTGCAGAGCATGGAAAAATTATTTGTTTGGACTGCAACTCCCAAAATTAAAATTAATTTTAATTTAAAAAATCCCCCCAGCCAGCTTGCCCATCACCTTCAATAGGCCTAACTCCTGCCAGTGAGAGTCACAGCTGCCTCCAAATAGTGTACAATCTACCTCCAAACACAGAGTTGGAGCCCCCGCTTTAAAAAAAAAACACAACCTGAATATGGTATGTGATACTTACACCTTGTTGTCTTCTCCCTCACTCCACCCCCACCCCTGATTTGTGTAGTGCTTAAAAAACCCTAATTTTTTTAGAGATGATAGCAGGCAAGCTAGGGACAGTTTTCTGCCCACAGAAAATTAAGGTTGCCTGATTGAAATCTGGAAAGAGTTCCAGCACTTTCAATGGTTGTTCAGAAGAGGGAATTCCAGCAGGTGTTGCTTGTTCCCTAGTTGCAAGGCCTGCTAAAATTCTCTCTTTCCCACCTTCTGGGCACTCCTCTTGCATTCAGCACTCCTGTATTCTGGGCTACAGCTCTGACATCAGAAGTGTGGTACTATCCAGAGCTGTCTGTGCTCTAAAGAGAAATCTAGGATCTGCTGCTTCAACTGGCCCAGCCGGCCGGGACACTTTTTAGTCCCTTCAACCTGGGGTTTTCCGGGACAAATTGCAACCCTGTGCAGGCACAAACTACATGTGATAATTTTTGCTTGTGATTCCTCCTTCCTCTGTGATCAAACAGAAAGATAGGTATTTTTCATTTTTCCCCCTTAAATGAAGAAAGGGGAATAAGGATCAGTATGCACTTCTCCTGGGCATTTCCTCCAAATTCCAAAGCCATTTTGGCACAGGATCACAGGTATTCTAGCTATGGTCCAGTTCCTGCCTTGTCAGTTTTCGCTTGGGATGAGTTCCTCCTTTAAGGCCTGGCCTGAGACTACTTTTAGGCCTTTTTGTGTGGAACTGTCACAACAAATTACACCACAGTGGTACCTTGCCTGGAAATCATAGGTAACACTCACTCCTTCCCCTGATAAGTCTATAGTTCTTTCAGTAACAAGAGCAGAACTCTTACTATCATAGCAAATTTTATAACCAGAACTACTTGACCCTGGGCCACTTAAGCCTGCCTAACAAATCTTATCTTTCTTTCTGCTGCATTTTGTCTTACTATGATTGGTTTATACTCCTCTAAAGTTGGGCTGCAGCCTTAGCTAATAAGCAGGCCCCTTCCAGGAATACATTTTATAGCCAGATTGTTTGACCAAAGGAGTAAAAATAATTTTGCTTAACTTGTTCTTTACCAGACCATATGCATATCAGTTCTTCAAGCAGTAGTTTAAGAAAAATAGCCTTTGTTCTGTTTCACACAAAACTTTTTTAAAATATTTACTTCATCAGTGCTGGGGAGAGGTCTCATTATGTCACAATTAAAAGTTGAAATTCAGTATTATTTCCTGTTGTTTTTTTTAAAATGAAAACCTGAAATGTAAATACCATGAATTTCTGGTGAGTAATATGGCTGGGTCAGGGCAGTGACCAGTGGTACTCATAGGAAATGTGGGGATGGGGGTGGGAAACCTTGCTTTATGGTGGCCAGAAGAAAATTGTTCCTGGTGCTATTCTGGGCAGCCCTGCATCTCTGCATTGTCACCAAATTGTATGGCATGGCCTGGATACAATTGCAAAACATAGCAGTTTAACAGGCCCTGCTGCTCCCAGGCTTTTCACCTGCCCTCTCCTCTCTCTGGCTTTTCTTCGCAAATGAAGATTCAGGAAGGACTCATCCCGCGCTTTCTGCAAGCGCGCTGATGACTAAAAAGGCCAATCTGAGATAAACAAGTCCGGTTGCAAAAAGCACAGCAGAAGGTCTCCTTGGGTGATGTTTTTGGGTTGTGATTCTTTCTGCGTTGTCGTTTCTCTTCAAGACTTGTTCGTCGTGAGTTCTCAAATAAGGCTGCAGCATTGTGGATAGTGCGTCTCCATGCCTCCCGATGTGAGGCCAGGGCGGACCACTGTTGGTGATCAATTTGGCCGAGCCTGAGATGTTGTTTCAGGGAGTCTTTGTATCGCTTTTTTGGAGCGCCCCTCTTACGCTGACCCGTGGCGAGTTCACCGTAGAGTAGTATTTTTGGGAGGCGATGGTCCTCCATCCTAGAAACGTGCCCTGCCCAGTGCAGCTGTGTTCTCAATATCATGGCCTCAATACTGGTGATCCCTGCTTGCTCAAGGACAGCAACATTCGTCACATAGTCAGTCCAGTGTATATTTAGGATTGTGTGTAGACAGCGCTGATGAAAGCGCTCGACGAGTCGGTGGTGGCGATAGGTGACTCATGTTTCAGATCCATAAAGGCACTACCAATTAAAAGGGGCCAGATTGACCTCTCATTTGCTGCTCTGCTGGCAGTGCACTCCTGCTACAATTCTAGGATCCTAACAAAGTGCTAGTCTTTTTGTGCTATGGGTGGCTGTTAAGGAATGGTGTTCTAGGCATAGAGTTGTAGACCTAAATTCTTCATTATGTTCAGTAAACACACAGACTCCTACCACAAGCCATCCTCCCTGAGTTCCTGTACACCTCCCACCCACCACCCAACCCCAGCTGCAAGAGGTAGGTCCTGGGTTGGAGTGGTGAGTGGTGTAACTATCCTTAAAGGGACAATACCACCATATACCATAGTCTTCAGGCTGTAACTTCAGTATCATTCCTTTGCTTTAAAAAAAAATTACTTTGAAAATTACCATTACCCCAGAATTTAGAGCTATGGTGACCATGTGACCAAGCTTAACAACTGCCTTGTGTGCCAACTAAACTGAGGGTTTGTCTACACTGGCTAAAAAAATGTGGACTCATCCCGAATCTAGTGCTGGCAATCCAGACAACATATGACTACTTCCAGGGAGGAACCACATTTTTTTGCCCTTATCATACTAAGCAAAGTCGTGGAAAACTCTGGAGTGACCTGGGGTTCTTTTATTGTCTAGATAGATGGACCAGGTTCGATTTGGCCTGATCCAGTTGTCAACATGCAAACGCAGTGCCATCTTTCTTACCCTATGCTGAGCAGTGCAAGGAAGTGGATGGATCCCAATCAGATCATCCACCTTGCTGGCTAATCAGTTCCCTGTGAGGCACAAGCAACCCCCTCCTTGTTGATCACATGTCTGTGTCTGGGACACAGTATTTTGTGGCTGGTGAGAGATTTTGAGCAGTTCCCAATAAGGAAGGGGTTACTCTCCAGAACCTATTGGCAGACATAGTGCATAGGAAGAGGTGGTTATGGCATATCCCAAGATGATGGCTTGTGCTGTAGTACCAGTCAAGAAACATTTTCACCTGATCCTGTGAATCTTGTATAGCACTTGTAAATTGAGTGTCAGCAACAGAAATGCATCTAAAAATATGGGCTCCTTACTTTATGAAGACCTGCACAGTGATACATACGTTTATATGTGGGATGAATTGATTGTTAATATTATCAGTGATTTAACAGAGCTGCATATATTTATTGGGGAAATGTACACATGGGTAGCTTTTCACTTAAAATTATTTTGCTGTGATAATACCAATTTCAGATTGTGTGGTACAGCATAGAGCAGACAAAAACAGATTTTTTGAATAGGAAAGCTGGACTGGTGCAAACCTATAGTGTATTCTTCACCGTGTCCGCATTCCAGCAACTGCCATTTCCAGATGGTTGAACAGTGAACATGAAGAATAACATCAGACACTTCCTTCATGTTAGATTTGGACGATTTTGGCTTGATATAATAACAGTCCTGTCAGAAACCCTGTGCAGGACAGAACTGCCCCTACTGTACAATTCTGTCCCTACTATAGCATCTCAGAATTTTCTTGCTTAAAAATACACTAGTGGTCTTCAAGATGGCATACATTGGTAGTGGAACTCCAGAAGTTCACTAGGTGGCAGCATTTCAGAAGACTTAATGACCTTTTTGTAATACCTTTTGGTAATATTGGTGACTTGTGAAAGTTAAAAATTAGCCCAGATACTATGTGAGTAAAGAAGAGGAAGTCCAAAGGCTTGTGCTATAAAAAGAGCATGGTGCATACTACAGCAGTGTTGTCCAAGATCAGTTGTTCATATAAACATTTGTAAAATCTGCCAGCTGGTGTGCACGTGTCATCTGAGTTGCTTTCCTTTCCCAACTTTTTAACCTATACTCTGAACAAGGAGGCAGCTGTTTCTGCTAAGTTCTAAGGATGGGCAAAACCACTATACATGAAAAGACTTACTGATATGATAGTAATGCAGCGGGTAAAAGCAGACTGCTAGAAGCAATGAGAGAAACCAGAGCATTCCCCAGTATTTCTCTTTTTATTTGTTATTCCCAGCAGGGAGAATTAAGATATAAGGCACATGTAGAAATGCATGAAATTTCTTACAAACTCACTCCACTTAACTCTAAGTTAGAGTAATATATCAGTTGTATATCTAAGCAACAAATGGATTTTTCTCCCTTTTACTGCATAGGGTGACTGGAAAGAACCAAAATAACTGTTCTTGATTATGGAAAAGATTTTAGGAACCTAGAAGGTGCTGCAAAAAGGGAAATATTTACAAGCTTTACTAATGCTTTCCCCCTAAGAACACTAATTATAATTAGCCTTCCAATTTCACAGGGGTTAGGTGCACAAGACACCTGTGAAAGTGGAAAAACCATGAATTTAAATAAAATCCCAAACACTATTTTCTTTTTACCTCAGCAAACACTTTTGTAAGAATCTCTATGTCCTCCAGTACAACTCTATGGTCAGTGGAAATAGGCCATAGAATCATGCTGGAGGACCTACAAATGCTGCCCGAGAGGGAACATGTTAATTAAATCGGTGAATCATCAAATCCATAAATGCTTAACCCACAAATGTTCAGGGACAACTATACTGTATCGTACATTTTTTCTTATACAGTATTTATCATAGTTATCTTAGTGGAGCCAGGAAAGCAAATTATAGCCATAAGAAGTGAAGAAAATTGTTCTTTTGAGTACAGGTTCATCCACAGGTGAACACATGATAAATTATGCAAAATGGCTAGCCGGTGGTAAATAAAAAAAATATATCACTGGCCATTTGATTTTGTAATAGTGAGAAATTTCAGAATACAAACAAATGAGAAAATGATTTTTTTTTAAAAAAAGTTATGAAATGTTCCAAAAATATGCATATATTTGTTTTAAATGCCAGATGTAACGTTATTCAATATGAGATGCAAAATGCTCCAGGAAGTTGGAAGAGTTGAAAGACACAGTTGGGTTTCCCCCCTCTTCCCCCCCACCCAGTCCATTTCCCCCTTTCCTTTCTGTTGTGTTTACTTTTTGTCCAAACTCAATTAAGTACATGAAAATAAAGCTAGGTCATGAGAAACAAAAACTGAAACTGGCAGTTTCCGTGAGCCAATGCTTATGCTGCCAAGACTGCAGCAAATTCTTTCTGTCCAAGCAAAGAAAGATGCTGCCATCTCTGAAAACAGTTTTCAAACCATTGAACTGTAAGAGTTTTCCCTGCTAAATGTTCACATTTGAACTTCCAAATGCTTTGTATTACTTTTGTGACACAGAATTTTCCACACCATGTGGGAAATAAGTTCAGGCTGAAATGAGTTTCTGCTGATCTGCAGCCCCTTCCTGGTGGCTTAGTAGCCTGGGATGTCTGCACCAGTGTTTTTGGAGGAAGAATGAATTAGGATGGAATGACATTATGCCTGGCTGCAAGGCCATTTTGTCTTAAGAGTAGCACAAAAGAGATAGACATTTACATCAGTGCTGTGCAAATGTAGATTCATTCTCCTTCTCTTTGACCACTTTGCATTCATCTTGATGGGGATAAGCATCCAGAAAATCCTTCATCCCTACTTCTAGCTGGGGATGGTTTTGTCATCCACAGCCTATTGCCTAGAAAAATGATGCAGGGAGGGTCTGGAGCAGCCTTTCTCAACCTTTTTACCCTTCAAGTGATTTTTCAGATTTCAGGGTACCCCTGTATTGAAAATATCATACCTACACCTTTTTTTAAAAAAAAAAATTCCTTTATACATGGGGAATACATTCCCAGACTTACTGTGGATACACAAAACTGTGGATAATAGCAAACCCTATAGAAATGTATGGTTTCCATCCCAACTTCTGGCGGAAGCAGAATCGCACTGGAGAACCTAGAAAATACCTAGAGAGGACATTTTTTTTTCAGATGTGGATAAGTGAAACCACAGATACTAGCCACGTGGATATGGGGGTTGAACTGTAATTGCTCTCTTTGCCACTTAGCACTGCCTATCAACAAAACTGATGTGTACAGAAGGGCCCAGTTGTGTTGCATAAAGAAGCAAGGCCCAGGTGAGTGCTGTAATACACTAGTAAGAAAATGGAAGGAGGACTGTAAAGATCTAGGTTCAAATCCTTACTCAGCTAGGTGTCTTTGGGCCAACTGTACTGTTTCAACTTGATGCACCTCACATGGTTGCTTTTAAAGACGTGCATGCTGCTTTTGGTTGCTTTTTAAAGACATGCATGACTTGGAGGAAGGTCAGGATTAAAAAGCAATCAATCAATCATTCTTTATTATGGCCTATTAAATAGCAATACAGATGTACAAGAAGTAACAATGCTCAACTCTCTTTGAACCCTAAAAATGATATGCCTTGCAGAGTATGGCAGCTAATGAACAGCTACAATAATATGCACATACACACTTCCAAAATGGACCCAAACATACATAATGACACTTCAGTGTTCTTTACCTCCACATTCCTGATGTACCTCCATTACTCAAATGGGACTTCTCACACTTTTGCCTCACCTACCCTGAAAGCGCCAGATTCTATCTGATCTTGGAAACTAAACAGGGTCAGGCCTGGTTAGTATTTGGATGGGGAATGGCCAAGGAATGCCAAGCACTATAGGCTGTATTTCAGAGGCAAACCATCTCTGAACATTCCTTGCCCAAGAAAGCCCTATGAAATGTATGGTGTTGCTCTGAGTCAACAGACAACTTGAAAGGACACACACAAGCTAGCACTTGACTGTCAGAATCAGGTACCCAGAAGGAGCCAGCTGTATAAGGAAGGTATAAAGAACTACAAGTGGCTCTCCCAGGGCACTGGTACTGTCTCCTCCCACTCCATCCACAATCCCAGTCAGACCTGGCAGCAAATGCTTCCTCTTTCTAAAGGGTCCCCTGCTTTATCTCCCTTGTGTGTCAGGATGGGCTCTTATAACAATGTCCTTGATGCATGATTAGACCAAAAGAGTCCACAAAAATGATCCAAGCATTCCATTCAACAGTGACCAGCCAAATCCTGCAGGGAAACTCAGGTGATGGAATTAATTGCACCCTGCTTTTCACCACCCCTACACACACACACACACACACACACACACACACAGCTTTTAATGCTGGAGGCTCCATTTAACCATGTCCTAAAAGGCTGGGAGGCTCCACACAGAACACCACAGATTTAACTCACTTTAAACTTGTGCACGGTTAAATCCCAATTCTGTGGGGTGAGGTTGCAGGCTGAGCAGCTTCATGCAAACCTCCTCCTTCCCCAAAGTGTCCTCTCTTCTCCCCAACCCACACTTTTCAGTTTGCACCTCCCTTTCTTCTCCATCTTCTGCCATCCTGCCATGCTCCAACTCTCTCCCCCAGCAGTGTATCCACCCTAGATATTTCGTAGATGACACCACTCATAGTAAGGCAAGGTGTGGCAAGCTGGAGAGGAAGATGCAACTGGTCGGGCACTCCTGCACCATTGGTGCCAACTCTCAACAGCCGCTCCATATGCAATGTTGGGCAGCAAAGACCAGTGAAGAGAGGCAAGTGGAGGCCAGAGCTGAGGAAAAACACTGCGGTGGGGGGGGGCAGAGAGAGAGAGAGAGAGAGAGACGGGGAAGGGAAAAGCTGAGCTGGTGCCCAGATAGGTCCTGCACAGAAAAGAGAGGGCAGGGCACTCTGAGGAGCCGGCGGAGGCAGCCTGGACACAGCTGGGTCCTAAAGCCCAACAGATCTCATTACTATTTCTCGTGGAACCCCTAGCCATATTCACGGAACCCTAGGTTTCTGCAGAACCCCATTTGAGAAACGCTGGTCTGGAGGGATGTGATTCCCAAGAGGGTGCAGTCTGGCTCCTCTCTTTAAGGCAGAACAGGCTAGAATCCAGCCTCTTTGCTCTTATGCTGCCGCCCCACCATCCCTGCTTATAGCATGAGCTACAACTAGTTTCCTTCAGGGGCTGAATAAGAATTTTTTTACCATGCCATATTTGGCTTTGTGCATAGGCACTCTACCTACTCCATGCTGTATCAGGCTTCATCCATCAGGTTTGCTTTTTGTCACAACTGGTGGGATTTGGGCACTTTAACAGATAAGTGCCACACCCACCAGTATTCAAGGTACTCCCAGGGGCACTGGAGTGGGAGGGACCCTCACCCACATGCGGGTGAAGTGGGAGGTTCCTTGCTGAAGGCTTGAACACTCTTCAAGAGTGCTAACTAGTGCCACTTGAAGGAATAGTGGGGGCCTTCACCGCCCTTTAAGAGAGATGGGCAGTGATGAACAGAGAAGGTCCCCTTCCCTGTTCAGAGCCCGTGGAGGCAGCTTACCTCAGGAGGTTTGGCCTCACTGGGCCTTCCCTAATCCAGTGCCAGCACTGCTGCATTGCAGATTCCTGTTAAATAAAATTGTGGCCAGTTCTAACCCAACATTATTGCCCTGTGTCATCATTCCTAGTGGGAGAGCTATCAAAGTTCTCTGTTATAATTTATTTGATGGAATGACTGGATGGCAAAGACCAGAGACCAAGGGTTTGAGGCTTTGCTATCTACACACATAATGTTGGTGGGAACATTGTGAACTGCTTTGGGGACCCTGGTCTTCAGCTCTACTAAGTAAATAAAATCATTTGTACATCATATATTATAATATTAATGCATTTGTTTAGCCTGTAGATGGATATACCCTTTTTTTCTGAGAAGCTGCAAATCTTTAAGCAACTCTTCAGACACAGACTTTGGCAGGTGTTTTTCCCCATTACCCTAAGATACAAAAGTCTATTTAAGAGTTCATCAGGCATGTGGCTGGCTCCTCAAATAATCTTTCACCTATCAAAATGATGTCGATCTTTCTTTTATCTTGAAGCACTAGGTGGAGGAGAATGCTTACGCTAGTCACACACATTTGCCAATTATATCAATGTTTCCCAGTGGAGAGGGCTCCAGAGCACCCGTATGCTTGGGTTGTCCCTCCCACTTGCTCCCGGTAGGCAGGATACAGAGACTCTTATTTTGAAGAGCCTGACCATCAGTGGTGTCATCCGGGAGGGACGACCCCTCTGCTGGCCAGTCTGTTTCCTGCCTACGCTCCTGGTAGGACATCTTTCCTCCTTTGTCCTCTCTTTGTCTCCCTCACATGTGGCTGATGCCATTTTAAAAACTTTTTAAAACTTTTTTTAAAAAAGAGATTTTTTCTGTCTAACATCTGCCAGCCCACGAGGGGGGATTAGGAGATGGGGACAACGGAGGACATCGAAGCGGTGATCGAGGCTGTGGTTAATAGCAATCACTGACTAACAACGGGGGGCTGGCACACCAGAGCCCCCAGAAGCGGATCAGAACAGGACAAGCGGAGGAGGCTCCGGAGAGTCTGCAAGAAGCAATGGCGGCAAGAAGAGGCCGGGCAAGGGGGGGAAGACCCCCACTCCAGCCGTCACTGGCTGTGACCCAGCCCCTCTCCACTGGAACAGGCGTGACTGTGGGCTGGGGGAGGGCACCGCCACTTGGCCTAGGAAGACCCAGGAGGCGTGGAACGTCCCAACGCCTGGGACGAACTCTGCTGCAGTAGTGCCTCTGGTGACCCCCCCAATGACGTGGGACAAGATCCGGGCACCGTGAGTGGGGCACAGGCCCCAGGGACGGGACCTCTGGGGGTGGGAGAGCTAGCAGCCTTTCCCATATGGCTGGAAGGAGTCCTGGCCAGGGAGGAAGCAAGGTGGCTGGTATACTCCATTACCCAGCCAAACCTTGGGGGCACCAGCGCCCAGACCATGGGGAGGATCGGGCCCCTTCAGATCGCCCCTGGACACAGTTGCTGCCATGCAGCTTCTTCCCCCCGCGCGTACGTGCCCATTGTGGACATCAGCCCCCATCACGAACTTCTCCCCCCCCCCGCACAGCCAACCAACACGGGTACCGCTCCCCCCACGCATCACCCACCCAGACCCCACAGCCCGGCTCTAGCACATAAGGACCAGGCTGCTGATGCCACAAAAAAGAGACAGAAGGGTGGCAAAGGGGGTGGAACCACCAAGGGGAAGACCAAGCGTCCACGCCTCCAGACGCAGATGGCGGGGGAGGGGGGCAACGTGGAGCCTGTACCTGGCACTAGTAAGGGGGTTACCAGTCTCACCAGGCCACTCAGCAAGGAGGAGGAGGATGACTGGGAGCAGGAAGGGGGCGTGCGCCCCCCCCCCCATTGTGGACAAGCGGGCTAGAGAAAATGAGGATGATGAAGACGTCATATCCCTGTACACCTCGGGGAAGGACTCCAACAGCAACCAATCAGACCGTGAGGAGGGCAGATTATCGGAGGAGGACATAGAGGGGACAAACTACGCATGACCCTCGACACGCCATTTTTCCCCTGAGGACTTTTCAGTGATATTCAAAAAGACAGTCAGAACTCTGGGTCTGAGCCTCCCTACTGCCCCACAAACACAGATGGATCCAGATCTTCCGGAGATCTCTGGGGAATTTTTTCCAGAATCCCAGCCAGTGGCATTGGAGATGCCTGTACCTGCGGCAGTAATGCGCTTGATCTACGACGAATGGAAGGCACGGGCTGTAGCCAAACCACAACCTTCTATCGCAAAGAGACTGTACACCCTCCCCAAGAAGGTCATGGGGAAACTACAAGTCCCTCTCATTGACACACCGGTGTCAGAATTGTTCTCTTTTGCAATTTTTTGCAAGGACAGGGAAGAGGCCCTGAAGGTTCCAGAGGACAGGCGAATGGACCTGGCCCTGAGATGGGCGCATGAGGCTATATCGTTAGCTACCAGGGCCTCAACCACGGTGACTAGGACGCTCTAAAGGACGCTCTAAAGGACGTTCCTAGATCACAGACAAGAATTCGCCAGGATCTCAACAAGCTGTCTAAGGTCTCAGCCTTCCTAGCGGACAGCACCCCGGATTCCGTGCAGTTCTGCACAAGAGCCCAAGCAGCAACGGTGGCGGCCAGACGACAGGTATGGCTGAAGTCCTGGAACGCAGACTAGTCCAAACAGAACTTGGTCTCATCGCCATTCCTCGGAGAGAAGCTATTTGGGGAGTCGCTGGAACCAATGCTAGTGGAAGATAAGGACAAGAAGAAGAAAACACTCACCTCCCATAGGAGAGAGGAGAAAAGACACTCCAAGCGCTATCACTCCTTTCGTTCAGCCGGCAACCACCAGTCAAGTGGAGGCTCTTCGAACCAGTTGGGCTCCAGAGATGGCAGATCCCAATGTCCACACTGGGGAGAGAACAGATACCATTGCAGAAATCAACAGGGAAGAGCGGGAAAGACTTCACACGCCCAGCCCGCCAAGCAGAGCTCCATATCTCAACAATGACAATTCCACCCGGGTGGGAGGAAGACTGCAGGCATTTGTGGGGGCTTGGGAAAACTCTACCTCGGAGGGGTGGGTCCTGCAATCTATCCGTCAGGGGTACCGGATAGAGTTCTCCCGACTTCCCCCACAGTGGTTCCTACCGACACCGGTCCACAGGAACGACCGCAAACAATCCCTGATGCAGGAAGCCATTCAACGTCTCTTAGAGATGGGAGCCATAGAGGAGGTTCAAGGATCACAACAGGGAAAGGGCTGTTATTCCATACTATTCTTAGTGCCAAAAAAGAACGGTACTTGGAGAGCGGTCCTGAACCTAAGGGGAGTAAACAAATTTGTCAAGAAAAGAAAGTTCAGGATGGAAACCTTGAAGCATATCCTGGAGGCCATAAGACCAGGGGATTATCTTTCCTCTCTGGATTTGCAGGATGCGTATCTTCACATCCCAATTCATCAGGACCACTGCAAATTCCTGTGTTTTTGTTACAACAACAGACACTACCAATACAAGGTTCTCCCCTTTGGACTTTCCTCGGCCCCCTCACCAGGGTATTCACGAAGATCCTGGTGGCATTAGTAGCTTCCTGGAGACGCTCAGGAATACATGTATATCCCTACTTGGACGATCTCCTGATCCACTCCCAATCCAAACAGGGAGCGGAACGGGACCTCTCGTACATTATGGGATCACTCCAGCATCATGGTTTCCAGATAAATATGGAAAAGAGCTCCCTGATCCCATCCCAACAGATACAACACCTGGGGGCACTAGTGAGTTCGACAGAAGGCCAGATCCGACCTCCCACAGAACGGAAATTCAGGCTGCAACGCAGAAGACTCTGGAGGCAGCCAGATCGGACATCATGCACCTGGCACACCTACAAGGTCGCATGATAGCAGCAATAGACTGTGTCCCATGGGCAAGATTTCATGCCAGGGTACTTCAGTGGTTTCTCCTACCCTTCCAGGAGGAAATAGCCAACAGGAGACATCAGACAGTGAGACTCCTGAAGGAGGTCAGGCGGTCATTGCAATGGTGGCTCTCACCAGCGATTTATAGGGATCACCAGTTTTCGATCCGGGACAGGATCCAGATCACCACAGATTCCAGCCTCCGGAGATGGGGAGCACACTGCAGAACTCATCTGACACAGGGCAGATGGATGACAGAGGAAGCGACGCACAGCATCAATTGGCTGAAACTGAAGGCGGTCAGAATAGCTCTGAAGACCTTTGCACACCTAATCAAAGACAGGTCGGTGTTCATACGTACAGACAACATCGCAATGAAAGCGCACTTAAATCACCAGGGAGGTTCCAGGTCACGAACTCTCATGGAGGAGGCGTCACGCTTGTTCTCCTGGGCCGAGAAACATCTGGTGATGATATCAGCGAAGCACCTTCAGGAAGCCCTCAACTGGAAGGCGGACTGGCTCAGCCGGTCAGACATAGACCAAGGGGAATGGAGCCTGCATCAGGAGGTGTTCAATGACGTAGTTCAGGCACTGGGCCGTCCGGAGATAGACCTGTTCACCTCACCTGTGAACGCAAAGCTTCCCCTTTTCCTTTCCAGATACCTGTCAGAGGAGGCATTGGACATAGACGCTCTGACATCTTCTTGGTCACAAACTCTACTTTACGCCTCCTCCCCCCGGTTCAACTGATTCCCAGATTGCTCAACAGGATTCAAGCAGAAGAGGCAGAGGTCATACTAGTTGCCCCAGAATGGCCCCAAAGGGCATGGTTTCCAGATATTCTGGAAATGCAGGTGGACTCGATGCCTCTACCACTTCGGGTAGACCCACCGTCTCAGGGCCAGGTCCACCACCCGGACCTGGCCTGGCTTTGGCTCAGCGCATGGAGATTGAATGCCAGATGCTGACGTCACAAGGATATTCTCGCCCGGTGGTAGGTACAATTCTGGCATCTAGACAGGAATCCACCCAGCGGATTTACGAGTACACCTTTCCGGTGTTTCGACGATGGTACAGACACAAAGGACAGGACTTCAGAGAGGTCACAGTCCCACTGTTATTGGACTTCCTTCAGGACGGGGTCGACTCTGGACTCCGACCAAATACAGTTAAAAGACAGGTCGCAGCAATAACATCATTCCTGTCCCCAGAAGAAGTAACAACGGTATCATCACACCCCCATGTGCGTCACTTCATCAGGGGCCTTGCAAACCTGGCTGCACCAACGGTACATCGTTTTCCTTCATGGGGCCTCCATACAGTGTTGAAGGCCCTAACGGTACACCCGTTCGAGCCGATTCGGGAGGTGCCACTGAAATTCCTAACATGGAAGACTCTTTTCCTGGTGGCCATCACGTCAGCTCGTAGAGTGTCTGAATTGGCGGGCCTGTCAATCAGAAGAGACTTAGCATCTTTAGACAGGAGTCAGTAGTCCTCTGACTACGCCCAGACTTCAAACCAAAGGTAGATTTGGCCTTTCACAGAGCCCAGGAGGTGGTCCTTCCCTCCTTCTGCCCCAGACCAGAAAGGGAATTGGAAAGGATATGACACACTCTGGACGTACGCAGAGCCCTCAGAGTATACATTAAGAGAACCTATTGTCATTTCACCAAGTGTAAAATTATTTTTTCTCTTCCCTCATATATGCATCCTTTTTAAACACGATAGTGCAGGAAAGATCATAGTACTAAGAAACAGCTTTCTCATGCTCAGCTTATTTTTCCTCTTTCCTGCACTGTCCTTTTTAAAGTGAGAGGCTTGCTTTACTGTGGCCTAGGTGAGGAGGAAGAACCATAAATAAGTACCAGATCTTTCTTTTGGCACCCCACACTTTATTTTTTCAGCCACAATGACCTAACCACCATTTCACTTCTCCATGTTGTGATCTCAAGCTGCACATCCCATTCCACAACTGTCATGTTGAGAGAAACAGCACCCACTTGTCTCTGTACAAAGAGCTACCAATCTACTTCAGCAGTCTCATTGTGGGTCACAGTAGTCAAATTTGAATGCAGTGGCACTTTTCTTCCCTTTGGACCTAGATCTGTCCTGAACGAATATATCTCTTGGCTTCTAACCTCTTTCAAAAATTAAGTATTGTTGCAAGACCTTGGTGCACACATAGGAGCTAAGCATTTCCATGTACTTTGAACTCTTAAATAAAGAAAAAGCAGTTGTCTGCAAAGGCCAGATTATGTCTCCCCAGATACGTGAATCAGGTTCTTGAGTTGTATGAAGGCCAGAACAAAGGCCCCATCTACATGATGGAAAATAAAATCCATTTGGGGGGTAAAAAATCCAAAAAGGCAGCTATTAATATGCATACGATCTGCCTACATGATTTTTACCCCCCCCTAAACTCCGTATGACCCCCCCTTGCCCAGCTGGCTGGAGTGAGCGATCCAAGTGGCGGTTTTAAATCTCCGGCCACTTTTTATTTTATTTTAAAAGGTGCCTGTTTTGCAGACTGTCGGTTTTCCCTATTTACAATGTAAAATAAAAAACGAATATATGTAAAAATCTCCATTTCATGGACTTACCAGTCTCTCGCTTAGCCGGGAATCCAACATGGCAGCCACTCCCAATTCCCCTCTTTGCTAGCCCTGCCCCCTGTGCTCAGCCAGCCAATCAGATTACACTGCCTATTCATATGTGTGCGAACGGGGTGTACAGACCGTCAATAATACGAACGGCTGTACAGATTTTAGCTCAAGATTTGCTAATCCTCCTGAATACTGAATCCACATAGTTTATGGGGGATTTGCTAGCCCCCCTTCCGAAAGACACATATGGATCCAAATGGCCGTGTGTACACATGATCGATCTTCCGAACTCCGTACTTTTGTTTTTACTGTGTAGACAGCCCCAAAGAGAAAGGTACATGTAGCAGTCTCATGTGATATTATCTCACTTACTTAAAACATCTGTCTCTGTGTCTTCAACTTACTACTCTGTGTTCAGTAAATGAACCCCTCTGCAGTATTACTGCAAAGGGAAGTGACCTGAGACATGTGGTATGGATGCTGTTCCCAGTGTATCCCTTGGCTTTATTCTGACACAGACTTGTTTTTGTTGATCCAGTAAACAGGATCCATAGTAATGCCTTTTAACCCCAACACAATGAACAATTGTGAGTGCAAAGGGGGTGAGAGGACAGAAATGAATTAAAGCAGAAAATATAAATTTATTGAAAGACGATAATACAATAAAAATATATAATGACATATCAATTACTCTGAAGGTTCCCAGAAAGGGGAAGAAGGAAGGCTAGAGATTAACTGGGAGTTAGACACAATATGACTTTTACCTTCAGAGGAATGGACAAACTGAGCTTTCCATAAAGACGTGTATAAACCTTTGACTGCCCCATTCTCAAGAGGCATCTGTCATCCAGATCCAAATTCTTATCTCAAGCTGGGAGTATAGCATGAATCTATTAGAACTCCCAGTGGTGAAACCTTTGCTAGTAACATTCAGTGGCAACTATATGTTGCTACCAGAACCATGACAGCTATATGCTACTTCCAGAACCCTGGGTAGCCTCTGATACTGTTTGATGGAAAATGACAGCTAAAGTCAGCTGTTTCCTAATATCTTCCTTATGAGTGTTTTTGGTTGTATTTTCATAGGCAATACAATGGTATACTAGTCCGATTTAGCAGGGATCTTCTTACACTCCAAAATGAGGGATTCTTATGTTCTAGGATGAGATAAAGGCAGCAGATGTGTTGGTTTCTATGGAAATCATATCTGCCAAGGCATATCTAAGCATTGTGATAGTAAATAGCATAGAAACATAAGGAAAAAAAATTCAAGTTGATGCTCACCACTAAATCTTGTGATAGAGGATTAATTTAACTATCTGCTAATACTTTCATTAATATGTCCTGATTCTCACACAGTTAAGCCTTATTGGATCACCCTGGGTTCTAATATTATGAGAATTATAAAGATCCTTCTTCTCCAATTTGTCAATATCAGCCATAATTTTATAAAAATGTATACAGTAATCTATGTTCCCACTTGCCTTTTTTCTAAGCTAAAAAGCCACAATCATTGTAAAAATTCTACATTGGAATTTGTTCCAAGCACTGTAGCCTCCCAGTTTCCATAGCTGGTCTACAGTTGGTTGTATGCTTTTTAAAGAGGGACCTTCAAGAATAATCTATTATTTAATGTTAGATGTGCATTCAAAAACAGATCTTAACACAGGTTTGCTAGAAATAAATTCCTCATGAGTTGTTTCCTAGTAAATGGGCATGGGACAGAAGTATTTGAGTGTATAAAGTGCTGAAGGACTTCTTTATAGCCTTCAGTGACTACTAAACATTAGAAGGCATTCAAGGGAAACTGAATGGCCACTTAATTTTTTTAAAAACAGAAAACAAGTGCTTTCAGGATTTATGAAGTAGTGTTGTAGGCATTTGAAGAGCAGCTAACATGAGACACCTTTGTAGTAGCAGAGCTAGTGAGTTCTTCTGGGATTAGTTGGTTGAAGCCAACTATAAATAGTAAGATTTGAGTTCCATTATGTAGGAAATCAAGAATCTCTATTGAGTGCCAGCTGGAGGTGCGGGAAATGGCCATAACCACAGGAACAAAACAGCCTTGCTGACATGTCCCTTCTTTTCTTAACCTGTCTCTGTGTTAACTTTCATGGTTTCATAAAGTACTTGAGAAGAGAGCAAGTACTTTCACAGTACAGTAGATGCTGAAACAGAGTTCCTGAAAGCTTGTCACTTGATTAATGGATGTTTTGTAACAATACGTACTGCTCTCCTGATAGTCTGGTTTGTTTGCTGGCTTTTGTTTGCTCAGCAGGCAGCCAAGCTAAAAGGAAAACTTTTACCCTGGAGCAGAGTGAAGGAAAAAATGTTAGGGGAGAAGAGGTATGTAGAGAGAGATGACCTATTACTGTTGATGGTCAGTTTATTTGTGTGTGTGGTGGGGGAAGAATTTATATTACATAAGCTCTGGTTTTATTGTGTATTTTTAACAACAACACTTTGCCCCCAGTTACACTGCCTTTCTCCCTCTTCTACTGTGAAATTAAAACTGATTGTCTGTGAGGTACAAGCAGTTTCAAAAGTATGAAATGCTTGCTTCTTCAATCCCACAGTTTCTAACAGTTGTCAAGGAATTTGTTCAAGCTTACTCAATTTGTAAGAATTCCAGGATATAAATATACAATTAGTGGAACAAGTCCACCTGCTATGACTTGGCATTCAGTCATGTTTCTGCAAACAATATACAAATCATACTAACTGCCTGCAAGAAAATATGCAAAGCAGAATACTGTCTTTTCCTGGTGCTGTGAAATTTTTCAAACCTTTGATTTTCCTGGCATTTTGAAAATAGAAACATTTTAGTAACCATTTGGTTCCAGTATAATCAATTGAAAATTTTAGTAATCATTTGGTTCCAGTATAACGAATTCTGTCTCAGGCCATGAGACAGAAATGTATGAAAGGAAAACATTTTTAAAAAAAAGTTTTTAAAAAGGACTTGTTTTCTGTTTTAAATTATTGTTGTCCGTAGCTAATTTAAAGTTGAATGTTTCGTTGACACAGAAAACAGTTCAAAATAAGAAGTGTCCATTTGTTTTACGAGATAATCAAATTAGACTCAAATTAGAATTTGCCATCCTTTCTCCATCTTTCCATAACATAATTTTAAGTTTAGACATTAGTATGATGTCTCAAATTCTAGAATGTGTGTCAAGATTTTAGAGGGCTTGCTTTGTTTCTAGTGAAATACAAGACTCACTTTTGTACAAGACAATGGTGATGAAATAAATTATAAGTCTTTGTACTATGGCGTGCATATGTTCCAATATCTGTTGCATTATCTCTATTGAAATTGAATGTGTCGATTGTATAGACCTTGTGCAACTTATGTTAGGTGTCATTTATATATTTTAAAATAATTTGGTTAAAACTAGAGAAGATTTCCCCAAATCCAGTGTCTTTTGGTACTATATGTTTTTTTAACTCATTTGTTCTAAAAAGAATAGTTCCCACCAATAAATAACATATATTATTTAGTATAATCTCTCTGAATATCTGAAGAATTCAAACATAGACATAGCCATAGCTCCTGATACTCTAGCCTAAATCTGAATGTTTAAGGTACAATTGGGATTTTTATTGTGCTTTATACTCATTGTTCCCAATCTGTGGAACTCCCTAAGAATGGAAGCTAGATTGTCTACCACCTGTTGTCCTCCTGGCAGCCAAGGAGTTTTTACTTAAATACCTGTACACATTTGTCAATACCTGTACACATTTGTCAGTTAAGCTCAGTGACTGTAAAATATGCTTCTAGCTTCTACTAGAGGAAGGGCAATTTAACCAAGTATCTCTTTTGAGTCCAGCCAGTGCTAGTATTCCAAGACATCAGTGCCCTAATTATCCTGAAGAAATTTAGGATGGTCACCATCAGTAGGTTTCTGAGCTCCATCAATTGCTCAGAAAAGAACTGGTTTGCTACCATAGTTCTACATGACATATGTTTCCATGTTGCCACCAGACAGTCTTACTGTTTGTTGCTTCCATCAGTTCACACTGGGAGGTGATTGTACTCATACATCATTTTTCAGGGACAGCACTACTGTATAGTTGCAGGCACAGATGATTCTAGTGAGCAAGAGAAAAACAGGGAGCTGAATGCTTGTGCAGACTAACTTCCTTTGATTTTCCCATCCCCACAATTCAACACTTCAACATTCTACATGATTCATGCATCCTGGGAAAACCGTTGGCCATGCTCATTATTTATGGTCTTAATTTACACATTTGTGTGTTCCTAGGGTGGCCTCCAAATATATAGAAGCTACTATCTTAGATGCTCACACACACACACACCACACACACACACACACACACACACCGTATATATATGCTACTATTGCATTGCTAGACCAATGGCTATTGACTTTCCAAGTTCACTATTAGATGTTCCTTAATAAATACATAACAACACAATGCTTTATGAATATTTTGTTCTGTTTCATGTTTTGCAGAAATGGAAGGAAAATGAAAGTGCTTAAACAGGCTTTTTCTTCTCTATTTCTGACTTTAACCTTAAAACACAATTAATTGTCTAAGCCTAAGTATATAAATGTCTTAGTGGGAAAAGAGCCATTGTTAAATGTTGAGACAAGTCTGTTTTTAAGAAAGTCTCAAAGGGAAAGAAAACTATTCTGGCAGCTCAGTTGATCTAAGTGGAAAATAGACATGAGGAGTGTAATCAAATGTACAGATCTGTAATAAAATATTTTGTTTGTCCCCCAATGCAGCATTTGACTGCATTTGGCCATTTGGTGAGGGGAAAATATAAGTGTTTTGTGGACTACAGTTTTCAGAATATAGAGAAAAGTGTCTGAATAACTGAAAAGGCTGAACAATTATTGACATCCTGCTAAAATAGTGTTTCCCTCCTCCCCTGTTTCTGACTGCTGGCATCTGTAGAAATGTTCAGCTAATGGGGGAAGGGATAAAAGCTCAAATGCTAGTTTTATCCAATAGGAAAAGCTGCCTCCTTTGTAATAAGGTTTGTCATGTGGTTACATATCCTAATTAATTTTGTAGAGATGTAGGGTTCAAAGGGTAATTAAATTGAGTTCTTCTGCTATTAAAAGTTGCATAACTGAACCTAACAATCATAATTGGAATTTTTGTAATTGATTGAAAGGGAGTCGGGGGGAAACCCAACAACCTAGAACATCCTAGAAAAGTCCTCAAAGATAGTAGAGGTTGTTTAATTAAAACACTGGTCAGAAATCTGTTGAATAGGAGTAAGTCTTGTGTGGCACATTTGTGAAAGAGAAATATGTCACATTACTGTAGCAGCTTTTCAGTTATGGCTAAAAGCAGGGAATTGCTTCGGATGGGTATTCAATGGTAAGTGTTTATCAACAAGAAAATTCCAGTATCTCCTCTGCTTCTGCTCTTCTGTTGTTGTAAGATCATTGCTATGGATTCTGCTACATTTTAATTTTGATTGCCCCTGCCTCCCAATGTTAGAACTTCACAAGTAGCATTAACTTTCTGGTAAACAGTCAGGATGGATTTATCACAAAGGGCTTTCAGGTGTGGTCAAAGAATATCTGAATGAAGAGACAACTGTCCATGTAATATCTACTATCACAAACAATAAAAGCTGGGATCAGTAAGCACCCAAGGTCTGGACCTCACCAGCTGCATCCAACACTGTGCCTTGGCCATTGTCCCCCCCCCCCCCATTTAAAAAATAAATTCAAAATGCCCTGACACTGTGGGAACTGGGGAAGCATTTCATCACCTCTCCCACCCTAATCATGGTGGGTTTTTTATGCCTTAGAGAGGCCTTCTTCTGAAACAGGAAGTGAGCTGGAAGTGACCAAGGGTGAATGTGACAAGATTCCCCCCTCCCCCAAAAAAAACCCAGACACTGTGGTGGACATTTTGACTTTTAAAAAAAATCTTAAAAGATAGGGGTGGGAACCCTTCGTGGGCCACAAAAACAGGCTTTGGGTCACATTTTTCCCACACCTGACTTAAAGGGATTGCATTCAGCTGAGCAGAGTGAATGATTGAGATACAAGATAAGATATTTTTAAAAAACATTTCTAGTTAGTAGCATCAAGGGATTTCAGGGTCTTTAAACATCTTAAAGGCCATCTTTTGGGAGTCCTTTAGTTGTATATTCCTCCATGACAGGGATTGGACCAGATGGCCCTTCTGGTCTTTTCCAGTTCTGTGATTCTGTGTTTCTGTTCTTTTTTTCCTTTGGGTGTTTCACATAAATGACTTTAGTAAAATATTGGTTTCTATATTAAGAATAAGATTGTAACTTGAGTCTTGAATACTGGATGTGCATTTGTGGAAAATAAGCTACGCTTTGGTGCGTTTCTGTGGAAAATCTGTTTTATCAGTTCAGAAGCCTACATGAGGGTAAATGGTATAAGCCAAGATAAAGTCTGTTGTTGTAAGCTGCCTTGAATTCCATGCTGAAAGAAAGGTAGAATATAAATTAATAAAATAAAATAAACTCAAGTGATGTGTATTACTCAGAATACACATACAAGAAGAAGAGATTTCTGTGCTTAGGAAACACCCAAATGCTTCAAAAAGGAGAAAGAAGAAGGTCAGCAATACAAAGATAGAATATGGAGATTGAGCAAAGATAAAACAAAAGGCAAATATGCATTTATTTCTGTTGCGTACAGTGTGGGGATTAAATCTGTAATCAGTTTCTGCCAAAAACATTTGGTTGTAAAAATTGGAGGCATGGTAAGAAAAAAAAAACAGGAAGTCTAGAAAAAACATTTTCATTTTTAATGGTTTAATAAAGGATTATTAAAAGGTTCTTTGATAATAAGAATTTTACCCACTGGACATTTATCAAGAGTTGATAGAGATGGCCAAGTAGGAAGCATCCAGTTCAAATAGCCTGATCCAATGAGTTCCCATAAACTGCTACAGTGCAAATTGAAACTTTTATTGCTGTAATCCCCTGTTAAGGGCCTTGCCTGGCAGAGCTACACTGTGTAGGCTCCTGGATGAAGTTCTGTCTCAGTAACCCTCCATTGTACTCCTGTGCCATGGTGATGTCCTAGTGCCATATAGAGAGGCTAGTTCCTTAAGTCAGCAGTTCTTGAAGTCCTCTTTAGCCTGTGTGGACTGTGAAATGAGCTATATAGGATTAAGTTGTGATGTGTCAAGAGAGTAATAATTGAAGTGCAAATTTAGAAAGAGATTACTTATGCTGTTAATCTTCTCTTATAATATTGACACATCCAAATGAAACAAAGGATAGCATGGAAACAGAGAGAGCTTTACACAGTTCATGAGGTTTCCTGTTCCTTGGGAAAACTGTTATTGGTGTTCACATGCTTGTACAGTATTGTTATTCATATTATGTGACTTCATGTTGACTTTGATTTATAGGCTTTTCTTGGCATGGTTTATTCAGAGATTGCCTTCCTGTCAGGCTGAGAGAGTGTGACTCAAAGTTACCCAGTGGGTTTCCGTGGCTTCAAATCATAGAATCATAGAATTGTATAGTTGGAAGAGACCACGAGGGCCATCCAGTCCAACCCCCTGCCACGCAGGAAATCACGATCAAAGCATCCCTGACAGATGGCAATCCAACCTCTGTTTAAAGACCTCCAAGGAAGGAGACCCCACCATGCTCCGAGGGAGTGTGTTCCACTGCTGAACAGCTCTTACGGTCAAAAATAGTGCCACTGTCAAAAAGTTCCTCCTAATGTTGAGGTGGAATCTCTGTTCCTGGAGCTTGCATCCATTGTTCCGTGTTCCAGTCTCTGGAGCAGCAGAAAACAAGCCTGCTCCATCCTCAACGTGACACCCCTTCAAATACTTAAACAGGGCTATCATATCGCCTCTTAAGCATCTTTTTCCAGGCTAAACATACCCAGCTCCCTAAGTCTCTCCTCATAAGCAGGGCCAGTTTAAGGGATTTGGGGGGGGGGCTGCAATGCTTTATTTTGGGGGGCCCATATGTTTATCTCAGGTCAATGTAACCTAACCTATTCACAGTACAGGATGTTCAGATTACAGTAGGACCCCAGTATCCACAGATTCATTATCCACGGGACACAAAACAGCACACCTACCATAGAGTCTTCCTAGAAAATGTGTCATCCCTAGCCATTTTCTAGGCCCTCCAAGGCAGCTCTATGGTATTTTAAACCAGAAGTTCCATTATTTTCAATGACGTTCACTATTATCCACAGTTTTCAGAATCCATGCCCGCACAGAACCAGTCCCCAGTGGATAAGGGGGACCTACTGTATTACATAATTTGCCACCAATAATTTAGTTTAAAAACTATATTATAGGCACTAATAAAATATTTTTGTTAATTAGCAATTAACATAATTTTGTAGATTTCCTCAAAAAAAAAAGTAGACTACAAGCTAAACATGAGTTAGCAGTGTGATGCAGCAGCAAAAAATGCCAATGCGATTCTAGCCTGCATTAATAGGAGTATAGTGTCTAGATCAAGGGAAGTAATAGTGCCACTGTATTCTGCTTTGGTCAGACCTCACCTGGAAGGCTGTGTCCAGTTCTGGGCACCACAATTCAGGAATGGTATTGAGAAGCTGGAATGTGTCCAGAGGAGGGCAACCAAAATGGTGGGAGGTCTGGAAGCCATTATGCCCTGTGAGGAGCAGCTTAGGGAACTGGGTATGTTTAGTCTGGAGAAGAGAAGGTTGAGAGGTGACATGAGAGCCATGTTTAAATATTTGAAGGGATGTCATACTGAGGATTGAAGCAAGCTTGTTTTCTGCTGCTTCAGATACTAGGACATGGAGCAAAGGATTCTAACTCCAGGAAAAGAGATTCTACCTAAACATTAGGAAGAACTTCGTGACAGTAAGAGCTGTTCAGAAGTGGAATGCACTGCCTGGGAGTGTAGTGAAGTCTCCTTCTTCGGAGGTTTTTAAGAGAGGCTGGATGGCCATCTGTCGTGAGGGCTTGGATTATGTGTTCCTGCAGGGCAGAAGCCGATCGGATGGGATGGCTGTTGGGGTCCCTTCCAGCCCTGTGATTCTATGATTCTAGGCTGCATTCAGAGATTAGGAAAGTTACTTTTGGATTACATCTCTCAGAATCCCCCTGTCAGCACCCTTCTGAAGGTCTGGTTGCATTGTTCCTTTTCCAGCATTCTCTAGCCCAGTGGTCTTTGAACAAAGGCTGGATGGCCATGCGTCAGGGATGCTTTGATCGTGATTTCCTGCATGGCAGGAGGTTGGACTGGATGGCCCTTGTGGTCTCTTCCAACTCTACAATTCTATGATTCTATGATATCCTCACAGGGGGTCCACAAAGGCTTGAAGGCTATTTGGCCCACCTCCTCCCTGTAGTGGAACAGCCATGTGACAGGAACCAAGGCAAAGGCTGACTGGCTTGGCCTGTACATTGCCATTCAATCCACTCCAGCCACAAACATGCAGGAAGAAGCAAGAGTGCCTCTGAGGGAAAGTTTAATTGGATGGTGTAATTGTATTTTTGTTGTTGTTAGCTATTATTATTAGCTATTATTATTAGGGTTTTAATTCTTGAGTTAAGTCTTGGGGCAAAAAAGATATTTAAAGGGGGTCCCTGGTAAAGAAAAGGTTAAGAACCACTGCTCTAGGCCAATGCCTCTCACATAACACTAATGCGATACTGGTGTTTTAGTGACAACAATAAAACCATTGTTCCCAGTAATATTCTCCAATTTTTTATTTATATTCTTTATATTTTTCTGTTAAAAGAACCAGAGTGTTGTAGACGTTTCAGCATTGCCCTGTGAATGTGGAGACCAGGGTTTGGATCCTTACTCAGCCATGAATACCCACTGGCTGACC
This sequence comes from Gambelia wislizenii, assembly GCA_030847615.1. Taxonomy (NCBI): domain Eukaryota; kingdom Metazoa; phylum Chordata; class Lepidosauria; order Squamata; family Crotaphytidae; genus Gambelia; species Gambelia wislizenii. Next base: position 85,077,810 of record JAUMIR010000003.1, read on the forward strand.
TTGGGCAAGTCACACTTTCTCAGCCTCAAAGGAAGGCCAAGGCAGACCCCCTTTGAACAAACCTTACCTAGAAAACACCATGATAAGTTTGCCTTAGTCATCAATGACTTCAAGGCACATGAGCAAACACACACAAATTCCTTTTGCAGGTTGAACTCAGTTGGCAGCAAGGGGAGGAAGCTGAAGAAGACCAAGGGGGAAAGGGAGGGGAGAGGAACCAAGACAGGTTAACTGGAGGGGATCTATATGGAAGTTAGGAAAGGGAAGGAAGGAAGGAAGGGCGAGAGAGTGACAAAAAGTCAGAAAGAAGGGAGGCAAAGAAAGAAGGAAGGAAGGGAGAGAGAGAGAGTGGGGATAGAAAGAAAGAAAGAAACCTTTTCTGAAGATAGGGCAGGGGAGAACAAGAGATGACCCCCCTTCCCTCCACACTCACCCCTCTCCTGGATGGCTTGCCTTTTGACGATGATCGGAGAGGAGGGGGGAGGGAGGAACAAACTCCCTCCAGAATCCGCCACATAAAGAAAGCTCCATCTTTCACTTTCGCTTTAGCTTTCTACTGTAGTTTGGGAGATGCTGGTTGTTGTTTTTTAAAGCCAGTAGGAGTTTTTTTCAGAAGGAGGGTTAGGTCAGGATGGGGCCCCCCTGCCTGTGTGGGGCCTCCCGCAAATGCTGATTTGGTGGTATGGTTAAGCTGGCCCTGCTCATAAGGCATGGTTTCCAGACCTTTCACCATTTTAGTTGCCCTTCTCTGGACACGCTCCAATTTGTCAATATCCTTTTTGAATTGTGATGCCCAGAACTGGACATAGTATTCTAAGTGAGGTCTGACCAAGGCAGAATAGAGCAGCACTTTTACTTTCCTTGATCTAGACACTATACTTCTATTGATGCAGCCCAAAATCGCATTGGCCTTTTTAGCTGCCACATCACACTGTTGACTAATGTTTAACATGTGGTCTACTAGGACTCCTAGATCCCTTTCGCACGTAGTCTCATTCAGCCAGGTCTCCCCCATCCTATATCTATGCATTTCATTTTTCCATCCTAAGTGCGGTACCTTACATTTCTCCGTATTGAATTTCATTTTGTTAGCTTTGGCCCAGCTTTCCATTCTATCCAGGTCATTCTGAATTTTGATCCTGTCCTCTAGGGTATTAGCTATTCCTCCTAATTTGGTGTCATCTGCAAATTTGATACGTATGCCCCTAATTCCCTCATCCAAGTCATTGATAAAGATGTTGAATAGCACTGGGCCAGGACAGAACCCTGTGGCACCCCACTGGTCACATCTTTCCAAGATGAAGAGGAACCACTGCTGAGCACCCTTTGGGTTTGGCCAGTCAACCAATTACAAATCTATTTAACAGTTAACTTGTCTAGCTCACATTTTACAAGCTTGTTTGCAAGAATGTCATGGGGAACGTTGTCAAAGGCCTTACTGAAATCAAGGTATGTTATATCCACAGCGTTCCCTTCATCTACCAAGCTGGTAATTTTACCAAAAAAAGAGATCAGATTAGTCTGGCATGACTTGTTTCTCTGAAACCCATGTTGACTTTTTGTGATTATGTCATTGCCTTCTAAATGTACACAGACTCTCTGTTTAATGATCTGCTCTAGAATCTTCCCTGGTATTGATGTCAGACTAACTGGACAATAATTGTTGGGATCCTGTTTTTTTCCCTTTTTGAAAATGGGGACAACATTTGCCCTCCTCCAGTCTGCTGGGATTTCTACTGTTCTCCAGGAGTTCTCAAAGATTATTGCCAATGGCTCTGAGATTACATTTGCCAGCTCTTTTAATACTCTTGGATGTAGTTCATATGGTCCTGAAGATTTAAATTCATTTAGATAAGAAGGTATTCCTGTACTACCTCTTTGCTTATTCTGTGCTGGACGTCCCCTATTGTGTCTTCCTGGTCTCCTGGAGTCCTTATCTAACACTCAAGCTACTATAGTGTGCTGTATCATGCTGGCTCTCATGTAATTGCATGCATCTTCCCTTTTTACACAATCTTCATCACTATACAAATTCATGTTAAAGTAATAAACTGGAACTCATGACTTCACATAGGATTTGGCAAATTATTTCGTTATGACATTTTTATGTTTGGGGTGCAGTTGCAAGAAGGGTTCTCAAAAACCTTTAATTTCTGAAATTTCAGTAGTACATGCCAACACACAACTCAGGAAATTTCCCAGTATTGGAGTGAAATAACTGCTGCAACATTTGAAGAAATTGTGTAAATGGGTTATGCCCATTGTAGTTGTTTTTCTACAGCCTCACAAGATGTGGAGTCCTTAGCTCCATTTTTTGCAGGAGAAACAGAGTTATTACATTGGGGTTGTCTAAATGGTCAAAATAATCCTAATGGAATTTGTTGAGAATACAATCTGTCTGAATTGCAACCCACATCAATACACCATATTTGGAAGTGGGGCAGCAAAAAACTCCAAAAAGTATGCCGGGGAAACCATCGCAGCTTTTCCTGGAGTTTTTAAAAAGTTCTATGGGGAATGTGCATTCCCACTCATTGGGACAAGCGATTCGATTTGAATTGCTTTCCCATATGGGGGGAAGCACAAACCTGATTGGCCAGACAAGCACAGGGGGTGGGGCTTTCTAACAGGGCAGTTGGGGATGCCATCTTGGGTAGAGGGCATGCAAAGTTTATGGGGGCTGTAAAACCATTAAGACAAGTCACAGCTGCTGTGACTTGCTGAGCAATTTGTTTTTTCCAGGCTTCTATAGACAAGGCCACAATCTAAAAACTCTTTAAGTAGCCAAATAAGGGGGGGTATGCATTTTATATTTATTTGTTAACACTGGCTGGCATCTGATAGTGAGTAATGATGACAGAAGTCCCACTTATGCCATTGTAACCCGCTTTTTTGGTCACTGCAGAAATCTGTTCCAGATGGCCCAAATCCCCCATGCACTCCTTTTCAGCGGGGCAGTCCCCTGCCAGTATTTGTGGCAAGTGGGGGGAGCAGCTGAAAAGGGGCCAGCTATTTTTCTTTAGCAGGATACACAACAGTAATATCATCAACAGGGATCTGGGAGGTCCCTAAGGATGGATGTTGCAGTGTCCAACTAAAAGAAAATAGCTAAATGGTGGAAATAATCCTAACAGGAAGACAATCTCTACAAACAGACATTTGCATAAATATGTATCATTTGGAAGGGGGGCAGCCAAATCCACTGCAAACTCCATGTGGGAAGCATCCGGGGCTTCTCTCAGATTTTTTAAAAAGCTCCATACAACATGCAAATGTGCGATTGCTTGGACACTCGCATTCGCGTTGCTGCGAACAGGCAGTGTAATCTGATTGTTACTGATGAGCATGGGGGTAGGGCTGGCAAACAAGGAAAGCGCCTGCTGCCTCCATATTGGATTTTTAGCTAGGTGAGGGTCCGGTAAGTCAATAAAACAGTGATCTTATACTCTTGTTTTCTTTTTGTATATATGAAATACCGCATGTGCTTGCCACGGTAAACTGTTGTTTGTTTAAAAAAAATTGGCGGCAGATTTAAAACCGTAGGTAAATCACTCATGGTCACCATCTTGGCTAGGGCTCATGTGAAATTGGGGGAGGGGCTCTTTTGACTGTTTAGACAGGTCACAGCACTGCAAATGGCTGCTTTTTGGGGTATATGTGTGTGTGTATTGCCCTCGTATAGCTGAGACCTGAGTATGTCTCTTCTGCTCTTACTTGTTCTGCACTAACATGGAAATGGTTGTTCTGGGGCAGACACACTGAGAAGATGAGTTGGGGAGTTGCATCAAGACATGTATCATAGCTATAGGAGCCCTAGTGGCGCAATGGTTAAATAAATGCCAGGACTGCAAGCCACAAGGTTATAAGTTTGATTCCAGAGGGCTCCAAAGTTGACTCAACCTTGCGTAGGTCAGTAAAAGGAGTACCCAGCTTGTTGGGGCAATTAGCTAAAAAACATGGTAAACCGCTTAGGGAGTGCTTCAGCACTGATAAGTGGCACATAAATATCAATGCTATTGCTATTGCTATAGCTGCACATTGGAGATACGTCTCCTGGGGCTGGTTTACACGGCAGGTTTTATTGCGTTAAGTTGCGCTTTAGCGCTTTCCCGCATCAGTGGTGGGTAGTTTACACGGTATATGTTTACACAGCTATTTTTTGTGGCTCTTTGATTTTTTCTGCTTTGAGGTTCACACAGCCAAAAGTGCTGGGGGCATGGCCAAGCATTGGAGAGGGAAAGGAATGCCATAGGAATGTCTGCCCTGGCCCCAACTCCATGCTTAACAGCTTTTAGAGGCAGTCCCCTCCCCACTCCCTTCCCACAAATCAAACGGAAGGTTTTCCTCCTTGCTTAAAACAGCATTTTCTGCCAAATAGAGGAAAGCCAGAGAGAGAGAGAGAGGGAAAATAACAGCTTAGAGGCAGTCCCCCCACTCCCTTTCCACAATTCAAACGGAAGGTTTTCCTCCTTGCTTAAAACAACATTTTCTGCCAAATAGAGGAAAGCCAAGAGAAAGAGAGAGAGGGGGGGGGAATAGCAGTTCAGCTCTGCTACAGCCCTTCGTGAAATGGTTTCTCTCCCTCTCCCATGCACAGGATCACAGCTGACGAACTGAGCTTTTACATACTTTAAAAACAGCAGAGAGGATGAGAAGGAATGCTCCCTGACTGAAAATTGTTGGGAATCCTTTTTGTTTGCAAACTGGCTTGCAAAATAGCAGAGAGGATTTTTCAAAGTTTCCTCTAATCACTACTGTCTTTCCCTCCCTCCCTGCCCCTCTTTTAAGCCCACCCCTGCATCATCAACCAATCACAATGCAGCTCTGCTGTAACCCTTAGTGGAATGGTAGTTTACACTGCCAATAAAGCGCTACATTGCAAATATACCGGCAAAAGTAGCGACATCCCTTGCCACGCTATCTATATTTGGGTGTTTTACCTTCCCCCCTTCTGAATGAGGCAATGCTGTGCTGCGATCCGTGGGAACTATGAGCTATCTTAGCAGTATATTTAGAGGAATATTTGCCTGTGTAAACAACCCCCAGATGAAAGATCTCTGCTCTTACATTTGCAAGGCAGTTTATACTGCAAAACACAAGCTACAATCCTGTAAGACACTCCCACACATGCAAGTGGAATTTCTCCATTTTCAGCAATAGTATATAAAATTAGTAGATAAAAAGTATATAAAATAGTAGATAAAATTAGCTAACACACATTGGAAGCTGCTTAATGCAGTGTAGATGTGTAAATTGCTATTGCTTAAAACAATTTGTAGGCCGCTCTAATAGCCTTGTGGCTGAAGAGCGGGATACAAAATAACTAATATATAAAAAATAACTAATATATATATAAACATCTCAGTGTGTCACCATGCACCAGTGTAGCTACCATAAGGAACTCTATTGGGGGATCTAGATCATAGTCACAGACACAACTCATGTATTTGGTACCCATTAGTAATACAAAAAAAGTTACCTCTTTGCAACCTGAGCATAATTTTATAATTCTGTGCCTTAGTTTGGGTCATTTTTAAACTACAAATATCTATATACAATTGTTGTTTATCTTAATGTACACAAAAGCCTGTGTTGTTTGCATATTAAAGTTGTTAAGAGTTCATAGAGAGCTTTGTGCTCTGAAACCATGGCTAATGATTTGTGTGTACTACCTGGCAAGAATTTAAAATGACATACAAATTGAAGAAATGACATCATATAAATAATCTTCGTGCCAACATTCATGTACCATCTCTGTTCAGAACAGTATGTGTTAAAAAATAGTTAAGATAAAATCTAATGTTTCTATGACTGGATATTTAAAATTCAAGCTGTATCTTTTCAATTTCAGCTGGGCAAAATAAATATCTGGAGCGATACACAGGTGGGAGGAAACCATACTATATAAACATACTCAGAAATTTAGCTGCAGTTCAGTGAAACTAATCATACAATCCTTTCCCAATATCTGAGCTGTTTTTAATTAAGTACTTTTCCAGGCTTAGACACCATCTGGTGGTCTCTTATGAGCTTCTGGCAGGAAATAAGTGTTTTGTTCCACTGAAGTTACAGGCTAACTTGAAAGTGATGCTGATAGAAGTTTGTGCATAGCAGGGTCTCAATTACAAATTGCATAATATCAGCAGTCTGCAAATATTAGCTTGGTTTAGTAGCCAAATCATTGTTTGTGGTCATGATGACTCCTTTACCTATCTGTACTTCCATGTCCTGGAAACTGCAGAGTACTTGAAATCAGGTGAGTAGGGACTTTTTCAAATGGGGAATAAAAACCCCATCGAGGTCGGGAGGAGGACGGTGCTGTGTCGCTTACAGCACTCCTTTTCATATGACGCCATCCTCCTCCCGACCTTCCACCATGCCAAGGGTGGGAGAAATGCAATGCTTTTATTAACAGAGAACCCCCCGTCAATAAAAAGTGGCATGTTTCTCTCTCCCCCGGCATGGAGGAAGCATGGGGGAAGGTCGGGAGGAGGATGGAGTCATATGAAACGGAGCACTGTAAGCGAGACAGCGCCATCCTCCTCCCAACCTCAACGGGGGTTTTATTCCCCATTTGAAAAAGTCCTTGGTCCTAACTTTATCTCGAGAGAGAGGCAGAGAGGCACTGAACTGCTTTTTTCATTCCTCTAAGCTAGCTAAGGCCCTTTGGTTACAGTACATGTACAGGACCTGGACAAATGGGAAGGGTCTTGTCTCTCTGTGCCAAGCTCTGTCTGCAACCTCCCAGTCTGCAACCTCCCAGAGGGCCTTTTCGGTAATCGCCCCCAAATTGTGGAATGACCCGCCGAATGAGATCCGTCAGATAACAAGCCTGAGTGGCTTTAAAAAAGCACTAAAGACGGATCTCTTTCGGCAGGCCTTTCCTAATTAGATCCTGGCCTCAGGGGATCCTGGCCTCTTCTAGCCTGCTGGCCATTTATTATATTTTATTGTATTTATAGTTTTAAATGTGATTTTAGATTAGTTGTTTTTAATTTATATTTGTTTAATGTTTTTTGGGGGGGGAGGGTGGGAGTGGGGGTGTTTAGGGATTTTATTTGTATTGTATTTTAAATTTTGTAAGCCGCCCCGATTGTTTTAACAGAGGGGCGGGGTATAAATAATTTTTATTATTATTATTATTATTATTATTAAGCTTCAAAAAAGTTGCACAAATTTCTCACTCTTTCTGACCCTTCATAAATGACTATTATGTTAAGAACTCAGGTTAGCTGGTCACCACAGAGAACTCTGAGGACAGATGAGGTCAACCTCTTACGCCAAGTACAAAGATGCTTTTGCTTTTCGGGTTCTATGCAATGAATAAGTATCCTGAATACTTTATTCCCAAGAGGGGGAGTTACCAGGGCCATAGTCATATGGTGGTAGATGGGAATCATGGACACCCATCCACCAAAAATGTCCTTCTGGCCTGCCAGAGCAGGGACAGAGTGGCCATTGATCTCACTAGATTGTGCTAGCCCTGCTGGCATATTCACTTCCTTATGGAAGATGTGTCATCTATTTATTTATTTACAAATATTGCTCCTCACCTACTTTTCACTGACTGTGCTGGCCACCCTCATTACATTTTGACCCCCTCTCAAGCCAAAATTTCCAACTTTTGGCCTGGACATCCAGATTTTAGGCCCTTGGTTAAAGAAAATCAGTTAAGCAGATGTGAATGGTGCCCAGAGAAAGATCTGTTTAGGCAGCCCTTCTCACTTGTGAACTTGCTTTGATAAATTGTTGCAGCATTTATATACTGTATTGGCTCAGTGACTGGTACTTTGCAGCAGACATTTCAGACGGTTGAAACATTTTCTGATCATGCTAGTTAATGTATGATAAACCTAGCTCTGTAACATAGCTATTGATTGTAGATCTTGCAAGCAGATACCAAACAAATTGTCATAAAATATTAACTTACATTTAATTCCTTAATACTTCTGTAGACTTGGGATTTATTTTTTCTTTATTTCAGTATATTTTAATGTGTTATTAAAAAGCAAATTATTATCATTTTTAAAGGATATTATTATACAAAGTCTCTCCCCCATCTGCTGCTGCTGCCTCTCATGCCCACCCCTGAATTTATCTTTAAAGAGCTGAAGGATTCTGGGTGCATTCCTGTCCTACTCTTTCTCCTTAGCAGGAGGAAAGGTTTTATACATCCATGCTTGTAAAGTTGATTTGATGGCTTGTTTTTAAATGCCATTAAATCTCTCCTGGCTTCTTATTGTTGCAGGTGAAGAAAACAATATAGATTGAGGCATGAGTACGGAAACTAGCCAGGGGGTAATCACAACCCCTCCACCACCCAGCATGCCTCACAAAGAGAGATATTTTGACCGCATCAATGAAAATGACCCTGAATACATCCGTGAAAGAAATATGTCTCCTGACCTCCGGCAAGACTTCAACATGATGGAACAAAGGAAAAGAGTCACACAGATACTGCAGAGTCCCGTGAGTAGGATTCAAAGGGGAAAGGAAATGCAACAGTGTTTCTTTATTTTGGGAGACTTGCATCTTATGTGTTTATTTCAAAAATATGTATAAAACAAGAACAATGGAACAAAGAGGTGAAACCTCCTGAGCTACATTACAGCAAAAGAGAGTGTCTCAAGACTATAACTTTTCATGAGTGGATAGTTTGTACAGTATTTGTTTGCACAGTTTTCATGTGCAAACAAACAGCCCTTTATCTGGAGTTTCCTTCCACCCCACCCCCTTAATGCTATGCTTCATTAACACTGCACAAAAGTAGCTTCCCAGCTACATGGCATTTCGTGCTGCTTAGACACAAGGAAGAGAGGGAAAGTCACTGGCTAGAAAGAAACTGTTGGGACATTCACATGCAGATTGGTGTTCTACTCTTACTTTGCATTCTGTAGACAAATACTGCTTCAAATGCTTTTGCATGATTTGACTTGTTGGAAAGGATAAACTGGATTTTACATTATCCTCTAAATAACGTTTCAGAACACCAGCTTCATGTACACTCCATGTACACTCACTTCATGTGAGTTCACTGCATCTTGTAATTGTAGTCATCTTGTAACTCTGTCAAGAGTCCAAGAGAAATTGGAGTTTGGCAGAATCCATAACAGATCTTGTTTTTGCTGCTTTTCACTTCATGTGCATTATGTCTGATCATAAGGCTTTGTGCCATTGAAATGAGGCAGCCTACCATAAAATAAAATGCAGTTGTCCATTTAGACTGTGGCCTTGTGTGTGCTTATTTGAGTGCATGTTCAAGATACTGTGCCTAGTACTGCTGCCTAAATGGACAATGGAACTTCATGAGACTTGTTTCTGAGTTTAGATGGATAGGATTGCAATGTTTAAATCAAGCAATACAATAAAATTCACATTCTGCATTATGGTAATATTGGTCAGTAGTGCATCATACTGGTAGTCTGGTATGTAAGAGAGCCATTTTCTTTTTCCAGGTGGTATACCGTTGGGATAAAAAGAACTCCTAGTGATCAGAGCCTCATGGCAACATGTACAACAACCTTACAAATGGGCTAAATAGACTAATTGTTTGCATGGCTAGCTGGTCAAATTGAGGGGAAAATAGTGATTCGAAAAGTCAATCTATATATGTTATATTAGACAGCCCACTGAGTATAGTGGAATTTACTCCCAATACATTTGCATAACGGGACAGTATCGGAAATGTTTAGGCTACTGATTTTCTTTAAAATATTTAATGTTAGGTAAAGTTAAAATAAATATATTATGCTCATAGGGCAAACTAATTAGCCTTACACTGGGGTCCGTTTTACTAAAATTCATCTAACTGATAGAATTCTATTTGAACCTACTGTATATTCCTGCATATAAGACTGCTTTTTAACACTTGAAAATCTCCTCAAAAGTTGGGGGGGGGTGGTCTTATACCCCAGTAGATCTTTTCCCCTGCTGTGAGAATGATTGAAGTGTAAATGGCCTGGGCAGTTTTCCCAGCAGATCCTTCCTCCTACTGTGACAATGACTGCTTTGCAGTGTTAAATGGCCATCCATTTAGCTCAGGAGAGTCAAAATGATGTTTCTTTTCAGGACAAGGTAGCCTAAAATTAGAATTTCTGGATTCATTTTGTCTATGGTGAAATTCTCTTATCTGCCAATGTGGCTCTAAAATCATTAATGTGCTCATTCATTAATGTGCTCATTCAAAAATTTGGGATTTGATAGCTTCATATTAGCCAACTTATTAATGCAACCTTACTTTCCAAAGATTGAACACCACAGAGATTTTTCAAAGTATCCCATGCTTTTTTAACTGTTCTCAGTCCTTTAATTTCACAGACTATTCCATCATCTACAGCCACTGAGCTGGCTGGCTGGGGGGGGACAGGCTTTCCAGCCAGCTGGCTGGCTGGCTGGCTGGCTGGGGGGGGGGGCAAACTCTCTATATATTTTAACTTAAAAATTGGGGGGTCATCTTACGCGCCTAGTTGTCTTATACACTGGAATATACAGTATTTTGAAATGTGCTTCTAAGTGTTCAATTTGAACTTTATCACTTTCTGAAACTATCTCATCCTATTTTTCAGTATTGCTTTTTAAAAAAACTTTTATATGGAATCTGTCAATACAATACACACATATCACATATCCAAAATTGGACACAGACTAATCCATACCCAGTGTCACCCTGGAGCTAGTATTGTACTCTGTGAATTCAGTAAACCTGGGGCAAGACTAATTCAGTTGCTATGTACAGAAATCTCTTCAGAGACATAACACCCTTTATCATCTGCTTACTGACTGTACAAAGGGAAAAAATTCAGCAGGCAGACCCTATATTGAGCCAGTTTTACTTGTGTGAAAGATTCTGCAAAAAGTTTACCAGTAGGAAAGAGAAATGCTATACCATTTTTGGAATAGCTGTGCTTTGCAAAACTACAGCATTTGTTTTAAATAGGCCATTTCACATAGCTCATAGACATGCTACTGATTACTAAAGTGCTGCTTCGCAGGCTTGACATCATATAAACAGAAGTGAATACTGCTGAATGTCAAAGCAGAATTAAAACATGGTTGCTCTTTCTAAAAATTCTAATAAGCTAATTTTAATTCCGTAGTGGGGTGAAAATAGTGAACAGGCTGCCACTAATGGCTATGGTTAAATAAAAGTAATGGATTTGAAACCATGAGTGTCATTCAGACAAGCCACAGGAGATCTATGAAAGTACACAAGATGTTCTCCTTTGACTCCTCTTTACTTATTACTAGATGCTACAGGTAGAAAACATGTGAGGAAACTAGAGCTTCTGCTCTTCAACCCTTCTTTTAATGTATAGAAAGAACTTGCATATTTTCATGCTCATCATTTCACTTCTGGGGAAAACAGCACAAGAGTCCCAAATATTTGTGCACATGTATCTTACACAGATATACCACAACAGGTCAGCTATACATATATTGTGAAGCTTAAAATGGCACATCCCCACAAATTCAGTAAATTCAAATTCTAGAGACTTGGTTGTATTAGTTGTTTACACTAAAACTAGGGAGCCTGTGGCTCATTAAAAATTATTCAAACATTTGCACAGAATCTTGCCATAAATGTTAGTCTTTAGGACAGACATGGGCAAAGTGCAGCCTGTGGGCTACATGTACATTTTGCCTCCAGGGTCCCTTTGTGGTCAAATATACATATATATCCAGAATCCCCCCCCAAAATGTACTCTAGGTGGTGTGGAGGGCATTTCCACTAGGTTTGGAGGCCTCTGAGCCTGCCAGGGAGTCAAAAACAATTTTTGCAAAAAAAAGATTACGAATGGTTTACCCCAAAATATTCCAAAATGTTGTCTAGGGGGCATGGAATGCATTTCCACCACACTTTACAGCCCCCCTAGGCCAATTTAGGCCCAGGGGAGGTCTTTTTTTGAAAACTAAAACATGGTAAAAATGTCTCTGTAACAACTAGAGAATTTGGGAACTTCTTTTTTTGTGGGTGTAGGTCTGCCCCTCCAAGGTTTTCTCGGGAGCTAATGTGGCCCCCAGCCTTCCATAGTTGCCCACCCCTGCTTTAGGGTATCATAGAACTCTGTATTTGCAATGACAGACTAATATGGTTAATCCTCTGGAGTCAGAGTTTTTGGTCATAAGCTTTCATGGGCCGTAGCCATTTCATCAAATGCGGAAGAAACTTTGTTTTGTTTGACAGACATCAGCATGCATGCACACAGGTACAAAGCGTTTTGAATGCAAGTTAGCAAGTGCCTAAGGAAGCAGGTGGTTGGTGTGTAGGAGCTGTCAAATAGTCAGTCCAGTTTGGTCAATCATGGGTTATCTAAGCAAGGTGAAGGGAAAAGCACAAGGGTGGTTGATAGCCAGTACAGAGGTCATATCAGCAGGTCAGAAGTCCAGGTACATGAGCCAGCAAAGAGTTAACAGAGTAATCCAAAATGTAGCTAGTCCAAGATCATGAAAAAAACAGGAATGTCAGAGTACTGCCAGTCAACCAGGTAAGAGAGTTGTCAGCACTGAGGCTGAGAGAGAATTACCAGGAGATTTATGGGCAGCTTCTTCCAGGCTACAGGTGCCTAATTAGTGCCTAATTAAGCTCAGCATCTGTTGTTTAACTGGTGTTGGGACTGCCGTTTTTCCCTCTTTCGCTCAACAAAGGACGGGGGGGGTGAGTCATCAATGGCTGCGGCCTCTTCCACTCCTGCTGGAGAGCAAGGTCCCCAGCTCCTGTCTGTTTGGACTCAGAGAGAGTTCCTCTGCCTCCTTGTCATCTGGACTCATCCAAGGGGTGAGTTATGACATAAAGAAACTCCCTTACATGTATATTGCAAATGTCCGAAAAGGAGGCCTAAATGTACAGACCTCACTTTTGTAGATGTTTGCATGATATGCATGAGTATTGGAGGAGGAGGTGTTATGGGATATGTGCAAATACTGGGAGGTCTGAAAGGATGCTTGCTTTGTAGGGAGAGTGTAGATAACAGAAATAAGCTATGGCATTTAATGGGTGAGAAAAGAGAGTCTTCTGCCTGAATCCATATTTGAGTGGATAAATTTACAAGATTCTGGATAAGCTGAAGGAACTGCAAATGGTTTACATCTATAAGTAGTTTATGCTCATGTCTTGGAAACCACATTTGCTGGTTCATCCTTGCTTTTTTCCATGTCATCTGGGGACTCCCCCTCCTCCTCCCCACCCCATTCTGTGTTACATAAAATGCTATGTGGAGAGTTTTTAGTTACCTCTAATTTTAGATTGGCTTGTAAGATCTGGTTATCAGCAGTTTCCAGAGTAAGAGCTCTGGGCATATATCTTCTGGTATACTGGTGTTGGCAAAAATTAACCAAGTTTTTTCTCCCCATGTTCCTAACCTCTCCTTTGTTTTTCCAGATTTAGTGTAATGTAATAGTTTTAATGTCCTAATGTAGAAAATTAGGACCAAAGATCATTAATTCCTTCAACATTTTCCACTTATCACCCCTTTATTTGTGGCTTTCCCATAGTTTTACTTAATGATATGGTATTCATAGCCAATCTACTTAGAATGTCTTACAGAGACATGGTATAAAAAAGTTTTTGCTTTTACTAAACCCAGATGAATTACATTTACTAATGTTTGTTTCATCCACTGTTTCTTTGTTTAGTTGTCAACATAGAAATGTAATTTAGCTGGAAAAATCTGGCCTGCTAAAAATCATTACTGCTTATGGCTAATAGTGCAGTTCAGTGCCCATGAATGTGGGAATGAGCATAATTTACTGTGGTCAAGAGATCCAAGAAACCCCATCCGAGACTGTAGCTTCATGGATGGTGGGGGGGGGGCTACAGTTAAATTGTAGATCATGCTTCAAGATATTTATGGAAACTTATTTCCCTGTATTTATGTATTTATTGTCCAGATTTTGCCCAGTTTTATGGAACTGATCAGAGAAACAGTAATAAAGCAGAATAAGCAATCTTCTGAACAGTGAGCTAAACTAAAACTTGTAGTTGGAGAAAAATTCATTCTTCACTATGTGATGTGTTCTCGCAAGAACTACTAGTCTCATAGCTCTTTGTGCATAAGCAGGGATGAGGAATAACTGGTGGGAGGGATGAAGCAGCATAATAATCAGATACTTTCATCCCAAGAACAGTGGGAGCCATGCTGCTGGTAGATGCTTCAAACCGAAGACCAATTTGTGAGTAATTGTTTTATTCACATATACACATCATATTGCACCCCAGCATTGTTAATAACTTCAGATAAGGCTAGCCAAAGTTCCCTTTTTACTGAGCCACCTTGAGTCCCACCCATGGAGAAACCCCTGGACTTCTTCTGATCTCTTAGAAAACTATTAGTGTTAGTTTTTTTCTAGTCCTTTTGAGGTCCCCTGTTAAATTTACATTTTATTTCAATTCAGCCGAGTCTTTTTAAGAAACAGGTGCATCTTTTTACTCATAGTTGAATAGCATTTAAATTAGAGGTGGAGAAAGTGTGTCCTACATGCCATATGCAACCTCCCCAAGGTAATTTTTGAGGACCACAATTATTTTTACTTATAATGGCTCCAGCACCTTCTAGGAGGAATGGGGCAATTTCACCACATTTTGAGAGGGGGGCTGTTTTAGACCCAGAAGATAGAAGGTTACAAACTGTACTTTGCTTGGGGATGTAAGGAAAATTTTGACTAATAATAAAAATATTTGGGGTGAGGGGGGCACAGTGGTGAGGTACAGTGAGATCTAGATATTGTAGTTGTAGTCCCTGGATCTGAGGTATTTATGATCCTCTGATTTGGATAATAAAGTGAAGTGGATGAAGGATGCAGAATATTAATAATATTAGCACCAGATTTTCCCAATATAGCTGAGTTTTGCATTTTGAACATTTGCAAGATCATCCATATTTATATCTGGAGAGATTTAACTATCTGGCTTGTAATATTTTGAATCCCACTTTCGTTTGATGAAGTTTTCACTTTTATCTCCATGTGTGGTGTGCACTGCGTAGTCAAATAAAGGAAACTGACACACTTGTTAGTCCAGTTCATATGTAACACTCCTGATTTGATAAGTCAAGATTTATTGGACCAGGAATGGCCCATGTGGTAGCACACTCCATTTCCTTTTTTCCAAGCAGTATGCAACAGGTTCAGCAAAGTTGAATGCTTCTTGAAACTGAGGAGGAGGAGGATAAAACTGATCGGGTAACTTGATTTTTGACAGTTTGGCTAAGGTTCCCCCCCCAAAAAACATTAATGGATGCTGGGGGAAATAGACTTAGTGGCAGTGTGGACAATGAACTATATAGTTCCTGAAGCTGTCAGGTTTCTTATAATATTATTTGAGAAGTCCTCACTGGAAAGATTATTTTTTAACTTGGTACACCAGGTGCTAAGGACATTTTTAATTAAAAACGAAATGCTTTGTGCAAGTGAGGACCACTGGAAGGCTGATGCACATTTAACACAACAAAACAAGATGGCAGAATATATTGCCAAGCCAGTGCAAGTTTACATGCCTTCATCTTGAAAGAACATTTAGATCTTTTAGGCCACTTAAAAGCTTCTTCAAAAATGTGACCAGGGATAACTTTTTCCTTCACACTGCTCTACCCTTTTCTCTCTGTTGTCTTGCTGTTCGTACATGCCCAATAAAGGATTCTGGAGGCAGCTGCTGTTTGCTTTGCCTGTTGTAGGTGGACACATAGCTACAGTAGTATCAGTTAGAGTAGAATCCCATCCATTCCCAGTCCAAGCTTTATTTCATTGTTTATGACAGCCTAGCACAGAAAGTGTTTGTGTTTCTCCAGTCCTTCATCACTACCCTCTGAATGCTGATGCAGCTATAAAACATCCAGCTACACAGAAGAGGAGGAGGAAATGGGGGCTGGGTAGATGTAAAAAAACTTTGTAATAAGGAGCTTCATTGTCAGAGGCTTTGTTAACTGTGGTATGCCTGTACCCCTACAAAGTCTGCCTTCCTTGTCTTTCTGCAATAACACAATGGAGATATAAGCAAATCACTGTTAGTATTACAGTCTGATGACTGAAAGATTTCTGAACTGAGTAAATATAGAGTTTCCACAGATTAAATAATGTGATTTTTTTTATTCTTCCAAGAGTTGATCTCACATTACTCTTGACATTTCTGCTTTAAGAAAACACTGCACTAGCTATTTATTTTATAATATAAATCTTTAACATGGACTTCTATAAAAAATAATAAGACACATTTGAAAATGATGCTGATTAAGCTAAATGTTTCTTAGTTTAGAGGAAAAATAACTAGACATCATAGCAAATTAATATTTGCACCCAGTCCTCCAGTCAGAACCATGTAGATAGAATTTTTATATATACAGTACATAGTGTGACTTCAAGTTCTGCAATTCTTAGTCCATGTCTCCTTTGGACAAAGCTGCCAACTTGAAGTATGCCAACATACAAACATTGCAGTGCATCTGACCCGTGGTTGTTGTTTCCTGCAGTGCAAATAGAAAATGGGCATGCTGAGGTATGGTGTCAGCTCTGAATGTATTGCTAGATAAACTGTTGGATACCATGAACTGCTGCAAGTAGGTGGAGCAAAGGCAGCACCAAGAGAGGTCAAGTTGCAAAGCTCTCGTAACTGTACTTACTTGGCCTCACTAAATGCCAGCAGGTATCTTGATAGTGGACCACAAGCTGAACATGAGTCAACAGTGAGATGTGACAGCCAGAAAAACCAATGTGATTCTAGGCTGCATCAATGAGAGTATAGTGTCTAGATCAAGGGAAGTAATAGAGCCATTCTATTCTGCTTTGGTCTGACCTCACCTGGAATACTGTGTCCAATTCTGGACATCACAATTCAGGAAGGATATTGACAAGCTGGAGCATGTCCAGAGGAGGGGTGACCAAAATGGTAAAAAGTCTGGAAACTATGCCCTATGAGGAAAGGCTTAGGGAGCTGGGCATGTTTGGCCTGGAGAAGGGAAGGTTAAGAGGGTACACAATAGCCATGTTTAAATATTTGAAGGAATGTCATATTGAGGATGGAGCAAGCTTGTTTTCTGCTGCTCCAGAGACTAGGACACCGAGCAGTGAACTCAAACTACAGGAAAAGAGAGTCTACCTAAACATTAGGAAGAAATTCCTGACAGTAAAAGCTGCTTCCGGTGGCAGCCAACTTGGCGGCTGTTTTCCCGCCTCCAGATTCAGTGATTAAAGAAGCCGATCGGGTTCTCTTCAAGTTCCTTTGGGGAATGGCCACATTCCCCCTGGCAAGGGCAGTGGCTTATGGGCAGGTAGAACAAGGGGGCCTGGACTTCCCAGCCCTGGGACCTAAGTTCATCGCCATCTTTTCTGCTCAAAACTTTGGGAAAGTTTCTCTGTTACAAAAGGGTCAGATTCAACCTCAGGCTTGGCTAGTTTTGTTTCGTGAGTGCTGGATAGGGACTAGATGGGGAAAGACTTGGTGGGAGGAAGGCTCAATAAGTTTTAGGTTTTCTTTACCTGAAAAATTGAAAGCACCAGATTATTTGAAAGACTTTGTTTTTTACATAAAGAAATATAAAATTCATGCTGAGGAGTTGAAGGGGGAAGACAGACTAGGTCAGAGCATCAAGAGGAGTTTGTACAGGAAAATAGTGGAGGAGATTTATGTTAACCCGTTTCTGCAAAAGCGTGAGGCCAAACTAGATTTATCAGAATACCTAAATCACCAGACTAACCCAATTGAGTATTTCATGGACAAAAGGGTCCCCAAAAAGTTGTGGGACTTGAGGTGGAGGTTCTACCATCAGGTTCTTAATCTGAGGGGAAAGAGACCATGGACCGCAAAGGATGAGCAGACCTGTCCACGTCTGAAATGTAAAAAGGCTGAGATTTTGAGTGGCGTGGCACAAAAGGAGACGATTAGACATTTTGTCCAGGACTGCCCGAGTGCCCGGGAAACATGGGAGGAGGTGGCCCAGGTCCTGGATTGGCCAGATTTGGCACAGCAGGCTTGGGAGACGGTGCTTTCAGGGACTGAACCTCCAGAGGGTGTCAGGGGACCCAGAAAGTCAGTGGGCCAAAAGAGGAAGAGGAAGGAGCCTGGTTCCACCGTGGCTGAGAGGTTTTGGAAAGTGCCCTGGTCCACGGTGCGCCTGGTAAACCTCTATGTGATGTTAGGGTTAGTTTTCCAGAGACAAAAGGAGGTGAAAAGTCAAAATCTGCAGGATGTAAAAGGCACTGCCTATTATGTGAAGAATGTAATTGAAAATTTAGCTCTGAGTGAAAAAGAGAAATTGCCAAACCATCGTTGGAAAAAGTTTTGGCCGTGGTTTAGTGAGATGACCCCAGCAATAACATAAAATGATATTTTAAATAAATATTTTATTAATTTTGTATTATTTTGTATTATTATTTTAATTAATATTTTATTGGGGTTTTTTCATTTCTAAGTAGGTATAATTATAATGTGTAAATATAATGTGATTATAGTGTGTTTAGATTAAAGGGAAAAATACATTAGTGTTAGGATAGATTTACTTTTGTATTAGTAAGAAAAGAGGAAAATAATTAGTATTATTTTTGTATTATTGTTATGGCCTTTTGCGGTCGGGTGTATTTTTTAGTAGAATGGTCTTACTCCAATAAAAAATTCCCTAACAAAAAAAAAATTCCAAGTGTGGTGGAGTCTCCTTCTTTGGAGGTTTTTAAACAGAAGCTGGATGGCCATCTGTCTGGTGTGCTTTGATTGTGTGTTCCTGCATGGCAGGGGGTTGGACTGAATGGCCCTTGTAGTTGCTTCCAATTAATGATCTGCTACCTTTCACTTCTACTCCAAATCCCAATAGTGAGGTGGATCAGGCATGTGTCTGAGTTAGCAACATTATATATGGTGTAAGAATAATGTGCGAACTTGCATGTTTGTAAGAAAAAAAAAAGCAATTGTTATACAAGATTGATACAATAAGCTGTATCCAAGGTTGGACTTCACATGCACCAGAACAATGTCCCAGATGAGTGAGAGATGAACTTTCCTATTCATCTGCAGCCTTTTGAGCACCCCAGAAGCCTTTTCAACACTGGAGAAAGTTGTAACAAGAGAGGAAAGGCCTCCATTGCTGATTATACTCCAAACATTATATTGAATTTAGGCCAATCTATTCTAAAGAACAAAAATAATTTTCCAGCCTTGATTTACACTTCTTGGTACCGTATATATGGTAAGACACGCTAGTGTTCCATTCAGCAACATCATGGCGTGTCATGCCAGAATTCCCTTCAAAGAGAATCAGCACAGAACAACTATTAATAATGTAATGCAGTAGTATATACAGTAAGAAGTCATGTGTTAATTTTTAAAATCCATAGGGATTTATTTGAATGATTTTATAGTGTTTCACTGTAGAATTTTGCTCGTTTGGGACAAACAGAAAGAATATTCTTATTTTTCTAACTTACATGTTTGGGTTCAGTTAGAAATGCCTTCCAGTATTTTATCAGTTGCTGATAGGTTTGCACTGTGATTCCAAATACTTGATTATAATAACTGTTTTTAAGTCTTGTGTTGCAGAATATAGCACGATATAACTGTGTTGCTTGTTGGAGTAGGAGGATAGGACAAGATGTGAGCGTGAGAGAAAGTGACATTTTTGGAGAGAACTGGATATTGAAATGTTACACAGACAGATCTATCCTCAGCCCCCTCTAAACCTGATTTCTGTTTCCAAATATAAGGAGAATGTGATAGTGGCGGGGGGCGGGGGACAGCATGTTTTGAAGAAAGGACATGTATGTCCTATTTCCCTTTTTCATTCTTTAAAAATCCTCTTTCTTCAAAAATCCTAAGGCAAAAAGCACCGGAGAAAGAGCAGTTCAGGATGTTTCTAGACATGAACCTCTAGCTAGACTAGTTGTCACTGAACTTGAACTCTGTCACAGGAAGCAAAATGGTATTGGAATAGTATTCCTTTTCCTACTAATCAACTTCTCTTTATCCTGGTTTCTACTGAAGTAAATCAGCTGCAGCCAAACTGCAGTCAATCCATACTAAGCAGTGCTGTATTGAAGTTCAGTACAGAGGTTCAGATTCCAGAATCTTTTAGGCTTGTTTATGATCAACATAAACAGTTGATCAATTAGTATCAGTTTTGGGAAGCAGAAAGTGGTAACTGCTTTTTTCCCCTGATGGATATGTTCAGTGACGCTTTCATATCTTTACAGGCTTTTCGGGAGGACCTGGAATCCCTTATACAAGAGCAGATGAAGAAAGGCAATAACCCAAGTGGATTGCTTGCCTTACAGCAGATTGCTGACTATATTATGGCAAGCTCTTTTGCAGGGTTTTCCTCCTCTCCTCTAAGTAAGTAAAACTGTGTGCAATTTAATTATAGCTCCAATATCTTTCTTTAGAGAGTGCCAATCCTGTTAATTTACTTTTCCTGACATTGGATTAATTTATGAATTAATGTACAGTAGTCTACATGATCATGGCAAAACCCTTAGAGAAGTGATAGCAAAAAGATCCTGTCTGCCTCCCCCACAGTACAAACACCACCAGTACCCATGTTTAATCTGTAAGTTGCATTGGAGATAGACATTTGAAACAACTTTCTCTTCTGTGTTGATAACCCTTTCATTGTACTGAAACATTTGTTAATTAAGGTCCAGGAAAATGTTAAAGGAGTGGCTACTTTCTGCGCATAATACTGTCAGAAGTTGGAGAGATAGCATTTAATTAAGCATTTAAGATTCAAATTGTGTTTTAAAGCACTTACATCAACAACTTGGTTCTGCCTTCTGTTTTTAAAAGGTAAAATCTTGTTCAAAATCATTGTTAGCAGCTTTACTTAAGGATGTTAGGTAGATATTGAAAGTCATGATGCTATTGTCTTCTACTTGCTTCCTTTGGAGACAGTATCATTACTAAATGTATACAACTTATTTTAGGTACTGGACTGATCACAGCCATCAATGACCTATCTGGGATAGATACTGCTGCATTTGTTAAAGGAGAAAAACTTATCCGTTGTAAATTAGCCAGTTTGTATAGGCTGACAGATTTGTTTGGATGGGCACACTTGCCAAATTCATTTATCACAGTAAGTATCCTAAAGTCAATATTTTCCTTCCTTCTTTATCTGTTGTAAGGTATATCTAAACTCCTCGACCCTATGAACTGCATATGAATTAAACAGTTTTGATGATACAACAGCAGTGTTTTCATCTTTATTTCCAGGTAAGAGTAAGCAAAGAACATGATCACATACTTATCATTCCAAGAGGCCTGTCATTTTCTGAAGCTTCTGCTTCCAATTTGGTATGTACTTAATAAAGTGGATAGTTTGATAGACTTGTGTGTATATGTGCCTTCAAATCACTTGTCGACTTACGGCAACCCCATGAATTTCAGAGGGTTTTCTTAGGCAAGGAATATTCAGAGGTGGTTTTGCCAGTTCCTTCCTCTGAAATATAGCCTACAACACCTGGCATTCATTAGCAGTCTCCCATCCAAGTACTAACTGGAGCTGACCCTGCTTAGTTGTCATAACGCATCTCCAGGAGTCAGATGATTCAGATGGAGAGGAGAAGGCAGATTGTCAGAAATCTGTAGCTTCTGATAATGAGGATCTCTCTGAGTCTGTGAAACTGGGGGTTGAGGCAGAGGGGGACCATGCTCCTCAGCGGGAGGTTACAGACACTGAAGACTCACTGCCATCATTTATGGAGCCACAAAGAGATAAAGAGAGATTGTGTTGTTCCCAGCATTTGTTAAGTAGAAGACACTGACCTAATTAGGCACCTGGTGTTTTGGAGCAGCTGCCCATAAATCTCCCAGCAGCTATCCAGCAGCTCTGTTGCTCACAACCATCTTATCTGCATGAGTGACAGTATGTTTTACATTCATGTTTTTCTTTATTTTATTTTATTTCCTTGGACTGGTTACACTTTGATGACTCCATTTACTCCTTGCTCACTTCTTGTATCTGGACTGCTGACTTGTTATAACAATTCCTGGACTGGCGGACGACCACCTTCTTGTATTGCCCTTCATCTTGCAGGATAATCTGTGACTGACCTGGACTGAGTTAACTACTTGACAGCTCTTGCATTCTAACCACCTGATTCTTGGAACACTTGCTAAGTGGAGCTTACAATATCATACGGAATCTGATGTGTTTAGGATGTCTAGGTTTTAATTAATTGAATTTGAGTTTTATTTTTTCAAATTGTTGATCCAAAGTACAATTTAGAGTATACAGGGTCAGGATGGGCAGCATATCTCCTCCTCCATTTTTGCACATCTTCAAAGTTCCCTTTCCTTCCTGATTTGGGGGGAAATGCTTTACTTTCAGCACTACTATTTTTGACTTTAATATAAGATGCAGTTTCTCCATACGCCTTGTTTACAAGCAGATTTAGTTCAGTCAGTTCAGGGAGAACCACTTCACAAGATGCTTTCCATCCCTAATGTGTCCTAGATTTTACATTTTTTGGAGCACCTTCATTGGAAATACCACATGTGTTAGGTAGGATTCTATTCATTTTCTTCTAGAGCTCTCCACAGATGCTTGATGCTTAAGGCTTGCTTTTAATCTGGACTTAATAACTTCTCTTGGGGCACGTGGTTCATAATACAGTAGAGTATTATGAACTGCTTGAAATAATAATAATAATAATAGATTTATTTGTACCCTGCTTCTCACCTCGGGATCAGGGCGGCAAGATCATATAAAACAACAATCCAACATAATGTTAAAAACAACACAAATGTTAAAACGACACATATGTTAAAACATTACATCATTGAAATCCTACTGCAAACCTAGTAATCCTACAAACTTGGAGGACTCTCTGGTTTTCTTTCTGAATGCTTGTACTTTTTATCTAAGGTATAGTAGATAAGGTAGAATTTCAGTATAATAGTACCAACTAAAATTGTGTGACAGTGCATTTCATATTTTTAGTAATAAATTCCTCTCCTTTCCCACTTTGTTATCTGTTTTTTAAAAACAACCAAAGTTCAAATGTAATTAGAAATTTTTTCCTAACTGGTTTCCTAACATTTGCTTCCAGGTAAAAGTAAATATCATAGGAGAGGTGGTTGACCAGGGGAGCACCAATCTAAGAATCGACAGTGCAGGATTCAGTCCTCATGCAGCCATCTACTCCATGCGCCCCGATGTGCGATGTGTGATCCACATACACACTCCAGCAACAGCAGCTGTAAGTGTGTTCTTAACATAGCACAAAGAGGAAGTTTCAAGATCTATGGTTAATTGGAGGCATATGGTTTTATATTCAGACGTGGGACTGATTTGTATGAATCCTGTAAGCTCTAGCAAAACTGAAACAGATCATTGAGATCCAAAGTCCTCATCCAACCTCACCTTCCATGTTTTCATATGCTTAATAATTACAGGTTGAGCATCCATTATCCGAAATGCTTGGGACCAAAAGGTTCTGTATTTTGGAATTTTTTGGATTTTGGAATACAGTATAGGTACCTATATATAAAATTGTATAGAGCAGCAGTGGAGGCAGCAGTAAGTCCCGACCACCAAGTACACATTCTTTGGGCTCCCCCACTTCCAGAGATAGAAAAGGAGCAGGAGGGAGGGAGATGGCACAGCCAAGATCACAGCTATACTTAGCACAAGCAGCAGCCATGGTGGCTGCTGCTGCTCCTCCACTGCCACCCCCCAGCTGAAGTGAGGCCTAGAGCAGGATGCAGCAGTGGTGGCTGCTGGCAACTGTTTCCAGCCTTGGCCTGGAAGAATGCCGCACACCAAAAAAATCCTTATCTCTTCCCCGCCCCAGCCAGCTTCCACCACCAGAGCCTAAATCCCAATCAGTGCCTTTCCTACCCATTTTCTCTGTGGATGGGAAACCTGTAATCACAACCAACTCTCAACAGAAGCAGCGTCAGGGATGCTAGCCACCTGCTTCTGCTTCCAAGGCAGTGGCTGTGGCACACCTGCTCATTTTGTTCAGCTGGAGAGAGACAGAAGGATCTGTGAAATGGCAGAAGGCATGGATTCCCACCATTTCACAGATCATTGTGTCTCTCTCCAGCCTTACAAATACAGTACAGGTACATATGTTGTAGCACCAAAGGTTTCAGATTTTGGAACATTTGGAATTCTGCATTCTCAACCTGCACATGGAAGTAGATTTTTATGAATGTGTTGAGAAGTCTTGATACCAATATATAGAATTCCAGTGCTTTTGTGTCCTTAATTCTTTTATTCATGAGTATAATTGACTATCAAGATAGCTCTGTTCTTACTAACTATATACATTATTTACTAAAATATAAAAAGACAAATTAACAAGGGGAAGAAAATGATCTTGTAGATTCTAGAGGCTGAAGATTAAAGTGGTTATTTGGTTGAGGTCACAGTGATAGATTGAACTCAACCCAGTATTAATTTGTCAATATTTTCAGATTGTTATAAGCATGGTGTTTAAAGACTACAGTGCTGAAACATTTTCCCATCTAACAACAGTATATGTCTTCCATTTCCTTAGCAAGGAAAGACTATACAGAGTAGAGTAGTCCTCCCTGCATAGCTTTCAAACCTGGGGTAGGAGTGAGAAACATTTTGTCTTTCTTCAGAACCTGTCAGGTTCATTCTAAAGCCATACCACTTGTCTGCATTTGCCTCAACATCCATATAGAGGTTGCTCTCCCTCCCCTAAAGATCTGCGGAACCAATATCCACAGTTTTAGTTATCCACAGCTGAAAAAATAGGGACTCATAACATAGAGTTGTGCTAGAAGGTGCCTAGAGAGGTGTCCTTTCTAGGAGTTGCTAGGTCCTCCAATGCAACTCTATGGTATGTTTGTACCGGAAGTCCTTTGTTTTAATAGGGTTCGCTATTAACAACAGTTTCATTTATAAATGGTAAGTCCAGGAACATATCCCCTGCAAATGCGGTGTGTATGTGTGAGATCTGTATTGGCAATCTACTCATAAGGGTCCCACACTCTGTTGGCAGGTATTTATCCACTGAATAGGAATCCTTGTCCCTCTGCATTGAAATAGTTGTGAATTTCATTCTCAGAATAAGTGCTTGTATATATTCCTGATATTTTACATTGTTTTCAAATTTCCTTTACCTTAAAAGTGTTCTTTCTTTGAGACAGGTTTCTTCCATGAAGTGTGGCATATTACCTATCTCTCAGGAGGCTCTTATTCTGGGAGACGTTGCCTACTACAATTATCAAGGATCTCTGGATGAACAGGAAGAACGAATTCAACTTCAGAAAGTTCTTGGGCCAAGCTGTAAGGTATTCCACTCTAGTTAATGTTCTTGTTTAATTTTTCCAGTATGTGCCCAGTTTCTGCCAGTTATGAGTGTCTCCTTTTCTTAGGTGCTGGTTTTGAGAAACCATGGGGTAGTGGCACTGGGAGAAACATTAGAAGAAGCCTTCCACTACATCTACACCGTGCAATTAGCTTGTGAAACACAGGTGAGAGATTTTACATGAGATGTTTTCAATATTTGAAAATGCTGTTTAAATGCTTTTTTTCCTCTTAGTGATAATCAATGTGTGTTTTAAGATGATAGGTGCTACTAAGCAATTATCTATAGGAAATCCATGGGGTATAGGGAAGACTTAAAATATTTAATATATTTATTTGATATAACATCAGCAGTTTGCCACAATACAAAAATTGCACAGCTATTGCTCTAGCTAAACTTCTTTACATTGGGGATGGGCAACTGTAGAGGATATGGGGGCTAATTTTCATGAATACACAGAGCCACACCATCCTGAAACCTGATTGCAATGAAACTGGATGTAACTTCTGCTTTTTCATTACTGGGGAATGAAGGCATATTTAAACCATCTGCCACTTCTGTGGTTGGCCAAGGTTTGGGTGTGGGGGATCGGAACAGCTGCAAAAAAAGGGGGGGCTGTGTGCTCTATGTAACCCACAGTCTTTAGATTGTTGGCCTCTGCTTTACTAGCTCAGTACTGTTTTTCTGCATGTTACTATATATGGGAGGGGGGAATGATATTAACAAAAGTTTTCTTTCTGGAAAATTCAGGAAAGCAATACCTTAAATACTTGTAAGAGGGCAGATTACTAAGTCATTTTATGTCACAGGTACATGCCTTGGCTGCAGGCGGCGTAGACAATCTTCTCACCCTAGACTTGCAAAAGTATAAACCATTCACCCACTGTGTGGCAGCAGACGTAGGAGTTAACATGGCCTCTCAGTTCAAATGGAAAGTTGGGGAACTCGAGTTTGAAGCACTGATGAGGATGCTGGACAACCTGGTGCGTGCACAACCGTTCTTAGTACTGTATGGAATTGTGCCAGAAAGAAATTGTGGTGTCTCTTCTTTTCCCAGTAAACAGGGACCTGAAAAGGACATTGTGAAGTGGGGTTAGCCTGCATTCACTACATGTTGTTTTTGATTTCTGTACAACTACTCTCACTATTTTGATATAACTGGATGGATGGATTCAAGACTGTCTAGCCTGGCCTTCAATAACATTCACAAGATTTTTGTTAATAGAATTTTTAAACAAATTTAAAATAAGAAATTGTTAAAAATAACTCCATCATAAATAAATAAAAATTTAAAAATTAAAAAGAAATTTATTCTAAAATTGTAAAATCACTAGGAGCAGCATAGAAGCAATAAATCTAGCCTTGATAAAACATATCAGGTGGAATTAAATGTCCTAAGAAATGAGGGGAGGGAGTTTACTGGCACAAAATTACATTAAGATAGGTGCTGGGTAAGTCTCCCTTGGAAGAGTATTCTGTAATTAATACCACTGAAAAGGCCACATTCCACCAGTAGCCACCTTGCCACAGGTGGCACAGGAAGGGGCTCCAGTGTGGATTTTGATGTATGAATAGCACATATGATAGGAAGTTTACTAATTGATCACCAACAATGGTCCGCTCTGGCCTCACATCAGGAGGCATGGAGACGCACTATCCACAATGCTGCAGCCTTATTTGAGAACGCGTGCCGAACAAGTCTTGAAGAGAAACGACAACGCAGAAAGAATCACAACCCAAAAACATCACCCAAGGAGACCTTCTGCTGTGCGTTCTGCAACTGGACTTGTTTATCCCGGATTGGCCTTTTTAGGCGTCAGCGCGCTTGCAGAAAGCGCAGGATGAGTCCTTCCTGAATCTTCGTTTGTGAAGAAAAGCCAGAGAGAGAGCGGCTTTTATGTGCGGTAAAACAACCAGTTCTTCATCCTCCCATTACACATTGAAAAGAGATATTTTTATAATGAACATAATGTTCATTATAGTGTGAGTAATTTTGAAGGCTTCCAGTAAGGAAGTCACTAAGACATATATTTACAACACAATAAGTCAGTATAGGTGCAAATAGTGCATTTAGTTTATTAAAATAAGCTAACAGAATTGTTTTATATTATTATATTATACTATTACACTACTATTCATATGGTAGAAATTGGTGGAGAAGGAATGTACATATGTATAGTTGTTATGTGTATATGATAAATGTTGTATGTATATATGAATGCCACTTAAAAATAATAATAATATTAATAATAATAATAAAGAAACTCTTCCACCTTAAAAAAGAAAAAGAAAAAAGAAAAGAGATATTTTTCTTTCCCCGTTGGCAAATTGAACACTCTTTCACATGCAGTGTTTTTTCTACTCTGATAGCAGTACTTCTAAGAAAAACAAATGCAAACCTATAAACTGATACATTGGTTTGCATGTCTGTATACATTCTTGCATGCACTTGCAGTACCAAACACGAATGCTTACTTTGCACACTGTTATACACTGGCCAAACTAACCATGTGATGACAGTAACCAATAGATTGGATTTGTTACCCTTTTAATCAGAACATTGGACCAATTTGTGGAGAGCCTTTGTTAATGGTTGGAAATCACAAGTACCAGGCTTCCATCTCATTTTGAATAATCAACAGATACGGTAACTTGATTTGGTTGAAGTTGAGGCAATAGTTAAAACACTTTATCCATATTAGATACCACCCCCTCTCTTTTTCTTTCTCTCTCTCTCTCATTCTCTCTTCCTCAACGTGATGTCCTTCAGACATTTGGACAGCAGATCCTAATAGCATGAGCTAGCATGGTCATTGGTGATGTCAATTATAGTACAAACTATCTGGAGGACGTCAGTTTGAAGGAAAGTAGTGTAAGGATTCTCATCCTTTCCACGGGGCCTGTTCTTGGCATTCTTGCACTGCTGTGATTGTTCTACAGCACTTCTGGATAGGTGATGGTATAGATCTCTATACCACTACATATATATATATATATATATATATCCCTGGCTTTTCTTCGCAAACGAGGATTCAAGAAGGACTCATCCCACGCTTTCTGCAAGCGCACTGATGACTAAAACGGCCAATCCGAGATAAACATGTCCGGTTGCAGAAAGCACAGCAGAAGGTCTCCTTGGGTGATGTTTTTGGGTTGTGATTCTTTCTGCGTTGTCATTTCTCTTCAAGACTTGTTCGGCGTGAGTTCTCAAATAAGGCTGCAGCATTGTGGATAGTGCGTCTCCATGCCTCCCGATGTGAGGCCAGGGCGGACCACTGTTGGTGATCAATATGGCCGAGCCTGAGATGTTGTTTCAGAGAGTCCTTGTATCGCTTTTTTGGAGCACCCCTCTTACGCTGACCCGTGGCGAGTTCACCGTAGAGTAGTATTTTTGGGAGGTGATGGTCCTCCATCCTAGAATCGTGCCCTGCCCAGCGCAGCTGTGTTCTCAATATCATGGCCTCAATGCTGGTGATCCCTGCTTGCTCAAGGACAGCAACATTCGTCACATAGTCAGTCCAGTGTATATTTAGGATTGTGCGTAGACAGCGCTAGTGAAAGCGTTCAAGGAGTCGTAGGTGGTGGCGATAGGTGACCCATGATTCAGATACCACTATATAGATTGTCACCAAATCAAACAGTGCCAGAGTGCAAGCCTGAAATGCATCTGTTTTGTTGTTAAACAGCTAGGATTAAAGTAATATTGAAGGCAATTTGTATTGGTTTTGCATTCATTGGAGTGAGGATGGGGGAGTGTGAAATTTTGAACTGAAAAACACAATGAATTAGCATCAAGTAAAATAAAGTTACATTTCTCCCATTTTTCTACAGGGTTACAGAACGGGCTATGCTTATCGGCAACCCTTAGTGAGGGAAAAACCCAGGCACAAGAGTGATGTTGAGATTCCCGCCACTGTGACTGCCTTTTCCTTTGAAGATGATTCTGTCCCAATTTCCCCTCTCAAATTCTTAGCACAAAGACAGCAGCGGGAGAAGACAAGATGGTTAAACTCCCCAAATACATATTTGAAAGTGGATGTTCCTGAAGAATCCCGGAATGGTGAAACAAGTCCTCGGACAAAAACCACAGTAAGCTGTTTGTTGCATTCTTTATGGAGTGTACTAAAAGGGATGGGGTTAGGGCTGGGAATTTCAGTGTCTTACATGGTAGCAGTGATGATTTGAGTAATGAGCATACAAAACATCCTCCCTGCTTCACTTAAAAAAAATGAAAATCTATGACAGACTGAATCAGAACATCATCTGTGTAATTTACATGCAGAACATATACGGAAAGCAGGATTAAACTCAGAGGAGGCAGGCATGAAAATTGGAGGAAGGAACA
Organism: Gambelia wislizenii; assembly: GCA_030847615.1. Lineage (NCBI taxonomy): Eukaryota > Metazoa > Chordata > Lepidosauria > Squamata > Crotaphytidae > Gambelia > Gambelia wislizenii. Next base: position 85,107,409 of record JAUMIR010000003.1, read on the forward strand.
TCAACAATTTAAGATATGCTGATGACACTATATTATTTGCAGAAAATAGCAAAGACTTGGAATGACTGCTGATGAACATTAAGGAAGAAAGTACAAAAGCAGGATTACAGTTGAAAATTAAGAAGACACAAATGATGACCAGAGCTGATTTACATAATTTCAAAGTGGATAATGAAGACAATGAAATAGTTAAGGATTCCCTATACCTTGGCTTAATCATTAACCAAAATGGAGATTTTAGTCAAGAAATCAGAAGAAGATTAAGACATAACACTAAACACCAAAGTCAGAATTGTCTGTGCCATTGTATTTCTAATCTCTGTGTATGGTTGTGAAAGCTGGACAATGAAAAAAGTTGACAGGAAGAAAATCAACTTAGAAGAGATCTATGGATACCATAGACTGCTAAAAAGACATATATGGGTCTTAGAGCAGATCAAGCCTGAAGCAAAGATGACTAAACTGAGGCTGTTATACTTTGGACATATCATGAGACAATATATAGTAACTCATTGGAAAAGATTATAATGCTTGGTAAAGTGGAAGGCAGTAGGAAAAGAGGGAAACTGCTGTACAAGTGGATCAATTCAAGCAAGGAAGCCACAGCCCTGAATTTGCAAGACCTGTGCAGGGCAGTTGATGACCTCTAGGAGGTCTCACCGTCATAGGGTCATCATAAGTCAGAGTCAACTTGATGGCAAGTAATACTAATGGCGTGTGAAATAAATGAATACACAAAGTAAACTATACTGTCAGAAGAAAAGCAAGTTTCATCAGCCAGTAAACTATTCTGTAACCACTAAACTGGCCCAATCTTCTGCCCATTTAAGTCATGGTTGAGGGAAGAGTAGCCTTCAAGCTGCATGTAGCACTCTAGGCCATTTTTGTACATACACACCCAAGGTTCCCAGGCCCAGCTACTCACTCAAAAAAAAAATGTGACGGTACAATAATTTGTCTTTCCGTAATGGCTGGTTGCTCCCTCCAAGCTTTGGGGGGTGCCAGTAGGTATTTTGCTGTGTTTTCATGCATTTTAGAATACCCCCTTGCCTTTTAAAGTGGTCTGAAAGAAGGTAGGGGACTCTAAAATACCAGAAAATGCCCAATAGCATCTCCCCCTCCCCTTGAAGGCTCAGGGACTCCTGTTGACCATTTTAGAGCCAAAAAAAAAAGTGCTCAGAATTGTTGTTGACAGACTGATATTCTGGGAGTTATAACTGGATGCATGTAATTAATTTCTTTTCAATCACAGAAACTAAGTGTATGATTAATTCTGATGTAAATGAACAATATGGAATGAGGATAACATGACAAGGAGTTAGAATCTGTAGGTTCAGTAAAGGTATGTCAAGATAAGTGGTCACATGGAAGGGCATGTTAATTTTATTGCAGATGAATAGTATTGAAAATTCAGCCAATCTGGTTTTGTGAGCAAAAAGTAAAAATACGCAGGCCAGCATCCCATTACTGATACATGCAAGCGCAAGTCCAGCTTAGCCTGTGTATGTCTCTTTTTGGTTGCTGTGGAAACTGATAGTCTCTCATTTTTATTTATTTATTTGGTTTATATTATATCTCTTTCCCAAAATGGGACTTAAGGTAGCTTACAATATAAATTAAAAAGTGATTAAAACAATATGAGGTACAAAAGTTTAAAAACCATTAACCCAGTTAAAATATTAATTTAAAATAAAAACACATTAAGCACATAATACATATTTTTTTAAAATTAGCACACGCATTGTGCATCCTCCACCCCCAACTGGTTAAAGGCTGACAGCCTGCCTGTTTACATTGGAAGACCATGGCCTGATGACAAAAACAGAACAGAGACAGGGCCAACCAAGCCTCCATAGCCTAGGAGTAGAGACAGAGAAGGATCTCTCCCATGCCCCCACCAGATGAGCTGAGGAGAGTGGTAGGTTGGAGAGAAAGCTCTCCCCCAAAGATTGTACCACTCAGGCAGGTTTATATGGGGAGATCAAAGCCCCATCTCAGGAATTTGCTCTGATAGCATCCCCAGCAGCCCTTCAGTGACTAGTGGAGAGCAAGGGGGAAGCTTGGAGAAGCATCTGACTATGTTCCTATAGTCCGATGCATGACACCTTGGCAGATCACAGCAGAGGATGTTATCAGTCTGGCACCTGGCCATGCTTCTCTAACCCTACCTCCACCAGCCACTGAATGTCCATAGAGGAGGTGGGGAGGCTATTGCAGTGACATTCAGGTTATGAAAAGGGAATTGTACTATAATTCGCCTGCAGTACTTTTATGTAATGCTCAGTGATGTAGCATCTCAGCCACTGAATGTTACATCCTGAAGAGTAGATTATATGTCAAGTTATAAATGGTTTCATCCTTAACAGATGCCTTAAACGAATTCATCACTGAGGACACAAAACGATTGCCCATGGCAACCACTCTAGTTCAAAATAAAACTGGTTGGAAATCCTGATATATATATATATATATATATGAATGATAGTCCACTAGTTACAAAAGAAAACAGTTGGAGGTGATAAAATATCTGTTTTAAAACAGACTCAGTTAACTCACACTTCATCATGCAGAATGCTGGTATACCAGAAATCAACATCTATGGTAGCTGAGATATCACCTGGGATCTTTATGTGTTCCATCTTATTAATAAAGTTTTTAGTTTCCCTTACAATGTGAGACCTTTAAAACAAGAGTCAGGGTATTAGACAGTGGTTCCAACCCAGAATTAGAGCCAGACATTACAGGATTTTTGGGTAATATGTAAATGACGGGTGTTCAGGGATTCTAAAGAAACTTGGCTTGGACTCATCTATAATGACACAGAAGAGAAGCCTCAGTCATTGTCACATTGATCGTGGAATCGGTTTGTTTTGTGGGATCAGTCCTCCCAATAGGTTGGTAATATGTAGCATCTTGAAGTTGCCAAATAACTCTGATGAAGGGTGTCTGATTATGGCACTCCAAAGCATCAAAAGGAGTATACTAATAATAAGATTATGTAACTAGTTTGTTAATATATCTAATTATAAACATAAATTGATATACAACAATATATTATGGTTTTGCAATATAATTGGTTCAATTTAGTACAATATAATCCACAAAAGTAGCTTATTTCAGCATGAAAAACAGCTTGTTCCAGCATATACTCCTTTTGTTGCTTTGGAGCATCTTGAAGTTGCCTCATCATCTTTCGATAATATTCATCTCTGTCCATTAAGTTGATTGCTCCATGCTTATTAGCTCCCTTAATAACCAACACTGGACAATTATCCAGCATGTTCTCATCCTTCTTGAAGAATTTATGCCATGTTCTCCCCAAAGACTTCTTCAGATTAGATACGTTCCCCATGAACAAAGGTTGATAAACCTAAGCCTGTGGATTATTACCGTGGCATCACTTAACAATGGTGTCACCCCTCCCACCAACAGTGCCACCTGGTGCAGTCTGGCTTCTTCACACACCCATAGCGCAACCACTGGATTATTACAAGGGGACACAAACTAGGATTTAGGGCTAAAACCTTTTTTAAAAAAAGATTGGACCCAGGAGAGGCATTTTTTTAACTGGAAGCGTCACTCCTTATAATTAAAAAAGGCCTCTTTGGGGGCTAAAATGGTCCAGGGGGTGGGGAACAGGGCAAAAATGCCGCACTCCTTTGGGCAGAAAAATGTTTGAATTTTTTCATAGGAGATGAAGCAGGGAGGTGCAGCTCTCCAAGATCTTTTTTTGGGAGGCCAGTGTAGCTCCTTACCCCGACAGTTCCTCTCCCCACCCCACCCCCCGTGCTTGTACCTTTGAAACAGGATCAGTATACACTTAATCAAAGATTTAACTACATAGATCCATACAGTTCCTCGCCCTCTGTCTCATACAGGTCATAGTTCAGTAGTTCAGCACATGCTTTGCCTACAAAGCAGACCTAGTTTGTTCCCTGACATCTCCGGAAAAAGGTGTGAATCTAACCCCTGGGAAGCTGCTGCCAGTTGGATAAAACACTACTGAGGGTGCGGCTATGCGATCATTAAAAAAATCCATATGGGAGGCAAAAAATATGAACAGCCTGTCGTTCGTATGCATACGAACCGGCTATACGATTTTTAACCCCCTAAACTCCGTATGACTCCCTCTTCCCGAAGCTGGTTGGAGCGAGCAAGCCAAGTGGCAGTTTTAAATCTCCCGCCGCTTTTTTTTTTTTAAAGGTTCCTGGTTTGCAGACAGCCGGTTTTCCGTATTTACAATATAAAATAAAAATAAATAAACATATAAATTCATGGACTTACCGGACGCTCGCTAGCCGGGAAACCAACATGGCGGCCGCTCCCAATTCCCCTCCGTGCTAGCCCCCGCCCCCTCTACTCGGCCAGCCAATCAGATTACCCTGCCTGTTTGTATGTGTGCGAATGGACCGTACAGACCCGTCAGCCATCCAAACTGCATACGGATTTCTCTTCGCGATCCGCTTTCCTTCCCGAATGCCATGTGTGCGTATTTCAGGGTGGAAAACCGGGGGGGGGGTCTCTTTTGAATTCGTGTGCATCCAAACAGCCATTTGTACCGAAGCGCAAACTTCCGCAAGCCGTACGTATTATTTAAATCGTGTAGACGGGACCTCAGGTTCAGGGAGCAATGACCTGACTGGTTTAAGGCAGTTTACTGTGTTCCTTCTAGACCAGTGTTTCTCAACCAGGGTTCTGGAACCCTAGGGTTCCCCAAGAAATTACTAGGGGTTCCTCAAGAGATTGTGATTGTGGAGGGAAAGCAATAGCAGTATATAGAATAATGTTTATGTAGAGGTTCCCTAAGACCTGAAAATTATTTCAAGGGTTCCTCCAGGGTAAAAAGGTTGAGAAAGGCTGTTCTAGACAGAAGCAACCTTACATCTCCTGAGAGCATGTATTAGGGGTTTCAAACTGATCAGGTTTGGGCTCCTACAACTTAATAGCTGCAGGAAGAGAGTTTAAAGTAAAATTGCTTGTGGGTATGCTGTAAATATATTTAAGTTGTTCTCCTTGATCAGAGAAACAGCCCACCTACCTTCCTTCTCCCCTTCTCTCCCCTCAAGAGCCCATTTCCAGAAAATGTTAAAATGCAAAGAATAAGCTTTCTCTCTCGTTGTCGTAAGGGCAAGTATTTAACTTTTCCAATATCTTTCAGACAGCATATATTTTAAAAAATTAAGAGTTATCTAGGCAGGGCAGTTGTCATGCAGTTGACTGCAGCCTAAACTTCAAAATATCAGCTGTAGTTCTCCACCTGGTGGTTGTTTAGTAAATTTCACTTTTTCAAAATGAGCATTCATGCAGCAGGCCAGTGAGACAAACTGCTTTAAAGAAACATTTTTAAAATACCTACGGTTAGGGAGGGAACATTATTAAGGTAGTGGATTAAGACATATTGTGTTATGGTTAGTCCTTTGGAATAGTATTTTAGCAGTGGAGATACTACAAGTGTTTAAAATGTATGATTTCTAAATTGAAATTAAAATTTTAAAGCTACATTGAAATGAAAATCTCAGTGCTCTGATACTTAATTTATAATATCTAAAATCTGTTCAAAATAAAGCACCATTAAGCATTAATATCCCTATGAAACATTACACGGCAAGTATGGATCATATTGGACTGCAAGTCCCAGCATTCCCCACCATTGGCTGTGTTAGCTAGGGCTACTGGGGGCTTGTCTATATGAGGGGGGGAATACAAATGCTTCCAAATAAGCAGCCATTCACAACTATGTGAACTGTCTTAATGGTCAAAACAGCCCCCCCCACAAACTCTGCATGACCCCTAGCCAACATGGTGGCCGCAAGTGATTTACTCACGGTTTTAAATCTACCACTGCCAATTTAAAAAAAAAGTTTAACATGGTGTACACATGCAATATTTCATATTTACAAAAAGAAAAAAAGAGAGAGTACAAGATCGCTGTTTTATTGACTTACTGGATCCTCACTTAGCCAAAAACCAAACATGCTTTCCCTGTTTGTTAGCCCTGCTCCGCCATGTTCGCCCAGCCAATCGTATTACGCTGACTGTTCGTATTTGCGTGAATGCGAGTGTTTGAATGACCACACATTTGCATGTCGTACAGAGCTTTTTAAAAAAATCCTATCGAAGCCCCAGATGCTTCCCACATGGCCTTCTGGTGGATTTGGCTTCCCCCCTTCCGAATGACACATGTTGATCTGAATGTCCGTATGAATGGATTGCCTTCCGTTTGCATCCCGTTAGGATTATTTTGACCACATAGACAAGCCCACACGGCAAAATAAATACAAATGGCATGTGAAAAATCAATCTGTTCACACTGTTCATATTTATATGTGTCATTCAGAGGGGCGGTGGCCAAACTCACCTTAAAATCCATGAGTGGTTCGTCCGCCCCTTTCCCCAGATTAATATGTGTGTGTTCTAATTGTGCAACCATGTGTACAGCCATGGTCACACAGATTTGGTGGCAGGCTTCTAATTGGTTGATCCAGCACAGGGGGCGGGGCTTGCAGAGAGGGGAATCGACAGCAGCTGCCATTTTTTTAAAGGTATGATAGAAGATGCCGCCGCTGTCTTCCTCCCTCTTCTTCCTCCTCCATCCAGCCCCTTTCTCAGCCCCCCTGCCACTGCTGTTCTCCCTCCTCTTCCTCTCCATCTAGCCCCCTTCCCAGCCCCACTACCACCACCACCACTGCCCTCCTCCTCCTTCCTCTTCCTCCTGTCCTTCCTTTCTTTCTTCGCCTTGTTCCACTCCATGTGGCTTGTTCCCCACCACCTCCACCCAGGCAACCAGGAGATAGCTGCAGCAGCTGCAAAAGCCACCTCAGCAAGTGCGGAGCACAGAGAGAGAGCTGCACACTAGGGCACAACAGGGGAAGGCTCCAAGGAGGAAGCACAAAGGGAAGTAAGGAGCCGGCGACACGGGGAGGGGACCCCAGAGGAAAGGGAGGCCCAAGCTCCACTCACGCTCACCTAGCCCCAGCTCAGACCGGAGGCAGTCTGAACCATGCTTGGCCGTGGGATTCCCCCACCCCCATCAAGTTGTCCTTCCACCTCCAGCTGGAGCTAGGGGTCATGCGGAGTTTGGGGGGGACCTTGGAAGGTGCCATGGAAACGTGGGATCGCTACTACACATGTGGTGGAGTTATAAGGTGATTAAAAAATTTGGGGGGAAAGTACATAAAACTATTGAACAGATATTACAAATTCAAATCATGGCTAAACCAGAACTCTTTTTGTTAAACATGATCAATACCATGGGGACAGATATTGAATCAAAATATTGGAGAATCATGTTATATCTAATTTCAGCAGCCAGAATTGTAATAGCACAAGAATGGAAAACAGCTAAATCCCCAACAATATCTGAGTGGTTGGTGAAAGTGCAAGAAATACTGGATTTAGATATATTAACAGCAAAAATACACAATTTACCAAAAGAAAAATCTTTAGAAAAATGGATGCCAATAATAGAACATTGGGGGAGAAAAGAGATGGACCTTGATAGGCAATATTTATTAATGATATGATTTGTGTTGATACTAGTTATATGAAAAATTAGAAAAGAGAGAAAATTAGAAAAGAGAGAAATAGACAGAACTGAATTAAAAATGTTTGTTAGAAAATTATCCAAAAAAAGGCAAAGAAAACATGAATAAAATGTTAAACTGGAGTTAGTAATATGTTTTTTGTTAGCTGTTGAACACTCCAAATGTACCATACTTTAAGGAAGTCACAAATATTTTCTTCCTTCTTTACTTAATTAACTTTAAAGTAAACTTAATTAAAGTTTTATAATTCAATATATTTTTAAATGTAAAGAAAATACTGAGCATATACATACATACATGCTTCTATAATTATGCTAAATATGAAGATTGTGGAAGAATAGAAAATTGTTAAAAATTGGATGATGGGAAATATGGAAGCAATTTTGTATGGTGCAAATGTTTAATACATTTAATAAAATATTAATAATGAACAAAAAAAACATGTAGGCAGTTTGTATGCTTGCAAACGCCTGCCTATCCAGATTTTAAACCCCCTGTATGGATTTTTTTTCCTCTCGTGTAGACGAGACCAGAGTTACTATCCAATAATATCTGGGCTACATGCTTCCCACTCTGAAGTACTGGGAAGCAAAGTTATATGGCTAAGTACAATCAGTAGGCCATGCAAACAAGTACAAACTCACTGTAGACATCTGCAACTACTAAACGCAAACTGTCACCTAAGCTTAATCTCTTTTCTTAAAACTTTACATATTTGTTTTTTCCTACCAAAGTGGATAAAAGCTGAAGATTCATCTAAGGTTAGTGGAGGAACTCCAATCAAAATTGAAGATCCAAACCAGTTTGTCCCTCTGAATACAAACCCAAGCGATGTACTAGAGAAGAGGAATAAGGTACAGCAAGTTCCATGAAAATCTACGTACTTCATTCACTTCTGAGCGACAGGCAGTAAAGGGGTGTTGTTAAATTTTCCTGTTTGAGTACCATAAAAAACTGGTTTCATTGTGTTTAGAATATGATAGTTTTACATTTACATTAAATGCAATAGTGCTAACAGAATATTTACTGCTGTCTAACATTTTCATAAATATTATGGGAAATCCTTTGTTTCAAACGTCATCCAAAAATCCCATTTAATTATGAAGGAAAGTATTTCATGTAACATTTTATTTACTCTGGGTTTTTTTTTGTTTTTAAGTATTGCAGTAGTTTGGTGTTTCCCTCTTCCTTTTTAGTTTTCAGGGAGGAGGTAGACAGTTCCCACAAGAGGTGGCCAGTCCTGCTAGCTTGATCCCTGCTGTTCTCTGCCTCCTTGGTTCCCAGTCAGCCAATGTACTTAACAATAGCAATGAGGAATAATGACAAGGGATTCTTTGTGAGCCCAGACTGCTGGCTGCTTTTTCTCCCCAATGTATTCTTTTGTATTCATACAAATTTGAGCTACACCCTGGGAAATGATAGTTCTGCCAGATACATAATGTTTCATCCAGAAATTCTGAGAACTTCTTACTTCACATCTGCTAGTGATCAAAGGGCTACGCCACTACCCTGAGGGAGTCAGCTTGGTTCAGAAGAGATTGCTAACTCTTACTTGGAAAGGATCAACTCAGCAATGTCACTCAGACATCAGCTTAGAAAAGTATTACCAGTCCTAGGCACGCAGGTTTTGTAGGCAGATGGTAGTTAGGCTGTATTTCAACAGAAGGCAATGGAAAACCACCTCTGAGTATTCCTTATCTAAGAAAACCCTATGAAATTCATAGGGTCACTATAAGTCAACAGGTGATTTGAAGGCACATACACACTCATAGTATCAGAATGGGAAGCTATGTTTCACTTAACTTTCTTGGTGTCACTGGATACGTGTACTATCTTGACTGGGAATTCCAGTAGTTGAAGTCCAAAAAAATAACTTTTCCAAGCTCTGGACTTCGTCAGGAATGAGGTTGAAACTATGTCAGGTGGATCTGTAGGCTTAAGGTTACATAGGGCCTATCTACATTATTAAAACCCCTGAATCCCCCAAATCTGCAGCAAGCAGGCCACACAACATATTGCCTTTTCCCTGAATCTGGGGTGATCAAGCTACACATCGCATGGCCCAGATTCATGGCATTCTGGGGTATTTTACCTAGATGCGTAGTTTTAACAATTCGGGGTTTTCTCCCCATTTTTGTCCATTGCCACTGCTGCCACTGCAACCATTTTAAAGCTCAGGAGGCAGTTCCCTCAGGAGGTCTTCTCCATTCCTGTGCCTCAGCAGCGCTGCCTCCACCCGCTGTCTGCTCGCTCGTCCCTTCTTTCAAGCACTTCTTTCACTTTTTTTAAGTGCCTCTTCCTGTGGCAGGTGAGAGGGAGAGTGGGCAGAGGCAGCACTGCCGAGCCAGGGGAAATTCTCCCTTCGGCCAGGAACTGCCTGCTGAGCTTTAAATTATGGTTGAGGTGGTGGTGGCAGACAAAACTCTGAAGGGATAGTGAAGACGGTATCCCACATCCCTGCAGATAATTTTAAATGAGCACAGCTTGGGGCTAACGTAGGGCCATGTGGGCAGAACTCCAATCATAGTTTTTGTCCCACATGTAGACAAGCCCATAGACACATGCTAGGTTCAGCATAGTGCAAGACTGATAATCTGCCAACACAAAGAGCTGTAAAACTGTAAAAATTATAGTTTAAATGTATATACATTTTGCTTAAGAATTCCCTGGGTTTTATGAAACTCATTGCCCTTGATTTAGAAATCTGAATATGAAGTAAGAGAGACTAATCTCTCTCTCTGGCTTTTCTTCACAAACAAAGATTCAGGAAGGACGGTATGTTGTGAATATACAGAACGTTCCAAATGTTCAAGCAAAAACATTAAGACACTGTATGTTGTAATTTGTAAGAGTTTGCAGGCATTTTATATTCTACTGACCAGAATAAGAGCAAATAACAGTAAATTGGTAGATTAGACCTAGTGTCTGTTTTCTGGACCCCAGGTCTTTAATTCCTGGTTTTTCAATGAGATTGTGAGATATTGAGTAGTTTCAACAACAAAAAATCCTTTTTCTCCCCCTCTTCACCAGATTCGGGAACAAAATCGGTATGACTTAAAGACTGCAGGTCCACAGTCTCAGTTGCTTGCTGGGATTGTGGTGGATAAAAAGCCTAGTGCTGTAAGTATATCAACTGTCCAGAATGTACATATTTATGAAGCATGTACAGCATTTTTACTTGAAGTTGGCCTTGTCGCATCTACAAGCATCTGTCTCCTTGGTTTTTGAAAACTCATTCAAACAAAGGAGAAATGGGATGCGATGTGTTCAATGAATTATGGCTGCAAAAACTTTTTAAAATTATTTCAGAGAAACCTATCTCAGAGCGTGATCTTCATAATATTTGAACAAACTTTCTAGGTCCTACAGTTTATAAACTAAACTTTGTTTTGACTTAAAACTGGTATGATTAAAGCACCTTCCATGTCTTCATAATTGTCTGTTAACTGAGGGTAATTTATATCTTGATGGCTGTTTTTTAAGTGCTTCTTTAAGATTCCTGTTTAAGAAATCTTTTCACTATTGCAAGATTTGGGAATTAATGGGCTTGTTTGTTTGCCTGTACTGGTGTTTGCTTTTTGAAGCTGGATTCTACTTCCAACCTAAAGTATTTTGTTTTCTGTTCCAGCCCATGCAGTTTGAAGAAGATGAACATGCCCCGCCAGCCCCTCCCAACCCATTCAGTCATCTCACAGAAAAGGAACTGGAAGAGTACAAAAAGACAATTGAACGCAAACAACAAGGGATTGAGGGTGAGCATTCTGAACACCTGAAAGTTTCCAAGAGCAGTTTAGGTTTGAAATGAAAGAACTGGAATTAAATTTCAAATGTATCAAGATTTCTAAATTACATTTCTTTACATGAAACAATGATCAATGGCAGTGTCGCTAAACCTTTTTTTTAAAGCATTCTTGATTACTCATATGTGTTTTATGAAAAAATCTCATTCCTTTATGATTCCTACATATGTGTGTCCCTGCATACCTCCTAATCCATGTCCATTTGACTTTCTTTGGGAGGTGTTCTCAACATATTCAGATCTTCTGAATATGAAGGAGACCTTCTGCAGCCAAGGGAAGAACCCGATTGGGTCCTTCCTTGCATGCTCTTTGTACATACAACATCTATGTGTAAAGCAACCCTTCTGGTATACATAAAATAGATATTTGTTAGGGGAATGTAATAGCAGTTAGCAGGACTAGTCCCCATGGCCCCTTCCATTGCTTATTTGAGTGGGAGAGAATCATGTGTACTACATACATTGTGACCATTACAATTTTGAACATTGCATCATCTTTAGAACATGTTTAGATCAATGGAGATCAAAATTTGAGATTGATAAATGTGATCTGTGGCCCCAAGAGGAGTATTAATTTTGACACCGGGGTATTCAGCGGGATCTTCTGTGTCCCAGAATTTCCATCTGATTAATCACCATACAAATGCAGAAGAACAGTCATTACAGAAATATCAGTAATTTGAAAATACTTGCATTTATGTGTGTGTGTGTGTGTGTGTATCTGCCACACCCTTGATACTGATTTATTGTACCATCAGCTTTCATGGATTTCAATCTAATACATTACTAAAGCACACATCCACACACATCCCTTTTTCTGTTCCACTCCAGTCTCTTTATGGCCCACTTTGCCCTTCTCCACAACCGTATATTTTTCTTTAATCCCTCCCTGTTTCCTCTGAACTGTTGGCTGCTTTCTCTTGGGCCTTTTCCCCAAATCATGCTTCTTTATGCCCTTTCCTACTACATGTAAGCCTCCTACCATCTCCATATCCACCCGCCCATCACCCAGTAAACCTCCCCTGAACCAACTTTGTCTGTATTAGCATCCCTTGTGTTCCTCACTTCCAAATTCTTGGCACATATAGGAAGTATGGCTGCATCTATTTGGTGACATCTGATCCACAGTTGTATTGCTTTCACATATTACTATGAAAGCATATGAAAAAATAAAACTTAATCTTAGTTGAAAGGAATTGGATATTAGTACTAAGACTTCTTTAACTGTATAATCAGTTAGGTTGAAAGGTAAGAGTCTTTAAAGCATTGCTCAAGCAAAACAGTTTGTTAGTGTGTTCTCTTGCCTACAGTATTAGCATTACAGCTAGCAATCTTCTAACTTGCCAATTTCTTATTTTTGAAAGCATAAAGATTCAAAGGTAAAAGTATTGTATTTCAACAAACTTTTTCACCCATCTTCATTCAAAGCATCTGATTAGGGTCCTTAGTAACAGAGGAACTATTAATTTGCTATTACTTAACACTAGCATTTCCAGCACTAACTTTGCATAGATTGTTCTGTTTATTTTGTAAGTAACAGTTCCATGGTTACATCAAAGTATGTTTTCATAAAATGCTTTCTTCTAACATCTGGGGCCATCTTTCGTATATGTTTAATAATCAGTGTTTACTAATATTAAATTTATAATCTAACCTAATTCTGTGTGATAACTTTAGCATGGTCAGGTCAATGCTAGCAAAGTTGCTTGTGTTTTGTATGCACTAATGTACTGATCTTTTTGTGTTCAGTTCCTTTGGCATGGCTTTACTAACTCAAGCTCTTGTCCTACAGATGCTGATCAGGAATTATTCTCAGATGACGGGTCATCTGTTTCACAAATTAACTCTCAAACTCAGTCCCCACAAAATGTCCCTGACAAATTAGAAGGTACACAGTGTAATGTCCTCTGCAATATTGTGAGCCTGTTCGACACTTCTTTGCCAATTACTTTTAATTCATTAGATCAGGCAAGGAAAATATAATACCCTTATCATATGAAAGGCTAAATTGATTTTACTGAATTAGTTATTTTAATCTGTTTGGATTTATCAGAATTTAGGGATACATGTGTTCTTGTTTTTGTTTAATTATATGAATTACTAGATAGACTTTGGCTGTAATCTCATTCATCACTCAGAACAGGTCACTTAGAGATAGTTCCCACATCATGTTGATGTACTGTTGAATCTTTTGGAAAAAGCAGGCACATTTCTTTCCCAGCATTATTTGTGTATATTGGCTCATAATGCTAGACTGTTTATAACAGGCCATAATGTTGCTCTGGTAGGATTGTCACTGCATCACATTCTAATCAGAGGTACAGTCTGAATTGTCTAGTTGTGTGCAGGACATGGCTGAAAACCTTGATTCCAAAATCCAACAATTAATGTTGCTCATGTGTTAGGTTCTGGTTATCATTTTTTAAAAAACAAATGAGGAAAGGGGAGTAATGGAGAAGGATAGGAGGTCAGTCCCAAATGCTGAGCTTTACTGGCTGTTCTCTCAAAGTCCCAAACCAGTTTGCACATAAGCCCTTCGTAGAGTTGCTGCATAACCATCAATGCAACAAAGATTAAAACCACCTCCCTCTTGTCTTTCTCCAGAAAATAATGATGATTACCTACAGGATGCTAACCTCATCTCTATGGATCTCCCAGTTGTGGTGATGAATGGTAAAGAAGATGCACATGATGTGGAAGAGGATCTTGCACAAAGAGTCAGCCAATTGACCACTACTGTAGAGAATGTAGAGATTACAATTAAGACCTCTGAAAAGATTGAGGAAGCCCTTTCTCCTGAGGGCTCTCCTTCCAAATCACCTTCAAAGAAGAAGAAGAAATTCCGTACTCCATCTTTCCTAAAAAAGAACAAAAAGAAGGAAAAGGTGGAAGCCTGAGGCTATCTACACAGTTCAGAACCACATTTTAGTCAGCCATTAATATGGTCAAGTTAGGTAGGGTTATGCAGGAAACTGGGCCTTAACCTAAGTACAGAACTGGAAAAAAATAGAATCAGTTTTCTGTTAATTAAACAAAGAATTCATCTCTTAATTAGTATGAGGGTTTGAAATATTGAATAGTTCCACCACAAATTAACACTGGCAGGTAGGTATTCCAAGATAGCACTATAATAATTTTAAATACCCTTACAGTAGCAAGTTATGCATGGAGATTTTGCTGAACTAGAAAATCTTCAGCACAGTTTCACTAAGGTAGCTGTTGAGTTATCAGATAATGTTTTGTTTGTTTTTGAATCTACTGCCTCACTGTGTAATTGGATGATACTTCTTTGTATTGTGATCTTGACCATAACATTTGTTTCGTCCCTGCCTCAGAGGGTGCCTCTCACCACATCTTTTCAAGAGTTGGTCATTTTGTTATACACTGGCACATAATATTAGAGGGGGAAACTGTAAAAGGAATTGCATTTGGAATTTTACAGACTCTGTAAAGATTGCATTCATCAACAATAACATTTGCCAAATATTTCATTTTAGTAAGATATAATTTTTTGAAAACTTTTTTTATTCTATCAGTTGGGGGCAGGGAGAAAGTCCTTATTTTTCAATAAAGGGGATTTTATATGCTTAACATTGATAACTTAGTTTAACTATGGCAAAACAGAAAAAGAATTTTATATGTTGAAATTTTTGTATACCACTCAGTATAAAGTATTATAGGCATGTAAACCGAGCATTTAACAGTAGAACATATTTAAGGATGCTTGGTGTAGAGTATACTTAAATATAATTCAGGAATCCAGAGCCTCTGATACCAGATGTTGAAAGCATATAAATTTAACTGGATTCATGTTTAAATCTTACTATATTGTTTTTCCTCATGGTATTGCTATCAAATGAAGAAAAATAATCCTTTTAACATATGCCCTGTTCAAGGCATGCCCCAGCTTCATTTTAGCCTTTCTAGGTTACTCCTGCCACAAGTCCAGGTAAAATCTCAAAGGCAGAGTCTTGGGGTCTTGTTGGTGAAGTTGAAACCATGATGACGTTGTTGTTTTATTACTTTTTGTTATCAGACTATCAGTTTAAGGTCTTATGTAATCTTAGAAGGCTGGTGTTCAACTCACAGAATGGCAGGCCAATAGTGCGAAGAGTTGTGTTGCTGGTGAGCAACACATAACTGACCACAAGCAGGTCAGTGGCATTACACATGCCTGTGATTCTTATGCAACCACATTCCAGACACCACCCTACGTGACAATGATCCCACTATCCAGAAGAGGAATAGTGCCGTTGAATTTCACTATATAGCCATTTGGGTGCAGGGAAAATGCAATATCCCCATGATAGACATGCTTCTTTGAACGGAATCTGGATCTAATGTAGTGATTTAGAAACAGCTGAATCTGTGTTGCACTAAGAACTAGAAGGGCCCATGACAAAATGAAGGAGACAAAACTGAAAAAGGGAAAGTGAAATGGAAAGACTAAGGGGATAGAGTTAAGGAGAGTAGTAGCATGTGGATTATTTTTCATAAAATATATGGTATGAATTGGGGGGTATTTTTATTAAAATTATGGAACAGCCGTTTCAAATTTTTAAAATTATAAAATTATGTATAGGGTTTCCTATGGAGTGCCACACTTTCTCCCCTTTGCTGTAGTACATTTTAATAGGATCATTTAAATCTGAGTTTTGCCTTCTCAAGGAATCTTAGAACCAATTAGGGTAGCACTGTAGGTGCCAATCGTGCCACTTGTTCCATTTTGCTGGTTGTTTTATTTTGCTTTGGACTTTTAAAAAAACACAAAAAAAGGAACCTGTAAATACACAGTAAAACATGAAAAATAACAGGAGGGCTTTTGAACTACCCTTCTACATCAATAACCGCTAAAGCACATACACCTCAAATATCAATGTGACTTCCAGATTGCCAGTTGAAATATATACCGTATATAGATTGTTAAATATGGCCGGGGGGTGGTTTGGCATGCCAAAAATGACTATAGCATGTTACAGGCTGGGTTAGCTTTGACTGTGTAAGTGTGACAAAGCAGCACCGGAGTGACTCTGGAAATGATATTCTAGATATCTCAAAATACTGGAATCAGTGTGTTCTTTTTTTAAAAAATTAGTGGGAATCTATAAGTTGCTTAATTTTGTTTATGTTCTACATTTTTGTGTTGTATTACAACATATGTAGAAACAGTAACCTGTGAACTATGCTTTTCATAACTTTTAAAAAATATATCTAAATGAATGCAATGTGCATAAATATTTTTTAAAAAATGCAACCGTGAACTATTTGCACCTTTTTTTGCTAATGCCTCTATTTACTTGCTTTGGCATAAAGAATGAGCCAGCCAACTCTGTGTCCTGTGGAAAAAGATATATAAATGTTGTTGGAAATTGCTCATAGATGTAATGCTAATTAATGTTAAATCACAAATAAACAGTATTTTAAATAGATGTCTTTTGGAAGCTGCCTATTCTTTGTAGCATTCCTTAACACAGGAAAGTGTAACACGTGTCTTGTTAAAAAGGAGTCATGTGTCAGAGAGTTAGGGAAGATAGCCCACTGGCTCTAAGTGAATAGTCTGAGAAGAAGACTTTCGTTTCTTTTTTTAAGGAAAATATATTGCATAATCATCACATGGCAAATAGCAGAGATGTAATTTTCATTTACCTGTGACCTATAAAACCCCAGCTAGCCTGGACCTAAGCAATCAAAACAACCCAGTGCCCCTAAGACGTGTCTGATGAAAACTTCCACCATCCCCAGCTGGCTTCCCTTTAGCCTTTTTCATGTGCATGATGGCACTTATAATTAGTCATATTTAGAAGACACTAGGCTGAGGAAAGCTGATCTACACCCGGTGTGGGAATTTGTTATCAGAAAAAGACTAGGTTTGGTGGGGTAGATATGAAAACTAGAGAAGATCATAAAATGCAGAGATATAACACTGAGCACTAAAGCCAGGATCATTCAAGCCGTTGTCTTTCCCATCACCACATACAGATGTGAGAGCTGGACAGTGAAAGAGAAAGCTGATAGAAAGAAAATCAACTCATACAAAATGTGTTGGGGAAGAGAGCTGAGGATACCACAGACAGCCAAAGTGACAAATAAATGGATCTTAGATCAAGCTAGAGATCTCACTAGAAGCCAAGATAACTAAATGAAGTCTGTTGCATTTCAGTCACATCATGAGAAGACATGGCTCACCGGAAAAATCAATAATGCTAGGAAAGATGGAGGGAAAATGAAAGGAAGACCACACACCAGATAGATAGACTCAATCAGAGCCTCGATTGCCTGAACATGCAAGACCTGAGCAGGGCAGTAGAAAATGGGGGGGGGGTGTCTTGGAGATGTCTCATTCATGGGGTCACCATGAGTCGAAGTCAACTCAGGGGCAGTTAACAACAACAACCATTCCTCCTCCACCACCACCACCCAGAAAGTCTAGAAAAATTGTAGCCATATCATCTGCATCAGAGGTGGGCAAAGTATGGGCCCCAAGATTGTTTTTGCAGCACATGACACACACTTACCATAATATTTTAAATAAATCATGGGGGATGAAATGGCCATGCACTGTTTAACATTAAAAAGGAAATCTACCAGTTTTTCAAAGCCAGAAGCAGCCTTATAGAACTTCTGGCTTGGTTTTTCCCATTTTTAAGGTCACCATTTGGGGACCCATGCATCCCCAAAAATGACCCTGGATCCACCCAGTTGCTAGTGCCTGTTATATGTAGTCTCCAGTGAGAAATGTAGTTACCCAATCAAGCTTCAAGAGTTCCTGTTGAAATGGAAAGTTGAAAATATTTTGTTGTTATGTATCCTCAAGTCAACAACTTAAGGTAGGCTTAGATTTTCCTTGGTTTTTTTCTGGGCTATGAGGCCGGGTTCTGAAAGAGTTTATATCTGACATTTCACCTGCATCTGTGGCTGGCATCTTCAGAGAATCATTGGGAGTGTGTGGGGGGTTTATATACTGTGAACCCCTGTTGGAGAGGATATGTAAATTTGTGTATTTGAATGGCTAGTTTCTGGGTGGAGATATGCAAGGAGGATTAGTATCTGTTTGGCTAATGGTTGGCTAATGGTCCATTGTCTGCTGGAAATCCCCCTGTCCCTGGGTGGAGTTCATTTGCAAGTGTTGAGTTTTGATTTTAGTGTTTTTCAAAACTGGAAGCCAGATTTTGTTTACTTTAGGGTTTCTTCTTTCTTGTTGAAGTTGTCCAGGTGTTTGTGGATTTCAATAGCTTCTCTGTGCATTCTAACATGATAGTTGTTGGCCTGGTCCAGAATGTCAGTGTTTTTAAATAACATTTTGTGTCCAGGTTGGTTTATAACATGTTCTGCTACTGCTGATTTTTCTGGCTAGCCCAGTCTGCAGTGTCTCTCATGTTCCTTGATTCATGTTTGCACACTGCATTTAGTGGTCCCTATGTAAACTTGTCCACAGTTGCATGGTATGCGGTAAGCTCCTGCAGCTGTGAGAGGGTCTCTTTTGGCCTTCGCTGAGCATAGCATTTCTTGGATTTTCTTGGTTGGTCTGTAGATTGTTTGGAGGTTGTGTTTCCTCATCAGTTTCCCTATTCTGTCTGTGACTCCTTTGATGTATGGTAAAAATACCTTCCCTTTGGGTGGCTGTTTTTCTTCTTCATTCCTGTCTTTTTTTCTGGGTCTGGCTGCTCTGATGAGGTCTGATAGGGAATATCCATTAGCCTATAGGGCCCAGTTTAGGTCATCCTCCAGGTAGTGGGGTTCGCAGATCCTTTTTGCACTGTCTACCAATGTTTTTATTGTGCTTCTTTTTTGTCCTGGGTGATGATTGGAGTTCTTGTGTAGGTATCTGTCCGTGGGGGGGGGGTCAGTATACCTTGTGGCCTAACCATTGGTTCGGTTTGCAGATGACTAGGAGAACGAACTGAAGCACCTAAACTGGGCCCTACAGGCTAATGTTTACTCCAGATCATTCTCTGAAGATGCCAGCCATAGATGCAGGCAAAACGTGAGAAATAAACTCTTCCAGAACACGGCCTCACAGCCCAGAAAAAAAAACAAGGAAAATCTATGGATGTCAGCCGTGAAAGTCTTTGACTTCACATTAAGGTGAGCTTATAGAGTTTTTTATTTTATTTTTTTGTGGGGGCAAGATTTATTCAGAGGAAGTTTGCTATTCCCTTCCTCTGATGCTAAGAGGGTGTAACTTGTCTAAGATCATCCAGTCTGCATGGCCGAGTGGATTCATGTTTAGGCAGTGCCTATTGAAGACTGAGGAAGAGGCTGAGATGGAAAGTAATGAACCAAAATAGTTACCTGTCTTATGGCGGGGGTGGTAGTGAAGTCATAGTGGAGCGCATTTCAAAAGTAACATGGTGGGTTACCTGGTCTGGTGCAATGATAGTTGTTTTTAAATGGATGTTTTAGGCATTTTTAGAGATGGTGATAAGATTTTAGCAAGTATTTGAAAGGCAAATCAGTGTGGTTGCTGTTTTTGTTATTTTCATTTTATCCCATCTTTTCCCCAATATTGAAACTCAAGGCAGTATTAAAACCAGAACAGATTAAAATATACAAAAACATTAGTAGAACTACAGTATATAAAAGTGAATTTAAAGAGCAATTAAACAATCTATAGAATTAAAGCTATTTTTAAAATTCATTATAAGAGAAGATATAAATAACAACAGAACAATACACCATTAAAAACCCATTGCAGTGAATTCCTGAAAGCCTGTTGGAATCACATCATTTTCACTAGCCAGCACAAGGAGAATAAAGGGGTAGCCATTCTAGCAGCACTAGAGGTGCAGTTCCAAGGTCTGGAAGCAGCTACCAAGAAAGTCCTCTCTCTGTACACACCAACTGTTCCTGGGAAGGTGGTGGGACTGAAAGAAAAGCCTTCCCTCAAAGACCTTAAAACTCAGGCAGGCTTATATAGAGGCATACAGCCCTTCAGAGAGTCTGAACACAAACAGTATAGGGCTCTATTGGTCACAACTTTGAACTGTGCCTGGAAACAGACTAGCAGCTGGTGGAATCATTGCAGCAAGGGAGTTATATGCTTGCTCCCTGTAACCAGCCGCAGTTAACAATCTGGCTGCAATTCTTTGTGCCAACAGAAGTTTCTGAGCACTTTTCAAAGGCAGTTGAAGGCAGAACATGTTACATTGGTCCAAATGGGATGGAACCAAGGCAGATGTCACCATGGCCTGATCAGACATTTTCCAGCAGCCTGGGGAGGGACTCCTTCAATGGGTAATGGCTCCGCCTCCAACCAATCGCAGGCAGGACAACCTGTAAATTTAAATATAGAAACCATCCCCTCCTGGAGGTGGAGCCATCCCCAACCTCCCCAGTTCTGTTCTGCCTCTGTGTGAGCAGGCTGGATTTCCGTTTGCTCCAGAAGCAACCAGAGAACAAAGGAACAAAGATGGCGACCCCCATGCACAACCGCGTGCTCGGAGGGGACTTGTCCTCTGAGGAGGAGGACTTGGGCGAACCTGGCCTTCAGCGCCAGGAGCCTGGGCTCCGTGGCCCCTTCTTGGGGCGCACGTTGAGCCAGACGACCCAGGATGGGTCAGAGCGCGATGTGGCCTCCTCACAGGAGGCGGACCGCGCGACTGCCGAGGACGCGGAGGCGACCGGGAGCCAGGGAGAGGCATCCGGCCTTGGCGATGAGGAGGACGTCCTGCAGGCAGACCTCCCCCCACTCCTCATGGAGGGTAAGGCCCTGCCACAGCCGCTTGCCGCATGGCTGACTCTGGTCGCGCGGCAAGTGCTGGCGGCGGGCACGGGTTCCGGAGGGGATCCAGGGGTGGCAGCCAGACGGCCCCGGGGGAGTCCCTCGCCTGTTCCCTCCCTCCCTTCCCCCATCCCCACCCTCGGGGAGGGTCCGAGCGGCAAACCGCGAGCCGCGAAGCGTGGCCGGGAGACGGAGGCACCGGAGGACAGTGCCAGGCTGGGGAAGCGGGAGGGGACCGTTTCCCCCCCTCCCCGCAAGAAAACCAGGAAGGAGAAACATACCCGGGCCACCGATTGGGAGGGGGAGGCCGAGCAGGCGGAGGCAGAGCCCGAGTGCAAGGAGGAGGGGGAGCTCTCCTCCGAGGGGGAGGAGGAATCGGGGGACGAACAAGCATCGCCCCGTTTGTTTGAAGCATCCTTCTTTTCATTGCTTTTAAAGAAGGTGCTCAGGGCTTTGGAACTGGAACCAATGGCTCCAGAGGGCCCCCCCCCCGTAAGGGGGTGCCCGAGCTCAGGCCTGGTGGCAAAGGCAATGCTAATGTGTTGCCTTTCCCAGATATTCTGAAGGAGGCGCTGGTGAGTGAATGGGAGCATCCTGGGATTGCAAGAACCCAACCCTCCTTGGCCAAACAATTGTATACTCTACCAGGGGAGGTCATGGACATTTTAAAACTCCCGGCCATTGATGCCCCTGTGGTGGGGCTTGTTTCGGCCTCGCTTTTTCCTAGAGATGGAGACGAACACCTAAAGGCCCCAGATGATAAGAGAATAGACACCTTTCTGCGTAGGTCTCACGAAGCGGCGGCGCTGGCGATTAGGGCGGCCGCTGCGGCTTCTATTTTTGCTAGAGCCACCATTAGATGGGCCAAAGATATGATCACTAACGTGCCTGATGACGAAACCAAATTTCGCCAGAGCATGAGCAAGATTGCCAGGGCGTCTGCCTTTGTGGCGGATGCCAGCCTGGACGCGCTTCGTTTTTCCTCCAGGGCTGTAGGCTCAAATGTGGCAGCCAGGCGCCAACTTTGGCTGAGAAGCTGGAATGCTGACAATAAGGCCAAGGCCAACCTGGCAGGTTGCTCTTTCAAGGGAGGAAAGCTGTTTGGCGACACCTTGGAGGAGGTGTTAGTGGAAACAAAGGACAAGAAGAAGGCTCTCCCTTCCTTACCCAAGAAGGAGGAACGTAGGTCCTTTCGTCCCAACTTCCAGGGTTCCAGGGGCTTCAGGCCCAACAGTCAGAGGGACTTCAGACAGCATAGGGGAGGCTGGAATTCACCAAAGCCGCTCCAGAAGGCCAAATTCAACCAAACCCCCAAAGGAGCCAACAACCAGAACCCTAAACAGGGAGGCAAGGGCGGACAATCCCTTTGACTATCCGGCTGGAATGATAGGAGGGAGGCTGGCAGTGTTTGCAGGGATCTGGGAGGGTACATCCTCAGATGCCTGGGTTATCCGGACGGTAAAACTAGGTTACACCATAGATTTCATATCAAAGCCCCCTCCAGCCTTTGTACAGTCTTGCACAACAAGTTGCCCAGAGAGGCGGCTCCAGATGGAGCAGGCAATCAAACATCTCCGGGAGATTCAGGCGATAGAGGAGGTACCTTCGTCAGAGCGTTTCCTGGGGACGTACTCTCCTCTGTTTCTTGTTCCCAAGAAGAACAAAGAGTGGAGGGCCATCCTAAACCTGCGGGGCGTCAACCACTGGGTGGCGAAACGCAAGTTTCGGATGGAGACCTTACGCTCCATTCTAGAGGGGGTGCAGGAAGGCGACTTCCTAGCCTCTCTGGATCTCAGGGAAGCGTATCTCCACATCATGATCCACCCGGCCCACAGACGTTTTCTGAGGTTTGCGTACAGGGAAGCACACTTCCAGTACAGAGCACTCCCATTCGGGCTGTCATCGTCACCAAGAGTGTTTACCAAAGTGCTGGTGGCCTTGGTGTCTCACCTGAGGGTTCAGGGAGTTCACATCTTTCCTTACCTGGACGACTTGCTAATCAGAGCCCCGTCTCAGGCCAGGGCAGTGCAGGATGTAGAGAGAACG
This sequence comes from Gambelia wislizenii, assembly GCA_030847615.1. Lineage (NCBI taxonomy): Eukaryota > Metazoa > Chordata > Lepidosauria > Squamata > Crotaphytidae > Gambelia > Gambelia wislizenii. Next base: position 85,130,519 of record JAUMIR010000003.1, read on the forward strand.
ATTACCTGTTTGGAGAGGCATGGGTTCCTTGTAAACAGACAGAAGAGCCAATTGGTGCCAGTACAGAGAATACAGCACTTGGGGAATATAATAGATACAAGGAGTTACCGGGTATATCTTCCCGAGGACAGAAGACAAAAAATTCAGGAACTAGTTGTGCAGATCTTGGATCAGAACAAGACGCCACTGATGTCTTTGGCGAGACTTTTGGGACAAATGATAGCATGCATAGACGCGGTTCCCTGGGCCAGGTTTCATCTCCGGAAACTACAGTGGTTCCTGCTTCCCTTTCAGGACCTCATAGCAAAGAAGGCCTGCAGGTTCGTGAAGCCACCAGTGGAGGTGAAGGAGTCGCTGAGGTGGTGGCTCAGGGATCACCTGTCAAGGGGGATGCCCATACTAGACCCGAGGAGAGTCGTGGTCACAACAGATGCATCCCTTTCAGGTTGGGGTGCCCACTGCGGGGAGCAGACGGCGCAGGGTCTGTGGTCGCAGCAGGAACAGGGTTTCAGCATCAATTTGCTGGAACTGCGGGCAGTCAGGCTTGCCCTGCTCAGGTTTGCTGGGATAGTGGAGGGGACGCATGTCCTCATCCGCACAGACAACATCTCAACGAGGGCGCACATAAACAAACGGGGGGACCCGCTCACGTGCCCTCATGGAGGAGTCAGAGAGATTGTTCGAGTGGGCGGAGATTCACCTCCTATCGATCAGGGCGGAGTATTTGCAGGGCAGGCTGAATGTTCAGGCGGATTGGTTGAGCCGGCACACGCTTGTACACAGCGAGTGGAGTCTCAACAGCATGGTTTTTCAGATGCTGGTTTTCAGGTTCGGGGAACCGTGGGTGGACCTCTTTGCATCGGAAGAGAATCGCAAAGTAAAGCGATATGTATCCAGGTATTGGACTCCGGGAGCATTAGCCTTCGATGCTCTAACGATTCCCTGGCCGAGGGGGTTGTGCTACGCCTTTCCACCAACGTCTCTACTGGGCAGAGTGTTACGAAAGGTCAAGCAAGAGAGGGCAGAAGTGATATTAATTGCCCCTCGCTGGCCACGGAGACCGTGGTTTCCGAACCTGGTCCATCTTCAGGTTCGGGAACCGTGGCCTCTACCTCCGTGGCCAGATCTGCTGGCTCAGGAAGGGTTTCTACATCCAAACCCAGGCTGGTTACAACTCCACGCTTGGAGGTTGAGCGGGAAAGATTGCTGAAGAGAGGATATGACGCGGAGGTCGTTAACACCATGTTGGCAGCGCGACGTTCGTCCACAATCAGGTTATATGAAGTTACTTGGAGAGCTTTTTGTAGATGGTGTCGTGGTAGGGCCATTAGACCTCTGAATGCTTCGGTTGGCTCGGTATTGGCCTTCCTGCAAGCAGGTATGAAGAAGGGCCTGGCCGCCAGTACATTAAGGCGTCATGTGGCGGCTCTGGGATCCATTTTGAAGGGCAAGCGGGGCAAGACACTGGCGTCCCACCCGCACATTCGGAGTTTTCTTAAGGGGGTGACTTCGATACGCCCCCCAGTGGTGCATAGGTTCCCTTCCTGGAAGTTGAACGTGGTTTTGAAGGCTTTGATGCACCCTCCATTTGAACCACTCAGGTCAGTGGATTTGAACTGGCTCACTTGGAAGGTGGTCTTTTTAGTGGCCATTACTTCGGCTAGGCGTGTGTCAGAACTAGGCGCGCTATCTGTGCGTGAGGAGCTTTGCGTATTTCAGAAGGACTCAGTTACCTTGAGGCTCGATCCGTCGTTTGTTCCCAAGGTCAACTCTCTTTTTCATAGGGCACAGGAGATTGTGCTACCTTCCTTCTGTCCCCGTCCAGCGGCCGAGTTGGAGAAGCTGTGGAACAAGCTGGATGTCAGGCGGGCGCTGAAGATGTACCTGAAAAGATCAGAGGAATTTCGCAGGTCAGACGCCCTGTTTGTAGCCTATGCGGGTCGTGCCAAAGGGAAGAAGGTATCATCTTCCACAATAGCGCGGTGGCTGAGGCAATGCATTGAACAGGCATATTCGGCTGCTGGTCTGGTATCTCCGGAAGGGATCCAGGCACATTCGACGCGTAGTGCGTCCACTTCTGCAGTGTTGGGAGCGCATCAGTCAATCCTAGATATTTGTAGAGCTGCGACTTGGGCTTCCTCGTCTACCTTTACAAGACACTATAGGATTGATTCTTATGCTTCAGCAGACGCAGCCTTTGGGCGGCGGGTGTTACAGCAAGTGATTCGGTAGTTTTTAAATAAATAAATAAATAAATAAATAAAAAAAAGAATTATCCCACCCCTTGTGAGGACCGCTGTGTTAGGTCCCATTGAAGGAGTCCCTCCCCAGGCTGCTGGAAAACGGAACATTGGTACTTACCGTGAAGGTTCCTTTTCAGCAGCCATGGGGAGGGAGTCCTTACCCACCACAAAAAAAAAAAAAAAAAAGAAGAAGAAGAAGAAGAAGAGAGAGAGAAATTCAAGCCTTTGTTTTTTGCCAGTTTGTCAGTTGGATAGTATTGTAGTGTTGCATAGTCTTTTTACTCTGGTTGTGTGTTTTTTGTTTGGTTTGGAGCTATACTAATCCATCTCTGGGGAGGTTGGGGATGGCTCCACCTCCAGGAGGGGATGGTTTCTATATTTAAATTTACAGGTTGTCCTGCCTGCGATTGGTTGGAGGCGGAGCCATTACCCATTGAAGGACTCCCTCCCCATGGCTGCTGAAAAGGAACCTTCACGGTAAGTACCAATGTTCCGTCTCCAGAAATGAGTACGACAGGCACACTAGTTTCAACTGCAAATGCATTCCTGGTCATTGCTGAAACCTGGCCTTTCAGGCTCAGGGCTGAATCCAGAACACTCAAAACTTTTAACCTGAATTTTCAAGGAAAGTGTAGCCTCATTCAGCTCAGGCTGAATTTCTATTCCCATATTAGCCTTTCAATAGATCAAAGCACCTCTGTCTTGTCTCAGTTAAGATTCCATTTGTTTGCCTTCCAGCATACCTGGAGTTAAGTGGAAAGGAGTAAAGGAGTTGGGTTTCTATTCTGGTGACGTGACCTCAAAACTACAGACAAACTCTCCCAGCAGTTTCATGTGTGTGTTAAAAAGTATGGGGGACAAAACAGAACCATGGGATACTCAGTGAGGCAGTGGCCAAGGAGTCCCCTAGCATCACCTTTTAGCATCCCTTCAAGAAGGACCAGAGCTGCTATAAAATTTGCTTTGAAGACTCAGTGAGGTGGTCCAGAAGGATAGATACTATGGCTGATGATATTGGAAGCTGCTGAAAGATCCAGTAGTAGCAACAGAAATACACTTGCTCTGTTCAGTCCCCAGTCTAGACCATCCACCAAGGCAACCCAAGCTGTCTCCATCCCACAACAGGCCTAAGGCTATGAAATGGATGTAGATGATGATTACTATATTACCAGGATAGCTGTACCTGGAGTAACACACACTGTTACAGGAGACTATAAAGGTTATAAATTAGTAAGTCATTTAATGTATTTATTCATATATTTCATAAATTGTTTTGCATGTTTTTTTTCTCAGAATCCTTGCACATGGTTCAGCTGCATGGAATTGTTTTAGGAAAAAAACATTGCATTGTTTAACATGTGGGTGGTGAGTGGCTGAGGGAGTGAGAGGAGGGAGGGGTTGTTTCCTAAGTGGCAAATCAGCCGACTGGAAAAGGAAACATACCCAAGAGTTTTAAAGAGAGAGATTATTTTACTCATTTCTATCCCACCTTTCTCCCACCAATAAGACTCAAGGCCGCTAACAACAACATTATAAAAACAATACAAGCTAAAGACAGTACAAAGTTAAAACCACATTATAAATATAAAATTTTAAAAAGAATTAAAATATTTACAAATTTAAAACATTACAGTAAAAATTAAAATATCTTTTTAAAAACCTTTAAAAATGTTAAAACCACAGCACACAGCCTCACTATTCCCAGCCCTTGTTGGTTCAGAAAAACCTGGCAGCATAAAAATGTCTTAACCTGCCACCAGAAGGAGAGCAAAGATGGGGCCATCCTGACCTCTCTGGGGAGAGAGTTCCACAGTCTGGGAGAAGCCACCAAGAAAGCCCTCTTTCTTGTTGCCACCAAACGTGCTCTCACCTCTGGATCTCTGAGGCTACTGCACACTCTTCTCTCTCTCTCTCTCTCTCTCTCTCTGTGTGTGTGTGTGTGTGTGTGCGCCTTCAAGTAGTTTGTCAACTTACATCGACTCCATGAATTTCATAGGGTTTTCTTAGGCAAGGAATACTCAGAGGTGGTTTTGTCAGTTCCTTACCCAAAAATAGAATATTGGAAACTGGTCATCAGTTATCCAGTACAGTAAGATCAAGGGTTTTTTTCAACAGAAGACTTGCAAGAGTCTTGCTGTGAAGAAGCATTAACCACTACCATTGCCCAGTACCCCTCTGGCCTGTTTAATACACCAGGAAGGGCAGGGATCTACAGTACGTATGATGGCTCTCTCCTTTCCAAGGATCCTGTCCACATCCCCAGGTTGCACAAATTCTTGTGGGGTTGGGAGAGAATAAGAAAAAGGAGACAGCAGATCAAATGCAAGGCTTACTTTTACAGATTGTTTGATACCAGGCTTTTAAGGAGAGCCTCCCACCACCAACCTGTCACCTTCTAGATACCTTTGATTACAAAGGCCTCAGGCCACATCCAGCAATTGTGGGATTTGTACACAAGTGATGGGTTGGAGAAGGCAGTTTAAATTCTGAGAACAGTACTTTTGAAGGTGCCTAAAACAAAATGTGCCACTTGCAGGCAACAAGATCCAAGTATTATATGCCCTTTTCCCTGCCAATCCTATTTTCTAATGTTAAAAGTAAATATGATGGTAAATCAAAGTGTTCAAAATATTTTGTGCACGATGCTAACAGAAACATTCTATTTTTGAGCTCACTGTTAACAAAGGGGCTATCTAAATGGTGGAAATATTCCTTCCTCACAGAATGCAAGGAGAATCCTACCTGTCTTAGTGGGATCCTGCATCGTTACACTGTAGTCAGAAGGGGGGGGGGGCAAAAATGCCAAAAACTCAGAAGGAAAAGCCTTTGCGGCTTTTCCCAGAGTTTTTAAAGAACAGCAACAGGAATGCACATTCCTGCTCATTGGGACAAGCGATTGGCTTTGAATCGCTTTCCCATATGAGCAGAAGCACAAAGCTGATTGGCTGGCTGAGCACAAGGCCAGGACTTCCTAACAAGGCAAGTGCCTGGAGCTGCCATGTTGGATTTTCGCCTTAGCGAATGAGCACTAAGGCGATAAAATGGGCCATTTTTTTCTTTTTTAGTAAAGGTGAAATATCACTCTGTCGCACGTAAGAATTTTTTTTAAAAAAAAGTTTGGCAGTGCCAAATTCAGGTAAGTTAAAACACAAGTAATTCATTCACAGCTACCATCTTGACTGGCGGACACGCAAAGCTTTGGGGGGCCAAAAAAACATTAAGACAAATCACAGCTGCTGTGATTTGCCATTACTGTGGAGCAAATCTGGGGTTTTTAGCCTCATATAGATGGGCCCAAAGCATATTAAGACTTTTTCTTTTAACATTCCAATTTCACGGTTGAGAAACCATGCTGCTGGGTGAATGCCAAATTTAGTGCAACTCACCCATGCCCCACAGTTACAACTGCTGGTTTAAGTCCACGATGGGGTATATTCACACACACTCCTTTGATTTTTCCACACCTTGTGTTAACAAAATATTTTGTACCTTCATGGTGTTGAGTATCTCATGTGCATCTAGCAATAACTGTACTCATTACAGTTGTCCCTTCATATTCACTGGGGTTTGGTTCCAGGATCCCCCATGGATACCAAAATCCATGAATATTCAAGTCCCATTATATGCAATGTCATAGCAAAATCGTGTCTCTTATATAAGATGGCAAAATCAAGGTTTGCTTTTTGGATTATCATTTTTTAAAGAATATTTTCAAGCCACAAATACTTAAATCCGTGGATACCAAATCCGTGGATACGGAGGGACAACTGTATATCCATTTCAAAACCAAGTTTTCACACAATAAAATGTGGAAAAGTCAAAGGGAGAAAAATACTTCTGCAAGGCACTGTACAGTAGATTAGCAGGTCAGAGGAGAATAGATTATCAGTATAATGATCACACCAGGGCCTCAGTACCCTGAAGGCACCAGATCCTGTCTGATCTTGGAAATGAAGCAGGGTCAGCACCTGGATGGGAGAATGCCAAAGAATACCAGGAGCTATCGGCTATATTTCAGAGAAAGAAACTGAGTATTTCTTGCCTAAGAAAACCCTGTGAAATTCATAGGGTCACGATAAATTGACAAGGGACTTGAAGGCACACACACACACACTAATCACAAAGCTGGCAGTCAGACCTATAGCCATATAGTGAAAGATGGTGCCTCCTGTGACCACTAGATGGTACCAGCTTCCTTTGACATTCTGATATTTGTGGGATTAATCCCTTGAAAGACAATTAGCAAGCTGCTTTCAAAGAAAGTATTTTGATGGAGGCTCTGTGGGCATTATTCCAGCTGCACTTCAAACAGATGAAAGAGAACAGCTGGCTTTTTTGGACATTTCTGTTTATCAGCTCAGTTAGAAACCCAGAAATGGAATGTTTATCTCAGAGGATTTCTCGCTTCCCCCCACCCCACCCCCCACGCACACATATGAACATTTTTTCCTTAAAATATTTTATTATTGTTATGCTTCCTTTCACCAAATGTGTTGGGTCCCAGAATATTTCTGGACTTTAAAAAAAATGTTATATTCTTGGGTAAATTATAAAATGATTATATTTAACATGCCAGACAAGCTTCCATTGTAGGGCCAGTGCATGCAAAAAAAATTCACCTGGAAGATGCTAACAAGTTGAAATCTGAATGTAAAACCTTTCACTGTCTGTATTTGTCATAGAGTTGTGCTGGGAAACCCTTCTCAGTTGTGATGCCTTAACATACATACTCTCTGAGCACATCCTTACATATGCTTGCATCACATAAAACAGTACCTCTGGAGGGTGCAAGACCGCCATCTCAATAGTAGTTGAAACCCCCTATTCCCTGCGCACATCCGACCAATCAGCTGTCTTCTTCAGCAATTTGCTGCAATGCAATTTGGTTGTCCTAACATGTAGGAGGAGTGCACATTTCCCCTGCAGTTGTAAAAAAGGGGGGGGGGAGTCCCGGAGGCTTCTGCCGCAGACTTTCCCTGACTTTTGCACGCCCACCCTCCGAAAAGGACGGAATGCTGTGGAATCCCATTTGGACACATGGGATTCCATGAGGATTCTATGAGGGTTTATTTTCTGTCTGGATTACCCCTTGGTCTACTTGCTCACGTGCATATGAGAAAGTAGAAGTATACAAAAGCTTATATTCCAGCTTCTTTTTCTCAGTTAATCTCAAAGGTGCTACAAGATCCCTTTGCAACTAAGGGGTTGCCTAAACAGCAAAAATGCTCCTCACAGAATGCGAGGAGACTACGATCTGTCTCAATGGGATTCCACATCATTTCAATGTGTTGGGAACGAGGGGGGGTGCAAAACTGCCATTTACTGTGCAGAAAAAGCCTTTGCGGCTTTCCCCAAAAGTTTTTTAAAAACAGTGGGGGGAATGCACATTTCTCCTCATTGGGACAAATGATTTGATTTGATTAGTTTTTCCTGTATGAGCAGAATTGAAAGCTGATTGGTCAGACATGCATGGGGGGTGTAGCTTGCTAACAAGGCAAGTGCCTGGAGCCACCATATTGGATTTTCGCCTCAGCGAGTGATAAAACAGTTTTTTTTTTTGTTTGCTTTTTTTTGTTTGTTTTGTTTTGTTTTGTTTTGTTAAAGTGAAAGGTTTGCACCTTGGATATTATTTTTTAAAGAAATACTGTCCAGCGGTGGCAAATTGAAGTAAGTAAAAATGCGAGTAATTCACTCGAAGCCGCCATCTTGATTTGCAGGCATGCCCATTTGCACAGCAAATGTGGATAGCTTCACATGCCTGCAATCTGCCAAAAAAAAAAAAACTGTTAAGACAAATAGCAGCTGCTGAGAATTGCCATTACTGCAGAACAATCCACATTTTTTGCCTCACATAGACAACCCCTAAAAGTTCCTGTTACCCTGTGAAAGGGTAAAATTCATTATCTTTCATTAAGTGATTATTATAATGCGGTGTAGTTATACAAGTAACTAGTTGTTAATAACTAGCTACCTCCAAGTTTTGTGTGTGGGTGCGTGCACACATACACCTGCCAGTTTAAGATAATGTTTCATGGAACTGATGAAGTGTACTCAAGTCCATGAAAGCTTATGCTGTAATCAAATTTTGAGCTCAAAGGTGCCATTAGATTTTGTTTTTGTTTCAGCCTCCAACAGAGTCTGCATGGCTACCCCCTCTGGAAAATTATTTGAATGTTTTTAATGTGTTGTTGCGTCCCTTCAAGTTGACCTTATAGCAACCCTTTTATTATTGGCAAGATTTATGCAGAGGAGGTTTGCCATTGCCTGCCTCTGAAATATAGCTCAGAGCACCTGGTATTCCCCTGGGGTCTCCCTTCCCAGGTACTAACCAGACCTGACCCTGCTCAGCTTTCAAGATCAAATAGGATCTGGTGCCTTCAGGGTATTTAAGCTGGTTGTTTTACAACTAAAATAAAATATTGATCAGCCTTGGCACTTTTTGCCATTTGTTCAGGTTGCTGTTGTTAGAAAAGAAATAAAACCACATTTTTATGGCTGATACATATATCATACCGTCCAACTGCCCTAATTTGGAAGGCATGATCCTGATAAATAATAATAATAATAATAATAATAATATTTATAGCCCGCCCAATCGCAAGGAATCCAGGCAGGTTACAACAGTAAAAACACATGGAACATAATAAAATTCCAAATTAGTCCCTTCCCAAACCCCCAAACCCAATACTAAAATTACAATTAAATAAACATAGTTTAAAAACAAGAATACAAAAGTTTTAAAAGGGAGATAATTGGTGGACAGAGCAACGTAGATCACCTTGTGTGGGGAGAGGAGTTAAGTTGGGAAGGCCTGCCGGAAGAGATCCATCTTAAGAGCCTTTTTAAAGGCTGTAAGAGTAGAGATGTGACGGATCTCCTCCAGCAGGTCATTCCACAGTTTTGGAGCAGCAGTGGAGGAGGCCCTCTAGCTCACCAATGTTCACCTAGATGTTTTTGGCTGAAGTAGGTTCTTCCCTGAGGACCTTAGTGTGTGGGATGGATAATACGGAAGAAGGCGATCCTTTAAGTACTCTGGTCCCAAGCCATGTACGGCTTTAAAGGTAATAACCAACACCTTGTACCTTGCCCAAAAACTAATTGGCAGCCCATGAAGGGACTTCAGGACCAGTGTTATATGATCATTATGGGAAGTACCAGTAATCAACCCAGCTGCCATATTTTGTACAAGCTGAAGTTTCCGAACTTGGCGTAAGGGTAGCCCCATGTAGAGCGCATTACAGATGTCTAATCGAGAGGTTACCAGTGCATGTACTACAGTTATAAATCCTTATCATGACACTTTTTCAGCTGTTTTGAAAATGTCGCAGTTTCTCTCTTCTCCTCCCCTTTCCCACCTTGCTCACCTACTTCAGTTGTTGCAAACTGAGTTCAATGTGTAAAAGTAGTTTGCACTCAGTTAACTCAGTGTAGGAAAAGAAATCTTGCCCTTTCCTGTGGATTCAAGCAAAAGCAAACTGGTGTAGCCTCTCTGAGCTTGTAGCTTCTTTTTCATTCATAACTGTTGATCTCTTGACCAGTTTGATGCTGCGTGGCCACTCATGTCCCAGTTTTCATCTGTGAAATGTTGGAGGGTATGAGATATTCTCTTGCACTTCTCTGTTTTGTTTAAAATTGGGTTATTGCTGCAGGTTTGTTGGTTTTTCAAAAATGTCTTGTTTCTTGCTAACACTACCAGTTGTCGCCCAGCTCCTCCTTTTTCCTTCTAAAACCCCAAGCTTTTGACTGATAAAATAAAATAGATCTATATGTTCAGGTTTATATGTTAAGAGCACCATAAAGAGGTTCCAGTGTGGAACAGAGAAGGGTTACTCCAGCCAGCAGCATGCTACTTGCTCATGGAGAAAGGAAATGTTAATATGAAAATGCACAGTTAACGGCAAGCAGAATCCCCTCATAGACTGTGCTGCGCAAGTGATGATTCTTCAGCAAGGAGCCAAGAGAACTTCATTCCATTCAACTGTCCCAATTTGGCAGGGACAGTCCTGCTTAATCTTCTGCAGTCCCACTTTCTCAGCTGCTTTTGAAATGTCCCAGTTTCTCTCTCCTTCTCCCACTTTTCTCCTTCATCCTCATTCAATTGCTACAAACTGAGTTCAGAGTGCAAAAGTAGTTTGTCCTCATTTAACTCCGCAGGGGGCAAAGAGTGGGCAGAATCTCGCCTTTCCCTGTAGTCTCAAGCAAAAGCAGAGTCCTGCAGACTCTCCTAGCTTGCATGTTCTTCATCATTAATAACTTCTGTCATCTTGACCATACTCTGATTGTTCCTTGGCCACGGTCCTATTCTTCATCTGTGAAATGTTGGAGTGTATGGAACTTCTGTATGCACCCTTCATGAAGGATTTTGCTCCTCTCCTGAAAAGATTGATAAACTGAGCAATGAAGATGTTTCTTCAGACCATGCTTATGAACTGTTCTGATGCGGCCTCCTGCCAGGTTTCAATGGACCTTCGGCAGAAGTTCCTTGAAGTCTGAACCTTTTTCTTTTGAGGGATGTGAAAAACCTAGCAAGTTTTGGCATGTTACCTGAAGCTGCATAACAATACAGTTGTCCCTTCATATTTGCTGGGATTTGGTTCCAGGACCCACCCACCCGGATACCAAAATCCATTAATATTCAAGTCCCATTATATGCAATGGCATAGCAAAATGGTGTCTCTTATATAAGATGGCAAAGTCAAGGTTTGCTTTTTGGATTATTATTTTTTTAAGAATATTTTCAAACCGTGGATACTTAAGTCCATTGATACCAAATCCGTGAATATGGAGGGACAACTGTACTTATATTCCTGCTAATTATTTATTTGTATTTATCTTAAGGCTGATGGCTGTCAATTATTAGTTCATACATTTTTCTATTTCAATGAAGGTATCAATTTCAGTATTTTGTTTTCCTTGCCCCTGCAAAAAGCAGCTTATATGAAAACAGCAAGTCTTTTTTTTAACATCAACATTTATGTTTAAATAAAGTTGAAAATGCAGGTCAAAGAAAGAAGCATCCTCCAGAACAATACAACACAGTCACTGATATAGGAAAAGAAGACGTGATGGAGAAAGAGGAGAAACAACTCACTGTCTACAGCCCTTCAAATAATGTGCACAGTCTTGTCAGAATGACTAAGAGCATGTCTAAACCAGCACAAATACTCCGGGTACAGGCTGGAGCTGCCCCAGATCCAACCCATTAGTGCCACATGTACAAGTGCGAAAGTGACATGGTCCACACCTTGCCCCAAGCTGAAGCCGAATTGGCACCACTGTGCCATTGCCTTATCCCCAAAGGCTGATGCTGCCATTGCCATCCCAGTGAAGCACCTCTCTGGATCCCTGCTGTTGACACATTGCTTGCCCTGGCATCAGATCAATTGCCCCCCCCCTTGTTGCTGATCACATGGCTAGGCACCTTGTTCTGACACCAAGCAAGCAATGTGTGGACAGTAGGGATGAGCGCTTGGATAGTCAAAAGGTGGCCAGGCAAGCAATCAAGATGCGGGGGGCATCACTTGCTCTGATGTTGATGATCACTTGCCTGGTGCCCTGCTGATGACATCAGAGCAAGTGACTTCCCATCTGGCTCTGCTGAGGAGGGAGTGCTTGCCTGAGAAGATGGAGGCAGCAGAGGACCTGAGGAGAAATAAACTTTTGAATTTGTTTCTTTGCAACAAGTGGCTGGGCTCGGAGCGGGTGGCAAGTAGCACTGGCCCTTTAAAAAAAAAAAACAGCAATGCTTGCCACCCACCCAAATCTGGCCCTATCCAAGTATCCACCTTTCAGAGCAACTTATCATTTTTAAAAATCTTGTTTAAAGCCCACATGAAGCACTTTCGCTCTGGGAACGGTGTCTGTTGTGTGGCCAGATTGAGGTGACTATGGAGTGAATTTTAGGGGTTTTTTTCCCAGTGGAAACAAGCCCTAAAAGAGCCTGAGGATTACTGAACTACTGAGAGCAATTAATGTGTATTGCATGTGTGTCTAAAATATGTCCCAGGAGGACAGCAATGGACCACCCTCTTTACAGGAAGCATAAATGTGCAGCAGTACAGCAAGTAAGGAAGAAAAGAGTGAGTGATCACTCAGTCTTTTCTTCCTTGATTGCCATCTTGCTGTACATTTACACAGGGCTTGAGGAATGGGAAAATCTACTCGTGTAGCTTTCTGTTGGGCCCAAATATGACTTACTTCATCTGTGTGAAGACAGTTTGTGAGTGAGACAAGGAACACTACATTGGCTAAGTGTTCTTTTAGATATTCAGCGCCTAATGTGGAAGTAAGAAGAGGATGGGATGAACAACTAGTCAATGTGTTCCCCAAATCTGTCAATATAGTCTACTTCCCAGGCAGCAGAAATGGCATTGATCTGACCCATTTTCATCTACACCCTGGTCATTGGTTATTGTGAAATGGATGCTGGAGTCAAATTTAACAGATGGAGGCTTTTACTGTTCAGTGGTCAAAAGTGTAAATTTTGCACTCCTGTAGATGCACGGAACATTACACCCCAGAATGGAAACCTGGAAGTTGTTGTTGCTGCTGCTGCTGCTGTTTAACCGTCCATGAAAAATGCATCCGATGTTGAGTTTTTATTCAAAAAATAAAACCGTCATAATTTAAAGCAGGGGTGAGCAATACGTGGCACTCCAAATATTGTTGGACTTCAACTTCTACCAGTCCTAGGCAATATAGCCAAGGGTGATGTGTCATGGGAGCTGAAGTCCAAAAGCATCTGAAGGGACACAGTTTTCTACCCCTCATTTAAAACCATGCAGCACAAAACCCAGCAAGCTCTGAACCTATTTGCCTGCACTTTTGCAGGTATAAGTCTTCTCAAGCAACTACCAGACCCAAAATTTCAGCCAAGAAAATACAGAGATTTTTGGATAGCTAGTGACAGTCAATGGACAATAGGGATGGAAAGAATAATAAAAAAAAATTAAAAACAGTTGAAAACAGGTTTCTTGATCATAGAATCATAGAGTTGGAAGAAACCACAAGAGCAGTCTAGTCCAACCCCCTGCCCTGCAGGAATACACAATCAAAACACTCCTGACAGGTCACCATCCAGCTTCCGTTTAAAGATCTCCAAAGAAGGAGACTCCACCAGACTCTGAGGCCTGGGGTCTATTCAGAACTGCACAGGGCTCAGCTAGAATACACACTATCGATCAAAACCTGCAGTACAAAGTCCAAGAGGTAACCAATATGGCTCACAAGCAGTGTGAAGGAAGCAATTAGAAATAATAAGGCCTCCTTCAGAAACTGGAAGCCTTACTCAAATGAAGTGAATCTAAAAGAAAACAAACTTTCACAAAGGAAATGCAATAAAAAATCAAGGATGCAAAAAAAAAAAGGGGATTTTTGAGGAGCATACTGCTAACTGCTTCTAAACCAACCATTAAAAGTGCATTTAAATACATCAGGAGCAGGAAACCAAACAGAGAGGGAAGTACTGGAAATTAAAGGAATTCTGTAGGAGGACAATGAGATTGCACACAACATGAATTAATTATATCCTTCTGTCTTTACTGCAATATTTTGTTTTAATCTCTCTTTTGTGCCACTTTCACCATTTTGGTAAAAAAGCAGGGTGCTCGTCTATATGAGTTCCCCAAAACCATAGTGTCCCCCAGAAAAAGCTGCTGCGAGTTGTCTTAACAGTGGTTTTATCCCCAGCAGCCCCCATAAGGTTCACGACCCAGATGATAGTTGAAGAAAGGAGAAGAGGTTGAGAGAGCTCTCTTCCCCCTTTGCTGGCCTGTGGGAGTGAGTGGGTGGATGGCGGAGAAGCCAAGGGAGGGTGAAGATGGCTCTTTTGCCCTTTGCCGTTCCTTGGCCCCATGGGCAGGCAGGCAGGCAGTGGAGAAGATGAGGGGGAGAGAGGGATCTTTTGCCCTCTTCCCCCTTCCTTGGCCCCACGGACGGGCAGCAGAGAAACCAGGTGGGCGGGTGGTGGCAGGACAGGGGGAGGGAACCAGGGGAGGAAGAAGAGGAGGAGAGAGCCCTCTTTCCTTCTCAGCCCCCAGCTGTGATGGCAATGGCGGTGGGGGTGGGAATGAGAGCCACACTCCCTGCTTCCCCATCCCCGATCCCTCGGTGGGGAGAATGCTGGCTACGGGCTTGCCTGTGCTTGTCTGGCCAATCAGGGTCATGCTTCCTCTCATTTGGGCAAATGAATCAGATTGATTTGATTGTCCTAAGGAGCAGGAATGTGCCCCACCTCATTGTTTTTTTAAAAGATGAGAAAAGCCACTAAAGCTTTTCTGACAAGTTTTTTGGCCTCCCCCTCCCCTTCACAATAGGACGAAATTACATGGGATGCCATTAGGACAGGTAGGATTCTTCTCACATTCTGTGAGGAGTTTTTTCACCATTTGAACAACCCCAGGGTCAGGGCCGGTTTAACCAGTCTGCCAAATCAGCATTGGAAGGGGCTCCCAAGGTCAAGAGAGGGCCCCATACTAGCCTCCTTAATCTGACGAAGGAGACAGCCAGTAGGAGCCCCCTCCTACCCTCCTCCTCCAAAAACCTCCGCTGGCTTTAAAAAAAAAAAACAGCGTCTCACAAACCCAAAGAGAAAGCGAAAGAAACAGCAGCCCTCCGTGGCAGAAGCTGGAGAAAGAGGCACGGAGAAGGTGAGAGAGAGTGTGTGTGTGTGTGAGAGAGAGAGAGAGGGGGGGTGGGAGGGAATTTGAGTGTTGTCTCCCTCAGAAAGGATTTCTTTCTTTCTTTCTTTCTTTCTTTCTTTCTTTCTTTCTTTCTTTCTTCTTCCCTTCCCTTCCCTTCCCTTCCCTTCCCATCTTGGTTCCTCTCCCCTCCCTTTCCCCCTTGGTCTTCTTCAGCTTCCTCTCCTTGCTGCCAACTGAGTTCAGCCTGCAAAAGGAATTTGTGTGTTTGCCCATGTGCCTTCAAGTCATTTCTGACTAAGGCAAACCTACCACAGGGTTTTCTAGGCAAGGTTTGTTCAAAGGGGGTCTGCCTTTGACTTCCTTTGAGGCTGAGAGAGTGTGACTTGCCCAAGGTCACTCAATGGGTATTCATGGCTGAGTAAGGATTCAAACCCTGGTCTCCACAGTCATAGGGCAATGCTGAAACATCTACAACACTCTGGTTCTTTTAACAGAAGAATATAAAGAATATAAAGAAAAATTGGAGTAATATTACTGGGAACAATGGTTTTATTGTTGTCACTAAAACACCAGTATCCCATTAGTGTTATGTGAGAGGCACTGGCCTAGAGCAGTGGTTCTTAACCTTTTCTTTAGCAGGGACCCCCTTTGAATATCTTTTGTTGCCCCAAGACTTAACTCAAGATTTAAAACCCTAATAATAATAGCTAACAACGACAACAATACAATTACACCATCCATTAAACTTTCCCTCAGAGGCACTCTTGCTTCTTCCTGCAAGTTTGTGGCTGGAGTGGATTGAATGGCAATGTGCAGGCCAAGCCAGCCAGCCTTTGCCTTGGTTCTTATCACATGGCTACTCCACTACAGGGAGGAGGTGGGCCAAGCAGCCTTCAAGCCTTTGTGGACCCCCTGTGAGGACATTGCGGACCCCAAGTTAAGTACCACTGGGGTAGAGAATGCTGGAAAAGGAACAATGCAACAGACCTTGAGAAGGATGCTGGCAGGGGGATTCTGGGAGTTGTAATCTAAGAATAACGTTCCCAGGCTCTGAATGCAACCTAGAATCATAGAATCATAGGGCTGGAAGGGACCCCAACAGCCACCCCATCCGATCGGCTTCTGCCCTGCAGGAACACACAATCAAAGCATTCCTGACAGATGGCCATCCAACCTATGTTTTAAAAAAACCAAAGAAGAAGACCCCACCACACTCCAAGGCATCAGTGTATTCCACTTCTGAACAGCTCTTTCTGTCAGGAGGTTCTTCCTACTATTCAGGTGGAATCTCTTTTCCTGTAGTTTGAACCCACGCCTCCGTGTCCTAGTCTCTGGAGCAGCAGAAAACAAGCTTGCTCCTTCTAAATATGACATCCCTTCAAATATTTAAACATGGCTATCACGTCACCTTTCAACCTTCTCTTCTCCAGGCTAAGCATACCCAGCTCCCTAAGCCATTCCTCATAGGGTGTAATGGCTTCCAGACCTCCCACCATCCTTCTCAGTATCTTTCTTGAATTGTTGTGCCCAGAACTGGAAACAGTATTCCAGGTGAGGTCTGACCAAAGCAGAATGGAGTGATACTATTACTTCCCTTGATCTAGACACTACTCCTATTAATGCAGCCTAGACTTGCATTGGCATTTTTTGTGCTGCATCACACTACTAACTCATGTTTAGCTTGTAGTTCACTCTTTCTTTTCTTTGAGGAAATCTACACCATTACGTTAATTGCTAATAAACAAAAAATATTATGTTAGTGCCTATAATATAGTTTTTAAACTAAATTATTGGTGGCAAATTATGTAATACAGTAGACCCCTCTTATCCACTGGGGATTGGTTGGGGGGGGGCGTGGATTCTGAAAACCATGAATAATAGTGAATGCCATTGAAAATAATGGGACTGCTGGTTTAAAGTACCATAGAGTTGCCTTGGAAGGCCTAGAAAACAACTAGGGAGGACACATTTTCTAGGAAGAATCTATGGTAAATGTGCTGTTTTGTGTCCCATGGATAAATAATCCATGGAGACGGGGGTCCTATTGTAATCTGAACATCCTGTAAGGTGAATAGGTTAGGTTACATTGACCTGAGGTAAACATATGGGGGCCCCAATATAAAGCATTGCAGGGGCCCCCAAAATTCCTTAAACCGGCCCTGCCTAGGGTTTAAGTTACATACATTTCAAAATGGTCTCAATCCCTTCCTGTCCCTTCCTGGAAACACTAATTCAGATATGGGCATTTCTCCTGGATCTTTATCAAAAAAGCAATCATAACAGTAAAAAAAAATGTGAAAGCATTAAATAAACTATCCTATTAAAAATAACACAGATTTAAAACAATTTCAAAGCCTTTAACACCTAACAATGTGGCTCATATAGAGAGATATGGTCCCTAGATGAGGCAGCCCAAGCCATGAGGTCATCACAAGAGGCCCTTCTCTCAGGACATTATCAAATTAGGGTTTTAAAATGCTGTAATTCTGCGAATGAAGATAGCGAGAACATCATGGCATTATAACACTTCTTACAGCACGTTGATGCAATCATGCAAAAGAAATGCCACGGAATGATTGCATGACTACCACTAGCACTTTATAAATGGGAGTTTACTTCTATGATTTGGCATGGGAGAGATTTTGGTGGTTCTCGCAAGAAGATGTGAGCATGCTTAAAACTCCACAAATCTGTTAATTAATAAAGTAAATAAACACACAAGCACTGAAACAAACCTGAAAACATGCAAACTAAAGGGGACAGTTCATAAAAAGAGCATCCTGTGCTTCACTTTTGCGTTCTCACCTAGAGGTTTTCTCACTGAGGACTGCTCATTCACACTGTAATCTTGCAATTACAACAGGATGTGGTTTCGCATGCAGTCAATACCATGAAAAAGCTCTATTGATGATCTATTGATGGCTTGTCCCGTGAATTGCAAATAACTCCTTTTTCACAGCTGGAGCACAGAGTAAAAATGCAAAGACAATGATGATGTGAGATAGCGGGGCCCATTTGTGCTCCCCTGACATTGTAATCCAGCAATTTTTACCACATCTGATAACGTCTTCAGTCCCACCACTGCCACAAGCATGGCTGGTATGGACACAAGAGAGAGCCTTCTCAGTGGCTGCCCCTAGACTCTGGAAGTCTCTTCTCAGGGAGGCCAGAATGGCCCCCTCCCTGCTGTCCTCCCATTGCCGGGCAGAAAACCTTTCTATTCCAGCATGCTTTTAAAATGGAAATGTTTAAAAGAATGGACTGAGGGTGCTATATTGTTTTAGACTGAAGTGTTTTAACAGCTTTTTATCTTTTAATGGTATTTTATCTTTTTATAGATAGTTTTAAATCATTTTAATATTGTCAAAAGTATGATCCTGTTTTAGTGTTCACCTTTTTGTATGTTTTAGCTGTATTGTGGATTTAAATTGTAAGCCACCTTGAGTCCCAATTTGAGTATACAAATACTAAGAATAACAACAACAATGTGGATAAAAGTACAGCCCCTGCCCCCACCTTCCACAGCAACTAGTTAATAGCCAAAAACTTGACTTTGCCTGTCAGTGCAAGAAAAGCAAAGAGTATGTCACCCTAGCATTTCATGGAGGGAATTCCACAGCCCTGGGGCAGCCACCAAGAAGGCCATCTCCCATACCCTCCTCTGAGAAGCATGTCTGTAATGGTGTTATAGCAACAAGAGAGGACGTTCAAGACTTAATTGACAAATTGCAACGAGATCACTTGGTCTAGATGGTAGCTACCCAAGAGCTCTGAAAGAACTCCAAAGTAAAATTTCTGGTCTTCTAATAAAGATGAGTAATATTTCCCAGAGACTGGTCTCTGTACCAGAAGACTGGCAAGTGACAAATGTAAGACCAATTTTTTTTAAAAGAGATTCAGGAGAGATCCAGAATACTCTAGGCCAGTTATGTGAACATACAGTATGTCCTGAGTAAATTAGTGGAAAGTGTTATTAAAGCTTGAATTATAGAAATGTGACCCCTGCTGGAATAAAATCAGTGTGGCTTTTGAAAAAGGTACATTCTGTCTATCTTTTAGAGTACAGTTGCCCCTCCACATTCGCGACTTTCACATTTGCGGTTTTGATTATTCGCAGAAGTCTACTCCCCCCCCCCGCTCAACACACCCTCCCTTCCCAAGGCAGGAAAGGGCTTAGCCCCTTGCTGCCTTCGGAAGGAGGGGTGGGGAGCAGCTAACGTGCTGCCTCTGCGCCCACTCCCTTCCCAAGGCAGCGAAGAGCTTCTGAGGAAGCCCTTCGGTGCCTTGGGAAGGAGGGGTGGGGAGCAGCTGGCGCGCTGCCTCTGCACCCCACTCCCTTCCGGAGGCAGAGAAGGGCTTCTGAGGAAGCCCTTTGGTGCCTTGGGAAGGGGGGGTGGGAAGCAGCTGGGGCACTGGTTCTGAGGGGTGGGAAGCAGCTGGCGCGCTGCCTCGCCGCCCCACTCCCTTCCCAAGGCTCCGAAGGGCTTCTGAAGAAGCCTTTCGGTGCCTTGGGAAGGAGGGGTGGGAAGCAGCTGGCGCGCTGCCTCGCCACCCCACTCCCTTCCCAAGGCTCCGAAGGGCTTCTGAAGAAGCCTTTCGGTGCCTTGGGAAGGAGGGGGGGAAGCAGCTGGGGCAGGGGGGTGGAGAGGAGCAGCGACGGGGCTTTAGAAGCCCCCTCGCTGCTTCTGGGAGGGGGGGTGGAGAGGAGCAGCTATGGGGCTTTTGAAGCCCCCTCGCCGCTTCTGGGAGGGCGGGGGGTGGTGGAGAGGAGCAGCGATGGGGCTTTTGAAGCCCCCTCGCCGCTTTTGGGAGGGTGGGGGGGTGGAGAGGAGCAGCGACGGGGCTTTTGCAGCCCCATCGCCACTTTTGGGAGGGAGGGCGGGTGGAGAGTAGCAGCGATGGGGCTTTTGAAGCCCCCTCGCTGCTTCTGGGTGGGCGGGGGGGTGGAGAGGAGCAGCGATGGGGCTTTTGAAGCCCCCTCGCTGCTTCTGGGAGGGCGGGGGGTGGTGGAGAGGAGCAGCAACGGGGCTTTAGAAGCCCCATCGCTGCTTTTGGGAGGGCGGGGGGGTGGAGAGGAGCAGCGACGGGGCTTTTACAGCCCCATTGCCGCTTTTGGGAGGGCGGGGGGGAGAGGAGCAGCGATGGGGCTTTTGAAGCCCCCTCGCTGCTTCTGGGAGGGCGGGGGGTGGAGAGGAGCAGCGATGGGCCTTTTGAAGCCTCCTCGCTGCTTCTGGGAGGGTGGGGGGGTGGAGAGGAGCAGCGATGGGGCTTTTGAAGCCCAATGCCGCTTTTGGGAGGGCGGGGGGGGTGGAGAGGAGCAGCGATGGGGCTTTTGAAGACCCCTTGCTGCTTCTGGGAGGGTGGGGGGGTGGAGAGGAGCAGCAACGGGGCTTTAGAAGCCCCATCGCCGCTTTTGGGAGGGTGGGGGGGTTCCTGGAGGGCGTGGCATGACCTTTTTTTTATTCACAGTTTTTTCACATTCGTGGGGGTCTTGCGCCCCTAACCCCCGCGAATGTGGAGGGACAACTGTACTGTACTTTGAAAGCATCAATAAACATGAGTACAGGAGTGATCCTGTAGACTGTGGGCTTGTCTACACCAGCCAAATACACTGGTTTGTCCCTGTTCTAGAGCCCTGCAGTCCAGATGACACAGGGCTTTTGCTCCATTCTTCCCCCCGAGCAGTCCTCACCACCTCCTGGACAGATACAGGGCTGGAACAGGGGCAAGATGGTATAAGGTCCTTTATCATGTTTTTTTTAAAAAAAAAAAAATACCTGGTTTGATGTGTTTCTGCCAAGATGGATTGAGCCTTGCATGTCTGCGGAAGCCTGTCCTGATAGGCCAGCCCTCACTGCTGCTCGTGGTCACCCTTGCTCTGCTAGGTCCGGGCAGCAGGCCTGCAGCATGTGACCAAAGCTGGTCACATAAAGGGGTTTATCACATGCTACAGTCAGTTGCCCAGAACTGGCAGAGCACAGGAAAATGGTGGTGATGATGGTGGCTGCAGCAATGAAGCAGTGTTCCTGTGTGAACTCTGGCCTGTTTTCTTCAGGTAACAGGGGCAGAATAGGCCACCTCCACAGCCAGGATACGCCAGCGAGGAGCCAGTGCATCTTGGCTGGTGCAGATGAGCCTATTGTCTATTTAGATTTTCAAAAGCTGCACACCAGTGACTCCTCAGCAAGCTTAGGGATCGTGTTCTTATGGGCTGAAAATTGGCTAAAACTTTTTAAGGAACAGCAAATGTTGGAGTAAATGGTCTCCCAAGGGAGGGATGTGAACAGCAGGGTTCCTCAGAGATTTGTACTGGAAGTGGTACTTCTGAGTTTTAATTCAGACTTATCTTGTAGATCTCCCGATATGAACCTGCCAGAGTTTTAAGATCTTCAAGGGAAGGCTTTCTCTTGGACCTGTCATCATCACAGGCTCGCTTGGTGAGGACATGAGAGAGAGCCTTCTCAGTGGCTGCTCCCACCCACTGGAACACCCTTCCCCGGGAGGCTAGGCTGGCCCCCTCCCTGCTTTCCTTTCGCCATCAGGCAAAAACATTTTTATTCAAGCAGGATTTTAATTCATAGCTGCCCGCACAGAGGCTTTTTATTGGGATTTGTTTAAATTGTTTTTATTTTTAAAAACTTTTGTATATTTTATATAATTTTAAATTATCATGATTTTAATTGTTTTTAATTTTTGATTGTCATATTGTTAATTGTTGCATTTTATGTGTTGTGAGCCATCTTGTATCCCATTCTGGGAGAAAGGCAGCATAAAAATCAAATAAATAAATAAATAAATAGATTTAAATCCATACTTAAACCTTTAAAGGAAAAGTGAGCAACCGGTGGTGCTCTAGTTCTTGTTGGACATCAACTCCCAGCAGCCTCAGCCAGCATAGCCAATGGTGAGGGACCATGGGAGTTGCTAGAAGAAGTCAAGTTTCCCATGCTTGGTTTAAAGTTGTAAATATCTTAGAACCTGGTTGTGTAAAGGACTGCTTGTCTCCCTGTGAACCTGTCCTGTTATTAAGATCTCTAGAAGAAGCTATGCTGAGGATACTGTTCCTCACAGAGGTCCATTAGCTGGTCACACTGGAAATGGTTCTCTCCTGTGTCTTTCCTAAACAGAGTCCTGAACTTGCTCCAGGATTACAGTTGACCCCCAGGTTCTTCTCTTTCCAAAAGAAAAAGATAAGAGAAAAGAAGAAGATGCGAAGACACAATCTCTTTAATGTATGATTTATTTTAATTTAGTATGGTATATTTTAATGGTTTTATTCATTTCTGTTCCTATGGGTTTTTTTTAATTTATTGTAAACTACTTTGTTAGCTTCCCCCCCCCTCCACATACAAAATGTGGTATAGAAATATTAGCAATAAATAAACTATGCACATGGAGAATGACATAGATTTCTATATGTGGAGACTGGTGTTTAGGATTGTTCCTTTCATTCTAGTCAGATTTACAGTGCTAAGTTTGAATTAAGTTTTTTGGGGGGAGGGATGTAAAATAGGTGTGTGTGTGTGTGTCCATGTATACATATGTGTCCACCCTCTCAATCTTTATGCTTAACCATGAAGAGGCTAATTGCCTCTGCATGACACAGAAACACTTTAAACAAGACCCCTTTGAGGCCCATTGCAAGGTTTGCCTGTATAGTCTTCCCTTTCAGTGCCTTATGTTGGCAGAAGCCCAAGTTTCGTTTAACATAGATCTTTGATAGTATAACATGGTTAAGTAAAAGAGGTCACGGTTGCAGTTTGCACAGATGTATCTCACTCAACTTGGGGTGAGTGTACAATTGCTGAAATCAGCAGAGGCAGGCTCCATAGAGATAAGGGGCTTGTTTATCCTGGTGCTCAACCATCAGACTTAATCGTAAGGCACCTGCCCTGGTGAGATAATACCAGAGGAAAATGTATCCAATTTTATTTCTTGTTCCAAATATATATTTCTATCCCCACCATTACTACCACAAAACACACACACCCAGCTCCCTACTATGCCTGACCAATACCACCTGTTGTCCCAACCAGCATTTTCTCCCCAAGTGGTTTGTTTGTTAAAGCAAAGGTCAGAGATAGCTGACCTGATGGGAGACTGGGAAACAGCTGACCTGATGGAAGAATGCACTTGCATTCTTGCCCCCAAATCCTGGGTGATTGTTTACCATGCAGCCTTTTCCTTTATGCAGTGCCAGAAGTATGTGGGATGCTATAACCCCCATTCTGTACAAGTAAAAGCCTTGTTTTAAAAGCATCTAATCTGTACCTCGTAAACTAAGGGGAAAGTGAATAGGGCAGATTACTGAGTGCATAGAAGTTATCACATGGATAAATGTGTGTGGCAGGGTGGTGGTGTTCATTTTTAAAAATGAGCTAAAGTTTTGAAGCTGGAAGCATTCCTGATTTTCTTTTCTAAAATAGCCTTCGCTTACATACAAATCCACACTTATATGTATGCACTCAGCCAGCTGAGTCTGGAACAAAACTTCACATTTTGTACTAGAAATTAAAACACTCTGGTTACGTTTTATTTCAGCTTCACATGGGACTACTTTTGATGGTATGCCAATCAGCAAATCAAAAACTAGATATAGCCATCTCCAGAAGAAGTTGCCACATTTGCTTGTGAAGTCACCAGAAGGGCTAGAAACCTGGTTGGCCCCAATTATTCTTCACAGCTACATTTGCCAGATCACAGGATCTGACCCTGAGTCTCCATGTTTTGTTTTGGTTTTGGTGGGTCATTTCTAGGCAGGAAACAAGGGTGCAAATTCTCCAGTTTTGATGGGCTCCAGGCAAGAGGAAAGGGCTATGTGCAAATCTCCAGCTCAGCTACAATTTACAAGGTTAATTGATTTGCCACTGAAACTCAAAAAGACTCTCCAGAGGGTCTCTGCGTGAAGCTTCCTCCTTCCTTCCCAGTTGTAGTAGGGCTATGCTCATCCTCCACTCTGCTCTGCATTCACCTTCTGGCTAGAAGCAAGTTGTTGTTGTTGTTGTTGTGTGCCTTTAATGTGTTTCTGATTTATGGTGGCCCTGCAGCAAAGCAAGTAGGCTACATTATATGTTCCTCATCCCATATACCTAAGTAAGTGAGAAGGAAAAGTCCACTCCCTTGCTCTGGAACAACCCCTTTAGCTATGATTTCTGCTTCAGTTTCCAAACAGGAAAATGCATTGTGTGTGTGTGTGTGTTTGAATGACACATTGTGAATACCTGTGGTTGGTATTTAATGCGTAATGCTTGATGACATCAACAGGGACTGTCTCTAGGTCCCATATTTTGTCCCAGAAATCTCAGGGCCTGGGACAAACCTGAACTGATAACCCTATTCACAGCTGAAAATCTGAGTTTTAAGTTACTGACATGTGGATTGGCCCTTCCAAAGTATAAATTCTGCAGCTTCAGTAAGGCTTGATTTGTGTTTGCTCACTAGTTCTCAAGAGAGAAATGTCACTTCTGCCCAGTAACTGCCAGAATAATCTTATACATATCTACTCAGAAATAAGTCCTATAGGATTTACTCCCATGTAAGTGTGATAGGGTGTTGCAGCCTGGATTTTGAAGTAAAGATAGAGGAGTTTTTCATACAATCCCACAAGCTCTACCTTTGACTTGTTCCAATATTAGTCCAATATTCTTCTCAATTTCTCAGTAATCTTCTAAAAACCTTCCAAAAGGTAAGGTGGCTGGAGGGCCCAACCTCATGTGCCTAACAGAATCCTTTTAGAAGGGTATTAATCCTCATGGAGGAGATGTAAATTTTGAGAAGGTGAGTACAGTCTGTGAAAGGATCAGAAATCAGAGTAGATGTGGCGTTCTGCCTCTCTTTTGTTGTTGTTGTTGTTGTTGTTAATAGCCATCAATTCAGCTTTGACTTATGACAACCCTATGAATGAGAGACCTCCAAGAGGCTTACTGCACATGCGAGTAAAGCGGAAGTGCAGCTGGATCATTTTGCCTTCCATTCTGGCTTACCACATGGTGTTGTTGCTGTTCTGTTGCTGCCACATGGGAGAGTGTTTTAAAAGCTATTCTTTTTACCAAGAACAACAACAATCTGTTATTGACCCCCTTTCCAGCTCTGTCATGATTTCCTGTGCAAAAGTTCCATTGCACTTTTATGCCGCTTTTGGGTGATCAGCATGTGGGCAGTGGTTTGGGTGGGAGATCCAGCCCCTTTCCAGAGTCTCTGTTACTGTAACACTACAACACCATGGTGTGCTAATGCCTGAAGTCAGGTCCTACTGCTTTTCCAAAGTATTAAACCTAAAAGAAGAGATTAAACCTCCCCTGCAATTGGAATAATAAATAATGTGTTTTCTTCCCCTTGGTGTGGCAGGCCTGTGGAAATGGACAGAAGGATCCTGTGTGCAGATAAGTTTGGGCGGGGCAGGGGAGCTGATGCGCTGCCACCTTATCTTTAAAAGCTTCCCTAGCAAGGTAGCTGAGAGAAAACCAGGGAAGTTGGAAGATATTTTCCTCAGCAGCATCAGCGATGAGGGAAAAGCTGGGAAAAGCAAAATGGCAAAGCAGCATTCCCCCCCAGCCCACCCTGACACCTTTTCTCTCACTCTGCCCTACTTGTTAAAAAGTCAGGGCAAGGCTTGACTACAAAACATGGGGAGAAAGGAGGGGAGGTGGGGGGCAACTGCCTTTTGATTGGCACTGTGCTCAGGTGGGAGACCGCTCACTTGTGCTTTCTTCCCCCTCCCTCCCTGACAGCAAAGAAACAATGCAAATGGGTGGGGATAATGTCCTGGAGGAGGGTTAGTGGGAATGCTGTGTGGGATAAGGTTTGGCACTAATGGGCACTGTAATCCTGGAATGGTTCCAAAGGTGCGGGAAGGAAGAGAGCAATCCCATTTTGATAGCATTTTTCGCAGAGAACGCAATTAGAGTGGGAGAGGTGGCCCTGTGTGATAAGGCTCCAAGTCACCCAGTTATCAACCAGCCTGCTCGGTCTTGCAAACTCAGGGCAGTCACTTTCTTGATTGCGAAAAATTACCTGCAATGTGGTGGCCTCTCATATTTTGTACCTTTACTTCATAATTTCACTTCAACCATGTCAGTTCAGTCAGATGCCTAGGACTGGAACATGTGCAATTGCAGAGAAAACCACTCAAAGAACAACCATTATGTGTTTGTTTGTTCATGGGTTTGTTTCTTGTTTTTCAACTGATGTACCCAAAGCAGATTAAAATATTAATAAGATGCAATAAATACATTAAAAGGAAACAAAACAAAACCAGTTAGAATATGAGGATTGGCCTGTTGTGATATTTGCTTAGCTTCCTTTTGTAATGCAATTGCCTTCAATTCACAAGAAGACTTCTGGATTGTTTTGTCATCAGAGGAGGATCAGTCCAGTCCAGCAGGGGCCTAGGGGTTTCTTTAGCTGTCTACCCCTCTCTCCCGGCTTCCTTCTCAAAGGGCCACTGAAGCTCTACAATGGAAGAAAGTAATCCAGCTGGGTGAAGAACAAGTTGTGTTGTTTTCCCTTGCTTCCCTTTCTTTCCTGTCTAGAGTTGCTGCTGTTGTTGTGTGCGTTCAAGTCATTTCTGACTTATAGTGATCCTAAGGTGAACCTATCATAGGGTTTTCTTGGCAAGATGTATTCAGAGGGGTTTGCCATTGCCTTCCTCAATGCTGAGAGTGTGTGACTTGCCCAAGATCACCCAGTGGGTTTCTATTTCCAAGTGTTACCAGGTTAAAAAATAGGATGGAGCTCCTGTACCTTTAATAGTGTGTAGAAGAGAGAATTGCTTGTCACACAAGCTCCACCTGCTGCAATTCCTTCTTCTGCACAACCTTGTCTTGTTTTTTTACCTGGCAACCCTACTCCTATCCCTTCTTTCATAAGCCAGTTGATGCCATTTATCTGTAAGTGAACAGGTAAAACAGGAGGCTGACTTCCACTGAGTCAGACCATTGGTAAAACTTGCCCAGCACTGTCATCACTATCCAGCAAAGTGTTCCAGGATTTCCTAGCTCAACTAGGAGGTAGTAAAGATTGGACTAGGGACCTTCTACAGAGTGTGTCCTCTAGCATTGAGCTTATAGCCCCTCTCTGTTTGCTTAAATACAATTTCCCTTAACATTATGGTTGCAGGAATTTCCAGGTGATTGTGGTGTACAAAGAAATCCTGGGGCTTCTCCACCACTTAAGGGAGAGGAGAACTCTGCACACATGGAAATAAATGGAGAAATGATTGATGGATTGATGGATGTATTAGACTATATTTCTGAATCATCCTTCTACTCAGTGAGTGCTAGAGATAATTTACAATGGAACATTAAGAGCAATTTGCTGTTGTTAACTGCCTTTGAGTTGACTTCAACACATGGTAACCCTGTGAATGAGACATCTCCAGGACTCCCTGTCTTCAACCACTCTTTTCAAGTCCTGCAGGCTCAGGGTGGTGGCCTCCTTGATTGAATCTGTCCATCTGGTATGTGGTCTTCCTCTCTTTCTACTACCTTCCATGCTTCCTAGCATTATTGTCTTTCCTAGTAAGTTATACCTTCTCATGATGTGGCCAAAGTACGATAGCCTTAATTTTGTCATCTTGGCTTCCAAAGGTAGTTCAGGCTTGATCTGTTCCAGGACCAATTTGTTTGTCCTTTTGTCCATCCACAGTAACTTCAGCACTCTTCTCCAGCACCACATCTCAAATGAGATGATTTTTCTTTCTGTCAGCTTTCTTCACTGTCCAGCTCTCACATCCGTACATGGTGATGTGAAATACGATGGCATAGACAATCCTAACTTTAATGTTCAGTTTTATATCTTTGCACTTTAGGATCTTGTCTAGTTCTTTCATAGCCCTTCCAATTCCAAATTCCAATTCCAAAGAAAACTGAATGAAAATAAAACTGGTCAAATACATGTATGGCACTCAAATGCAGCTTGTGAGCTTCCATAGGCTCACACTGTGAATAGGCTGTTGGATTAGGTAGACCTTTGACTGCACTTAGCAAAGCTCTCATGTTCGTATGTACTCTATAAAAAGCAAATCACAAAAGAATTAGTCACCCATTAGTAAATTCTAGCTAAGGTCCAGGCATTAATGGGAAATCAATGGCCCTAGTGCTAGTCCTAACTAGAACAGACCTATTGAATCAATGGGATTTGCATACATGTAGATTTATCATTCATCAATTGATTCAATGGCTCTACTCTAATTAGAACTAGTAATCAGGTACAGGTTAATGAAGCCAAAACAATTCCCCATCAAATGCACTAGTCAGGATCAAGAATCCCAAGCCAGGGTCAGAGTGAAAGGGGGCAGTTCATAAACTGAAGGACCGGGGCTAAGAAGTGAGAGAAAAAGTAATTAGTTGGAAGTACAGGGCAAGTAAAAAATCAAAGTAAATCAGAGAACAGGCTATCATCTGTCTCTTTAGAATTCAGAGAATTTGGCATGGCCCTGGTCTGTTCTAAAGTGGTACTTCAAATGCTAGCTGAGAAGCCATTGTCACAATGCCCAAGCCAGAGCCAATGAGAGGCTGTTTCTAGACAGTCTTGCCCAAGTACAACATGCTGGGTAGGGTTTTGTGAGAACAAAAGGCCCAAAGGAAAACTGACTTTCCACAGCCACTTGGGCTTGTGGTAGCCATGTGTAAAACATCTGCCCTCTGACTTTCCAGTCCACAGCTAACCAATTGTGTGATCTTG
Source organism: Gambelia wislizenii (assembly GCA_030847615.1). Classification (NCBI taxonomy): domain Eukaryota; kingdom Metazoa; phylum Chordata; class Lepidosauria; order Squamata; family Crotaphytidae; genus Gambelia; species Gambelia wislizenii. The sequence goes on from JAUMIR010000003.1 coordinate 85,159,086, forward strand.
ACACCATGTGTAGAAGACCTCTATTTTTTTACTACAAATTTCTTTTTGAGCACTTGTGCAAGCATGCCTACATCTATGTCCTGCTGTTACCCTCAATGCTTGGGGGTCTTAAGGATCCTCCAAATATCAATATTGATCTGGGGAATTACTATACTGAGCTTGGCTATGCAAGAGGGGGTGTAACAGATAGCAGAATCTTATAACCTTTGTTTACTGGTACTCAGAGGACACGTTAAGCTAGATAGTACAATAAGTTGGTTTTTATTTGAGAAAAGAATAACAATAACATTCATGCACACATTCAGGCTTCAAGCAATCACACAAGATTAGCAAATAAAGTAGGAAATATTGGATGGAGGAGTAGCAAAGGGAGTTGTTTGTGGGAGATATGACAGAAGTTCCTGCAGCAACAGAGTCTCAGAGTGAGCTCTGAGGTTCAGTCAGCAAACCGGCAGCATGGATGTAGGAGGAGGAGCTGAAGACAGTTTGGTGTTGTTTTGAAGGGGGTTTTATAGTCAATAACTGCCTTCAGGGTATGGAATTTATAGTAGGAGACAATACTTCCTAGAGTTGCTCAAGGTGAGACAAAGGCACCCCGGATATGTTAATGGCATCTTAATGTGTGAGTGGTTTGGAACTGAATGGAGAAAGCAACTTCCTTTGTTTGGGAAAGGTGGAGGAATGAGGGTCGTTTACAGGTCTGAGTCTCCCAGTCTAAGCTGATAGGATTAGCCAAGTGTCCGAGCCTTCAGTTGTCTTGCAAATTAACATTTCTTTAGAATTTAGGCAAATCCTTCTTAAGTGCATACCTGACTGAGTCTGAATGCTAGTCTTTGCAATTTGCTGGAATTTTCCAGCTTTAATGGCCACACTTGACCTAATTATTAAGTATTGCCAGTTATTAATATAGACATGGGGCTGGGGTGTCAGAGTAGGAAAGCCACATTTGACCTAATTATTAAATATTGCCAGTTATTAATATAGACATGGGGGCTGGGGGTGTCAGAGTAGGTAACACTGTGTATGGAATAGGTTGCGCATAAGTTGGTTGCCATAGATTGGAAGCTAGTGAGGAAAAGCCAGAGCTGGTATTCCCTTTTTGGACTACAACTCTCAGAATCCCTTACCAGCATGGTCAGTGAGGAGACTGGGACCTATATTCCCAAAAAAGGAACTTTTCCAGGCTTTTCAGAGGCTCTATCCATAGCATCTACCTTGTTGCTGTTCTCAGAAGCTGTTCTCGCCAGTGAACACCCATTGACAACAACTGGGCCTCTAGAGTACCTAGTTTACTTCTAAGTATTCCCTCCTATGAAGTTTTACTCAAAAGCACCTTAGATTTTAAAGAACAAGCACACAAAACCTCTTTGTGCAGCTCTGAAGTGCTTTTAAAGACAATGAAGTATCAATGCTCACCAGACAACATTTGAAACAGTATTAACAGTCCTGGCTGACCTGCAGTGCTCCAACCAAGGCAACCCTCTGTTTACATGCATCCCAGCATCCCGAATCATGTGCCAGGTCTGAGGACATGGCTATAATTTAGAGCAGTGGAACCATGTGCCAAATATATGTATGCCTATGCAAAGCTGCTTGTACAAAAAGCCCTCTGTCCCAGAATAGATCTTTAGCACTATTATTACTAATTATGGGGTTCCCCCAGTTTAGACTGGAAAAGGGGGGACAGGGACTGAGAGAGCTCTTTCTTAGAAAAGTGTGAAAATGGCTACCAACTATGGAAAAAATAATAAAAGCAATTAAGTGCTGAATTGGCTGCTGGCATGCCCACAAAAGCTTTTCACTCAGATTGCTTTCTGGCCTCACAGTTTCTGTAGCTAGCATTCAAGTCTATTTTATCAGGCTGGCTCAGCTTCACCCATCATCACCACCCCTTTTTGAGTAGGTTTGATAAAATCTTCCAGAGTTTAAAAGGGATGGTTTTTGACTGTCTCAGACAGTGGCTGGCCACCTTAGGTGGATTCTGGCTCTCTAATTTATGTGCCAAACAAGTGACTGCAGGGAAATTGGGGAAGTTACTGCAGTATTCAGACTAGTGTGACCAAATTCTTCAGGCAGCAGGCAACAAGCTCTCACTTTGGAAACATATTTTGAAGCCTGAACTGAATCTCTAACGTAGATCTTGGATTCCTGAGGTAACGTATGCTTTGGCACACAACTGCATTTGGACTCTGCTGAGCAAGGATTTTGCTCAACTCCAGCTGGATTTTTAAATGTTTCTTTAGTTCATAGAATCTCTTCCTGAAAAGAAACTACATTCAAGAACAAAGGAGAACCAGTTGTACATTCACAACCCACAACCCCTTATTTTTCTCAATTAAGAGAATTATGCATGTTTGCTTAATTCATGTCATTCTGACTGGAGAATTTGCCTCATGTCAAAATCTATTTATTTAGGTTCTTTTCTTGTCTTAGATTTCAAGCCTTAGAGCAAGGGTTTAGGGCAGCTGCTTGGAGTAAAAGTAGTAAATCTTGACACATGGCAATTTTTCGCAGTCACTTGCTAAAAAATGAAAAATAAAAAACTCACTTATAAATTTTGGGTAATGTTGAACTAGAAGAGATGATAACTGGCCTGATGACAGATTTCCATAAGCACCCATGTGGGACATTCCATCTTGGACAAGCAAAAATTGTTCAACTATTTCAGGAAATAAGAGAAGACCATGGTTAAAGGAACAGGGTACAATTCTGATAGGTTGCTTTCAAAAAGCACTACTCTTCAGCCTGGAGACTAGGGGATATAGTAAGGTCTCTAAGCCATAGTCTAATAGGAGCAAGCAGGCTTAAACCAACTGAAATAAATGACTTAAACATATTTTGCTATGTATTTTGGTATACTGTATAAATACGTTGATGCTCATTGCAGAATCCCATATGCTGCCCTCCCCAACCTGGTGTCCTCCAGATGTACTGGAGCACAACAATCACTAACCCCATCTCACAAGTCATGCTGTTTGGGATTGATGGGCATTGTTGTCCCCCCCCCCTTTGTTTTCACTCACCTTTTCCTTCACCTTGAAATTGTCCATACATTTACATTTCCTTGGCTTTTTTCTCCCCACTTCTGTGTTTTGACTAAAAAACCCTAGGGGCCCCCATTTACCACTGGTTCCTTTTTAGTTTTTCCTTAATGTTTCCTGTGCTGTTCTTTATGCATCTGCTACCTGCATATATAAATGTCAGCAAAGAACCAATGCAAAGAACCAATGAGAGATGAGAGAGAGAGAGAGAGAATATACATAAATGTGCTGAGTTGAACAACAAGCTGAACCTTCCTTTCCATGTAAGCTTATTCACCCAATTGTGCCAATTTGCACAGAGCACTGCAAGTAGGCCAAAGAGCAGGGTTCAAATCCCTGCTTGGCCATGGAAACTGACTAGGTAACCTTGGGCAAGTCACATTCTCTCAGCCTTAGAGGAAGGCAATGGCTAACCTCCTCTGAACAAATCTGTCCAAGATAATCCAGTGATGAGTGGCCTTATGGTCACTATCACTTGGAAAGGACTGATGCCTTCAACTTCAAATATTTGGAGGTCATATGTTACATTATTTTCACGATATGTTTGTTACAACAAAAGAACCCCAGGAAGATATTGTGGCATGGACCCCGAGGGCAACCTCAAATGTGCCAGCCAACTTTACCTAAAAGTTCAGCCTGGCCACCTCCACCCTATGTACCTACCACTTTACCTTCTGATTCACCCTAATCCCCTTTATCTGAACCAGGATTGAACCTTTATAACCAACTATGTTTGGATGTGTGGTGTTTCTCTGGTAAGCATGCTGTTTACTGTCTATATGATGGTAAGAGCTGTTCAGCAGTGGAATGCACTGCCTTAGTGTGGTGGAGTCTCCTTTGGAAGTTTTTTTAACAGAAGCTGGATGGCCATCTGTTGGGCGCACTTTGATTGCATGTTCCTGCATGGCAGGGGTTGGATTGGCCCTTGTGGTCTCTTCCAACTCTATGATTCTATGATCTATGTTGAATGAATCATAAGGAGTCTGGTCTGAACAACAACAAAGGATTAATTTATTAAAGGATAAATATGGAACATGAATTGTGCAATCTTGTGCTTATAATGTGGTATTATCTGGACAGACTGTCACTATACAGTAACCAATCATAAATATCCTAGCACACAGATTAACCTTTGGCTATTTTAATGCCTTCCCTTATAACCCAGACTCATTCGCTCTTTGTTCATTCAACCTCCACATTCAGACTTACAACCACTGCACACAGTCTTCTGGATTCAAACCTCACTCATAAAGCACACAAGCCTCCACTCAAACTTCACCTGTACACACCCAGAGCCTTCAGCCCCCACTCACTAACTGCCACTCCTAACTGTCATGCATCTCTTCAAACACAGAGAATCTCTCCCATTACACTTTCCTGTTCTGGGATTGGTTCCTTTCAGGCTCTCATCTCATTCGCTCATCTTTGTGCTTGTGACAGATATCAGGTAATGATGATGTCATGTCAATGTCCCATTAAAAGTGGGTGAACTAATTACAGCTTATTCCAAGTTGCCACAGGCATATAAAACATAAAGCTGAGAGGTTGTTTAGATGGTGAAAATACTCCTCATAGAATTCAAGGAAAATACCTTCTGTCCCAATGAGATCCCATGGTGATTCACCTTATTCAGAAGGAGGGGGGCCAAAAACTATACAGGAAAAGCCTTCACGGATTTTCCCAATTTTTAAAAAATAATGCGTGGGAATGTGCATTACTACTCATTTGGACAATCAATTCAGGATGCTGCACATTTTCAGAGAGGAGCAGAAGTGGACAGCTGATTGGTCAGACGTGCACTGGGAGTGGGCTTGCTGGCAAGGAAGCAGCCAGAAGTGCCAGTTTGGATTTTTGTATCACCGATAGTGCATTTTTTACTGCTCCAAGCTGACCAAATAGCATTTTTAAGCAGAAGGTCGCATTTGCACACCTTTGCTTTAAAGTTTTAAAAAAATTGTGCAGTGGCAACAATGTGTTTACTTGGCCACCATCTTGATTCACAGGTGTGTGCACTTCAAACATGGATGGCTTTGTATAGTATCAATTTTGCCAAAAGACCATGGAGACAAATGAACACTACTGCAAATTTGCAATAATGCAAAGGAATCAGCATTATATCCTCTATTCTAGACAAACCCTAAAAGTTGAAATGCCCATATCCATGGCAGAGAGAGAATTACAGAAATTTTCCATTGTACTTGGACCATGCTAGATTGTAACAATTCCTCTGAGGCAGAAGTAAGCTTGTTTCAGACTTAAGCAGAAAGAGAAGCTACCTTAGGAAACCAATGCTGAGGGGCAGAGAGAGGCAGTGATGGTGGTGGTGGAGAACACAGCTGTGTGTACTATGTTTGACCTGCCCTCTAATCTTCAGCTACCCTGTTGCCCTCAGATGTATTTGAGGATGCTATCCCTTTTCCCATGTTCAGTTTCCAAACCACTTGCTGTCTGTACTTGGAATAGGGATAGGTTGGGGGTGGGCTAGGGTACTGGGACTATGGAGTTTTTATATTGTAAGCCGCCCCGATTGCGTTGCAGAGGGGTGGGATAGAAATAAAATTTTATTATTATTATATTATTATACAATATTGTCCTTTTCTTCAGGCAACAAAGTGCCTTATTCTGTTTTAGGCATGTGAAAATCTCTCAGTCTGAATTTATTGAGTTTCTCCTAATCCAATTAGACTTTTCTTCCCTTAGTTCATACTGCATTACAAGACTTTATGTATTCTTCCTACAGTGTAATTGTGCAAATTTTTAAAAAGAATGTCTCCCAATTTATGTATTTATTTACACAATTTACTTAATTTATGCAGCTTTACTCCATTGGCTGAAATGTGTTTCTGCATACATACATACATACATATTCAAATGGGTGCATTTTAATACATGCAAATTGTTTTGGATATGCTTTATTTCCCAGAAGTACCCTTCCAGCATTTCAAATGTTGTGACAAAGTGTGCACTCTGCCTCAGGCATTCACACAGCTTCCAGGAGGTCTGCAAATGCAACTTTCATCAGGACTGTTGAGTCCAAAAAATGTATTCCCACTCCTCATCTAATTCTGGAAGATTATTTCTGGAAGCTGGGAGACTCCCATGCCTCCACCTGCCCTTTTTGCCAAACAGCATCCTACTCCCAGTTTCAAGATGCCATCTCAAAAGAAACTGCCCGCCAACCAGGTAAAAACAACAGCATATATCTAAGCATGTCACATAATGGAGGGGGGAGTTTTCCAGATAGATTCCCTTTGCCTAGGCCCAGCAAACACACATGAGATCACTCCAATGGCACTGAGTAATGACAGTCCCTTTCACCCAGACCTATGAGATCATCACAATCTCCTTGCTGCGTAAAAGGATCACAATGTGGCTTTTCATTAAGAGAGGAGCCTGGTGGGAGGGATGGAGGGGTCATCAAAAGCATCAAGAGGCTGGTATTCTTTTAAGGTCACAGACCTTGTAAGGTTCACATTTCATAGCTCACGTGTTGGGTGACAAGACTCCTTCCATTTCCCACCTAGTACTGGATGGGGTGGTGGTGACACATCCTTGTCTGGGGCAACTGATGTTTTTGTCCCAGTATGTTGAGACCTGTTAATTGACAGTTGGGAGACATGTTTTAGAAAGCCAGGCCCATGTGAGGAAGAGATGGAGGGGAGTGGGGGAGTCACTCTAAAGTGGCAAATGGCACTCTGCCACATTCCCAGAGAATGGCTCGCCTGCTTGTCTAGCTGTCTGATTCAACCTTGCCACAAAGTGCAGACTTGATGTCCAGATAAAATCACTGTGGCATGAGGGAGGGAGGGAGGGAGGATAAAACCTCTTATAATGTAGAGCAAGCCAGAGCCAGGTGAAGATACATTTTTCTCTCACCAGTTCATGTTGTGTGCTGTATTGGGCAATGTGTACAATCAACAACAACAACAGAGGGACAGACAATGCAAGTTAGTAGAAACAGAGTACATGTGAGATTGGGTACAAGGAGACTGTTTTTCTTCCCTTGGTTATTATTTCCCTCATCAGTCTTTTCATGATCCCCCCCCCTCCCCAGATGCCTACATTTACATTAGCCTTTTCGTTTTCCCCACAATAAATAAATGATGCCAAGGAATTGCCCAGACTAGCCTTCTGCATGGTATGCATGCTAATGCCCTGCATAATGGAGCCCAAGGGAGAGGATCTAGAATTCTCTGTGCCAAGCCAACTGCCACAAGAAGGGACAAGATGGGCATGGGGAATTCAGCTCCATTTCATGCTGTTTCTCACCTATGGACTGCAACATCCTGTGGGATGAGGGCAAGACAGAGTTGAGAGGGGAAGACACCAACCCAGGAACCCACAGCAAAACAGCCTGAGAAACTAAAACTGTTGATTGTGATCCAATGGATATGAAATCAAATCCTCTTTCTCAAGATCAATTGAATACATTTCTTTAAATAAGTTATCTGAAGTGGGTGTACTTTCTGAATGCAAAACTGGTTTCTCTTTGATTATTCTTCTTGAAATCTTGCACATTTTAAGCCTGCTTGACAAATGATCTAACATTTCCTTATCACGTCTTGGGGATGCATGCTTTTTTGCAGCCTCTCTCAGCACCTCCCCAATTAGTTGCACCTTTCTTGATCCCAACTGCCTGCCATTCAACAGTGGGATTAACAAAACATAAGTAAGATTAATATGCATCAAGTGGGCCATTTTGCAGAACGCCTTACATCCTCAGCCCAGAAACAAAGGCTGAGGTGAAAAGCTTGACCCAAGGCTAAGCCAAGAAAAATAACACCAGTTCTCACGGCTGGACTTTTAATCGAGAATAAAGGTAACTTCATATTTGCATGTTTACCACTGTATCAATTAAATCTTGACAATATGACAGGTGTGCATGAAACTGCATTCATGAGTCAACCCCCCCAGGTTATCGGAATCACCTAAAAACCATCTAAAGACAATGTTTTCAATGGATGCATTGTCAAGCTACCATTTATGATGATATATCGTATTGCTAACATGGACACGTGCAAATTTTCCCTATATGAGGTACTGTATTCTGACACTGCCAGTAGTGTTTTGACATCTGAATTGCTCAGTTGAAAATCTCTGTAGCCCAGACATTTTATGATCCCCACCTTTCAGTGCTCCATTTGATTCCAGTGTGGCTCCAAATGTATCATAACAAAATAATTACCAGGTTGAAGTGTTTCCTTCTCTCCCATTATTTGGCAACATAGTATTACTTACATGTCACAGGCAAGTATATAATCAGATCTCCAAACCTCTAATTATATCCACTTGCCATTCCACTTCCAATTTACCCTGGACTAAAACTTAGATACCAGATTTAAAAGGAAAGAAAAAGCTATAGACAAAAAAGGTTTATTATAAACTGAGTTTTAAAAGACAGGATGTTTTTAGTTTGCATAAACTACAGGTGCTCAACTGCCTGGAAATTTTGCTGGAACAATGCATGATCTGATGGCTCAATACATTTCAAACACTATCTGGGTGTGGAAAGAAAGGGGCAGCAAGAAGGCAGCCAAAATTATCAAAGCTCTGATAGCTAGAGGTTCCCAGCCCTGTAGTAAAAGTCCAGAAGTGAGTACAAAGGCTTCACTGAAAGGGAGAGTGATATTTTTGACATTTTCCGCCTAGTTTTAGCGTAGAAACCACAAACATCATATGACAATTTCACTGTGTTTTCTATGTGCTCACTTTCTGTCCTGATATTTCCCACCAGCAATGCCCCCAAATTTGAAAAGGAGAGTTCTAGCAAAGTGTATGTTTCAACCATTCAATTGTGCAGACACTTGATCTATTTCAACAAGGCAGTGGAGTCAGGGAAGGCCAAAGAAAGGACCTCTTTACACAAAATGCAATTATCGTATGGAATTCAGTTTCAAAAGATGTGATTGACAGCCTGTGGTTACATGTCTTTAAAGCCATGTTTCTTAACCTGTGGTCTCCAGACCCCTAGGGGACTGCAATGTCCTCACAGGGGGTCCACGAAGGCTTGATGGCTGCTCAGCCTAGTGACAGGAGTCAAAGCAAAGGCTGGGCTGGCTGGCTTGGTCTGTGCATTGTTCTTCAATCTGTTCCAACCACAAATTTGCAGGAGAAAAGTCTTCCCTCCCCTCCAGTGCCTCTGAGGAAAGGGTTAATGGATGGTGTAATTGTATTATTAATATTATCATGTAATATTATTATTGTTAGGGTTTAAAATCTTGAGTTAAGTCTTGGGGGTCTGCAGCAACAAAAAGTATTTTAAGGGGGGGCTGGTAAAGAAAAGGTTAAGAGCCACTGGTTTAAAGGGTTTGGGGCAAATTCATGAGGAGGAGGTCTGCCAATGGCTATGGGCCACAACAGCTAAATAAAGGCCTCCAGGTATAGTGATAATATGCTGCTCAACATGGCCTCCGGGAAAAAGTTTGCAAAGTGGAACAACACTGCTTTCGGGGGCCTGGGTGGGAGGGCTTTTCTGGGTTTTTTTCTGGGTTTTTTTGGGGGGGAGGTTGTCAAAAATCCACAGGCCCCTTGGCTGTCTGGGCCCTGGACCAAAGTACCAGCTGTGGGAGCTAAGGATGTACAGATGTACTGGACCTTAAAGGCCCTGCTGCTCAACCCACATTTTTGATGAAAGGGTGAGAAGAGTGGGAAGCAGCTATTGCCTTCCTGCCTTCTTCCCAGAAACATCTGCTTGGTTCTAGATTAAGGGGACCCTGGGTCCAGAACTTCCAACGTTCCTTTTATAAACATTTTCAAAGGGGTAGCCGTATTAGTCTGTTCCAGCAAAACAATCAGGAATGTGAAGTTGAAGGGTTTCACGGCCGGCATCCATAGATTTTCCTTGGGTTTTTTCTGGGCTGTGAGGCCGTGTTCTGGAATAGTTTCAGAAAGAAACTATTCCAGAACATGGCCTCACAGCCTGGAAAAAACCAAGGAAAATCTATACAATCAGGAGTCTTCTAGGAGCTTCAAGGTTAACCAATTTATTACAGCATGTGCTTCCATGGGTTACAATCCACTTCCTCGGATGTGTGGAACATAACCAGATAGGTTCCAATCTATATAAAGTGCACAGATTCCAAATGGGATGTTGACCATGAGACCAAAGTGAAATTTGATACCAGAAATAGTAGCAGTGACAATTATATTATTAACAATGCCCATTAATAAAAGGATTGATAATAACAGAAGCATCCTTCCAATCCTTCCAAAGACTGTCAACGCATGGAGTTTGACCTGGAGTATCGCCCTGCTCAGTTATGGTTGTTTCATCAGATTCCTTCTTTTTAAAGCAACTTTCCAAATCCTGCCTAGGTCTGATTCAGCAGGCCTCTTAATTTGCATTTGGTGGTAAGAGGTCTGGAAGTCATGCACTATGAGGAGCGGCGTAGGGATCTGGTATGTTTAGTTTGGAGAAGAGAAGGTTTCGAGGTGACATGATAGCCATGTTTAAATATTTGAAGGGATGTCATACTGAGGATGGAGCAAGCTTGTTTTCTGCTGCTCCAGAGACTAGGACACGGAGCAATAGGTTCAAACTACAGGAAAAGAGATTCCACCTAAACATTAGGAAGAACTTCCTGACAGTAAGAGCTGTTTGGAAGTGGAATGCACTGCCTTGGAGTGTGGTGGAGTCTCCTTCTTCAGATGTCTTTAAACAGAGGCTGGATAGCCATCTGTTGGGAATGATTTGATTGTATATTCCTGCATGGCAGGGGCTTGGACTCTTGTGGTCTCTTCCAACTCTATAATTCTATGAATGACATAGGATGTTCCACACAGCTAATGAGGCTTTCTTACTCCATTGCTTCCCCACCACATTTATATAGCCTCAAACTATCCCAGTTTGGTAGGTACAGTCCTGAACAATTCCTCTGCATTCCCATATGTCCAACTGCTTTTAAAATGTCTCGGTGTCTCCTCCACCTACTTTGCCCCTTTGTCCTCAGCTTGTTTCAGCTGCTGTAACCAGTTTGCACTCCGTTAACTCAGCAGGAGTGAGAGGAAGGGAGGGGGAAACCTTGCTCTTTCCAGCAGGCTCAGGCCAAAGCAAACTGCTACAGCTTCTCCTGGTTCTATGTTCTCCCTCATTAATAACTTTTGCCATCTTGACCACACTCCGATGTTGCTTTGCCACGTGTGTCCTGGATTTCATCTGTGAGATGTTGGACCCTATGTTTGTGGTTGAGGAACATAAGGGGAAAACAGTAACTGAAAATAGAAAACAGGGAGTTTGTTGGATCCAAGCTAGCGGATTTATTTAAGCTTTATCATGTTGCTTAAAAGGAAAAAAACGTTTCAACATTTATTTTAAAAAGACACATTTTAAGTAAACATTATGAAAATGTTGCAATCTGTGCAGTGAAATCTGTGTGTATATACATATATGTACACTCATTTTAGCGTATATATTGAAAATATGTAGCAAAATGTAACCATGATCATTATTATGGTTTTTATGATTATTTTATGATTATACATAATTATGACCCGTTAGTGTCTTCTCTGGGCTTAAAAGCAAGGCAGGAACCAGCATGCATTATAGGCTAGTAAATGATAGTGTGTAAAATCTGGTTAGAAAAACCAACCTGTTGTACAACATGGATCATAACCTTTAATTGGGTTGCTTCTAATCCCACCAGAGCTACAGTTGACCTTGTGGGAGGAGACATAGCTAGGTCAGTCATATGAACTAATTTACAGAGGATGGTCCTCTGCTTGAAGGGCCTCGGATCAAATAAGGCCTAATCCACACTATACAAATAATCCAGTTCCAAACTGGATTATTTGCCATGGTGTCTTCTTATTGAATCCTGGGATCTGTAGTTTTACAAGGTCTTTAGCGTTCTCTGCCAGACAGTGCTGGTGCCTCTCCAAACTACAAATCCCAGGATTCCATAGGAAGGAGCCATGGCAAATAATCCCATTTCTAATGGTCTGCCTAAACGGTGAGAATACTCCTCATAGAAATCAAGGAGAATGTGACCTGTCTTAATGGGATCCCACATAATTCCACCATATTTGGAAGGAGGGGGCCAAATCCACCATAAAACCTGAGGGAACAGCCTTCGAGACTTTCCCAAAGTTATTTAAAAAAACACTATAGAGAATGTGCATTGTCAATCATTAGGACAGGCAATTGCATTTATTTGCATAGTCCCTAAGCAGAAGTAGAAAGCTGATTGGCCAGGCAGGAGCAGGGTTGCTAAGAAGGCAAGAGCCCCAGAACTGCTATCTTGGATTTTTGCCTTAGCGATCATGTGCTGAGGTGATGAAACAGCCCTTTTATTTTATTTTTTTATGTTTATTTAGGCAGAAAAGCACACTATCCGCACCTTAGATATGCCTTTTTTTAAAAATGTGGTGGCAGCAACTGGCGAAAATGAAAATGTGAGTCGCAGCCACCATTTTGAATCTCAGGCATGCCCGTTGGGACAGCAAAAGTGGATAGCCTCACATGCCTGTGATTTTGCCAAACCACTGTTAAGACAGGTCGATCCTGCTTCGTATTTGCATGAGTACGCATCAATCCACATTCCCACCCCCCATATAGACTAGACGTAGGTCTAGTTTGAATATAAAGAAACAGAAGAAACTAGGACAACAGGGGCCTTAAAGATGCCTACCTCCACCTGGAGCAGGTAACTGAGTGGCCACATAATTGAGATGTTCTGTATTTTCCTTTTTAAATAATGACCATTTGCTCTGTGGATGTCTCTATACCTATAAATTAGCATATGCAAACTTTATGCAGAACTGGATCTTCTGCCCACTTTTAAAGCTATTTATTTCCTCTTTTTGAACCACTTTTTGGCTATGGAATCTAGGAAACCCAGCACAATTATGCAACTATGATCCTGTCCAAACGGTGAAAATCCAAATGGCAATTGCATGGAAGGCAATCTGTCTAAACGGACGTTCACATCAATACAAATAATTCAGAAGGTGAGTAGTCAAATCCACTATAAAGCTCCTGAGATAAGGATTCAGAGCTTTTCTCAGAGTTTTTAAAAAGCTCCGTAGGGCATGCGAATATGCGATCATTAGAACAGTCACATTTGCGTTGCTGCGACAAGGCAGCATAAGCTAATTGGCCAGATGAGCATGGGGGCGGAACTAGCAAACATCGAAAGTATCTGCTGCAGCCATGTTGGGATTTTCAGCTATGCAAGAGGTTGCTAAGTCAATAAAACAGTGATTTTTCACACTCTTTTCTTCTTTTTTCATTTGTAAATATGAAATATCACATGTGTGCATCGTGGTAAACAGTTTTTTTAAAAAAAATAGGTGGCAGTAGATTTAAAATGGTGAGTAAATCACTCATGGCCATCATCTTGGCTAGGGGGCATGCAAAGTTTAGGGGGGCTGTATTGACCATTAAGACAGGTTGCAACACTGCAAGTTGCTGTTTCTTTGGAGATTGTATCTTTCCCCCTTGTATAGACGGGACCTATAAGTTATTTTTAGATTAAAACTTTGCCACATTCTATGGTCTGTAATGGAGCAAAGGTTTTGTTTTCGCGTTGCAAATTAAAGCCTCCTTTGACTGGCAGGGGTTTTCCAGTGCAGAGGGCCACACTGACAACACGTTTTACACTTTGCCCTTTAGACTTACTGTAAACAGAGGCAGATGCAATAAGACCAAATGCACTTGAGTTTCAGAGCACCTGAGTTTCTCTTCTGCATCTGCAAGTAGAAAATATAAGCAGAGCAACTGTGAGGAAAGATTGCCCTGAAAATGCCAGCCCAGAGACAGCCAGCAGACTGAGGAGATTTTCAGACCAGCAATTTAATCCATGGGAGGCACGGAATAGAGTCGGGAAAAAGTCTTCTTTTCAGAAGATGTTGACCCTTTTCCGTTTCTCCCCCATCCTCATTCTGGATTTCCCCATGATATTTTCATCATGAGGAAACATCATTTTTGGACCACCCGTTCCGTTTCTGTCACGGAATCAGGGTGTTCTGAAAGGTGTCCCGTTCCTCTCCTGTGATGACAGCTGTAGGTGGGAGGTCTGTTCTGGACACTTCCAGGCAGGAATGGGACACCCAGGTAAGTGGGACCCTCCCCCCCCGGGTTATTTGTGTTTTTTAATTATTATTTTTCTGCTTCATTTTCATGTTTGACAGCTGGGGGGGGTTATTTTTGAATTTCCCTCCTGCCCATTCTCTCACCAGAATGAGCAGGATTTGACATCACTGCTGTAAAAGCAGCTTTATGGCAACTGCTTTTACAGTAGTGAAGCCGAGGGGAGAGGAAGGATGTTCCTGCCATGGGATTAAGTGTTTGAACATTTTACCTTTATTCCACGGCAGGAACGGGATTGGGGCTTCTGTTTGAAAATCTCCTGAGAGCTCGATTCTCCAAAGAACCAAAGATACACCAAAGATGTTGCTGCTGTTCTTAAAAGTGTGTTTTGGGTAGCTATTATAATGACACACCATGGCCACCTAGAGCTGGGAAAAGTTATTTTTGGAATACAGGTCCCAAAACCCACCAGTCACCATGGCTACTTGAAGTTGTAATCAAAATTTTATGAAGTCATAATCCAAAAAAGTAACTTCTGCCTGCTCTGCTTCTACTGAAATGGGTTTGAAGCTTGAACACATTCCTTTTTGGACTACAGTTCTCAGAATTCCCCAGTCAGCGTGGCATGTTGGCTGGGGAATTCTGGAAGTTATAAACAAAAAAGTCACTTTTCCAGCCTATGGCTTAGTCTGATTGTTGATGAGTTGCCTAATTGCAATTCCTCCATGACTGGGTAGTTTTGTTTTAGTTATATTTTTGGTTTCGGTTTTGCTGTTTTTAAACCTCGGTTTTATTGCACAAGTTCACATGCCCAGCGTTCTTCATTGGCACAGATGGAAACCCTTAAGTCTTGCTGAAATCAAGCAAGCACTGCAAGTATGTTCTGAATTTTTAGCTCTGTTCACAGCTTCTTCCATGTCCCAGTTTCATTAACCTGGATGTCTTTCTTCTAAATAGCTGAAAGCACAAGAGCCAGCATGGTGTAGTTTTTTGAGTGTTGGGCTACAGCTCTGGAGACCAGAGTCTGAATCTCTTCACAGCCATAGAAACCCTGGGTGACTTTGAGCAAGCCACACTCTCTCAACCTCAGAGGAAGGCAATGGCAAACCCCCCTTAAAATGGCCCAGACACCCCTAAAAATATGGCAAAAATGCTCCCACGACCTCAAGAGACAATTTGGGGCTCTTCAGAGGCAAAAAAGATTGTGGGGGAAGGGTCAGAAGGGGCGCAGTCCTCCAAGGTCCTGGGGGGGGGGCTAATGCAGCCCCTTATAAGAGCCTTATTGCACTACACTGTTATAGCACTATTATTCCACTTCAACTGCTATCGCTGTCTCCTGTATTCTGGGGTTTGTAGTTTAGTGAAACCTAAGAGCTCTCTGGCTGAGAATGCTAAATGTCCCTCCCTAAACTGCAAATCCTAGGATTCCACAGGAGGCAGCCAGAGCAGGTAAAGTGGAATTATACTCTCTCTCTCTCTTTCTCTTTCTCTCTCTCTTTTATGTTTCCAGTGTGCTGATTGGCTGCTTACCCAACCAATCCCCTCACTCCTCTCCCTCAGCCAATCACCACTCATATGCAAATTCCTTCTCTACCTCACAATCCACTCCTGCCACACCCCTTGCCTCACAAGGGCCCCTCCCTCCTCTCACTCCCTCAGCCCCTCACCACCCACATGTAAAACAATGCAATATTTTAGAAATGTAGAAAGATGATAAATCATAAAAGTAGTCCCCAATGGGACATACAGTCAAATGTAAGTGGTATACTACTGCAAAGTGTGTAGCTGAACCCTGTGAACCTTTCAAATCTACTATAATGGAATATGTTATGCTGGATACAGCTAGTAGTGCTATAACAGTGTAGTGCAGTAAGGCAGTTAGACTCCAGCAGTTGCTCAGCCCTGTTTTAGAAGGACTACATCAGGTTACATCTTACATTACACATTACCTTTTCCCGACATTTCTGATTTTTAAAAAAAATATCTTAGGATTTGAAAGAGAATGACAGAATCTAAGAAACCCCTGTTAAAACATTCTTTAAAAATGCCCTTAAAGGTTAAGTTTAAAACCTGTGGCATGTACAAAGGCCAATTTTCTGCCCTAGGACTCTCCAGGGCACCACATGGCATGCTAAAATACCACAAAACAAAAACTAAACAGAACCACCTGCCTTTCAACATTCCACAGATGAAAAATCATAAGACATGTAGCCTTGCAACATCAGAGTGTGGTACAGATGGAAGGAAGTTATTAATAGGAAAGAACACACAAGCTAGAATAGGCGGTAGCCATTGGTTTTTGCCTGAGCCAACTGGGAAGGGCAAAAATTCTGCCCCCTCTTCTCCCCTCTGCCCTGCTCAGTTTGTAAAGTGAAAACTACATACTTTTGCACTTTGAACTCAGTTTGCAGCATTTGAAGTAAGCTGAGGACAAAGTGGGAAGAAAGAGAAACCAGGACATTTTAAAAGTAGCTGAAAAAGTGGGACAATAGAGGGTTATTTGGGACTGTCCCTGCTAGATCAGGACAGTTGGAGGGTATGAAACCAGACATGGCCTGACGTTTATGTTTAGCTTGGAAAAAATATATTTTTAGTGTTATACAGTGCTCAGGCAGGGTCAGCCTGTTCAAAAGATGAATTGCTATGCCTGGAGCTTCCAGGAGAAGCCATTTACTTTTATGGGGAAGAAAAGGGCAGTCCACATAGCGGCGGAGAATAGTCAAATGGCACAAAAATGGCCACATTTTCCCTACCTCGGCTTTAAGAAGTGACTAGAAAATGTTCTTCGTTGCTCCAATAAAGTTCTTTTGTCCCCATTCATTTTATTCCTGTTAAAATGTAACTTCATTCTGCCCCCTTTTACAAAAAGTGAAATGCATTGTAGCCAATTACATTGGAATAAAATATCAACAGTACCAGCAATCTGCTTGCATTTCTCCAGAAACTGTATTTGACGCATTTAAAAAAATCTTAATACCGTACTATGGCTTGTCTAAACGAGGTGATATAATCCTGATTTTTCTGCAAATTCACAGCAGTGTTCATTTGTCTCCATAGTTTTTTCGCAAGATCACTGGTATGCGAAGCTATCCATGTTTGATGTTCACACGGGCATGCCCGCGAATCAAGATGGTGGCTGTGAGTCAATTACTCATGTTTTTATTCTCCTGAAGTTACAACTGCCAAACAGGGTTTTTTTTTACAGTAAATCTAAGATGCAGAAGTGCAACCTTCCACTTAAACAAACCGTTAAAAAAAAAAAAGCTATTTCATCAACTCAGCACACAATCACTATTGTGAAAACCCAACATGGCAGTTCTGGCCACTTTGTTGCCAGCAAGCTCCGCCTCTGCGTATGTCCAACCAATCAGCTTTCCACTTCCACTCTTATCAGCAATGTGATGCGATCTAAATCGGTTGTCCCAATAAGTAGGAATGGGCATTCCCCTCGCATTATTTTTAAAACTTCAAAGTAAGCCATGAAGGCTTTTCCCGCGCAGTATATGGTGTCCCCCCCTCCTTCCAGATACAGCAAATCACCATGGGATTCCATTAGGACAAAAGGTATTCTCCTCAGATTCTATGAGGAGTATTTTCACTGTTTAGACAGATCAAGAAGAAGGGGCTAATGGGGTAGGTCTGATCAATAAACCCAACATTTATTTTATATACATCCCTCCTTTTAATCTTTGTGGATTTTAACTGCAATCAAGTATTCTGTATTATCTGGACTCTGTTACAATCACTTGCTGGCTAGAGTTATTTTTGACAGCTTCCTCTAATTTGGTAAAAAAAAAAAACTGATTTGGGGATTTAGGCTAAATACACACTACACAAATAAACCAGTTTGAAACTGGATTATTTGCCATGGCTTCTTCCTATGGAATCCTGGGATTTGTAGTTTTACAAGTTCTTTAGTCTTCTCTGCCAAAGAGTGCTGGTGCCACACCAAACTACAAATCCCAGGATTCCATAGGAAGGAGCCATGGCAAATAATTCAGTTTCAAAGTGGATTATTTGTGTAGTGTGCATTTGGCTATTGCCATTGCTGCTTCCCTGTTCCCAATGGAATTATCATGCTCCTTCTGTCATTTGACTAACCAATGGGCAATTCAAGCATGAGATAGTTCTGTCTGTTTTTAAAAACCTAAGGGCCAATCTGACTATAGACTAATTTTAGGTTAATTTATCAACTATAAGCAGAGAGCTGTACATCCTTGTTCACCCTCATCCAGTCCATTACTGACAGCAGATACTGGTTTAGCACAGAAACAGCTTCCTTGGAGTTGGATGGAAGGATAGAGTTATGTGTCATCAGCATACTCAGTTTTAGATAAATCATTTGCTGTATCCCTGCTCTTTCCATTTTTATCTCTTCCATTGGTACCAAACTTTCTGTTAAAGAAGTAATGCCTAGGAGCGCATCTACTTCTTTAACTGAGGTATATCTGTATTGTTGTGGTGGTGCAGAAATAACATTGTGAACATGCTAAGAGATAGTCTAAGTAAAAATGGATAACTCTAGAAAATAATAGACTTTTGCAACTAGAGGGCTTCAACTTACGGTTTGGTTGGCACGCCTATTTATGGTTTGATAAGACTGCAGTTCACAAAGAATTTAGCCACCACTATATACGTCGAGCGTTAATAAAAGTCTGGTTGAAATATAAGAGAATACTCTGTCCAAAGACACCACATTGGGTGTCAGTACACGAAGCCTTCCATAAAAGGGAAAATCTGTATAATAATAAATGGTTAACGTATAAAGAAATTCTGAAATAGGAAGGGAATACAGCTAGGATAAAAACACAAGAAGAGTTAAAAGAAGAGGGCAGAGACTGCCATTGGTTTCTCCATAGACAATTAACAGAGAAGTTTAAGAAAGATATCAAGGTAGAAGAAATGGAATCAGAAACAACAGAGTTAGACAAAATTTTGCAAGGAGGAAGGGAGAAAATTGTGGCTAAAATCTACAAATTGTTACTGAAAGTTAATCTAGAATAAGAAAGAGTAAAAACCTATATGATAAAATGGGCCCAAGATATGGGACATGAAATTCAACTTGAACACTGGGAAAGAGCCTGGGGTAAAAACCTAGCGTTTACGAGAAGTTATAACCTAAAAGAAAATTATTATAAATCAGTGTACAGATGGTATCTGACACCAGAAAGATTATCAAAGATATATAAAAACTCCTCAGAAATATGTTGGAGATGCAAGAAAAATAAAGGTACCTATTATCATATGTGGTGGAGATGTGAGGAGATAAAAAAATACTGGAATAAGATTCATAAGATTATTGTAAAAACGCTAGGAGTGGAGTTTAGTTGTGAACCGGAGGTATATCTACTGAATATGTTACATAAAGTAATGTGGAAGAAAGGGAAATTTCCAAGGATTCTCTTATATATGGTAACAGCGGCAAGGATTATTATTGCAAAAAATTGGAAAAATCAACAAACTCTGTCTATAGATAGCTGGCTCTTAAAATTGTATGAAATGTTTGAAATGGATAGGTTGACGTTGCTGTTGGAAGGAGAAAAAACTAGTAAAAGTTATGAAGACTGGGAAGTGGTAATCTCACTCTGGAAGGAAAAATGGGGTGATTGTATTCTTATAAATACTGAGATCTAATGGGAAAAGATGAGATTTAAGTATGAAGTAAAACTGCAACAGAATCAAATATAGCAAAGTAGGAAAGAGGGGGAGAAGAGATATGTAATTAAAAACACAAGACAGAAAGTAAAGAGGGAGTAGTTGTTGTAAATGTTATAAATGTTGATGTAAGTGTTGAAGTTTTTTGTGGGAAGATGGAGATGAATGTACAGAATGAATAGAATAGAATGGATGGAATGGATAACAATGAAATATGTGTTTTTATGTAATTTGAAAAAGCTTAATAAATATATTCAAAAAAAAAGAGATAGTCTAAGTGATCTAGCTATGAAAAGGAACATAGCCTTATACTTCTATCAATGTATGAGCAAGGAGTTACGGACAAGCAACTGATAACTTGGTGGCTCAGAGGGAAGGTACAGACTGAGAGAAGAGCTACCAGGAAGTGATTCAGCAAACAGCTAAGAAACCATGCAGGAGGGATAAAAAGAAATGGAAGAAAGCTTACTTTGTGAGTGTGAGTGTGACTGCTTCTGTGATAATTTTCCAATAAAAACCATTTCTATTTCACTTTGGCTTTGAGTCTCCTCAGTGAGTACTGGTTTACACAGCTGCAAAAGTCCCGTACATAACTGACCCTCTCACAGCCATACCTTTGAGCTAATTAAAATTCCCTAATTTAATATTAAAGGAATAAAGGATTTTGTTTTATGTAATTCCTGTCTGATTCTCAAGTCATTGCAAACTTCACTGGAAGTAGTAGTTTCTGCAAAATATAGAAGAAAGTATCTCAAAAATTAATATTTCAAGTAGATCCCATGCACTAGTAATTATTGAATACAGGGAGTATGTATTTATTTACACATCCTACTTTTTAAAACATGAAATCCAAAGCAGTGGAATACATACATTGAAATCAAATCCTCAGAATTACCAACATTATTTAAAAAATCCTAAAATTTCAATATCAATTGAACAGTTAAGACATCCAGACAAGATCCAGAGACATATTGTGTTAGTTTCTTTCAGCATAAAAATAGATGAGGGAAGCCTGTAGTGTTACCCGAATTGTGTGAGGTCTATGGGACCCCACTCGTGATGCTCACTTACGATATTAAATTGGGGATTTTAATTAGCTCAAAGCCATTTTAATTATGGCTGCGAGAGGGCCAGTTACTTACGGACTTTTGCAGCTGTGTAAACCAGAACTCACTGAGGAGACTCAAAGCCAAAGTGACATAGAAATGGTTTTTATTGGAAAATACTCACAGAAGCATTCACACTCACACTCACAAGCGATCACACAAAGCTAACGAAGAATCAGGAGGAAGTATTTGGATAGAGGAAAAGATTTCAGGAATGGGCTATGATTACCTGTCCAGAGAGCTGAAATCCTCAGCAGAAACTTGAAGCTAAGGGTCGCACTGCATTCGGGCAGAGTGATGGCATGTGGGGAACTGTGCACACTTTGGCTATGATTTGGGGTAATATTTATACCCAATATTGTACCCTTAAGGGGTGTTTTGCGAGTAAAACAATGCTTGGGTGAGTTCCCCACAGTTAGACAAAGAAACTCTGGTTTCATTGATTGCCACTAATTTTCGGAACATTAAGGTTCATGGGTTTATGGCCTCCTCTGTATTGTGGATGGGAAAAGGTGTGAGGGAAATACATTTACCAGGGTGAGTGGGGATAATAGGTATTCCGCTCAATGTTTGTTTTGGAGTGTGACTCACTGCCAGGTGCATCCCTGTAGATTAGCACATTCCTCCCTAATGACTGTCTAAGGGGGGGTTGCTTAATCATGTCCTGGGCGTGTTTGATTCTGGGGAATTTCCAAGACACCTTTGTAGGCCCTAGTGACCTCCACTAGCCCCTATG
This sequence comes from Gambelia wislizenii, assembly GCA_030847615.1. Classification (NCBI taxonomy): domain Eukaryota; kingdom Metazoa; phylum Chordata; class Lepidosauria; order Squamata; family Crotaphytidae; genus Gambelia; species Gambelia wislizenii. The sequence goes on from JAUMIR010000003.1 coordinate 85,180,650, forward strand.
TTTGGGTTGTCCCAGTCTACTTGAAACCATGTGGAGTATCTAATAAGCCAAATTATGAATTATTGGAGGGAGGGCACTATAAGGCCAGATAATAGTAGCACATTTTAGAATGAGAAAAAGAAATGTTTAGCATAAACTTTTGTGAACTCTTGCATCTGGTGAAGTGGGCAAAAGTCCATGAAAGCATATCCTAGAAATTTCTTTTTCTTAGTCTCGAAGATGCTACAGGATTCCCTTATCTTTAACCAGAGAACAAATTTATTGTGTAATTCACATTGTGTTTATTGTATCATTCATAGCATTGTATGGGTGCATGCAGGCATTGTCATGTTTCATTTTTAACACTTCTGTATTTTCCAGCCAATTCTTCTGTCTTTGTGTGTGTGTGTGTGTGTGTGTTTTCATTTTTAACACCAGAAAGTCTGTTTAGAAGGAAAAGATGGAATAATCTTTTGACAAGTAGTACTAGGTAACATCCAACTGGAAACAATGAATCCCCAAAAACCAAAGTGAAGGCACAGAAAAAGGAAAGCGGCCATAGCATATTTACAACAAGGAAAGGGAAAGTGGCAGGTAAAGACCTTTTTAAATGAGAAGAGTTTGGCCAAACAATTCTAAACAAAAAGTGCCCAGCTTTGATGAATCTTAACCAGGAAGGCATTCCACAGCAAGTGTTCTCCCACCAAAAAAATCCCTACTTCTCATGACCACTGCTGAACCTCAAGGCTAGGCAACCCAGATCTTCTCCAATGTGTCTGTATATGCCTTCAAATCACCTGTCGACTCATGTCAACCTCATGAATTTCATAGGGTTTTCCTAGGCAAGGAATACTCAGTAGTGGTTTTGCCAATTCCTGGCCTTTTCCTCAAAATCTGAACTCAAAACAACAAAGGGAAATAATCTCAAAGTGGGAGCTCTATCTTAAATTATGGGTGTAGGTATGGATGGGTGTGGGTGTATTTTCCTCATTTGTTAGATTTGTCCCCAAACCAGTTACATCTTTATGGTTAACGCAGCAGCTTGGATTGGGCCCAAAAACCAAGTGGCAAACAGAAAAGACCAAACAAAAGAGTTCCAGTGTGTTCTGATGGCTTCACTCCGGTCAATACCATGTCAGCAACATTTGAAAGCTGTGCTAGTTGCAGCTTGCAAACTTTTTAAAAGAAGAGCCCACATAGAGGATGGGCCAGGGTCAAACAGGCATAATTATGCCAGTGTGTGTTTAATGACCTATGTTTTAACCTGGTTTTAATTTGTTGATGTCTAGTTTAATTTAACTTTTGTATCTTGTGAATTTTTAACAACATAATTTTAAATTTGTTGTGAGCCACTTTGAGTCCCAAACTGCAGAAAAGGCAGGATAGAAATAATAGGAATAATAACAATAATAATAACAGTAACCCCAAAATATGCATTTTTCTAACTTAGTAAGGGTGGGGCATTTAGAAGCTCCACATGATCTGAGATCCTAAATGGTAATTTACTTAGTTTGCGCAGAAATCCAGCACTGGATGATAGAGGGCATAAAAGCAGCAATATCCTTTTTCATCAGGGTAGTCACAGCAGCATACAAACTGAAGTGGGGGGGGGGGAAGTCCACCAATACCACCTGCAGCCCAGCAGGTGTACTAGATCAAGAAGCACCCCCATACACAAAGTTGATATTTTAGGTGTATACTAAACCTGGGCCTCTAAACGAGGTAAACCCAAATCTCATGGTCTGCACATACCATTCCTGCCTTGTTCCAACAAAGTTTCAGCTTGTTACGTTCCTTCACAGCAGACAAAGGATTTTATCAGATGCGGAAAATATGGCGTCATAACAAAGCCTAATGAACATGAAAGGGTGCACATACCAGATGGCGTTGTCCTTTCGCCGTCATGTGTAGAGGATAAGGCTTTTCTTTTTAATTGACAGGACAAGCCATCAATAGATCTCCTGGGGCACTTTTCTGCTGGTATTGCTGGGGTTTGAAACCTCACGACATTGTCCTCTCGTGATTTCAGCATCAATGCCAGAGCCCTTCCGGATGAGAATGTGAAAGACAGGTAGGGGATGCTCTTTTTATGAACCACCCTGGTTTACTTTTAAGTTTTAAAGTGTGTTTCTGTGCTTGTGTGAATGTTTTGTGTCTTTCTTTTGCTGTATTTTTTATATTTACTGCACTCAAATCTTCTCACGAGAATCGGTGAGATCACAAACATGAAGTAAACAGAGCTCCGTTCATGCTCCGTTTATGTTGGGATTGCCTTTAAACACTACAGAAAGTAGGTCTGAAAGAATCGGTTCTTTTGCCAGCAGAAAAATAATTTAAAATATGGTGGGAAAGAAATGGTTACAGAAGTTCATCTGATAAAAGTCCAAACAGTGGCCCAGAGTTTCAATATTGTGTCCTAAAGCTGGTTCTAGCAGTAAAACACAGACTTCACATCACTACAGGGGCTATTTGACACAGAAGTGAATAAATAATGTAATATATGTTTCTAGCAGATATTTTATGTTCTGCTATAGAAAAGACAGATTAGCTGGTGCTCTTGTGTAGAAAAAGGTAAAATTATATTCTGTGTGTCCAACAGTCTAATTTGAAGAAAGGATACTGGGGTTGTGGAAGATGGACTTTCTGACCTGGATGCCATTTCTTGTAGATGCAAGGAATCTGGCTGTAGGAGCTCAACTGTATAGGGAAAATGTTCACAGGCTTATGGCTTTATCAAGTCCTTAAACAAGTGCAATAGAAGGGAGTCCCAGTTATTACATGCTCAAGAAGATGAAGGTTTCAGAGCTTTTGTAGGTCTGGAAATCCAAGTTAAAAATCAAGAACTACAGTTGTTTTTATAAATACCAATATAAATATTGGTAGTATGAGAATTATCCAGCTGTCTTAAACCAAACTGAAGCACATGTTTTACTAATTGCTGGGAATCAACCTGTATTCGCTTACACTCAAAAACATAGCAGGTGCTTCTTTTTTGTTGGACAATATGCTTTGACCTTTGCCGTTCTTTATCATGAAATTATTTCTGATCGGTGGATGAATGATGAAATTAAATTTCCTCATGGGAGCAGAGACAGAGGAATGCAGATAGCAATATATAATTTATTCAGAACTTCCAGAAAATTGGGCATACGGCTTAAGTAACAGTCAACAAGCCACCTACTTTGAAGTAGATCCATTGATACTAATGTAATCAAGGGCTTTGCAGTTGAAGAGTACAGTCCTCTACATACCCACCCAAGCTTGTAAGAATTACTTTTTTTAGACTACAACTCCCAGAACCTTCAACCAGCAGGCCACTGGGCATGTTGTCTGGGTGATTCAGGAAATTGTAATCCCAAAAAGTAACTTTTCCAAGATCTGATTAAGTCCCATTAAGGTGAACAGGATTTATTCCTAGGTAAATATGCCTAGGATTTGTCACTTGTGTTTGCCTTGATTCCTTATGTCAGCCATTGGGTCTGCTTTAAAAATTAAGAGTAGTTTCAGATGAGGCTTTCAGTTTATCACACCATCACCCAGCCTTATTTCAGTGAATTTGGGGAGTTATCTAAGCAGTCAAAATAATCCTCATGGAATTCACTGGAAATACAATCTGTCTTAATGGGAACCTACATCAATGCATTGTATTCAGAAGGGGGGCAGCAAAAACTCCAAAAACTATACCTGGAGAACTTTTGTTGTTTTCCCCAGAGTTTTTTAAAATCTCCAAAGGAGATGTGCATTCCTGCTCGTTGGGACAAGTGATTCTATTTGAATCATTTTCCCATAGGAGAGGAAGTGCAAGCTGATTGGCTGGATGAGTGCAGGGGCAGGGCTTGCTAACAGGGCAAGCGCCCACTGCCGCCATATTGGATTTTCCCCTTAGTGAGTGATTGCTAAGGCGATAAAATGGTGATTTGTATTCTCTCGCTCTCTTTTGTAGATGTGAAATATTACTTGTGTGCACCATGGAAAAGGTTTTTTTTAAAAAAAAATGGTGGCAGCAGATTTAAAAACACAAGTAATTCACTTGTGGCCACCATCTTGGCTAGAGGGCATGCAAAGTTTATGTGGACTGTAAACCTGTTAAGTCGCAGCTGCTGAAAATTGCTATTATTGCAGAGCAATCAATTTTTTTCAGTCTCATATAGACGAGATGAAGAGCCTTTACATGACACTGTTCTCCACATGAACACATCTCTGTTTTTCCAGGACTTTGTGTGTCTTGTGTCTTACCAGGGAATATCTGTTAAGGAGAAAAAGACATAATAACAGCATGGGGCCTTGTGACTGCTAGTGTGAGTTTCCTTCTCTCTGGAAATGTCCTCATCTAGCAGTAACCCTCTTAGACAACCAGGTGAACAAAAGCCAAAGTTTAGGGGAGAAGGTCTTGTCAACTTTTCCATCTTCTATGATTTGTTAACTTTATTCCACTCTCCATTGTTCTCAAAACTTGCTTGTTCCTTCTCTGCACCCTGGTAGGTTTCTACCTTTCTATCTTCTTAAGTCCCCATTTTCTGTCTTTCTAGCAAACACTAAAAGCAAAATATTCTGTCTCTCACCCCTCCCATTGTTGATTTGATGGATTCCCCCACACGCTCTGTTAACCTAGGCCATGTTCACAAGGTAAGGATTATGCAGTATTAATGTTCATTCCTGGTTGGGGATATACAGAGATTCATGGGTGAGCAATACAGGTACAGAGCTGTTCTCTCAAGGTCCCCCACGTGTTTGTGGGGACTTCTTGACACCCACAATCAGTAGCTGCCCCACCCCATCTGCCTGCCTAACTTCATCTTTGGCCCGCACCCAGATGCTGCCCCCCCTCCTGCATCACATGGCCCTAGGCAGGTAAGCCAGGAGGTAAGTGCTGAGGCAGAAAATGCCCCCCAGATCCACTGCACTTATGCACCCCAATGTAGCCTGACAGAAAAAGACTGCCTGTTCTAAAGACAGAATTTTCAAAAATTTCCCTCCCAAACTCTTCAAAGTCTTGCACCAAACACTAACTCCAGCCACCTTTCAAGACAGAAGTTCAAATGGATAAAGGTAACTAGGGTAACTTGTCTCTGGAAGATCTAGGAGGGACCACATTACTCCGGTTTTGAGGTCCCTCCACTGGCTGCCTATCAGCTTCCGGGCACAGTACAAGGTGTTGGTTATCACCTTTAAAGCCCTGAATGGCTTGGGTCCAAGCTATCTCAGGGACCGCCTTCTCCCTTATAATCCTCCCTGCGCTCTCCGGTCCTCTGGGAGGAATTTATTGCAGCCACAAAGATCTAGGCTTGCGACCACCTCCTAGAAGGCTTTTTCGGCTGTCGTCCCCAAATTGTGGAACAGCCTGCCGGATGAGATCCGCCTATTGACATCGTTAGACAGCTTTAAAAAGGCTGTCAAGATGGATCTCTTCAGGCAGGCTTTTCCGGAATAGCTAATCCCAGCCTCAGGAACCCCCTCTGGAAGTTGATTCTGGAGCTCCTAACTGATGCTGCTCGCTAGGAAGGTTTTTAACAACAATTGTATTATAAGTTGATTTTAATTTGTATTGATCTAATAATGTTTTAAGGTGGGGAAGGGATTTTGAGTTGTTTTATACTATGTACTATTTTACTGTTGTAAGCCGCCCCGATTGTTCACAGAGGGGCGGGATATAAATAATTTATTATTATTATTATTATTATTATTACGATGTCATACCTCCTGTTTGGCTGATTTTTTTCCAGATTCAAGAATACCACCTGGTGTCTATTTGGAACATCATCTGGCCTGGATTCCAAGCTTTAATTTTTAAAAAATGTAACTCTCTAATAACACTTATAGGATTAGAGATGGCAGGGGGAGGCAAAATGGGAAGGCACTCTTCTGTGAAAATGTTCAGTAAGAAACAAGCCCACCTCACCTTTCTGGTGCAAAGGAATATTTATTTATTTATTTGTTTATTATTTGATTTATATCCCACCTTTCTCCCATCATGGGATTCAAGGCGGTGTAAGGCATCTAATCTAAAAAATCAAAACAAAAAACCACAGTACAAATTTAAAATTCTTAATACAAAAGTTAAACACAATTAAACTAAATTTGATGTTAAAAACACAAACTAAAAAAAATTAAAAACATTTTTAAAGCATTCAAATAGAATGAAATAAAATACATTAACCCCCCCCCCCATTAAAAGTCCTATCTGCTGTAGAATACTAAAAACTAAATGCCTCCTTAAATAAAAATGTCTTTACCTGCCAGTGGAAAGACAACAAAGAAAAGGCCAACCTCTCTCTCTCTCTCACTCTCTCTTGTATGTCCTCACCAGACATGTCTGGGATGGTGGTGGGACTGAGAGAAAGACTTCCCCTGTAGATCTTAGAGCACAGGGAGGCTCATATGGGGAGATACAGGGCCTTACCGCACTCCAAAGAAAAGTGGCAAAGCAACAGGAACATTCCATCTTTCCTGCTGCCTTTACCGCATGATGTTGGCCTTCTACCATTCCAGTCCTGTGGGGGAACGAGGTAAAACCACGTCTTTTTGCTAACTAGAAAATCTGTCTGCAAAAAGACGCAGTTTTATTGTGGTCCCCCACAGGACTACAGCAAAAGAACATTGGAAGAAAGCTGGCACAATGCGGCAAGACAGCAGGAAAGATGGAATGTTTCTGCTGCTCTGCCACTTTTCTTCGGAGTGCAGTAAGCTCCACAGTTTTTCAAATACATTCTGGATCGAAGCTGTGTAGGGCTGTAAAGATCATAGCTGTTATTTTTCCCAGTGGAGTTGATTCTGCAAAGGAGTTATATGTTCCGCATAAGCTACCTCAGTCAGCAACTTGGGTGCAGCATTTTGGACCTGACCTGCTGGAGTTTCCAAACAGTTTCCACAGGTAGCCCCATGTAGTACGCATGACAGTAATCCAAACAGGATGTAATCAAGGCATGTGTCACTGTAGCCAGATCCGACATCTCAAGGAATGGGCACAGCTGGCACACCAGTTTTAGCTATGCAAACTCCTGGCCACTGCTAAAACCTGAGCATCCAAGTTCAGCTCCAAGTCCAGGAGCATGCCCAAGCTGTGAACCTGAGATTTCAGGGGAACTGTAACTCCATTCAACACAGGCTGAACCCTTATACCTTGATCTTCCTTACAACTGACCAGGAGCAACTCTGTCTTGTCTGTATTAAGTTTCAGTTAAGGGGAGGAAGAGTAAACTGTGCATGCAGTGGAGGGACACATGAGCTAAGGGAGTAGAAGGTTCAGGAACTGAGTGGTGCAAGCAGAAGGAAGTGGTGTGAGGCAGAATGCAAAAAGCAAGGAAGGGATGCATTGTGCCGATGTGAGATGAGGTGAGGGAGTGAGTAGGAGGGAAGGGGAGTGATCAGTGTAGAGTGCAGGAAGCAGAGTGTGAGAAGCAAGAGAAGGGCCCATTGCAAAGGGACAAACAGGCAGGGGAGGGAGTACGAAGGAAGAAGAATGAGTGGTGTGAGCAGAATAAGGCAAGTTTGCTAAGAGGCAGTGGTGGCCCACAGTCACATGATAAATTCCATGACAGCAGAGATTTGAACTTAGGTCCCCCTGTTCCAAGTCCAGCACTTTAAATATTACTTTAGATTAGTTTTCTCAGAGTAGTTGTAACTATTAAAAATGATATGAGGATTGAAACATACTGGGAGAAAATGCAGCAATTAATGTGCTGAATTTTCATAACCAGAATTAAAATGGGAATAATTTGCATAATTAGAATAATTTGCACAATATACAAATTAAACATCTGATTTGAGGAAGTGGAATATAGCAACCCTAAATTAGGAGCCCTTTCACACTACACCATTATAGCTCTTGGATTCCATTTTAACTGCCATGACAACATCCTATATATTCGTGTGATTTGCAGTTAGGGGAGAGGTATTTATAATTCCCAGTCAGAGAGGTGAGTGCTTCACAAAACTACAAATTCCAGGATTCCATAAGATGCAGCCATGGTAATTAGTGGAATCTTAATGCTATAGTTATGCAGTGTGAAAGAGCTCTAAGAGTTGTATGATGATTATAATAATCCTTTAAGAGACTTATGTTTAATACACACTCCCAGAGCCTATATCATCTAGGAACAGTTTACGGTCAATTCTTAAATGTTTAAAACGTCTGAAGATACTGTGCAAACCTTTAATCAGTTTTCATTTAGCTTGATCTGGGACTTATTCCGTACCTTTGCTATTCCACTCATCTCCAAATTTGGATGAGAAAGGTTGTGTTTAACTTATCCAACTAGAAATAGGTAACTTGTAACCAGGAGCAACATGGTGGTCTTGATGTGGAAAGAGGGGGGCACTCCAAAATCATTATGAAAGGAATGTTTTTTTTAACTCTTTAATCTACCCAAATACTCCTGTTTCTTATACTGTACCTCCATTTGTGGCTTCTTCAAAGTTAGTCCCTGCTCTGTATTCTCAGATAACGTATCTTTTGTCATAAAGTATCATGCGTCATGACTACTGTTCAAAAAATCCTGAGTCATACAAATAACCTATCAAAAGAGAATAATATTTCTTTGGGGACTTGTTTATTTAATGGGTCTGTCATTCTTAACCAGGGGCATTTTTCCCCTCCAGGAAGTGATCTATAAACTAGCAGATGATGATGATGATGATGATGTTTACTTACAACACCCTTTTCAGCAAAGGGCAGAACATCAGACATATCTAGTAAAAAATGAAACAATAAAACACAACACTATAAAATGCTAGAATACTAAAATAATATACTAATATACTAAATAAAAAAATAATTTAGAAGTTTGTGGAATAAATGGGGGGTTGTTCAGATTTGAGGCACCGCCTGCTTCTTTCTGACAACTAGGGCAGGAGACTTGTTGTAGACAGCTTGCTTCGCTCTGTAGATAAAATCCGAGATTTCGTTCCCAGGATTCTAAATAAAAGTGGGACTTAGCAATGAGGAATCAAGGAGGAATTGCCACCTTACCTGTCACTTGGGACAAAAATCAACAAAAATAACACTCCTCTTATTCATTTAAATTGCAATAAGGATGTTTTCAGGTGAGTTTTTTGTTTTGCAATTGCCCTGCCAAATTGCACCAGGTGACACCATGGAGAAATGGGGGAGGGGAAGGGTGAAACCAGCCTTAGTGATGCCACAACCCTGCCTTGTTCATGGGATTTTACTAAGGCTTAGGAAGAATAGCTGTACAATGTAGTTTGACTGGTAGTACTAGGAGCACCTATATGTGATTCTATGTCTTTTCCCCCTTTTGCTGGTGTGTGTATTTGAAAGCTTGCATCATGTGTTTTGTATTTTGGTTGGCCTATAAAGATATCACTTTTTTGTGGATTCTGGATTTTGTTTGATAGGTAGTCGTGATTTAACACTTAGCCACTTTACTTGTGGTTACACAAAGGCATACTTGAAATCCATATGTTTAATAGTTGGGTGATTTGCCTTCTAATTCCAGCCTGATTAATTGATCCAAATTATTAATACAGTAGTCCCTCCTTATCCACAGATTCAGTATCCATGGATTTAAGCATTCACAGCTTGAAAATATACTTTAAAAAATAATAATCCAAAAAGCAAGCCTTGATTTTGCCATCTTATATAAGGGACACCATTTTGCTATGCCATTGCATAGAATGGGACTTGAGTATTCACAGATTTTGGTATCCACAGCGGGTCCTGGAACCAAACCCCAGAGAATATGAAAGGACAACTGTAGATCCCAATTATTAGGTTCTCTTTGATTCTAGAATGTTTAAACTTGCAGATTTGAATACTCTCTACACAATACAGTAGGACCCCCATATCCACTGATTCATTATCCATTGATTCAATTATCCATGGGACACAAAACAGCACACCTACCACAGAGTCTTCCTAGAAAATATGTCCTCTCTAGCCATTTTCTAGGTCCTCCAAGGCAACTCTATAGTATTTTAAACTGGAAGTCGCATTATTTTCAATGGTGTTCGCTATTATCCATGGCTTTCTGTGGTCCCCCAGAACTAATCCCCAGCAGATACAGGGGTCCTGCTGTACAGGTGGATCAAACAAGAAGTTACTTTACTTGTATCATTAGCAACTGTGTCTCATCTGTGGGTTAGTTAGTTTGTTGTGGGTGTGGGCAAAGTGCAGCACTAGAGCTACACTTGGTCCCATGCAGCTGTTTTGTGGCCCCTGTCCTTTTTCTTGCCCCAAAGGGGGAATTGCCTCTAAAAGAACCCTCCAAGAGAGGCAAGTCATCTTTTAAATCAGTTACCAGTTCTCCCTATAATGTTTGAACATTTCTTAAATACAGTACCCATTTTTCAAAACCAGAAGTAAACTTCCAGACCCGTTGAGGTTTGGGGAGGGTTGGTTTGTTTGGCAGCCCATACATTCCCCAGAAGATCCAGGGGCAGAAAACTGACCCATGGACCTGCTACAGTTAGCAACCTTTGCATGTCTATACTCATTAACTACAAGTTTGTTTGTTTGGAGATTTCCTTTGTGTTTGCTTTATCACACCATCTTTCTTCCTGCAACACTCTAACCTCCAGTCTTCCCTCTCTCTCCTTCACTTGACTATGTATTTAATTATAAAAATATATGTAAGTAAAGTTAAGTAAGTAAGTAAAGCTAATTTTATGTTTTGTAAAAAAAAAAAAAAGCTTGTTATTTTTCTCTGTGCTTGAGTCTGTGGGGGTGGAGTGGGACTGGTTGTTATTCCACTTCTGTCTTGCCAATTCAATAACTCTTCTTCAGAGATCCAATACTATCTGTCACATTTCCCAACATGACCAGCTACCGCTCCTCCCTAACAATGATCCCCAAAACAATAAAGATTGCCCTTGCAGTAACAAACAATAGAACATTAGAAAAAAGATCCCTTTGGCACAATTTATCCCAACTGAACTATAGTCTATTGTGGGAATGGAGAACATATGGGCTATAAGTTTCATGTGCCCCTGTGAAGACACACCCAACTAAAGGTGGTGGCAGGTTTGGGTGTGCAACGCCAGTACCCTGGTGATCTAAGAACCCCTTGGGATTCCCGTAACAGTGAGATCAAACTCCTTTACCCAAAAAGGCTCTGATGCTGAATATCCAGTTCAAAAAAGGGGGAAGTTTATTTTAAAGAACAAAAGAAAAGGGCTTTCTCCTCCCCAGCTCTAAAAGGCTTGAAATGAAAGGTACTTTACAGTTGGAGTTTCAGCTGTTTTCAGGGTGACATCTCTCTGGGTTTGATCTCCTCACTCAATGAAGCTGGTGCAGGGTCTTTCACCTTCTGATTCTTTTGTTATTGGCAACTAATTTGGCTGATGGTGTTGGTAACTAATTTGGCTGATGGTGTAAGAAATGCCCTTCCCGGCTGTCTAGGCCTGTTTGCCACCAGAACTGCTCTCTGCAAGCTCACAGCAAAGACTGCCCAAAGGAACTAAAAGGCTTCTAGGTAAAACAGAGCTTGCTGGGAAGGAACAAACCAAAACCTAGAAAAATGCAGGGGAATTCTTAGCTCCTCCCACAAGTCTAATACAATGGAGTATTCCTATACTCAGACATGCTAAGGCCTTGAAAATAAAACAAAGGAAAATGCAGGGGAGATTTAAACGGTCCTGGCTGGACATCACAGCCCCTGTGGCATTTCTGTGGTCTTTGCTGCCTCTACTGCTTCTACTTGCAAACGTAACTGCACCACCAAAATTCAGCTTCAACAGAAAACCCCAGTGTATTTCAGGAGAGGCGCATCCCACCAGTCTGCAGGACTCTATGATCTGAGAAGGTGATCTAGAGTCCACCTGCTCCATATAGAGCCACCCCAGGTGCCTCCAGGAAACTCACAAAATGGCCAAATATTCACCCCTCTAATTTACTTGATAGAAAATATAATGAAGCTCAGCTGAATAACAGAAGCTGGCCCTGTAATAAGTACATATCTTGCATGTAGAATACTCAAAATGGAGTATCTCTCACGTATTCTTCCACTGCTGTTATTATCAAGGGCCTAGCCAAGTCATAATATATCCAATTACCCAGCTTTTCCAAGGCTGCTCCCCAGAGTCTCTTTTGATTATGTTGCTCCAGGGCTCCAACAAGTCAGTTACTGAGCAAATGGCTCCATTTTAAAATTTGGCTATTTTTACCAGATCATTTATAACAATACTATTATAATTATATTTAATATACTAAATTTTGGGGGGTAAATATTGGATTTGTTTTGGATGTAATAATATCTTTTTTTAAAAAATGAGTGTTTAAATATAGTGTTTGAATGGTCTATTGACTGTAAATAAAGAGATGATAGTGGCCAAGTTGTGGCTGCAGTAGCCACAGCATTTGCAGCTGTCATCCAGCCTCCCCCCTACCAGGAAGTCACCCATGAATGATCTACATCTGTGAATGTAAGAAAAGCCCTAACAGATCAGACTGTGGATTCAGTATTAAAAACAGTGGCCAACCACATGCCTCTGAGAAACCTAAAAGTAGGACATGCTAAAACTCTTGCTTACTGTTCTTTGTCCCCAGGCTTAGCTATTCAGAGGAGCAATGACTCTAAGATGGTTCCTCTGTTACCACCTCATGGCCTGCAGCTATAGATCAGTGTTTGGAAACATTATTTTTTGGGGCAGGCAGCGCTTATCCTTCTCCTCCCCACCACTCACTCCATAATCCAGACCACCCTTGTTGTGGTTGTGTGCCTTGGAATCATTTCTGACTTATGGCTAACCCTTACTATGGGTTTTCTTGGCAGAATGTGTTCAGAGCAATAGCAATACTATCGATATTTATATACCACTTATCAGTCACTCCCTAAGCAGTTTACAATGTGTTACTTAATTGCCTCCAACAAGCTGGGTACTCATTTTACTGACCTATGGAAGGATGGAAGTCTGAGTCAACCTTGGAGCCCTCTGGGATCAAACTCATAACCTTGTGGCTTGCAGTCCTGGCATTTAACCACTGCGCCACCAGAGGGTGGTTGCTCTTGTCTTCCTCTGAGTTTGAGAGAGTATGACTCGTCCAAAGTCACCCAGTGGGTTTCCATGGCTGAGCAGGGATTTTAACCCTGGTCTCCCATTGTCCTAGGACTTGACTACACGTGTGTGTGTGTGTGTGTGTGTGTAAAAATCTGGATGAAATTCAGACTACTTTGGCCCAGAGCTGCGGCACATGAAATTCGGACTGCTCTGTCCCAGATTTAAGCGCCACATCTGCCAAAGCCTGAATCTGCATATTGATTTTTTACCCCCAGTGAAGCAGAAATTTTTGTTTTTAAAGTGTGTTTTAAAGCACTTGCCTTCTATTCAAAGTTGTTACACTTAGGGCTTGATTCTGAGCTCTGTGAAAGCAAAGCCCCAGCACTAGTCAATCTCTGTGAAGTCAGAATGGGTGGTTAACCTTGCGATGATGGGGCAGAGCAGTTTTTCTGACTTCAGAGAGAGTGACTAGCATGGGGGCTTTACTTTTCCTGCACACAATTGCCTGTTCTGAGCTCCATGAAAGCAAAGCCACAACATTAGTCTTTCTCCCTGAAGTCAGAACAGGTGGCAAGGCTAGCTGGGTGTTCCAACCTCAGAGACAGTGATTAATGCCCAGTGACTTTGAGTCCCAAATCAGGGGGAAAGCAGGATAGAAATGATGATGATGATGATGATGATGATGATGGGGGCTCTGCCTTCAGAATGAGCACGTGGCACAGAGGAGTGGGGGAAATGGTGGCACCTCAGGAACTGCTTGTCCTTTCTCACCTCTCCATCCCCTGAATCCAGTGCAGATGAATTGTCCATACTACAGTTTTCTCCAGAGTTTCAAGCAAACTTCTGAGAAAACTGTGAGTTTTCTAAAACCTGGATTAAGGAGGTATTCCCTGAGGCTGGTTTGGATAGAGCCATACATCGTGTGGCATTAGCGCACCAGATTTGGGGGAAAGGCCATACATCATGTGGCATTATTGGGCTAGATCCTGGGGGAATTCAGGGGTTTTCACTAGTGTAGACAAGCTCTTAGTCCAACACTCAAACCACTACACCACCCTTATGGAATCCAATCACTGCCACCATAATGTGATGGACCAACCTTATAGACTGGCCTTCTCCCCACTATTAAGCCAATTTACACTCCATCATACAATAATCCCCAAACCTGCCTTGGCTAGGTGTGCCTGAGCACAGGATAAAACAGAGGTGTTAAGAACAGAACTATATTTCAACAAGAATTACTATACTAATAGATATTAGTATAGTAATTGTATATCTATTAGAAGTATATCTTCTATATACTTGTATATCTATTGTTATACTTGTAATAGATATACTTGTAATAGAAGTATATCTATTGTTACCTATGTTCTTGACTAGCTGAAATGTACCCAGTACTGCCTAGGTCTCTACCTAATACCCTCAAAAGATATCCTGGGCGTTCCCATTTTCCTCTTCCCACTTACAAATAATAATAATAATAATAATAATAATAATAATAATCTCAGGAGCCTTATCAGCTCAGAAAGTCCTTTTTCATTTCCTTGCCTTTCCCCACCACCACCACCACCACCACTCAGGAATCTTAGCAGCAATGGCCCAGCACCCTCCTTTCCCACCGCCCTCCCCCACACACACCTTTTTTCCTGCTTCAGGAATTTTAGGAGCAGTGCCTCATAGAGACCTCTCCTTTTTCTATATGAATTGTACCTTTTTGGGAGATCTGGCATGATGTCCTGATGGCAAATAAGGCAAACAATGTATATGAAGATTGAGGGATGGGTGTGGATTATGTTGTAGAGTGTGTTTGCATGTGGATGGTGGTAGATTGAGGAGGGGGCTGCTGTGGTGATAATGGGGATGAGAGAGGCTGGCTACCTCTTCTTTGCTTCTAAAAACATCACCCAGTCACCTATTTGAAATTTCACCTTGAAACCTGGTACTGTACTACAACTTGGACAATAAACAACAGCATTCTGTCAAATTCTGAGGCATCAAAAACAATGTCTGGAGGAGTTATGGGTGCCACAGACTGGTGGTTGTACATAGAGAGAGACTTTCACTCTCTTTTGTTATTATGGATCTGAGTGGACAACTGTAACAGGGAGGCCAATTTTTGCCATTTGGGTCACCATTTTTACTGGTTTTTCTGCTGCAGCAAAGGTTAGAGAAGTGGATCTAAACCATGCTATCTATACACAGTTTTGGTGCATTTTAGAAATTTTTCAGGTATAAATTCACCCCAAAATTACCTGAATTTTTTTAAAGTTGATTTTATGGTGCTTTGAGAGACTGCTTGGAGCTTCAGGGCACAAATTGGGATTTGGTGGCTACATGAGGCCCGTGGACCATATTTTCCTTACCTCTGTTAAAGATAATATAAGAATCTATCTATCTATCTATCTACGTATTGCTCTTAGGTATGTTGCCATTTCCAGTGTGCTGATTGGCTGCTTAGGAAACTTACCAACCAATTAAAGCTCTCCCTTGGGCAGCCAATCAGCACACTGGGAGCGGGACAATGTGGAAGCTGAAGTCCTTTCTAAACATGGTGGCTGCAGAGGGAGTGTGAGTAGCAGGGGGGAATGTGGCGTGTCTGTATGTGTAGCGTGGCATGTGCAGGGGGGCAGCATGGTGGGCAAGTTTGGCAGTGGAGTGGGGGTGAGTTTGCTGGGGGGGTGAGTTCAGTGGCAGGGGGGCTGAGTCTGGCAGTGGGTGTGTGTGAGTTCGGTGGTGGGGTCCCGAGTACAGTGGTGGGAGGGCAAGTGGTGGGAGGGTGAGTTCAGCAGCAGGGAAGTGAGTTTGCTGGGGGGCGAGTTCGGTGGCAGGGGGCAAGTTCAGCAGGGGGGAGTTCAGCAGCAGGAGGGCAAGCGCCGTGGGGGCAAGTGCGGCAGTGGGAGGGGTGAGTTCAGTGGTGGGGGGCAATTTCGGTAGGGGGGAGTTGGTTGGTGGGGGGCAAGCGCTGGGGGGGCAAGCAGTGGGGGGGTGAGTTCAGTGGCGGGCAGGGGGCCTGTTTGCCACGGGGTGAGTTCAGCAGCACCAGGGGGGCAATTCAGCAGGGGGAGTTTGGCGGGGCGGTGAGTTCTGCAGGGGGAGTTCAGCAACAGGAGGGCTGAGTTTGAATGGGGGGCAAGTTTGGCGGTAGGAGGACTGAGTTCGGCAGTGGGGGGGGGTGAGTTAAACCCACCAGCCTGCCTTACAGGATTGTCATGAGGTCTACTAGGCATTCTGGGGGAAGTTTTTTTTTTAATGGCGTATGGTACACCAGGTCCAGCTAGTAATAAACTATACTAATCATTGCAAAAGAGGGAAAAGATTGCTACAAAGTTTCTGCAAAGGTTTTTTTTTAAGTGCATCAGGCACATAAAGACCACAGGTGGCCAATGTGATGGCCAAGGCTTTAATGCTAGTCCCAGATAGAGTAGACCCATTGAATCAATGTGATTTACATATGCATTGACTTATCAGCAATCAGTTCAAATGGTTTACTCTGGTTGGAACTACCAATAGGATTCAGGCTCATAATGATACATGAATTAACCAATGGGCTGGCCTTACATCAGATATTCTCAAGACATAATAGTATCTGTGTAGCATACATTTGTAATGAATGTGGTCATGCCCTATAGTCTGCATCCCTTACAAACAACCCACTTCTGGCTGCTTGCAATGACTGTACTCCATCTTCTCTCCTATGAGAGTTCCAAATGCAGACAACATCCCATAATAATGAATAACAACACTTTTTTAAAAAAACATGTTCAGAACCTTTTCAATAACCCAGAGTTGCCATTTGATTACTTATTACTCAAATGTGTTTAGTGTTGTGTACATAAAATCTCATCAGTGGGAACCAAAGAAGACGGTGCAGAAAACAGGAATGCTATCTCATATTGCCAAACAAGAGATAGATAAAAATCTGATAAAAAAAAAAATACATTGCATTCTATTAAATTATGTACACTGCCTGGATTACTAGATTGTAGGACAAAGTGTGGTCTCTTGTTTTCCCATGAATCTTTCCCACTCTTTTATGGCATACATAGAACAGCCAATCTGGGATTGACCAAATAATTCAATTCCCTTTGGTTAAGTAACTGACATGAGCAAAGTCATAGGAAGATAGGAAAGGTCAGGTTTATTTGTTAGCTTTTCTTTGATTGTCTGTAACTGTAGAAATCAGTGTCCAATGTTGTGAGGTGTTCAAAATCTGCAACATTCTTCAGGATAGGAACCCAAATGGGATCCTCACAGAGACTTTAAAAACAACAACAAATGATGATCTCCCTGCACAGAGTGATGTCAAACGACCTTCTCTCTATCCTCCAGGCTAAGCTGCTTTTTCAGACAGCAGATCAATCATTGTATTCCTAGGAGTGGTGTAAAATTCACCTTTTAGTACGGTAGATAGGCTGAGTTTGGTCCCGTCCACCAGGGACCCAATTCGTGGACACTCAAAACAACATTACATCAACTAAAAGGAGAGTTGATTTTCTCTGGAGTGTAAAGAAATACCAAACAATTCATTCCTTTTGCTTTGGGGGGTGGGGATTAATTCATCATATGGTTCACTACAATCCATAAACAGTTTGGTTTCCTCAAAATATTTGTTAATCCTCATGTTATTCTTCTTTCCAGTAGTGATTCCAGTTTCTTTCCAGTATGATTCCAGTTTCTCTGATGGGAAACTGAGCTATGGGGCCCAAAGCAAGACAATGGTGGCGTATGAATGTATCTCTGCTCTTCACAATAGGAATACAGAGAAGAGTGACTGATTGTTTATACTGACATCTCAAAATGTCATATCTCCAATAAAAATGTTCCCCAGTATCTTTGATCTTGGGTGTATCCACACTAAGCAATTATAGCAGTTTGATTCCACTTTTAAGTGCCATGGCTCCATCCTATGGAACCCTGGGATTAGCAGTTTGCTGCACTTGTCTAGTGCTGTAGCCCCAAAGAATTCTAAGCACCCCTCCCCAAACTACAAATCCCAGGACACCATAGGATTGTGCCATGACATTTGAAGTGGGGTCAAATTACTAAACTGTCAATGAGATTGTAACCTACAAAACTGAGGTTATAATTTGGAATTTATCTCAGGTGCTGCATCCCTTGGCTTTTTATTAGACTTCAATTTTTCTTTGTAGAAGAGAGTAGGGGAAAGCTCATTACTGTATTGTTGCTTCAATAATGTCTCCTTTATATTCACAGCATGTACTATGCAATCAACTCTCACCATTAAACTCTCTGTTAGTTTCATAATCCTCCATCTTTGAACGGTGGAGTTCACTTTCACCAGATGGAGAGTCAGTGATCAACATAGACAGCTTTAAAAGGGGATTAGACATACAGTATTCATATGTAGGACGAAGTTATCAATGGCTAATGGGCACGATGCTGGGGCACTACCTTGCGAACCAGCCAGCTTACCTCCAAATGCCAATAACTATGGTACAACAACAGGAGAAGGTTGTAGCTTCATGTCCTTGGGCTTTCTAGAGATATCTGCTGGGCCACGAGAAGAAACAAAATGATGGGCTAGGCAGGCCCTTTGCTCTGATTCAACAGAGCTCCTACATTAACTTTTACCTGTTTTTTCCAACACAGGATTCAGGGCATCATCCCCCTTCCCTATCTGCCTTTTTCCTCCCCTTATAAACCAGGCTAGGAGGATACTGACACAAGATCACTATATGAACTTCATTTATTTTATTTATTTATGGACTTTATGGCTGAGCAAGTGATTTGAATCCATGTCTTCCTGTATGTATACCAGTATATCTATTACAAAAGCAAGGAAGAAATGTGAAAATTCCCAAATGAATTGCTTCAAGAACATCTTGAGTTAACATGTTCTCATTTAGGCTGCAGTCCTATATATATATTTATCTGTGAGATAGTCCTATAGAATTCAGCAGGTCTTGCTTCTGAGTAGGTAAGCATAGGCTTATGCTGTTGCCCATCTAAGAGCATTATGTATCAATGGACTCTCTGAAATGTATAAACCCTGAAGGGTAAGTTTAAAAGAAAACATTCATTTCCCATTTTGATAGTGATTCGACCTGCTCCCTCAGAGGGCAGTCTCCATAGTGTATATTTCTACATTCTCAAGCATGGAGTGAGCGTCTTGTTCTTCCCAGTATTTGAGAATATGTCATGAAGGAGAATGAACTACCCATCACTCTGTGAAAAGACATTTCCTTCATACAAAGGATTTAGGTCAATCTGTTGTAGAAGGAGAGGCCGATAGATTGAACATGGGGCATAAAAGTAAACTTTGGTTTCCACAGCTGCCTCCTGGCAGTCTAGTCTGGTAAATGCATTTTATGGAGCAAACACCAGCTGACCCCACAGCAATTAAAGCAATATCTGAAGCCAAGCAAGAAGGGAAAGGAGTGATCTGGCACTGTCTTTTTATGACCTTGCAGAGCCCTTCAAACAGTCTTGCACAATCTGGTGTTCTCCAGATTGTTTTGGACTTTAACTCACATGATCCCTCATAACTGTCAATATTAGCCAGTGCAGATGGGAATTATAGTCCAAAACGGCTGGAGGAGGGCGTCAGGTTGAGAAAGACCAAAAGTTTAAACAGATATTCACAGGTGCACCAAATTTAGCCTATAGTTTCATACACTCCAAATTTAGCTGATTTGTATAGCCCCTTTTTCATTTTTGTATTACAAGATGAATTACAAAACAATGGAGATTATCAGAAGGGGACAAAAAAAGCATCCACATCTTGCAATCTCCTCTCCCGCCACCATCCCGGCATGATGACCCAACTTTTCAAACCTACCTTTCTCACACGCACCAGGCTGCCCAGGAGTGAATGGAGCTCAAACAGAGAATGGAAATACCAGCTGTTCTCACTAGAAGACAAGCACGGGAAATTCAAAAATAAAATAAAAATAAAAGTTAAAAAGTGTCAGCAAGCACAAAAACACACTAAAAAAAACTAACCAGGGGAGGGTACAAAAAAGAGTGTCACTTACATCGATGTCACACCCGGAAGCATTCTTGCAAGGACCTCCCAGTGACGCTGGCATCACGCCAGCATAACAGGGCACAGTTTCACTCACCTGTCATTCTGTTACAGAAATGGAATGAGCAATCTAGTGATGGCTTAGCCCATCAATAAAAAGAAGCCCTGGTGGAAGCACAGGTGCATGACGACCTGGGAATGACGTCATGTGAAAGGGAAGCTCTTTAGTGATCTCCTGGCATTCGTGTAACGCCATATTTAGGCCATCTGATAATCTCCAATGTCTTACAGATCTTTGTCCAATAAATCAGCTGAAAAAAATAGAAAAACACAGCAACAGTAGAAAAAGAGAGGGAAGCCAATCAAATAGGAAGTATGAACATGGCCTTCTGAATTTTATGTTCTGGTTGTCAGGCAGTGTCATACCACAGATGTCTGGCAAGTGGTTCAGGTCAAGTAAAACAAAATGAAATAATAACAACAGGACCACACTATGCTACTCCATTGGGAGAATATGCTGTGATATAGGAAAAGGCAGGTTTGAAGTTACATAAAGCAAATAGTTTTTGAAAAATGGAGTGAGCACCAGCAAAGTTAGGGGTTGTCTAGATGGTGAAAAAAAAATCCTAATAGAGTGTGAGGAGAATACCTTTTGTCCCAATGAGGTCCAACCAAGATTTTTTGTATTCAGAAGGAGGGGGGGCAAAAACTCCAAAAACTGGGGGGGGGAACCTTGATGGCTTTTCCTGAGGTTTTTAAAATAATGCATGGAAATGCACATTCCTGCTTGTTTGGACATCCAATGCTCAGTGCAGCGCATTTTCGGTGAGGGTGGAAGTAGAAAGCTGTTTGGTCAGATGTTTGTGGGGGGTGGGCTTGCCAGCTATGAAGTGGCCAGAAGCACAATTTTGGAGTTTCATGTTGCTGATTGTGTGCTTGTTTGCTGTGCTGAGGCAACCAAACAGCTTTTTTAAGTGGAAGGTCGCACTTGCTTACCTTTGATTTACAGTTTTAAACACTGTGCAGTGGCGACAACTTGTGTAGAACAATAATGCGAGCAATTCACTCTCGGCCACCATCTTGATTCTCAGGCATAGCTTCGTGTGCACTTCAAACGTGGATAGCTTTGCATATCAGCAATTTTGCTGAAGGAATGTGGAGACAAATGAACACTGCTGAGAATTTGCGTTAATGCAGAGCAATCAGCATTATGTCTTCTCATCTAGCCAACCCCTTATTCTTGTTCCCAAAGCAACACCTTGCCATTTTTTGAACCTTTTGTTTTTATTCATACAAATTTTGTTGGGTGCTCAAAAGCAATGAATTTTTTGCAGAATAAAAGAACTCATTAGAGACCAAGGTGCATTCCAACAGCTTTTCAGCCAGTTTTTAGTACAATAATTGTGCAGTTAAGGTGTGAAGTCCAGGTGTCGGTTCTGTGGAATAGAAAAGATTGTGCATCTGCCAAGTGCTCTATGTACTATACTAGCTATCTGGACAAATGCTATCCTCCCCCAGTACACCCTCCAGATATGTTGAATTGCTCATGCTCTGTGGAAAGTAATTGTACTGTTTTATATTTTACCAGTGCTCTGTTCCTAACCACCTTCACCATTTGGTTTTGACTTTCCTTCCTTCTTTCCACTCATTGTTTCATACAATTCAGATTGTAAAACTTCTAACAGGGTTCAGCCTCACTTAAAACCACTGATTGTCAAGTGTGTTGATAGTACTCCAAGTACCAGAGGGCAAAAACAGCTAGGGTAACTTGCTTCCAAAACCAGGGCAGGAAATGAAATAGCCTTAATGGTGATTTCATAAACTGAACAAGGCAGGGGGGAAGGGAACTTTAAAATCAGACAATGTTGTCATTTTGATATAATTCATGTTGTACAGAATGAAGCATTTTTGGACAATGATCAGCATATTTATACCATTTGTTAAAAATCAAGGTCGTCTTTCATCATGGGAAGCAATGAACTTTGCAAGGTAGGTGAAAATTGTAAAAAAGGATTTGGCAGGTATTAGTCCTGAAATGAAAATAGCTGCTTCAAATATGTTGTTAAGTTTATCATTAAGAAGCAAAACAAATGAGTCCACCCAGCAGAGCTAATGATCCACTAAAAGCTCTCTGGGACTGGCAGACTTTGGCCAGATAAAATATTGGGTTCCAACAGAGCTCCCTCAGGAGTTTGTTGCTGCTATGGGCCTTCAAGTCATTTTCAACTTATGGTGACCCTAAGACAAACCTATCATGGGGGTTTCTTGGCAAGATTTGTTTGCCCTTGCCTCCCTCTGAGGCTGAAAAAGTGTGACTTGCCCACGATCACTCAATGGATTTCCATGGCCAAGAGGGGGTTTGAACCCTGGTCTCCAGAATCATAGTTGAACACTCAAACCACTGCACCACACTGGTTCCCTCAGGAGGACCTTCCACAAAGTGGGTGAATATTTCCCAGGCTTGGAAATCTGTATTCCAGATAAAACATTCACCTACTCTGTAGGAATGCCCTCCCAGGGAAGCTTTGATGGGCGTCAGTGCTTTATTCTTTTAGGCCTTTGGCCAAAGTCTGCCTGTCTCAGAGAGTTTTAGTGGATTATTGTTTCGTCTTTGTTATTTTAGTGTGCTGACTTCTCTGATTACTGTTGGGTCTGAAGGGGGAATATGTTGGTGGGGGAGTGGCATATTATATGTTATGTGCTTTTATATTTTATTTATCATAAATGCTATTTTGAATGCATCTAAAAAAAACCCACCAAAATATAGCTAGCTGACTTGCTACTCAACTACATTTCTAATCAGTGATTTGTATTTATCAATTCATGCATTTACTTTACTGGAGAATATGAAAAAGAGTTTATACTTTCTCCATAAGAACCTAAGGAGAGCCTGCGGATCAGAGTGAGTGTCCATCTGGTCCAGGATCTTCTTTCCATTTATTTCTTTATGCCATTTATATGCTGCGTTTCTCCTGAAGTGGGACCCAAGGCGGCTGTGATGAACCAGGTCACGCACACGCATTAACTCAACATGCATGTAAGGTTAACATGGTTTATTGAGCAAGGATATGCATACGGTATCACCTCAAAGCCAGTTCTGGCCAGCCTAGTACTAAACAGTAAATAAAAGCAACATCTTAGGTTTCGATATTCCCCAGCCCCTGGGAAAGCGAGTAGGAAGGAAAAGGGAGGGGGCGCCAACTCAGGTGGTTGTCCTTGAAGGCTGAGCAGAAGATTCTCTTTCCCAGCCTTTAAGGCGGGCTGCCTGGCATCCAGCACTGAGGGGCCTGAAACGGGAGGGGTGGGGGGTAAGCACCAGGCCTCTAGAGGAAACCAAACTCATGTCGAGGCCTAGCCGGGATTCTAGGAGACTTGACTCCAAACCCAGAATCCAGGGGAGGGCATGACAGCAGCTCATAAAACAATTAAAATCACAGTTAAAACCAATTAAAATTGTGTTTTAAAATTAATTAAAAGCATACAAAGTATTTAAAAAAAACAAAAGCAACATAAAAAAACACACCCCAATAAAAGGTCTGCATATATCAAAGGCCTGCTTGAATAAAAATGTTTTTGCCTGCTGGAGAAATGAAAGCAGGGAAGGGGCCAGCCCAGGCTCCCATGGGAGGGAGTTTCAGAAGGTAGGAGCAGCCATATTGATGCCCAACCAGATTGGCCAACTGATAGCAGGATACGAATGTGACTGCAATTTCCATTTGATATGCAAAGATATATTGCCTATTTTTAATAGCACATAACCAGTCTAATGCCTACATCTGAACTAGTGGGTGTCATTGCATGCAATTAAAGCCATACATTAAACTATGTTGTGTGAAATAGTGCTTCGTCTTCTATGTTCTGAATCTATTCAAGATCCATTTCATTGGGCTGACCTATTTTATTATTATTGGTGGTGGTGGTGGTGGTGGTGGTGATGGTAATGATGATTATGCTAGAAAAAAGTCTCTGTTATTCCTTCCATACTATTATTACCTTTATTGGATACCATTATAATTCTCTACTAGTCTTCCTTTATTTTAAAATGAGCCTTTGATAATTTTGGATGCTCTTTTGTATACTATTCCCAGTTCAGTGATGCTGTTTGGGAGATGGATGACCCAAACTGTGCTCCAAATGTGAGTAAGTACACCATAGATTTATGCAAAGTTATAAAGAGACTGGCCATGTTATTTTTAATCTCTTCACTAATAATATGCTAGGTAAAGATGAACAAGCCAGATAAAATATAACTTGCTAAAATGGGTCTGCTTCAGCTTTCCCTCCTGTTCAGGTCTCAAATTCTGTCTCACGAAGTATCACAATATGATTGCTTACAGCTGGATGCTATGACAATTGCCTATGCCTTTAGAACTGTACTTAAGTGGGTGAACAAATTGTCTTTAAAAATAGGATGTTGAGTCATTCATTAATTTAGTCAGTTGTAAAAATGAGGATTCAACCTGTCTCATTGCTGTCATGGCCGATTTGCCCACGCTGGCCTTTCAGTTCTTGAATCCACCTACCATAGACCCATCAAATCCATGGGTCTTATTTATTTATTTAAATATTTCTGTCCCACCCTCTGTTGTGAAATCTCAGGGTGGCATCCAATTGAAACAATATAAACAGTTCAAAATAATTCCAGATTAAAAAACAATGGAATACAGTAATTTAAACATGATAAAAACATGTTAAATAAATCACAAGGGACCCTTCACACTACACAGTTACAGTACTATGATTCCATTTTAATCACCTTGGTTCCATCCTATGGAATCCTGGGATTTGCAGTTTAGGGAGGGGCATTTAGAATGCTCAGAAAGGTTTCCATAAGATGGAAATTTGGAAGTGGAATAATGGTGCTATAACTATGTAATGTGAAAGAGCTTCAGGTTAAAACAGAAGAAAAAAACCCTTATAGGAGATTTACACAGTACACTGTTATAGTGTTACTATTCCACTTTAACTGCTCTAGCTTCCGCCTGTGGAATTCTGGGGTTTGTAGTTTAGTGAGGCCTAAGAGCTCTCTGTCTGAGAGTTGTAAATGTCCCTCCCTAAACTGCAAATCCCAGGATTCCACAGGAGGCAGCCATAGCAAATAAAGTGGAATAGTAACACTATGGAGATTTTCACACAGGCTATATATCCCGTGGCAGGAACAGAACAGGGTCGGGAAAGGTTTTCCCTTTCGGACGACGTTGACCCCGTTCTGTCCTGCATCCATCCTACTCCCGTGACTGTTCCAGAACAATGTAATCACGATTTTTCATCGTGAATAGACCTCCCGTTCCGTTGTTATAACGAAATCACAGGTGTGCGAACAGGAGCCCCATTCCTGTTCCAAAATGACAGCCACGGAGGGGAGGTCTGTTCCGAGCACTTCCTGATACGATCTGGACATCCAGGTAAGTGGCACCCTTTATTTTACCCTCCCTGTTTTGATTATGTGATTTAAAGAGTGTTTTTGTGCTTGGTGAACTGATTTTATGTTTGGGGGAAGTTTTATTTTTTAAATTTACCGTCCGGCGTTATCACGTGATAACGTGATAACGTTTCAGACAGCCGGTCGTAAAAGCAGCCTTACGACGGCTGCATTTACGGCCAGCCAGCAAGGGGAGGGGGAGCCCGTTCCTGCTGCGGAATTAAGGTGAGTGTGTGAAAGATTTATGTTATTCCGTGGCAGGAACGGGAGAGGAGGTAGCGGGGCAGTAACGGGGCATTTTGGCCCCGTGTGAAAATCTCCTATAACAGTGTAGTGTGAAAATCTCCATAGTCATGTGGACATTAAAAGCCCCATTCATTCTGTCATTGGGACTAACTTGATTTAGCCCAAAAAGGCAGATGACTGATTGCTTCCAGATATCAAAGGATGTGGAACAATAGCATATTTCTGTATTTAGGGTGTACTTTTCCCTCACAATACACATGCTTGTATGAATACACATATGCATTTGCTAAAACCTGCCACTGAAATTGAGCTTATTGACAGAAAGACATGGCAATATTTAGGAGTGTAAATCTCATAGTACTGGTTATTTTCTGTCTTTCAGAACACATCGTTCTGTACTATTAATCCATCAAAACTGTCTCAACTTA
This sequence comes from Gambelia wislizenii, assembly GCA_030847615.1. Lineage (NCBI taxonomy): Eukaryota > Metazoa > Chordata > Lepidosauria > Squamata > Crotaphytidae > Gambelia > Gambelia wislizenii. The sequence goes on from JAUMIR010000003.1 coordinate 85,206,664, forward strand.
GAACAAAGACGCCACTTTATTTATTACAGCTCTCCTCTAGAAACATGCTCTACATGGAACCTAAGCCAAATCTACTGATCTTGATATACCAGCTATTCAATCTATCTTGATATACCAGCTATTCAAATGAAAACTAGCTGCCATTATATTTATATCAGTAGGAAGCTGGGTCAGGTCTTTAGCAGCATCTAGTCTGTGCTGTTCAGTATGTAGAACAGTGCTTCCTTTAATCTTCTTCTCTGGAGCACATTTGTAACCAAGGCCCAGTTCTAGAGCAATAATGTATCTGCAACTGTATTATTGAGGGCATTGTGATACACATGTGCCAGTCTATGGCTGAGACAATGGATTTGTCACTGATAATCAAGAAGAAATGTTTCTGAGTTAATCTGGAGATGCTTCCATCTAGTTGTCTCTCTTATTCCATAGAGTGTGTGTGTGTGTGTGTGTGTGTGTATTTCAGGGCTGCACATTATCATGATACAAGACACTGAGAAATCACAATATGCTCGTCGATTTTCACTGTTTTTCTACAGTGATATCAACAGTGATATCAGAATTAGCACTGAACCTCCCTGGTTGGTGTTTTGCAACTGACAGGCAGTCATTCACAATTCTCTCTTTTAAGTGGCGATTAAAAGGCACTAGCCTTTATGATGAGCATTGTAATATAACCTTTTTGCTGGGCATTCTTGTTTAAAAAAAGATGACAAGAAACAAGGTGAGCTTTTGGTGTATGTCCCTCAGAATACCAGATTAACACAATCACCATGGACATCTGTAGCCCTTGTATATCTCTCAAAATACCAGATTAGGACAATTACCATGGACATCTATATTTCTTGTATCTCCCTCAAAATACCAGATTTGGGCAGTTACCATGACCATCTATATTTCTTTCAGTGCTGGATTTATATGCAAGCTATGTAACCAATAGTTATATAAATTATGAGGGGCCTCTAAATGCAATATAACACCCCATTTGGGGGCATTGCTATAAGGCCTCTTAAATTAGGCATTGCTTCAGGCTTCAGTGTGTCTTTATCTGACTGATTTCTTGGTAAGGAGAAGTGCAATTACTCTGGAGAAGTACAATTTCCGCTTAACATACATATATCTATGGAAGACAGTACTGACACATTCATTCCACAAGGAGCTTATAGTCCACATAAAATAAGACAGAAAATAAAAAAAAATAGGAGAAATAAATTTTGAATTGTGGTTGGGTTGGTGAATCAGTTGGGGAACAAGTTTGGGCCCATTTTTAATTAAATCTATATCATTCATTAATGATGTTTGGCAGCAATTTTGGACTGGATAAAGGTGAACGAGCTGAAATTTATTACAGAAAAGATAGCAAATATTATTGGTTGGAGATTCGGATGAGCCTGGAACAGGTGCTCAGCTTCAGTCTATTCCTGGTAGTGGGTTCCACTTCACCTAAGTCAGCAGGCTGACAGTCCTACATTTGAACTTGTACCTACATGCCCATGTGATGGCAGTGGCCAGGACTACTTTTTATCGTTTTGTTTAATATAACAGCTGTTCTCTATCCTGAGAAGAGCACAGACTTAGCTTTTAGTGCAAAATTATGCTACCATATTCATAGAATTTCTTGAATATCACTACACATTTATAGTGCTATGATTCCAATTTTAACTGCTGTGGCAACTTCCTGGGATTTCCACTTTACTAAGCAGAATTTATACTATTATACTATACAGTTGTCCCTTCACATTCGCTGGGGTTTGGTTCCAGGACCCCCCGTGAATACCCAAATCCGTGAATACTCAAGTCCCATTATATGCAATGGCATAGCAAAATGGTGTCCCTTATATAAGATGGCAAAATCAAGGTTTGCTATTAGGATTTTTATTTTTTTAAGAATATTTTCAAGCTGTGAATACTCAAATCCGTGAATGTCAAATCCGTGAATATGGAGGGACAACTGTATTTTCTGGGCATATAAGACAACTGGGCGTATAAGATGCCCCCCCATTTTAAAGTTAAAATATAGATATACTGGGATATACTCGCCGTATAAGACTAGCCCTCCTTCTCTACCTCTCAGATCTCCTGCCCCCCCCCGTCCAACCAGCCACCTCTCCACCCTTCCTGAAGCCATGATGGGGTGCCCGATTGCGGCTTCAGGAAAGCTGGAAAGCCTGCCCCCCACCAGCCAGCCAACTCAGGTTTGGCTGGCAAGGGTCTCCCCAGCCAGCCAGCCAGCCAGCCAAAGCTCCGCATTTCATCTTGGCTTTCATAACTTTGGCTGTATATGATGGAATAGTCTGTGAAATTAAAGGACTGAGAACAGCTAAAGAAGCATGGGATACCTGAAAAATCTCTGTGGTGTCCAGTTTTTGGAAAGTAAGGTTGCATTAATAATGAAGTTGGTTAATATGAAGCCATCAAATCCCAAATTTTTGAATGAGCACATTAATGATTTTAGAGCCACATTGGCAGACTTGCAAACTCCTGGAGAGGAAATCCCCAAAGCTACACAAATGGGAATCTTCCTGGCAAGTTTACCAAAATTCTACAATCCCATAATAAATACCTTGCAATTAAATAATGATTTAACTCTACCAGAAGCTTTTATTCAGATAAGAGAATTTCATCATAGACAAAACTTGATGCAAAATGAATAAGTTTGAATCCAGAAATTCTAATTTTAAGCAACAGGCTAACTTGGCTGAAAAGAAACTTCATTTTAAATGGACTGCTTTTCTTCTCTCCGGAACTAAATGGAGGGCAATTTATCACTTCAAAGGCAAGGCAGTCATTCTCACAGCAGAGGAAAGGATCTGCTGGGAAAACTGCCTGGAGTATAAGACGACCCCTGACTTCTGAGGAGATTTTCAAGGGTTAAAAAGTAGTCTTATACGCCAGAACATACGGTAATTCTCCGCCAGAGAACTCTAGTGCCTCACCAAATTACAAAGCCAATATTCCACTGGATGCAGTCATTGCAGTTAAAGTGGAATCATAGTGCTATAATTGTGTAGTGTGTACTCTGTGTACTCTGTGTAACCATCTTATGTTTTCCTACCACTTCTGGGTTTTTTTATTACCATGGAAAACTGGTTAAGGTGGAAAAGAGGGAACAGCTGAGCTGTGTTTGATTGGTAGCCTTAAGAACCATTCATCTGGAAGCGTCCTTGTTCTCATCATCCATATATTATATATATATATATATATATATATATATTCAATTATATATATATATATATATATATATTCAATCTATGATATCTAGATTGCTATGAAAGGTTTCCCCATTAAGACAACCTGTAAGTTAGACTCAGCCACTTGTTAGAGTTCTGGTGGAAGCTGACAATTTTAGAGAATATTACAACTGTGCTTCTTCATTCATTAACCAATTTGCTTCTGGGCCAATTCAAGGTGCTGTTGTTGGCCTTTAAAATCATCAACGGCTAGGGATCAGGGTATTCCAGAAACTTCACTAGACACTGTGACACCTAGGATCTGGAACAGTCTCCTATATACTTGCCTCTTCTTAAATTGATTTTACCTGAGCATTACATATTTTTAGGTGGATTTTTCCAAAATTCTAATTTTTAATTTTAATTAGAATTTTGACAGCTTTTTTTTAAATATAAAAACTGCTGCACTAACTTATTTTAGCTGTCTACATTGTTTTAGGTAGAACTTTATATGTTGTACTTTGTATTCTGTTTTAATAGTGCTATAAGCTGCCTTTTGTAACCTAACCTAGTAGTGGAAGGGTGTGCCAGAAATTAAAGAACTAAATGGGAAAGCCACCCCAGCAATAAGGACAAAAAGTTCAGAACATTTCCGATTCAGCACAGGCTGAAACTTATAGAAAGGCCTAATATTCCGTGGTGGTATTGGCAGCAACAGAAAAGAAAAAAAACAGGAGCAATTTTTTTCTCTGCCAGTTTTATGTCTGATCAGAGCTGTCCAGGAGAGCTCCCTTGAGGGGCTGAGGGGCCATTATATTATGGACTACAAGAGAAGTGTCAGCTCACTATGAAGAATCTGCATAGCTCTTTGTAGATAAAATAGTTTAGGTCTATTTTGACTCTTCCAGATGGAGCAAATGTATTTGGAGGTGTCAGCATTTGTTGCTCTCTGTCCCACATTTTTTTTTTTAAAAAAAAAAGCAGTGTTTTGCCAACCACACAATGTTTTTTGCTATGTCCCCTTCTTTTTCCCCAAGTGTTTTGTTCCTACCTGAAAGGCAATGTTTTTCTTTTAAATCAACGCATTTGGTCATCTCATGAATTCTGAGAATTCAAGTAGATGTGTTCAACCACCACCCATCCCCCCCTCCAGCACTTCATTTTCAGGACATTTCCACCCTCTTCCCTATTTCCCTTCTCTCTCCCCCACCCCCACCTCAACAGTTGACTCTACTGTTAAGAAAGGTCACCCCCTACATACCAATCCATTTCAGCTCAGGTTGAAGCAGCAAGAGTTGGAAAGAGTGGGAGGAAGCAAGAGTGGATGTATTCCTCAGGTTGATTACCTAGTTCATAGCCTTCAGTGTTTCACAGATGAAAACTGGGACACATGGGGTCAAGCAACATCAGAGTGTGGGCAAGATGGCAAAAGTTATTAATCCGGAAGAACTCACAAGAAAGAACACACAAGGTTGGCTACAGCAGTTTACTTTTGTGTGAGGTACAGCCATATATTCTATCTACTTTCTTCAGTCCCTGGCTGCTGGAAATACAACCCTCACATTTGAAACAATAAGAGTGATTGTTGTCCAGAGGGATACAGTACATCGTTTAGCAATATTTTCATATAACCATTACTGGGGTGTTCTAATAATGGCATCTAGCATTTCATGATTCACAGATAAAAATCTGGACCTGTGTGGCCAACTAACATCAGAGTGTGGTCAAAATGACCAAAGTTATTAAAGAGGAAGCACACACAAGCTGGGAAAAGCTGCAGCACTTTACTTTTGCCTGAGTCTACCAGGAAGGGCAAGAGTTCACCCCCTCCTGTCCTCTTCCTCCTGCTGAGTTAACTGAACACAAACTATTTTGCACTTAGAACTCTGTTTGCAGCTAGTGAAGTAAGCAGAGGACAAGGGGGGGGGAGTGGGACAAGGAGAGCAAAACTGGCACGTTAAATGTGGCTGAAAAAGTGGAATGGTAACGAATTAATTGGGATTGTCCCTACCAAATTGGAACAGCTGGAGGGTGTGTTAGTGTGTGTATATATAAGGTTTGTGTGTATGAGCACAGGAAACCACTGCTTTTGCAATAAGGTCAGATTTATTTATTTATTTTTAAATCTCTACTGGTATAATGCAAAAGTGTTAAACTGTAATTGTACCATTCCTGTGTTTGTTTCTTTGCAACAAGATCACGATGCCATACACCTACACAGACATGCACTCACTCCCTGTTTGAATTGAGGCATTGAAGGCGACTGTCTACAAGGGAGTGTGGGACATGATCATTTTCCAAGGAAATGAACACAGCAATGCTACCATTACAGTTTAACACTGTTGTGCTATTACACTAGAGAATTTAATATGAAGGAGGCACTGGCGGAGAAACAGAAGGAGACCATATGAGGATTACAACACATCTGGAAATGCATTTGGAGGGGGATGTGAGGGTGTTGGACACACACACACATATCTAATATCACAACCCATGCGCACAAATTAACTAAAATATGCTACCTTACTGTTTTCATTTTTTAAAACATCCAAAGCATGTTTGTATGGAAAAGCAACAAGAAACATCAACAAACAACAATAAAATGTTGCAATATAAATCGGCACAAATCAAATGTCTTTCTTTTAAACTGATGCATTTGATCAGGAAGAGCCTTTGTTAGATATTGTAGCCAGTAATAGTACTGCTGAATGTTACTACTGGCCCCAGCTTGTCCAAAAATAATGGATACATTTGAATTTGTACATTCGAAGGATATGGACAGTATCCTTGGAAGGTGAGGCCTATCACATGTATGCTGGATCCTTGTCCTTCTTGACATAAAAAAAAAAAAACAGCAGATGTGTGCATGTGTAGGTTGGTCAACTGTGTGAAGGGAGTGGTGCATGGCTCTCTGCATTAGGAGAAAGTGTCACTATGCCTAAAAGATGCAGTTATAAGACCACTGCTGGAGGAGGAGGTGGAGATTTGTCCTTCCTGAAATGTCTGATTACCATCCAATCTTCAATATTCCATTTTTGGGCAAGGTCCTGGAGCGATGTTCATCTCTAAAGGTTTCTGGAGGAAACAGATTGTTTAGATCTATTACAACCTGGTTTTGGCTTTGCTGGGGAATAGACATAGCTTTGATTACCTTGGCAGACAATGGTAGATAATCCACACTGGGAACTGAATGGATGATCTTTCCCCTCTTTGTTGTGGTGGACCTCTTAGTTGGGTTAAATGCTATTGATCTTGGTATTATTATTTTTTTACCATCTCTCTGGGATGGGACTTGGAGGTACTCTTCTGCAGTGAATTCAGTCCTTCCTAGAGGACCGGTTCAGAAGGTGTGCTGGGCATTCTTGTTTGACATCCTGGCTGTTGGTTAGTGGCACTCCTTGGGCTTCTGTTTTGTCCCGTATGCTACTCAATACTTACTTGAAACTGCTGGGAAGGGTTATCTTGAAATTTAGAATTTGGGCCCACCAATACATTGATGACTTCAAACACTGTTTCTCCTTTCCATTCAAACCTGAAGAAGTTGTTTTAGTTCTAAACCAGTATCTGGTATCAATAATGAACTGGATGAGCATGAACAAACTGAAACTTAACACAGAGAAGACAGAGATGTGCCGGGTCATTTAAAAGGAAGATCAAGGAACAGGCATTCTGTCTGTGATTGATAGGGTCACACCACCTCTAAAAAATTCAGGTTTACAGTTTAGATCTAATTCTGGACTCAATCCTGACTGGAATTGCCAAGTTTCTGAAGTGGCCACAGTGCTTTGCACAGTTAAAGCTGGTGTGCTAGCTGTGCCTATTCTTGAAGATGTTGAACTGGCCATGGTGACACATGTCTTACTTATATCCCATATGGATTGCTATAATGCAGTCTACATGAGCTGCCTTTGAAAAGTGCTCAGAAATTTCAGCTGGTCCAAAATGTTGTGGCTAGTCTATTGGTCAGGGGGATTACAAGGAACACATAACCTGGGCCACTTTATCCATTAGGCACTTTAAGCACAGTGCCTTGGGTCTACAAAAATTTTAGTGCCTATGAAAAAAGGATTAACCAAAAATGTACAGGAATTGGGAAGGAAAACAAAATTTCAGAGTAAAGATATTTTATATTTTCATGCACCAAAAAAAGTGCCCAGGGCCTTTGAAAACCTTAATGCAGCCCTGTATATAAGCTCCTAATTCGAACAGCTCCACTGGCTACTGGTCTATTTTCAGACACAATTCACGATGCTGTTTAGGTCTATAATGCCCTATACAATTTGGAACACGCCTATGTGAAACGCCTTGTTCTTCCACATAAGCCTGCCTTTTGAGATCTTAGGAGAGGACCTTATCTCATTCTTACCATCTTCAGTGAGATGTATGGTAAAGACATAAGAGAAGGCCTTTTCAGTGGTCACTCCCAGGCCGTTATGGAACACCCTTCTGGCAGAGGCTAGAACAGGCCTCTCACAATTATCCTTCCACAAAGTAGGCTTCTCTGCTAAGGAAGGCTTTAAACAGCTGACTGACTGACAGAGACACAAGTTTTAAATGCTTGACTTTCATGGTTCCATCCTATGAAATCCTGGGATTTGCAGTTTAGGGGGTATTTAGAATTCTCAGCCAGAGAGCTCTAGTGCCTCACCAAATTCAAACCCCTAAGGTTCCACTTAAATTGGAATGATGCCACTAAAATTTTGTAGTGTGAAAGTACCCCTGCTCCATAATCCCTGTTCTTTAGCATTGCCAGCCTTCCGTACTCTCTAATACCTCTGCTAAGATTATCTGTTTTGGCCCATCTTTTTGATCATGCTATCCCACCTACTTTTGATATTACAATTGTTCCTCCGTATCCACGGATTTAAGCATTCATGGCTTGAAAATATTATTTAAAAAGTAATAATCCAAAAAGGAAACCTTGATTTTGCCATCTTACATAAGGGACACCATTTTGCTGTGCCATTGTGTATAATCGGACTTGAGTATTCACGGATTTTGGTATCCATGGGGGGTCTTGGAACCAAACCCCAGCAAATATGAAGGGACAACTGTACTTCGTTGACTGTCTATGCCTGTAGGGCTGCAGGATTCAGTAAAATTGTTTAGAGATCCAGTGTGGTGTAGTGGTTTAGACTATGAATCTGGAGATCAGGGTTCAAATCCCTGCCCAGCTATGGAAACCCACTGGGTGGCCTTGGGCAAGTCACACTCTCTCAGCCTCAGAGATATCTCCTCTAAACAAATCTTACCAGAAAGCCCCATGATAGGTTGTCTTAGGGTCACCATAAGTTGGAAATGACTTGAAGGCACACAACAAGAAAAACCAACATTGTTTTTAACGTTTAAAACTCTACACAACCTAGCTCCCCCATCTTTCAGTCCACATTTCTTTTTACCAGGCTGCTCAGGATTAGTGTTCTAGGAACTCTAGGCTTTTTACTCAACTGAAGGTTTCCTCTTCCTTGGCTTAGCTTCATTCTTTTTCATTTGCTGCTGCATATCCCTGGAATTGCCTCCCTAAACATTTGTGGGCTGCTCCTTTCCTTACTGTTTTAAAATCTCAAAAACTTTTTTTGTTTTTCAAAGCTTTTGGAATTTCAGTTTAATATTATTTTACGACCTTGTCTATTCTGAGAATATGCATTTGTCAATTTGCCTTATATTATGTTGCATTGTTTTTTGTATTTCTTTCTGGATAATTTGTTTACAATTGTATTGCATTATTTTATATTTGTAATACTCCTTCCTTCCCCTCTGTATGTGTTGTATGTGTATGTGTGTGTATTAGATTGTATGACTTTGGCAGAGCTGGCTGTTTATCATTGCTGTTGTTGTTGTCACTTTGTAAAGTGCCACATACACCAATGACACTATATAAATAAATGATAATAATTATGACAATAATGATAATATGATCCTTGGCCCTACATGTATTACTGTACTTACATCTCAGTTGGACTACTATGAATTCTCTACATAGGCCTGACCCTGAATGCTAGGCAGAAACTGTGAGTAATACAGAATGCTACCGACTGAATGTTGACTGGGGATGCTGCCACACTGCAGAAATAATGCAGTTTGACACCACTTTAACTATTATGGCTCCATTCTATGGAATCCTGGGATTTGTAGTTTGTTGTGGCACCAGAGCTCTCTGACAGAGAAGGCAAAATATCTCACAAAACTACAGATCCCCGAATTCCATAACATTGAGCCATGGCTGTTAAAATGGTATCAAACTGCATTGTTTCTGCAGTGCTAGGTTTGCATAACCCTTTTTTATTTTCTAAGGTTGCACTGACTTCCAGTTGGTTGGCAAGGACAATACAAGGTTCTGGTTGTTGTTGTCTTTTAAAACTCAAAATGGCTTGGGACCAAATTACTTGAAGGACTGTTTCCCTCCTGTCCTTTAGGGTCAGCTCTTGTATCCCTCTTGGGTGTGCTGTTGCCTTTAGAATCAAGCTGCAAGAGGAATTTCACAGTGACATCAGGACATATGTGGTGGAACATCTAGCTCCCAAGGGGTCAGATCATCTTCTTCATTCATCTGACTTTATGTTTGCTTTCTTTTTTTCCTTTTTTTTTTGTACATTGCTTTTATTCTTGGTTCTGTGCATTTTCATCTGTACTGCTACTTTTGGTTTGTTGTAAATATGTTTCAGTGATGGCTGCTTTTATAAGTTTTAGGCTTCTTTGCATGACTCCTTTTTGGGAGAAGAATCACACTAGAGGACTTAGAAATACCTAGAGAGAACATATTTTTTTCGGACATGGATAAGTGAAACTATGGATACCGAATCCGTGGATGCGGGGGTTGAACTGTATTATAATATTATAGTTTACTATTATTTACTTTATTATTTTACTATTATTTTATTAATACACCATTCATAATATGTCATTATTCTCTCAATTGGAATATATTGTGCAAATTACATTCTATTTCTGCATATTACTAAGTAGAAAACAGTTCAAGGTAGCCCTTGTGGAAGCTATTGTAGACCTAAGAAATAATAATGTAGTTTGGGGAGGGTGAAATTAATATCATTGCCTATGGTCTATAAAATAAAAGTGTGTGCCTTCAAGTCATGTACTGATGACTTATGGTGACCCCATGAATGTCATAGGGTTTTCTTAGGCAAGGAATACTCAGACCTCATGTGCCAATGCCTTCCTCTGAAGGCAGTTTACACACAAGTATAATTTCTATTCATAGTATTTGCTGGTTTTTTAAAAAATTCAGGATCTATTTGACCAGATGTGAAAGAGCAACAAAATAAGTGTATGTGAATGGTGAATTATCAAACAATTAACAACATGTTTTTAATGTCAAATAAACAATAGTGTAGGAATGTATATATTCCTACACTATTGTTTATTTGACATTAAAAACATGTTGTTAATTGTTTAGGGAAATGCAACATTTTTGTCCCAGCTAATTCATGTATTGTAGCAAAACAACAATTCTTAAGTACTCAAACTACAAGATTTTCTCAGTCAGAAAAATAACATTTCCACCCACCCACCCAGTCAGTTGAAGTCCGTTTTGCACAGTGGTAATGTGAGGGCCAGTATGCACCTGTTGACTTATGTGTATGGCATAAATACAATTGCTCATTCTACCTAGAGAAGATCCATTGAGTCAACCGCTGAATAGTAATATAAACCCTATTGATTCATTGAGTCGACTCTAACTGGAACTAGCAAGTGGATTTAGGCCACAGTAAGCAATTTGCAGCCATCCAGATGTGCCCAGACAGCAACTCCGATAATCTTTCACCATTGGCTGTACTAGCAATGGTTGATGGGAGTGGTAGTCTAGCAAAATTTGAAAGGCCACAAATTGCTTTCCCCTACTTTAAGCCTATGATATCACAGACAACACATATTCTCTCCACCTCCATCCCATGTCAGTTTTTTTTATTGCATTTTTATATACAATGTTATGTATCTATCTTTTCAAGGTGAAATGTTGTTCTCTTTATTCTTCAAATAAAAACACTTACTTGTGTAGTATTTAAATATTTTGTGGAGAGGGACCAATGGCTACATTTATCCTCCATAGACATCTACTGTAAACATTTCCCATTTCTTCAGTGGTTATATATCACATTGGCCAGCAAGTGAAATGAATATTTACTCTGTGGGGTTTTTTTAATGGAACCTCCCTACAGTAAGACTATCCTCATCCATTCCTTAGATGGAAAGGAAATTTCATTATTTATTCTAAAACAACACTAATGTAGCACTATGAATTAAATAAATGGCTTTTTCTCCTTGTACAATGTAGAAAGGACCAAAAGCAACAACATGAGATCCAGCATATAGATTGTGGATAGTAAAGAGAAAATCCATTTAATAATATCGTTAGGCAAAAACGATCTCCCATTCACTTTTAGAGTGCCCAACAATCTAAAAACATTTAAAAAATAAAATAACCCTAAAATATCAACATCATTTTTATGTGCAGCAAATTAATGGCAGCTTTAAAACAGATCCAATATAGTTAACATTCTAAGGGCCAAGTAAATTAAAAAAAAAAGTCTTCAGCTGTGTGGAGAAAACTCAGAATCAGGTTCCAGACCTTCCTGGAAAAAATAATTCCACAACTGAAGAGCCACAACAACAGCAAGCCATTCCCCCATTAACTCTGGCAGTTCAGTCTCCATAATGACATTGTGGCTTCCTCCTATGATGGACTTGAAACTGACTAACCTCAAGGCAAATACTGTACAGTATATAGGAATTCTTGTCAGTTTTCAGCTACTACCATCTTAAGAATCACATAACATGTGGCCATGCCTTTTCCTCACAACATAACTTTTCCTCTCCACTTTGGTGAGTAAAATGTCATGTGTAAAGTGGTTCAACAAGTCTAGAAATTGAGACTCATTAAGCTCTGTTTAGTTTTAGCTTAAAAAGCAGTCCATTTCTAACCTGTCTGGTTACATGTTTGAAAGCTGTTGAGGACAGGTAGAGAGAACCCACTTTTTAGAAAGAAACCACCATTAAACTGAGAGCGTAAAGCAAAAATGGGGAAACTGTGACCCTCCAGATGGCACTGGATGCCCATCATCTCTCACCATTGATTATACTGGCTAGGGCTGATAGGAGCTATAGTGCAATAACATCTGAAGGACTGCCCTTTGCCCATCCCTGGTGTAAAGTGATTGAATGTGCAAATGCGTTCATGGTCAATGGATCACCATTGACAGAAACCACAAATGCATCTTCCTATGTCATCATCTATGCCTTTGCATTTTGTGCTCATCAAAGTCTTTGAACTCATAGCAAATTGCTAGAGTAGGCCAATCATCTGCCCTTTAAAAGAACTCTATTTATTCATCTACTTGGATCCTACATGGGTTAACAACAGGCTTTCCCTGTTTTTGCATATTTATAATTAAGAAACTACTAGATCTAGGTTGTAAGATTTAAAGCAGGCTCCTGATGTTTTTTAAATAATAATAATAATAATAATAATAATAAAAATTATTTATACCCCGCCCCTCTGCTAAAAACAATTGGGGCGGCTTCCAACAATTAAAACACTACAATACCGACTAAAAGCACCACCCACCCCCACCCTCTCCCATAAAAAGACATTAAACAATATAAAATTAAAACCACCTAACTAAAATCAAGTTAAAAAACAAATATAAACAAAACTATAAAAAGCCCAAGAGACGCAGCTCCTGAGGCCAGGATCTAATCAGGAAAGCCCTGCTGAAAGAGATCCGTCTTAAGTGCCTTTTTAAAGCTACTTAAGCTCGTCATCTGACGGATCTCAGTCATTTATAGTGGGTCCTTGGGTATATGCTGGGGTTTGGTTCCAGGACCCCCATAAATATCAACATCTGTGGATGCTCAAGTCCCATTATATACAATGGTGGAGTCCCTTATATATATAAATGGTCCCTTATATAAAATGTCAAAAAGCAAGGTTTGCTTTTCGGAATCCCCACCCCACCCAATATTTTTGAGCTGTGGTTGGTTGAATTTGTAGATGCAGAATCTTGGATATGTTGGTCAAACTGTACTTACTATGGAATGATTCCATTTATGATCTAATCTTGAAATGAGGAGAAGGAAAGGTGATCTTTTACCACTGACCCATTCCTAAATCACAGGTTTCTGGTTGTGATAATAACCCTGTTTTGTTCCTCCTAAATGTATAAGGCCTAATGTTCATAGCTGTAGGCTTGTTTGTCCAAATACTGACTCTTATGTACGCCCTGTTACAAGACAGCATTTGGGTATACTTTCTGTGCAGAAAGCCTGTATTGCAAAGAAAGAGAGCACACTTGTTCCCTCAAGCACTTCTTCAGAGTATAAAGCATTAAACTGGCAATGACCATGTACAGTTTATATAGAGACCCAGATGTTCTTGGTGTTTCTATGTATTATTCAGTCTATTTTATTTCTTGATTATTGTCCCATTTATTCTATTTCTGGAAATCTTTACATTCCATTAAGAAAAGAGCTGAGGTGCTTTACAGACACGACACGTTTCATATTACACAGACACTCTTAGGAGGCTGGTGCTTGGAGGAAAAGAGACAGGTTTGTTTTGAGACATTTAAAATATTGTTTTAAAAGTTAATGGCTGGCCTTAAAAAGAGAATTCAGTAAACTGTACAGAATCTGGCTATTATATTTAGAATTTGGGATCAAGGAGGAAGCACTGGGGTAGCAGCTTCATTGCAAAGAAATGAGTTCTGAAATACAGTATACAGTAGTGCTTATTATATTGATTTAAAAAAACAATAGATTGAGTACCCTTCAGAAGTGATAGAATCTCGACTTTGTATAGAAAAAGAAAGAGCAAGACGGGGGGGCGGGGAGCGAAAGAGAAAGGAGAGAAAGAAAGGATTATCTCAGTTCTATGCCACTTTTTCAACACACACACACACAAACACACACCGGAAAACAACTAGCACTAGGACCTGCCGGGAGTCTTTGAATCAAGAGGTCCCTTGATTCATTCAATCTCTCCTAGACATACACACACACACACACATACACGCACGCACACACACAAACTGCAACAAGAGGAGGAAAGTCGGCCAGAAGGGCTTTAAAAATTGCAAAGTTTCCATTTGCAGAAGCAATGGGGAAACGTGGCAGGCCGAGGAAGGAATTCAAATGTGAAGATGATGCTGTGGAGCTTGCTGTAGGGCAACAGCAGCAGTACCAGCAGCACCAGCCCCTGCCCCTGGCAGAGAATATGTCCAGGTGCCCGTTCAGTGACATTTTCAACACCAGCAGCGAGGACTCCATGGAGAAGATCAACACTTTCCTACAGAATGTGCAGATTTTGCTGGAAGCAGCCAGCTACCTGGAGCAAATCGAGAAGGAAAACAAAAGTAAGTGGAGTTTTGGTTTTGTTTGGCTCCTTCTTCTGCTGCTGCTGCTCCTTAAAAAAAGAAAAAGAAAAGAGGAGGAGGAAAATAAATCAAACATAAATATATATCCAGAGTCAGGCATGTGCGATGACAACAGAAAATGAAGAAAAGGTGTCTTGAAGATGCAACAAGACAGAGCGAGCCGAGTCGGCTGCCAGATATAGATCAGACTTAAAACTGTTGGTTAGTTTCAACCTTACGACCAGGTCCAGTGGAAATGGGGAAAATATCTTTATTTTATTTATTTTTTTTAAATGCACCATTAGAGATCGCAGTAGTGGGGCTGGCGGCGGGGGGGGGGAAGTGATCCATTTCGGGAAAGATTGCCTTTTGGTCGAAAACAAAAACACCCCCCCAAACACACACACACACACACCGTGTTCTTTTTAAAGTGACCCACAACAATGTCTTTATGTTATTCGATGCGTGTGTTTGTTTGTTTGTTGGTGGCATGTTTTCTCTAGAAATCCAGGATCCCTCCCCCCCTTAAAAATGTGTCAAAAGCAGCGAAGGGAGGGGAGAAAGGGGAAAAAAATAAACAGAGGGGAGGGGGGGAGGAAGAAAACTGAGCAAACTAGGAGATGGTGGGGAGGGGAGGAAGAGGCAGAGAATGCAAAACAAACTTTAGCACTGCTTGGAAGGGGAAACCGAAAATACTTGGGATATTAAAAAAAAAAAGGAAAAGGGAGGGGGAGGCTTGTTTATATTTTTAAACTCTTGCCACCTCGCCAAGCCTCCTCTCCTCTCCCCCCCTCCCCACCAGGCCAGCTTGGGAGAAAGCGATCCCCTCCTCCCCCAGCAGAAAATCCAAAGGAACAAAAGGGGTGGTGGTGCTGGGGAGACTCGATCGAGGCATCCCGATAGGAAGCCCCCCTCCCTTGTTTTGGAAATCTGGCCCCAACACCCCCTCCCTCCCCCCCCCTTGGGCTCGTGTTGCCGTCAGCGAAAAGAATCCTCCGCCGAGAATGGCTGGTTTGCAACGTCTTTGGAGGCAGAGAACAATAACAAGCCGGGGATCCTTTTTCTTTTCTCTCTCTCTCTCCCCCCAACAGCAGTTGTGAAGCTAGTTTAATAACCACGAAGGTCAGGAGGAGAGATGGAGGTGGGGGGGGGAAGAGAGGAAAAGAAAGGCGAGCCGGGCATCTGGGCAGCCCCTGCAGTGTGGGCTTTGCTGGCTAAACATTTCACTTCCTTCGTCTTTTGAGTTGATTGTGTGCTTCCTTCCACCTGGCTGTGTTTGGACTCATCGGATTAAAAAAGAAAATTATTTTTTAAAATTATTATTATTATTTTTTTAAAAAAAAATAGAAAACAGGGCTCTCGCTTCTGTCCCCTGCCATTCTCTCCCCCCCCTCCCACATCCCCCGTGTAAATTTCCATTGCAGTTCGCCTTTGTTGATCGCGTGCTCTGGCTCTCTGGCTTGGCTTTGCAGGGCTTGTTTTTGCAATGAAAGAAGGGGCTCTGGGTATTGTTTCCGGGAGGAGGGCGAAGACTTCTGGAAACCTTCCCCCCCCCATCTCTCCGGCTGTCCTCTCCCCACCCCAGCCGCCCCCCCTCCTCCTCCTCGGCCCCAGTTTCGTAATGGGCGAAGGCAAGGCCTGGGCTGTCTGTCATCAATGGGCATATTTTTAGAAGGAGGCGACGAGGACGACGGAGTGGCTTCCTGGTCAATCCAGTTCCTCCCTGAGTCGCCCCCACCAGACTTTGGAGGGCGACTGAGGAGGAGGAGGATGGGCACCTTCGGTTCACGACACCCCCCACACACACACCTACTAGAGAAAGAATCCAGTTTGAAACTGGGTTATTTGCCCTCGCTCCTTCCTGGGATTGGTCGTTTGGGGGGGGGGACACCAGCCTTCTTTGGCAGAGGAGGCGAAAGACCTTGTCAAACTACACATCCCAAGATTCCATAAGAAGGTCGCCTTGCAAATAATCCGGTTTCAACTTGAATGATTTGTGTTGTGTGTGGATCCCAGTTTTAGCCCCCCATCCGTTTTTATTCCCCCACCCCAGGGAAAGTCACGTAGGCCAAAAGCTCTAAGTAGCCAGGGGAGGAGAGGCTTGTTGTTGTTGTTGCTCTGGCTGAAGTCGCCTCTCCTTCTCTCCTGAGCCACTTGACCAGAGCAGGATTGATAATCAGGTTATACTGGTCACCTCATTTCCATTAAGGCAAGGGTGTGTGTGTGTGTGTGTGTGATCTGGGTCAGCCTTGCCTGTTTTCCTCCCTCCTTCTCTCTCCCCACCCAACCCCCTCGGAGCTCAGGGGGGGAAAGTAAAGGACGAAACCACAGCCAAGTATCCCTTTCCATCCAGAGAATTTTATTTGAACATAATCGTTGGTTCTTCTTTCTCCGCTTTTAACCAACTTCTCCCACTCTCTCTTTACTGTTTTTTTTTTTAAAAAGAGAGATCCAAAGATAATCCAGAAAAAGGCGGATTGCTACCACCCACTCTCCCTCCCTAAACCCAAAGTAAACCTTCACATGATCTCCCCTGCGAAGGACTTTGCAGGAGGAAACACCGCTCTCTGGCATGGGCTAGGGATGCTGGGCTGAGCAGTCCTTTGGCTTGCAGGGGACGATCGGTTTGTTGTCATAGGAGGCTGTCAGTTGAAGGATGATTTCTGAAGTCCCGGTTGAATCAACAAGGACGATTCCCAGTCTAGGAGGACCCTGGATTGTCTCTGCTCCCCTCCAGCCCAATTGACCTGAATGCCCCAGAAGGGGGGGTCTCCCCCAGAAAGGCCTGGACAGAACCCTGCATGCTGATGTAAACAGCAGCAACCCCTTCCATTAATCCCACCGTTTCCATCAGCCAGAATTTTTTTACTTTATTTTTTTGGACGCTCTCCAAGCCCATTTGGGGGAGGGATAAAAATAAGCTTGAGCCATGCCAATATTAACAATGCCTGGATGGAGTCGCCCCATGGATGCCAGTCTCCAGGGGCCCATGGGGATGCCTGCGAGGTTGCCATCTCGCCAGGGTTCGCTCCTGGGAACCGGGGTTTGTTTTTCTCTGTCGCTTCCTTAGAGGGAGAGAAACAGACATTATTTTATTTTCGATTTTTTTTCTGCTTGGATTTTGGACTCCTTTGCAAAAAAAGAGAAAACTGGCAAGCACTGGTTTCTTCTTGTCTGTCTTCGTCACTCCGTGCATTTTTGCAACCACAGCGCTGCACAGAGCCAGGACAACCCAGGCGCCTGCACTTTTTTTCCCGAAAACTTTTTTTCCTTTTCTTTTTTCCCTCCGGGACAACGCAATAGAGCTTTGTGCAACTTTAAACAACAACAAGTCAACAAGGGATGAGGAGCATTTGGACACACACACACACACCGCTCTTCCTCAAAGTTTCTCCCGGGCTCCCGCTGGCGCTGCCTGGGCTGCCCTCGGCTCCGCCTGGCTGGGCGACGGGATCATCAACTGGGGCTCCGCCTCCGCCTCCTCGCGGAGAACCACATGGTTTCCACATGGAGACAAACTCCTCTCTCCCCATTGGCCCAGGCCTAACTCGGAAGGCGTGGCTTGCCCTGGCCCTTTCCGCCAATGGGCTGCGCTCTGGTCCCTATGACGTCACGCGTTGCTGAGCCTGGAGATCAAGGGGCGGGGCTTTCGCCAGCCAGCGACTCTCCTGCTCTGGAGTTGTGCTCGGGTGATGTCATAGTCTCGCCTTAAAGCCACAGCGCTCCTGAATTGTTTTTCTCTTTCCCAGCTTTCCTCCAGGCTGAAGGCTGGGCTGTCAGAAAGAGGGCATTGAATGGGTGCTGAGGCATCCAAGTCCTTTCCTGTTTTTGTGCAGTGAGACGGGGCATGGCAGAGCTCCTTGTCAATTCCTGCGAGATAGCAAAGCAAAGGGTGATCATTTTCCCCCCTCCAAAAAAAATAAAAATCAAATCGGTGCATTGCTTTCCTTTAATCTGTGTAGGCTCAGGCTGTATGCGGAAAAGACATGTGGCCTCATGTTTATTCTTGCACACAAATCCCCCCCATACACACACACACACATTTATATATACAAGGCACCAGTCTCTGTCTCTCCTGTATATATATATATATATATATAGTAAAAAGCAAGTAAGAGAAAAGGGACCTGGGTTTTTGTAACATAAATAAAACTTTTAGTGCTCCATATATATATATATATAGTGTATATACGTGTGTGTGTGTGTGTGTACAGAGAGAAAGAGAGACTGATGCTTTATGGAGCAGTAAATTGATGACAAATAAGAGAAAAAGGGACCTGGGTTTTTGCAACATAAATAAAACTTTTACTGCTCCATATATGTGAGTGTGTGTGTGTGTGTGTGTATATATATATACATATATACACATGTGTATATATATACTGTATATATATGTGTGTGTGTGTGTGTGTGTGTGTGTACATACAGAGAGAGAGAAAGAGAGACTGATGCTTTATGGAGCAGTAAAAATTTTATTTATGTTGCAAACACCCAGGTCCCTTTTTCTCTTACTTGCTTTTTGCTCCAGCAGGATTGATGCCCTTCACGATCTCAGAAAGAGAATCTGGCTCTGTCAAGATTAAAGTTTCCAGCAGGATGTTGGCAGTCTTCCTGCCGCACTTTTCTGTGCTCCTCATTTACTGGCCCCTCCAAAGACTTAGGAACCCAGTGCATTACCGTAAATCTTGGTACGGAGGGGCCGCTGGGATTGGGAGCCAGCCGTCCCTGGTTTACTAGTTGCAGGGCTCTGGAGCGCTGGGAAGCCTGGCTCTGCGAGAGGAAGGGGAGCTTGGAAGGGAAACCGCAGTTTCTTTTGGCTCATTCTTTTTCTTTCATGTCAGTGGCGTTACTTAGCTTGCAAAACATTGCTGCTTTGTTTGGTTATGTGTTTTGTGTGTGTGTGTGTGTGTGTTTGGTGGTGGTGGTTGGGTGGTTTTGTGTTTTTGTTTTTTGTAATATATGTCAACGTGGAGCGCCAGCCGTTCCAGTCTGGTAGGAATTCCGGGTTGCAAATGAGTTGGAGAAAACAAACGTGTGCTTTTTTTTTTTACAGTTGCGAAGAAATGCAAATAGAAATAAGGGGAGGAAAGAAAGGAAAAGCAATCTTGATGTAACACCAGTCTGACCATTATTATCATTTTGCTATTGTTTGCTTGGAAACCCCTGGCTTTCAAAGCTGGTTTTTACCTTCTTTAAAAAAAAAAAAAAAGACACATTGCACCCACCCGGATCATTACATGGTTTAAATATTTATCAATTTCACTTTTCTGGGTGCCTGTTTATCATTCAGGCTGGAACAGAAGAGCTTAGCGACATCTTTCATTTCTGATTCCCATACACCATATGTCAATGCCATTATACAGCAGGGAAGTACTGGAAGGCAACATTTGCATTAATTTTATAAAGCCCAGTACTCTGGCATAATTAACAATAATATCCAGAATCATAACTACATCAATACATTGTGCAGCCAGTTTCATATTAAGCCTTTGGGTATACTTTTTTAAAAATCAACTCATTGATTGCAAGTTAAAGGCCTAGCCTGTTTTGTTTTCTTTTGAAAGGGATCCTCAATTGCAACACAGTTTCATTCATTGTAACTTCACCATGTGTAAGTTCTTGCAGAGCAAAATGGAAGCAACACAAAGCAGGTGAGTTGTGGAGAAAAGAGTATCTGTCTCAGACAAAGAAAAAGGAATGATTGAAGAAGGCTTCAGCCTTAATTGGCTGCAAAAAGAAACATATAAGAATAGTCTTAAGATTATTATAGAGCAGTGGTTCAACCAAGAAAGGGTGCTTTTATCTGCAAAAGTAATTTATTACCTAGATTCTTTGCAAGTTGGTTTGCCAGTGCATCAGTAAGGTCATCTTGACCCCTTTGGAGATTAATTGAAATCATAGCATGATCATATTCCCCCCTCCCCCCAAGATGAAAGTTATTACAATGGTATAATGGTCCACCAAAGCTAGTCTTTGGGTTTTAGAGAATCCGTGGTTGATGAAAAGAGGGGCCAACTCAGTTCACCATGCCTTCTGATCTCTTACCCCTGCCACCAGGCCAGAAATGCAGCATGTTTGGCTTATAATTTCTGCATCAGGACTACAGATAGCTCTCATACATATGAAAATTGAGAGAGGTTCCATGCCCCCTAAATGCAAGTCTTGTAGTCTACACAGTTCCTTTTATGGGCATCTTTATGACCAGTGATATACTTAAGAGAAACATATGAGCCATGAAAGCATTTGTACATAAATAAAACCAAACAAGTGATACTGTTCAAATAAAAGCCACAAAGGAATAGAAGGGAGGGAATCAAGGATTAAAATCACAAGTCTTACAGTGCAAGCCTAGATGTTAACTCATAAGTAAGATCCAATTGTTTTAAACATCTTTTAAAAGAGACCTTTCTCACTTCATTTCACTAGCTAACACACATCTCATTAGCTAACACACATTGGAAACTGCTTAATGCAGGGTAGATGTGTAAACTGCTATAGCTTAAACAATTTGTAAGCCCTTCTGATAGCCTTGTGGCTGAAGAGCAGGGTATAAATAAATAGATAAATGTCAACACATATGGACTAAGAACTCATATACCTGCATGCCCCCACCTTGTGGCAGTTGATGTGGTAGCTATAACATCTGAAACCTGCCTTCCACATGGTTTGGCTTAATTGTGTGCAAATGCTCCAGGACTTTGAGGTACCACTGGTATACATACAGTCAAAGCCCACTATGGATCAGCTTAATGTTTCTAACGTTGCAGACATGTTGCCTAGTATATATATACCTGTAAATCCTAACACCAAATTGTAAGGATTTTCTTAGTTGTCTTTTTTCAAGAAGTGAGAAGTGATTCTCTTCCCCCTGCACATTCTGATGTGTGACAAATACTAGAGGCCTTGTTAAGTGGTAAATTTTCATTACATTTACCATGTGGTAGTTTTATTGTTTGTATCAGTGATCCATGACAGAAGATGACACTAAATGAAGGATGTATTCCCCCACTTTAAAGTGTCTCACAGCCAGAGTTGTCCTGGAACAGTTTTGTCTTCTCTGATTTTTCAAGCATGGTTTTCCAGACCTTAAAAGTTTCTATTCCAAATTTCTGTACTTTAAAAGATTCAAGTATTTGCAGTTACATGAAGTCTTGGAGAAGGCTTTTTATAGTCACAAATCATAGTCACCCCTCTGGTATTATGTTTCTTTGTGGTACAGGATGCTAGTTGTATCTTCAATCTAGATTGCAAGGTATAAACTGAATGTTATTTTATTATTTGTTTTTGGCTTTAATTTTGTTTTTGGCCAGATTACAATGTGTGCATATATGTGAGCACACATACAATGTGTGCAACAGCTGTGGCTGCAATATTCTGTTAATGATAGCAGAAGTCCCACCTAGTTCTGAAGATGCATGTCCAAGCCCATGTGTCTATGCACAATCACCAACTGTGATTTTTAAGAACTGACGACATACATAAAAAAAGCATAAGCGGATAATCTAAAGTAACACACAATGGGCAGCTCCACAAGGTTAATAATAGTGCTATGAAAGATTCAAAGGCTAGCAAACGCTGGCTGTTCACAGGTCTGTACTATTAGTTCTACTCAACCATTGCTCTTCTGCTGTAAACTACAACTGGAATGGCAATTGACTCTTTAGATTATCAAGACTGTTTTTAAAACCACGTGCACCCTGCTGTGATACATCCATAATCAATGAATATGATTTAGGTGCTGTAGGTGGGACAATTTAAATCTCAGCATCCATTCACTACAACAGTTGTGGTGGGTATCATTTTATAAACCTGTTTATATTTTAATTGATCTTCTAGTTAACAATGAAATGCTTTCCCAAGTAGAGATATTTCAAGGCAAAGCAGATATAGCATTGTAACACCATATTATTTTTTGTATTCTATAGTGCTGTTATCCATAATCCACAAAAAAAGCATCTGTTAAACATCCTTTGCCTGATGAAGAAGCCAGTAGATTTTTGAAAGTGTGCATCATGTGTTTTGTAGTTTGGTTGATCAATAAAGGTATCTTTTTTTGTGGATTCTGGAATTTGTTTTGCTACATGGCCAACACTGCTACACTGAAAGTATTTCCTTGTGCTACTGTGACACCATTCAGTAATGCTAATTTCTACAAATAATTTTGTAAAGTCTTTCAGGTCATCACAGTTTTAGCATCAATACTCATGGTACTGACTACAAGATAGATTAAATAGGGCAGATAGATACTGCATAAAAACATTATGGTGTTATACACTATACTTCTCTTTCATTAAAAAACATTTTAGCCAGAAAGGTGTTTTAGTGTTAATTTAAAAAACAGCTTTAAAATACAAATAAATGGGCAATAAAATGACATCCAGCATAGAATTTTAATAAATATGTACTGAACTGTGATCATTTTTACCTAACTGCCCACATCAAAGCATCACACTTTTAAAAACATGGAGGAGTAGGGCTAAAGGCATCATTAGCTGGATTATTCTTCCATTTGTTAGAAAAAAGGCAGAAGAACCATGGGGGAAAACAGGGTGATAATGACTGTATGCTGGTGTTGTGTGGATATTTCCTTAAAAGCAAGTGTAGGAAGTACCCTTTATCCATACACTATAGATGGAACAAGAACAGCCCATAAAAGCAGATGTGTTCCTCTCTGTTTCTGTACTTTAGCATGTATTCAAGAAATGGTACAATTTACCATGTGATAAGTTAGCTGTCCATATTTACTCCATGTGGAGGTCTGTCACGTGGACACAATTTTCATGATTTTTCCTACTACCCACAAATTTAGGCCTCAAGAAGCTCTGAGAAAGGAATTATTTTTAAAAACCCGTTTATGTTGAGTGTTTGGTCAGTGACATTCTGAAGGTGACATCTCAAAGTCATAACAAAAACTCTGATGGCTGTCCCCCCCCCCCCCAGTGAAGTGCATTGTGTTGACCAAAATGTATTTTAAGATTAACTTGCTGTAACATTGAAATAAGGAAAAAAATTGGGAGGGACACAGGGGTTAATGTTAAGATTCAGTGGTCTTCAGTGATTTGTCATGGTCTGTTAGCCATTTTTGTGCAGCTTAGGGGCTACATACATAATAGCGTTGTTTATATTCTTGAAGCAGAAGCCTTTTTTTGCTTTAGTAAACAGATTGTCCAGAAGGAATTGCAAAAGATTTTGTGGTTGGGATCACAAAGCTAGCAATCAAGGCTGACATTACTTGCTCTCTTTCCACTGATGGAAAAGGATAGATAAGTTGTGTATTTCTTTTCTAAATCTCTATCCAACGAACAAGAAAGAAATACACATTCATTTAGGATTGGTTATATTATTTTATACACATATGAACCCACCACTTTTAATATTTACCCGAGTAGTAAGAAACTGCATCAGTGTCAGTAATGCATCAGGAAAAGTATTAACTTTGCATTAATGATACTGGTTTATGTTTAGGCTCTGGCAAATGCAAATACTGTATTCAAACAGGATAGCCCAGAAGAAAGCAGTTCTGCTCAACCATTCTGCTTTAAACTACAACTGGAATGGCAATTGAATCTTTAGATTATCAAGACTACTGCATTTTTAAAACCACGTGCACCCTGCTGTTCATTCTCCTATTTCCTTAATACATAGGGTGCTACAATCATGAGAATTAGCACCCAGTTTCTCTGCTTCCTTTCTTTGCTACATGTCTTCAGTATAATAATAATAATAATAATAATAATAATAATAATAATAATATCTGATCTCAACATAGCCTAAAGACTCGGAAACCAGATGGCAAATAAAAGCAATCTAAAATGTATTATTTTAAATTTCATGATATATAAGCCTCACATGCAATTTGGATGAGGATGAGAGTAGACTTGCTTTCCTGAACATCAGGAGTTGGCAAACCTGATTAAGAAGGCAGATAAATGAAGGGCTTTGAGTGAAAGACAACAGGAATGTGTCTGACGCAGAGGAAGAAGGGCAGGCGGAGCAGGGAGGGGAAAAATTATTGTGCCTCCAGAATCCAGATGTCATGTTTCACTTGCATCATTGACAACCAACATGGAATAAACTTGATGCCTGCCTGCAAAGGTGCTAACCAATCTTCTAGCTGCTTGGCTTTTTGACATGCCCCCAGGAGCATTTTTGAATGTCTTGTTCTTGTGGGAATCACTAGCAGCAAATACTTGACGGGTTTTAAAAATTAAACTTTCATCATATTTTCCATTTCTGTTTGTTCAAGTAATTGAGAATAGACAGGTTAAAAAGTATAATGGCTTCTCTCTCTCAAGATGGTCCCAGCAGATTCCTAAGCACATTCCTGGATACTGCTGAGGAATTGTATGTGTGGGTGAAGAGTCGCAGCAAAAAACCACCCCAATATTATTCCCAGGTTAACATGATATCTGAACAGTTTTGAGAATTAATGTGCAGAGGAACAATAAGTGGTTACTGCTGGTTTCTCATGCCGGAAGCACCTATTAACAAGAAGAGTCCTCTACAGAAAGTGTTTGGTAAAAGGAGCAGGATACATATGAAAAACAACATTAAAATTGGTACTGGTCATCCAGAATATCCAAAATATGAGAGAGCCAGCATGGTGTAGTGGTTTGAGCATTGGACAACTCTGGAAAGAGGTGTCAAATCCCTGCTTGGCCAGAGAAACCCACTGGGTGACCTTAGGCAAGCCACACTCTCTCAG
Organism: Gambelia wislizenii; assembly: GCA_030847615.1. Taxonomy (NCBI): domain Eukaryota; kingdom Metazoa; phylum Chordata; class Lepidosauria; order Squamata; family Crotaphytidae; genus Gambelia; species Gambelia wislizenii. The sequence goes on from JAUMIR010000003.1 coordinate 85,231,905, forward strand.
CCTCAGAGGGATGCAATGGCACTCCCCCCCCCTTTGAACAAATCTTGCCAAGAAAACCCAATAATTGGTTTAGGGTTGCCATAAATTGGAAATGAATTGAAGGCACATAGCAGCATCCAGAATATGGATTTTTCAGGAAGGATATTTGACTGGTATAATGGATTTTGAACAACCTCTGTCCAAGATTTCTCCAAAAAATCTCTGTGGATGACTCATTACAACAGAATATTTCTTCTACTTTTACCTTCAAAGGAATGGTTGCAAAAGGAGTCCCCCATGGGCAATGGTTTTACCAGATTCCCCAAGTCAATTCAAAGTCAATTCAATTTCTCCTTTTTGACCCAGCAGATAAACCCAACAGTCCATTACCTAAATGATCAAGGTGATTAGAAACTATTGACTGCTAGGACCCAGACACAAAAGAAAGGGAGCTGATGGCTGTTTGCTTGTTTGTTTTTTGTAACATTTAATTGCTGCCCAATAACAAAAGTCCTTTGGGTAACTGACAACAAACAGAAAAACAACTAAATACAAAAACAAATCCATATAATCTACAGTAATGTAAAACCAGCAAGTGTGGATACAATCAATACAGCAAAACTGATGATAGCCGCACCAAACATTTTGCAAATCTGAAAGCTTCAAAAAACACTGAAAGGATCTAGAAATGATTAAGGCTCTTGTTGGAAGACACACTGGAACCCACTTCTAAGTAAAAATGAATAGAACTGTATTAAAATAATGTTTAAGATTAGCAAGCCTGGGAAAATAAAAATGTTTTCATTTGGCAGAAGAAGAAAGGAAAAAGGAGAGGAAAGGAAATCCTCTCTGTGAAGGACACACCACAACCAGAATGTTACCACTGAAAAGGCCTGCTCATTAAGATCACTTGCCAAAGAATCTTGCATCCTGTGGCATTACTAAGGCCAGGGTCAGCCCTCCCTCAACGGTGTCACCTGGTGTGGTTCAGCCACTCTGCACCACCACCACCCAGTGCTGCCACGGCAGGCATCTACCATCAATGAGGCAATATATTATCTAGAATACTGTTAACAAGTATATTATTTTAGTTCCCACCTTGTTTTTATTAGTAAAGACATTTGTGCTGAAACAGGTTTTAGAAATACCATACCCTCCAACTATCGTGATCTGGCAGGGACAGCCCTGATTAATCCTCTGCCATCCCAGTTTTCCAGCTGCCTTTGAAATGTGCCAGTTTCTTTCGCCTCATCTCACTTTCCCTCTTTGTCCTGGCTTACTTCGGTTGCTGCAAGCTGAGTTCAAAGAGCAAAAGTTGGTCTCACTCAATTAATTCAGCAGTGAGGAGAAGAGGGGGGGGCAGAATCTTGCCCTTCCCAGTAGGCTTAGGCAAAAGCAAAGTGCTGCAGCCTCTTTCAGCTTGTATGTGCTTCCTCTTTAATAACTTTTGTCATTTTTCACCACATTCTGATGTTGGTTAGCCACACAGGTCCAGATTTTTATCTGTAAAATTCTGGAGTGTATGAAATGCTAGATGTCATTATTGGAACACTCCAGTAATGGTTATATGAAAATATTGCCAAATGAAGTAGTGTAAGCCTGTGGGTAACCATCTATCCTATTGTTTCAAATATGAGGGTTGTATCTCTACCAGCCAGGGACTGGGGAAAGTACTGTAGATAGAATGTATGATCCATAAAGTACGAATGGGGCAGCAGCAGTGGGGAGGCAGTTAACACTGGTGTACAAATAGGGAAAGCTGCTTACTATATGTGGCACAAGAATTGAATTTTCTCAGCACTATGACCAACATTCAGAAGCTGGGTGGAGATGGGAGAGAGAAGTCATACAGAAAATTTGTACATTTGCTTATTGCTATATCACCCCAAACAGATGACATAAGTTCTTTAACTCCTCACAACTCACAGCGCACTACAGTATTTTAAAGAGAGTAAAGACTGAATGGTAACAATTTGTCCAAAGTTATTCAGTGTACCCTTAGTTGTCTTTGCACTTGAAATATGGGTCTGTCTACATAAACACAGTACAGTATCTTTCTTCTCTGTTGCTCTTAGAAAAAAAATTGACCTTTGTTCTACTATGAATTTTAGGATAAAACCCAACGACATACATAGCAATGTTGTAGCATGTTATGCTTTTCCTCAGGGTTCCAGCTAAGCATGATAGTCCATTCTATTTCCACTATCAGTCAGTGGTCTGTCTTCACCAAGCATGCTTAGTCTTCATTAGACTGTTTTGACTTTCTCCCTCATAAAGTTTTTTGTTTCTCTTGGTACTTCTGCAAAGCTTGAGTCCCCCCCCCCTCTGATCCTGAGAACGCCTTCCTCTGGTGTATGAGTAGTAATATTTAATTTGTTTTATTTATATCCCACCCTTCTCCCAAAACTGGGACTCAATGTGACCCTGTCATGGGGTTTTCTTGGCAAGATTTGTTCAGAATGGGTTTGCCTTTGCCTTCCTCTGAGGCTAAGGGAGAGTGACTTGCCCACAGTTACTTAGGGGGTTTACATGGCTAAGCAGGTATTTGAACCCTATCATAGAATCATAGACATGGAAGAGACCACAAGGTCCATCCAGTCTAACCCCCTAACTTGCAGGAATATACAATGAAAGCACTCCTGACAGATGGCCATCCAGCTTCTGTTTAAAAATGTCCAAAGAAGATGACTCCACCACATTCTGAGGCAGTGCATTCCACTGTTGTACAGCCCTTAGCATCAGGAAGTTCTTCCTAATGTTTAGGTGAAATCTCTTTTCCTGTAGTTTGAATCCATTGATCTGTATCCTAGACTCTGGAGCAGCAGAAAACAAGCTTACTCCATCTTCAATATGACATCCTTTCAAGTATTTAAATATGGCTATCATGTCAGCTTTTTAACCTTCTCTTCTCCAGGCTAAACATATCCAGCTCCCTAAGCCACTCCTCATAGTGCATGGCTTCCAAACCTTTCACCATTTTAGTCATCCTCCTCTTGATATGTTCCAGCTTGTCAATATCCTTCTTGAATTGTGGTGCCCAGAACTGGACACAGTACTCCAGGTGAGGTCTGACCAAAGCAGAATAAAGTGATACTGTTGCATCCCTTGATCTAGACATGGTGCTCCTATTGATGTAGCCCAGAATTGCATTGGCTTTTTTAGCTGCCACATCACACTGTTCCATGTTCAGCTTGTGGTCTACTAAAACTCCTAGATCCCTTTCATGTGTACCATTGTCAAGCCATGAGTTATCCATTCCTGGTCTCATAGTGTCCTAATCCAACACTCAAACCACTACACCATGCTGGATTTCATTGGAGGGCCATACCTCCCCCAAAATAAAATTAAAATTGCTCCCAAATGCCATGCTTTAAAATGTGTCCTGTTTCAGAAAAAGGCCTCTCTTGGACCTAAAAACAGCCTGGCAGGCCTGAAACATGTGGAAATGCCCTTATACCCCAAGATGGCATTTAAGGGCAAAAACTTTACTGGGGGGAGCACTTTGCCTACCTTTGTGTTAAACTGTACGGTTATCATTTTTACATTTTCATGGAATGGCCAAACCAAGACGTTTTGCTGCTTAGGGTAAAAGACAAGAGATCTACAGCTTTCATGCTATGTCCCAAAGAATCTTTGTCATTAATAGCAGTGGCTTCTGCCACAGCTGATAAAGGGCGGAGTACTGATTGCACTAATTCTATCTGCTGTCTGAGTCAAAGACCTTGTTTTGCCTAATAGTAGGGACAGGCCTGTGAATATATGAAACGTTTATTTATTTAGAGTATTTACACTATACCCCACTCTTCAGCCACCAAGGCTCACAGAGCAGCTCACAAATTGTTAGCAATAGCACTTACATACGAGAGCAGCCGTACATATCAATGTTTTGAATTCACATTCTTTATTTAAATATCCTTTAATACAAAACAACATCTGATAGGAAATAAATACAACTTTTAAAGTTTCTTATGGTGACAGGATTGAAATCTAGAGAGGGCTCCTGTACCTTTATTGAGAAGAAGGAATTTCAGCAGGTGTTGCTTGTCACAGAACCAGGTAACAAGCAACAATTTCTATACACCCATCAAAGACAGAGGAGTCCAGTTTTCACTCTGCCAGCCTCAACAACCTTATAGGCCTCTGAGATCATGCAGACCTCAACTGCTCCAGCTAGCATCTGCCCCAAATATTATGTATTCCTTTCAGAACTGAAAGCTATCATGGCCTGTTTGCTTTGAGACCTTCTGGGCTTGCCTCAAGAAGATGCAATATACAGCACTGTGCATGGGCATTGAGGTCCCCTGATATTATAGCCATGTAGGTTTACACTGAAATCACAAGCCCCTACATTCTCAACCCACAGCTAACAGGTCAGAGATGCAATAGCTACAATTAATGGGAGGTTTTCACTGTTTTTCATCATAGTAAAATGTAGCTTTTAATATTTTTTTTAAATCAAACCCAGTTTACTGACATTTCTATTTACTGCCAATTTCTCTTTCAGGTGCAAAGACCCCCAGTTTTTTTTAATGGCATGCTCAAATTGCATAAAATAGTATTGCTATTCATACTTAGTTATATTTATAAACATGCCTGTTATGACACATTTTCACAAGCTTTGATTTTAAAAGAGTACGTGAAAATCCCAGTATAGCTTATTTCCCTTTTTCAGGCTTAGGACAACATTTTGTCCAAGGTGATTCTTGGACTTCTTCACCAAGGGCCCATCTAAATGGTGAAAACACTGCTCATGGAATTCGCTGGCAATCCTACCTGTCTAAATGGGATCCAGTGCCAATCCACACTGTTCAGAAGGAGGGGGGCCCAAAATGGCAAAAACAATGGGGTAAAAGCCTCCACAGATTTCCCCGTACTTTAAAAAAAAACCATGAGGGGAGGTGCGCATTCCTGCTTGTTTGGCCTATTGAATGACAGGAAATTCAAAGGAAAGCACAAAGCTGATTGGCCGGGTGAGAGCAGGGGTGGCCGCCATCCAGAATGTGAGGCTTATGTAGACTACTGAGGCCAGAAAAATTGTTTAGATGTGTCACTGCTGCTGTGAGATGCCAATACTGAGGTACTTTGTATTTCCCCCCCTCATGTAGATGGGCCCCAGGACTATTGCTTTTTAGTTCACACCAGGTCCAAGTAATTCTGTTTGGTAAGTGGGGCTTGTGCTTATGAGCAGTTTTCTGTCACACAGGTGCCTTCCAGACACTGTTAAAGATAAAAGAGGGCTTGGCTGCTGAAGTGCTCTTTAATAAAGTGTAAACAATCCCTTTCTTAAAAGGTCAGGTAGCAGAACACAGCCCACTGGTATCTCAGATTCTGAAGGAGATGCAGAATCACACGTATTTAATCCCAAAACTGAACTTGGCACAACATTGCTGCTCATAAGACTCTCTTATTTTCCTTGCAATGTACGTCTTGAGTCTTCTATAATCTGATGTTGTATTTGAGGATTCCAGCTGTCATATTTAGCTGCCCATCTTGTGAAACCATAGGATTCTAACTGTCAAAGATCACGAGACTGTTCAATGAAATATATGAGAAATGTATTGTTTTGAAGCAGGGGCAAAAAGCACATGACCTTCCAAATGTTGTTGGATAGTAGCCCCCAGCATTCCTTAGAACTGGCTATGCTGTCTAATTTTTTGTCCATAGACAGCATAGCCAGTTCTAAGGAATGCTGGGGGCTACTATCCAACAACATTTGGAAGGTCATGTGCTTTTTGCCCCTGCTTCAAAACAATACATTTCTCATATATTTCATCGATATGGGACAGAATCACCCAATTAGGAAATAAAAACATGGTTACAAGACTGTACAAAACTCTATTGGAATGGGAGACAGAGGACAATACCATCAAAGAGGCAATGATAAAATGGGCCCAAAATATAGGTCACCAAATTGAGCTAAGACAATGGGAAAAAATGTGGACGGATAGGATGAAATACACCTTAAGTCAAAACGTCAGAGAAAACGTCTATAAAATGTACTTGAGGTGGCATCACTCCCCTTACAGACTATCAAAAATGTACAAAAGTACGAAAAGTAAATGCTGGAAGTGTGATCACGAAGTTGGTACCTTCTACCATCTTTGGTGGACTTGCGAGGAAGCTGGGAACTATTGGAAAAGAATACAAAAAACAATAAGAGAAATACTAAATGTTAACATCCCACTTAAACCAGAATGTTACCTTCTTGGGATGATAAATGGAGCTTTAGAAAGGGAACATGGTAAAATGATATTTTATATGCTGACGGCTGCTCGAATTGAATATGCAAGAGTATGGAAGTCCAAACAAACCCCAACTATTGAAGAATGGATAATGAAAACACGTGAAATGGTAGAATCAGACAGATTAACGATGTTGTTAAAGGGCAAACCCTTGGGCAAACATTATGAAGACTGGAAAGCCTTTTCCAATTTTTTAAAGGATAAGTGGGGAGACTTGGCAGCAATTAATGTATAAATAAAATCTAATATACTAATACACATTTTCTTTACTTCCTTTCGCAAAAAGGGAGGGGAGAAAAAAGGAGCAATGGAGAGACTAAGCGGGATAAATAGAATTTATTAGCCATCAATAAGCAATGGTAGTAGATGAAAACAATAATATGTGGAATAATACCAATGCCACTTATCTCCCAGAAGTTTTTGGTATGATATACAATGTAACAGATTTAAAGTAGCATGAATATGAGCAACACATAAGAGAAATAATACAAATTTAGCAAAGGTAGCAGATAATTCTAAGAGACAAGAAGGAATGGGGAATTTCAGAGAGACGGAACTAGTTTCGGAAAGGAAGTTGTCTTTTTTTTTTTTTTTTTTGGGGGGGGGGAGGTTTGGGGTCTCTAGTCTTTCTTTCTTTCTTTTTTTTTTCTCTTCTTCTTTTTCTTTCTCTTCTTTTTTCTTTTTTAACTATTCATAATGATATAATATTATAAGATAATAATATAATATTATAAGAAAGGAACAGTGAAAGTCAATAGGATATATATATATATAAAAAGGGGGAGGTGTACACATATATACAAACACAATCTCTCTATATATATGTATATATGTATATGCATTCATACACAAGTATATACATTTCTGATATAAGTAAATACAATTTAATTATTATATGTAATTATTGTATATAAGTAAAGATTTGTGTCATATTAATTGTAATGAGTTGAAGATAATGGCGGTCACTGAACCCATGATACAAGACCTTTATTTCTGTAATTTCTATAATTGGATATTTTATTATGAGGCGTATAATAAAAATTTCTTGTGGAAAAAAAAGAACTGGCTATGCTGGCTAGAGCTACTAGACCCTGCACTCCAACAACATCGGGAGGACCAGAAGATTCCTACCCTTATTTTAAAGGAAATGGAAACCCCATATTGCCATGTTCCAAAAATCCCTATTGGGGCAATAATTTTATCAGGCCAAAGTAAAGGTTGCAAAAATTGCAGGTTTTCAAGATCTCCCTGTCTCTAACCAAAATATATGTGGAGGAGAGGAGACGAAGAGAAGGGAAAAGAGACTGAGTATGTTGAAGTCATGAAGTCTGCATGGTCAAGATCTTAAGATGAGATGTGGAAGGAAGTGGTAGCTTCCTGATTGGCTCTGTCAGGTGCTGTGGTGCTTCCAGGTTGCACTATCTGAAGATCATCCCTATAACTGCTGAGATGAAGGAGAAAAAAAATCAATGGCTGACTCTCTATTACTGCATTATAAATTCCATTTAGTAAATGGAACCAGTCTACACAGGTTCCTTGGTTGGTAGAAAGCAGAAGCAATTGCACTGCCATGGTTCATTGTTAGAGAGGAAGAATCTTTTGGAGATCAAAACTGAAATCTTTAAATACCTTCAAACAAGCCCCAAAACATATACACATCCCTCAGAGACATTACATGTTTATGTAAGCATTACATATTTATCATGTTTAGTGTGTAAATTAGTTAACAACTCTGATTTCCTTAATTCTTGGGAAGCAGTTTCTCATAAAATGGCCCCCATTTCTCAGATGGGGAGCCAAACTGGAAAGAAAATTATTTACCAAGGACTTTTACTGAGCTTATAGAGTTATTCCTTAGCATTATGAAATACCACAGTGTATCTTTAAATCTGTCACTGACACCAGTAAAATTTTGTCTACATTTTCCAGCTTGTTTGAATTTTTAAAACCCTATTTTTGATATTTTTTATCTTCTTTGATCTCATTCCCTTCCTTAAAAATGGTAGGATAACAAATAGTGAGTCTCACTGAATAAATAGGACTTACTTTTGAGTAGACATGTATAGGATTCCATGGGAAACAACCTGACTTTCCACCAAGGTAATATTATATGGGACTTCTTAACTTTCCAAGAGGTTTTAGGCCTGATGAACACAGTTTGGAAAATTTACATTTGGGGACTACAACTCTATGGCCAGTATCCTATGCTGGTCATATGATACTGGAAGTTATAGTAAGAAACTAATGTTTTCCTTCTATTTCTGTTGGGCACCTTAGAATAGGACATAAAGGTACAGTATGTGGCCTTGGTTACCATTACATTGTTGTTGCTAATTTTACAGCCACAACCCTAGAAAGAAATTTTGCACTCAATTCTCAGCATGCTAAAAATGAAGTACTATTTATTAGGCTTGGCCATGAAAAGTGGTACTTTGTACCTTCCCCTTGTGGAGCATCTTGTCCAAGACGAGATTAAGATGGTTGGGACCCTGGAGCAGTTCCAAAAATAGGGTCCTTTTTGGCACATATGTGAGCTATTCTGATAAAAATTAATAAATGCATAAATATTAAATAAAGTGCAAGGTACAATAGAAAGTTGCACAGACATGTTCATTTATAACTAATTTTTCAGCACTGCAACTTCAGAGAGATGAATAGACTGATTCCCCCATGCATTTTTACTCACTTACTTATATAACACACAAAATGTTGATAAAAGAGACACAAGAAAAGGAAGCAAACTACGCCTTTCCTGTTCAGTACTAAGCCACTAGCCTGTGAGGTCCTGGAGATATTGCACCGACTGAGCCATTTATAATCTGGCCATGATCTTGCCATGCTTATCCCTGTGTTCTAAGAGCTAAAAAGAAAGACCAAGCTTTTCAACTACAATTAGATCATTTAAGTGAAGATTGTGGGTTTGTTTGTTTGCTTGTTCACCAAGAGAGTAAATTTCTATAGTGTTCTGACCAGTGCTGGAAGTGTGAAATCTATAAATGGGGATGGCAGCCCCCTAAAGTCCCAAGTTACAGGGTTATAAATGTCAAGTATTTGTTGCACTTATAAACCTCCTCAAAAGAAATCAGGCAGAAGCCCCGTGCAGCCAACACTTTATAGGCATAATGGTGGTGATCATGATGAATAGCCTTCCTCCCTCAGAGGACTTGTTTATTGAAGTGCATGTACACATATGGTTTTACACTGTCCACGCATACACCCCAATGCACATCACAACCATGTGATCTCTACTATGAAAATGGGGTTGGGGAGGGATTGTGTAGTTGGAAACCATATGTATATATAGGCATCCCCCTCAATGCATGGTAATCAGGTATTTTTACAAGACAGCACCAGTGGATAACTTTTCCCTCAAAAGTATCTGCACAATGTTACAATGCTTCATTGGCCTCCCAGCTCTCAAGGTTCCAGTAGTTAGTTTCAGTATTGCTAGCTTCAGTACTAGTACTGTACTGTCCACAGGCCTTTAGTCCAATTTCTGGGCTAACATATACTTGATAGCATTTGAAAATCCAGGAAAAGATATAGTTCAGTGTCACTGAAAGTGGTAGTATGGGGACTGGTGCCAGTCCTCATGCCATAGGCTGCCAGTCTGTTTCCAGGGTGGAAAGAAACAATTCTAGCCAATGGGCACAGATATGGTACTTGTCTTTGTTGCATTAGCAAAGAAATTGCTAGTCCCCCACATCTGATAGCCAGGGGTCTAGCTATTGGGGTGGGGAGGAGAAATGAGGCTATTGCCTCTCAAATAAGAATTCTGTTTGATCAAATGAAATTTTCCTTTAGTCCTCAAATTTCTAGCACTGAAGAGAATAAGAGATTGAAAACTGTTCAATCCTAGCTCATATATTTACTGTGTTCACATTTCCTTGGCAATTTTGTCAGTCCTGTGTCTTTCGATACCTAACCTGCCTTTCTAAATGCTCAACAGAAATTTTAAGTTGCTGCATTTATAGAAATTTGGAGACTGAAAGAAAATTTCACTTGTGGCAGAATTCTTATTTGGGAGCAATACCCTCCCCTTTCTCACCTTCCATAGATACACACCTGCTGATAGCACAAGGAGCCCTAATACAGCTGATTCCTCTTTTCAAGCCTCCATCTTCTCCTAAAATACAGTCAATCAAACTAAGTTTGTTTGTTTGGGTTTTTCTAAGTCACATTCCTGTAGATACAATGTATGTTAAAGAGCAAAGGAAGATATTGCTGAAGATTTTGATGAAAAGCCGAATAAATATCTAATTTATCTGTCTGGAGTCCCAGAATTCAATGATCTATGTTGTGACTTTCTTAGGAGGAGTCGCATGCTTTTCAAACTCTAACATTACCTAATTTGGCATCTATTGACCTTATATTCAATGTGCAACCTAAAATGTGTCTTTAGCTTTGTTAGTAGAAGGAAAACCAACATTTTCTTTACTTTTGAGTTTGACTACAGGCAAAGTGGACTACCTGACAGCTTTCATATTTTAAAAGAGGAAACATCTGCATCTCTTGCTCTATGCAATTGGGTATAGCATCGAGTATGCCATTACTTAATTATGGATGTAATCTGGTGCACACTTGCCAGGGAATAAGCTATTTTGAACATAGTGGGTTTTGCGTCGGAGTAAATATGCATAGGATTGTTATGTACATTTCTAATCTATATTTAGCTATTATTTTATTTGATGTATATGCTGCCTTTCTCCTAGAATGGGACCCAAGGCAGTTCACAACACATAAAAACAATTAAATGCAACAGTTAAATGTGAAAAACAATTAAAATTGTTACATTTTAAAATTATATAAAAACATATAAAAGTTAAAAAACTAAAAACAATAATAATACATCCCCATAAAAGCCTCTGTGCCTACAGCTATGAATTAAAAGCCTGCTGGAATAAAAACATCTTTGTCTGCCGCCGAAAGAAAAGCAGGGAGGGGGCCAGCCTAGCCTCCCGTGAAAGGGAGTTCCAGATGGTGGGAGCAGCCACTGAAAAGGCTCTCTCTTGTGTCCTCACCAAGTGACCCTGTGATGATGGCAGGACCAAGAGAAAGACTTCCCTTGATGAGCTTAAAATTCTGGCAGGTTCATATTGGGAGATACGGGATTTCAAATAGCTTGGACCCAAACTATATAGGGCTTTATAGGTCATGACCAGCACTTTGAATTGTGCCTGGAAACAACTGGTAGCCAGTGAATCTGTTTTAACAAAGGAGTTATACGTTCCCTATAACTGGTCCCAATCAGCATTCTGGCTGCAGCATTCTGGACCCACTGATATTTCCGAACAGTTTCCAAAGGCAGCCCCACGTAGAGGTAGTAGTCCAAACAGGATGTAATCAAGGCATGTGTCACCATGGCCAGATCTGGCATCTCAAGGAATGGGTGCAGCTGGCACACTAGTTTCAGCTGTGCAAATGCACTCCTGGCCACTTCTGAGACCTATTAGCAATTGTAGACATTGGCTTTGCATCATCTGTCCTTCCCCTCTGCTACTTGTGAGTTTTTTGTTTTAACATCTAGCGCACTGAAAAGTTCTGATAACTCAGTAGCTTGCTTGTGGCTTATCATGTGGTCCTAATAGAAGTATGGTTCTACAGTTGCTTTTTTGTTTTGTTGCATTTAGAGGCAGGCCTTGTCCCACACGTTAGATTTCTGAGAAGTAACTACATTTCACATTAACATTCCCAGCCTAAAGACATTTCCTCTGAAGTATGTCCAATTGATTTTGATAGAATTAGTTTTCAAGGTAAATATGCTGAAGGTTGCAGCCTTATTTTATTTCCCGTTGATGCAGTTACAGTATCTGAAAAGTTTATTTCCTTTAAGTACAGATTCTGGGAGTATAGCACTTGGGTGGGCAGAGGAGGTAAACTACTTATGAGGTGCCCATGCCCTCTCACAGGTGCCCATTGGGAAATCTTTGCCACCAACAGTTCTGATCCCCAGTTAAAAATTAAATACTTGGGTAACACTTTAGATGACACCAGAAAGAAGCAATGCACCCCCGCCCCGCCAAATCAGTTTGTCTGCCTATCTGTCTGTCCAGGGGGTCTACCTATCTATGGGTCCATAACTAGCAAAGAGATACATCAGCCCTCAGAGTGGGAGATTTTTATGCAGACAGCTGAGCGGGCAGTTGTAGGCTAAGATATTCCTGTCATGATAAATCTCCAGAAACTGAGATATGGCAGTGCTGGCTCTGAATACACATCACCTAGGATGGATTAACAACAAGCATCCCATCCAGACCAACCATCCCACTACTACTGTCTTTTGTTTAGCAGCACTGCCCCTGCCCCCCATAAAACATGTAGGATCAACATGTCAATATACATGCCAATCCTTAAACCACTTAACTTGGAAGTTAACTCTCACGGTGATCCAGTGGAACTTTAACATGCATAAAGTGGAATTGAAACAGCTGTCCCCCCCCCATTTGTTTTCTTCTTTAACTCCCCCCCTTTTAAAATTACAATAATAATTAACTATAATTTTGTATACAAAGGCATCTTGTAGCCCCGTTGACATCAACAGTTTCCAAGGTGATCCAAGATCCTTTTGTATACTCATAGAGGCTAACAGGGCTGTATCTTGGAACATGACTTCTACAATTTGGTGATGCAGATGTCTCTCTCCTGGCCCACCCCGTATTTGGAAGGCAACTCTATAGACGCACATGCGCGTGGAAGTATGTGCCCCTGAAACCTGTTTTTAAATCCAAATTAAAAACTTCTTTGTTCTCTCAAACTTTTGGAATTTTGGAGTAATGTTTATATCTTTATTATACTTGATAACCTGTACTGATTATTTTGTTTTATTCTGCATTATGTGTATTTTTTTCTTCTTCTCTTAGTTTCTTTTAGTATTGTATTTTAGTATTTTATATTATTGGAATAGTTATGTTTTATTCTGTAACCTTTTGTAAAGTGCCATGTACATTGATGGTGCTATATAAATAAATAAATAAATAATAGGGAGCCCTGGTGGCGCAGTGGTTTAATGCCAGTACTGCAAAGTCACCAAGTTGGAAGTTCAATTCCAGCGGGCTCCAAGGTTCACTCAGCCTTCCATCCTTTCATAAGTCGGTAAAACAAGTTGCAAGTTCGATTCCAGTGGGCTCCAAGGTTCACTCAGCCTTCCATCCTTTCGTAAGTTGGTAAAATGAGTACCCGGCTTGTGGGGGCAATTAGCTAATACACCTTGGAACCTGCTTAATGCAGTGTAGATGTGTAAATAGCTATTGCTTAACAATTTGTAAGCCGCTCTGATAGCCTTTGTGACTGAACAGCAGGGTAGAAATACCTAAATAAAAATTAAAAATAATGCTATCAGAGGGGCTTACTTCTGAGCAGTCATAGGTAGAGATCTGGCTGGTGTAACAGTATCATCACCATCATCTTTATTTCCATCCCACTTTTTCACCAATTTGGAAGTCAAAGCGGTGCACAATAAAAAAAATATATTGTCAAAAATCAGTAAAATGCAAAAGTTAAAAAAGAATTAAGCAACAAAAAAGTTAAAAACAGCCAATTTTAAAAAACACACACAGAGAACACTTAGCAGCTTGAGCCTTCAAATGCAAGCTTTCTACCCACCCATCCCAGTGATCTTGTTGGAAGTTTATTTGCTCCTCAAACTTTGTGTGTGTGTGTCTGATAAATCCTAGCTAGCATCCCAGGTTTTTTTTTTTTCTTTCTTAAAACGGGATGGGCATTCACAACCAATATCCACCGCGTCCCCCAATAAATATATATATTGGGGGGGGGCGGTGGGTATTGATATATATATCACCTCACTCTTTGCTGGTTTCTTTTTTTTTTTCCTTGGGAGGGGGTCTGCGCGCGTGCACAAAAGAGCAAACAGCAGCTGTTGCGTTGCGCGCGCGCGCAACGCAACAGCTGCTGTTTGCTCTTTTGTGCACGCGCGCAGACCCCCCCCAGAAAAAAAAGAAAGCAGGGAGGGGTGGGGGAGCGGAAGCGGGGAAACTACATTTCCCAAGTGGCCCCGGGGCAGAGTCCCCTCCCCCTCCTCCCCATGATTTCGAAGGCGAGGTAAACAAACGGGGCAAGAGGCAGCGCGCGAGAGCCTCGGCTGCAGAAGGCGTCGGAGAGGCAACGGAGCCATCCCGGGGAACGAGAGCTGGGGGTCCGGGGGGGGCAGGGCAGCCTGCAAGTGGGGGGGAGGGAAAGGTGTAGGGGGTCGGGGGGGGGAAGGAGGGAGCAGAAGGATGCAGGGTTAGTGAGTTGGGGGGGACAAGGCTTGGAATAGGCTGTGAGGGGGGATAAAGGTTGGGACTTGGGGTATAAGAGGGGCAGGAGATTCGTGGTGAGGTAGAGGTCTAAGGGGAGAAATAAGGAGGTTTGTGGACAGAGGTGAGGAAAAGAGGCAAGTCATTTTAGAGCCAAGCTGTGGTATAAGAAGAGGTTAGGGTTTAGGAGAAACTGCTGTAGGAGTTAGATGGTGTATGTGTGTCCCCCCCCCCAAAAAAATATCTTTCTTCCCCCCCTTGGTGGACTTTCTGGAAGCAGCCGAGGAGGCGCACCCCGGTTCCTTGCTTGCTCCCCTCTTCTTTTGACAGAAAGTGGAGGAGGACCTGTCTCCCCTCAGGGTGGTGGTGGTGGGGCTGCCCTTGTTGGGAAGAAGAGGCCAGTTGGCAGGAAAGGAAGGGAGAGGCAAACATCCTGTCTTGCCCCGGGTCCAGGGAGGAGGGCTGTGGCCGGCTCTCCGGGCTAGCAGGGCGCCCCCTCCGCCTCCAGGGCTATGGAGCGGGTGGAGATGATCAACATCCAGCGCCTTCTGGAGGCGGCTGAGTACCTGGAGCGCAGAGAGAGAGGTAACCAACTGGCGGTGGGAAGGACTCAGGAGCCAAGTGACCCCCCCTCCCCAGGGAAATCAGGGGGGTGTTTGAGTTGTTCCCTGTGGAAAGTTGAGGATGGTTGGGGAGAGGGTGGGCAGAGGAAGGAAAGGGGGTTCAAGGAGGTTCCTTCGTTGTGGATCTACCTCCCCTCCACATCTAGCAGACCACAACTGTTGGATCTGCTGAGTAGGGAGGATGGGATGTGTAGTCAACAAAGCTGGAAGGTGCTGGGTTCAGGGAAACCGCTGCTGGGAAGGCAAGGTGTCCACTGTGTGTCGAAATCTCTTCTGGGCTTTGATCTGGCAACTCTTGATATAAAATTACAAGCCTTTATCTCCTGTCCTGAAACTACTGGAAATACCCCTCTGACAGGCAGTCCAGGAGCTCTTGCTTCCGATCTCTTGGTTATTTGAATCCCCAAGAGCTCCTTGAAGGTTATTTCAGAACTCCCCAAGCCTATGTTGTCTTTGGGACTCCCAGTTTGCTTCGGTGTTGACTGACCCTTTTCTTCCTGTTTGCTGATGATTTATGCAGAGTGCGAACATGGTTATGCCTCGACCTTCCCTTCCATGCCGACACTTGGACTGCAGGACCCAAAGCCACCACAGAGACTGAGCCGAGCAAGGAAGCATAGCAGCGGAGGTAGCAGTACGGGCACTGCTAACAGGTACAAGTCTTCAGGGAGTCAGAAAGGGGGCTTGCTAGGCCTTAATGGAGAGAATGAGCCAAGTTCTTCATACACCCATTGGGCATGATAAGCTATATTTTACTTGGCATGTCTGCTGAAAAGTTCATTTCCCTTTCCTTTGCAGTCTCACTTCCCCTCAGTCCTTGATAATCTGCAGGCTTGTGCCTTTTAATAGATGTTTCCGACTTGCTATTGGGGGAGCTGGCTCTTTAAATCTAGCTGAGCCAGCTTGCTAGCTGGGTACGTAATGCTTTGCCTTCTGCAGGTTGCCTGTGCCATGCTCCTTTTTATGTAACTTTCATTCTTCATTCTCATGGAGAGCTTTTCTAAATAAGGATGATTTTTCTCTAGAGACATTAACATTCATTTTGACCCTGATTCTATGCATGTTTATTTGGAAATCAGTCTTCACTGTGTTCAATTGAGCTTATATCCAGGTAAGTATGTTAGGAATGAAGCCACAATATTTTCAGTTCTAGACAGCATACAGATCTGGGAACCAAGATCTAGTCATGTTTACTTAAATACCACTAAAATAAATGACTATGAGCTCCATGTTTTATTTTTACAATGTGTTACTTTTGTGTAACATTGTTATGACCATCTGTTTGGTACATTACCTTAGATTCTGATGTGCCACAGAGCCTCAAACTGCATTACCAGTGTGGTGGGACTGGGTTGCTGAGTAGTAAAACCCTGTCTTCCTTTGTTCATATCGTTTCTACTGTGTAGTAGTGATACCAGGCTAATAAACTGATCGGCAGAACATGAATAGAATCAGGAACAACAGAACTCTGCAGTATTTTATAGGATAAAAATAATATTTTGTAGTCTGGGCCAGTGTTTTCTCTAGTAGGCTACATTCATAATTTCGTTTTAGTAACAATATTTTTTTTAAAAAAAATATTCCATTGATTTTACCAAGTATTCTTGAACCACCCTAACCAAATGTACCCCAGAGTGCTGCAGTCACTGCATCTTAAAACAAATGTGTGTGCTGAAAGACACAGTTCCACTAAGGTTCATTGTTGTATCTTAGTTGGCTATTGTTGTGTGCCTGCAATTCATTTCTTACTTTTGGAAACCCTATCATGGATTTTTCTTGGCAAGAATTTTTCAGAGAGTGTTTGTATGGCCTTCTTCTGAGGCAGAGAGAGTATGACGTGCCCAAAGTCACCAAGTGGGTTTCCATGGCCAAGAGAGGATTTGAACCCTAGTCTCCAGAGTCCTAGTCCAACTCCCAAACTACTACACCACACTAGCTCTCTTCCCCTTAGTTGCACCTCAAGCTTATCAAAATTAGCCATATCATTATGTGTTTCTTGTATAGATGCTGTTCTAGTTGAATGACATGTCAGACTAAACAGAACATACAGATTTGCTTGAATGATAGTTTTGCCAGTTTCTATGAAAAGTCACATGAGTTCTGCCTGAGGTTTTTACTTAAATGTTTCAAAGGGCTAGAAACATGATGGATTGGGGCCTTAATCTAAATGGTATAGATGTATTGGAATGTAAATAGTAGCACATAAGTGTTAGAGGAGGTTAGGGATGATGGTGGAAAGACCAGAAGCTAAGGTTGGAAGGAATCAGGTATAAAGGGAAGGATGTGTTTTGATGACAGAGGAAGGGGATGTGTTAAAATGAAGAGATAGGAGCATAGGTGGTTCAAAGTCTGACTGGCAACAGCCCAGTTCAATATGTGCACACACAAAAGTCAGTTCTGTAAATGCAGTGAAACTTAACTCCTGAGTGAGTGAGTGCAGGGTTGCTGCCTTATTTCCTTTGGTCCTCTACAGTGTTCTGTAAGTAAAATTTTGCACAGTGTCTATAAACATAAAAGACTTTGTAGTGTTGGCAAAAAGATTCTGAAGAGGGGAGAAGCCAGGTAGTTCCAGTCTGGTATTGGGATTATTTATATTATTTGCCAGTGCTGAGTTTATTGCCAAACAGTTCTGTTTAGAAGAGCACCTCTCTGTACGTGTGTGTATGCATGCATGTGTGTGAATGGTTGATACAGAAATGTGTAAACAGGTGAGGAGGATTGAATGGAGTTACCCTTACCATTAACCTTAGTAGCATTCATTTGTATCTTTCTGAATCCCTAATAAGGGCTGAATCATATAAAAAGGCACATGGAGTGTTTTTGTTTAAGCAAGAGAGCTTTCATACTGAGGACTGCTTGAGCTGGTATAGTTATTATTTCATTGCTGCTGCTGCTGCTTGGAGGTAAATGTTTCATTTGGCACCATTTTGCTTGTCTGCTGTGAAGGAGTTGTCCTCCTTCTGTGTTTGCATTTTCTACTGAGGATGTAAATATCTTTTTCTGTGTTATTTTCAACATTGCTTGGTTCATTTCCCCCTTCCTTTCCTGATCTCTTTCCTGATCATAGGCTAATGGCAATTGTTGAGTATCAGAGGACTCCCAGCATGGTACCATGTACTTGTTCTGAAACTTTATAAAGAACTGCAAACTAGACAGGCATAAACTGGGTCCCTTTTGCTACTTTTGTACTGACATCTTTCCCATTTCTTCCAACATAGTAAGGAAGGAGATCAGGGTTATTCTGAGGTTTAGGATACAGCATTGTGCTGCCTTATTTATTCTCTCCCAGCCCGGATGTTCTTTGACTCTCTGCCAATGTTTCTGCATAGACTGGGAGGTGAGGAATAGTGTTCCCAGAATCCCTTGGTCTTCCAGCATGACATGGACATGGATGAGGGTAAATGAAACCTCCTTAGTTTTCTTTTCTTTTTTACGATCCTGTGTTCAGTTACTGCAACCATTTTTCACACCAGCTTCTCTCTGATATTAAAAGTAAATTGAGTTAGGAGAAATGCATTAATTGGTTAATGTAATTAACACTTTCCCCCTTTTTTGTCAAAATAGCACTTGAGGTGGCTAATCAGATAACAAACAAGCAAAAGGCATGAAATGAATTTTAAAACCCAATTAAAAACACATGAATAAAGTGAAATACTAGCACCCAACCAGTCAAAGCTCCTCTCAGCAACAAACCCAATGTAAATGCTGAAGGCCTGTCTGAACAAAAAGTATCTAAAGTGATGGAGAACAGGAAGGACTTGGAGATTTGGCTTCATTTGCCAATGTTCACCTTTTATTGTTTTTTTTTTAAAAGAGGACCTACACATGCAGATATATACAGACACTATCACTTCAGATGAAAATTGTGCAGCTTTGAATGGCCATATGTGACTACCCTACTGCATTTTGTCCAACTCTGGGCCTTCTCTTAATAATATAACGAAGGACTGTGTGTCATGTTCCCCATGTGGTGTATGCCATGCTCTGCTTTTACTTGTTCAAATATGTTAGCATATTATAGATTTTTTTTGGTGGTGGTGGTGGAATAAAACTCACAGAAGCATGCTGACTATAGGATTCTGGGAATTTTAGCTTTAGTCCAAAAAAAAAAAAAACTGGCAAGAATTATAGTCCAAAAACCTAACTTTTGCAACCTCTATAAGATACTGATTGGCAGGGTTGCTTACTGCAGTAAGGTTGTGAACCAGTTATGAAAAAAGTCTGTAGGGTTTGATGAATTAGAGACAGTAGTCTTATTTTGGTGCAATAAAGTATTTGTAGTTTCTGCACATGAGGAAAAAGACAGGAAGTGTATATACAGTAGCTCCGCTCCCCATCTGTACCCATTTTCCTTGCCTTGCAGCTATAGACTGTCTGTAGGAGAGAGCCTCCTTCCCCTTCCCTGTGATCCCACATGGAGGCTGCATGCTTTAAAAACACCTGAATAGGTCTAAAATCTTGTAGTCTCCTAGAGCATTTCATGTGGAACACTACACTTGTAGGTCATTTACACTGTAACGGTTCCCCTGGGTACAGCTTTTCCTGTGTCCTTTATTGGCAATAGCTGAACCTGCTGAATAACCTCAAGGCTAAGTACCTGTAGCACAACCTTCCCCAATCTTATGCCATCCAGATGTATTGTGGGATTATGGGAGTTGTAGTTCAAAATATCTGGAAGGTATTAAGTGGGGAAGGCTGCTACTGTGCAAGTAGGTGATTGCCATTCAGACTACAAGGAGGATTCCCAATGGTTGCAAGAATATTAGGTTCCTTCTACAAAAGGAACACGGTTATTGTCTGGCTGCTATGTGTACACATAAATCCTAGGTATAGAGACTTAGACTCTTTGCTGCAATGTCCTCTGCATGTTTTTAGGATCTGTAGGTTTTATATATACTTTACCACCACCTGTATTGTGTGTGCTTCTTGTTTTCATGCTTACTCATGATGGATTGGGGTTGGTAATGGATTTTTCTTCTTTCTAAACAGATGCAATTTTGTCTTATTAATAGTTTATTTGCCTAGTAATTACTTTTTTAGGCACGTACACCAAAGCTATGCTTCACCAAGTCCTACTCCTGCACAGCCCTTAATTGTTTCAATAGGACTTGTGTGGGAGTCAAGTCTGGGGGACTGCAGTCTCGGTGGCTCTTCCATAGCCAAAGCATTATTGCATGAACAGGAAATCAAGAAAACCACATGCATGAGAACTCATGCTTTTCCCAACATATAATCAGGTTAATGAAGTTAAAATGGGCTGTTGTGTAAGCCAACAATCTAACTGGGTTCATGAAAGGACACAACAAATTGAGGATAAGAGCACTGGCGGCTATTAGTAGGCAGGGTCAGGAGGTGCAGCTTCGTGCCCAGCTTATGCAGGAAAGTAAAAGCAAACTGTTTGGAGGGACTTGCTCTGTAACAAACTTGTGACACCTTGTTCAGTTCCTTTGGAACATCTCATGTGAGCTCTCATCACTGATGGGATCCTGTGTTGCTTAGTGCATGAAGCTATGATACTTTGGCCCTATATAGGCATGACTATTTATATTCCAACTATATCATTCTAAAAAAAATAAAATAAAACAGAAGATATTTGTAGTGATTGTGTGCCCAAAGAATACATTTTTAAAGGTCTGAAAGCAAAGTAGACCCGGGGAAGATGTAACTTTTCTGATTTTTTGTGAGTGTTAGGAGAAACTCATATGTTCTTCAGTGCCCTCTTTCCTCTCTCTCTGGCTGCTTTTTCTTCTTGTTGTTCTACTACCCTCCAGAATTCTAGCATACTTTCTCAGCTCTTTCTGTAACAAGTTATTCTGAAAGGTACATAATTGCAGATGTTGCCCTCAGAACCAGTGATCCAATATTGAGAATATTTATGCAAATATAATGTTTCAGAATGCAGAATTTGGGTGCTGTTTAGAGTCTTCTATAAGTATCTGGCAGTGAAGCTACACTGAACATACTGGGGTTTGTTTCGGAGCATAAGTGCATGGGATCATGCTGGGACTTTGGGGCAATCATTCCCTTCCTTGTCCTGACCTACTTCATAAAGTTGATGTGAACATACAGTGAGGAGGAAAGACTATAAATGAGCTGATTTGAGGAAAGGCTATAAACACAAATAAAATGTACCAATACATTCATAGAAATTCCTTGACCACAGTAGATACCACATTGGTCTGTAAGAGAGAAGTGCTAACCATCAAGAGAATAAATTTTTTGATAGGCGGATAGACTATGCTATGTTCAATGTTATGTAGGCTCTAGGAAATTTGTCAGATATTATGATATGCTGCAGAAGGATCTATATTGGTATACATGTTTATATATGTTTATTGCATGAAAAAGCTTACTGAGGAATAAAGCAGTGTATACGTAAGTGTGTTCAAGCAAAAATACTTGTAATATCAGCAGCAGGAGGAGGAGCATTGCTGCACTGACAAATATAAATCCTCCCATACTTACTTATGAATCAGTTGCTGAAGGCAATGCCTGACATCACTTTTTCTGAGAATGTATCTGGAATAATGTAGACTAGAAGACTTTTCCATGTCTGCTGATACATGTAAAGTTCATTCTAATTCACATATTTCCAGGCATACTGTCATGGATGTTCAGGGCATAATTTTGAGTAATTTGAAATAGCTATGAGTCAAAATGGGAGGTGAGAGGTAGATTTCATGTGTAACAACCCACTCTTGTAGAAATTTTTCATGCCTCTCTGTGAAAAGGTATAAAATTGTTTTGTTAGGCAATGGTTATCAGGCAGTAGTAGAGGGAATGGAACCTTATTGCCAAGGTTGATGTTCCGCTGACCCAATTTGGCTGCATCCAGGTGTTTTCCTAGGGAAGCATATTGCAGAAAGTGCGGGATGAGTCCTTCCTGAATCTTCGTTTGCAAAGAAAAGTCAGAGAGAGAGAGAGAGAGAGAGAGAGAGAGATGACTGCCCATATGAATATACATCCCCCTGAAAGTAATGCAGTGTGGACAAATGATTCTTGCACTGGAATGCATGTTCTGACCTGGCTTGTCATGTGCAACAAGACCGAGAATTAGGGCAAAAGCTTCATTCATTCATGCAGCCAATGAAACTGCAGAGTGCTGCAGGATGGGGACCATCATCCTGATTGTTTGGGATATAAGCCTGTTGCCCTTCTTTCTTTCAGGTTCTTTGGAGTGAGAGTGTTTGTCTTTCATGAAGTCATTGTATATTTTTACTTGGGGCTATGACATTGTTCTGTTCATGATCCCTGATTGGCTGGACTTTCAGCAGTTTGGGAGCCCTTTTTCATTTTATAATGGGATGTAAGGAGTAGAAGAAGGGTGAAACAGTGTGTGTGTGAGCACCTGTTAAATAGTGGGAAAAGAGGGGTGTATTGGAAATCCTTTTGCCTACTCCCCAACAGCTGTGTTTGCATTGCATCATTTGCACAGTGTTAGCTTTAAATGCAGTGAAGCATTTGCACAATTCAGACCCAGATGTCCATTGTCTCCTGTGTTCTAATACAGTAGCTTCAAGCTATAGGCACTGGAATATTTCCATGCTGGTCTGCCCTTTTTAGAAAGAAAACTGGCAAGACTCTTGAGTGCAACTTCAGCTCATTGTATGGAGCAGTGATGATGTTACACAAATAGTTACTTCACACCATGGGATAATTTGAATACGTATATGTAGCCTGATCTAATGCAGGTTTACTCCAAAGTAAATCTCACTGTTTTAGTTGGACTAACTCCCATGTAAGTGAACAATAGATTGTTGTCTTGGTTAATCTGATTTATTGTTGCCATTTGTATCCTGTCTTTGGATCAAATAGGTTCACAAGTGGTTTACAAAATAATCTTAAAACAGCAACAAAATACCAAACAAAAAGCAATAATCTATTAGAATACAGTTACATAAAACAGCACATAAAACAGCAGCATTTTGTTGTTCTTTAAAAGCCTTGATGATTTTATCTGGTTTGGCTTTATTTCAAAGAATTGTTTAAAAGCAGGCACCGGTTGAAAACAAAGCCCTGATCCTGCCAGTGTTCTTATGAATTAGGCCATTGGAGCTTCTCTCTGGGATGTTGAGAGTTTGCACAACTTACCTTGATAGTTGTGTTTTGTTTTTTATTGTTATGAGTTGAGGCATATGGACAATAAGTATCAAAGGATTTCTCCAAAAATTGTTAAAAAAATTATTAGTAGGGAATGTTATAATGGATTGTTAGCTTTTTGTTTTTGACTGGTCAGAAGCAAAGACTATGCTGATTTCTTAACTAAATTCCCAAACTTACTTTTTAAAACAAATACAGTCAAAAAGCTATTGGGGGGGGGCGGTTTGACAGAAACATCCAATCTTTCTCTGTTCTTTGCCTGTTTCAGGTGTGAATATTGATTATAACTTCTTTTGATTGTTTGTTCTATCACTTAATATAATTTAATTTAATACAACTTGCTGAGAATGCTATTGAATCATGTTTAGGAGGGCCTAAAAACACCTTATAACTCTAACCACTTGAGTTCAAATAAAGTAGAATTGTGATTCATGAACATCTAAGTGACTGGGTTTCTCTGTAGTAAACAGACTTGGGGCCCAATCCTTTTCGGCTTATTACTTCTGTGTATAATTCCTGGTCATTTCAGTGCGTGTGCATGACCCACAACTAACAGAACTGCAAATTCATTGCAATGTAAATACAAGTTGCCTAAATCCAGGAAGTGTAAACTATGATTGGATCCAAGGATATGTTTGCAAGTATGTATCTATGCAGGCATGCTTGGTATTTGTGAACCCTGTTCTGTGCAACATGACTGGGTTCATTATATATCCTTGGGTGCTGAGAGGCAAAGGAGACACTATACTGTATTTGAATATCACTGAAGCGCTACTGAATTTATGGCACTGATATACCTCCAACCTTCTGGGACTGCATGCAGTGCAGAATTTGGAAATGTTGCTTAAAAAAAAATTCCAGAACTCTCCCAGCCAGCATGGCCATTTAGAAAAAAGTTATGCTTTTAAGCTCTGGTATAATGAAAGTAAAATGCCATTCTGTACTGAGCCATTCCTGATTTTAGAAATGCATCTTTTGCCTCTGCCTCTTTCTGCTATGACAACTTCGGAGGGCTGAAGGCCTCTTAAATTCTTTGGCCAAGCTGATGTTTTTACACTGTGCAGTCCACAAAAATATGGATATCGTTCCAGATCTCATAATGTCTAGCACATGCAAATATTTGTGGATTGAAAGGGTTTAAGTGTAAGAGGCAGATGTGTGTTCAACACAAAATACCTGTTCTGCTTGAACTTTTATTCCAGATCCCTGTGGCAAAGGCAGAGTCTTACAATGGGTGATGCTTCTTGACAGAACTAGGCTGCTTACTTCTGCCTGTATATTGTTCTTCCTCTTGGCCAAGAAAATAGGAGTGGTGTATATTGTGGAAATACATCTTGGCACAGTTCACTGCTTTCTAATCCAAATGAAAGGCAGCTTGAAAGTGCTCAGATTTCAGCTGCTGCTCAACCAGATGGGCTGAGTATTTTGGTTGTGCAGCAAGATGACTGCATCTTTCTGTTATTCCAGCATAGACTTGACTGCTTTTCAACCAAGGTCCTCTGGAGAACTGGTCAATAGATGATCTGGTCAAAATCCACCGTTTGGGAAAAACATGGGAACAGGCAGTATTGTATGGGGGGGTTATACTGTCAGGCTAGGATCAGGGAGATCCAGACTCACGTGCTCACTCAGTCTGTGTTCTAGCTGACATTGGCCCAGTCAGTGTTTTTCAGCTTAACCCTGTATGAGTGCCTTGAACTCCAAGTGATCTAAAATGACCTCCTCTAAGGTGTGTGTGTGTATGTATAATTTTAAAACATACAAATAGTTACGCTACACCCAATCAACATACATAAACAAAACAAAGAAAAAGGAAAAGAGCCAAACAGGAAAAGAGAAAAGCATACATAATCCCTTAATAACTTTAAGATTGAACTAACCACACAAAACAGAGAAACTAAATTAGAAGCTAACTAAAACACTAAACTAACTAAAACAAATGAACTCTGACCCCACTTTCCAAACTATAATATAAAAGAAATATAAAAGCTTATTTATAAACATTCTTATTCTTTATTACAGATTTACTTATTTTATTTGCTAGAATTACTGATAATGAGATTGTTACATCATTGATTGCCCTTTAAGATCTTATAATTCGAGGCAGCACAGCTTTCCGGGATGTCTGAAAGCAGCCTGATATTCCTATCAGGTTGATTACAGGAGGCTGGCTGCAGGAGCCACCCTTCGTTATCAGAAATGGACTTCATATTATTTCTTAGAAAAGTGAACATTGCTGTTGCTAGGCTTCCTGGCCAGAGCTAGTGATTGGTTGTTTAGCTTCATGCCTGCTACATAGGGAAAGTAGTCTCTCTTTCATCGGACCTGACTTAATGTGTATGAATCTTATTGCTTTTTGTTGTTGGTGCTGCTGTTGCTGTTTTGTTATGTGCCTTCAAGTTGACTCCAACTTATGGCAACCATCTCTGAGGTTGTTTTTTTTTGCAAGATTTATTCAGACAAGGTTTGCCATTGCATTGAAACTTGCCTAAGGTTACCCACTGGGTTTCCATGGCTGAGCAGAGATTCAAACCCTGGTCTCCTGGAATCTCAGTCCGTTACTCAAACCACTGCAACATCCTGGCTGGAAAGGATATGCAGATCATCTAGTCCAGTGATTCCCAAACTTTGGTCCCCCAGATGTTTTGGACTTCAGCTCCTAGAATTCCTGGATTTTGGCCAAGCTGGCTGGGACTTATGGGAGCTGAAGTCCAAAACACCTGGAAGACCAAAGTTTGGGAACCATTAATGTAGTCCAACAAATACTGGAGGATTGTTAACCAAATGTTCCTAGTAGACTAGCTTCTGTATTTAAAGACTACTGTCCTTGCTCATTTTAGGCTGAGAATACACAGCAGAAAGGCACACAATACTCTTTATCCTAAGATATATCAGGGGCATTTCCCTTTATAAGGAAAATCCAGATAGCTCAAAGAAGCTACACAAGATGAAGGAAATCCACCACTGGTCTAACTCTGCAAAGGTTTTTGTATCTACTTTAAATGTTGATCTTTACATTCTGAGTGGGAAATAAAATTACTAAATAAAGTTACTGCTACAGCCTAGAACTCTTAAATATGGCTCAGATCTCTCTATACTTGAATCCCAAACATCTGATTCTGGCGTGTAGGGCATAAATCCTCCCGCTTCTTCCAAAGCCAACCCAGCACTTGTGGATATTGGCCCATGGTATATCTTGCTGCCAAAGCTTAATAGATGGTGTCACGGGGAAGTACAATAGATTTACTAGCCATTACATTGTGGCCACCATATTCAGAACTGTTCTGGTAAATAATATAATGAACTGATCAAGATCAATAATGTAAATTATTTATACTTCTCAGGCTCATGGGTGAGAAGAGCCACGATAAGAGCCTGAAGAGCGGGGTATAAATACCTAAATAAATAAAAATAAATAAAAAATGGCTCACTTTGGATACCAGGCCAGCTGTGTTGTCAGTCTTCAACCTTGCTTCTTTGTTTGGTTTTTGGGCACTGAGACCTTTTTGGATATTCTCTTCCTGTTGTATTAGGATTCCTTACCGCAGTATTTTAACATTAGTCCTCATTGCTTTCAGTTTCTGACAAGGAATACTCAGAAGGACAAAAAATTTTTTTATCATGCAGTATATTTTGGAAGAGATACATGTATCCCTCTATGTGGTGGACACTGTGGTCACGCTGAAAGTGAATACTGTACTGTGGTTCTGTCCAGGCAAACAGGGAAATTGCTCCATCACATTACATGGAAAGAAGGAAGGAGGTCTGATTTTAATAAAAGAGAGGAGTGCAGACTCCTTGGTAACAATGAAAGGTGATGAGTTCAGAATCCTCATCTTGCCCAGAGCTCACCTTCCACTGGCTCCTCTACCTGAGAAACCTTCTTCATCAGCTGACCTCTAATCCCAGGACTGAGCTTGATTGGGGTCAAAGCATTTGGAGAAGAGCTCCAAGGGGCAAGAAGCAGGCATGGTCCCCCTCATACCTGTGCTGGGAAAATCAAATTCCTCCCTCTTCCCATATGATTTGTGTTTAAATACACAAAACAGTCATCATCTTGTTTGGGCATGGTTCCAGTTTTTAAGAGGGTGATATAATGGTTAGAAAGCTGGGTTAGGAGACCTGGATTTTAAGCCCAACTCATCTATGAAGAGATTATTGCAAGATCAACTCTACCTAATCTAAAGCTATGAAGCGTGTCACATAACCTTCCTGACTTAAACTGCAATACTTGAATATTTTTAGGGGGTTATGTATTTATGGGTAGGTTTCTCTGAGGCTGAAGTAGAGGATACACATAATTAGTGTAGAATACATGGACATTTGTTCTGCCTACGTTCAAGTTAGCCACCTTGAAACTTTACAAGAGCTGGTCAATAAGGTTGCAACTCTCTCCAGATTCAGATCTGCCCAGCTGCTCCTTGTCCTACTCTGATTTTTAGATCAATTTTTAGCTTTCTCTGTCTGAAGGCACATAATGAACCAGTCTCGCTGAATGGCCCTTTAAGAACTGATTTTTTTAAAAAAATTCGAACAGGCCTTCTATACTATGCTGGACTTTTCCATTTTTAATGGTTTATGTTTTTAACTGGTTTCAATTTTATGACAGTTTAATTGCTTTTTAACTTTTGTATGCTGTGAATTCTTACCTATGTTTTTTTTCTAACTGTTATAAGCTGTCGTGACTCCCAAACTATGAAAATGGGGGATATAAATAAATATTATGATGACACGGATGATGACAATGACAATGCCGATGACTTGGGACCCATCTACATGAGGGGGGGAAATGGAGTACTTCATAGTAATAGCATTTCACAGCAGCAGTGACATGTCAATGTTTTGTTTTGTTTTTTGCCTCAGAAGCCCCCATAAGCCTTGCATTCCAGATGGTGGACACAAGTGATTTACTCACGTTAGGCCTTCGCCACTGCCAATTTTTTTTTTTTTAAAAGGTTGTCCAAGGTGTGCTGGAGCAATATAGTGATTTTCCAATTTAACAGGAAAGCAAAACAAAAAATAACCACCCCGTTTTCTTAGCGATTGTTTGCTAAAGCAAAAATACAACATAGCAGCAGCAGGCGTTTGCCCTGTTAGCAATCCCCATCCCCACTCTTTTCCGGGGCAATAAGCTTTGTGCTTTCCTTCGAATTGCTTGTCGTTAGATTCTCCTAATGAGTAGGAATGCACACCCCCCCTGCTTGTTTTTGTCATTTTGGGCCCCCTTCCTTATGAATAGTGTGGATTTATGCGGGGTCTCATTTAGACAGGTAGGATGCCCAGTAAATTCCATGTGGGTTTTTTTGACCATATAGTGCAGGGGTGGCAACTACCAGGGCTTGGAAGGCTGCACTGGCTTCCATGGCAACAAGACCACACACTCTCACCCCTTATATTTAAGCTTTATTTGAAATTTCCCCTGTACACTTCAACATGTTTTTGGCCTTCACTGGGCTGTTTTAGTACAGGAGATCTCCCCACTTTTTTTTTGTTTGTTTGTTTTTTTGTAAGTGGTAAGTAAACAAGAAGTCAATTTTTTAAATAAAAAATATAGGGAATGTTGAGGAACATCACATGGACATTTTTTTAAAAACCCCTGCTAGTCTAGACAGTGCTCAGACAGAGACTGCCTGGGAACCCTGTATGGACTGCCTCAGATTCCATCATAGAAGAAAATCAGGATATAAACATAATAATAATAATAATACAGTGATTCCTGGGAAGTAGCCATTTATGACTATGGATATTTAAATAATTTAACATAGGCTGCTGACCCTGAAGAGCCCAGCACTCTGAAATTAAGCAAAGAAACACAGTTGGAGACTAAGATTATATTAACTCAAATTTCTTGTAATCTTTCTACCTGAAATGTGAACATGGTGAACAAGTTGGGGGCACTGCTAAGAAAGTGGATTATTTTAAAGTGTAAGCTGAATTTAAATGATCAGTTTTTACATGGAAAATATTACATTCTTATAAAGCTACCTGCTGCAGTAGCTTTTAAAATGAACCACGATGTAATGTGGTCACTGCTTTCTATATCTTTGATAATGCCATCTCTTTTTCATCAGTATGAACAGAGTCCTTAGTTTATAATCATTTTTTAAGAATAGCTATATTATTTTAAAGATGTAGGCCAGATGTCCTGCTCACCTTCTTGGACTTGTGGCAACGCTTCAAGTTTTTACAAATAGTCATGCAAACCACCATAAACTGTTACCTTGAGGGCCTGCCTATTCACAGTAGGTAAGCCATGTGTCCAAGAAACAAATTTATAGCCTGGACTATGTTGGCTATTCCACATGTTTGGCCCTTCATACCACAATAAAATGCTTATTTCCCAGGGGAAAAAACAAACTGGTGGTGTTCAGAGAAACGCATTATTCCTTCTTTCTATTTACAGAAGCAAGGCATGTCCAAAAGACACACAAAATACTCCCGCCCCATATTCAGGGAAGCTGCAACTCAAAAAATGAGACAAGATATTCTAGTCTACAAAGAAAATAAGATCACAGGCAATGTGCATATACACATACAGCCAAAGGAAAGACCCCCTTCCAAGCAGCATCTCCAAATACAAACAAAATCTCAGGCAAAACACAGACACCAAAACATCAACATCCCTGCTCTAAATCCCCACCACAGGAAACATGACACACCATCCCCAGCATACAAAAGGAATCTTGGGCAACCCTCCCAACACACTGAACCATAGAGACCTAGAAAAAGCAACAGAACATTCTCAATCTGCTCCTCTTCCAGTTTACCAAATAGCAGTGGGATTCCCTTTCCATTTCCCTTTCATTAAAAAAAAAAAGTAGGCAGAGGCGAAACACTGGCTTTCTTCTGGCTGCCGTCCCTCCCTTGATTATCTTTCCTTTCTTTGAGGAGGAATAAAGGCTGCAAAAGAGTACATTTCTCATTTAACAGATGAAAACCAGGACATGTGAGGCCAGCCAACATCAGAGTGTGGTCAAGATGGCAAAAGTTATTAATGAGAAAGACCACAAGCTAGGAAAGGCTGCAGCAGTTTTTTTGTTTTTGCCTGAGCCTACTGGGAAGGGCAAGTTGCTTTCCATCCTGCTGAGGTAATTGTGTACAAACTACTTTTGTATTTTGGACTCAGTTTGCACCAATTGAAGTAAGTTGAGGACAAAGGGGTGAAGTGGGAGGAAGAGAGAGAAACTAGGATGTTTTTTAAAGCAGCTGAAAAAGTGGGACAACAGAGGATTAATTGGACTGTCCCTGCCAAATCAGGACAGTTGGAGGGTATGAAAAACCTACAAATCCCCTAACTCATAGGAGCAAGGGGCCCCTGTGTGCATGGCGGGGCGTATGTGGAGATGCAGGTGTACCCGTTGGCTAAATTAAAGCACAAAGCCTTCCCTAGGCTTTAGTTCTAAAATACAAGATATGTGAGGGGTAAAAGTAGAGGCAGGAGGCTAGTTTGATAATACCAGCACTGCAAACCAAATTAATTTACTGCAATGTCTAGTGAGAAAGCAGATCTAACTTAGGGAAGCCACATGAAAATGTCATCATCACAACAACAACAAAAACTTTTGGTATACTGCCCTTCTCTCCCCAATTGTATCATTTCTTGTGGGTAATGTAGTGTTTTGCTCTTGTGGATAGTAAGTTTGTATGCAGATTTACAGTTTATAAACCAACAAACAACTGCAGTTGAGGCAATACCTGTTAATGCTGGGCAGGGCTCAACCTGCCTGCATTCTGGATGATGCTCAGACAGTGAAACTGTTGATCTTTCTGCAGATATCGGAGAAAAAATTCTGGGTTTTTAGATTTGTACAAACCCTTCAAGTCTTTTCCCCCAGCCATTGTTAACTCTTAATGATAGAAGGCGGTATTTCAATTAATGTCCTCAATGCTGATGGATGTAAAAGTTACTTTTTAATGTCTCATTCCACAGTTGTGTTTTTATATACGGTATCATTCCACAGTGCTTGTATTTATAACAGAATTTGAACTTTTCTTTCTGGCAAGCCAGATCAGCAAAAAGATGTTTTTTTTAAAAAAAGTTAATGTCTTGTGACAAGAATTCTAGCTATTTATTTACTTAAGGATTTTTATACTACTTTACTATATAGCCTACTGAGTGGAAGAAAAACAGTGAACACAAAAACATGTCTCTCTGGCTTTTCTTCGCAAACGAAGATTCAGGAAGGACTCATCCCGCGCCTTCTGCAAGCGCGCTGATGACTAAAAAGGCCAATCCGAGATAAACAAGTCCGGTTGCAAAAAGCGCAGCAGAAGGTCTCCTTGGGTGATGTTTTTGGGTTGTGATTCTTTCTGCGTTGTCGTTTCTCTTCAAGACTTGTTCGTCGTGAGTTCTCAAATAAGGCTGCAGCATTGTGGATATTGCGTCTCCATGCCTCCCGTCAACCTGAAGAAAACAGAAGTTCTTTACCAGCCTGCACCACAGGACGAACACCACCATCCCCACATTGCCGTCGGCAAATCAGTGCTCAAGTCCGTTCAGCAGTTCACCTACCTGGGAAGCATCATCTCCTCAGATGCCAAGATTGACAAAGAGATCGATCACAGATTAGCAAAGGCATATAGTGCATTTGGAAGACTTCACAAAAGAGTCTGGAGCAATAAACACCTGAGGCAAAGCACAAAAATCAGTGTGTATAGAGCCATCGTACTGTCTATCCTCCTTTATGGATCTGAAACATGGGTTACCTATCGCCACCACCTACGACTCCTCGAGCGCTTTCATCAGCGCTGTCTACGCACAATCCTAAATATACACTGGACTGACTATGTGACGAATGTTGCTGTCCTTGAACAAGCAGAGATCACCAGCATTGAGGCCATGATATTGAGAACACAGCTGCGCTGGGCAGGGCACGTTTCTAGGATGGAGGACCATCGCCTCCCAAAAATACTACTCTACAGTGAACTCGCCACGGGTCAGCGTAAGAGGGGCGCTCCAAAAAAGCGATACAAAGACAAAAACATGTAAGCCAATGATAAAAGCATTATTTAAAACAATAAATCCCACTAAAAAAACAGGTTAAGTTAAAAGTTAAGTTAAAAAACAGCTCAAGTTAAAAAGCTGTATCCTGACGCCATTTCTAAAACCCAAGAGAATGAGGTCTGATTTGTAACTGTGAAGCAAGTAGATTCCATTATTTGGGAGGCACCCGATGAAAACAGAACTTAAAGAAATTACCTTTTGGGGTCTATAACTCCCTGAATTCCTTAGTTAAACCTGGGCCACTGGCCAAACTGCCTCGGTAGTTCTAGGAATTGTAGATCAAAAAGAAAACTTTCCAAACTCTGGGGGAAAAGTACTTTCATGCATGCTTATGAAATGGTTTCCTCAAAAGCTGATACCAGCAAGTTTTGCTCCTTGGAGAAGCTTCTGCATGTGGCTACAACACTCCAGTGCATTTTTAAATACATGTAAAGAGATACCTGTGACCTGTAATTGCCAAGATTGCTTTCTGCTCCAACCAAGCATTGCTTTCTATGCCTCTTTAGGGGTTTAACTATGGGTAATCACAAGCCTGTATTCCTAAAGGTCGTTTCCCCCCATCTGTAGGAAAAACATATTTTATTTAAATAACGAAACTGGGTTAAGCAGATGTATTATTTACATTGCCTTGCTTGTACTAAGAACTTGACGTTGCTTAATATTTCAATAACACATTATTAGCAAAGGTCTAGGTTGGCAGCTCTGCTCAAAGAATTCTGAGAGCCATTTCATAAACGGAGTGATATATTGGCCTTCAGACTGTAGTGTTATATTACAGCCATTGTTTACATGTGTGCTGCACACCAGGTGATGTGGGACCTCATATTTTTGCATAATGTTCCAGGACATGGAAGTCCAAACTTGGCTTCTCTTGAGTTCGTTCCCATTTGTTTCAGTGAATCTGGTACAGCTGCAGAACTGTGGCTTACGTCCCATTTTTGACATTCACTCATTGCTGTGGATATATCTAGGAGGCATGTAATGTTTCTTCCCCAACTAGAGTTTTATGGTTTATTGGGGCGGGAAAACAAGGATGGAGAGAGAAAGTGTGTGTGTGTGACCTTTTTTCTTTTCTTTTCTTTTTTACCACATTTCTCTGCAAATGATCTGATACGCAGGGATTTTGAGCTATCCTCCACTTGATTTAGATAAGCAAGTTTCCTACCTTACATAATCATATCCAAATTGAAAAAGACAATGGATCGGATACAAAGAAACATGAGCAGAACAAGTTGGCTTGTTAATGCCCTTCTGTGAACTTTGGTGCAATTACTACAGGAAACACTTGGTGCAACAAGGAATCTAGAGCTTGCAAAGGGATTGTGCCATTACATGCCTCTACCCTATGCATGCTGAAAGATTTAAAACTGACGGGATGCAACTGTAAAACACAAACAGCTCCCTACTTTAGGAACTGTTCTTTTATGCCAAGATCTTAGAGATTTTAAAACTGTCTGCTTGCAAATGTTTCCAGGCCTGCTGCAAGAGTTTTCTTGTGAGAAACTGAATGCATTTGCTGCCATTAGGGCTTGATTCACTAATGGGTGAAGAAATGGTACAAAATAATAAGCAATGTTGTCTCTTGTAGTGCTCGTTCTTATGTTGCCAAAGTATCACCTGTGCACAAGGGGGAGGTGTTGCCATGTTGGGAGGAACTCTCAGGACTGCAGAAGTGTGAAGCATGTGGGTGACACTAAAGGGAGAATCTACAACAGCACAAAAGGTTTGCCAGAGTGAACACCAGAGAGTGCTTTTGTACCTTTAGTGTTTGTATAGAAGAGGGAATTTCAACTGATGTTGCTTGTCACACAACCAGGTAATAAGCAACACCTGCTGGCATTTCCTGTTCTATACAGCCATTAAATGTACAGGAGCCTTCTCTAGTTTTCACTCTGGCACCTCGACTGAGCATGCTCTACATGGAGAGAATGCTGAATGCAGAATGCTGAACCCTAAACAGAAGCACATATAGCTGCTGCATTATGTTCCTAGGCCTGCTTGTTTTTACAAGAAACAGTCTGATATATAATAAAATAAATTCAGAGGGGTAAAATAGCAAATGATTTGATGCAAGCAGAAAAAATACAGTAGCACCCCCGCATCCACTGATTCGCCATCTGCTGATTCAATTATCTGTAGAAGGAGACAATGGGGTGGATGGGGGAGGGAGGGGAGGAGGAGTAGATCTGCCTCCTTTCACGCCCCCGGATCACCGCACCCTGGGATCACTCCAGTGGGGAGAAAGGTGATACGGGGGCAAAACAATAGGAGGAGTAGATCTGCGTCACTTCCCCCCGGGGATCGCCAGCTGGAATTGCTCCTATGTGGAGAATGGTGACGTGGGGGTGAAGGGAGGGGAGGAGTAGATCTGCCTCCCTTCACCCCCAGGACTGACCCTCAGGATCGCTCCCATGGTGGAAATGGTGACCATGGACGTTTGCTATTATCCATGGATTTCATTATCCGCAGAGCCCTCTGGAACCAATCCGCTGCAGTTATGGGGTCCTCCTGTATGTATGGATTTCAATTTGCACTCACAGAACTCTTCTACTAAGATCCAAGTCAGACAGTTTTAAGAGTTTGAAGTGAGTTTTTCAAGCATTGGGCACAACTGAAGGACGCAAGATTCCAGTGGAATCATCCTTCCTCCCACCCTTGGATATGCTGTGATGAGATGAATTGTAGTCCTAACGCTTACGAGTATTATGAAATAATACCTATGTCTTTACACACACACACACACACACACACACACATTGTCTAAATGGTGAAAATACTCGTAGAATTCGAGGAGAATACCTTTTGTCCCAATGGGATCCCACATCATTTCACCATATTCAAAAGTGGGGGGAATATATATACACACACACACACACACACACACACACACACATTCCTGCTCATTGGCATAAGTGATGTGAATTGAAGTACTTTCCCAATACGAGCGGAAGTGGGAAGATGATTGGTCAGATGTGCATGGCGGGGGAGAGTGCCTGGGACCGCCATTTTGGATTTTTGACATAGCAATTGTGCGCTGCAGCGAGAAAATTGCACTTTTTGCTTCTTTGTTAAAGTGGAAGATTGCACTTCTGTACCTTGGATTTAATTTTTTAAAAAAATCCTGTTTGGCGGCGGCAACTCAGAGTAAATAAAAATTTGAGTAATTCACTTGTGCTCACCATCTTGATTCGTAGGCATGCCCATTGGAACAGCAAAAGCAGATAGCTTTGCATGCCTGGGATCTTAAACAAAAACCCTTGAGACAAAAAGAAGCTGCTGAGAATTGGCCTTACAGTGCACCAAATCACATTTTATTACTTTGTATAAATAAGCCCATTCTTTTACATGGAGCTCCCTTTGATCTGCAGGGTGCTAACTGGCACCTCACCTATTTCGTTTCAGCAGTTCCTCAACATTGGATTATCTTAGACTCTTCATTGGGCCCCTGTCATTGATGTGATACATTATAAAACAACACCCAAATATTAGAATTGTGTTGGATTGAGGCGGGGGGGGGCTTGCCTGAGAGATCTGTTTCTGTTGCAAGACTGTTTAGCAGTCTTTTTTAGTGAAGGGTTAGTTATCTTTGTTGAATGTGCAGCTGCCTGTTAAAAATATTGAGGAGCAGTAAATGTTGATTGGGGTTAGCCCTCAAGAGCAGCATGGCTTGTAAAAATCTAAAGTCTAGACTGTAAAACAATGCAACAAAATTGAATGACAAAGTGAACTTTTGGACATTTTGTGGACAGAATGGTGGCTCCGTCTATTAAATAACAAGGCTCTGTGCTGGAAAAATTCTAAGTTTAAAAGTCGAGCAACATGTTGATTTGAAATTTTTAGTAAAATTGAACAAAACTGAGGCCTATGGGAAGACTGCATGTCTCGTATGCATGTGTTTGAGTGGCACAAAAGAGTCAGAGAAGGATGTGTGAATGTGGAAGATGATGAACACCCTGGATGACCTTCCACTTCAAGAACTGAAGAAATTGTGGGAAAATTCAGCCAGATTGTTCAAGGAGACCACTGACTCAGTGTCCGAATGATAGCTGAAGCTGTGAGCATTGATAAAGATATTGCATGTAAAATTTTGCATGGAGATCTCAACATGAGAAAAGTTTGTGCCAAGATGGTCCCTAGGGTTCTCACACCAGAGCAAAAAGAGTGCTGTAAGGAAATTTGCGCTGACATTCTGCAGTGACTTCAGGCAGACCCAAACCTTTTTCAAAAAATCATAACTTGTGATGAAATATGGATTTTCCAGTATGATCCTGAGACAAAATGACAACCAATGCACAGGAAAACACCTTCATCACCAAGAATGAAAAAAGCACATCAAAGCAAGTCCACATTCAAAGCCATGCTCATTGGTTTTTTTTATTTCAAGGGCATAATTTTGGCAGAATGGATTCTAGAAGGCAGAACAGTGAACCAGCATTATTATAAGGAAGTTTTGACAAAGCTGAGAGAAAGAGTCAGTGGGGGAAAGGGCCAGAACTGTGGAACAGTGGTTTCATTCTTCATCAAGACAATGTGCCTGCTCACACAGCACTTTCTGGGAAGCAGTTTTCAGCCGATAAACGCATTACTGTACTGGAACATTCCCCATATTCACCAGATTTGGTACCATGCAACTTTTTTCTTTTCCCTAAAGTGAAATCCATGCTTAAAGAAACACATTTTGAATCAACTGATGCAGTAAAGAAGAAAATAGCAGATGTGTTGAAACAGCTGACAGAAACTGATCTGCTTCGACCAGAGGAAAACAAGATTGCATTGCTCTGTGTGTGTGTGTGTGTGTGTGTGTGTGAGAGAGAGAGAGAGAGAGAGAGAGAGAGAGAGAGAGCAGGGAGTATATTGAAGGGGACAAGCATTAGAAATGTAACACATATAAAATAAAGATGGGTTACTTATCAGTCTCGTTATTTAATAGACAGACTCGTATAGCTTGCTTTGCTCTGGGACTGCTGTAGAGGAATCTAAGTATTAGGGTGAATTATGACTAAATGTGAACAAGGATGAGATGGTCCTGCAGAGAAATTAAGCATTTTGAAGTTCCTGAAGCATTTTGAAGTTCCTACACTGAACGTCCTTTACTCTCCACTTCTGGTTTGTCTTTATCTGTGTATGCACATATATGTATTAAATTTAGTACTTATAAAACTGGTGGGTGATGTCCTATATCAGTATGAATGGCTCCACCAAGAGTATGACTGTCATTGCATTATTTGATTATATAGACACAGACAGCCCTGCAGGATCATCAAGACATTTGATTTTGATTCTGGTTTCTAAAGACTGTAATAAACATACTATGAAGATTCTGGAGAACAGCAAGATTTCTGAGAAAAGAATTCCGGTTATCCCTGATGTTGCTAAGGAGAACACTAGATATATTTCAAAATGTTTTCTATTTTAAACATTGTTCCTCCTAAAAGCCTGACAGGATATATTTAGCAGCTGCAGAAGTCCACCACCAACACCACCTTTCTCCCCCACTCCCCATTCTTCTTGTCTGGGAGAGTTCTTACTATTTTATGCCAATATGGTTATAAATCAGAGATAAATTAGCCAGCTTCATGACAAGATGGCAACCCTCCTCAGTTGTGGGTTTTTGATGGAAGGAAGATAAGTAATAAAGAGTCTCCTGTGTGTGAGAAATTGGGAGAGCCTGCTGTTTTAATTTTGTTCCCAGCAGTGGACCGAACTTTGTTCTTTCAGCGCCAACCTTGATGACTGGCTTCATTTTAATGTTGGAATTCAATCCGTTGCATATCTTTGGGTTTGTAACGCTTAATGGAGTCTCCAGGAAGAGGTAGACGTATGGTAAATAAAACTAATAATACACTAATGAAATTTATACACAGATTGCTCCAAATGAATAAGTTCACTATAGTGTGAGTTTTTCTTCTTAGGCTTTAAATACTGCTGTTTGACATGCAGTTCTAGGGGATTTGATTTGGACTTTTGAGTGGACACAAGCAGAACAAAGGTGTTTCCCACCTTTATTTAATAGTTGTAATTCATATATTTTAAGGCAGCACCTTGGCTAAAGAACCAAGTTGTATGAATAGACATAGGATATTCATTTCCCCCTCAATTTTTTTTAATTTTCCCAAATGCATCATAAAAGGCTGTGACCAGTATTCTGATCACCAATAGCTATTGTGGGGGTAGAGCAAGAATTGAGCAGGGATGCAGCTGTGATGTGCCAGTGAATTCAGACAGACATTTTAGAGATCAGTCAAAAAGAGCTCAAAATGGTGGCAAAGAATTCCCATTTTTCTTTAGCTTAAGGTCTCTGTTCCCTTCTCCTTTAGTTTTGAAGTGCTTGTGTAACATGTGACAGAGGAACCATAGTGGTTATTCTTGTAAAATCTGACCGTTTGTTTTTGTTTTGTGCCTTCAAGTTGTTTTTTGACAGATGCTGGCGCTAAGATTAACCTATCACAGGGTTTTTTGGGGCAAGATTTGTTCAGAGGGGATTTTGCTTTTCCCTTCCTCTGAGGCTGAGAGAGTGTGGCTTGCCCAAGGTCATGCAGTTAATTTCCATGGCCGAGTGAGAATTTCTCTAAATGCTCAACTGAAGCTTTAAAATATCTTTGCGATATTGCAGTGCTAGAAATTTGAGCACTGAAGGAAAATGTCATGGGGGACAGAATTCTTATTTTTGGGGGGTCATTTTGCCCCCTGCCTGGTAGCTGTACCCCTGTTCTCCTCTGGAAATGTGTTTTAAGGTAGTTTATTGTAAGAGACCTGCTGGACTCAAATGGTTTTATTTGAGATGGTTGTGGTTTTTATTTGCCACCATATTGACTTTGACTTACAGCTGCCCTATGAACAAGAGACCTCTGAGATCCCTGCTTTATCAACAACCCTGCTCAGCTCTTACAGACTCAGGCCTTTGGCTTCCTTGTTTAAATCTATCAACCGGTAGTGCAATCTCCCTCTTTTCCTAGTGCCTACCAAACGTTATACAGTCAGACCCTCCTATCCGTGAGGGTTGATTAGGAAGGGGGCCTGGCGTGATATTATTGTAAGTTTTTATTATGTAAATTCATTTAGTTTTTTAAAAATAAATATAAATATAACTTTGGTGTCATCGTTTAAATGGACTTACTTTAATTTTTATCCTAAATCCTGTAGAGCATTTCATTGCCCTTAGCCTTAGCAGTAGGTAGGGGGCCCACCAAAGATCCTGGCCTGGGGGCCCACTTCAGGATGTGGGGGCTATGGGGTTTGGTTCCCGACTTACTGAGGATACCGTAAACTGTGGATAATAGTGATATAAAGTTGCATTGAAGGATCTAGAATATGCCTAGAGAAGACTTGTCTTCAAGCATTTTCCAGCACGACAATATGGTATGTGTCCCTATTTTTTCAGCTGTGGATAACAAACCACAGATATTGGTTCCATGGGTACGGGGGTCCAACTGTATATTATAATTACAGTTGTCCCTCCGTTTTCACAGATTTAAGTATTCACGGCTTGAAAATATTCTTTAAAAAATAATAAGCCAAAAAGCAAACCTTGACTTCGCCATCTGATATAAGGGACACCATTTTGCTATGCCATTGCATATAATGGGATTTGAGTATTCATGGATTTTGGTATCCACGGGGGTCCTGGAACCAAACTCCAGCGGATATGAAGGGACAACTGTGTACCCATACATTCAAATAATTTTCTTGCTTTGTTATGTTACCATGATGCAGACCCGGTGGGGGGGTGGGATTGGTAAAAACATGTAATTGCTATCTCCATTTGTGGGTAATTGACCTATGTAAATAGCATCATAACTATAACATTAATTGGGACAGAGTTGCTTCGCTGTAGGTACTGATGGTGACTAAAGCAATGGGCAGATAAGTATAGTTAGAGCAAAATCCTGAAGCTTGAGAACACTGAATATAATAAGGACTACAGTGTAGT
Source organism: Gambelia wislizenii (assembly GCA_030847615.1). Taxonomy (NCBI): domain Eukaryota; kingdom Metazoa; phylum Chordata; class Lepidosauria; order Squamata; family Crotaphytidae; genus Gambelia; species Gambelia wislizenii. The sequence goes on from JAUMIR010000003.1 coordinate 85,272,038, forward strand.
TTTTTTAAAAAAGACACTGGGGATAGATGTTTTAGATGCAGGGTCAGTAAATAATTGTGTGTGTGGGATGTTGAATCCATTGCTCTGATCTATTACAATGGTGAAAGAAAAGTTCCTATCTTATGTGAAAAGACTCTTACATTATAAGCTGAGGGCAGGGAACTGTTAAATTAACCATTTGTAAGCCGCTCTGATAGCCTTTGTGGCTGAAGAGCAGGGTATAAATACAATAAATAAATAATAAGACCAGAGTTGGCTAATTCTTTTTTTCTTTGGTTTATCTTCCAGGTCTACGCACAACGAACTAGAAAAGAACCGGTAAGTCACCAATGAACAGATTTCCAAGGAATACAAATTTTATCAGTGTGTGGGCTCATTTTTAAACTCTCAAGATGGCCTATGGCAGCCATTCTGTCCTGGGGATGGTGGAAATTGTAAGCCAAAACATCTGGAGGGTGCCAGGCTGCGCTTTGGTCTACTCCTGCAGTTGTATCAGGTGAGTGTTTGAAAAGCAACAACAGAATCCCTGTAGGGATTTTGAAGAGGGGGTGAGGGAGCAAGACTTCTCCCACCCTTCCAGAAATGCAAAGAAGTGACCCATTTTTGATGCTAATCTGTATGCAGAAGAAATACTGTTTCTCTTCTCCTTGCAAACTGAAATCTGATTGGGTCAGTGGCCATACATGAGGTTGCTAGGGTATTGGATTTCTCAGGCACCGGTACATGTTAACTAAAGAGCTGTGTGTGTGTGTTGCCCTTTCCTTCTTTTCTCTGCCTATCAGGACTGTCGTAATCCCTGCTGCATTAGAGGAAAATGACATTGTCCAATGGTCTCTGGAGTCTGGCTAACTATTAGCTCCTGTGGAGTGGTGCTCTTGTAACCTGCTTTATGACACAGGCTTTTTTTTTTTATCCTTGAGCCTAAGTTTTAGCAAACTGTGCAGTTTTGTTGCTTGGCTAGTTCTACTCTATGACTCATCTCCTTTGTAACAAAGTTAGAGTAATATAAATACTACTGAGACAACAGGGAGTTAGTTCACACGCAGATCAGGTTATAGCATTTCTTTCAGGATGCTATCATTGTACCAGGGTTTCCTATTTATAAATTTATCTTCAGGACGGGGAGGGTGGCTTGCGGGCTAGTTGGATCTACATTCCCAGGCTCATTGCTGTAGTCTGATGGAAGAGAAAACATCCTTACAGGAGGAGAGTAGAATTATTTAGAACCTATTCAGAATATGCTGATAATGAGAACAGTACAAAGTCACCCTGGTCTGGTGTCCTTATTGGAACAGCCAGGCTGAAACAGTAGAAGTTTGTGTTGAAAAGTTTACATGTGCTGGTTTCCTTTCACCCTGTGTTTTGTAGCTGTTGTTTTGTTTTGGTGTCCTGGCTTGTCCCATTGCGTCGGTGGGTTTTCTTTGTGTGTTTACTTCCTTCTGTCAAGAGTAGGGGACTGAGCTGGTGGTTCTCTTGAGCTGGGCTCAGGTAGGATTAAGATTAAATGCTAAATGTGCACAAAGCTGTCTGCACGTCTTAAGCACCAATAATTTTTTTGTGTGGGGGGGTGGGGGTTATCTGGGGGTTGTGGTGACACTTCTGCTAGGCCTGTAGAAATCTAAAGGAGGCAGGGGTCTGTAGGAATAAAAGTAAATAAATATACAAAAATAAATAAGGAAGCGGTTGATAGATACATACAGGACCAAGACATTTTGCTGTTTGAGGGCAAAGTTCCATACACTGAAGCTGAGTGAACAGCCAGTTAAATCTTATTACTGTTGCTGAGGGAGCATACTCAACACTGAGCCTGGGAATATTACCTCCTTGGATTACAGTTCCAAGAATCTTACAGCCATGCACCATGCTAGCAAGAGGCCGGGGCTTTTAGTTCACAAAGTAACATTTTCAGGCTCTGTGTCAGAGAAGTAGGCCAAATTAGGGGATCAGAATAAGGCCATGTGGTATACATGTCTCTTTTCCTTCAAGGCAGGAAGACAGCAAGGGGAACTCAGAAGAAACAGCCAGGGAATTGCTGTTGCTGGCCCACAGCATTTGCCACCTGAGGTCATTGCCTTACTCTGCCCAGTTAGGGCTAGCCCAGCTGGACAAAATAAGATCAGAGAAGAGGAAGGGCAAGCAACTGATTCAGAGGAAGCTGGAACTTTGCAAGAAGCAAGGACATTCTTGTGGTTCAGAATACCAACACGTTCTTGCTAAGAAACTCAGCAAACTGGAACAGGACACTTCCGAGATTTAGATGACAGGGACAGATGGCCATGAATATTGGCTATAGCCCAAGGTGGGTAACTGTGGCATATTAGAAGCCCATTTTCTGCCCCTGGGGTCCTCCAGGAACTGCTTAGGTTGTACAAAGATCCCACCAAACCAAACTAGGAGCGGCCAGAAGCTTACTTATTCCTTTGACAAACAGGTATTTTTAAAATGTTGAACAGTGCAGGAAGATCCTTTGATGAGTTTCAAAGGCAAATTGCCATTCCTTGGGGGTTTCAGCAAAGTCAATTTGCCATTGGAGGGGAGGGGTCAGAAAAAATGGAAGACCAGGAAGTCTGGAGGGGTCAAAGGCTGCAAAAATAGTCTTGGGGAGGCACTGCAGTTCCAGGACCAAAGTTTATCTCACCCCAGCCCCCATTCTAGCAGACATTCCTGAAAGATGCCCTTTCTTAACAACTTATCAATAACTTGTCCACCTTCTTGGATCACTAAGAGTCTTGAAGACTGTTGTATCATCACATAGTGTAGGATTTAGTTTCATAATGAAGAATGCACATCTGGTTGAAATCCAGACTTCTCCTTCCTGGGAGGTGGGGGGGGGCAGGGGGAATAGTCTGTTGCTTTTTCCATGAAAAATGTCTACTGAACTATTTTTATGCATGGAGGAATATGTAGGCAGAGAGAAATCCAACTTATAAATCTCTACTGTGAACCAAGTTGTTGCATGTTATGTCTTTCTTGTTGGTACATGTGGGCCAGATCCAGAAATGCACAATCTGTGTTGGTCAGCGTGAGGTCTGTTGCTTCACAGAGCCAATGCATGCGGCAGCAGTAGCAGTAGCAAAATCAGTGGTTGGGCTTTGCCATTAATATTATTATGTCCTTTCTGGAGCCTTTACTGTCCCAACACAGTCATAAATCTGTCAAGATTAGCATGCCACCGTCCAGGAATTGTGCAACTGGTTGTTTGATCTGTTGAATAACTTTTTTTTTTTTTTTGGCAAGTTCAAAATCCCCCAAGTGTTCTTTATTATTCTCTGTGTTGTGAATCAAGAACACTGAACTTTGGACACCTTCTACTTAGTACTGTCAGTTTTGCTTTTGGTTTCATCCTAGCCTGTATCCCTATTCTGTGCAGAATTTAGAAAAATTACTTTTCTAAGTTACAGCTCCCAGAATCCCTAAGCAAAGCGTGACTGCTGGTTGTTCAAAAGAGTTACATTTCCTCTGCCTGTGCATGGGAATGAGTGAGTTACTACAGCTTCGCTGTGGTATCATTAGTTGTCTCTCTGTGAATAATGTAGGTGTATGAGTGGCTCCAGCCTCTTGGGCCATTTCTGCCAGTTGGTTCTGTCCTAAGTGATGGTTTGTGTGGAAAAGTTCTGTGCAGGTGGCCACTTCCATGCATGTGCGACACCCCCTTTCCTCCTTGCACAGAATCGTATCTTGTGGAATAGTCTGCCTCACAGTTTTTGGCTTGGTTTGAAGGATACCTGTGTGGAATTCACATCTGGGGCTTCAGCCTCCACCTGGCCTCACCTTAAATGCAGCTGCATTTACTCTAGGAATGCCTGTTCCAAAACTCATAACCTGGACTTTTGATTTTTTTTTTAACCTTTTGTTTTGAAGGATGTTGGTCCTAGTACTAAATGCAGATGTCCAGCCTTGTTCCATATTTTCAGATTTATTCCAGAGCTTTGAAAAGTTACTTTTTAAACTGTACCTCTCAGAATCCCCACTAGCATAGCTACTGGTTGGTTATGTCTAGGAATTTAACCCTGCCCCCAAATAAATTGTCTAAATGCTGAACTATACCCACCTAGCTGCCACATCCTTCTGTACTTCCAGAGTTTCCTAGCACTAGGAAAGTAGGGTGCTTTCCCTGTTGGCTCTCTCAGCTACATCAATGAAACAAACTTAAGGCTCTGTGATGCTCTTCATTTGGAACAATGCTGTTTCAGTAATTTTGTCTTCATCTGAACAATTCTGTATTAATGTGTAGTTTAATTTAGGGCCTAAATACCCTAAAGGTATCAGATCCTGTCTGATCATGGAAGCTAAGTAGGGTCACCTTAGGTTAGTAGTTGGATGGGAGATCACCAATGAATGCCAGGTGCTATAGGCTATATTTCAGAGGAAGGAACTGGCAAAACCATCTTTTGAGTATTTTTTGCCTAAGAAAACCCAATGAAATTAATGGTTGCCATAAGTTGACAGGCAACTTGAAGGCACATAAAAGAATGGGGATTGGGTCAGCACCTGCTGGTTATCTATTTATATATAACATTTATATTATTCTGCATCTAGAAATGGTCTTAAAGTGGCTTCTCTCCCTTTCCCTCTTTCTCTTCCTCTCTCCCTGTGCTTTTGTCAAGACTTTAGGCTTATAATCATAGGATAAACAGCACAAAAGGAAAAGGGATTGGGAAGGAAGAGGGAAGCTTGCTGGGGTGATTTGAAAGTGCTTAACCAACTGAAGTATCCATGCAGTTGGAACTGAGGCCTAGAGTTTCATTACAGGTCAGGATTCCTCTACAGTGATGTTTCTCAGGCCATTCTCTCTACTCTTTTCTGCTAATAAAATTTCTAAGGTGTCCTGCTGGTACAGTAAAAGCAGAAGTAACCCCCCCCTCCAAAAAATACACACTCACACTGAGAACAGGACAGAACATTTTCGTACTACTGGAAGAATCTATGATACTTCAGGGCTGCAAGGCAAACAAGGATTGCTTCACCTTCAGATGTTTGTTGCTCACTATTTGTAGTGTCTTTAAGTCTGTTCCTGTCTCCAGACTTAACTGTGGCAAAGATAAAAGCCCAACATCTAATGGCTTTGTTGCAGGTGGTATCTAATTTTTGCAGCTTCATTTTTTTTGGTGATTACTTCATTTTTGAATCCCAAATTATCTCCATTATTGCTATTACTCTATAATTTTGAAAATTGCACATTTTTAGATACCTCACTCAGTTTCATCCCCCTCTGTTGTTTCCAAACAGTTGCTTGTCTGAGATAGGGTTTAGATTTTTAGAAAACTCATTCAGTTCAGGTAGGTGTGACTTTTAAAAAAAAAAGGTACATGGTTCAAGTCCTCTCTCCTTTACACCTGGTACATACAGGCTACATTCAGACATCAAGGTAAACTATGGATTAGTGAGACAGGAAAGAGCCAGGTCTGTTCTAAGGCTGATATGCTTCATTTTTCTTTCTTCCTCTTATACATCTGAGTAGTAGTTTGGAGGCATTCACTTCTTTTCAGTTAACCATAACTCACCATATCATCTGGACTGACAAGCCAGTTTGAAATTGGCTTGATTTAAATGAATAATAGTTAATGTTAATTATAGTTTGTTGGTTTGGACAACATCGGACTTAGGTGCCATTGTTATAGCAGAAGCTGACAATGGGGGTGTCCAGCAACTCCGTGAGTAGGATTACACTGGGTCAGTTTCAGTTGGTGAATAACACAGAGGTGGACAAGCTGCTAGGACAAGTAAGGAAGACAATTTGATCTCTTGATCCCTGTCCTTCTTGGCTGGTCATCCAGAGAGGAGATGCAGTTAGATCTCAGCTGCAATGTACGCATTATTAATGCATCTCTCAGGGAGGGAAGTTTTCCACCTTGTTTAAAAGAAGCAGTGGTATGACCACATGTTTTTAAAAAAGGCCTCCCTGGACCCCCTGGACTTAAACAACTATAGACCTGTATAAAAATCATCTCTTTTCTGGGCAAGGTGATTGACAGGGCAGTTACATTCCAACTCTAGGCAGTCTTTGAGATACAAGTTATCTAGACCTCTTTCAAACAGGCTTCAGAGCAGGATGCAGAGGAGACCACTATGGTCACCTTAGTGGATGATCTTCACCTGAGCATTGACAGGGGGAGTGTATTCCTGCTGGTGCTTTTGGGCCTTTCAGCCTTGATCCATGCGGAGAGATAGGTGGTAATAATAATAATAATAATAATAATAATAATAAATTGTTATTAATTTCTCTGGGCTGTATGAAGGAGGAAAGGGGATCAGGAGAGCATATGAATCTGGCAGGAACATATAACAATATGAAGTGTCTAAAACAAGTATCTGAAGATTTTAAGATGTACTTTGGATTGCAGCCTGATTGAGAATGCAACATAGTTGACCACACTTTAGTGGTTTCATTTTCAGAATGAATCAGGAAGGTTGAGGGCAGAATCCTTATTGGGTGCTCATGCCACACAAAGAACCACAGTACGTCAGGCCTGGCTCAGAATTTCAGTTCCATTTTGAAGGCATATGTGTTGTGAATATGTATGCTCTATCCCCATCAGGGATTGTAGGCCTGGGCTACTTCTTAAAAAAATCTGAATTTGTAGAAACCTGACCATGAATCCATACTTCCCCAATACATTCAATTTGAATTGGCTTCCTAAAAAATATGACTTAGGGAGAGCATTAGATGATACAACATATAAAATCAGTTAAAACACATAAACCAGTTAAAACTCGTAATGTTATGTGTTGTATTTAAATCTTGCCATTCCCCACCTTGATCCACTAATGTGTTGTTAACAAAATTAATTTTGAATGTTAATTGTTTGCAGTGAATGTTGTAAAAATGATTTGTTACCTTAATTTTTACACATGTGCTTGCGACACAAAAAATCAATTAAAATTACCTCAATCCCCACCCCCCACCATTATCCTCTAAATGTAAAAAAAAAAAAAGTTCTAGTAAAATGCTAATCATTGCCCACACTGTAAACCATTCACATTAAAACACTTAAAATAACTACTTTTAAAATTGTTGTTTAGAAGCATAATGAACAATGGGTATTGAATTTATTTTTAACAAAACAGTTTCAATGACACTCTTTAACCAGCATTTACAGATCATCTCCACCTTTTCAATTCTACTCTATCAGCTCGATTTATTATTTGTATTCATATTCCTTGTTCTTTCGGGTTGCCTGTCTTGCAGTGGCAAGTATTTGTTTTAAGTTGCTTTTAAAAAAATGTTCTGATACCTGGGATACCTTTTTCATGAAATATTTTGGTTTCATCTAATCAACCGAATACTGAGACAACTAAATTACAATCTTATGAAAACTGAATATTTCACCTGGCACTTTTCACGCAATGTGTTCAGAAGATTGTGGAAGACAGTGTCACAGTTTGTGTTTTCTCTGTTTGTTCACGTTCTACTACTTAGTTGTTTTTTTCCCCATTTTCATTTATTCTCAGACATACAAGATTTTACAGGATTGGCCTGAACAGACATTTTAATTAGAATCTCTCTCTCTTTCTGGCTTTTCTTCACAAACGAAGATTCAGGAAGGACTCATCCCGCGCTTTCTGCAAGCGCGCTGATGACTAAAAAGGCCAATCCGAGATAAACAAGTCTGGTTGCAGAAAGCACAGCAGAAGGTCTCCTTGGGTGATGTTTCCAGGTTGTGATTCTTTCTGCGTTGTCATTTCTCTTCAAGACTTGTTCGGCATGAGTTCTCAAATAAGGCTGCAGCATTGTGGATAGTGTGTCTCCATGCCTCCTGATGTGAGGCCAGGGTGGACCGTTGTTGGTGATCAATTTGGCCGAGCCTGAGATGTTGTGTCAGGGAGTCCTGTATCGCTTTTTGGAGCACCCCTCTTAATGCTGACCCGTGGCGAGTTCACCATAGAGTACTATTTTTGGGAGGCGATGGTCCTCTATCCTAGTAATGTGCCCTGCCCAGCGCAGCTGTGTTCTCAATATCATGGCCTCAATGCTGGTGATCCCTGCTTGCTCAAGGACAGCAACATTTGTCACATAGTCAGTCCAGTGTATATTTAGGATTTTGTATATACAGCGCTGCATGTGCTATTTATACTCTGTGCCCATTTGCAATATAAATTCCTTGGTAATGTTCTCTGCTTATATTTTGTGATTTCAGTATTCTAGAATCAAGGTAGTTTCTAATGCTCCCCCTAAGTCACATTTTTTAGGAAACCAATTCAAATTGAATGTATTGGGGAGGTATGGATTCATGGTCAGGTTTCTACAAATTCAGATTTTATTAAGAAGTAGCCCAGGCCTACAATTCCTGATGGGGATAGAACATACTTATTCACAACACACATGCCTTCAAAATGGAACTGAAATTCTGAACCAGGCCTGATGTACTGTGGCTCTTTGTGTGGCATGAGCACCCAATAAGGATTCTACCCTCAACCTTCCTGATTCATTCTGAAAATGAAACCACTAAAGTGTGGTCAACTATGTTGCATTCTCAATCAGGCTGCAATCCAATGTAGATCTTAAAATCTACAGATATTGTTTTAGACACTTCATATTGTTATGTTGCATGGATGTATGTTGGGTATAAATATTTTCCTTCTGTGTTACATCCCTATCTTAATAGACTTCTACCTAAGCTCTTGTGTGTCCACTGTCTTTCTTTCAGACTGGCTTATCAAGGGTCTGAAATTTAAGCTAGCTGTTTGGGCCTTCCAAGTCAGAGCTTCAGTTTTGGGACGCTATTGTGAAGATTTAATACTTTATAGAAAGAAAGCAAAAAACAAGCCTTTCTAGTGCCATAGTCAAATTTATAAAAATGCCAGCAAGCTATCCTATGGCTTTTATGCTTATGTCATACCATATTTGTTAATGTTTAAGATGCCACAGGCTCATAGTTTGTTTAATAAAACTAGAAAGCCTGGCTGCCCCTTCCCCAAATTTATTTTGTATTTTGACAATGTCTCATTATATTCATGGCTATGGAAAGAAAGTTGAAAATATAGTCAGCCCTCCATTTTCACAGATCCTGCATGCATGGATTCAACCACCCATGTCTTGAAAATACCCCCCCAAAATACCCCCCCCAAAAAAATTCCAAGCAGCAAAGCTTGATTTTGCCATTTGATATAAGGGACACCATTTTACTATGCCATTTTATATAATGTGACTTGAACATCCACAGATTTTGGTATCCACAGGGGGTCTTGGAACCAATCTGCAGTGGATACTGAGGGCCCACCATATTGGACTTTCTATTTAGGCTCAAAAAGCACAAGAGATTTGTTTGGATTCTGATCCAACTGCTTTATTTCTGCTGTGCACCAATTGTCTTATGAGCGTGTGCACACAAATGCCCCTATCACATTCATATCCATTAACCATGCTTAGAAATTTAAAAAAATATAAGCTTTTGTCACATGGTAGATATAGATGCAATAGGGGAATCAATCTTGCAGTTAGAATGGATTATTTATATTACGGATATGTAAGCAATTTTTTTTTGTATGCAGTATTTGTAGTGCAAAGTTTTAAAAAGCAGTTTGTGTGTATTTGGATTTCACATTCATGACTTGAATGAGTAACATTTGTTGTAATGGTCTTGGAAGGGATGTGATTCTCTCTGTGTGTGCACATAAATAACTGGGCAATTTCCTCCTTGTTTCTGTGTAAAGTGGCAGTTTTGCTAGATCTGTGTGTGGTATTGTCATTTTATCAGTTGGAAGAGTTACATCCACCCATGAATTTGCTTTTGAAAAGTGGTCCCTTTAAGGAATAAATCATTATCAGTGATAAGAATGTAAATCCTCAACTATTTCATCCTTTCATTCAAGGAAGAAAAATTAAAGTATATTTCTCCCTACTGCGGGGAGGGGGATAACATTCTTCTGCAGTACTCGCCTCATATTCAACTGTCCTAAAGTGCTGCACAAGTATTATTCTGCAGATGGGTGTTTTTTTGTTTTGTTTTGTTTTGTTTTTGCAGAAAAGCCTTTGTTTTGTGCAAAAAACCCCCTGTTTTCTGCATAGAAAACCCATTTTCTGCATAGGAAACAGGGTGGGTTTTTTGTAAAAAAAATAAATAAAAATAAGCACATTTATCTCCACCAAATAATCCTCGTACGCCACTTCATGATGTTGAATACCAGGAGAAAATTGAACAAAATTCTTGCTGGTCTATTATGCATTCTGATGTGGTTTCCTGACTGTGGGGAAGTCTGTTTTTCAACCTGACTGCATTTAAGAGCAAATATTCTTTCCATCCCTGATCAGTGGCTATGTTGGGTGGGGGTTTCTGAAAGATACATTCCCATTTCCCCAAAAAAGAGAAATGTACCCAGTTGTAGTCATTGTCAACTTTGTTGATAGAGAAGCAAGTGTGGTGGATTTAAGGTTTACCCAACCATACACTTGACCTTGGAGTCAACCTGCTTATCAGCCTCAATTTTCCAGGTAAGAAAAGGTGGTCAGTGGTTTAAATCCTATTCTGCTAGAGTACACCCATGGATTCAGCTGAATTTACCTATGTGTTGATTCATCACTCAGCAATGGATTCAATGTGTCTACTCTAGTTGGGATTAAGCAATAATATTTAGGTCATAGTTAGATGGTTTTTACACTTGTGTTGATAAGCAAAATCATGGTTGGCATCCACTACTTTGGGAACAACCTAGAACAACAATGGGCAGTGACATAATTCTGGTGACCATTCTGCACCCTTCTGGTTGTGGTTCTTAGTTGGTCATGGGAGGTAGAGCTCTTCCTGTGCTGCAGGAGAAGGGGACACTGCTTGTGGAAGGAGACACAGGATACTCCCTTACACAAGCATATTAAAAGTAACAAACACCATTCTCCATTAAGGGTTCTGTCTTTTCAGTGAAACTGTATGTGGCTCAAGGATATTTCCTCCTCCTCCTCTTTCCTGTGTTCCCCCAAATGTCCTCCAGATCTTTAGGAGGGAAGAGGAATTGCCCACTCCCTATTCTGCTGATGAAAGAAGCCTTTGCAGCTATGGCATGAGCTAGTTGGATACCATCCTTTTAAAATGAAATAAATGATTTATAATACTGGAACAGCTGATGCCTCCCCCCATATGTAATCACATATATGACAAGCTAACTGCCAGTGATGTTTCCTTTTGGAGGTGAATCAGACTACCGTATTTCTGAGTGATGATTTTCCTTTTGTGATGTCAGAGTGTGTAGAAAGGTACATACTTCATGTGGTAAGCCTGCTGTGGAAATGCACTAGAGGTATGTTTGTTTTTTAAATAAGGCTTTCTTTTCTCCTCAGTCTTCTTTAGGGGATGCCTGTTCAGTATGTTTTCACAGCAGAAACTGGCTAGAAACAGATGTCATGAAGCCATCCCTTCCTTTACCCCCCAAACACTTCTTCATTAAAAAAATATATGATTCTGCTTCTTTTTTAAAAGAAAAGGAGCCAAATACACATATCGTTGAACAAATGTACATGCAGCACTTTAAAATAAAGGCAGACAGCCTGCCTGAAGCATTAGCAGAGAAGCAAGAAAGACAACTCAATCAGTGTTATGAGTCACTGGCCAGTTTATATGTCAAATTTGCTGTAAACATGGAAGGAAGCCAGGTTTGAGCTGTGGAAGAAGGAAAAGGTCTGGAATCTTGATTTGCATGTGTGTTTGGAGGCACCTTGAAAAATTTTCTAAATAATGTAACCAAAGGAGTACTTCAAGTTGAGCAGGAAAGAAAAGAAAGCACTTCTGTGGCTTTATCTTGTGAAATAGGGAATGTCAAACCCTATGAAATTAATGAGGTTGTCATAATTTGACAGGTGACTTTGAAGGCACACACACACACACACTTATGCTGGCTTGTTGGTGTTTTCCAGGAAGATCTGGAAGCCGCCTATAGAAGAGTTGGTGAGATTGTAATACTAGAGGCTGCACACTGGCCACTCTAACAGCAGGGAAGGATTATACTTTACTATACTTACTTAGCTGTTCGGCCAAAAGGAGCAAGGAAATGGATTTGAGGGTGATAATCTGTCCTTTCATGCACTGTAAATGAGGAATTAAGGAAAAGTCTGTGCCTTGGTTTCTGTAAGCCCAAATGAAAAAAGGGTAAAAATTACATAAATATAAAAGACCAACAAAAACACACATTGCCACTAGGGGAAGGAATCATAGAATCGTAAAGTTGTCTTCAAAGAAGAATGGACACAGAAACTGGTATCCAGAGGTATGTTTGCATCAACATTTTCACCTATTCCATGACCTGTTCACACTTCATCTAGGTTATCTCTCTAGTGAAGGTTTTACTTTTATGCACTCCTTTTATGCAGGAGTGGATTGAACAGCAAATGCTAAGCATCTGCTTCAGAACATGGAAAAGTTGCTTTTTGGACTGCAGCTCTCATAAGGTCCCCTCCCCAGGGAGAAGAGTCCAAGAATGGACACGGAGCGATGGGTTCAAACTACAGGAAAAGAGATTCCACCTAAACATTAGGAAGAACTTCCTGACAGTAAGAGCTGTTCAGAAGTGGAATACACTGCCTCGTAGCGTGGTTGAACCTCCTTCTTGGGAGGTTTTTAGAAAGAGGCTGGATGGCCATCTGTCAGGAATGATTTGATTGTGTATTTCTGCATGGCAGGTGATTGGACTGGATGGCCCTTGTGGTCTCTTCCAACTCTACAATATTATGATTCTAAGATGCAGCTTAACAGAATATTATACGTCACCCTCAGAACTTGGCAAAATTAGCTTTTTGGAGAAGAGCTCCTAGAATCTGCTTATGTTTTCTGGGGTTTCCAGGTGTTGTAGTCCAAAAAGAATTTTCCCAAGGTCTCAGCTTTCCTGAGCCTCATGTCCCTTCAGCTCCGGATAGGTTGTTGTAGTTACCTGCAATCTCACACTGGCCCTTTTACAGACATTCCCCAGGAACATGAACCAAGAGGATCTGTACTTTCCTTCTTGGCTGCATCCTTGCTAACTGGTGAGTAGAACATTGCAATTGGTTCCATTTCTGTTAATTTCGTTAGGCTCTGTGTGTGCTGACTATGTGTGCTGGCATGAAAAGTTTTTTGTTTCTATATAAACAAACATAGAAACATATATTCATATATAAATTCATATACAGTTGTCGCTCTGTATGCACAGATTTGCTATTCACGGATTTAAGTATTCATGGCTTGAAAGTATTCTTTAAAAAATAATAATCCAAAAAGTAAACCTTGATTTTGCCATCTTATATAGGGGACACCATTTTGCTATGCCATTGCATATAATGGGATTTGAGTATTCACAGATTTTGATATCCACAGGGTGTCCTGGAACCAAACCCCAATGAATATGAAGGGACAACTATATAACCATAATCTAAGTTTACACTCCAACTACAGAGGCAGAGGTAGAAGAAGAAATTGAAAGATTCTACGTATGCAGGAGTACAAGAGAAAATTGATCCTACACTAAAACAGGATTTCTTGTTAATCATAGGTAATTAGAATGCAAAAGTAGGAAACAGGGCAGAATCAATGATTGTTGGAAAAATTGGTGTAGGATCAATAAATGAAGCAGGAGAGCAACTGACTGAATTTTGTGTTTCATTGCAAACAGATTTTTCAAGCAACCAAAGAGACAACTGTATATATGGATATCACCAGATGGCCAATATAGAAATCAATTACACTACCGTATATAATTGGAAGCAGAAGATGGAGAAGCTCCATTCTCTCTGCAAAAACAAGACCAGGAGAAGATTGTGGCACAAACCATGAACTGATGATATCAAAAATTAGAGTAAAGCTAAAGAGGAACACTAAACCAGCCATCGTGCCAAAATACCTTCTGAAGAACATCCCTGTAGAATTTAAAGATAATGTAAAAAATATATTTGCACTATTAAGCCTCATTGACTAGGAGCCAGAAGAATTCTGAACTGAAGCTAGGGACAGTGTTGTCAGGGAGGAATGCAGAAAGACACTTTCTGCAGCCAGAGTGAGAGAGAGAGAAGCCTCAATGAATGACAGGTGAAACTCTTCATGCAGTTAAGTCCAGACAAGAAGCAAAAGTAAAAGATGACAAAAATAAGGGAAGACCCCTGGATGCAACTGTTCAGCAACTTGTGCACAGGGACAAAGGGAACTACTGTAATAATCAATACAGAGAAATAGAAGATGCCAATAAAAAAGGGAGAACAGGAGACCTCGTTATCAAGATCGAAGAATTCAAAGTGAAATTTAAACCAAGAGTGGGAATGCTCTATGGTCATCAGGGGAACATGATACATAATCAAGTAGAAATAAAAAGACAATAGAAACAATACAGTGAAGAACTGTATAAAAGAGGTGGAAGGATGATAGATTCAATCAAAGAAGAACTATTTGAAGATGAACCTCCAATTTTAGAAAATGAAATGGAAGCTGCAATCAGAGAACTTGGGAGAAATAAATAACTAGGAACAGATGACATTCCAATTGAGCTGCTTCAAGCTACAGAGACAGAATCTATTCTAGTTCTAACTAAAATTTGTCAACAAATATGCAAAACAAAAGAATGGCCTGCAGATTGGAAATGCTCAATATACAGTGTACTCTTGCTATTTGCTGGGGTTTGGTTCCAGGAGCCCCTCCCCCAGTGGATACCGAAATCTGTGGGTGCTCAAGTCCCATTATATACAGTGGTATATTAAAATGGTCTCCTTTATATAAAATGGCAAAATCAAGGTTTGGTTTTTGGATTATCATTTTTGGCAGTATTTTCAAGCTGTGGATGCAGAATGTGTGGATATGGAGTGCCAACGGTAATTCAGGAAAAGAAGGGGCACTAGGGATCATATTGCAAACATACATACTGCCGTCACATGTACTATGAGCCCTAAAGTGGTGATGATAGTGAACACCACATACCTGAAAGCTACTGTTATATTGTCTGGATTCTGCACCCATAAGGTCCTTTTATCTATTACTCATTCCAAGGGATGCAAGACAGTCATCTCTCCTAAGGGGAAAAAGGAGATATATTTTCAGCATAGAATTACAGCAGTTTGGCCTCACTTTAACTGCCATGCCTGCATCATACAGAGTCCTGGGATTTGTAGTTTGGTGAGGGGCACTTAGATTTTTGCAACCAGAGAGCTCTAATGTTACAGTTCAGGGGACTAAATTAAAACTCTAGCAAAGCATTCTAAGTACTCTACTGGACTACAAATTCCAGGATTCTGTTGGATGGAGCCACAACAGTTAAAGTGGGATCAAACTGATGTAACAGTGAAGTGTGGAATCACCCAGAGAAATATGGCCACAGCCTACTTCCACGCTTCTATTCAGAATATGTGAATTGAAAATTTGCCCTGGAAATTAAATTGGATTCACTTTTGACACATGGCCAGGTTCCATTTACAGCCAGCTGAACTGAAGAGGACAATCCAGAGTGAAGTGAAATGGATCTCCTACCCCCAGTTTTCAGAAAGGGAGCCCAGCATTTCAACCACATTGCTACTGTGCATCTCTTGAAACGAAGGCTATACACAGAACATTTCTGTAGGCAACCAGTGTGTCTTGCCCATTGTTACCATAACATTAACCTTTATATGGTAGCAGGAGTTTGATAATTGTACATTGCAAACATGATGGAAAGGTATAACTCTCTCCCCACCAGTCCCGTTATCCAATTCCTGATTAGAACTATGCAAAGCAGCTGCATACAAGTCAATGTATGGAGTGTTGAAATTGACATGTCCAGATCTCAAGCAGTTTTCCGTCTAATTCATTCATTCTCAAGGGACGCATTTAAAATGCAGTGTGGAAATGGAAAGCACACTGTTAGAAGAAAATGAATGTTGAAAATAAGATTTCTTTGAATGGCATGATATTACTTGTGGCATAGTGTGATTGAACAGTGGATATGCACACATCAGGTCGGTGGAAACAAAGGTTGTGTTGAGTGAAAGGGTGCTGGTGCTACAGAATTTCCCCCCTCTCTCTTCCTTCCAGTATAGCCCCCCCCTCCCATTTTGCTCTATGGAGTCCCTCAGTTTTCCAGATTAGATTTAGAGTGCTGCAAGAGGGAAGGGGAAAATCACTTCCTTCTTGGTTCTGCTGACAAAAGCAGTTCTGTCAGCAACTTTATGGGGTTTCACCCAGGATTCCCAAGGTTTAAGGGACTGAAGATTACTGTCTGTCTCATTCCACAAATACATAGAATCATAGAGTTGGAAGAGACCACCAGGGCCATCTAGTCCACCCCCCTGCCAGGCAGGTATACGCAGTCAAAGCACTTCCGACAGATGGCCATCCAGCATCTGCTTAAAAACCTCCAAAGAAGGAGACATACCACATACCATACCAAACATACCACAGAGCCATTTCACACTCACACACTTTCTGGATACTATCATTTCTGGAGATGAGTTTTGGGTTGGAGGAACCTGTGCCAAATAGTCTAGAGTGTTGGTGTGTGCCTTAAAGTCACCTCTCAACTTACGGCAGCCCCATGAATTTCATAGCTTTTTCTTAGGCAAGGAATACTCAGGAGGTTTGGCCATTTCCTTCCTCTGAAATATAGCTTATAGCTCCTGATATTCATTGGCAGTCTCTCACCCAAGTACTCATCAGGGCTGACCTGGCTTAGCTTCTAGGATCAGATAGGATTTTGTGTCTATAAGGTATTTAGGCCCTTTATGGTCAAGAGACTTGAAATAAAATTAGGCCTAAATTAGTTAGTCCCAACAATAGGCTCATATGGGGAGTATGTGTTTCTCCACACGATCCTCCTGGAATCTTAGGATTTGCAGGGGAAGGCTTTCTCTCTATCCCACCTCACAGGTGTGCCTGGTGAGGAGTGAGGCTTTTTGATAGCTGCTGCTAGGCCATGGAACTCCCTCCCAAGGGAGGTTCAGTGGGCTCACTCTCTGCTCTCTTTTTGCCAGCAAGCAAAGACCTTCTTATTTAAACAGGCCTTCAACCTTTAAATGGTTGGGGAAGAAAGATGTGCAGTGGGTGTGCTGTAATATGTGCTTAATGTGTTTTCAGTGTTTTTAAATTAATGGTTTAACTGGACTGATGGTTTAATGCTTTTTCACTTTTGTACCACATACTGTTTTATATTATAAGCAGTTTGGGTACTATATTGGCAGAAAGGCAAGATATAAATCTAATAGATAAAATAAATATAAATAAATAAATAAATAAATAAATATAGATGTGCTGAGTAAAATCACTTTAAGAATGTTAAGTCAAAATGTTTGCAAATCTTGTTGACTCAGTGGATATGCTCTTGTTTGCGCTAGCAATTGGGTTCAGACCAAAACGTTACAAGTTCTGTAATTCCATAAATTAGTGTAAAACTGGAAAACCTTTCCCCAGACAGAAACACCCCGGAATGACAGCATCCAGAAGGTGTATGAGTGTTTAATGGCTTTGTGGCATGTTTAATGTATTTTTGGAATAAGGCTGCCAGTTACCTTCAGCCCACTAAAACTTGGGCATCCTCTTAATATGTGCATAACTGTGCATGCTTATGCATTCAGATCTGATCTTGAAAGTGTTGACAGTATAGTTTTCTCTCCCTTTTCTTCATAACTTGGGTTTGTGTCATTGCCCGTGGCAAGGTAAAGAGGGCAATGAGCCAACCGTTTGGTTACAGGGAGAGAATTATAGATTGATAACAAGCTATTAATATGCAGCAGAGTCTCAGTTCCAAACTTTGGAAATCCAGTGCCTATGAGCTGAATGACTGCCTTCTATAACAAGAATAGATGTTCCAAAATCCTGCATCTTAACTTACTTTGCTTAACTAAGGCTGAGAAGCCTGCATTCTTCATTGTTGGACATGGTTTTAATTTTTAAAAAAGACATTGTGTAGGTGGCAAGTAGTGATATAAGCGTTATTGTTAGGGAATCTGAATTAGCCAGGTTCCAGGCACACTTCCTGGTGCAACCATAGAGACTAGATTTAACACCTTTTGCCTGATGAAGAAGCCAGTAGAGCTTCAAAAGCTTGTATGATATGTTTTGTGCATTTTGGTTGGCCAATAAAGGAATAACTCTTTTGTGGACTATGTATTTCATTTTATTTTGTTGTATGGCCAACATGGCTACCACTGAATCTGATTCCTAGATTTTCAGTGTCTATTTTAGTGGTTTGGAAGGATAGGTAAATCCATCCCTACATTACCTTTCCCCTTACAGGGCCAGTTTAAGGAATTTTGGGGGCCCTGCAATGCTTTATTTTGGGGGGCCCACATGTTTATCTCAGGTCAATGTAACCTAACCTATTCACAGTACAGCATGTTTAGATTACAGTAGGATCCCCGTATCCACTGATTCATTATCCATGGGACACAAAACAACACACCTACCATAGAGTCTTCCTAGAGAATGTGTCCTCTCTAGCCATTTTCTAGGTCCTCCAAGGCAACTCTATGGTATTTTAAACCAGGAGTCCCATTATTTTCAATGGTGTTCACTATTATCCACAGTTTTCAGTATCCACACACTCCCGAAGCAATCCCCAGCAGATAACGGCGGCCTACTGTATTACATAATTTGCCACCAATAATTTAGTTTAAAAACTATATTCTAGGCACTAACATAATTTTTTTGTTTATTAGCAATTAACGTAATGGTGTAGATTTCCTCAAAGAAAAGAAAGTGGACTACAAGCTGAACATGAGTGTGATGCAGCAGCAAAAAAAGCCAAGACGATTCTAGGCTGCATTAATAGGAGTATAGTGTCTAGATCAAGGGAAGTAATAGTACTATTCCATTCTGCTTTGGTCAGACCTCACCTGGAATACTGTGTCCAGTTCTGGGCACCACAATTCAAGAAGGATATGGAGAAACTGTAATGTGTCCAGAGAGGGCGACCAAAATGGTGGGAGGTCTGGAAGCCATTATGCCCTATAAGGAGCGGCTTAGGGAGTTGGGCATGTTTAACCTAGGGAAGAGAAGGTGGAGAGGTGACATGATAGCCATGTTTAAATATTTGAAGGGATGTCATACTGAAGATGGAGCAAGCTTGTTTTCTGCTGCTCCGGAGACTAGGACACGGAGCAATGGACTCAAATGACAGGAAAAGAGATTCCACCTGAACATGAGGAAGAACTTCCTGACAGTAAGAACTGTTCGGAAGTGGAATATACTGCTACCTTGGAGTGTGGTGGAGTCTCCTTCTTTGGGGTTTTTAAAACATAGGTTGGATGGCCATCTGTCAGGAATGCTTGGATTATGTGTTCCTGCAGGGCAGAAGCCGATCGGATGGGGTGGCTGTTGGGATCCCTTCCAGCTCTATGATTCTATGATTCTAGGCTGCATTCAGAGCCTGGGAAAGTTATTTTTGGATCACACCTCCCAGAATTCCCCTGCCAGCACCCTTCTCAAGGTCTGGTTGCATTGTTGTTTTTCCAGCATTCTATAGCCCAGCGGTTCTTAACCTGGAGTCCATGGTGTCCTCACAGGCGGTCCACAAAGGCTTGAAGGCTGCTTGGCCCACCTCCTCCCTGTAGTGGAGCAGCCAAGTTCACGTGACAGGAACCAAGGCAAAGGCTGACTGGCTTGGCCTGCACATTGCCATTCAACCCACCCCAGCCACAAATTTGCAGGAAGAAACAAGAGTGCCTCTGTGGGAAAGTTTAATGGATGGTGTAATTGTGTTGTTGTTGTTGTTGTTGTTGTTGTTAGCTATTATTATTAGCTGCTATTATTAGGGTTTTAAATCTTGAGTTATGTCTTGGGCAACAAAAGATATTTAAAGGGGGTCCCTGGTAAAGAAAGGGTTAAGAACCACTGCTGTAGCCCAGTGGCTCTCACATAACACTAATGGGATACTGCTGTTTTAGTGACAACAATAAAAACATTGTTCCCAGTAATATTACTCCAAATTTTTATTTATATTCTTTATAGTCTTCTGTTAAAAAAGCTAGAGTGTTGTAGGAGTTTCATCATTGCCCCATGAATGTGGAGACCAGGGTTTGAATCCTTACTCAGCCATGAATACCCACTGGGTGACCTTGGGCAAGTCACACTCTCTCAGCCTCAAAGGAAGAACAAATCTTGCCTAGAAAACCCAACGATAGGTTCGCCTTAGTCAGAAATGACTTGAAGGGACATAGGCAAACACACACAAATTCCTTTTGCAGATTGAACTCAGTTGGCAGCAAGGGGAGTAAGCTGAAGACCAAGGGGGAAAGGGAGGGAGGGGAGAGAACCTAGGACATTTTAAGAGCAGCTGGAAAGATGGGCTGGAGGGGATCAGACAAGAGAGGGAGAGAGAGAGGGAGGGAAGGGAAAGAAACCCTAACCCTTTCTCTGAGAGAGCAGGGGAGAAAGAGAGGGAAAGAGGTGACCCTCACACTCCCTTTCCCCCCTCTCTCTCACACATACACTCACTCCGCTCTGACACAATTTTGACTATCCCCTGGGAGGAGGGGGCGAGGAAGCAGCAAACTCCCCCAGCTTCAGCCTTCTGCTTGCTCAAGGCTGAGGAAGGAAGGAGGAAGAAGACAATCTGTCTCTTTTTCACTCTTCAGTTAGGAAGGGGGCGGCCCTGCAGTTTGTCCTGCTCTCCAGGAGACAGGTAAGGCAGGAGGTTTTTGGCTTGCTCTCTCTCTCTCTCTCTCTCTCTGGGCCCCCCCTGCAGATGCAGATTTGGCGGTACGCTTAAACTGGCCCTGGCCCTTGAGAGCCAGTGGTCTAGTGGTTTGTATTGGGCTAGGACTATTTGAGACCAGGGTCCATATCCCCACGCAGTCCTGGAAACCCACTGGATGACCTTGAGCAAGTCTTAGCATCAGAGGAAGGCAATGGCAAATTCCTACTGAACAAATCTTGCTGAGAAAACTCCATGATAGTTTCACCCTAGGGTTGCTGTAAGTCAGAAATGACTTAAAGATACACAACAACAAAAATTAGTCTATGCCAGTGCTTCTTAAATGTGGTGTAACAGCAATATTTTTTCCCAGACCAGAACCCATATTTGTGTCCATTGGCTATAAGTTCTCCAGAGACCAGCAGTCAAAGGCTCAGGGACCAGCACTGGTCCATGGACCACCACTTTGAGTACCGCTATTTGTGTTTTCACTTGTACGCAATTGCTGTCAGGGTTTTAAGTCATAAATGTATGCCTACACACATACAGCAATCTTCTTACCTCAGACCATTCCCTTCTAGCATGTATAAGGAAGCAGGAACACAACAGACCACTTGTCCAATTGGAACTGCAAGCGGTGAATGCCTATATAGAGTTTATGAGTGTTCACCAAACTGCTTTTATTGAAATATATTACTTTGAGGGAATAATCAGGTGATTTAAAATCTTCTTTGATTTGTGATAGTTGTTTCACAAATGCAAATTCTCACCAGATGTTTTAATGGCAGCAGTGATACATTTATTGGCTTGCCCTTCACAGACCTTTAGGGAGAATTGTTTGTGGAGCAGCTCAAATACTAAGCCCTTCACCATTTTCTCTCATGGAGGGGACTTTTCCTCCATGTATATGTACTGTATCCTGCCAATAGGAGTGTTTCCCCAGACTTGTACATAGAATGCAATTCTATGAGGGGTGGGTTGATGTTTGTTTGTGTTTGTGGTCAGACCACTAAGTAATTGCTGTTAGTATGAAGCAAAAGTATTGTAACTGTGCTTCACAAAGGGAGAAGCTTTTAACAAGAGCTATTTTAAGTCATTCTGGGGAAGGAAATGGGGGAAATTAGAACTGTTTTTGAAAGAGATTATTTATAAGGCCTTGTTACATCATCTGAATATGTGTGGGTTTTTTTAATTTACTTACTGGTGCAGAATGTGTTCTGACACTTGATTCTGTATGGGTTTTTATTTCTTCAGGAGAGGATTTTATATCTCTCTCTGCTGGGCAGAGGCACTTCCAAACCCTTAGATGTTTCAGATGGTTTATATAATGGTAGTTTGTCTGTGGCAGATGGGATGGGGCATTCTGAAATTTGCTTTTATTATTAATTTTTCGTACCAATCTATTTGTCTATCTATCTACTCTTAGGTGTCTGGGTGCGTTAATCTGATTGTGTTTAGATAGTATAGTTGTTCTTGTCTGTCTTCCAAGTTGTTTCCAACTTATGATGAGCCTAAGGCGAACCTATCACAAGGTTTTCTTGGCAAGATTTGTTTGGAGGAGGTTAGCATTGCCTTCCTCTGAGGCTAAGAGAGTGTGACTTGACCAGGGTCAACTAGTGGTTTTTCATGTCCAAGCAGAGATTCGAACCCTGTTCTCCAGAGTCATAGTCCAACATTCAAACCACTACACCACTCTGGCTCTAGATAGTATAGTGCTACAACTTAAATTAATACAAACATCTGGTATAAATATGGAGATTGGCAATCTTGAATGCTACTCAACATTTCTAACAGCCTTCTGAAATGCACAATACTTTGGAAAGTTATAAGGAGAACATTAATTCTCCTTAGAGTAGGCTAATTGAAATAAACACAACTTTGAGTCCCAGCTTTGCGGAAGGAAGGAATACAAACAAAGGAATGGAATGGAACAGAACAGAATAGAATAGAATAGAATAGAGCTTTTTAGTTGCAACTACAGTTGTCCCTCCACATTCATGTATTTGGCATTCACGGTTTTAAGTATTCACAGCTTGAAAATATTCTTTCAAAAATAATAATCCCAAAAGCAAACCTTGATTTTGCCATCTTATATAAGGAACACCATTTTGCGATGCCATTGCATATAATGGGACTTGAGTATTCACGGATTTGGGTATTCCCAGGGGGTCCTGGAACCAAACCCCAGGGAATAAAAGGGACAACTGTAATTTAAGACCCATAGTGGGTCTATTCTAATGTCATATTTAGCTCATGGTTTTCACCATTTGTACTGGGCCTGTTTAGCTTAAAATAGTTTAAGAAGCACTGCCATAAACTGTAGTTTCGTGTAAAGTGCATAAACAGAAACTAGTCACAGGGGGAATCCACACGACACAAATAATCCAGTTTGAAACGGGTTTATTTACATAGCTCCTTCCTATGGAATCCTGGGGTTTGTAGTTTTACAAGGTCTTTACCCTTCTCTGACAAAGAGTGCTGGTACCTCACCAAACTACAAATCCCAGGATTCCATAGGAAGGAGCCATCAAATAATCCAGTTTCAATCTGGATTATTTCTCTAGTGTGTATGCCCCCATAGTGATCCTCAGATTTACACATTCTTCCCTTCCCCTATGTTTCCAAATATATTTCCTGTATTTCTCTAATCAAGCCTGATCCATACAAGATAGCTTTTAAGTTGGCTTGTTCCAAAATAGCAGTAATACATGCTAACCACAGTTTGGTAGTTTTTGAGCTACAGACAAATGTGATTAAGGAAAGGGAGAAGTTTCTGAACTTCTCCTCTGGACTGTGTGGCAGGGAGGATGCAGGGAAGACACTAGCCCAAGGCTCACTGCAGCTCATCCCTGCTTGTCCACAACTGTATCTACACTAGATAGTGGTAGCAGTTTGATACCATATTAACTCTCTTGGCTCCACCCTATGGAGTCCTGGGATTGGTTCGCTGGTAAGGTATGTGGAATTCTCTGCTAGTCCACTGCCATGAACTACAGTATTATAGCTCTTTATCAGAGAATTCTGAGTCTCTCCCCCAAAAATAAATCCCAAGATTCTGTAGGATGGAGCCAAGGTCAAGTGACACCAAACTACTAGGATTGTCTAGTGTAGATATGTTCCAAGTCACACTTTAGTATGTGTGAGAATGTGACTGGCCCTTGTTCACTCATAGTAAACTTCATGGATGTGTGAAGGCTTGAACTGTTTACCCCCGCCCCCCAGTCCTAGTTAGCAAACTTCAGTCTCATGCTGTGATGAAAACAGGCACATAAAGCAATGTTTATAGAATGTTACAGAAAAATATTTAGTGGTGTTCCGTTGCCTTACAAACCCAAATCAATTGGCAGAAATAGGTTATCAAGTTCCTTGAAAACAGAAGTATTTATGGAATTGTATAAAGTTTTCAAATATATAGAAAAGCTTTTCCAAGGTGCATTGTTTAACAACACAATCCAGTATGTGTTTGCTTAGAACTAAGTCCCAGTAAAGGTTCTGTTCAGGTCCTTTAGGACTGTAGCCTAAATATTTTTCTGACTAAATATGGCAAACCATTTGCTCCACTCAAAATATTTAACTTTTCCTTTATACTTGTTAAAATCTCTTAAGGGTCTTTTGGTCAGGGTTCTATGTAGTTGATACATATACCATATTGTTTTAGGGTGCCATATAGTTGGTATATATACCTCGTTGTGTTCAGCCAATGACACCTAGCTAAGATTAAGTTTTTTAAAAAGACTTTTGCCATTTATAGCCTTTGGCTGCCTTTTGAGCAATTCAAAATATGTTCTACCTTTAAAATAGGACATCATGCAATCTGCATTTTCCAAGTGATGTATTTCCCTCCTACATGTACTGTTTATCAGGTTACAATAAATACATGTTGGAAAAAAGTATATTTTATGTTTGTTGATTTTGTAGCAAGTATATTACATAGAGCCAGCATGGATATAATGATATGAGTGTTGTACTAGTACTCTAGGAGACCGGGGTTCAAATGCTTGCTTGGCCATGGAAACCCACTGGGTGACCTTGGCAAGTCACACTCTTTCCTAGCTTCAGAGGAAAGCAATGGCAAATCTTCTCTGAACAAATCCTGCCAAGAAAACCCCATGATAGGTTCATCTTAGGGTCCCTTGAAGTCAGAAGCAACTTGAAAACAGACAGCAACATCTATCGCTATAAAACTCTTGGGCATGATTCCTTTCCAGTGTGCTGATTGGCTGCTTACCCAACCAATCCCCTCCCTCCCCTCCGTCCCTCAGCCAATCACCACCCACATGCAAATTCTATTTCCACATCACAATCCACTCCTGCCACTCAATCTGCATCTATACCCCCCAGCCTCACAAGGGCTCCTCCCTCCTCTCATTCCCTTAGCCACTCACCACCCACATGTAAAGCAATGTAGTTTAGAAAGATGATAAATCATAAAAGTAGTCCCCAATCAGAAATCCATTCAAATGTAGGTGGCATACTACTGTAAAGTGTATTTTGGGGGCTAAAATAATAGCGTGTAGCTGAACTGTGTGAACCTTTCAAATCTACTATAACGGTGTCTGTTACGCTGGGTACAGCTAGTTACATAGACATTTTGTATGCTAAAGCTAGAATAATGCTTGGAAAGAGGTTATCTGCCTGAAACAGAATCCTGTACTTGATTTCTGAAAGGCATGATATCTGAGATGTCCAGGAAAAAAATGTCCCTAGTTAGATTGGCTGGCAGTAGGAGCTGTTTTGTTTTCATTTCCTTGTAATATGGCTTGGCTTGCTTGTTGGAGTTATTTTCAGTGTGTTTCTGGACTGCATAGGGGATCTGATGGGTAGCAATCATTTAGGGGTTTTTTTGTACCATTATACTGTTTGTAGATTTTCCTTGCTTTTTTTTTTCCAGGCTGTGAGCTGTGTTCTGGAATAGTTTCTTTCTGACGTTTCACCTGCATCTGTGGCTGGCATCCTCAGAGAATGGTTGGGTAGGTGTGTGTGTGGAGTTTATATGCTGTGGACCCCTGTATAGATACAGAATCAAAACAATAGAATCAAAACTCCACACTTACAAAAAGATTCCACCCAGAGACAGTGGGATTCCCAGCAGATAATGGCCCATCAACCAACCATTAGCCAAACAGACACTAATGAACCTTACACTTCTATACTCAGAAACTAACCATTCAATTGTACAAATTTACATATACTCCCCAACAGGGGTTCACAATATATAAACTCCACACGCACTCTTACCCAACCATTCTCTGAAGATGCCAGCCACAGATGCAGGTGAAACATCAGAAAGAAACTATTCCAGAACACGACCTCACAGCCCGGGAAAAAACCCAAGGAAAATCTATGGATGCCGGCCGTGAAAGCCTTCGACTTCATGTTATATTGTTTGTTACACAATCATACTTCTCCTTTATGTTACTCATGGGAATTAAAGCAAACAAAATCTACAGTATGAAATAACTAATCTGTATAATGGGAGGTAGTAGCCAATGTCTATGCAAATGTAGGGCAGCTTGTGCAACTTAGATTTCTCTTTCCCTCCCCAGAGCCTCCTGCATTCTCCACAAATCTTTTTGGGGTGTGTGTGGTAGTTATAGGGAGCATGCAACACCTGCAATGATTGTTGGTCAATTTTCAGTCCCAATTCAGAGCGTGTGGGATGACTGCTTTTATATACTGTAGTACTATTTCTATGATAGATTGGCATAATACAGGCCTATAATGGGCAAGTGAGAGGAGAATCATCCCAAATCAGGGAAATGGGTCTTTCTCCAGTAGGATTTGGGCAGATTCCCCCTCCTGCTTCAACACTGCACTACACAGTCTGGACAGTTCAGGAAGGCTCACCATTTGCACTACCATTGGGTATACCATATGGTAAAGAAAAGCTCAATAAAACTTGATAAAAGCATGTAACAAAGTAAAACAAAATGGCAGCCTCTTAAAACACTGTTAAAATTTAAAATGTATGGCAGAAGGCAGCCCTACCTGGTCCCAAATGGTTTATGGCTTTCTAGTCCCAACAAGCACTTTGAACTGAGCCTGGAAACGGGCCAAATGTTACTATAGCTCTGGTTATCTAGAAGTCATGTGCTTTCTAGTACTTCTCAGCAGCTTGGCTACAGCATTTGAAGTCTTCACAGGCAGCCCCGTGTAGAAAGTATTACAGTTGTCCCTCCATATCCACGGATTTGGTATCCACAGATTTAAGTATTCACGGCTTGAAAATATTCTTTAAAAAAATAAAAAATAATATTACTATGCTGCTGCCCTAACCTGGATCCAGGATTGGATCAGGTTAAATAATGAAAAGCTATTAGAGATAGAAGGTCACAATATTAGATTTGGGTGGCATGCATACCTTTGCTACGATAAAGAAAAACTGAACAAGGACTTTAATAATAATTTTGTTTGGATTGCTCTCTTGCTAGTTTGGAAAAAAATAAAGAATACATTTTACAATAAAATACCACTGTGGACCTCACTTCAAGAGGCTTTCCAGTATAGATGGAAAACAACAAAATATTGGCTGAAATACAAGGAATTGGCAATGAGAGACCAAGAGGGTAAACTTACAATAAAATCAAAAGAACAAATAGAAGAATTCTGCAAGATTAATTGGTTCAATTATTGTCAACTGAAAATTAAAGTTCTGGAAGACTTAAAAATGGATGACATTGAAAACAAAGAAAATGAACTCGATAAGATCATCTGGGCAGAGCAAGAAAAGAAGAAAATTGCTAAACTGTATAAACTTTTGTTAAGCAGAAAATTAGAAATGAAAAATATAAAAGATTATATGATTTCATGGGCACAAGATCTAAGATATCCTTTAGAGATTGAAGCATGGGAAAATGCTAGGAAAAAATCTAGTAAATTTACTCTCTGTCAAAACCTAAAAGAAAACTATTTGAAGATTACCCATAGATGGTATTACATACCACTTAGACTCAACAAAATAAATAATTCAATTAACAACAATTGCTGGAAATGGCATGAAAATGTGGGATCGCTACTACACATGTGGTAGAGCTGTAAGGTGATTAAAATTTTTTGGGGAAAAGTACATAAAACCATTGAACAGATATTACAAATTCAAATCATGGCTAAACCAGAACTCTTTTTGTTAAACATGACCAATACCATAGGGACAGATATTGAATCAAAATACTGGAGAATCATGTTATATCTACTTTCAGCAGCCAGAATTGTAATAGCACAAAAATGGAAAACAGCTAAATCCCCAACAATAACTGAGTGGTTGATGAAAGTGCAAGAAATGCTGGATTTAGATATATTAACAGCAAAAATACACAATTTACCAAAAGAAAAATCTTTAGAAAAATGGATGCCAATATTAGAACATTGGGGGAGAAAAGAGATGGAACTTGATAGGCAATATTTATTACTGATATGATTTGTGTTGATATTAGTTATATGAAAAATTAGAAAAGAGAGAAAAGGGGATAGAACTGAATTAAAAATGTTTGTTAGAAAATTATCAAAAAAGGCAAAGAAAACATGAATAAAATACGTTAAACTGGAGTTAGTAATATGTTTTTTGTTAGCTGTTGAACACTCCAAATGTACCATACTTTAAGGAAGTCACAAATATTTTCTTCCTTCTTTACCTAATTAACTTTAAAGTAAACTTAATTAAAGTTTTATAAGTCAATATATTTTATAAATGTAAAGAAAATACTGAGCATATACATACATATATGCTTCTGTAACTATGCTAAATATGAAGATTGTGGAAGAATAGAAAATTGCTAAAAATTGGATGATGGGAAATATGGAAGCAATTTTGTATGGTGCAAATGTTTAATATGTTTAATAAATTATTAATAATGAAAAAATAATCATCCTAAAAGCAAACCTTGATTTTGCCATCTTATATAAGGGACACCATTTGCTATGCCATTCCATTTAATGGGATTTGAGTATTCACGGATTTTGGTATCCACGGGGGGTCCTGGAACCAAACCCCATAGAATATGAAGGGACAACTGTACAGTAATTATAGTGAGATACAACTCAGGCTACAACCTGTGCACTTTTCTGGGAGTCCCATATTGAACTTAAGAGACAGCATGCATTGCTTTGCAGTGTAAAACATGCCACCGCGACCAAATCTGACACATTCAGAAATGGTAATCAGCCTTTGCTGAACAGAAATACTCTTGGCCACCACTGAAACCTGGGCATCTGGATCTAAGAGTGGGTCCAGAAGTGGACTAGTTTCATTTCACATCAGGCAGTTTGAATTGCTGGCCAATAATATATAGTCATTAAAATTATTAGATTAGGTGGGGAAGACTGACCTTAAAACCTTGCTTAAGTTGTAACACTCACTGGGAGATCTTGGGCCAATTGCTGTCTCTCAGACTAACAACATTCATAGATTATGAAGTATGTTGGAAGAAAGGTAGTTATAAAGGTAATAATAAATGTAATGTATAATGTACTGTATAAATAAATGTAAATAAATGAATAAATGTAATAATAAATATAGTAGGCCAGCCTGATCCATGAGCTCTGGATCCACAATTTTGAATGACTGCAGATTGTCACGTCCTCTACTTAAAATGGATGTTGAAGCACCTGCATGCATGTTGCCACCATTTAATAATATGGGATGTGATCATCTCTTTTTTTTTTTTTGGTCATCTGTGAGTGTGGGGTCCTGGAACTGAACCCCCACAGATCTGGAGGACCCATTTTACAATATACATGTAATATTCCATTTTTCCCAATTATACAGACTCTATTGTGCCTTCACTGAATATTAAACATGTGACTGCACAATGACAGAAAGATTGTGTTTACACTCTCAGAATCACTGGCGAACTAGAGGCCCCTGGAAAAATCATAATATGGGACCAAAGACTAATTAAAGCAAATGCCAATAAGCAGAAAGGCTTTGCCAAAAAAAAAAAAAGGTTAACAGCCCTGCATAATAACACTGTGTCTAAGATCACTGATGATGAGATAATCATATATTTCAGCAAGTCAGTGTATACATGGTACTCTTCCCATATCGCAAAACTTTGTTCTCTTGGTGCCTGAAGAAATCAGAAATCAGATCTACGGGCTTGTCGAAATGGTGAAAATACTTCTCCTTGGGAGTAGAAAAATGTGAGTAATTCACTCGTGCCCACCATCTCGGTCTGTAGGCATGTCCGAACATCAAACATGGATAGCTTTGCATACCTGCAATGTTGCAAAAAAAAAAAAAAAGAAAAAAAAAGGTGGAGACAAATGGACACTGCTGCAAATTGGCGTTACTGCGCACCAATCCACATTCTATTGCTTCGTATAGACAACCCTGTCCCTGCAGGATATTCTTGGTCACATGACCCTCTTAGGAAATATGCAGTGACTATGTTTTCCAGCTGACTCCTAAACTTTTGTTGACTAGAAAAATTAGATTAGAAGCTTTGTGTACTGTATAAAGCACATGTGCAGGATACATTTTGGCATGAGAAAACACCCCAAAGCCAAAGTCTTGAATCTTGGAACGTGACTGAATGGCCTGAACAACAGAGCTGCAATAACAGCCTCTGTAATCATGAACATCCGTAGGAATTGTGTATTACTTTGAAGGAATGTCTTTTCCTCTGCCTCCCCCCCCCCATCTGTGTAAAACATGCGGGGAAGGTTTAGGCTGAAAATAGATGTTTGCAAGGGAGCACGTTGCAGGAAATACATAACAAATCCAGTGAATTTCTATAGGCTTTTCTTTGGAAAAATGTATTGTGTAGAGAAACTAGTAGATTTTATAAACAATATAGACTCCCCACCCCCATCTCTAAATCTGCAAAAACCTCTGTTAGGTAATAGCTAGACTGCTGAATTTGCAATGCTGTAGTATCCTGATCTTTTTTTTTTTTTTTTTAGACCTCAGAAACCAAATATGTTAGTTGAGAGAAGGTAAGCATCAGCTAAGGCTGCCAGATTCCACCTGAAAAAAAGATCTCTATGCTTTTCTTAGTTATAAAAAGGATTAAAGTTGTGAAATGCAGCTTCTATTGCCATTTCAACATAATGCTGGAGACGCTGCTGAAATGAGAGAGAAGGGGAAACCAAAGGCCATCTAATCTATCTCTGTTGCAAAACAATCTTTTCCACCTACCATTGCTAGCTGTATGCCAGCCTGCACAATCCAGGAAAAGAGAGTAGTTCAGCAAACAGAAGCATACATGCCATGCGTATAGTTCCTGGGAGCCAGTAAAGTTACATACTATACTTGGTCTATCTGTATTATATACACAGCCAGCATAGTGTAGTGAAGTGGTTGTCAACCTGTGGTTCCGCAGATGTTTTTGGACTACAGTTCCCAGGAGCCCTCTGAGGTCTCACCTTGACAGCCAGGTGATCCTCCCAGTCATGAGTGAGGCTGTAAGATTGAACTCACAGCCTCACTAATGACTGGGAGGACCACCTGGCTGTCAAGGTGAGACCTCAGAGAGCTCCTGGGAACTGTAGTCCAACAACATTTGGGGACCCACAGGTTGAGAACCACTGGTGTAGTGGTTTGAGTGCTGGACTCGATTCTGGGATTGATTCTGGGAGACTAGGGTTCAAAACTTCACTCAGCCATGGAAACCCACTGAGTGACCTTGGGAAAGTCACAGTGTCAGCCTCAGAGGAAGGCAATGGCAAAGACCCTCTGAACAAATCTCATCCAAAAAAAAAAAAAACCGTGATAGAGTTGCCTTAAGGTTGTCATAAGTCAGAAATGACTTGAAGGCACACAACAACAACATTACATACTATGATCTCACACTTTTTTTGATAGAGTTACAAGCATGATAGATGAAGGGAATGCTGTGGATGTACCATATCTTGATTTCAATAAGACCTTCAACAAAGTCCCCCATGATATTCTTGCAATAAAGCTAGTAAAATGTGGGCTAGACTATACTACTGTTAGGTGAATTTATAATTGGTTGACCAACCAAACCCAAAGGGTGCTCACCAATGGCTCCTCTTCATCTTGGAGAGAAGTGACCAGCGGGGTGCCACAGGGTTCTGTCCTTGGCCCAGTGCTATTCAAAATCTTTATCAGTGGTTTGGATGATGGACTAGAGGGCATGCTTATCAAATTTGCAGATGACACCAAATTAGGAAGGGTAGCGAATACCCTGGAGGACAAGATCAGAGTTCAAAATGACCTTAGAAGGTTGAAGAACTGAGTGAAAACTAACAAAACGAATTTCAACAGAGAGAAATATAAGGTACTACACTTAGGCAGAAAAATTGAAATGCGCAGATATAGGATGGGTGACACCTGGCTTGACAACAATATATGCGAAATGGAGCTAGGAGTCTTAGTAGAGCACAAGCTGAACATGAGTCAACAGTGTTATATGGCAGCTAAAAATGCCAATGTGATTCTGGGGTGCATCAATTAGAGTATAATGGGATGTAATAGTACCACTTTATTGTGCTTTGGTCAGACCTCACCTAGAATTCTGTATCCACTTCTGGGCACTGCAATTCAAGAGGGATATTGACAGGCTGGAACAGGGCAACCAAAATGGTGAAAGATCTGGAAACCATGTCCTATGAGGAGTGGCTTAGGAAACTGGGTATGTTTAGCCTGGGGAAGAGATGGTTCAGAGCTGACAGAAAGCCATGTTTAAATATTTGAAAGGATGTCATATTGAAGAAGGTGTAAGCTTGTTTTCTTCTCCAGAGTCTAGGACATGGAGCAATGGATTCAAACTACAAGAAAAGAGGTTCCATCTAAACATTCCTGGCGGTAAGAGCTGTTTGACAGTGGAATACACTGCCTCGGAGTGTGGTGGAGTCTCCTCCTTTGGAGGTTTTTAAACAGAGGCAGGATGGCCATCCTTCAGGAGTGTTTTGATTGTGTTTTACTGTATAACAGGGAGTTAGACTGGATAGCTCTTGTGGTCTCTTCCAACTCTATGATTCTGCAGTTCTATGATACAACTGCCATGGACATCATAACAGCTGCAGAATTCTGCAACCTGTGCTCAGGTTGTGTCCCCACCCCCATTTATTTTCTTTCTTTCTTTCTTTCTTTCTTTCTTTCTTTCTTTCTTTCTTTCTTTCTTTCGGATGACTTTTGGAAATGTCCATATTCTGTGTGACATATGTTTGAATGAAGCACTGGAAAATACATTACCGTAGATGTGGAGGATTTTTGCTATGTTTAGCTCTCAAGTGTCTGAACAGAAGTTTACAAACTGGTCTTCACAAACTGGTATGACTTTCCCAAGGGTATTGCTAGGTCAGGAGAGAAGCAATTAAGTCATACTTCCCGAGAGAGTGGTGTTGGTACCATTTGCAGTTATCAGAATCACATGAAGCACTGCTATAAAGAACAACCATGTCCATGAGTGTATTATGCTGGCTGAACTTAGAGTCCAGGGATGGTTGGGTGCAACAATATGTTAGGATTTTTAAGACACATCTTAGTCGTATTTTGAAAAGTCGTATCAAGAGGATGTAATACCCATCTTAATAGAAAGGGATCACTTTTCTCATAAGATGACTCCAATGCAATGAGCCATTTCTCCTCTTAATATAATAAAAAATTGATGTCAGACTACATGAACTGGATTTCTAACCACCAAGATGTGGTTCTTTTTCTTTTCTTTTCTTTTTTTTTACACCTGGCCTACCCTCTTAACTTCTGATAGAGGCATCCTTCCTATTGGTATTTAGTCTTCACTGTGTACTATGAAGGTAATAGAAGTTGTCCCATATCCGGTGATAAGTATCTTAATTATTTTTGTTCACATTGTGCTTTGCTTTCCTCCCAGGAGGTATTGTTTTGTCCTTCATTTCTGCTGCATTAACTAAAAGTTCTGGTCTATGCACCCCCCACCCTTTCTGCCCCTTGGGTACTCTTTTGTTCCTTGCAGGCTTGAATTCAAGCCTGTCAGTGGCAGAAAGTTGCAAATTAGGTGTCATGACTGAGACATTGTTAACATTTCCTGTTAGCAGGTCTATAACTGACCTTCCTCTGTGTGAATTTAAGGTTTTTCACTGTAGTTGAGAGTTATTTTGCAAATTATATCAAGGAATACACTGGAGAAGATATTCTGTTCATTTTAAGCGTGACTATATATAATTTTATCATTGCATGAAGAACCAAAGCAATAACATGTTTTTAGCAAGTTGGCTTCAGCAACACTGATTGTTTATTTGGTTCAAGGCATTCAAGTATTTGTCCAAAAAACTAATTTTGCAGAGAATTGATATTAGATGGACAAGGGTTTAGGCTTAAAGGATTTAAGAAACTGTGACTGCTGATTGTCAAGATTAGTAAATTTTGTGCATTCTATTGAATCTTTGAATCAGAACAGGTTCTTAAACGGAAAATTTAATTACTTCTAAATTTAGGTACAATTTAGGTTCAGAGCTGGGGTTTTTTGTTAATATTCTGACAAGGAAGGCATTTGAAAGCCAAGATTGTTTTGCAAAACACAAACGAACATGGCACGGAATGGCTTTTAAAGGTGAATGGATATAATGGGATTAACCAGAATGAGGGCACAGGATATATGGTCAACTATTTACAGAGCAAGTCTTTTTTATTTTTAACTTAAAGATAAAACTTAATTAGCTTAATCTTGGCTTTATGATTAGCATACTTGCTCTCATCTTTGCACATCTTGCTTTGTAATTCACTTCAAAACTGAGGAAATGGGAAATTCAGTCAGAATAACAGACAGAAGTATTGAGAGAAAATCAGAATTGGACCTTTCTTACACAACATGCAGATGACCAATGGGTTTTGTTACCAAAAGTGGTGTGGATTTTTAAAAGAAGCTGAAGGCCAATACGACTGGGTGTTTCCCGTTTTTATGTCACAAATGCAGAGCTACGTTAGGCAGAGTAATGGTGAAGTAGAGCCAGAGAAGCTTTGTTCAGCTGAGGTAGGATGCTCTTCTGTATCTAACCCAGTGACTCACAAGAAGTCCATCAATGAGTTTTCTTGGCTGTGGGGATTTGAACTCTGGTCCCTATCCAGCATCCTACCCAGCACCACACATGAACTATTAGGTGAGGGTTTCATGCCATTTTAGTTTAGGTTGCAGTCTTATCCACCACAGGTCAGCAATTATTGCTTGACGGCTGCATGTGGCGCTTGGCCTGATTTTGAAGATTCTAGGAAAAGACAGTCTGCCATTCTCCCAGCAGAACTCTGGACAAGGAGGCAGGTAGGAGATGGTGGCAAAAAGAACAAGAGGGCAGGGGGAGGAATGTCAGTAATGGGTTGCCCACCCACATTGGAACATGTTACCTTGGGGACACAACAAGGCCCATTATGGGGGAAAGGGGGAAGTTCCACTTCTACTGTAAACCATTGCATGGGCAGATGTTCTGTAGAACCCAAGGGGACTTACATCTGAGTAGATATGCTGAGGATTGCAATGTTAACAGAACATTCACACTGATATGGAAGCTAGGTAGTATAATCTCTGGCTTTTCTTCTCAAACGAAGTTTCAGGAAGGACTCATCCCACGCTTTCTGCATGCACGCTGATGACTGAAAAGGCCAATCTGAGATAAACAAGTCCGGTTGCAGAAAGCATAGCAGAAGGTCTCCTTGGGTGATGTTTCCGGGTTGTGATTCTTTCTGCATTGTCGTTTCTCTTCAAGACTTGTTCAGCATGAGTTCTCAAATAAGGCCGGAGCATTTTGGATAGTGCGTCTCCATGCCTCCCGATGTGAGGCCATGGTGGACCATTGTTGGTGATCAATTTGGCCAAGCCTGAGATGTTGTTTCAGGGAGTCCTTGTATCGCTTTTTTGGAGCACCCCTATTACGCTGACCCGCGGCGAGTTCACGGTAGAATACTATTTTGGGGAGGCAATGGTCCTCCATCCTAGAAACATGCCCTGCCCAGCGCAGCTGTGTTCTCAATATCATGGCCTCAATGCTGGTGATCCCTGCTTGCTCAAGGACAGCAACATTCGTTACATAGTCACTCCAGTGTATATTTAGGATTGTACGTATACAACGCTGATGAAAACGTTTGAGGAGTCGTAGGTGGTGGCGATAGGTGACCCATGTTTCAGATCCATAAAGGAGGATAGACAGTACGATGGCTCTATACACACTGATTTTGGTGCTTTGCCTCAGGTGTTTATTGCTCCAGAATCTTTTGTGAAGTCTTCCAAATGCGCTATATGCCTTTGCTAATCTGTGATCGATCTCTTTGTCAATCTTGGCATCTGAGGAGATGATGCTTCCCAGGTAGGTGAACTGCTGAATGGACTTGAGCACAGATTTGCTGACGGCAATGTCGGGATGGTGGTGTTCGTCCTGCAAGGTAGTACAATAAATGCAGTGAAATATGGTGGTTGCAGTGTCAGGAGTGCACGTGAATCCATTCCTAGTTTTAGTAATGGTTTTCAAAGGAACTGTCCAAGGGTGCTGAGGGATGGGGCTCTGAACTTATTTGGGGATGGGGCTCAGAACTAGATAGGCCCTTTAAAGTTTGGACTGAAACCCAGAGTTGATTCCCACTCCCAGTGCCCTTGGAGCCACCACTCTGCACTGCATAAATGGTTACTTGAATATGCTTGTCCTCAGACCTGTACATTCTAGTGATGGTTTCTTCTGCCCTTGGTCATTTTTGTCCGTCTGTACTGGAACATTCCAGGATGGCTGTTCTTGCATGGTTCTGTATTCTGGTGATCACATTGAGGTATTTTGGATCCTTTTAAAAACCAGAAGTCATGAGGATTGATTGGGCTTACTGTTAAAACAGCGTAATCATGCCTTTTCCATTTTGTCTTCTGTGGCAGAAGCCTAACAATTCCTTGTGTGGTGTTCTAAGGAGGCAAAGGAAGAAAAATCTGGCTCTGGACTCCTAGATTGGCTATTTAGTTACATAGATGTAGCTAAGTAATGTCTCCTGGTTGCCCGCCACCCCACCTAGTTCACCTTAAGAGCCAGCTGCAGCCTCATTGGTTGGTGGAAGGATGTTGGAAATGTAATCCTCCTTGTGCCCCAGTGGACCTCCTTTGCCCAGTTTGGTGGCTGGCTTTCCATTGGGGTGGTAATTACATAGGTTAACAGTAGGACTACATAGTCTTACAGAATATAGATCAATTATGGATGTGTAATTCCCAGTTATGAATCTGTAACTTCAATACTGAAAACCAGCCATATTCGTTATCTCAGTTGATGTTCCTGTAAGTTGTCATTGCCTCTTTGTTGGTAGAGCAACTGGCTACTGCCACCCCAGTGGGGAGCTAGGTAAGGTCAACTCAGAAGTCCAGGCAAACTGCATTTTCTCTCTCTCTCTCTCTCTCTGGCTTTTCTTCGCAAACGAAGATTCAGGAAGGACTCATCCCGCGCCTTCTGCAAGCGCGCTGATGACTAAAAAGGCCAATCCGAGACAAACAAGTCTGGTTGCAAAAAGTGCAGCAGAAGGTCTCCTTGGGTGATGTTTTTGGGTTGTGATTCTTTCTGCGTTGTCGTTTCTCTTCAAGACTTGTTCGTCGTGAGTTCTCAAATAAGGCTGCAGCATTGTGGATATTGCGTCTCCATGCCTCCCGATGTGAGGCCAGGGCGGACCACCGTTGGTGATCAATCTGGCCAAGCCTGAGATGTTGTTTCAGGGAGTCCTTGTATCGCTTTTTTGGAGCGCCCCTCCCACGCTGACCCGTGGCGAGTTCACCGTAGAGTAGTATTTTTGGGAGGCGATGGTCCTCCATCCTAGAAACGTGCCCTGCCCAGCGCAGCTGTGTTCTCAATATCATGGCCTCAATGCTGGTGATCCCTGCTTGTTCAAGGACAGCAACATTCGTCACATAGTCAGTCCAGTGTATATTTAGGATTGTGCGTAGACAGCGCTGATGAAAGCGCTCGAGGAGTCGTAGGTGGTGGCGATAGGTAACCCATGTTTCAGATCCATAAAGGAGGATAGACAGTACGATGGCTCTATACACACTGATTTTTGTGCTTTGCCTCAGGTGCTTATTGCTCCAGACTCTTTTGTGAAGTCTTCCAAATGCACTATATGCCTTTGCTAATCTGTGATCGATCTCTTTGTCAATCTTGGCATCTGAGGAGATGATGCTTCCCAGGTAGGTGAACTGCTGAACGGACTTGAGCACTGATTTGCCGACGGCAATGTGGGGATGGTGGTGTTCGTCCTGTGGTGCAGGCTGGTAAAGAACTTCTGTTTTCTTCAGGTTGACTTCTAGCCCAAACAGCTCTGCAGCTGTTGCAAAGCAGGACGTTAGGCGCTGCAGAGCTGCTTCTGTGTGGGCAACAAGGGCAGCATCATCGGCGAAGAGCAGCTCACGGACTAGATAGTTTAGAGTCTTAGTGTGAGCCCTCAGACGGCTTAAGTTAAACAAGCTACCATCAGTACGGTAGCGTATATAGATGCCGTCGTCTTCTTCAAGCTCTGCCATAGCCCTTTGGAGCATCGTGCTAAAGAAGATTGTAAATAAAGTTGGTGCAAGAACACAACCTTGCTTCACTCCATTAGTTATTAGAAAGGGCTCTGAAAGAGCATCGCCATATCTGACTTGACCACGCTGGCCCTCGTGTAGCAAGATAATCATTTTAAGGAATTTGGGGGGACATCCTAGTTTTTCCAGGATCTGCCACAGACCTTTTCTACTTACAGTGTCAAAGGCTTTGGTGAGGTCGACAAATGTTACATAGAGACCCTTGTTCTGCTCCCTACATTTTTCTTGCAGTTGCCTAAGGGCAAATACCATGTCTGTAGTACTCCTATTGGCTCTGAAGCCACATTGGCTTTCAGGGAGAAGTTCTTCTGCAATAGCAGGAACTAATCTGTTCAGGAGTATCCTTGCAAGGATTTTTCCAGCAATAGAGAGCAGTGTTATGCCTCGATAGTTTGAGGCATAACACTGCATAAAACTGCATTTTAGCATTGTGTTAAATACACTGTTCTGCTCCCTGTACTGTACTTGACAGTTAGCTGTAGGCAATCAAGCCCAAATTGCTCAGTTGCTTTGAAGCCTAACCAAATACAAACAAGGGCTAGATCTTTCAATAGCTATCTTGCATGCTTGCCAAAAGGTACTGTGATAGTGTCATCCATTAGCAATTTAAGACTGATACCAGAAAGAGGTTACTCTGTAGTAGATGGCATCATTCAGAAAAAGCATGTGTTTGGGAAAGAGCTTCTGCATGGATTTTCCTTGGTTTTATTCCGGGCTGTGAGGCCGTGTTCTGGAATAGTTTCTTTCTGACGTTTCGCCTGCATCTGTGGCTGGCATCTTCAGAGAATGGTTGGGTAGGAGTGTATGTGGACTTATATATGCTGTGACCCCTGTTGGAGAGTATATGTAAATTTGTGTAATTGAAAGGTTAGTTTCTGGGTATAGAAATGCAAGGCTGGTTAGTGTCTGTTTGGCTAATGGTTGGTTGATGGGCCATTAACTGCTGCTGGAAATCCCCCT
Organism: Gambelia wislizenii; assembly: GCA_030847615.1. Classification (NCBI taxonomy): domain Eukaryota; kingdom Metazoa; phylum Chordata; class Lepidosauria; order Squamata; family Crotaphytidae; genus Gambelia; species Gambelia wislizenii. Next base: position 85,311,016 of record JAUMIR010000003.1, read on the forward strand.
GTTCCTGGGAGGAATTCCTTTGTACATGTTGAGTTTTTATTCTATTGTTTTTTGGCTTCTTGAAATTGTTTTGTGTGTGTGTGTGTGTGTGTGTGTGTAAGTACAATTAAGGTTCTGACTTACTTTGAGCATAGGTCAAGATCCAGTTTGCTAACATTGACTGACACCATTGGCTTTAGTTAGGATCTGCACTAGAGGAATCTGAGCAGGAGGAACTGCGGCATTAAGGCACAGTGCCATTGCCTGGTTTCATTTAAAATTCACTCCCTCCTCTTTGAGGGGAATAACTCCAATTGTTTGAGCTGAATAGAACTGTAAATAGAACAGGGGAAACAGCATGGGATTCCCTCCTCTCTCTTTGACTTTCAGGGATCCAGTAGGATGCAAACAGGGATCCAGTAGGATGCATTCTGAAGACGTAGGCCAGGATGGTATAGATTCAGCAGTCTTAAACGTTGTACAACTGGAACAAGAAGTGGCCAAATAGGCAGGCCAGCAGAACTTATGTTGTTTAACAGGAAAAGGAATCGAGGTTTTCATAGACAAGGGACTGGGAAGAAGAGGGCTTTCCTTTCTTATAGTCCAAGGTTGTGTGTGTGTGTTTACAGCCTGCTTTTTTTTCTTACAAAAAGGTAGAAGTGAAAGTACAGGAGGTTTCCTTCTGTGACTGAGCATGATCTAACTGAGCACAGTTTCAAATTTGTTATGTGGCTTGGAAGGAAGAAAAGATAAGATGAGGGAGGAGAAGAAAAACAACCGCATTCCCTGTTTGTTGTGTTATGTGCCTTTATGTGGACTCTGACTTATGGCAACTCTTATCCTAGGGTTTTCTTTTAAGATTTATTCAGAGGAGGTTTGCCATTGCCTTCCTCTATGGCTGAGAGTGTGTAACTTGCCCAAGGTCATCCCGTTGGTTTCCATGGCTGAGTATGGATTCAATCCCTGGTCTCCCAGAGTTTGAGTCCAGCGCTCAAGCCAGTGCTGCAGCATGCTGGCTCTAGTCTCAAATTAACCCCTGATTATGCCAGCAGAGAAGATCCCCTTTCTTATATTATTGCTTATTCCTTCTGTTTTTAGTTGTTCTTTTTATTGTTCATTGTGTTTAACCACATGTTTTTAATAACTGACATTTTAAAAAAAAGAATTGTTTTATGGTTTGCTCTAGAAGCTGAAATGTGACCTTTAGATTAAACATTTCAAGTAGTTTTCTTCCTCTTTTTGTTTTGTTGGTGTATGCAGTATAGAATATATTTTATTCAGCTGAGGGAATGTTAGGGAAGAATTAGATCAGTCCTCCTGATGTATATTTCAAGAAAACAGCACTTCCCTTCTGGCTCTAATAATTTGGCAGAGTATGCAAGCTTGAGGGTTTGTTGTTGTTCTACATTTGAGGAAGCTGAGCAGGCATTACCAGCTGTGTGATGAGAGTAAAGTCATGCGTTTGAGGAGCTGTTGTTTTGCAAGTTTCCCTTTGAGAGCATGATGCACCTATGTGCAGAGTTACTGAAGACTGGCAAAAAGCCCAGCAGTTTTGCTGTGTGCAGCTCAAGGGCTCAGCGTGGTTATGTAATGCTATAGGAAAGGAAGTGCAGGCTCCATCTGTCCCCAGCAATTTTGACTGGCTTTCCATTTCTGGTTTTGTTACTTAGCAAAAAATCTTGTTTTCATCCTTTCGCTGCTTGAGAACACATTGCCCAATCGGAGAAAGCACTGAAACAGCAGCAGCCAATAGAAGGGTGGCTGTGGGGAGGAGCGAGGGAGAGATCCAATTGTCTTTTGGGTTAAAGAAGAAGCAAACCCTTCAAGTCATATGATGGCTTTACAAGATAAGCATATGACCTGGGAATTGTTTATGAGAGGAAGCTCCTGCTTGCTTTCCTGCTCTCTGTGAAAACATGCCAGATTTATGCAGATGCCTATTATTATTTGGCCCCTCTTGCAATGATGTTTTGACAGAGGCTTGACTGCCTGTCTCCAGCAACTAGTTTCTTAAATAGTCTTCCCCTCCATGAATACGCACACAGACACACAAATTTACTTTTTCTGGAACAATTTAACTATATTTTAAATACAGCTTAGCTCCTGAAAATGCTACATGTCTAGTGGAGGGAGGTTGTTTTTCTACTTTAACCATTGCATAACAAAATCAACCAGCCCATCCTTTTCTCTCTTCCTCTTCTTTTGTTCCTATTCAAGTGAAAAAATAGCTTCTGCTTTCAGGATTAAGGTAAGCTTTCAGGATTAAGGTAAGAAGAAGAAAAAAATAGTTTGATCTCTCCAGGGCCATTTCTCTCCCTTCTGAACAGTAAGATTCCAGGGCCTTTTCCCCCTGTGTTGGGACACATCATATCCTTGTAGAGTCACAGTATGAAAAATTACTTTAAAAATAGTATCTAGTTATAATCCTATAACCCCTTGCCCCATAGTGAATTATCTTTATGGCATGCATTTTTGAAAAGCAACAGTTTACTCCCCTATTTCTCTAAGTAGCAGAAAAGTTACTTTTTAAAAATGCACCAGATTCTACAGTCTACTGGCCTACAGTTCAAAAAATGTTATTCTGTCTCATCACCCAACAGAATATGAATCAGCAGCACGATCCAAACCTTGAACTATGTTGTATTCCTCCTCTACCCTTTGATGAGGCCAGACATCTCAAAGTATAAAAGTAACTACTGTAAAATGTTAACAATGAACATTGCAAAAGGGATAAAATTGTTAACTTAGTTACACATTTACTATTGGGAAAGCAGCTAATTACATGTTACCAGATATTTTTAGTTATTTATTTCCAAACCCTTTTTCTCTTGCATACATATTGCAGAACAATGCCATTGCAGATTCAAAGTGACTGGCCTGGTCCTTTTGAGAGATGACAGTGGGGAAAATTCAAAAACCTTCTGAACATACAGCTGTTGTTTTTGTATTTCTATTATTTCTTGTACATGGAGCTTTGCAGTATAGCAATAGTTATGGCTTTAGCCTCAAGGAAGTCTAAGTATGCTTCTGTTTTCTTGTTTCTTGCCTAACACCATGATGTACTGTTTTTATTTTTTTTAAATACAGTTGGCCCTCCATATCCACAGATTCTCTATCCACTGATTCAACTATCCACGGCTTGAAAATATTCAAAAAAAATTAGGGAGGAGGGAATCTATACTGTCACAGGCTCTTGTGTGTTACAGCTGCCCTTAGAGCTAATACTGAGAGGAAGCATTTCTATACCTTTGAAGTGGCAACCATACAGTAAGAAGGAATCATGATTGCTACCGAAGTGCTGTGATACACTGACTTCTCATGCTGGTTTAGTCTTGTTTAAATCTTTCAGTAGTAAAAGTGATCACTAACTTGGTCCCTAAAAATCCCAGCTGGAGATTTGCAATTGTCATTCACAAACCAAGAGTTTTGGCAGAATTCTTCTTTCACTGGGCATAAGAGGCAGAGGATGCTGTTTCTGGCTCTAGGTATGCATGGTACAGTAGGACTACAGAGCGATGCAGTAAAAGCTCATAAAAATAGGCTTCCTCCCAGAGCATTACATAATGAAGGGGGTGATGTCATTTATAACTGTGGAGAGTATCTCTGAAATTGCAGGCCTCCACAGATGGTCAACTGCTCACCAAGTATGAGGAGGAGGAGGAGCTGCTCTGACTTGGTGACATACTGCAGTGTGCTGCTTTATGCTTTGTGGGAAGGAGATAACACAAGCCGGCAGGGTGAACGATTCCTTTTAAAACTCATGGGCATGCTTGCACACACTCACTCACAAGTCACATATACTTCATTCGAATGTAGAATAATGTCTGTGTGTGGCACTGACAGAGGGGATTTCAGTGGGTGTAGTTTTTCTCAGGTCTGTATTGCAGTCCCCCCACCCAATGTATTCTACACAGAGAGTAAAGGATCTGATTCTGGTTTGCATCTATCAACCCCTTGCAGCCATAGTCATTTATCTGTGTCATTTAAATTGGATCTTACAACCTGATTCTGTTTGCTGTTAAAAGCTGTTCTGGAACCTTCTAATGGTAGATAACATTTTCAGTTTGAGAAATCCTGATGTGAAATTCTAGACACTCTGGCTTTTATACCGGAGTTGAATTTGACCCTCATTGCTGAAGTCATATCTGTGTTCTCTTAAGTATAATTGTGATTTGAACATTCCAAGTACATTCCTTTTAGAGGGATGATATGAAAATGGAGGCAAGCCTTTGGCATTCCTCCCACACTCTCTACCTAGTAATTATATCTTTTAATGCTACAAAGAATCTTATATTTATGAACTGGTACTTCTTGTCTCTGCACACTCATATTGAAAGGGCCTTACCTCAGCTGTTTTCACCAAAAAAATTTTTTTTTAAATGGCCAGGAATGAGGATAATAGGCTGCCAGGTAATACCTGTCTGCTCCTATCAGTGGGAAAGATATTATCTGTTGCCAAACAAATATGATTTGAAAGCTTCAATCATTGGAATGATATGACTATGATACCCTCTTAAGGAGTAAAGATGTGACACACCTGCATTTCTCCTATACCCTGCTTCTACCATGACAGAAGGCTCCTGGTGCAACCAGTTAAAAGGCAGAGTATGGCTGTTCCATCTTTTATTTCTTATTTAAAAAATGACAGAAGAAGTAAAAAAAATACAGCAGGGTTCAAAGTCAAAAACTGTGTTATCTGGATCCCCGTATAATTCCAAGAGATAAAGTCAACTGGCGTGCAGGCAGGCCAGTTGATTTTAATCTATGAATTTTAAATTTGTATGGATGGCTTTAATGTAATGTTTGTTTTAATCCTGTGTGTTTTTACTTGTGTGTTTTAATGATTTCATGTTATGTATTGTATTTTAATTCATATTGTACCCCATCTCAAGCCTTGGGGAGAGGCGGGCAAGAAATAAATTGTTGTTGTTACAGGAAAACAAAGAGTGTAGGCCAAGGGGAAGTTCTTGCAACCCTTAAAGGACGTGATCAGAACTGGTAAAGTTTTCCGCTTATTTTGCTTCACAATATTGAGAGCTTAGAAATATGCCCTTTTAAAAACCCAACAGTTCTGCAGAATCTTAGCTGTCAAACAAGAGACCTTTTGCAATAAGCAGTGGAGCTCTGGATCTGCTGATTCCCAGACTTCTCCTTTGTCATCTAGGGCCCTAACTGTTCCAATTTAGCACTGTACTTAAGGTCACCGCCTATTTGCCACTCCCATTTTACTGTTGTGAGCTATTTCTGTCAAAAAGACAAACACAGCTTTCAAAACAAAGTGGTTATTAATTACAGTTGAGTCAGGTGATGTTATGGACATACTAAACTGGTGTCAGTGGAAGTATTTTAATCATAATGAGAGCTGATGTGCTTCCTTTTCTAGATGGAACTGTATTCCTGCTAAAGCAAGTATGAACAATTGTAGTACCCCAGAGTTTGCTGGACTACAGGTTCCATCATCCCTAGCCAGTCTTGAGGAATTATGAGAACTTTGATCTAGCCACAGTTGGCCACTTAAGTGTTAAAGTTAGTGGTCTTGGGTTGTTCAGGGATATTCCTTTGCCATTGGAAGCAAAGGTACTTCAGAGGTTCAGGCCTTTCAAAACACACTTAGGCTAGTGCAGAACCCGTTGTCTCTCCAGAACAAAGATAGCTTGACCACAGTTTTCAATCCTCTGGTGAACTGCATGTTGGTCTATTGCATTGTATTGTACATGGGACTGCCTTTCAAAGAAGTTTAGAAACTGTAGTTAGTTCCAAGTACAGCTATATGTTAGCTACAGACTTGGATAAGGTACTACCACTATTTTGTGGTTCCTAGTCCAGTTCCAGGCTTGGTTCTTGTCAGACTTAACTGCTTTTAGTCTAAGTTTAGTTTTTTTAAAAAATGATGCTTATAGCATTAAAGCCCAGAAATTGTAGGATTGTCTTCCCCCATGCTTATCTGCCAGTCTCTGTTTGTCACCTGACATGCTTCTCTGGCTGCTTCTGTCTTCAGAGGTAAGCAGGTGGATCTTTGAAAGAGAGCTTTGCAATACTGTATCTGCAGCATTCTTTTTCTGGTGAGTTTCACCTACTACCTGCATCAGTGCTATCTTAATGCACGGGCACATTGGACAGTTGCCCAGGGGCCCCACGAGGATAGAGGCCCCATGCTAATCTATGCACAGACCAGAATTTAACACTAATTTTCTGATCACCTGTCTCAACATTCAAATCTCCTATTAACTCAGTAGAAGGAGAAAATATATGACTTGTAGAGGAGAATAGGCATGTCTGCATTCCCGAGAATGGGGAAGATAGAGAAAAGAGAGGAGAAGGAGGGGTGGGTGAGGAGGGGGAGGGACGGGCAGCTGGAGGGGGAGTCCTGACTGAGGAGCAAAGCAAAGGAGGCACTGGAGAAACCCTGCCAGAAGAGGCAGAAAAGCCAAGCAGTGGCCAAGAAAGGGGGGCTTAACCCACCTCCTCAGCTCTGCCTGGAGTGGCTGCCCACACAACCAAGCAACTCCCCCCCTTCACACACACACACACTTTCCAACAACCTCACCAAGAGGGGCCTCCTTCCAGCCCTCCAGTCTGCACCCTCTCCCTCTCCCAGAAGCGGAGGCTGCCCGCCCAGGCCCCTGCTCTCTTCCCCTTCCTGCCATTCCCATTGGCCCAAGGCGGAGATGCTGGCTCGCTGGGGAGACACCCCTCTGAGACATTGCTTTTGCTTTCCCCCTTCCTTTCCCACATTGGAAGGCACTTCTCTCTTCTTTTTTGTTCTTATCTCTGCTGTTTTACATATCAGGGATTCTGAAGTCTGGATGGGCAGGGACTTTGCTCCCAATGAAGCTATACATTGTGAGAGGGTCAAAACACTGATTTTGTTGGCAACAGCAATAAATATAAGTTTATTGTATCGATAATGTACATTTTAATTCCTGTGAGTGGTTGTGTAGGTAGGACCAGTGCACTGCTTTGCCCGAGGGCCTATGATGCTGTTAAGACTGCCCTGACCCGCATCAGGGCCAAGCAAAAAACGTTTCTATTCTCCCAGGCCACTTGTGTTTCAAAGCCACTGCATGAATTTTGTTCACTGCATTTTGAGGTATATGATCTGTAGTCTTAGTCTGCTGTTAATCAAGACTATGGATGCTTTGATTATGGGGTTTCATCTTTTTTTTTTTTTTTAAGAACTGTGAATGGCCCTTTTACATTGAGAATGCAGAATATGCCTTCAGATAAGCTACAAAGACCTGTTGTCTTGCCAGTTCACATGCAATGGTGCTAGATAGGGAAGCTTGTCTGTATATTTAACAATTAAGACAGCATGTGAATAGATCATGTGTGGTTATACTCTGGTCTCAGTAAGTCCCATTATGTTCATATGGGGGAATGGCAGAACTATCCAAAGTTTATTGTATTTAAAAATTGGCACTCCTGGCCAAGATTGGTAAAACAGCATCTAGGTATAATTATGAAAGTAAGTTTGGAAGGCCTTTACCAGTGTACTTGTTGCTTCTGGGGCAAGCATGGTTAATTAGTGTAACTCTCTGAGGTCAGCAGCTGTCAATTTAAATCTATTGTCTGAGTTGTGAGTCCCACTTGATGTTGCCATATAGATTAAATGCCAAAAGTCTCTTCACTATAAGGGGCAGAATGCTAAGGTTAGAGCAGAAGCTGGGCAATTCAGTCTGAGTTCTGAGTTTGGTAATTTTTCCTTACAAAACAAAAAGAGTTTTTTAAAAAACCAACAAAGACATTCCTGAGCAAGAGGCCTTGTTTGCCAAGTCAGTGCCTTTGGGCTGTTTTTCCAAGTGAATTACAGTGCTTTTGTAAAGGGAGTTTAAAATGCAAATGTTTGACAGGCTGTCTTCTCTAGTGGGTGCTGCTGTTCTTCTGACAGTTCATCAGCCAAACCCCTGACCCTACAACCCTTAATCATCCTTGCTTGTCAGTGATATAATTGCACAGTCACCCCTTATCCCCCCCCCACTCTTTTCAAATGACTAACAATAGCAGATCTGAAATACAAAATGTAAATGAAGGACCCAGACTAATTTTTTGGCCTTCGTTCAGATGGATGGAGCTTGCCTCTTCTTCCTCCTCCCCTTTGTCTATGAATGTGACCTAAGAAGGCTTTCAGGAACTGGGATGCCTTCAGTAAAACCAGAGAGGCTGACATCATTATGTTATTGATTCAGGGATTTCAGCTTCAGTCACAGGTTGTGAATGAGCATCAGGCAGATTTGTTCAGGCGAAGGCAGATAGGGACGAAAGAACAAATGGATGAAAAAGAAAAAAAGAATCCCACATGAGTCAGGTTTAGATCAGGTGATGGTTTCTAGCCATAAATTCTGAAAATATGTCTCCAGAAGGGAGTCCCAAGAATGACAGCACACATCAACAGGAAAGCAATACTGTATTTCCTTGCTGTTCCTCCCTCGCCCCATAGAAATTCAGGTTGTAAATCCCCTAGGACAGGGACCTGTACTTTTTGCTTCTGTTACCCAAATTGTATATTTGGATGATGTGTTAAATAATGTTGTACTCAGAACTTGGACTGCTGGGTATGCTGCCTGGGAAATTCTGGGAGCTTAGTCAAGAATGCAACTTTTCAAAGTTCTGATGTTCATGCAGCATCCACAAAACAATTTGATTGTTAACTGAACAAAACATGAGCTGCAATTTCATTCTGTGTGTTCCCTCAGTGTGTCACATCTTGATATTGTTTCCCTTATATCAAGGATGGCTTTATTTTAATCTAAGGGTGTACAGATTTTTTATCATCATCATCATCATCATCATTATTATTAGCTGCTAAGGATCTTAGCATGGTGTGATATGTGTGTGTGAAGAAGTATGATGAGTGTCAGATGCAGTGGGATTCTATAATAGGGCAAAGATTTTTTTTAATTTTATCTTCATGAGTGGATTCTTTGGCCAGCTCTTCCTTGCACATTACAATCCCAATCCAGGCAATTGTACTAGCACCAAAAGAGTTGTTGTAGAAAACAGAATTCCATGACTACAGCCTTGCATTCAGTACTCACCACCTCGGCTAAGTCATACTGTAACAGGCCCCAGGAATTCCCCCAAATACATGGCACATGATGTTTATATCACTCCTAGATTTAAAAGGCTAGTGCTAAAAGGAAGGCAGCCTTGAGCCCATGAGTGTAGCTTTCTTGACTTGAGTTGTGTGCTCAGGAACAAAATATCCAGGATTGACTGCTGCCATAAAAGGTTGTACTGTACATGCATATTCTCCGTTCCCCCTCTTGCCTCTTTTTAGTCCAAAACAAAAAGAGAAGGCCCATACACATAGCCAGTGATGGTGAATTGGCCTTTCTGTATATCTTCCTCCTGCAGTGGTTCATGTGGAATGGCAGAAATGAAGGGGGGGGGAAAGCTGGGGGAACTGGGTGTGGGCAAGTCAGTTTCAATTTGCAGACAAGATCAAAGTCCTGTTGCTTTGCAGACCATGTCAGCAGGATAGGCTCGCAGAGCCCATTATAGCTGGTGGAATTCAGACTCCCTTCTTCCTCAGTGCCAGTGTAGACACAACAGGAACAGGCCTGTATATTTTCTTTGCTTGTCTGTGCTGTCTACTTGTAAAGCTGAGAGAGCTATAAGAGAGAGAGGAAGGGTTGACTTGCCTCCCTGTGTTATACCACTTTAAACCTTTTGCTGATGGACCAACTGAGCTCACTTAATAATACCAGGGCTGAATTTGGAGAAAAGCACATTAAACAACATTGCTTAGGAAGGGAAGAGAAAGAATTGGGTTTCATCTCTTCCTCCCCATATCTTCCTTTTCATGAAAATGATTGATCCATCTCACTAACCCCCACTTTATATGTGAACAGTGGTCTCATCCTATCTAGTTTAGGGTGGTAGCTGTAACCCTTCGTATCTACCGGTGGGCTAGCAACTAGCAATCATGTCATGATAATATGAAGACTGGTGGTGCCCATTCACAATACACAATTATAGCACTATGATTCCACTTTAACTGTAATGGTTCCAACTTCTGGAATCCTGGGATTTGGAGTTTAGGGAGGGGCATTTAGAATTCTCAGCCAGAGAGATCTAGTGCCTCACCAAACTACAAAGCCCAGGATGCCATAGGATGCAGCCATGACAGTGAAAGTAGAATCATAGTGCTGTAATTTGCGTGGTGTAAAAAGGGCTTGTGAGCTACCTCAGAAAGTTATTGAGAAGATAAAATGGGGTAGAGAGCAGCCATGTATGTTTCCTTCACACAGTTTTGGTCTTATCCAGCTGTGTGTGATCTTAGCCAAAAAGTTGGATTTTATAGAAGGAAAGGCAGAATATGTATGTAACACATATAATGACAAAACAATATATAATGTACAGTATAATGAAATCTAGTCCTGTTTTGCTAATATTACCTAGGATCTTGACTTGTGGATCTGTTGTTATCCATGGATGGCATATTGTATTTGGGTTGGAGAAATGTGGGTTCAGGTTTCACTTCTGCCATGGATCCATTGTGTGTAACTTTGGGCAGGGGACTTTCTTTACAGTTGAGGCTGAATCAAAGACTCTATGGTGTGTTAGAAACATATTCTGTAAAATCATGAAAGCTGTGATAAAAGCACAGCCTTCTTTGCACATGCAAGGTGGAATGCAGAGGGAAAGCCAATTTATAATGCTAGTAAATCAGTCATTCACTGGTAAATTTGTGAATTGCCTACATTGAAAAGGCATGTGTTTTGAAGGGATATGAAAGCTCTGGCTTAGAGTGGTTTGATCTGTAACAGCTATTTCATACATGTAAGGCACCTCAGAGTATCAGAGTCAATCTATCATGTACGTGTAATTGTTAAGTCTTGAGTAAAGCAGTGTAACTCACTTTCTCTGTCTTCTCAGAACCTCGCTCTGTGTAGGTACATCATTCAACATCAAAGGTTAGAATGGGGATGGGGGTGGGAAATGCCTGTGGAAGTTAGTCTGGTAAAATGTTCCGATTGTGACACATGCTATTTACATAATTTACACACACACACACATGCACACACTGAAAGAACCAGCTGATACAAATCATCATATTTATTACTAGAAATGGCTCTTATCCCAGGCTAGCACCAAAGATCAGCATGACTGACAGTCTGAGTGGGCATCTCTGCATGAAGTCCACTGATGAGGACCCTCTGGACCTTTTCCTCACCATTTCAGCCTACATGTTGGCCCTCTTCTTGCTGTGGTCCAGATAATGGTAATTGTGTTAGAGGAGAATGAGATGTGACTGTCTGTTGGTCTCTTGGCCCTTCTTCCTGGTGAGCAAGCAGTTGATAGCAATGTTGAGGAAGAGGAGAAGCAGCAGCAACATATGGCAACAATGCTGGTGAGAAGATCGACTCACTGAGGAATGTATCTTGCCCAAGAGTCCTACAAATCTGGACCAGCACTGATCATCATATCTCAGAACAGAGAGAGCAGTAGTAACTATGGAGAAAATGGCAGGTTGACTTTTCCTATAATATATGGTCAGTTAATCACTTGAATAATTTCTGTGGATGCAAGTGTACCATCTACCTTGCCACCAAGAAGCACCATACTTTAGGGATGGTTGATGGCTGTTTAAAATTCTAAACTTAAGTCTGTGTAGAAGCAATTAGATTTTCCATGTCACTCCTTGCCGTCTTGCTTTTTGTTTCATGTGCAGTGTGCGGCCTAGGGCAAAGAAGTTCAGCAAAGAGATCTATTTTGTTTAATTCTGTTTTAACAATGATATTATAGAATGTAAGGTTCTTACATTATGTTTCCACATGAAAATGCAGCAGGTTCATCTTTCTACCTCTTTCCTCCTTAGGGCCAAATCTCAGTAATAAGTAATGTGATGGATCATCCATCTAATGCCAGCATGTGAAGATGACCATTACAGATTCACAGTTGTATTATGTGGCATTGTCAGCCCAAAATATGGGAGAATTTTGTCTGCAGCTGAGCATGGGTCAGTGAGCAGCTGGGACGTTGGGAAACCTAGAATGTGCAGTGTCAGTGCTGATGACAGAAAATGTTGCTAGCAATATTAGAAATATGGTTTCAGTGATGGAAGTAAACTATGAAATTCTGTATGTAGAATTCCTGAAAGAAACTAGGGAGTAGATCGCTAATATAAGAACATATTTAGCACTTTATTTGTTAACATGCTTTGCTGATATTGCAGGTTTCCTTGTACAGTTGTCCTTCACATTTGCATGTTTCACATTCACAGTTTTGCATATTCACAGTTTGTAGCTACTGCTCAACTAGCCCAAACTCCAAGAACCCACCCTTCTCTTCCTCCTCCCCCACTCTTCTCCTGTCCTGGCAACAAAACACTCCAGCTTGCTTTCTTGCCTAGTGCCCATTTTAAAATACTCAGTAAGGTTGTGTTGTTGGCAGGGCAGAGGGAGGGAGGGCTGGGGTGGGGGAGTTGAGTGTGCATGAGGGGCATGATTTGTGCATGGGGGGGGGGTGTTGCTACAGTTGTAACTTCTAGCTTTGGTTTGGGAAAGGAGTGACTTTAAAACAGGCAGCACTGCTTTGGTGCAAGGTAAGAAAGCAAGCTGGAGTTGTATTGTTGGCAGGGTAGAGGGAGGGAGGCAAGTGTGGGTGAGGGGCATGGTTTGTGTGCCTGGGGGTGGATGTTACTATTGCAGTGGCAGGTATCAGCAGTCATGTTGGCAGGAGAAGAGTCTACAATACTGTAGTGTAGTATGTATGTTGGGGGCAGGGCTTAACGTATTTGCAGTTTTTTCACTTTCATGTTGGTGCTCCACCCCTAGTCCAAGTGAATGCAACAGGTCAACTGTACTGTATAGTTAAGAAACATCACAGCATAAAAAAGGTTACTACATCCAGATTTGCAGCATGACAAATGGCCTTTTTTTTTTTTTTTTTTTTTTTGCTTATTGGGGATATGGGACTGTACTCAAGAGAATTATACTTGAACATGTATATAGCCTTGCAAGTTCATATTGTTGAAGCAAGAAACAAAGAAATGTCCCTCATGTTTTGGGGCCTGTGAGCACACTTGAAATTTTTCAGAAATCCCTATTTTTCCTGTCTCAAAGCAGCTGCTGTGGTGAAATGACAGTACTTACGACTACAACAAATCCCCAGTTTCACAGAACTGGTGAGGCTAAAAAACAACTACAGTTGTCCCTTCATATTTGCTGAGGTTTGGTTCCAGGACCCCCGTGGATACCAAAATCCGTGAATACTCAAGTCCCATTATATGTTTTTTCTCTCTCTGTGTGTGTCTCTCTGTCTCTCTCTCTCTCTCTCTCTCTGGCTTTTCTTTGCAAACGAAGATTCAGGAAGGACTCATCCCATACTTTCTGCAAGCACGGTGATGACTAAAAAGGCCAATCCAAGCACAGCAGAAGGTCTCCTTGAGTGATGTTTCCGGGTTGTGATTCTTTCTGCATTGTCGTTTCTCTTCAAGACTTGTTCGGCGTGAGTTCTCAAATAAGGCTGCAGCATTGTGGATAGTGCGTCTCCATGCCTCCCAATGTGAGGCCAGGGTGGACCATTGTTGGTGATCAATTTGGCTGAGCCTGAGATGTTGTTTCAGGGAGTCCTTGTATCGCTTTTTTGGAGTGCCCCTCTTACGCTGACCCATGGTGAGTTCATCGTAGAGTACTATTTTGGGAGGCGATGGTCCTCCATCCTAGAAACATGCCCTGGTGTCCCTTATATAAGATAGCAAAATCAAGGTTTGCTTTTTGGCTTATTATTTTTTTTAAAAAAATTTCAAGCTGTGAATACAACAAAGCCACTACTTTGAATCCTCCAAGTACCTCTAAATAGATGCCTCTAAAAATAATTTATCACCTGTACGTACATGTGCACCCTTTCTCAGGATCATTACCCAAATAAGCCTTGGCCTCTCTTTATTCTTCCCTCCATTATGTGTCTTGTCTTCTTTCACTATTTGTTACCTTCTCTTCTCATACCTTCTCTGAGTTCATATGCCCCCCTCCTAGTAGCCCATTAGAATTCTTCTTTCCTATTTTTTGAATCTAATGAAAAACCTGGACTAGTAGGTTGGGACTGAGCAGACAGTGTGGATGAGTGTGAAAAGAAAAGTGGGGGCAATCATTCTAATTTTTAGCCCAGCCATGAGGAGAGCAGAGAGCTTGGAAAGTCTGCATGGATAAACTGGTGCCCTGAGGTGCTCCACATTGACCTCCAGTTTGCCACATATGAGTGAATACTGCTGAATGTCGGTTAATGGTGAAACAACTTAATATACCAAGAGGGGTTGAGATACCTGAGGGAACTGGTGTAAGGCAACTGTCTGGAGAACGACAATTTAATTTCACAAGATATCACTGGCTTCTATGACCTTTTGTTCACAGACGAGCTCACCTCCGCCTGTGCCTAGAACGTTTAAAAGTTCTGATACCACTGGGACCTGATTGCACCAGACACACGACTCTGGGGCTGCTTAACAAAGCCAAAGCACATATCAAGGTAAGAACTGCATCCAGTCAGTGTCTTCTAGTACTTGTCAACTGGCGCAGGCTTGCGATTGAGTTTCAGTCGTCCAGAAGGGATAATACTGAACTGAGGAGAAATAACCTCCCTGCCTTGTAAGGTTTGTACCACACTTATTATTATAATTTGACTGCAAACAATTGCAGCCTTAAATTAGTCCATAAGGGAATCTGATAACTATAAAGATTGTTGACCTAAAATTCAGAGTATCAGTGTTGAAATAGTTACCCTTTAATGTTAAAGAGCTTTTTTAAGAGTGATAAAAAACTTAGCAGTTTTCCATAAAAACTTAGCAGTTGTCTAGATGGTGAAAAAAATCCTTGTGGAATTCACGGGGAATTCCATCTGTCTTAATAAGATCCCACATTGAATCACAGTATTTGGAAGGAGGGAGGCCAAAAACTGCAAAAACTACACATTTCAAGATTTCAGGAGTTTTCTGGAATTTTTTAAAAACTGCAGGGGAGATGCTCACTCATTAGGACAACCGAATCATAGTGCATTCCCGAAGCGGATAGTTGATTGGTCGGATGTACATGGGGGGGCAGAGCTTGCTATCAAGGCGGTGCCCCAAACCTCCATGTTGGATTTTCACCATAGCAATTGTGCACTGAGACAACGAAACAGCCTTTATCTCCTCCCCCTTTTTTTGTTCATTTAAGCACACACTCATTCTCCCGCATTTTGGATTTAATTTTTTTAACTGTTTGGTGGCAGCAACTCAGGGAGAATAAAACTGTGAGTAATTCACTCAGACCTGCCATCTTGATTCGCTGGTATGCCCATTCGAACAGCAAACACAGATAGCTTTGCACACCAACAGTCTTGGGAGAAAATGTGGAGATAAATGAAAGCAGCTGCTGTGAATTGCCGTTACAAATCCACATTTTATTCCCTCATATAGATGGACCCTTAGTGTTGAAATCCTACCAAGAGCTCTTACTTCAATGCCATTGAATGAAACAGAGATTATAGAAGACGTTTCAGTTTGGAAGCCATTGTGCTCAGTCCAGCGAAGATGCTTCTTGTGCAAAGCCTATTTTCTTTTTGCTTTTTGTGAGACTGTACCCATTGTGTCCCACTGATCTTAGAATATCCAGACAACATGACACAGACATCATCATGCTCTTCATCTTCATATTGCACATCAGACCCTATCTGATGGCTTCTGTGCAAGAGAGGCCACAGTCAGATGTGGAAAGGGTGATGGGTTGGAGTCTTTTTTTCTTTTATTTGCCTGGTATTTTATTAAAATATCTCAGTAACTACCACCAAGATCAGGAGGGCTCAAAAATACACCAACCCTGGTAACTGGAGTGGTTCATTATGTTTTAATTATAGATTAATCTTTTTTTAAAAAAAATAAGAGAATGAAGTTGTATAAAAGGATGTGCCATGCTGGTGGTGTTTTTGGAATTTGTGTCACACAGATGCATTGAGTGGAACACTTAAGTATACATTGGGTACATTTGAAAAACAGTAATGGAAGCAGGATAGCAAATAAAAAGCTAAAATGCTAAGCATGTTTACTTGGCAGTTTCCCCTTGAAATCAATGTAAAACACATGGTGTAACCAAGAGTCCAGCAGTTTATTAAAGATGAACAAATTTGCTTAAATTATTATAAATAACTAGGAGGAGGAGCAACAGTTGTGGAGTTGGATGAAGCCTGTTTGGTTGGTGAAGGAGAGGTGGGCAGACACATCAGAGCTGGGTTGCAGCAGAGTGTCTTCAGTAAAAAAAAAAAAAGAGGACAGTGAAGCTTGAGCTGTGAAGAAATGGATTCTACTCTAGTTCATCCTACTCTAGTTGTGTTTGCCTGTCCACAACAGTCAAGGTAAACAGCAGCTGCCTCCAAAATCCCTTACTGAGCATTGTGTGAATAACAAAACAGAGAGAAAAGGAGAAAGCAGATTAGCCTGCCTCATTAGCTTCCCCAGGCATATTTAAAAAACATAGATCTGTAAATTTGACCACTAAAGTGTTCAATTATGGAAATTATAAGAAAAATGGAGGCTGGTTAATGGAAGAAAATACTCCCTGGATGCTTTTTTGAAGAGCTTCCAAGTGGTCTCCATAAGGTTCATTTTCTTTCTCTCTCTCTCTCTCTCTCTCTCTCTCTCTCTCTCTCTCTGGCTTTTCTTTGCAAATGAAGATTCAGGAAGGACTCATTCCATGCTTTCTGCATGCACGCTGATGACTGAAAAGGCCAATCCGAGATAAACAAGTCCGGTTGCAGAAAGCATAGCAGAAGGTCTCCTTGGGTGATGTTTCTGGGTTCTGCATTGTCGTTTCTCTTCAAGACTTGTTCGGCGTGAGTTCTCAAATAAGGCTGCAGCATTTTGGATAGTGTGTCTCCATGCCTGCCGATGTGAGGCCAGGGCGGACCATTGTTGGTGATCAATTTGGCCGAGCCTGAGATGTTGTTTCAGGGAGACCTTGTATCGTTTTTTTGGAGCACCCCTCTTATGCTGACCCATGACGAGTTCACCGTAGAGTACTATTTTGGGGAGGCAATGGTCCTCCATCCTAGAAACGTGCCCTGCCCAGTGCAGCTGTGTTCTCAATATCATGGCCTCAATGCTGGTGATCCCTGCTTGCTCAAGGGCAGCAACATTTGTCACATAGTCAGTCCAGTGTATATTTAGGATTGTGCGTATACAGCGCTTATGAAAGCGTTCAAGGAGTCATAGGTGATGGTGATAGGTGACCCATGTTTCAGATCCGTAAAGGAGAATAGACGGTATTCTCCATAAGGTTCATTTTAAGGTTCATTTTAATACGTAGCTGGATTTATGGAGGCTTTTTATTGGGGTGTATTTTTATTTATTTTTTATTTTTATCTTTTTACTTTTGTGTGTTTTTTGTAATTTTAGATTTTGTATTGTGATGTTTTTAATGGTTTTAAACTGTATTTTATGTGATTTTGTGAGCTGCCTTGGGTCCTTTCTGGGAGAAAGGTGGTGTATAAAATAAATAAATAAAATACAAAATTTTCTCTTAAAGAAAATTTAACAGGAACACAACTACTTCATTAACTGAGATATACTCTGCAGAGACAAGGAGCAGGAAGTAATGGAATTTGAACTGTAGGAATAAAAAAAACTGGGTGAGGCAGTATCCATGCAATCTCAGTCTAGATAGGGCTGGAGAAACTGTGGTCGTCCAGTTTGTTGGGCTGCCACTAGCCCCATCCAGCATGGTCAGTGGCTGGTGATGATGGGAAGTTCAGCAAAATCTAGAGACCCAACATTCCCTTCCCTACCCTTGATCAGGGTGGAAATCACAGAGTCTCAGTAGCACTAAACAATGTAGCTAAGTGGTGAGAAATGCTAGGAGTTGCAATTCAACAATATCTTGAAAATCACAGAGTCTCAGTAGCACTAAACAATGTAGCTAAGTGGTGAGAAATGCTAGGAGTTGCAATTCAACAATATCTTGTTGATTCCAACCCCTACCATCAACAGAGCAATTATCTCCCAGTAAGTATGAATGCTCATGAGCCTGGCCACATGCTTCAGAGAGAGGTGGCTGATGAATGAGGTCAATTTGCATGGGTTAAGTGTTTAGATTATGCTTTAAAAATAAGAGGTCTTTCATTTGTAGAGTCACCATAAGTTGAAGCTAACTTGACAGCAAATAACAACAACAGTTTCTTCAAGTAAAGTCTAGAACTGGTGCATACCCAGTTTGTTTTACTTCCTATTCGCCCCATCTACATTTCTGACTCTTCTCCTGACAGTTGGCTTTCACAAAGGGTTAGTGCCAGGTTCACAGGGATCAGGATGTGCTTAAACACACTGGAACAGCTCAGGCTTAGCAAGGGAGGGGAACCCTGCTTGCTTAAATGGATGGCATTAGCCTGAGATGACTTTGGAGTTATGCAACATGCTGGCCATCAGGAAACCCTGTGCATTGGCCTGGTAAGATTTCCTAGCTGCGATCAAAGGCGTCTGCAGCAGATTACATAAACTCTGGCTCAGATGGGAAACTGCTTGGAAGAAATACCTAATAAACCAAATTAACACGGGTGTTCCAGCCTCTTTACTTCTAATACCTTTCCCATGTAAATAATCTAGGCCTGCAAGTTTCTGGGTTAGGGAACTAAGATGATTTAAGGGAGAGAACTGGCAATGTATCTCGTGGTAATTAAGCACTTCATTCAAGCTCCCCTTGATTCCACCCCCCTTTTTTTTGTTATTCACAAAAATCCTGTCTGAGGTGCATGCAGTCTTTAGGGGAAAGAGGGGGAGGGTGCCACTGGGAAGCTGATATGGTGCCACAGTGAGAGCATAAATTCATTTCAGATGTTAGTAAATGAGAGGGGGAAACTTAGGCTCTGCAGAAAAAGAGCTGGGGATATTCTGAAAACAAGTAATGACTGGGTTGTCCTTTTGTCATCACAGAAACTTGAAGAGGCGGACCGGAGAAGCCAACATCAGCTTGAGAACCTGGAAAGAGAGCAGAGGTTCTTAAAGCGAAGATTGGAGCAGCTGCAGGGCTCTCAGGACATCGAGCGAATACGAATGGACAGCACTGGATCAACCATTTCCTCAGATCGCTCTGATTCGGAGCGGGGTCGGTATTTCTTCTGTGATCTTGACTTTACCATAGTGATGTTGAGCTAAGGAAGCAGAGTGTTTGGCTCTTCTTTCCAGAAAATCCTTCTTCTCCCCATAGCCTCTAAGAAGCTTTCATTTGATTCATCTAGCAAGAGAACTAGGCATAAAAAAATAATCTCTTCATTGCTAGCATTTCTCATTAAAAATGTTTACAGGTGGAGTCAGATAAGAATGGTTGTAGATATCACCAGAGTTTGGAAAAGTTACTGATTTAGGCTGCAGTTCCCAGAATCCCTCAGTTGGGTGTTGTTGTCCAAAGCTCTGAGTCTTACTAGATTTTCCGACAACACTGTTATAGTGTTACTATTCCACTATATTTGCTATGACTGCTTCCTGTTAAATCCTGGGATTTGCAGTTTAGGGAGGGGCATTTGCAACTCTCAGCCAGAGAGCTCTTAGGCCTCACTAAACTACAAACCCCAGAATTCCACAGCAGGAAGCCAGAGCAGTTAAAGTGGAATAGTAACACTATAACAGTGTAGTCTGAAAATCTCCTTATTCATGACACTCTCAGCCACAGCACCATAACTGCTTACGATCACCTCTTGATTCTCCACCATGAGACACAGGGTGCTTACAGACAAATAGCTCCTAATACTACAAGTCAAAAAGTATTGTGCAGCAATATTCCCATCTTTCTCTCCTCAGTGGATTTTTGCAGTATAAGGGAAAAGAAACAGTGGGGAAACATGACAAGATTCCCCATGGAAAATCAGCAGGAATGCCTATAAAATTCCATGAATCGGGGATGGCAGCTGCCCAGTAAAAACCTTGTTTGGAAGTACCTGCAGTGGCGGCACTAGGGGTGTGTGGAGAAGCCAAACCGCACCAGGTGACACTATCAGAGCGAGGGGTGACACCAGCCTTAATAATGCCACAGAGACGGTACCTGCAATCTAGCCTGAAGTTTTAACCCTATTGATTTCCTTCCAAAGGTGGTTAAAGTACCTAACTCTTTCTCCTTGCAGTTGGTCAAGTTTAAAGGTGCTTAACTTTGGTCCATATTCATATAAATGTGCAGTTTTACCCTTGGGGTAAGCTAGTCATCAGTCTTCTAACTGCCCTTCTGCACCTGATCAGAAGTTCAAGGAAGCCCAATTATTAGACTGGCCTCATAGCCTTGTAGGACAGTAGAGACAGCTAGCTTGCCAAACTGTTATCAATATACTGTAGTATGTTACCACTTGGTAAATGTTCATTGGGCCCAACCACTGTGTTTGGTCCTCTAGTGATGTTGGGGACCCTTCCAAATGTAGCCACACATTGATTGTGTGTTTCTGGGCCCCATGTTAAATTGTGATTTAAAGGCCTAAACTGTTCATATGTTTCCCCATCTTTCTCTCCTTAAGGTGGCTTATAACATTTAGAATATTGGACTAGATCTCTGGGGGACCAGGGTTTTAATCCCCACTTGGCCATGGAAACCCACTGGGTGATCTGAGGCAAATCACACTCTCTCAGCCTGAGCAGAAGGCAATGGCAAATCCCCTGTCAACAAATCTTGCCAAGAAAATAATACTGTGAAAATCCTGCCTTAGGGACACATTGAGTCAGAACTGACCTGAAGGCAAACAACAATAAACAACTAAAAACACTACTTACAGTATTTAATTCAAATAAACACAATTGTCATATTAAAACAATGAGATTAAAAGGCATTTAAAAGCACATTAACACACACACACACACAAAACCCCGCCACCCCGCCATATAGGTACCTTTCCTTAAAATCCTCTTGAGGAACCAGTCAGTTGCCAGAGGCATAACTTGAATTTAAAAAAAGCTTTGCTTGCAGGGAGAATTGGGGTAGGAGTGGGGGGCAGCCTAGCCCCACTTGGGAGTTCCTCATCTGGAAGGAGCACCTAGAAGACTCTCTCTTGAGTCCTTATCAGTTGTGCCTATAACGATGGTCAGAGGGAAAGAAGAGCCTTTGCTGAAGATCTTCTTACCTAGGCAGAGTCTAAGGTCCTTCTTGTAAAGCTTTACAGGTCATAACCATCTGTGAGAATTGTACCTGGAAACAGTAGCCAGGGAATGTCATGTACTGTCATCTTCAGACTCAGGGATCAGCAGTTTCAGAGTTAAAAATAGGGAGACTAAAATTATGTACACAGAAATCCAAAGAACTAATCCTACAAGATCGTTGCTCAGAATATACCTAGCAAACAAGCAGTAAACTAAAAGTGTTCTATAATCGACAAAGTCTGGCGGGCTATACAGTCATCATCCCCACATTCTGTTCCCACCAGACCTGAACTCAGCCCACTTTTTTCTCATAGCTGAGGCCAGGTACTAGTTTCATCAAACCGTCATGGACACAAAGCACATATTCCCATTTCCCAGTTAGACTACATACTCATTAGCAAGTACAAATGAATACAAACACAGTCAGCCACAAAGAGACACAACAGAACTGAACTTGGCAGGAAAAGGTCATATCTGGGTCTGATCCTGACAGAGGAGCTGTCATAACCAGGAATTTCCATTCTCCCAGTATCTTGGGACCAGGTTATTTGAAGAACTGTCCCCCTGTTCACATGCCTGCCACAGGAAGCTGTTAGGTTGGTAGGCCTGAGACAAAGCACCATCCTGATGGAATGCCCTGCCCTGGAATGTGTGCCTGTCTCCCTCCCTGTTTTTAAACAGGCCTTAAAGACCTGGTTGTTTCAGGCTGCTTCTAAAGGAATCTTGGTCTGTCATTAATAGTACAGTCTTTATTGTCGTGTCTGTGTTGAATATGTCATCACTTTGTGTGTTTAGTTTGTGCAGTGTCTTGGGAAGGCTTCACCTTAAAAAGCAGTGTAGAAATACTTAAATAATAAAAAATTAAAAGCATAAAAAATAAAATAAAATGCATTTGCATCTTCACTGTAGTTATAACGGGCCACAAAGCACATATTTTAAAAAACTCTGAGACTTGTGTGTTGCAGAAATCTGTTTGGGTGCAACTGACGCCACAGTTTAAAAAGGGAACAGAAACTGGATGCATGAATGGTGTCATGCAAGATATTTACAATTGCTATTATGTGATACATTGTGGGACCGGGAAACTGCTAGGCCAGTTAATGCAATTAAACCTGACCTTTTTATTATAAGAACCATCTTATGTAGATATAGGATCCCTTAGAACAGATAAGAACAGTAAAATATCCTGGCCCAAATCATTGTGTATGTGCAGGTATAATAAGTAGTAGTTTGTTGAGGGCGGAGAGGTGAATGAGCCAGGAGATAGATTAATCTCTGATAATGTTTTGAGGTGAAACATTCTTAACTCAGATTAGTTCATCTTGTCCAGCCTGAAAGACCCCTAATTAATTCAGGCTTCTAGACTGTATTCACACATCTGATATAATTTATTTTTGTTCCAATTTCTGCTTGCCTTAGCAACTTTCAAGAATAGTCAGAAGTGATGGTGTTCAAGATTTTAACTGATCATGGGCTGAATCCATGGTCTGCCTTCGAAGGCCTAATTTTCACCAATTCCTCCCAGATTCTACACACTACAGCTCACCTCTTTCAGTAGAGTCTCCCAGCTCCCTGTGTAGCATCTTCAGGGTCTGTAGGGTCTGTCATGAAGAGAAAGCATTGGGGAAATGGCCCAATTGTGTGTGCCTAGAACCAGACCCAACTGTTTAGTTTGCATTTACATATAGAGAAGGGGTGGCAAACTACAGCCCTCATTATTGCTGGACTATAACTTCCAGTCCTGGCTATACTGGCTAGTGCTCATGGGCTTGAGGTGGTATCTTTGATGAACCAAAGTTGTATCTTATTTTGGTGGAGGGTGGGGATTGGAACAGCATGCAGTCTTGCATTGTTAATGTTCTTTTTTGGGTGCTACAGAGGTTGGTATTCCCTTTCTCACTTTACAGAGCCCAAAGTCCCCCACCCCAGGACTTACCATGCAGCCTCTGAAGCACCCCTATAGAGCCATTCCATGCCTTGTGGGAAGTAGGTAGGGTCAGAGAAACATCTGGCTATGTCACCGTAGCCAGATGTTTGCAGCAGCATTGAAATTACCAGAGGTCTCCAGTGGATCTCAGCACTGATATAGTCATTCTGCATGTGTAATTATTCTGGTATATGGTTCAGCATAGCATAGGTCTGCAAACATAACTACTAGGCTATGCTGAGCCACAGGACTGCAAACATTGTGTGTCATGCAGCAATTGATAAATAATCTGGATGAAAATATCTGTTCATTTTTAAAAAATGCTTAGTCTTCATGGTTGCAGAGAAGATGTTCTCATTACATATAGATATTGTAACAGGTACATTATCTGAGCCAGTTCAATGTTCAGAAAACATTCCAATCTCTTTCCCTGAAGTGTTAGCTTTTCAAGAACTGGATTTTTGTTTTTATATCTGATTAAGCATTCTCTCCTTCTGCATTTTGGATAGTCCCTTCTTCTACTGTGTACTTAAAAAAAACTGTTTGAATAAGTCCCTGATTCCAAAAATATCCATTGGTTTATTGGCCAAGAGGGTCGAGGGAGGTCTGCCCAGCTTCCTGCCCATGTCCCATAGTTGACCCTAGTGCTTCATGATTTCTGTCCTCAGCCAGATTTGCCTTGGAAAATGTTATCTCTGCAAAACCAAATAGTTAAAATATTTTGTGTGAATTGAGAGTATTTTGATTGACTTGTATCATTGATTTAAAGCATGGAATGTGATGATATGTACATAGTGTTTGTACAGTGGGGTTAATACACCTTTCCTGGTTTACAGCAAAAATATTGCATGTGGATAGAGAAAGAACAATCTATTTTCTGCAATGACAGTAGTTCAGATCTGGGATATACTGTATTGATCACAAACAATTTAATTCAAGGCTAGGCCACTCTATATGAATATTCTTTCTTGAGTTTGCTGCTGAAATAGTAATCCAGTCAAGAACCTTGACTAAATATGCTCTGAACAGTTTAAACAGCTGTACAGTAATAAATTATGTCTCTCCTTCTCTTGCTCAGGAACAAGGGTGGAAATCATGCTGCCCTCCAGATGCTGTGGGACTGCAATTCCAGCATTCATCGACTGTATTGACTAGGGCTGCTGGGTCCTGTAGTCCAACAGCATCTGGAGGGCAGCATGGTTCCCACCCCTGCCCTATAGTCCACAACAGTAATTATTAGTTTAGTATCTGTTATTCTGGTAATGCAAGTCAGCAGGTGACAGCAAAACCTATAATAATGATTGCTATACAGCCGTTCCCTACCTTCTGCCCCATTATTTCGGACTGTTCCCCTGCCTCTTTGGTGTTGAGGATTTTGTCCCATCATGTACAGTACACAACTGACATGGATGGGATCCTGTTTCCCACCCCACCTCCACCCCCAGTGTACCCATGTAGCCCAGAACCCCCATTCAGTGGGGATGATTCAGTCATCCTATAGTAGATATTGCCCTAATGCCTTCTGCCCCTTCATGAGATCTTAACATATTTTCCCAATAACACCTCTTAATTTGGCTCCAACAACACTGGACTCTTCCCCTTGTCATGGGTCTTGTCATTAACACTTGCCACTTGCCTTCTTTTGCAGAAGAAATCGAAGTGGATGTGGAAAGCACAGAGTTCTCCCATGGAGATGTGGATGATATCAGCACAACCAGTACAAGTGACATTGATGACCACAGCAGCTTGCAGAGCATTGGGAGTGATGAGGGTTACTCCAGTGCTAGCGTCAAACTCTCCTTCACTTCCTAGAGCACGGTGCTGGGGCAGTGCAGCTGGTTTCTTTGGGGCAGTTGACGTTCACCCGGCAGAGCTCTTAAGACACAATATTTTTCTTCTCCAAACCACACTTCAACAGCTAAGCTTGGAAAGACGCAACTCTAGAATAGCTCCATGGGTCCACAGGAGGGTGGGAACCTAATCAAGGAGTCAACTAGTCTCCTTCACTGTCTGGAAATCCTGGCTTAGTGCTGAACTCACAGCTACCCTGAAGTCAGAGACAGCACTCCAGTCGTATACTGCTGGACTGAGATTAGCCCATGTATAGTGGATAGCTTCGCTCAGAGATTATTTCATTGGGCAGGGGATCTTGGCTATTTAGGCTTTGATTCTTAATTTGTCACAACTCCTTTCTTCATTTGTCACAACTCCTGGGAAATTATCTCCCTGCCCCACCCACCCACCCCATTGCCTGTTTTTCCTTTCACCGATACTCAAACTTAACAAACTTGTTAAGACCCTTTGTGTGGTGCTAATAAGAAAGAAGATTGTCCCATAACTATGATAATCTAGCACACATGGGGATAGCCATGTGTTTGTTCCAGATGCTGGGACAAAAGTAGCCAAGGTGATCATAATTTATTGGATCAGCCTCTCCCGATGAGTTTGCACAATATCTTATACAGAGCTCCATTTTCAGGCTCTTTAAAATGCTGTCTCCCAGTTTAAGCATTTTTTCTTTTCTTTAAGAAAACCATGAAGTGGACGGTTTTTGTGTACTCTCACCAGCAGAAGCTAGTCCAATCAGCGCTTTCTACCCACTGGGTTTCTCCAGCCAACTTTGTTCTGTATGTACCTAAGAAATAAGAGTAATAGTGAGAAGCTCTGTTCATGCCCTATGAAAAGAGGTGCTGCAAATCTGGAAGCAATTCTCATTCAGCTCAACTTTCTGCTGGACATTGTTTCAAGGCAAGAGCTTGTGCTGCATGATTTTAGCACTAGAGTATTGAGCTGTTACATACCAGCAAGATCAGCTCTCTGGATTCAATGGCTACAGCAGTTCACTCCTTACTAGAATGATGCTCCTGGCACAGAGACAGACAAACAGAAGCCTCTGAAAGAGGAGATGATGATGATGATGATGATGATGCGCAGGAAAGGCACAGCCTCCATTCTGAGCCACAATGACCTTTCCCCCTCCCTTTTGCAAATTATTTTGATAAATGTTTGTAAAAGTTGTTTAGGTGAGAGACATGAGACAATGTCTTTTTAGAACTCCTAGGCATGATTCTGCAAATGTCTTTTATAATTGACACCAACCAATGGAAAGGGACCTGTTTTTTTCTGCTGCCAGGCACAAAAGGAACAGGGACTCTCCTCAGGCTTGATGGCTCTTCCTTTTGGTTTCCTTTCTGAACTTCCTTTGCCATGTGGATCCCTCCCATTGTCCTGGGTCCATAGTTAACATAGCACGTGTCTCATTGGAACAGCCTGCCAGCAGCCGTTCCCCAGCGGGAAGTCTTCAATCCCACCTGACAGGAGCTGCTGCTGTTGCCTTGCTGTTAACAAGAAAAAGATTGTATCCAATGTTTTATCGTTTTCCCCCTTTGAGATGAGCTTTCTAACCTGCACTTTGAGGTCTTTGCTTTTTCTTTGAGCTTTTTAACCACAAGGATTCTTATTAATGTTCCTTTACCAAGTTTAAACTTTACTGTTTCTTTTTTCCCCAAGAGACCTCATTTATGACACTTGTTTGCAACTTTTAAGTAATTTGTCTACCCCCCGCCCCATTATTAAGGGACAAAAAAGAAAAATGCTTTATGAAATTCATAACTTATTGCTGATTATAATTACTGGGTTGTTAATTTCAGTCCTGTAGATTTTTAATTTTATTGTTTTTAGATAGGGCTGGGCAACAAAAATTTAAAAAGACAAAATAATAAAAAAAACAAGGTAACCTCATTTAGCTGTGCAGTGGAATTGTGTTTAAATGTTGGCATATGGTTCTGCTTATAGTAGCACTTTAACACCATTAAACATTTCTGTATTTGAAATGCACTGTGTTCTGCCATTTTGGTCACTCATGAGATTTTAGAATACCCATGTTATGTGCCTGGACATTTAAAAAAAATATTTGCCATGTGATTAGATGACCCCAAATGACTTCTCATGTAGATCTTGTCTCAATACTGATATGCTGTGTGTGCTTAAACCCACATGTTATTGATTCACTCCAGAGCTATTATCGTGTCATATAATAACAAGACACAACTTTAGAACCTGTTTCGTGAAATAGAACCATAATCTCTCCAGGGTTATAGTATGTTCCTAGCAGGGATATTAATTTTTCTGTTTATTAAAGCCTGGATCCAGTTGTTGTTATACATCAATCTCCCCAGTGACTATGTAACATTCTGGCTTGCTGCATGCCGTAATCTCTCCCTCTAGTGGTGGGAATAAAAACTCATTAGTTGTAGTAAATGGGAGATAAAACTTTCAACTGAACCAATAGGAACTCCTTTTATGGTATTGAAGTCTGTTTGGCCCATAAATGTGCATGTGTAAAACTATTGTGTCTCAGCACAATTCTATGGGACAGTCGAAATAACTGACGAGAACTCAAATGAACAAAATAATAGTATTGAGTTGTATTAGCAACCATGGTTTCACGTATCACAAAATCAGCCAGTGTGAATGTGATTTGAACTGGCTTGTGAGCAGGGAGATGATTCCACAGGCTCATATAGCAAAAATACATGACCTGTATATAAGAGTTCAAACTCTTAAGCAGCTGTAGATGGGGGGGGGGCATTCAGGTGTAAGGACCTGGCAGTGCTTTTGCCTGAGAGCACAGAAAACATTCTCAGGATAGACAATACTGGGCTATATTGAATATTGGTCTGGTTTAGTTCCTCACTGTGTGTCAAAATTATGTTAAAGTGTTTTGTTTAGGGGAGGGGTGGAATAAGAACGGTCAGAACCGGAAAAGTTACTTTTTCAGAATCCAGTTCCCAGAATCTCCCCATTGAACAGTCATGCTAGCTAGGGGATTCTGGGGACTATAGTCCAAAATTTAACACCCTTCATACCTTTCTATTGTACTTATACAATGGGCATAGTAGGGCTGTTAACACATGAACAGCTACATTTCTCGAAGTATCCATGGGTAAGCAATCAGACAAATCTCTACTGGTGGCATGCTACCCATTATGGTAAGAATTCTATCTGTGCAACTTACATTGATTAGTGTTTTCTGCAGCAAATTAATTAAAGTAGACCAAACTCCTTCACAGCACCTAGAGGCTTTTTCTTGATAAAAACATGCCCCTTCTTATTCTGTTCTCCCAAATGTTGATGACTATTAAAATAGCTTGGAATTTTTTATGCTTCTTGCACTTGGGATACTTTTTATTGCATTTTTCCCTTTTACAAAAACTTGGGATTGTTGTTTCCACAGCAATCGTGCATCTTTACTTTGACATAAGTCCCACTATGTTCAATGGGGCTTACTCTCAGTTCAGTGTGCATAGCTTTGTAGCCTTGTGGCAATCTAGATGCAAACGCCTTTTACATTTAAAATGTAAAGTGTCCACTGCAAGCAGTGGGAATGAGGAGAAAAGCTGTATCATGATGTCAGCAAGTAGGCTGAAGAGAAAATTTAAGTGTTTCATCTCATTACAGTCCTGAGGAAAATTCCTCATCTGAAGATGGCATTTGCTTTGGAGTAAAATCCTCCCCCCATGCTAGTTTCAAAACTGTATATGCATTTTGGCTTCAGCAAACTCACAGGTGTATCACCAGATTTTCATTCACTAGGAATGTATGTTCTCCTAATCAACCCACAATATGTGGGCAAATGTAGCCGCAGCTGCATTCATGCTTGTACTTAGATCTGAAAAATGAACCCTAGGGAGTTAGGAACAATGAGTCTAACTCATTATTAGACTGTTGGTTTATCTAACTCATACTGCCTATTCTTTGGCAGCTCAGACAGAGGTATCTACCAGCCTTGCTGCATTAGATATTTGATTGGAAATTAGAGGAACTGAACCAGGATGCTTTGCGTGCAAATCATATGCCCGGTCTTTGACCTGTGAATGCTTCTCCCCATTTCCCTTCTAAATCTGATTGAAGCAGTTGTACACTCAGGGGCACTTTTTCCTCTCTGTTGTCTTGGGTGAAGCCACTGGATTGCATTTAACCTTTGTCTCATCCCCCGTGGGCTCTTGTGACTCTTCTGTTCTAGGATATTATGACATGTGCTAGTGGTATGGGCTAATACAGACCATAACATGCAATTCATTATTGTTGAAGATTCTCAGAAACACAGTCATACTTGATTTATCATTTAATTTTCAATCTTCATGCACTGAGGAGTTAGAAAATTCAGTTATTTTAATATACATGTACTTTTCCATACTACTCAACAATGAAAACTGGTACTGATTACTAATGTCAATTAAGTTATGAAACAATTAAGGCAGCTTCTAGAAGCAAGATCAGGTACCATGATCCCTTCTCAAACCAAGCCTTAGGAGATTCAGCAAAAGAAAAGTAGCCATAGGTCAAGTCACTTTTCTCATTCCCCCAGTTTTACCCATCATATAAACTCTCATTATTTCACTTGTCCGGCGAACCTGTCCATCATTACATTGCTCTGCATTGAAGATCTTCACTTGGTAAGAGTTTGCACAGGCTCCTTTAGTTGCATGTATTGGTTGAAAAATTAGCAGAGAAAGAACACTGAAACAGAATTGTTTTCAAAAATTGCCTGTCTTCTCTGCAGCCAAAATGCTCAGATTGTCACTGTCCCATACTGAAGGATATCCATTATTACTCACTCTCTGTGTATGTGCCTTCAAGTTTCCTGTCAACTTATCGTGACCCCATGAATTTCATAGGCTTTTCTTAAGCAAGGAATACTCAGAGGTCAGTTTGCCAGTTCCTTCCTCTGAAATATAGCCTATAACACCTGGTATTCATTGGCGGTATCCCATCCAAGTACTAAACAGGGCTGACCCTGCTTAGATTCCAAGATCAGACAGGATCTGGTGCCTTTAGGGTATTTCAGCTGGTCTAATTAAAGATGGCATATGGAGGGTAGTAGTCAAAAGATTTAGGAAATCTAAAGGTTCTTTTCTGAAGGCAAGGAGAAAGCTGTGTGTGCTTGGTTATAAGCAGCAGGGTAACAAATGGGCTGACGTACAATTTCACAATATTACTTTAATTACTTCCACTGAACATGGTAGATTCTACCTCCCTGAAGGGAAGCAAACAAGGCCAGAGATCTCAGGACCTAGTCACAAGATTACTAGACACAGAAAAGTGTACAAAGAGCCTTCCCTGTTCAAACCTTCAACCCATTGCCAGACAGACAATCCCAACTTTTAAGCAAATGTTGAAACATTGATTTCTTGCAAGGAGAATATGCAGCTAGAAAGAACAGGTGCACAATTTTGTACCAGCTACCACCACTGAACCTACTGCATGTACAGATCAGCCTTTAGCTCCTTTTCCACATTCCCTACATGTGTGACAGCTATACAAGGAAGGCAAATAGGAATGATGGATAAGCATGATGAAGCCCCATGACTGCAATGGGCTCAAAGCACACCTATCTTTTTACAGGGTTGTGATAAAAAGTCCTTCTCATGAAGGGGCGATTACAGCAAAATTTATGTTTGCAAAGGCCTGCTGCAAAAATGAACTTTGCATATAAGAAATACAATAATAACACCTACAAAATGTGTACAACTGTTCCAGAATATCTGAACAGCAATAAATCAAACAGGGAAGGTTCACTATAGGCAACACTGTTTTTAGAACACCACTGCAAGCAACATTTTTAAAACCAAGAAATTGCTTTACAGTTGTTTCAACACACAGCAAAATTTTCTAAGTCAGGAAGTTAAAGGCCAGTATATACAGCCATTCCTGTACTGATCAGCTGATCTGCTGTGGAAGAAAAATATTGTAGAGAAGCTGCAACTGCCAGTAAGTACAGAATATAATGAGGCAGATGTGTTTCTCAGATATTAGATTGCTGCTTTTTTCCAACTTCAAGAGAAGATTAAATTGTATCTGAATGAAGTACTTAAGTGCAGCAAGGAAACACCTGGAATGTATAAAATGCCTTACCCGTTGTTTTTTAAAAAGTAAGCAAAATTTAGCCCAAATAAATAGTCCAGGTTATGTGCTTCTCTAGAGATTTTTCCTGACACTGCTTACGCTGAGATACGTTGTTGCCCCAGTCAACCTGTGACATGCTACATACATTAACATGTTTCAAGCTCAGAACAAGTAGCTTGTTTTCTCTCTTGCATTTCTTTCATCAGCCAAACTGTCACACTGTGTAGCACTTGAGTTTTAAAAGGTAACAGTCTTACTAAATTTCAGTATACAGTATACAACATGCGCCCTGCACAGAAAAAAGCAAAAGAAAATACAATACTGGCATGACATCTACGCTTGACGATCCCAATATGTTGTTTATATACCTAGCCTTCTGAAGCTTCTTTTACTTTGCTATTTTAACAGAATCAATGAAAACTGCAGGTTAATGTTCCTATGATTTAAGTTTGCATCTATCAGTTATATTCTGACATAAAATGCAGCTATTATATTCTGATGTAAAATAAATTTGATGCTGATTTTTAGATACAGTAACTACATTGTTTCTTTTATTGTTAGCCAGTATCTGATGCACAAACTAGGTATGTGCTGTTTTAATTTTCCCCAGCTGTAAAGAAAAGAAAAAAAACCTCAGTAATCTTCAGCATTTACTGAATTATGGATTTCCTTTGCAATTTGTATATTAAAAGGGAAATCAACTGTACAGTGCTATGTTTCGATGTAGTCATACTGTATTGGTCAAGGAATGCAATTCCAATGCAAACCAATGTGTATCCTTTGGCAAATATTTTTCTAATGTGTACGTAGGTCAGTACAAGCTAATTTTTAAAATTTCTCAGATCACTACCATGTTTTTTCTGAGCTTTTCTGAAATTTGGTGGTTACTATACCGGTGCTGTAGCCAGCACAACTCTGAAGAACTGAAAGATACAAAACAAAAAATCCCAACCAATCTCTGATTGGGTCTCAGATTGACCAGTGCCAGTCTTTAAAAGAAAAAAAACAACTGAAATGATGCTTACCAGAGCTCTATCTGTAATGATGCAGGGATGGTGCTGACAAAGATGTTGCATTTTTCATCACTGTAAACATTCTTCTTTTGTTTGTGGCCATCTATATTAACTTGTTAAAAAAATACAAATAAATTTTATGAAATTTTATTTCTAGTAAGATTTTTATCTTCCTCGTCCCACATTATACACCTAAAAAGCAAACATGAAATGGAAGCTGCCACAAATACAACTATGTGCTGAACACAGGCCATATTGCTGACTTTGTCTTCAAAGGGTGCAACAGCATACATTGATTTTTGTGGGTTCTACATTTTAAAGATCTGCAACCCAACGTTTCACAGTGGTGCGCATGTTTCTGCAGGACCAGTCAGATTGCCACATACAGTAGGTTCTTCTCATCAGGACACTCTTTTCCTCATGTGGGTTGCCCCTATAATGGATCCAAAGGTTTACTTTTCAGGCAAGATGAAGGGCATATACACACACAACACTGTGGGGTTTTTTGTTTGTGTGTTCTCCTCTTTCCTTTGGAATATCCAATCTCATTCTGTATTAGAAGCTGCTTTTCAAAGGTACTTCAGTGTACTTTCAAATATACAACATACTGTTCAAAACAACAGGTAAAAACCAATTTAACCTTTCTTTGGACACTGCTCCCCAAGTGAATTCAGGTCATGCCTGCTTGTAACAGGAAGTCCCATTTTATCTGCAAATTAAATAGCAAATTATCTTGATGCTTTTTTTGCTTGGAATGCAGTTGAACTAATTCCGGGGCAACTGAAGATCTGCACTGATAGCACATGTAGGACCTGAACAAACCACCAGCTTCTATATGTAGCAAAACCTATAGATAAAGGTTTAACAGCCCTTCAATCAAATTTGGCCATGGAACATTTTTCAATGAATGACACTTAACACACTAAATTTCAAATTCCTCAGTTTCTGCTTCTCATAGGTTCCTTCCTGGACTTACTATGGATAATAGCAAACCCTACCGAAATGAATAACTTCTGGCCCAACTTCTGGCAGAAGCATTCCATAGAATCACACTGGAAGACCTTAAAATGCATAGAAAAGATGTAATTTTTTCAAACGTGGATAAGTGAAACCATAGATAAGTGAGTCCCATGGATACAGGAGTCAACCTGTATGTTATTTCATATGAGATGGTTTAAGTATTTTTACACATTTTCATGGGGGAGGGGAACATAGCCAAGAAATTCTGAACACTTTATTTTAATAAAAGTCAGACATACAAAACTGAAATCAACACAGTCATAAAAATTATCTCCTCTTTCCATGGACAGGAAGAACCTTTCTCTGTGGATGGATTCTAACCTACTAAAAACAGATTTTAGACTCAGGTAAATTGACAGATATTTTCACTAATCTGTGCATCAACAAATCCTGATGGTACCTGATCTCATTTTAATTCAGAAAACAAATTACAAAAGGGAACTATAACATAATATACATGGGGAATGGAGTTCAGATTAATGAGCAAGAATTACTCTAGAAGGAGAAATAATGAAAGCCAATCTTGTTCATTAACTTAACACCATATTTTACAAAAATAATTATCTACATTGTACACAGGGCTATACATTAACTTTTTGCTTCAAACACATTTCAAGATTGAGAGATGGCACTAGCACCCTAAGCAATACATACTGGCAAAGGGAAGCAACTGCATCCACAAGATACAAAAAGGCCAGAACTTTTACACATGGTTTTCCAAATAAAAATCAAGAGTGGCCCAGTAATACTAACAAGTTGAAGTTCAGCATTTGTATGAGACGACCACCCTGATGGCGTTAAATAGCTGGATACACAATAAAATTGATTCAGCACAATATGGGTAGAATTGCTGTATATTTTTCAGTTGCACAAATGTATCAAGTAACTTACCAAATCTTCCAGGGAAATAACTACTTCTTTGTGTAAAATTTAACTTCTCCAACGTTTAAAGTGCTAACCTATCTTGGAAAGTAACAAACAATTCTTACTCAGCCCATGGCTGCATTCTGAGCATAACATTGGTTTCTGCTGAGAGGTGCACCAGCACACTTCCTAGCCTGCCACTGACAAATACAATTTTTGTCCTCAGTGATCCCCCACACTTCTCTGCAGCTGAAAAAAAAACGGGGGGAAATTTCCTGACCTTGCATGGAATTTAGAGATATGAGTGCAACTCAGTTAAGATTTCCCTTAGCCCTTCTCCAAGCTCTCAAAGGATATGCTTAGTACAGAGCCTTGGGAAGCAGCAAAAGGTACTGGTGTTTCTCAAGTTTCTTCAAATTTTCTGTGAGTTCTAGAAGACTCCTCTACTGTTCTCCCAATGTGTGGTTAGAGTGGCATGATCTGTCAGACTCTGCACTGGTTTTGGAAAGACTTGTGAAACAGTTATTACATTTTGCTGCTTTTTCAGCCTCTCTGAGGCTCAACATGACAGAAATGATCCCCTGTCCCATGTTTCCCAGCCTGGAGGTGTTGGGGCAGGGGAAGCAGGGCAAATCCCTACAGCAAAATGAACATCAGAACACCTCTGAAGTTTAGTGTGACTTCACAGCAAAAGCAAATCATTTATTCCCAGGAAAGCAACAGAATGAACGGCAAGCAAAACCAGCTAAACTTTGTAAATCCCTTCCCCTCCCAATTCTGCTTATAAAAAGGAAAGATTCTAGCCAGGATCCTATATACCAGTGTAGCATAATAATTCCACATGAGGAACTATGCTACAGCTGGCCATCCAACACTACCTAGACTAATTGTTAAGCCACTGCAACCAGACACACCCCGCTCCAAGTGCGCCATGGCCATTTCGTGGCTGATGGAAACGGTATGTGTGTGTGCGCGCGTGTGCGCCAGAAAATCATCTGACTATGCCCCAAGGCAAGCCAAGAAAGCTAGGATGGGCTGCATTCAATCAATATTTGATCTTAAAATTAGACTGGGCTGAAAACTAGCTCCACAAAGACAGAAAGTGCTCATATTTGTCCATGCATTTAAGGTAGCAGAACTACAAGTTTATTAAGTACGTAAGAGAAGGCAAGAAAGCTGGGGTGACTATTTTATTACACAATCATTTGGTTCATGATATTCCAGTCACTGAGTGAGGACACTCTAGAGATCAGAGGTTTCTGGATAATACAAAGGGCAGTTCCCCATTAGTCTGACTTGTGCATACTCAGTTTGAGAACAGTAAAGGGGTCATCTTAACTTCTACTGTTTCACTTAAGGCTTGTACCAGCATAAGCCAACTGATGGCAACAACCTTTTTCACTACGCACCAATAGTTTACTTTTAGAAAAATATAACAATAAAAAGGTAAATGTAAAGCCCTGCAAAGGTGATGTCTAGTCATTTCTCCCCTCAATTACTGGGGCATCAAATGTCTGACATTGTACTTGGATGTATCTTGGTACTGCGTCATGGGTTTGTCTGCAATTCCACATGTCCCAACTCCAACTTTCCCTGTTACACTCTCAGGAGATGCAAAAATGCTTCGCTTTACCTGTGGAACAAATTAAAAGTGCCATTTGTAGACATTTTCAGATTTCACCGAGTCATAAAGCAGTGCTAACATCAAATGCACAGAAGGGTAATTTTAAAAAGTAAAACATGGGCCATTTTTATCCAAAATTAAATAGTAATGTTAGCTTTATAGTACAGATTCTATAACACTGGGCTTGACTTCAGCCCAAGTATGTTCATTAAAACATATTTTACTGTATTTCAGATTCTGCTGCCAGCAATATTGTACTACCCAAAACCTAATAATATAAGGGATGCAAATAACTGTTTTGTACTGTATACGTTAAAAGGACAGCATGAAAGCATCACAGTACAAACCATTACAATACAGATTGGTGCCTGGACATAGTACTGAGATGAACAGAAACAAACAAGCTGAAACTTAGTTCATACAAGATGGAGATACTGTGCACAGGAAAACAAGACTATTCTGAATGGAAGTTTGCACTTGGTCCAAGTTGTGACTACACTCCTTTGGAGGGGACAATTTGCTATTTGGGAGTTTTGAAGACTCAGTGCTGAGGAATCTCAGGTGGTAGCAGTAGGCAGGACTGCTTTTTACCAGGTTAGGCTGGTATTATCAGCTTCAACCATACTGGTTGAGAACAGAACATTTGGTTACCTATACTCCAGTGACAGATCATCTAGATCACAGTAATTCACTCTACATGGTACTGTCTTTAAAGTTGGTTCAAAAACTGGTACAATGTGGCTTTACAAGAACTGATAGGTACTAGGCAACTAGATCATGACACCTATAGTGTACTAGCACCCCACTTGTATTCCTGCTTCTAGGAACAGTTAAGCTGGTGGGCAGAAAGGACAGGGGTTTTGGGGAGTACCCCCCCCCCACTTTTACAACTAACATTTGTAACACCCAAAATTAAAATGTCCTAAAAATTAAAATGCTACTCCTACCCACCCAACATGTGAGTAGGACGTTACTGGAACCACTAAGTAGGTACTTAATTTTGACTACTAATTTCGATTTGATCATTGTTCTTATTGTTGAGTTTTGTGGGTTTAACCTTTGTGTATGACCTTGGAAGGATTTAATTCAAAATGTGTCTTTTAAATAAATATGCCACAACCTTTATAAATAAGAACTTTCAGTTTTAGAACTATTATCCCAACTTATCTCCAACATCTCAGGCAAGTAACTAATATTTTACAAAAAAATTAAAAATACTATACAAAATTCCCTCACATTGCTTCTGGAATATATAAACTGTCTACAACGTCATCTGCATTTCTGGGGAAGGAGGTCATGCCAGTACTGTTGTACAGTTCCATAATTCCTTTACAGTGACTATACTTTCAAGATACTAAGCCACAGCATACACATACCTGTCCTTTTTTGTTTTTTGAATATGCTCTGTTGTTGAATTGTTGCCATTTGACTTTTTGATCCTCTCGCTCCTGCTCCAGCTCTTTGATGCGTTGGGCCTTTTTCAAAGCTTTCTTCTTTTTATATTCTCGTTGCTGAGCAATCATTTCTTTCCTAAAAGAGAAATGAAGGTTACTTACATCCCTCATCATGCTGTATCTCCTTTGCTTTAACTTCACTTTTGCTCTCAGAACATGTAGACAAAAGCAAGGATGCACTGATTAACAGAGTCTCACCTTGGGCTAGGTGAATGTAAAGATAAACTCTCAGTACAATCGAGTTTCAGCTGTCCAGGCCCATTTCATTCTCCAGCTGTAGAAAGTGCTGTCATTCCTTCTGTAAAGCAATCTGTGCATTGCAAGTTTCAATAAAGCACAGGAATCCTACCGTCATGCACTATTAAAAACAAAAGTCTAGCTAATCTTTTCCTAAACATAGAACAACTCTAAAACTAACTCAGAATTTATCCAGTAGAAATACACTACTCTACATGCCCAGGACAATTGTGTACAGAAAACAAAGGGACTGCCTTTAATCAGTCTCATCAATGCTGATCATGCATTAAGGCTAACAGCACACAGAATGGTATAATCTTTCATCATAATCCCAAACCATGATTTATCTGCTACCTATTCACAGTAGCAAGTAAATTCTGGAATGGCTAAAATCAAGTTAAGCAGAATTCCTCAGTAAAGGCCTCCAAAAAATGGACAGCCAAGCTCATATTCTAAACCACATTCTAACTAGAAAGAAGAAAAAATAGCAAACCTGCTCCTCTTTACATTTTTCATTGCTGTAAAATTACCTCTGGGGGAGATAATCCATCAGCATTGGTACCGTAAGCATAGAATTTTCTTTAATGCTATACCACACCACTGAATGCTGAAAATTAACTTCAGCCACTTACTTGGACATGGGTTTGTTGCCACTGTCTTCTTTTGCTTTCCTTCCCTCTTCCACAGGTTTCAAATTGAGCAGAGGTGTGACTTCAGCATTACCATATCCCGAAAAGGTGACTGCAGCTGTACCATTCTCTTCGTCTATCTCTTCAATTTCAGCTTCATAACATCTGTAAAGATATCATGGCTGTAAGCATGTGAGTAAAGGTTTAAGAATCAGCCCTAGAAAACTTGCAGTGGTTAATATTATGTCTTAGGACGTTTCTACTCAATTTTGGACTGGAATCTCAAGTCAGCCTTAGACAGAAATCCTCTTTGATTTCTGAAATGATAGCTAACACAAACTGCTGGCAATTTTAAAGTCCTAGAGCTCATAAACTATATTCCCTTTCAAATATTTGGTGTATGTATGTGTACACACACACACACACACACACACACACACGGAGTCTTTTTCTGTGAGGACTAATACAGCCAATTACATTCTAAGAATTTCTTTGTATTTTTCATCAAGTTTTTTTCCAACACATGCCATTCATAGTACATTCTTATATAAAAGTATATGGCAATAAACCCACTTGAACAGACTTGTAAAGGACTGCATGGTCAAATTGTAATGTGACATCTGATCCACAGCGCCCATATAATCTATTTCTAAAATGAAGCGTAGTACTAACATTAAGAAAGTATTTAGGACAATGTGTATTAAATGTGTGCTGTAGCAGTGCCACTGAAAAATAAGATAATTACAGTAGGACCCCCATATGCAGTGATTCATTATCCACTGATTCAATTATCCACAGGACACAAAACAGTATACCTATCATAGAGTCTTCTAGAAAATGTGTCCTCTCTAGCCATTTTCTAAGTCCTCCAAGGCAACTCTATGGTATTTTAAACCAGATGTCACATTACTTTCAATGGCATTTACTATTATCCATGGTTTTGGGTATCCACGCCTCCCTCCAAACCAATCCCCAGCAGATGTGGGGTCCTACTGTACCTATTTTGCTTAACCATATCATCTGAGAGTCAAAGCAACTGATTACCCTATTAGTTAAAAACAGGTGTATGTGCATTCCTGAGTGGGATGCCGACATACAGGTATAAATTGCAGGCATCCCAGAAGCCTAAATGGGGGGGAACAGAGGCCAAGGTAGCAGAGAGACCTTACCTTTGCATTTCATTTCCCAAATTATCCAGGATGAGGGTAGCAGAGGTACACTTCCTACAGATTCGTAGGGAAAATCCCTGATAGTGACAGCAGCTCAAATGTATTAGCCCCAGGCCTGCAGGGGTGTTATGCTGGTTGACACATTTGCCTTCTTTTCAGCCAGCACAACATACCCATTAGGATGACTCTGAGAAAGCTGTTGTATTAGAAAGCATTCAAGCTGCAGTCCCCACCCCGCACCACCCAAAAGTAGTCTAAAAGACAACTTGCTCATATTGCAGGATGCTTCCAAATTCAGTCCCCCTGACCACAATGGCATCTCTGGATGCTAAGTTTGTTCTTTGAGCATACATGGAACACTGATCTTTCCCTTATCTCCAAAAACCCCCACTCTGAGCCCCATCCAAAGCAATGTGAATGAAGTTCTTTGCTTTCTTTCCCTATGCTTCTTCCCTCTACACCTTTACAGTTCCCTTTCATTCTATATAATCTCAACAGACCTCCAGTTTTTACAAGCAAGTGACATTCCTATTTTCCCCCAAATTAGTGATGAAATGCACACACATTTTACTTATTGAATGCTGTATCTGTACAGAGTAAGAAATTTAAAAGGGCATGAAGAAACCATATTGTATTTTACAATGCTTATACAAAACTTTACAAATTTAAATAAATCTTATACCCAAGAAACATTCTTTGTATTTTTAACACATCTTGTGGCTGTAAAATCTCTAAAACCAAGGGTGAGATGCTGTTGGAATGCAACTCCCAGCAGCTCCAGCCTGCAGAGTCAATGATGAAGAATGCTGGGAGTTGCAGTCCAACATCATCTGCATGGTATAATTTCTTCAACTATCATGCTTACCAAGTTGGGTTCTCACCAAGATGGACATAGGTATGGTATAAACTGAAGGGAAGTCTCTTACCATGGAATTGCATTATTTCATGTAATGGTTACAGAAGTTTGTTTTCTACACTTACTGTCCATCTTCACTCCATATGGCCATACATCTGTCCCCAACCTTCCAAGTGTGACTTGGGAGAGCAGAAGCAGAACTATCAGAACTTGCAAGAGTTTCTGACGGTTGTGTTGAAAGGAGATCTTTGGTTAGTTCTATCACTTCCTGGGGGGAAATAAAAAAGACAAATCTTCAAACACTGTTATCGAACCCATTAATGGTCTTTACCAACTGTGACATTATTATAAAGGTGAGCAGACTGAATAGCACATGAACTTCTTTGTATTTGTCATCTTAGCAAATGTCTCATACAACTACTGAACTAATATCCATAGCACTGTACATCATCCATGTAACACAGTGGGAGTGGGGTCAGCAAGAACTAATAATGTAACAGGGACATTTCCTGATTACTTATTTCTGCCACTGTCAACAATTTTGTTTATGCTTGCTAGAGATTAACATTTCCAGAGCTTTTAAAAGCCATCGGAGGCGGGGGATCCCTTTTCTTTTTTTAAAAAATTGATTTTTTAAAAAATGGAAAAACTAAGTATCAGCACTGCTTATAGATTCAAAGTAATGTATTACTAAAGGATACATGTAATTTTGTTTGTTATGTATAATTTAGGTATAATTCAAAGACAAAGCCATGCAAGTCTGGTCAGTATGCAAAGGGATCTTGCAGCACCTCTGAGGCTAACCAAGAGAAAGAAGTTGGTAGCATAAGCTTTCATAGACTTAACTCTACTCCATCTGATGAATGGAGTGCAGTGCCTAGGAACAGATCTTTATAGCTATGAATAAGCAGGTGGCATGTGTGCATAGCAAGCAAAGGTGAGTAGATAACCATATGAATGGTGGAGGGAATTATCAGAATGTAGTATGATGCTGGTTGGGAACCAGAAAGAGATGTGAACAAGGAGCAGGAATTGCAGTGTTCTGATACTGTACATCAGTGCTTCTCTGACTAAGTGATATGGGGAAACTGGCCTTCTGGTTTGTTGGTTTGTTTGTTTGTTTGTTTAATGTATAGGACACCGGTACCAGATTTGTTTCTACTGGCTACATCTGTTCTTTCCTGGAAACTCACCACAGACTGGGGGTCAATGGCTTGCACACTGGAAGCATTTTAAGTAGCACTACTGTAAATACTCATACATAAAGATCTACCTACATTTTTTTAAGAAACAGTGAAGAAATAAATACATGAACGACCTTGCCTTAAACATTTTTATTCAGCAGTCTGAAATAAAATGTCCCATAATCCATTTTTCTTTGTTTTTCTCACCAAAAAAGGTTGGAGGGGGGGACTGTTCTTTTCCAATTTTTTTAAGTTTCAGATAGGCCTATGCATCTCTAATACTATATGAACATTACAGCAATTTAAAGACAGTAGTAAGATTTTATTCTATCTCAGAAGTAAAATACAGACAGCAGAAAATGATAGGAAACAGCTGCAGTGGAAATGGGCAGAATTGCTGGTACCTGTGTTCTGTACTCAAACTAGTCTGGTAAAAGACATTCAGTTTTTAAAAGATTTTAAATGTAATTTATGTGATCAAAGAATGGTGCATAACTGATTATGTTCATTCCCATACCTATATTTCAGAAAACAGCTACACTAGCAATACACGCACTGGCCAGTTCAAGAAATTTGTGTTCTCTAAATAAAGGTCAACCCCCATCTCTGTGGGGGATATCTTCCAAGACACCCACCCCCCATGGATATAGGTAATCGTGGAAAATGAGGAATTTTCCATGCCGCTGCCAGGAGTTGTCCACAGAATCACATCGGAGGACTATCAAGGGCCTAAATACCCTAAGGGCACAGAATCCTGTCTGGTCTTGGAAGCTAAGCCAGGTCAGCCCTGATGAGTACTTGGGTGAGAGACTGCCAATGAATATCAGGAGCTGTAGGTTATCTTCCAGAGGAAGGAACTGGCCAAACCACCTCTGAGTATTTCTTGCCTCAGAAAATCCTATGAAACTCTTGGGGTCATCATAAATCAACAGGAGACATGAAGACACACACAGACCACCCCTGTTTATTATCTGTCTAGCTGGAAGGCGCTTTTTTTTTTTTTTTAAGAAGCATCAGCACTGTGAGGATGGTTAAAGAGGACTGGAAAAACACAGGCTTTTTCTGTCAGGTTACAGTAGAATGTCTGCAAAAAACAAGGCTTTTGCCAGGAAAGAGTGGGATTCTACACAGCTACCATCCTACTGTAGCTGTGTGTGCCTGCGTACAACAGGCAATGTAAAGAACAGCTATCTCCAGAATCATTTACTGAGCATGCATGGATAGCAAAATAGAGGAAAAGTATATAAGTCTGCCTCACCAGCTCCCCCTAGCATGTACAGATCAATAAGTCTGCCTACCAAAATGGAAATAACAAAAGTGGATGCTGGTGCAAGAAAAAGTTATCCAAGGATCCATTTTGGAAGAAACCTTCAAGTGATTTTTAGAAAGTTCAACATGACTTTCTTCAATATGATTTTGAAAGCCTCATTTCACATGTGCATATTGTTCAGTTTGAAGTTTGCTGAACCATATGGAACTGCTCGTCTTTTTTGTAGTGTAGGAACCTATCCCTATTCTTTCCATGTTATTTCTACCTCTAGTATAGAATTTTCTGTGGTATTCATAACTGCCAGTAAAAATACATTTCTAAAATCGAAGTTTTTAAAAAATATATCAGTTTATTTTTAAAAAACTGTACTGAACCAGTGGTAGAAAACAAATTCTTACAAGCAGCACTGGACTAAATTAAAAATAAGGAGTTCTTTGTAGAAATGCAGCATTGTACTGATTAACCAGCTAAGCTAAAAAGATGTCCCAAGTAGTTGGGCAACATATATAGATATTAAACTTTTATTTTTATTTTAGTATTAGCACTTTTAAAAAGTTGGAGATGGCGAGCACCATTTTAACAGTGGTATTCTCCATTTCCTCACACATAAGATTGCTGTTTTTAAGATGATACCTGGTACAACACATGCAAGATCTTCTGATT
The DNA here is from genome assembly GCA_030847615.1 of Gambelia wislizenii. Taxonomy (NCBI): domain Eukaryota; kingdom Metazoa; phylum Chordata; class Lepidosauria; order Squamata; family Crotaphytidae; genus Gambelia; species Gambelia wislizenii. The sequence goes on from JAUMIR010000003.1 coordinate 85,353,895, forward strand.
ATTTTCTTTAACCAGGTGACAGTCCTGGTTCTCTGAAAAGCATTTTAGTCCCACAGAAAATAAAACGATACATATTCACAAACCAACAATTAGCACACTCCTTATCAGAACCTCCAAGATAATGTCAATCCTAACAATCTAGAAAATCTTCACTATGTGAGAAAATATATATGTTGCAAACTTGTATCGTTTAAATTCTCACCTGTAAATCCTTCTTTAGTTTTAGTAGATCTTCATTATCTCCATTCCCCGTCAAAGCAGCTTCAACTTGCTGGAGCTGAGCTTTATAGCTAGCTAACTGTTTTGCAAGGTCTTCTGACATCTACAAGTAGGAAAAGTAATTACTGAATCATATAAAAGACTGAAAGACACTGTCTTATAAAAGTAACATTTAGAAGTTAAATGACTTGCTCATCTATTAAGAATTCTACCATAAATGTCTAGTATTTCATCTATTAAAAGATAAGGTGATTATCCATCTATATAGTTAGTGAGCCACAAAGAACACCAAAGTATCCTTGAAATAGTAATTTTAAATTTTATGAGTGTATTATTGTGAGGCCTTCCTTACACAACTCACAACATGTTCCTATCTCAACAACTTTCAACAGAATTATTGAAACTTTTCTTTTTTTATTTCTCATGCTTACCTCTTTTTCAACTAACTGAACAAACTGCATGCTATATGAAAGCCATCAGCTCTGATCTAGAATGTATGGGAAGCAACCCATAACCCAAAGGCATTAGTGAGCAGAGAAGTAGGTATATACAAGGGACATCAAAAGCAGAGGTCAATGCAATCTCATCAATAAGTTTATAAAGAATTTTAAAAGGCAGTCCCATGCTGACCTCATTAACTATATTCAGGTTATAAGGCAACCTCTTCCCCATGGCTGTCTCTTTTACTGCTTTGTCACATGGATAAGTAAAAAATAAGGGAGGTTATCATGACAGTGTGACCAGCAACCAAAAGAGATGCAATACCAACATAATTACTTAACATTTGATGTCACCATCATTCATCCAAACTAGGCCAAATACTGAAATTTATAAGACCATAACTCTCATCAGAAATAGCAAAATAATATTACAGTAGACTCAAACAAGATTCGTAGTGTGATGTATACCCTGAAAACCTGCCCTGACAAGGAAACTGCCTAGTACAAATTTTTCGCACTACTGAGGGCTGCACCAATAGGAGAAAAAATCCCCAAATCTACTGCACTGGATATCAAAGTATACCACCAGCTAGTAACAGATTTCTTCTTCCGGCTGACATTAAACAACAAAGATTATAAAAATAATATTTTGGAGAGGGAAGGCTGCAATTTAATCTCAGCATACTACCAATGAAAAGTTCCCTGCTCACTCACTAATTTAAATCCATGTCTAGTATAATCAGATAGTCCATAATGAAAAAAATATTGTTATTCAGTGGATACTACCTTGGTTCAGTGGGTTTTAATCTAGCAGTCCTTTTCTTATGGCTTCAGCCTGCCTTTTGCTATTAAGAGCAGGAAGCACATTAAACTACTTGCCCAGTCAGCAGAGACCTGAGTTTATAGGGAATGAATTACTGTATATTCCGTTGTATAAGACAGCTGGACGTATAAGACAACCCCCCCCCAATTTTTAAGTTAAAATATAGAGTTCGGGATATACTCGCCGTATAAGACGACCCCCAATCACCTGCCCTCCCCAAAGCTGTGATTGGGCTCCCAATTGCAGCTTTGGGGAGGGCTGGTGGTGGCTGGAAAGCTTCCCCCCTCCAGGCAGCCACCCTTCCCAAAGCCTCCCCAAAGCTGGCTGACTGGGGAATCTCCCCAGCCAGGCAGCCACCTCCCGCGATTCCCCAACCTGCGAGGAGGCTGGCCAGCCTCCTTGCGAGTTGGGGAATCGTGGGGGATGGTATGCCTGGGGAGAGGCTCAGCTCCTCCCATCCAGCAAGGCTCCCCCCTGTGCAGCCTTGCTGGGCGGGAGGGATCTTCTCCATGACTTAGAGTCACGGAGAAGACCCCTCCCACTCAGCGAGGCTCTCCCCACCCCATGCAGCCTCGCTGGGCAAAGGAATCTTCTCCGTGACTTAGAGTCATGGAGAAGGTCCCCTCCCACCCAGCGAGGAACTTCTCTGTGACTTAAGAGCCATGGAGAAGACCCCCTCCCCGCCCAGCAAGGCTCTCCCTGCCCCATGCAACCTCACTGGGGGGGGGATAAAGTGGCTAGCAAGCTTCCCCCTGCCACCCAGCCACCTCCCATCATTCCCCGCGTATATCCGGCGTATAAGGCAACCCCTGACTTTTCCCAAGTTTTTACAGGGTTAAAAGGTCGTCTTATAAACCGGAATATATGGTATCTCATTGCTGTTGGTTAGTTAGCAGACAGCTTCTTTTTGTCTTGCTTGCTGAACATGCACGGACTTTTACACTAATAATACTGGGAGACTTAATTCTTGTTATCAGATTTCACAAAGGGCTTGTCTATATGAAGGTAAAAAATGTGGATTGATCTGCAGTAACGGCAATTCGCAGCAGCTACTATTTGTCCTAATGGATTTTTTTTTTTTTTTTTTGGCAGCTGCAAGTGAATTACTTACATTTTTACTTACCTTAATTTGCTGCCACCGGACAGTATTCTTTTAAAAACCATATCCAAGGTACAAAAGAGCAACCTTTTGCTTTAACAAAAAAGCAAACAAAAAAAAAAGCCATTTTATCACCTTAGCGCTTGTTCGCTAAGGTGAAAATCCAACATGGCAGTTCCTGGCACTTGCCTTATTAGTAAGCTCTGCCCCTACACATATCTGACCAATCATCTGCTTGTATTGGGAAAGCAAATCAATTCAGTCACTTGTCCCAACGAGCAGGAGAGCACACACCCTTCTCTGTATTTCAAAAAATATGGGAAAAAATATGGGGGCCCTCCTTCACAATACGGCAAATAGATGCAGGATCCCATTGGGACAGATTGTATTCTCCTCACATTCTGTGAGTATTTTTGCCATTTAGACAACCCCAAAGAATGCTGGAACAGGAAACCCATAGCCCTAGACCCTAATGCATGAGCAGAAGAGAATAGCAATTTCTTTTGAGGGAGATAATGTAGGGTGGTGATTATTTTGGGAGGAAGATGGCTCTACTCACTGCCTAGATGCAACCCTCAACGTAAGTCTTCAAGGGATTAAAAAAACCACTGCCTATTCCTATTCTAAAGGAACTAATTAGAATGAGAATTTCCCTCTTATAGAGATGATTGCTCTTTGCTGTATCACATTCCAAATTTCACCCACACAAGCAGATCTTCCCATTCTTCCTTAAATACTCCCTAACTGATACAGGATCTCTCCACCAGCCCCTCTTCCCAACATTTCATTTCTAACGAGAGCTAGATATGTGAATGGGAAAACCCCAATGCAAAATATGTTCTTCTGTGTTTTTTTCTTGGCCCCACACCTATAACAGACCATTCTTCTGATTCTGAGAATGGCAGGAACAATCTCAACAGCAGCTCACTCTATTATTTTTTTCCAGTCCTCCAGTGTTCCTTACTTACCTTCAGGATTTCCTTTCAGAACCTGGGCAATAACAAGCCAGGAAATCACACATCCTTTTTTAAAATTAATTTTTTAAAAACTGATGCTGGTTGAAGTTAATCAGGGGCAACTCTGAGACAAGCCTGAGTTTTGCGGACCCTTAAGGACTGACTTCTCCCATAGGAACCTGTCCTAACCCTCTCTTCTCTACCTGGTTCCTTCCCTCCAGGTCTCCCACCATCTACAGTTAGGCAAGTAGTGACAAGATAGAGAAATTTCTTGGATATGGTACACCAGATATTAAACATTCTTTTCTGAAAGGCCTACCTGATGTCAGCCAACTTTGATTCAAAGGATTCAAATGTATTTTATAGCTGGGTTTAGTGATCAATATTGCTCACTTTTGCTATGGCTATTATTGTCTATTTTAAAAAATTCCTACCCTAACTTTTTACAAGGAAGTGTACTGAAGCCAAGGGCCTTCATTTTTTAATGTCATTCTATTTTTCTTAAATTGTACACTGCCTTACTAGTCCTATACTGGCTTATATATTGGCAGATCAACATTTTGCATACAAACACTCTTTTACAGTTACGGTACATGTTCACAATAGAGTTCTTTTCTGAGTAAGTTTGCTCCTGTCACTATGGTTAGTTTTCCACAAGCATTCTAGGCACTATATCTTAAGCCTTGCACTGGACAGCCAGATCCATGGTTGAGCCTTGGCCAAATCCTTCTCTTAGCATTTGCTCCCATCAAGGAATTCACTGGAAGTCATGGAATAATCATACTAAATCCAATGTTACTGCTCTTGACTAGAGTAGAACCACTGAAATTGCTGGGACAGTAAACAACTATTATTTCAACAGATCTGCTCTATTAAGTATAGATTTTGTCATGTGTTTATTTTCTGCCATAAACTTGCTAGCTAGGAAACTACTTTCCCTAAGTCTCTTTCAAAGTGAGAGATAAAAGGAGAGGATTGGGTAAAGAGTGTTGGGTAAGTGACATAACAGGAGGTAAAACAACGTATATACACAAGTTGGTGTGGTGGTGTTAGCATTACAGCTCTGGAAGCCATAACTCTATTTGAAAACATTCAGCAGTAATCCAAAGTTACAGGTCTTTTATAACTAGGCTTCTCAACTTATTTGATGTGGTGTGCTGGCAAATTTTCTTTTTCAATGTACCAAGGACTAGTTCCATATTTGTGCCATATTATTATATTTGCATAGCTTCCCATGAAACTTGCCACTGACCATAGACCAACAATAGTCTGCAAACCACCACTTAAGAGTAGAACTACTTATTAAACAGAAAAACAGAGAAAAAGGCAACTGCGACAATCTCCAATCTTGTTGGATAGCTAAGTTTAGAAACAGCACAGAGATGGAATTTGAAAAAGCCTAATTTAGCAATATTACCTACTAATGATAGGTCTGGATAAAGTGCCCTCACTCAACAAGAATCTTAATTACAAAGTACTGTATTGATAAAATACTCTTCATTCAAACATCATTAATGTGAAAAATGATTTAGGTATAAAAAAGTAATACAGTAGGGCCCTATATCCGCTGGTGATTGGTTCAGGGGGGGCTGTGGATACTGGAAAACCGTGGATAATAGCGAATGCCATCGAAAATAATGGGACTTCCAGTTTAAAATACTATAGAGTAGCCTTGGAGGACTTAGAAAATGGTTAGAGGGGAACCATTTTCTAGGAAGACTCTATGGTAGGTGTGCTGTTTTGTGTCCAATGGATAATTGAATCAGTGGATAATGAATCAGTGGATACGGGGGTCCTACTGTAAACATACTATTCATGTTACTACTTGGATAAGATATGGTTATTAGTTTGTGAAGCACATGATAACACACAATCCTCCAAGTTTATTTTAACACAGAGAAAAGAGATAGCCAACTTCGTGTTAGTAACATCCAATACATTTAAATACAATGGCAATCTGTTAAGGAAACACCACAAAAATTAAATTTGAAATAAAATTACACAACACTGCACTTAGATCCTGTTATAAAGAAGCAATGAAATGTTAACTGGTTTCACCAAGAACACAGTAGGGAAGAAAATAAAACACGCAGCAGTAAACAAAGGTTTTAGTTCCAGAAGATTACTGATTTCTGAGACCCTCTTTTTGCGAGGGACCGGAGCAAACCGATATGCACTGAAGGGAAGAAACAGGGTGAACAAGATTTGGTAGAAGGCGGAACCAAGCTGCAAAAGAAAGAGACTAAGCCTGTTTCTTGTGAGAAAAGGGAAGCCAGGGCAAGGGGATCTCTACTACAGTGGTTCTTAAACCATGATGTCCACACTGGGGGTCTCCAAAGGACTGAAAACTGTTCAGCCCACGTGACAGGAGCCAAGGCAAAGACTGTCTGGCTTGCCTTTCGCATTGCCATTCAATCCACTCCAGCCACAAACTTGTGGGAAGAAGGAGAAAAGTCTTCCCTCCCCTTCCAGTGCCTCTGAGGGAAGCTTCCATGGATGGCGTAATTGTATTATTATTGTTGTTGTTGTTGTTAGGATTTTAAATCTTAAATCCTGAGGGCCTGTGACAACAAAAGATATTAAAAGGAGGCCCCTGGTAAAGAAAAGGTTAAGAGCCACTGCTCTACTAGGTTAATAATAATGATAATAAAAAAAATACAGTTGTCTCTCCACATTCATGGATTTAAGTATTCACGGCTTGAAAATGTTCTTAAAAAAATAATAATCCAAAACGCAAACCTTGATTTTGCTATCTTATATAAAGGACACCATTTTGCTATGCCATTGCATATAATGGGACTTGAGTATTTGGGATTTGGGTATTCACGGGGGTTCTGGAATCAAACCCCAGTGAATGTGAAGGGACAACTGTACACCAATAATAATGATTTGGGATGGAACGAAAGGAAGACGGCGCCAAACTAAATCCACATAACAGAAATAGTCGTTTGAAACTGGATTATTTGCATAGCTCTTTCCTATGCAATCCTGGCACATGTAGTTTTGCAAGGTCTTTAGCCTTCTCTGACAAATAGTCCTCACCAAGGTACAAACACCAGGATTTCATAGGAAGGAGCCATGCGAATACAGTAGGACCCCCGTATCCACTGATTCAATTACCCACGGGACACAAAGCACATCTACCATAGACTCTTCCTAGAAAATGTATTCTCTCTAGCCATTTTCTAGGTCCTCCAAGGCAACTCTATGGTATTTTAAACTGGAAGTCCCATTATTTCCAATGGCATTCGCTATTATCTACGGTTTTCTAAAGCTCTAAAGACAGATCTCTTCCGGCAGGCCTTTCCTCACACTAAGACTCTAAACTATCTAGTCCGTGAGCTGCTCTTCGCCGATGATGCTGCCCTTGTTGCCCACACAGAAGGAGCTCTGCAGCGCCTAACATCCTGCTTTGCAACAGCTGCAGAGCTGTTTGGGCTAGAAGTCAACCTGAAGAAAACAGAAGTTCTTTACCAGCCTGCACCACAGGACGAACACCACCATCCCCACATTGCCGTCGGCAAATCAGTGCTCAAGTCCGTTCAGCAGTTCACCTACCTGGGAAGCATCATCTCCTCAGATGCCAAGATTGACAAAGAGATCGATCACAGATTAGCAAAGGCATATAGTGCATTTGGAAGACTTCACAAAAGAGTCTGGAGCAATAAACACCTGAGGCAAAGCACAAAAATCAGTGTGTATAGAGCCATCGTACTGTCTATCCTCCTTTATGGATCTGAAACATGGGTCACCTATCGCCACCACCTACGACTCCTCGAGCGCTTTCATCAGCGCTGTCTACGCACAATCCTAAATATACACTGGACTGACTATGTGACGAATGTTGCTGTCCTTGAGCAAGCAGGGATCACCAGCATTGAGGCCATGATATTGAGAACACAGCTGCGCTGGGCAGGGCACGTTTCTAGGATGGAGGACCATCGCCTCCCAAAAATACTACTCTACGGTGAACTCGCCACGGGTCAGCGTAAGAGGGGCGCTCCAAAAAAGCGATACAAAGACTCCCTGAAACAACATCTCAGGCTTGGCCAAATTGATCACCAACAGTGGTCCGCCCTGGCCTCACATCGGGAGGCATGGAGACGCACTATCCACAATGCTGCAGCCTTATTTGAGAACTCACGACGAACAAGTCTTGAAGAGAAACGACAACGCAGAAAGAATCACAACCCAAAAACATCACCCAAGGAGACCTTCTGCTGTGCTTTTTGCAACCGGACTTGTTTATCTCGGATTGGCCTTTTTAGTCATCAGCGCGCTTGCAGAAAGCGCGGGATGAGTCCTTCCTGAATCTTCGTTTGCGAAGAAAAGCCAGAGAGAGAGAGAAAGACAGATCTCTTCCGGCAGGCCTTTCCTAATTAGATCCCGGCCTCAGGAGCTCCTGGCCGCTTTTAATCTGCTGGCTGTTTATTATTTTTTTAATGTGATTTTAGATAAGTTGTTTTTAATTTACATTGGTTTAATATCCTTTTATGGGGGAGGGTGGGGAGGTTGGTGTTTAGGGTTTTTAATATGTATTTATATTTTAATTTTTGTAAGCCGTGCCAGATTGTTTTTAACAGAGGGGTGGGGTAGAAATAAATTATTATTATATTTCCAGTTCCCATGGGGTCCCCCAGAACTAATCCCAGCGGATAACGGGGGGTGGGGGTTCCTACTATAATCCAGTTTCACCCTGGATTATTTCTCTAGTGCGGATGCCCCCTAGGAGGTGAGGAGAGAGAATGGCAGTAGACGAGTACCCAACTTGGGGGGGGGGGCAATGAGCTAACACACATTGGAAAGTGCTTAATGCAGTGTAGATGTGTAAATAGCTATTGCTTAAAACAATTTGTAAGCCGCTCTGAGAGCCCTGTGGCTGAAGAGCGCGGTATAAACAAATAATAAAATAAATAAGGCCGGGAGACTATGAGGCCTAACGGGGGCGGCGGGGGGCACCCAAAGCCCCAGGGAAAGGGAAAGGGGTGGGTGGTCCTGGGCTTGTCAGGAGCGAGGGCGAGCGGAGCCGGGGCCGAAAAGGGACTCAGGGGCGGTCGGGGGGCGGAAAGGCCTGAAGGCGGAGGAGGAGCAGCCAAGAAAGGAGAAAGCGGAGGGGGACATTCAGGCCCGGAAAAGGCCGGTCGCCGGGTAGCCCCATCCCTTCCACGCCCTGAGACCGGGGAGGGAAACCAGGGGAGGCCTCCCGGCTCCTTTTTCCTCACCTTGGCCTCTGGCGCGGAGGAGGGCCTCTCGCCACGGTCCCGTCAGGCCTCCGGAAAGCTGCCTGCGCACGCCTACGTAACCCCCACGCACTGACGTAAGAGCGCTTCCCGTTCCTGACAACGATCCTAGCGACGACGCACGCACGCAATTTTCCCCCAGTGACCGGAAGTGAGTGGCAACTCGCGCGAGAGGTTGAAGGAGGAGGGGGGAAATGAGCGAGAACTTACCCTCACTCATAGATATGATAGACATACGCAGACCACACACGTGACCACGGAAGCCCAACCAAAGGGGTATGAGGGTGACTAAGAGGTGGGAAGCGATAGTTCAGGTTTCCATATGGTGTGTTATTGTGGCGCCATTGGCGTGGTGGGCGAAAGGGCGGGCAATAGATGAAAGAAAGCCTGTAGTGGGTGTGTTGAGGCTGGTGTTTGTAAGGACTTTATCGCACTATATAGCGCTATCATTCCACTTTATAGCGCTATTATTCCACTTTAACTGCTACGGCTGCCTCCTGGGGAATTCTGGGATTTGTAGTTTAGGGAGGCCTAAGAGCTGTCTGGCTGAGAGTTCCAAATGCCCCTCCCTAAACTGCAAATCTCAGGATTCCGTAGGAGGTAGCCAGAGCAGTTAAAGTGGAATGATAGCGCCATAACAATGTAGTGTGATAGCTTTTTGAAATAGTAATAAGAAACTGCAGAAACTCAAGGAGCCAGCAGTGGCTTCGTGGTTTGAGTGTTGAACTACGACTCTGGAGACCCGGGTTCGAATCTCCTCTCAGCCATGAAAACCCACTGGGTGACCTTGGACAATTCACACTCTCTCAGCCCTCAGAAAACAGGGGCCAAATCCACACTACACCAATAATTCAGTGTCAAAATGGATTATTTGCCGTGGCTCCTTCCTATGGAATCGTAGGATTTGTAGTATTACAAGATCTTTAGCTTTCTCTGCCAAAGAGTGCTGGTGACTCACTAAACTACAACTCCCAGGATTCCGTAGGAAGGAAACATGGCAGATAATCCAGTTTCAAACTGGATTCTTTGTGTAGTGTGGATTTGGCTCCTGTGATAGGTTTGCTTTCAGGTCGCCCTAAGTCTGAAACAACTTGAAGACACATAACAATAACAGAGCCTGACAACCAGGTCATAGCTATTAACAAATTTATGTTCTACCTAAATATTGATTTCAGTTAACCTAACATTTTACATTTCTTTAAAATTAGCAAATTTTCCACTTGCATAAATGACAAGGTGCACACATTTTTGTCTTTATATAGGGCCCACACCAAAGGTTGCCAGATTTCAGTGCTTGGCTTGGCCTTGAGTTGCCAGTTTTGATTGGGCCATCTTCAAGCTGGAAACAAATTTTGTTTACAAATTTTGCAGTTCTGGTGGGCTTCTCTCCAAGCAGGGTTAACAGCTCTAGCTCACCAATTTGCAAGCATTAATTGATTTGTTGCTCCAACTGACTGGTGGTAGTGGTGAGTTCTCCGTATTTATTTATTTAGCTCTTGCTCCTTCCCTCCCAGTCGTCATGGTGTCAGAACTCATCTTCTCTGAATCTGTCTTCTAGCTAGAAGCAAGTAGACTAGATCAAATGTTCTTATCCCATCTCCTTAAATAGGCAAGAAAGAATAATCTCCTCGTTTCGCTTGAAGATTTCTGTCTTAAAGTCCAAACAGGAAAATATATTTCTTTGTGTATGCCAGTGCATGTGTGTTTGAATAATAAGCTGCGAAGAAATGTGGTTGATACTTAATGCATAATACTTAAAAGATATCACCAAGGATCACCATCCCTAAATCTCACGTTTGGGCCCAGAAGCCTCAGGGCCTGGGATGATCCTAACCTGGCAACCCTACGCACATCCCAAAATACATGATGCTTTGGTATCTTGTTCAGGCTATCTAAAAGGAAAAGTTTTCCAGAGCTCAAATAGTGGCCATCCCTTATACTAAGAGACACTTGCCAGCCCTAAACAGACAAACTTTCTGGAACTCATATAAGGGACACTTGGCAACCCTAGAGGAAGCACTTATGTAAAAGGACAAAAATATAATCCTTTTGTGTGTTTTTTTAAAAAAACCCTGTCTACACAAAATAGAAGAGAAGCAGCATTTTTTCCTCTTTCTCCTTCTTTGCTTTACAGGCATCTCATTTATTATTGTTTTGGCAAGGTTTCACATGTCTTGTAAACAGGCTGAAAGTCATCACAGACAGAGATGATGCAATGGTGATATGGCTTCATCAATGTGCCATTTCGATCAGTGCTGAGAAACCTCTAGATGTGGTTGAACTCCTAGTCCCCAGAAGCCTGGGCAGCCTTGCCAATGGTGAGTGTTGTTCAGAATAGTAATTTTTCAACATCTGGAAGTCCACATCCCCCATTCCAAAACTAAATAACCTCCAAAATGTCACAAATGAAAGCCTGGACACGTGTGGCAACATCAGAGTGTGGTCAAGGTGGCAAAAAATATTAATGATGAGAAACAGACAAGGTAGGAGAGGGGTAGGGTAGCCCGCTGGGAAGAGTAAGATTCTGTCCATTCCTTCCCGCCCCCACTTTGTCCATTGAGTACAAACTACTTTTGGACTTTGGACTCAGGGCTTGTCCAAATGTGAGAACCAATTTACTGCTGGATTGTGTTTACTTATTGCTGTCTGCTATACAGGTGAGAAAGCTCAAGCAGAAACTGCGGGCAGAGGGGTCTTAAAGTCAATTGAGAGGAAGTAAGAAGACAAATGTATTTACTTACTCCATTTTTATACCATCCACCAGCCAATGTGCTCTGGCATTTATTTATTTGTATATTTGTTTATTTAATATGCTGCCTTTCTCCCAGCATGGTTCACAAAATGCAAAGACAATAAAGCATTACAAAATAATGTAAAAATCTAACACAAAATAAAATAGCCTTTGAGTAAAATTTTGGTAAAGCCAACATGACAACAGCTATGCAAATTTCTAAGCGTATATTTTTAAAACTGGAGAACAGAAGAAGCTGAGAAGAATGAATACTATACCTCTTTAAAATAAGTCTTTCTGAAGAGAGCATTTCACAACCTGGGTGAGTGCTACTACTGAAAAGGTCCCTCCCTCAGTTAACAAGAGAACAAGAGGGCAAAATAGATTTTCCTTGGGTTTTTCCCGGGCTGTGAGGCCGTGTTCTGGAATAGTTTCTTTCTGACGTTTTGCCTGTATCTGTGGCTGGCATCTTCAGAGAATGCCAGCCATAGATGCAGGCAAAATGTCAGAAAGAAACTATTCCAGAACACGGCCTCACAGCCTGGAAAAAAACCAAGGAAAATCTGGATGCTGGCTGTGAAAGCCTTCGACTTTACAAAAAGGCAAAATATTTATTAAAACAGAAGTACTTAGAATCATAGAATCATAGAATTGTAGAGCTGGACTTGATTATTAATAACAAAAGTTGTAATACAGATAAAAAAATTTACACATTTGGATACCACCTAGTTCTGCCTCTTTAAACACTGAGATAAATCTCTTCCAGCATCTTACCTGTAAGCTGAAATCCTATGCAAAAAGCTGAAAATGAATCCCACTGGTCAAAGCAGCATTTGCTTCATCTATAGGGCTGCAAGTAAATGATGTCTTTTCTCAAGGTTGACTTTCTTCCTCACCACACTCACCAGCAGCCTAATTACCTTCTCTACCCATTAAGAGAGCAGGCTGTTTCATAGTACATTTGTCCCTCCCTATCCATGGATTTAAGTGTTCATGGCTTGAAAATAATCTTTAAAAAATAATAATCCAAAAAGCAAACCTTGATTTTGCCATCTTATATAAGGGACACCACTTTGCTATGCCATTGCATATAATGGGACTTGAGTATTGATATCCACAGGGGGGGGGGGTCCTGGAACCAAACCCTATCAAATATGAAGGGACAACTGTACTACAAACATACAAACTACAAACATGCATCCTGACTCTGTCCTCTAGGATAGTAGCTGCTCCTCCTAATTTGGTGTCATCTGCAAGTTTGATACACATGCCCTCTGTTCCATCATCTAAGTCATTTATAGAGAAGTTGAATAACACACAGCCTGAGACAGGACCCTGAGACACCCCACTAGTCAACATCTCTCCAGAACAAAGAGGTCAGCACTCTTTGGGTTTGGTCCTCCAACCAGTTACACATCCACCCAACAGTAGCATCGTCTAGCCCAGCTTGTCTATAAGAATATTTGTTTAGGTATTTACAATATCGGGAATGAAGACATACTATATCTACAGCATTCTGCTAATCTACAAATCTTGTAACTCTGTCCAAAAAATGAGATAAGGCTATTCTAATATGCTTTTGAGAAACCTGTGATGGATTTTGAAAAGGAAAAAGGGAGTGAGGATGAGAAAGAATCTAGCAGTATCTGTAAGACTAACTGGACTATTTTAGCATGAGCCTTTGTGGAGTTCAGTCCACTTCTTTAAATGCGCTGATACCATACTACAGATATATTAACAGTTACATACATAGTTATGGGATTGGAACATGATAGGATATAGAAAGATACAATTTATGACACTGACCATAAACCTTCAAACAGTTCTGTAAGATGATACAGGTCTGTCAGGCTGGTTCTGAAATGTGAAAATAATAAATCTGCCTACTAAGAAGCAAGAGGCTTTGTTGGGGGTGACTTCTTTTGTTATCTGCAGAGTAGTGATTACATATGTATATGTACATTTGTGTCAAGAAACTATCATCACTGTTCATACCTCTGCTAATGGACTGGATTTTGTGAATACAGTTGGACTCCCATATCACAGACTTAACATGGATACTGGAAACCATGGATAACAGCAAAGCCTATTAAAATAAAGGACTTCCAGTAAAAACATACCTTAGAGTTGCATTGGAGGACCTAGAAAATGGCTAGAGAAGATACCTATCTAGGCATTTTACAGCACAACTCTATGGTATATGTCCCCTATTTTGTGTCCTGTAACAGGTATATTTCTGGTTGGATGAACTTCATTCCACATTGGAAGCAAGACACAAAGTCTATTTAAAACAAAACAAAACTGGGGAGTGACAAAAGGGGGTTCAGAAAGACCTGAAACCCATGGGATTCATTTTGCCTTCCCTACCTACCAGGTGATAATATATTAATGCTTCTGTATATGTGAAAAGTGTCTTTCTATCAAGTAAAGGTAGGATTCCAGAATGAGGGGACAAACTTTTTGTTTGGGGTGCTTAACCTCTTCCCCTGCTGCTGCCCTGATACTGCCTGTTCTGCAAGGGGTTGCACCCCCTTGGAAGAATTTTGTTCACAAATTGCAAATATTCATTGATTTGCCTTTATTTCTAAATCAGTGATGCCCAAACTTTTGGACTTCAACTCCCAGAAGCCCCAGCCAACTTGGCCAACAGTCAGAAATTCTGGGAGCTGAAGTCCACAAAATATCTGGAAGACCAAAGTTTGGGAAACACTGTTCTAGATCATAGAATCATAGATTTGGAAGGAACCCCATAGGCCATTGAGTCCAAACCCCCACTCCATGCAGGAATTCCAGCTAGAGCATCCTCAGCAGGTAACTGTCTTGTCTCTTTTTGAAGATATCCAGAGAAAGAGACCCCACCACCTCTCTAGGGAATTGTTCCATTGTTGAACCACACTTACATCTTACTAGACCTGATCCTACTCTCTGGGGCAGCAGAGACCAAATCCACCCTCTCCTCTCTGTGACAGCCCTTGAGGTATTTACAGTAAAGGGTGCAGTCATGTGAGCCCTCAGTCTTCTCTTCACTAGGCTGAATAAGCCCTGCTCCCTCAATGTTTCCTCATATCTTTCTCTGAACCTGCTCCAACTTCTTAAAATGAGGTGCCCATAACTGAATGCAGTACCCTAGATGTGACCTATAGTGGAACTACTACTTCCTTTGTCTTGGAAAACTATGGCTCTATTAATATAGGTTAAAATATTGTTTGCCTTCTTTGCTGCATCATCACATTGCTGGGTCATATTCAACTAATGATCAACAATAATCCCAAGATCCTTGTCATATTTACTCCTGCCAAACCATGCATTCCCCATCCTATAAGGGTGTATTGATTTTTGTGACCTAAATGTAGAATTTTGCATTTGTACTTATTGAACTGAATTCTATTACTTTCAGCCCAATTTTCTAGTTTATCAAGGTCCTTTTGAATTCTGTTCCTGTCTTCCAGTGTGTTAGCTACCCATCCCAGTTTTATGTCATCTGCAAACTTGATAAGGATTCCCTCTGATCTAAGTCATGGATAAAAAATATTGTAGAGTCTTGGCCCCAGGACAGAATCCTATGCCACTCCACTTGAGAATGCCATCCAGTTTGAGGTCAGCCACTGATGATGACTTTTGAAACATGGTTTTCCAACCAGTTATGGATCCATCAGACTGTGTTCCTACCTGTTCTACAGTTAATCAGTTTGCTAATCAAAATATCATGGGAGACTTTATCAAATGCTTTTCTGAAATCCAGATAAATGATACCTACAGCATTCTCACCATCTGCTAAACTAGGGGCTTGATGTAGCCAAGAGTGCTTTTGCCCATTTTGGAGAAGCAGATCTGGACACAGTGAAAAATGCCTTGCCTCCCAAGATTAGATGTGAGGTCTTACTTTGGTAATTACTGTAGTTGCTTTTTTGCAGTAATGAACTGAAACTGTAACTTTTTAATCTGTGGGTCAGGACTGTAATTTTCTGTGTAATGTTTACAGTGTAACTACTTATCAGTGTAACAGTATTTATGCCTGTGTCTCATTACTGAATATGTTTTGAATTATGTTGATCAGAGACAGGGGAGTCAAATAGCATGTTCCTGTACAGTATTTTTCAATGGCCCAATGGTAATAGTAGCAGCAACATTTTAGTAATGAGTAATCCAACAAGTTACTTTCTGGACAGTAGTAAAAGTAATGAGTACCATAACTACTGTAGTTTTTTCTTTTTTTAAAAAAAATAACATTCCAATCTCTGAAATTACTGCAATATGCACTACTTAGCTCTAGTTCTGTATCTGACACTAATTTCTTTTGTGTCATGTAATCATGCACTCTAGAAAACCCATAGCAATGGTGGTTTGGCTCCCCCAAATATTTTTTGCCATGCTGCTCAGGAGGCTCAGGTACCACCAGAAAGGCTTTAAAGAAGGATGCAGAGAGGAGTGGAACAGAACACTTGGCATGCTTGTAGTATGTAGGATCTTTTGCTGCTGCTTTTATTTCCTAGAGCGGGTATTTACATTTGTTAATTTTCAAGAGTGTATACCTGTATGGCTCTTGAAGAAGAATAAAGGTCTTTTCTTTTTGCATAAATGAGAGTCAATGCCAGTTTTTATTAACAAGAAACATTGCTGGACTAAATAAATGGCAATGAAATACAGACTTTTAAAAGAAAGTGCTGAGAACACCTCTTAAGTTGAGACACATCTCTTGTAAATGCCAGCCAGAAAGAGGACTAGTGATCATTTTAAACTAAACACATATTTTAAAGTTTACATTCAAATTAAAGAAAATACAAACATGCCACCTTAAAAGAAGAAAAAGAAAATAAGTTATCTCTTGTGGAAAACAGCAGACATTTTGGAAAGATTTTCTTTTCTGATGCAATTGTTCATATTAAGCACTAGATGGCAGCTCTGCTGCACTGGTGAAAGACAAACTCAACTAAGATTTCTGCTGTTTTCTGCACATACTTAATCATGATAAAATTGCATTGTGTTAATCACAGGTTCCTTGAATGTGGTTCTGGCATATCTAACCTTTTAGTGGAAGGCAGCTGATGATTAATGCTGTTCTGGGGTATTCTGCAAGTCTTCTCTACCTACTTTTGAGATTTGTCACTAGCATAGTCTGAAAAGAAAGAGGGCATGCTTCTCTCCAGCAGTGTAAAGAAAGAGGAGGTATATACCATCCATCACTTGTGTGTGTGTGTGTGTGTGGGGCTCTTTAATCCAGAGCTTTCACAACATCTTTTAAGAAGTATAGCAGAAAGTTAGTTGCATGAATCAAGGACTGCCAAGAGTGGGTTCAGGCCGGGGATTTTTTTTTCTCCAGCTGGACTCCCAGCTATTGGGACAGCAACTGATCAGTGCAATGGGTGGGAGCCACCAGTGGGTGACTGGCTTCTGTGTAAGCAGCTCTGAGCCAGGGTACCAGTTTTGAGCTTAGTGGGAAAGACACTCCTGGACATACATTAAAGGTAGGGATCCAAGGCAGAGGTTCTCCTGCTCCCCTTTCTCCCTCCTTCCCTGAGTTTCTGCAGGCTGGGAAGAGACTCCGGAGACCTGCTGCCTGGGAGGAGGGGGCTCCAAATAGGTTCATTCCCGGCAGCAAGGAAGGCAGGCAGGTGGAAGAGAGTGAGGGAGCTGTTTGTCATGGTGATAATAGAATTCAATGTCAGGTTCATAGATGCTCCTCCATTCCACCTAGATCTTGGGAACATTCCTTTTTGGACTATGGTTCTCAAGATTCCTGCTTCCACATGCCAGCACAACTACCCAACCATACCCAACATTGACCACAATTTTTTGCATTGTATGGCCATTATGTGAGAACGTAATCAAATTCTGAGAAAGTGGTTTAAAAGTATGGGGACTGTAACACTTCAGATTGCAAGTTGAAGCTCATTTGATTCTGCTTCTTTAAATAAAATCATTCTTCAAATTAACATACTGGGGAGAAAGCCATACTAGAACTTCCCATCAAGCTCCCAATTTGATCAAAGTCCTCATTTTGTTATTATGGAAGACGATCCAGTTATGTAAGTCTCCTCCATCTACAGTGTGACATAATGAGTATGTAATATAGTCCACATACTGAGGACAAGCTGTACTTCTGTGGTTGGTTCATCATGAATATATGTTGCTTTTCAGCCCATATTTATAGTATCAGTGTTAATCCAACTTTGTTGGCAGTATAGTAAATTAGGATGAAACAATCATGATCACAAGCCAAGTAAGCTTCCTCCTTAATTCCCTCATGACGCATCCAGAAAAAAGGTTGAGAATTTCTGGTCCAGAAATTTCAGAATCTTGGGGGTTGTCTAAATGGTGAAAATAATCCTAATAGAATTTGCAGAGAATACCTAATGAGATCCGGCCGAGATTCATGGTCTTCAGAAGGAGAGGGGCCAAAAACTCCATTTACTGCACAGGAAAAGCCTTTGTGGCTTTCCCCGAGGTTTTTAAAATAATGAGTGGAAATGTGCGTTACCACCCGTTTGGACATCTGATTCATATCAACGCATTCTCAGCAGAAGTAGAAACGGAAAGCTGATTGGTCAGACATGCACTTGGAACAGGCTTGCTGGCAATAGAGTGGCCAGAAGTGCCATTTTGAAGTTTAATGTTATTGATTCTGTGCTTTTTTGGCTGCGCTGAGGTGACCAAACAGATTTTTAAGCAGAAGGTCACACTTGCGCACCTTTGATTTACAGTTAAAAAAAATACAGTGTAGTGGTGACAACTTGTGGACAATAATAACGTGATTCATTTCGGCCACCATGTTGATTTGCAGGCATGGCTGCATGTGCACTTCAAAAACATGGATATCTTTGCATACCAGTGATTTTGCCCAAGATCCATGGAGACAAATGAGTACTGCTACAAATTTGTGTTCTCTCTCTACTCTCTGGCTTTTCTTCGCAAACGAAGATTCAGGAAGGACTCATCCCGCGCTTTCTGCAAGCGCGCTGATGACTAAAAAGGCCAATCTGAGATAAACAAGTCCGGTTGCAGAAAGCACAGCAGAAGGTCTCCTTGGGTGATATTTCCGGGTTGTGATTCTTTCTGCATTGTCGTTTCTCTTCAAGACTTGTTCAGCATGAGTTCTCATATAAGGCTGCAGCATTGTGGATAGGCGTCTCCATGTCTCTCGATGTGAGGCCAGGGCGGACCATTGTTGGTGATCAATTTGGCCGAGCCTGAGATGTTGTTGCATTGCTTTTTTGGAGCGCCCCTCTTACGCTGACCCATGGCAAGTTCACTGTAGAGTACTATTATTGGGAGGTGATAGTCCTCCATCCTAGAAACGTGCCCTGCCCAGCGCAGCTGTGTTCTCAATATCATGACCTCAATGCTGGTGATCCCTGCTTGCTCAAGGACAGCAATATTCGTCACATGGTCAGTCCAGTGTATATTTAGGATTGTGCGTACACAGCGCTGATGAAAGCATTCGAGGAGTTGTAAGCGTGCATCAATCCACATTATATCTTCTCATCTAGACAAGCCCTTGATTGCAAACAGCTTCTGAAGAAGGCCTGAAGAATACATACAGCCCAAAACACATTGGGCTTTTTTACTAATAAAACAACCATCTTTTGAGCTTCTTGAGATGTGTCTTCAGTTTCTTCTGTGGATTTCATTGGATGCTCCCCAGTTTCTGCTTCTTTTGATCATGTGAACTAACCATCATTTTGGCATTATCCCAACTAAAAGCATTATGACCTATGAACACTACAGTAGCTTAACAGCCTGATTTACCATGTTTTCAGTCCCACTGCAAACCTCCTTTTGGAGCAACAAGGTAGATCTAGAGGCCCAGATGCAGGAAACATAATCATTTGGGGAAATGCTTTAAAATGCTTACGAGTGTTTAGCACTCCTCCAAAATATTTCTTCATTCTAAAACATGGTGCAATTACAATTCAGACTAGGGTGATCAAAAGAGACCATTTCTGCCTTAGGCATTAATATTGCATATCTGGCTATGACTAATAAAGGAGCTACTTCCCACAGTGCTACTGATGACCAATTTGTACAGCTAAAAGGAACAAAGCTAATACAGGTCATGTTCAACAGAAAGCAAGCAGCTCCCAGGAATGAGTCAGAGTTTGTGAGAGTTATTTCACAATAAATGAAGTGAATGGACAGAGGTACTTTTCTTATGTATACATAAAAACAACAGAGCATGAGAAACATGTACACCATTTGCTTTGGGATATCATTTTTGTTGTTATTTCAACCACAGTAACAGTTTCTGCAAGAGTCTGGAAAAGTTACATTTTGGGACAGAGATCCTATTGAAAGGAAATGGAGGTGTAAAGCTGTACCACAGTATTTTAGGGACTGTAGAAAGAAAGGATGGAGGCAGCCAGTTTAGTGCCAGTAGAGGCAATCCCAGTGTCTGGCCGGTAGTTTCCAAGCACACTGTTGTGGAGGGATAGAGCTGCATCCAGGAGTTGTTCCACCACCAGGGGTATGAAGGATTAAATCAGTTTAATTCTGTAGTTTAAAGAGGGAGTGGAGATACCTGATTTGGAATTCAGGGGTGTGGACTAGAGCCCTCTATCAGAGAATACTCCAAACTACTAGAATTTCTTAGTCTGGATCTATGACTGTGGAACCCACAGAACTGTAGTACAATCCTCAGTTCAGTTGGCAACACCAACCACAGAAGGATGCTTCTGAGAATATATGTAGGTAAATACCTGAACAACGTTCCTGATTCCACAAGAAGGAAGGTTCTGTATAATTTGAAATAGTGTATTACAACCTATGCAAGCCATTGCTTTAGCTTCATGGACATAACCCTCAAATTCCTCCTCCACAACTGTTTTTGGGAAGATCCCTATCACTCACCTTCCTCCATAAAATGGATCCTCTTATTTCACTACAAAGCCCCTAGCAAACAAAAACTGTCCTATAAAATAATAGATGTCAAGCTAAAAATTCTAAAAGTTGTGATGAGGAAAAGGAAAGATGGACTGGGGAAAACATTCTTTGTTTTCAGATTTTCTTGTGTGCTCAACCAAACCATTTTACTTTATCTGGATCACTCTTTATAAGGTCTGTTTAGCTGATTCATAGGAAAAGAAGACAAACTTTTATCAGCAACGTGTACATATCTCTTTTCTAAATAGTCCTACAGTGGGGGAACCACATGGTTGTTATCCACACAGAACAGATGAGCTGCGAGCATTGTAGTTGTTTGGGGACTGGTGTCTAAAATAGCATCAAGCCATCATGATGCTCCGCTGTGGTATTCATAGCCTCTGCCAGTATACAAGCTGTTCTCCTATTCTGTGGCTTCCTTAATGCATGCTACTTTGGCATGCTCTCTAAGCAAAAGACTACGTATATTTCACTAAAATCCCGAAGCAAGTGGTATGGCATGACACTAGATTAATATAGCCAGAAGGTTTGGGAGCTACATGACTTCAGATAATTCTGATTTCTGCTATGTATAATTCTTCAATGAGATCAGGTAAATCTGTCACTTTAGAGGAAACATGGGGGTATTTATCTCACAGCTATGACTAATCCACTGCACGGTGACTCACTCAGTGATGCATTATCAGAAACCTCTTAGACCTTCTAGCGTTTCAGTTAACAAACCAATAAATAAATAAAAAAAAAAAGAAATCAATTTTCTCAAAACTAATTGAATCCCAGAATCTGCTGCCCCATAATCTAGTAACCTTTTGGCCTCCTTAGAGCTGCATGAAACAGTGGGTTTATTGCAGATGTATTATGCCTCAAGGAAATCTGCTCCCCCCTTAACTTTTAACTCTCAAGAGTGAATGTTATAAATAGTGTTGTGAATTTTAAATAAAACAATACAGATGGCAGAATCTCACAGCTGAAATTTGGCAAGGCTATCAGTTGGCTCTGGTGGTTCAGAAAATGTTAGAATTTCCGTAATTCCTGATAAATGTGAAGTTGAAGGCTTTCACAGCCGGCATCCATAGATTTTCCTTGTGTTTTTTTCCAGGCTGTGAGGCCGTGTTCTGGAATAGTTTCTTTCTGACATTTCGCCTGCATCTGTGGCTGGCATCTGCAGAGAATGGTTGGGTAGGAGTGTGTGGAATTTTTATATATAAACTCGCCACGGGTCAGCGTAAGAGGGGCGCTCCAAAAAAGCGATACAAAGACTCCCTGAAACAACATCTCAGGCTCGGCCAAATTGATCACCAACAGTGGTCCGCCCTGGCCTCACATTGGGAGGCATGGAGACGCACTATCCACAATGCTTCAGCCTTATTTGAGAACTCACGCCAAACAAGTCTTGAAGAGAAACGACAACGCAGAAAGAATCACAACCCAAAAACATCACCCAAGGAGACCTTCTGCTGTGCTTTCTGCAACCGGACTTGTTTATCTCGGATTGGCCTTTTTAGTCATCAGCACGCTTGCAGAAAGCGCGGGATGAGTCCTTCCTGAATCTTCGTTTGCGAAGAAAAGCCATATATATGTATATATATATTGTGTATCTGGATGGTTAGTTTCTGGGTATAGAAATGCAAGGATTGTTAGTGTCTGTTTGGCTAATGGTTGGTTGGTGGGCCATTATCTCCTGGAAATCCCCTTGTCCCTAGGTGGAATTCCTTTGTAAGTGTTGGGTTTTTATTCTATTGTTCTTCAAAACTAGAAGCCAGATTTTATTTACTTTTAGGGTTTCTTCTTTCCTGTTGAAGTTGTCAAGGGGATTTCCAGGAGATAATGGCCCATCAACCAACCATTAGCCAAACAGACACTAACAATCCTTGCATTTCTATACCCAGTAACTAACCATTCAATTACATAAATTTACATATACTCCCCAACAGGGTTTCACAATATATATATAAACTCCACACACTCCTACCCAACCACTCTCTGAAGATGCCAGCCACAGATGCAGGTGAAACATCAGAAAGAAACTATTTCAGAACACGGCCTCACAGCTCGGGAAAAAACCCAAGGAAAATCAATTCCTGATAAAGTTTAACATTTTGGGTTAGCATTAACTACTGAATGGTCATATTTCATATAGATTTAATGGCACCTTGTTTGGCACCACATCTGTTTTAACTAGCTACATTAAAATAAGCAAAATTAGAAGCAGAAATAACTATGTTTGGCGTTGTACTTAAAGTTATTTATAACATTACTTCCCTTTCAGCTTGAAAGACAAATAATGGAAAATCCTGACTAGAACTGGAATGAATATTTACTTGGTGTACTTTGAACCAAGTGGATCTTACTGCTCAGTAAACATGCATAGCATTGGCCTGCTGCATCTCTGACTCCATTTTCCTGGGATCAGTACATATCCACATATATTTTGTTGAGACACATTATTCATGTATTTCCCCTTTGGTCACAGGGAAGCTGATTGAATCAAAGCCTATGCTGAATAAGAATTGTTAGATCAGCCTTTAGTTTTATCAACTGAACATTCTGTAATTGCTAATCTTATAGCAGATACATACTGAACATAAATAATTGGCAAATAAGGCCTATTCCCATTAATTAATTAAAGAAGTCTATGATCTTGTCACTTGGCATTCTTCAAGAAATGAGAACCAATTTTCTTTTTGTACCTTAATCAGTACAGGTAGTAAGATATGGGAAGGTGGATTCCAGATGATTTTCAGCAACATAAAGACTTGCCAGGTGTACAGCTTCCCTTTCCTTGAGATTTTAGGGTCAGGGGACAGTCCTTATGATATCATTGGGGTGGGATGGGTGGCTCCTTGTCATGTCTCACAGGAGGGGTACGCAAAGAATAGCAAAGGGGAAGTCGAAGGCTTTCACAGCCAGCATCCATAGATTTTCCTTTGTTTTTTTCTAGGCTGTGAGGAGTTTACTTCTGATGTTTTGCCTGCATCTGTGGATGGCATCTTCAGAGAATGGTTGGGTAGGAGTGTGTGTGGGATTTATATATTGTGAACCCCTGTTGGGGGAGGATATGTAAACTTGTGTATTTGAATGGTTAGTTTCTGGGTGTAGAAATGCAAGGAGGATTAGTCTCTGTTTGGCTAATGGTTGGTTGATGGCCCATTAACCGCTGGAAATCCTCCTGACAGAATAGGGAAACTGATGAGGAAATACAACCTCTAAACAATCTACAGACCAACCAAGAAAATCCAAGAAACGCTATGCTCAACAAAGGACAAAAGAGACCTTCTCACAGCTGCAGGAGTTTACCGCATACCATGCAGCTGTGGACAAGTTTACATAGTGACCACTAAATGCAGTGTGCAAACACAAATCAAAGAACATGAGAGACACTGCAGACTGGGCCAGCCAGAAAAATCAGCAGTAGCAGAACATGTTATAAACCAACCTGGACACAAAATGTTATTTAAAAACACCGAAATTCTGGACCAGGCCAACAACTATCATGTCAGAATGCACAGAGAAGCTATTGAAATCCACAAACACCTGGACAACTTCAACAGGAAAGAAGAAACCCTAAAAGTAAACAAAATCTGGCTTCCAGTTTTGAAAAACAATAGAAACAAAACTCAACACTTACAAAGGAATTCCACCCAGGGACAGGAGGATTTCTAGCAGTTAATGGGCCATCAATCAACCGTTAGCCAAACAGAGACTAATCCTCCTTGCATTTCTATACCCAGAAACTAACCATTCAAATACACAAATTTACATATCCTTCCCAACAGGGGTTCACAATATATAAATCCCACACACACTCCTACCCAGCCATTCTCTGAAGATGCCAGCCACAGATACAGGCAAAACGTCAGAAAGAAACTCTTCCAGAACACGGCCTCACAGCCCAGAAAAAAATCCAAGGGAAAAAACAAGCCATGAATACTTTTCTTCTGTATTTTATCCTCTTTTTGATCCCCTCCTTCACAATATGATGAAACAATGTGGAATCCCATTAAGACAGCTCGTTTTCTGGTAAATTCTGTGAGGCGTATTTTCACTGTGTGAACAAAAACAAAAACAAAAATACTCAAAAATAAGTTGCAAAAAGCACATACACACACTTTAAAGCTTCCAAGTAAACCAGGGAAGTTTTAAACAAGTGTGTCACTTACCTGGATGTCCTGATCCCATCCGGAAGTGTTCTGGCAGGGACTGCCCATTGACGCTGGGATCTCACCAGCAGCATGGGGCATTTTGTTGCACACAGCCAAATCTAGAACAGAAACAGAACAAGGGGTTTAATTGACAGCTTCTCCCCATGAATAAAATACAGCACCTGCAAAACAGCAGCAGAATGAATGTGTAACGATGGGGGACAATGTCATCTCCAGGCATTGTTGTAATGCTACTTTTGACACATCTGATAATCTCCTGGGTTTGTTTTCCTCCTGTTTGCTCATGTATGCAAATATATGTTGTCCCAGAGTACTGTATTACTGGGTAAGCAGAGATACAGTTATCCAGCTATGTGCACAATCAGAAAATTTTAAAAATTAAGAAAAATGCCAGAACAAAGTCCTGTTCAACAGAATCCCCACCCCCTGTTTTGCCCCAAAGCCAATCTGAGGCTGCCACATGGCCAGTAATCTGGGTTTTCCCCTCAACTGTGGAGCAAACCACGAATCTTTAGAAGGATTTTTCTTCAGAAATCCCAGTGAAGATACAAATCATTGCAAACATCATTTGGCAAATGCACTGTGTCTATGGGGTGATTACGTGGTGTTTTGCCTGTGTAGAGAAGCCCGCAGTTGCATAAATCAACTATTGCTCTCCCTAAATCTGTGTCTTCGTTCCTGACTTTTTGGTGTCTGTGCAAGTGCAACACACACATATAGGGATCTTTGTACTGAGCCAGAGCGCTCTGATGCCTACTAGACATGGATGCAGATAGGTGTCCATGCTTTAAAGTGTAGTCCTCAGACCACATGGGTCCCCCCAAGGCTGTTTTTCTACCCCTCAAATCATACAGACCTCCCAAACTACCTTTTTTCTGGCAGAAAGAAAAAGAAAGAAAGGTAAATTGCCTGATCTGGAAACCTTAATGAGTGGTTATTCAGTTTTTAAATAGATCAAACACTCCCCCTATAACTAAGATGCCAAGCACCACGGCTGAGATGTTGCATCAAGGCCTGTGATGCATAAGTTTACAATGATGGAGCTACATCACAGTGATGCACAACTGCAGAAAACTGCCATGATGCACAACAGGATACTGTGCAAGAGGGCACTGCACAAGATATCTGATTGCATAGCAGAGGCTCCCACTGTACAACCAGGCAAGATGAAAAGCGAGGCCATTTTTCCAGCTGGGTGCAATGCACCCATGCCTTTCCACTGCCCTCTGTTCTAATTTATCAGTGCCCCATAACTCTGTTGGGGGAAATCACCCTCCTTGCTTGTACTGTCATTGTGCAAGAGCAGACAGCCCATCAAAGTGCCATGCCATTGTGCATCATACCAATTGCACAATGGCGACACTGTTCATTCCTGTTGTGCTATGGTCTTATTGATGCAGCTATGGCAAAGCTCCCCTCCTGGGAATGCTGTTGTTGCTGTGTGCTTTCAAGCCATGTCTAACTTATGGTAACCCTAAGGTGACCCTACCATGTGGTTTTCTTGGCAGAATTTGCTCATAGGGGGGTTTCCCTTCCCGTCCTCTGAGCATGAGAAAATATGACTAGCCCAAGGTCACCAAGTGGGTTTCCATGACCAAGCAGGGATTTGAACTGTGGTCTCCAGAGTTGTAGTCCAGTGCTCAAACCACTACACCATGCTGGCCGAGAGTATTGCCATTGTGCAATGCCTAATTCTAAACTGCACAATTGCACACTGCATTAATTCCTAACAGGATGCCAGTCCAATGTTTTGAAATCAGAAGTGGACTTCCAGCTACTTCCAATTTTTTTTGGGGGGGGGATTGATATTTTTGGTAATTCTGCCTTCTCTAAAGGATCCCAGGATAGAAAGTTTTTAACTTATGTTGTAAGCCACCTTGAGTTTTGCACTAAGAGAAAGGTAGGATAATTTTGGACTCAGTGACTCACTGCAGTTGTCCACCCTGGCTTTAAAGTTCCTTTATGTGCAAAGATAAAAATTGTTTTTCCTCCAATATTGCTCACTCTGAGATTTGCTCCTTTACTGCATAGCAATTGCTTGAGACTATACCCTGTGCCTGAAAACCTAGCAACCCTAGCAATGTATATCAACTGCAGCTTGACTACATGTTACATGCAATTCGTGCTATAAAAAATAGCCAGGCTTTGTCTACTTACAGTTCTGAAGGGCCCTACATCACTCAGTACTTAAGGAAAGCTTAGAGATGTTTTTATTCAGAGTGCTTTCCCTATCTTGCTGAATGAGAAGAAAAGGTTGCTTGCTTTTATCTCTTGGTATCTCACTCAGCTAATTTCCCCTTCTTTTCAATTGCGAAGGGAATTTAGTGGAGTGAGATAAGAAGAGATTAAAAACCCACAAGCTAGCACTGTTTCTCTCTCTGCCTCTCTCAGCAGAGGCAAACCTCCATGTTTTGCTCAAATTTCTGGAGAACATTTTTATGGACTTTATCAGACCAGGCAAATATGGCGTCATAAGGACGCCTAATGATCGTGAAAGGATGCGCATACTAGATGATGTCGCCCTTTCATGGTCATGTATTGTGAAAAACTCATTCCTTTTTATTGAAGGGCCAAGCCATCAATTGATCTGCCATGGTGATTTGTTGCTGGCATTGCCAGCATTTGAATCCTTGCACCATTGTACCCACGTGAATACAGCATCAATGGGCAAACACTTCTGGGTGAGATCATGACAGACAGGTAGGGGGTGATCTTTTTATGACACACCCCCATGTACTTGGGACTTTTTAAGCGTGTTTGTGCTTTCCTGTACCTTTTAGGTGTTTATTTTGCTTTTAATTTTGAATTTCCCACACTAGCGTCTTTTTGTGAGAATCTTGTGAGATCTTGAAGCAGGAAATGAACAGAGCTCTGTTCACTGTTCATTAGTGCCTGTGAATGCTGCTAAAGGTAGGTCTGATCAAGCGGGGATCTTTTGCTGGCATAAAAATGCTTCAAAATATGCCAGCAAAAGAACATTAATGGGGGGTGGTCCGATAAAGTCCCAAATGCTCCGCAGTCGAAACTTGGCTACTTTCTTGTGGCAAATGTAAGTACAGTCAGCCCTCCACATTTGCAGGCTTAACTTTTGCAGATTTGATTATTCATGGATTATTTGATGCTGCCTCCACTGCTGCCCTATGCCATTTTTAATGGGGACTGTAAGCCTCGCAAGACTAAGGAGATTTTCAGACTACACTGTTATAGTGTTACTATTCCACTTTAACTGCTCTGGCTTCCTCCTGTGGAATTCTGGGGTTTGTAGTTTAGTGAGGCCTAAGAGCTCCCTGGCTGAGAGTTGTAAATGCCCCTCCCTAAACTGCAAATCCCAGGATTCAACAGGAGGCAGCCATAGCAAATAAAGTGGAATAGTAACACTATAACAGTGTTGTCTGAAAATCTCCTAAGAGAGACTGTGAACGTGTGATAAGACTTGTAAGTTACTAATAAAAATGACATAGGGCAGCAGCAGAGGTGGTGGCAAGCTCCACCAGCCACCCATTTTTGCCTCACGAAGGAACCCCGCCACCTCAAAGGCATTCATGGTGGGTTGAATCTGCAGATCGTACTTTTTAAATGTGTTACATAAGGTTGGGGGATAGAGATATTCACAGTTTTTCCTGTTTTGTGGGGGTCCTGTGCCCCTAACCCCAGTGACTGTGGGGGGACAACTGTATAACCAGGCAGTGAGAGGACTGAATTCTGGACCATACCACTACCAATAGGGAAGGGTATATTTTTAATGCTTGCTAATATAAAAAGTTGCTGGCATCTAGTAAACAGAGAAAGGGCTACACCAAAGCTTTCTGTTTTGATTTATTACATGCATGGTTTATTACATGCAGGGAGCTTTATTTATTTACCTCTCTACCTACCTAATTACCTACTGCTTACTTTAGTTATATAGCTGTTCCATAACAAAGGTTTTCTGGGCAAATCACCAAAACCTGCCCCCAACCCAACATTAAACTAAAATATAAAACAACAATGATTATTACTGCAAAACACAAAAATACGCTCCTTGGAATTCAGAGCATCCAACATGATATCCACCTTCAGATTATCACACTACATTCTTATAGTGCTATTATTCCACTTTAAGTGCTCTGGCCACCTCCTGTGGAATCCTGGGCTTTGCGGTTTAGGAAGGGGCATTTAGAACTCTCAGCCAGAGAGCTTTTAGGCCTCACTAGACTACAAACCCCAGAATTCCCCAGGAGGCAGCCATAGCAGTTAAAGTGGAATAATAACACTATAACAGTATAGTGTGATAAATTTTCAGACAAGAACGAAAAAAGCATTCCTGTCCCAGAATCTCCACTCCCACCACTGTCCCATCCCTGTCATACCACAATAACAAAATGTTTCAGACCTACCTTGAGTAGTGTTGACAGGACAGCCCAGGAATGAACAGAGCTCTAATGGAGCTCCTTTCATTTCCTGGAGTGAAATCCTATGGATTCTTGCAAGAAGATGTATGTGTGGGAAATTCAAAAAGAAAAAGAAAAATACACAAGAAAAAGTGACAGCAAGCACAACACGAGACTTTAAAACTTCCAAGTAAACCAAGGAAATTTTAAAAAAGTGTCTCATTTACCTTGATGTCCTGATCTCACCTGAAAGTGTTCTGACAGGGACCTCTCATTGACACTGGTTTGATTTATGTCCCAACTTTCTCCTTATGCAGGACCCAAAGCCTGCATACCATTATCCTTGTGACTGCATTTTTAAAAATAATGCTATTTACAAATAAAAAAAAATATTTTAATGTCTGAAATCTGTGTGTACTGATGGGCATGTTTTGTGTCTAATGTTAGGGATGCTTTCACCAGCATTCCCAAATTGCAAATCGCAGAATGTCATAGGATGGAACCGTGGCAGTTAAAGTGGAATCATAGTCTCCTTCTTTGGAGGTTTTTAAACAGAGGCTGGATGGCCATCTGTCAGGAATGATTTGATTGTGTATTCCTGCATGGCAGGGGGTTGGACTGGATGGCCCTTGAGGTCTCTTCCAACTCTGATTCTATGTCTATGTCTACTATAACTGTAGTGTGAAAGGGCCCCAGGCTTCAGGCATGCTCTTCATTGGTAATTTTGACAGTGGCAGCTGGTGTCACTCTCATCAGCATGGGGATGAATCTGCCCCAAACTGTAGTCTGAACTTTAAAGGAGCCATCTAAAAGGGTTATCTAAGGTCCTCGGGTTCAGCACATTGGATAGTTCCTTTAAAGTCTGTAAAACTAAACCCAGAGTAGAGTCACCACACCCCTGGCATAGAAGTCACCATCTGCTGCTGAATCCTGAGCAATTCAGAAAGAAGTCATCATAGAAAATATGTGGTGTGGTCTTTTACTTGTTTATCCAAAAGTAAGAATCAGTGTATTTAATCAGATTTATTCCTTTGTAACTGATCATGGAACTCCACCCTACAGCTATCTTACCACCAAACAACAAAATGAGTAGCCTGCATTTAACCCTGTTTTTACTAACAAGTGCAACTGAAAGGAAAGTTAGTATTATCCTAACTATGGAAATGGACTAAATTATAAGGTAAATTATTTAAACACCTGGAGGTTTTTCCTTGGGCAAGGGATGCTTCAGACATTTCCACCCCAGACAACCGTATTTACTCCATGTACGTATTTACACTTACATTTCCCTTTTATAGGTTTTGTTATTCAACCCACATCACTATTACTCCAAATGTGTCTGCAGGGAAGTAGCTGGAAATACTTTGCCATGAAACATGATAAACATCTATCAAACTCCTGTATTTTATTACAACATATGAACTTTCTTGGGGGGTTGTGCATACAGATCCAGAGAAAGGATTTTTCATTTGACACTCATCAAAACTAACAATGACATTTATTATGCAAACAGTCTTCCTTTTCAAGCTTTTTTCACTGTTGGGATGAAATCATAGCTGTATGGATTTTAGAAATAACACTGTGCTATTTCAATAAGTACTGAAATCTTGTTCAGGACCTCGGATGCATACACATTTCCATCCTTCCTTTACCATGGTATTGTTTGGGTACCGGGTTGATAACAACCATCCTGGAGCATAAACCCATATGGTGTAATGGTTTAAGTTTTAGAATGGGACCCTGGGACACCAGGGTTTGAATCCCCACTCAGCCATTGAAACCCACTTGCCCGTCGACCTTGGGCAAGTCACATTCTCTCAGCTGAAGAGGAAGACAATGTCAAACTTCCTTGGAATAAATCTTGTCAAAAATACCCTATGATAGGGTCACCATAAGTCAAAGTCAACTTGAAGGCACATAACAATAGGTGGTTAGAAGGAGGATAGGATTTAAACTGGAAACCTTGGGAGCAAGTGTAGAGGCTTAATCTGGTGCGCCACACAGGGCATTGTGTCCAAATGCAGAATGTGCACATGCACAACTAGAAAAGCAAAGTCTGAACTGTAATCCCTTTCATTAAGAGCTTGTATAAATAATGGGATGCTCCTTATGTCTCTTCAAAGTTAGCTCATTTCCCCCCCTCCTGCTAGTGGCAAATGATGGTTTTGTGGCCAGTGAGGACCCCGAGACTGTCTGAATCATTCTCTAGAAGTACCATCTGCATTTTTGCATACCACTTTTCATCCCACTTTGAAAAAAGAAAATATGGTGTGCATAACACTGGCTTGTCCCTGGTGAATGATTCAGATGAGTTGAGCATGAATAAATGGATTGTGTCGATCATAACACCATGATATAGTCTGAAGGCACATTACACAGAAGCAGCGCTGAAGCTATGTAGAGCTCAGTTTAATCAGTGGCCATCCTGGAAGTACCAGATCCATTGTAAATTGGTGCCAGAAAGGTATCACAGCTGATGGAGTCAAAAGGTCACAGAGTGGTCCAGCAAAAATAACAGCTACAAACTTCCATGGCCAGTTCTTGTTGAGATGACAGAAAAGTTCCAGATAGTTCCAGGAAAATATTCAGATACATTAGCCTTCTAGTGAGACCCATCTTAATTGGTATTCTACCCAGGCAGAGCAGCTGAGTTCACTTAGTCTAAACTACATGAAGCAATGACTTGTCCAGGAATTATAGATAATTCCACACCCAGATCATCATCCCACTGCCAGATAAAGCAGACTGAGACTGTGCCCTGTGGAACAAAGATAGTTACGATAGCTATAAAGCCCTGAGTCACTCCAAACAAGTTAACTTCAGCAAGCATATTGAAGGCCACCCCACCCCACTGAGGACAACAACCCAGAGGGACCCAACACCTCTCCTGAAACCTAGCTAGCTCAAGATGAGTGAGTGTTGGCTGGGCTGGCCCAAGACATTTTTTTACCTGACCTGGACAAACAAATGATATCTCCTTCCAACCAAATCGAGGTGCAAATTACACTAAGGAGATTATCACTCGCTGAAAATATTCCAGGACAGGGATGACAGCAGATTGCTAAAAGGCTTACCGTTTAGATGATGACGTCCCTCTCCTGTGGTGCTCCTGTTCTGCTCCTGTTCCTCCCCCGCTTCCTCTTATTCATGGAAAAAACGGGAATAAGAAGCCTGTTCTGTTATTATAACGGAATGACGGGTGAGTGAACAGAGGACCCGTTATGATGCCAAGATGACATCATGAAGTGACGTCAGTGGGAGGTCTGTGCCGAAAACTTCCAGGTTTGATTGGGACAGCCAGGTAAGTGACACCCTTCCACTCCCCAGGTTACTTGGGCATTTCTTTTTCTGTTTTGGGCTTTGTTTTATTTTTTGGCATTTGGCTGGGGTTTTATTTTTAAATTTCCCATGCGATCATTCTCTCGCAAGAATGAGCGGGATTTGGCTTCACTGCAGTAAAAGCAGCTTTACAACAGCTGCATTTACTGCAGTGAAGCCAAGGGGAGGGGGAGCTGTTTCACTTCCAAAAAAAGGTAGGTGTTTGAAAAGTTTTTTGTTTTTGTTTTTTTGTTTTTTTTTTAGTATTACAGGGATGGGAGTAGAGTGGGAGTGGGTCAGGTGGGGGGGGGATAGCAGGACATAGTTTTCAGGGACCCGTGTGATAATCTCCTAAGTCAGGTAATTTATCTAGCACATGAAGCAGAACATCACTTAAGCACCTGTCTTTGGTCCCTAGCAATAAAAATAGAACAACCATCAATTAAGTAACTAACAGTTGGTTGCCCTTTCGTGATAGCCCAAATCTGATGTCACTCTCCCTTATGGTAGGGCTGGCCCTGCTCAGGAACAGTGAAATGAGAGGTTCAGCAGCAGAATCTTTCATCTATTCAAAGCAACATTTTCAGATGTGCACTGAAGAAATGGACTGGAATGCTTGAAAGCTTGTGCTGAAATACATTGGATAATCTTGAAGGTACCGCAAGACTCCTTCCTTCTTTTTTTCACATCCTGAACTGGAAATCTACATGATAGGCCACATGGTCATGGGGACAGAATCACAATAGACAACTGTAGCTCTGCCTCCATGCTTTCCAGATCTTGCCTGTCACTGCACAAAAACATTCATTGAGCAGAGCTGAGAGAGAGTCACAGGAGTTTTTCAGACACCCCTTACCGTGCAAGAAGCCTCCGTAACAGTAATGAAGCTGCTGCACGGCAGGGGGTCCATTTTGGATGACGCTGTCCCTCTCTCAGCAGTGTCCATGACTGTTCCGGGTAGGATTGAGGGCGGCCGTGCCAGTTTTTACTCATGGAAGTTGTCCATGAATAAAAAATGGCGCAGTCGCCCTCAATCCTACCCGGAACAGTCACGGATGACGACAAGAGAGGGACAGTGTTGTCCGAAAAGGACCCCCTGCCGTGCAGTAGCATCGTTACTGTTACAGAGGCTTCTTGCACGGTAAGGAGTGTCTGAAAAAGTCCACAGACAAACACAGCTTTGTCCAACCACCTGTTTTTGATACAAGACAGGCTGGCGTGCTCATCTAGGATCAAGCAGTGGATGGCCATTGTCATCCAATTCATGACTGCTGGGTCCTCAGCAGCTGTACATGCACCCCGGGAGGACTGTCACCAAAACCACTCTGTGAACTAGGAGGTTCTGTAAACCGAAAGACTGGTCTATGGAGCCATTCACACCCAGTATATAGATCTTGGGGGCAGGGAAAGTGCAGCATCAAGAACAGGGCCAGTGATACAACCCCACACACACCTTGCAGTCAAGGAGACCCCTCCATGCCCTTATTGTATTAAAGGGGAAGTGCAGCTATCTAGTTGTGCTTAATTACACAGGAAATGGTTTTGGTTTTTCATTCCACGTCTATATGTATTTTCCCTTCTTCTCTTGAATCCCAGTGCCACCTTCTTTATTAACCTGAACATGGACAGAACTTACAAGTGTTACTTTTTTGGACTACAATTACCAAAACCACTCTGCCAGTGCAGCTTCTGGCCATGTTAACTGGGGGATTCTGAGATCCAAAAAAGTACTCTTTCTAAGTTCTGAACCTCAGTTTGACTAAGCATGCAATGCCTTGATAATAGATTTGATGGTCCAAGGAACATATCCCTCAAGAGCCAGCCTGCTTGTTTTGTGGTTGTTGAGATGTGTCATCAAATCAACTTTGACTTCTGGATCAACTTTGTCCTATGAATGAGAGACTTCCAAGAGACCCTATTAACAGCTCTGATTAGGTCTTGCAAACTCAGAGCCATAGTTTCCTTGGTTGATTCAATCCACATGTAACACAGTCTTCTTCTGTTCCTACTGCCTTTCAACTTTACTCGGCATTATTGTCTTTTCCAAACAATCATTTTGTGGAGATTATAACATGTGGCAAAAACCACATCAGAAGACCGCTAGAAGAACAGGGAGGGGTGACCTTACCAGATGATGTTGTCCTCCAGTGTCCTGGGGGCGTAGCATGGGCATCAGTGAGGCATTCCTTTTGAAAATAATAGTAATAGTAATAATAATAAGTAGTAGTAGTAGTAGTATCAGGATTGGGGTGGCCAATGCAAAAGGAAAGCCTTGTCTGCAGCAGCTCTACACCCCCAGAACAGCTGAAGGACACGGGCATCTGGTAAGGTCTCCATTTTTGTTCTTTTAGCAATCTTCTGATGCAGTTGGGAATGCGATTTTTTGGTGCATTCCCCCGTGTCTGATAATCTGTGTCATAATGTGTTCACAGTACAATAGCCTCATTTTTGCTTCTAGAGACAGTTCTGGATTAACTTGCTCTCAGACCCATTTATTTGTCTTTTAGGCAATTTACACTATGACTGCATCAGCACTGAAGAAATAATCCAGTTTGACACCGTTTTAACTGCCATTGCTCAATGCTATGGAATTCTGGGATCTGTAGTTTTATGGGATATTTTGCCCTCTCTGTCAGAGAGTACTGGTGCCACAACAAACTACAGAACCCAGGATTCCTTCACATCCAAAAGTCAGGATAAATTGGGAAATGGTGGCAAAAAGAAATGAGTGCCCTGGCATGTCAATAGCGGGACTTCTCCCCACTCACCTCACAATCATCCTGTCTTTTAGAGAATATGTGGGAAAATCTGAGCTAGACCTTCCAAACATTATCCAATTCTGGATCTTGCTACTGAAAACTGCCAAGCAAAAATTGCATCATCTGGTTATGCTGAATTGCCTGTCTTTCTCTTTGGGATTAAATGGGCACATATTAAATGGGAGGGTTTCCCCCCTGTATGTTTTCATTTGAGTGTGTGAGATAGCAGGCTGTCACTTTAAACTGCAGCTGTGAATTTAATGATAGTACAAATGAAAAGCTGTTGGTAATTAGGTTGCTGGGTGTTCCAGAAATTATTGGCAATTTAAAGATTTTTTAAAAATCAATTTGCAAATGAAGAAAGTGCTTCTGGGAAGGAAAAATAAAGGGCTGTAGGAAGTTTTTTTTGTCTTCCGCCTGTGTAACAGGAAAGATTATAGACTAATTAAGTGTCAGAAAGAAATGCTAAGACTATAGTTGCATAATAAGTGGAGAGGATTCTAGAACCAAGATTTATGTGGTGTTACATTTTTATCTTGCTTAATGTCAGATGCCAGTTAAAGGAGGTGTGGGAAACCTGTGAAACTCCAGATGTTGTGGGACTCTGTCAATACAAGAGAGTACAGGTGTGGTAAGGGATGATGAGAGCTGGAATCCAATAACATTTCCATACTGCTTTACCTGTTCATACACTGTATTGAGAACTGCTTATCCATAAATAGTTGGGGGGAATATTGGATGCTAAAATTCCACATCTACTTATCTGGAAGTTAGCTCCACTAAACCTAATGGGGGGTTCTTCTGAACAGACATCCAAACACAGCACTATAAATGAACTGACCAGGTGAGTTTGGCTGATTGTATGTGGGTTTTCCATGGGAATGGCAACTTCCTAACAAGTTGATTTCTTGGAAAAAGACCCAAAGGAAGTGGATTCCTTGGGGAAAGTCCTAAAGGAAGTTGATTTCTTAGAGAAAAACCCATGTTATCAGTTTGACCATCTGCTTGGGTCATTCACCTATTCTTTTGTTTAGAGAAGAGGTGGTTCTGTTTACAGCTAAGTAACTACCACACAGCTGAAATGGCATACCATAAAGCTTTGGTAGAGACTGAATATGGGAATATCTGTTCCCACTTTTATTCTGGCACAGCATGGGTATGACATTTTACAACTCCCACCCCCTGCCCCAATGGGAAAATTATCTTTTTCTCCCCTATGTATAGACAAAGCCCCTGAGTTTCAATGTCATCCCTCACTGCAGCCTTGTACAACTTGGTATCCTGCAGATGTGGTATAGTATAATTCCCATTGTCCCCAAAGGATAGGAGTTGAAGTCCAACATATTTGGAGAGGGCTATGTTGAGCTGAGTTTTACTCATACTTCAGTCCAGCAGCAACTAGAAAAATCATCACACTGTAATCAGATGACCTTCTGTCTCTGTCCTCCTCCCACAAAACTATGCCTCTGTTCATTTGGGGCCTTTTGGTTCGTCCCAGCCAACTTCCCAACTTACAGTAACTTCAGTACCAAAACCTGTGAGTTTGAAGAAGGGAAACATGCAACTCTGTCTCTGTGTTTCAATGATTACTTTACAGGAGTTCAGATTCAGTACCTCAGTCAGCCTTCCATGTCCACGGATTCTGCATCCACAGATGCCACCATCCATGGCTTGAAAATATCCCTGCCTCCCCCCAGAAAAATCCAAAAAGGAAACCTCGATTTTGCCATTTTATATAAGAGACACCATTTTACTATGCTATTCTCTATAATGGCACTTGAGCATTCACGGATTTGGGTATCCACGGACAGTCCTGGAACCAAACCCCAGAGGATACCAAGGGCCCACTCTATTATGTATACAAAATAAATTCCAGTGAATGCTCTTAAAATATGCTTTGCCATTTACTTCTGAGTGTACCTTTTGTTAAACTTTTTTTTAAATAATATTTTTATTATTACTATAATTACATACAACATCCATTTTCCATTGCTCATAAATATAATAAATCACATTACATAACTTACAGAGCATGTATTTACAAAATATATATAGTACTTTTCCCTCTCTCCCATATTCCCTCCCTCCTCCCTTTACAAAGATATTTTAATTCATCTTGTTTATACATAGGTTCTTCCTGTGAATCAAGGTTTCAGCTTCTAACTCAGCCCCAGTAACCTTCGCTATCTTAACTTAATAGAGAAATCAACTCTTCCTCATTTCCTTCTTCCATCATTTAATTTTTTTTCAATCACCATGCAGCATAGTTCATATGAATAATCTAAATAATTTTTTAGAATTTAATCCAAAAGTCATCTTTCCTCCATAATGAGTAAATAAATATTTCCATAGTAATTTCCAGTCTTTTTCAAACTTTTTGTTTGGTTTACCCTGCAATTTATGTGTAAGTTTGTCCATCTCTACTAATTCTACTATTTTTTCTATCCATTCATCTTTTTTGGCACCTCATCAGATCTCCAATATTTAGCGAGAAGTATTCTCGCTGCAGTCATCATATACCAATACTCTGTCTCTATTTCTTTTCCTGCATTCCTTTCAAAAGGAGAAATTCCTAAAAGAAAAAATTCTGGTTTTAGATCAATCTTCTTCTGTAATATATTTTGGATCAATGATCTTATCATAATCCAGAATTTTTTCACTATAGGACATTCCCACCACATATGTAAAAAGTTTCCTATTGCTTTTCTGCATTTCCAGCAAACATTGTCATTATTCTTATAAATTTTTGCAAGTCTGACTGGGGTTAGATACCAGCGGTGCATCATTTTCAGGAAATTCTCCTTTAGATTTGTACAGCAGGTATAGATTTGATTATTGTGCCATAGTTTTTCCCATCCTTTTGTTAAACTTTGAATCTGATCACCTTCTAATGAAATCCCCCCAAAATAAAACAATACCCTAGATTTATGGGTAGAATCAAACTACATGTCAAATCTTATGAACCCAGAGAAGGATTTATTGGGTTCATGTCACATATCAACTATATGATTTATATCTTAACCATCACTTTTCTTATCATGTGTATATGCCACTTCAAGTCACCTGTCAACTTACGGTGACCCCATGAATTTTTCATAGGGTTTTCCTCTGAAACATAGCTGACAGCACCTTGTATTCTTTGGTGGTCTCCCATACAAGTACTAATCAGAGCTGACACTCAGGGCCGGTTTAAGCCACCGAATCTGCATCTGCGAGGGGCCTCACAGCCATAGGGGGCCCCTGTCCTAACCCTCCTCCTGCAAAAACATCCTGCTGGCTTTTTTTAAAAAAAGCAGTGTCTCCCAGACTGGAAAGAGAAAGAGAAAGAGTGAGCAGAGAGCAAGCCAAAAACCTCCTGCAGGCTTGAGGCACGTAGAAGTGACTATAGAGCTTTTTTTAAAAAAAGCAGTATCTCCTTTCTCCGTCTTTCCTCTGTCCCCACGGAGCAGGACACAAGCTGCCCTCCCTGTGGCTGAAGGTGGGGGGAGTTTGCTGCTCCCTCACCCCCCTCCTCCCAGAGGATCCTCAAAATGCAAGCCAGGTGTGTGCTCCTATTTGTGTCAGAGAGGGGTGAGTGTGTGTGAGAGAGAGGGGGGAAGGAAGTGTGAGGGTCATCTCTTTTCCTCCCCCCTTCTCCCCTGCTCTCTCTTCAGAAAGGGCTTCTTTCTTTCCCTTCCCTTCCCTTCCCTTCCCTTCCCTTCCTGTCTCTCAATTGTCTGATCTCTCTTCTCTCCTTCTCCTGCCTCTACTGGGAAGAAGGGTGCCCTCCTCTTCTGCCCCCAAGGGCACCCCCACTCCACATAGATCCCCTCCAGCCCATCTTTTCAGCTGCTCTTAAAATGTCCTGGGTTCTCTCCCCTCCCTCCCTTTCCCTCTTGGTCTTCAGCTTACTCCCCATGCTGCCAACTAAGTTCAACCTGCAAAAGGAATTTGTGTGTTGTGTTATCTAGGCAAGATTTGTTCAAAGGGGGTGTGCCTTTGTCTTCTTTTGTGGCTGAGAGAGTATGACTTGCCCAAGGTTACCCAGTGGATATTCATGGCTGAGTAAGGATTCCAACCCTGATCTTCACAGTCATAGTGCAATGCTGAAACTTCTACAACACTCTAGCTCTTTTAACAGAAGAATATAAAGAATATAAATAAAAATTTGGAGTAATATTACTGGGAACAATGGTTTTATTGTTGTCACTAAAACACCAGTATCCCATTAGTGTTATGTGAGAGTCACTGGGCTACAGTAGTGGTTCTTAACCTTTTCTTTACCAGGGAACCACTTGAAATATCTTTTGTTGCCCCAAGACTTAACTCAAGATTTAAAACCCTAATAATAATAGCTAACAACAACAACAGAATTACACCATCCATTAAACTTTCCCTCAGAGGCACACTTGTTTCTTCCTGCAAGTTTGTGGCTGGAGTGGATTGAATGGCAATGTACAGGCCAAGCCAGCCAGCCTTTGCCTTGGTTCCTGTCACATGGCTACTCCACTACAGGGAGGAGGAGGGCCAAGCAGCCCTTCAAGCCTTGTGGACCCCCTGTGAGGACATTGTGGACCCTAGATTAAGAACCACTGGGCTAGAGAATGCTGAAAAAGGAACAATGCAACCAGACCTTGAGAAGGGTGCTGGCAGGAGAATTCTAGGAGGTGTGATCCAAAAGTAACTTTCCCAGGCTCTGGATGCTGCCTAGAATTATAGGGCTGGAAGGGTCCCCAAGAGCCATCCTATCCAAACGGATTCTGCCCTGCAGAAACACACAATCAAAGCCCTCATGACAGATGCCCATCCAGCCTTTGCTTAAAAACCTCCAAAGAAGGAGATCCATCATACTCCCAGACAGCAGCATATTCCACTGTCCAACAGCTCTTATTGTCAGGAAGTTCTTCCTCATTTTTAGGTGGAATCTCTTTTCCTATAATTTGAACCCATTGCTCCGTGTCCTAGTCTCTGGAGCAGCAGAAAACAAGCTTGCCCCATCCTCAGTATGACATCCCTTCAAATATTTAAACATGGCTATCATGTCACCTCTCAACCTTCTCTTCTCCAGGCTAAACATACCCAGCTCCATAAGCCACTTCTCATAGGGCATGGCTTCCAGACCTCCCACCATCCTTCTCAGTATCCTTCTTGAATTGTGGTGCCTAGAACTGGACACAGTCTTCCAGGGGCCCATTTACACTGGCAAATATTCCTCTAAATATATCGCAAAGATAGCTCATTGTTCCCACGGATCACACCACAGCATCACCTCATTCAGAAGGGGGGAAGGTAAAACACCCAAATATAGCGTGGCAAGGGATGTCACTACTTTTGCCAGTATATTTGCAATGTAGCGCATTATTGGTAGTGTAAACAACCATTCCACTAAGGGCTGCAGCATTCCACTAAGCACTGTGATTGGTCGCTATGATGAAGGGGTGGGCTTAAAAGAAGGGGACTGAGGGAGGGAGATTCAGTAGCGATCAGGAAACTTTGAAAAATCCTCTCTGCTATTTTGCAAGTCTGCCAAGAAAAAGGATTCCCAAGACCTTTCAGTCAGGGGAAGATCTGTTCTGCCCATAAAGTTCCCATCTCATCAGCTCTGCTTGGGGGAGGGAGTGTGTGTGTGTGTGTGTGAGAGAGAGAGAGAGAGAGAGAAACCATTTCACTAAGGGCTGCAGCAGAACTGCATTGTGATTGGGGGAGGGAGGGAGAGTGAGGGAGGGAGATTCAGTAGTGATCAGGAAACTTTGAAAAATCCTCTGCTATTTTGCAAGTCTGTGAACCCTGACTAAACAAATCGTGCTGAAAAAACTTGTGATAGGTTCACCTTAGGATCCACGGCATGGGCAGCAAGGTCTTTCAGCAGAGATGCCAGGGCAGATGGGGAGATTGCTGTGTCTCTGCTTCAGGGAGTGACTGAGTTCATTTACAGGCAGATTTAGAGAGATATAGAGACAGAGCCACTTCTTTGATCTTCCCCCTGCTATTTTGGCAGTCTGTGAGTCTTTCTTTAGCTAGAAAATGCAGGGCTTCAAAGGAGGGTCTATGCTCTTCTCCATAAAGCCTTCCTCTGCTTGGGAGGCCACCCCCCCCCCGCACTTTTTCAAGTCTGAACGAAAAAGCAGCATAATTAGAAAAAAAAACCTGACTGGCACAGCTGCGGAAAAGAATTAAAGCGCAAGTTGCCGCAATAAATCTGCTGTGTAAATGAACCCCAGGTGAAGTCTGACCAAAACAGAACGGAGTGGTTCTATTAATTGCCTTGATCTAACTATACTCCTATTAATGCAGCCTAGAATCGCATTGGCATTTTTTTGCTGCTGCATCACACTGCTAACTCATGTTCAGCTTGTAGTCCACTCTTTCTTTTCTTTGACGAAATCTACACCATTACATTAATTGATACAGAGGCTGGATTGCCACCTGTCGGGGATGCTTTGATCGAGATTTCCTGCGTGTCAGGGGGGTTGAACTGGATGGCCCTCGTGGTCTCTTCCAACTCTGCAATTCTATGATTCTAAAAAATATTATGTTAGTGCCTATAATATAGTTTTTAAACTAAATTATTGGTGGCAAATTATGTAATACAGTAGGCCCCCTTATCCACTGGGAATTGGTTCTGGGGGGGGTGTGGATTCTGAAAACTGTGGATAATAGTCAACGCCATTGAAAATAATGGGACTGCTGGTTTAAAATACCATAGAGTTGCCTTGGAGGACCTAGAAAATGGCTAGAGAGGACACATTCTCAAGGAAGATTCTATAGTAGGTGTGCTGTTTTGTGTCCCATTGATAATGAATCCATGGATACAGGGGTCCTACTGTAATCTGAACATGCTGTACTGTGAATAGGTTAGGTTACATTGACCTGAGATAAACATATGGGCCCCCCAAAATAAAGCATTGCAGGGGGCCCTAAAATTCCTTAAACCAGCCTTGCTGACACTGCTTAGCTTCCAAGATCAGATAGGATCTGGTGCCTTTAGGCTATTCAGGCCCTGCATG
This sequence comes from Gambelia wislizenii, assembly GCA_030847615.1. Taxonomy (NCBI): domain Eukaryota; kingdom Metazoa; phylum Chordata; class Lepidosauria; order Squamata; family Crotaphytidae; genus Gambelia; species Gambelia wislizenii. Next base: position 85,395,876 of record JAUMIR010000003.1, read on the forward strand.
GTATAGTGTTTTGAGTGTTGGACTATGAATTTGAAGACCAGGGTTTGAATCCCCACTCAGCCATGAAAACCCACTGGATGACCTTGGGCAAGTCACACACTTTCACCTTTGTGATAGGTTCACCTTAGGTTTGCCATAAGCTGGAAACGGCTTGAAGGCACACAACAATAACAGCAGTAGCAGCATATTTAACACCAAAAAAATTTGGACTTCTAGCAGTCGGGGGCCATGATCTGAACAGGGAACAGATCTCACCCTTCCACTGTTGAGACCACAGGCTACTAGTAGCTTTTGGTTTTTAGTATTTCACTCCTTCCAAAAGCTTAAACTTCAAAGATATCTAGGCCTTTAACCTCTTTATAAGATCTGCATATCAGGCCTTCTAAAGTTGTTCTCAAGTTGCACATTCAAAAGTTCTCCACCTTTAAAAAAAAGTCTCAGACTATATCTTCTGTTACTCATTTTTAGGCAAGCACAAAATATGTCTCACCCAGATCATGTAAAATTCATCTTGTTAGAGAATACCACATACTAGCTGTGTCATCCACTGTTTCATTATTTGGGACTAAGGAGATGTAATGTGGGTTGCAAAGAAACGTTGGCTCTTTCCTCTCTGTGTGTGGTAATTATGCACCTACCATTACTCCTACATGAAATTAAGAGGAGAAAACACCTTGTGATATGATTCAGCTTTGTAACAGATTAGGTAGCTCAGATGTAAGCACAAGAATGACTTTTGACATATTAATCCATCTTTCCTCAACTTGGTGTTCTCTAGGTGTTATGACCACATAGAGGTCCTTTTAATCAGGTAGTGTTTAAGATTTTCCCAGACAAGTGACAGGCAAAAAGGCACAGAGAGACCAAATTTGGTTTTCGGTCACTATGCATGTAACATTTATTTAGACATAAGACATTAAACATTCAGTTAACTATCAAGAGCTCTTTTCCATTCACACACACACTCACACCACATACTCACAACGATCCTTCCCTGAACGGTGATCAGCTGTCCATGAAGGCGTGGATGGTCTGTTGCCGTGGTACAGGAACCATGAAAGCAAGCCGAAAATGTCCCAGCTCTTATACCTTTTTCCATCTCATTCCTTGAGAACTGCATGCTTTTCGAGCTGGCATGATCTCATGACAGTTCCTTAGACAGTTCCTTAGGCAGAGCAAGGTATGTTCTGTGTTTGCTCAGAACTTCCTCAATCATACCGACAGCTGGTATTGTCTGTCATGCCTGGCCAGCAGTCCACTCACTTGTACAGAACGCTACCAAACTAGGTTATCAGTTTCCATTGTGTTTGGTTATGCTTGGTCAGCACCTCATCTCAGCTTCCAAGTTTTCTCCTTTCCTCTGTCCGGTTTCCAAGTTACGCCTCAAGCAATGCTTTGCACGGCATCCATTTTCTTGGTTCATTTTAAGGCCTTGCTTCTCTAGGATCGACAGGAACCCATACATACACACAATCATACATACAAGCATACTCTCACATAGGTGTGTTGGACCACAACTCTCATCATCCCCAAACCAACATGAGCATGGTGCTTGGGAATGAGGGTGGGGGTTGTAAGTAAGCACATCTATGGCAGGCCAGATTATGAAAGGCTGCTTTTAATTAAGTCTGCATGCCTATAGAATTTTGCTGAATTGGTTCCAGTAGGGGCAGAATTAATCTAGTTCTGCCTTTTCTTGTTCTTGTAAGTCAGAGCACAGACTTGATGAGTAGTATGACTGAACCAAGCTTATACCTCTCAATGCAAAAATTAATTTATCTGTGCAGTTTTAAACAGATCTTTCTGAGACAGACATTTCACGTCATTGGCCACAGATAAAAGAAACACATATCTGATAGGGCCCTGTCATTACATGAACACACTCATCACATGATTCAGCCCATTTACCAGTGCCATTTACCAAAGAAGAGGGCCCTGGAAGAGAGGGAAGAACCTGGGAAGGAAGTACCACAGGCTGATTAGAGATCCTTCATAACATGGATCTGGCACATAGGCTTGAGCTGAAGTACGACTGAGACTGTTGTACACGAGAAGAGATGACTCATTAGGAAAACAATAATGCTTGATAAGGTAGAAGGCAGTAGGAAAAGAGGAAGGCCACATTACAGATAGACAGACTCACTTGAGGAAGCCATGGCCCTGAGTTTGAAAGACTTGAATAGGGCTGGTGATAACCACTAACTTGGAAGTCTCTCATTCATAGGGTCTCCATAAGTTGAAATCAATTTGATGGTGATTAACAACAAAACCTGGGTCTCCCCATCCCTGTTCTGTCAGCCTTTTATCAAAACCTTAAAAACACATCAGGAAATATGTTTCACCCAACTAGCATCTGTCAGTATAATAATTGCTATTTAGAATGTTGCTGCACAAATATAAATGGAATTATTTATTTATTACTTTTTGAAACTACTCTGTCCTATGGTGAGTCACACATCCTAAACAAACAAGTGACCTGCACAATAAAAATCCCAGGAAATATCCCTCAGAACCGCCTCCTGTTCTACAATGCAAGGTTGTCATAAGCCCATCAGTTTCTATCTCCCAGCGATTAACAGCAATCAGCTAAGTTTTGGTTTCCTTTCTTTACATGGTGGGAAACACATCTAAGCTTTGTTCTAGCCAAAGTATCTCCCTCAAGATATGAAGCAGGGCATAAATATTAGCTCCAAACAATAGCAAGGTGTGACACTGTGGACGAGACCCAGCCACTCGCTTTCTTGACATATCCCCTGGATTGGAATTTCCATTGCCACCCTCACACTTATGTCTAAGTACTTTGAAACTCCACTCTTCAGGACTGATAACTGTCACCCTATTTCCTGAATCTATTCCTCTCTTTCTGCTTTAACTCTTCAATAGTCATGTGTGATTCTTGTGAGTGTGTTGTGTGTGTGAATGCTTTTTGTGTTCTTTCTAAAAAAAACCATTTTATTTCACTTTAACCTGGCATTCTCTGCAGTTAGTACCGGTATACATAGGTGAAAAGTTCCCAAAGTTACTCGCCTCTCGCAGTCTTCCATTTGAGCTAATAATAATCCCTGAAATATTAATATACAGTAGTTTCGGCATCATGAGTGGGGCTCTAAAGCACCCCCACCTAGCTCAAGTAACAAGAGCTAGAAATTAAAATCAAGAGAAAGTAAAGGGCTCAAGTGGTTCTCCTTTTTGCAACTTAAAGATAGATTTAACCAAGATAAGAGAGAACAAGCCAGAGAGGCTGGAGAAAATGAATTTTACTTAGAATTGTGTAAGGATGATGATCATGTAATTTAAAAAGTGTACACAGTGGGCCCTCAGTATCCACTGGAGTTGGGTTCCAGGAATTCTCACGCACCCCCCTCCCCCTGAATACCAAAATCCATGGATGCTCAAGTCCCATTATATACAATGGCAAAGTGAAATGGCATCCTTTATATAAAATGGCGAACAGCAAGATATGTGTTTTGGAATTTCCCCCCTGACTATTTTTGAGAGGTGGTTGGTTGATTCCATGCATGCAGAACCCATGGATATGGAAGGCTGACTCTCAATACCTTTTGAAATTAGAGACAGAAGATGAGCTGATATAAGATTATATGATAAGATGGGCCCTAAATTTGGGGCATAGTGTTCAGATGGATGTGTGTGTGTGAAAAATTGTGGACCAAAGATATAAAATTTACTTTGGATAGTAATTTAGAAGAAAATATGTACAAGATGATGTATAGATGGTATTTAACTCCAAATAAATTGTCAAAATGTCTAAAAATGTATTAAATCAATGCTGGAGATATCAAGAGAAGGAAGGTTCTTTCCTCCGCATGCGATGAACTTGTAAGAAAGTGAAAAGCTATTAGTCCAGGATATATATGTTAATTCAAAAAATTCTAAATACTCACAAATAATTTTCTCATACACAGCCACACTGAGGAAGGGACATCGAAACAACCCTACATTTGACTCAGGAGGTAGTCGCATGAGAAGTTACAGGATTTCTATTTATTTAATTTCAGGAACATTATTTGTGAAACAACAGACTTTTTTTATTTAGTATGGGATTATTGCCTCTATATTTCTGTTAAGATATAAGATTTTTGCTCACTCTATATAGGATTATTAACTGTGAAATAACAGAATCTTTATTTACCTAGTACAGGATTATTACCTTTACATTTCAATCATCCAAGTGGATGTGAAGTGATAGGTTTTTGCTTTATTCTGTATAAGATTTCTCATGCTATTTTTGCATATTACATACTTAAAACATTGTGGTTACCTCTCTGAAGGTAACATTTGAAGAATATACAGTGTTACTGTGATGCTGTATGTGTAATTACTGATACTGTATATTTTTCCATTGTTATAACTGCTCTGTGGTTATTGGGTTATATGATACGAGTTCTACATATTACGTATTGTATGAATACTATGTATAGTTATATACTTTAAAACAATTATATTGACTATTTCTCTTGAAGCCTTTATTGATAGGTACATATTTTTGTTGTATACAATACAATACACTGATACTTATTTTTCAAACATATAACAAGTTTGGATACTTTCTCCATAGGTTTATTGGTTAGTTCAGACACCCAGCCATTTCAGTTGCTAACAGAATTAGATTTTCCCCTTTTTTGCTGTCTTTTTTCTCTTAATAATTCATTACAGTTTAGGTGTGGTGCGGACAGAGCCCCATGGTGTGTTAATTAGTTAGCACAGTAGTAGTTAGTGTTCCGAGTTTAGTACAGGTTAGTGTTTTAGTATAGTGTACTAGTCTTAGGACCTTAGCACTCTAAGAAAAGCGGCAAGGGAGCAGGAATGTTCCATTTCCACTCTGACTTACCACGTGATGTTGTTTCCTTCCAGCATTCTTTCATTCTGGTTCTGTGTGGGACCAAGGTAAAACAGCATCTTTTTCCTCATGGGTTTTTCTGGTTAGCAAAAAGACGCGGGACTGGAATGAAAAAATGAAGATGTCATGTGGTAAGGCAGCAGGGAAGACGGAATGTTCCTGCTCCCTTGCCACTTTTGTTTGGAGTGTGGTAAGGCTCTTAGGCTACGTTAGTTTAATTATAGCTTTTATGTACACAGTGCATTTTCTCTTCCTTGCTTTTTCTCTTCCATCTTTCCTTTTCCCATTTTTAAAATTCTTTAATATTTAGCATGTTTTGTATTCTTGTGTTGTCCAAGTTCAAAAATTAATAATACAAAAAAAAAAAAAGAATCAAGACAACACAATACTTCTCCTGTATGCTTGTTCCAGTTGATAAAATTTTACAGGTTTTATTTTTATCATTCAGTGTTATGCATACCACTGTTTGCACAACTCCAGAAAAGTGGTACTAATCCGGCAGTTAACACACCCACACACAGGAACAACAATGATACCCCCTCCTGTATCTATTCTCCACCATTCTCATAATCTTTTAGGTTATTATTATTATTAAAGATATTATAATAATATTATTAAAATATGTTATTACATTCTAAAGGGGAAAATAAAAAGGGAGCCATCACTGTAACATAAAGTTTATGTGGGAGTAAGTGCAAAACACTGTAGTATACTCTGTCATTGCTTCTTTGGCTTTGAAACAACAATTACATCTTTAGAGTAAAAGAGAGAAAAAGAAAAGAAATAAAAGCCCACAACATAAGAGCAGACAAACAGTAGTAATTTTATTGAGCCAAGACTCACTTTTGTGCTTGGTTTTTTCTTAATTTTGTTTATTGATTCCAATAGTATAGTAAAATGGATACTGATGAGAGAGAGAAATCAATAAAATCCTGCATTGTAACTTATACAGAACATCATAAAGAAAAATTCTTATGATTTACACAGGATGTTACCTCTCTCCCTTAAACACACCTGAATGCCTCAGTATTTTTTGTCTCCCCAACCTCCCTTTTCACCATTCTAAGTTTAAGTGTCTCCTACACAATGTTTCTCTGGTTAATTAAAGTTTACTGCAAAAGGAGTCAGAGTGGGCTGAGAGCATTGATAAAGAGATGACTAACAAAGTAATCGGCATGTGATTAAAGTGTGGGTTGCCAGGCATAGATTAGTTCTCCTTGAGTCTGCTTTTATCCTGACTCTGCAGTGAAATAATTCCCTGTTAATGATACTGGAGGTCTCTCATCCTCTCTCTTCCTTTGCAATGAGCAAGACAAAAGGAACCTAAATTTCAGAAGCCTGCATTCCCTCTCTCGCTCAGGTCATGGATGATTACATGAAGCAGCTGCCTGCCTCTTCTCCAGGCCTGGTGGATGGAGAGTTCAGAAGAGTGTGGGAAGTTGCAGTGAGCACACAAAGGCAACTACCCCCTCTGTATGCATCATAGGCACCCACCAGACAGATGGAGAATCGTGTTTCATTATCTACTAGTTACTGTTTGACATAATGGGTGCATGTAAGTCACTTGGTGGAACATCACACTTGTTAACAGAATCACCAAAATGCACTTTCAAATCTTATAACTTCTTGACCGATAGATAATGTATTCCTTAAGGTAACAGCAGACAACAGCATGCTCTCCAGTGTTTCACAGATGAAAACAGGACATGTATGGCCAAGCAACATCAGAGTGTAGTCATGAGGGCAAATATTATTAATGAGGAAGAAAAGACAAGCTAGAAGCAGCAACAGCAGTTTGCTTTGGCCTAAGCCTACAGGAAAGGGCAAGATGCCCCTCCTTCCTCTCCCCTCCCTCCAGCTGTGTTAATTGAGTGCAAATACCTTTGTACTTTGAAGTCAGTTTGCAGCAACTGAAGGAAGCTGAGGACAAAGAGAGAAAGTGGCGGGGAGGAGAGAGAAACCCGGATATTTTAAAAGCGGCTGAAAAAGTCGGTTGACAGAGAATTAATGGGACTGTCTCTGCCAAATCAGGACAGGTGGAGGGCATGCAACTGTGTTGGGTCCAGGGGCTAAATTTATGCCAAAAATACCAAAAAGGAAAGAAAAAAATGGAAGTGGCCAAAAGTCCATTTCTGGTTTGGAAAGAATGGATATTACTTTAAATGAAACAGTAGAGGAGGCCCCTGAAACCTATATATAAAATGAATGCCATTCTAGGAGGTTTCCAAGAGAATCAAATCAAACTTTATTTTAACCAGGAAAGGGGTGATTTGGGAGATCTGAAGGAGTTGGGGTCCACAAAAACAGCCATGGGGGCACATGCAGCTTCAGATTATTTTTAGTCCAAGTCACCACCTGCAGGCCAAACAAGTGCTTTTAGTCTGACTTTGAGCAGCTCAGTAAACTGCTTGTAAACCTGGAGTAATGGGGTCATGGCATCACTGTACATGTGGGTCTCTTATTAGCATGAATTCAGTATTGTCTTGGCCACATGGATTGGGATGATCTGCAGCCCCTGATAATTTTTTTTAAGACTCCCTGGAGTGTGACCATGTACATTTATCCAGGGAATATTTTTATTTATATTTATATTTATAGATAGGAACACAGGTCTCCCTCCCCTCCTGTATTGATGGAACCAATATTCAGTTTCAGTTATCCGTAGCTGAAAAAATAGTGGCATATACCAAGTCATGCTAGAAAATGCCTAGAGAGGTGTCCTCTCTAGAAATCACTAGGTCCTCCAACAGAAGTCTATGGTATATTTGTACCAGAAGTCATTTATTTTAATAGGGCTTGCTATTATCCATGGTTTCACTTAAAAATGTCTAGGAACATATCCTCTGCAGATATGGGGTGGGGGTGGGGGGTAGACTATATGTTGTCAAATAGTCATTTGTGATGTTTACTTGTATTTTGAACACCGCCTTTTCTCTGCTTTATCTGTGCATGCCCCACTGCATTATCTCTGCTTTACACAGTCTGGTCCTATATGTATCTACTCAGAAATAAGTCCCATTGACTTCAGTGGGACTTACTCTCTCCAGCTCTCCTTTCACCTTGGCAAGAAAAGTCTGTTTTATTCCAGCATCTGAACAGTATGAGGGAGCCTGCTGAGATTTCTTGGCCCTTGCTCACCCCTCAGACACTGGATGTGGGAAGTGGCTGCAGTAAATAAAGACCAATAGATCTTCACAAAACGTTGCAATGGAAATCTAGTGGGCTGACTTGCCATAAGCAGTAACAACAGTAAAGGATTTCCAGCCCCCCCCCAAGCCAGCCAGCCTCTGGTCCCACTGGATCACTTCAAAATGGTGGTACCTTTATACCACCATTTTGGATTCTTGGATCATAGACTGCGCTTCCATGAGGGGGGACTTCTGGCAAGAGATGGGGTGCATCTTACGACAGTTGGAAGAAACATTTTTGCCAACAGTCTCAAGAATTTGATCAGGAGGGCTTTAAACTGAGTCAAATGGGGGAGGGAGACAGTATTCTGGAAGGCAAAAGGGCTGGAGAAAATAGTCAAACTGTCATAGAGGAAACAAGGCAAACAGCACAAGGACCCAACAGTGGGAGGCAAAAAACTTGCACAGGCAGCAAGTAAAGGGAACACATGGTCTTACATGTCTCTACACTAATGCACAGAGCATGGGAAATAAGCAAGATGAACTTGAACTCCTAGCACTACAAAGCAAATATGATATAATAGGCATTAATGAAACCTGGTGGGATGAGTCTCATGATTGGAATGTAGAAATAGAGGGGTATAACCTTTATAAGAGAAACAGGCCAAACAAGAGAGGAGGAGGAATAGCATTATATGTCAGGGATATTGCACCAATGAAGAGATCCATGACATCAATACTGGAAGCCAGGTGGAGAGCATCTGGATAAAAATTAAAGGGGAGGGAAACAACAGGGATGTTATTGTGGGACTCTACTACAGACCACAAAGTCAGATGGAGGAAATGGATGATGCCTTTCTAGAACAGATGAACACACACGCAGAAAGGAGAGATGTAGTAGTGATGGGTGACTTCAGCTATCCTGATATTTGCTGGCAATCTAACTCAACCAAAACTTCAAGGTCTAGCAAATTCCTTACTTGCCTGGAAGACAATTTCATGGTCCAAAAGGTGGAAGAGGCAACAAGGGGGCCAGCTATTTTAGATCTGATCCTAACCAACAGAGATGACCTGGTTAATGGGGTGCAAGTGGTGGGATCCTTAGGTGAGAGTGATGATGTTCTCCTGGAGTTTGTTAGACAATGGAAAGGAGAAGCCAGGCATAGTCAGACACACATTCTTGACTTTAGGAGACCTGATTTCAATAAACTCAGGGAAATACTGGGGGTGATCCCATGGTCAGGAATACTAAAAGAGAAGAGACCTCAAGACGGATGGGACTTTCTCAAAAGGGAGATACTGAAGGCACAATTTCAAACAGTACCATTGAGGAAGAAAAATGGGAGGTGTCTCAAGAAACCAGGATGGATGACTAAAGAACTTTCAATGGAGTTAAGTTTTAAACAGAACATGTATAGGAAATGGAAAAGGGGGGAAATCACCAAAGAAGAATTCAAACAGATAGCGAACACGTGTGGGAGTAAAGTCAGAAAAGGTAAAGCACAGAATGAGCTCAGGCTTGCTAGGGAGGTTAAGAACAATAAAAAGGGGTTTTTTTGGATATGTCCGCAGCAAAAGGAGGAAGAAGGAAATGATAGGGCCACTATGTGGAGAAGATGGCAAAATGCTAACAGGGTACAGAGAAAAGGCAGAATTACTCAACACCTTCTTTGCCTCAGTGTTTTCAGAAAAGAAAAAGGAGGACCAACCTGAGGATAATGGAACAGAGGACACAATAGAGTTTCCAGCAAACTCTGGAGCAAACTATGAGTTTTTTAAACCCTGGTTAAGGTGGTATGCCCAAGTTTGGTGTGGATACAGTCATACATCATGTGGCCTTATTGCTCCAGATTCAGAGAGAAGGCCATATGTTGTGTGGTCTTATCGTGCCAGATTGAGGAGGGGGGAGGTATGGGTTTTTTCCCTTGTGTAGATAAGCCCTATGTATTGGTGTGTGAGCAATCTCCAGAATGGAAAGGGTGAAAAAATGGTGGTTCCCACCAAAAATAAATATAAATAAATAAATAAAAATAACAACAAGTATCAATATGCCTGCTGCCTATCTCCTGCTGAAGGAGCAAAGCTGAGACTAGATGGGTGCAGGCAACATGTAAAGCTTACCTCCCAAAAACTGGGTCACAGGAAAAAGGGTAAAAGGCAATATATTTTTTAATCATGGGTTTAAGCTATGAAAGGAGGAAGAAATGAGGGGTTTGATTTGGAAGCCAAATGCCAGGGCTAAAAATGGGGTTGAAATGCATTTTCAGCCCCAGGTAGATTGGATCCAGGACCGTTGTGGTTTTACTGTTCACCTTCATAAATGTCTGTGCTTCCATTTGCTTGGCTTTGTGTGGTGACCAAAAAAATTATTCCCACACTTGGGTTAAGTTCTTTAAAATAATATGACTACAGTCCATGAGTGCAATTGCCATTAATGGTCAAAACAGGAAACATAAGTTTTTTAAAAAATAAAAAGTTCCCAGCATGACTCAGGCCACACAGAGCTTTCAGAATTAGTCTTCAGTTTTGCTAATATGGTGACTGCATCATTATGTTATTACAGTATTCCTTTCCCTGCACAAATATAGATATAGATATACTATAGAATTCTATCTAGATATTAGATGATACAAATGCAATTTACTGTTTTGACCTGGAAGCTCTCTTTGTAATGGTATCCCTTATCAGTTTGTCTTGTTTTGATCCATCTAATTAAGGGTCAGCTCAGCTCATATATTACCACTGAAAGCCACTGGCAGTCTGGGTTTGCTTCACAGTGGGTGTTTGCTTATGTATTTCTATATTTATTTGTTTGATAGCACGGATATCTTACTCTTCATCTGCAAAGACAGATTATATAGTAGGTGGATTTTTTAAAAAAAAAAATCACCGTCTCTGCTCTTAGGTTTACAATCTAAAAAGACACAACAAAGAAGGGGGAAAGGGATATGGGTGGAAAACAAAAACAAGAAAACTCAGCCATGATTTCTTACTATGACATCCATTTTTACTATGTTCTTACTCAGAATGACCAAATGTGATAGAGAGTCTGTTCAAGGTTCAAAAACAGGGTTCAGAGAGTGTTCAAGAAATAGCTGGGTCACCTGAGTTTCCCTGACAGGCTGTAATGTGGCTAGAAATTTCCAGTGAACTTTGGCTTCTCAGCCTCCGGAACTTTCCTGGAATTTTCTGGCTTCTTGTCACTTCCATCATTGCAAGTAAAGCACAGGGATCAAGATCCTGCTCTCCCCCGCCACTTCCTGAACAGACAAATCTGGCTCTGCTTATCATGCTTATGGACAGTTGGTTCCAATGGCATCTTTGAGCTGCCGGGACAGCTAGTCAAAGCAGCAGCAACAAGCGGTGATAGCAGTTTCTTCACTATCTGCTGTTAATTTTCTTTGCATCACAAGCAGCGGTGTGGTGCAGCCAGGGCTTGGAGGATCAAAGGCCTCCTTCTGCAATGACAAAAATGACTGAAGTTGCAGTAATGGGGAGTTATGGCAGTGTCTAGATGGTGAAAATACTCCTCATAGAATTTGCAGGGAATACCTTTTGTCCCAATGAGATCCCACAGCAATTCGTGTTATTCAGAAGGAGGGGGGGGGGTAAAAAACCTCCAAACACTCTGAAGGAAAAACCTTTGTAGCTTTCCCTACATTTTTTAAAATAATGTGTGGGAATGCACACTGTCGCTCATTAGGACAATAAGTTCGCATTGCTGCACATTCTCAGAGTGACAGCTGATTGGTTGGATGTGTGCAGGGGGTGGAGCTTGCTGGCAAGGCAGCGCCTGGAGCCACCATGTTGGATTTTCACCATAGCAATCATGCACTGAGGTGACAAAACAGCCTTTTCTCTCTTGGTTCACAAGTGTGCCCATTTGAACAACAAACATAGATAGCTTCACATGCCTGCAATCTTGCCAAAAAATTGTGGAGAGAAATTAAAGCTGCTGTGAATTGGCATTACTGCGCATCAATCCATATTTTATTTCCTTGTATCGATGAGCCCTAAGTCAGCAACAGAATGCTGATAAATAAGAAAATGTTTCTTCTGGTTGGAAATTACATATTCAAAGTGTTTTTCGGCTCTGTAGCTGATATCTTTGCAAGCACTGGTTTGAACATATTTGATGTGTAGTCCAACCAAATAAACTTTTCCAAGCAAAGAAAAAGCTTTCCAAACTTACCTGCCACAATACCAATTTGAACCATACCCAATCTCATCTAATATATAGTAGAAAGCTAAGCAAATTCAGGCCTAGTTATTACATGGAATCAAAATCAACAGCTCTCCAGGAGGGCTAGAAAAGAAGTCTGCCTGAAACTCTGAAGACCCATTGCTAGTCTGAGCTGACAGTGCTGGCGTAGGTGGACCAAGGTCTGACACATTCACTATAAAGGTCTAAGCCCTGCCTTTATTGGATCTCTCCCATTGACAAATGGTCCTCACTGGCCATGGTTTTTTTTTTTAACAGACAGACATTTTTCTTTTTTACAGACAACCCCCCCCCTTAGTACCATTAGTATTAATGGTACTAATAATGATGAAAAATTGTTGAGGGAGAAGGAGATGATGATGATGACAACAACAGCAACAGCAATGATGATAGATCAGAAGAGGAGCAGAGACTAACAAAGCAGGCCTATCTGTTCACATGTGTTCACAAATAAGCTCTGTGGAATCGAGTGGGACTAACAATTTTAAAATGCTGCTAATCTAATATTGCAGTCATTGTTTCAAGGTTGGGTTTCTTTTTTTCCTTTTTTTTGCAAGGTGGGGAGAATACAGAGTTGGAGAGAAAGAGTGGGAGAGAAAGAGAAGAAAGATGATCACTATGGCTTGAAGAAGTGGAGAAAGAGGAGAAAGCAGAGAAAGAAGGATAAAGAGGTTGAAAAAGAGAAAGATTGATGGAGAAGAAGACAAATGAGAATTGGGAAGAGGAAAAGGGAAAAGGATGAGGAAGATGCAGGGGACTAGGGAAGTAGGTATAATATGAGTACAATTAGGAGACGCGAGAGGGAGATGGAAAAAGAGAAAGGAGATCATGGCCTTGTCTGTATGGGTCAAATGAAACAGCTTCTCCCCATTCCCATGCCCAGCAGTCCGGATGAGGCAGGTTTTGCCCTGATCCTAGTCTGAACTGTCCAGATGATGTCTGGGCAGTTCCAACAAGAATCCGAGGCACATACCCCTTAAAATGGAATGGATATGTGGTTAAAAAAACCAAACCCTTGCCGTTTGCTTTTTCTGGAGAAAACTTTGATTTCCATTGCCTCAATGGGGGGACGTCTGCGGTGCCTGGTGCAGCCATTTTCCAGCTGGGTCACACACACATCACATCTGCTGAGGTCACTGTGAGGCTCCCAGCCATGTGACCAGGGTGCCTCTTTCTTAATGGGGATTATTAATATTACCCCTGTGCTACACTGAGGAGACCTTTAAATTTGGTGCCAAAGAACAGTTGGCTTTAATCCCCTTTGAAACCACACTTAGCAGAGCTTTTGTTTTAAATATACGTGTGCAGGAAAAACGTACTGATTCCAAACACACAGGTTATAATTGCCATTCACCCAGTTTGCCCCCCACTTTCCACACTCTAGCTTAAAAGAATCAAAGTAGCCAAATGTATCTTATAATACATAGAAAAATACTTTACTCACGAGCTTCATATGCATCTCAAGGTTACAGCAGTAATAACTTGAAAGTAGACTAGAATAACAAAATATATTTTGCAAGCTTTATTTCTAAAAACAAAAACATGCAGGAGCTATGTCCTGGAGCTCCTGCCCCAGGACATCTTCATGGTATCTTTTCCTCGTGGTGGCTTCCAGAACAAAGAAGTACCTAAGACACACCTCTTCCTCTGGAAGGCACTCAGATTACAACAGGAAGTTATCTCATCCTTTCTGTTTACATTCAGCATTTAACCCTTTCAGCAGTTAAACAAGTCAGCATATTGGATTGCAACTATATATCCCAACATTTCCTGGCCTTGGAAGACATGACCAGCACAGGGAAGAGATGTGCTGGTGTGCATGGGGCATGGGTGTGCAGACACGCCTCCATTGCTGCAACAGAAAGGCAGTAATGGCGGGGGAACACTGTGGGTGGATGTGGCGTGTTCTGGCCACTATAGACAAGCAGTATGTTTACCTAAAAGGAGAGTGAAGAAGTAGAAATAGCATGAGAAAGAATGAGGAGAAGACATTTAGCCAGGACTTGTTGGGGAAGGAGAGGAAAAAGAAAGACAGAAAGAGAAGAACTAGAGAACAGAGGGGAAATGGGTATAAGCAGGAGAAAGAGAATGGGAAAAGATATTTAGCCAGTAGGTGGGAGGGAGGAGTGCAGAAAGGGGCTTACTGCACTCCCAAAGAAGTGGGAAGGCAGCAGGAACGTTCCACCTTCCCTGCTGCCTTGCAGCATGGCGTCATTGTTCTTTCATTCCGGTCCCATGAGGAATCGAGGTAAAACTGTGTCTTTTTGCTAACTGGAAAAACCCATTAGCAAAAAGACACAGTTTTACCTTGGTCCCCCACAGGACTGGAACAAAAGAGTGCTGGAAGAACTATGGTGAGGCAGCAGTGAAGACAGAATATTCCTGTTGTCTTCCCACTTTTCTTTGGAGTGTGGTAAGCCTTAAAGAGAGAGAAGAATGAAATAAAGAAAGAACAGAGAAAGGAAGGAACTGCCTGAACAGACAGAAGAAAGAAGACTTTTTTGTGTGTTTTCTTTGCTTGTTTGTTGTTTGCTAACAATGAGAGAAATAATGTGTACCACAGACTAAGAAAGGAAACTGCAGCTTCAGCCATGTAGGGTAGGTGCAGAGGTGGAAAAAGAACTGGGAAAGTTAACAGTAATGTTGTGGTAGTGTGAGTAGTACCATATTCTGTGTTTCCTGAGGCAGCAATGATGGAGGTAGCCCTGCACTAACTGTTCCCTCTCACTGAGCCCTGGCACAGGTTGCAGTTTGAGAAATTTGAGGAGGGGTGGAGGTGACCAAACAGTCCCCTGCCCAGAGAGTGTACACTAGCCACTCTCAACCAGGCTGCAGCAGCACATCAAACAAAATGTTCTGTTCCCAAGACAATGCTCTTACCCTAAGAACTGCAGATAAAAATGGCACATCTCATCACACTTACGATGAGATAATCTTTTTATATGTAGGATCCTTTTTTCTCTCTATGTTTGCTATCTTTTTCATTTTAAAACACTTAGGCATTCCCACAATAATCAATTCAAAAATCTAGATCCTGGCTTTCCCCTATAATATCTAGTTAGGCTGTAAACCATTTGTATTTAAATCTATCTTTGTTTAAGCCGAGCACAGAATGTCTCTGTTTATACATAGCTGTCAAACTGTACTCCTTTGGGGAAATGAATGGCTGAAACTTCATGGCTTTTGATGCCACTTTCTTATCTCTTTGGACTGCATGGACAGCATCCTGTTGGTGAAACGTGTATGTGTGTGAATGTGGCTTACATACATATATGTCTCTGGAAGGGCACAGTGAGCCATTCTCTATTCCTTGGCATCCCTTCCAAAACCTTCCCCCCCTCCCACAGCCATCAAGACTCTGGTGGGGCTGCTTAGCAGTGGTGGTGGTGGTAATTCAGTTGATGGTGTGGCTGCTCAGGGCTCCTGGGGGAAGGAAAAGGAGGGTATACAGCATCTTTGAGTGCCCCCTTGTTTCTTTCCCCTTTTGAGCTGAAACCAGTTGTGTCATCATCTGAATACCCTCCTGCCCACTCTCCTCCCCATTGGTAAGCAGCAAGGGGCTCTCTCTCAGGGCTTGACAGCTGCCAGCTGGTGGGGAGGGATGAGATGGAACTACTCAAAGTAGAATCTTAGCCAAGGCTTTGTGCTGCATTGGAGGTGTTTTTGATTTATGAGTTCTTGCCAGGATGTGTTTGTGTGATGGCCTTTTTCACACTTCCTTCCTTTGGTTCCTTTTCTTTGAATTTCCTCCCCAATACTGGTGGGTGTTCAGTCTTCAGCAGTTAGTGTCTCATCTTTCATGTACATTGTTAGGTACTACTGTTAGCAATGGGCAGAGAACTGAGGCATCAGTCTCATTTGCCAGACCCAAAGTCTATTGGGTGAAACAGCAGTCCTTTGGATCCTGAATCCCTGTATAAAGGCATATGCTTATCTTTGGCCAAAGATGGTCCTTACCTTCGAACAAAGACCCACTCAGTCAGTGTCAGGTGCAAGCAAAGAAGAACTTTATTGGTGGAAGTTAAGAATTTATAGACATGCTCCTAGGTCTGTACACATGTTAGAGAGAGATTCTCATGATCTCATTCAATTTAAGTAACAGACTTCAGTTAACACACCAGTAATACAATTGACCATTCATATGTTAACACCTCCTATGTCAAGTGAGGCTAATGTTACAGTAAAGGATAGATTCCCCTGCTGGGAACCCCAGCTCTGGCAAGTTTCGAAGTTGCTACAGTCTGTGTGAAGTCAAAGGCTTTCATGGCCAACATCCATAGGTTTTTCTTGTTTTTTTTTTTTTCCCCAGGCTGTGAGGCTGTGTTCTGGAAGCATTTTTCCTGACGTTTCACCTGCATCTGTGGAGCATTCTCTGAAGATGCCAGCCACAGATGCAGGCGAAACGTCAGGGAAAAACTCTCCCAGAGCACAGCCTCACAGCCCAGAAAAAAACCACGAAAAACCTATTGCTACACAGTTAAAGTCTATCACAGTTTTTAGCATTCTAAGCAAAGATGGCTTTACTTTGGTTCATTTCATTACCAACTAGTATTTGTTATCGATCAATATACAGTTGTCCCTCTGTATCCATGGATTTGGTATCCACGGATTTAAGTATTTACAGCTTGAAAATATTCTTAGAAAAATAATAATCCAAAAAGCAAACCTTGATTTTGCCATATAAGGGACACCATTTTGCTATGTCATTGCATATAATGGGACTTGAGTATTCATGGATTTTGGTATCCACAGGGGGTCCTGTGGATACCAAACCCCAGCGAATATGAAGGAACAACTGTAGTTCTTTTTGTCCCTGCACACAAGTTGCTGAACAGTTGTATTCAGGGTTCTGGCTCTATTTCTTTCCCCTTTTACTTTTGCTTCCCATTGGTCCTTATTGAAGAGTTTCATCTGTCCGCCAGTGGGGGTTTCTTTCTTTTTGGCTGCAGATAGTGTCTTTTTGCATTCTTCCCTGACAATGTCATTGGCTTCAGTCCAGAGTTCTTCTGGCTCCTGGAGGCTTAATAGTGCAAATCTGTTTTTTTTAAAAAAACACATTATTTTTAAATTCTATGGGGATGTTCTTCAGGTTGTATTTTAGCATAATTGTTGACTAAGGAGATTTTCAGACAGGGAAAAATCGTCCCTTGCCGCGCGAGCAGCCTCCCGAAACTGCTGCGCGGCAAGGGTCTTCTTCGGACGACGCTGTGCCTCTTGCGAAGCCGTCCGTGTCACTTCCGTGAAGCTTGGGACGGCTCCGCGTCATATTTCAATCACGGGCAGCCTCCGTGCTTGAAATATGACGCGGAGCCGTCCCAAGCTTCACGGAAGTGACACGGACGGCTTCGCAAGAGGCACAGCGTCGTCCGAAGAAGACCCTTGCCGCGCAGCAGTTTCGGGAGGCTGCTCGCGCGGCAAGGGACGATTTTTCCCTGTCTGAAAATCTCCTTACTGTTTTTTTTATATATTAGCAGTTCATGGTCTGTGCCACAATATGCTCCAGGTCTTGTTTTTGCAGAGAAAATGGAATTTTGCCATCTTTTGCTTCATATTATGTTGTCTGTTTGATTTCTAAATTGGCAATCAGGTGGTGTCCATGTATATAGTTGCCTCTTTGGTTGCTTGAAGAATGTGTTTGTGATTAACAAAGTGTTGGCTTCACAAGATTCAGTCAGTCATTCTCCTGCTTCATTTCTTGATCCTAGGCCAAATTTTCCTACAATCTTTGATTCTGATCTGTTTCCTACTTTTGCATTCTAATCACCTATGATTAACAAGAAGTCTTGTTTTGGTATGTGGTTAATTTCCTCCTGGACTCCAGCATAGAATCTTTCAAAAAAAATTCTTCTACCTCTGTAGTCAAAGCATAAACTTGGATAATAGTTATATTGATAGGTTTCTGCCTGAAGTCTCATTTATATTATTCAGTCAGACTTTGCATTGTATTCTTTGACTCCTTTTGCTACCTCTCTCCTCGTTCTAAATGCAACCCAGTTTTTTCACAAAACATCCCATTCCTGTCCATTTTAGCTCACTTACCCCAAGTATTGCAATGTTTGCATGTTATGTTTCTTGTTTTACGATGTCTAGTTTCTCCTGATGCATGCTTCTCACGTTCCATGTTCCTATAATATGTGTTGTACAGCTTCAGACTTTCCTTTCACCTCTGAGCATGTCAATAGCTTAACGTTCTTTTGGCTTAAGTCCAGTTGTGTCATTAGCCACAGTGCCACTCATAGTTGTCCACTGCTGTATCCCAGTAGCTCGTTCAGTGCCATCTGACCTGGGAGTTTCATCTTGTAGCACTATCTCTTGTTTCATTTTGGATTGTCTCATCATAGGGTATTCATGGTAAAAGATCTTCAAAAGGAGGTTTACCATACCTCCCTCTGCACAGTGTTAGCTGTGGTGCCACTGCCATTGTCTCAGGGATCCTCCATCAGTGTCACCCTCCACTGATGCCCAGTAGCTGTTTGGCACATTTAGTCTGGCTCCTCAGCAAAAGTCTGTCTGATATGGGAGACCCTACCACCAGCACTGCAAACATCAACATAGACTCTTACTTCATAGGAAAATGCAATCCCCATATATAAATCCCCAACAGGATTCTAGCCATGGTGTATGAGCCAGCATGGTGTAGTGGTTACAGTGTTGATCTAGAACTCTGGAAGACCAGGATTCAAATCCCCACTTGGCCATGGAGGCCCACTGAGTGACCTTGGGCAAGCCCCATTCTCTCAGCAAGGCAATGGTAAATCCCCTCTAAACAATTATTACCAAGAAACCCCTGTGATGGGTTTGCTGTAGGGTTGCCATAAGTTGAAAATGACTTGATGGCACAAAACAGTATGGTGTATATTTGCAAAGCTATTGTCTAGTGCTTGTGATATGATAGTGACAAGTCATAAACTGTCAACCCTTCCTGTGATCATTTAGAAAATACATTGTCCTTGTATTTTTCTGTTTTGTTAGAGGCTGAGCATTTCCTGCTATACCATTTCTGTGCAGGACTGAACTGTCATTTTGTGAGGATTTTATAATTTTAAAAATGTGAATTCTAGCATGTGGACACCACCTCTTCATTGCTAGACTGTATCAACCCCCTTTTAAATTAAAAATTAAAATAAATCTGGTTCCATAATACAGTCCTAACCAGAGCTTAGCCATGCTAGATGGAAGATTCTGGGAGGTGTAGTCCAAAAAAAGTAAAAGTAAAAAATTGGAAGAACTGTTACTAACATGGATGAAGCTACTGCAATGGAAGCCTATAGCCAAGTTCAATTCTCTTTAAGAATTGTTATGCTGACAGATCTCTTCTTTCATAATGACCGAAATGAAAAGTCACATTTCAGACAACCCACTTCCTAAAAGTGCTGTTCTTCCTCTCTTAAATAAACCTTGTCTATTTGGAATCCAAGAAGATATTGTTCTCACATTCACCTCTTATTACACTGCATAGAGTTTTCCTGTGTTAACAGCTGACTCCAAGGGCTGCTCTGCCTTCAGGTAAAATGAGGCAGCTGCCTCAGACACCAGTGCTACAGGCATCATCAGAATCCTGCCCAATAATTCCTCCTAGGCCCCTGGCCACACCCATTTACAGCAGGCTTTCTGTCTTAAGAACTGTGGGTGTTGTTGTTTATTTGAAGTTATATATACTTCATTGGTGGTCTTCACTTGAAAAAATTAAATTGAAAAGACTGTGAAGAAGAAAACGTCTCTGTGGTAATAACTATCTAATTCTCTTGAACAACAAGCCACTATTAATAAGCACAGAACAAAATGGTTTACTACAAAAAAAAATTGAAAGCATGTTGTCAATAAGTAAGTTACTTGTCCGCAACAATCATTCAGCTTTATCAGAAATCAGGAGTCAGGAGGGCTGATGCATTTGCCAAGGAGTGGGAGAATGATTTGGCTATTAGTAGGTGAATGAATATGTCATAATGTGTGATACACTGAATACAGGATGTATATGCATCACCCTGGCCTTTTTGTGATGGATAATGAAACAAATTTTGGCTATGCATTAAAATGCCATTAGCTGATGAATCACATCACCTTTCTGCAGAAATGTAAATTTTCTCTCCATTCTACTACCTCCCTGACTCAAACAAAACAAAACCTGGCAACCTAAAGATGACTGCAAATTCCCTCTTTTTGAGTAAGGGTTCGTCATGTTCAGAATCCTAATCCCAGTATATGTATTTTATGTCATCCTAGTGATCTGGTTATTTTACCGTCAGTTGAGGACAATTAAAAACAGGGGTAAATGGTGGATCTACTATTGTGCATGTGGCAAAATTGCATCTGGATTTTTCCACTTCATCTCCAACAGCTGCTTTGAATTGAATGGGAGTTCTGCAGCTGCCAAACTAGGGTCCCATACTGCTAAAGCTTCTGTTCAACTCAAGAATGGGATTAGCTATGAAGAGGACAATAAAATCCAGAAAGAAAAGGACAGTAAAATCCAAAGTGGGTTTGCCACCCCCATCAGGGCCGGTTGAAGGAATTTTTTTTTTTGGGGGGGGCGCAACGCCTCATTTTGTGGACCCGATATGTTTATCTCTGGTCAATCTAACCTAACCTAACCTATTGACAGTACAGGAAATTTAGATTATTACTAATAATGTTTTTGCAGGAGGAGTGTTACAAAGCCCCCACCCACAATGATGGGCCCTCCTGCGGTTTGCAGGGGCTGCGGGGCCCTTAAACTGGCCCTGACTGGGTGGGCACAGGTGGTGGAGGGAGGGAGGGAGGGAGGCACCGGCAGTGGCCCTATGGCCAGCAGGGCCAGCAGCAGCAGCAGGGGGTGGGCAAGGCGCTGGCAGGAGGAGCTGCCCAGTACCCTCCGGTGGGAAGAGCCTCTCTTGGCGGCGTCAAAGGGAGAGCGGGGGAGGGGGCTGCCCAGGTCCCAAACCAGAGGGCTCTGCAGAGGAGGAAAGGTCCAGGGCAGGACAGGATAGCCAGGAAGTGGTGGCATCCCTCCTCACCCTGCCGTTTCTGGAAGGTGCCAAGTCTTTCTGCCGCTGGGCCTCTCACCCTCTTGCCCCCCCATATTGGCGCCCCATTTCCCTGAGGCAACTCTGAAGTGAGCCTTGGGCGTGGGGCTGCGTCGGAGTGCCAGCCAGCAGGAGAAGCTGCGGATGGGTTGCCTGGCCCAGGCCCTCCGCACCCTCCACCGCTACCTGTTGCCTGCGAAGGAACCCTGCCTCGTCACCCCCAAAGTGGGGCGCCAAAGTCTGCACTCCTGTGGGCCCGGAGCCAGTGCCACTTCCTGGGCACTGCGACTCACGACTCACCATGGCCAGGTCCCCCTTGGCGGGCCTCCCTGGCACCTCCGCCTCTGCCTGGCTGGCTAGCCACTCTGGGGTGCTGCTGCGGCTGCTGCGAAGGATGAAGAGGGGGAGGCAGTGGCCGCCGCACCATGCAGGGAGCTGCGTCTGGAGGCAGCGGTGGGGAAGCAGTGCCGGTAGGGTGGGCGGGCAGGCCTGTGGGCCTGGAGGGACAGATTTGGCGGTAATGGTTAAACCAGCCCTGACACCCACAGCAGCAGACTCACCAGCCACCCTGATAAAAAAATAAGGGACTTGATCCAGATATTCAAAGCAGACTCATTGAAGTACTAGTTCGCAAATTTAAGCCCCCCCCCCAATTTAATGAGTCTGTACTGGATATGGTCTGCTCTCAGGCCTGCTGAGAGTAGGTTTAGACCCCAGTGAAAAATAATTTGGAGGTTTGTCAGGACTGTCAGGTTTTTTCAAACAGCAATATAGGGCAGCCATCTCTGTTGTCAGGCCAACTTAAGAATGGCCGGGATATGTCACACAGGCCTTTATAAAGTCATGCCCTCCAACATTTCACAGATGAGAAAACTAGGACACATGTGGCCAAGTAACCTCAGAGATGTTATATCAGAGCATAGCAAAATTTATTACTGAGGAACAACAGATAAGTTAGGGGGGATGCAGCAGTTTGCTTTTGCCTCAGCCTACAGGGAAGGGCAAGATTTCGTCCCTCCTTTCCTTTTTCCCATGTTGAGTTAGCCGAGGACAACCTACTTCTACACTTTGAACATAGGTTGCAGCAACTGAAGTAAGCTGAGGACAAAGGGGGACAGAGGGAGGGGAGAGAGAAGCTAGGACATTTTAAAAGTATCCAAAAGACTTGCATGATAGGGGATGAATGGGGACTGTCACTACCAAACTGGAAGGTATATAAGCCCACCTCAACTCTCACAAGAGGAAGGGACCTCATGAGAGTTCCAGGCTCTCACTAGGTTAGAGATCTTATGGGAGCTGTGTGGAGGCTAAACCTGGGGCTCGCTCACCCTGGATCCTAGATTAGCTCCCATGTAGAGGTAACCCCGAGCAACCTCACTCCACGATGCCCCCTACAGGCCCCAAAACAACATTGCCGCCACCACCCACTGAGTCCAGACCGGGGGTTCTTTCACCTTGGAACACCCCCTTTTCTCACACACAGTGCAGTGGGAAGCTGTGCAGGGTCTCTGGTAACTAGTGGAACTCCTTGCCACTATAGAATCAACTAACTCCTTCCTCCTACCCCCAGAGAAAGACTCAAAGTAGCATTATCAAGAGATAGGCACATGTAGGCATCAATGATAGGAAGATTAATAAGTTACTTTCTTCAAGTGAGTTCAAGTCATGAAATCTCACATGAGGCAGGATTCTCCCATACCTTAGGCAGGCTTAAAGTTATATGAATCACAGAGTATTAAAATAAAAGAATTCAATTATTCAAAGTTACATTCGGTTACTAATTTGACTACATCCAACCAAAGTAGAGAAATTAAAAGAAATTCCCTAACGCAACTAAACAGGCCCTAATTCCTACTCAATAGTTGCAGTTCATTGCCTCCAGATGGTATCAGGGCAAGCTGGGAGCCAAGCCAGATGGGAATGGATTTGCTCTACCAGCCATAATTTTAGTCCTTATTCAAAGACACATGATCTGAGTTGTTCTACAAATGGCTTCACACAAAAGCAGTTATATCTTAGTCAGAATTCCCAGGTCTAGAGCTGTGATTGGCCATTTTAGGTCAGGTGGTGTGATGTCATTGATGATGTCATCTCATTAGCTTCTATGGAGGTGGTGTTTTAGATCCTCCCTTGCATTAACCCTTTTCTTACTTGATACTACGCTGGCAAGACAATAATGTTTACACATAAAGGGAGTTGTAGTTCTCTTGCAGAATGATGGGAGTTGCAATGAACCTTGAGACAGCATGATGGGACTCCATCATGACAAGCTGGAATTCTCATGAGAGTCCCTCCTCTTATGAGACTTGAGGCAGGCACTGTGAGTACAGTATATAGTCCTGCCTCACATGCTATTTGCCTCAGTCAACTCAACGGGGCGTGTAGAGTTGAGAGAAGGAAGAGCGTGCACCAGTCACACTCAAAACACACAGGCTCCTGCAGTATTCGGCATGTATTTTGCTGCATATCAAATTCCCAGGGAATGGTCTATTGCAACTGTGGCTGCTTTCTGCTTTTCCTGTTCTCACTGGACCAAAATATATGGGATCTGGGGCTGCAACGCAGTCTGGCTCTCAGCCTCTTTCCAGACCTCTGGGGGCAGGTAATTTGTACTGACTGCCCCCCCCCATCCTGACACTGTGTCAGCCCTGTCCATTCTGGATTCATTCTAGTATGCGTACATTTCTAGTTTCATCAAACATATGTCCTAATCTTAGGACTTTATCAGATGCAGCAAATAAGGCATCACAATGACGCCTAATGAACGCGAAAGGACACTCGTACCAGATTGTGACTTCCTTTTACGGTAATATCTTGAAAATAAGAAATTGTTTTTTATTGATGGGCCAAGCTGTCAATAGATCTCCTGTGCTGCTTTTTTGCCAGTATCTCTGGCATTTGAAACCTCACGCCATTGCCTTCTCATGATTTCAGCATCAATGCCAGAACACTTCCAGGTGAGAATGTGAAAGCCAGGTAGGGGGACAAGCTTTTTATTAACCTTCCCAGTTTACTTTTAAGTTTTAAAGTGTGTTTCGGTGCTTGTATGTATGCTTTTTTGTCTTTTTTGGGGTGTATTTTTAAATTTTACCGCACTTGCATCTTCTTTGAACATGGAAGTCAACAAAGCTCTGTTGGTGCTCTGTCAATGCTGGGGCTGCCTTTTAATGCTACAGAAGGTAAGGTCTGATAGAAAGGGTTATTTTACCAGGACAATTGCATAGAAAAATATGGCGGGAAAGAAATGTTAATGGAGATTTGTCTGATAAAGTCCATAGTCATATACAGTTTAAGACAAGTAAACACCCACAGGACTCCACTAACGTTTGGGTTGTCAGTGTAGGATTGTCTCAAGTCCTGAATTATCCAGGCCAAAACCTGAGAGCTGGGAATGGCCTCTGCTGCTGCCATTAAGCATCTCTGGCATTTCTTCGCAAACAAAGATTCAGGAAGGACTCATCCCGTGCTTTCTGCAAGTGCACTGATGACTAAAAAGGCCAATCCGAGGTAAACGAGTCCGGTTGCAGAAAGCACAGCAGAAGGTCTCCTTGGGTGATGCTTCTGGGTTGTGATTCTTTCTGCCTGATTCTTTCTGTCGTTTCTCTTCAAGACTTGTTCGGCGTGAGTTCTCAAATAAGGCTGCAGCATTGTGGATAGTGCGTCTCCATGCCTCCCGATGTGAGGCCAGGGCGGACCATTGTTGGTGATGAATTTGGCCGAGCCTGAGATGTTGTTTCAGGGAGTCCTTGTATTGCTTTTTTGGCGCGCCCTTCTTATGCTGACCTGTGGCAAGTTCACCTTAGAGTACTATTTTTGGGAGGTGATGGTCCTGCATCCTAAAAACGTGCCCTGCCCAGCGCAGCTGTGTTCTCAATATCATGGCCTCAATGCTGGTGATCCCGGCTTGCTCAAGGACAGCAACATTTGCCATTAAGCATAATACCGTAAGTTTAGTACCAACCACAGTTGTCCACAGCTTGGCATTCAAATGCCCACACAGAGAAAGAACATGTTTTTCTTGTTTGGAAACTGAGATAGAAATCTTCATTTAAGAGGATGTCCCCAGCTGATTGAGAAATAAAATAGTTTTATTCCTTCTCGCTGACTTAGGGAGGCGAGATGAGGACCACTTAACTTAGCCTACATTATTGTTGTTGTTATCTTTATTTATGGCATGCTTCCCCACCCCCCAAGGCTGAGACCCAAAGTGGCTCACAGTTTTAAAAACACACAGTTAAAACATACAAAAAGTGCACGTTACTACAGAATTAAACCAATAACATCATTAAAACAACATCAAAATATTTAAAAGAGTAAAATATACTTAAAAGTATTAAAAACTTTTTAAAAAAACATTAAAAGTTTTTAAAAACAGCCAAACAAAATCACACAGGACCCACCAGCATGTTCTTTAAAAATCCACCTGAATATAAAGGCTTTGGCCTGCTGCTGGAAGGACAACAGGGAGGGGGGGTGAGAGTTCCAGGGAAGCCACTCCTTCTAGCCAGAAGTTGGATGTAGAGCAGTGCTGAGGGCAAGCTGTGGCACAACAACAACTGGGAGGGAAGGAAGGGACAAAACTAAATAAATATATAGACCCATTGAAAAGGCTTTACAAGTTGCAGTAACAAATACATTGAGCCTTGCACATTTGTAGCAAGCTGCTGATCTCCTACTTGAGCTGGAGATCTGCATAGTCCTTTCCTTTAGCCTGGAGATGAGCACACCAAAAACTGGAGAATTTGCACTCTTGTCTTCCACCGGGAGATGACTCCTGAAAGTTAGAGACCTTGAGTCAGGCCCTGAGATCTGGCAACCCTATTTCTGGGCCACAACCCTGATTTATATTGAGTGGATTCATACAAGACTACTGTGAATTGGGAGAATATCAGACAGGAACGCAAAAAACGTTCCTGTCCCACAACTCCACTCCCGCCCCTGTCCCGAAACAATCACCCCACCACCGCACTTACCTTCTCTCACCTTCAAAATGCAGCCCAGGCATGAATGGAGCTCATTCCCTTCCTGGAGTGAAATCTCACCCATTCTCGCGAGAAGACACGAGTGCGGGAAATTCAAGTATAAAAAGAAAAATAGCACAGTAAAAGTGACACCAAGCACAAAAACACACTTTAAAGTTTACAGATAACCTGGGGAGGGTACAAAAAAGAGGGTAGCTTACCCAGATATTCCAATCTCACCCAGAAGTGTTCTCACAGGACCTTCCATTGATGCTGGAATCTTGCCAGCAAAACAAGGCATTTTGTCACACACAGGAAAATCAGGAAGAGAAATGGAATGGGAGGTCAATTGCTGGCTTGTCCCCATCAGTAAAAAAGAACGGCCTCGGAACAGCAGTGGAATGCTTGGGAGATGACGGGGTATGACATCATCTGGTAATGAAGCCCTTTTGCGATCTCCTGGTGGTGTTATAATGCCATTTTTGACATGTCTGATAATCTCCTGGTGTAGTGTGTGGGGGTTGATCTCATCCCAGCACAGCGATAAAATTCTTAGATTGTTGAGATATTACAAAAAATAATTTTATAAATTGAAAGGAGTTATTTGGGGGCAGAAACAGAAGGAGACTATGGATTGCAAAGAACATCTAAAAAACAGAAAAAGGGGAGGGGATTGGCCACACCTACAGAAAATATTGGTAATAGGTCTGGAAACCAAGCCCTACGAGGTGCATCTTAGGGAACTGGGCATGTTTAGCTTGGAGAATGAAAACTGAGAGTTGATATGATAGCCATCTGTAAAATCTGAGGAATGTGATGAAAAAGATGAAGCAATTTTGTTTTCTGCTGACCCAAAGATTAGGATTCATCTACACTGGCTGCTTAGGTCCAAGGCCAGTCCAGAGTATGACGCCCTGGATCGACCGTGATGACAGCCACGTACCGGGCTGAATCTGGTGCAATGGCCGTCGATGTCCACATGGGCCAGTCAGGCTGCCACTGCATCAGCCCCGCTGGGCCATCCCCCGTTTTTGGAATTGCTGCCACCACTACCTCTCTGGCCAAGGAGCTAAATAAATAAATAAATAAATAAATAAATAAAATTTATTTATTCCCCGCCCCTCTTCTAAAACAATCGGGGCGGCCTGCCTGGCATGCCATCGCTTCTGCTGAGGTCAGAATGGGCACCCAGACATGTGATCAACAAGGATGGGGTTGCTCTATCCCCTCCTCATTGAACACACGGGTGCTCCATTCTGACATCAGCAGCAGCGGTGGCAATTGCCATGCTGTTGCAGAGATCTGCTTGGCTGGCAGGTGAGGCAGTTGTGGCACAGAGGGAGAAGGACCAGTGGTGCCATTGTGGTGATGTGTAGATGTGGGGACAGCTGGGTTGCTCCAGATCCAGCCTGATCCAACTGTCCACACATTCAAAACATTGGGGCCATTCTGGAGTTTCCTGGAAGTTCAGGAGCAATTTGTGATTTCTGTTAAGATGGATTAATGGCTAAAAGCAGCAGATTCGCTGTGTGCATTGTGTGGACAAATTGCATGGGATCTGGGATGAGTACACATTTTAACCTTAGTGTAGACAAATACTAAGACATGAATCAATTACAGGAGAGGAGATTCCACCTAAACATTAGGAAGAACTTCCTAACAGTGAAAGCTGTTCAATAGTGGAAAGACTGTCTCAGATGGCGGACTCCCCATCTTTGAAGGTCTTTAGACAGAGGTTGGATAGCCTTCTCTCAGGAGTGCTTTAGCTACATATTCCTGCATGGCAGTGGGCTGAACTAAATGGCCTACCCTTCCCTCCAGTGCTATGATTCTGTCATTGCAAACCACATTAACAAGCAAGAAATCTACAAAAGCACCAGAAAGAATTATGTTAAAAAGTCACTCTTCAAGCAGGGGTTTGTTATCTGTCCTGACACCCCGTCCCTTCGAATAACTCATTAATTGGCAATATTTCATAATTTGGCTCATATTGACATGTCACGTGGTTAGCAGTAGACCAGGACTACCCAAATATAGGGGCTTGTAAAGGTTTGCTCAAAACCTGAAAAGAGGTCTTGGAAATCCCCCAAAACTTAGACACACCCAGGAAGCAATTATGCAGAGACCCCTCAGACTGTAATTAGGGTGGACTGTGCTAATTCTCCTGGACACACATGGCAGTGAGTCATACGCTAAAATAATCAAGTGGTCAGAACACCCATAACTCTGTAAAGGCTTTTCCTAACACCTTGCTTGTCTAACAATAAAAGGTTGCCTGAAATCCCATCAGTCTTAATGTTTCAACCATTAATGTCCATTAAGCTGGAGCTTCCATTATCTAACTGTGGGAAAGTCACTCAAACATTGTCTTCCACTCATAACACCCCTTAAGGGAAAATATCAAGTATAAATATTACCCCAAAACACAGCCAAAATGTGCTCAGTTTTCTACACACTGTCACTCTGCCCGTTTTCTGTGCAGCCTCAGCATGCAGCCTGACTATTCTCTGCAAGAACCTCCGCTCATTAGACAGGTATAGTATAGCCTGTCACCCTGAACTCTATTCCTCTGTCCCAATACTTCCTCCAATCTTTCGTTAGCCTTGTGTGATTGCTTGAAGCGTGAGTGTATGTGCGAGTGGTTCTGTGATTATTTTTCAATAAAAAACATATTTTATTTTACTTCCTGGCTTGGAGTCTCAACAGTGAGTACTGGTATACATAGGTCAAAAGATCCCATCATTACCCAGCATCTTGCTGCCATATTGAGTTAATTAAAATTCCCCATATTAATATCTTGACACGAGTGGGTTTCCCACAGATCCCATGCAATTTGGGTAACA
This sequence comes from Gambelia wislizenii, assembly GCA_030847615.1. Taxonomy (NCBI): domain Eukaryota; kingdom Metazoa; phylum Chordata; class Lepidosauria; order Squamata; family Crotaphytidae; genus Gambelia; species Gambelia wislizenii. The sequence goes on from JAUMIR010000003.1 coordinate 85,424,890, forward strand.
GGGTTTTTTTTAAGTTGAGAAAGGAAAAGGAAAAGCCAAACATCTTGTAATTGTCACAATATTAATTGCATCTTAGAAAAATAAGCAATAAGTACAGCAATAAAAACCCATCATCTCTTGACACATTTTTGCTGTCTGGATGACTCCTATGCCTGGATTATACACATAAAGAATTTCCAGTAGGCCAGGGATGGTCAAGGTTTTTGTCCCTCATTGGCTTTCAGATGATGCCAGGGATCAGGAAGGTGCTCTACCATACTCTCTCTTTTCCTCATGCCTACATCTTAGGGCATAGGGACGGTTTGAACCTCCCTTCCCTACCCACTAAGATCTAGTAATGGACTCTCAGTGGGGATCACTGGGAAGGAAGCTTTCCACTTCTCCCACCCCCAGCAAGCTCCATCTTCAGTCAGGAAACAACGATCTGAGATGCATGGAGATTGCTGGATGTGTGTAGCAGAGGTGAAAGCTCCCCCCACCAAACTGCAGTGCCCACTGAGTTTGAGTCTAGTGCAATCGTCCAGCTCCCCAGTGCTCTCCAACAGGATTCTAGTTTCCCCCTCCCACTAGAAGCAGAAAGCAGCTATTCTGGCGGGGATTGGAGAGATGTGGTACGAGTATGTCTGTGTATCTGTCCCTGTCCTTTTTCATCTACTGATCCCCAGGATTAGCAGCATGGAAAAAGTGATCCCAGATGCATCAGAATTGCTGCAGGGTAGAAAATGGGACAGCCTCTCCCATTTCCAAGAGATCCCAACAGACATAACTGTTAAGAATACAGTAGCAGCCCATGGTACAAGCATCCTGCAGTAGCAGAATGAGTCATACCCTCACCCACCTACTGAGACCATGGGCCACTGGTACCAGCATTAATGACAGCAACATGGGAGTAGCTGTTTCCCCCCTGCAGCCCAGCTTGATTGGCTGAGCTGCCGGGGAATGTGGGTGGATTCCCCCAGCATCACAGGCCATATGGAGACTGGAAGTGGAGATCAGGTTGACAGGCACTCTGTTCCCCGCTGGATACCAAAATGAACTAATTTCTGCCTCCACTGAAAATAGAGGATGAGGTAGTGAGCTGTCAGATTTTACATTTCAAGTGGTTCAAGACAAGACTGGCTCATTCTTTGTAAAGAGCCACTCACATCAATATTGCTGCTGCTGCTACCAGCTAATCATAATCATAATTCTGAAGTCAGATGCAAGGAGCGTTATAACTATGTAACCATAACAGATGGAGGATTTTCTTATTGTGAATACAGAAACCTGTAAGGATCAGGTTGCAAACAAAACAAAAAAGATGTCATTCACATTTTCCAGGAATGTGAACATAGCTATTAATGTGTAAATGATGCTGTTTCCATATGAAAGAAGATGATTTAAAATACATCCTGGGTGTCACAAGAAGTCATTAGGATAGTCATTATAACAGGAAACACAGGCTCCTTAGATTGAAAATGGCACATTAACACTTGTTAATGTAGCTACCATTAGCTTGTGATGTATTTTGAAGTGTTCCAAGAATATGCTAGGACTTGCAGAACACAGAATATAGCCTGAATGTATATACAATTCATATTATGTACAAATGTACATATTACATTCACAGGAACATCACTGTGATGAACCATGTCTCAATTGTCAGACAGTAAGGACATTATCAGACATGACAAAAATTGCAGGATTACGATGCCACAGTAGTACGAACAGGTCCCGCTATTGCATGATGCCATCATCTTCACATGGTTACAATGTGCTCCAGCCACGAAAAAGGCATTTCTTCTAATTCATGGGACAAGCCATGAATAGATCTTCAATATTGCCTTTTTCGTGGTATTGATGACGTGCGAAACCACATCCCGTTGTAATTGCAGAATTACAGTGTGAATGGGCGGTCCTCAGAGAGAAACCTTCCAGGTGAGAATGTGAAAATAAAGCACAGGATGCTCTTTTTATGAACAGTCCCATTTACCGTAGTTTGCACATTTTTAGGTTTGTTTCAGTGCTTGTGTGTTCATTTACTTTGTTTATTAAAGTGTTTTTGGAGTTATAAGTGCACTTGCTTCTTCTTGCGAGAACTGCTGAAAATCTCGCCCATGCTAAATCACATTTGTAAACTCCCATTCTAAAAGCTCTAGTGGTTGGTGTGTGATAATTCTGTGGCAGTTCCTTTGCATGATTACAGCGATGTACGATAATAAGTGTAATAAAGCCACAATGTTTCTGCTATTTGTGGAATTAACAGCATATTTAGATGCTAGTCTGATAATGTCCTTAAACTATTGTTCTTGTGTGCCTTCAAGTCATTTCTGATTTATGGTGATCCTAAGGTCCATATCATGGGGGTTTTTTGAGGATGAGAGTATGTGATGTGCCCAAGGTCACCCAGTGGGTGAAACTGTTTGCTATTTTGAAAATTTAAAAAATATATTGATAGGCAAAGGGACTGTGATGCGCATTCGCAGAAGAAAGCTATTTTCAGAAACTCTTCATGCATATTTGTCTACAGGTTTAAAACAAAAGCTCAGAATCTGAAGTAGCCAAATTTAGTACCATAGTCCAGATCTTACTCTACACAATGCACCCAGAAAATGGACTCCCCTGACTATCTCATTGTCCAGACTGGAGCTTTAATACATTGGTCTTTTAGTTCACAGCTCTCAGAATAAAACTGGTCATTGAGCAGTGGTCCAAAAAAGTAACTTTTCCAGACTATGGTGCAGCTTGAAGAGCAATTTTTATTGCAGATGATTTCAAAGAATTTCATTAAGAATATTAGCAAACTTAATAAAATGCATAACTTTTACCAATAACTTTTGAAGACTTTTAATAAATATGTGGGAATATTATTCTCATGGGAGAATGCTATGGGAGAGAAATATCTCAATTCCTCTCCATGCTGAGCAAATTCATAATCACAACCCATGATTTGGTAATACTAATCTAACTTTTTAAGGGTTAGTTAGTTATTTATACTCCGCTCTTCAGCCACAAGGCTATCAAATTGTTTAAGCAATAGCTATTTACACAGCTAGGACATTTTCGGACAATGTAAAAATAACGCTAGCAGCATCGCCAGGTTGCGACGCTGCAGCGCAAGAGGGCGTCAGTTTCATACTTTTGCCAGGTTGCGACGCTGCAGCGCAAGAGGGCGTCAGTTTCATATTTTTGCTTTTACAGTCATATTTTACTCACGATCGTTGATCGCGAGTAAAATATGACAGTAGAAAGCAAAAATATCACGGTCAAATGTCCCAGCAGTACTGCAACAGTACCGCTGGGAAGGAGCGTCATACAAAAGTGACGCCCTCTAGCGCTGCAGCGTCGCAACCTGGCGACGCTGCTAGCGTTATTTTTACATTGTCCGAAAAAGTCCCTACATTGCATTAAGCAGGTTCCAATGTGTATTAGCTAATTGCTCCCACAAGCTGGGTACTCAATTTACTGACCTATGAAAGGATGGAAGGCTGAGTAAACCTTGGAGCCTGCTGGAATCGAACTTGCAACGTGGTGACTTGCAGTACTGGCATTTAACCACTGCACCACCAGGGCTCCCTGGTGGGATAATGGATAACATACTCTCCAATTCTCCTAATTTGGAAGGGACAGTCCCGATTAATTCTCTCTCATCCTACTTTTTCAGCCACTTTTAAAATATCCCTACTTCTCTCTCCTTCCTCTTACTTTCTCCCACTAACGTTTTCTGGTTAAAATAAAGGTTGATTTGATTCTCTTTGAAACCTCCTAGAATGGTATTCATTTTATATATAGGTTTCAGGGGCCTCTTCTACTGTTTCATTTAAAATAATATCCATTCTGTCCGCACCAGAAGGGAACTTTCGGACACTTTCATTTTTTCTTTCCTTTTCGGTACTTTTGGCATAAATTTAGCCCCTGGACCCAACACAGTTGCATGCCCTCCACCTGTCCTGATTTGGCAGAGATGGTCCCAATTAAATCTCTGTCAACCCACTTTTTCAGCCACTTTTAAAATATCCAGGTTTCTCTCTCTTCCCTCCCACTTTCTCTCTTTGTCCTCAGCTTCCTTCAGTTGCTGCAAACTGACTTCAAAGCACTCAATTAACACAGCTGGAGGGAGGTAAGAGGAAGGAGGGGCATCTTGACCTTCCCTGTAGGCTTAGGCAAAAGCAAACTGCTGCTGCCTCTTCTCGCTTGTCTTTTCTTCCACATTAATAACGTTTGCCCTCATGACCACACTCAGATATTGCTTGGCCATACATTTCTTGTTTTCATCTGTGAAACACTAGAGAGTACGCTGTTGTCTGCTACCTTAAGGGATAGCTATTGGTCAAGAAGTTATAAGATTTGAAAGTGCATTTTGGTGATTCTGTCAACAAGCCTGATGTTCCACCAGTGACTTACATGCTCCCATTATGTCAAACAGCAGCTAGTAGATAATGAAACACGATTCTCCATCTGTCTGGTGGGTGCCTATGATGCATACAGAGGGGGTAGTTGCCTTTGTGTGCTCACTGCAACTTCCCACACTCTTCTGAACTCTCCATCCATCAGGCCTGGAGAAGAGGCAGGCAGCTGCTTCATGTAATCATCCATGACCTGAGCAAGAGAGGGAATGCAGGCTTCTGAAATGTAGGTTCCTTTTGTCTTACTCATTGCAAAGGAAGAGAGAGGATGAGAGACCTCCAGTATCATTAACAGGGAATTATTTCATTGCAGAGCCAGGATAAGAGCAGCTGTTTAGTTTAGTTTAGTTTCCCTAGTAAGTAGGAGCTGCCATTGAGGGATTTGAAGGCCAGTTGGAAATGATCACTACTCCTCCACCTTCTCCGTGCTTGCAATGGGAGGCATGCCTGGGAGGGGAGAGGCACGTTGATTTGTGGAAAAGGTTTGTTGGCAGAAAAAAATCAAGGTCCTGTTCAAATGGTGAAAATAATCCAAATGGAAATTGCATGGAAGGTGATCTGTCTGAACAGACATTTGCATCAGTACGGCTCATTCAAAAGGGGGGCAGACAAATCCACCATAAAGCTCTGAAGGGAAGCCTTTGGAGCTTTTCTCTGCGTTTTTAGAAAACTCCATAGGGGATGCAAATGTGCAATCATTAGGACAGTCGCATTGCTGAGATGAGGCAGTGTAAGCTGATTGTCTGTATGAGCATGGGGATGGGCTAGCAAACAGGGAAAGCACCTGCTGCTGCCATGTGGGATTTTCAGCTATGCTAGAATTTAGCAAGTCGATAAAATGTCAATCTTTTCCTCTCTTTTCTTCTTTTTTTCTTTTGTAAATATGAAGCATCACTTGTGCGCACCATGGTAAACAGTTTTTTTTTTTAAATTGGCAGCAGCAGATTTAAAGGTGCAAGTAATTCACTCACAGCTGCCATCTTGACTAGGGGGCATGCGAAGTTTAGGCTGGATCTATTGACCATTAAGACAGGTCACAGTGCTGCAAATTGCTATTTCTTCAGAGGAGATTGTATTTTCCCCCCTCGTATAGACGTGACCCAATTGCCTCAGGGTCTTCCTGTTACATGAATTGCTAATGCCTGTGGAAAATCCATACATGTAAAGATCTTGCTTTGGAGAATTTAAATTAGCTGGATTAGCAAGCAAGAGGTCACGTAACTTGCAGGATCTTGTACACCAGGACTCACTGGGAGAGAATCAGCCAAAGAAACCAAATAACCTTGAAATCTTTATTGGAAATGAATTAGGACTACACTCACACCACACACAGCCATCCAGCACATTGACAAGAAGTATCGAAGAAAAGCAGGAGAAATCTGAAAAGTGGGTTAGCTTAGGGCGTATCAAGAAAATACTGCACTGTTCCGAAGTGAAGAACTCCTCACAAGTAGTGCAGCAAAGAGAATTATTCTTGAGTAGCTTGCAATGACAGGTGGTGGACGGTTAATGCAAAGGGGGATGAGGAAGTTAGAAGTGGGAAAAGAGAAGTCTTTGCCCAACAGGGAAAGAAATTAAGCAGGGAGAGAGAAGCCTTATTTGGAAGAAAGAAGAAAAGAGGAAGGGGAAAGGGGAAAATAGACTGGCCTGAAGACAGAAAGAAAGAGAGATCCAAGCATGTTGAGGGGAGATTTTGAGGTATATTTATATACAAAATCTCATTTGAAGATGCAATTTAGAGAGTTTAGTAATTGTTTATCAGAAGATTCCCAACAGTACAGCAAAGGAAACTCCGGATGAGCTAGCGCTGTAGGAAAAGGGCAGTTTTCAAACTGATGGATGACAGGCAACTCTCTCTGGGGAGATTTTCAGACGCGATATTCGGGTCTATATATTCCAAAACAACTCCGTTGTTGCCGTGCGGCAGGGGAGCAGTTTTGGACAACGCCGTTCCTCTGCCGAACCCCTCAGTGTCAATTCCGTGACAGAATGGAGGAAACCGTGTCGTATTTCACTCACGGGCAACAATCAAGAGTGAAATATGACGCAGCTTCCTCCATTCTGTCACAGAAGTGACACGGAGGGGTTCGGCAGAGGAATGGCGTTGTCCAAAACTGCTCCCCTGCAGCGCAGCAGCAACGGAGCTATTTTGGAATATATAGACCCGAAAATCGCATCTGAAAATCTCCTGGGATGCAAACAGAGTGCTAAGGGAACCAGTCCTCACACTATGATGAGATTTCCAACTAACTTTTGAAATGGTCAGAAAGATGCTTCTATTGGAATTTTAAAAACATTTGAGATTTGGTGATCTCAGTAGCAGAGTTAAAATTATGCTTAGCAGATGTTTCGGGAACAGATTAAGCCAGCTACCTCCTCCCCCCACACAATATATCTAGCTGAGAAATAAAACAAGCTTAGTCTTCTTTAAAATGTATAAAAAGGTAGTTTACTTACAAAGTAGCAGGTACATAATCAGTACACAGGTTCAGCATCTTCAGGTAAGTAGAAGGAGGAAAAATGAAGGTCTACATGCTGTTCAGAACCTATAAGCATTTTTCTATAGAGAGCTACCTTTAAAACCACATGCTTAATGGTGGAAGGTTAGTAAAAGAATGTATGCGTGCTTGGGGCTTGTTCACCAGAAAACAAAAGGTGCCTACGTGATCAGGAAGAGGACAGGTATGTACACAAGCGAACAGGAAATTAGCCATAAACCTTTTGCATAAACTCCTAGATAGAACATGCATTTTAACTACCATGGATTTCATGCATGCAAAGGTTGTTAATCCCAACAGCTTCTCATTGTGCCTCCTCAGGAAAACATAGCATTATTATGGCAAACTTCAAAGAAATTCCACTTCACCTTTACCTGAGGTGTGAAACACATTAAGGAACCTGAAATGGTCTGTCCTTTGGTGTGTATATGTGGGTGAGTGTGCTGTAGCCCTGACCTGAATTTTCCCATCAACCTCGTCAAGGGCCCTGTATCAATATATTTCAATTAAATGTGTATCAAAAATGAATGGAGCAGTTAATTTCATTACATCCCCTTTTCCCACCAATACCCAGCAGTTGTTGGACAACTAGTTGGAGGGAGACCTATGAAAAGCTCATGCAGACGCTCCCTGGGTTTGGCACAAACTGGTTAAGGGTGGAAGGGAAGTGAGAGCTCATTGAGAGAATGTTATCCACACAGCAACACAGTATTGTACATGTTTACTCAAAGATGAATCTTGCTTTTGATGGTCCATGTGCTTTTATGTGTGGATACCTCTCGATGATGGGTTTACTCTTGAGTAGGTTTACTTTTGCCACCTCAGGAAAGACAAGTTTCTGAACTAAGTAGGAGAAAGAAACCCAGCGACAGCCCTATAACTAACCCCAGGTTTCCTTGGAAGTAAATTCCAGAGGGGAGAAGCAAACCACACCAACTCACACTGAATGGCTGCCGTAATAGCGCAACTGCAGCAGAATGAACTATTGCACCAGAAACCAATAGTTCAACAGCAGCAATATTGCAGCCATTGATGGATTTTCCCCATCAAGGAAAATATGAGAACCAATAATGATCAAAATACAATGCAACAAAGGGACAGACATGATATTGTGTGGTAAGTTCCAGCCAAAGCTGCTGCTGTCCTGCTGCAATTGTGCTTTATAAGCTTCATGTGATAAAGTCCATAGTAAAGAACTTTACCCTTCCAGAATTTGCTGACCCTTATTCAAAATATGGTCAGTAAACTGCTTTCACCATGTTTGTAGATGAAGTGGTATGTTCTGCCAGGCCCAAATGACAAATGAAAGTGAAAGCAAGATTAAGATCTTCAGGCAGTCTTCCTTCCTCTTTCTTTCTTTCTTTCTTTCTTTCTTTCTTTCTTTCTTTCTTTCTTTCTTTCCAGAATAAAGAACATCTGCAACTAACTGATGCACTGAACTGGTAATGTGGTGATAGGGATGGGAAATAAAAAGACAGAAATGGAGAGAGGCAGAAATCTAAAGAATACATCTTGCAAATAGCCTACCAAACTCAAAATATCATTTCCTTTGTGTGGCCGGAAACCTAACCAATTCTGAGTAATCAAGCAAGGGAGCGTTTTCTTCTAATATCAAGATGATAACCTCTAGTTTTTCAGAGTAACATTTCCACAACACACACACTGAAAGCTGCAAATTTGGTCATATCCGGTCTAGGCTGCATTAAAAAGCTGTTCAACATGAACATTAGTCTACACTAAAAATAACTACTGAGGTCAAACAGCTCTTACTATTATGAAATTCTTCTTAATCTTTAATCAGAATTGCCTTTCTAATACTTTGAATCCCTTGGCTCAGGACCTATCCTTTGAAGCAGCATAAAAGTTTGTTCTGTCATCACCACAATGGTCCTGTAGATATTTAAAGATGGCCATCATAGCACCTCTCAATCTTCTCTTCTCCATGCTAGACATACTGAACTCCTCAAGCCATTGCTCACAGGCCTTGGTTTCCAGACTCTGTACTATCTTGGTCACCTTTTTTCTACATGTTCCAGCTTGTCAATACAGGTTGTCCCCCATACCCATGGGGAATACCCTCCTGGACTTATCATGGATATGTTAAACTGTGGATAATAGCGAACCCTATTGAAATGCGTGACTTTTGGCCCAACTTCTGGTGGAAGCATACCATAGAATTGCACTGAAGGACCTAGAAAATGCCTAGAGAGGACTCTTTTTTTTTTATTTTTTTGACATGGCTTAGTGAAACTATGGATACTGGTCCATTGCATATGGGAGTCAACCTGTACCTTCATGAACTGTGTTTCCTAGAACTGGACACAGTATTCCAGGTGAGGTCTGACTAAGATAGAATAGAATGGTACTTTTACTTCCCCTGAACTGGACATGACAGTTTTGTTGATGTGGGGCTCATCTACATGAGTCAGAATATGCTGACTCCCTGCTGGGATGTGCTGCCCACGGATCAGGCCAGTTGCTCTCCCATTACCTGGACAAAATGGAAGGAAGTCCAGACCAGCATGCCAGCCTATCTCTTCAGCCACTGCCACTGCTGCCCATGACCCACTCTTTGTAGCCAGGAAGCCAGCCTGCAACATGTGACCTTGGTGCTATGGGACTCCTTCCTGGCTTCAGAGAACATGACGCAGGCAGCAGCTGCTAGCGATGGGCCAGCATGCTGGTAAGGCAAGGCCTGATCTGGTTTTTCTGGAAAGAAGCAGGTTTTGGTAGGTGTTTTTTTTTTTTAAAAAAAACAACATTTTATTGGTCTTTATCCTGTCTTAGCCCCATTTTTGCCCTGGGGTCATGAAGGGGCAAAATGGGGCGAAAGCCTTGTGTTGTTGGGACTGCAGAGCTCTAAGTACAAGGGCAAGATGGGGTAAATAGTCCATTTAGACAAGCCTGTAGCCTAGCATTAAATTGTTTTTTTTTTCCCCCTTGGGTTTTTTCCAGGCTGTGAGGTCGTGTTCTGGAATAGTTTCTTTCTGTCGTTTAGCCTGTATCTGTAGCTGGCATCCTCAGGAAATGGTTGTGTAGGTGCGTGTGTGGAGTTTATATGCTGTGAACACCTGTTGGAGAGGATATGTAAATTTGTGTAATTGAATGGTTAGTTTCTGGGTACAGAAATGCAAGGCTCGTTAGTGTCTGTTTGGCTAATGGTTGGTTGATGGGCCATTATCTGCTGGGAAACCCCGTGTCCCTGGGTGGAATTCTTTTGTAAGTGTAGAGTTTTGATTATATTGTATTTCAAAACTAGAAGCCAGATTTTGTTTACTTTTAAGGTTTCTTCTTTCCTGTTGAAGTTGTCCAGGTGTTTGTGGATTTCAATAGCTTCTCTGTGCATTCTGACGTTATAGTTGTTGGGCTGGTCTAGAATTTCCGTGCCCAGGTTGGTTTATAACATGTTCTGCTACTGCATGATATTGGAAGACTTTACAAAAGAGTCTGGAGTAATAAACACCTGAGGTGAAACACAAAAATCAGTGTGTATAGAGCCATTGTACTGTCTATTCTCCTTCATGGATCTGAAACATGGGTCACCTATCGCCACCACTTACGACTCCTCGAACGCTTCCACCAGCGCTGTTTACGCATAATCCTAAATATACACTGGACTGACTATGTGACGAATGTTGCTGTCCTTGAGCAAGCAGGGATCACCAGCACTGAGGCCATGATATTGAGAACGCAGCTGCGCTGGGCAGGGCATGTGTCTAGGATGGAGAACCATCGCCTCCCAAAAATAGTACTCTACGGTGAACTCGCCACGGGTCAGCGTAAGAGGGGCGCTCCAAAAAAGCGATACAAGGACTCCCTGAAACAACATCTCAGGCTTGGCCAAATTGATCACCAACAATGGTCTGCCCTGGCCTCACATCGGGAGGCATGGAGACACACTATCCACAATGCTGCAGCCTTATTTGAGAACTCACGCCGAGCAAGTCTTGAAGAGAAACGGCAACGCAGAAAGAATCACAACCCAGTAACATCACCCGAGGAAACCTTCTGCTGTGCTTTCTGCAACCGGACTTGTCTATCTCGGATTGGCCTTTTTAGTCACCAGCGCACTTGCAGAAAACACGGGATGAGTCCTTCCTGAATCTTCGTTTGCAAAGAAAAGCCAGAGAGAGAGAGGGTTACTGCTGATTTTTCTGGCTGTCCCAGTCTGCAGTGTCTCTCATGTTCCTTGATTTGTGTTTGCACACTGCGTTTAGTGGTCCCTATGTAAACTTGTCCACAGCTGCATGGCATGAGGTAAACTCCTGCAGCTGTGAGAGGGTCTCTTTTGTCCTTTGCTGAGCGTAGCATTTCTTGGATTTTTTTGGCTGGTCTATAGATTGTTTGGAGGTTGTGTTTCCTCATCAGTTTCCCTATTCTGTCTGTGACTCCTTTGATGTATGTCCCCCCCCCTTTTTTGGCCACCACATGACTTTAAAAAGACCAGTAGAATCATATTAGATGAAAACATTGAAGCCCATGGATCAATATGTATTATTTTTATAGAATATTTTCACACATATACATGTTTGCCCCAGTTCCTCGTTCCATGTCCATACACAATACTCATGCATGCAGCAAGGGTTCAGGACCAGTCAGAAGCTTCAGTGAAGTCAGTATGATCTCTGACAAGCTGATGACCTGATGACCTGATGATGTGTTATCTCAGAGTAATTATTCAAAAATATCTAAGTAAGTTTTATAGCAACTAATTAAGCTTCTGCACATAAAGGGAAGGAATCACATCGCTTAAAGAAAACAGCTCATAGCTTCAAAAGAAGCAAGTAGCTGAGCAATCAATTAATGTGTGGAGAGAATATGTCAAGAGTGACGTTGATGCTACCCAAATAAGTGTTTGCATATTTATTTGAACCAATATTGTAGCATGTCTGGGAATTTTGTGTAATTAGTCTTGGGGGAAATCTTTAGTTCTCTTATTACTCAGAAAATACCAGATTTCCCTAGTGGAAGGGAAGTGATAGTTTGCTGTCACTGGGGCAGCTGAAATGGCTTTCCCTGGTGGGTTATTCTTTATGTATGAATTCCATGTAGGTTGGTGTCAGGAGCCTGAGAGGCCCAGGGACTGCCTAATCTTCCTACTCCTCCTGTTTGCTGCTGCTAACAGTTCACCTACCTTCTCCAAGCCATAGGAAAAAAGTGGGTTATAAATAAATATAATAAATAAATAGAGCAATCACATCAACACAGCCTGTAGCAGGAGAGAGAAAGAACCCTTTACTTTTCAAGCTAGTGATCTTGTCCTGAGACTCTTTTCCTTGTCCTACTGAAAAGGCCCTCTCGCGCATCCCTGCCAACCGTACTTGAGATGGTGGTGGGACTGAGGAGATTATCAGACGGTAAAAATATCCCAGGACAGGGACAACAGGAGATCGCTAAAAGGCTTACCTTTTAAATGATGTCATCCCTGTCCTGCGATGCTCCTGTTCTGCTCCTGTTCCTCTCCTGGTTCCTTTTATTCACAGAAAAATCCATGAATAAGAGGCCTGTTCCATTATTATAATGGAATAACAGGCGAGTGAACAGGAGCCCTGTTGTGCTCTCAGGACGACAACTGAACATGACATCACCTGCCGGACACTTCTGGGTGTGATCAGGATGATAAGGTAAGTTTAAAAAAAAAAAAAAAACTGGTAGCTTTTTTTTTAATGTGTTTTGGTGCTTGTTTTCTTTTTTGACAGCTGGGGGGCTTTTTAAATTTGCCGCCCGGCTGCTCTCTCGAGAACGGCCAGGATTTGAGTTCCCAGTCATAAAAGCAGCCTTACAACAGCTGCATTTACGACCGGGCAGTGAAGGGAGGGGGAGCCCATTCCTGCCATGGAGTCAAAGTAGGTGTCTGAAAACTATTTATTTATTCTGTGGCAGGAATAGGATTCGGGCAGGGGTGGGGCAGCAGGACAGAAATGGACCCTAAGGGTCCGTCTGGTAATCTCCTGAGAGAAGGACCTTTCCTGATGATCTCAGGGCCTGGGCTGGTTCATAGAGGAAGATACAGTCTACCAGATGGCCTGGACTTGAGCCATATAGAGCTTTATAGGTCATAACCAACACTTTGAATTGTGCTGGAAAACAGACTGGCATCCAGTGGAGCTGTTTCAACAGGGGCGCAATTTAGATTCACCTCTCCTTCATCTTCCTCCTCTTGTCTCCACTACAACTATTGGCTACACAAATCTTCTACATCCTTCCCTTGTTCCTCTTCTTCTCTCTCTTTCCTCCCCCAAACTCCTTGGTAAACATCTTTTCCTCTGCCTATCTCAGCCTCTTTCACCTCTCTCTGGAATAAATCAAATTTTGTTCATTTCCCTTGCAGCTTGCCTTTCCTACACCAGTCCAGAGGATTCTCCCATCTTCCAGAGCAGGGGAACAGTGGACCATAAAAATTAGCAACATTGGCTATGGATTCTGGGAGCTGTAGCCCAAAGTATTATTTGCAGGCTTTGGTAATCTCTGGACCCCAGGTTATATAAATGCCAGATATGATTGTGATGGTGGTGATATATACTTGATATTATTAATTGTCCAGATATGAAATATGGCCAGTTTGGGTGGATTTTAATTGTTTTCCGTCTCAAATCTGCTCTCCTTTCCAACTTGCTAGTAAAATATGTGAAGCACAGAGAATTTAAAATGCATCATCTGAAGAAACGGGGGAAAGGTACCTAAAATAAACTCTGAGAAAAACCTGCATTTTGTGAAACTGAGCTGCTTCTCTCCCACACAGTCACATAGTAGAAGCACCACTGAACACTGTACATTCAAAGTAAAGAGGCAAGACTCAGGTGGGTGAAATAGATCCTTAAAGATTATTACTTCAAGTAAAAAATCAGGACTGGCCAAAATATGGTTCTTTACACAACTCTTCTTGTTCAGCCAATTAGTCTAAGAGTTTGTTTCCCCTCACCCACCCATCTGATCCCCCTTTTCCCTTTTATTTTAGGTGAGAAGGTAGTCTCAGATTCCTCTCCAGTGTGACAAATTCTCAGCTTGCTTCCCCTTAGTGATAATGACAATTCTTTCAGATGACTCATATCAGCCAGCCTTTTGTAGACACCTTTAAATATACACACAAGATAAGATATAAAGCAGTTATTACTGCTCGTGATAATGCTGGCTTTTAAAACAAAAACAAAAAAATCAGAACTTGCATATGTGTCACAATCTTTGTCTTTGTCTGCCTCCTTTCAGGACAATTATTTATGCACAATTTTTTTGAAAGTAGGCACTATCAATCAAGTCTTGGGTATAATAATCTACTACTATCTCTAGTACCGGTATTTCATAAGTATGTTTGGAGGGACAACTAAAGATAGCCATTAATTCTCAAATCACAGTTTCCAAAAAAAGGGGGGGGGGGCAGAATCAGACAAAATGCAGCTTGCAGACTCTGTCCAGAATGTCTGTGTGCTGTCTGAGACTTCTCTGTTGTTGAGGCACAGCAACACTTTCCAGATTTAGAAAAGCAAATGCTAAACCGTACAGGTTCAAATACCTAATTGCTGGGAGTAGGGACTCCTCCTTGTCTTGCCAATGCCTGCCCTTCCTGTCACCCCCATCACATGGTAGAGGAAGTAGGTGTGATAGTGGCAATGCTCAGCCGACCCAGCAGCCCAAAAAATAAGAGGATGCACCAGTCGCATCATTTCTGTCATAATCCCTACCAGAGAAAAAGAAGACAACGCACACACACACACACACACACACACACACACGGGAGGAGGTGGATGAGGACATAGTGGCATCTCCATAGCCCCAGGAAGAAAAATAAAGAGAAAGAGGAGGAGGATGTAGTGCCTTCATCCTCATTCCCTTGTATACCACAGAAAGAGGAGAATGACTTAGTGGTGGTTCCCAGACTACTGCGCACACGCACACACCCATGAAGGAGGAGGAAGAGGAAGGATCTCCTCCAGCTAATAGGAGAAGAATGTAACCACATTGTCCCGCCAACTCAACAATGGTACTGTACAAAGATCTGCTATAGACTGACTATTTCCCAAATGCCTGACTCTGAGGGGTCCTTTGAGCCAGGCCCTATGGGAGAAATGACTAGCACCCCATCTATATGGTGGGGGAAATGGAGTACCTTGCAGTAATGGCATTTTGCAGCAGCGGTGACTTGCTTAATGGTGTTTTTGCTCCCATGAGCTCCCATAAGCTTTGCATGCAAGATGGTGGTTGTGAGTGATTTACTCACATTTGTACTTAACCACCACAAAACTTCTTTAAAAAAAACAATGTCTAAGGTGCACTACAGTGATAGAGCAATTTTTCGATTTAACAAAACAAAACAACAGCAAAACAAAAAAACCCCACCCTGTTTTATCACCTTAGTGATCTCTTGCTACGGTGAAAATCGAATATGGCAGGAGCAGGTGCTTACCCTGTTAACAAGCCCCATCCCGCACTCATCTGGACAATCAGCTTTGCACTTCCTCTCCTACGGGAAAGCAATTTATATTGAATCATTTGTCCCAACAAGCAGGAATGTGCATTCCCCTCACTGTTTTTTTTTTAAACTATGGGAAAAGCCATGAAGGCTTTTCTTGTGGTGTCCCCCCCCCCATTTTGGGCCCCCCTCCTTCTGAATACAGTGGATTGATGCAGGATCCCATTTAGACAGGTCATATTTACAGCAAATACCATGAGGGGTATTTTCACCATTTAGACAACCCCTAGGGAAATCACATACCATACAAGATTTTCTGGCACCTTTCTAAGGAAGCAGGGACGGAGACTGATGCTCTCACAAGACTATATTGGATGTTACAGAAACTCTTCTTCAGGGACTTTCTGGCTGCCTCTTACATATATTTCTAATATAATAATAATAATAATAATAATAATAATAATAATATTTTATTTCTATCCCGCCCCTCTGCAACGCAATCGGGGCGGCTTACAATATAAAAACTCCATAATATGTGAGCAGAGAAGCATAATGTCTTAGATGGCTTGGAGATTACTTACAAGCAGTTTGGATAAGTTGCTTTTCTGGACTACTGTTCCCCAAATCTCCCAGGCTGTCTGGCTAAGGCTGTGGAAAAAGTATCATTTCTGCACACTGGTTATGACAAAGCAATGTGATGGCACAGTTAGATGAGAATCATGGGATCACCTGCCTCACCCATGTTTGTATCAGTGGTGGTTTTGTTAGAAAAAATATTATTCTGGGTTTAAATATATTTATGTGTGTCACTTAGGGATGGGTTTTGAAAGCTTTCGGAGGTGGATCACTTTTGTTCCACTCAGTTGTATGCAGGGTTTCACTTGCAAATTCATGTTGTTTACGCTCAATCAACAATGTGCTAAAAATACCCAGCATGATTATTTGCTTAGTGTCATATCAGATGACTAATACTACTTGCTGTGACCTGTTAATCTATATAATTTCACCACAGCAATAATCATGTCCCTGACATAACTGTGGCCCACTATTCATCTTGGTAGGATAAGACAAAGGGAAATGCTCATTCTTGTTCAAATTGCATGACAAAAGGCTTCAGAGCTGGACAGGTTTTGCTTGTTCCTTTTTTGAAACCAACTTCTCCAGTTCTTACAACTTCCCCAGAAAGTGTGTGTTTTTTCGTTTAATCTTTGAGTGTGAATAATTTATTTCTGAGATAGCTGGAAAAGTGAGGTTCTATTTGTTGTTATGTACTCTCAAGTCCTTTCTGACTTAGGGCGCCCCATAGGTGAACCTATTACGGTGTTTCCTTGGCAAGATTTCTTCAGAGGAGATTTGCCTTTGCTTCCTCTGAGGCTGAGAGAATGCGACTTGCCCAAGGTCACCCAGTGGGTTTCCATGGCCGAGCTGGTATTGGAACTCTTGTCTGCCAGAGTCCTAGTCCAACGTTCAAACCACTATACCATGCTGGCTCTAATAACCATGTTTCCTTAAAGCAAAAAGCTGGAATCCATTTGTTCGGTATGCAGGCACTCTTTTTATAAGAAAATGTTAAACATATAAATGCACACTCAAGCAAACTGTGCAAAAATAATATTGTGAAGCACCCACTTCAAAGCATTGTGAGCTGGAGTTTGTGGTGAAAGGAAGGGGTCTGCATTGCACCAGGGACCCCTGAATTCTTTTAAGGTGTGTTTGGGAGGGGGACTAAGCATTGGTAGTCAGTTTGTTTTTAATTTCACCTGCTTGCAAATACTCGTAGAGAGAGGGTAAACTAGTTTTCCCATCATTTACCACTAAAGCATCCTTTAATATTGTTACATACCCTGACAGCCCCCATCTTGGAATATCCCGTAATTGGCAATATTTAATAATTTGGAGTGATGTGGTCTTCCACGTGATTATCAGAAAAACCAGGGACCCCCAGATACCAAGGGTGGAGTCACATATAAGCTAGGGAGGGGCTTTTGCAAATTCCCCAGACAGGTAATACCCAGGTCAGATCTACTCAACAACAGCAAAGTATACGATGGTTGCAAAATGGGTTTTTCCTCTTTCTCCCCAACAATAGAAGCTGCCTGCTGTTATTCAATTCCAATTACATCACCCATTAACAATTGTTAACTCTTCCAGAGAACCCTTTGTTTAGTTCTGGGAAACTCTGAGAAACATTGTATTCCACTCTAAATCCCATCCCTTCAGGGGAATTATCACATATAAATATCACCCTAAAACACTACTAAAGTATGCACAGATCCTCTTCCTCTAGACTTCACATCAGTCTGTATAGCCATATGTGCACAGATCTCCTGCTTTCTAACTCCATGTCAGTTCGTGTCAACATTCTGCCTTCTGGCCCTCCCTTCTGTCAGTTTACTTTGTGCTCTCAGCTCTACAGGATCAGCATAGTATAACCTACAATCCTCTTACTCTATTCCTCTATCCAAATACTTCCTACTATCTTCAATACCCTTGTGTGTTTGCTTGAAGCCTGAGTGTTTGCATGAGTGTTGTTAAGATTAATTTCCAATAAAGATCATTTAATTGTATGTTCTGCTTGGAGTCTCCTCAGAGATTACTGGTGTACATAGATCAAAAGATCCTACAATTACCTGGTCTCTCACTGCCATTTTTTAAAATATATTTATTTATACATACAACATTGGTACATTGATATATCATTCCTCCTGTACAATCACCAGCGTGAACAAAACCGTGATCATCAACATCAACAGACATCTACTAACTTATCTATGTTACTTATATATACATTCAGAAAACTACAACAAAAAGAGAAAAGGAAAGGAAAGAAAAGATAAGACATATAACTAAAACACAACAGGATTCTGGGCACCCCATCCTAACTGTAATGAAAAGAAATATAATTCTACCATTGCAGATCCAACTAAATAATATATATGTCTTGTCTATATAGCAAACAATTAGTAATCAATTCCATATGGTCTTACAATCAATTCGCTATTACAGTGTTCTTTACTCTTCCTTTTCAAAATTCATCATCTTCGTACCATTTACAACAATTTGTTTCTTTCTACTTTCCTTTTACTTTCCTCTTTCCCCTTTCTTCTTTCCCCTTGACCTCCTCTTATTTACAAACTCAAAGGATTTTGTCCCCTTTTATCCAACTTCCGTTCTTCGCTTCCTAATTACCCTCCAATCTTCCAATACACTTACTATGTTTATCTGTTTCATTGTACTTTGCCATTTACCTTCAGATTTCTTTGTCTATTAAGTTCTGATTCTCTAAAAACCATCCCTTTCTTGCTCCGGTACATTCCCCCCTATTATATCCTGTTTCTTATATCTTACCCCTTCTCTTCAGATAATCAATTATTGGTTTCCATTCTTCCTGCACTCCTTCTGCGTCTCCCTTCTTTATGATTTGTGTTAGTTTATCATTATTTTCAATCTCTATTAGCTTATCTAACCACTCTTCTATCCTTGGTGTCTCCTTCATTTTCCATTTTTCAGCTATCTTCAGTCTGGCAGCGGTAATTAAATATAACATGACCCTCCAGTATTTCCTTTCTACATGCTTCTCTAATGACGATGTCATATTCAACAAATATATTTTTGGGTCCATTATGTATGATATTCCAAACATCTTCTGTATTGATTTGTGTATATTTTCCCAAATTTCTTTATCATTGGGCAGCCCCACCACATGTGGTGGAGGGACCCCACCTCTTTACCACATTTCCGGCACTTCTTATTGGCTAACTTGTAAATCTTACTTAGTCTCGCTGGTGTCAAGTACCACCTGTTTGCTATTTTCAAGAAGTTCTCTTTTAAATCTTGACTTGCCGTGAAGCTATTTGTTTTCCCCCAGGCATTCTCCCAGTCTTCCAGGCTTATTACATCTCCTATGTTTTTCACCCATCTTACCATTGCATCTGTAATTAGATCTCTTTCCAACTCTCTTTCCAACAATATTTTATAAAATTTAGCTATTTTCCTTTTCTCCGATCCCAGATAATCTTGTCAATTTCATTTTGATCTTTAACGAAACCATATAATATTTTATCCTCCCTAAATCTTTCCTTTATTTGGCCATAGGTGAACCATTGTATGTTATAACCCTGATTTTGTAATTCTTCTCTAGTTTTTAAGCTGCAAGTCTCCTCTGACCATTTGATCAAATCTTTATACCTCGCCCAATCTTCACTTTTTGTCCATCTAACATGAAAGGCTTCTATTGGTGAAACCCATAAAGGGGTCTTACTATAAAGTTTTTCTTTTAGGTTTTTCCAAATTCTCATTAAGGGGCCCCTTACCGTGTGATTTTCAAATTCTTTGTCCACTTTTGATTTCTCATACCACAAATACGCGTGGGTGCCGAATTTTTGATTTCTACATTCCAGATTTGTTATTCTGTCTTTCTTTAACAGGACCCAGTCACTTATCCAGTTCAGCCCATAAGCCATGTAATACAACTTGAAGTTTGGAAGTGCAGTTCCGCCTCTATTCTTTGGACTTAATAAGGTTGTCCATCTTATTCTGGGCTTTCGCCCATTCCAAATAAAGTTTTTTAGATCTCTTGTCCATTCCATAAACGGTTTATCATTGGTTAGTATTACTAGGTTCTGAAATAGAAACATCATTCTAGGCAGAATATTCATCTTTATCGTGGCTATTTTCCCTAATATTGACATGTTCAGTCTCTGCCATCTTTTAAGATCTTCCTTTATTTGCTGCCAGGTTCTTTTATAGTTGTTTTCATATAGCTGTCTGTTTCTTTTACTTAACCATATTCCCAAGTATCTTATTTTAGTTTCAATCCTACAACCCAAACTTTCTTCTATCTTGATCTCTTCAGACTTCGTCAGGTTTTTTGGTAATATGACCGTTTTCTCCTTGTTTATTTTAAAGCCTGATAGTTTTCCAAATTTTTTATTATTTCAAACACTTTCTCAATATTACTCATCGGGTCCTGTATAATCAATAGTAGGTCATCTGCATACGCTAGCAGTTTATATTCCTGACCCTTAAATTTCAGACCTGGAATTGTTTTATCTTCTCTGATTTGTTTGTTTAAGACCTCCAAAGCCAGTATAAACAACAGAGGGGACAAGGGACAACCTTGCCTTGTTCCCTTCTGAATGCTGATTACATTTGATCTCTCTCCATTAATCAGAACTTGTGCTTTTTGTTTCTTGTATATCTGATCAATACATTTGTAAAAATTTTGACCCACACCAATCCCCTCCAGTACACCCTTCATAAATTGCCAATCCAGATTGTCAAAGGCTTTCTCTGCATCCACAAATATTAAAGCTGCTTTTTTTTCATTGTTCTTTTTGTAGTATTCTAATGCACTCAAAGCCATCCTTATATTATTCGCCAGTGTTCTTCCCGGGAGAAAGCCGTTCTGATCTGGGTGGATAAACTCCGTTAATATTTTCCTTAATCTGCTAGCTAGGATTGTTGTGTAGATCTTGTAATCAGCATTCAGAAGAGATATTGGTCTATAATTCTTAACCTCTGTTTTGTCTTTCTGCTCCTTCGGTATTAACGCAATGTCTGCATTTTTCCATGATTCAGGGATACCTTCATCTTTTATTTTGTTGAACAATTCCTGCATATGCTCCCTAATTTCTCCTTCAAATACTTTATAGAACTCTACTATAAACCCATCAGGGCCAGGCAATTTTCCTATCTTCATGCTTTTTATCGCCAAGGATATCTCCTGCTGCATTATTGGTTCTTCAAGTATCTCTCGTTGGTCATCCGATATAAATCCAATACTGTTATTGTCTATATAATTTCTAATACCCATATCTATACCTTCCATTTTCCCCTTATCTGAGTATAAAGTTTCATAATATTGCGTGAACTTGTGCACTATATCTCTTTGCGCCGTGTAGGTCTTATCTTCCTCTCTGACTACTGCTATAAGTTTCTTGTCCATCTCTTTTTTTAACCTGTGTGCTAGCCAGCTTCCCACCTTGTTGGCGTTTGCAAAATAGTATTGTTTCTCACTGCCATTTTGAGCTAATTAAATATTCCCCATAGTAAGATTTGGACACTAGTGGGGTCCTTGGAGACCACCTGCAATTCAAGTAACAATATGAAGTCTCTTACAAGCACAATATATGGTTAAAAGTGCCACCACCATGTTCAATGTAGTTTAATGCCTAGGAAATGTGCAAAGGATAGATTGCAGGCTGACTTTATTATTCCTGGGAGGGCTCAGTGACAATTGCTTTCATAATATTTCTTACTGCTTGATCATTTAGTACACTTCTGATATAAGAGGTCTGTCAGTGCATTGACTATCATTTTGTCTCAGGATCATTACTGGAAGATCCAGGTTTCGTTACAAGTGATGATATTTTGAAAAAGGTTTGGGTCCGCCTCCGGTTGCTGAAGAATGTCAGCACAAATGTCCTTGCAGCACTCTGTTTGTTCTGGTGTGAGAACCCTAGGGACGACCTTGGCACAAACTTTTTTCATGTTGAGATCCTCACATGCAAATTTTTAGGCAGTGTCTTTGTCACTGTTCATGGCTTTAGCTATAATTCAGACACTGAGTCAGAGGTCTCCTTGAACAATCTGACTGATTTCTCCCCACAATTACTTCAGTTCTTGAACTGGAAGGTTGTCCAGGGTGTTCATAGTCTTCCACAGTCTCACGTCCTTCTCTGAATCTTTTGTGTCACTCAAACACCGGCACATGAGACAGGCAGTCTTCCCTGTAGGCCTTAGTAAGAATTTGAAAAGATTCTGTTGGTGTTTTGTTCAATTTTACTAAAAATTTCGAATTGACACGTTGCTCATCTTTTAAACTTAGCATTTTTCTGGCACACCACAGACAACATAGCTACTTTAAACAACTACTGACAATTAACTGAAGAGTTGAGAGTGTTGGTGTTTGTCATGCAGATTCAGACATATTCAAGGTCATCACTCAAGTGTTCACAATCAGTTCTCCCTGATTTGTCTGAAAGGTAGAAACACAGTCTCATTATTTAATAGACAGACATTTAACATCAAGGGTAATTTTGGCAGAATGGGTTCCAAAAGGCAGAACAGTGAGCCAGCATTATTATAAGGAAGTTTCGAAAAAGCTGAGAGAGTCGGTGGGGCGGGGAGGCCAGAACTGTGGGAAAATGGTTTCATTCTTCATCAAGACAATACTGCCTCCTCACACAGCACTTTCTGTGAAGCAGTTTTTGGCTGATAAAAGCATTGCTACACTTTAGCATCCTCCATATTCACCATATTTGGCAACATGTGACTTTTTTCTTTTCCCTAAAGTGAAATTGGTGCTTAAAGGAACACGTTTTGAGTCAACTGATGCAGTAAATAAGAAAATGGCAGATGTGTTGAAACAGCCAGCAGAAACTGATGTGCTCCATGCCTTTGACCAATGGAAAACAAGACTGTGTCAGTGTGTGAGTGTGAATAGGGAGTATATTGAAGGAGACAAACATTAGAATTGTATTACATATAAATAAAGATGGGTTATTGTATCAGCCTCGTTATTTAATAGACAGACCTTGTACAGCATCAGTTTGCTACACTTTCAAGGATTAATTCATTTGATGCGACAACTTACAAAGAATTTCAGGGAGTCTATGTATTCACTTAGTTAGTGCCATCCTTCACTCCCCCAGTCATTGTAGCACCAGGGCTCACCTTCCCCTCTGCTCTGCATTCACTTTCTGGCTAGAAGCAAGTAGGTTCTATGAAATGTTCCTTATCCCATCTCCCTAAGTAAGTGAGAAGGGTAATCTTCTCATTTCACATTGATCGGGAAATGGTGAGTATAGCTGTGTGTTTATAGCTATCGTTTTCTGTCCTAATTTCCAAATAGGAATACATGTTATTTCTGTGTGAGAGAGCATGAGAAGCTATGAGCATCTGTTTGTTGTGGTGGTGTGACTTCAAGTCATTTCCAACTTATGGTGACCCTAAAGCAAACCTGTCATGGGGTTTTCTGAGGCTGAGAGTATGTGACTTGCCCAAAGTCACCCAGTAGGTTTTCGTGGCTGAGCAGGGATTCAAAACCTAGTCTCCAGAGTGGTAGTCCAACATTCAAACCACTACACCACACTGGCTCATGTGTGCATCTGTAACCAGTAAATAATGCTTACTGACATCACCAAGGGGCCATCCCCAGATATAGCTGGAGAGTGAGAGATGTGTACCGGAATCTCATTGAATGATCATCATTGCAAGCCTTAAAGTAATTTCTAAAGCTTGCCTGTGAACCACATTTTTAAATAAAAAATCTAGGTCTCCAGAACACAAATTAGAGTTTCGAAAGGTTACTCTTTACCTTGGATAACATTACCTTGGAAACAAAATCCTAGCTTCATTCAACAGCCTCATGGAGTTAGAAGCATGGTATTTACAATAGCTGTTTAGCCAAACAAAAACAAAAACCCACACACTTATTAGGCCATGGAAACCAGTGGTTTAAATAGTGTTAGATTTATGCTTCCAATAATGTGAATAAATAATTGGTGTTAGAGGTTTTGGTTTCAAAACGATACATAGAACTATAAAGAGCTTAGAATTAATACTTGATTTATGTAGATAAACCCAGATGGATGTATTCAGAAGCATACCCAATTATGTCAACTTGATAAAAGCACACACAAGCACAGAAACATGCTTTACAACTTACAAGTAAACCATGGATGTTCATAAAAAGAGTGTCCCCTACCTGGCTATTGCGATCTCATCCGAAAGTGTTCCATTATTGGCACCGTATTCATGTGAGCACAATCGCGTGAGGATTCAAATGGCAGCAATACTTGCAACAAAGTGCCATGGAAGATCTGATGACTTGGCCTGTCAATAAAATGGAACAGCTTTTTGACAGTACATGATCATGGTACGATGATGTTGAATGGTATGCATGCCCTTTCATGATCATTAGGCATAGTTATGAACTATAGTGAGAACACTGGGAGAAAATGTGGAATAAAGGGTTGAAATTTACCTTGAGTTATGATTTGAAAGAAAATTTCTACAAGATGATGTATTGTTGGTATCTAACACCAGAAAAATTGTCAAAAATGTATAAGGGGTCCTCAGATAAGTGTTGGAAATGTTTAAATGAGAGTGGAACTTTTTATCACATGTGATGGTCATGTGAAAAAGCAAAAAACAAACAAACAAAAAACCCCTGGTTCAAATCCATAAATTAATGGAGGAAATTTTGAAAGTTAAATTTCAACTAGAACCAGAACTCTTTCTGTTGGATATGTTGGATAAGCATCTTGCAAAAATACAGAAGGATTCCACAATACATGATGGCAGCTGCTACATTTCTATATGCACAAAAATGGAAAGATCCTTCGACACCAACACAGGAAGAAGGCTGATGAAGCTATATGATACCACAGAAACAGATAAATTAATAACTTTAATTAAAGATGGATCTATATGAAATTTCAAGAAAGACTGGACTGTTGTAACAACGTATATAGTACAAAAGTGGGGAAATTTAGAAAGATTAGGTTTCGAGAATTAGAATAGCTTTTAACAGTAGCATAATGAAGAAGCTAATGTGAAAGTGAAAGTTAGACTACAGTCGTCCCTTTCCGTTCACGGGGGTTAGGGGCAGAGCACCACCATGAAACTGAAAAAACTGTGAATAAATTAAGCCCCCCCCACAGGGAACGTGCGGCTTTGTGGTGAGTGCCAGGGGGTTCCTCAGCCTTTGTTCCCTGTGGAAGGGAAGCTGAAGCCTGAGCACACCCTTGGTGGCTTGGCAGCCAGCACGGGGGTTTGCTCGGCCTTCGGCTCCACCACAACAGGGAACCAAGGCCGAGGAAACCCCCAGCACTCACTGCAAAGCTGCGTGTTCCCTGTGGGGGGAAGGCGAAGCCCGGGCACACCCCCAGCAGCTTTCCGCGAATACACGTAACAGTGAAAGGGAAAGCCACGAATAGGAAGGGACTACTGTAATTAACAAATATAACCAACAATTGAAAGTAAGGAGTTAACTACTTGTTATATGTAGTTTTAGATCAGAAAATTATCATGATGTAGTGTTTTATTTGTGATTTGTTGCATTATGTGTTATGTTTTGTATTATGTTTTTGTAGGTGTAATGTTTATGTAATAAAAATAAATTTAAAAAATAGAGTGCTGGAACATTTTGTAGGGACTGGAGAGGGAAAGACTCTGTACATAACCATATTTCCCT
Organism: Gambelia wislizenii; assembly: GCA_030847615.1. Taxonomy (NCBI): domain Eukaryota; kingdom Metazoa; phylum Chordata; class Lepidosauria; order Squamata; family Crotaphytidae; genus Gambelia; species Gambelia wislizenii. Next base: position 85,450,381 of record JAUMIR010000003.1, read on the forward strand.
TAAGGATGGGTGAGTCTTTAAGTCATGCTTCATCTAGTTGGCAGTTGACGATTAAAAAGAAGAATAACCTAAACACATTTTGCACAGACATGCATGTGCCACAGCACATAAAATAGGTGCTCTAATGAAGAATTTTATGACAGCCATTAAATCCTAAGATTTTTCTAGACTTTGCATCACACTTTGATGGTGGATTCTTGACAACTTTGTAGATTCTTGATCTCTGGACTGGCTTCAATGGTACATCTCATTGTCTTTTCCTTTTGGCTGCTGGCTTCTCGTAACAGATTCTGCCATGGCCTTGCTACTGCACCTCCCTTCCGCTTCAATGAACAGCCCAGAATAGACATTGTATGATCAGGTCTGGCTTGACTCACCTGTAATCACTTACCCTTAGTATAGCCTACCTCTCCTGGCATTTGCTGCCTTTAGGCATAGGACACATTATATGGGTTTAGAGAATGCTATAGGCTACCAGTTGACCAGTTCTATGATACCTGAAGACTCAGAGCCATCTCCTATCAGTAATATGTTCTATGGACGTCTTTTTAATTAGTGGAGCCACTATCTGAAGATATTTAAAATCGGGCTAGTAGTATATATGACCCCTTTCACTTTAACAAGAAAGGGCATGTTTAAACTCCGCACAGCTTCTAAAGTATGACCATGGTAGAATTTGATAGCATAGTGCCAGAATTTTAAAATATATAGCACTCAGAATCTGCCAATTGTCATGGCTCTGAAAATAATATAAAACCAAAGCAAAAACTAAAAGCAATGTGAAGCCACGTAATATTTTCTAGCTAAAAATATGTGCTTCCCCATATGGCACATAAGATTAACAAAACAAAAAAGCCTGCCTTCAGCACCACCACAGCCGGCTGTTTAAAGACGTTGGATGATATGAACTTTAACAAATACCTAAAAATAACTGACAACAGCTCCTTTCACAGAAAGAACTGTTCTTCTGCAGATTTTCACATCCTCCTCCTCCCCTTCTGCTTTGCTCTCACTTAAAAGCAAAACCTGTTTCCTTATCTGGGTAAGTTGTACAGTGAAGGTGTGAAGGAAAAAGTACAAACTTACATTGAGAATTTTGCTTCTGCTTTGTTATGTTTGTCATCATCACAGTTATCATGGACTTCTACAAACTGAAGGTTTACCCAGATTGAAACAAGCTTCTCTAACCTTTCACATGTCAGTTTATTTCTTGACTTAGGAGATTATAAAATGGACTATAAAGTCCGTTGCAGGAATGAAACAGAATTGGGAAAGGGCTTACCTTTCGGACAATGTCGTTCTGTTCCTGTTCTGCTCCCATTCTGCCCCTGTGATACCTTATTCATGGGGAAACATCATTAATTGACTACCCGTCCCGTTTCTGTAATGGGATCACAGGTGGTCTAAAAGATGTCCTGTTGCTGTCTCATTATGCTGGAACGATGCCAGCCCTGGGGGGAGGTCCATGCTGGACACATGCCGGGTGCGATCAGGATGAGGAGGTAAGTGGCACCCTTGTGTCCCCCCCTCCCCGGGTTACTTGTTAATTTTTTAGGGTGTTTTGGGGTTTGTTTTTGTTTTTTTAAGTTTCTATTCAGTTTTATTTTTAAATTTCCTGCGCATTGTTCTCTCGCGAGAATGGACGGGATTTCATTTCTGGGACATGAATGCAGCTTTGCAACAGCTGCATTCACTCCTGGCCAGTGAGGGGAGGGGGAGGATGTTCCTGTTCCGCAATGAGGGTAAGTGTCTGAAAATTTTTTTACTAATCGTCGAACAGGAACAAGAGTGGGGCGGGTGGGCGGGTAGTGGGACAGAAATGGGTTATAAGGGCTCATCTAATAATCTCCTTAGTGTGAGTGTTTCCAAATACAGACCAGATTCCTTCATATGCTACAGAAGATGGAGGAATCTGAAGAAGGTGAGAAGCAAGAGGAGTCAAAGGCTGTATTGTGCAAAGACCTTGCCACCATGCTGTAGGAGGGATATGTTTGACAGAATCACAGACTGCATTCCTGGACCAAATCCCTGAAGATGTTCTATATTCTGGAACATTTGAAAGTACCTTCCCAACATCAAGTCCTAAGTGTGATGCTTGTTTTGTAATCCAGTCAAATGCAGTAGCAGTGCTATCATCACTTATATTTCAGCCTTTGAATCTTGGATCCAACAGATTTGCAGCAGCATGAATTGGACATCTCATAATAATTTTCTTCCTTTTTTCAATTTTTCAGTATTTCAGGGGGGAAAAGCCTCAGACAAAATAATCAGGAAAAAAATTATGAATTTTTCTGGTTTTTTTCAGGCCTTCACATCTCTAGACTGGCCCTTTCCATGGCGTCTGTCTGTCAGCAGATGAAGACTTTTTTGTTTCAATAGGGCTTGGGAACTGAAGTTTTAGGGAAATGGACTTTTACTAGCATGTTGTACTGTTCTTATATCTTACTTTTTAATGGGTATGCATTCAAATAGAGCCAGCATGTTGTAGTGGTTTGAACTAGTTGGACCACCACTCTGGAGACCAGGGTTCAAATCCCCATTCAACCATGCCACTGGGTGATCTTGGGCACTAAGTCACATCCTCTCAGCCTCAGAGGAAGGCAAAGGCAAACCCCTCTGAACAAATCTTGCTAAGAAAACCCCGTAAGAGCTCCACCTAAGGATTGCCATACTTGAAGGCACATGACAACAACATACTTTTAAATTGTTTTCCATTTTATTGATTTCTTGTGTAGTGCCATCAAATCAGCTCTGACATATGGTGATCCTATGAATGAGAGACTTCCAGGATACCCTGCCATCAACCTGTTCAGGGCTGTGCCTTCCTTAAGTGAGTCTATTGACCTGTAGTGTGGTCTTCCTCTTTTCCTACTGCCTTCTACCTTGCCAAGCATCATCAGCATTTTTAATGAGTCATATTATAGCACGATATGTCCCCTTTCCAATTCTCCACTATCTAGGATGGCTGCAGTAGGGGGAAAACCGTAGGTTTTAAAAAAATTAAACAACTTCCTTGCTTAGAGAATAAGGCATGAAGCAAAGGCTGAGCTGCTCCTCCACCCGACTCAGCTTTAGGACCTCCACTGATGCTCTGGTCCAACTGGGGGGAAATAACTGTTTTTATAAAATAGCTTTCTGTAGCAACAAAGTGTTCGCCTCCACTTTGACTCTTTTTTATTTTCTGATTGAGAGAGACATGGACAGGACTTTATCATACAAGGGTGGTGTAGCACTATTTCTACTGCATAATCAGGTCTTTGGGGAATGCTTATCACACAACATCATGTCTGTCAAGTAGTTGCTTCACCCTCCATGCATTCCTGGAGTGTTCCTTTTCATTGACAGGTAATACCCGTCAGTGTCTCCCAACTGTGTTCCTTTTCCATTGTTGATTTCCACGTGATAAGTCTGTCCCGCTACAGTTCCAGTTCCCTGGTAGTCACATGGTGTGAGTGGATATTATTCTGCTCCTCTCTCTCCCAACTCCTCACTGTTCCTAAGCAGGCTGTTTTTATTTCTTTTCTTTTTTAAAAAATTAAGTGTATTGCTGTAATTTTGCAATTGCGTTCTGAAAAAAATTTTTTTTAAGGCACACATGTGTATGGTAGGGCATACTGTGGTCAGAAGGCAGGGTTATGGGTGTGGTGTGGAAGACACATCATGGGACCATGGATTGCCAAAGCAGCACTAAAAGTGCTAGTTGGGAGAATGGTGTGATAAGAAAGGGTGCAAAACCAGTATGTTTCCAATATTAAACTAGCAAGATTGCAACAAGACAGCAGGCTGGTGTGATAAAGTCCATAGTCATAGAAACACTTCCACCCTTGCTTCAATAGGGCAAGGAAAACAGCACCCCTGAAGCTGCCTCAAGTACCATAACAGTCTTACCACTACTGCCTGCCACTGTAGAATGGTGTAAAACAATGGAAGAAAGGGGGAAACATGAGGAATAGAGAAAGGCAAAGGAAGAAATGGGGACATGGGGAGTTAGCTGCAACTCAAGCAACAAAATGTCTTTTCTGGCTCTGACACGGGGCCCATCTACACTTATACAATTGTTGTTTCATATTCCACTTTAACTGCCATGACAATGCCCTATGAAATCCTGGGGTTTTTAGTTTGGGGAGGTACTAGAACTCTCTGGTTGAGAATTCTAAGTGCCCCTCCCTAAATTGCAAATGCTAGAAGAAGTGTGGTGGTCAAAGTGAAATCATAGTGCTATAACTGTGTAGCACAGGTTGACAGTAATCTGCCATCTGATCTCACCCTGCCTCATGAGAAAGCTGGCATGAACTATATGTCGAATCATAACTGTGTAGTGTGAAAGGAACCATGATCCAATCCATTTATTCCAGTAAGTCCAATCTGTTTGATGTGAAGTTGAAGGCTTTCACAGCCAGCATCCATAGGTTTTCTGTGGGGGTTTTCCGGGCTGTGAGGTCGTGTTCTGGAACATGGCCTCACAGCCTGGAAAACCCCCACAGAAAATCTATCCAATCCGTTTGTTCCAATAAGTTTCCAACTTGTAAGTGTTCGAATTTGGGAAGCTTACTTGTGCAGAGCTATGATTCCCAGAAACAGTCATTGGCCATACTAGCTAGCGGCAGCAGTCCAGAAAGATCATTTTTCCAAGTTCTGCATTAGATTGCTCTGGGGCTCATTTTGTATTCAGTTTATATTACAAGGAATTGAGCTCTGGCAAGAAGTATAATACAGTAATGAAGTCATAAAGATCACATAATAAGTTAGAGCTAACATCAACAGCCTTTCCTACATTGATATAAATAAACATAAAGGCAGTGCTGTAAAATATTCTGATACAGGTTAGGGTGCTTGTTATTTGGAAAGAATACATGACTTTCTTAACACATGCCTCTTCTGCCACAACATACACATAATTGTCAGTTTACACTGAGTAAAGAGTTGTGTTTACCCTGGCGAATTCCATAGGAACATTCTCTGTTAAGAACAAAACAACCACATCTTTAGATCTAACAGCAAAGGTAGTAGCACAAACTTGTGTTTATATCTATCTATTTATTTAAAGTATTCTGATTTTCCCCTTCATGTGAAGAAAAAGAAAACGCTTTCCAGAGTGGTTAAGAGAGCTGAGTAATAAGATACTCTCTGCACTTAGGCTTACAACTGAAATGTCACAAAAACAAAAGAAAAAGGGATTGGGAGGGAGAAGGAAAAACATAAACGCAAGACATTATTCCTTCCTTATACAATTCACATAGGGAGTTTTTTCTAGCAGAGTAGGGATAAAGCAATAGCAATAGCACTTACATTTCTATACTGCTTTATAGTACTGTCTATCCTCCTTTATGGATCTGAAACATGGGTCACCTATTGCCACCACCTACGACTCCTCGAGCGCTTTCATCAGCGCTGTTTACACACAATCCTAAATATACACTGGACTGACTATGTGACGAATGTTGCTGTCCTTGAGCAAGCAGGGATCACCAGTATTGAGGCCATGATATTGAGAACGCAGCTGCGCTGGGCAGGGCATGTTTCTAGGATAGAGGACCATCGCCTCCCAAAAATACTACTCTATGGTGAACTCGCCACGGGTCAGCGTAAGAGGGGCGCTCCAAAAAAGCGATACAAAGACTCCCTGAAACAACATCTCAGGCTCGGCCAAATTGATCACCAACAGTGGTCCGCCCTGGCCTCACATCGGGAGGCATGGAGACGCACTATCCACAATGCTGCAGCCTTATTTGAGAACTCACGACGAACAAGTCTTGAGGAGAAACGACAATGCAGAAAGAATCACAACCCAAAAACATCACCCAAGGAGACCTTCTGCTGTGCTTTTTGCAACCGGACTTGTTTATCTCGGATTGGCCTTTTTAGTCATCAGCACGCTTGCAGAAAGCGCGAGATGAGTCCTTCCTGAATCTTCGTTTGCGAAGAAAAGCCAGAGAGAGTATAGTGCTAAGCACTCTCTAAGCAGTTTACAATGTGTTAGCTAATTGTCCCCAACAAGGTGGGTACTCATTTTACCAACCTATGGAAGGATGGAAAGCTGAGTCAACCCTGGAGCCCTGCAGGAATGAACTCACAATGTTGTGGCTGCAGTACCAGCATTTAACTACTGTGTGCCACCAGGTCTCCTTTAGCAAGCTCCTTGCACCTGCTCCTTCTCTGGAAGATGTGTGTGGCCTACCTGCCTGTTGCTCTAAATCTCTCCTGGTGGACTGCTACCTGCTCCAGACACCTGCACTCCCTATAGAACTAGGCCCCAGGTACTCAGCCAGCTACTGGCTAATAAGCCAGAGCACCACTAGTCACCTTTGCAAGGAGATAATACTTGCGTACCTACTGCAATAGGCCTACCCCTTTAGCAAAGCTGCTTCAGGGGTGGGGTGAGGGCCAAACCCTTTGTTTGGGAGGGGGAAGAGTGTATGGATTGTATAATTTAAAAAAAAAATAACATGGAGAGAGTGGGAGGGGAAACACCCAGGGAGCAGCTCTTGGAGAATTTCCTGTTGCCTTGGCACATGATCCTGTTGAAGCCCTGGCCGAGCTCTGGAATAGGGAAGTGGCCAGGGTGGTGGACACGATTGCCCCTAAGCATCTCCTCTCATGAAGTGGATCCAAGCAAGCCCCCTGTTTCACTTTGGACCTGGTGATGATGAAACAAATGGGATAGGGACTAAAGCGATGATGGCTGAAGACTCAGAATGAGTCTGACCAAACATGGGCCAGAGCTCATTGGAAGGCCTATGGCATGGTGATGGTGGCAGTGAAGAAAATATACTTCTTTGCCGCCATTGCATCTGCACAGTGTTGTCAAGCAGAGCTGTCTTGAGTGGTCAGGGGCCTTTGATACTCTGGCCCACAAGAAGAAAACAAAGACCAATCGACAGCCCAGTGTGATGAATTTGCAAGACACTTTGCAGACAAAATCACTTGGGTCCACTCTAACTTAGATGCTGTAGTTGAAACAGGTCCAGTGGATGTAATCTTAGGGGCTTACCACATATTGAAGTAAAGCGGCAGTGAAGCAGAAAGGCTCCGTCTTCTGTGCTGACATACTACATGACATAATCTTTCTTCAGTTCTGGTCCCATGGGAGACTGAGCTGTTATAAGCTGCCTTGAATCCAGAACTGGGAAAAAAGGTGAGAGATAAATTTGATGATGATGATGATGATGATGATGATGATGATAGACCATTTCTCTATCTAACCCAATATTGGCTGGTAGCTTGGTACTGAATATGCCAGCATAACACCAGGGTATCTCTTTTTATGTTTTTGGGGGATGGATGGATTCTACCTTGTGTAATGACTCAACTTTCTGCTATATGGGTTTCCCTAGCACATGTAGCAGCCAAGGCCACTTAAGAAGTGTCTAGCTATGTCCCTATAGCCAGTACAACAATGAAACCATCCTCTGGGACCTCTGGATGACCCCAGGAAGTCTTGGAGGATACCTGAGTTGTTGGTTGTCTAGCTATAGGGACATAGCTGGATGCTTCTTGGCTACCTCTGGCTTCTCCAGGCCACTACATGGCTGTGCTGGTGGGGAAGGGGAGTCCTACAGCAGGAAGGTGAGCCCTGCAATGGGGGAGACAGAACAAGTGATGCCTAGTGGAACTCTTTGCTCCACCTCCTCATGCAGGATCTCAGCCATTGACTATTCTGACTGCCCAAAGTGTCAGGCAGAAGTCTTTCACACCCTTACTACCCAATTCTTTTATATGCCAGGGACTCAAGCTGGGATCTTCTGCAACCAAAGTGCCAACAATTTGCTTTTAACATAATTGTTTATTCAATTGCATAATACCATTTTAGCTGTGTATGTGTGTGCCTTCAAGTGGCCTGTTGACTTTGGGCAACCCCATGAATTACACAGGGTTTTCTTAGACAAGGAATACTCAGAGGTGGCTCTACCAGTTCCTTCCTTTGAAATATAGCCTACAGCACCTGGTATTTATTGGTGGTCTCCCATCCAAGAACTAACCAGGAATGACCCTGCTTAGCTTCCAAGATCAGACAGCCTTTAGGATATTTGGGCCCTCATTTCAGCTGCAATTGGTTTTAATTTCTTGCAAGCTGGCTTGGATCTCATACTAGGAGGAAGGTGGGATATAAATTAAGTAAAATACATTCAATTAAAAGGTTTTTTCAGGTGCTAGGTTAAAAAAAGTTAATTTTCTTTTTTATTATTACAAATTGCCCCAGGATGGATTTTGATTAAGGGCAGTAAATAAATAAACTCCACTAAGCAGTGGAGGGAGAGCAGTCTCCCACAGGACTGGTTGTCATATTTGCATTTTGTGGGGTGGGAATCTGGGATGAGTGAGTCAGCTTCTGTAGACCAGACCCATCATCCATCGTACTGTGTGCTTCCCAGAATGGTGGTACAAAGCACAGGCAAGTCAATATCTTCATTTAAGATTCACTAAACATAAATCATAAATACAACAAGATGAATGAGAATGAGAATGAGGAGATTTTAAGAAGGGAACAAAAAAAGTGTTCTCGTCTAGCAATCTCCTCTCCCGCCCCTCGCCCGTCCCCATCCTGGCACAAGAATGAAAGCTTACACACCTACCTTTGCCTAGCTTGCCTGGCAGCCCAGGAGTGAATAGAACTCAAACAGAGCTTCATTCACTTCCTGGTTTCAAATCCCAGCCAGTTCTCGCGGGAGGAGGAGCGCACAGGAATTTCAAAAATAAAACGGAAAAGAAAGTTTAAAAAGTGGCAGCGAGCACAAAAACACACTGAAAACATAACAAGTAACCTGGGGAGGGTCATAAAAAGTGTGTCACCTACCTTGATATCCCGATCTTACCCAGATGTGTTCTGGTACAGACTGGCATCACACTGTGGAAACAGGCACCTTTTCACTTGCAGGACATTCCATTACAGAAACGGAACAGGTGATCCATTCACAGCTTAGGTCGTGAATAAAAAGAAGCGCCAGTGTAATGAAAGCCGAACAGGAGCATGACGACACGGGAACGACATGGTCTGAAAGAAAAGCCCTCTAGTGATCTCCTGGCGTTGTCATAATGCCATATTTAGCCCATTTTATAATCTCCTGAGAATAAGAATAAGGAGGAGGAAGAGGAGGAATAGAATCATAGAGTTGGAAGGAGCCCCATAGGCCATTGAGATGACTCCCATTGAGTTGGTTCCATTGTTGAACAGCTCTTACTGTCTTAATATCATTCTAGACCATACTATCTTACTAGACCTTACTATTTTACTACATATGATCCTGTCCTCTGGGCAGCAGCCAACAAACCTGCCTGCTCTTCTTTGTGACAGCCCTTGATATATTTAGAGTGCAACAATTGCACCCCTCAGTCTTCCCTTCTCTAGGCTGAATATGCCCAACTCTCTCAACCTTTCCTCATATGTTTTGATTTCTTATCATCCTTGTTGCTCTTCTCTGAACCTTCTCCAACTTATCCTTCTTAAATGAGGCACCCAGAACTGAATGCAGTACTCCAGATGAAGCCTAGCCAGTGCAGAATATAGTGGGACTATCACGTCCCTTGTCTTGGAAACTATGCTTCTATTAACGCAGGGTAAAATATTCTTTGACTTCTTTGCTGTAGCATCACACTGCTGAGTCATGTTCAATGTATGAGCAACGATAATCCCAAAGTCTTTTTCACATGTACTGATGCTAAGCCGAGAATCCCCCATTCTGTAAGTGTGCATTGGTTTTTGTGGCTGAAACCCATCTAAAAACAACAAAACTAGAAAAGCTAGTTGTTTCTCTTGTCACTTCCTATGTGATTCTGTGAATGTCTTGCTTGTTCCTTCTTTGAAAAATTTGCTTCTCTCCTGCTTCAGAAGGCAGGTTCTGTGTCAGACCTCATTTGTCACACTGATATAAGCATTTGCAAATCCCTCTGAAACAAGATAGCAAAGAAGGCACATCCCAAGAAGTGGCTCAGCAAGTGTACTGCAGTGTGCTGTCTGTCCTCACAGTGGTAAATGTTTGGTTTATTATGGCTTAAAAGATATGGGTGAAGTCAGCTCCTTCAAATAAATATAGAGCATTCCCTCTGTAAAGATGTTTCAGCCCAGTAAGACACAATGGTGCCACTGACATTATGTGTCACCACTGTGGATAAAAAGTTGAATTGTGGAAGATAATTAACATAACACAAGTTCAAAAACGTTGTATGAGGAAGTGACACCTGCATCACTCATCCCTGATCTGACAGAAGTGTTTCAATTAGCAAAGGGCAATTATGAAATGAGTCAGCTGGTCTCTTTAAGGGTGATGGTTTGGAACAGGATGTGTGAGACCACTGGCTTAGAACCAGTCAAAAAGAGGACAGAGGGACTGAAGAGGAAGAGTCTGAATTTGGATCTGTTTGGGGCAGCCTTAAAGTCATTTATGGATGCTCAGACTGCTCATATGGGACATGCATCAGAAACACATTCCATAGCTTCAGACCCTCAACGTTTATCTGCTGCTCTTCCATCTGTTTCTCTCTCTTTTAATACTGGATTTAACCAATATAACATAAACATAAACCTGGATCCTATTGGTAGTTCCAACTAGAATATGCCCATTGAATCAACTGCTGAATGGTAAATCTACACTTATGTAAATCCCATTGATTTCAATCAGTCTACTCCAATTGGAACTACTGTATGAATACAATTCAGGCCAATATTAGAATACATTATATTGCAATAATGAAAAAAGGTTTTTACCCTGAGCATCACACCAACATTGTTAAAAACAGCTCTGTTCCTACTCAAACCTCCATTTACTTCAAATCTCATGGTTGGCTCATATAGCCCCTACTAGTTTACTCTGAATAGCTAAGTCTGAGAGTTTGGCATACTATTCCCTCACTTCTGCCATTTGTACTTAGAAGAGAGCTGAGGTTCTCAAATGGTGGTCATTGATCTGTGGGCCTTTGGTGGACTCTGAGGACATTTTCAGACACGGTTTTATTTACCTAGTGTGGGAAGAGCTCCCGGGAGAGGGACGGGGCTCTTGCGTGGCAGGGGGTCGTTTTTGGACGCTGCCGTCCCTCTCCCGAAAGCATCTGTTTCAGTTCCATGAAGCTTCAGAAGCCGCAGAGCCATATTTTAATCACGGGCAACTTCCGTGATTAAAATATGGCTCTGTGGCTTCCGAAGCTTCACAGAACTGAAACAGATGCTTTTGGGAGAGGGATGGCGGCATCCGAAAATGACCCCCTGCTGCGCAAGAGCCCCATCCCTCTCCCGGGAGCTCTTCCCGCACTAGATATGATAAAACCGTGTCTGAAAATGTCATGAGTTTCATTCAGTTGATTTGTGGGCAGACATTCTAGCTCCCCAAAATTGGCAGAAACAGCACCTCTTTTGAGTTTGCGGGTATCACTTTCAACAATACTTTAGGATCTATATTAACTTTTTTTTCCTCCTAGGATCTTAAAATTATTGTTTCCCAGATCTATTTCCAGTGTATCTTAACTTTTTTACATTCTCAACAAAAATGAAGGAAGAGCCCCTCCATTCTCTTGTAATGGGGTTCCTTAGAGAAGACTGGCCAATAAAAATCATAAATATTAGTATTCCTTTTTTGGTGGAACCATGATAGATTAAAATGGGAAGAAAGAGGATATTTCAGTGACTAACGTGTTGATCCATTGTTGTGTGATTAATAAGTAAAAAATAAAAAAAACAGGGTTGGGCAAAACCTTTACAGCCAGTCAAGTATGGTCTACAGAACTGCATGTACCTCCCATCAACCTATGCCATGGCACCCCACCCCCAAATTCCTGGAAAATATCTTCCACTCCTGGTGTGCTATCACACTACACAATCACAGCACTATGGTTGTACTAGAACTGCCATGACTGCTTCTATGGAATCCTGGCTTTTAGTTTGGTGAGGCACTAGAGCACTCTGACTGAGAATGCAGAATACCCTGCCCTAAAATACAAATTCTAGGATTCTACAGGATAGAACCGTACCATTTAAAGTGGAATCATAATGCTATAAATGTGTAATGTGAAAGAACCCCTGGAGAATGTCAGGAGCAGCAAATTTGGGTTTTCAAAGAGCTACAGGGGTCACAAAGCACCAACCCCACACCCAAAGAAACAAAGCGCACAAAACTAGACATAGACTTTCAGTTCTTTGTGGTTTAAAACATTTTCAGCTGAATCTCAATGGGTACATCCACACAACACAAATAATCCAGTTTGGAAATGGATTATTTGCCATGAGTCATGGATCTTCCCTATGGAATCCTGGGATTTGTAGTTTGGTGATGCACCAGCACTCTTTGGCAGAGAAGGCTAAAGACCTTGCAATACTACAAATCCCAGGATTCCATAGGAGGGATCCATGGCAAATAATCTAGTTTCAAACTGGATTATTAGTGTAGCGTGAATCGGGCTGATGTTCCCCCTGAAGTCTCTGGGACTCAAGCCCCATCCCAGGCCATAGACAAGGTCAAGGAGCTCCAGCCAGATAAGCTCCTTAAGCCAATCTAACACACACACACTGTTTAATGGGATGTAGCACAGCCAGCAATCTGACTACATCAAAATCTGGTTGATTGTCATTCTGATACTATTGCAAGAATCTCGATATGCATTTATTTTCAATGGCCTTCTCCTAAGGGGTTTACTCGTATAGCTGTATGAGGGGAACTGTTTCAGTGTGTGATTTAAGTGTATGTGCATTTGATTTTAGTCTTAACTGTTTGGGTTTCATTAGTTAGACCAGTGGCAAAGATGCTGCACTGGGAGATGTAATGTAAGTTGCAATTCTCCTGAGGATCCTCCAGAGGCCCTAGATGATGATATCATCATTCTGTGTCTGGCTATAGGGACACATCTAGATGCTTTTACTTTGTCTTTCATTCTCCATTGGCTACTAAACAGCCATGGAGGGGAGGCTGCAGGAGGAAGGTAAGTTTTGAGGGGTTGGAGCCATTGCATGAGGGAGGCAGGAAATCCCCCCCTCCATGACAACCATAAAACTGCACGTACAAGGTGTAAGTAGGGCATACGCTTGCATATGTCACTAATAGGATGCCAACCAGTATATCCAGAATGCCCAATCCTATTACTAGATTCTGAGAATTTACAGTAACTTGCCCTTTTGCCTCTTCCTGCATCCCTGGGATGATAGAAATTCATTTTAGACACACCAATGGACATCAACAGACCCAGCAGTCAACAGATAAAATCCAATGCTGCACTTTCAGTAGGACTTTCTTCCCCTTCCACGGCAGCTTTTGCAATACTGCAAATCTGCTCCAAAGGGTTGCAGAGTCCTCTGAAGTTTGTCTGTATAGGACACAGAGAACTACAGGAGGAAAGGGGATCGCATCCTCCCACTTACACTTGTTGGAGGCACACTTTTGGATTCTGGGCACTGTCAACAGCACTAGACTTACCTCTCCACATTTGGAAATGGGGGGGGTGGTGGAATGGATGAGAAGCTTCATAGAATCATATAATCATAGAATTGCAGAGTTGGAAGAGACCACGAGGGCCATCCAGTCCAATCCCCTGCCACTCAGGAAATCTTGATCAAAGCATCCCCAACAGATGGCAATCCAGCCTCTGTTTAAAGACCTCCAAGGAAGGAGACCCCACCACGCTCTGAGGGAGTGTGTTCCACTGCTGAACAGCTCTTACTGTCAAAAAGTTCCTCCTAATGTTGAGGTGGAATCTCTGTTCCTGGAGCTTGCATCCATTGCTCCGTGTTCCAGTCTCTGGAGCAGCAGAAAACAAACCTGCTCCATCCTCAGTGTGACATCCCTTCAAATACTTAAATAATAAATAATAATAAAATGTATTTATACCCCGCCCCTCTGTTAAACAATCGGGGCACGGCTTACAAAAATTAAAATACAATACAGGTAAAAATCCCTAAACACCCCCCACCCCCACCCACCCCCATAAAAAAATATTACATAAGTACAAGTTAAAAAGCAACTGATCTAAAATCACATTTAAAAACAATAGATATAATAAATACAATAAATAGCCAGCGGACTAAACGAGGCCAGGATCCCCTGAGGCTGGGATCTAATTAGGAAAGGCCTGCCGAAAGAGATCCGTCTTTAGTGCTTTTTTAAAGCTATTCAGGCTTGTCATCTGACTGATCTCGTTCAGCAGGTCATTCCACAATTTGGGGGCGATTACCGAAAAGGCCCTCTGGGAGGTTGCAGACAGCCTAGATTTTTGTGGCTGAAGCAAATTCCTCCCAGAAGAACAGAGTGTGTGGGAAGGATTGTATGGGAGGAGGCGGTTCCAGAGATAAGTTAGCCATTTAGGGCTTTAAAGGTAATAACCAACACCTTATACTGGGCCCGGAAACTGATAGGCAGCCAGTGGAGAGATTTTAATACTGGGGTTATATGGTCTCTCTGAGATGTTCCCGAGACCACTCTGGCTGCCATATTTTGTACCAACTGAAGTTTCCGGACCATGCATGAGGGCAGCCCCATGTAGAGCGCATTGCAGAAATCTAGACGAGAGGTTACCAGCGCGTGCACCACAGTCTCAAGGTCCCTTACTTCCAGGAAATGGCACAGCTGGCGTATCAGCCGAAGCTGATAACAGGCGCTCCTGACTGTCGCATTCTTGCTTGTGGCTCTATACAGTACAAAAAATATTCAATACACCTTGTGACTCAGTACAGACCTTTCTCTTCCTCTAGTCATTTGTTTTGTTCCAGCCTCTCAGTATTTAGGAATTCCTTCTTCTCTGCCTTCACAGCCTCTCTTACTCCACAACCTCTACATTCATATCCCCAGTGGTTCCTTCATTTTTCTCATCTTAGTATCTTCAAAGATTCTCCAAACTGCTTTCTTCTTTAATATGCATATTTCCATCTCTGTGTCACCCATACCCCATTTACATGGCTTCTCTTCTCTATCTGCTCTCTTCAATTTTGGCATCACTCTTCAGGTCTGACTAGCATGAACACAGCAGTTGTATTTGTGTACCAACTCGGAGGCAGATAGAGAGTTTGCTAGCAAACTTTCTTCATCTTTTGTCTCTCCATCAAGAGGCAGTCTAGCACCCCATTGAGCAGACTAGTATTACTGTACAGTGATTTCCAGATAAAATTTTTGAACCATAAAGCCTTTCCCCATTGATTTGTTGAAGCTTGTGCATGTAATTCTCTTTCCTTTTGATGACTGTTATCATCAGTAATCTTGATGCCATACTTCATTGAGCAAATCTATCACAGTATGTGATGGGTCACTTTGAGTATGACAACTGTTGTGTTTTATAACACAGTTGTGTTGCTGTCCTCGAATTCTTCTGTGTCATCAAACGTGGTGGATTTTTTAAAATTTTAATATGTTGGTTGTTATTGTTATGTCCTTTCAAGTTGTTTTTCAATTTTGATGACCCTAAGGCAAACCTACCATGGGGTTTTCTTGGCAAAATTTGTCCAGAGGGGTTTTCCTTTGCCCTTTGCTGAGGCTCAGAGAAAATAACTTACCCAAGGTCACCCAGTGGGTTTCCACAGCTCAGAAGGGATTTGAGCCCTGATCAGAATTCTTGCATCTATGATGTCTTCAATTTTGCATGACTTACATATATAAAGTTCAAAAACATGTAAGTCATAGACTAGCATATCTGGACAGAAGGATGAGACCAAGGAAGGCTGCCTTCTGAGAAAGCCAGTCCTAACACTTTAAGGGAAGCATGTGGCCCTCCAGATGCTGGACTGAAACTCCCAGAGCTCTTAGCCAGCACAGCCAATGCTGAAGAATATTGGGAGTTTCATCCATCAATATCTAGAGGTCTGTATGATTCATATCCCTTTTAAAAGAATGCATTTATTATTTTATCATATCCTGCCTTTTCCTCAGTCCAAAACTCAGGGCAGTTTATAACGTTAAAACAGACAGAGCTAAAATTTCACATCATACCAAAGTTAAAAATAAAAGTAAATATCAACAAAATTAAAAGCATGATTATGGGGATGGTGGAACAGAGAAAGGTCTCCCCACGGGATATCAAAACATGGGCCCACTCGTATAGGAGAATAGGTCCTTCATATACACTCCAACATTTCACAGATGAAAACTGGGATGTGTGTGGCAAAGCAACACAGCATCACAGTCAAGATGACAAAAGGTATTAACAAGGGAGAACACACAAGCTAGGACAGGCTGTAGCTGGTTGCTTTTGCCTGAGCCTACTGGGAAGAGCAAGGACTTTTTCAGACACCCCTTACTGCACAAGCAGCCTCCGTAACAGTAACGAAGGTGCTGCATGGCAGGGGGTCTGTTTCGGACAACGCCGTCCCTCTCTCGGCGGCGTCTGTGACTGTTCCGGGTAGGATTGAAGGCAGCTGCACCATTTTTTACTCACAGAAGTTGTCTGTGAATAAAAAATGGTGCGACTGCCTTCATTCCTACCCGGAACGGTCACGGATGATGCCGAGAGAGGGATGGCGGTGTTCAAAACAGACCCCCTGCCACACAGCAGCTTCGTTACTGTTACGGAGGCTTCTTGTGTGGTAAGGGGTGTCTGAAAAAGTCCCAAGACTTCACATCCTCCTCTCCTCTCTCCCTTGCTGGGTTCATTAAGTGCAAATTACTTTTGTATTTTGAGCTCAGTTTATAGCATTTGAAGGAAGCTCAGGACGAAGGGGGAAGTGGGGGAAGAGAGAGAAACCAGGACCTTTTAAAAGCAGCTGAGAAAGTGGTACAACAGAGGATTAATTGGGACTCTGCCTTCAAAAAACCTAGACTAGAGCTATATAGTGGGTTTTATAGGGCATAACCCATATGAGAATTCAACTCATCTGCATGGCAATTTAACTTCCACGATAAGAAAGTTGCCTCTTAAAAAACAAACACACAGAATCACAGCAGTGTTTTCCTAAAAGCAAAATAATATAAAATACAGGCTGATGGCAACTACTCATTCTGTCTCGTGCTGTGCAGAGTGATAAATATGCACTTTCTCTGATGTTCTTTTTCTTTTTTAAAAAGGAAAAGTCAACAGAGTGAGACCTTCCTGAAAGGTCAAGTACACTCTCCGTCACCTCAGGATACCTTTATGATTTCATTTGAGTGTTGTTGTTTTTAACTTCGAAGCTCTCACATAAGTGAGCAGCATGGTAGCCATTAAAAGCCAAATGGAGTGGGAAAAGAGCTTCTGTCAAAATGTCTGACACATGAACATAAAATTAGCCAAAGCACGCTCCTCTATGGCCCAAAAGCTTGTACCACAGTATCTGTATGTATCTTGAATGTGACACAGAAATATTTGTTGTTTTTGCTATATTAGACTAAAACAACAATCTCTCTAGGATTAATTTCCCTGAGTTTTAAAAATGTCCCTTTATTGGCAAATTGACAACCATCTGATTTTGCCAGATCCTCAAAGAGCTTTCAGTGAAAATTCAGAAATCAATCCCATTAAGTTCGGTGGGTTCTACTTCCAGTTTTAGTATAGGAATGCCCTCATGCTACCTTGAGTTACAGTTTTGGTGAAAAAAGTGGGATACAGAAATGTGTGTGTATGTGCCTTCAAGTCACCTGTTCACTTAAGGTAACCCCATGAATTTCTTAGGGTTTCTTAGGCAAGGAATAATACTTAGAGGTGGTTTTGCTGGTTCCTTCCTCTGAAATATACGGTAGCCTACAGCACCTGGTAATCATTGGCAGTCTCCTATGCAACTACTAGCCAGGGCTGACCCTGCTTAGTTTCCAAGAGCAGATAGGATCTGGTGCCTTTAGGTATTTAGGCCCTCAGCAATACCTCACTTAACAAAATGGATGCATTCCTGGGCATTACTTCTTCTACAGAAAATTTGGTACCAGAGGCAGAAATAACTAGAAAATAGGGATACGGCCCTACACCACAAACAAGGAGAGCAGTTCAACATGTTTCAGCAAACTTTTTATCTAAAACTAACGACAGGTACATGTGAAATGATGATGATGATGATGATGATGATGATGATACCCAATCAGGTAATCCCTGAATATGTAAACAAAAACATTTTAATGCTTCTAGAGACCATTTGAAAGTTTCTTTCAAAATACATCCAGGGATTCCCCACCCCCACTTTTACTAGTCTCCACTTGTCTTATGATTTCCATTTTGGTGGCCAGACTTGCTGATCCATGTTTCTTTAACATGCTGTGAGCTAGCTAGTGAGGCAGGCTTACTTGCTTTCCCCCTTTCTCTCTGTTTTGTTGCCCAAGTACACTCAATAAGAGATTCTGGAGACAGTTGCTGTTTACCTAGGCCTGTTGCAGGCAAGCACACACAACTACAGTAGGATCAGCTACAGCAGAATCCCATTCTTTCCCAGCTTGCATCTTTATTGCATTGTTTACTGCAGACACTGCTACAACCTGACACTGTGTTTTTCTTGCCCTCCTTCACCATCCACACAATGCTAATTACTAAAAATCCATCTAGCCAAAGGACAAGGAAGAAAAAGGGAGGCTGGGAGAACATAAAGTGACTTTGGGTTTGACTACACAAGGAGTAAAAATCCAGATGAGTTTCAGACTACCTTGCCCCTGAGCCACAGTGTATGAAATTCGGGCTATCTGGCCTGGATTTAAGCACCACACCTGCCAAAGCCCCAAACTACACTGGGTTTTTACTAAAGCTGTTACTCATGCTTGACTCTGAGCTCCAGGAAAAGCAAAGCGCCAGTGGTAGTCTCCCTCTCTGAAGTCAGAACGGGCAGCTAGACTCACAATGTTAGGGTGGGCACCTATTCTGTTCAGAGAGGGTGACTAATCCTGGTGCCTTGCTTTTCCCAGAACTCAGGGGTAATTGTGTGCTGGAAAAAAAAAAAGTTAGTTATTTATACCCCGCTCTTCAGCCACAAGGCTATCAGAGCGGCTTACAAATTGTTTTAAGCAATAGCTATTTACACATCTAACTGCATTAAACAGCTTCCAATGTGTGTTAGCTAATTGCCCCCCACAAGCTGGGTACTCAGTTTACCGACCTACGAAAGGATGGAAGGCTGAGTGAACCTTGGAGCCCGCTGGAATCGAACTTGCAACTTGCAAGGTGGTGACTTGCAGTACTGGCATTTAACCACTGCGCCACCAGGGCTCCTCTCTGAAGCCAGATCAGGCAGTTAGTCTCATGATGGTGGGGCAGGCACCCATTCTTACTTCAGAGAGGGTGACTATCACTGGTACTTTGCTTTCCCCAGAGCTCAGAAGGGAGGTGGAGCATGGGTGGGCAGCCTCTGCCTCTGGGAAAGGAGACAGCACAGACCGGAGGGCTGGAAGGAGGCACCCTCTTGGTGGGGCTGTTGGAGAGTGTATGTGTGAGAGAGGGAAGAGTTGTTTGGCACCTCATGGCTGCCAAGGCAGAGCCAAGGAGACTGGTTGAGCTCCCTTTTTCAGCCACTGCTTGGCTTTTCTGCCCCTTCTGGTCTGTGCATAGATTAGCATGGGAGCCTTATGCTTGTTGGGCCCCTGGGCAACTGCCCAGTATGACCATGTGTTAAGATGTCACTGGATTTGGGGGAAAGGCTGCATGTTGTGTGGCATTAGCAAGCCAGATTTGAGGAAGGGGATTTGGGTTTTCCCCCCAGTGAATTCAAGCCCTTTGTAAAAAGAAACTTCTTTGACAGAGGCTTTGTTAACTGAGATGTACCTGTAGTCTGTAATTAGAATAAAGCAAATTTCTTCCTCCTCTTCCACCACCGCCCTTTTGACCAGCGACCTTTACTCATTACTTCTCTGACTGGAGCCCCAGTTTTCCCCAAGACTACCAAAAACATTTCCCTGCCAGTTTTCGTTCTAATAAGGTTTTTGTTCAGAAACTTTGCATCTTGCCTTTCAGCTTCAAGAGCCTCAAGGCAGCTACTAAGGGTTACCACATGATCCCACTTCCTTTCTAACTGCATTGACACATGATCACTCTGCATCCTGTGTCTGTACAAAGGCCAGCAGATAGATCTAGGACAGTTACAATTTTCAAAGATTAGGCTCATTATTTGTTGAACCAAGTTATGAGTCTATTTTCTATTCTTATTCTGGGAGACAAAGACCACACCACCTGTCCATATGATATTTCAAAGGCCATGTAGCTATAATAAACAATCTAAAAATGTCTGCAGTATTGTACATTTTTAGAGCTGTATATTATTTTATTCTACACAGGCTTTAGCAGGATTTTGGTAAGCTGCAATTCTTTGTGCTTTTTTCCTAAATATAGCTGTGTTGTGCTGTCTTTCTTCAATGAAATGTATTTTTTTTATCCTGCATTCCTTTCTGAAACATCAAAAACAACTATTTGTGTTTGTGAATGGCTTTTGTGCAGTGATATTGTGTAACAGCATTTCTTTGTTGTGATCTCAGGAGAGGACAAAAGGTAGAAAATTTTCCCATATCTGTTGCACTACTGGTTTGAGAGGAAGTTTATTTAATTGTAGATATATATATTCTTCCACTCTAATCATTTCCTTCCAGGCAACTACTGAAGGTAAAACAACAACAACAACAACTGAATAACAAGTATATTGCTGCAAAAATTCATAGAAAAGTTCTTCTCAAAATGTTGTTGTGGGTGGGAGGAAAGAGAAGACTGATCTCAGAGAAATGGAATCCCACCCCAGCCTGCTCCAATGTTTTGGATGGCAACTCCCATAATCCTTGAGCACTGGCTATACTGGGAATTGTAGACCCAAACATCTGGAGGGTGTCTCACCTCCTAGCATTCCTCATCACTGTCTAGGGCTGATGAGAACTTCAGTCCAGGAATCTATGGAAATGAGGCTTCAGTATGGTTTCTCAGCCTAGGAATATTTAATCAATCACTATAATTATATCACACTTCTTCTCAGGAGTGGGACTCAAGATAGTGTACAGAATAAAAAAGATACAAGTAAAACCACATACAGGCATACCTCAGTTAACAAAGCCTGTAACAAAGAAACTCCTTTTTACAAAGTCTTTTTCTGCAGGTTCCCTTTTCCTCCTTTGTCCTCTGATAGCTGGAAGTATTATTATTACCAGCATTGGCATTGAAGGGTGGTAAAGGAGGGCTGGAAAAACACATATTTTCAATGTCAGAGTGCAGCAGAATGTCTGTAGTAAACAATGTAAAACAACAACAGCAACAACAACCTGGACACCATGCGGTATGAGGAGCTGCTTAGGGAGCTGGGTATGTTTACCCTGGAGAAGAGAAGGTTAAGAGATGACTTGATAGCCATGTTTAAATACTTGAAAGGATGACATATTGAAGAGAGAGCAAGCTTGTTTTCTGCTGCTCCAGAGACTTGGGGATTATCAGATGCGCTAAATACAGTGTTATCATGACACCAGGAGATCGCTAAAGGGCTTCCTTTTCAGATGACATTGTTTCTCTCTCATAATGCATCCGTTCTGCTGCTGTTCTGCTGGCACTGCTTTTTATTGATGGGACAAGCCGTCAATGGATCCCCTGTTCCATTGGTGCCATGGATTTGACAGCGTCTGAAAAGGCGCCCCGTTTCACTGCTGAGATCCCTGTGTCAATGAGAGGTCCCTGCCAGAATACTTCCTGGTGAGATCGGAATAGCAAGGTAAGTGACACACTTTATGACCCTCCCCAGGTCACTTGTTAATTTTAAAGTGTGTTTTTGTGCTAGGTGTAACTTTTTTCAGCTTATTTTTCTTTTTGAATTTCCCGCATTCTTCTCTTCTTGTGAGAACAGACAAGATTTCATTCCAGGAAGTGAAAGGAGCTCCGTTAGAGCTCCATTCATTCCTGGGCTGCCCTACCGAGGCTGGGAAAGGTAGGTGTGAAAAGTTTCATTGTTCTGCCAGGACAGGGAGGAAAGAGGGTGGGAGAGGAGATTGTGGGACAGGGACAGTTTTTTCATTCCTTTCTGATAATCTCCTAGGACATGGAACAATAGATTCAAACTACAGGAAAATAGATTCCACCTAAATATGAGGAAGAACTTCCTGACAGTAAAAACTGTTCGGCACTGGGATACACTACTTCGGAGTGTGGTGGAGTCGCCTTCTTTTGAACTTTTCAAACAGAGGCTGGATGGCCATCTGTTGGGAGTGCTATACTTGTGTATTCCTGCAAGGAAGGGGGTTGGACTGCATGGCCCTTGTGGTCTCTTCCAACTCTATGACTCTATGAGGTTTACCACATGGGGTTTTGTTGCACTATCCATTAGTCATGATTACGTATGATTGCACGAATGAGTTCTTCCCAATCACATGACACAACCTCCCTTTTGTTACTGGTTCAGCTGTGGGGTGTCTTTGAAGTGCTCCTTTTCATTCACAGCAAATCCCCATGAATGAAATCAGTAGAGCTGTGAAACCACCATAATTTCTTTTGCAGTAATATTATTGTGCCATCGGAGAAGAACACGTGACAGAGTGGGTGTGTATTGGGCTGTCCTCTAGTTTTCACCAGTGTTTACCTATACTTCTTCATCCCATTTGAGTTCCAGCTCATCAGAAGAGCTCACCAGTGCTCCTTGGCTACCCCCCCCCTTTCCCAGAGTTTATTGGGATTCAAAACTCAGCCTCAGCTATTGCAGGGCAGACTTAAATGTATATTTTTATTTAAAACAAACACGGGGAGAGGGTTGTGTACGGGGTTTTTTTCAGGAGCAGGGCGTGGGTGAGATTTGATATGTGGGGAAGGGGTGGCGGCAAGTCTGCCAGGTGCCATTTCAGGGATGAGTATTTTTATGTAATGCTCATAGCCCATAGAGGTAATAAGCAAAGAAATCTATATCTAGAGCTCTTCATGGCCAGAAGTGGGAGAGCAAAGCTTTGGATTTTTAGGGGGAGAATGTCTTAAAACTTTTTTTCTTTTTGCTATGCTTTAAATTTAGGTTTGTTTGTTTGTTTACAAACATAAATAAATCAGGAAAGTAGCTGGTAAAAGACTTCTGCCCCCCCCTCTCCTTTCCCATACGGCTTTACTCAAAAGTAAGTCCCCTTGAGCCTGGTGGAGTTTACTCTTGCGTAAGCATGGCTAGGTGCACTCCGTGCTTTTCCCACAGGTTGGGTTAAGCTGGGTTTTGTCCTCTTGAAGTTAAAAAGAAAAAAATTGCAAGTATTTGTAAATCAATCAATGAATAACCCCCCTCCTGCCTCAACATTTTGTCTGTGGGTTTGCACCTCAAGTCCTACTGAGTTCAGTAGAGGTTTACTCCTGAGGAAGGGAGATAAACTCCTCTCTTTTCTGCCATGGGGGGAGGCCCTGATCCTCTTCAGAAATGGAGAACCTGCAGCCTGCTCGGTGCAAAGTGGAGAATGGTTTTACAGGGAGACTTACTTTTCAAGTAAAAAAACACACACACACACACGTGGCAGCATGTGGCATGTAATCTACTGTTTCATGTGAATTTAAGCAATGTTAGGAACCACCATTTCATAGCAGGTTCAGTGTTTAGGGTACATTGTGCACGGGTTTTTAAATGGGGGCCCAATTTTGGATAATGACAATAGGCAGATGTGAGGTAGCTCTGTGACATCCCTGAATAAGTGTGCACTAAAAAGATTGCAAGACCATGAAATTGTGCTGATTTTTTTTTTTATTTTAAAAAAGGGTGCATGTGCCTTATTGAAAACGGAAATGATGATTCATTGAGGGAGGAAGAGTGGAAGGAGGAGTGATACACATGGGGGTGGAGGGGAAAGCGTTAATGTGGTGCCCTTGTAGCAGTATCAGATGTTACCCAATGATTTTTAAAAATGAGATTTGATAATGTTTGTTTGCATCAAGGAATCTATTCATTTCTTTAAGAAATGGCATGAACACTTATTGGAAGCATGGTGTGGTAAACCTCTATGATTCTATGAACCCTTCAGCCTGGAAACAACAGGATTCTGTTCTAGCAGATTCTACTGTAGCCATGTGTACCTGCCTACAATAGGCAAGGTAAATAGCAGCTGCCTCCGGAACTGCTTACTGAACATCTGTGAGCAGCAAAACTGAGAGGGAGACCAGAGATGTCTGCCTCACCAGTAACCCACAGCATGTTTTTAAAAAAACACGGAGATCAATACGAAATGAAAATTGTAAGAAAGGTGAAAGCTAGTGGAGGGAAAATATCCTGGATACATTTTGGAAGACTTAAGTGGTCTTTAGGAGACTCAAAATGGTTTTGTTCACTTGCGCAAGGCTTATCTGACATGGTTTTTCATTTCACATGTGCAAACTGTCAGTTTTGTATAAAAAGTTTGCTCAAAATGGTTAAACTGCTCTATTTTTCTGTGCTGTAGAAACCTATATCTATTATTTTCATTTTTTTTTTCCTGCCTCCAGTACAAAATTTTCTGTCAAAGAAGTAATGCCCAGGAACACATCTACTTCATTAATTGAGCTATACCAGTATAGCTAAAAACATAAAAAAGGTTAAGATTAAAATAATATTAAACACTCTGTAGCAGTGGTTCTTAACCTTTTCTTTACCAGGGACCACCTTTAAATATCTTTTGTGGCTGTGGACCCCCAAAACTTAACTCAAGATTTAAAAGCGTCAGTGTCATCATAATCATCCCTGAACACGGAACCATTAACAATTACACCATCCATTAAACCTTCTCTCAGAGGCACCAAAGAGAAAGAGAAGACTTTCTCCTGCTTCTTCCCACAAGTTTGTGGCTAGAGCAGATTGAATGGCAATGCACAAGCCAAGCCAGCCAGCCAGCCTTTGCCTTGGCTCCTGTCACATGGCTGCAGGGAGGGGAAGGTCTGAGCAGCTCAGCGAAAGTAGAACTGCCAGCCAGCCAGCCAGCCAGCCTTTGCCCTTCTCTCTCTCTCTCTCCCTCTCTCCCTCTCCCCTCCTTTCCAAGGGAGCTTAAGAAGGACTAAAAGAAGGACTAAGACAATACAACAGGGTATATGTGTGTGTCAACCTTTTCTTCAAAACTCTATTCAGACAGTGACACCACCAACAAAAAACCGGCACGTCTCCAGCCTTAGGCTGAAGCGACTACACTTCCCTCATGACTCCCCCTTCCCCACCATCACCACGTCAACTGCTCCTACACCCCCGAACAAAAGTTCCTAAATTGTGTCACTTCCCCCTCCACACTGAGGAGATTTTCCGATGGGTTAAATATGGCGTTATGATGACGCCAGTAGATCACAAAAGGGCTTCCCTTTCAGACAACGTTGTTCCCATGTCGTCATGCTCCCGTTTGGCTGTTGTTACATCAGCACTTCTTTTTATTCATGGGCTAGGCCAAGAATGGATCCTCCGTTCTGTTTCTGTAACAAAATTTCCTGCAAGTGAAAAGGTGCCCTGTTATGCTGGTGCATCAGTGGGAGGTCCATGCCAGAACACTTCCAGGTGCGATCAGGACAACGAGGCAAGTGACACACTTTTTTGTACTGTCCCTGGGTTACTTGTTATGTTTTAACAAGTGTTCTGCTTTCTGACACTTCTTCCCTTTTATTTTGCTTTTAAAATCTGAATTCCCCACGCTCTCGTCCTCTTGTGAGAATGGCCGGGATTTCAAACCAGGAAGCGAACAGAGCTCCATTCAAGCTCCATTCACTCCTGGGCAGCAACGAAGATGCTACCAAGGTAGGTCTGAAACTTTAGTTGATTGTGGTGTGATGGGGATGGGAGAGGGGTGGGAAAGGAGATTGCAGGACGGGAACATTTTTCTTGTTCCTGTCTGAAAATCTCCTGAAAGTGGGAGATAAGATACAGACGTTTCTCCACCACCACCACATCCTCACATGTGGGGTCAGACTTACTACACTTTTGTGGTGTGCCCACCTCCTGAAGTGTTTCTGCATTGAATGATTAGCATAGGAGAGAGATTGGAAAAGCACTGCTTTATAGATTTAAACCATATAAAACATTACTTTAAAAGCATAGAAGCACTAAAACAGAAAATACTTTATATAAAGCAATCAGTTCCTAAATGCTCGCTGAAATAGAAAAAGGTGGCCCACTCAGCTTGGGGGAGGAGAAGAAAGGAGGCTGTTGAAAAGGCCCTAAAGCCCGTCTCTGCTTGCCTCAAGCCAGGAGGAGTTTTCCAAGTTGCTCCGGCTTTGCACTGCTTCCTAGTAACAGCGGCAATCTAGTCACAGCGGCAATCTAGTCACAGCGGCGATCCCATCACAGCTACAACAACCCAATCTAGAGCGATTGCTTGAGGTCATTTTTCATGAAATCATAGACGAATGGGACCACAAGGGCTTAATTAGTCCTTGCCAATCAGAAAGACACAAAACTAAAAGACTTCTGATAGATGGCCATCAAAGCTCTGTTTAAAAATCTCC
The DNA here is from genome assembly GCA_030847615.1 of Gambelia wislizenii. Lineage (NCBI taxonomy): Eukaryota > Metazoa > Chordata > Lepidosauria > Squamata > Crotaphytidae > Gambelia > Gambelia wislizenii. Next base: position 85,476,601 of record JAUMIR010000003.1, read on the forward strand.
AAAGAATGCATGCTTCTGAAAAGGGTCAAAAGAATGGATGATCAATAAGCAGACCATCTAAAGCAGGGGATGCCTGTACACCCCACCTGTGAACCTGTTTTTTCAGAAAGCATGTAACTCCATCTAGCACAGGATGAATCCCTGTTCCATGATCTGCCTTGGGACTAACCAAAAGAATTTCTGCCTTGTTTGGATAAAGCTTCAGTTTGTTCACCCTCATCCAATCTATTACTGTGAATGGGCACCAGTTAAAAACTGAAACAGCTTCCTTGGGTTGAGCTGAAAAGGAGTAGAATTGGGTATTATCAGCTTGGGTGTTATCAGAAGTTCTTGATGCCACATATGAGTGGTGGCCAGGACCAAAGTGAAAAGAGTGGACCGAAAATACCAGGCTATTTTAGCTTAAAACTATAGGTAATTAACAGAATTAAAATTGGAAGTGCAGTTGGCCCTCCACATTTGAAGAAATTAGGGACACAGAACCCCCATGAAAGTGGGGAAAATGTAAATATCATAAGCACCCCAAATATGCATGCCACAGACTCCTGCCAACAACACCAACCTGTCACTCCCTTGCCAACCTTGCCATCATGATGTCTCAGCCAGATTTTAAAACCCTTCCCAGCCCATGACCCTCCCTGCCTCACTAGTCTTTTTTCACCACAGTTGAAGTATTAGTCAACTGCCAGTCCAGCTCACTCCTGTTTAGGGAACAGGGAGGTGCCACTTTGCCCTCCATCTCAAGAAACAAAATGTTTGGGTCTGGACCCAGGAGGAAGGGACTTTTTCACTCCTCATAAATAAAAGGAATAGTGTCAACTAGGCGGGGTATGCTGTGCCCTGAGGCAATGGTTAAAACCCACAGTGAGTGCCTACACTGACACACCACAAACATTAAAAATAACTCTTTCCCAATGTTCCAATCAGGGCTCGCTAGCTATGTCCGAAATCTGCCATTTAATTTCTTTTTTTAAAAAATATTTTTATTAAAGTTACATGTACATATTCATTAAAGACTAGGGGTACATAAGTATATAAATATAGGGGGTAGTCCCTTCTCTCCCCCCCCCCTTTCTTAACCCCTAATCTTAACTAGCCACTATAGTTTGAGTTAAAAATACAAAAATTAAAATTAAAAACAGCGACTTCCTTCGTATTACATATCTCTAAGAGTTTATTTCTTTCTCCTTTCTCTCGTCCTTCTTAATACTCAATTCTTATCCTTTTTTCCCCTAATTATATCTAAACTGTATTTTATCACTGACTCCTTATTCCCACCCTAGTTCTTGTAGTATCTTGCACCTCCTCTTTTATCTCTCTCCTTTTTAAACATTTTATTATTTAAATTCTTTTCTCCCAAGACCTTGCTCTGTAAACTTATACCAGTTGTTCGTGTTTAATTCTCATATTAAAGATCTATATCCACTGATATGTTCCATCTTTTTCTGCAGTAGTTAAGCACTGGTAACCATTCTGCTTCTAATTTCTCCACTGGTTTATGATTAAGTATAGCAGTTAGCTTATCGTTGTCTCTCATTTCATTTATCTTATTAAACCAGTCTTCTATTCTTGGTTCCTCTGTACTTTTCCATTTAGCAGCTATAAGTAAACGTGCTGCTGTACAGAGGTATAAGAGGATTCTCCCATATTGCTTTCTGACTTCTTTTGTTAGCATTGTTGTAATATTTAACAGATACAATTTCGGGTTAAAGTTGAATTCTATATCGAACGTTTTTTGGATATTATTGTGGATCTTAACCCAAAATTTATGTATCATCGAACAAGACCACCACATATGTATTAATGTTCCAGTTGATTTTCCACATTTCCAACAGTTCTTATCTTTCGTTCCAAACATTTTGTTCAGCCTTGATGGAGTTAGATACTACCTGTTGCAAATTTTAAAGTGGTTTTCTTTTAAGGTTTGGCATGCTGTGAACTTTTTGGTTTTGTTCCAAGCATCCTGCCATTACTCTATTCCTCTGTTAGAATAGAGGACTGCCATTTAATTTCTTACAGTGCCCTGGAATGGCATTGCATCTGATAATACCCAGCTTCCCAGCATTTATCAGATGCTACCTGCTACTGCTGCCACCAGATAAGCCCAGCAAGGCCCAATAACAGGAGAGGCACCTGCCAGAGGGCACTTGGGCAAGCCCCCCCTTCAGATTAGAAGCTGGCTCTGTTAAATATCAACTCCTCCTGAGCAGAAAAAACATGGTTATATTTGGTGTAAGAAGCCATTGGTCAAGTGTGGACTGGTTATATTTAAAGGAACTCTGACTAGAATAACACACATAGGTGTCAAACTAGTGCCTCAGTGCTACCTAAGTAACCAGATTCCCTGGACTGAGGACTTTTTCAGACAGGACAAATATAGTGTCCCCATCTCACCAGGTATTTCCCACCCCACTCCTGTCTCTGTAGCAGTTTAAAATAAAAAAATTCAGACCTACCTTAATCCTGGCATAAAAACTGCTCCCCTCTCCTCTGGCACCCCAGGAGTGAATGCAGCTTTCACGGAGGTGAATTCACTTCCTTGAAAGGAAATCCTGGCCATTTTTGCAAGAGGATGATCACATGGGAAGTTTAAAAAGAAAAAGAAAAATACATGTCAAAAAGAAAAACCAAGCACAGAAACACACTTTTAAGAAACCAGGTAACCCGGGGAGGGTACAAAAAAATGTGTCATTTACCTGGATATCCCGATCGCACCCAGAAGTGTTTGGCATGGACCTCCCAGTGATGCTGGCATCGCACCAGCATAATGGGGCACCTTTTCACTCACTCATAATTCCATTACGGAAACAGAAGAGGCGATCTATTGATGGCTTAGCCCATCAATAAAAAGTAACGCAGGCAGAACGGAGGGGGCACGAGAGCAGGATGAGACAGGGACAATGTTGTCTGAAAGGGAAGCCCTTTCGCGATCTCCTGGCATCCCTTTCCCAGGGTATTAAGGTCATCTGATAATCACCTCAGTCTGTGAGGCATTGTTACCCTCAAAGCCAGACCTACCATTAGACTGAGTAGTGGTGCAGCTATCTGAGGAAGTAGATTTTGGATGTTATGAAAACGCAGCATATGGTTAGTTATTTAATTAGATACAACTGCATTTCTACTTCCAGTAAAGGGAAAAAATCATGTGTGAGCTTTTCTGCCTCAGGTGCCAAAATATCCTGGCTGGCGTAGAATATTGATTTTGTGAGTGGAAGAGGCCATTTGCTGCTCTGCCTTGGGCAGCTAAATGTCTTGGGATGGTCCCAGGTTCTCCCATGGGTTCATTCTGATTATATGACAATCAGTTGCATACCTGATATACTTCCCTTTCTTCTGGTGCCTCCAGTTCTTTGGATGAAAGATGGGGCACAAAATGTAGGTGTAAAATACATCTTGGATGTTATCTATAGCTGTGAACTTCAAGGCTATCAAAGCTAGATATTGAGAGCAGTCGAATAAATAAAATTATTCTGTGAACATTCACATAAAAAGCATCAGGGTGTTGTTGTTTTTTTAAGGCAAAGCTTATTTTAGCCACACAAAGGCAACAAAGAGAATAACCCTGGGAATCGTTCTGCTGTGCTCCTCCATTGTGCTTTCCTGCATGTCCCTGCTTCTCATCTGTTAACTGGAGAGGAACACCAAACAAAAGTTCCTTTGTCATGAAAATCAGCCATGAAGTTCTGCCAACTGTCAGTCACTGAAACAATTGGATTTCCAACCAGATGTGCCACTTGCCAAACCAAAAAAAGGAAGAGAGGGGGAGGGAAGAAGAGAAAGCAGAAGAATACTGTTGCCCATAAATTCCTATCTCAGCTGCAAAAACAACCTGTTTTAGGCTGTAATCCTGGACCCAAGTACCAAAGAGTAAGCCCCAATGAACAATATGAAACTGACCATTGAGTAGCCATTGCACTGGCAGACACGTGAGTAGATATGTATAGGAGTCTACTATTAGGCTGCAGTCTCCTCACACTTACTTCGGAGTTAGAAGGGACCTCTGCTTATATATACTTATACCGCTACATAGTCATAGGATTGCATATTTGTCTGCTCAGAGGAAAAGACTGTGAACATTATTAACCTTTTACTCAGTTAATTTAGACCAATTTACACACATATTGCAAAAAGGCACTCAGAGTGGAAAATAAGACAGTACATACTAAAACCAAAAGCTTTATTTAATTTTATGTTAACATAAAAGTCAATCAGTTAAAAACATAATTACACCACCATGTAATACAACATGTAACAATGAAAGATAGAGCCAACACTAAAGCGGTTTAAATCCATTTCAGCATCAGACCAGCTTGCATGCCATAGGCTAAAAAGTTTGCCCACAGGGAGCCAACCTAGCCTCCTTCAGCAGGAAACTTCAAATTCTGGAGGTGGCTACTGAGAAGGCTATCATATTTTAATTTGAAATGAACTGGCTGCTGTTTGGTGCAGAACTGTTTCTTTTTCCACCAGAACCTGTTTGAGTGTGTGCGTGCCTTCCAGTCACCTGTAGACTTCTGACATGCCCTCATCTCTTTATTTTTTAGGTGTCTGCCTTAGCTCTTCTCCTTTTTATATCATAGGCTTATGCTGCTCCTTCTTACTCTTTCTCCTGCCCCATTTAATAGATTTAACCAAATAACTAACTACCAGTCCTCCATTGTATACTCAAACCATTTTACATATAACAATCTGAGTACCTCAGTCTTGGTCTGATTGTCTCACTCCTCACCTGGGTTTGCTGCTGCAGGACATGTGGTTAAAGACGGTCTTAGTGTGGACCTAGCATTGGCATGGATATTTACTAGGCGTGAATAGATAAGGGTAAGGGACAGGAGTTGTGAGAACAGGATGTCAGCTGACTCAAGGAACAGCACTAAAAAAACAGGAATATAATATCAGGAACTGAAACCTTAGAATAGGGTGGGCAACATGTGGCACTCCAGATATTGTGAGTCTGTAACTCCAACAGTATAGCGACTTGTTACCCAAATTCCTGGGGGTTTGTGGGAACCCCACTTGCATCAGATATTAATATGGGTAATTTTAATTAGCTCAATATAGAAGCAAGAGGCTGGGTAACTGCAGGATCTTTTGACGTATGTATACTGGTACTAACTGACTAGACTCACAGCCAGGAAATAAATTAAAAATATTTTTAATTGAAAAATAATCTTGGAAGCGTTCACACCAATACTCAGGCCTCAAGCAATCAGACTAGGCTAGTGAAGAATCTGAGGAAGTATTGGGATAGAGGAATAGAGTTCAGGATGATGGGCTATACTATACCTGTCCAGAGAGCAGACTTTCATGCAGAGAAGAAGTAGGGCTATGCGCACTGGGTGACACAGCCAACCAACAGAGTGACGGCCTCTGGGAAACTGAGCACACTTTGGCTGTGTTTTGGGATGATATTTACATTCAAAAAGGATATTGACAAATTGGAGCATGTCCAGAGAAGGGCAACTAAAATGGTGAAAGGTCTGGAAACCATACCTTATGAGGAGAGACTTAGGGAGCTGGGTATGTTTAGCCTGGAAAAAAGACGGTTAAGAGGCGATGTGATAGCCCTGTGGCAGGGGGTTGGACTGGATGGCCCTCGTGATCTCCTCCAACTCTACAGTTCTATGATTATATGATTCTATGATCCTGTTAGTTATGATGTTGCAACTTAGGAGATTTTCAGACAGGGAAATTATTCCCCAGCGAGATCGGGACAGAATTGTTTCTGTCCCAGAAGCAGCGCTGCATTTCGCACGCCCACTTCCCTCTCCCAATCTCCCGTCGTCCTGACACTGTCCTTGTTCTAGTTCTTTTTATTAACGACAAACTCTTGTTAATAAAATATACCAGCAGGGAACTAGAACAAGAACAGCATCAGGGCGATGGGAGATCGGGAGAGGGAAGTGGGTGTGTGAAACGCGGCACTGCTTCTGGGACAGAAACAATTCTGTCCCGATCTCCCCGGGGAATAATTTCCCCGTCTGAAAATCTCCTTAGACTCACAACCGTGTAACTTAGACTTACAACCACATAACTGTTTTTTTGTTCACATTTACAATTGGGGTGCCATTGCCATAATCATAAATACTCCCAAAACTGACCTTAAAAGCCAGTCAGCCATCCTGAGGGACAAAGTTTTTCTGCACTGGTAAGCAGGGTGCTGCAGGATGATGTGACCAGCCCCCTCTCACTAGTGACTCCTTGGTGGGACAGGACTAATCACGTCATCCTGCAGCACTCTGCTTGCCAGCACAGCAGAACTCTATCACTCAGGATTCCTGACTGGCTTTTAAGATGGTTTGGGGAGGTGGATCAGGAGATGGAGTGTAGCTACAATATTGTAGCTATGCCTCTGACACAGGACCTCAGCAGTATCTTGACTGTTTATCTGAACACTATTTCATAGTTCTACTTAACAGCACAGTCCACATTCTTTTAAAAGGATGTTTTTCTAGATTTTTTTTTGGGGGGGGAAGGAAAGAAGATCTGACCAGAAAGCCTCTGGCATTATGTTAAAACACCTGCGATGGAGACCTTGTACCATTTTACGATGGGTTGGGAACTGTCCCAGTTTCAAGATCTGAGAGACAAGGGGGAACCCTCTAGTATAATTTATAAGTGTATCTATAACCCAAAGCAGTACATTATTAGAAATATTCTGCTAAATGTGCCTTTCCCCCTTAAAGTGGTTCTCTTAGTGGGTACTAATGGTCTTTTGTGCTTCATAAGAGAGGCATTGATTTTTCCCTCAGGTGGAAAATGTAATGGTGCCTCGTGTCTCTTGCTGTTTTCTCTGTTGAGCAGAGGGTAAAGGGGGAGATGGCGTACATGCTGAAAATACAACCACATCTCTCTCCAAAGGGACCTGTGACTCTAATTAACAGCAGCCATTTTTTTCCAAATGTGTTTCAATTAAAATTGTTCATAGAAGCACAGGCAGTAGGAAATTGTCCCTCACACATGGAACAAGCTGTTGTCATTTGGAAAACAAAGTGATACTGAGGAGGCTTGGTTAAAACCTTTTTGCTGTTGTACTTCAGAAAATAAGCTTGAATGCTTCTAAAATGTTTTTAGGAAACTCTACATGAATTCCTTGCTTTTTATTTATGTTTTCAAAGAAGGTGATCTATTTCAGATACAACATTTTAAAAAAAAGACCTTGGGGGAACAAAAAAGGGAGAATGAAAACAGAAACTCATTAAAATTGTACATCAATAAAATATCTCTCTCTCTCTCTCTCTCTGGCTTTTCGTCGCAAATGAAGATTCAGGAAGGACTCAGCCTGCGCTTTCTGCAAGCGCGCTGATGACTAAAAAGGCCAATCTGAGATAAACATGTCCGGTTGCAGAAAGCACAGCAGAAGGTCTCTTTGGGTGATGTTTCCAGGTTGTGATTCTTTCTGGGTTGTCGTTTCTCTTCAAGACTTGTTCAGCGTGAGTTCTCAAATAAGGCTGTTTAACTCATAATACTTATGAGTCTACAGTTTAACTCATGAGTCTACAGTTATTCTGAAAAATTAGGGTTTTTAATAATAAAATGACTATACAAATTAAGCTTGAAAAAGAAATGATCTGACTAGATAAAAATGATAAACCAGTAAATGTAAATTATGCAATGGATCCAGATTAGGCATTCTGCAAATGGAAGTGCATCATCTATTAATGGAAGGCATCAGGATCCAGTGGATGCTCCCAGCATCATCTCTCGTGCTGCTCCAGAGGAGGACAGCAACTTTCTAGAAGGCAATGAAAAAATATCAACTTCCTCTTCCCTTCCACCATTACATGAACAAATCTGTTAACCAACCTCCATCTATCCCAATTTGGCAGTGATAGTCCTGATTAATCCCACTTTTTCAGTTGCATTTAAAATGTCCCAGTTTGTCTTTTCTCCTCCCACTTTTATCCTTTGTCCTTGGTTTACTTCAATTGCTGCAAAATGAGATCAAAGTATAAAAGTAGTTTGCACTAAATTAACTCAGCAAGGGAGAAGGGAGAGGAGGGAGAGGAATCTTGCCCTTCCCTGTAGACTCAGGCAGAAGCAAACTGATGCAGCATCTCCTATTTTGTCTATTCTTCCTCATTAATAATTGTTGCCATCTTGACCACACTGAGTTTGCTTAGTCACATGTGTCTTGGTTTTCATCTACAAAATGTCAGAACCAGTGTGGCGTAGTTGGACTATGGAGATTATCAGACACAGCTAATGTGGCACCAAAATGACACCAGTGAAATGCAAAAGGACGCCAATATAACATGATGCCGTCCTTTTGTGTTCCACTGTTGTTATTCTGGCATTTCTTTTTATTGATGGGCTGGAGCTGTCAATGGATCATCCATCCCATTTTGGTGCCAGCATTGCTAGTGTCTGAAACCTCACACCGTTTTTGACTCATGAATACAGCATCAATGGACGGCCCCGCCAGAACACTTCGCAAGAACCAGGAGGCTACCCTCTTTTTTGTACTCTTCCCAGGTGGCTTGTTATTTTTTTAGTGTGAGTATGTGCTTTTGTTAACTTTTTTGTGTATATTTTTCTTTTTCTTTTTGAATTTCCCGCACTCATGTCTTCTCTTCTCATGAGAATGGGAGGGATTTCAGTCCAGGAAGTGAACGGAGTTCCGTTAGAGCTCCGTTCATTCCTTGGCTGTCTTTGGACAGAAGATATGGTAAGTCTAATGGGGACAGTTATTGTGCCCGGGACAGGGACGGGTCTGGAGATTGTGAGATTGATAATCTCCACAGCCTCTGGAGACCAGGATTTGAATCTCTGTTTGGATATGAAAACCCATTTTGTGACCTTGGACAAGTCACATTCTTTCAGAGGAAGGCAAAGGCAATCTCCCTCCGAAATCATCTTGCCAAGAAAACCCCCTGATAGGTTCGCCTTAAAGTTGCCATAACTTGGAAACTACTTGAAGGCACACAACAACAACAATAACAATGTTTTAAGTAATACTCTGGATGGAACACACTGGCTTGACAGTGTTAAACTTGTGTTAACCCCAAATCTTACAGGGTTATGAGTCCAAAAAGACCTAAGTAGAAATACCATTATAATTGTTTAGTGGGTACATGTGAATTATTAATAGTTGCATTATATAAGTAAGGAAATAATTGTTTACAGGAGTAGCTTCATGATGAATCTTCATGGCTAGAAGACAGGAAGAAGAGTCCCAAAGAGGAAAGGGTGGCTTAGCAGAAGGGACTATAATTCCTGGCTGCAAAACAAAACCTGTAAATAGCAATGTTCTCTGCTCTGTTCTGCAGTTTAGCCCTTTCTGCATGATAAAATTTCACTGCAACTTATATTCTGCTCTTAGTCATTCACTTATGGGATCTGGATGTCTTACATCAAGATAATTAATGCTAAAAAGCCATTCTTTGCCCAGCTAGTTCTGTTATTGTTTAAGTATGTTCCATGATGATTGTGGTTGGAGTAGCATGAATGTCATAAAGGTCTTACTGATAGTATTGCATATGATGCAGAAGAAACAAGAATGCATTGGATGCCCATGCAAACTAAAGAGAACATGCTCAATGTATGTGATGTCGCCAGTATGTTGGAGAAGGACATGTCTTTGCTTCAGCTGTGGAAATTATACCACAAACCTTGTCGATGTTGAACCAAGTTTAACTAAAATTGTCTGGAATTCACTATAGTTACCAATGTGTAACCTAGAGTTATACGTTCATGACTGCTTCATATTCATGATTCCTACATATTCACTGCTTTAGGGAATATGTAGGGACTGTGAAAGTCTCCCAATTCTCACTTACGAGGCAGCAGCCACTGTGATTGATGTTCTGTCCCCCCCCCTTGATCAGGAAGCAGTTGACTGATGTTCCCACCCACCCCCTCATGTGAGTGATCTCCAGTGTAAGGGGGGATTGCAACAGAGACCATGCTGCTGCCTGTTGCAATGGAGATCATTCATGGGACCTGGTAGAAATGTCATTCAGCTGTTTCCCAATCAGCAGGGGAGCAGGATTCCCACTATCTATCATCTTTTTGTTTTGTTTTGAAACCTCATTCCTGCACAACTGCACATTGCTTCACTTTCCTTTTTTTTATTTTAAAAGTAGCCTGTAATGGCAGCCCATTTCTCCCAAGGTTGCAGCCTTATTGTCATGTGCTTGCACTAAATAACCACAAATTATAAAACCTTGATGACCTTGAAATGCCTCCAACTTCTGCAGTTACAATACTGTGAATTAGTGTGTAGTAGGTGGTTGCATTAATAAATACTGTGCGTACTGGATTTCATTACTGTGTGCAATCTGAGCAAAATTAGCATATGCAAAAAAAATCTGTTCAGTGGTACCTCAGAAGCAAAAGCAGTTCAAGGGTAAACTCGACCCAGTTCTAACACTGTTTAGATTTAGGCTGGCTTTGGCAAATCTTAAAAGAGCTGGATACCATAGAAGTACATTTGCATGAACATTCTCAACACGATCTACAGGTTAGCATCACTTTTGTCACATGAAAATGGAATGCATGCCTCTCAACCTTCAGGCCAACATGATGTGCCTGCCTTTCATCTTGGGAGTATGCCAACCTTTGGAGATTATCAAATGACCCTGGCAGGGGGTTGGACTGGATGGTCCTTGCAGTCTCTTCCAACTCTATGATTCTATGATTTTATGACCCAAATGTCCCATGACAGGGACACCAGGGTGCCGTTTACATGATGAAAATGTTCCAGGAAGAAATCGTGTCAATCCCCAGCTGTTTACATGTACATGGTGTCGGACATGTGTTTTTTGGAAGGGGGACCACCATTTGTCTCTCGATCTGCGGAACGTTCAATCCCGCGGGTTGTGCTGGTTTTTAAAAAAGTCCCTGGAGGATTCGAAAAATCGGAAATTTAAACAGCCCATGACAAGATATCATGGACACAGGAGATGACCGGAAATTGCCCTGACCATGGGCGGGCTCTGCCCAGTAAGTGGGAGGTCTACCTGCCCCTTTTCTGACCTGCCCAAAATTGAAAATATTTCCCCATTGTTCTCCTGGCTGTTTACCTGTGCAGTTTCAGTGATGGATGCCAAAACCGCACCTCGCCCCAGGAAAGGCCGCTGTGGGATCTCCTGGTCCTACAATGAGACCATAGACCTTTTGGCGATATGGGGTGAGGAAAAGGTGCAGGAGAAGCTGAGGGGGTCCCATAGAAATATTGACCTTTTTGAAAAAATTGCTGCCGAAATGAAAACCAAAGGGCATGATCGCACCACTGAGGAGTGCAGGAGGAAGACAAAACTGATGCGTAAAAATTACCACCAGGTGAACGACCACAACTCTAAAAGTGGCAACAATGCGGCCACCATGCCCTTTTATAAAGAACTCCATGCAATTCTGAGCGGCGATGCCAACTACCACCCGAAGCGGCTGGGGAGCACAACCGACATTGTACGTGTTCCGCGTGGGCCAGTGATTCCCCATCACGCTCCCCTTCCCGATGAAGATGTGGGATTCCCTCCCTCATCCCAGGAGATGCTGCAGGGATACTCTGAGGAATTGTTCTCACATCCCCTAGGTAAGGTTTCTGGTTTTTTTATTTTTTAAAATGTGTTCGTATTATTTGAAAACTCAATTAAGCACGTACTCGGATTTCAAAATCTAGCCAATTAAGATCTGTGCTTGGTTTTTAAAAGTGCTCATGGCAATTCCATGCATGATATGTATTTTACTTGTGCAGGCTGTTACATTAATAATTTATATGGTTTAATTTCAGTCGCCAAAATAAAAGGCATTAATGTGAAAATTCGGATGTTTAAAAAACCGTTTTCACAACTTCACAACCGCATCTGTAACTTTGCATTATTTAGTGAAGTCATGATCCATAGCTCCATGTCTTTAGTGCCTCTTCTGCTTGTTAGAAAGGACAATTTCGCCATATTTGCCTACATGACCTCAGAAGGTGCTGCTATGATCCGTGAGTTCTCCTTTCTTTTGCAATTAAGGCTGTAAAAGCCAAATGGCGTGATTCTGTGTATGTGCCCTAGGCATGTAAACTAGTGCATGCATCATGGCTCGTTTGCTATGGCGTCTCCTGCCGCAGCCATAAACAAAGAAGACTCTTCTTTGTTTACCTCTGCCACCAGCTGCGCTGTATTTTACCTGAAGAAATAATCACTGTGATTCTTTGTCTTTTGTTACCCAACACTCCTATTTTTCATCATTTTTCTTTGTCCATCAGATGTTTCAGGTACCCAGGGATCTGATGAATCTGGAGTTACTGTTATCTTAACTGGGGAGCCCACGGAAACCTTGGTAGTTAATGAGACTGAGGAAAATTCCACGGTTGTGGTAACTGAGATTGATACTGTGTGGGCAACTACCCCAGCATGTAATGGTGTGTATCACTTCTTTCATATATAAGATATGTTCTGTGACATAGAAAATATTGTGGCACACTTGGAATATCATTAATTTTTTCATCTTTTCTCAGTTGCAGATTTGAGTAACCCTGCAGCCACTTTATCCCCCGCTGAAAGGTTGGCGTTATTTCTCAGGAAGAAATGGTCTTCTGATGTGAATGATCTGATGGCGAACTCTAGATCAATAGCTGAATTGTTTGTTTATAAGATGGAAAAAATATCTGAAAAGCAGACCTTGTCTTTGCAAGGGTACCTAGAGAAATTCTATGAGCATTCAGTTGAGGAATCTCAGCAAATGCTCAAAGAAATACAAAGGCAAAATGATCTATTTGGGGACCTTATAACTCACATTAAGTCTTTGGATAATTCTAAGAAACGTGTTGTGGTAAAGAGAGTGTGTAATCCCAAAAATGTAGGTGAAGAAAATAAAGAGAACTCCCAAGAAAACCAACAATGTACACCCACCAAAAGTTTGGGGGGGAGTGCTTCAACTTCATGTAGGCCTACGAGGGTAATTTAAAAAATAAGTGCCTCTATCATTATAGTTTGCTTTAATCAGTATTGGCTCCTTTCCCTTTAATAGGGGAAAATATGCAATATACAGTGTTGTCATTTTTCTATTGCTGCTAAGATACTTCTCTATTACAAATAATAAGCATGTAATTACACCAATGATGAATGTGTAGAAGTTTACAGTTATGAGAAGGACATGAGGATATTACTGAAAATAAACAGGCATTTCAATTCAAACCATAAACTGTTTATTTTTAAAAAGTAGTTTAAGATATAAATATTTACAAGTTATATTGTTTGTGAAAAAATGATATATTTACATATTTACAGGGTATAATAATAAAAACAATGATTCATATTTACAAGGAATACTTAAAACGATAACTAACAACCAAGAATAAATATTACTGACATACACATAAAAACTATATAAATGGGTACATTTGGCTGATAAATAATAACAATGACTTTGTAAACAAATAAAACAGATTTTTTTGGGTCACATACAGGGAATAAATACAGTCGTCCCTTCACATTTGCGGGGGTTAGGTTCCACAAACCCCCGCAAATGTGAAAAATCCGCAAATATTGATTGCCCTGCTCCTCCGCCAAAGCAACCACGGGGCCTCCGGAGGCCCCATAGTCACTTTCCCTGGACTCCCCACTCCCTCCCAAGGCCTTCATGGGGCCTCCGGAAACCTTCCCGAGGCCCCGTGGATGCCTCCACGGCCCTCCCCCCTCCTGCCCAGGGCCTTCATGGGGCCTACGGAGCGTCTCTGGAGGCCCCATGGAGGCCTCTGTGGCCCTCCCCCTCACACCCAGGGCCTTCACGGGGCAACGCAAGGCTCCGTGGAGGCCTCCGCGGCCCTCCCCCTCCCTCACAGGGCCTTCACAGGGCCTCGCAAGGCCCTGTGGAGGCCTCTTCGGCCCTCCCCCTCCCCCTAGGGCTTCACGGGGCTGCGCAAGGCTCTGTGGAGACCACTGCGACCCTCCCCCTCCCTCCCAGGGCCTTCACTGGGCCTCGCAAGGCCCCGTGGTGGCCTCTGCAGCCCTCCCCCCCAAGGCCTTACAAAAAGGGGCGGCTTACAAAAAATAAAATACAAATATAGATTAAAATCCCTAAACACCACCCACCCCCACCCTCCCCCATAAAAAGATATTAAACCAATATAAGTTAAAAACAACTAATCTAAAATAACATTAAAAAAATAATAAATAGCCAGCAGACTAAAAGAGGCCAGGAGCTCCTGAGGCCGGGATCTAATCAGGAAAGGCCTGCCGAAAGAGATCCGTGTTTAGTGCTCTTTTAAAGCTCTTCAGGCTCATCATCTGACGAATCTTGTTCGGCAGGCCATTCCATAATTTGGGGGCAATTACCGAAAAGGCCCTCTGGGAGGTTGCAGACAGCCTAGATTTTTGTGGCTGAAGCAAATTCCTCGCAGAGGACCAGAGTGCGCAGGGAGGGTTGTATGGGAGGAGGTGGTTCCGAAGATAAGTTGGACCCAAGCCATTTAGGGCTTTAAAGGTAATAAGATAGTGCCTAAGAGATGTTTCTCCAAATAACACTTGCCCCCTCAGAAATAGTGTCATACATGTCGCTCTCATGGTTTTCTCTTGATAGAGATGTACTTTTGACACTGCTGTAAAATGTCACTTGGATGAACATCATGGCTATAAAGTAATCGGATCATAGCTATGACAAGGTAGACCAAAACAGTTTGTGGTAATTGCTCTTTGCTCTAATTGTGACACTGGCACAATACTACATTACATAGGGTAACTTATTTTTACTCTTATTGAGTCCTAAGTAAGTAGGCAGAGGATTGGAGCTTTTCAAAAGATATGTTTCTTTTGTGCCACTTGTTCTTCAAGAAAAGTCCCCATTGACCAAGAACAGCTCCAACATCACTGTGTTCTGGAAAATATGAGATGGAAAATAATCTGTTACCTACATGACTAAAAATCAATAGGACTGACAGCTTTATATCCTTTTTTATTCACGTGTGGCGGTGACTACATCTTTCACCCCAGCATAATTTGCAGAAATAGAAAAACAAGCTGCTTCTTTCCCCACAGACCTTTTATAAAAGCAACTGGAACTTCCTCAGTTCAATTGCACATGAAATAATCATGACCCAGATACTTTTTTTCCACCTCTCTTCTGTAGGGAAACTATGTATGAGAGGGCAGCACATATAACCTGCCAGAGGTCGCCCAGAGGAAGTGATGCCCTACCATTAGGGTTGCCATAAGTCCCAGGGGTCGTTTACACGGGCAAATATTCCTCTAAATATACCGCTAAGATAGCTCACAGTTCCCATGGATCGCAGCACAGCATCGCCTCATTCAGAAGGGGGGAAGGTAAATATAGCGTGGCAAGGGATGTTGCTACTTTTGCCGGTATATTTGCAATGTAGCACATTATTGGCAGTGTAAACAACCATTCCGCTAAGGGCTACAGCAGAGCTTCACTGTGATTGGTTGATGCAGGGGTGATGATGCATGGGTGGGCTTAAAAGAGGGGGAGGGAGGGAGAGACAGTAGCGATTAGAGGAAACTTTAAAAAATCCTCTCTGCTATTTTGCAAGCCAGTTTGCAAACAAAAAGGATCCCCATCAATTTTCAGTCAGGGAGCATTCCTTTTCATCCTCTCTGCTGTTTTGCAAGTATGTAAAAACTCCATTCGTCAGCAGTGATCCTGTGCATGGGGGAGGGAGAGAAACCATTTCATGAAGGGCAGCAGCAGAGCTGCACTGCTACTTTGACAGTCTGTTTCTCTCTCTCTCTCTCTCTCTCTCTCTCTCTCTCTCTCTCTCTGGCTTTCCTCTATTTGGCAGAAAATGCTGTTAAGCAAGGAGGAAAACCTTCCGTTTGATTTGTGGCCAGGGAGCTGGGGGGGGGGGAAGAGTGACTGCCTCTAAGCTGTTAAGCACACGGACTTCCATTTGATTTGTGGCCAGGGAGTTTCGGGGGGAAGAGTGACTGCCTCTAAGCTGTTAAACACAGAGTTCAGGCTAGGGCAGACATTCTTATGGCATCCCTTTGTCTCCTCACAATGCTTGGCCATGCCCCCAGCACATTTGGCTGTGTGAAACTCAAAGCGGAAAAAATCAAAGAGCCACAAAATATAGCTGTGTAAACATATACCGTGTAAACTACCCACCACTGATGCGGGAAAGCGCTAAAGCGCAACTTAACGCAATAAAACCTGCCGTGTAAACCAGCCCCCAGAAAACCAGGGAAATCCTGGATTAAAGGGACAGAAAGTTGCCCTATCTGGCTGGGCTGCTTGAAACAGCAGATCCTGGCTTCTGACTCCAGGCTCACTGCAGGCTCTGGGGTCACGTGGAGGGAGAGTGCAGTCTAGGCAGGAGAGTGCAGAAGGCGGGAGTTGGGAGAGTGCTGAGCAGGCAGCAGCAGAGAGAGTGAAGGAAAGTCAGAGGAAAGAAGGCCAGTAGCTGAGTCAGACTCAGAGTAACTTTACTCGTGTGTGTGTGGTGAGTCTCTGGCCTCCTAGGCCACCCCTCCTTGGATGACGGGCTGAATGGAAAGAGCTTCAGAAGGGGAGGGGGGATCTCCCTTCATTTTCCAAGCCCCACAAGCCAAATTGAAAGAGGCTTCAGAAGGGGAGGGGGAATCTCCCTTCCTTTTCAAAGACCCACAATGGAGCTGGAAAGAGGCTTGAGACTGTAACATCCATAATTCCCCCAGCCAGCACAGCCACTAGCTGAGGGATTGTAATAAAAAGTAACTTTTCTAAGCTCTGGGGAGGAGCAGCAAGCCTTTAGTTTAAATGCCTCTGGTTGCTAACTGGCACCTTTGGAAGAAAAAAAAAAAAGAATGATGGCATTTTATTCTTTCTACATGCATAGCTAATCTGAGAGCCAATGTGATGTAGTGGCTTGAGTGTTCTAGACATTCAGTACAACATGGTCAATGTAAGTTGCATTCAATTTTACAAACTGATGAGTAGTGTGGGGGGAATCAAAGTACTTTGACCAAGTGCAGAGTTCTGAAAAGTACCATTGGTACAAGACAGCTTAAACTTCTGAAATATGCAATAAAACAATGTTAAATGTCAAAATGTGGGGAGTTTGTCTTGTTTTTTGTCAATAGTCCACCCAATCCAGTCCTATATACTTTTGTCCCAGTTCTGTGGCAGAGAATTATGGCAACCCTACCTGCCATCCCTCCTTAATATTTCTGATGGAAACACCAAAATAGGATGGGAAAGTCAGAAATTTTTAATTGGCCTCTCTCAGAGGCTGCTGCCACACTGCAGAATAATGCAGTTTGATGCCACTTTAACTATCATGGCTCCATCCTATGGAATCCTGGGATATGTAGTTTGTTGTGGCACCAGAACTCTCCAACAGAGAATATCTCACAAAACTACAAATCCCAAAATTCCATAGCATTGAGGCAAGGCAGTTAAAGTGGTGTTAAACTGCATTATTCCTGCATTGTGGTAGCAGCCTCTGTGGGTTTAAATACAGAAGGGGAAGTAATAGTACTTGGACACAAAGCAATGAATGATTAGTATAAACTAGAGTTTTTAGAAAGCAGAGCATGAGATGGCTCAAATTAACAGCAGGGGTTTAACATCTGCTAATTAAGCAGAGAGAGTCAGGGTGGTGTAGTGGTTTGAGCATTGGACTATGACTGGAGACCAGGGTTCAGATTCCCACCCAGCCATGGAAACCCACTGAGAGACCTTGGGCCAGTCATAGTCTCTCAGGCAAACCCCCTCTGAATAAACCTTGCCAAGAAAACCCTGTGGAAGTTTAGGCTTAGAGTCACTGTAAGTCGGAAGCTACTTGAAGACACACAACAACAACAACAATTAAGCAGGAGTAACAGCAACTTTTTCCAAGCTCTGGTCTTTGATATAAACTTTTCCACAGAAAGTGCTAGGGCAATATAGCCCCGATTCAACTTTGGAGATTATCAGATACTCTAAATATGGTATTATCATGACGCCAGGAGATCATTAAAGGGCTTCCCTTTCACATGACGTCGTTCCCCTCTTGTTATGCTCCCATTTGGCTGTTGTTACACCAGCACTGCTTTTTATTCACGGGCTAAGCCATCAATGGATCCCACGTTCCATTCCTCTCATGGAATGTCCTGCAAGTGAAAAGGAGCCCATTTCGCTGGCGCGATCCCAGCATCAGTGGGAAATCTATGCCAGAATACCTCTTGGTGAGATCAGGACATCCAGGTAAGTGACACACTTTTTTTTACCCTTCCCGGGTTACTTGTGAAGTTTTAAGTGTGTTTTGTGCTTGCTGCCACTTTTCAATTTTAATTTTAATTTTAGAATTTCTCTTGCTCTTGTCTTCTTGCAAGAACAGCCCTGATTTCAAACCAGAAAGTGAAGGGAGCTCCATTCGAGCTCCATTCATTCCTGGGCTGTTGTGGCAGTGCAAACAAGGTAGGTTTGAAACCATGGTGTGACAGGGATGGGAGAGGAGACTGCACAACGGGAATGCTTCTTTTGTTCCCATCTGATAATCTCCTTTGATTGCCATGGCTACATCCTGGGATTTATAGTTTGCTGATGGGATAGAGTTCTCTGGCTGAGAATTCTAAATGTTCCTCCTTAAACTGCAAATTGCAGGAGTCCATAGAATGTTGCAATGGCTGTTAAAGTGGAATAATTGTGCTATAATGATGTAGTGTGAAGTGGTACATACTGATGTTGTATAGAGTTGTACAGAACACCTGTGTGCATGCTGCTAAAACTCTGGAAAGGGTTATGCAGCTGCTGCTGTGGAATAACTCACTCACATTGCTCAGATACAAGTGGCAACTTGGCAAATGGCAGCTGAAGAAGTGAACTTTCACTGAGGGTTTGTTTTCACTGAGGAAGAAAACCAATATTTGTGTCATTCCATATCTTCCAACTGTCACAATTTGGCAGAGACAGTCTCAATTAATTCTCTACCCTCCCGCTTTTTCATCTGTTTT
Source organism: Gambelia wislizenii (assembly GCA_030847615.1). Taxonomy (NCBI): domain Eukaryota; kingdom Metazoa; phylum Chordata; class Lepidosauria; order Squamata; family Crotaphytidae; genus Gambelia; species Gambelia wislizenii. The sequence continues at coordinate 85,495,464 of JAUMIR010000003.1, forward strand.
TAAAATGTCCCAGTTTCTCTCTCCTTTTCTCACTTCCCCTCCATTTTCCTCAGCTTACTTCAGTTGCTACAAACTGAGTTCAAAGTAGTTTGCACTCAATTAACTGACAAAGGGGAGAGGAGAAGAGGGGGCAGGATCTTGCCCTTCCCAGTAGACCCAGGTAAAAGGAAAGTGCTGCAGCCTCTCCTAGCTAATGTGGTCTTCCTCATTAATAACATTTGCATCTTGACCAAACTCTGATGTTGTTTGGACACATGTGTCCCAGTTTTTGTCTGTGAAATGTTGGAGGTTATATTACTGCACTTCAGGCCACAGATCAGATACTCATCTGATGCAGTACGAATAAATTTGCTGCCTTCCAGGTTGAGGCTACATAGAAGCCACTTTCCTTCACACCTAGTTTTCAATGTGGAGAGAGATTTCATATTGTAAAATGCTCAGTCATGCAAATGTCACCTCCATGAAAAACTAGACCACAGTTCAGGTGAATGAATGCTAACAGCACCTAGTTGGCTCAATTACCAGTCAGGAGACCAAGGATGAAAGCAAGGGGTCCACACTATTAGCTTGTTCACTCCCAAATCCATGCTCAAGACTACATATTGTCTGAGCTCCATGGGCGTGAAGGATCTTTTAACTTTGGCAGTAAAAACATAAGAAGAGCCATGTTGGATTAGACAAAGGCCTATCTAGTACAACTTTCTGTTGTATGGTGGCCAGTCAATTGTCTGTGGGAAGCCCACCATCAGGACCTAAGTGCAACTCCACCCTCCATCTTGTGTTCCTGAGTACCTGATAAAGACATGCACACTGCCCTGACAGTGAAGAAGATAGGTAGCCATTCAGACTAGTGACCATTGATGACCCCATCTGTCATTAATTAATGCAATAGTCTTCTAAGACCATCCAGTCATAACTGCATTGAATCCCAAGCTTTAACTTTGTACGTCAAAAAGAATTATTTTCTTTTACTGTATTTGTCCTGAATTTCCTACTTTTCAGCTTCAGTAAAAGTCCCTGTACTCTTATTATAAGAGAGTGAGAAAAGCTTCTCCCTATCTACTTTCATTCTCTACACTGGTGATACTCAAAATGATGCTCCATGGGCCAGGTCAGGTTGGTCCACGAGCTATTGGCTGTTTGTCTGTAGTGAGTTTCCAGGAAAGAAAGAAACAATTGCAGTCTTTGGGCTCAAAAATGGTGCTGGGCTCTGGCACATTGGGGGAAAGCCTTCTGGTCCCCTGCTTCTGATTGTTTAAGAAACACTTCTCTGTATCATGCACATTCTTATCACTTTTCTTTATCATGCACGCTCTATCATGTCTCTCAAAGGTTGTGATCTTTCCTCATTGTACAGTAATTGTTGCAGTCCCTTGATCATTTTGGGTACCTTTGAAGGCACCTTAGCAGACTTTTCAAAATGATCATTGCACTAGCTCTTTTCCACAGCAGACTGGTTAGTGAAGAAATAAAATATACAATGATCCTTGGAGCAGGCTCCAAGGTTCACTCAACCTTCCATCCTTTCGTAGGACGGTAAAATGAGTACCCAGCTTGTGGGGGCAATTAGCTAACACACATTGGAAACTCCTTAATGTAGTGTAGATGTGTAAATAGGTGTTGCTTAAAACAATTTGTAAGCCGCTCTGATAGCCTTGTGGCTGAAGAGCGGGGTATAAATAAATAAAAAAAAATTAAAAAACACCATACAAATCCATGCATATGTGGAAATTACTGATTGTCTAAATCAGCAGCTATTACACCTAGAAAATTTAGGTGTGGTCATCTCAGGCACAGATGGAATGGATTATGGTTTCCAGGTGGCTACCAGGGTTGAAGATAAGGAAATTTGTGTTCCAAGGCTACTGGGAGAATGGAAGGGAAAGCGAGACAAAGGGTTCAGTTACACTGACGTTTTTATTGTGATCGTTTGCGCTTTAGTGCATTTTTGCACCAGTGCTTCAGAGTTTACATGATTTACTGTGAAATCAGTTGATCTGTTTAGTTTTCCGCTTTCTAGTTCACACAGACAGAGGTTGGGGGCATGGCCTCCCAAGCACATCTGGAGGAAGATGCCAGGAAGATGAGAGGGAGGGAGAGAAAGAGAGAGAAAGTGCTGGCACCTTTCCCTCCTCTGATTACCAGAGGAATGCTTGCTAGTTTCCATCCCTTAGCAGGGAGTGCTCCCTCTTCTTCCCAAAGCAAGAAGGGTGGGAGGAAGGAGGCAGCCATCCCACCTCCCCCATCAAGGCCCCTTCCCCTCACCCACTCTCCCTCCCCCTCTGTCTCTCTGTCTCTCTGTCTCTCTCTCTCTCTGTCTCTCTCTCTCTCACACACACACACACACACACAAATGCCATCACAGGAGTGCGAGGGAGCAAATGGCTGGAAAAGCAGATCGCTACTCAATCTCAATCTCTCTCTCTCTCACTCTCTCTCTCTCTCTCTCTCTCTCTCTCTCTCTCACACACACACACACACACACACAGGGGAACAGGCTAACTGGGGATTTTTCAGCTGCAGCAGCCAAGCAAGCCAGGAGGCAGATAGCTGGGCGGTTGGGATGGGGATAGCACTGGCTGGATCTTTTCCATGGCTGGAAACAACAGTGGCTGGATCTTTCAATTTGAAGCTCCTCCATCCCCTCCCTGGTCAGTCCAACCAATCATGGCTCAGCTCTGCTGTTGTTGTTTCGAGGAAGATTGCTGGTAATTCACACAGACTTTTCCAAAATGGTAGTTCACACAATCGATAGTGCGCTAAGTCGCGCTACTTTTCAAAAAAGTCAGGAAAAGTAGTGAAAGCCCTTGTTACGCTACTTTTGAGTTTTTGAGCTCCCCACCCTTCTGAATGAGGCAATATTGTGGCGCGATGTGTGTGAACTATTTGGAATCTTAGTGAATTCTTCACGGACTTATTTTGCCATATAAAGGGGGCCACAGAGAAAGAAGAGGATTCCTTGAGTTTGGGTGGATAGGGAGAGTGTAGTGTAGTGTAGTGGTTTGAGCTAGGACTAGGACAGAATTCAAGGCAAAGAAGTCTGAATAAGTTTTGCTAACAAAACCCTGTGAAAGGGTCACTTTAGGGTCTCCATGACTCGAAAATGCTTTGAAGGCGCACCACAACAAAGAGATTGACTAAAGAGCAGGAATGACTTTCCATTTTACTTTTCACTTAACAAAGCTACAAATATCTGATGGATGACTGGAAATAAGAAACTGTTTAAAGCCTGGAAGATTTTACATTGAAATGAACCCTAGTTTGCAGGCACAGAAGATTTTGCATGGTATGGAATGAAATCCTGTAAAGTCTTTCAACAGAGAGGAACCTGGAACCTGGAAGAGAACAGGGAATCTAACTGGAACATAATTGTGATCTTTTCCACTGGCACATATGGGAAGAATGTAGCTTAACTGAGTGGGTTTCAACCCAAACACCATTCAAAAGTAGAGCAGGTCTTCATTCAAACTACTATAGGAAAGGAAATAATAGAGACAGAGGCTGTAATTTCTAATGAAAAGTCTTGTTTGGAAGATATTTTGCCAGGATTCATTAATCATTGCCCTGAAGATGGTCCTGGGGCGAATCAAGCTTAAAATTAAGCTTACAGTGTAACTATCCAATACATGTTAATTCAGAAATAAATCATGTTGTTTTAAATAAAATAGTTCACAAAAGAGTGATGTCTTTATTGGCCAACTGAGATGCACAAAACACATCATGCAAGCTTTTGAAGCTCCACTGCCTTCTTCATTAGGCAAAAGATGCATAAAAAAATAAAAATAAAAGATGCATACTGGATCCCAAGGCACTCTGGATGTCATGAGGAGTCACTTTACTGCTGCTAATGGAATTTAAATTTTACTGACCTTTGTCTCGGTCCCCACATGGCCAAAAAGGGAGTAGTCTCTGCCTGCATGAGACCTGTCCATACCAAGTGAATGACAACAGAGACAACATCTGATATAAGTTGTAGGCCTGTGAGTCTAACACCATCACCTGATGCAACCACCTTTTCCCCCTCTTGTATGATTTTTTAACATCTTCTGCCTGATGAAAAAGCCAGTGGAGCTTTAAAAGCTTGCATGATGTGTTTTGTGCACCTCAGTTGACCAATAAAGGTATCACTCTTTTGTTTATTGATTTATTTTGCTGTATGGCCAACATGGCTACCCCTGAATATTTTTATACTGTTTTTAATAGGGCAGTAATTTGGAGGCTTTTGATAAACTAGTATATCATCAACAACATCATCAGCACTATTTTCTTATTTCAGAAGGACACTTTTGTAAATAAAAAAAATGCATGAATATACATGTTACTAACACCTAAGGTTTATTTAACAAAAAAAAAGGTATGGGGTATTTTTGTTTTGTTTTGTTTTTGCAAGCCTTTCCTTCCTTCTTTCCTCTCTTCCTTCCTCCCCCTGTTATTCTTGATGTTTTTCTTGATAAATTTCATCTGGCATCAAGTCTCTAGTTGCTTTCACTTTATGATCCTTTTGCTGTGCAGCTCTATAAATTGTTTAAACATTTTCTATTTAAAACACAGGAATGTTTAAACACATTCATTTTTAAACTCCTTTCATTGCTGCTTGTTTCTTCTCTTCAACACGGTTTTAGACCTTAAGGAACAATCATATCTGCAGTACTGTGAAGATTCCTAGGTTTAGTTCATAGGAAACCCTGGCCTTTCGACAATTTTTTCTATCCAGTTCCAACTGCACCCGCCAATCTTCCTGTACCCCTACCTCTTCATTTCTCTCTTTAAATTAATCTGAAGACACCTGCATAGGCTTTATCTTTCATGATACAGGAATGGACCCACATGATCAGGGAGCAATGTCACTGTTGCAACATCAATGTGGCAAAGGGAAGAGCAACCACTTACATAGACTCTAACAAGGTTCAGTATTCTAGTAAGGCCTTCTGCTTGCATAAGTTTCCCGTATGCCTGCAGATGTCCTTTTTCAGGCACGGGGGGGGGGTGAGTATTCCTTTCCTCCCTACACAACACCCAGTACCCCTCCCCTGCCACTGATAAGATCCTGTACTTGGACTTTTAAAGTGTATTTATGGGCTTGTGTCTATGTTTTATGTCTGGATTTTGCTTTTATTTTTGAATTTGCCACGCTAGCATCTTCTCATGAGAATCTGTTGGGATATGGAACCCAGAAGTAAACGGAGCTCCATTCATGCTCCTTTACTGTTGGGGATACCTTTCTGCTGCTGGTTAAGGTAGGTCTGATGAAGGGGGTGTCTTATGCCGGCATAAAAATGCCACAAAATATGCCAGCAAAAGAAATTTTCTGGAGGGTGGTCTGATAAAGTCTTCTGTGTGTGTGTGTGTGTGTGTGTGTGTTGCCATATGCTCCCTTGCTTCAGGTGAGTATCTCAAAAAATTCTTGTTCCTGCCTTTTTTGTTGTCGTTGTTTTATATGTTTTTATTAAAGTAGTTTTTTTAAAAAAATACATTAAAAAGAGTTACGCTTATTGTCATGCTTCTATATAGAGAAAAAGGAAATAAACATATAGAAATTATATAGCTGATTATTGTGGTAAATTTTCTACATATAGTATCAATGTCATAATAAAGAAAAGCAGAAGTACTGTAATTTCAATTAACAGCAATATCAACATATTTTAACATTGTTACCTTTATAGACTCTCTTCCCTTCATTATTTTATCATAACTGATTCTGTTTTAAATAACTTCCTGTAGCGGTCCTGACTTTCACTGGATTTTATTCAGGCAATTCTACTTAACTTTGATAAATATTTCATTTCTGTTCCTTTCTTCCAGTTTTTAGTCAGTTTCCAGTTTTAGCTCATATTTTCTTTAATCATAGTTCATTTCATATATATATATATATATATATATATATATAGACAGACAGACAGACAGACAGATGAGTTAATATTAATTCTATTAAGTCAGTTCAGCCCCACTTTCCTTTCCAAATATAAATCAACTAGATTCTAGTCTTTTTCAACTTTATTTGTTTTTTTTTAATTCATCCAAGCTGTTAATTTATCTATTTCTTTCATGTCATGTGTTTTAAGTATCCAGTCATCTACAGTCGGTACAATGTCACTTTCCCAATTTTTTGCTATCAATAGTTGGACAGCTGTCATCATGTACAACAAAAATTTCCAGTGTTTTTTTCTCAATCACATTATCCAATATACTTGTCATGTTTACTACTTGTCATAATTGTGGCTTAATCTGAAAATTTATTTGAAGTATATCCATAGTTGTATTATGAATCTTGACCCAAAATCTCCTTATCTTATGGCATTGCCACCACATGTGTTAATAAGATCCTATAGCCTCATGACATGTCTAACATTTGTTATCATTGGTCTTATAGATTTTGTCATGTCTTGAGAGTGTCCAATGCCATCAATATTGCAATTTGAGAAAATTTTCTTTGAGATCTTGTGAGATCTTGTGAGATCTTTCTGCATATGTCACCATGCTTTCTCCCAATCTTTTAGTTCTATTATTTGACCTATATCTGCAGCCCATTTTAACATTGTTTCTTTTACAACTTCTTGTTTGTGTTCTCTGTCAACCAATTGTTTGTAGAATTTAGATGTCGTTTTTTCTGTTTCCAAATATTATTTTGTCTAATTCGTTTTCCTTTTGTTCAAACCCCTATAGTCTCAAATCCATTTTGAATCTTTCTTTCATCTGAATATAGAGAAACCATTGCATCCTTGTTCCTTCTTTTTCTAGATCTTCTCTTGATTTTATGGCAAATTCATTTTGATGGTTCTTAAATAATAAATCCTTGTAACGAACCCACTTCATAGAATCTTGCCACCTGCCAAACAAGGCTTCATGGGGGAATAGCCATAATGGAATCCTACTGTAGTATTTTTTCTCTCTGCACAAGCCAAATTCTTAGAAGACATTTTCTAATAAAATGATCAAATTATTTATTTTCTTTCAATTTGCCATACCATTAATAGGTATGCCAGTTGAATTTCAGGTTAAAGCCTTCAAGTTTTAGCAACATTTCTTTTTCTAACAGAATCCAATCTTTAACCCAGTTAAGTGCACTTGCATAGTAACAAAGTTTCAATTCTGGCATCCCGAATCCTCTGTTCTCCTTTCTTTCTGTTAAGGTCTTCCATCTTAGCCTGGGGTTTTTCCCATACCAAATGAATGTTGATAATTCTTTTTTCCACCCCTCAAACAGTTTTTTGTTGATTATAATAGGTAGATTTTGAAACAGATAATTGAACCTAGGTAATAAATTCATTTTGAGAGCTGTGATTCTTCCACATATAGACAAGTTTTTACCATATTTCCAAGTCCTTTTTAACTTCATGTCAAAGTTTTTTTTTATAATTATTGTCAAATAAATCGATGTTTCTTTTAATCACCCTAGATACTTCAATTTTTTGTTTACTTTGCAGCCAGTTATTTTTTCTAGTTCCCACTCCTCTGCCTTTGATATGTTCTTCATTAAGATTGCAGTTTTATCTTTATTTACTATGACTCCTGAAATTTCAATATCTCAATTTTTTCTTCAAGTATTTATACTAATTCGGTTGAATCTTTTGTCATATTTCATACAAACCTTTTCGAAAGTTGGAAAACTGATACAGAGGAAGGGCTTATGCCCCAGAGACACTAACTAGTCCATGCTTTTACAAATGGCTTCGAACTATGTGATGAATATTGTTGTCCTTGAGCAAGCAGGGATCACCAGCATTGATATTGAGAACGCAGCTGCGCTGGGCAGGGCACATTTCTAGGATGGAGGACCATCACCTCCCAAAAATACTACTCTACGGTGAACTCGCCATGGGTCAGCATAAGAGGGGCGCTCCAAAAAAGCGATACAAAGACTCCCTGAGACAACATCTCAGGCTCGGCCAAATTGATCACCAACAATGGTCCGCCCTGGCCTCACATCGGGAGGCATGGAGACCCACTATCCACAATGCTGCAGCCTTATTTGAGAACTCACGCCGAACAAGTCTTGAAGAGAAACAACAATGCAGAAAGAATCACAACCCAAAAACATCACCCAAGGAGCCCTTCTACTGTGCTTTCTGCAACCGGACTTGTTTATCTCGGGTTGGCCTTTTTAGTCATCAGCGCGCTTGCAGAAAGTGCGGGATGAGTCCTTCCTGAATCTTCGTTTGCGAAGAAAAGCCAGAGACAATCTCCAATAAGGCAGAACTAGTTTTTCTGAGCTTGATCCTAGATGGGAGAGCATTAGCATGAACATAAGGACAGTGGATTTCTACAAGCATTCTGCTCAGTGTACATATGAACATTTGTCATCATCCTTAGTTTTCCATCACTAAAAATATAAGCATCTTTGTGTCCCCCTTGTGTGTATTTGGAGTTTTTAAGGAGCTAAAAAAGAAAATCTGGTGGATATCACTGCTGTTTCAACAATATCCACAATCACAGTTTGGAAAATTTACCCATTTTGTGGTTAATTGCTCTCAGAATACCCCAGCCAGCAAAGCCAGAAGCCATGCCAGTGGGAGGATTGTAGAAACTGTTATCCAAAAACATCTTTTCTAAGCTCAGTTCATAATGCTCTGAAGTCAGTGTCTTGAGCATTATGAACTGAGCTTAGAAGATACATTTTTGGTTAATGGTTTCTAGAATCCTCCCACTGGCATGGTTGTGGTTTTGCTGGCTGGGGTATTCCGAGAGCAATAATCCAAAAACAGGTAACTTTTCCAAACTGTGATTGTGGATATTGTTGAAACAGCAGGGAACCTTTAGTGTTTCTCTATGAGGGACTTTTAGCCTTAGTAAAAGGTTGAAAAAGCACAGCAGGAATCCTAGGGATTGGTTTGAAAGTCCTTACATTTTTATTGAGACTACATTTTTCCAATCTGTCTTAAACGTGCAAATGACATCTGAAATGTCTTGTATTCCATGGGTTGAGATGTTTGGACTGCAGCAACTATGCATAGGAATCAAAGAAGAGTGACTTCTTGCTCCCACTTTCTAGAAATGTTCCCAGTGTGGTCCAATGCAAAGGAAATTTCCCTTTCCATAATTTCTTAATAACAGAGATTAATAGTTTACTACAAATACTACTGTAGCAGTAAAATTCAATTTGGAACTGGGAAGCATCTGAGCCTCACATATTATTAGCATTCTCTGCCACTCAGTTTTCAGTGTTAAAGACTCTGATAAAAAAGTTAATTGCCCTAAAGCAAAGCGATATCCTCATGAATCACCAGTGTGGTTTGGTCATCATGACCAGGAGAGGAACAATCTCTAGAGGCTAATGCATCTCAATAATCCACTCACTGCTAAAGTTCAGCTTCCAGCGATAATTCTAAATAATATTTTATGTGAAATGGAATACTTTCTTCATATGAGTAGGTCCTCCAAAACACATAAAAGGAAAGCCAAACTATTGGACCTACTAAGGAGAGACAAGAGTTCAGAGTAAAACTGATCTGGAAAGTAAAAGAGTAAAACTGATCTGCAAAGTGGGTGGGATGATGATGCATTTATGGCATCAATGTCACCATTTAGAGGAAGGCTGGAGAACATTTTTCTACCTCAAGGCTGAATTCCATTACAGAAAGTTGGGGGGGGTGTTCCTGTGGTGGGTGTGGTCAAAGGTGTGGAACCAAAAATACCTACATTTATCATCTTAAGCTCTTGCACCTACTAACCAAGGCTTAAGAGGGGTATTTCAACTTGTTAGAATTGGGGGAGGAGACTTGTGTCAGGACCCTGGCATGGATATTGTATGTCAGCTGAGTGTGCATTTTCTGTTATGCCTAGCCAGCATGCCAGGGCCTGCCATAAGAAGGAGGCATGCTGGGATTAGATGTAGCTCTCTGGAAGTTTGCTTATGCAGTAGAAACTGCTTGAGGTTGTGCTATCACTGCTAGACATCCAATGTCATGTAAGCAATTATGTTTTGAGAACGGTTGTGGGAAGCAATGCAATGGAATGCAGGTGTGTGTGTATCCAAAACCTAACTGTCCTTTTATTCCTTGCATTTTGAACTCTGCCTCAGAACTGTCTTTGACATGAACCTGAATGTTACCATTCCTGCTCAATAAAGCATTTCTGTTTAATGGCAATTGTCTCAGCGTGTGAACATTAGCAGAGTCATCACAACTTGTACAAAAGTTGGGAACAGAGATACAAAGAGCTGTTAAAACACATTTCTTTTCTTTTCTTCCTGCTGTAATAATAATAATAATAATAATAATAATAATATCAAGCAGACGCAGAGCTAAGATAATAACTGTAGGAAAAGAAGAGCTGTGATCTTTTTTAAAAAGTCTGAGACTCATGTAACCTGAATTGAGAACCCAGTAGGGTCAGATACAGCCCCAGGGTCTGAAGTTACCACCTCCAATTTAATACTGTTTTCTTTCGGTAAACTATGGGCTTGTCTAGATGGTGAAAATACTCCTCATAGAATTCAAGGAGAATACCTTTTGTCCCAACGAGATCCTGAAGTGATGTGCCTTATTTGGAAGGAGGGAGGTGAAAAACTCCATTTACTGCTTGGGAAAAGCCTTCATGGCTTTTCCTAAATTTTTCTAAATAATGCATAGAAATGCATTAGTGCTTGTTAGACAACCAATTTGCTTTGCTGCACATTCTTGGGCAGGGCAGAAGTGGAGATTGGATTGGTCAGATGTGTGGAGGGGTGAGCTTTCCAACAAGGCAGTGCCCCTTAGTGCCTTGTTGGGTTTTTGCATTAGCGGTCATGCACTTTTTTTTGTCCACACAATTTTTTAAAGCCAAAGGTCACACTTGCACACCTTTGCTTTAAACTTAAAAAACTGTGCAGCGGTGGCAACATATAATCCTAATTTATGGCCACCATCTTGATTCACAGGTGTGTGAACTTCAAACACGGGGAGCTTCTCAGCCTATCATATTTGCTGAAAGACCATGAAGACAAAAGAATGCTTCTGCGAATTTGCAATAATGCACAGTAATGAGCATTATATCCTCTTTCTAGACTAGCCCTATGGCTGAGTAGCCAAACTTTTCCAAGCATAGAAATATTCCAAGCAAAGGCTTAACAGCATAATCCTATACATGTCTGTTCCTAGCAGTGAGAACATATTTTCAAAATATCAATAAGGAACAGTTGAAATTCATTCAGCCAGATTGCTCCTCTTGTCACAAGGGCAGCTAGACAAACTAGAAATAAGGATAGCTTTCTGTGACATCTGAACCTATACCTATGAACATGGATAAGGGAGCTCCAAAAAAGCCAGGATTCAAAAACTTAAAGAAGAGTCTGTTATTGGCCTAAGAATCCTGGTTGGTTTAGCTGCAATTGACCCTAAAGCTGGATACATATGTCACAGCAAAGTTACTTCCTTGGTTTAACTTCTCACATAAGGTTCAGAGCAAGTGGGAATAAATGGTCTTGTATGTGCTAGCATGTAGTTCATTCACATTGTGGTTTATTAAGCCAGAAAGTTTGTTATACACAAATGTGGCCAATGTCGTTGACTGACTGAACCCAAAGGATAGTCACCAATGGCTCCTCTTCATCCTGGAGAGAAGTGACTAGTGGGGTGCCACAGGGTTCTGTCCTGGGCCCAGTGCTATTCAACATCTTTATCAATGACTTGGATGAGGGAATATAAAGTATGCTTATTAAGTTTGCAGATGACACCAAATTAGGAGGGATAGCAGATACCCCAGAGGACAGGGTCAGAATCTAAAATGACCTGAACAGATTAGAAAGTTGGACCAAAACTAACAAAATGAATTTCGACAGGGAGAAATGTAGGATACTACACTTGGGCAGTAAAAATGAAATGCACAGATATAGGATGGGTGACACCTGGCTTGATGGCAGTACATGTGTAAAGGTTCTAGGGGTCTTAGTGGACGACAAGCTGAACATGAGCCAGCAGTGTGATGCAGCAGCTTAAAAAGCCAATGCGATTCTAGACTGCATTAATAGGAGTATAGTGTCTAGTAATAGTGCCACTGTATTCTACTTTGGTCAGACCTCACCTAGAATACTGTGTCCAGTTCCACCACAGTTTAGGAAGGATATTGAGAAGCTAGAATGTGTCCAGACGAGGGTGACCAGGATGGTGGGAAGTCAGGAAGCCATGCCCTATGAGCAGTGGCTTAGGGAGTTGGGTATGTTTATTCTGGAGAAGAGAAGGTTGAGAGGGGACATGATAGCCATGTTTAAATATTTGAAGGTATGTCATACTGAGGATAGAACAAGCTTGTTTTCTGTTGCAAAGACATGGAGCAATGGACTCAACCTACAGAAAAAGAGATTCCATCTAAACATTAGGAAGAACTTCCTGACAGTAAGAGCAGTTCAGCAGTGGAATGTGCTGCTTCGGAGTGTGGTGGAGTCTCCTTCTTTGAAGATTTTTAACAGAGGCTGGGTGGCCATCTGTCTGGAATGATTTGGTTGTGTATTCCTGCATGGCAGGGGGTTGGACTGGATGGCCCTTGTGGTCTCTTCCAACTCTATGATTCTATGTTTCTATGTTTCTATGTCATGCAGAGCTGACAATCAGGAAGTAGCCATGACAAGTTTGTGTTCTACCTAAGGACCAAATGAAAGCATTGATTTCAAATTAACTTAGCCATGTGTTTCTCTGTAAAATTAACATATTGTTCACATCTATAAATTACATGATGCACACTTTTCTGTCTTTATGAAGGGCTCACACCCCGAAATACAGGGGTTTTTTGGCATCTTGTTCAGTCTATTTAAAAGGAAAAGCTTTATAACCCTCCAACAGGTGACATCCCTTATAATAAAGTTCATCTGTCAGTCCTATAAGGGACAAGCTTCCCAACTCTCAAATAAGGGACACCTCTTATAAAAAGGAACACCTGAGAAGTCTAATTCCAAGTTAAATTCTACTGAATTCAGTGTGGCTTATTTCCAGGTATACCATTCCAGTCTAAGTAAAAATACTTTATTGAAATTTATCAACATTTCCATATAGATTCCATAGGTTTGGCTTTATGGATAGGCTACTTGGGCAGCAAAATCCTACATCTACTCAGGAGAACATTCTAGTAAATTCAGTTAGGCTTAGTTCCAGATAAATAAGCTGCAGAGCTGCAACCTGGCTTGGGAAAATTTGTTCAAATTTTCATTTCAGACATGAGCTGCCTCAGCAAGCAGCATTTGAGCATGATTTTTCTATACAAATTTCCTCATGCATGCTTCTTTCTAAAGCACATTCTGCCATTTATCTTCAGTTGCACTGCATCCCATGCCATAGTGATAGATTTACATCTTAGGCTGAGAATCTTTTAACCAGTGGGCGAAAGGCAGCATGGTATAGTGGTCAGAGTGTGGGATTAGGATCCCAGGAGACCAAGGTTCAAATCCCTGTTTGGCCATGGGAACCCATTGGCTTTGGGCAAATCACACACTTTCTGCTTCAGAAAAAGGGAATGTCAAACTCTCTTTGAATAAATCTTGCCATTATACCCCCGTGAGAAGTTCACCTTAGGATTGCTATAAACTGGAAATGATTTGAAGACATAGAGCAACCAGAACAACATGAAAGTACAGCCTGGTGATGCTTCCTCACAGGTTGTTGGGAAGAGAAGAAAAGGTGCATATTATAAATATAGATTGAAAGTACTGTTAATAGGCAGTTTGGTTGCTGTGGGAGCACAATTACCATATTTTGTTATCACATCAACTCCTCTCCAAGATCATCCTTTGAAGATGGTTAAATTCTTTCCTAATCCCCTAGTAGTTTTTTTCACTTAAAAACAGTGAGGGGCTAATGCTGTGACATGCAAGCATGAGATAATGAGGGTGATCATACCCAAGGCAGGTTATATGAATCAACTTATTTTGCTGAAACAAATGCAGGCACTTATTTGTCATTCTATCTTCTCTTTGTGAATTTTACACATGAAGAATTTGGCTTCAGATTGGTTCATACAGAGCTGATCCCTGGCCAACTTCGCAGCATACAAAAGTCTAAGCACACTCTCCCTCTCTCTGATCATCTGATACTGACCATTGTTGGAGCCATAATACGATTTGGCTGCATGAGTCATTGACTTAAAAAAAGAAGAAGATGGCAGCTGTTATTTTGCTGGAATCATTATCTTAGTTCTTGGTCCACTTGATCTTTTGTTTATTATTATTATTATTATAGTGGAAAGAAAAAGAAAAGAAATGCAATTTTAGCAGCTGTTTGTATCTGTCTTATAAAAGGCTGTAAACTGCTTCCTAGCAGCAACAAAGCTAAGCCCAATCTCAGTTTTGGAAAGAAGAATGTTAGTCGCTTATGTAAGCATTTTAAAAGAAGGAGGTCCCTGAACTGACATTTCAGCTATGCTTGAAATATGTGCTTGTAAATTTGATGCAGAATATTTACTTCCAGGATCAAGTGACATGGAATCAAAGGTCCAGCTGTTAATGCTAAAGCTTGTCAGCCTTTCTCTGTCCTATAAAAGAAGAGATGTTGTTGTTGTTAACTGCCATGAAGTTGACTTCAACTTATGCCGACCCCTTAATGAGAGACCTCCAAGTCACCCTATCATCAAAAGCCATGCTCAGGTCTTGCAGATTCGGATGTGGCTTCCTTGATAGAGTTTATCCATCTGTAAGGTGGCCTTCCTTTTTTCCTATTGCCTGCTTCCTTATTAAACATTATTGTCTTTTCTAGTGAGTCATTTCTTCTCATGATACGTCCAAACTATGACAGTCTCAGTTTAATTATCTTGGCTTCTAGGGAGAGTTCATGCTTGATTTGCTCTAGGACCCATTTATTTGTCTTTTTAGCAGTTCCTGGTATCCATAGAACTCACAAGCAACACGTTTCAAATGAGTTTATTTTCTTCCTATCAGCTTTCCTCACTGCCCAGCTTTCACAACCATATATAGAAATGGGAAATAGGATGACATGGACATTCCTAATTTTAGTATTCCATGATATATCTTGACACTTCAAGATCTAGTCTAGTTCCTTCTAGTTCTTCATAGCTGCCCTTCCAAGTCCTAATTTTCTTCTGATTTCTTGAGTGAAGTCTCCATTCTGATTAATGACTGAGCCAAGGTATGGAAAATCTTGAACTGTTTCAGTGCCTTTATCGTCTATTTTAACTGTAATTAGCTGAGAAAAACAAACAGGGAGCTGAAAATTTTGGCCAGATTCCAAAGAGCTACTGTAAATTCATACAAGGATTCAGATGTGCCTGGTGGAATTTTAGATTTTTCTCTTTTGAATGGCAGCATCTTAGGGGCCTGAATCAGGAGTGCAGACCCTATGTGGCATGGAGAGAAGCGTCAACAGATGCAGATGTCTGCAGAACACAAAGGCATAAGTGTCACAGCTCCAGGATTAGGTTCAAAAACAATCCTTCAATCTAGAGTAGCCAGATTGGGGGAGGGAGAACAACCACCATGTAAAAAATGAAATTTCAGTTGGTTAACCAGATAAGCAACATTCAGTGACAGCTGGTAGCTTCTATGTCAGTGAAGCAATGAATCTACTCCCAGTTTTAGTCAGAACTTTAGTCAGGAGCTATCCAAGGTGTTTAACCCATTTCGGCAATAGGGTTCAGATCCTTGAATAAGTATTTTAAAGTTTAGACTATAACCTCAGCCTTTTGCTCTGTGAAATACCACTTTGCCATTTGGCTTTTTATTCCTTCTCTTGTTATCATGTGACATCCATTAACCAATCAACAATCTGTAACATTTTAATTTAACAGTAAGCAGGTATAGAGGAGATTTTATACAACTGATTTGAAATACAGTATATCTAATTTTATAACTTTGTAAATTTTTTCTAAGTTGAAAAGTAGAGAACTTTTAAATGATTTTCATGGCAATGTGTTTGTTTTTAATAGATAAGGTTTAGACTTTGGGGCTTACCACAAGAAAAGCACCAGTACAGCAGGAAAGTTCCATCTTCTGTGCTACCATACTGCATTATGTCATTGCTCTTTCATTCCAGTCCTGTAGGGGACTGAAGTTAAACTGTGTCTTTTTGCTAACCAGAAAAACCCATTAGCAAAAAGACGTGGTTTTACCTTGGTCTCCCTTGGAACCAGAATGAAAGAACACCGGACAAATGACAGCGCCACGCAGTAAGGTAGCACAGATGGAACCTTCCTGCTGCACTGCCGCTTTACTTTGGAGTGTGGCAAGTCTCTTTAAGAGGATTCTATAACTTTTTATAGTAATCTTTTGGCTGATAAGTTGGAACCAACATAGCCCCTTCGCATTTTCTTTTTTTCCTTAGTTATGTGTTAAGTGGGTGGGGGATGGGAGGGAAGAATAGTGAGGGAGGGGTTAGATTAGGTGGGGGAAATTTATTTATTGTGTGCATTTTGTTGTTGTTGTTATTTTGTAGTTGTAATTTTTTTCTTGTATGCTTTTTTAACTTTTAAACTGCTTGTGGTTAGTAAAAATATATTAAAAAAAACACAATCTGTAACATTTGAAAAAGAAACAAAGAACAGAACAAGTAAGAAAAATAGGATAAACAGCTTCCAAAGGATAACATTTCTTTCTTTATTATTTATTTATTTATTTATTTATTTATATTCTTACCTTTAAATACATTATCAGGGTGACTTATGATAAAATATTGATTCATTGATTAATTATAGCTGTCTGCATGCTAAGACTGACAACATTACAAATTCCAATGCAATTAATATACAGACCAGACGAATCCAAATAAAATACTACAGTAAGAAACTTCAAAAACCCTTAACAATCCCCAGAAAGACAAATCCCAAGATAAGAAAATAAAATGAACATTTTACTAGCTGCTTCCAGATCTTTTCTGCATTGCAAGTAATAGGAATTTTGCAACTTTCCGTGTTACAGTCTGTGTAAATGCCTAATGACTTACAAGGCAAAGAGACCAGAAAAGGACAAGGAATTAGTTGCCAATAAAATGGTAAAAAGGGAGGACGTGGTCCACAGTATCCTGTTCATTTATCTTTTTAAAAAATTGTATTTTTAAGATTTTACAAGAACAAACATAACAATGCATCCAAAATCCAGTACAATGAGGGACTCAAGTTTGTGATTCAGAATTATCCAGGTAAAAATCTCCAGCTTTCACAGTGGCAACTTGAAGTCACTGGTGTGTCACCAAAGCTCTCCAGCATAACTTGGCAAAGCAGAACATTTTGTCTGGCACAAAAATAAAATATGAAAGACCGAATAAAAGAACTGATATAGTTAAAATGTTAAAAATAATACATTTAATAGCATTTGTTTTTGCAAACATTGAAAGTTCTCTAGGATAAATTTTGACTTCAGCATTCTAAAGTTGTCAAAATCAATTGCCTCTCAGTTCCTTATGAACCTTAATTTCTATGCTATCTTAGTATTTAAACTTTATGCAGTAGAAAATGCTCATTACTTCCTTAGGCAGTGTCCACCAGTTTGCAGAACCCTGGGATATTGTGAAGACTGACGTTCCAGTGATGTTCATTGCCCAGTGGCATAGCAGTGCCTACTGCCTCCTTGTATTTTTTTTATAATTAGTTTCCAATTAGCATACTTCTAACTTCTTTCCTGTTTGATTGCTGCAGTTTAGAAACTGGGTCAGTCTCTGTGGATTGTTACGTAGGTTAGACTTGATGATTTTATTTTTAATAATCACCTCAGGCTTTCTCTCTATGAAATAGTCAGTGTGTCGCTTGGTAAGGCAATGATGTAATTGTATGGCCACAAAGGTAAGTAAGGGCAGTATGTTTTTGGAAAGTTAGCAGATCAGGAAGCATCATCCAAATGACAAATACAGTTTGTATTTATTTATTGATTTATTTAACAAGCAAAATTACCCAGTTTTCATTCGGTTAATTACTGGGGTAGCTTGCCAGGGCCTCCCCGCTAAAATGGATTTCACATGTACCACAGAAGGTAATGGCAAATCTCCTCAAAATAAATCTTGCCAAGAAAACCTTATGATAGAGTTGCCATAAGTCATAGTCAACTTGAAGGCACATAATAACAACAAACACAGTGTATATTTTGAATCAGACCATCCCAAATAGAAAATTTGTTATAAATCTTTCCAGACTTTTTTGTGTGATGTGCTAACCCAGAGACCAACAGAAACTTAATGTTATTAATATGGACATTTGCAGGCATCCTGTTAGGCAGTTATGATGTCATAAGCTAGACTTAGGACTTTATCACACGAGCCCTTTAAAGCAAAATTAAAGCTGGATAATAACACCTTTGGCGATACGTATCACATGATGTCACCTCCAAATTGTTGCTGCTGTGCCTCCAAAGTGTGGTTAGGACAACCCTTGCCATTGATGGGGAACGCCCGTCAATAAGCTCCCAGTCACACTGCTGTGCCATGAATCCTCAGGTGGCTCTCTCTCCCAGGACAGAAGAGACCATCCTGTCTGCAAAGGCAAGTTTAGCCACATAGCCTGTGAAGCTGCAGTCATCTTAGTGTCTTTTAGTGTCTATTTTCCCTGGGGCCTTTGGCTTGGACTCCAAATGCCTCTTTGCAGACGTAGACCCAGGAGCTGCCTTTCCTCACCCAGCTGTGTCTCCTTTGGGTATAAAGGCAGGGCAGAACTGCTTCAACAGCCTCTCCCAGGACAAAAGAGACCATTCTGTCTGCAAAGGCAAGTTTAGCCACCCAGCCTCTGAAGCTAGAGCCACTCCTGTGACTATTCTCTCCTGGGGCTTTTGCTTGGCCCCTAACTGCTTCTTTGCAGACCCAGGCCCAGACTCCCAGTAAGGAAAATTCAACAATTGCCACCTGATAGACGACTGAGAACCTGGGTCTTATTTTAGTGAAGTTGGTAATTCATTTTCCTTGCAACTAATTTGTTTCCTTTTGCTTATAGTGTGTGGGAGTGAGGGATAGTTACTCTGCCAGGAAAGCTCTCTTGTAAAGATGGCACTGTACGTTGGTAGCTTAGTTATTTAGTTTTAACCTCCATCTATTTAATTCATTTTAATTAAAGGATTCCCCTTTTATCATTTTTATTAATTTAGTTTATTCCCTTACATTTGTTTATATTTGGGTTAATTAAGGACTTTTTCGGATGAAGAAAAATAACGCAAGCAGCCTCTCCAGCTTGCGAGGCTGCTGCGCTGCAAAGTGTCAGTTTCGGATGACGCTGCCCTCTAGCGGTACTGTTGCGGTACCGCAGGGAGAGCTGAGCGTCATATTTTGTTGATTTTTTACTCACGAAAGTTGATCGTGAGTAAAAATCAACGAAATATGACGCTCAGCTCTCCCTGTGGTACTGCAACAGTACCGGCAGGGACGACCATCATACGAAAGGGGTGCTTTGCAGAGCAGCAGCCTCGCAAGCTGGAGAGGCTGCTTGCGTTATTTTTCTTCATCCGAAAAAGTCCTAAGTGTAGCTGCCCTCCAGATTTCAATATATTTTTGGTATAATTACCAGTTGAGGGATGGTTATGACCTGGGCTCAGTGTAGATTAAAGGGAGTCGACCCAGAGCAGAGTTTACCCCCAAGATATAGACAGCTCCATATAGATGATTTTTTAAACGCTCGTGCCACAACAATTACAAATTGAGAAGTTCAGAATACATCTCTGATAGAGGAATTCTCACCCCAACTTAAGAATCTTCAGGTGTGATAAATTTCTCCAGTTGCAGTCCCGAGATTGGACAGTCAGGTGGTCTCAGTCTCCTCCTCTCTCCCCTTCCCCCTCCCTCCTGCTATCCCCAAACAGGCTGGTTTTCTTTTTTCCCTGCTTTCTTTCCTTTTCTTTTTTCTTTGTTTCACTAAATTACATTGCCATATTGCACTACATGAAAAATTAAAATTAAAAAAAAAAACACAAAAGGCATACTGGGTGGGGCAAAAGGGCAGGGAGGAGGGATTAAGGGACAGAAGAGGCTGAAGGGAATCAAGTTGAA
This sequence comes from Gambelia wislizenii, assembly GCA_030847615.1. Lineage (NCBI taxonomy): Eukaryota > Metazoa > Chordata > Lepidosauria > Squamata > Crotaphytidae > Gambelia > Gambelia wislizenii. Next base: position 85,515,335 of record JAUMIR010000003.1, read on the forward strand.
ACATCCTGGGGCCCAAAACAGAAGGGCATTGCATTTAAGCCAAATCTTCCTCAAGGATCACATCAGAGCTGTAAGACTATTTGAGACATACTGCAGTAATGGTAAAAACAAAACAACTGGACAAGTTTCAAGACTATGTCAAATATTACAAGAAGGGAAGTTTTGAAAATCTAAAAGATTGAGAGTTTTATGGGAATCAGATTTGGGAACAGAATTGTCAGAAAAACAATGGGATACAATTTGGATGACACCAACCTACAAATCAATACCTACACAAGGTAAATAAAATGTATTAAATTAATTCATAAATGGTATTACCTCCCACTCAAACTCCACAAAATTAATAATGATCTGTCAAAGTTATGCTAGAGAGGTAGTGTAAAATAGGAGACATATGTGGCTATCCTGCCCAAAAGTAGTTAATTTCTGGGGGGAGATACTAACTGGGATAAGCATTATAGAGGAGTGTTACGTTAATTTTCATGTTTGAAAATGAGCATGAAAGATTGCCAAATACTGTATAGCACTCTTGTTAAATGCTGCAAGATTTGTGTGTGTTTATGCACCTTCAAGTCACCAGTCAATGTATAGTGACCATGAATTTCATAGGGTTTTCTTAGGCAAGGAATACTCAGAGGTGGTTTTGCCAATTCCTTTCTATGAAATATAGCCTACAGCAACTGATATTTGTTGTCTGTCTCCCATCCAAGTACTAACCAGGGCTGGCCCTGCTTAGAGAGCCAGTGTGGCATAGTGGTTTGAGTGTTGGACTCAGATACTGGGGAGACCAGAATTCAAATCCCCACTCAGCCATAGAAACCCATTGGGTGACCTTGGGCAAGTCACACTCAGCCTCGGAGGAAGGCAAAGGCAAACCCCTTCTGAGCAGGTTCTACCAGGAAAACCCCATGATAGGTCCTCCTTAGGGTCACCATAAGTCAGAAATGACTTGAAGGCACACAACAACAACAACAACAACAACAACAACACTGCTGAGCTTCCAAGCTTAGACAGGATCTGGTGCCTTTAGGACATTTCTGCCACTGCAAGATTAGCAATAATGCAATCATGGAAAACATTAGAAGATATTTCAGTACAAAGCAGGATAAACAGATTGTGGTCTATAGCATTGTCAGAAAAGCTAACATATAAAATAAGATTAGCAAGAGGACAAATCAAAGATGGTAGGTTTGAAGAAATTTGGAAGCCCTTTGTTACTTATGTTACTCATGTGAACTCTGGGTTTGACACACCATCGCATAAAACTTATGTTTGGAAAAGTGGTGAATAGGACTTTCTGTTGCCCCACCTCCACAAATTATTCACTGATTATTATTTGTTACGAAGAGCTAAAGTGGATTTGTCCTCTTTCATAGTGGGAATCTCTCAGGCATCAATTGAAAGGAAGAACCTATTTCACATCTCTGTTTAAAGGTTTCCTTTTTTTTTTTCACCACAAGTGAAACCAGCCACCTACTAATTAAAAGTTACTGTAACTATATTACGTGAGTTGCTGAGGTTGTTTTCTAAACATCTTGAAAGAAGTTTTCCTGCCTGTCATGATTTCCTGACCTCCACGTTTCCCCTGCTGATGACATAACATAGGATCTACAGTATCTTGTTCCCCATGTTGAGCCACTCCCCAGAACTAGAAAAAGAGAAGAATGCAGCAACCTCTGAATCATGTTCTCAGCACTCCTGAGAAGTAACACTTTTTATTAGCTGCTGTCTCATGCTGAAACAGGAAGGACCATCATTTCCAACTACAGTGGACTATGACTGCAGTACACTGAGTCTCTTGGTCTATGTATCAACCACTGCATATGGGGAAAAGACATGGATACATCTCTAGTTATGGGAGAGTCTTCGCAGGATGTTTTAATACCACAGTTTACACAGATGGCCAGTGGGCGAGGATGTGGGTGTGTGAATGAAGGTTATAGCATATCTCCACTGGTTTCTCACCCAGTTAGGTGGTGGCTCCTGTTCTGAATGACAGTCTAGCAGTCTAGGAAAATGACATCACCTTTCCACATTGTGGTTTTGGATCTCTGGGAGTTATTATTCAGTGTCTTATCAAAATCTACAACAATGAGAAATCCCCAATGGCAGCCATTTTGGTTCTGACTTGCCTACACCTTTCTCAGCTTAAAAAAGTAACATGTTTCAACCATAGCTCCCAGAATCCCCTAGCCAGCATGGTCAGCAGCCATAGTGGCTGGAGGGATTCTGGGAGTTGTACTCCAAAAGAACTTTATAGGGCTGAATCCTACCCATCTCAATTAAAGTAGACCCCACTGAATCAATTCTTGAATAGTGATCCAATGCTTGTTGGTAAATCACATTGATTTGATGGGTCTACTCTAGTTGGGGCCAACTGATAGTAATCAGCCTTGAATCTACCTCTTTTTAAATGTGCAGAGGGAGGAGGAAGTTCTGAATGACAGTCTAGCAGCCTTCCTGTTGGAAAATTCAGCGTTCTTCCTGCATGCCCCCACTTGCTGGTTATTAGAGCAAGCAAGTCTTACGAAGTTTTTAGTGACCTCCTGCATGTGAAAGTGTTCCTCCCCCTTCTTCTCAACCTGTCCTTAGTGGGCTTGGCTTGTAGAGACACAGCCAAGCTGTATCATCATGTGACCCAGGTCTACTGACCTTGTGGATTCAAAGTTTTATTACTCTTTTCTCTACCTCTGAAGAAGATGGAGCTTTCCCTCCACACTCCATAGAGATGCCTACCTTTCCCAATCTCACTGGATTGGTGCGTTCTATCCTAAATCCATTAGTTAGTTAGGATGTAACTTCCCATGCATATGTAAATTGAAAAGCCATTAGTAAATACTTAAGTATTCCTTTCAAGAAGAGGTCGTTTGTTTTTCTTTTGTTCTTAGTGGCTTGAGGTCCGAGTACTTTACTGACTGAGTTCCATTTCCAGTCTCTGCCACTCTGCTATACTAGAAGTTAACTCCTGAACATTTTAACTTTGAAGAAAACTTTCCCACAGGGCTTGCATCCTGGGATCTTAATGAATTTTTTATTTTTAAGCTTTACACCCCAACACTTCCCATGGCCCTGCTGGCTAGGGATGATAGGAGTTGTTAATCCAACACATCTGGAAGTAGGTGGAGACTGCTTTATGATTTATAGAAAGGGAGTATTATGGGCACTAGGAGACCGTATGCTAACACATTTTGGCTTCTGTGCAGAAACTAGCAGCAGCATCATAAGAACATAAGCAGAGTCATTCTGACTCAGACCAAGGGGCTGTCTAATCCAGCATCCTGTTACCCAGACCTTTGGAAAGTTACTTCTTTGGACTATAACACTCAGAATCTCCCAGCCAACATGGTGATGGAAGCCAATCAGGAACAAACTAGATTCCACTGGGAAACCCACAAGTGGGATATGAACACAATAGACAGCTCCTGGTGTTACTTCAAAGTAAGTGTTATCACTGAATAATGTCTCTGAACTAAGCCATCAAGGCTATCTAATGTCTGCCATAAATTTGTCTCCTACATTTTTGTCAGTGAATCCCATCAATTAATTATGCATTGTGAGAAGTGGATTCCTTGATCCTCAATGTACTTAATCAGTCTGTTCAGTCAATTAGTTTCATTGGATAACCAACATTCTGAAAATTATGGGAAAGAAGAAAAATGCCTGTCTCTCTCCTTCCATGCAATACATACATTTACAAACCTTGATTATGCTGCCCTTTAACAGTCTTTTTAGTCAAGCTATAAAGCCCACAAAGCTTTCCCATAGGAAAGGCACTTCAACCCCTGATAATTTTGGTTGCTCTACCAACATCCTTTCCAGATGTACATACTATTCCAAATATATCACTACCACAGATTTGTATAAAAGCATTCTCCTAAGCAGTAGAGTATGGACTTTTTCGGATGGCGATTTGTAATGCAAGCAGGCTTGTCCCTGTTGCGAGGCTGCTGCACGGCAGGGGGGCTGTTTCGGATGACGCTGTCCCCCTGCCGATACTGTTCCAGAAGAGCTGGGAGGCTACAGCACCATATTTGGCCATTTCCTAATCACGGTCAACTTCTGTGAGTAAAATATGATGGTAGAAGCAAAAATATCACGGTCAAATGTCCCAGCGGTACTGCAACAGTACCGCTGGGAAGGAGCGTCGTATGAAACTGATGCCCTCTAGTGCTGCAGCGTCGCAACCTGGCGACGCTGCTAGCATTATTTTTACATTGTCCGAAAAAGTCCTAAGTTGCTATTGCATTTAATCTATCCATAGCAGTGGAAACAAATAAATGACATAAATTGTTGTTAAAGATTCCCACTGTGTGTGTATAGAGTTGGCCCTCTATATCCACAGATTCTTTATCCATGGATTCAACCAACCTCAGCTTGAAAGTATTCCCCCAAAAATTCAAAAGCAAACCTTGCTGTTCACCATTTTATATAAGGGACACCATTTTACCATGCCATTGTATATAATGGGACTTGAGCATCCATGGATTTTGGTATCCACAGGGGTCTTGGACACTGAGGGCCCACTTTATATACAGTAGTCTCTCCATATTTGTGGGTTATACTTTTGCGGATTTGATTATTCATGGATTATTTGCCAATGGGCAGAAATATTATTTGATTATTTGCTGGGAGGAAATCACACTGCTGGTTTAGCGGCAGCTGCCCACATGCACGTTAACCTTGTTCACTTGTGTGGGAAGGGTGGAAGGGGATGGAGTAAGGAGAGCAGGAAATCAAACTGGAAGATTGGCTGCAGCCAGCCATGTATCCATTCCCTCAGTTGCTCACTGACTCAGGTGGGAATGGAGCAAGGGGATGGGATGGTGTGAGCGGGAAATCTAATTTGTGGCTCAGGATGTGTGTGTGTGTTTGAGTGAGCATAGCCTCCCCACTCTCTCTTGAACTGTAGCCCCTTCCCACTACCCTTGTGTTCCTCCCACACCCGCCTGCACCATTCTGCCCAGGCTCTCTCCTCCCTTTCTCCATCCTACTCTACCTGTCTGCCCTGAAAATCTATGCATCACCACTCTCCCTCCTCCTGTTCCCCCTTCCCAAGCCCTTCCCCCTTCCTGTCCAATTGAGTGAATGAGTGAGCAAGGGAACACATGTGCTGCCCTGTGCAAACAAACAGCCACTTTGATTTCCCACTTCCCCTGCCTCATCCCTTCCTCCCTCCCACCTGGGAACGTGTGTGTTGTCAAGTGAAGACAAACCAGCAGTTTGATTTCTCACTTGCCCCCATCCCATCACCTCCCCCCTCTCCTGCCAAAGTGAGGGAGTGAGGGAACACATGCACGGCCTTTTGCAACCAAACCACCAATTTGATTTCTGTACAGGCACTTTTTGTGTGTTTTAAATATAGTTTGGGGAGTGCTAGAGATAGTCACTGTTTTTTCCACCTTCACAGGGGTTCTGCACCCTGACCCCCACAAATGTGGAGAGACTACTGTATATGTGTATGTGTGCATGTGTTGCTGGGTTGGGTTTGCTCCTGCAAGAGTGGTGTGTGATGAATTTTGGTATCATCATCATATTATACTCAGCAGATCAAAGATTTTGATAAATATTTGACTCAATACTATACATTCCCTGAACAGATGAGTCATCTGTTCATCTGGACAGGGTGCAGACAGGGGTTAAGCTGTGAGATGTGCAACCTTTTGAGATGAGAACTACATTTTACCTTCTTGCCAGCTGGGATGCTTGAAAGATCCAGTACTGTACTTGCAGAGGCCAAAAATATACACTGTCTTTAAAAAGAATGTAATTTTAAATTCATTGTATTATTATTATTATTATTATTATTATTTATTTATTTATTTATTTATTTATTTATTTTAAAAGTCTGGTTCCTGGAGTATAGATATAAAAAAATGCTGGAATTCTCACACACTCCTTCAGCCACAAACTCAAGAAATTAGAAGCTAAAGTTCTCATGGCTACTGATATAAAGCTACATAAGGCACTCCGGAAATTGCACAACCCTGGCCTAAAGAGACAAAAGCCCAATTCATATGACCTTGCAGTCACATGTGGGCTGCTCTATATGGAAAATCATTCATGTACAGCCGCAAACATCTTGCAAATGTGGGTGTGCAGTAACATGGTGAAAATCAGAGATTCCACATGATGCAGCAATGCTTCACCATACCAAAAAAAAAAAAAAAAGTAATAACAAAAGTCCCTCTCTAGTCTCTGCATTAACAGTGTGAGAGAGCTGCTTTTTCCAGATTTCATCCCATGGGGCTGCTGTAATATTTAAAGGTCCAGTACCACATAGACAGAGCCAATTGTGCAAAAATCTTGCCTATGCAATCATTAGTCCAGCTGGGGATAGGGGTGAAGCAACTATTGCTGGTTCTGCCAAACTAGAGCTTGTCTGTAAATGTTAGCCAGGCTATAAAATGATGTCAAAATTGAGCATCTCTTATACCACTGTTTTGTATAAACATACCATATCCTACAACTGTGCCGATTTGTCAGGGCAGTCCTGATTAATCGTCTGTCACTCTATTTTTCCACCTGCTTTTAAAATGTTCCGGTATCTCTCTACACCTTCCACATTGCCAATTGTCCTCAGCTTATTTCAGTTTCTGCAAACTGAGTTCAAAGTGCAAAAGTAGTTTTCACTCAATTAATATGGGGTGAGGGAAAGAACAGGAGGAGGCAGAATCTTACTCTGTTCAATAGGCCCAGGCCAAAGTAAACTGCTGTAGCTTTCCCAGCTTGTCTGTTCTGCCTCATTAATAACTTTTGCCATCTTGACCACATTCTGATGTTGATTGGCCACACAGGTCCCAGTTTTCATCTGTGAAATATTGGGGGGTCTGACACATATACAGTAAGACCCCCTGTATCCATGGGGGATTGGTTCCAGGGGGCTCTGCGGATAATGAAAGCCATGGGTAATAGTGAATGCCCCATCGCCATTCCTGCCACTGAGAGCCCTCCTGAGGATGGGAGAGGGCAGGCTAGATCCCTCTTCCTCCCTCCCTTCACCCCCGCCATGACCAGAGCTCTCCCAGGGGAAGGCTAGGTCCTTCCTTTCCCTCCCTTCACCCCCGCTGGGAAAAGGGAGGGGGAAGGCTAGATCCCTCCTCCCCATGCCATCGCCATCTCCCCCCACCACAACTGGAGCTCTCTCAGAGGGAGAGAGGGGTCAAGCTAGATTCTTCCCCCCACCATCACCATTGCCCCCTGCTGCAAACAGAGCTCTCCTGGGAGAAGAGAGAGGGCAGGAGATGCCTCCTCCCCCTCCCTTCCCTGCCATCGCCAACCATGGATAATTGAATCAGCGGTTGGTGAATGAGTGGATGTGATGGTGCTATCGTACATAAGTGCAGAAAATGCATAATGACTGCCTGCCTGTCTTGAGCCCCCTCCCATCTTAAAAAACAGTTGCAGAGTCCCTCATGGGTGTGACAAGAGCCATAATGGGCAGAACCAAGGATTAAATGAATGAAGGCAAGGAGATTATCACACAATGCTTTATTCTGGAATTACATAAAGATATTAGTGAATTTAGCCAGTATGTACTTAATACACAGCATGATCTCTAACCTGTTGCTGGTCTGCATTCCAGGCGTTTCTGTAGCACACCTCTTCATTGACAGGGAAAACCCATCAATAGCTCTGAATACCACTGCCGTGCCAGTATTCCCCTTCATACGATAAATCCCTTTCATGGCAGTATGTGGAAGTCACGTGGCATGAGGGGGCATGATCCTCCTTCTCTCTCTTTCCTCCCCCTTGCTATGCCTAAACTGACCAAGACTGTTTTTTTTCTCCATGCCTATCTTTTTCTTTTTCTTTTTCTTTTTGCTATGATCACACAATTATGGGGATACACTAAAATAAAAAAAAATATTATTTTCTCATAAGTGCACAATTGCAGGGGGAATAATTTAAAAAGAAAGGCACATATGCACTGAAGTGCCCATGTTGGGTCAGACATTCTGGGAATTACAGTCCTCAAAGTCATTCACAACTTTTTGATTGCAACTAATTGTTGTTAAATTAATACTTATTAATAGCTCATCAGCTTCTGTAAACATATGGAACCAAGTGCAAACACAGCAATAGGCCAGGTCCCTGAAGCTTGTATTTATAGAAAGAAACTCACTCCTTTTGACCCTTTACTTTCTATCCTCCCTCCAGGCCACAAACAATCTGAAATCAAGACAAAGCCAGAAAAGTCTTTCCTGGTTTGAGTGAACTGTGCCTGATCATAATATGAAAGCATTTAATTAAACAGTTATTTGGACTGCATTAGCAGAGGTCACTCAGACCACATGAGTTATGTGTCTCCCTGCCCCCAGCTTTCTCCCTTCAGCCTTCACAACTTGGTGCCTCATGTTGACTTAAACATGTTCCACATCCCAGTATTTACCGAGCATAGATGTTGTCGTGGCAATAGCACGAGCACATAATTCACCTTCGTTACTGCTTGAAATGCAAAGTCTTGTCTCGTGCACCCCTGGCTGAGGAAAATTGCAGCCACATGTTTTAAAGTAACCACAAAGAGCTTACCTGCATGGTGCTCTTTGTTCAGGTTTTGTGCTTGCTGGAAATTTGACTGCAGGATTTTAGACAATTTTCTCTGTGTGAAGTACAGCTTTACCTTCTAGTGGGAAGAAAATAAAGATGGGCTCTTTTCCAGGAATGCTGAAGAAATCTTTATATATAGAAACTATATCACCCAAATGTGTTTAAAAATGTCCCAAGTCCTCACTAATGTAATTGGCTATACGCTAAAAGCCCCTATGTAAATTTCAGCTCTGCTACAAAACCAATGGATGCCCATGGACAAGACACTATCTCTCAGCCTAAGGTACTGTCTGTAACATGGGAGTATTAGCATGAGCCTCACAGGAATGTTGCTGTAATGCAAGTAGATATGGAAGATCCAGTGATTAGCCAAGTACAGTTAAAGTCAAAAGTTCAAGTATCATCTTCAGCCCATCTGACTTTTGATGGTGCTTCAAGTGCAAGAAGGAGTTTGTAAAAGCAGTGAGTATTCCCTTTCTGTGCTAGCAGCATGGCATTGGCGCATAGAAGGAAATGCCTAGTTATTCCCAAACTACATTAAGCCTTGTTACCACCTCTCCAAGTTCTCTAGCATAGCACCAGTGCTGGAAAATGTGAGAGATAGTAATGGATCACTTAAGCAGAGTAATCAAACTGACAAGGCGGAAGCTAAACAATAACCAGTCCTATGCCCAGGGCCACAAAAAGATGGTCTAGTAGAGAAATAAGCTTAGTCTTCTTTCTAAAACATATAAATGTAGATTAAGTTACTACAAATTACTTGTGCCAAATGCAACACAGGGTCTTTATGGAAGAGAGGAGAGAAAATGGCAGCAGGTTAGAGTGATGCAGGGTGAGAAGGGATGTCATTTTTTTAAAAAACACATAATGAACAAGAAGTTGCCATAAATATATGCAGTGTCTACACTTCTAACATACAAACTAGCAATTAGTGAATTTCCCACAGCTCACCATGCTGCAGGCTACAAAGCAAGTAACGCAAGTTTTAACATTGTCTAGAACAAGGGTAGGAGAATGTCACCCTGTGAACTATGTACAGCCTCAGTTATTTTTTGCACCCCAGGACACCCCAAAACCACCAGACCTCAATTTTAAATCACCCCCACATTATTCCCAAACACCCCCAAACACTCAATTTATCCCCATGACTCCCAAATGCTTCCTAACTGAAAAAGAGCAAGTCAGTCAAAAAGTGGCCACTTTTTGATTTGCCAAAACATGTTGATGCATCCCACTGGGTGGGGCAGAGAAGGCTGCATGGACAAAAACTGGCCCCTTCACCACAGCACAGTTGCCTACCCCAGCCTAGAATGTCCTCAGGTCATGTTTAGGTAGCTCAGCCATTGGGCACATTGGTTGCATAGTCCCAGTTTCAGTTGCTAACATCTCCATGTAGACTATGCAAAAATACTGTCCCTTAACCTGGGAGTGCTGCTGAGCCACCCTAACAGAGTATGGAAATTTTACTTTTTAGAACTACAGCTCCCAGAATCCTCCAGCCAGCATGGTCACTGGCTATGCTGATTGGAGGATTCTGGCAGCACTACTCCCAACCGCTAAATACATTTCCCAACCTCTGTTTTCAGAGGGTTATAGTAGGACAACAAATCTACTCTTTTGCTGTATGAGAGTCCTTAGAAAGAACATTCCATGTAGACCAAGGATGGCAGACATCAGACTTGCAATATTTTTTAAAACAAGAACCACTAGTTTCACTAACCAGAGTTTCCTGCAGTAGGTACGCAAGTGTTTTCAGACAAGGCTGTGTCCCTGTGATAATAGGCTGTCCCCATTATCTGGGCAACACAGCTTAACAGTATAGGCTCACCTCCAGGTAAACAAAGGATTAATGAGGTATGGGTAAAGTTACATTTACTGGGGATCAGCATCACAGAAGAGCATCAGAGATCTGGGAGGCACTGACCCAGTGACCAGTACCCAAAGCTTCAAGATGCTTCTAAGGAAAAATTATTAAAAACCCCAGGGGGCCTCATGATTAGAGAAGAACAAAGAGAGACAACAGACTCCTGTCCCACCTAAGGGAATGGTTAGTAGTAGACTGGGCTGAGGCTCCCGGGCTCCTACCCCCCATGAACATTCAGACCAGAATTCCATCTGCCTTGTGAGCAGACTAGGAAATGCTAGTTAGATACATTAGGGAATTATGTTGGTTTTTTTTGTTACCTTGGCTGAATATGAACTAGGCCGTTGTTTGTAACCTGTAACTACTTCTAAGAATGCCTTAAAAAGGTGCCTTCATGTGAGAGATGCTTCATTGCTAATATAGATTGCTTAGAATAAACTTCTTTTAAAGAATTCCTTTTTCTTACACTCTGTCCATGTGCCTGCTTGTGTATGTGTGTCTGCAGAGTCAGGGATGGAAAAGTGCCAGTTAAAATTCTGCAGTAAATTCCCACTGAGTTACTGGTCATAGGAATATAAAATCAGTGGGTGGTGCCAGCTATAGATGATCTCAAGGGGTCCCTCTCCTACTCAGCTGCAGCAAGAAAGGATCCATTACAGTCCCATGGGGTAAATTTACAGGGGACTCAAGAGGACAACATCATCCACTCATAACTTCCCTTTGGTTTGCCATAATTTTTTTACATCTTTTTACCTACAATGGAAAACCACTTAAAGAAAAGAAGATGGAATAGCTGCACAGTGCCTTCTGAATCTGTCTGCTTGTGTGAAGAGCCCTCTGTCTGAAAGTGCCCTTAGAATGAAAGAAGTCTGATGTGGTGTGTGTGTTTTGCTTTGTTTTGCTTTTTGTATACCCAAAAGTGAATGGAGTTCATAATCATTTCCAGGATTTGGAACTAAGGCATCAACAAGTTATAATTGCTGGAATGTTGAATCAGCTATTTAGTTAAGTATACTTAATTGTCTCGGTTATTTAGTTAAGTATACTTAACTAAGTTTAACTACTTTACTAAATAACCTTTTCCCAAAACTTGATGGAAATGTCAATTCACCCACACTCAAAAGAGCAGCAAAATGGGTCTCCTTCTCCCCATGCAGTTGATGCCTAGTAAAATAGGTTTGGGGGTGGGGGGATTTATGATCATGGCAATAATGTCACAATCATTATAAAGTAGTTATCGTGAATACAAACAAATCCCTCTGATTTGCTAAGAAAACTCCATGATAGGTTTGCCCTAGGATTGCCGTAAGACATAAATGACTTGAAAGCACACAACAACAACTATTTCATATTCACCATCACTACTTGGTCACGATTTTGACATTAGTGTCACTATCATAACTCCCCCTCCAACCTACTTTACCAGGCATCAGCTGCATGGGAAGAAAGAGATCCATTCTGCCAGCAATCAGAGAATGGGTGGATGATGTTCCCATCAGGTTTGGAAGGGGTCGGACCAGGAGGCATAAATCCAGCCATAATGATTTAAATTTACCCAGGGATAACCAGGCTTTTTGTGGAATTAATTGTAACCTTTAGTCAACTTTTGTAGTTATTGGGGTAAGGCCTCACTGAATGGTGGGAAAGGGTATCCAGAGATAGGAAAGTTAATGAAAACTTAATGCTACATTATGTACATATAGTGCCCTAAAAAAGTACAGTTGGCACTCATATTTCACAGGGGATAGGGGTGCGGCAAAAGTGGAAAAACTGCAAATATCAGCCCACTATTATTATTATTATTATTATTATTACTACTACCTGAGAGAACACTTCTCTAGGCATTTGTAGGTCCTCCAGCATGATTCTATGGTCAGCTTCTACTGAACGTTGACCATAGAATTGCACTGGAGGACCTACAAATACCTAGAGAGAACATATTAATCAAATCCACAATCAGATCTGTGAAAGCTTAACCCAGAAATGTGGAGGGAGAAATGTACATTAAATATGTTTTATGTTTAAAAAAAGAGAGATGTTAATTTTAATTCCATTAATTCAAACCTACCATTTCAATTTATATTTTACATTACATTACTTCACTAAACTCTAACATACCATAGAGCACTGTGGATGTAATTTCCCAATGCACTAATATTCAGCACCTCGGAAACCCTTCAGCTTGGGGCACTGCCAGGCTGAAAAGGTAGTTTTGGGGGGTTATGTTTGCTTGATAACTACTGTAAATGTGAATCCCTAGCACTTACAAGATTGTAAGTCCAGTTTATGATCTTGCAACTACAGGACAAGATGCCAGCCTTTCTCTATAAATATGATCCCATCTCTCCCCATCGACAATACTCTGCAATAAATATCCACATCTTGCATGCATGAATTTTTTAAGGCACAACAACCAAGAAAAACAATTCTTTTTATCCTCAATTGCAATATTTTGAAGAAATAAAACCAGACAGTTACACAATTATACTACTGCTCAGTATCTACTGCTTCCCTGAGGGTTCATATTTTCTCTGCTGCTGTTCAGATCTTTTTCTCATTCTCCTTCTTCCTTCAAAGACCCCCATGATTTCCTTTCTTGTCTCAGGAACTCTCAGGTCCCATTTACACGGCAAAATATTCCCTTGAATAAATCACTAAGATTCCTAATTGTTCCCACTCATCGCGCCACAGTATCGTCTCATTCAGAAGGGGGGGAGCTCAAAAACTCAAAAAGTAGCGTGATAGGGGATTTTGCTACTTTTCCCAACTTTTGTTAAAAGTAGTGCGACTTAGCACACTTTCAATTGTGTGAACTACCATTTCGCAAAGGTCTGTGTAAATTACCAGCAATCTTTCCGATAAAGTCACAGCAGAGCTTTGCTGTGATTGGTTAAACTCAGCACGGAGGGGTTTGGACTGACCAGGAGGGGATGGAGGAGCCGCAGATGAAAAGATACATCCACTGTTGTTTCCAGTCAGGGAAAAGACCGAGCGAGTGCTATACCCATTCCAACCGGCCAGCTGTCTCTTGCTTGGCTGCTCTCTCTCTCTCTGTGTGTGTGTGTGTTCATTCCCTCACCCTGCTGAGATCCCATTTCTGTGTGTCAGAAGAGAGAGGGGGAGAGGGGGAGGGGCTTGCTGGGCTGACACTCCCAAAGGAATAGAAATTAGCAGGCATTCTCTCCCTCTCTCTCTTGCAGCATCTCAGTATCTTTCTGCTTGGCTGCTGCCAGCTGAAGAATCCCCAGCTAGCCTTTTCCCATCTATGTGTGTGTGTGTGTGTGTATTCGTTCATTCCCTCACCCTGCTGAGACGTTTCTGTGTGTGAGAAGAGAGGGGGGGTGAGGGGAAGACGGGCTTGCCGGAATAAAAATAAAGGAATAAAAATTAGCAGGCGTTCCTCTGGTAATCAGAGGAGGGAAAGGGGTCAGCACTTTCTTTCTCTCTCTCTCTCTCTTCCCCCAGATGTGCTTGGGAGGCTACCCCCTCCCCTCAGTCTGTATGTGAATTACAAAGCAGAAAAAAGCGGAAAACTAAGCTGATAGACTGATTTAGCAGTAAATCATGTGAACTATGCAGCACTGGTGCGAAACTGCAATAAAGTGCAAATCACTGCAATAAAAACTGCCATGTAACTGAGCCCTCAGAAAGAGAAAAGAAAGATATGGCACATTCACAGTGCATTCGAAATACCAAGCACATTCTTTTTTGTTATTTGGGAACCAAAAGTGGCCTAGGGGAAGGCCTCCACTCTTCAGCAAGGCTTACTTTAAAATGCTGCTCTACATGAGCTGAGGAGTTTATCTGTGCAACAGTGGCCATTAGAGTTGCCAGGATGCATATTGTCTGGGGGCCCTGTAACTTTAATGCTGAACACACCATGGAGCAAGAGACAAGATACCTTAAAACTCTGTCAAGAAGGATGAAGATACCTGTCCTTCCTTACCTTCCAAACTCCAACTATCACCTGCAGCTGTCCCCTCCCAACATGGCTACTGCCTTGCCAGAGGAGACTGAGGGTGCTCCTCCATACCTCCTCTTCCTACTCAGCTTCAGCTGAAAATTGAGCTTAGCAAGTAAAGGAGGACAGACACCTTTGTCCAACTTGACAGAGCTTTACAGTTCCTCATCCTGCTCCATGATCTGTTCAACATAAATGTTACAAAAGCCCCATCCCCATATACAACTTGGCAACCCTTATGGCCAAAAGAAAGCCTATGATTTAGAAGTGCATATTCATCAAGAGTGAGAGAATATGAAGATAAATTGAACACTACATCCTTTTTTTTATTTCCTAATCTGAACTTAAATTGTGTAATCTCTTTTGATTGTGACTAGAACATCATAGTGGTATTCCTGAATTTTTTAAAAAAACAATCTTATACAGAATTTTCTTGACTGGAAGTATCTGTAGAACATCCCCATTCATCTGGGGGATCCTCCTCAGACGGAAAACTAGATAGCTCTTGAAAAATATACTGGAATCCCATATGACCTGTCATGTTATATACCGTATATTCCGGTGTATAAGACAACTTTTTAAGCTCTCAAAATCTTTTCAAAATTAGGGGGTCGTCTTATACGCTGGAAAATAGGGATCTCCATCGCAGCTTCGGAAGGACGGGTGGTGGCTGGATGGATGGGGAGAGGCTTGCCAGCACCCACCCTTCCTGAAGCAGCAATGGGGAGCCCTATAAGACCAAACCCCGCCCAGTCAGCCACCCCTCCATACCCCCCAAGCCACAATCAGGACCCCAATCCCGGCTCCGTGAAGGGCGGGTGTGGGCTGGAAAGCCTCCCCCCTCCCGCCCTTCATGAAGCCCCGATCGTGACCCTGATCCCAGCTCCGTGAAGGGTGGGTGTGGGGTGGAAAGCCCCCCTCTACCTTCCCCCCTGCCACCCTTCACGAAGCCCCGATAGGGACACCGATCCTGACTCCATGAACGGTGGGTGTGGGATGGAAAGCCCCCCCTCCCGCCCTTCACAAAGCCTCAATCGGGATGTCGATCCTGGCTCCATGAAGGGTGGGTATGGGGTGGAAACCCTTCCACCTCCCACCCTTCACGAAGCCCTGATCCAGACCGCGATCCCACCTCCGTGAAGGGCGGGTGTGGGGTGGAAGGCCTCCTCCCTCCCGCCCTTCACGAAGCCCTGATCGGGACCCCGATCCCAGCTCCATGAAGGGCAGGTGTGGGGTGGAAATGTCAGGAAATGACATGGATGTGACCACAAGATGGAGCTGTAAGCTTAGAAATGAAAGTAGTTAAGCTCCAGTGGCAGGTGTGTGTGTGAGTTAGCATTTGAGAGTATGCACACCTGAGATGCCTGATGTAACAGGCATTGTTTAACTGCCTATAAAAAGGAGATGGGAATTATCTCCAGTGTGGGTTTGTTATAGATGGTGGTTGGTGAAGCAGTTTGTTGGTTTGAGAAAGATTTAGGAGTATTAGAGACGGCTGTCCTATACTCTGTATATATATATTGTAAATATACTGTGAACTAAGATTAAAGCCCTCAAGTTGAGTGAAGGCTGGCCTTGTTGCTGTCTTTATTTGGCAAGCCAGAGCTCAAGGCAGTGTGCTGGCATGAAGGAATTTTTCCTTCTCAGCCTGAAGTCTTTTGCAGAAGTCTCTCCAGAAACCTTCTCCTTGGCGTCCTGTCGACGTGGAACAACTCTGCAGGTGGTCGTGGTGGACACAGCGCGTCTTTCTATGCCCCAACAGGAAAGCCCCCCCCTCTACCCTCCCCCTCCCACCCTTCACGAAGCCATGATGGGTGGGTGGTGGGCAGGGCCGGCATCAGGATTTGTGGGGGCCTGTCATGTGTGGGGGCCCCTCGCATAGAGCCCCAACTTGTGGAGCCGGTGGCAATTCCAGGCTCCGTGAGCACCAGCAGGTGCTCCCCACCGCCACCACCACCATGACAAAGGGAGGGAAAAGGAGGAGGAGGAGGATGGGGATGGAGCCGCTGCCAGGACCAGTGCCTGTGAGGCGTCTCCCCTCTGGCGCCCGCAAGCTCTGGCCCTCGTCTGCTGCCTCCTCCACAGCTCTTCTCTGTGGCCGGGCGGGAAGGGGGGCACCTAGTTCTGCCACTGCCACCACCTCTGCCACCTCCTCTTCCTCCTCCTCCTCTTCCTCACCTCCCCCACCTGCCCAGGCCACTGTGGCCCATTCAGGAGGTGCCCATGGCCACCCTCCCCGACACCACCGATGCAGCCATTGTGGCCCAGCCCCACTGCCGCAAAGCCAATGAAATCGAAGGGGCCCCAGGGAGGGAGGGAGACCCCCCACGCAGCAAAGGGAAGGGGAAGGAAGGGGATCCCTCCCTCCAGCAAAGGAGATGGGGGGGAAGATGGACATCCCCCTCCTCCTCTCCCAAAAGAGGGCCTCCCTCCCTCCGTCTCATGGCAACCCTAAGGTAAATCTATCATGAGGTTTTCTTGGCAAGATTTGTTCAGGGGGTGTTTGCCTTTGCCTACCTCTGAGGCTGAGATAGTGTGACTTGCCTAAGGTCAACCAGTGCCACCAGTGGATTTTCATGGCTGAGTGGGGATTGTAACCCTAGCCTCCAGAGTTGTAGTCCAAATGCTCAAACCACTCTTCCACCCTTAACTAGTGCAATCAGAGGTGGGAATGCTTTGATTGTGTGTTCCTGCAGGGCAGGGAGTTGGACTAGATGGTCTCTTCCAACTCTATACTGTAATTCTATTATTTGCCAGTTTATTCATTGGTTACTGCATTCCTCTAGTGTTCTGGGCAGCAACTAGTGGCGTATGGGTGCAAAACTAATTAGAATCATAGAATCATATAGTTGGAAGGGTGAGACCAGAAAGTGCCATCTAGTCCAACCCCCTGCCCTGCAGGAATACACAATCAAAGCATTCCCGACAGATGGCCATTCAGCCTCTGTTTAAAAACCTCCAAAGAAAGAGACTCTACCACACTCAGAAACAGCATTGCTGTTGCACTGTTTGAACAGGTCTTACTGTCAGGAAGTTCTTCCTAACAATGTTTAGGTGGAATCTCTTTTCCTGGAGTTTGAATCCATTGCTCCATGTCCTAGTCTCTGGAGCAGCTGAAAACAAACTTGCTCCATCCTCAGTATGACATCCCTTCAAATATTTAAACATGGCTATCATGTCCCCTTTTAATCCTCTCTTCTCCAGGCTAAACATACTCAGCTCCCCAAGCCACTCCTCATAGGGCATGGCTTCCAGACCTCCCACCATTTTGGTCGCCCTCCTCTGGACACATTCCAGCTTCTCAATATCCTTCTTGAATTGTGGTGTCCAGAACTGGACACAGTATTCCAGGTGAGGCCTGACCAAAGCAGAATACAGTGGCACTATTACTTCCCTTGATCTAGACACTAGACTCCTATTGATGCAGCCTAGAATTGCATTGGCTTTTTTAGTTGCTGCATCACACTGCTGACTCATGTTCAGCTTGTGGTCCACTCTTTCTTTTCTTTGAGGAAAACTACACCATTATGTTAATTGCTAATAAACAACAACAAAAATATGTTAGTGCCTATAATATATTTTTTTAACTGAATTATTGGTGGCAAATTATGTAATAATCTGAACATCCTATACTGTGAATAGGCTAGGTTACACTGACCTGAGATAAATATATGCTCCCACAAATAAAGTGTTGCAGGGGGACCCAAAATTCCTTAAACCGCCCCTGGTGGTGGGTGGAGGGGGGAGGTTGGAGGGGGGAGGTTGGGATATACTCGCCGTATAAGAGAAGGGGTGGTGGTCTTATACGGCGAGTATATCCCAAACTCTATATTTTAGCTTAAAAATTGGGGGGGTCGTCTTATACGCCGGAATATACGGTAACTTTATGTATACCTAGCTACATAGCAGAGGTGCTAAGAAACCCATTTACTGAATTACAAAGACGTGCAATGGGACACCAGCAAGAGTGCCTGATGTGCATTGATAGATGTGAGATGCATTGGGACTGATGCACATTGGTTTTGTTGTGCATCAGACATCAGTGCACATTTGGCACTTTGCTGGCTCTGCTACATAGCAACATAAGAGCAGCCCTCTACTGGATATGGATGTTATGCAACAGTACAATTCTAACACCTGCATACATAAGTCCACTTACGAAGACATAAGTCCCCAACAGGATTTTGGCCAATCTTTTCTTCTATATGTGTAACTTTAAAGCCAAAGATACTCTAACCAGACATAAAAGTCCCCATGTTTTTAGTAACTCATAAATCAGCTGCATTTTATAA
Source organism: Gambelia wislizenii (assembly GCA_030847615.1). Classification (NCBI taxonomy): domain Eukaryota; kingdom Metazoa; phylum Chordata; class Lepidosauria; order Squamata; family Crotaphytidae; genus Gambelia; species Gambelia wislizenii. The sequence goes on from JAUMIR010000003.1 coordinate 85,533,999, forward strand.
TTTGGCTTGATGGACTTCCACGAGGTGACGGTAAATCAGGCCTCCCTATGCCCAGGGCTGGGGTCATGTTTACAGGCAGATATAACCTAAGGAAGGGCTGCCATAAATTCCAAAGGGTCATACCCCCAGATAAGGATCATGCAGAAACCTCAAAGACCACGGTTAGAGTGTTAATGGCTGGTCTTCTCTGGGAAGTCTCCAGAGGTGAGATATTCACTGATCAAAGCTAGGTGGATATCTCATTGTCATGCCAGAAGCTGGTTTTACCTTTCCAGATCTTCATATCAAAAGTTAGTTGCCTGTCATTCATCAGTCCTCAAACATTCCTTTCATCATGACCACCGACATATCCAGGGATTCATTGTTTAACTTTGGGAATCTCTAGCATTTGTCTTCCTCTCAAAATTACCTCTTCAAGGAGAAATCAACTATAACTATCACACCAAAACTCCATCTCGGTGAGCACAGATCTATTTTCTCCCATCTCCATGCTAGTCTGTTTCCAACCTCCCCCCTCTCTACGAACCTCTACGAGGTTCTTCCTAACCTCCCCCCTCTCTACAAACCTCTCCCATCCCATTTGCCCATAAGTTTACCTGTAAGTCTGTTCTTTGTGCCTATCACCGCTTGAACATCGCTGCTCTTCAGATTGGTACAGTATAGCCTGGCCTTCCTATGAACTATCCCCTATCCAAATATTTCCTGCTGTTTTCGATAGCCTTGTGTGAGTGCCTGATGCCTGTGTGTTGGTATGAATGCCAAACTGCCTCCTCAAAGTTGTGATAATTATTAGTGAACAGCTACATTAACCCTAAGGAAGGGAGGGAGGGTGGGCTGAAGCTGAACTGAGGGGTTCAGTTCCCAGACTTATCATGGATACCGGAAACCACAGATAACAGCAAACCCTACTAAAAATAAAGGACTTCTGGTAAAAGGATAGCATAGTTGCCATGGAGAACCTAGAAGATGGAGGCCACACTCCAGCTTCATCCTGCATGAATACTGAAGAATGTAACTGGCAGCACCACGCCTCCCACTAGAACTGGCTTTAACATCTTTTGTGATCCTCTTTTGTTCACCTTGCCCTCAGACAAATGCCTTACAGCCTGGCTCTGTCAAAATGGGTTTGGAACTGGGAATTTATGACAACAGTTTCCTACAAGAGCTTGAATTGTTTTCTGTTCTTTAAGCTGAAAAACAAATGGCTTTTTAAATGGACCAGTGCCTGAGTGTAGTTTAATTAAACTCATCGAACGGAAACCACTTGCTGCTTCCTTTAGTGGTGTTTGGAGAGGTTCTCTCCACACAGATAAATGAAGCACCATGTGCTTGCTTTCAGGTCTGTTTACACTGTTTTGGCTCCTCGTGCCTGGGACAAGAGGCAGCCTGGCATGGTCCAAAGGATCCATGCCACAAAAGAAGCTTTCAGGCATGGGCCCTTGCCAGCACCTCCTTTTTAAGGGGCCCTGATGAAGAGTGGAGCTATCCTATTGATTGTAACATTAGACAAGATCACAGGTATACATTTTGGTGGAAATTAGGGGTTGTAGAGTAAAAACTGGAGACGGCTCTTGTGTCTTTAATGGTTGTGTAGAAGAAGCAATTTCAGTAGGTGTTGTTGCTTGTTTATTACACCCTGAAACAGAACACTCTGGTCTCATGGATTTCAAATGATCTACTGTATTCAAAATATGGGGGAGGATGTTAAATATGTTGACATATCATACATGAGACCCACAACTATCTCATGTTGTAGGAACTATGCTGATCTCCAGCCTGACTTATAGCCAAGAGTTGTTTTGAGGAGAAAGGGGCAGATAACCAATTGTGGTTATCAGTGTGGGGTTGAGATGTAATAAACAGACATGACTGTGGACAATTGGTTTTTCTGCTTCAAAATCTAGTGAGACACTGACACAAAGAGGCATGTGGCAAAAATATCCCAGACTTTCTCACTACCTTTTTACATTTTTAATCCCATCACCTCAAAAAACTAGAAAGCAAATTTGTTGGGTATTTGAGGCTCCAGATGGGAATTGCTATTCTGAAAGACAACTGAGGAGAGCAACATGTATCTGCACTGTTTGGAACTCCTGGGAACATTTTGATTGTCATATTTCGGGAGCTGATAATAGACATGGCTAAATAGGATGTAATTAAAATGCTGCATCTTGTGTCTTGAATTAATGTGGCACTTCTCCCCTCAGAACCGTAGAAATAATTAGCCTCTTCAAGGCTGCATGTTAATTATCTGCTACAAGCTCACTTTCTCTTACATAATGAGGAAGAAGAATCAACTTGGCTACCTCATAATAACTGAATGATGAAAGTGATAACTGTTAAGCATTTGGCTCTTTTCCTTCTAATTGCTTCCTTTATCCAAAGAGATGTACAAGGATTAGACTGTTTACAAAGACTAAAGAGCTACAGCTCTCTCCTCTTCTTTTTTTTCCTTTCTGCACCACATTTCCTGTGCTAAGTAGGTGTTAAATAGTTGTGAGACTTCCATACCCATATGCTGGGAAATAGGGTTTATGCTACTCCTCTGAACATGTAACTTCAAATAGAACCTGATCTCTTTTTTGTGGGGGTGGTGGTGAAATTTCAGGTTCTACTTGAAGTTACATGTTCAGAGGGGATCCCACCCACAATCAAGTCATTTTGACTAATGCCAAAACCATGGATGCCACTTTCTCTGTATATCTGCCCCAGAATTTAGGCCTGCTGAAGGGACCTCCCCCTGTGTGCCACCAGTGGTGTAATATAATATGGGAAGGGTTGAGAAAGGGCCTTTTCAGCTGTGACATCCCAGTTATGAAATGCCCTCCCCTCAGATGTCTGATTGGCTCCATTTGGCTCTGGTGTTATTCTGGCACCCAGTCAAACCATGGCTTTTTATTAAGGCCTAACTGGTTTTAGCCAATTTGCACATGTACTGTGGTCAGCATTATTTTCAATTGTTTGAACTGGTTTTTAATTGTCTTGTTAAAAGTGATAAATAAATTAATATATTTTTCGCCTTTTGAAATGTTTGTTATTGTTTAAAATTGTCCTAAATTGCTTTTATTGTATACTGCTCTTAGATCTTTGGATAAGGGGTAGGATATAATATTTTAATTAATAAATACCTGCATACCTCTCTTTTTTTAAAAAAATGTTTTGTGTCACAGTGCATATGCATCAGTAGATTACTGAAATAATACTTTCACTCTAAAGTACTATAAGTCGTAAAATACCAGAGCAGAGAAAATTTGCCTTTGAAACCATAGGATAAAGTCTACAAACTATCCAATTTTTTTTTAAACACCTTTGGAAGAGCCCTAGTGTAGATCCAAGAAATCACTAGAAATCACCTCCCAGAGAAACAAGGCAGCTTTGATGTGTGGAGGGGGGGCAGGAGGAGTTTTTCCTGGGTGGGAGTGGTTGGTTCTGTCAAGCTGGTGTGTGTTGTCTTTTTTTTTTCTTTTCACTTACTCATGTAGAGATAAGCATACCAACATTCAGGGCAGGTGGGGGAAGTAGCTCTGTAGTTCAGGAGGAAGAGGGGAAGAGCTTCAATTTTAAAAAATAGAAGTTAAAAACACAAGTTAAAAGAAGTTTTAAAAACACATTTAAAGCATAATAAAATAGAAACACACACACACCCATTAAAAGCTCCATCTGCTGTTAACATATTAAAAACCAAATGCCTCTCTAAGGGGCTTACCACACTCTGAGGAAAAACAGCAATGCAGCAGGAAGGTTCCGTCTTCCGTGCTACCTTATTGCATGACATCGTCGTTTTTTCTTTCCAGTGCTGTGGGAGACCAAGGCAAAACCATGTCTTTTTGCTAACTGGAAAAACCTGTTAGCAAAAAGAAGTGGTTTTACCTTGGTCTCCCATGGGACTGCAATGGCAGAATATTGGTAGAATGACAAAGTCATGTGGTAAGGCAGAACAACAAAAGTCCCTACTTGGGAATTGAGCAGAGTCACATTGTGTGAGCTGTTGAGTTATTATACGTTTTGAATGCTTGTAGGCCACTGAGGAAGACTGTGGTCGAAACGCGTCTGGCCTTGAGCTTTTATTTTTCACTATTAATAATTTTAGCATTTGTACACTTCTCAGTGGGGTATTGTTACCCTTTTAGAAACTTTAATTTTATTGGATTCCCTGCTCCAAGGTTTAATTATTCTTTCATTTCTTCATATTGTTGTTTTTTTATGATTGGGAGTGGGATTAGTTCATCCTGGGTTTTTTGGCAGAACCCTTCGGTTTGGCATGTGGTAAGGCAGCACAGAAGATGGAACCTTCCTCCTCCTCTGCCTTTTTCTTCGAAGTGCAGTAAGCCCCTAAAGAAAAAGAGCTGGAATTCTGTAACTTCTCCTGGCCTGACCCGGCCTCCCAAACATGATGGGAACATCATTCAACTGTGCTCCAGTCATGACAGAATGGATCTTCTTCTCCTCATGTAAATGATCCCCCATATCCGTAACTGTTCCATATTCATAATCGCTACTTTTCCTGACTTATAGTGCTATAGCAGTATAAAACCAAAGTGCTGTTTCAGTGATGTTATCAATGAGTAAATCTAGGTAACTGTCCCATATTCACAATAGGTATTTAATCACAATTGTAACACTATTGCCACAATCTTAACACATTACCCCAGCCTCCTTTATGGGACATCAGCTCATGAAGAGAAGGACGTCCATTCTGCTGATGCTCATAGCATGGCTGAATGATGTTTCCATCAGGTTGCAGGGTGTCACACCAGGTGAAGTTACTTAGTTATCTCAGCTATGGTATTGACTATGATATTGAATACAGTGGGTTTGCTTCCTTTCCTCATTGACTAGAGGCCATTTAGAGGTTTGGCACCAAATTTCAATGACAAACTATGATGTCAATTTCTTTTTTAAAAATGCCAGAGGGAAGTAAGAGAAAAAAGATCTGGGTGACACATTTTAGCCACCCCCGAGCTAACGCTATGTCTGTCAGCATAATGCTAATACACTCTAGCGTAATAGTGCTGCTGCTTCTACAGCTAGGGATGGATAGAAATTTCATTTCAGTCAGTTTAGAGCAGCATTTACTCACAGTTTTGGGATTCATCATATTCAGAAAAGAGAAGAAATTTGAAAGGCAGAAAAGAAATAAATGTATGTGAAACTGAAACAGATTCTCCCATACAGATAGAGAACTCTGCTTGATTAGATCTTAAAAGTCTGGCTTCAACTCCCATTGTAATCAGTCATGCTGTTCTCCCATTCTCTCTCACTCTCTCTCTCTGATTCAGATTAAGGCGTTTACCACACGAGGCTTATTTCCGTTGTGAAAGTACTACAGTATTTGGTTGTATTTCTGCGGCCCACACAACACCGTACGTATTCAGTGTTCCCTCTGTCTCCATTTGATCTCTGGTGCATTACAACTAATTGATGATTTTTCCCTGTCAATAGCCCTTGATTGTGTAAAACTCCCACAAGAAAAACACATGTGGTGCAAAATTGCGTGCTTGTTCCGTCTACTCTTCATCACATGATCACGCGAGGGCGTGACTAGGCTGCTCAGTATTCACTCTGCCCCTACAGTCTTCCCAATTCAGCTTCCGGTAGCTATTTTGTTGAGACCCAGGAGAAGCTCTGTACCAACCCCCAGAGCCCCAAAGCCTGACAGAGCTGAAAGGGAGGCTGAGGTGGCTGCAGGAAGAGAGAGGGAGAGGAAGGGGGGAGCGCGCGATCTCGCTCAGGCACACTCGCTTGCTTGTAGACACCCAGCTACCCTCAGACACAGACACTCCCCACAGACTGGGGTGGGCTTGGGAACGTCCCCCCCCCACCCGCAAAGAGAAGCAGGGAGATGAAGAAGAAGACCCCTCTCCACCACAAAGCTGAGCCAGCTGCAAGGCGGAGGGAGGGAGGATGGGTGGGGAGAGTGAATGTATGTGCCAAGGCAAGGGACAGTGGAGGGAATGGAGGGAGCCAAGCAAGCCCCGGGCTTCAGGGAGCCCTTGCTTCGAGTGGGCGGGCATCTGGAGCTGCTGCCTTTGCGACCCACAGGGCACCCTCCCTTGAAGCTCTGCAGAATCCCTTACTGTGTATGCATGAACAGTAAAACAGGGAAAAGTGGAAAACAGATAGGCTTGCCTTGCCAGCTCTCTCCAGCATGTTAAAGAAGCATAGATCAACAAAGTTGATCAGTGAAATCAAGTGACGGACATACTGAACATGGAAATAGCCTGCCCTGAAAGTGTTTGTCATATAATAGTGCCGAACATGCTGCTAAGTATGCATGCGCTAATTGACAAAAATACCAGGCAGAGGCTGAATTATCACAAGATCGCACGAAATACAAACGCGAATACAGCAAGATCTACAAACTTGCGCATGAGCACAATCATGCAAGGAAGTGACGTGAGAAGGAGGAGATTGACGCATAAAAGGGAAAATGATGGAAAGGAGGGGCATAACCCACAAATGAGGTGTGCAAAAAGCGCAACACTTGCTTGTTTTTCTGCCTCTGTTCCGGAATGGGCTGATACATGTGGTGCAAAACAGACATGAATTCGTCATTTACATGACGGAATCATTGCACCTTCGGACCTCTGTGTGGTAAACACCTAAAACTGAAGTTCTTGTAAGATAAGTAGACCTTGGGGAAATTCCTTTTTGGACTACAACTCCCAGCATCCACCAACCAGCATGGAGGTCCAGAAAAGTAAATTTTTCAAGCTTTGAAGATAAGACTAGAAGATATTTTAGGAGTAACCTGCTTTAATTTTTGCCTAGTCTGTGCTAGGTATGTATAGCAGTGATTTGCAACCCTACAGACTTTACTCATGGCACATTTAGGCCTATCCTTTACTGTGATGATGAAAAAAAGAAAAAGAAAACATGAAATAAACAAGCAACTTTATGTTTAGTAATTATGTGTAATTTGGTTCTAGGCACCCAGAACACTACATAACACTACTGAACTATAAGGAAGCCTTTTAACTACTCTGCACAGGCTGAAAAACAAAATGGTGTCTCCTCATACAGCCGATCATGTTTCAGGATGCTCCACATACACATACACACACACACACACACACACATTGTATATACCTCTTTGGGTCAGTATCTTCCCTTCACTCCTTGGAAAATTTCCTGTTATTTTTCCATCTTCCTGCTACAGGATGTAACATTCACTGTAACAATAGAACATCTTCTACAGGGAAACCAATCTGAAAGGTTGTCCCCTGGTTTCCCAATGCCATTCCTATAAATTGCTGTTGATCAGAAAAGACCTGAAAACCAATCAGCCAATGGATCTGTAGTCCATTCCTTCTGTTATGGCATATTTATCTCTGACTAAGATCTCTGTATTCATAGTAGAGTAGTGCAATGCCAACTGCATGCTATAAACTAATTTGAATAATACTGCCCTGATGCATTTAAGTGAAACAAAACAAAATTTGTTGAGAGAAAGTAGTACAGAAAAGATTAAGGGAGAAGATATGTTCTTCTCTTTTCCCAAGTCTACCATGATTTCTCCCAGTCACTCACGGATGTAACTACGGGGCGATAATGGTTATGTCTCCCCAAATAAGAAGTCTGCATCATCAATGAATTTTCCTTCAGATCTCAAATTTCTAGTCTTGAAGTACTGTAATTTAAAACATCAGTTCAGCATTTAGAAATACAGGTTAGACATCTAAAGTAAAGGTGCAGGCAAAGCTTCCAAGGAAACATGAACACAACAAATGTAAGAGTTCTAGGGGTGAATTATTTTCAATGTCTCACTCTCCGGAATGCTAGAAATTTGAGGATAGAAAGAAAATTTCATTAGGGTGCAAAATTCTTATTTGGGAAGTAATGTCCTCATTATGACCCCTCCTGATCTACACCTCTGTCCATGAGATTTCAAATGTGGGTTTCTAAAGGTACGTATATACAGGTCAAGTCCTGTATCTGTTACCCAAATTGCTGGGGATTCGTGGTAACCCCACTCACATCAGATATTAATATAGGGAAATTTAATTTGCTCAATATGGCAGCAAGAGGCCGGGTAACTGTGGGATCTTTTGACCTATTTATACCAATACTAATTGATGAGACTCGCAGCCAAGAAAATAAAATAAAAATGATTTTTATTGAAAAATAATCTTGGAAGCATTCACACCAACACTCAGGTTTCAAGCAATCACACAAGGCTAGTGAAGAATCTGAGGAAGTATTAGGATAGAGGAATAGAGTTCAGGAAGATGGGCTATACTATACCCGTCCAGAGAGCAGACATTCATGCAGAGAAGAAGTAGGGCTATGTACACTGGGTGACACAGCAAACCAACAGAATAACGGACTCTGGAAACTGAGCACATTTGGCTATGTTTTGGGGTGATATTTATATTCAATATTCCCCCTGAAGGGGTGTTATGAGTGGAACACAATGTTAGATGGAGTTTCCCACAGTTAGACAATGGAAGCTCTGGCTGTGCTAACAATTGCTAATGGGTGAAACATTAAGACTAATGGGCATCAGGCAACCTTCTATTATTCTAGGAGAGGTGGGAAGGAAAACCAGTTTGCAGAGTTTTCCAGCCACTTGATTGAATTAGTTAATTACCTTCTTCCAGGTACATCCAGGAGAATTAGCACCTTTCCACCAAAGGGGGGGGGGGTTTCCACATAATTACTACCTGGGTGTATCTTTTAGGAATTTTGGATGGCCTCTTCCTTAGGTTTTCTGAGTAAATCTTGAGTCCTTGCATTTGGGAGCTCTTGGTCTGCTACCAACTATGTGTAAGGACATAATAATAATAATAACCCAAATTATGAAATATAAACCAATTGATGAATTATTGGAAGGGTGGGGGTGTCAGGGTAGGTAACATATCCACGGATTCAGTATCCACAGTTTCACTTATCCACGTCCAAAAAATATGATGTCTCTAGGCATTTCTAGGTCCTCCAATGAGATTCTATGCTCAACTTCCAATGTTTGTCTCATTGAAAATAACAGGGTTCCCTATTGTCCAGTTTCAGGTATCCATGGGGAGTCTTGCAACATATCCCCCATGGCTACAGCTGTTGACCTGAATGTGAAATGCAGTAGGTCAGTTTGAAGTGGGGAAACAGTGGGTTTGTAGTTGTTGCTGTATACCTTCAAGTTGTTTCTGACTTATGGTGACCCTAAGACGACCCTAACATGGGGTTTTCTTGGAAAGATTTGTTCAGAAGGGGTTTGCCATGGCCCTCCTCTGAGGCTGAGGGAGTGTGATATACCCAGGATCACCCAATGGGTTTCTATGACTGAGTAGGGATTCAGACGTTTGTCTGCTGGAGTCCTAGTCCAACACTCAAACCACTACCCATGCAGACTCTCTAAGACAATGAGGAGGAAAAGGATTAAGCATAATTTCCTCATCATTATTTCTTCACTCTCCCCGCCTCATCCCCCCTCTCCTTTTTAAGGCACTGGGGCTCTGTCCCATTGTGCAATATTTATAGTATGCCCTGATTCATTCATAGTAAAATTAAATGGCTAAGCATTTTGTGATGAGCCTAGACAGTATAGTTTAGTCTAATGACTGGGTTTTCATTCTCTTTTGCTCAATGGCCTGTATAATTAACTCTGGAAGTAAGTAAGAAAATGGATTATAGAACAAACCATTAGAGTATTTATTATATTGTCTTATACTGTCTTGCAGGTGTCATGACTTCAATAGCCCTCTTTAGACACACACATAAGCATCTGAACATGCAAGTGCTGAAACTGAGGTGAAATGCACATGTATACCACTTTGTATTCAGAGCTACACAGTAGGTTAGGTATTGGACAAAGCTTAACTTGGTCTTTCAGTGTGTAAGCTTTTGAATGCCTATGTTCATAAAAGAAGAAAAAATCTGTGCACTGCTGTATTTGCACACAGGTTATAATTTATATATAGAAAGCATAGGTTAGGATCTCAGGTTATGAAGAGCCAGGATACACCTGTGGGAGCTGGCATATCCTGGCTAGTGCAGATGAGCCCCAAAACCAACTAGTGAGTATAGGGCAGACTTTAAAAATGCAATCAGGTTTCTGTCATTTCCAACACCAGCATTGTGTATTCTGGATGGAGTGTTTACAATATCAGTTAAAGATCTGGGGGTGTAATACAGTATTGCTAAGTTACAAATAGGATTCAGGATATTCTTATTGTAGTTAGGTACATAAGAATACAGAATGTACTGCTTTATTTGGAAGCTATTTTAAGCTTCCTGTGATTTTTGCTTTAATTTTCAGCCTACAACTCCATTACATTATATGACCAAGGGCTGGTAAGACAAGCCACAGCAATTATATAAAGTCTGCTTGCAGGAAACACCCCAAATGCTTGATTTGATTGAAGCCCTGATATATCCTTATTGGGTATAATATGTAGGTTACCAGATTAGGTTAGGTCACAGTTTAAGATGATCCAGTATCATAAACTTGCCACCTAAACTAATTAAATCATTATGAGTACTGCTTTCAGAAGGGAGTTGAGTTGGTCATGTTCAATTAAATTTGCTTTGAACAAGATGATAGTGATCTGGGCATGGGAGAACAGTGTGTGGTCTCTTTGTCATGGACAGATGACTATCCGGTGGAGTTTTGGCTTACAGGAACTCTTAACCTCTGCAAAAATGGGGGACCTATTAGGAAGGTCCACCCTAGGAAGAAGATGGAGCCAAAAAGTTTTCTGCCTTTGCTTTGGGGGAGTTTCCTGCTGTCTCAGCTGATAATAAAGGCTTGGTCAGTCTCTAGAGTATATATTGACACCAATATGTTGATGACACATAGTTCTATTTCTCCTTTTCATCCACCACCAGGGAAACTGCTGATGTTCTGAACTGGTGTCTAAAGGGACCAACAGGCTGGAGTTGGCTAATGAAATGAGACATGTTCCTGTTCAGATGGTTTCTGGAACAGGATTTCAGCATTTTGGGTTGAAATATCACTCCCCTTGAAGAATCAAGAAAATCTGCAGTCTGGGAGCATGTGGGAGCTTAGGTGGCAGCTATATCCAATATTATTAAACTGGTACCTGCAGAATATACCTGCAGGAAGCCGGCATATTCTGGCAGGTCTAGATAAGCCCTTTGTTGCATGTACAGTTGTCCCTTCACATGCACTGGGGTTTGGTTCCAGGACCCCCTGTGAATACCCAAATCCGTGAATACTCAAGTCCCATTACAGTATATGCAATGGCATAGCAAAATGGTGTCCCTTATATAAGATGGCAAAATCAAGGTTTGCTTTTTGGATTATTATTTTTAAAGTATATTTTCAAGCCGTGAATACTTAAATCTGTGAATGCCAAATCTGTGAATATGGAGGGACAACTGTAGTCTGAATTGCTGCCATGTGCTGTACATGGAACTACCCTTGAAGAGTCTTTAGAAACTGTAGTTGGTCCTGGGCACTCACTTACAGGTTCACATTATGCCTGTTCTACAAAGGTTGTGCTGGTTACCACTTTGTTTCTGGGCAAAATTCAAAGTGTAAAGGATGACCTTTAAAGCCTATATGGCTTAGGTACATGGTATCCCTTTCCATACCAGCCTGCCTGCACCCTAAAATATGTTGGCCATCCCCTTCTCTGTGTCCTAGTAGGCACAATAGATGAAGTCAAAAAAGGTTATCAGGATAGTGGAATCTAAACTGTGCCATCTTTTACCCCAGGAGGTGAGCTTCTCACTTTCTTTGAGACTGTTTTGTAATATGGTTAGATCTTATTCTTTAAGGCATGTGTTTAATTAATTCTCTCTAATGATTTATCTGCTGCATGTGTCTGCTTTATTTTATTATTGTTACTATCTTGGAAATATGTTGTCATTTTTTGACTGATTTTAAGTGCTGTTAGCCAGAAAGAAGAATCTAAATATATCTATCTATTTAAAAAATGCTCCTTTCTTATTGACACCATCAGGACTAATTAAGCTGATGCAACAGCTGTGTTGACATATAGGATAAATACATATCCATCACACTTTCTCACTCATAATATTAGAGCCTAGGTCCATGCACTGAAGTTGGATGATGGGATATCTAGAATCAACCATTGGTAGAATTTGCTACCACAAGATGTAATGGTGGCTGCCAATTTGGATTGTTTCAAAAGGTGATTAGACAAATGAGTTGAGGTTATCAAGAGCAGCAAGTTGTGATAGCTATACAGTATATTAGCTCCTACTACTGGAGGGAGTTTCCCTTTCAATACCAGCTGATGGGGGCACATGAATTGTGTGGTGCTATTCTGTTTGTGCTTGGCTTATGGTCTTCCTATAGGCTTCTTATTGGCCACTGTGATAGCAGAATGCTGGGCTAGAATGGAAGCCAGCAAAGTTCTCATGTTCTTACTTGACGGCTTTAACATTCAGCTATGACCTGCACTGCAGATAAGGGCCTTCTCAGATCTAATATCATGTACATACAGTAATTTTCACATTACATCATACAGAATACTTTTCACATTCATTTGCTGCACATCACTGTAATTGAAGTTAGCAGTGACTATTATTATCACTGTGACTCCATCCTTATTGCCTCATCATTTGAAAGCAGACAGGGAAGAAGAGAGCCCCCAAAGAGTTTGTAATTTTCTTTGCATATTTCCCCATCTGTAGTTTTCAGCCCATTCTTTTTCTCCTTTAATACTAGCATTGTGGTAAATTGGTCCTTGCATGCAGCAGGTGACTGGCTACACAGAAAGATATGTAAAGGTCTTTGCATGTTCACACAGACAAAAACACCCCTGAAGATAAAGTACTGTAACCTTAAAACGGAGGCTTACAGTCAAAATATCTGAGGCTCATATTTTAGGTCAGGCATAGGCAACCTTGGTGGATCCAGGGGGCATTTTACTGCCCCAGGACCTTCTGGGAGCCAGCCAGATTTCTAAAAGCATCCCAAGAAATGGGAGGGGGGGAATAGAAGTGGACAGAAATCCATTTCTGGTTTTAGAAAATGAGTGGGTTTTTATGTTAAACAGAGCAGGGGGCTATGCAATCTATTTAAAAGAGGAATTGCTGAGCCAGCATGGTGTAATGGTTTGAGCACTGGAGACCTGGGTTCAGATCCCTGCTCAGAAGCTCACTGGGTGACTTTGGGCAAGTCACACTCACTCAGCCTCAGAGGAAGGCAAAGGGAAACCTACTCTGAACAAACCTTGCCAAGAAAACCCTGTGATAGGATCATCTTAGGGTCACCATAAATTGGAAATGAGTTGAAGGCACACAACAGCAATAAAGCATCCAGGACTGTAAATTTGCCCTTTTCTGGCCAGACCAATGGTGGCCAGAGTGAGTCTGGGGGATTGTAAAAACAGGGAATGTTTTGCCCACCCTTCTTCTAGATACATGACCTTAAGGCTTTTGCTGTACAATCATTTTTTTTTCTCTGATCTCCACCTCAGATCATCCAGCCTTGGCCTGCAGTGTTTCTTTCTGTCCCACAACCCATGTATGCTACAGCTAAGAATTAACCCCATTCATTTCTATTCTCATTTTTGTTTTAAAGGCTAATTCCAGGACTGCTAATTCCACTTTTTCTTAAAAGGCAAAGGGATAAATGAGAGATGAATGATCAGTGAAGTATTTTATGCAGGCAAAAGACACATAACCCTGTAACCCTGAAAACAGCTGTAATTGTGGTCAGGCAGAAACCCAGCCCAGCTATTACAGAAATGCCCACTCAGCACCAACACACCTAAACCTGATCCTCCTACTTCCTCTGCAACCTCCATTGTGCTCTATGGCGCAGCCTCCTCACCTTAATCATTGGCCTGTGTGCTGCCCAGCTTTCTTCCTCAAGCACAAAATGAACTCCAAGGTGGCCCATAAAACAGATGTGCAGCAAATACTGGGAAAGTATAGAGATCTGAGGCAGAGAGAGGCCACAGAATCCTTTGTCAGGGCAGGATAATTTTGCAAAGAGGAGATGCTGCAAGTAGCCACCTCCACTCCCCTCCTCTTTTATTTATTTCATGTACAGTATTGTACTTCTCTAGTGTACAGCATGCCTTTCCAGCCCGTGGCGGCACTGCAAATCAAACAGGAGCTTTCCCAGTCAGCCTTATATTGCCTTTTTATTTTTAGGCAGAGTCACGTTGCTGTCTACCGGCGAATGTCCTGGCAGTGCAGAAGCCAACCATGGGCTCTAGGAGAACCCTCTGCTGGGGTGGCAGGCTGGAGAAGAGACGTCACCAGGGCTGGCACCTAGTACAGATCTTCAGATCTGCTCTGCTTGACGTAGCTGGGCATCTGTCACTGCTTAAGCAGCCAGGCGGAAACTCTTTCCTTAAGACTTGGCTCGTCTTCTCCTCTTACTTCCCTCCCTCCACAGCTTTCTTCATTGACAGAATCAGCTCTCTCTCTTTCTGCAGCTTATCTGCTCTCACCCATTCATGACTGGAAAGAAAAGCTGCTCCTTTCTTTTCATTGGGCAGCAGAGATGGCAGCCCTCTTCTCTGGCTTGACTCCTACAATAAAGGGTAAACTGGAGGCAAAGCCCTCCCTCTTGCCTCAGGTGCCTTTGGTGTACACAGAACCAGCCCTGTAATCCTGTGTTAATTCCTTTGTCCTTGAACCTTTGGGTGCCAAATGCAAAACTATGGTGGCTAGGAATCCCTACGAAACCCTAAGGGTAACAAATTATTACCTATCCAGAAATGAGCTAGGAGGGGGTGCCCTGGGTTTAAAGGTGCAGCTACTTTAGGTCATTGCTAAAGTGGTGTCATCTTTCTCAGAGTAGCTGTGTTAGCAATACAGCAAATGGCTTTTCCTTGACGTTACATTTCAAATGTTGCAGAACATGGGGGGAAATACTTTTTTTTATTCCAGCTGCAGCTTTCAACTCTCCCCCCCCCCCAACTTCCCTTCCACCCTTCAGACTAAAACTCCTGCAGCACTGTACAACTCTTGCTCCAAACCTTTGCTATAACCGTCACTCAATTCGAAAATTCCTGCTCCACCCTTTGGATTGTGACTGAAGCTCATGCTCTACCCTATGAAAGATTACAGGAGGGAAGAAATCCCTTCTTGTTGGATTCCCACCAGAATATAAACGCAAGTCCTAACAGCTTCCTATCCCGGCCACAGAAGATAAAACTTTAAAAGCAGGACAGAAAAGACATCTGAAAGATTGTGAGAGCTATGCTACAGTTCCCATTTAATACAGGTTACCTCTCTAGGCATTTCCAGGGTGACTCCAGCAGAAGTTACCATAGAGTCATGCTAGAGGACCTAGGAAAAGCCTAGGGAGCCCATATTTTTCAGACAATGGATAACTGAAATCACAGGTACCAGTCCCATGCATACAGGGATGACCTGTTTACTAAGCTAACACTGAACTAAACTAGTTTCACTTTTGGTAGAAGTGATAGAAGGCCCTGAATACCCTAAAGGCACCCAATCCTGTCTGATCTTAGAAGCTAAGCAGGGTCAGCACTGGTTAGTACTTGGATGGGAGACTGCCAATGAATACCAGGTGCTGTAGGCTATATTTCAGAGGAAGGAACTGGCAAAACTACCTCGGAGTACCTAAGAAAATCCTGTGCAATTCATGGGAGTGCCAGAAGTCTACAGAAGACTTGAAGACACATATGCACAGGACCAGTTTAAGGAATTTTGGGGGGCCCTGCAGTGCTTTATTTTGGGGGGCCCATATGTTTATCTCAGGTCAATGTAACCTAACTCAGCCTAAGCTATTCACAGTACAGGATATTCAGATTATTACTAATAATGTTTTTGCAGGAGGAGGGTTACTATGGGGCCCCCACAATTATGGGGGCCCCTGTGGATGCTGACACCACTGGTGCCTTAAACCGGCCCTGCATATGCACAGAGAAATGAGAGAACAAACAGGCAAGAAGGGAAGAAGTAGAAAGCATTGGTATCATTTACAGCGTGTCCGTGTCCAGAGGAGGGCAACCAAAATGCTCAAAGGTCTGGAAACTCCCTGTGAGGAGCATCTTAGGGAGCTGGGAATGTTTAGCCTGGGGAAGAGAGGGTTACAAGGTGACATGAAAGCCATGTTTAAATATTTGAAGGGATGTCATACTGAGGATGGAACAAGCTTGTTTTCTGCTGCTCCAGAGACAAGGACATGGAGCAATGGACTCTAACTACAGAAAAAGAAATTCCACTGAACATTAGGAAGAACTTCCTGATGATAAGAGCTGTGTGTCAGTGGAACACGCTGCCTCAGAGGTTTGGAGGTCTTATAAACAGAGACTGAATGGCCACCTGTTGGGTGTGCTTCGATTGTGTCTTCCTGCATGGCAGGGGGTTGGACTGGATGGCATTTGTGGTCTTTTCCAACTCTATGAGTCTATGATCTTTAACTCTTTAAGTGCTGGGTGTTGTTGCATTTCCAACAACAATGTCCTTTTCAGGGAGCACCAGTGCAGCAACATGCACCTATAACTAGCCTCCATCTTTCCTCCAACATGTTGTCACCATATCCCATTCTGCCCCCCACCCCAGTGCCTGCCATCTAAGACATTTGTTTCATTCTGTCCTGTGATAGCTCTGGCCCTAGGGGCTTATGAGCATACTATATGGTTCTCATATTTAGGTCTGCAATGAATGAACACTGACAGAGAAAACATACATTTGTCCCTTCATATTCACTGGGGTTTGGTTCCAGGACCCTCCTGTGGATACCAAAATCCTTGAATACTCAAGTCCCATCATATGCAATGGCATAGCAAAATGGTGTCCCTTACATAAGATGGCAAAATCAAGGTTTGCTTTTTGGATTATTATTTTTTTAAGAATATTTTCAAGGTGTGAATACTTAAATCCGTGGATACTAAATCCGTGGATACGGAGGAACAACTGTATTTCATTGTCTGCTGTCCCCAAATGGAAGAGAGGAAAGATGTGCTGCTTTTTTTAATTCCTTGTTCAAACCACTCCACCTTTTTCTTCCTTCCCTTGCCCAGCTATGTCACAGATAAGTTATAGTGTAAACTGGAAGCTAGTCAATTCAAACATTTAAATATTTTTTCCCTAGAGTGAAGAATGGGCAAAGTGCAAACCCTCCACATGTTGTGAGACTGCAATTCCCATCAGCCATAGGAAACCAAGGTAGTGGTGAGAAATGCTGGGAGCTCCAGTCCAATAATATCTGGAGAGCCACAACAATTCAGCAATGGCATGCTGAAGAGTCAAAGTCATTGTTTTCCACACATGACCTGCTGTAGTAATGGGGTGGGGAGGAACAGCAACACTTTCCTAGCAGAGAGACAATGCTACTGTTAGATAAAGAAGGGCTTTTGGAATTTTCCAGACCAAGGTCCTCCAAGCTTTCACAAACAATAAGAGCAGTCTGTTACACTGAGCCCAGCAAGATGTCCAGCAAGCAAGGATCAATGCTGCCTGTCTTTTCTGCAGTGCCTAAGGCGCTGTAGTCATACAATGGACATCCACTCACCACCAGCAAATGGAAACATGCAATCACTGTACAGTATGGGAAGCAAAGCACACATCACTAAAGTGCTCATTATCACAACATTTTGGTTGTTTCAATCATGGTTTTTTAAAATATATATATATCTGTTGTGTGGGGGAATGTGTGTGTATGGTTCTATATCAGTCAAGAGCTGCAGCTTTCACAGCAGTTTCCAAAATATCTCTTAATATTGTAAAATATAACAACATAACACAGTATAATATAAAAACTTGTATAGACATTAGGAACAGCTACACAATAAAACCAGAGCTCAAAAAAAAACAAAAACAAACCCACCCTTGAACAATCAGTCAAACACTTTATTTATCAACCACCTTTTCCCTAAGGATTTTATCAGACACAGAAAATATGGCATCATAAGGACGCCACATAACTGCGAAAGGGTGCATGAATCAGACAACATCGCCCTTTCGTGGTTAAAATCAGCCCCAAACTGTCAGGAGTTAGAAACTGAACGCCATTATAAAATGGCCAAACAAACTGCAGAGTCATGCTGAGTCAAAATGGCTGACTCCATGAACTGCCTAGGCATGCCACAGCTACAGAAGGAGGGTTCTTATTGGTGTGTAAGATCATGTGATTGAGTAAGCCAGTGCCCTGTAACTGTGTATATAAGAGAGCTCAGAGCAAAGCTCACCCTTCTTCCTGTGAATGCTGAGGCCTGGTGAAGCAGTTTCTCCCTGAATTGTAAATATTTGTATATATTGCAACTGTTTGACTTTGAAGATAAAAGTGCCTCCTGCTTATTTGGACGTCAAACACTCTGTGTGTGAGTATTCTTGGGAACGGGTTGCTACTGAGTCTACTGAGACAATTTTTGGCTTCTGCTGGGGAATACGTGTCCTATCATTCCCTGACACAAACCCATACTTTTTAATTGATGGCTTAAGCCATCAATAGATCTCCCTCCCATTTTTTTGCCAGCATTACCAGCATGCGATGCCTCTGTCCCTTTAAATCTCATACTTACCCCGACAATGGCTGGACCAGCACGAACACTTCTGGGTCAGATCGGGACATCCAGGTAAGTGACAAACTTTTTTTTTACCTTCCCTGGGTTACTTGGAGGTGTGTGTCTGTGTGTGTGTGCTTAGTTTTACTTTTTGACATTTATTTTTGTTTTTATTTTGGAAGTGAATGGAGATCGGTTCACGTCCTCTTTATTACCGCAGGAGCCTTTGCTGGGAAAGGTGTTGGGGGGAACGTTCTTTTGCCGGTATAAAAATTTTCAGGTGAATGTTTGATAAAGTCCTAAGACTGGGACTCGAGGCAGCTTACAGATAAAAAGAAATACAAATAAAGCCGTATGTAGATAAAAACTACAGCTGTGATTCTATATCACCGTCTACATTATGTAACTTTACGCATTCTTAGCTATGTAGCAGAGGCTCAAAGAAACCCTCCTGGTGAATTGCAAGATGCTTATCAGGGCACCAGTGAGACTGTCCAATGTGCATCGGACTCCATCGATGCACATCAGCACACCCTATTTGGTGTCCTGATGCACATTAGCTCCATTGTGCACTAGTTCCAAGATGCATCGCCCCCATTGCACATTGGTTACTTCTCTGGCTCCCCTACATAGTAATGTCATGGCAGCCTCTTGCTGGATATGGGTGCATCTACACTGTAGAAACAATGCAGTTTGACACCACTTTAAGTACTTTAAGTACTTTAGCTCCATCTTATGGAATCCTGGGATTTGTAGCTTTACAAGGTCTTTAGCTTTCTCTGCCAAAGAGTGCTGGTGCCTCACAAAACTACAAGTCCCATGATTCTGTAGGTTGGTTCTGTGGCAGTTAAAGTGGTATAAAACTGCATTAATTCTACAGTGCAGATGCACCGTTAGGACATTGCGAAACTACTCTGGTCTATTTCCCGCAGATGTAAGTCCACTTATGAAGACGCAAGTCCCTTCCTGAGTTCTGGCCATTCATTTTTTAAAAACTGATGGGACTACATTCCTGCAGTTTGAAGAGTACAGAATGGTACCTCTTGTGAAGTGCTAAGTTCAAGAAGGTCACATGGGATAAGTTCTTCCTGGAGCAGTGAACCTTTTGGGAACATACCACTTCAGATTACAGGTGAGGTCTCATGAGATGGAATTTTCTTCTACAACAAGGAAGAAGAAGAAAAGAAAGGAAAATCCTTGCAGGCAGAAAGCTGCAGTATCAGAACATCAGGGGGGGAATTCATCTAAAACCTTTCTTCAGAACATCTATACACACACACACACACACACACTTTAAATAATATGAACAGTCAGTTATGTGAGTACACACCTGTAGTCTCAGTAAGTGCATATTGCTGGAGTCTAGCAGGTAGATGCAAGAAAGACAGATAGACTGAAAGGCAGGCATGCACACTCACACATACACAATTTGGCAACTGTGACTGAGCTTTGAAACAGAAGACAGTCATGGGAGGAGCCAGGCATCTTAATCTTAACCATTTCTCCTCAAGCCATTTCCCCACAAAAACTGCATAAAAAGAAACACAAACTTTTCCCCAGATGCTATTATCCCCAGTGGGAAAAGATACAGATATTTGTTTTATTTCCTAGGAGCTGGTGGGTGTCAACCAAGCCTGGAAGAGTAGTTCTCAGTGGGAAAAAGCATGAGGCTTAAAAGCTCTGTTCCCCATTCCTGCATGAGTCTCTTCTGCTTCACACTGCAGCCTCAGAGGTTGCGTTTGTGTGTGTGTGTGTGTGTGTGTGTGCAGGCGAGCATGCCCATACACACAAGAAGGAAGCAGAGAACTACGGTACTCATAAAGTGTAATTTCACCTCTGAGAACTAGGCCAAAGTTTTCAAAAGAGAGAGTGTTGGTAGAGGATAGACTTTGTAACTAAGGCTTTGAGGAGACTGCTGCGTTAATACCTCTGACGCACATTAAGCCATTTTACTTCCTGCGCCATTTTACTATGCAATTCCTTTTAATGAACTGTGAAAATTGAAACTTAGTATCATTTGCTGTGTCCCCTGAACTTTGTTTTTCCACCTTTTAATGACAGATAAAATATATTAAACCAGCAAATAGAATCAGACCCTTTGTATGAGTTGATGAGGAATTAGCTAGCAGACTTTAATCCAGCAGCTCCTAGTTAACACTGTCTTTGCATGGTAAGCTGATTAAGATAAATAGGCATGCCACATCTTAGAAGGTGGCTGAAATCAGATGAGGCAAATGCAGGTGGCCGGTCATGCATTTAAAACACACACATACAGAGAGAGAGAGAATACTGTAGAAGCAGGTTGCTGTGTTGGCTTTGCTGAAAAGATCTTAGTAGGATTTGAAGAGACAAATTGATGGACTGACACCACTTGCCATCTGAGTCTGGATGGCAAACCCAAATGAAGCCCATGACAGCAATGGTCCTCTCCTACTGTTGTTATTGTTTTTACTGTTATTCGGAAGCATGGAAGCAGATAGGATTCATGACCCTTTATGCATGTATTTTACTAAATATTTATGTGTGCCCTGCAATTCTCAAGGCAGTATGCAGTTTTAAAAACTATAGCTCATATCAAAAACCACCAATGAAAAGCAGAATACAGATTCATTTTTTTAAGTTTCAGAGAGTAGCATTTAAACTATTACAGTCCGGATACCCTTCTACGAGAGTGCCAGTGTGGTGTTAGTGGTTAGAGTGTTGGACATGATTCAGGAGACCAGGGTTTGAATCCCTGCTCACTCATGGAAACCTACTGGGTGACCTTGGGCAAGTCACACTCTCTCAACCTCAGAAGAAGGCAATGGCAAACCCCTTCTTACCAAGGGGTTCTTACCAACAAATCTTACCAAGAAAACCCTGTGATAGGTTCAGTTTAGGATCACTGTAAGGAGATTTTCACACTACACTGTTATAGTGCTACTATTCCACTTTATTTGCTATGGCTGCCTCCTGTGGAATCCTGGGATTTGCAGTTTAGGGAGGGGCATTTACAACTCTCAGCCAGAGAGATCTTAGGCCTCACTAAACTACAAACCCCAGAATTCCACTGGAGGAAGCCAGAGCAGATAAAGTTGAATAATAACACTATAACTGTGTAGTCTGAAAATCTCCTAAGTCAGAAATTACTTGAAAGCAGACATAAACAGAAAACAACCTCTTCTACAGTCAGTTCAGGGCTGGCCCTGCAATGATGCAAAGTGGGGTAACCTGTTCTTCCTGAGCCTCATGGATGAATCAATCTGTTGAAGATCAGAGCTACATATGCTATACAATATGTGCTATATACCGGAAACTTGCTTGCTGTCACCAGATTTGGTAAAGAAGAGGTGCACCCTCCAACTGTTCCAATCTGGCCGGGACAATTTGGATTAGTCCCCTGTTGCCCCATTTTTTCAACTGCTTTTAAAATGTCCCAGTTTCTCTCTCCTCCTCCCACGTTCCTCCTTTGTTGCCTCAGCTTACTTCAATTGCTGCAAACTGTTTCAAAGTGCAAAAGTAGTTTGCACTTAGGTAAGCAGAGATGAAAGAAAAGAAGTGGAGTCCTGCTCTTCCCAGTAGGTGCAAGCAAAAGCAACCTGCTGCAGTCTCTCTTAGCTTGTGTGTTCTTCCTCATGAATAGCTTTTGTCACCTTAACCACACTCTAATATTGCTTGGCCACATGTGTTGCAGTTTTCATCTGTGAAATGTTGGAGGGTATGCATTCTGCCATTGTCAGTGCTGAAGCAAATATTCAGCTGCCATTATAGCTAACTTCTGTATATGGCCTAGCACCTTGTCCTTCACCTCAAGCAGCAAAATGTCTCATGCAGGCTCTGGGTCTAATTCTGTGTCCAACTGTTATAGAGCACAGTAGTTTTAGCTAGCTATACCTGGACAAACATTTAGCCACTCTCTGTAATGTTAAATGAAATCTCCCATATTTACAACACATTTTTCTTTGGATGGCTGCCTAGCTTCATTCTGTAACATTACTGTTCCTCTAACAGCACCCAGCGGATTTGCAGACAGAGGGCTCCTCACACTAGCAATTAAAAGACATTGTACAATTATTCCTTCTTTTACTCCTTTAGAAATACTGCTTAAGAGAAAAAAGACTGAAGAAGCAGTGGAAAAACAAGGGAGGGCTAGTAGGAATGGAGGATATTGTCTGAAGCCCCCATGAAATCTAGTGAATGAGACAGCGTGATCATGTAATAAAAGACACATCTGGAACCACCCACAGCCTCACATCTAGGAAATGCCGGGGGCTGGCCTAGATATCCTTAGCTTAGAAACAGAGCCTAAAACCCACACAATCAGATTATTTTATGTACAACTCTTCCTTCCTTCCTGGTTCAGGCCTGTCTGGCATGATCCTTGTTTTAACACAGAAGTTGTGCCACTGTCTGGTGCGCCTACCTAGGAAAAGGTTTTTGCATGTTTAGTTGTCCCAGATTCAAAGACATACCTGTGTTAGTCTAGATATCACAGTATGCAATATGCAATATCTGTATGCAATATCAGTATGCAAAAGGATCTTGTAGCACCTTTGAGACTGAGAGAAAGATGCTGTAGCGTGAGCTTTTGTAGATTTAGGGGTCATCTATATGGGCCAGAATACACCAGCTGCCCTCTGGCATATTCTGCCCACAAGGCAGGCCTGTTCCTCCCCCATTAAACTTGGATGAAATGGGAGGAAGTCCAGACCACATGCCAATGGGTTTCAGCAACCTCCACTGTCACCCACATCCCATTCTTTGCAACCAGGAAGCTGGCCTGCAGCACATGCCCAAGGCCCCCTGCATGTGTCCAGCTTGGTCACATGCTATAGGACTCTTTCCTGGCTTCAGAGAATGCGACACAGTCAGCAACTGCAGTGGCAGGAAGGTGTGCTAGTAAGAGCTCCTGCAGTCACGCAGGGCCCAAACCATTTTTTTCCCAGCAGGAGCAAGTTAAAATGGGTATTATTTTAAAATGGTGTAACAGCCTTACCCCATCTCCCCTCCCATCTTAACCCTGTCTTTGCCCCGGAGATTGTGAGGACTGCCCAGGGACAAAATGGGGACAAAGCCCTGTGTCATCAGGACTGCAGGGCTCTAAGACGGGGGAAAGATGGGGTAAACTGCCCATCCAGACAAGCCCTTAGTCTACTTCATCTAAGGAAGAAGTCTCAAAGGTGCTGCAAGATCCTTTTGCCCCAAATATTTTGTTTGTTTACAACAGGGTAATTTCTTGGGGATGGTGGGCTGCATTAGCCTTGTGAGGAACTGACCAAAATGGCCATTTCCTGCTGTCCTCACACACGCTGTCCTCCATATCCCAGTAATTCTGCTAGCAAACATGACACATGGCAAGTGCATAGCTTATTTCCCAGAAGAATCATTTTCCTAGCAGCCTGATGGAAGCGTTCTGCTGGAAAACAAGGTGCATGCTCCTCAATATTCTATTTCCTAGCAGAATCTCGGGGGGTATTTGTGATAATGGAGTCAAAAGCTGTACTGCAGGTTTTGGAGGCCTGATGTTCTGTGCAAAAACAGCCAGAAGAAGCCACACATAAAGTGCATCTAGGGATTTTTACAGTTTAAATATTGACATACAATATGAAATATACACTACAATGGAGAGGGGAAGAAGAAATTAAGCAAAGTCAGCCATTTACCAATGATTATTGGTCCTATAATTGATAGGCAACCCAGCTTCAATTTCTAACCTTCTTTGTTTCCATAATAGAATCTGCCTTTCCTGTCTGGTCCTTCAGATGTGGTTGAAATGTGAGATAAGCACAACCCTCAGAAAGTTTTGTTCCAAAGCTATGGCTTTCGAGGTATCAGAAAGCCAAAATTTAACCAGCAAATGTAGGAGGACATTAAACAAGTCTGCCTTCCCTGGTTAGTTTATGTCTCTAAGCTAAACTGATT
Organism: Gambelia wislizenii; assembly: GCA_030847615.1. Lineage (NCBI taxonomy): Eukaryota > Metazoa > Chordata > Lepidosauria > Squamata > Crotaphytidae > Gambelia > Gambelia wislizenii. The sequence goes on from JAUMIR010000003.1 coordinate 85,558,319, forward strand.
CAAAACAGGCCTAACTCACCTGTGTGTTCCACAAGATAACGTGCTAAGACTAAACTAATGGTGTGACTCTGCGCATAGATAAAGAAGGGATGTGGTTTTGCTGACAGGCCTGCATGCCTTGAGAAGCCTGTCTTTGGTCACAAGTTATTATTTTTTAAGAAACTTCAAGAATGCTCCAACTGGGGCATTCTGGGAATAGTAGTTCAAAAATTAGCTTTTCTATTGCGAATTACAAAAAGAAGAGATGAACAGAGGGGAAGCATTCATGATTGTGGTTCATACAAAAAAGTTCTATGGGGAACAATGCATAAATACATACCTATATCCACCAACTGTCCTGATTTGGTAGGCACAGACCCGATTAATCCTCTGCTGTCCCACTTTTTCAGCTCCTTTTAAATATCCCAATTTCTCTGTCCTCCTCCCACGTTGTCCTTGGCTTACTTCAATTGCTGCAAACTGAGTTCAAAGTGCGAAAGTAGTTTGCACTCAGTTAACTCAGCAGTGGGGAAAGGAAAGAAGGGGATGGAATCTTGCTCTCCCCTGTTTCTTGGTAACTGCCATCAAGTTGACTTAGACTTATGGTGACCTATAAATGAGAGACCTGCAAGTCACCTTATCATAAATAGCCCTGCTTAGGCCTTGCAGATTCAGGGCAGTGGCTTCCTTGATTGAATTGGTTCATCAATAATGTGGTCTTTTCCTACTGACTTCTACCACCTTACCAAGCATTTTTGTCTTTTCTAGTGAGCCGTGTCTTCTCGTGATACATCCAAAGTACAACAGTCTCACTTTAGTCATCCTGGCTTCTAAGGAGAGTTCATGCTTTATTTGCTCTAGGATCCATTGATTTGTCTTGTTAGCTGCCCACGGTGTCCACAGAACTCTTCTACAGCACCACAATTCAAATGAGTTGATTTTCTTCCTGTCAGCTTTCTTCAGCTGTCCAGTTTTCACAACCATACATAGAAATGGGAGATACAATGGCATGGAGAATCTTTAACTTTAAATATTCAATGATATCTTGAGACTTCAGGATCTTGTTCCTTCATAGCTGTCCTTCTGATTTCTTGACCACAGTCTCCATTCTGATTAATGACTTAGCCAAGGCATGGGAAATCCAGAATTATTTCAATGTGTTCATCATGGTGCCATTTACACGATGAAAATGTCCCGGGAAGAATTTGTGTCGATCCCTGGCAGTTTACACGTACATTGGGTCAGGTACGTGATTTTTGGAAGGGGGGGCCACCTTTTATCCCTCAACCTGCGGGACTTCCAGTCCCACGGGTTGTGCCAGTTTTTAAAAAAGTCACTGGAGGATTCGGAAAATTGGAAATGTAAACAGCCTGGGACAAAATATCTCGGTACTAGGGGATGACCGGAAATGGTGACTGGGGGGCAGGCTTAGAGATCAGCGACCAGAAGAGGAGGGGTCAGTCACCCATTCAACAGATTCAGCCTCACCAGCTGAAAACAAAGGCATCCCTTCCAGCTGCACGAAGGTTGGTGTGTGTGTGCGCAATCACCTTTTAAAATGGATTTCTACACTGCAAACCCTTCAGCTTTAACCTCTTCCTCAACTGCATGTTACAAAGAGATTGTGGTGGGCAGAGAGTCATCCATTCATTCCCTGCCTGAATCCCCTCTCTGGGTCTGAACGGCCACAGTAAAATATTCCAGCATCTGAGCGAATGAACACACTTTCATTCCCTCCCCCCCCCCAAGGCATAGTAAAAAAATCCCAGCCAAAATTCCTTGTGTGACACTGGCTTGAAATCTTCACTCTGCAGCTGTAAGCATCAACATTGTAAAAGGAATCCCAAGCCTCTCCCCCCACCCACCCACTCGGCTTCATTTCAAAATGAAAGGACATGGTTTAATTGTTCCTCTGTCTGAGCGAAAGATCACATTCTTGGTCTTTCAAAATGCCTTCTGCCTCTGCTTAAAGGGTTAACATTTTTAAGAGACAGGATAAACACAAGCCTCTGCCCCCTCCTTCCCCCCCCCAGCCAGCCAATAGCATTGCTCGTGGCATGGAACTCTAAAGGAAGTACGTCACCGAGGTTGTGAAAACATAATTGCATCCTTGATTGACAGCCAAAAATATATATATATCCCAGTAGGCTAAACGTGTGTAAACAACAAAAGCACGGGATATAAGAGTGCGGGACCAATAAAAAGAAACTGAACTTTTGACATGTAAATATCAATCACGGGATTTCCTAAAGAGTGACAAAAATCGTCTAAACAGCGTGGGACCAATCCAGGATCAGGAAGTCACGGTAAGCCCCGCGACAAAAATTGTTGTGTAACTGGCACCATCTGTTTTAAAGTTCTGTAAAACATCTGGGGCCATTATTTTTGTTTTCTTCATGTCCAGCTGTAAACCTGCCTTTGCACTTTCTTCCTTGACTTCCTTTAGTAATCATTCCAAGTCTTTACTATTTTCTGCTAGTAGGATGGTGTCATATGCAAATCTAAAATTTTTGAGGTTCCTTTCTCCAATTTTCATGCCTCCTTCTTCCGAATCTAATCCTGCTTTACATATGATAAGTTCAGCATACAAGTTAAACAGGTGATAGTGCAAGAGCATCAGGCAGCTTAGTCTGATGCTCTTGCTAATTGGAAACTATTCCCTTTCTCCATATTCTGTCCTGATGGTAGTCTCTTGTCCTGAGTACAGGTTATGCACCAAGACAAACAAATGTTGTGGCACACCCATTTTCTTTAAGAGTGATTTATAGTTTTTCATGATCTCCACTGTAGACTCAGGCAAAAAGCAAACTGCTGTAGCTCCTCCTAGCTTGGTGTTCTTCCTCATTACTAGACCTTAACACAGGAACTATTCAAAGAGAAAGTCATGTCATCTCTTCCTACTTTTGTGTACCTTCTGAAGCCAGTGAGAAAAACACTGGCATACCAATCTGACAGAAAATGTCCTTATGTGGAAGTATGAGGCTTATAACTGTGCAGCTGATTCAGACATAGTCAAATTGAAGAATCTGCATTTAGTTTTTAATAGTGCCAATGCACGGGAAGAGGTTGCATTCCCTGCCAGTGCTTCCTTAAGATTCTATGCTTTATTTATAAGTGATTTATTTAACTGATCACACCAGGATCACATATTCTGGTATTCCATGATAACCAGTGCTCGGCCCTTTCCCAATATACAATTACAGAGCTATGAGTCCACTTTAACTGTCATGACAACATCCTATGGAAACCTTGGATTTGCAGTTTATGGAGGGATATTTAGAATTCTCAACCAGCGTGCTCTATGGCCTCACCAGACTACAAGCTCCAAGATTCCATAAGATGCAGCCATAGCAGTTGATGTGGAATCATAGTGCTATGACTATGTAATGTGAAAGAAGCTAGGTCGTACAGGACCAAAGCACTGGTGCTTTTTGATTTTTGTAACTCACTGAAAGAGGAGAGAAGTCACATGGGTAAGGTCAAGAAGCAGAGGGGTCAGTCAGTTGCTGGAAAAGCCAAGATAGGCAGAGGGACACAGAGAAGAATAGTCAATCGAATTCCAAGGATCCAGAAAACATATCAGAACCTCCAAGCTGGCTTGGGCACCCTTTTCACAGATTGGGAGTTAGACACTGCTTCCAGTGGGTGACCAGTGTTTGCTGCCTGCTACATTTAGGTAGGTGGATTGGTCAGTGAGAGCAGCTGAGGCAGCACCACATAAGCTCCAGGTGTGCTAAGTCCATTCCCAAAGACTCTTGCACTGCTGCTATCCCGGAGGCAGGCACACCATTGATAAGCAAGGGTGATTATCTCCTGAAGCCCTCATAAACAAAGTCCAAATCTTCATGGGGCACTCAAAGTAGCTTACCCTGGCTGTAAATTTCACAAAGCACACAAGGCTTACTCCTTCCTGGAGCAAGGCCTGAATTTTTAATACCCTGAGAGCTTTAACATGGGCTGAAGCCAACTCACTTTTAAGTCAGTCATTTTTTTAAAAAATCTGGTTTTTTCCCCTTTGTGTGCATGTGAGTTTGTGTGATCACCCACTTTAGACTCCAGGTTGGTTGATCCACCTGGAAGCATGTGACCTGATGCAGCAACCAATCAGAGGAGAAGCAGTATGTATGCACAAATGCACACATGTGCATGTGTAGGTATGAATGATTTTTTTTTAACAGTTTGGGGTTGCTGCTGATCACACTGTGTGTGGCCTAGCACAACCAGAATCAATGTAAGCCAAGACCCCAGGTGAGCATGATGGACACACCCCACTGAAGTGAAATTGCCCTAGAATTACAAGGCACTTAAGGCCCATTAGTTTTACAAAAGGCCTGCTGGTGGTGGTAAGGAAAACTATTACTGGTTTGTTAATATAGATCACCCCAGCTGCCTCCATTTTTAAACTTTCCTTGGAGGCATAATTATGGGACTATTGTAATAATCACCTACACTTCCGCCACTACAGCTCTGCTCTGTATCAAACCTACTACCATCTGACCACATGGGACAGAGGACAGATGTTTTTAGTAATTGCATCTAGACTCTGTATTCCCTTCACTGAGAAGCTTCATTTGCCTTCATTACTCTTGACATTCATTGCATTATGAAAAGTGTTCCAGAAAGTTTTTGAGAGCATGAAAATTGAGTTTGCACTGATGTTGATTTAAAAAAAAAAAAGGCAGTTCTTTGCTGGATTTTCTGGGATTCCATAGGATCCCCCCCCCCATTTGTTTACACCACACACACACAAACATATGCAAAACCCCAAACTCTGAAACCACCACATGGTGTGTGTGTGTGTGTGTGTGTGTGTGTATCACAATGTGGTGGTTTCAGAGTTTGGGGTTTTGCATATACAGTAGGCCGTCCTAATCCATAGACTCAGGGTCTGTGATTTTGTATGACTACAGACCATCATGTCCTATACTTTAAAACATGGTGATGTGAACATGTATGTGCTGAAGTATCTGTGTGCACATTCCCACCATTTAATAATATGGGACGCAATTATCCAAGATTTTTGTCATCTGCGGGGGGCCCCCAGAAGCAAATCCCTGTGGATCTGGAGGGCCCACTGTATACATGTTTTAAAATGCATAAAATGAAAATTTTAACTCACAGCAAATAAAAAAGCTAATGCTAGAAGCTTAGCCAAAACAGAAGGGAATTGGCATTTGACCAAAACCAAAAAGGGGTCTTCCTTGGACTTTCCTGTGTTTAACAGTACTAGATGAAAGTAATTAGCCATTTTTTCAAGCAGCAGGGGTTTGATTGGATTCAGCAGAGGAGCCAAAGCTAAGCAAATGGAACACAAGATGAAGACAAGATTAATCTGTATAAAAGAAGCAGCTCAGAGGTAGTTTCCTGTTGACCATTGGAAAATCCGATCAAGCTGTTTCCTTCCTCCATGTCTTTGATGTAGAGTGGCAAATGTTTGAAACATCTGTTTGTTCCCTAGCAGCTTGGAGTATCACTGAGCCAAGTAGGTAAACACTCTGCAGAACTTCCTCCAACATCTCTGATGTCACATAGATTATCCAGAGCACCTAAGACTACCACTGGCTTGATCGCTCTGACTAAGCCCTCTTTGCTTACTGTAACTTCTGCAGAGAGATAAGGTGGGTGAGGGGCATTTCTGGACATAGCAAACAGCCATCACCATAGTGCATAAAAATCCATGTGCTGGCTCTTGTAGTCTCAGCAATGGGAGATAAAATATTGATCTGTGATGTGGGAAAATATGTATGATCCATTCACACAAGGCTTTTCATGGAGACCAGATAACAAGCTGTGTATTAACAAGAGCACAGGTTGATACTTTTCTTCTACTTGTGGCACATCTCAGTGACCTCCCGATATATTGGACTACAATTCCCAACCTGTGTAGAACTACCACTTTCTACAACCTAACCAGTATACTGATGCACATAATGAGAACTGTAGGCTGGAGGGCATCACATTAATGAAGGCTGTTCTAAGGACAGCAGTACCTATACCTTGCCTTCTGCAAAACTTAGAAAAGTTAGTTTTTAAAAAATGCACTTCCCAGAAACCTCCAGCAGCATGGTCAATGGTCATGCCGGCTGGTGAATTCTGGGAGATGTATTCCTAAAAAGTACCATATCCAAGCTTTGGCCATTTGCTACTTTTTAAAAAAATCAGTTCACGTCCACTTATTTTGTTGTTTGGACTATTGCTGTTATGAAGAGACTTGATGGTTCAGCCTAAGAAAAGCTTCACCAACTGTGCACAGACATCTGCTACACACCCATTCTCAAGGTTTGTGCTTCTAAAATAGAATAGCATAGAATTTTAGACTCTCTCTCAAGAAGGGAAACATTTTTCAAGTCTAGTTACCATTGTTGCAATTCTCACCTCTTCATTTATTTGAACCTCAGACAGATGCAAGGAAAGATACAGTTGTCCCTTCATATTCGCTGGGGTTTTGTTCCAGGACCCCCATGGATATCAGAATCCATTAATATTCAAGTTCCATTATATGCTCTCTCTCTCTGGCTTTTCTTCGCAAATGAAGATTCAGGAAGGACTCATCCCGTGCTTTCTGCAAGTGCGCTGATGACTAAAAAGGCCAATCCAATATAGACAAGTCCGGTTGCAGAAAGCACAGCAGAAGGTCTTCTTGGGTGATGTTTCTGGGTTGTGATTCTTTCTGCGTTGTCGTTTCTCTTCAAGACTTGTTCAGCGTGAGTTCTCAAATAAGGCTGCAGCATTGTGGATAGTGTGTCTCCATGCCTCCCGACGTGAGGCCAGGGCGGACCATTGTTGGTCATCAATTTGGCCGAGCCTGAGATGTTGTTTCAGGGAGTCCTTGTATTGCTTTTTTGGAGCGCCCCTCTTACGCTGACCCGTGGCGAGTTCACCGTAGAGTACTATTTTGGGGAGGCGATGGTCCTCCATCCTAGAAACATGCCCTGCCCAGCACAGCTGTGTTCTCAATATCATGGGAAACATTTTTCAAGTCTAGTTACCATGGTTGCAATTCTCACCTCTTCGTTGATTTGAACCTCAGACAGATGCAAGGAAAGATACAGTTGTCCCTTCATATTCACTGGGGTTTGATAACAGGACCCCCATGGATATCAGAATCCATTAATATTCAAGTCCCATTATATGCCCTCTCTCTCTGGCTTTTCTTCGCAAATGAAGATTCAGGAAGGACTCATCCCGTGCTTTCTGCAAGTGCGCTGATGACTAAAAAGGCCAATCCGATATAGACAAGTCCGGTTGCAGAAAGCACAGCAGAAGGTCTTCTTGGGTGATGTTTCTGGGTTGTGATTCTTTCTGCGTTGTCGTTTCTCTTCAAGACTTGTTCAGCGTGAGTTCTCAAATAAGGCTGCAGCATTGTGGATAGTGTGTCTCCATGCCTCCCGACGTGAGGCCAGGGCGGACCATTGTTGGTCATCAATTTGGCTGAGCCTGAGATGTTGTTTCAGGGAGTCCTTGTATTGCTTTTTTGGAGCACCCCTCTTACGCTGACCCATGGCGAGTTCACCGTAGAGTACTATTTTGGGGAGGCGATGGTCCTCCATCCTAGAAACATGCCCTGCCCAGCACAGCTGTGTTCTCAATATCATGGGAAACATTTTTCAAGTCTAGTTACCATGGTTGCAATTCTCACCTCTTCATTGATTTGAACCTCAGACAGATGCAAGGAAAGATACAGTTGTCCCTTCATATTCACTGGGGTTTGGTTCCAGGACCCCCATGGATACCAGAATCCATTAATATTCAAGTCCCATTATATGCAATGGCATAGCAAAATGGTGTCCCTTATAGAAGATGGCAAAATCAAGGTTTGGATTATTATTTTTTAAAGAATATTTTCAAGCCGTGACTACTTAAATCTGTGATACCAAATCCGCGAATATGGAGGAACAACTGTACTCTACTGGAACCCTCTTAAAAGTATGCATAAGTGATATTATAGTGATGAGAAATGCAGGGAATATTATGGCACTCTGTCACCTTTTTGTGTCCTGGAAGAGGTAGCCACATGGCATAGAGGATGACAGGCAGTGAAGCTGATGGTTTCCATAGCACTAGGGCTGTGAATCCACTATGGGTTTCCAACATTAAAGGAGCTATCCAAGGAGCTGAATGTATTTGGGGGTAGGGATCAGTGCCATCAATAGCTCCTTTAAATTTTAAAACCAAGAGCAGATTCATCAGCATGGAAGCCACCAGCTGCCACTGAAGACAAGGCTCTTGCACTGCTAATAGTTATGCTGAAGAGGGAATTTGAGGGCAACTCACAACTATAAAAAGGTGAACGACCCCCATCATCTTTTGCACCTGGCCCCCTTATGACCTGGAACACTTTTATCATAATGGCATTCTGAGACTAGGGCCAAAATCCTATGCAGTGTTTAGCTCAGTGTAACTATGCTGGATCACTAAGTTGTGTAACCAATTGTGCGATGGGTAGAAGGCTTTAAACTCACACATTGTGGCAACTTTGCTTAGCTCCGCATCCACCAAGTTAAAAGAGGGGGTTGTCTCTGTGCCTGTTGGAATGATTGGCATAAATAGGCAAAAACATTCTTATTTAAGCAGGCCTTTGATGTATACTGTAATTGCAGATTTTACTGGGGTGCTTTTTAATGTTTTTTATAATATTTTTATTTGTATGTTTTTAAGTGGTTTTAATTGTTTTAATTGTGATTTTAATTGCTCTGTGAGCCGCTTTGGGACCCACTTTGGGAGAAAGGCAGCATAGAAACTGCATAAATAAATACATAAATTTTAAAATTGCACAATTTCAGAAGGTAGACACATTGGATGGACTCTTTGCTTCCTTTAAGCAAGAGTGCTGTCGTTCTGTGCTTGCACTCTTTGTGCACACACTTTGCTTAACAAAGGGGGAAAGGTTTACATAGGGGCTCCTTGTGCAAAGTGTGAAGATCTTAATGGAGGGGACAAAGGGGTGAAAAATCTCACTGTGCTTGACAAATTTTTCGACAGGGTGTCCCAATATATTCAAGCATCCTTTCTCATCACAGATGAAACCATTTCTGAATATTCTTTTCATCCCTAGTACATATAACTTCCCAATGTAAATGGCTGCTCTGCAAGAGCCATTTTCATCAGCCTCAGAGAAGAGGCGGGAAAATTTACACTCTCCCTTCCCACCTCCTGTGATTCTGATAAGACTACACTGTTGGGCAACTGACTTGCTCTTGATGAAGGAGCTGGTGCTTTTTGTATTTTTCAATTGTTTTCAATTCAGTTGTGTTACAATATTAACATTGGTTATGTTTGTTACATAATTTCTTATAGAATTCATTTTATAATTTGTTACAATACAATCGGCCCTTGGCATCCATGGATTTTGTATCCTCGAATTTCATCATCCACAGCTTGAAAACAGTCCACATACACACACACACAAAATCCAAAAAGAAAACCTTGATTTTGCCATTTCATAAAAGGGACGCCATTTTACTATACCATTGTGATCACCAACAATGGTCCGCCCTGGCCTCACATCGGGAGGCATGGAGATGCACTATCCACAATGCTGCAGCCTTATTTGAGAACTCATGCTGAACAAGTCTTGAAGAGAAATGACAACGCAGAAAGAATCACAATCCGGAAACATCACCCAAGGAGACCTTCTGCTGTGCTTCTGCAACCGGACTTGTTTATCTCGGATTGGCCTTTTTAGTCATCAGTGCACTTGCAGAAAGTGTGGGATGAGTCCTTCCTGAATCTTCATTTGCGAAGAAAAGCCAGAGAGAGAGAGCAGAGAGAGTATATAATGGGACTTGAACATCCACAGATTTTGGTATCCATGGGAGGTCCTGGAACTAAACCCCAGTGGATACCAAGGGCCCACTGTATTATACAGTAGTTAGTTTAATTGTATCTTCATGTTATAACTATTTGTAATTTATTTGTACCCGTGCTTTTTTCTCTTTTTATAATCTTGCTGTGAGCTGCCTGAGTCTCACGGTTTGACATACCAATTGGATATAGATCAAACAAATAAAAGAGTACATCTGCTAGTGGCATTTTAAAAGCATTCATATTACAGGATATGTCACATCCAGTTTGTTGGAGTAGGGTCTTATCTACACAAGCCAGGATATGCCAGTTCCCTGCCACCAGTGTATCCTGGTTGCGGAGGTGCTTGCCCCCACCCCCCACGTTACCTGCATAAGATGGGCCAGAGTCCAAACAGGACACCAGCTGATTGTTGAAGTCACTGCTGCCACCATCACCATTTTCTCACTAACACAGAAGCCAGGCACATGTGACTGCAGAGAGGAGTGGCATGCCAGAGGGGCTCCCATGGACATGCAACGCCTGATCTGGCAGAAACAGTAAATCAGGTTTTCTTATATCATGATAAAGGGCCCTATCCTGGCTTGCCTCCATTCCAGGCCCATCCCTGCCCTGGGGATCATTTTGACTGCCCAGTGGCATATTGAGGTAAATGCCTTGTGTTGTTTGGACTTCAGGGCTCTGGAATGGTGGCAAGTTGGGGTATTTGGCCAATGTAGACAAGGCCTAGGACTCCAAGAGGCCAGGGTTCAAATGTCTGCTCAGCCATAGAAACCTCCTAGTTTATCTGGATCCACACTACACAAATAATCCAATTTGAACTGAATTATTTGCCATGGTTCATTCCTATGGAATCCTGGGATTTGTTCAAACTGGATTATTTGTGTAGTGTGGATCCAGGGGGGTGAATAAATCTTGCCAAGTAAACCCTGAGAAAGGGTCACTATAAGTTGGAATCAATTTGAAGGCAACCAACAAACAAGAAGAAGAAGAAGCTGCTTCCAGAAGCACAAACTGATCTTGCAAATAGCCTACAGGAAACTCCTGAACAGTTTAACCTTTTAAACCAGAAGTGGGTTTCTGACTGCTTGCAGTTGTTGTTGTTGTGAGATGTTTGGCATTGTTTGGCAGTCCATGCAGTGAGCCGTGGAGCAGAACACTGACAGCCCAGACATATACGTACCCCACAGTTACTCACCCTAGTACAGAAACTTTGAACTAGAATAGAACTAGCAGAGTGGACTGAAAATAGTTTTAAGCTCTTTCTAATCCTCAGTGCAGATGAACCTTGAAACCCAACAGATACAAAATGTGTTCACCAGATATTAACAGCATCCATGGAAAGATCAATTTATGTCACCCAGCCTCCTAGGAGGTTGAATGACCATTTTTGCAGTTCTATGGCAGGTTGACAGAACTTGTAGAAATGACATTTTTGAACTATAACTCCCAGAGTCTCCCAGTGGCTATGCTGGCTGGTGTTATGGGAGTTGTAGTCCAAAAACAACTTGATATACGAGTAGATCTGATGTCTGAAGAACTCACTCTCTTTCTCTGTCTGTCTCTTTGTGTGTGTTTAAGCACCTTTGTCTATATACATGATGAAATCACTGCTCTCTCACCTTGATATCCGGATGCATCATTAATTCAAAAAGAGTGTACTGTCAGCCCCTGGCCTCAAGCCGAGCTATCTTTACCTCTGCTGACTAATTTCCTTTTCCCACACCTTCAGCTACTTGTCTAACTCATAGGACAGGCTACATTTCATCCAGCATGCATCATGGCTTGTTTTGAAAGTTGATAGAGAAAGGAAATCCAAAACATGGTGACACTTCAGCAAGACTCCTACAGCTACCACTGTCAGGATAACTGCCCTGGTAGAATATTAACAGCTGAAGACATCTAAAATACAGTTCCATAACACAAGCTGAGGATGAGATGCTTTAATAAATCAGTATTTCAAGCACAACCCTTCATTAAAAGCCCTGAGAGATTTACATTCCACTTCACTAAGAATCCCAGGAAACCAGTGGGTGTAGTGCATTGAACTAGTATAGTGGGTAGAATGCTAGACTAGGACTCTCTGGGAGACCAGGGTTCAAATCTCTGCTCAGCCATGGAAAGTCACACATTCTCAGCCTCAGAGGAAGGCTGAACAAACCACCTCTGAACAAATCTCACCAAGAAAACTCTGTGATACGTTTACCTTAGGGTCTCCATAAGCCTGAAATGACTTGAAGGCTCAAAAGCAACAAGGCTCCAAGAGAGAATATATTAGAAGAACCCATTTGGCTAGGCCTTTTTGAGGTGTTCAGATTTATTGGTTTTGTCAAAAATATGCACACTATGGAGTTCTTCAAGAACCCAGTTTGGAGGCTTTTAATATCCCCCATGCTGTGTGGCCCCATGCACATGGAGACATTGAGTAAAAAAATGACTGGCACAGATTCCAGGTCTTTGTACTGAACACATGGTAGATACCACTCCTTTCTGCCTCAGTTGAGTTTGTATAGCTTGTGAGTCCAAGAAACTACAATGATATACCTGTCAAACCTGCTTCAGATGCTTCCTTACACTTGAACTAGGTTAGTTTAGTATATCTCCTGACACTGGGCTTACTAGTGCCTAAATTCATTTGTTAAGGGATGCTTTTCAATGCAGCAGACAGTATAAGGACATCAACGGAATGCTATCAGTGACTTGCATTGTCATAAACATTATTACACAAGCAGTTGCACTTTCCAGGTGTTCTCCTAATCATAACCAGTGTGCAGTGGATGAGAGTGAGGCATTGTTGCCCATTGCAGCCTAGTACTATGGTGCATCCTAGTAGTGCTCTGATGTAATTTAACTCTATTATAACTACATTGTACATTTAGGAGATTATCAGACAGGCTAAATATGGTGTGACAATGATGCCAGGAGATTGCTAAAGGGCTTAATTTTCAGATAATGTCATCACCGAGTCATCATGATTCCATGTTTGGCTTTTATTTTTATTTTTATTTTTGAATTTTTCTCATGATCATCCTCTCACAAGAACAACCAGGATTTCCATTCCAGGAAGTGAAAGGAGCTCTGTTCAAGCTCCATTCACTCCTGCTGCCAGGGGAGAGAACATAGCAAGACAGAGACAGGTTTTTTGTCCCTGTCTGATAATCTCTACACTGTGTATGTGTGCATGTGCACACCTGCCTTCAAGTCCCCTGTTGACTTATAGTGACCCCATGAATTCCATACCGTTTTCTTAAGCAAGGAATATGCAGAGGTGGTTTTGCCAGTTCCTTCTTTGAAATATACACTACACAGCCATAAATGGCATCTCAACCTAAACTTTGAGCATCAGTGACTGTAGACTTAAGAATGGCTTAGGGGAAATGTCCTAATTATGCTGCCTAGAGCTTCTGTTTTGTATATTTCTCCCCACCCCCAAAAGTTACAAGATAGACCATTAACTCTTTCTGCTGTAAGTCAAAACAAAAAACCCCATCCTGCACAACTTAATCCTCCATTCTCTGAAACTAAACTTTATTTGTTTTCTTTTGAAACTCTTGTGTGACCATTTTCCTATATGACTATCCTATCCTGTTGCTCTCCATTCAGTTTTTCCCCCTTGTTTGTGGTTGATACTTTCTGGGCCTCTGAAGATGCTCCATTGTTCTTAAGGTTTGTTCAGCATTTGCAGCCTATAAGTCCCTTTTATTATGATGGCACTGACCTATGGCCCTCTTTTCTTCACATCAACAGCTGCCCTTAGCTACTGGGTAAATCAAGTGACTTAAGGCAGCCAGGGCAGGTGTGGGGCCTGAAAGAAGTGGAATGATTTCGATGAGAGATAAAAAGGGAGGTGGGATGATTCAGGCCAGCATCAAGTACGTACTGTATATCATACCCTCCAACTGTTCCGATTTGGTAGGAACAGTCTTGATTAATCCTTTCACCCCAGTTTTTAAGTTGCTTTTAAAATGTCTCTGTTTCTCCTGTCTCCACCCACTCTCCTTTTGAAATCAGCTTACTGAGTTCGAAATGCCAAAGTAGTTTGGGCTCAATAAACTTAGCAGGGGGGAGAGGAGAGGGTAGAATCTTGCCCTTCCCTGTAGACTGAGACAAAAGCAAACTGCTGAAGCCTCTCCTAGCTTGTGTGTTCTTCCTCATTAATAAGTTCCAATATCCTGACCACACTCTGGTTTTGCTTGGCCACACACATCCCAGTTTTCACTCGTGAAATTTTGCAGGATATGGTATATCTGAAAAGAAAGGATATCTTTCTAGGGCCTTGTATGCATGGGCTGAACAGCCTCTCCCTCCCAGTTCCCATGCTCAGCAGTTTCTGGATGACACAGTGTTTTGGCCCCGATTCTAGTCTGAACTGTCCAGACAGCATCCAGGCAGTTCCAACTAGAAACTGCGACAAAACCCCCTTAAAGCAGCTTAAGATAATACCTGGGGAAAACCCAGTTACTACAGTAAAAACTAGAACTTTTCGTGGCAGGAATGGGCAGCTGTCTGTACGTGCGTGCTGCGTTGTATCAGCGAGCACCTCTGCCACTACTGCTGGTGCTCACATGTTCTGCTCTCTGCGGACACAATGAGGCCCCCAGCATGTGATCAAGGCTGGGCGCCTTGTTTCTGGACTCAGAGAGCACAACACATGACACTAGTGATGGTGGCAGAGACACCCACCAATACAATATAGCATGCATGTGTAGACAGCTGCCCATTCCATTTTTTAAAATATAACAGGGTGTGTGTGCGCATTTCCTTTTCCTTTTGCCTTGGTAAAGGCAAAATATCGGTCCAGTGCACACTGGAAATAGTTTTTTTAAAAAAACCTGCGGGGGGAATGCACATTCCCCCTCATTGGGACAAGCGATTCAATATGAATCACTTTCCCATACAAGAGGAAGAGCAAAGATTATTGGCTGGACAAGTGTGGGGGGTGAGGCTTGCCAACAGGGCAAGCACCCGGTAGTGAGTGAGCACCAAGGTGAGAAAACAGGGTCTTTTTTTCTTTTTTGGTAAAGGCAAAATATCAGTCCAGTGCACATTGGAAATAGATTTTTTAAAAAATAAAAAGTTTGGTGGTGACAAATTAAGGTAGGTAAAAAGGAGGGGAAATCACTCCATCTTGACTTGAAGGCATACAACACTTATGCCTGCCAAAAAACCATTAAGACAAGTCGTAGCTGCTGTGATTTGACATTAATGCAGAGCAATACAGGGGATTTTGGGCTTGTACCAACAAGCCTCAAGACGTCTCAAAATCACCGCATTCCAGTGATCTTACCTTCTATACAAATCACATTGAAATCTCCAAATGTGTAAGTCAGGACAAGGTAAAAAATTAAGACTAGCATCTTGTGGCACAAGCATGTTTTATTTGGTATTAATTTTTTGAGGACTGCAGCCACTTCATTAGGTGCAATTGTATCACTTTGTTGCATGTAGATGGCAAATTAAATATGAGATGCATCTGATCAAGTGGCCTGCAGACTATAAAAGCTTATGCCAATTAAAACTGTTAGTCTTTAAGATATTACTAGACTCTTTGTTATTTTTGCTGCAACAGACCAACACAGCTTTCCCACTGGAAATTAAATACCTGGCCATGGAAGCCTGCTAGGTAACCTTGGGCAACCCACACTCATTCAGCCTCAGAGGGAGACAAAGACAAACTCCCGCTCTGAACAAATCTTGCCAAAAAAAAAAAACCATGATAGGTTTACCTTAGGGTCGCCATAAGTTGGAAATGATTTGAAGGCACACAACAACGTTTGCCCAAGGAAATAGGGGTAGTTAAGGAAGGGGAACCAATCATTTTAGTATGCACAGACTAAGGCACAGGGAGACTAGCATGTGTGGCTTCTTGGAGCCATAGTTTTCTTAAAACGTCATATATACGGTATTTCCATAATAAGACGTCTGGAACACATCTCAAGATTTGCTTGTGATTAAGAAACAGATCTACTCCTGTACTGATATACTTTATATTCAGAGCCAAAATATACTGTATGTCAAAAATCTGGAAGTCAGTTGACTTTTAAAAGTTACAAGTCTGGATAGAGACCATCACTCTGGGAGGCTTAAATGCCTATCCTCTACCCCATGGCACAGCTTCTTTTCCTAAATTTATGGGGGTCCTAATGCACAGGGGCTAAAAGAATTAGAAAAGATGTTTATTGGTACCATCATAAAGGAAATATAAAATAGGATTGAAGAGGAAAAACATTATCAGTAAATACAGCTTTCTCTATAATCTGCATCATTTAGATTCTAAATGGTTTTTTTTTTTAAGAAACTTTAAAAGAAGGGTATTTTGCATGTTTGTGGGATTTTCAGTGTGGTTTGCAGGCAAAAATTGCCTAAAAAATCACACTTTTTTTTAAAAAAAATAGTGGGTTGGGGGGCTTTGCAGGACTTGAGATGGGCTTCAGGAGCTGCAAAAGTGGGGTCCAGAGGCTGCATGTGGCACACAGGCTCCACTTGTCCCACCCTGATTTAGAACTTCCATTCAGCAGACACGAGGGATTTTTTAAAAAAGTATGGCCAAGATCCTGCATTGGGAAATGTAGCTACTAGGATGTAGTTACATCTCCATAGCTACATCTCCCTTACCTTTTAAGGTGTAGCAGACAGAAGGATGAGGCTTTAAAAGTGAATGAGTAATTATGATGTTGTAAGTCAGGCTTACAACATTGTAATTACTGAACAGGATTCCAGCCTATGTATCTATTTTATTTATAATTTTTAATGCATATTCCAATTTTCCACTACAGAGAGATATAAAATGTGTTTTGAAATTATGAAAGAAACTAAAAAAACTAAAAAAGAAAAAAATATGAAAGATGACCCATCACCAATGCTCAGATCCTGCAGACATAGAATCACAGAATTGGAGGGTACCTCTAAGATAAAGATCATCTAGTCCAAACCCTTGCCAATCCAGAAGAAACAATGCTACAGCAGTTAGATGACCATCCAACCTTGTCTGAGTCATTCTGTTCCACTGTCAAGTAAGTTTTACTGTCTGTATGTTCACCATATGTTCCGGCGTATAAGACGACTTTTAAACCCTTGAAAATCTCCTCAAAAGTCAGGGGGTCATCTTATACGCCAGGTATATGGACCCGCAATGGAGCTGGCAGCCTCCGTGATTAAAATATGGCTCTGCAGCTTCCGAAGCTTCACGGAAGTGACATGGATGGTTTCGGGAGAGGGACGGCGGCATCCGAAAATGACCCCCTGCCATGCAAGACCGCCGTCCCTCTCCCGAAAGCTCCTCCTGCGCTAGGCACGCTGAAACGCGGTCTGAAAATCTCCTCAGTCTCTGGAATGCTACACATTTGAAGACTGAAAGAAAATTTAATTGGGGAGGCAGAATTCTTATTTGAGAGGACAAAACCTTCATTTTCTCAGCCTCTCAGGGCAGCAAATTATGGGTTTCTGTACCTTGACTTGGGACTGGAAGGGAATATGGCATTTGAGGTTCTCACTCAGGCAGCTAGAGGCTTTGCATACCCTCCAACTGTCCCAAATTGGCAGGCACAGTCCCAATTAATCCTCTGTTGTCCCACTTTTTCAGCTGCTTTTAAAATGTCCCGGTTTCTCTCCCGCTTTTCCCCTTTGACCACAGCTTATTTCAATTGCTGCAAACTGAGTTCAAAATGCAAAAGTAGTCTGCACCCAATTAACTCAGCAGAGGGAAGAGGAGAAAAGGGGACAGAGTCTTGCCCTCCCCAGTAAGATCAGGCAAAAGCAAGCTGCTACAGCCTCTCCTAATTTTTGTGTTCATCTTTATTAATAACTTTTGTCATCTTGGCCATATTCTGATGGTGTCTTGGCCACATGAGTCCTGGTGTTCAACTGTAAAATGTTTCAGGGTATGCCCTTTGTGAATCATCTTTCTTTTTCTCTCTTTGGTTCAGGTGCAGTCATCAGAGAGCTTTGGTCCAAGGCAGGTATATGAGCATCTTCTCACTATTGCAGGAAGAGAAAGACTCAACCCCCTGCACACATCCTGGGCCACTGATGCTCCAGTGTTCATTGACTGACTATTAACACATGTCTGCAACTATGAAAACATAGGGCTGAGATGCATATTTTTGAGCTGCCATCTCTATACATTGTGCCAGATCCTTACTCAAACAGATCAGCACAGCAAGAAATACTCTATATGTGATGCCATTGGGCTGGTCAATCAATCTGACTGCAACTGGCATGGGATCTTTCTACACCAAATAATTATAGAGTACACGCCATGCTCCTGTTCCCAGGCTCCTGCTCTGACTAAGTAAAACTGACGTGGGAACTCTGCAGGCATCAAGTGTCATCCATACTCAAGAGTTTTTCATTGACTTCAGTGGCAACATTACTCACAAATCAGCAGGTCATTAAGATGCTGTAGTGTTCTCCTTCCATGCTTCAGATCAGTTCTAAGCCATTATTGAGAGAACAGGAACAAGTACTTCCCACATGAGAATTTGTGTTGTTGGCACTATTTTGCAATTTTGCTAAACCCTGAGAGGATCCAAGGCAGAGCAGCCCCCACTCAACAGCAAATAAATATCTGCATACAATCAATTGTTGACTAATGAGCTTCCTGTCCCATTGATCTTCTGGGTTCACTTGAAAATGAACCAAACAGGATTCTGAATCTGTGTGACAACTAAACCATGGGTGGGTAAAGTGGGGCCTAGGTGGCATCTACAGCTGTTTTTGCAGCTCCCCCCAAGATTGCTACTGGTGGCGCAGTGGTTAAATGCCAGTACTGCAAGTCACCACGTTGCAAGTTCAATTCCAGCGAGCTCCAAGGTTCACTCAGCCTTCCATCCTTTTGTATGTCGGTAAAATGAGTACCGTATATTCCGACGTATAAGACGACCCGGCGTATAAGACGACCCCCCCAATTTTTAAGGTAAAATGCAGAGTTTGTGATATATTCGCCCTATAAGACGACCCCCCTCTTCCAACGCATAGCCCCCGCATGCCCCTCCTGCGCTCCCTTCCAGGAGGGAGCGCAGGAGGAGGATGCGGAGGCTGTGCGCCCAAAAGGGGAACGTTCGCCCCTTTTCCCCACCTTCCAGGAAGGTGGGGAGAAGGGGCGAATCGCGGTTTGGCCGCGCAGCCTCTGCATGCCCCTCCTGCGCTCCCTTCCAGGAGGGAGCGCAGGAGGGGGATCCACAGGCTGTGCGGCCAAACGGGGCTTTGGGGAAGGGGGGAGGCTGGGCGGAGGGTGGCAGGGGGGAGGGGGCTTCGCAGCCACCCCCCTCTCCAAAGCGAGCCTTTGGGGAAGGGGAGGGCTGGGCGGAGGGTGGCAGGGAGTAGGGGGCTTTCGAGAGGGGGGTGGATGCACGGGGGTGGGTGGGGGGAAGGGAGGAGGGGGCTTCTCCGCCACCCCCCCTCCCTGAAAGCGCGTTTCTGCGGCTTTCAGGGAGGGGGGTGGATGCATGGGGAGTGGGCAGGGTGAAGGGAGGAGGGGGCTTCTCCGCCACCCCCCTCCCTGAAAGCGCATTTCTGCAGCTTTCAGGGAGGGGGGGTGGATGCGCGGGGGGTGGGCAGGGGAAAGGGAGGAGGGGGCTTCTCCGCCACCCCCCCTCCCTGAAAGCGCATTTCTGCGGCTTTCAGGGAGGGGGGGTGGATGCATGGGGAGTGGGCAGGGGGAAGGGAGGAGGGGGCTTCTCCGCCACCCCCCCTCCCTGAAAGCGCGTTTCTGCAGCTTTCAGGGAGGGGGGTGGATGCATGGGGAGTGGGCAGGGGGAAGGGAGGAGGGGGCTTCTCCGCCACCCCCTCTCCATGAAAGCAGCAGTTCCGCTGCTTTCAGGGAGGGGGGTGGATGAGCGGGAGGTGGGCGGGGGGAAGGGAGGAGGGGGCTTCTCCACCCCCCTCCCTGAAAGCAGCGGTTCCGCTGCTTTCAGGGAGGGGGGTGGATGAGCGGGGGGTGGGCGGGGGGAAGGGAGGGGGTGGATGAGCGGGGGGTGGGCAGGGGAAGGGAGGGGGGTGGATGAGCGGGGGGTGGGCGGGGGGAAGGGAGGAGGGGGCTTCTCCGCACCCCCCCTCCCTGAAAGCAGCGGTTCCGCTGCTTTTAGGGAGGGGGGTGGATGAGCGGGGGGTGGGTGGGCGGGGGGAAGGGAGGAGGGGGCTTCTCCGCACCCCCCCTCCCTGAAAGCAGCGGTTCCGCTGCTTTTAGGGAGGGGGGTGGATGAGTGGGGGGTGGGCGGGGGGGAAGGGAAGATGGGGCTTCTCCGCGCCCCCCCTCCCTGAAAGCAGCGGTTCTGCTTCTTTCAGGGAGGGGGGTGGATGAGCGGGAGGGGTGGGCGGGGGGAAGGGAGGAGGGGGCTTCTCCGCACCCCCCCTCCCTGAAAGCAGCGGTTCCGCTGCTTTCAGGGAGGGGGGTGGATGAGTGGGGGGGTGGGCGGGGGGAAGGGAGGAGGGGGCTTCTCCGCACCCCCCTCCCTGAAAGCAGCGGTTCCGCTGCTTTCAGGGAGGGGGGTGGATGAGCGGGGGGAAGGGAGGAGGGGGCTTCTCCGCGCCCCCACTCCCTGAAAGCAGCAGTTCCGCTGCTTTCAGGGAGGGGGGTGGATGAGCTGGGGGGTGGGCGGGGGAAGGGAGGAGGGTGCTTCTCCGCCCCCCCTCCCTGAAAGCCACAGTTCCACTGCTTTCAGGGAGGGGGTGGATGCACGGGGAGTGGGCGGGGGGAAGGGAGGAGGGGGCTTCCTAGCCACCCCCCCAAAGCCGCGGTTCCACGACTTTCGGGAGGGGGGTGGAAGCGCAGGGGGTGGGCGGGTGGCAGGGAGGAGCACTTTGCTTCACCCCCTGCCCGATCTCCTGCCTCTTCGCTCCGTTTGCGAAGAGGCAGGAGATAGGCAGGCAGGTGAAGCAAAGTGTATCCGGCGTATAAGACGACTGTCAATTTTGGAGGGCACTTTTGAGTGCTCAAAAGTCGTCTTATACGCCGGAATATACGGTACCCAGCTTGTGGGGGGCAATTAGCTAACACACATTGGAAACTGCTTAACACAGTGTAGATGTGTACATAGCTACTGCTTAAAACAATTTGTAAGCCGCTCTGATAGCCTTGAGGCTGAAGAGCAAGGTATAAATAAATAAATAAATAAATATAAATACCTAATCATAGAATCATAGAATTGTAGAGTTGGAAGAGACCACAAGGGCCATCCAGTCCAACCCCCTGCCACACAGGAAATCACGATCAAAGCATCCCTGAGAGATGACCATCCAGCCTCTGTTTAAAGACCTCCAAGGAAAGAGACCCCACCACGCTCCGAGGGAGTGTGTTCCACTGCCGAACAGCTCTTACTGTCAGAAAGTTCCTCCTAATGTTGAGGTAGAATCTCTGTTCCTGGAGCTTGCATCCATTGCTCCGTATTCTAGTCTCTGGAACAGCAGAAAACAAGCTTGCTCCATCCTCATTGTGACACCCCTTCAAATACTTAAATAGGGCTATCATATCGCCCCTTAACCATCTTTTTTCCGGGCTAAACGTACCTAGCTCCCTAAGTCTTTCCTCATAAGGCATGGTTTCCAGACCTTTCACCATTTTAGTTGCCCTCCTCTGAAATGGTGAAAGGTCTGGAAATCATGCCTTATGAGGAAAGACTTAGGGAGCTGGGTATGTTTAGCCTGGAAAATCATTTGGGGTACAAGGTTTCTTTCTTCCCCAAATGGTTAAATGTACTCCATTGCCATTTCACTTCACTGAGAGAAGGTTGTCTTTTCTTTTCTTTTCTTTTTTTTAATTTTGTAAGCCACCTTCACTTCCAGTCTTGGGGGAAAGGTAGGGTATCCTCATCATCACCACCACCATCATCATTATATTCATTTATATCCCGCTTTTTTCCACACTCTGGGACTAAAGGTGGCTTACAAAAGTTAAAACATACAGCTAAAAAATCATTTACATTATACTAAAAGTTTAAAATATAATGAAGCTATCAGTCTCTATCTCTCTGGCTTTTCTTCGCAAACGAAGATTCAGGAAGGACTCATCCCGCGCTTTCTGCAAGCGCGCTGATGACTAAAAAGGCCAATCTGAGATAAACAAGTCCGGTTTCAGAAAGCACACCAGAAGGTCTCCTTGGGTGATGTTTTTGGGTTGTGATTCTTTCTGCGTTGTCATTTCTCTTCAAGACTTGTTCGGTGTGAGTTCTCAAATAAGGCTGCAGCATTGTGGATAGTGCGTCTCCATGCCTCCCGATGTGAGGCTAGGGAGGACTATTGTTGGTGATCAATTGGCCTAGCCTGAGATGTTGTTTCAGGGAGTCCTTGTATCGCTTTTTTGGAGCGCCCCTCTTACGCTGACCCGTGGCGAGTTCATCATAGAGTACTATTTTTGTGAGGCGATGGTCCTCCATCCTAGAAACATGTCCTGCCCAGCGCAGCTGTGTTCTCAATATCATGGCCTCAATGCTGGTGATCCCTGCTTGCTCAAGTACAGCAACATTCGTCACATAGTCAGTCCAAGTGTATATTTAGGATTGTGTAAAATGCAGTTAAAAAATAACCCATTAAAAAGAAGATAAACAAAACTTATGCTGCTGACACACTGCAGAAATAATGCAGTTTGACACTGCTTTAACTGCCATGACTCTAATGCTATGTAATTCTGGGATTTGTAGTTTTGTGAGATGTTTAGCCTTCTCTGTCAGAGAGCCTTGGTGCCACAACAAACTAGAAATCCCAGGATTCCATGGGATGTCAAACTGTATTATTTCTGAAGTGTGCCATCAGCCTTAGACAACACAGCACACAAAAGCAGAGCCGGTTGAAGGGCCCCACAGCGCTGGCAGCTGCAAGGGGCCCCATCATTCTGGAGGGGGGGGCATTATAACCCTCCTCCTGCTAAAACATGACTAGTAATAATCTGGATATCCTGTACTGTGAATAGGTTAGGTTAGGTTACATTGACCTGAGGTAACCATATGGGGCCCCCAAAATAAAGTGTTGCAGGGGGGCCCAAAATTCCTTAAACTGGCCCTACACAAAAGGCCATTTCCCCCTGAGCAGTCAGGCCTCAAGGCCTGCCGAAACACAAAGGTCTTCTACCTGCCTATGAAAGGATAATAATGACAGGGCCTCTCTAACCTCTCTAGGAAGCGAGTTTCAGTCTGGAAGCTGAGAAGACCCTCTCCCATGTTCCCACCAGATGTACCTGTGAGGATGGTGGGACAGTGAGAAAGGCCTCTCCGGCACAGAGTCCAACCCTCTGCTCCATCTAAAGTGTCCCCAGCAGGTAGCTGTCCAGCCTCATTTTGAAGATGTCCAGGGAAGGAGACCCCAACACCTCTCTAGGCAATAGGTTCCATTGCCAAACCACTCTTACTGTCAAGATGTTCCTTCTAATGTTTAGCTAGACTGTACAGAAACAGCAAATTGAATTGTGCCAAGAAACAGACCAGCAGCCAGTGGAGTGGTTGCTACAAGGGAGTTGTGTGTTCCTTGTAGCCCATTTTTAAGGCCCACATGAACATTTATTTTCAAAGAGGAAGTGACTGTCTGGGAAATGTGACCTTCTCAGCTTGTGGTAATTTCTCAGCTCTGAACTAAACACACCTCAGCATCCTTCTCATATGGCAGTGTGCCTGGCAGACCAGTTGTCGCTAAATTTTATTGTTCACAACTGGGTGTATGAAGTGGGCAAATGAATCGGCAAAGAAGCCATCATCCATTTGGTGTCATTTTAAATGTGATGCATTTCCTAAGCTTCATGTTGATGTGAGTAGATCATGACACATGATGACTGAGCATGCATCTATTTCACTATGGATATACTGTACACATTAAGAAACCATGATTTGTCGTAGCTCCCCAGGCCACGTATGCTGTGTGTGTATATGGAATGAAATAAGCACTCCTGCAGTCGTCATATCTGTTAATCTGTATGTGATTTTCATGTTTTCTTTTATGTGGATGTTGTGCTGTCCGTGCAAGAATTTAATTATGGATGAAGTTATTCTTTGTAAGATTGTGGGTGAGAATGGACAACTGACACCATTTCTTAGTGGCTACACAAGACAACTCAATAACTATTACTCGCTGGCTGTATGCCTGTTTTTTCCTCAGAGTGTGCAGGCTCGTGGGTAGATTTGTCTTCTTTAACAGTATGCCCAAATGTATTAGGTACCGTATATCAGCTGCTGGGTTGGGATATAATTAGGTATATTTTGGACTATGTGTTTTATTATTCCTTTTTGTCCATTAATACATCGTTCAGGAATGTTGTATTTATTAATTGAACTGCTGTGTTGTAAGTCTTGAATGGAAGGCTTGTTTATATGTTTTTTCTACCATTTTTATTGTCAGTTAAGTTTTCAAATTACTACTTTTCAAAATTATCATAATAATATTACTGTATTGGGGGAGGTGACGGGATGTTGTTAGTTACTTTGGGAAAGGGAAAGGAACATACAAATCATGATAGTGGGGATGGCGAGTTAAGATACATTTTTAAAAGCATTGGATAAATTCCTGAAAGCATATCAGGGGGATTCATCCACGATAGCTACATTGAGCCTCCCTAGAATAACTAGGGGAAAATAGATAGTGCTCCTGGCTGGGGGATTTGGGGAGCTGTAAACCAACAAAAAGAGTTTGGGACACATATTAGGAGGAATTTGGGATATAAACTAAATTAATAAATAAAATAATGGATGATGTTATTTTGTTGGACTACACCTCCCAGAATTAGGCATTGGAATAGGGGATTCTGGGAACTGTAGTCCATAAAGAAACATTTCTGAAACAGATTGCTGGGATATATGGACCTAGCTCTGGCCCAGCAAAGTTCTTTCTGTTTTCTTTACAATGAATTTAATTTTGAAATAAAGTGAAAACTACTGACAACAGAAAGGAAGCAAACACATAACAATACAACAAGATCACTAAGGCCTATCCTATGAAAATCTACCAGCAGTAAAGGCCTCTGAACTTATAGGACCTCCTTCTGAGTAGGCAGGTATAGGATTGCACTATGGGGAAATATATAAACTATGGGATTACAATCCTTAGTATATTTTTGTATACTCTTACAGAACAACTAAAACTAAAGGAGAAGCTCACAAAGATCCAAAAAATGGAATTATGTACATTTTAAAGATGAATCATACTGATGAAAAATATAGAGCCACCTGTACTTGATTGGAATTTGAACAGAAGCTTGAATGATTTCTGCTTAGGAAATAAATGGAAACCAAGTTGGCAATATCTCTAGGAGGGATCACCAGCATTGAGGCCATGATATTGAGAACACTGCTGCGCTGGGCAGGGCACGTTTCTAGGATGGAGGACCATCGCCTCCCCAAAATAGTACTCTACGGTGAACTCGCCACGGGTCAGCAGCATAAGAGGGGCACTCCAAAAAAGTGATACAAAGACTCCCTGAAACAACATCTCAGGCTTGGCCAAATTGATCACCAACAATGGTCCGCCTTGGCTTCACATTGGGAGGCATGGAGACGCACTATCTACAATGCTGCAGCCTTATTTGAGAACTCACGCTGAACAAGTCTTGAAGAGAAACGACAACGCAGAAAGAATCACAACCCAAAAACATCACCCAAGGAGACCTTCTGCTGTGCTTTCTGCAACCGGACTTGTTTATCTCTCGGATTGGTCTTTTTAGTCATCAGCGCGCTTGCAGAAAGCGCGGGATGAGTCCTTGCTGAATCTTTGTTTGCGAAGAAAAGCCAGAGAGAATATCTCTCTTTTATCATTAATATTCTTAGCTTGTTACACTTGCTGACTAAGTTTGTACATAATCATCATAGACTCCTACATTTGATCAACACACTGCTATTTAGAAGGTTGCTTGGGAGATTTCTAATTACAAACTATTCACAACTTTGTTGCTGTATACAATTGCTTAAGAAGGGCTGTCTGTAAAATTATTCTTATGTCTGAAAGTGACAGAATCTCATTTGCTTGACTGTGGCTGCTGCCACATTGAAGAAATAATGCAGTTTGACACCACTTTAACTATCGTGGCTCCATCCTATGAAATCCTGGGATTTGTAGTTTGTTGTGTCAGCAGAGAAGGCTAAAACTACAAATCTCACAAAACTACAAATTCCAGAATTCCATAGCATTGAGTCATGGCAGTTAAAAGTGATGTCAAACTACATTATTTCTGCGTATGCATATGCCACTACGAGGATGCCATTTCAGGACCTGACTTCAGTAACCATCATAGAGTCTCTTGCATCCAAAAGAAAATTTTGGATACAAAAGAAAATTAATGTTGGTAGTAGCTTAATCTATGGACTTTTTCTATGGACAACATCCGTGAATAAAATATGGCACAGCTGCCTCCAATCATACCCGGACGCCGCCGAGAGAGGGACGGCGGCGAGAGAGGGATGGCGGCGTCTGAAACGGACCCCCTGCCGCACAACAGTGTCATAACTGTTCTAGAGGCTTCTTGCGTGGTAAGGAGTGTCTGAAAAAGTCCTATGATTGCTATCAGCTCAAGACCCCACACGCAGAGGTCAAACTCTAAAATCTGCTGGGAATGTAGTGGTGTGAGTGCTGGATTGTGTTTTTGGAGATTCAGTTTTGGGTCTCCACTGAGCCACAAAGCTTACTCGGTGACTTTGGACCAGTAATTCCATCTCTGAGTGACCTACCTCACAGGGTTGTTATGAGGACAGTGTGAAGGAAGAAAATGGGATATGAATTTTTTTTAATTGTTTGTTTGTTTGTATCCCACCTTTCTCCTTGTACAGGACCCAATGCCACTGAAGTGGTGTTTCAGAAGTGTTAAAGAGCATAGGGCAATAATGGGGTAAGTCATCTCCTGATATTAATTTAAAACTTCCAGAAGCCTTAGGCTAAAGGGCAACTTAAAGAAGAGGTGCTGTGCCTTCATCATCCTTATTATTAATAATTCATATTGCTATACTGTACTCAGTGTCCTTATTTGAATTTACTGTCGTATGAGCCATCACCACATACCTTGCCAGAGAAACTGCACACGTAAGTACTGTAGTGCATAAACTATTCCTTGCCCCAGCTTATTTGAAGCTAAGGAGGAACCATTTATCCCATATTTGCCCTTTGGCTCCTTATACATTTCCTGTACTATCTGATTCTAACTGACACTGGAGACAGGAAGCTGATCTAGATATACCATTGGTGTGACCCAGTTATTATGGCATGCTATATTATCCATTTCCTTTCCTGTCAATCTGAGCATATGGCACAATATCCTGTAGGCCTCAGTGTGGCATAAAGTGTGTGACTGAAAGCAATGGGTTGCAGATATAACATATAAAGCTGCCATTCCATACACATTAAGCCAGGACTAAAACCTCACTGAATCCATTAGGACTTGCTTCTGAGTAGACATACATTAGGTTTTCACTGTAAATCAAGCTTCTTCAGAATGACTGAACAGGTTATGGGCACCCTATGATAAAAGCAACATAAAACTTTCATGAATAGCCTGTCAAAGATAAGTTTAATGCAATTTCATTGTGGTTTCATTGTTTGAGTTTGGTTTTTAATGTATTGTTTTAATGGTGTGTTACCTGTGTTAGATCCCTTCAAAATTTTACACAGAGAAGCAGAATCTTAGAAATATTGTAAAATAAAACATAAATATTATCTTTTTGAAAAATCTGTAACTGCTTGTCTGTGGACTATATCATATGTTCAATATAATTCTAACAACTGGGATTTCAAGTAATATACTACATTTTCAGACACAGTTTGATCACTCCTTTTTCACACACACACACACACGCATTTTGTGAAATCTGTTTTGCCGTACCCATCTTCAGGGTGCAATTTAGTTTTCTACTTAAATACTATGCAAATGTTACAAGATGCTGTTGCATGAAATAGTTCTTAGCTAATGTTAGTGTAGTGTTTGCAGATCACTTAATTAAATCATGGCATGTTCTATGGCTTTCAGATTAACTACAGTAGTTTGACATACATTATATTCATTCAATTCTTTGAGGCTGTGATGTTCTGGATTAAAGAACAAACAGAAAATCTGGAACTAAAATGGAAATACCTGGCACTCATGGGTAACTTTAAAGTTAGCAGCTTTTGGATTGCCAGTTCCATATGTCTAGATCAGATAGACTGGATGCAGAAAATCATGAAATTCAGCACAGAAAGAAGGAAAGCCACAACCAAGCCTAAACAGTACTGTGTCAAAGAACTGAAAGGAAAGAAGTTACAGTCCTAGGCACACTTACTTAGGAATAAGCTCCATTGAACATAGTACAGTGGGCCTTTGGCATCTGCTGGGGTTTGATTCCAGGATTGACCCTCCCCCCTCCACTTCATGGATTTCAAAATCTGTGGATGCTCAAGTCCTATTATACAGTGGGCCCTTGGTATCCACTGGGGGGTGGTTCCAGGATCCCCATGGGGATAGCAAAATCCATGGATGCTCAAGTTCCATTATGTACAGTGGTGTAGTAAAATGGTGTTCCTTATATAAAATGCTGAATAGCAAGGTTTCCTTTTTGGATTTTTTTTGGGGGGGAGAATATTTTCAAGCCATGGATGGTTGAATGTATGGATGCAGAATCTGTGGATACGGAGGACAGACTGTATACAATGGCATAGTAAAATGGTGTCCCTTATATAAAATGGTGAACAGCAAGGTTTGCTTTTTGGAATATTTTAAAATATATATATTCAAGCCGTAGTTTGTTGAATCCATGGATAAAGAATCTCTGAATACAGAGAATCTCTGTAAGATTCTCTCTCTCCCTCACACACACACTTTTCTCTCTCCTTCCTTCCCTCTCTCTCTCTCTCTCTCTCTCTCTCTCTCACACACACACACACACAGAGAGAGAGAATTTTCTAGAAGGAAAAATGGGATAACTGTAAAAATATTACAAATGTAATCATTTTATCCTATAAAATAAGTGAATGGTTTAAAAAGTCAATTTTTCCCTCCAGCGCACTGGAAGTTAAATCAAGTGTGCCCTCTTATCCAAGGCAAAAAAAAATGGTGACATCCAGTTCAAAAGCAAAGCTGGCCATACCATTAGGAGTTGGACAGCTATCTTCAGCAGCAAATTTGGGGTGTCCTCAAAGGGCAGCAAATTGTTATCGTTTAATGTATAATTGTCATATATTTATCACCAGGGAAGGTAAGAGGAACTTGTGTGATTTTTCTACCCCCGAAACCAGATTTATATGTCCCTTGGCTGTTCCTCAAGCATCAAAATGTCTTCAACCCATCTTGGCCAGGATACACTCATAGTATAACATAACATTAGTCTGTTGCTGCCTCTGCCCTGCCATACTATTTTCAGAATTACATAAGAGATACCTTTATGGCAGTGGTGGTAGAGAAAATAAATATTGCAGGCACCTCTTAATATGGGCTGCTTCAGAGTCATAAGGGTCCCTTCAGGTCCTGATAAGTCTTCTTGGCAAGCAAGCAACATAGAGCTGGATGGCTGTTGGCCTTTGTATGCCAGATGCTGGATTTAATTCAGGATCCAGTAGCACTAGTGAGTGACTGTGTTGATGTAGCTCTCAATCCAAGCTGTTAGTCTTCATTATGGCTGCCTGCCGTGAAGGATTCTCTTGAACAAAATAAACAGCATAGCATGGGCTGCATGTTCTTCATACAATTAGATGGAATGTACTCTTTATGTTCCCTGTTTCCTGCTATTCTTTTTTTATGTCTCAATCCTGGGAAATCTGAATTGAAGATTTTCCCCAAACCATTAACAACAATTTCCACCCTTCCTACTATTTCTGAACTCTCACCCCTGCAGAATCCTACTCCCACATAATGCCTTTTCAAGCAGTCTCATGTAGATGAGTGTCAAGCTATCATTAGTACTTTTAACTCTGGGGAACACCTATTAATATGTTAAAGAAAGAAACCTTTCCCCAGGAGGTTTTTACATACTGACGCCCACAGGCAAAGCATTGGGTAATTGAGTCTGGGAGCTCATCAAACCAATCTGGCACTTCCTCTGTGAATAATTGCTTGAGATAACCACATTGGATCAATCCCAGACAGGGAGCCCTTTCTCACATCCAAATAAGCTTTGCCCTAAGTGAGACTGGAAGATAATACTGTACCCTTTGATAAAGAATGACACATCTATTTTGGCTTCAGCTCTGAGGGGCTAAAAACAAACCACTTTGGCTTAAAAACCAAGCAAAGTGACCCGCTAACTTTAATCTTTTGCTTTGCTTTCTTTTTAACTTTGGTAGTGCTTACTACCTTGAAAAGTCAAACAGACATACCATTCCCCTGTTGTGGCAGATAAGAAGCCTTCATGGGAGATGCTAGGCCTAAATCAAGGGTGGGAATCATGTTATTAGATTGCAAGCTCCAATATTCCTCACCATTGGCTGTGCTGGCTAGGTCCGATGGGAGCTGCAGTCCAACAATATTGGAATGGCTGCATGAGTCCCATCCTCTGACCTAAATCCAGTTGCTAATGCCTACTGGGTTAATTAGTTAAAACAATGAGATGCACATAAATGTTGATTTACCATTCAGCAATGGATTCAGTTAGTCTACTTTAACAGGGACTAGCAATTGCATTTAGACTATGCTGCCCTGGAAGATTCTGGGAACCATAATGGTTATAGGATCTCACATGGATGGTGAGGCCATTGGTATTTGCTGTATACCAAATCTTCAGAGTACATGTATGTGGGTTCAAAATATACATGGAAACAGTACATACATTCTTGTAACAAGGCAAATTCTTGAGTTGCTTTCCAAGAGAAACCCATGGACTGCTTGAAAGGAAATCTGCACACTTGCAGCTCTCAAATCAGCAGGGCTGTGAGCACAGAGGAATCAACATTTGCCATGGAAAATCTCTTCACATCTCCATCCCACACTGTATTTCCTGAACCAACCATGAATGATAAATTGAAACACTTAACATTAGGCCAAAATCTGCTGTCTGACACAGCTACTGTACTCTACTTGATGGTAGGGCCAATCCTGAGGGCAGGAGCCACTAGATATGCAGTCCCTCAACAAGCTGCTTTTAGGTCTTGCTGATCTCAGTTCCAGAAATGAGAAATTGTCCACCAAACATTTCTTAAGGTGACTCATTTGTGCTGGTTTCTGAGTGGCTTCAAAGTCTTCTTTCTTGACTCTGAGCTGCCCTATGAGTCCCAGCAGAAAACATGATGCTGCATACCTGGTGTGCTATAAAGGACAGGCCAAATGGGTGGTTACAGGGAATGAGGGTTTTGTCCCCAAATAAGAATTATGCCCCCTCCCCATTAAATTGTCCTTCAGTCCCCAAATTTCTAGTGCTCCAGAGAGTGAAACATTGAAAATCACTTACACTTACTTCTATTTGCTGTGTTCCTTGGTAACTTTGCCTGGCCCTTTTCTTTGGGTGCCTAAACTATAATTCTAAATGCTGGACTAAAATTTTATGTTACCACAATACTAGAAATGTGGGGACTGAAGGGAAATTTCAGGGGGGGGGTTAATGGGGGAGCAATGCCCTCATTTTGCACTACCACCCCAAGTAACTACACTCCTGTGGCAACACGAAGGATTAATGGAAAACTTTGAGAAGGTAGATGAGGAAGCATTATATTTCCACTCAAGATCAGCATAGAAGCTCTGACTAGCTTCTCCTCTACATTCATAGAGGCAGTGCAAAAAAAGCCAATCAATAGATTTTCCTTGGGTCTTTTCCGGGATGTGACTCCATATTCTGGAATAGTTTCTTTTTGATGTTTCACCTGCATCTGTGGCTGGCATCCTCAGAAATCATCTCTGATGATTCAGGGCCTCACAGCCTGGGAAAAAAAACAAAGAAAATCTATGGATGCCGGCCATAAAAGCCTTTGACTTCACACCAATCAATAATGTTACAGATATGTATGTATGTATTAAAAGGGAACCAGCATGGCATAGTAGTTTGAGCGCTGGACTACAACTTTGCAGACTAGGGTGGCTGGTGATGCCCAGTTTTCATCTCCAGGCCCAAAAATAGTTTATCATTGTACCTCCTTGAAATACCCCCCAGATTTCCATAGATTAAAACTGAGACACATGGCCAAGCAATACCGCAGTGTGGTCAAGAGAAAGAACACATTAGCTAGGAGGGGCTGCAGCAGTTTGCTTTTGCCTGGGTCTACAGAGAAGGGCAAGATTTCACCCTTTATTCTTTTAATCCCCCACCCCCCACTGAGTTGAGTGCAAACTACTTTGGCATTTTGAACTCAGTTTGTTGTAACTGAAGAAAGCTCAGGACATGGGGGGAAGGTGGTAGGAAGAAAGATAAATCAGGACATTTTAAAAGCAGCTGAAAAAAGTGGAACGGTGGAGGATGAATTGGGGGTATCCCTGCCAAACCTGAACAGTTGGAGAGCATGACAAGACCCTTGTGTTAAAAGATGGTGATGGAAAACCAATCAGTGCTCCTGAGATAGCTGTTTGTGGTGGCCATGATGGTTGTGTGCCTTCAGGCAGTTTTCAGCTTATGGCAACCCTATGGCAACCCTATCATGGGGTTTTCTTGGCCAGATTTGTTTATGAGACTTTGCCTTTGCTTTTGCCTTCCTCTGAGGCTGAGAGACTGTGACTTGCCCAAGGTCACCCAGTGGGTTTCCATGACTAAGCGGGGATTTGAACCCTAGTCTCCCAGAGACCAACACCCAAACAACTACACTACCTGGCTGTCTCAGATGGCTGGATTTCTCATCAAATTCATGTCCAAGCTGCAAGCCTCAGGTGTGCAGAGGATTTTTTCTCTTTTTAAGAAGGGTTGGGTTCTTCTTTGTGATTCATACCTGTGGACTGTGATGAAACTAAGTGAGCTTTTGTATTTGGAATGTAAAGTATGGCTTTAGCTGTATATCGGGCAAAGCATATCAATTCTGAGATATTTGGCAAAGGTGTTATACAGCTACATTCACTTTTCAGGAATTTATTGTGTTTTAATGACTTGCACTGTATGAATTACGATGACCGAGAAGTACTGTTGCCAATTTTTCTTTACCTTTCTATTGATTTTATCCTGGTGTCTTTGGCATTTGCCCCAGAATGGCCCCTTCTTCATTTCATTTCAGGTCTGCCCCTTCTGACACTCCAGTCTTGGGAGTAGCCCAGGCTCTCTTGCTCACACATGCAACACTCCAGGTTACTGATTCTGGCTATAATGCCCATTGAGGCCTTAGTCAGATGGGGTCCTTTTTCGGCCTTGAGGAGTCTTTTTTCACAAGATTGTACTACTATGTTCTCCAGGCAATGTAATGTGAAGCTGATTGCAAAATGTAGCAGCAACCAAACAAATATTTGGCTGAACTGAACACTACGTTGTAATCAAACTACTACTTTCTGCTTTCTCTGTATTACGTAAGTAGTGCAACAGTAAAGTTTTTGAAATACTGGCACTCATTGTGACAGTTTCCAGAGCTGCAACCCCAAGGAAAGCCCAGAACTGCAAGTAGCCTTGTTGATTCTTATTTGCAAACCAGTTCTATCCATTTTTAATCCTTATGAGAAAGAGCAGGTATTTTGTAAAGCTAAGGGGACTTCATTGCTCCTTCTAGATCAAACCACTCAAAAATGCATTGACTTACAATTGGGATAAATCACAAGAATCTATTGTGTACCCTAATGATGTTTTGAGCTATGCTGGCGGTGGCATAATAGCTACTGGTAGGTTCTCCCATGCCAGACAGGTCAAAACTGAAGGGTCTGACAAACAGCGTCAAAGGGAAGGGTGGGCTCTCTAGCCTTATGGCAACCATCCTAGGAGAAGGAAAACTCTAATCCCAAACCCGGGCAGATGGTGCTCGTCCAACCCTGTAAGGTCAACCATCTAAGAGAAGGAAACTCTAATCAAACCTACAACCCGAGGACCTCGCTGCTACCATCCATGCTTGCAAGGCCACAGCAGATGAACCTTTGGTTTAAAGGGCGAAGCCAATTCTGTGCACTCTGTGCTCTACCATAAAAATCCATTGCAAAGGCTCGAAGGACAAATCCAATTGGGGGGGGGGAAGCCCTGTAGATTGCTGCTGGGAAAACCCATAAACTCCCAGCTACTGGGAAATTTGTAGCTAAGCTCATGGGGCACAAGGAAGGTGGGGGTGGGGATAGATGATTCCTTCTGATCACAAAGTCTGGCTCAACTATATGAAGCACAATACAATTACATAACAGAGTTGTTTTGTTTTGTTTTAACCTCTCTCCTAATAATAGAAGAGGGATCCTCTAACACTACTTTCCTTTCCCCCAAACGTAATGCTTTGGTTTGTTTCCTCCACAAGACTGCATTCAACTAATTTGGTTATATAGGAAAAAGTAAAAGGGCACCAATTTTATAGACAAAAACCAGGATCACTATTAAAGAGGAGGGCAAACCTTCTTCCTCATATTTCCAGTTATTAGGAATCAAGCCTGCGTCTATCTGCATAGCCCTATGCAGTGGGTTATGGATCCTGATCACTCTGAAACATGACAGAATATTTAGACATGCCAGAGTGTAGGCAAAGCCCACCCTGCTTTTGCAGCTCTCATCCTCTCTAGATTCCATGGACTGTCTTTTTTTTTTTTTCCTGGCAAAAAAAGGGCTGAATTGGCTCACCTGTGGTCATTTCATGCCACAGTTGTTGCTCTGTGATTCCACTAATTGCCATGGCTGAATCCTATGAAATCCTGGGTCTTGTCATTTGGTGAGGCACTAGACCTCTACTAATGGGAAGTCTAAATGCCCTTCCCTAAACTGCAAATGCCAGGATAGTGGAATCACAGCACTATAACTGTATAGTGTAAAAGGGCCCCAGGTTCCATCCTGTGGCATCCTAGGGCTTGAGAGAGCGCCAGTGTGTTGGAGTGGTTACAGCATTGGACTATGATGCTGAAGACCAGGATTTGAATCCCTGCTCGGCCATGGAAACCCACTGGGCCCTGGACAAGTCACACTCTCTCAGCCTCAGAGGAAGGCGAAGGCAAATACCTCTGAACAAATTTTGGCAAGAAAACACCATAGTCTGAAACACGTTGAAGGCATAATACAACAATCATGTACCTTCAGGTTGTTTGTCAACTTGTGGTGACCCCCATGAATTTCATAGTGTTTTCTTAGGAAAGGAATACTCAGGAGGTTTGTCAGTTCCTTCTTCTGAAATACTGTCCACAGCACCTGGTATTCATTGGTGGTCTCCCATCCAAGCACTAACCATGGCTGACCCTGCTTAGCTTCCAAGGTCAGAGGGGACCTGGTACCTTCTAAATATCACTCCCTAAAATGTAAACTCCAGGATTCCATAAGACATTGCCATGGCAGTTAAAGGTTGGCTTACAGTGCCATTATTGTGTAGTGTGAAAGGCCCCTGGAAGCCTCCAGGAGTGGCAACTGATCTTTTAAACAGGTTCACATGGCTTTCCATACATTATGTAATTTTTAAAAAACTCAATAGCCTTTATTTCAAAACCAGAAGCAACCATAAAGCAATTGGTATTTTATTCCCCTCCACCACTTTTAACAGTTTTTTTGCTGTCAGTGTGGCTCCTAGGGGAGTTCAGGGCAGAAAATCACCCCAAAGCCTGTATTACAATGGCCCATCCCTGTTATATACCAATAGGTGATACAATTCCCTTCTCTATTCTTCTCTCAGACCACTATCCCCACTCCACACATGTGAATGTTGCCCTTTACTTTATTGATTCCGCTCCCTTTTTATCTTACTTCATGTTTCCCTAAATATTCAAGTACATGCAGCTATTTTTTAAAAATGTGGCTAACGCGAGTACAGTCTCTTCTCAGAGGGCCCTATACTCTGATTTTTTGGACCTTTGAACTTCTCCACTATTGAAGCTCCACATTCCTGTTTTGTTTTGTTTTTAATTAAGTGTTCTCTCCCTGCAGCAAGATTTCTGCCCTCTTTAGAACTTGGGAACTGGATACTGCACCCCTGGCAGTGGTGGTGGATTAACACTTGTGAGACTACAGAGAGGAGTGTGTGAGCTTTCCTTCTCTCAAAAGGCCCCAGGACAGAGCCAGCAAATCCAGTTTTGCATGCAGTGTGTCAGGGTTTGCTGGAAAGAGGAGGTGAGTAACAAAAATAATACAATATTCTTGCATAGCTCAGGTGACTTCCTTCCCTGCTGTTGAGATGTGCTGTGCTCTAGTTAGATTTTAATTTGTGGGCCTGTGTTTTTAGGGAATACATGCTTCAGATTATATTATTAACAACTATTTATATACTTAGGTATTTATACACCACTCTTCAGCCACAAAGGCTCTCAGTGTGGCTTACAAATTGTTAAACTATAGCAGTTTACACATCTATATCACTTTATAGTTTGCTAGGCACCAAGTGGTTTCCAATGTGTCTTGAAGGACATGTAAACTCAGATACATGGCCATCAAAGGGCCAGCTTGTCCTTCAATATAATCTGGAGGGATCTATGAAGATACCCTTGGTGTTAAACCACTAATGTCTTTTCATCTTGCAAAGCACCACCTCATTCAGGTATCCTAATCAAATTTTTGACAAGTTGTTTTTGGATGCTACAACTCCCATTCTTCCCCAGCCATTCTTTGGATGCTACAACTCCCATTCTTCCCCTGTCTAGGGAGATCCTGGGAGTTGTGGTTGCCAAAAGTAACTTTTCCAAGTGCCATAAAACCACAGGTGCTCAAATTCTTCCCTATGCACATCTGTGAAAAGCAGAGGAGCCCTGTCATAGGAAGAAATACCCACAACAGCAAAATGAGGAAGAAACAACAGTCCCCATCAAAAAGATGTGGAATTTCCCACCTGCATGAGGGAAATTTTCTTATGTAGCTTACCCCTTAAAAAAAAAACCCCTCTCTTTTCACTTCTGAGTTTCGAATTAAACACAAGCACAAACTAAAAGTGAAACACTAGCATAAATGAGTCACACCAAAGAGAAAACATCTGTTACAGCTCAAGCCCATCCTTCTCTTCACATGCTGCCTTAACAGATAACTTGACCATTGGGCTGAATAACATTCTCCACCCTCAGCTTAACCAGGAGCTTTCTAGATAATACAGTAGAAGCATAAAGTCATGCAACATTGATAAAAACAAATTGCTGGGTTGTTGTTTTTAGTTCCAGTCACTACAAAATACAAGAACCTCATGTCTGAACTTAATAGTATTTGCTGGCACTGTGGCTCCATATCAGTAGGTCAGTGAACACTCTCTGGTTTTGAGTACAAATTTTAACAGAGCGATCCAAGGTGCTGATAACTATTTTCAGGATAGGGTTCAGCACCTTGGATAGAGCCTTTAAAGTTAAGACTAAAATCTAGAAAGGATTCACTGAGCCACTGGCTTGGAAGCCAACAGCCTTCACTGAGTATTTGGGATTTTTATTGGAAGGTCTAATATTAATATATGTTTAAAATGAGAGCTGAGGGTGCAATTTAAAAACAGTCTGCGGTTCATCCCATACAAATCAGCACGGGTTTGATCTTCAATAACACGTCTGGTAGCTCTTGGATGGATTCTGAATCTAAAAAGTATGAGGAAGATTTTGAAGAATATTCATCAAGTGGTTAAGAGGATTGTAGCTGTTGAAAGACACCAGAGCTCAAGATAACCTCAAAAGATTAACTGGAGTATACAGCAGTTAGAGGAAGAAGAGTATAAGGTGCATATGCTATAAAATGTTTGCAAAGGAACATGTGACCTCAGAAGGGAGGCCCTTAATGGAATGCCTCCATTTTGCAACTAATTTCTTGCAGCACTGGCAACAGTGACAGTGGTGTTCATGAATCTCATTAAAGAACAAGCTAAAGAATCCAAGACAGGAACATTAGCTTATGGTACACTTTGTCAAGGATCAGCTTGCACATATTTACTTGGGGCGGCAAATGTTAGATGAATCATGCTGCCCGATGGTGGTGACAGGAAGTCCCAAATTCGGTCCTTGGCATCTCCAGCACCAGATCTGAGAGATGCTTCTTCTTGAAACTTTGTAAGGAGGCACAGCCATCTAAGACTTTTCTTAGCAGTATTTTGTTTACTTTTAAGAAAAAAATAAAAAAGGAAGATGTTGCTGTGACTGACACTGATGTACTATTGTTTACAAGGCTCTCCAGATTTTAACTAGGGAGTCTAACTTTAGGAGTTCTTTGTACAATAATTCCCCTTTGCCTATCCTCTCTTCCCTTCCCTAGGGAGTAGAGTAGAAAAGACAGGTCACCAGAGCTGCAGCAGATACCTTGTCCTGCCGCTCAGTCACCTGTGTGAGAACTTCAGAGAGATGCAGGGATCAAATTGGATACAGGATGGCTTACCATCCAAGTCTAGTGCAGTGCCATTTCATTTAGCATGCACATTTAATAACAGCCAAAACTATACACGTTTACCTGTTCATTTTCTAATGTGATATATGCAATCTGCCAGAAGCACACTTCCATATTATCGTACATAGGGCAAACAGGCCAATCCCTTTGTGGCCATAAATCTGACCTAAAAATGGTAATATTCAGAAATAAGAAGTAATTTCAGACAACCAGAAAGCTCTGCTATCTGATCTTTAGGTGGTTGTCCTTGAATTCAAAATGATCTCTAAATTGAACTATCTGGATTTGAATTCATCAAGTTTACCTCCTTTCATGTAGGTATGAATAGATAACAATGGTTTCCTGTCCAGATACAGATGTTAATTAACTCATCATTGCTAAATTGACTATGTTAACTTCTGCCCTGAAGGTTATATGCACTTATTTTACATATATTCAAGCTCTAATTGAATTAACACTATCTGTACCTTTTGTATTTCATTTCTTTCTGATCACACTTTTTACAGTTCCATGACTCCCTCCCCCCCCCCGCCCCCCCCGCCCCCCATCGTTTTCATGCATCTGGTGAAGTAGACGTTTGTCCACTTTGGGTTTATGCCACAATAAAGGTTTTGGCCATTTTAAAGTGCCACCAATCTCTTGGTGGTTTCTGTTTCATATATTATTCTTGAGGTTGCTGATCTATGATAAGCAAGCATGGTGTAATGGTTTGAGTGTTGGACTCTGGGAGACCAGGGTTCAAATCCCTGCATAGAAACCCACTGGATGACCTTGAGCAAGTCACGCTTTCTCAGCCTCAGAGGAAGGTAATGGGAAACCTCCTCCTCTCTAAATCTTGCCAAGAAAACTGTATAACAGTTGCTGTAAATCACAGTCAACTTGAAGACACATAACAATAAGTACCACATCGAGCAACCTCCTTACAATTTTCCCAACTCCATTCCCAACTGTATGTTAGTCATCAGAAAGGAATTTTTTTTGGAGCAGTAACAATCACACTTTAAAAAAATAGCTGAGGCAACTCTCCAAGAAGGAAGAGTCTGGGGGTTGTTTCCTGCCATTTCAGTCATCAGGGGCCATTCACTGTTACATTCACATAAGACCTTCCTGTGCTACCAGATTCAATATATACCTGGAAATGAGGAAAGCAAAAAGAAGGAAGGAGGTACTCTCTTATAAAGGAATTTGCCCAACATTTTCCTGGGTAGACAATGACCAATGTTACACATGCCACCTGAAGAGTTTTTTTGGTCTTCCTGTTGCTGCTGGGCTTCATACAGGAATGCCAGACAGGTCATTTTGAATGTGCTTTTAACTGGTTTTTAAAATCGGTGAATAGCCAACAGGAAGGTGGGTTGATAAACCTTTGAAAGGTGGTTACTCTAAGTTTTGAGGTCACCATCTGTCCAAGCTGCATTTTTAATCTTTCCCCATAGCACAAGGATGGGCAACTGCAGTAGGTCCAGAGGCCAACTGTCCACTGCCAGTATCCTCCTGGAACTTCACAGCTTGCAAAAAAACAAAAACAAAAAAAGCCAATAAATAAATAAATAGGAGGCCAATTCTGAGTTTGAAAATTGGTATTTTTTAAAATGTGAAACAGTTTTGTGGGAAGTGCAGCAACTCACATAAAAGGTGATTTGCCTCTCCTGGAAGATTCCAAAAGGGGCAATTCACTCTTCCTTTTGCCAGAAAAAAGGGCAGCCTAAGGAGAGTGCTACCAAAACAGTTCAGGGCTACCAAAACAGCCCAGGGAGCCACCTGCAGCTTGGACCTTTCAACCGTAACATTTCCCCCCAGTAAATGTTCTGGATAAGGTTTAGTTTTACATGTTAACTTCTTCTCAAGTGCTCGACTTGCAGCAGCAAGTAGCATTTACAAAGTTTGCAAGCTAAATACGGAGTATGGGATTTTTCTTCTGGGCAGGGGATATATGCATTAAGAGGGATAGGAGGCAAAAAGGCCTGAAAGCTCCATTTGTTTATTTTTTTAATCTACATGTACTCAAATTCTGGGCATGAAATAGATCTGTAGTTTTCTGATCTTTCCTCACAATGCCTTGAGAAGTCCTAAGATTTCTCCTGAGACCATTTTCTGAGCTTTGAATTCAAGCACACTTGCACATAATTTTATCCTTTGCTTTTAGACAGAAATGTTTTAAATGGCTTTAATTCTATAGACAGATTAATTTCATTTTTAGTGTAACTAACTCTATGACTTTAATCTACATGCATTTTATGTGCTATTTCTTTTTATCTTATAAGCTGCAATGAGTCCCAGCTTTGGAGAAAAGGCAGGATATAAATAAAGCAATACAATACAATACCTTTGACCAAGATGATCAAAGGTCTTGAAAGGAAGCCTTATGAGGAGAAACTTTATGAGGAAGGATTGAGGGAGCTGAGTATGTTTAGCTTGGAGAAAAGAGGACTGAGAGGTGCCATAGTAGCCGTATTTAAATATCTGAAGGGATGTCATGTAGAAGATGGGGTGAGCTTGTTTTCTGCTGCTCCAGAGAATAGAATGAGAGCCTAATGGATTCAAATTACACAAAAAAGAGATCCCACCTGAACGGTAGGAAGAACTTCTTTACTGTAAAAAACTGTTCAGTAGTGGAATAGTCTGCTTTTGAGGGTAGTGGACTTTCTTTCTTTGGAGATCTGTAAACAGAGTTTGGATGGGCACATTTCAGGAGCGCAATAATTGTGTATTCCTCTTGGACTAGATGGCCTTTGAAGCCCCTTCCAACTGAGATTTTATAATTCTACACTATAAACACATCGGGTGAATAAAGAGACAGCCAAAGCTATCATGGACCCAGACTGCTGGCTTTGCCTTCCCAAAGGCATGTATTCCCAGAGTAAGCACATATATAAACACACACCACCCTTTAAATCAAACACCCCTAATGTCTACATGCATGTCTATAGATTTGTATCTTTATGGAAGAAATGCAAATACCCCTCTCCAATTTTGTTCTATACTTGTGGCTGGAAAGCTAGATATTAGTTGCTAAAACTTCATTCTTATCCTCTCCTTTCATATCCCCACATTCATAGCATTTTAAATATTTATGTTTATTCTTCTACAAGGCCATGTATGTGTATCAGGAGTGCAGCACAGAGTTAAGAGGTTTAAAAAAAAAAGAAAATCTGATAAGGGCCCGTCTAAATGGTGAAAATACCCCTCATGGAATTTGCTGGGAATGCTACCTGTCTAAACAGGATCCAGCACCAATCCACACTATTCGGAAGAAGGGGGCCCAAAAGAGCAAAAACAACGGGGTAAAAGCCTTTGCAGATTTCCCCCTACTTTTTCACAAACTGCAAGGTGGGTGCACATTTTTGTTTGTCTGGACTACTGAACGATAACAAACTCAAAGGGAAGCACAAAGCACGGAGCAATGGATGCAAGCTCCAGGAACAGAGATCCCACCTCAACATTAGGAGGAACTTTTTGACAGTAAGAGCTGTTAGGCAGTGGAACACACTCCCTCCGAGCGTGGTGGGGTCTCCTTCCTTGGAGGTCTTTAAACAGAGGCTGGATGGCCATCTGTCGGGGATGCTTTGATCAAGATTTCCTGCATGTCAGGGGGTTGGACTGGATGGCCCTCGTGGTCTCTTCCAACTCTACAATTCTATGATTCTATGACATGAAAGAGATGAAAGTGATGGAAATCCTTGCTCTGACTGCAAGCAGGAAGATGGAGTGGGGAAAAGGTACTGCAGAAAAGCAGGGTTACACACCATATGCTGGGATAAGCATGAGCATTTAATGGGCTAGGCATGAGCACCAGGGAGCCAGTGTGGTGGTTTGAGTGCTGAACTCTAGGAGTGTGTGTTTGTGCCTTTAAGTTGCCTGCCACGTGAATTTCACAGAGTTTTCTTAGGCAAGGAAAGCTCAGAGGTGGTTTTCCCAGTTCCTTCCTCTGAAATACAGACTATATAGCACCTGGTATTCATTGGTAGTCTCCCATCCAAGTACTAACCAGGGCTAACCTTGCTTAGCT
Organism: Gambelia wislizenii; assembly: GCA_030847615.1. Classification (NCBI taxonomy): domain Eukaryota; kingdom Metazoa; phylum Chordata; class Lepidosauria; order Squamata; family Crotaphytidae; genus Gambelia; species Gambelia wislizenii. The sequence continues at coordinate 85,600,385 of JAUMIR010000003.1, forward strand.
TCCAAGATCAGACAGGGTAGACCAGGGTTCAAATCTCCACTCTGCCATGGAAACCCACTAGGAAAGTCACATTGTCTCAGTCTAAAAGGAAGGCAATGGCAAATCTCAGAATAAATCTTGCCAAGATTGCCTATGGTAGGGTCGCCATAAGTCAGAGTGAACTTGAAGGCACATAAAGACAGTAAATATGATATTAGGAAGTAAGGCTACCTTGGTTCTTTCTTCTGAACTAGCTGGAGGGGTATGTGGTGACATTTGAAGTGAGAAAAGCAGAACTGCTATGGTAGTACTGTAATTCACATTCACTGGAAGTTGGAGAAGATTCCCAAATGATAAAGTACAGTACTTGGAAAAGCGGAAGTACGTAATTTCCACCTAACACATCTATACTAGCCATGTGTAACAGAACTAATCTGATGGGAATACTGAAGTGTCACTTCAATGATTAAAATGCATGGCTTTTCTTATTATTTCACATTGGCTTTTATACAAGCAGATTTATTGAGCTGTTTGTTTTAGCCAGCAGGGGATGTCATATACATTTAATTACATTACTGCCTCACCCAGCTATCATTTTCTGGACAGGCATCCCTGCAGAGAATACCCTCCCTCTGAAATTTACTATCCAAAATAGTTTCTTGTGAAAGCTGGCTCTTTGCTGGACATGGGCTCACTCTGACCCTTAATAAGCAAACTTTTGCAAGGCCCTCCATGTTCCTGGATCAGCTGGATTACTACAGTTCCCACCCACCAGAGGAAACAGAGGAATTGCACATTTCTCAGCTATATAGTGGACAGAAATCCAACAGGTGCTACTTACCCTATCATCGCCACTCTTACTCTCTTATCCTGCACAGAATTGCTGAAGGGCCTGATCTCTACAACTTGACTGGTGAACCTATATAGCTGAAGTCCAGATTATCTGAAAACCCCCTCTCTCCTGTTCTCCCCAAGCATATGAGCCTGCTTGAGTCTTATGATCTTCCAGAAGATGGCTTTTAATCCCACCACTTTCTCAGGCTTGGCTGATGATGACATCGGAAAGAACCATCTTGGTGGCTGCCCCTAGGCTTTGGAACTCTCTCCAGAGGGGAGATTCAATCTGCCATCTCTCTGCTGTCTTTACCAGTAGGCAAAGACCTTGTTTAAACTGGCCATCAGCCTTGACCAGCAGTCATGTGTGATGTGTATTTTCAGTGTTTACATTGCAAGCTGTTTTGAGGAGAAAAGTGGGATATAAGTAGACTGACCAAATCTCCCTTCTTTCCCAGGATCTCCCTTATTTAAAGTAATTTTTTGGATCCTCCTGGCTCCCTTGTTGGCCTTCTATTTCTCCCATATATTTATGAAGATCTGTCAGATGTCAAAGGTAAGCAAGTCAGAGCACAGAGGAAATCTGTGAAAGCTGGATGCTGTGGTGTGTATCTGTATGTGTGTGGGGGAGGATCATCAAAAAGCAAGCCAGGAAACTCCTGCGGGCTTGAGGTGTGTGTTTGCATTTATGTCAGAGAGGGGAGAGTGTGTGTCAGGGAGGGAGAAGTGGAGAGCGGTGTGTGTGTCATGTTGCATCTGTGTGCATGTGAGAAAGGGAAGTGTATGCTTGCACATCCCTGTCAGAGGGGGCAATGGGGTATGTGTGTGCTTTTGCATCTCTATATAAAAGGGTTTTGATTTGTGTGTCTTTGTGTGTCTGTTTTGATAAGATATCTGTAACGGTTCTTTCAGTTTTCTTTAAAGTTAGTGCTTGGGATCTTTTTAGAATAGTTTTTGTTGTTGTTCTTGTTGTTGCTGTTTAAGTTCCCTGGATAGTGCAGACATACACAGCCAATCAAAACATCAAATAATATGGCCTGGCCATGAAAGATGTACCCTTCACATTTGCTGGGGTTTGGTTCCAGGACCCCTGTGAATACCCAAATTTATGAATACTGAAGTCCCGTTATATGCAATGGCATAGCAAAATAGTGTCCCTTATATAAGATGGCAAAATCAAGGTTTGCTTCTTTAAAGAATATTTTCAAGCTGTGAATACTTAAAACCGTGAATGCCAAATCTGTGAATGTGGAAGGACAACTGTAATCCTGTACCACCAAACACTTGCTAGAGTGCCGCCACACTGCTAAAAATGCTCTGGTGGTGCAGTAGTTAAATGGCAGTAGTGCAGCCACAATGTTGCAAGTTTGATCCCAAGGGGCTCCAAGGTTAGCTCAGGCTTCCATCCTTTCATAGGTCTGTAAAATGAGTACCCAGCTTGTGGGGGCAATTAGCTAACACACAGTGGAAAGTGCTTAATGCAGTGTAGATGTGTAAATTGCTATTGCTTAAACAATTCATAATCTGCTCTGAGAGCCTTTGTGGCTGAAGGGCAGGGCATAAATACCTAAAATAAATAATTGCACAAAATTGGTCACCCTAGCAATCAGTCAATCAATCATTCAAACCAACCACCTCTGCAGCCCCTAGAAGAGGCCCTCTCACCGCCCTCTCCACCTCCACACTACTGCTATTCCTGCACCTACCACCACCACCACCACCACTTCCTTTCAAGCTTCATGATTACTAAGCCGACGGAAACAAATGCTGGCGGGGTGAGTGTCAGGAGGGCTTTCTGATGACTGGAGAATTTCTGAGGCGTTCTTCAGCTTCCTTTGCTTGAAGAAGTCTGACTAAGGCGGCTTCTGAGCAGCAGCGCCTCTGCTTGGCCTTCCTTCCCGGGGAGGGAATCTCCTCTGACACCAGAGCGCGCGCTCCAGGGAGCGGGGGCGTGGCTCCGGGGAAGGGGCGGGCCTGGCCGCGGCCATGACGTCAGTCGCCTTATATGGACACCGCCGCGCGGCTCGGGCTCCTTTCATTCAGAGAAATCGCCTCTCCTGGCAGAGCGGAATCCCCGGCTCGAGTCCGGCGGGGAGGGAAGCGAATGCCGAGGCGGGGACGGGCGCGCCGTGATCGCGGCCAGGAAGAGCGTTAAGGGGACCGGGTTAGCAGCCCCGGCGGCTCTGCTTCAGAGCAATAGGCGCTGCCCAGCAATCCCCCCTCAAGGGCGGCTTAACCGCGGGGACCCCCCTATCCGCGGCAAGATGAAGATCACCGCGCTCAGCTCCCGGCAGCTCAAGCGGCTGGTCCGCAAGGAGGCTGCCGGCTGCCTGGTCCTGGATTGCCGCCCGTACCTCTCCTACGCGGCCTCTTGCCTCCGGGGCTCGCTCAACGTGAACCTCAACTCCGTGGTGATCCGCCGCGCCCACGGGGGCCCCGTCCCCTTGCACTTCGTGGTGCCCGACGAGGCGGCCCGCGGGAGGCTCCTCCGCTCGCCCTCCTCGCCGACGCCGACGCCGCCTGGCCCCGAGCGAAGCCCAGTGGGCGAGGAGGGGGCCGGGCTGCCGCCGGGGCTCCTGAAGGCGGTGGTGGTCCTGGACCAAAACACCCGGCACTGGCGGAAGCTCCAGAAGGAGAGCACGGCCCAGATCGTGCTGAACACGCTGCTGGCCAGCTTGCCCCAGGCCGGCGCCAAGGTCTGCTTCCTGAAAGGTGAGAGGCGGCGGCGAGGAGGGAAGACCCCCAGCCCGCAAGTAGGGCGCCTCCGGGGGGGGGTCGCTCAGGGCAGGAGAGGGGAGAGGGGGGTTGCCTTCTCCCCCGTCCCCCCCCCACATAGGCGGAGGCGCTGGACGGCCGGGGTCCCCCTTCGGGCGGAGAGGGTGGGGAGGGGTGGGAAAGGGAAGCTTCGGAGCAGCCCCGTCGGCCTCCCAGGGGCAGGAAAGTCTCCCTCGTGAGGCTTTCTTCTCATTAGCCAAAGCCTTTGTTTTCCTCGCTGGGAATCTGGAGGCTCCCTGGACAAGGGGGAGACCCCCACTCAGGATCTCAAGCACACCGGGCTGCAAAGGCTTCGCAGACTTTAGGCGGCCTGGCTGGATTCTTCTTAAAAAAAAAAAAAGGCAACGGGCAATTTCCGCGGATCCTGGCTGGGACCGATGATTATTTAGCCCAGGGCCGGTTGCAGGGCCCTGCAGCTGCAAGGGGGGCCGTCATTGTGTGTGGGGGGGCTTCAGGGTCGGTTTAAGGGACCCGCGGCATCAGCATCCGAAGGGGACCCCATCTTTGTGGGTGACACATAGTAACCCTCCTGCAAAAACATTCTTAGTCCTAATCTGAATATCCTGTACTGTGACTAGGTACATTGTCATGTTAGGTACATTGACATCAAACATATGGGGCCCCCAAAATAAAGCATTGCAGGACCCCCGAAAATTCTCTTAAACCGGGCCTGGGGGACGTAGCAACCCTTCTCTTGCAAAAATATTAGTAATATCCTGTATTGTGAATCGGTTAGGTTAGGTTCTGAGATAAACATATGGGCCCCCCAAAATAAAGCGCTGCAGGGGCCCCCGAAATTCCTTAAACCGGTCCTGATTTAGCCCCTGGGAGTCCCTCGGTGGGCGCTGCGGACTGCTAAAAAAACACCCCATCGGAGGGAGGCGTCTGCTCGGAGGAAACTCGAAGAGACTAGGAGTTACGGGGAATGGGTGGAGGTGGCTGTAGTGTTCCTAAGTGTAGTAGAAGTTCCTGCAATTTGTTTAAATGTCTGGGCCCTGGGAGATTCCAGGAGAAGATATGTACCTTTTCTTTTCTTGCCAAAAAAGGGGCATTCTGGAAGGGAGCTGGCCTAAAAGTAGTACTGTACTTCATATATTTTGGTCCGGTTCCGGGTCTGTACGTATCTGGAGCGGCAATGGACGCTCCTTGAGACCAAAGAGACTTTTTCCTAGTAGCTGTGGCTAGGCGGAAACAATAAAGAGGCTTTCTCTACTTTCCGAAAAAGTTTTGCAATTATGGAATAAGAGTGCTGATGGGAGGAATTAAAAAAGGTCATCGCTTCAGGTGTTAGTTTGGCATTGAAAACTCCCCATTGCAAGTGCCAAAGGAAGGCTTCGCATGGCTAAGAATGTTCAGGATTGACCCTGAATGAAACTATCCAGGTCTAACTTAGCTCCTATTGAGGTCTTATAATTATCCGAAGAGAAGACGTGTCCTTGAAGCAGGAAAATAAATAAAATAAAATAATTAGCGTTGTTAATGTGGACAAGTATCCAGAATTTCAATATTCTGGAAACTTTACCCCCATACTTCTTGAGTTTCTAGTGGTGCCTCAGAATTACCATGGTAGCTTTAGTTAGATTTACCTGAAAAGCAGTGAGATGGAAGGAGTGAGGAGGGACCAAGGTTGTAACACTGCCAGAATACCAGAATGCTTTTAAGTGAAATAAACTTTCATGTAAAAACCCAGCAGTGCCACCTAAAGGGCAGTTCCCTGTAAACTGCAAATTAAGTAGCTTACTGAACATATTAATACTACCACTTTGCTCCATAAATTAAGAGACTGCTAGGCAAAGTACTGTAATATGTAAATAGTTGTAGGTGGCAGTAGGATCATTCTTTTGTTGGGACCAATTTAAAGTGTGAATTCACCCTATTAAAGGTATTAATGCGGACTGTGTGGGTTTTTTTTTAATGCAATAAAATAATTAGATTTTTCTTCCTGTAATAAGCCAACAGGGTGATTTAAGTTTTTTAATATTTAACTCATCTCCTTGTGCATCCTTTCCAATAAGCTGGTGTTTCCCTTCTTTGAGGATGAAGTGAAACCTCTAAGTGTGGGCTAAATTCAAATGGATTTTTTACATTGTCATCAGTGATAACAAATGTGTATAAAAAGTTCATAATAAACTCTATGAGGCAGAATGTAAATGTGTCCCCCTCTCAAAGCGTCTTATTAGCAAACTTTTTTTGTTTTTTTGTTTTTAATGTTCACATCTTGGCTCAGGTTGGGTTATAAAATGTTTTTGGCTGTAGCACTTCAGGACAGTTTAAAACTGGTTGGGATGCCATTCCTGTCCTGAGTTTTTTCCACTCCCAAGTCCCCCTCAAAGGAATGACATCACACATAACATCTTGTGGCCATCCTGTGTGTGCTAGAATAGCTGCTCCTGTGTACTTTTTGGATCAACCCTTCTTGCAATGTGTTTTGTTCTGATCTACAGTTAAAGAGTGGGAGGTTGAGCCAGTTATGCTAGGTCACCTTTAACAATGGTATCAGTGCTTTTGTTTTTCAGTAGATTAAGAACATTTATTATTACGTGTGTGCTGTAGTAGGAAACTGTGTGTGATGTTGTGCTTTAGTCTGAATGTATACCCTTAAATGGAATGCTGCAAAAAAAAAATTGCAACAGAGTGTATTTATCATCTGGAAGTTACCTGCATTGATAAATTGTGTCAGAGTCACAAAACGAAAACTGTTGTTGCTTTTCAGACTCTTGCTATGTTTTTAACCTCTCTTAATGTTCCCTATAAAATAAGAGGAAAATCCTGGGGTTTATCCTAAGGAGTTTTGTCTATATGGTGATGTGAGATTGAATACATTGTGAAGTTCCTAAGTGGGGTTGGACACAGGCAGTCATAAGAAGATACAGGCATGAGTCAGAACTCATGTCAGCTAAGAGCTACCATAAGCAGCTCCCATCCTGCTCTTGGGGGAATTGCTTTTACTGCTGAATGGCATGATCAGTCAGGCTTTTCTCCATTCCTTCCTGTAAGTTTTGAAAGCTTTCAGGTCTTATTAATTTAGTGCCTCTGATCTATACAAGTGAGGGCAAAGATTTGTGTCTTGGTTTTTTTTGCTTTTACATACTATATGCCTGTGAATAGACTGGGATCCATGGGACTAGAACACTATTGACTGTAGACTTGCCTATTGGTTTTACACACACTTGGATAATTACAAAACCTATCCCTAGGCTACAGGGATATAAATGTGAAAACATAACAATCTCATGAAATGGCAATGTGCCTCTTAATGATGAGGGTGGGATACCATTAGTATAAAACAAGCCATTGTTTTCCATAAAAGAAACTGCTTAGATGTCTTTTAAAATTCTGTTTAGTTCTACAGCCACTTGGTAATTGTTGTGCCTAGAATTTTAATCACTGGTCATGAAAATGAAATCTCTCTCTCTGTGTCTGTCTCTATCTCACACACACATACTCACACACACACAGGATGAGTAATGTCTTATTAGTAGAACTAATAGCAGCAGAGATCAGCTAGTGAGCACAAGCGTCTGAGTGCCAGAGAAAGCTAGAGGGCTTGATCAAAAGGTGACTCATCTTAAGAACAGCCTGCAAATCTCCTGATTTCCTAGGGCTTCTGGTTACTAGTCACCTGCTAAGCCCAAACATCATCCATCCCTAACCCAATGAGGTGAGCTGGTTGTATCTATCCAATAACATGTGCATAAATTTGATATCATGGTTAAATAATATCTTTTAAACCCCTGTCTATGAACTGTTAAGAGGTGAAGGAAAGGTTAGAAGCCTTTCAGAGCAAGGGTGAAGAGGAAGGCAGATTGTTGACAATGATTTTGTGTCGGGGCTACTGAGATTCTTAGAGCCCATTCTGATCCCAGAAGTATGGGGGAGTTCTTTTCTCAGTTGCTTGTGTGTGTGGTGTGTTTTTAGTAGCCTTTTTGTCTTTCAGCTTCCTGAACTACTGTATATAGTTAAGAGTCCTCCTTTTATATATATTGTTATTGGGCTTGTATGATAGCTTTGAATGAAGGTGATGTAGAATTAAAAGATGGAGCTGCAAGCCTTCTGCATTGGGAGTTCATCAAATGATATCCGTAAAACAGTCATGTGGGAATCCATTGGAGGCTAGGCTTATTGACTTCAGAGTGGTTCATAGAATCATAGAACTGGAAGAGACCTCAAGGGCCATCCAGTCCAACCCCCTGCCATGCAGGAATACACAATCAAATCATTCCCAACAGATGGTCATCATTCACTTCCCTAGTTGTGTATTTCCACTGTTAATACCCCTTTAAGAATCTTTGAGTGTATACTTGGGTCTCTTTTGGAGGACATAATCATAGCACTTTGATACCATTTTAACAGCCTTCCTGTTAAATTCTGTGATTTGCAGTTTGGTGTGGCACTAGAACTCTGGCAGGGAATTCTGAATGCTTCACAGAACTAGAAAACCCAAGATTCCCTAAGATGGAGCCACAGCTGTTAAAAGTGGTATCCAAGTTCAGTTAACAGAGTACTGTGAGAAAGACCAAGCAAGATAGAAGTCTAGGAGTGAAGGGCTTAAATATCCAACTTTTAAAAATGCTAAATAGGTTTCCTGAAGTAAATGTTCACATAGTCACTCTACTTAATGTGGTTATTTATCTTTGGGATGATGCAGTAATAAGGCACTTTCTTTTATTCACGGAACAAATCATAGCCTGTTGCATTCTTGATTAAAGGCTAAAAATACCTTTTATTTCAGCAAAAACATGGGACAAAGAAATATGCATAATGCAGTTTGGTGAGGACATAAGACAGGGTCTTTTTGGTAGCTGATCCCAGGCTATGGAACTCATTTTTCCTGAGAGGCTAGGCTGCTCTTGCTTGCTATGCTCACCTTCTGTTGACAGGCAAAGACTTTCTGCTTCAGACAGGCTTTTGCCCACTAACTGGCTGCTCTTCCTCTTTCTTAATTTTTTTGTGTGCTTAAACTGCTCTGATTTACTTCTTGATTTTAATACGACGGCATATTTAATTGTTTTAAGGTAATAACTTACTGACTATTAGCTATATTTTTTAAAATTTGTCATAAGCCACCTTGGGTCCTTTGCTGGGAGAAAGGTGGGATATATAAATATAATAGTATTTGAACAGGAAGGTTTGGTGAAGACGTGCATACTTGATGGTGCATATTTTCCAGTTTAAGTCAATGACAAGGGAGCTAGAACGTAACAAATCTAATTTGTGCTGTGAGCTTTTGCAGATCTGTTATTATAGTCCAAAACCACTCATTTGGGGCTCTTTAGCTGTCTGAGCCCATCATAGGCGTTTATTAAGTTTCACGACACTTAATGGATTCATTTCATTTGCCAGAAGGCAGAAGAATGTAAGTTATTAATCAATACACAACAGTCTCTCTTGATCACCATTTCCTTAAATGAAGAGAAATATGAGGCTGTCTGATTTTAAAAGAACAAAGTAAAGGGAGAATAAAGGGTTACTCTTAGTCTTAATCCCTTGAAACAGATCCATCTGATTTCCACTTGTGATCTCAAATCTTAACAAGGTGCAAATTTGTCTTCTTGCTGGCTTTCTTTAATTGTGTGTGGTGTTTAGTTCTAGCAGAGACTTAGACTTACCCCCACCTCTCTTGATGAAGCTACTCACACACAGTGAATGCTGTCACAGTTCCAAAATTTAATTAACTATCCAAATGAGTGACTTCCCTGGCCCTTTCCCTACTAATATGTATTTTCTTTTCTGCTTTCTTTCCAGGAGGTTATGACACCTTTTATTCCCAGTACCCTGAATTCTGCATAGATGTAAAACCTATATCCCAAGAGAAGACTGAAACTGAGAGAAGCAGCAATGGCCTCAGTGAAAAGCAGTGCATCCAGCACAAGCCAGCATATGATCAGGTGTGTTCAGGGGAAGATATGACTAATCCCACCCACGCTTGGGCTCCTTGGGGGCTTATTCTGTCATCTTCCTCTTCCTGACTAGTTCACTCTTTTCATTCATGTCTGGCAATGTGATAAAAGAAGTCAACATCCGTCTTCGTTGTGTTGCAAATAATGGTGCCTAGTGTTTGTACTTCTGCAGACAAATAGCTTTCAGCAAACAGACTGGAGGAGTGGCCTAAAATCAAAGCTGCTTAGTAGCATGGTACTTCTCCTCTCTTCCTTGATCATATATATTCCTTAAGATAAGTAAAGCAAGTTGCTTATTGTGCTCCAGACATTAATTAGGAACCTTTTCATTTTCTGCAATGCTCTCAAGATTTGATGATACCCCGGCTTCTTCAAGTCTTTCATCTGTGAATGGATTAGTCAATCAGGTCTCTGTGTGACTCCCAGTCACCCAAATTGTTTAAGGGCAGGCTGTGTTAACTGCTAAGGGAGCATCAGGATCAGCAGAGGACATAAGGCAACTCTTGTGCCAAAAACTCAGCAGTAGCTCTGAACTGCCACCTTGACACAAATTGCCGTCTTTTGCAAAGTACTTCCTGTCTAGTTTTCTGTTGTCATTGATTGCAGTGATGTCTGGAAAAGCCTTCAAATGATTCTCTACCGTCTAGTCTGCAGAGTCGTTTGACTGAGGAAATGAGAAAAGTAGCAAGGCAACGCCTGTAATTATGTGGTTCTTTTTGTTTCCAGGGTGGCCCAGTGGAGATCTTGCCTTTCCTGTACCTCGGCAGTGCCTACCATGCTTCCAAGTGTGAGTTCTTAGCCAATCTCAACATCACTGCACTCTTGAATGTCTCTAGGAAGAACTCTGAACCCTTTACAGACCGGTACTGCTATAAATGGATTCCTGTGGAAGACAACCATACAGCAGACATCAGCTCACATTTCCAGGAAGCAATAGAATTTATTGGTAGGTTGTTGTGGCTATACTGCAAATGAAGAGTAACAATCATATCACTTGGGATCATCAAAATCTACTATTCAAACACTATTCAGGAATAGTACTAATTCCAGTGAAATAAATTGTAACAATGCCTATTGCAGCCATCATTAGAGCTCCTTCTGATAGGTCCCAGCATCTCCACAGAGATAGTTAAATTTGAGAAAGGACAGCACGTCTTCAGTGACTGTGTGGAATCTCTGATAGTCCTTCCTGTAGGAGTAGAATTGCCAGAGTGAAAACTGGAGAGGGCTCCAGTTCCTTTAATGGCTGGGTAGAAGGGGGAATTTCAGCAGGCATTGCTTGTTACCTGGTTGTGTGATAAACAACACCTGCTGTACTTCCATTTTCTATATAACCATTAAAAATACAGAAGCTCCCCAGTTTTTATTCTGGCCATTCTACTTCGGAGCCTTGCATCTCCTGCTTTCTAGTGGTCATTTGTGTAACAGTTAAAACCTCCATAGGGACAATTTCCCCACCATACATGGCTTCTCCATGGGCCAGTTATCCCATCAGACCCCCCCCCCCCCCAGGCTACAACCACCACCCCGGCAGAACAAACCCAAATATCTCCACTTTTTCTTTGCAGTCCCTCTTGAAATGGTGATAGGAAATGAGATCATGTCACTTCCTGTCACCATTTTCAGAAAAATTGAGATTTTGGAGGTAGTACAGGGTTCTGACATGCATCTAGGCATTTGGTAAGGATATTTTTACATGTTTTATTGCATTTGGAGGACCTTTTCTTTCTTGTTAAGGGGTGAAGATGGTCCCAATATCATACTGATTTTTTTTTTAATTGGGGAATACAAAAAGGGTCCAGGGACTATATGCAGACCACAGACCCCACTATGCCCCCTCCCCTACTTTTAGGCTGCCCAGTTAAGGCTGAAATCCTATAGCTATTTACCTGAGTGTATGCCTCATTGTACTCAGCAGGACTTACTTCTAAACAGAGAAATAAAGGATTGTAGATCTATTATTTTGGAAAGTGAATAACATGGACATCTGCAAAACTGCAAAGAAGGTTAAGTGCAGTGGCCCTCAGCATGTGGTTCTTCAACTGTTATGGACTTCAAGTGTTATGGACTTAGTGTCCTATAATCCCCAATGACAGTGTCGTCTATATGGCTTCTGGGAGTTGGAAATCCAAAGCCTCTGGAAGACCAAAGGTTGAGAATTTTAGCCCCTTTGCGTATGTAGAGGAGGCAGGATTGCTTAGTGATACAAATGACTGTCTGCTTGTGAGGCACAAGGAACTTAAATTAGTGTTTCAGATAATTTGTTGCTTTTTAAGAAAACCCTTACCAATATGTTGGTGTGATTCTAGAGATTTTTGTCATTAACATGTAAAGTCAGGCTCTTTCCCAGCTACTACAGCATAAAGCAGGGATAAGAATTCTGCAGCCCCCTGCCCAATGTTATTGGACTGCAGGTCCCATCAGTATTAGCCAACATAGTCAATGTGAGGAATGCTGAGAATTATGATTCAACAATCTCTGGAGAGCAGTATCTGCCCACCCTGGCATAAAGGCTAAAAAGCTGAACTATGAATTAAGAAACTGCAGGTTCATATCCAATCCCTACTGTGAACTCTCTAGGTAGCCTAAAGTAAACGGCTCTCTGCTCAGGATTCTTATCTTCAGTATGAGGATAATAATAGTAACCTGCTTGGCATGGTTGTGAAGATTACTGTTAAAAGTTCAACACAGAGCATAAGTATTTTAATGCCTGTTCATGCAATGCTGTTTCTTAAACAGATGTCTTTTTTTGTTTTATAACCTGGGATCTGATAGGTCAGATTTACCTCATCTGGTGCCCTCCAGATTTTCCCCTATAATGCCTAACCATGGCCAGGCTGGCTGGGGCTGGTGAGAGTTGTAAGCCAAAACATATAAAGGACACCAGGTTGCAAAAGGCTGCTTATAGATGCTATAAGAAACCATTTTTAAAAGCACTTAGTAGGCACAGAATAACAAACTTCGATGATTCTGGGTAGAATACCTCTCGCTCTGTTCATCTAACAACTATGTTTCACAGTAAAACAAAACTTGAACATTCGTTTCCCAAGCTAGCCAAAGCAGTGCAAGTTCTATTTTTAATCCACACATTTTGCACAAGCAGCTTATTTTCAGCAATTTCTTTTTAATCTTGTAACAATAATTGAATTGTGTGAGTAACCTTGAGGCCTCCCATTGCGTTAAATGGTAGCTCTGCCTAAGCCATTTATAGCCTGATTTCAGTCCAAATGCCATTTATTGTGGGTTGTAATTAGAGATTTAAGACTTGCTTATTGTACACTTTGTGGTGGAAACACCAGGATCCTGGGACTTGACATCCCTGCTTAAAATGCATGCTGAGTGCCTACCAAAAGGGCCCACAGGGTGGGGACAAAAGCAGCACCTTTCATGCTCTTAGCTAACCAGAAAATCACATCTCATCTCACTGTGGAGGAAGTATGCAGCACACACACACCTTCTACTGCAATGCTGTGCCTGTTCTGAAAGGAACCTAGCTGTGCTTCAGTCCTTTGTGGCATTGTAGTATTCATCCTATTACACCTCTCCTGTTTGGCCACATGAGGGGGAAGGAAATCTCTTTATCTACTACTTGCATAGCCATTAAGATTTGTTATTTGAATAAATGTGGTAAGTGCCATAAAATGACCTTCATTTTCTGGCCTGCTGAAGTGAACCGTCATTTGTGATTTTTCTATGTGTGCACAACTTGTGTATGCAATTAGTTGTGAAATCAGATTTGGGAAATCATTTGCATAATATACCACTGCCATTGAGGGCATCCACTTGTAATGACAACCAGCATCAAAGCATTGTTACTTTTTATTTACTTATCCAGATGGCACCAGACGGGCAGGGGGCAAAATCTTGGTACACTGTGAAGCCGGTATTTCCCGCTCTCCCACGATCTGCATGGCTTATCTGATGAAAATGAAAAAATTCCGTTTGGAGGAGGCATTTGACTACATCAAACAACGTAGAAGTCTGATCTCGCCAAACTTTGGCTTCATGGGCCAGCTGCTTCAGTATGAGTCAGAAATACTGTCTTCAACACCAAGCCCTCCAGTCTCTTCGTGCAAAAGGGATGCGGTGTCTTTCTTTGCTGAAGAGCTAACTCGAAGCAAAAGTTTTGAAGGCTCTTGTTTTGCATTTCCTACCTCAGTTTTGAATTCTGTGCCCATTCACTCACCAGTCCATCAGCTGAAACTTAACCCAATTGCTGCAACTTCACCCTGCTGGACTCTCTTGGGAACAAGGGACAATACAGTCCCATGACCTAGGCAGAGAGACTATTAACAAGATGTTTCATCGACATCAAATACAGAGGACCCTCACATATTTCATCCAAAACTAGATGCTTTGAAGTGGCTGCCCACAACAGGAAGAGGAAATGTGGTTTTACATTAGTGTGGAGTCATGGTTCAATGCATTTCAGCTTGGGTTAGCTATGCAGTTTTAAGCTGTCCAGCTGACTCCTGCTTTTTAGCTCATATTTTCCTAGGATTCTAGTTTGAACTCTTAAGACACTCTTCCTCCATCCAGAAGTAATGAATTACCCTTTATTATGGGTAGCAGTATATGTTTAAGAACACCAGATAGATCAATCTTTTCAAAAGAGTGAATGTCATTAATGAAAGAAAATGTACATTTTAAAAAGCTTTTTAAAAGTATTTCTGGAATGTTTGTGCATCCATTACTGTATTTCCATACTATGCTGGAGTAGAGAACCACAGGTTTTTTTTTTTTTTTAAAGTCACTCAGATTGTCCAATTGCTTCTAAGTTCCTATCTCTCTTCCCCCCACCCCATCATAATTATAGCCTTGTTTTAAAGTGCAAGCAATAAACAGCTGTGTCAGGAAAGCAACACTGTAATGAGAAGCACAATGCACAAGAGAAGCAAAGCCTGACATCTTTGGTAGTGGCAAAAAACTTGAACCTTCTTGTTTGTGTGGGTTCTTTTTTAAATGTCCTGTGCTGCAAGATACAAGTGGATCTGAAAGTGGGAGAAGAGAAACTTCCCTTTTCCTCATATCCACCAGTTCTCTATCACTTATTGCTGTATAACTGGGGTCAGGGGCTGAAGTCTACCCTTCCCTGGGAGTCTCAGGGGTGTGTCATTTTTTTTTCCGTTTCAGGTAACAGGATGTAAAGCAGAGTTAAGGAGACACTCTAGATATCCCAGGGCTACACCTCCTAGGGCTGGAGTAGGTACACCTTTGCTCCTCCATATATCTTAGGCTCCAACTCTCATAATCCCTTATATTTTTTTATCATGTTGGCTGGGACTTCCGGAAGCTGACATCCAAAAGACCTGAAGGACCCATGGTTGCTATCTTCTGTTATAAGGGCTCCATTCCATACCCTACAACACCATCCCATTTGAGTTCCTACAAGTCCTTTATTTTAAGAGTTAGTCTAAAATATTTTGGTGATATCAAAACACAGTGGTTGGATCAAATTTAGAATGCCCCATAGCAATCAGTTGGAACCAGTCTTGACTGACATAAATGCCATTGATGTGAATGGCTCTGTCTTGGATTCAGCCCAGTTTTTCTACACATCTTCATTCCATAGGGCGATCCACACTAAGTTTTACCACAGATCTCTATCTTGCAAACAGTATATTAGAAATGCTGGCAGCTCTAAGCCTTCCTTAATAACTAGATGTGGCAGCAGAGTGGGTTTTTCCTCCCCCTCTTGCTCTGTCCTGCAAATGCAAGTAGAACTCTCAAGTGAGGAGTGTGGTGACTGGACATGGCTAGATACTTGAAAGATGGATTGCTAAGGTCTGTCTGGTAACATATACAGCAAGGGTGGGCCACTGTGGTCCTCTAGATATTTTTGATGTACAGCTGCCATCAGCCCTGGCCAACATGTGGTGGGGGATCATGGGAGTGGCAGGCCAAAATTATCTTGAGGACTTAATTTCATTTCTAGCACCTAGGGGTAGAAAGATCAAGCTAGATTTGCAATTAGATGGGAATGTACTGCTTCACAGCTATGTTGAGTTTGACACACATCACTAGAACAGAAAAACACAGTTGCAATTTACATCAGCCATGGACCATGGCTAGGACATATCTTTGAACCAGGTGCCTGTAGAATTATTCCTTCATGCCATTTTGACACCTATAGCCTCAGACCTCTAATTTTTTGGGGGGAGGGATATGATAGCTTCTTCTGAACACAAATACAAAGTCAATCCCATAGTTATTGGCTATGTAAACAAATAGTTTAGAAATCTCTCATATTTACTCAATGAAACTTTAATTTTTATGTAATTATTATTTGAATTTCTGGAATATTGTGGGCGGGGGGAGGTTGTGTCTGGAGGAGCTTTGCTAATAATGCAGTTTCCAATTGAGTGATATCATTCTTGTATGATGTGGTCTCCCTGAATGCTGGTGGCTTTGATTCATGTGTTGACCTCTTCCATGTCACAGTTCTGGATAACTTACTTCTTAGCCAATGAATCTCTTTTTTACTGGACATCTGTATATCCAGTTTGTGTGTCTGCAGGTGGCTCTATGTTGTGCTGTTTGTTCTACCATATTTTGCAAAAATATGGAAAATGGCAATAATTGCCTGGAAAACTTGTGAATGTGAAAACTTTTTTAAAAATAAAGTTGTAAAATAATTTAATTGAGCACCTTTTGCTTTGTGGATTAGATGCATCATATCCTCTTGTAAAAAGTATCTTACCAGGCTTCAGCTTGAAGCTCAAATAAAGGTCTGTGGATTGGGCCCAGAATCTGTATTCTGTAAGAGGAAAGTCTTGGATCATACAAAATGTGTCTGCTTAATTTTGGGTGACCCTGGGCAAGTCACTCACACTCTCTCAGTTTAAGAGGAAGGCAAATCACTTCTGAATAAATCTTTAACAAGAAACCCTATGATATTGCAGCAAAAGTCTCTTCCCTTTTCTCCTAAATCACTCTATCACCACAAAACTGGTTCCAGAGGCTTTTCCAGATACCCCAAGTTGATTTCAGGGTAGTAGAAAGGGAAGAGTTGCAATGACGAGAAGGAATTGTCTGCTCCTAGTTCTGCTGGATTCTGTCAACAGAGGTTCCTGCCCACCAGTTCAGAGCCCATGTACTTCTAAAAAGGAGTTAACACCTCAGAATAATCTCAGAACTACAACTGATTATTGCAATTAAACCATTTTGCATTGATTGTCAGAGTAGCTTCAAGAATAGGGTTAGGGTTTGTTGCTTTGGAATAAGACAATGGATCAACTCTGCTTTCCCTTTTGGCAGAAGTGAGGGGTTTCTGTCTTTCCTTAAGGGCCACATTGAAGGATTTCTGTTGGCTGTGTGCCAGTGACAAGGTAGAGCAGGCTCTCACCACCTTTCTTCTCTTGCTGTCCAAAAGACTGCAGATGGAGTGGCATACTCCTCTTGCCAGAAGCCTACTTGTAAAGGGATTTGCAATAACACATGAGGACACAGATCCCAAGTTCAGGAAACTTGTATATCATCCACTCATGTCTACTTGTAACCCAGCTGAAGCAGCATATAAAGTATGGAGCTCCCTAAAAGATTTCTGCTCTTTGTTAATTTGCCATCAAGTCATCTCTGACCTATGGTGTCATTAAGACTGACTTCTAAGAGACTGTTATTAAATCCCTGCTCAGGTCTTATAAATTCAGTGCCATGGCTTCCTTGATTGACTCTATCCACCTGTAATGCAGACTTCCTTCTTTCCCACTGCCTTCCACTTTTCCCAGCATTATTTTTTCCATGAGTCATGTCATCTCTTGATGTGCCCAAAGGCCTCAGCCTCAGTTTAGTGATTTTGGCTTCTAGGGAGACTGCAGGCATGATTTACTTCATAAAATGTGGTCCAATACAGCCATGGAAACATTACTGCTTCTCTATACTGAGGCCTAAATCCTATCGATAGTCCTGGTTAGGGTAGATGCATTGAACTTACCTGTGTGTCTGACTCATCTTTCAACAGTTGAATAAAACATTGGTAGATCATGCAAAAAAGGATCTGCGAACCCCACTACCTGGAGGACGAACTGAGGCACCTAAACTGGGCCCTACAGGCTAATGGTTACTCCAGATCAGACATCACAAGAGCAGCCAGACCCAGAAAAAACCAGGAATGAAGAAGAAAAACAGCCACCCAAAGGGAAGGTATTTTTACCATACATCAAAGGTGTCACAGACAGAATAGGGAAACTGATGAGGAAACAACCTCCAAACAATCTACAGACCAACCAAGAAAATCCAAGAAATGCTATGCTCAGCGAAGGACAAAAGAGACCCTCTCACAGCTGCAGGAGTTTACCGCATACCATGCAGCTGTGGACAAGTTTTCATAAGGACCACTAAACATAGTCTGCAAACACGAATCAAGGAACATGAGAGACACTGCAGAGCGGGCCAGCCAGAAAAATCAGCAGTAGCAGAACATGTTATAAACCAACCTGGACACAAAATATTATTTAAAAACACAGAAATTCTGGACCAGGCCAACAACTATTATGTCAGAATGCACAGAGAAGCTATTGAAATCCACAGACACCTGGACACCTTCAACAGGAAAGAAGAAACCTTAAAAGTAAACAAAATCTGGCTCCCAGTTTTGAAAAACAATAGAATAAAAACTCAACACTTACAAAGGAATTCCACCCAGGGACATGGCTCATCAACCAACCATTAGCTAAACAGACACTAATCATCCTTGCATTTCTATACCCAGAAACTAACCATTCAATTACACAAATTTACATATACTCCCCAACAGGGGTTCACAATATATAAACTCCACACACACTCCTACCCAACCATTCTCTGAAGATGCCAGCCACAGATGCAGGTGAAACGTCAGAAAGAAACTATTCCAGAACACGGCCTCACAGCCCGGAAAAAAACCAAGGAAAAACTAATGGATGCCAGTCGTGAAAGTCTTCGACTTCACAGAGTGCATACAGTTGGCTCTCCATATCCACAGGTTCTACATCCACTGATTCAACCAACCAGGACTCAAAAATATTCAGGAAAAAAATTCCAAAAAGCAAATCTTGCTGTCCACCATTCTATATAAGGAACACCATTTTACTACACCATTGTATATAATGGGACATGAGCATCCATAGATTTTGGTATTCACAGGGGGGTCCTGGAAGCAAACCTCAGTGGATACCAAGGGCCCACTGTACTTTAGAACACTCCCTTGTTTTTGCTGCAATCCACAGGAGTGCCTCATTAGACACATCCATATGGAAAACACCAAAGAGATGCCAAGTCAGGAGAGTTTCAGACTACACTGTTATAGTGTTACTATTCCACTTTAACTGCTCTGGCTTCCTCCTGTGGAATTCTGGGGTTTGTAGTTTAGTGAGGCCTAAGAGCTCTTTGGCTGAGAGTGGTAAATGCCCCTCCCTAAACTACAAATCCCAGGAGTCCACAGGATGCAGCCATAGCAAATAAAGTGGAATAGTAACACTATAACAGTGTAGTCTGAAGATCTCCATAGTGTGGCGTCTTAAAAATTAACAGGTCTTCGAAGTGCCACAGGACTGTTAGTCTTGATGCAACAGATGTAACAGGGTGACCACTTACACATCCCCCAAAAAGAGGACAAAGGGTGTGTCTGTAGATTTCCATAAAATTGCTAATGCTTATTTATATGTATAGATGAAAAATTAGAAATGCTTTTTTATAATTTAAATTGCAATACTTGTCACCTGAGTGGGGAATATTCTGACCAGCTGCCTCATGTGTCTGCTGAACCTGCTGTCCAGGTGCTAACTATGGATGGCCTTAGAGTCTTTGACCTCCTTATTTTTGGTTCCTTGTGTTTAAATCAGACTTGGACTGACAAGCCCTTCCAGCAGAACAACGACCGCTGGCAGTCCTTCAAACAGAGAACTAGTCTCTGTAAAAGAAGGCATGTGGCCACTTGGCAGCTTCTCCTCTGGAAATCTCAGGAAAAGGGCTCCCTGGAGATAAAAGCCTTATAGAACTTATAGAAATTATATAGAACAAGTACTGTCCGTTTAGTTGGAAATGCCCAGGCCTAATTGCAACGTTTAGACTAGCTTCATGTAATAGAAATGTAACAGTCTAAAGTTTTAAAAACCATTTCACAAATACCACTAATGTAACAGTTCTGTAAGACAATATTATTATTTCTATATTTCTATAATACGTTCAATCTATTGCAGAAGAGGAGCTCAAATTGAGACAAAGGGGCTTGTCCAAGGTCATCTGTGGTGTTTATGGTCAATATATATATTTGAATATATATATTGGGGGTGGGATCCTTTTCTGGCCTGCAGCTCTCAGAATCTCTAAATGAGTCAGCTAAGAGATCCTGGGAGTTATAGGCCAAACAAAGTAACTTCTCCAAGCATCCCAGTTCATATTCTGTGCTATATATATATATATATTAAAAAAATAGTAGCATTAAGGCTGAATTAGAGCCCCCAATGCACTCTCACCATCACCCCTTGTGGATTGATACCGTACTAACCGTGTGGGGATATGATGCCAACTCATTCTTTCTGCCACACGAATTGGAAAGTTGAAGAGTTTGAGCAGAGGAAGTGTTACCAGCAGTCACATATACTTCACATCTCTGACATTTGTGCTCTATCCCACTTCTGGCTTGTGCTAAAAGATGAGTAAAATCTCTAAATAAAGAATATGAATATAGCTCAGGAGATGGGTTGAGTCATCACAGTGAATTAAAATGAGACACCACCACCAGTAACTTGGGATCCCAACAGCAGCATCCCATTTTGTTTTATGTCTGCATTTTTTTAAAAAGATGGAGCCATTTTGTTCTCACAAAGAATATATTTACTCAGCTATTCATAGAATGCATTAGGCTTAAGAAATAAATTCCATTTTCCATTAATGCATTTCCCCCCCTGTCCGCATCCTGATATATGGGCAAATTGTACAGGCACTTTGCAATAGCTACAGTGAATATGCTGCCTTGTCACAATCAGAACCATGGCTGGGTTTCTTCATCATCATCATCAAAAGAGTTTTCCATCTTTAAAAGCAATTTTAAAAACACTTCTTTTTCTGTACTGCCAAAATAATACTTCCATGTAAATGTCTGATCTCATCCTTTAAAGTTTTGAAGTCCCTTTTTTAAAATTGCAAGCAGTTTGCACACTAAACACAGAGGATAATTTTCAGTGCTGCTGTTTAATTATAGAACATTAAAGACACAGGCCTATATTCACTTGAGAGAAAACCCCATTTAACTCCATAGGAATTCCACCATACGTTATATTTAGTGTAGTCAACTAGCCATCTTCAAGCAGCTGCAGTTTCCTGACATAGGGGTCCTCCAGATGATTTAATGAGGTGTAAATACCCTAAAGGCACCAAATCCTGTCTGATCTTGGAAGCCAAGCAGGGTCAGCTCTGGTCAATACTTGGCTGGGGTATCACCAACAAATACCAGGTCCTATAGACTGTGTTTCAGAGGAAGGAACTGGCAAAACCACCTCTGAGTATTCTTTGCCTACGAAAACCTTATGAAATTAATGGGGTGCCCATAAGCTGACAAGTGATTTGAAGGCGCACACACACACACACACAAGCATTCAACAGTCGATTCCAGTGGGCTCCAAGGTTCACTCAGCCTTCCATCCTTTTGTAGGTCGGTAAAATGAGTACTCAGCTTGTGGGGGCAATTAGCTAATACACATTGGAAGCTGCTTAATGCAGTGTAGATGTGTACATTGCCATTGCTTAAAAACAATTTGTAAGCCACTCTGATGGCCTTCTGGCTTAAGAGTGGGGTATAAATAAACAAATAAATAAATAAATAAAATAAAAAACACATGATAAGATAGTAGTTGGGAGGTATAAACGTGACATTCAGCTTGTGTATACCTCACACTTCCTGAGTATGCCTTTTACATTAGCAACAGGGCACAGCATACCTCAGTGCCCTATGCCAGCCAGTGCTGTTGTTGACTTGTACTGATGAAACTAGCATCTGCACCACATGGGCTCAGACTTCCTTCTTGAAGTCTAATGCCACTTGCCAGTAGTGCTTGGCAGTAGCAGCTGGAACTTTCCATGGCAGTGAGGTAGTGATCTGCTCTAGGTCCTAGCTTCAAAGGGCTTATTTAAGGTCCTGGCTCTATTTGAGGGATTGTGTTCAGCACCTTGGAAAGCTATTGTGAAGTCTGGTTTAAAACCCAGAGTGGATTTACCAACCATGAACATGGAACCTACCAGACACTACTGGTGGCTGGTTACTGCAGTATAGCTTGCAACATGAGAGCAGCTTGGGCTATGCAAGCTACCATATGGCTTTACTGAGCTTGCTTACAGTTATGTCACCTTTCCCAATTTACATGGTTCCTTCCTTCCACTTCAGTACATCTTTCACAGATACCTCCAGGTCAAGGATCCAAGTGCCCCAGTTTGTTAAAAGATTCCATGCTACCTGGTCAGCATATCCTGGCAGCACATGCAAAGACTAAACATATATTGTATATCAGACTAATGAGGGGGCTGGCCAGCCAAGTAAATACTGAGTGATCAAGGTGCACAAGGTAAGTGGGAAACCATTTAGTACATAGGGAAACATTAGTTTGGAGACATCCATCTTTGGTCATTGCTACAACTGTGCTTATTCGATGCTATTGTGGGTCAAATAAAAACTTATCCTATAGAATGTGATGCTTTGTGAATGTCATATCTCATTTTAAAAGAATATTTTTGGGTTTTATATCTGTGGAGTTATAATCTGTGAATTATAAAGCTAGAACTGAGACTTCAGAATGGAAATTCTATAAATGAATATTTATGAAATTCCTGAGATTCAAATGGTCCTCTTTTCCGTTTCCATGCATGCATGTATATGTACATTAATATATACTATCTCTTTAGGCAGCTGGCTTTCTCTGTCTTCATGAGATAGCTATTCTTGGCCTGCAGTTGGTTTAGAAATTAACACAGAACTTCATGGTTTAGTCCTTTCTTGTTTTCTGGCTTTGTATCTTTGTCTTATATATTTCATTTATATCCTGTCTTTCTCACAGCATGAGATCTAACTAGTCTTTGTAAAAAAGAAAGTACCAGACTATCTCCACATTCTTTTGAATTCCAACCAACCGAAGGGTTACACTACAAACATTAATTTAAATACACTTAATTGCATAAGTTAAAGTTGGGGAAGTGGAAGGGGAAGCTGGTAGATTGTTAGTCACACATCTCAACCTGAGACTGGATGGCTTTGCTCATTCCAGATACATGATCAGATTAATCTATTATTTGAATAAGCAAATTAGTTTGGTTTACATATCATCTTTGGGGAAGTGAATTAACTTCTTCTTTTTTTAATGGAAGAGAGTACACAAACCTGAACCTTGTCCTATGTGCCAACTGCTGGAGCAGATGGGGAAAAATGGCAAACATAATCACATCTGAATGTTTTCAGATGAAGAATCAAGATCTTAAAATATGAATAATAAAACCTGTATCTTCACATTCCAGTTTTGCTATGACATTTAACCTTTGACATCATGATCCAATTTTGTCTGAAGCATCCTTCTACTTGATCAAAAAACAGGCTGGCATCCTGTTAGGCAGTAATGATATAAGCTAGACTCAGAACTGTTTGGTATTCACATTTACTATTGTAGCATCACTGCCATAACTGCAAATGTCCCTGAAACAAATCTTAAAATTCAGGCCGCCATACCAAGCGACAGAGTCCTGTAGCGCTAATGAGCAGGGAATTGAAGGATTGTTTGTCCAGCCTCCTCACACCACAATCACCACAGGAACATTGGGTAAGAACACAGGAGAGAGCCTTCTTAGTAGCTGCTCCCAGGTCATGGATGTCCCTCCCAGGGGGGGCTCGGTTGGCCCTCTCTCGCTTCTCTTTTCATTGGCAGGCAAAGAACTTTTTATTCAGACGAGGCTTTGGATCATACTTCATGTGGCAGAATGGGCTTTTAATGGGGCTGTGCTTTTATTCTTTTTCATTATCCTTTAAATGTGTTTTAAACTGTTTTAACTATCTGTTTTTTAACAGAATTATTTGTTTAATTGTTTATTATTTTTGTACTAATTGTTTGTTTGTTTTTAGCTGGTACCTTGTTTTCTTTGAATGGAAGCCACTTTGGGTCCTACGCGAAGATAAACGAAGAATATAAATTAAATAAATACGCCCAGAGTTTATGCTTACATCATCTAGCATACCTAATACTAACAATTCCCACTGTATCTTTTCAATAAATGTGCATTCTGCACAACGTCAGAAGGTGCAAAGTGGCTGGGATTTCTGCCCATTACCCATTCAATTTGAACTGACTCCAAACATATGAACAGTATATACACCTGCACTCACTGTAAAACCATGCACTTGCAAGTTGGCTGGATTTCCCTTCCCTTGGTAAAAAACGCTGCCTTGTACTTCAAACTGAAAAACACATGGCAACACTTCCTATAGTGGCTTAATAGACTATGCAGAGCATGTCCTCAGCCACTCCGCAGTTAAGTAAACAATGCCAGTCCCCAGGTGGGCAGGAAAAAATGCTTCTGCTACTGAGCACTAAAGAGTTGACACAGTTCAGTTTGCCAAATTCAGCTGTGAAGGGCAGCTGGTTTTCTGGACTTAAGTGGAGTGTATTGCAGAGGGGTGAATTGATCAGGGGGCCATTCTTAGGGAAGTGGAAAGACAGGAGATGTGTTGTTCTGCTTGCTATGGCAGTCCATGGAATTCCTCTGACAGTTCTGAATGCTCCAGACAGCTGTGGAGAACATTTGTTATGCTTTCTCTTCTTTTGAGTGCATTTGCCTGAGATAACTTAGAGAAAGGGCTGGAAAGAGTGTGAAGGCAAGTCAACACAGGGAGAGGGAGGGAGGGAGAAAGAGCCGCTGTCAGGACATGTACAAGGAACAGGAAACTATGAAGTTTTGGAAGCAAGCATCTGGCTTGTTGGGTTCTAGAAAAAGGTCACCAGGACGAATTGGCTAGGGCTGTGGATTTTAGTCTCAACAGGGATACCAGCACCAAGTCTTCCACTTCAAACAACTTTCCTCCATTCTTCTTGGTCTTCCTTTCCACTTCTTTCTCCTCTTCCTGTGGCTTCCCCTGCACTTCTTCTCAAAAGAAAAGAAGAATTCACTCTTATACAAATGCCTGCCTCAGGCTGGAAACATCAAGGGATGCAGAGAGGACATGGTGGTAGTGGAGGAAAAGGCTTCAGAAGGAAGGCAAAAATGAATGGATTAAGCAGATACAGCAAGTGAAGTACAAAGTACTGACTCAAGCATTGATTTTTTTCCTAAAGAGTCTTCTTACATGAAGCTATCAAATAACTATCACTATTCATGTCTTCTGCCATTCCTTCCCCTTCCCTCCCACTATCTTGAGGCCTAGATTATAGATGGAAATATTGGGGCCCTCCAGATAATATTGGACTGCAACTCCCAGCATTCATCACCATTTCCATGCTGGCTAGGGCTGCTAGGACCTACAGTTCAACATTTGGAGGGCTGCATGATTACCACCCCTGGCCTAAAACCAATTCTTAGTCTATATTAGAGTGGATCCCATGGTAATCTAGCAAATCAACCCCTATATAAATTCCACTGATTGAAAAGGTCTACTCTAGTTGAGACTCAGTTGGGATTCAGGCTTATGTTTGCACCAGCTACATTCTATTTCTATGTAGTATTGAAATGTGAAGGGAAAGGGTCCCTAATGTCATAAAAACAAGGGCTCAAACTTCTTGGAAATAAAGGAGGCTAGCATATGGACTTATAGTCAGAAGAGAAGTCCATGGGCTGTACAAAAGTTTGCATGAATTTTGCATATGAACCAGTGTGGTGTAGTGGCTTGCATGTTGGATTAAGACTCTGTGACATCGGGATTCCCACTCAGCCACAGAAAACCACTGGGTGACCTTGGGCAAGTTACACTCTCTCAGCATTAGAGAAAGGCAATGGCAAATGTCCTGTGTGAATAAATCTTGCCATAAAAGAAAACCCTATGAAGGTTGCCATAAGTCAGAGTTGACCTGAAGGTACATAAGATCAACAACAAAACTAGGTTGGCCTGCCTCCCTGTTCTCCTTCTGCCACAGGCAAAGACCTTGAATAAGATCAAACCATGGACAAGGGCTTTTATCACACTACACTGTTATAGTACTATTATTCCATTTTAACTGCTGTGGCTGCCTCCTGTGGAATTTGGGAGTTTGTAGTTTAGTGATGCCTAAGAGCTCTCTGGCTCAGAATGCTAAATGCCCTTCCTTAAACTAGGATTACACAGGAGGTATCCTTAGCAGTTAAAGTGGAATAATAGTGCTACCACAGTCAGGGACGGTTTAAGGAATTTTGGCCCCCCCTGCAATGCTTTATTTTGGGGGCCCCATATGTTTATCTCAGGTCAATGTAACCTAACCTATTCAGCTTACAGGATGTTCAGATTACAGTAGGACCCCCGTATCCATGGATTCTTTATGCATGGGACACAAAACAGCACACCTACCATAGAGTCTTCCTAGAAATGTGTCCTCCCTAGTTGTTTTCTAGGCCCTCCAAGGCAACTCTATGGTGTTTTAAACCATCAGTCCCATAATTTTCAATGGCATTCACTATTATTCATGGTTTTCAGAATCCACCCCCCCCAAACCAATCCCCATTGGATAAGAGGGGCCTACTGTATTACATAATTTGCCACCAATAATTTAGTTTAAAAACTATATTATAGGCACTAACATAATATTTTTTGTTTATTAGCAATTAACGTAATGGTGTAGATTTCCTCAAAGAAAAGAAAGAGTGGACTACAACCTAAACATGAGTTAGTAGTGTGATGCAGCAGCAAAAAATGCCAATGCAATTCTAGGCTGCATTAATAGGAGTAGTGTCTAGATCAAGGGAAGTAATAGTATCATTCCATTCTGCTTTGGTCAGACCTCACCTGGAATACTGTTTCCAGTTCTGGGCACAACAATTCAAGAAAGATACTGAGAAAGATAGTGGGAGGTCTGGAAGCCATTACGCCCTATGAGGAACGGCTTAGGGAGCTGGGTATGCTTAGCCTGGAGAAGAGAAGGTTGAGAGGTGACGTGATAGCCATGTTTAAATATTTGAAGGGATGTCATATTGAGGAAGGAGCAAGCTTGTTTTCTGCTGCTCCAGAGACTAGGGCACGGAGCCATGGGTTCAAACTACAGGAAAAGAGATTTCACCTGAATATTAGGAAGAACCTCCTGACAGAAAGAGCTGTTCGGAAGTGGAATACACTGCTGCCTTGGAGTGTGGTGGAGTCTCCTTCTTTGGTTTTTTTTAAAAACATAGGTTGGATGGCCATCTGTCAGGAATGCTTGGATTGTGTGTTCCTGCAGGGCAGAAGCCAATCGGATGGGATGGCTGTTGGGGTCCCTTTCCAGCCCTATGATTCTATGATTCTAGGATGCATTCAGAGCCTGGGAAAGTTATTCTTAGATTACACCTCCCAGAATCCCCCTGCCAGCATCGTTCTCAAGGTCTGGTTGCATTGTTCCTTTTCCAGCATTCTCTAGCCCTGTGGTTCTTAACTTGGGGTCCACAATGTCCTCACAGGGGGTCTACAAAGGCTTGAAGGCTGCTTGGCCCACCTCCTCCCTGTAGTGGAGTAGCCACGTGACAGGAACCAAGGCAAAGGCTGGCTGGCTTGGCCTGCACATTGCCATTCAATCCACTCCAGCCACAAACGAGCAGGAAGAAGTAAGAGTGCCTCTGAGGGAAAGTTTAATGGATGGTGTAATTGTATTTTTGTTGTTGTTAGCTATTATTATTAGCTATTATTATTAGGGTTTTAAATCTTGAGTTAAGTCTTGGGGCAACAAAAGATATTTAAAGGGGGTCCCTGGTAAAGAAAAGGTTAAGAACCACTGCTCTAGGCCAATGCCTCTCACATAACACTAATGCGATACTGGTGTTTTAGTGACAACAATAAAACCATTGTTCCCAGTAGTATTACTCCAAATTTTTATTTATATTCTTTATATTCTTCTGTTAAAAGAGCTAGAGTGTTGTAGAAGTTTCAGCATTGTCCTATGACTGTGGAGACCAGGGTTTGAATCCTTACTCAGCCATGAATACCCACTGGCTGACCTTGGGCAAGTCACACTCTCTCAGCCTCAAAGGAAGTCAAAGGCAGACCCCCTTTGAACAAACCTTCCCTAGAAAACCCCATGGTAGGTTGGCCTTAGTCAGAAATGATCTTGAAGGTACATGGGCAAACACACACAAATTTCTTTTGCAGGCTGAATTCAGTTGGCAGCAAGGGGAGGAAGCTGAAGAAGACCAAGGGGGAAAGGGAGGGGAGAGGAACCAGGACATGTTAAAAGCAGCTGGAAAGATTGGCTGGAGGGGATCTATGTGCAAGGAAGGAAAGGAAAGGAAAGGAAAGGAAAGGAAAGGAAAGGAAAGGAAAGGAAGAAAGAAAGAAAGAAAGAAAGAAAGAAAGAAAGAAAGAAAGAAGCCCTTTCTGAGGGAGACAACCCTCAAATTCCCTGTCTCTCTCTCACACACACACTCACCCTCTCCGACGTGCCTCTCCCTCCAGCTTCTGCCACGGAGGGCTGCTGTTTCTTTCTCTTTCTCTTTAGTTTTGGAGAGGCTGTTTTGTTTTTTGTTTTTTAAAAAGCCAGCAGGAGGTTTTTGGAGGAGGAGGGTAAGAGGAGGCTCCTCCCAACTGTCTCCTGGCTGTCTCCTTCGTCAGATTAAGGAGGCCAACACGGGGCCCTCTCTTGACCTCAGGGCCCCCTGCCAATGCTGATTTGGCAGACAGGTTAAGCCGGCCCTGACCACAGTATAGTGTGTGAATTTCCTAAAAGCATCTGGGAAGATGGCTAATTACTTATGAGTGGGAACCAGTTTGCTTAACAGATTTGGGTGAATTGACAAATTTAGCTTCCAGCACATGGTTTTTCTGGACCAATACATTATTTTCATTCTTCACATGCCAATTTGGTTGTGTGAATTCAACACAGCTAAGGGATTCCATTGCAACTTGAACCTAAACTATACCAAAATCTCAATAACCTCCCAACCACCAAAATCAAACAAACAAAAAAACCCTATTCAAATAAGCCCAATCTTTTCACAATAAACCTTCATGTTGTTGTATTCAAAGAGACAGCCATTTTAGTCTGGTTTAGCATTGCAAAACATAAAGGAGTCCAGTAGCACCTTTTGAGACCTAACAAAAAAGAAATGTTTAGCATAATTGTTTGTGGACACAGCTCACTTCATCAGATGCTTGTGTTGTTGTTAATAGTGTTGTTTAAACTAAAAGACCAGTGGGTGATATCTCTTTCCCCACCTGTTGCCCTCCAGATATTTTCGACTGTAATCCAAATACTTCTGATTTTATTACTGATGGGAATTGCAGTTTACAGGGCTGCAGGTTGGGAAAGGCTGGTTCCAAAAATGCATTCAGCCTTCCTGCCTATGCTTGATTACGAACCCAACAATCCACTCATCCATTCATCCACTCTTCTCCCAACATGGGGCCTACGGAAGCTCACAGCATGAGTCAAAACAAAGTACAGTTAAAAGAAGAGTGATGATAAAAACTGTTAAAGCAATTAAACAAACGATCTTATTAAACCACCACTAATTTAAAACTGGAAATGCATTTACAATAATTACAGCACTTACACCCCATTAAAAGACCCTGCTACACAATCAGTTAATTGTCAAAAGTCTGTTTTAATAAAAACACCTGTACCTGCCAACTATGACTGATATCAGAGAATACCCTAGAAGAACAAGGCAATGGCTGAAGCTACAATCCTATATACCAGGAAGTAAGGCTCCCTGAACTCGGTGAGAAATTATTTTGGGTAGACATCTATAGGATTCTGCTGGTGTCTGGGAAAGAGAGTCCCAGGAAGATAAGGCAAGGAACCAGTCATACACATCGTGTTTTTACTCGGGATCACTTTGTTATTTGCTCTGTGGCTGAGAGTGATATCTTGGCCAGGAGACTAGTGGAAGAATGCCCAACCTTTGTCACAGAGAAATTCCCAAAAGCTGAGGTATAATTTAAATTTTGCACAAAGCAAGTTTGACATAAAGCCCTGTGCAGTCATCCTATGATTTCATGGAGGGAGGGGTAAGAAACACACTCTTCAGCCCCTTCTGTTATAGTTCCATCACTTGGCCCAACCACCTTCTGTGCATGGAAGGAGAAGTCCTGATGGTATGGCATGGAAGTTCCCAATGGATTTAAAACTACACGATCACTGGGGGGTGGGTGCTGCAGGGAAGAACCTTCAGGTCCTTTGGAGGGCTAATGGGGCCCCTAATCCTTGGCAGTTGTTTACCCTCACTATAAATCATTCAGAAAATGACAAAGATGAAGGATTCAACAGTTCTTCTGTTTTTTTTTTTCAATTTAATTGTTTTTCCACAGCAAGAACAAAAATAAGAAATTCAAGTGTGGGGTTATGGAAGATGACATGTTATGAAGCCAACATAAAATTCACTGATTTAGGTAGGGCAGTGATGTGAAAAATCTGAAACTAAACTAATCTATTCTGAATCTAATCCAATCTAATCTAAAATCTTCCTACATGCAGGGAAAGCCCATGCTCACTGTCCAGAGTAGCCCAGGGACAGTGGTTGGGCTGGGCAATTGCAACACTGTTGAGGGTGCTAGAGCACTGAACTTTGCTCTTGCCCAAGTCATGATGAAGGTGAATGCCACAATAAGGCTATAATTTACAGTTTCTTACAATAAAAACCACTTTTACAGAGGCATTTGACTATTATGTTCTGGTTGATTCAGATGACTATGGGTTCTATGATATAGGATAAGAAAAGTTTTGAATTTTGAAGGATTAGATGACCACCACAATGGAGATGTCTCCTTAGGTTTGGAGGGTTTTAATGACTTCTTCCCAGGAGATGGTATGATTAGATGGTTAATGCTTCTGGGCCTTATGCTCAACTGAAGAGTATGTCATAACATCACTGTGATCATGAGTGATCATGGATACTTAAAACCTCCTAGAACAGCAGTTGTCTCCAATGTCTCTAATGTCAATAGGTTGGCAAGTCTGCTCCAGATTTTATCCAATCTTTTTTTAAAAAAGCTATCCTAGGTGCTCAACTCTATTCCCAAAATAGATTCTACACCCTGGATAGCTTTTCTAAAATTTAGACTAAAGCTCAGAGTGGATTCACCATCCCATGGACATGGGAACCACCAGCCACTACTGTAGGACAGATTGCAAGAAACTTGCTGGGTGATTTAGTCCTGGGGAGCACCACCACCCCGCCAGAATTTTAATGTAGTGCTGACTGAATATGTGGGCAATTCAGCTTGCTGTAGGCACTTATGGAAAAGGGAAGACCTTTTCTACAGGCTTTTTATAAACACTCTTTAAAAACACCTGGATATTCAGGTGAACAATAAACCATCCTGGAATCATCTAGGATTCCTCTCCATCTTCAAATGCCCCAACTAAGTGGGTCAACGATGTGATTGGGAGAAATATGGAGGTATCCCAAGACACTAGGTTAACTTAAAAGAGAAACATCTTCAGTAGAAATCTGCAAACAACAGCAACAACAAAAACCAAAAAAACAGTTACATGTATCTTTTGTGGACAGCTCACTTGGATGGTTGACAGACTGAATCCAGAGAGTGCTCACCAATGGTTACTCTTCATCCTTGAGATAAATGACTAGTGGGTTCAGTCCTAGCCCCAGTGTTGTTTAACATCTTTATAATTGACTTAGGTGATGGAATACAATACATAATTATCAAATTTGCAGATGACATCAAATGGAGGGGGCTGGGGGAGTAGCTAATACCCCAGAGGATAGGAACAGAATTTAAAATGACCTTGACAGATTGGAGACTTGAGCCAAAACTGATAAAATGAATTTCAACAGGAATAAATATCTCAAACTTAAAATATAGGACACGTGACTCTTCGCTTGAAAGCAGTACATGTGAAAAGGATCTAAGAGTCTTAGTAGACCATATGCTAAACATGAATCAACAGTGTGATGCACCAGCCAAAAAAAAAAAGCAGGGCTAAATCAACAGGAGCATAGTGTCCATATCAAGGGAATAGTAGTGTCACTTTATTCTGCTTTGGTCAGACTTCACCTGGAGTACTGTGTCTAGCTCTGGGCACCATAGTTCAAGAAGGATATTGACCAGCTGGAACATAGCCAGAGAAAGGTGACCAAGATGCTCTAAGGTCTGGAAAACAAGCCTTAAGAAGAACGACTGAGGGAGCTGGGTATGTTTAGCTTGGAGAAGAGAAAAGTGAGAGGTGACATAATGGCTAACCTTAAATATCTGAAGGGATGTCATGTAGAAGAAGGAGCAAGCTTGTTTTCTGCTGCTCCAGAGAGAAAATTCCACTTAAACGTTAGGAAGAACATTTTTTACTGTAAGAGCTGTTCATCAGTGGAACAGATTGCCTCAGAATCTGGTGGACTCTCCACCTTTGGAAGTCTTTAAACAGAGATTGGATGGGCAACTTTCAGGTGTACTTTAGCTGTGTATTCCTGCATGGCAGGGGATTGGACAAGATGGCCCTCCCAGCCTTGTCCATCTCTAAGGTTCTGTGATTCTAAGAGGGTCTCTCTCTCTCTTTCTGGCTTTTCTTCGCAAACGAAGATTCAGGAAGGACTCATCCTGTGCGTTCTGCAAGTGTGCTGATGACTAAAAAGGCCAATCTGAAATAAACAAGTCCAGTTGCAGAAAGCACAGCAGAAGGTCTCCTTGGGTGATGTTTCCGGGTTGTGATTCTTTCTGCGTTGTTGTTTCTCTTCAAGACTTGTTCAGCACGCGTTCTCAAATAAGGCTGCAGCATTGTGGATAGTGTGTCTCAAGCCTCCCGATGTGAGGCCAGGGCGGACCATTGTTGGTGATCAATTTGGCTGAGCCTGAGATGTTGTTTCAGGGAGTCCTTCTATCACTTTTTTGGAGTGCCCCTCTTACGCTGACCCATGGCAAGCTCACCGTAGAGTACTATTTTGGGGAGGCGATGGTCCTTCATCCTAGAAATGTGCCCTGCCCAGCGCAGCAGTGTTCTCAATATCATGGCCTCAATGCTGGTGATCCCTGCTTGCTCAAGGACAGCAACATTCGTCACATAGTCAGTCCGGTGTATATTTAGGATTGTGCATACACAGCACTGATAAAAGCGTTCAAGGAGTTGTAAGTGTTGGCAGTAGGTGACCAATGTTTCGACCCATAAAGGAGAATAGATAGTACAATGGCTTTATACACACTGATTTTTGTGCTTCGCCTCAGGTGTTTATTACTCCAGACTCTTTTGTAAAGTCTTCCAAATGCGCTATATGCCTTTGCTAATCTGTGATCGATTTCTTTGTCAATCTTGGCATCTGAGGAGATGATGCTTCCCAGGTAGGTAAACTGCTGAATGGACTTAAGCACAGATTTGCCTACAGCAATGTGGGGATGGTGGTGTTTGTCCTGTGGTGCAGTTGGTAAAGAACTTCCGTTTTCTTAAGGCTGACTTCCAGCCCAAACAGCTCTGCAGCTGTTGCAAAGCAGGATGTTAGGCGCTGCAGAGCTGCTTCTGTGTGTGCAACAAGGGCAGCATCATCAGCGAAGAGCAGCTCACGGACTAGATAGTTTAGAGTCTTAATGTGAGCCCTCAGACGGCTTAAGTTAAACAAGCTACCATCAGTAAGATAACGTATATAGATGCCGTCTTCTTCTTTGAGCTCTGCCGTAGCCCTTTGGAGCATCATGCTGAAGAAGATTGTAAATAAAATTGGCACAAGAACACAACCTTGCTTCACTCCATTAGTTATTAGAAAGGGCTCAGAAAGAGCATTGCCATATCTGACTTGACCGTGCTGGCCCTCGAGTAGCAAGATAATCATTTTAAGGAATTTGGGGGGACATCCTAGTCTTTCCAGGATCTGCCACAGACCTTTTCTACTCACAGTGTTGAAGGCTTTGGTGAGATTGACAAATGTTACATAGAGACCCTTGTTCTGCTCTCTACATTTCTCTTGCAGTTGTCTAAGGGCAAATACCATATCTGTAGTACTCCTATTGGCTCCAAAGCCACATTGGCTTTCAGGAAGAAGTTGTTCTGCAATAGCAGGAACTAATCTGTTCAGAAGTATCCTTGTAAGGATTTTTCCAGCAATAGAGAGCAGTGTTATGCCTCAATAGTTTGAGCAATCAGATTTTGCTCCTTTTTTCTTGTACAGGGTGATGATGACTGCATCTCAGAGATCTGATGGCAGTTCCCCTTTTTCCCAGCAATTCACAAGGCGTTCATGGAATTTATCATGGAGTACATGACCTCCATGTTTCCAAACTGCAGGTGAGATTCCATCAATCCCAGCTGCCTTACTGTTTTTCATCTGCTAAACACTGCTAAACAACCCACTAGTTCACATGCTGTCTTACTTTTGAGATCATGGAGGATAGGAGCCTTCAGTCAGAAATGCAGACATTTAGGACAGAAATAGGCCGTTGACAGGGCTAGTCCTGCCACTAGGGAAAGAAAGGCAAGTAGCTCAGGTGGCAGATCTGAGGAAGTCAGAAGTGGCAGCCCCCTGTGTATTCCTTCTGAGACCTTTGACTTTTCCCCTATCTTGGAGGGTAGAGCCAACTGTGCATACCACACAGCATATCCACTACCTCTTAAAATTACTTGCTGCCTTCAAGTGCTATGGAGAACCCGACCCCATCACTGGAGCCATAGTGATGTTCAAAGTTCAGTTCAGTCAACTTTTGCACAAGAAATGGACTTGTCCTTTCCCTCAGGCAGAAAAATGTCTTGGGTAGCCCTGAGATTAAGCAACCAGGAGGCCAAAACAATCAATTGGCAATACTTTATCTTATTTAATAACATTGTCCAGTGAAGTTTAAGGTAATATGGAGGCAATCACATTTGTCTGCAGCCTGATGGATGACTACTGAGCTTCATCAATAAATGCAGAAATGGAGTCAATGTACAAGGATATTCAATAAATGCATTAGGGTTTCCTGCTCCCACTGACAGTTAGAGTCCAGACCTAATCCTGTGGCCCATTGAGCTGGAACAGAATTTCCTACAACATGTGCAAAGACCCTTATGTTGCCAATTACAGATAGAAGGAAGCACAAAATAGGTCAACACTTGCAGCATTTTGGTCCCACTGGAGACAGTTTCATTAAAGCAAGAGTTGATCTCAAAAACTCAAACTGGCAGCAAAGCAAGGTGGGCCTGGTTCACTTTACACAAGATGTCCACCATGACACTGTTAATAATAATAATAATAAATTAAATGAATCTATGGAATTATGCAGCAGTCCGACAAGGATCATAATACAAAATCTCTTAGTTTCTGAAGTTAGTGGCTTATATCCATACTACCTTCTGTTTGCAGTAACATGGACAAAACTCGCTTGTATTCAGAATGGTCCTGCCCTTAGCAGGGGGAACCCATATTTGCTAATTTACCCATCCCTTTCTACATGTTCTGCTCATTCCAGAGGGCCTTCAGAACAGATTTACCAAGAACCAGTATAATAGGAAAAGGACCTAGCATCTAGGAACTTCCTCCATGCACTCAGTTGCTGTCAACACCCCTTCCCTTTGGGGCAGCCTTCATCAGCAGGGAGAAAGGTATCTTGCTGGGGTTTGTCCTCAACTCTCCCTCCCCTCCCATTCTGGGGCACTGGAGGAATATGTAAAACTAAAGCAGCCTATCTTATTTGAGAGCTTTTCCTTCTGCCTGCCTGTGGAAAGTACACCCATTTGGTGATCCATTATTCTGGTACTATGCTAAACAGATGGGTTATGCAGTCTCTTGGCAGGGTTATTATACCTAACCAACTAGGTTTAAGAACCTAATAAATAACTGACTACGTGTAAAGATAATCACAGGGATGCCATTATCAACTAGAGATGTGAGAAGGAGGAAGAATCAATAAAGATAATCCCTCCTGTTCTAGCATCAGAAAATCTCCACTGGATCAGAAGCCTCCTGTAGATAGAAAGAACCCTTCCATTCACAGGAGGACTGCTGCGTCAGAACTTATAAAAGTTACTTGTGGTCATGGGGGATGCTGGAAACAGTCAACTGAAAAGTAACTTTTCCAAAATCTGCATATAAGTCTGTAGATCTTTGTGAGCTTTCTGGTACGGCCTATTTATTTATTTATTTGATTTCTATCTCACCTTTCTCTCAATATGGGACACAAAGAACCTCAAACGTAAGTTAAAACAAAATTGCTAAAACAATAGGTGAACATATGAACTGGGGACATTTGGAAAAATTACTTTTTTGGCCTCCAGCTACCAGCAAGACGTTTAAAAAGTAATGTCTCCACAGCATCACTCCAAGCCAATGTGTAGTTTTGCTAGTGGACAAAGAGACAGAAGCTTCCTATGTTTGCAGGAGTTTTTGAAAGCCAGACATAATGTTGTATGAATCAAGGATGATAAGTCAGTTGTGGGAGAAAAATAAAAATAACATAAACAAATCCTAGCAGCCAAAATTTCATGTCTGGAATCCAGAGCATGTATTCACACATGTATAAACTTACCTCCCCCAGTCTCCCCATCCTCCTCCTTCTCTTCCTCCAGATTTCCTCACCATAGAAGCTTGTCAAACACTTGTCAGGGCCACCATACTGCTAATGACTCACTCGGAGATGCGGGAAGAGTAACTGCAGCCACTGCTACTGTATGTTTCTGGGCAGACAGGAACAGAGTGGAGAGCCAGGAGCGGGAACTATTAATAAAAATCCTCCTAGGTTTCCAACAACATATTGGCTGGTAGATTTGCAGCTCACATCAGCAAAGAAGAAAAGACGCCCACAGTACCTGGAAGCTTGCCTCAGCTTCCCAGGGAGTATTTATTGGCTTTTTACCAATCCCACCCCCACCTCTGCACAAACTCTGAAGATAATTCCTTCCCCAGACATTTCAGCATAAACAACCACCATGTGTTCCCTGGGATGTCTACTGAAGTTGTGCATAAAGAGGTGGTGTGTTTTTAGTTCTACCATACTTCCTAAATGATCTCATTGGCTTCGTCTCCACATTCCTGTTCCCCATCAAGATTTACTTTATCTGGTCTTTCATTATATATCATTATCTACCATCATCTTGGCAGATCCTAACTTCATCAGCTCCTGGGTTGTCTGATGAAAGATCATGCCAGGAAGGAGCAGAGCAAAACATTAGCTTCAGCCAGTGGCTTAATACATCACTTATAGTTAGCCATTCACACTCTTTTCTTCAACAGAAATGGGTAAAACAAAAAACAAAACAAAAAAACTTGAGGTCCTTTCACATCACATACTTACAACACTATGATTCTGCTTTAACTGCCTTGGTTCTACCCTATGGAATCCTGGGATTTGGAGTTTATGGAGGATATTTAGCATTATAGTGCCTCACCAATGACCACCCCTAGAATTCCATAGGATGTAGTTAAAAATAGGCAAATCTGTGCTTAGGTCCATTCAGCAGTTCACCTATCTGGGAAGCATTATCTCCTCAGATGCCAAGATTGACAAAGAGATCAATCACAGATTAGCAAAGGCATATAGTGCATTTGGAAGACTTTACAAAAGAGTCTGGAGTAACAAACACCTGAGGCGAAGTACAAAAATCAGTGTGTACAGAGCCATTGTACTGTTTATTTTCCTTTACGGGTCTGAAACATGGGTCACCTATTGCCAACACTTACGACTCATCGAACGCTTTCATCAATGCTGTATACGCACAAACCTAAATATACACCGGACTGACTATGTGACAAATGTTGCTGTCCTTGAGCAAGCAGGGATCACCAGGATTGAGGCCATGATATTGAGAACACAGCTGCGCTGGGCAGGGCACATTTCTAGGATGGAGGACCATCGCCTCCCCAAGATAGTACTCTACGGTGAACTCGCCACGGGTCAGTGTAAGAGGGGCGCTCCAAAAAAGCAATACAAGGACTCCCTGGAACAACATCTCAGGCTCAGCCAAATTGATCACCAACAATGGTGTGCCATGGCCTCTCATCAGGAGGCTTGGAGACACACTATCCACAATGCTGCAGCCTTATTTGAGAACTCACACCAAACAAGTCTTGAAGAGAAACGACAATGCAGAAAGAATCACAACCCAGAATCATCACCCAAAGAGACCTTCTGCTGTACTTTCTTCAACCGGACATGTTTATCTTGGATTGGCCTTTTCAGTCATCAGCACGCTTGCAGAAAGCGCGGGATGAGTCCTTCCTGAATCTTTGTTTGTGAAGAAAAGCCAGAGAGAGAGGTAAACAGATGACCAATCGAAGAACTACTGTTACAGGTAAGCAACCTGTCCATCGTAGTGCTATAATTGTGTAGTATAAAAGGGGTTCTGTTAACATAGCTCAATATAAACACATCCTTTGCAGCTTTATCATTATTCTCTCTAAGATAAGGGATATTCAGTCTCACACTGGGGGCCTGGAGAACACTGAGTATGCTTGAAGATAATTACCAGGTGCTGTTTTTCAGAGGGACTGTTGTAGCATCCTCCCACGTTTCATAGAAATGTGCTGAATGAGTGGAAAAAAGACCAAGCATTACGTATGTAAGCCTACGTAGTCTAAGATCTTCATCTCCAAATATCTACTTCCTTTCTGTCTCTTTACTTTCAGTGGCTTGTTTTTTTTGTTTTTGTTTTTTTAAATGTGGCTATGATGATAAACCTAGTCTATATTGCTCAGTTCATGTATGAAGCTGTCTTATGCTGAGTCAGTCCATGGGCAATGATGCAGCTCAGTAATTTTAGACCTGATTTGAACTTAACAATCATACAGCTGTGGGGGGGGGGGAGGCTTTTGATGACCAAGTGTATTACTTCCGTTGTGAAGCTCACAGATGGCATTTCATTTCTCTTCCATTGCCTCTCCTGCCATTCCATGCTTTATAACTGCTTAGATACTCCTGATCTAGAAAAGCAAAACAATACAAAACAAAAACATATTAAAAGAGAATACTCTGAGCATGTGCAGTTTCACTGAAAGTGTACTGGCTACTAGAATAAAATCAAATTTGATCCTGAAACCCTGATGCTAAGCACAGTTACTGGGGGAATAAGCACCATTGTGTTGCAGAAACAATATATATTGCTGCCTATGTATGTAGAAATAGCACATATAATAAAATATGTAAAAATAATATACCTGTATGCTTCTATATGTAGAAATGTAGATGTCACGTAGAAGATGGAGCAAGCTTGTTTTCTGCTGCTCCAGGGACTAGGACATGAAACAACAGATTCTAATTGCAAGAAAAGAAATTCCACCTAAACATTAGAAAGAACTTCTTTACTGCAAGAGCTGTCTGACAATGGAATAGACTGTCTTGGTATGTGGCGCACTTGCCATCATTGGAGATTTCTTTAAATAGGCGTTGGATGACCTTCTCTCAGGAGTGCTTTAGCTGTGTCTTCCTTATGGCAGGGGCTGGACTAGATGGCCCTTACAATCCCTTCAAACTCTGATTCTATGAATCAATATACATATAAAACAATATATAATTATGTTCATTTGGGGTGGGAGGGAAGCAGTGGCACAGCTTAGGGACTGGCACAGTCCAAGGACAAGAAGCAGATATGATTTGCAATATTTATTTTTTAAGAGCAACATTTTGGTCATTCTTGAGTGCTGGTTACCCTCCTGTGAGCACGTGTGTGCATGCCCACACCTATCTCTGCCTCCACACTCCCTGTTGGGGTGGGGGAGAAGAGAAGAAGACAATACAGGCAGTTCCTGCAGCCCCACTTCCACATTGCCACCAAAGAAAGAGGCTGGGGAGACACAATGAAACCTGTCTGTTTAATGCCTGTAGAAGCAAAGCAACTGTGGGAAGGACAAGGAAAACCACCCATTTCCCCAGTCTCACCTTCCACAGTACCTCTGATCTAGGAGGCATTCAAAAATAAATAAATAGCTGGGCTCTGCATCACCCCTCCCTCTTTCTCCTGTAGCATGAGGCAAAGTCTCCATGGCTGCCATGTTCCTCAAAGTATGAGTTCTACCACACCTTGCATCAAACTGGACATTTTTTTCTATATCAGTTTTCAACTGCCTGATTTGGCAGGGAGAGTCCCAATTAATCCACTGTCATCCCATGTTTTCAGTTGTTTTTGAAATATCCCACTTTCTCTCTCCTACTACTACTTTGCCCTCAGCTTTCTTCAGTTTCTGCAAGCTGAGCTCAAAGTACAAGAGTAGTTTACACTCAGCTAAGTCAACAGGAGGGAGAGGAGTGTAAGGGGACAATGGGGGAGACCTGGCTGAACAAGACTACGTGCAAAAGGGATCTAGGAGTCCTAGTAGACCACAAGTTGAACATGAGTCAACAGTGTGATGCAACAGCTAAAAAGGCCAATGTGATTTTGGGCTGCATCAATAGAAGTATAGTGTCTGGATCAAGGGAAGTAATAGTGCCACTCTATTCTGCCTTGGTCAGGCCTCACCTAGAATACTGTGTCCAGTTCTGGGCACCACAATTCAAAAAGGATATTGACAAACTGGACTGTGCCCAGAGGAAGGCAACTAAAATGGTGAAAGGTCTGGAAACCATCCCTTATGAGGAAAGGGAGCTGGGTATGTTTAGCCTGGAAAAAAGATGGTTAAGGGGCGATATGATAGCCCTGTTTAAGTATTTGAAGGGGTGTAACACTGAGGATGGAGCAAGCTTGTTTTCTGAAGCCCCAGAGACTAGAACACGGAGCAATGGATGCAAGCTCCAGGAACAGAGATTCCACTTCAACATAAGGAGGAACTTTCTGACAGTAAGAGCTGTTCAGCAGTGGAACACACTCCCTCGGAGCATGGTGGGGTCTCCTTCCTTGGAGGTCTTTAAACAGAGGCTGGATGGCCATCTGGCAGGGGGTTGGACTGGATGGCCCTTGTGGTCTCTTCCAACTCAACAATTCTATGATTCTATTAAATCTTTCCCTTCCAAGTAGCCTCAGGAAAAAGCAACTTTGTTTGTCTCCTAGATTTTGTGTTCTTCCTCATTCACAACACTGCTATCTTGATCGTGCTCTGATGTTGTTTGGACGCATGTGTCCCGGAAAGTATGAAGTTTCGTTCTTGTGATAGGTTTGCATCACTGCACCTGAGCTTGCATTAGATGTGGGGGCGGGGTGAGTGAAAGACCTATTTCTGGCTGAAGGGAAGGTATTAAACTATTTAAAATAGTTTGTTATGAGCAATCTCTATGACTCTCTATATTACACTCTGCCATCTATAGGCAGGAAAAAACATTGTGAGCATTTAGTATTTCCTGTCTTCCCTCTATTTCTAATATTATCATTCTGCACTTTATTATTATTACACATATCTTCTGTGAGGTTATGGTTAAAAAAATAGTTTAAGTATTTAAAAGAACTGCTACTATTAAAATTAATCTAATAGTTCTTGATAATAGAACCAGAAGTTATATTATATTGTAAATACAGTCCCAGTGGCAGGGGGCAAACAACAAAGTATGGTCATAATCCTACAGCATTCTTGTGAGTCCCTATCACTTGCTAACTGGAATGTTAGACTAAATTAACTTTTGCCTCATCCAGTAAGGGAGTTGTTATAAATTTCGTAACAACTGAACCCAGTTGCTGGCACTGAATCACATCTTTCGCAAATGGAGTCAATACAATCCTATACAAGTCTACTCAAATTGAATCCAAGTGGATTTTTATTTTCGGAAAAGTTTGTACAGGATTTTAGTCTAAGGCATTATATGTCTATCAATATATATATCAACAACAGCCGGTCTAGATATCTCAGAAACATCTTCCACTGTGTACAAATATTAAGAAGATGATGATTTGTTAATCCATGTCACAGCAAATGGTTACACATACAATATCTAAGAAAAGTTCAAAGAAGGCATATTTAAGTACCATTAAAATGGTAAAACTTAATTAATCAATTTGGAGTTTTTATACCCTGTCCTTCAGCCAAAAAGGATCCTACACTGACTTACAAATCATTACTTTGACAGTTCCCACCCATCAGGCTTAGCATCTAAATAAGACATGACATACAAGGAAACGGGATGGGGTGGGGAAGGGGATTTAAGTTCAGCAGATACTGCCTGTTCTTCTTTCCCTCAGAGGCTATGGCAGTGGCAGTTGTGATGGAGGGAAAGCCTTCCATCAGTTGCTGGGGCCAAGGCACGATGGAACTTAAGCACTTATAAATCATATTAGTATCAAACAATTTAAAGACACTCAGCTTCATTAGGCACCTACTTTCACCTGTATGCTGGTGTGTAAAATAATAGCCTTAATATTGTCCCCTCTTATAATTGATGTAGCAAATAGTGATAACAAAAAAGAAGTTAAGGAAACAGAATTCCCTCTTCTCAGTGGTGAAAACTCAAGCAAATTCTTCTCATTTAAACCTGGGAAAAAATTCCTGAGAGCCTGGGGGACACATCTTGCACCCTTCTTTGGTTATTTGTCCTTCTTTCCATTCTTTATGCATGCGCTCTCCACCACCACCACCCCGCCACTGCCACTCTCTCCTTGATTTTACTGTGCAGCCCCATTGGCCTTTTAAAATGTTTCCCATTTTTCTCTTCCACAGGCTTGTGATTGTGCTTTTTGGTACTCGTTCTTCATGAACTCTCATCCTTGCTGGGTGTCATTTTCCTTAAGCATCTCTAGCAATGGGATTCCATCCAATATCCCCCTGAGCTTGATAAAATAAGCTTTCCTGAAATTCAAGGTATGTGTTTGACTGTACAGTTGTCCCTTCATATTCGCTGGGGGTTGGTTCCAGGACCCGCCACGGATACCAAAATCCATGAATAAAGACCCATTATATGCAATGGCATAGCAAAATGGTGTCACTTTTATAAGAGGCAAAATCAAGGTTTGCTTTTATTATTATTATTATTTTTAGAATATTTTCAAGCCGTGAATACTTAAATCCGTGGATACCAAATCCATGGAAACGGAGGGACAACTGTACTCTTCTTTGGCCTGACCCACAATTGTGAATTGTAGCATTACATGGTCACTTCCCCCCTAAAGTATCGACTACTTTGGTACCAGTGACCTACAACTCCCTATTGGTTAGGATCAAGTCTAGGATTGCCGATTCCCTTGTTCATTCTACTACTTCAGGTGCTATTGAACCACAGTACCTTTCATGCCTGACTATTACACATGCTAGTAAAGAGTGATGGGAATGGAAGTTTAACTGTATCCAGCAGGCCACAGTCTCCCCACCCCATTGCACACATTGTACATCAGTGCCTTTCAAGCTAAATGATGTGAGGGACTAGCATTTTTTCCCCAATGCGCTAAGGACTGGGTGCCATATTTGTGTCCACTGGTTAGTTTCTTTCTTTGCTAGAAACTTGCTAGGGGGTGGCAGCTGATGGTTTGTGGACTGACGCTGGTCTAAGGAACACCACTTGGAATAGAACTGTCCTATATAATGAGGCAGGGATGTACTGATAATACTTTACAAATGCAAAACTGCCATAAAGAAGACAGAAAGCAATACTCCTTTAGTGACACACAATCAAAAGATACAGCATAAAGCACAAGAGTAATACAATTTCATTAGCTATTAGGAAAAAAATAACCAGGAATGGGGGGTGCCATATCCCCTTCTTCCCTAGCAGGGATCCTGTGCCTTTAGAAGTGAGAACAAATTCAGCACATAATTTCTCTCCCCCCATGAAACAATAGGGAACTTCAAACAGTCAATTTCCTGCAGTTGTTAAAATCATAGAATCTTACAGAACTCTTAGATGCCTGCCAACAGCAAACCTTCCAACAAAAGGTCATGTACATACAGCTTAATAGTTTTTAATTTAATTAAAGAGTTTTTTATGAACTTGCTGGTTTTTAACTGGCTATTGTATATGTGCTTTAAGTGTTATTACCCACATGGAGCTTTTGGGATTGAATGGGACTAATATATAAGTACATATAATTATCT
This sequence comes from Gambelia wislizenii, assembly GCA_030847615.1. Taxonomy (NCBI): domain Eukaryota; kingdom Metazoa; phylum Chordata; class Lepidosauria; order Squamata; family Crotaphytidae; genus Gambelia; species Gambelia wislizenii. Next base: position 85,643,824 of record JAUMIR010000003.1, read on the forward strand.
GCAGTGTTCTCAGCCTAAACTCTTCCTTCAGGTGTTTTAATTACTATTGCTATTAAAAGAGTGTTAAGGGTGCTTTGTGATGTAGGAATCTTGATGGTAAAGAGAAATAATTGGACCAATATCTACTGTTCACAATCAACAGGAACCAGGCAATTACATTCTGAACACACTTGTATTAATAGGAAAAGGGCTAGCTGCAAAAAATTATGTTATTCATACAAATTCATTTGGATCATAATTACATTTTTAAGATGAGATGCTGTCAAGGTGAAGGTCCCATTTCCTTCTGTAAATTTTGTTCCCACTGTTGTTACATGTTGTGCTTAGAAATGGCTATAAGTACAGACATAGGGAATAACAATTTCTCCTTTATCTCTACAGATTATTTTTTAAAAAAACTTTTATAGCACTCAGTCAGCATGGGGGTGTTTATTCTTTTTTTTGGGGGGGTAGCGTAATTAGAATCCTAAAGCAGTCAAGTCAGCTTCAATTTTCCACCTACCAATCAAAAAATACGAATGGAATCTGGGGGGGGGGGGAAACAGAGACATGGTGTTGTAATACTTGTTTCACACCCATGAATAACTAGCCCCAAACACACCACAGACAGTTTCATGCGGTCAATCTAACATTTTACTTACAGCTGGGCTAGTGGGACTTCCTTCGTTCTGGTGATCCTTTTCAAACAACAACTTACATGCGCTTTCTCTGGGCCCTTTGCTTTACCAAGTGCAATACCTATGAGTATTCCATGGCAGCACAGTAGCTAGTTAGGGTAATTCTGAGAATGTACAGCTAAAATGCTCACTCACAATCATAACTAGGAAGGTGTCAAATCAGGGACAGCCCTACCATTAGGCAGAATAAGACAGATTTGGGGTGCTATTGAACTATATACACTACTTGTCATGCCTGGCCATTACCTATGTTGGCAAGGACTGATGAGAGTAAGTCTAACTACATCTAGAGGGCCACAGATATTAAATATGTTATTACTATCATTTTACTGCTAAATAGGGGAATGTGGAAAGTTCCCTTTATGTGCCAAAGTTGGCTGATTTTACATACCATGTACCTTGATTTGACCATTTGTTGCTTGGCCCTCAGGCTGCAAAATTTCAAGGGGGTCATTTACATGGGCAAATATTCCTCTAAATATACCGCTAAGATAACTCATAGTTCCCACGGATCGCAGCACAGCATCGCCTCATTCAGAAGGGGGGAAGGTAAAACACCCAAATAGAGCGTGCTAAGGGATGTTGCTACTTTTGCCGGCATATTCGCAATGTAGCGCTTTATTGGCAGTGTAAACTAAGGGCTGCATCAGATCTGCATTGTGATTGGGTGCTATGATGTAAGGGGTGAGCTTAAAAGAGAGGGACTGCGTGCAGTAGCATCAGGAAAATCCTCTCTGCTATTTTGCAGAAGGTCTGCCAAGAAAAAGGATTCCCAATATCTTTCAGTCATAAAGTTTCCATCTGGTCAGCTCTGCTTGGGGGAAGGAGAGAGAGAGAGAGAGAGCGAGTGAGCGAGCGAGGGGGGGAGGGGGGAGGCTGGAAAAACTTGTGATAGGTTCACCTTAGGATCCACAGCATGGCAGCAAGGTCTCTTAGCAGAGAGATTACTGTCCCTCTGCTTCAGGGAGTGAGTTCATTTACAGGCAGATTTCAGAGACAGAGCCACTACTTTGATCTTCCCCCCTGCTATTTGGGCAGTCTGTGAGTCTTGGTCTATGCCCTTCCACATACAGCCTTTGTCTGCTTGGGAGGCCACGTCCCCCACACTTCTTCAAGTCTGAATGAAAAAGCGGCATAATTAGAAAAAAAACCTGACTGGCACAGCTGCGGAAAAGAATTAAAATGCAAGTTGCCGCAATAAATCTGCTGTGTAAACCAGCCCTTGGTCTCCTTTGATCTCAGATAGCACAGCTTGAATTTCCTGCTGGATTCCTCCTTTTGTTCCCCTTGAGTTTCTGTGGATTTGAAATAAAGCCTATCAATTTACATATTTAACTGAGAGCTAAAGACTCAGCTGAGAACTATAGTAAGGAAGCTTAGATGAAGGCCTCCGACTGAGATGAAAATATGTTTTGCAGCTATTCCCTGTGTTCCTCCTTAACATGTTTTCTCAGGAAAGGAAGAAGAAAGCAAAAATGGGAAAGCACAGGAGGGGAATCCCCCATAAAATTCCATAAATAAAGCAGAGCAAATTTGCAAGCAAGGCCTCCTCTGGAAATACCCTAGGTGCCTATATCTGTAATATACTGTATATCATTTGCCGCCTCTTCTGGACATTCCATATCTGCTGCCAGAAGTGTCTGCTTCACTCTGTCAAATAGCAGAGCTGGCCCTGATCAAGTGTATAGCAAACTTAGCCATGGGCGATAACATCAGTGGTCCACACTACTGTGCAGCTTCTGCACATCACACTTTGGCAGTGTCAGGTTATCGGCAGGCAGGCAGTGTGTCTGATATCAGGGAGAAAGGTGCCTCTGAAAAGGAGAGGACTGGATGGTCTTTTTTGTTGTGTACCTTCAAGTCATTTCCGATTTATCGGGGGGTTTCTTGGTAAGATTTGTTCAGCGGGGTTTTGCCTTTGCCTTCCTTGGGCTGAGAGTGTGATTTGTCCAAGGTCACCCAGTGGGTTTCTGTGGCCTGGATTCGAACCCTTGTTTCCAGAGTCTTAGTCCAGCACTCAAACTACTATTCCACGCTGGCTCTCTCTGGATGTTCTACTTTGTCCATTAACAGTTTAATGTTTTAAAAGACTTCCTAGTTTAATTGTTGTTATATTTGAAACGATTTTACAGTAAATCACTTCAAGCACTAACTGAACAGAGGAAATCCAGAAATAACTAGACTGCGCAGAGAGGCAAACCAGATACAAAGACATAACATTTAGTCCTTTGTATGGATTATAAGAATGATACAATATCCTAGATGACTTCTTAGGTTGCCTTTTTCCTATTATGATTGGTCTTGCTGTTGTTATGAGCAATGGGTGGAGTGCAATTAGTGTCACTCCATGGATGGGAAGCATCCATGAAAGAAATGGAGAAAAGGTAGTTTTCAACAATTCACCCTTTTCCCTCTGTAGCCTCCTGACCCATTTTGCTCCTGAGTGTGAGGGGAATGTCTAGAAAAGTGTAGGAGGTGATACTAGGATGGGGTAGACATGCCTCTAACTGCTCAGCCTTGTATCTTTAGAAATGCAGGCATCCATTTTGTCTTACCCCAGCAGGCATTGCTAGATTCATACGGTAGCTGTTGACATACCAGTGACCACTGGCAACTGAGGGCTTTCATTTCAATTGACTGGTGACTCTCTTCTGGATTTTAGTCCAAACTTCAAAGGCCCTGAAGCTATTTAGGGGCTAGGGTTCAGGGCATCTAATAGACCCTTTAAAGCACCAAGTCTTAACCTATGTGATGCAGAGACCAGCAATTCCCCCTGCCCCAAAGTGCCAGAGATCGGTATCATATTTGTGCTCATTGGCTACAACTTTTTCTTTCTTTCCACCTATTCCTATGGATCAAGGCAGGGAACAACAGATTAAAATACAGCAACAAAAATAATAAGACACATAACACAGTTAAAAACAAGAACATAAATTAAAAAGACATAATCTGTCAAAAGGACATAAAATCAGTTAAAAAGCATAAATTTTAAAACCATCAATTCATAACTTAAAAACTCATAATTTAAAAGCCATCTGGACAGGCCCGCCAAAAGAGATTGATCTTTAATGCTGTTTTTAAATGCAGACAGCATATCCAGCTGTTGGATCTCTTCTGGCAGGTCATTCCACAATTTGGGGGCAGAATTTGGGGAAACTTACCATGGACTGGCAGCCAACAGCTTGTGAACCAGCACCAATCCAGGGAGCACTTTTAGTAGCACTGCTTTAAACTCTGAACTGAAACTCACTGAAATGACTCGAAGGCACACAGATCTCTCAATGCACCACCATGGGAGAGACGAAGATCAGTGACCCTACAAACCTAAACTCTCCTTCTCATGACTAGGGGACCATCTACACAAGGGGGAAAAATCCAAAGTACCTTGTAGTATTGGCATCTTGCAGCAGCAGTGGCATGTCTAAACAGTTTTTCTGGCCTCAGAAGCCCCCATAAGCCTCGCATTCCTGATGGCGGCTGCAAGTGATTTACTCACGTAGTTCTTCACTGCTGCCGTTTTTTTAAAAAAAAAAAGTCATCCCAAGGTGTGCTGGTGTGATAGAGAGATTCTCCAGTTTTATAAGAAAGCAAAACAGAACATATTCATCCTAAGCAATCATTAAGGCGAAAATCCAACATGGCAACCACAGGTGTTTGCCCTGCTAGCAAGCCCTGCCCCCACTCTCACCTGGCCTTCACATTCTTTGTTGTTCGATAGTCCAAACGAGCAGGAATGCACACCCTCCTCGTGGTTTTTGAAAAAGTACAGGAAAATCTGCAGATGCTTTTACCTGTTGTTTTTGCTGTTTGGGCCTCCCCTACTTCTGCATAGTGTAGATTGGCACTGGATCCCATTTAGACAGGTAGGATTCCCAGCAAATTCCATGAGGGGTATTTTCACCATTTAGACAGGCCCTAGGTTTCACCTCAGACTTCATGACTCAATAGTCAAGTTTTTAGACATACTTCTCTGCCCATCTCAGATTTTTACTATCTATTTTGATCATGAGTGCTGGAGAACTTGAAAAACTTTGCACTATTGTGGAATTGGTGTTGTCTTGCAAAAGTTATTGCCTGTAGACTTTGTTTCGGGCTAAGTGACACATTTTGATCACTAACATGTCAGCAACACAGCATGAAAATAATAAATACAGGTACTTTAGATTGTACTAACATTTTTTTTAAACTTGCAGGCAAGCCCTATAACACTACACTATTAGATGATGCTGCCCTTGTGGCCCACACAGAAGCAGCTCTGCAGCGCCTAACATCCTGCTTTGCAACAACTGCAGAGCTGTTTGGGCTGGAAGTCAACCTGAAGAAAACAGAAGTTCTTTACCAGCCTGCACCACAGGACGAACACCTCCATCCCCACATTGCCGTCGGCAAATCTGTGCTCAAGTCCGTTCAGCAGTTCACCTACCTGGGAAGCATCATTTCCTCAGATGCCAAGATTGACAAAGAGATCGATCACAGATTAGCAAAGGCATATAGCGCATTTGGAAGACTTCACAAAAGAGTCTGGAGCAATAAACACCTGAGGCAAAGCACAAAAATCAGTGTGTATAGAGCCATTGTACTGTCTATCCTCCTTTATGGATCTGAAACATGGGTCACCTATCGCTACCACCTACGACTCCTCGAGCGCTTTCATCAGCGCTGTCTACGCACAATCCTAAATATACACTGGACTGACTATGTGACAAATCTTGCTGTCCTTGAGCAAGCAGGGATCACCAGTATTGAGGCCATGATATTGAGAACACTGCTGCGCTGGGCAGGGCACGTTTCTAGGATAGAGGACCGTGGCCCCCCAAAATACTACTCTACGGTCAGGGCCGGTTTAACCTGTCTGCCAGATCCGCATTGGCGGGGGGCCTCGGGGGTGAAGGGGGCCCCCTGGTGAGTGTTGCCCTTATCTGATGAAGGAGACAGCCAGGAGACAGCAGCCGGCTCCTCCGCTCCTTTGGAGCCCCTTCCCCCTCCCTCCTCAGGCAGGGCATGGCAATAGCACTGAGCTACTGCGGGAGATAGAGAAAGGGTTTGCTCTTGGGAAGTTGTAATTTGGAGACAGTCCCTGGCTGCATTAGCGAAAGAAACAGCAGCCCTCTGTGGCAGAAGCTGGAGGGAGTTTGCTGCTACCGCTGAGACGGTGAGTGTGTGTTTATGAGAGAGACAGGGAATTTGAGGGTTGTCTCGGAAAGGGCTCCTTTCTTTCTTTCTTTCCCTTCCCTTCCCTTCCCTTCCCTTCCCTTCCCTTCCCTGCCCTGCCCTGCCCTGCCCTGCCCTTGCCAACTGAGTTCAGCCTGCATTTGTGTGTGTTTGCCTATGTGTCTTCAAGTCATTTCTGACTAAGGCAAACCTACCATGGGGTTTTCTAGGCAAGGTTTGTTCAAAGGGTGTGTGCCTTTGCCTTCCTTTGAGGCTGAGAGTGTGTGACTTGCCCAAGGTCAGCCAGTGGGGTATTCATGGCTGAGTAAGGATTCAAACCCTGGTCTCCATAGTCATAGTGCAATGCTGAAACTTTTACAACACTCTTAACTCTTTTAACAGAAGAATACTGTATAAAGAATATAAATTAAAATTTGGAGTAATATTACTGGGAACAATGGTTTTATTGTTGTCACTAAAACACCAGTATCCCATTAGTGTTATGTGAGAGGCATTGGCCTAGAGCAGTGGATCTTAACCTTTTCTTTACCAGGGACCCCCTTTAAATTTGTTGCCCCAAGACTTAACTCAAGATTTAAAACCCTAATAATAATAGCTAACAACAACAACAATACAATTACACCATCCATTAAACTTTCCCTCAGAGGCACTCTTGCTTCTTCCTGCAAGTTTGTGGCTGGAGTGGATTGAATGGCAATGTGCAGGCCAAGCCAGCCAGCCTTTGCCTTGGTTCCTGTCACATGGCTACTCCACTACAGGGAGGAGGTGGGCCAAGCAGTCTTCAAGCCTTTGTGGACCCCCCTGTGAGGACATTGCGGACCCCAAGTTAAGAACCACTGGGCTAGAGAATGCTGGAAAAGGAACAATGCAACCAGACCTTGAGAAGGGTGCTGGCAGGGGGATTCTGGGAGGTGTAATCCAAGAGTAACTTTCCCAGGCTCTGAATGCAGCCTAGAATCATAGGGCTGGAAGGGACCCCAACAGCCATCCCATCCGATCGGCTTCTGCCCTGCAGGAACACACAATCCAAGCATTCCTGACAAATGCCCATCCAGCCTCTCCTTAAAAACCTCCAAAGAAGGTGAGTGCACCACACTCCCAGGCAGCAGAGTATTCCACTGCCTTACAGCTCTTACTGTCAGGAACTTCTTCCTAATGTTTAGGTAGAATCTCTTTTCCTATAGTTTGAGTCCATTGCTCCGTGTCCTAGTCTCTGGAGCAGCAGAAAACAAGCTTGCTCCTTCCTCAGTATGACACCCCTTCAAATATTTAAACATGGCTATCATGTCCCCTCCTAACTTTCTCTTCTCTGGGCTAAACATGCCCAGCTCCCTAAGCCATTCCTCATAGGGCATAATGGCTTCCAGACCTCCCAACATCCTTCTCGATATCTTTCTTGAATTGTTGTGCCCAGAACTGGAAACAATATTCCAGGTGAGGTCTGACCAAAGCAGAATGGAGTGATACTATTACTTCCCTTGATCTAGACACTATTAATGCAGCCTAACGCATTGGCATTTTTTGCTGCTGCATCACACTGCTAACTCATGTTTAGCTTGTAGTCCACTCTTTCTTTTCTTTGAGGAAATCTACATCATTACATTAATTGCTAATAAACTAAAAATATTATGTTAGTGCCTATAATATAGTTTTTAAACTAAATTATTGGTGTCAAATTATGTAATACAGTAGGCCCCTCTTATCCACTGGGGATTGGTTCGGGGGGGTGGATTCTGAAACCCATGAATAATAGTGAACACCATTGAAAAAATGGTACTTCTGGTTTAAAATACCATAGAGTTGCCTTGGAGGGCCTAGAAAACCACTAGGGAGGACACATTTACTAGGAAGACTCTAGGGTAGGTGTGCTGTTCTGTGTCCCATGGATAATGAATCCATGGATACGGGGGCCCTACTGTGATCTGAACATCCTGTACGGTGAATAGGTTAGGTTACATTGACCTGAGATAAACATATGGGGGCCCCAAAATAAAGCACTGCAGGGGGCCCCAAAATTCCTTAAACCGGCCCTGTCTACGGTGAACTCGCCATGGGTCAGCGTAAGAGGGGCGCTCCAAAAAAGTGATACAAAGACTCCCTGAAACATATCAGGCTCGGCCAAATTGATCACCAACAGTGGTCCACCCTGGCCTCACATCGGGAGGCATTGAGACGCACTATCCACAATGCTGCAGCCTTATTTGAGAACTCACGCCGAACAAGTCTTGAAGAGAAATGACAACGCAGAAAGAATCACAACCCAAAAACATCACCCAAGGAGACCTTCTGCTGTGCTTTTTGCACCCGGACTTGTTTATCTCGGATTGGCCTTTTTAGTCATCAGCGTGCTTGCAGAAAGCGCGGGATGTGTCCTTCCTGAATCTTTGTTTGCGAAGAAAAGCCAGAGAGAGAGAGAGAGAGAGAGAGAGAGAGAGAGAGAGAGAGAGGGATTACAGTTGTCCCTCCACATTCGCGAACTTGACATTCGCGGTTTCGGTTATTCGCGGTTTTGGGAGGGCCCCCCGGGCCCCCCCAAAACCGCGACACGGGGCCTCCAGAGGCCCCGTGAAAGACATAGAGGGAGCGGGGAAGCCCAGGGACGCGGTGGGGAGGGCTGGGGAGGCGATCCTGGGGTCTCCGGAGACGCTCCGGAGGCCCCAGGAAGGCCTGGGGACGCGGTGGGGAGGGATGGGGAGGCGATCCTGGGGCCTCCGGAGCATCTCCGGAGGCCCCAGAAAGGCCTGGAGACGGGGTGGGGAGGGCTGGGGAGGCGATCCTGGGGCCTCCGGAGACGCTCCGGAGGCCCCAGGAAGGCCTGGGGACGGGGTGGGGAGGGCTGGGGAGGCGATCCTGGGGCCTCCGGAGATGCTCCGGAGGCCCCAGGAAGGCCTGGGGACGCGGTGGGGAGGGCTGGGGAGGCGATCCTGGGGCCTCCGGAGCATCTCCGGAGGCCCCAGAAAGGCCTGGGGACGGGGTGGGGAGGGCTGGGGAGGCGATCCTGGGGCCTCCGGAGACGCTCCGGAGGCCCCAGGAAGGCCTGGGGACGGGGTGGGGAGGGCTGGGGAGGCGATCTTGGGGCCTCCGGAGATGCTCCGGAGGCCCCAGGAAGGCCTGGGGACGGGGTGGGGAGGGCTGGGGAGGCGATCCTGGGGTCTCCGGAGACGCTCCGGAGGCCCCAGGAAGGCCTGGGGACGCGGTGGGGAGGGCTGGGGAGGCGATCCTGGGGCCTCCGGAGCATCTCCGGAGGCCCCAGAAAGGCCTGGAGACGGGGTGGGGAGGGCTGGGGAGGCGATCCTGGGGCCTCCGGAGACGCTCCGGAGGCCCCAGGAAGGCCTGGGGACGGGGTGGGGAGGGCTGGGGAGGCGATCCTGGGGCCTCTGGAGCATCTCCGGAGGCCCCAGAAAGGCCTGGGGACGGGGTGGGGAGGGCTGGGGAGGCGATCCTGGGGCCTCCGGAGATGCTCCGGAGGCCCCAGGAAGGCCTGGGGACGCGGTGGGGAGGGCTGGGGAGGCGATCCTGGGGCCTCCGGAGACGCTCCGGAGGCCCCAGGAAGGCCTGGGGACGGGGTGGGGAGGGCTGGGGAGGCGATCCTGGGGCCTCCGGAGACGCTCCGGAGGCCCCAGGAAGGCCTGGGGACGGGGTGGGGAGGGCTGGGGAGGCGATCCTGGGGCCTCCGGAGATGCTCCGGAGGCCCCAGGAAGGCCTGGGGACGCGGTGGGGAGGGCTGGGGAGGCGATCCTGGGGCCTCCGGAGCATCTCCGGAGGCCCCAGAAAGGCCTGGGGACGGGGTGGGGAGGGCTGGGGAGGCGATCCTGGGGCCTCCGGAGACGCTCCGGAGGCCCCAGGAAGGCCTGGGGACGGGGTGGGGAGGGCTGGGGAGGCGATCCTGGGGCCTCCGGAGACGCTCCGGAGGCCCCAGAAAGGCCTGGGGACGGGGTGGGGAGGGCTGGGGAGGCGATCCTGGGGCCTCCGGAGACGCTCCGGAGGCCCCAGGAAGGCCTGGGGACGCGGTGGGGAGGGCTGGGGAGGCGATCCTGGGGCCTCCGGAGACGCTCCGGAGGCCCCAGGAAGGCCTGGGGACGGGGTGGGGAGGGCTGGGGAGGCGATCCTGGGGCCTCCGGAGACGCTCCGGAGGCCCCAGGAAGGCCTGGGGACGCGGTGGGGAGGGCTGGGGAGGCGATCCTGGGGCCTCCGGAGCATCTCCGGAGGCCCCAGAAAGGCCTGGGGACGGGGTGGGGAGGGCTGGGGAGGCGATCCTGGGGCCTCCGGAGACGCTCCGGAGGCCCCAGGAAGGCCTGGGGACGTGGTGGGGAGGGCTGGGGAGGCGATCCTGGAGCCTCCGGAGCATCTCCGGAGGCCCCACGAAGGCCTGGGGACGGGGTGGGGAGGGCTGGGGAGGCGATCCTGGGGCCTCCGGAGACGCTCCGGAGGCCCCAGGAAGGCCTGGGGACGCGGTGGGGAGGGCTGGGGAGGCGATCCTGGGGCCTCCGGAGCATCTCCGGAGGCCCCAGAAAGGCCTGGGGACGGGGTGGGGAGGGCTGGGGAGGCGATCCTGGGGCCTCCGGAGACGCTCCGGAGGCCCCAGGAAGGCCTGGGGACGCGGTGGGGAGGGCTGGGGAGGCGATCCTGGGGCCTCCGGAGACGCTCCGGAGGCCCCAGGAAGGCCTGGGGAGGGCTGGGGAGGCGATCCTGGGGCCTCCGGAGCATCTCCGGAGGCCCCAGAAAGGCCTGGGGACGGGGTGGGGAGGGCTGGGGAGGCGATCCTGGGGCCTCCGGAGACGCTCCGGAGGCCCCAGGAAGGCCTGGGGAGGGCGGGAGGGAGGGCCGGGGAGACCTCCGCGGGGCCTAGCAAGGCCCCGCAAAGGCCTGGGGAGGGAGGGAGGGAGGGCCGGGGAGGCCTCCGCGGGGCCTAGGAAGGCCCCGCGAAGGCTTGGGAAGGGAGGGAGGGAGGGCCGGGGAGACCTTCGCGGGGCCTAGGAAGGCCTCGCGAAGGCCTGGGGAGGGAGGGGGGAGGGTGTCGTTATTCGCGGTTTTTTCACATTCGCGGGGGTCCGCGGAACGGAACCCCCGCGAATGTGAAGGGACGACTGTATAGCACTACAGCACAGTTGTCCCTCCGTATCTATGGATTTGGTATCCATGGATTTAAGTATTCACGGCTTGAAAATTTTCTTTAAAAAATAATAATCCAAAAAGCAAACCTTGATTTTGCCATCTTATATAAGGGACACCACTTTGCTATGCCGTTGCATATAATGGGACTTATCTCTCTCTGTCTCTGAGCTTTTCTTCGCAAACGAAGATTTACTGTATTATTCCTCATTAACTGCCATGGCATCATTTTGTAGAATTCTGGGATTTGTAGTTTAGGGAGGTCCAAGGGCACTCAGCTGAGAATTCTAAATGTCTGTTCCTAAATTCCAAATCCCAGGATTCCATGCAGTGCTGCCATGGCAGTTAAAGTGGAATAATAGCACTATAACAGTGCAATGTGGCTTCCAAAATCACAAATCAAATGATTAGATTTTGTCTACAACTGATACTCTTCAATTTATATAGCTCAAAAAAAAGTATTTAAAATACAAGAATCTTATTTCATTTCTGTTTTTAATACGAAGATTGGAAATTGCTAGAACATGGAAAACAGGAAATCTTACATGAAATGTCTGGTGGGAGACTTTGGGAAATGTGGCTATAGGGGGAAATATCTAATAAGTCCAATAGAATCAATGGACATATCACAAACAGAACTTTGTTGGAAAATGATTTCCATTAATAGATTTTATTAATAATGGTTCTTCACATTTACAACCCCCTGACACATCAACAAAATCTGTGGAATGATCTAGTGAAAACATCCTCAACTTGAACAGGTTAAGTTTGCGAATATTGCCAATGAAAACTCCTGTTTGCCTTGATAGCTCATCGCATCCAGGTATTATAACTGTTCTTGTTTTATCATTATTGTTGCTGTATTAGATATGTGATATATGCATAATGTACTTAATATAACAAAACTGAAATTAAAAATTAAAAAATAAAATAAAACCCAGTGCAGTGTGATAGGGCCCATAGAAGCGAACATCCAAAGGAACCAGGATTTCTACCTTTTCACTGCTTTTAACAGAATTTTTGCCTCCTCTTTACCATGTGTCATTATGGGGGATGTGTGACATTTTTGTCATACCTTCCTGAGCAGACCCTTTCAGCACTCCCCAAAAGAGTCTGCTCAGGAAGGTATGACAAGAATGTCACACATCCCCCATAATGACACAATTGAACTGTCGAGATAAGATGGGAGAACAACAATCCTACATTCTAAAATTTTAACAGGGGACACCTAAAGAGTTTTCCTCCTTTCTCAACAGAAAACACAGGATCGTTAAAAATAATACAGAATCACAAAGTAAATAGCATTACAGTAGGACCCCCGTATCCACTGGGGATTGGTTACAAAGGCCCATGGATACCGAAAACCGTGGATAATAGCGAACGCCATTGAAAATAATGGGACTTCCAGTTTAAAATACCATAGAGTTGCCTTGTAGTGAGAGGGTCTGTCTGTATTGATTTCCCAAAAGTTTGTAATATTTGAGTCTGTAGAGCAAAAGACCTAGGAGATTTTCAGACAGGCAAAAATCGCTCCTTGCCGCGCGAGCAGCCTCCCGAAACTGCTGTGCGGCAAGGGTCTTCTTCGGACGACGCTGTGCCTCTGGCGAAACCGTCCGTGTCACTTCCGTGAAGCTTGGGACGGCTCCGCGTCATATTTCAAGCACGGAGGCTGCCCGTGATTGAAATATGACGCGGAGCCGTCCCAAGCTTCACGGAAGTGACACGAACGGTTTCGCCAGAGGCACAGCGTCGTCCGAAGAAGACCCTTGCCACGCAGCAGTTTCGGGAGGCTGCTCGCGCGGCAAGGAGCGATTTTTGCCTGTCTGAAAATCTCCCTAGTCTGCCAAAATGTCTGTGTCAGAGAAAGCTGAGACATGTAACTGTACTTGTTCCAGCTTGACCAAAAGCCCAGAAACAGACATAGTATGGTTTGTCTTGTTTATTAGAATCAGAAACAATGGGTCATTCAGCTTAGAAAGTGTTATCTTCTTCTGGGCGCATTGCCTAGTTCAGCTGTCTATGTCTAAGGTATCAAAATAGAAATATATAAAGCTGACAAATGATTTCTGTTCCTTAAAAAAGGTCTGCCTGGTAACCACTATAATACACATGCGCAGTGCCTTAGATTTTTAGGTTTTGTTTCTCTGTAATATGAAAAGATATGTGTGCCTTGTTTCGGGGAACACAGCATGGCGGTTTATGCCCGGTGTCACTTTGCTAGCGAAGAATAAAAGTCATCTGAATACAATCGAACCTTGGCTTTGAGATTTCCTTATGATTACCCAGATAGACCTTAACAATAGGACCTAGAAAATGGCTAGTGAGGACACATTTTCTAGGAAGACTCTATTGTAGGTGTGCTGTTTTGTGTCCAGTGGATAACTGAATTAGTGAATAATGAATCAGTGGATATGGGGGTCCTACTATATAAGAAAAAGAAACGGGCCTTCTACAAAACATTACAACAGAAATGTCTCCACACATGGATTGAACTCCAAGTCATCTCCACCCGCCCCCGTCCACAATTCTACTGCCACCAACCATGCTTTGTCTTTATTGGCCTCATATTTGAACCCACCACCCTCTTCTGGTTGCAGACCCTTTGCACTTCTGCAAACTGCAGATCCCTCTGCGCACACCGAGGGTGCCATTTCAGCAAGGGAAATATCTGCACTCACAGAATACAGTTGTCCCTCTGCATCCACTGGGTTCCAGGACCCCCTGTGCATACCAAAATCCGTGAATACTCAAGTCCCATTATATGCAATGGCATAGTAAAATGGTGTGCCTTATATAAGATGGCAAAATCAAGGTTTGCTTTGTGGATTATTATTTTTTAAAGAATATTTTCAAGCCTTGAATACTTAAATCCGTGGATACTAAATCCGTGGATACGGAGGGACAACTGTAGTGCCAAGCGCCCTCTCGTGGCCGCTGTGCTCCCTGCAATCGTACAGCCTATTCCTCCTACCTGCTGTTCCCTCCCGCCGCCTCCTATTGGCCGCACTTCCTTTGGCGCCCTATTTCGCTCATGTCGGACTGAACCAAAATCCCACCGGAGGGGGAGGAAGAAACACATTTTAGCGCTTGGCCTTTCGTGGACTTTGAATGTTGGACAATCACTTTAATCACAGGGGCCTCTTCACCGTGTGGAAAAGGCTGGCCAGCTTTCCTTGCCTCTTTCCGAGTTTTTTTCCTCAGTACGCCCCTCTCACGCCCCCTCTTTTCCTTTGATGAGTGGTACGTGCCGCGGGGGAGCGGGAGGAGGAGGCCTTGCCGCCATTTTGTGCTTGGTCGGGAGCGGGTGGGCGCTGCGCCTGGGAGAGGGGAGCCTGACGCCACCGCCATGTACATCAAGCAGGTACGGGGGCACGGGTCTCCGGTTGGGAAGAGGAAGAGGAAAGGAGGGACATGGTGGGAAACCATTCCTGGCTGCTAGGCGAAGGGAGGCGGAGGAGGGGGGCGACCGTGTCCCTGTGAGGGAGGAGGAGGAGGAAGGGTGAAGAAGGCTAGGCCCAGAGTGGCTTCGACCAAGGGCCTGCGCTGGGCTTTTCCTTTGGAGCAGTGGCTCTTCTTAACCTGGGGTCCAGGGACCCCCAGGGGTCCTCGAAGGCTTGAAGGCTGCTTGGCCCACTTCCCTGCAGTGGGGCAGCCACATGACAGGAGCCAAGGCAAAGGCTGGCTGGCTTGGCCTGCGCATCGCCATTCAATCCGCTCCGGCCACAAACGTGCAGCAAGAAGCAGGAGGGAAGTCTTCCCTCCCCCTCCTGTGCCTCTGAGAGAAAGTTTAATGGATGGTTTAATTGTATCATCATCATCATCATCAGGTATTATTATTAGGGTTTTAAGCTAAATCTTGGGGTCCGTGGCAAGAAAGGAGATTTAAAGGGGGGTCCCTGGTCAAGAAAAGGTGAAGAGCCACTGCTTTGGAGGTCTCTCCTTTCCCCTCAGAGTCAGATAGATTCCAGCCACCAGGGAAGGGGGTGGGCGGCCAAACGCCTCCCCTTTCCCCAAATCTTCGCTGTTGGCTTCTTCTGGTGTATCCCGCTTGGTGTGGGTTATGGGCCTCCTGCAGATCTCTGGCCCTCCTCCTTCTCCGCCTGAGGAATGACAGTAGAAAGAGGCGATTCGCCCTGGCCCTGGTAGGCGGTCCTTTTTAGGTTGTGTGGTGTAAGGAATGGTGGGGAAAGAAGTAAAGAAGAGTGTTGTGGGCTCATCTGGGGTGATCTTGGGGGTGGGGGGTGGCACTGAGCTGATGCGTGTAGGTATGGATTTTGCTGATCCAGATCCTGAAGAATAGTAGATGGCAGGGTAAAGAGTGTGTTACAGTCCAGAATTACTTTAACTGAATACTCTTAGATTCAGTTTTTCTTCTGTTGAAGTGAAAAGGTGGAGTACAGTTGTCCCTTCATATTCGCTGGGGTTTGGTTCCAGGACACCCTCCCCACCCCCGTAGATACCAAAATTCATGAATACTCAAGTCCCATTATATGCAGTGGTATAGCAAAATGGTGTCCCTTATATAAGATGGCAAAATTAAAGTTTGCTTTTTGGATTTTTTTTTTAAAGAATATTTTCAAGCCGTGAATACTTAAATCCGTAGATATGGAAGGACAACTGTACAGGTGTCTCTTTCTCTCTGCTTCATCCTCACAACCAGTGGCTCTTAACCTTATCTTTACCAGGGACCCCCTTTAAATATCTTTTGTTGCTGCGGACCTCCAAGATTTAAAACCCCAACAACAACAATAATAATACAATTACACTACCCATTAACCCTTCCCTTAGAGGCACCAGAAGGGAGGGAAGACTTTTTTCCTGCTTCTTCCTGCAAATTTGTGGCTGGAGCAGGTTGAAGAGCAATGCACAGGGCAAGCCAGACAGCCTTTGCCTCGTCTTCTGTCAGGTGAACTGAGCAGTCTTCAAGTCTTGGCAGGCCCCCTGTGAGGACATTGTGGGCCCCCTGGGGTGGTCTGTGGACCACAGATTAGGAACCACTGCTCACAACAATCTTGCGAGGTTGGTCAGGCTGAGAGATGGATTGACAAACCTAAGATCACCCAGGGAGCTTCATAGATCGCCCAAGTCCCATTTACAGGCCTCTATGATGCAGCTAAAAGAAGGTCTATGGCTTGTACTTGAAGCTTCTGTCTCTCAGGTCTAGTTCTCACAAATAGATGAAGTGGGAAGCCCATGACTGGAGAACACAACTTCAAATGTCATGTGAGATTTGCATGGTCATCTCCCTGGCCCCTGACCAGGTAACTAGAATATGAGATAGAACAGATTGAGCTTCTCCATGATACACTTATTTTGCATGTGGAATATTTTGAGGGGAGGAGACCATGATGTGAGATCTCACATTCTATAACTGAGAAACAGAGTTTGCCATTTCATCTTTATTTTTCACGACTAAGGTTGCAATCCCAACCATATTTTCTAGTGAATGAGCCCCACTGGAAACAGTGGAACTTACGTAAATGTAAGGATCTGTACCATTTATATCACACATTAAAAATATTTTAAAATGCAGTGTTTTATCACTGTCTGAATTGTGAATATGAGGAAGGTGTTTAACAAAGGTGTTTAAAAAACCATCTGCATTGAGGAATAATGAGTATATGCCCCTATTTTACTCTGCCACAGTGGTGTCTGTAAACAGTGTTGCTACTGTTCTCATAGTCTTAATTTTCTCTTTAGTAACTTTCACTCTAAAGAAAGAGCATGCTTTGTGTAGTAGATCGAACACATGTATAACCTAAGACTTCTGTGTTTGCTGCTCTGAAGCTGTCAACATTCTGTTTTTTTTTTGCTGTCAAATACCATATTTTTACCTAGATTAAATGAAATAAAGTTTTAATTCTTGTTTTGTGTTAAAAAAGAAAATAGACTGATGACAACTTCTTCATCTAAAAGCAGTTGTGTAGATAAATCCATTCAGTTTTTACTTTCCCAGTCATCTTGGGGCAGAGTGTATAGTTTGAAAGGTCCCAGGTTCAATCCATGTTTTTTTCCAATTAAGTTTGGGAGAGTCCTGTCTGCTACCTGGCGAGAGACAGTGCTGAGTTGGCAGGATCAATGGACTGACTTTAAG
Source organism: Gambelia wislizenii (assembly GCA_030847615.1). NCBI lineage: Eukaryota > Metazoa > Chordata > Lepidosauria > Squamata > Crotaphytidae > Gambelia > Gambelia wislizenii. Next base: position 85,660,879 of record JAUMIR010000003.1, read on the forward strand.
TCAGTTTTTTATGTTCCTGCTAGCTTGAATGTTCATGTGCAACCATTTTACTTAGTCATGGCACAGTTGATTGTCTGAAAGGACAAAAAAAGAGCCAGGCTTTCCCAGTTCACAAAAACTCCTTATCTGGTTAGGTGATCCTGCAGGCAATTTTGGCTTATGGCAGACAACCATGGGTGATTATTTATTGTTGTGTGCCTTCAAGTTGTTTTTGACTTATGGTGACCCTAAGGTGACCCTATCACAGGATTTTCTGAAACTGAGAGTATGTGACTTGCCCAGGCTTACCCCATATGTTTTCATGGCGAGTGGGAATTTGAACCCTGGTCTCCAGAGTTGTAGTCCAACATTCAAACTGCTACACCACACTGGCTCCATAAGCTTTGCTTAAAGAGCTTGAGGAATACTTGCTTTAGACAGCAAAACCCAAAATTTGCAACAAAAAGAACTAGAGGCTTTACTTGGCTTATAACCTGAAGTTACAATTCTGTGATAATTTATTTAGGCCTGGAAATAAGTTAATTCTGTAGACTTTAGTGGGACTTCTGAATGGATGTGCAAAAGATTGTATTGTTATTCTTTGAGTGATTGGTGCTATTTTTAGAGAGAAATATTATGTTAATGCAAATTGAATGCATACATATATTTATTTTTAATTTAAATATATCTGAAAATTTCACAGCAGTGTACATCAGTAAAATACAAAATAAACACAGATGCACAGAATTTAACAAGCGTGTTTTGTTTTTAAGTCCAGGAAACTGATGATTGATTGGATTAAATACGGAAGGTTTGCACATGTTTTGAAACCCAAGGACAGTTGATGCATGTCAAATTTGGAATGGAAAAACATTCCACATATGCATGGAAATTATTTACACTGCTCAACACTACCAGAGCCCAGTGATCAACTATCTGATCATATCTGCTAGGTTTAAATAGCCCTCATGTCTGTTTCATGAAATGGTTTTACTTCAGACCACATATTTACTTACGGCCTGCATTCATTGTCCATGTCAAGAGAGAACCGTGGTGGGAAGGTGAAACACATGTAGATACCACATCCCATTATGTATAATTGTTTGATGTGGTCTCTGTAGGAACGTGCTGTGGTTCCCACAGTCATAGCAGGAGTTTCATCAATTGGATGCTGTTCATACGGTTAAACTGAATCCAGTGTTTTCTGGATCTTGGCATGGTTTGCCTCCCCTCCCAAATGTTCCAGCTCTAGCAATTTTGTTTTCTTGCTCTTTTTAATTAAAAATTAGCCACATAAGACACATAAAATTATTAACAAATCATAAGGAGGTGTTTAACAGTGATCCTATGCAAGGGTACTTAGAAGTCCAAGTTGAGTTCACTAACGATTACATCTGAGTGTATGCATAGGCTTATTAGGGAGTTAGGGCCTTTAGAACAGTGGCATTTACTTCAAGCAAACACATATAAGAAACTGTGCTGCTGGTGAAATTCAGCCTAAACTGCCAAACTATTAATAGTCTGAACTATTAAGTAGTTTTTCCTGATAAATTACACTATCTGTTGTTTTACATGGCAACTCAGTTAAAGACTTTGCATGCTGAACTCAAGCTAAAATTGACAGGTGAAGGTCGCATGGTGATAATGGGTGAAGCAGACCACCATCTGGTACCCGACAATTACCAAATTTCCTCTACCCTGGAAATTATAGGAATGAATATAAAAAAAGTTTTTTTTTTAAAAAAAACTACTTATTCTTTTTGAAACATTGTACTTTTGAAAGCTGCAGTTGATAATAAATTACCTTGGTGAACGTTCCTGAATGTAAATTTGTTTATTTCAGGTGATTATCCAGGGATTTCGTAGCTACAGAGATCAGACTATAGTGGATCCCTTCAGTTCAAAGCATAATGTCATTGGTAAGTTCCTCTAGTATAAAGGCTATAGTGTAAAATATGCAGCATTTGAGTATCATCTTTATAGATGCAATAGAAATATGATTTGTTCTTCAGAATGCATCTGATTGCTCTTTCTTTTGCATATAGGATGTTTGTTTGTTTGTTTGGGGATTTTTTTATTTTTATTTTATTTATTTATTTATTTATTTTTGCTAATGTTATACAACTCTCTGGACTATTGCCCCTGGATTTTTATACAGAGGAGATATTAACTAACATTAGTTCTTGATATTTTTGTAAGGAAAGCAACATTCTTCCACACTGTAACTGGGAGAGATATAAAATTATTTCCAGCCTGATGTGTCAGGTAGCCATAAGCTCAGAAGGTCTTTGCATCCTGACCAGACTGCATGCCAAAGCAGGAAAGCACCAAGTCGGAGGGAGGGAGGGAGGCTGCCCGCCCCACCCCCCAGCCTTCCTGAGCAGACTCCGGGGCTTTCCAGAGCCACCTCTGGAAGGCCGGAGAAGGTGCAGGCAGGAGGTTGCCCCGCCTCTTGGCAGCCTCTAAGGGGCTGGGGCTAAACCGCGAATAATCAAAGCCGCGAATGTCGAGGGGCAACTGTATAACTAGAAGACTCATTGGCTGTTTCCTTAGGTCACACATTCCCTAGTTTGTTCTCTTCTAGATATGTTGGTCTGTAACTGCTGTTACTCATAGCCAGTATAGCTTGGCCATTGAGCATCCTGACTGGGATGATAAGAGTTGTCAACATATCTAGAAGGTGATGGGTGGAGGAAGGCATTCAGGCGATCTAAAAGAGCTACTTGTCATGAGAATCTGACTTTATCATTGATTCATTGCATGGTACCAGGAGAAGAGGGATATGCATTGTAGAATTGGGTGATTGGCTGTGAAGAATATGGCATGAGATGGTAAAATGCAAGGTGGCTAACAAAAGGAATAGAAAATAAACCTGCACAGTTGATGGTCCATGATGCTGAGTTTTAATAGGAGAGGTCAGGCAGTAATTAGGCCAGTCTAACAGTTTATTTCCTTTGATATGTCACTTTTTGCAGCAACTTGTTTCTGTATGCTTCATTTAATATATCCAAATTAGGAACATTTCATTCATGAAAATATATAACTTCATGTGACTATGTGTAACCTTTGCTACTTATTTTCAGTGGGTAGAAATGGTTCTGGAAAAAGCAACTTTTTCTATGGTAAGTACAAAATTACAAATTATGTTCTCTGAAAACATTGTTTCTGTTATTGGATCCAAATTTCTCTTGGTTACTATAATGAAAAATAGACCTTTCAGCATTGGGTTTCATAATCTTTATTTCTATAGTTCAGTTTCAGCAGGGAAAATTAATCTGCATTGAATGTGAGAAAAAATGAGTCGAATTACAGTGGGCCCTCTTGATCCACAGACTCCCGATTTGCAGTTTCAACTGCCCGTATATTGTTTCATACCATACCTAAAATGGCAGCAACATGCATCTGTATGCACATCACTGCCATTTAATAATATGGGGCACAACCATCCAATTTTTTTCCATCTACAGGGAATCCCAGAACTGAACCCTGCAGATCCAGAGGGCTCACTGTAATTCTTGAAGCTGTAGTAACCTCCCCCTTACAACTAAATATCAAGTCAGTTATATCTTTGTTAAAAATCAGTAGTTTTTTTTTTCCAGAATATAGTTTCCCTTTTCAGCTTTTCTTCAATTTTTATTGTATAGCTTGTCAGTCCAATGACACAGAGAGCAGTAATTCCTGAATTGTATGCTGTGAAAACTGCTAAAGTGCCACAACAGAAGCATTTAATTAACAACTATAATTGTCCAGTAAGTTCAGATTACTCACTAACAGAGGAGGCTGTGCTCTACATGATTTCTCTACATGATTCACAGTATTAACCTTCTCTCATCTCTCTTTATCACCCTTCCCTGAGCTGTTTGAGTAATTCTGCAGCATTTCAGCACTGAATATGATTGGACCATTCTGTCACTGTCAGTGCAGTAGTGTGATAGAATCATCTTTAGTGGAGGCAAGCTCAGAGCAATAGGTTGAACAAAAATGCAAGAGTGGGCTCCTCTGAGGCACGATAGTTTCTCTTACACTGTGGTAGCCTACTTTTTTGGCAAGTATGCCAGAGTTCAAGGCTAGCATGTTAGATAGGCTAACTTGTTTTTCAGAAAAAGGAAAAGGGTGATCAGCCTGAGGATAATGGAACAGAGGACACAATAGGGGAAATCCGCAACAGAATAAGCAAAGAGGTAGTACAGGAATACCTTCTTAATCTAAATGAATTTAAGTCTCCAGGACCAGATGAACTACATCCAAGGGTATTAAAAGAGCTGGCAAGTGTAATCTCAGAGCCATTGGCAATAATCTTTGAGAACTCCTGGAGAACAGGAGAAGTCCCAGCAGACTGGAGGAGGGCAAACATTGTTCCCGTCTTCAAAAAGGGGGGGAAAGAGGATCCCAGCAATTATCGTCCAGTTAGTCTGACATCAATACCAGGGAAGATTCTAGAGCAGATCATTAAACAGAGAGTCTGTGAACATTTCGAAGGCAATGCCATAATCACAAAAAGTCAACATGGGTTTCAGAGAAACAAGTCATGTCAGACTAATCTGATCTCTTTTTTTGATAAAATTACCAGGTTGGTAGATTAAAGGAATGCTGTGGATATTTCATACCTTGATTTCAGTAAGGCCTTTGACAAGGTTCCCCATGACATTCTTGCAAACAAGCTTGTAAAATGTGGGCTAGACAAGTTAACTGTTCAATGGATTTGTAATTGGTTGACCAGCCGAACCCAAAGGGTGCTCAGCAGTGGCTCCTCTTCGTCTTGGAAAGATGTGACCAGTGGGGTGCCACAGGGTTCTGTCCTGGGCCCAGTGCTATTCAACATCTTTATCAATGACTTGGATGATGGAATTAGAGGCATGCTTATCAAATTTGCAGATGACACCAATTTAGGAGGAGTAGCAAATACCCTAGAGGACAGGATCAAAATTCAAAATGACCTGGATAGACTGGAGAACTGGGCCAAAGCCAACAAAATGAAATTCAATATAGAGAAATGTAAGGTACTGCACTTAGGGCAAATAACCCGAAATGCATAGATATAGGATGGGGGAGACCTGGCTGAACAAGACTACATGCGAAAGGGATCTAGGAGTCCTAGTAGACCACAAGTTGAACATGAGTCAACAGTGTGATGCGGTAGCTAAAAAGGCCAATGCGATTTTGGGCTGGATCAATAGAAGTATAGTGTCTAGATCAAGGGAAGTAATAGTGCCACTCTATTCTGCCTTGGTCAGGCCTCACCTAGAATACTGTGTCTAGTTCTGGGCACCACAATTCAAAAAGGATATTGACAAATTGGAGCGTGTCCAGAGGGGGGCGACTAAAATGGTGAAAGGTCTAGAAACCATGCCTTATGAGGAAAGACTTAGGGAGCTGGGTATGTTTAGCCTGGAAAAAAGATGGTTAAGGGGTGATATGATAGCCCTGTTTAAGTATTTGAAGGGGTGTCACATTGAGAATGGAGCAAGCTTGTTTTCTGCTGCTGCAGAGATTAGAACATGGAACAATGAATGCAAGCTCCAGGAACAGAGATTCCACCTCAACATTAGGAGGAACTTTTTGACAGTAAGAGCTGTTCAGCAGTGGAACACACTCCCTCGCATCATGGTGGGGTCTCCTTCCTTGGAGGTCTTTAAACAGAGGCTGGATGGCCATCTGTCGGGGATGCTTTGATCAAGATTTCCTGCGTGGCAGGGGGTTGGACTGGATGGCCCTTGTGGTCTCTTCCAACTCTACGATTCTATGATAGTTCTGTTCTTTTAAAGACTAGTATATACACAGCTTTCCTGTGCCTAGGTTCAGTTTGTCTCTCGTCTGCTGAGCTGGGAAAAAAAGCAACAGTGTGGTATAGCAGAGATAAACAGGGTTCAGGTCTCACTCCATGCCATCAGAGGCTGTCAAACCACTCTATTACTCTCTGTGAGTGTGGGGAAACTTGATGGGGGGCATTTAGGCCACAGTGTAAGTGAATGCTGAAATAATTTGAAATTTCATGAGAAATCCTTACTTTAATTAAAATTTTGCAAGAAATTAGAACTTTTTAAAGATTGTAGGCTGAACAATAGTCTGGGTTACTATTTTTATAAGAGCTCCATAAAAACCTATAGTGACAGATTATGTGGTGGAATTGAATCCTACAAATTAATAAGTCTTGTTGTATTTTCTTCATTACAGCAATTCAGTTTGTTCTCAGTGATGAATTCAGTCATCTTCGTCCTGAGCAAAGGCTGGCTTTATTGCATGTAAGTGAAGATAGCAGATGTGTTTAAGCATGCTGTTGTAAAATAAATGACTGAAATAAAGCTGCCTCTTAGTTGCATCTGTTAAAATCATACAAGAGTATTGTGTGTGTGTGTATTTCTTATGTTTTTACCGTGATGTCAGCTGCTTTGGGTACCTATGTTAGTAGACAGGTGAGATTGCTGAAGCAGCCATTTCCCAGTTGGGTACAGTTCACACTTGTGGAATCTGCCTTCTTGTTTTTTTGCTGAATATTTGTGATCCAAAACCAGAGCAAATGCAAAATAGGGGCTCAGAGAGGCAGACGTACACTGAGAGTAGGCTTGGGAAAACTTTCCACCCTGAGAATTGTATTCCATTTCATGTTGGGGGCCAGAATTAGTTCACTTTAATCTTTTCTCCATCTCTCCCATAGACATCCCTCCTTCCACACAAATGGACATATTCATATTTCTGTCCATCCATGCTCCATTGAACTCTTTGTCTCCCCCCCCCCCCATTTTCTGCCTTCACTCCTCATCAGACTCTATTCCTTACTCATGCCTCCCACACAAAAAATGGAGCTTTTAAACAGAAGCCTTTTAAGAAGTCTTATTACTGTGCTTGTATGTGTGTGATATTTTCAGGGTAGGGCTTGTAGTGAATGGAAAGTGCTAGCTTTCATCTTCCCACTTATGATCTCCCCACCACCACCACTTCTGGTATGACAAATTCTAAACCCTTCCTTGGTACCAGTGAAACCTTCTTTTAAACCTAATTACTGCATAGAGCAGGGCTGGGGAGGAAGAAGACACTGGATGGGCAGACCCTTGGATGAGTTAATGGGCAAGTTGTTTTTAGAACCTGAAATGACTTCACTGTCTTGTCCTCTAAAGATTCACTTTTGGTTGCTATCCAGCCTTTCTTTGTTAGATTAAGCTGTTTTAGAAATGAAAAGCAGAAGGCCTTTTTAGTTTAGCTTTTGTAAATAAGAAACCTGTTCATCTATTGGAAACAATCCATAGATTGATTGGGAAGTTCCATTTTATAGTCTGTCTGTCCACTATTGACTTAACTATTTAATATTGAAATATTTAACTTCTTCCTTCACAAAGGTATAAAGATTCCATTTTATAGTCTGTCCACTATTGACTTAACTATTTAATATTGAAATATTTAACTTCTTCCTTCACAAAGGTATAAAGATTTTTAGTGTCTGTAGAAAGATAATAGAGTTTAAGTAGGGTTTTGAATGTTTGAAGTTAAAATTATTTACAAGACATTCATGGAGTTATTGTTTTACACAATGTAAATTTCAAAAAATTGGATTAGTATAACAAAGTTTATCGCTTTTCTTAGGAAGGCACAGGTCCTCGTGTTATTTCTGCTTTTGTGGAAATTATTTTTGACAACTCAGACAACAGATTACCGGTAAGTGAAATATATTAATGTCATTACAATGTATCTTCATGCTTAGGTTATCCAAATTACAGGTTCTGTCCAGGCCACTAACTCTCTACTCATATCTTTTCTTAAGATTGATAAGGAAGAAGTTTCTCTTCGCAGAGTTATTGGAGCAAAAAAAGACCAGTATTTCTTAGACAAGAAAATGGTGACGTAAGTGTACTTTTTTTTCCTTTTGTTAAATCAAAACTGGATTAGATATATTTGTAAACTGAGTCTGGTTTAACAATCTACGGTAATTACTGATATTTGGCTTGTTCTCTGGAATTTTGAAAATTTAGTGTTCAGTTTCCGAGAGAGGCAATTTCAGTGCCTTTTTATGTTTGTGTTCATGTGATGTGAAACATTACATAATTAATTTTTATTTGTCAGAATTAGAGAAAATAAAATAAAATTGAGCATGTTCTTAATCTCTACCATTTGTAATTTAAATATTGCAGAACATTTGGACCTAAATTGAATAAGGGCTTGGGGAAAGCAATCAGGATAACTGTTTAGAAGTTGCAATTAGTAAAAGAGAACTAATTATTAAAAATTAGTCTGGTCCCTTGGCAGCTTTTCTAGGGGTGATGGATATTTTTGGACTTCGGGTGTAAAAAGTCTTGCCATTGTACTGGTGAAAAGAGGAAGGGAAGAAAACATCAGGAATACTATGGATTCACTACACCCAGAGAGCCCTTCTGTTCCCCCAGTACAATTCTGGAATGAGGGGGAGAGGATATTTAAATATCAATTGTTAAATGATTTATTTTAAAAAAAATGCTCATTCTTAAATGGCAGTGTTGGAGAATTTACTGTTTGAAAATTTAATTCTAGGAAAAATGATGTGATGAACCTCCTTGAAAGTGCTGGATTTTCTCGCAGCAATCCCTACTATATTGTTAAACAAGGAAAGGTATGATGAACAGCTATTACTAGCATAAACAAAAATGTTGGTAATTTTAATTAGATATTTCCAAATAAATGATAAAAAGTTATTATATTTTCATTACACTTTAATTGGTGAATAGTACCTCAATTGTTGCATGCATTCATAAGTGAAACATCTTTATGATGCATGACCACTGCACCTCCTCCTTTGCAAGCATGCCTCAGTTCGTATGCCCTTCTCCTTGTCAGTTAGTTGTATGGTAATAAATTATAGCAGAAGAATACAGTGTAACATGAAAATCTGAGCAGGGGAAAACTGCATATATCATTAGTCTTTTGTGAAAAAATGTCAATCTACCCAATTAAAAAAAAAAGAATCCCAAGTGAATTTATATGATCATGTAGAACTGACAAAATCATTTTCAGACATATTCACTGACTAGTCCTTTTGACAGCATTTAACACTTAAGGCTTAAAAGTTTCAAGACTTGTTGAGCTAGCACATCAGTGTTAATATGAAATGGTTGAGAGAGAGAGAGATTTGTTTAGCATAGCTGGTGGCGGCTACTCCTGTATCTCTGCACAATGAATGTAGTTGAGATCAAGATTTAATTGAAGAGTTTCTGTTAAACAGTGTTGTTAGAAAATGGTTCCCCAGGTGTTGTTGGATGTGAATTTCACCAGACTCCAGTCAGCATGCTCAATGGTCAAGAATGATGGGAGCTGTAGTCCAACAACATCTAGAGGCCCATAGGTTTCTAGTAATTGACACAGACATGGCTGTGTCTTGTCTTTATTACATTACTTATTTGGTTGCTACAGGGTAACCTGCAAAAGGGTAGTAAACATGTTATATTTTCCTGCTTCTTTTTAGATCAATCAGATGGCCACAGCTCCTGACTCTCAGAGACTAAAATTGCTAAGGGAAGTAGCTGGCACAAGAGTATATGATGAACGGAAGGAGGAAAGTATCTCCTTAATGAAAGAAACAGGTAAAAGTTGTTTTTGTTCATTTGAGTTTCAAAATCCTTTCATCTTGTGCTTTTTCTGGTTCTTTATATTTCATGTCTTTTTAACTTGCTATCTTTTTGTGAGATACACTTATATAGTAAATATGGAACAACAAGCAAATATTTGGACATGGTCTTATGTTAGCCAGAAGTATTCTATATGTATATAATGCTGTGTAAAAAAGTTGGACCAACCAAATTTGCACACTTAGTCCTGTAAAGTAGTAATGTTAACTGGTTTTCAAAGTACTGGTGAAGTTAACCCTCCTATTCTCTCAAGCTATTGCTAATAATCTGACAGGGCTACATGGTAGGTCAGATTGAGGAACTGCACCAAGTAAGAAATTACACTGCAGTTAGAGATACGTTGCTTCCGTCCATATTGTATGGATATTTCTTCACTGTCTTGCCTTGTATTTTATTGCGTTTTTAAAAGCCACCTTTCCAGACATCTGTTTGCTCTTGAAGATTACATTCCCTCGGGTAGTGGGAAAGGCTAAAGCCAGTGGGGGATGGGGCCAAATCCAAAAGTAGATGAGCCCATCCTTTCTCTTTTTTTTCTGTATTCTTTTTCTTTGTCACCTATTTTGTTCTCCCTCTTTCTTCCCAACCATCAGATTGGTGAAACAGAAACAGATTGCTCTTGCAGGGGCCCAAACCAATAACTTACAGACACCTTTTAAAATTGGGCCAAAGGGAGGTTGCTCATTCCTGGAGTTGCACCATAAAATTACAATTCAGTATGAGACCAAAAAAAATAAAATAAAAATAAAGCCACGGAATATAAATAGTAAAGTAATTAAAACATATAAAATGTTTAAAACTACAGATTGCGTATCCCTTATCCAGAATTCTGAAATACTCCAAAATTGTCCACACGGTTCAGTGTACACCAACTTTGTTTCATGCACAAAATTATTAAAAATATTATATATAAAATTATCTTCAGGGTATGTGTATAAGGTATATATGAAACATCAATGAATTTCATGTTCCCATCCTCAAGATATCTCATTATGTATATGCAAGTATTACAAAATCCAAAAAAACCCAAAATCAAAACACTTCAGGTCCCAAGCATTTCATATAAGGGATACTCAACCTGTACAGGTCAGAAGTAATAGAAATGAATACACAACAACCTAAAATTACTGATACCAGTAATTAAGAAGCCAGTAAACCAAGATTAAAGTCAGCAATTTTGAACACCTGTGACCTAATTGTATCTTCTCAAAACTGAATTGCAACATATATTTTGTATGCTAGGACTGAGCCAATGTGCATCCCTTGGGAGGAATTTCATAGAATAGGGACCACCACTGAGAAGACCCTGGGGTTGTTTAAAAGATGAAAAAACTCATCATGGAATGTGAGCAGAATCCTACCTGTCTTAATGGGATTCCGCATCCTATCACCTTATTCAGAAGAAAGGGGGGCAGAAAGGTCAAAAACTCCAAAGGAAAAGCCTTTGTGGCTTTTCCAAGAGTTTTTTAAAAAATAGCGTGGGGGGGTGCACATTCCTGCTCATTGGGACAAGCGGTTCGCTTTGAATCACTTTTCCATAGGAGAGGAAGCGCTGATTGGCCAGATGAGCGTGGGGGCAGGGCTTGCTAACAGGGTAAGTGCCTGGCTTCCCCATGATTTTTTTGTCCAAGCTGGTTGCTTGGAGAAGGGGGGGTGTCCTCTGAGCTGCTGGCCAAGCGGCTACTGACATTCCTTTTGAGTCTCGGAGTATAGGAAAGGATGCTAGTCCCTTTGCCTCCCCTGCTCCTGCACAAGAGGGCATGCGAAGTTTTTGGGGGCTGTAAGACCCATTAAGACAAATCACAACTGCTGCAACTTGTCTTTACTGCAGACCACTGCATTTTGGTGGGGCTTGCTTAGACAGGCCCCCTGTCTTTAGTGCCTGTCAGCAAGCAGGGCCTCAAATGCGGGTATTAGAGCATGGGCAGGATTAATATTAATGGAGGTGTTCCTTCAAATAACTCAGTCCTGAGCCATTGGGGGAGCCCAGGTCGCGCAGTGGTTAAATGCTGGCATTGCAGCCACAACGTTGTGAGTTCCATCCTGTAGGGCTCCAGGTTGACTCAGCCTCCCATCCTTCTGTAGGTTGGTAAAATGAGCACCAAGCTTGTTGGGGGCAATTAACACGTTGTAAACCACTTAGAGAGCACTTTGGCACTCATAAGCGGTATAGAAATAGAAGTGCTATTGCTGTTGCTTTTAGGGTAGATTAAACATGCTTTTTTCCCCATCAAGAACCATATTTCCTCAGGGATACCTTTCTATTATATGCATGTACCAAGAGAGCTGGTAGTAAGCACTAAAATTAAATAAAAATAAATAATACACAGAGTTTTTATTAAGGTAACCTCCTTCACACACACACACACACACACACACACACACACACACACACAGAATTTCAGCTGCCAAAGGAGAGACAAAGGAATCATGTCCTGTCCTAGGCAGCTCACTTGGTTCACTGTTTGGGAAGAGAAAAGAGGCTTGTCTTTCTCCCCAGCAAGTATGGAAATGCACCTATCTGTTGGAAAAGGAACAATGTGGTCTCTTCTTGCAGCTAGTCTAGATGAAACTTCAACTTGATTACTGTCATCCCATCCCAAACTAATGTCCAGGCATTGGTTCAGGAGTTCTGCAGCCTACATGGAATAAGCAGTAAGAGGTTGTTTGGTTCTTCTCTGGATGGTTTCCTCCAGGGTTTCACATACATGTAAAAGAGTATAAAGGACAACATTGATTCCTGAGGCATCTTGTATGTGAAAGGGCACAGAACAGAGTAGCAGTTGCCTAGCAGCATTTTCTATCCTGAGAAATCACTGGAATCACACTGAATGTTATTAAGTTTCCCTATTTTCTTTGGTTATTTTGAAACATGCAAGCAATTGTCTATTGATTTTGAGACATAATTTTAAATAATAATATTAAACATTAATCTGATTTTAATAATTGTAACAATTGAGAACATAGTGATTGCTTTGGTTGAGACACTGCTTGGAAAACCATTTCTTTGTGATATAGTCATTTAACTATTTCTTAAATATTTTTTAAAGAGGGAAAACGGGAGAAAATAAATGAGTTACTAAAATATATTGAAGAGCGGTTGCATACTCTGGAAGAAGAGAAAGAAGAACTGGCCCAGTATCAAAAGTGGGATAAGATGAGGAGAGCACTAGAATACACTATTTATAACCAGGAGCTTAATGAGACCCGTGCTAAACTTGATGAAGTAAGCCATTTTTTAAACTGCTTGTTTAAATTAAATTACTATGTGCATTTTAATTCACAGATTGAACTGTTTTAAAGCAACTGATTACATTATATGTTTGTAGCTTTCAGCCAAACGAGAAACCAGTGGAGAAAAATCAAGGCAATTAAGAGATGCACAGCAGGATGCTCGAGATAAAATGGAGGTAGGAACCTCATCACTCAAATGTGTTTGATCTTAACCAATTATGTTGTATTGTTTCCTCAACATGTAGTTAGTTGCATACAGCAAGGTATTGTTGTGACTAGTAGGCCCAAATGGAATGGCACACACACCAATGATATGGATTTCCCATTTCTGTCTACATGGCATAGCATGAATAGAGGTGATACTGATCAAAGTACCTTCAGATGATAATAATATCTGTGAATTTCCCTAACAAGTCCATCTGTTACTAGATAACTAGAGTAAGAAAGGCTTTAATTCGGAAATACACACAGCCTATTTTATTTCTCTAGTCATTTCTTGATGTCTTATATCACTGTGTAGGAAATTGAACGGCAGGTTCGTGAACTAAAAACCAAGATTTCTGCTATGAAGGAGGAGAAGGAGCAGCTCAGTGCTGAAAGACAGGAACAGATAAAACAGAGGACCAAACTAGAACTTAAAGCAAAAGACTTGCAAGATGAACTGGCTGGAAACAGTGAGCAAAGGGTAAGGACACGGAACTGGAAGTAGATAATGTCTCAAGAACATTTGTTGTATTTTTGTGCTTCACTAGAAGATAAAATTGTCAGTACAGAGTTTATGAAAGAACAGTTTGGACATAATGTAAGTTATGTTATCAGTTTGTCTAGATTCCCATAGTGGGGAAATTCTATCTTTTTTAAAATATATATATTTGGTATATATTTAAGAGAATTAGAAGTCCAGAATATACAAATTTCAAAATCACTATATGTTAAGTTTGTGTGTTCTCTTCATGTAATGCAGTAAGAGATACTGTTCAAGAATAGTACCTACAATAATTTATTGTAGAATAGCACTCTTAAATTCAGGAATGCGTGGATTCTGCTTTGGAATTAAGTAATCTTTAAATTATGGGCCCAAACCAGTTCTGGGAAATGTAATTTTTAGTACTTGCATAATTATTATTTTTTCTCACAAAGAGCTTGTGAGTAAATGGCTTACCTCATATTGTTGACATTGTTACCTTGATTTTCAGAAAAGACTCTTGAAAGAAAGGCAGAAACTTCTTGAGAAGATTGAAGAAAAACAGAAGGAACTGCAAGAAACAGAACCCAAGTTTAACAGTGTAAAAGAAAAAGAAGAAAGAGGGATTGCCCGGTCTGTATAGTGGCTTCCAGTACTGATTTGTAATATGAAAGGGAATCACGCTACCTTGAAGGAACTGGGAAAGTTCTAGATTGGGGTGGCAAAATGTGGCCTGTAGGTTGTATGTGACCCTCCAGAGCTTTTTCAATCTGTACCAAGTACCCCCATCTGAAAACCCTCCTCTTGTAAAAAAATTGTTTAAGCAGTGTGAGATTTAGGCAAATTCTTATCACAAACCCAGAAAATCAAAAATGGAAGTGCACATTTCATCACTTCCAGTTTCAATTTCTTTGGGTTTTTAAAATAGTTTTGTCATTTTCAGGCCTTGTACAGTCAGCAGTGAGTACTGGGGACAAAAATGTGACCCCCACAGCTCTACCACAGTCATTGACATCGGCTCTCATGACTTATGTGATAAGCCAGAGAATATTCAAGAATGGATCGGTGTCACTTACAAGTTGCCTGCAGGAGAAATGTGATACAAACTGATTGGATGAGTTGGATTGTCTGCTGAAAGAAGCAGTGGCAGAGGCATGAATGGAAGTTAATCTTCTCCTCTGTTGCTTAAAAGCAAAATGTTTCTGACACAACTCATAGAGCTGAAATATTGATGTTTTTAAATATAAGTGTTACTCATTATGAGCAAACAGTACAATCCCATGAAAATCTATTCAGACATAAATCCCACACATTTCAGTCAGGCTTACTCCTAGGTAAGTGGATTTGCAGTTTAAATAAGGCAGTAGGATAAACATAAGAAATAATAAAAGATATCCAACCTGCAGGAAGGGACAATGAAATATAGATGTTGTGCCTTGATTGTAGCCTTCCTCAACCTCGTGCCCCTCAATTGTATTACACTACAGTTCCCAACATCCCCAGGTATCATGGAGCGTGTGCCAGCTGGAGGGTGTAATGAGTGCTGTAGTCCAACCCATCTGAAGGGCACCAAATTTGGAAACGCTGTTCTGTTGTCAGGAAAAAGAATTTTCAGAACTTTTCAACTTGTGATTTATAGTCCTTATAAGGACAAAAAAATTTCCCAGAATGTAAAAAAATAAATCAGGTTTAAAAGAAAACCAAAGTGAAAAAATATTATTTCTCAAAATTGTTTCCTTATGTTTCCTGACATGTTTAAGCTGTTTACAGGAATTAATTCATCTTGCATTGGTCACATCATACTTTGATTTAAACTATTCTGGTTACATTCTTCTCTTGAAACAGATTGGCACAGGCTACCCAGGAAAGAACAGATCTTTACGCAAAGCAAGGTCGAGGAAGTCAGTTCACCTCCAAAGAAGAGAGAGATAAATGGATTAAAAAAGAACTCAAATCCCTTGATCAGGCTATCAATGACAAGAAACGACAAATTGCTGCTATACACAAGGATTTAGAAGACACTGAAGCTAACAAAGAGAAGAACCTCGAGCAGTACAGTGTAAGGAGATGAGCTTGGTGGTGGTCAGAAATATTTGAATCAGGCTTAGCTCTTCATGTGTAATTAGGTTTTGGTCTTCTGTTTAAAATAGGAATGGTATGGTTTAATAGTCATTTACGTAATTAAGTTGTGTTCAATGCAGTGCTTTCAGAAATGGAGTTCCCAGCCTCCTTGAACCCAGAGCTTTTCCTGAAGTTTGTCAAACCCTTGGGAAAGACTTGAGATGTGGAGTGGATAGCTTCAGTGGGAGGGGCACGAGAGAGGAATTGGGAGGACACTTGCATAAATGGACTGTTTGATGGCTGCAAGAATGATAGGTTAGAGGTCTGGTGGAACTTTTTTGTGCATCCTTTTGCAAAAAAAAAAATTCCTTGGATGCAGCTGTTGTCTTGAGAGTTCTGTAATGCTACAGAATTTTACAGATGTCGTTGAGGTATAATTAAGTAGCGTACAGCCTATTTTCTGTATATTCTTGAAAAAAGCTCTCAAATACAGTAATCAGATGGAATGGGTTTGAAGTCATATTCTCTGTCAACATGAAATGAAGGACTGGGGTTCTGTTGCCCCATTCTGGCTTGTAAAGTGCCTCTTGTGTTATTCATCTATCTGGTTAT
Organism: Gambelia wislizenii; assembly: GCA_030847615.1. Classification (NCBI taxonomy): domain Eukaryota; kingdom Metazoa; phylum Chordata; class Lepidosauria; order Squamata; family Crotaphytidae; genus Gambelia; species Gambelia wislizenii. Next base: position 85,677,037 of record JAUMIR010000003.1, read on the forward strand.
GTTTAAATATTGGGTTCCTAGTTTTGCAGGATAACAGTTATGTGGATTAGACCCCTGTCCAACATATATAGGTGTCAGGTAAATTCAAGGGGGAGTGGGACATTTGTAGTACAATCCAAATGCTTCACAACAAATAGATAATGTCTGCATAGTCTTGAGGTGTGAAGAAAAAAACTGCAAAGCAATTCAGTATATGAACTGTTTGCCTGTTCATAACCTGCACTAAAAATAAACATCTAAATTGCTTCTTTGTTATCTAAAAGCTGCAAATACCAGTTTTTAAATTTTTTTATTATGAACATTCAGTGCTTTATGCTGCTTGAGGGTAACAGAGTACAGTTGTCCCTTCATATTCGCTAGGGTTTGGTTCCAGGACTCCCTGTGGATACCAAAATCTGTGAATACTCAAGCCCCATTATATACAAGGGCATAGCAAAATGGTGTCCCTTATATAAGATGGAAAAATCAAGGTTTGCTTTTTGGATTATTTTTTAAAGAATATTTTCAAGCTGTGAATACTTAAATCCGTGGATACCAAATCTATGGATACGGAGGGACAACTGTACATCAAGTCTATGAAAATAGTGAGATGTTGAATTTTAAAACATCTTTCCTTACATGCATTAGAAACTGGATCAGGATCTTAATGAAGTGAAAGCTCGTGTGGAGGAACTGGACAGAAAATATTATGAAGTGAAAAACAAAAAAGATGAACTACAGAGTGAGAGAAAGTTAGTAATTTTATTGGGCTTTACTACTTTTCTTGTGTCATGTGAATAGTGTACAGTTAAAAACTCTTGTAGTTGTATATTTTTGCTGTTTTTAAAATATGTCCCAGAAAGATGTCACCTTAGATTCCAACATTGATTCCTTGAGCATTTATAAATATGAGCCTAAATTGAATTGTTAGTCCCAGGCAGAGTAAAAACTTTAACTCATTTGGACTTGGTATGTTAATACTGATACAAGTTCTGTTGATTCATTGGGTCTGTTCTAGATGGGAATAATGGTTGAATTGAAACCATGGTTTTACTGGTGATAGATATTATAAATAAACAGAGAATTCAACATGAAAAAGTGAGACTATTGTAGCAATATCTGATCTGAAATTAGGTTATTCTGTTTGCTGTGTAATTTCCCCCCTTGCACTAGAACAGACACTGCTAGTTTTTATAGTATCATGTCAGTTCACAATTCTGCTTGCAAGTCAGAGTTATGAGATGAAAATTGGCTTCCTGAGGATGTGAACTTTCATTTTTTCCATGAAATTGAAGAACTGCTTCAGAGTAGCTAGTTTGCTAACTAAATTTTTTTTTAAGCCAAGATATGAATGATCGTCCTGCAGCTAGACATGCATGAGTAGGAATCAAACCAGGAAGCTATAGTTAACTATGATTGATGGTTTTCAAATAAGCCAGGAAGTCATGGTTTAAGGTTGGCATCATATTTACCTTTGTTTGCAAGCTATTAACTATAATTTCCCAGTTCAGACATAAAGGAAACAGTGGTTAACTGTGGCTTTCTGGCTCATTTCCCAGTTACATTAAAAGAAGAGCAAAGTAGTTGTTTATATTTTCATTTTTCAACCTGTGATTTGATCAGCTAAATGCAATCAATTTGTAAGCATTGTTTTTATCAAAAAGATTCTAACAAGGCATATTGTTTAAATATTGCCACAAATCCAGGTTCCTACCCATAGATATTGTTTTCTACTCTTTATTGTCTATGCCATTAGTATCCCAGCTATTTCAAAAAATACTTTGCTATAATAAACGTAAGGTATTGCATGATTCACAGAATTAGAATGTTTTTGATATGAAATATCAAAATAATATGAACTATGCTCTGTCCTTATTTACCAATCATAAGGCAGATATTTTAGTAATATTTGAATAAGAAACGCCATAAAAGTGTGTGCTATAGCTTATCTCTCTCTACTACCCATTATTTTAAAACAAGATCAGTTGGGGGGTGCTGAAGACTGCATAAGAGTGTAAAACTACTAATAGTTTACAGAACTCATCTTGGAAAAGTTTTAAATGAGACTTATACAATCTAGTGCCCTCCAGATAGGTTGAGGTACAACTGCCCAACCAGCACAGCCAATGTTTTGGTGGACAGGGATTATAGACATTGTAATTCGACACATATGAAGGGCATCAGCTTATAGAAGGCTTGTTGGACAACAGGCTTGTTGGAGATTAGAGGACTTGAGAGTATGGGTACCCCACTCTAGTAATCTATTTAGTATGTTAGTTCATTGCCTCTTCTGGAAAGCACCTTTGGTGACATAGAAGTCAACTCTTTTTCAGTTACTTGTGGAGAGAAGAGAATGCAGAACAACAAGCTCTTGCAGCAAAACGGGAGGACTTGGAAAAGAAACAACAGCTTTTAAGAGCAGCAACAGGAAAGGTGGGAGTCCTAACATCTTGTTACTGGTTAGAGATTTCTCAAAATATATGTATATAATATTGCAAATGCTGCAGATCTTCTTATTCTTAAGACCCCTTTGTTTCTTCTTCCCAATAATGTCGGAAATGGTGTACCCAAAGGTGAATGTTCTCTTGAACCCAAATTATATTTGTGGCTTATCAAAATTTGAAAATAAAAATACAATCAGGATTTTTAATAAATTATTTTCTAATATATATACTTAAATACCTGTAAGTGCCCTATGATTAGGCTTCAGGGGCATTGTAAATTAACCTGTTTAGTATGTATTGTGATCATTATTGACAATGTTGTAATTGCATTATGAAATTTTAGCAGATAAGAAAACCTTTATTCCTATTCATGTAAAATTGAATGGAGGAGTAGTGAGAGAGCTTATGGTATTTTTCAAGCTTTAAGAAACCCAAGTAATTCTGTTTAATTATGCAGGCTATTCTAAATGGTATTGACAGCATAAACAAAGTTTTGGAACATTTTCGTCGGAAAGGCATTAACCAACATGTTCTGAATGGCTATCATGGAATAGTAATGAATAACTTTGAGTGTGAGCCTGCTTTCTACACTTGTGTTGAAGTTACTGCTGGAAACAGGTATGAGAATATGACCTTTTTCTTGTAGAAATATTTGTTTTTGCCATATAACCACAATACATTACCAGAAGGCACTTAAATTAAGGAATTTAGCTTATTTTCTGGGGTGTGTTTATGTATAAAACTTGCTTGCATAATTTTTTGTTTCCTTGGTTGAGTTTAACAGAGTACCAAAGCTAGTCTTAGTTATGTACTGTGCTGTCTTAATTATGATAAAAGCATTAATTAATTCTTTCTCTTTTTTATGCTAGGCTCTTTTATCACATTGTAGATTCTGATGAGGTTAGCACTAAAATATTAATGGAGTTCAATAAAATGAATCTACCTGGAGAAGTAACTTTTCTGCCTCTGAACAAATTGGATGTTAGAGATACTGCATACCCTGAAACCAATGTGAGTTTATTTCCTTTTAAAATACTGATCTGTCAGGCATACAGATTTATTATAGTTTTAAGTGCTCTGGTGGCTTCACATAAAAGGGGTGGGAGCATCTTGATGGTCATATGTTGTCTATCTCTGTGTGTTGTTACACTAAATATCTGTGACTTGTTTACATTCATAATTATTGGTATTCTATATCTTGATTGTTTATAATTTTGGTACTACACAGTTGGGGCATGTTCTCTTTTTAATCTCTGAGCATTGTAACTGAATGCCACTACAGTATTGATGCAGTTCTGTTTAACTATTTGAAGTGGGAATTTTTTACTTTCAGGATGCTATTCCTATGATCAGTAAACTCAGATACAATCCAAGATTTGATAAAGCCTTCAAACATGTTTTTGGAAAGACCCTAATTTGCCGTAGTATGGAAGTGTCTACACAGTTGGCCCGAGCTTTTACTATGGATTGTATTACTTTGGAAGGTATGATTTGGGTATAATTTTACTTTTGCTGGAATTTCCCGTTTTCTTTGGTACTCTGACAACTATTTAGCAAACTGTCTATAATCTAATACCAGTTTAGCATGGCACACAAGTGCTACTGTGCTATGTGTGAGCTAGAATAAGCCTTGGGTATGAATGCTCTTTCCACCTCTTCTGCCATGCAGCTAGGAGGAAGACTTTACTACTGTTTGCTTTCAGATTCCTTTAAGCATGACTTATTCTTGCATTTGAGCAGATGGTTTTTGTTTTATCAGTAACTCTTGTTAATTTTCAAAAAAAGCCAGCACTAATACCATCGGTTAAGAAGATGGCTTGCTTAAACAGAACATAGTTAGTGTAAACTATGATCCTCAAGTCACATGCAACTTCAGGCCAAGTTTCAGAACAGCTAGCTGTCTGGGAAGAAGACAAGGCATCTTGTCCATATTTACTCAACCATGGCTTAGGCAGAAGTACAAACATGGCTAGTGTGTTCTGATGAGCTGGACTCATTCTGTTCCATTTCCCCACATTTGTTCAGCTTGTGAGAAAACGAGTCCACAACAATATAATTTATTTCATTAGAATACAACAGTGCTGTAAACCTATTTTTGAATTGTCTGAAGTTTTTTGAGATTGGAGGTTATAAATAGCTGGGATTAAATGGTTCATTCTGCTTAGAAGCTCTTTGTTCTTCACTTAAACTAGTGTACTAATACTGTAGTCTCTTATCTTTTGGCAAGTTACTTGGAAATGTACATTCTGTGGATTAGTTCTCATTCTTAACAGAACATAATTGTTCTAGGTGATCAAGTGAGCCACCGTGGTGCTTTGACTGGAGGTTATTATGACACAAGAAAATCTCGACTTGAACTCCAGAAAGATGTTAGAAAAGCAGAAGAAGAATTAGGAGAACTTGAAGCAAAACTTAACGAGAATTTACGCAGAAACATTGAAAATATCCTTCACAGATATTTCTGCATGTATGGGTAGTGATAAATTGGCTAATTACTTATCTCTAAAATCTCTTTATCTCTGTCATTGTGTGCAAGAGTAGATAAATAGGATACAAATTGAGCAATTTGTGTACTTTTGTATGCCAGAGACACTCACTGTGGATCTGTAGCACAGCAATTGAAGGACCTTGGCCTTGCTGTGTACAGGCAGTGTGCTAGTGCACAGTGCCATCTCCTGCTTGCACCCATAGTAGCAAAAACTGAATCTGGCTGCCACCTTGAATGAAGGCATTTCTTTTCCCCTTGTTTAATTCCCTTTTAACAAATTAGATAGAGTTTAGGGCTCTGGGAGAGTTACAACCTAGAGAAGAGACAGTCCCCATTTTTGGAGAAAGCAGCGGTCAAGTGACATAACACTATTACATGGCTTGTAACCAGAAAGCCAGCAGTTCTCTGACTGGCAACCACAATCATTGTTAGGGGGAAGCTGGCAGGACAAAATATATTCTTTTATTGAGAATCTATAAAAACCTACTTATCTTGTAAAAAGAAAAATATGAAGCTCAGAGTAGGGGGTACTTACTATATCACAGGTATTTGTTGAAGCAGTAACAAATACACTAGTAGCGTTGCTCAAAACTGTGCCAGAGTGGCTTTGTTTTTAACGTTGAACAACACACCATGATTTTTCTGCTTCAAAAAGAGGATGCTGAATTTTATACCCAGAATTATTCTCATTAGAGCACAGAGTTGTATCATCTTGGGAAATGGAGGCTAGGATTAATCTTGTGACATGTCCATAACAAGGCACTGAGCAAACTTTAATATACCTTCAAGCATGGGCAACTGCTAGGGGTCTGAGGGCAGCATCCACTATATCCCCCACACATCCAAATATATGCCGGTGAAAAAAACCAGGTGTGCCCTATAGTGGGCATATTGTCGCATTTTGAGAAGAGAGCCTGTTTAAGCACAAGGGCATTTTTTCATCCTCAGACTGGGCTGGAGTGTAATTGACCATCTGTTGGATCCTGTTGTAGGGATGTGTTCCTGATTTTACTCCTTTCATTCTGAATGTTGCTGATTAATGTCTTATTTATAATTTTCTTAAATTTATGTGATTCTGTATTTTTGACTTACTATAAGCTACTTTGGGGGCAGGTTGCCCATATAGGAAGGCAGGGTAAAAATGTTTAATTTAAAAATGTGTGCTGGCATCAATATTGATTGTTGGAGGAATGTGGAACGTGTATGAATCTCACATGTTCCTGTTTACCTGTCCTTCATCCACATGCACTTGTTTTTCTAACATGAGGAATGTTTAGTGAAGCAGAATGTACAGTTGAATGGGAAGGTGGGAGGCAAACACACAGACCTTCCATATCTACTGTGCTTATGGGTCTGTAGGTGGGGAAACTAAATTGAGCTTTATGGGAATCCTTTAGCACTGAGCCTGCTTTGTAAGTGTATTTTGCCCTAAGGCTAGAATTCAGTGATGTCTTTCTGCTAATGAAAATAATGTTGCAGTCGTGGATATCTGATTCTGGACTCTGCACATAGGGAGAAATACAACACAATTACCAGTTCCATAAGCATTTGCAGAAACAGTTGTTTACCTGGGGACTGCATGAACAAGTACAACCTGGGGGAAATGGTATTCGTTTTCCTCACTAATGTTACGTTGGATTTAGGCTTCTATTGGTTTTCAGTAAGATATCGGTAGCAGCTAAAACTATATCTAGGTTTTTCTGGGAAGAAATAGAGTTGTCCCTTCATATTCGCTGGGGTTTGGTTCCAGGACCCCCTGTGGATACAGAAATCTGTGAATACTCAAGTCCCATTATATGCAGTGGCATAGCAAAATGGTGTCCCTTATATGAGATGGCAAAATCAAGGTTTGCTTTTTGGATTATTATTTTTTTAAGAATATTTTCAAGCCGTGAATACCGTATATTCCGGTGCATAAGACGACTTTTGAGCACTCAAAAGTGCCCTCCAAAATTGACAGTCGTCTTATACGCCAGATATACTTTGCTTCGCCTGCCTGCCTTTCTCCTGCCTCTTCGCAAACTGAGCAAAGAGGCAGGAGATGGGGCAGGGGGGTGAAGCAAAGTGTTTTGAAGTTCTTCCCCCCCCCCTCCTCTGCCTTCTCCCCCTTTCGGGAGCAATGGAAGACAGAGGAGGGAGGCGAACATTGTGGTTTGCCGCAGCCGCCGCTCAATCACTTCTGCAGCGGCCAAACCGCTAGATTCGCCCTTTCCCCCCACCTTCCTTGAAGGTGGAGGAAAAGGGCGAAAATGCCCCGTTTTGCTCCGCGACCCCGATCACTCCTTCTGGGCTCCCTTCCGAAGGAAGCCCAGGAGGAGGACGCGGGGCCGTGGAGCCAAACCCCGGGATTCGCCCCTCCTCCCAGCCATCCCCCTTCCCCAAAGCCTCGCTTTGGAGAGGGGGGTGGCTGGGAAGCCCCCTCCTCCCTGCCAACCACCTACCCTCCGCCCATCCACCCCCCTTCCCCAAAGGCGTGGAATCGCGTGTTTGGAGGGGGGGGTGGCTAGGAAGCCGCCTCCTCCCTGCCAACTGCCCACCCTCCGCCCATCCACCCAGCCTCGCTTTGGAGAGGGGGGTGGCTGCGAAGCCCCCCGCCACCCAGCCACCCTCCGTCCAGCCACCCCCCTTCCCCAAAGCCAAGCTTTGGAGAGGGGGGGTGGCTGCGAAGCCCCCTCTGCCCAGCCACCCATCCACCCTCCGCCCAGTCACCCCCCTTCCCCAAACCCTCGTTTTGGAGAGTGGGGGTGGCTGCGAAGCCCCATCCACCCTCCGCCCAGCCACCACCTTTCCCCAAAGCCTCACTTTGAAGTGGGGGGGGGTGGCTGCGAAGCCCCCTCCCCCCAGCCACCCTCTGCCCAGCCACCCCCTTCCCCAAAGCCGCGCTTTGGAGAGGGGGGTGGCTGCGAAGCCCCCTCCGCCCAGCCACCCATTCACCCTCCGCCCAGCCACCCCCCTTCCCCAAAGCCGTGCTTTGGAGAGGGGGGTGGCTGCGAAGCCCCCTCCCTCCACCCCCCAGCCAGCTGGCTATCCCGCATTCCTAAACACACCAGGAGACTGGGCAGCCTCCTGTGGGTTGGGGACTCACGGGAGGAGGGAGCCCAGAAGGAGGGATCGGGGCTGTGGAGTTAAATCCCTAGATTCGCTCCCTCTCCCTTGAGGGGGCGAATCCCGGGGTTTGGCTCCACGGCCCCGCGTCCTCCCTATGGAGCCAAACGGGGCAGGTTTGCCCCTTCTCCCACCTTCCTTGAAGGTGGGGAGAGGGGGCGAATCTAGGGGTTTGCCGCGGCTGCCCCCGCTTCCCCCGCATTGGTCGCCTTCGGAAGAGCCAAGACAGAGGAAGGGGGCTGCTGAGGCAAACTGGGCATTTTTGCCCCTTTCCTCCACCTTCGAGTCAAGTTTGACTGGAAGGTTGAAGAGAGGGGTGAATGTTGCGGCTGGCTGTATGGGGGAGCCCTGCCAGCTGATCCTGTTCGCTTTCCCAACTCACGAGGAGATCCTCGTGAGTTGGGAAACAAAGAGGATCAGCTGGCAAGGCTCCCCCAGCCAGTCAGCCAGCCAGCCAAATTGGGAGGGTGGTCTTATCTGGCGAATATATGCCTAAGCCTAGATTTTTGGCTGGAAATTGGGGGGGGGGTCTTATACGCCGGAATATACAGTACTTAAATCCATGGATACCAAATCCGTGGATACAGAGGGACAACTGTACTTTATTATTCACCACCTGCACTAATATTTAAGATTATACCCTAATTTATATTACTTTCATATTTTTAGGAATATCTGTTATTGGTTAACTACTACTTGTTCAAGTCCACTATAGTGGGCCCTCTTGAACCATGGGGTTCAGTTCCATGACTCCCTACAGAGGTTAAAAATACATGATCAAGCCCCATATTATTCAGTGGCTGCAACATGAATACACATGGTTCAGCATGTCCACATTTATGCCGCCATCATTGAATAATATGGGGTGGGGTGTTCTAGTCTAATCTGCTGATACGGAGGGCCCACTGTACGTGATTCGATTGCTTGTATATTTTTTAGCATGTATATAATTTTAAACCACACTATGGCTTCTGTTTTTGCTTATAGCAAATTCTGGCACATATTATTTCTGTCTGTCTTAAGATGCTATAATGTATAAACTGTTTTTAATACATAGAGACTCTGAGATTTGTAAGACCTACAATCCATAATTTTCATGTTGTACAGAATTTTTCCTTAGTACATTGCATGAATTAATAATGAAATTGATCAGCTCATGAATCAGATGCAGCAGATTGAAACCCAACAAAGAAAATTCAAGGCTTCAAGAGACAGCATTTTGTCAGAGATGAAAATGCTGAAAGAAAAGAGACAGCAGTCAGAGAAAACATTTATGCCTAAGGTATGGGATATCAGAGAACATTTGTAACTTATTAGGCATTTGCTCTAGTTTCATTTTACTGACTATTCAGGTTATGTAAATTCATCTGGCAAATACTTGAGTGTAGGTGTCATAGGATAAGCTTATATCTAGCAGGTGAACTAGATTTTTAAAACACCATCAGGTGGAGAAAAGGAAAATGAATTGACTATTTTGCAAGCCATTTTTATATACATGGTGGAGCATGCTTTTGCATATATATATATATATATATATATATGTATATAGGATTGTACTGCAAACCTACATTATCATTAAGCAAGGGGATCTTGTAGCACTTTTGAGACTAACAGAGGAAATAGGCTAAGTCTATGAAAGCTTATGCTCCATTATTTTCTCTCCCTCAGTCTCAAAGGTGCTACAAGATCCCCTTGTTTACTGATATTCCAGATTTATACTGCTATGTCTTTCAATTCTATCCCTATGTTATCATGCCAAGAGTATGATTAATGCAAGAGTATATTAAATAGACAAATCACTTGCTATTGCTTACTGCTGTCATGCTTTTTCTTTAGCAGTTGCTGCTAGTCACATCTTGCAGTTAGATAAACTATAAGGCCTCTTTTATACTTATTAATTTAATCTCACTTCATACTTATTAATACTTATTAATTTAATCTCACTTCAGCAACGGAGTTTACAAAGTTTGGAGGCAAGCTTACATGCTATGGAATCAACACGAGAGTCACTAAAAGCCGAACTGGGAACAGATCTATTGTCCCAACTCAGTTTAGAGGACCAGAAGCGTGTGGATGCACTTAATGATGAGATTCGACAACTGCAACAAGTAAGTACACTTTAAAATTGCAGTGTTAAATATATATATATTTGAGAATTATTTACAAAAAAAGCTGGTTTTTTTAATTTCCTTCCCCACTTAAATGGAAATGTTACTAAACAAAAATTTAAACTTGATTCTGATTGGTTGGTTGCTTTCATTGCCTCCTTGCTTTTCCATAGTGTTTCTTAAAGTAGTGTGTGGGGTGAAATGTAACAGAATTATGTTGTGTCAGTACTATCAACACACACACACAGAAACCCAGATCTTCTTTGTGGTCTCTGTGAATACACACAGTGGGTTACTCCTGCGCTTGCGCAGAGCACTCGGAACCTTCTGGAATCGCTAGGCAGAATAGTTTTTGATACATTTTGGCAGTAATTCCGCCCATCCTGACGGTCCGTTTATAGGCACTCCTGCCTAAATCCCCTCAGTTCCTTTCATCTGCCACGCAGGCAGCATATAGGAACCATTGATCGCTAGAGCGTCTTTTGTTTTCACAATTACTCGGATTGACTCGGACTGTTCTCTTGACTTCGTTTTTGGCTTTTCCCTCTGGCTCTTGTTGTGGTTATTGGCTGTTTTCAACCTTGGACTGTTTTTTCGGCTTCTCTCTCTCACCTCACCCTTGACTTCAGCTTCGGACTCTGACACGGCTTAACTTCTGACTGGTTTGACTACTCTTTTGTCTCTCCCCGTTTCTGATATGGCCTCAAAATCCGCCGCCTTTAAAAAGTGCTCCGTGTGCCAGGCGAAGCTCCCTGCCTCACATGGGCACTCCAAGTGCTTCATTTGTTTAGGTGAGACCCATAATGTGGATGCCTGTATTCACTGCCGCAAATTCACTCTGCAGGCCCGTAAACAGCGCTCTTCGACGCTTAAATCCTTCCTTTATGAGAAAATGCTGTTCCCATCTTCTGCCTCGACCTCGGTGCATTGGGTTCCGTCTCTGCCAAAAAGGGGTCGTTCCTCATCTGTCAGCCGGTTGGGCAAGAAGCGGCATCAACACTACAACCCGTCACGCCGTGAATTGGTGGCGTCGGACCCTGAAGCAGTCCATTGGTCCCACAAGCATGTCACTGCTTCGAGCTCAAAAAAGGACCATGGTTCTTCAAAACCGTTGGCTTTGAATTGGGACCGTGACTCTTCGAATCGGGACCGCGACTCCTAGAAGCCATCAGGGTCCAGCTGAGACAGGGATTCGTCTGCATCCTCTAAGAACAGACCAAAGAAAAAGGTCAAGCATTCCTGCCCTAAACAGAGGGAGCGCCCAGTATCCGCTACGGTGGTATCGTCGGCGCATGAGCCGGAGGAGCAAGAACAGCCACTAGTTTTTGCCATAACTGTGTCGGATCCAGTGTTAACTTCGATACCGGCCATCTCCTCCAAAGTCAGGGAGGGTTCTACGGGTCACACCCAAGTATAGCAAGTGACTCCGACTCCCTCCTTAGAGGTCGTAAACGTGGTGGAAGATGAGATCTCTGAAGAGGAAATGAAATCCTCCATTCCAGTTTGAGCTCAATCCCCCGTACTAACAGTGTCCAGGGATGAGCTATTAAGTACTGAGTCTGTTCTGGTCAATGTCGAGGCTCTGCAGAAGGCCCCAACTCCTGTGCCGACTCCATCATGTCGGGTCATGGATGTCGAGCACTTGTACGGGGCTTACGACATGGCTCATTTGGCCTTTGAACTGCTCTTCCCACCTGCTCCTCCCAGGGCCCACGCTTTGACCTTTCCGCAGCAGCCTGAATTCTGCTTCAAGAAGACTTCAGTACATGGGAGCTACTTCTCTCCCCCTCGACTCTCCTTTCACAGACTGGACCGGCTCCATCAAGAGGTGGTCCTCCCAACCAAACCTGGGCTTTGGGATGCAGGTAGCCAGGTTTCTCCCGTACAGCAGGATCCTCAACCGTTGCCACCACTTCCACCTACACCACCAGCGTCCTCCTCGCACCATGGACAGCGCAGCCCTTTATCTCGGACTGTAGTCTTTCACCTTCCTCCTTTGCATCTGCTTCATCGCACTCATCACTGTCATAAGTACTGAGAGCACCTTCTCCACCGCTGGATTTACTCAACGACAACTCATCATCACCAACTGACGACGTTGGGGCATTCTCTGAACAGATAGTTTGTATGGCCCACGCTCTAGATTTGAAGCTTATGGAGAAGGAGTCTGATCCCATGGACCCGATATACCGTAGGATAATGTTGAAAGCTCCACCTACTGTGGATATTCCAGTACTTTCCTTGTTACTCAGACTCACTCAGGTCTCGTGGGAAACCCGTTGTCCATCCCGTCGACATCGAAATGTATCGACCGTCTATATCGGGTGTCTGGAGAAGACATTGAGTGGCTGTGGGAACACCCTCGCATGAACTACGTGGTGGTGGTGACATCTCAGCAGCGACGCCAGTGCCGAACCCAGTCCAGTCCCGCTGATCCTGAAGGTTGGAAACTGGACATCATCGGGAAAAAGATCTATTCTGTGGCGGGGTTAAACTTCAGGATCGTGAATTACTCAGCCTGCATGGGCACCTACCAACAAGTGCTTTGGGAGTACTTAGGTCCTTTGATTCAAGACCTCACCGAGGAACAGGCATCATATGGCAGAGGCCATTCAGCAAGAGGCCCAACTTCTAGCAGGCCAACAGATGAATTGTCCAGGCATGTGGCCGATTGTGCGGCCAAGACTGTAGCTGGATCTGTTGCTCTCAGCCACCATGCCTGGCTCCGCTCGTCTGGCCTTGCCTAGCAGTCTGCTTCCACCATTGAAGACATGCCCTTCGACCACTCCGGTCTATTTAATGGTTCGACCAACGAGAAATTGGAATTTACCCAAAAGATGAGGACCACCACACGGAAGTACGGTATGCTGTCAACCTCATCCTCTACGTACCGTTTGAAGGGTCAGTCTGGGTGGCAGCCCTCTTAATCGCAGCCATTTCGGAGGGGATATGGCCAACAGGCATCACAGCAATCTCGCTACCAGCAGCCTTTCCCGGCCGCTTCTTCGGTGAGGAGCCAAACCTCTGCCACTTGTTACCATGCTTCGACGAAGCAGAGGGCTAAGGATCAAGGCAGAAAGAAGATTCTAATCTGCCTTCATTTCAACATTCTCATTCTTTTTTCTCGACCCATCTCTTTGGAAGCTGCCTGTCTGCATTCCAGGACGCTTGGTTCAAGATAACATCAGACTGCTGGGTACCCCAGGAGGGCTACTGGATTGAGTTTGATACTCTACCGCCGACAGGCCACATCCGAACAACACCGCCTTCCCCACTCCTCCTCAAAGAAGTACAGACGTTGCTTCAGAAGGGTGCCACCGAACCCGTGCAACTGGACCATCACCACCTCTGCTTCTTTTCGAGGTACTTCCTGGTCACCAAGAAGGGCGGTGGACTCCAACGGATCTTCAGCCTTTGAGGAGTCAATGAATTCATCGTTCCAAAGAAGTTCAGGATGGTCACCCTGGGTTCGATCCTGCAGCTTCTGCAGCGGGGCGATTGGTTCGCTTCCATCGACCTCAAGGATGCATACTTCCACATCGGGATTCACCCATCCCACAGACGCTTCCTGGCCTGCCAGATCAGAGACAATGCCTTCCAGCTCTGTAATGTGAGATAAAGTCGTGTCCTACCCTTTGGTCTCTCTGCAGCTCCAAGGGTGTTTACGAAATGCATGGCGACAGTAGTGGCCTACCTGCGGCAACATGGGGTGGTCATTTTCCCCTACATTGATAATTGGCTCCTGGTAGCAGACTCTCAGCAGCAGCTTCTCCGCAACATCTATCTGACGCTAGACTTGATGGATGCCCTCGGTCTGGGTGGTTTCACCCATCTCTCTGCTACCAACTGGCCTGGAAGCCCTTGCCTTCTCAGTTTCGAGAACATTCCACCAGATCTGTCTCCACTTCAGCTGCCTTCCTCTCTGGGGTGCCCCTGGAAGATGCCTGTCAGGCAGCCACCTGGTCAACGCCATTGAGTTTTATCACACATTGCAGACTGGACACTTGGGAGATTATCAGACGGGCCCTTAAAACCCGTTCCTGTTCCAGTACCCACCCTCCCACCCTCCTCCCGTCCCTGTAACTGAATTTAAAAAAAATGTTCACACACTTACTTTAATACCGGGACAGAAACTGCTCCCCCCTCCTCCAGCAGTCCAGGAAGTGAATTGAGCTCTCACAGAGCCCTCCTGGAGACCAAAACCCCCTCCCCTTCCTGGAGACCAAATCGCATGGGGAATTTAAAAATAAAAAAATCCCCCAAACCTCAAAGAAGTACACCAAGCACCTAAACACCCTTAAAAAAAACCAAGTAACCCGGGGAGGGAACAAAAAAGGCTGTCACTTACCTCTTTGTCCCAATCGAAGCAGGAAGTGTTTTGCAGGGACTTCCCAGGACCTTGTAGGGAGCCCTGCATTGCGCAGGGAATTTAAAAATTAAAAACCCAGGCATCAAAAAATTAAAGCAATCACCTAAACAGCCTTTAAAAGAAACAAGTAAACAGGGGAGGGTACAAAAAAGTCTGTCACTTGCCTGTATGTCCAGATCACCACCAGAAGTGTTTTCTCCTTACCTTCCAGGACCTTACAGAGGCAGGCAGTGGGGGGGGGGGATTTAAAAATAAAAATAGAAACAGACTTCTAAAAATTAAAACAATCACCAAAACACTTTTAAAGCTTTAAAAGCAACACGGGAAAGGGTACAGAAAAGCCTGTCACTCACCTGGATGTCACAGTCTTACCCGGAAGTGTTTTAACATAGCGGCAGCATAACAGCACACCAGTTCACACACACGTGATTCCATTACAGAAACGGAACGGGAGATCTATTGACGACTTTTCCCCCTGAATAAAACAAAATGGAAAGCACACGGGGTCAGAACAGGAGAGGAGGACATTGTCTGGAGAGAAAAAAAACCTCTTTAGCAATCCTGTGGCATTTCTGTTCCGTTTCATTAAGCCTTCTGATAATTTCCTTGGTCCCGTAATGAGGCCGCTTTTGGAAGGGCAGTCTTACTGTCCTCCATTCAATGAGTGAGTTTCTTTGTTGCTTGAAACATCTTTACGAAATGTACCTGTTCAGCTTGTTGCTCCTGAGGTTTCATGATGATTAAATTCATTGTTTTAGATAGAGGACTTGTAACCGTAATTTTTTTTGTCCTCGTTTAAGCCTTGAGCATGACACCCTCCTCCTACAGGTGAAGCTTGCTAATCTACTCACTGTGTGTGTTCACAAAGACCACGAAGAAGATGGACAGGTTGCTCACCTGTAACTACAGATCTTACAGCCCCAATCATCTTCTCCTCTGTGTCCTGCTATAGCATGTATGCTCTAATGTTCCTGATGCTGCTAATTGTTGCGCCCTTTAAGGAACTGAGGGCATTTAGGCGGGAGTGCCTTTAAAGGGACCATCAGGATGGGTGGAGTTACCGCCAAAATGTATCAAAAAAATTCTGTCTAGCGATTCCAGAAGGTTTTGAGTGCTCTGTGCAGGAGTAACCCACTTTGTAAATTCACAGAAGACCACTCGAAGATCTGTGGTTACAGGTGAGTAACCTGTCCTTATGTTATTTTCATATTAGCTGCTGTGTTTAAGTGATTGTATAGAAGCAGTTCCCTTCTCTGGATTAAATATGGTACTAAGCAAGAATAGATGAAGCAAGGGTTTAATTAACAAATAATTAATTTGCTCATTGCTCTTGCATCAGACATGGTAGATCCCCCACCCTTATTAATTAGAACTTGTTTTGTGGACACTTTAGAAGAAAAACTGTTCATAAAACAAATACCTCTACCTGAAAAGTGCACGTAACACATGTCCATGTAGATTAGTGGTTACAGTATTTTTGAACATCCATAACTTCTCTTCCCCTCATTTGTCAAAAAGCTGAGGTATCATGTCATGTTCATAATCCTTAAAGTTTGAAACATTCCACAGAATATAAAAATAACCTGTCTTAAAAATTATATGTTCATGTTTTATAGGAAAATAGACAGCTGTTGAATGAGAGAATCAAGCTTGAAGGCATCATTACACGAGTTGAGACATATCTCAATGAAAATTTGAGGAAACGTTTAGACCAAGTTGAACAAGTAAGATTTTATTCTTGAGATTGAGGTCCATTATGTAATAGGTGTTGCTTTCAATATATTGATGATTTTTTACTTTGCAGGAGTAAGGTAGCATGTTCAGAAACATGACCATAAGGGACCACTTGGATCATTATATAACAATGGTATAAAATATTCACATATTCATCTTGTCGATTCTGGTTAATTTTATGTGTTCTTTGATGCTCCACGCAGGATAAGCATTGTTGAATGATGACAGTCTTATTGAAATTACTGTCAGAATATATGCTGTGTATTTTGAGGTTTTGGACTTTCCACATAATTTTTCTGGTATGGTCAACGTTCAACAAATTTTGGACTTCCCAGTAGAGCAGGATTATAAATTAAAATAAAAAAAAATCTCTCTTAGTTTACCTCCTGTTTATCTGCTTTTTAATGTAAAGCTGGGGTAGAATTTTTATTCAATAAGAATATGTTGAACAGAGTATATATTTTTAATAAGAGTTTGTTGAAAACAGAACTGCAACCTCTTATTTTCTGCAATATAGTTTTCATTGTGATGATCTGCTTCAGCTGAAAACTATATGTCATTGTGGTGAGTTGCTTCAGCAGAGCCTATATTATTTTGTAGGAGCTGAATGAGCTGAGGGAAACTGAAGGTGGCACTGTCCTTACAGCTACAACATCTGAGCTTGAGGCAATCAACAAACGAGTAAAGGATACACTGGCACGATCAGATGGTTAGTAATAGATTTTTGTTTTTAACAAAGAGAAGACTTGTACAGAGCATTTTTCTGAAAATACATGAAAGATGCTAGAATGCAAAAAAATTGTACTAGGAACAGTGAACTGATAAAAAAATTCTAAGGCAATTTAAAACTGTCTTCAAAGTCTACTGTACAGGTAGAACTGGTGGCAGCTATTTGGAAACACTAGCTTTTTAACAGCACAAAACTCTTATTGGACTGTCTTATTGCAGCTGATTTCCCTTGCTTTTGTTCCCAAACTGTTACTAGTTTTGTCTGTCTTGATATAAATGACATAAGTATCATCTTTTTTGCTCTTTGTACTAATTGCATCCTGCTTCATAATCAGGATGGGGTGTTTTTATCTTATTACAGTCTTATTAATATTCCTCAGTATGTTTGTTAATAATTGGCATTTCCTTGTGTATAATTTGATAAGGTTCACCTACTTTTATGCTTTTCATAGTGCTTACTTTTCTTTATACTTACTTTCCTACAATAGATCTTGACAATTCAATTGATAAAACTGAAGCTGGAATAAAAGAACTCCAGAAAAGTATGGAACGCTGGAAGAACATGGAGAAAGAGCACATGGATGCTATTAACCATGACACAAAAGAGCTTGAGAAGATGACTAACAGGCAAGGAATGCTTCTGAAGAAGAAGGAAGAGTGTATGAAAAAAATAAGGGAATTGGGCTCACTCCCCCAGGAAGCTTTTGAAAAATACCAGACATTGAGCCTGAAGCAGGTAAGAAACATTATCAGGGTTCATTTCTAGAGATAATAGATGTTTGTTAGTACAATATCCTAACAGTTGTCTTAACTTTTTTATTAGCTGTTTAGGAAACTGGAACAGTGCAACACAGAGCTGAAAAAATACAGCCATGTCAATAAAAAAGCTCTAGATCAATTTGTGAACTTTTCAGAACAGAAAGAAAAACTTATAAAACGTCAAGAAGAGCTGGACAGGGGCTATAAATCAATCATGGAGTTGATGAACGTCCTTGAACTTAGAAAATATGAAGCTATCCAGCTGACCTTCAAACAGGTATTATTTGCAGGCCATTGTAAAAAGACTTTGGTTTTTTATTTCCTTTCTGATTTTGAAGACATTCATATTTATTGCCATCATGTTGAGTTATATAAGCTTTAGAAATACATTCCATTGCAAGACTAAATTTAGAAAGAAGTGGAGATTTATGTAGCTGTTTGGAATACTTATGCTTATAATTGTGTGTTTTGAGGTGTAGAACTGGAAAACAAATTTTTATTCTGATTTGAACTGCATATGGAAAGTGGCCATGTTACTATAAGCTTTGAATGTGGTTTTTATTTCAAATGTATATGTTTTCAGTTCAAATTTACTTTGTTTTTACAAGAAAGATAGATTTGCTGCAATCTTACATATTCTCAGAATTTGATCAGACCAGATTTTAAATTTACATGAGGGATTGTGTAAACTTGAGAAGGCAAAGGAGAATTATTTACTGACATTTGTGTGTGCCACTCACTGTTTTAGTTGCATGTTGATAACATTGCACTAGCAATTGTTCATGTTCATATTTCATATGTTGATTTGATAGGTACTAGAATGAATTCTTGTGGCAGCATTTTACCAAAGATAACTATTTAAATCCCTTTTGGGGTGTTTTTTTCCAAAAACTGAACTGAATTCTTACTTTTTCAAGGTGTCAAAGAACTTCAGTGAGGTCTTTCAGAAGCTGGTACCTGGGGGGAAAGCTACCCTTGTGATGAAGAAGGGTGACGTGGAAGGGAGTCAGTCTCAAGATGAAGGTGAAGGCAGTGCTGAGAGTGAAAAGGGTTCAGGATCTCAGAGCAGCGTTCCATCTGTAGACCAGTTCACTGGAGTTGGGATTAGGGTAAAGGAACATTACCTTATTTTGCCTTTTAAGAACAACTAATTGTGCTCCTTATAACCAACATATGATGGTAATGCTCCCTAGGTAGCAATAACTAGGCTTCCCTGTTTTTTTCTTCAGGTTTCATTTACTGGTAAACAAGGTGAAATGAGGGAGATGCAGCAGCTTTCTGGTGGACAGAAGTCTCTAGTGGCCTTAGCCTTGATTTTTGCCATCCAAAAATGTGACCCAGCTCCCTTTTACCTTTTTGATGAAATCGATCAAGCCCTGGATGCTCAACACAGAAAGGCTGTTTCAGGTAGAGGGTTTTTTAAAATTCAGCACAGATATTATATATTACTGTCTAAGCTGAGATACAAAGGAAGCATCTCATACAAAAAATAATGATGAATTACTGCTTTTATATAGTAGCTTAACATAGTATATGTGCAAGTTTTGGGTGTCCTTTCCCAAGCATGGAGAGGTGAACTGCTTCATTGCTTTCAAATAAAGCTCCTATAACAACAACAAAAATTGTCATGTCTTGCCTATTTAACTCACCAGTGATGTCTTACTTCCATTTTAATATAGTGATTTTATATTTAATATGTTAGAGAAGTTGCTGTGTTTTACCTGCCATGCACTGGCATATTTTTCGTCCCACAGATATGATCATGGAATTGGCAGAACATGCTCAATTCATCACCACAACTTTCAGGCCTGAACTGCTTGAATCTGCTGATAAATTTTATGGCGTAAAATTCAGAAATAAGGTATGCTATTCAAAATATGTGAAACAGAATACCTTTATATTTCTGTGGCTGAAATCCTATGAGGCATGAATAGGCACAACTTTTAAAATAACTAAATAAAACCAGTAGCACTTGGTTACTAGTAACTTTAAGATTCATACATGTGATTTCGACAGATATATGTTAAAGGTTAAAGGTTTCTGGTGACATGAAGGACTGATACTTGGTTAGATTTCAGTTTGGCTTGAGTGCCTTTGGTGACCTTGGAGTTTATTAGGTGTCTTAGAGAATTTTAGAACAAAGTAAGTACAGACCTGTTTGTAGGCTGTCTCTGTAGTTTAGAGGCAGGATAATATGTCTGCCATCCTTTAGAAAAAATCCACAAGAGAGAATTTTGCTAGTAGTATAAATTGTACAAAACTGTTTTGGTTGCAGGATATATATACATTTGTGGGTTTTTTTCTACTAATGCCTATCATGGGATCAAACATGCAAGACACTAAAGCCTTGTGCCATGGAAATCTTATTCAGATACCACTCTGCTTTTTGATACTTGCCTAGGCATTGTCTAGATAATTCCAAGTACAACCTTGCAATCATAAGTGTTAGAAATGAAAACTGAGACTACAAGAAAGTTGGATTTCAGAATTGTGAAGGATTCTGGGCTGGCATTATGTGGATCATCATAGCAGATTTATGCTACTAGAAATTTGCTTTAGATGTAACTATGGAGCTGTAATGTCACCTGAAATCTCCATTAATTACAATACTGTATTTCTCTTGCTGATTTAGGTCAGTCATATTGATGTGATCACAGCAGAGATGGCCAAAGACTTTGTGGAAGATGATACTACTCATGGCTAAGTGGAGAAAACCTGTCAGTCTGTTGGGAAAATGTGTAATGTGTAACATACTTCTGCCTACATCAGGCAACTGTATAAATTTGAACTATATAGTCATTGTTCAAGAGCTACTTTAACATAATTAATAGACCATCATTAAGACTATGATTTTTCATAGACCCTGGAATCCATTTTGCGTGTGGTGTTGTGCTTTTTTATAAAATATCTGTTAGTTTTACCTTCATACTATATCTAGTATGAAAAATTTATTCTCTTGGATTTTTTTGTAAAGTGTTGTTTTGTTTGAATATTTTTTAATGTCCGTTCTTCCTTCCTATATAAATCCTTTATCATTTATACTGCCTCACCTAATTTTTTAAAAATAGTTTCAATAAAACAATTTGTTTTAATGCTGTAATTTATATATATTGTTTCTTCGCGGCTGCTAGGGTACCATCACTTCATATATAATGCAGTTTGATTAAGTATATGGCAGACAGGAGGTAACAAAATCTGCTGCAGATCAGTATTTGGCAGTAGCATTTGTAAGTGAATTTGAATATCTGGCTTTATTTCCTTGGCTTCTTGGATATCATGAGAGGGTACTTTCGTTCATAAATTTAAGTTTCTGATTTTGATCCATGTGCTACAGCTGCTCACAGTCAAATTTATTTTCTATGTAGTCATCTGTACTCTTTCATAATAAGTTAAGGAGTTATTCTGCTCTGAACACTGTCCTATCATATTCTGTCTGTTTTCTGACCCCTCCTCTATCCAAGTTAGTTACGTGCACGGTATCTGTTCTGGCTAAAAACATTTCTCATCTACCAGCCTCTTTGATTCCCAGGAAGCGTGGGACCAGAATGAGAAAATTTAAATCACTGTTCAACGTAACTGAGATATAATATTAAAGCGTGTTTAATCTATGTATATTTTTTACAATATATGAAGGTATTTTTATTTAAAAAATGTAAGATTTGTGAAACACATAGCAAAGAGGCAATTGGGTGTGTATAACAAGGATGGGGATCATGTGTCTTTCTAGATTTTTCAGTATAGGTATTCCTCTCCATTGGCTATGCTGATTAGGGTTGCTGGGATTTGAAATCCAACAAAATCTAGAGAGATGCAGGATTCCCACTCCTCGTGTTTTAATACTCAGATTTTGAGCAGTAACCTGAGCCCAATTTTCTGAATTCTGTTTTATGCTAATCTGAGAATATTTAGACACAATGGGAAAGTATTATTTTAAATCTAAATTATTTTATAAAATTCCAGAGCAAATACCTCCATCACAAATACAAAATACAAGAAATATACAGTTTGACCCCTGTATTCATGGGATCCATAGCCACAGATTCACTTACCCATGTCTGAAACAATATGGTCTCTCTAACCATCTTCTAGGTTCTTCAGCGTGACTGTATGGTATGCTTGGGATGGAAGTCATTCCTTTTAATAGGGTTTGCTATTATCTGCTGTTTCTGGTATCAACGGTAAATCTGGGAACATATCCTCCTCAGATATGGAGGTTGCACTATATGAGAAACCAGACATTTCTAAGCTCTAGCCATACCATACTGTATAGAATGTGGCTCTAAGAGGAGAAACAAATAGAGAAAAGTTTCTAAGTATAATAAGAGGGAGAACTTAAAAGTTTCTAAGTATAATAAGAGGGAGAACTTAATTTTATTTTATTTTGTCTTTTCAATAACATGTTTTTTCTGAGAAATTATTTCTGTGAAAATGCTCAAATATGCCATTTGCCCACTGTAAGATTGCCCAAGACATAAAACTGTCCCTGCATTGCTCCCTCCCTCACCAAATTGGGTTTCTTCAAAAGTTCAATTTAGGAAAACTTAATTAAAGCACATTCATTCTACACGGAAGCTTTTGAAGACTAGTTTCCCTATCTGTAGCTTATACATGTGGTATTGGATTGCCTGATTCAGAATAGTCTTGAGGTATGTTAAGAATTTCTCTTCTAGTATCCTGTTCTGGTGCTTATTGAAAGAGAACTCTTTCAGGATTGTCTGTTGTTCCTGAAAAGAGAAATTGAAACATTAGGAAGTTAACTCCAAGTAACAGGTAAGATTCAATAAGTGGCTCTAAGGCAGGCAAGGGATTGTTGAACTACAACTCCCATCATGCTGGATGGTTACTGGCAGGCTTCAGGTTTCCCACCATTTCTGTGAGGTATAGGAAAATTTCCCATTAATTTGTTGTTGCAATTCTTATTGTAGGGGTGGGGAGGGATCCAGATAATGTTAGACTGCAAACTTCCCTTGATCCTAGCAAGTTTAGCCAATAGTGAGGGATGAGAGGAGTTGCAGTGTAATAACACCTAGAGGGCCACATATTCCCTATTGCTGTTGTAGGATACTTCACACAGAAGCATATTTCAATAAAAGTATGTGTCATGAGAAAGCTAACAAGATTGCAGTCTTAGATATCAAACTCAAACCCACTGAACTTGGACTGATGTCCCAGTAAGCATATTTATAGTCTAGCTACATAATGTCACTTAAACTGTGTTTTATTCAATTAATTTTATTATTTCTGGTCATCTTCAGCAAAACTATTTGGCATGCCAAATTTAACACAAATGTATTTTCCAGCTATGGAGAGGAAAACATCCTAATGTGGGTTGCTCCTCCCTATTGCTTCAGTAGGCAGGAAGTAGAATTTGAGGAATGCTTTGGTAGGAGGTGCAACCCTCCCATTCCTCAATCTAGTTCCTGCTTCTGCTCCAGCTTGGCTATTTCAGAGCTTTTCTCTTCATCTATCTTTCTGTCTCTTTCACACACACAAAAAGAACTTTGTCTATCTTCCTCCTTTCCCCTTGCCAAAAAACAAAAACAACCTGTTAACTCCCAGAGCATTTTCTTAAGGCACATATTTGGGAGTTTCTGGGTCATCTCTAGCATAAAATGTTTTCATCTGCTCCAGTTTCCCCACAAATCATGTCTAAGAAGAAAATCATGAATCATTCTCAGTGAGGCTGAAGGAACAATCCACTATTGTTAATCCTTCATGCCAACCAGATGAAGGCAGGATCTTCAGAATTCCATGAACATTATAACTGTTGTTCCCCACTCCCTCTTTCCTCTGTTATTCAATTCCTGCCTTGCCAACTGGTTGAGCAATTTTCTCTTTCTTCTATTTTAAAATTCTATAACTTACAAATAGTAGTAATGTCGTCTGAATTGGCTAATAAGAAGGGGAAGCAAAATGAGGAGGCTTCTGGAGAATTCTGCTTGCCTTCCAAAAAATGAAGGCACCAGGCAGAAGAAACTTCATTGACTATATCTCCCCTCAAGGCTGCTAGTAATCAGATCATGGGGGATGAGAGCTGCAGTGGGGCTAACAATTTATGCCACTGAATGAGTGACATGGCTCTGAGTGAGGAGCAGAGTCGCTGTTAAAGAAACTATCTCATTTAGTGAGAGTGTAGCTGAAAGCTGGTCTGTGCACCAGTGGGTAGCATCGGAAAAAACAGGAAATTGGGACAACATAGTGGTACAGTTTTAAAAGACAAGAATAAGATAAAAACTAAAGTTAAAGCTGTACCTTGTAAGTTGGCGGAGGAGGAGCAGAGTCCCAAAACACGGAAGCTACTTCCCATTGCCATATTGAAAACAGAGAGTCCACCCAAAGGAATGGGGCAGACCTGAAAAAAGAAACAAGCCAATCAGGAGGAACCAGTGAGTTAGCTGGTCTGTGAATGACATGCACAATGAGCAACAAACAGCTTCAAGAGCAACGAACGACGGATATAAGTAGAGGTGCTTTGAACACTAGCACAAAAAGCCAGTTTATGAATTAGTTGAAAACCATCCAAATCACAGGCATCTATTTAACATCGCAACCAGCTCAATTTTGCAATACATCAGTTCAGCCTTCATTATTACTTCAAAATGCTCAAACCAATAATAATCAGCAAATCATTAATTCAGCAATGTCAGATGTTTTAAGAGAATTAATTAGAGCAGAGGTTCAAACAGGAATTCAATCATGGATAAATATCCAGCATTTAATAAATACAATTATTTAATCTAATACAAATAATTTAAACAGTTTAAGTAATTTAGGTAATGTAACTAGTTTCAGTAACTTAATTTATTTGCTCAATGTGATGATCCATTAGTTAAGGAAATATATTTATAAATTGAATAATTTACAATCTAAAGACCAAGGGCAAATTTTCCTGAGGCCACATCAGTTGGTAATAATGAGAAAGAGACATTTCATGTTAACAGTTCCATAGAGTGTTCTAAAACACCTGAAGTAGTGGTTGAAGGACAAGTTGATCAACAAGCAAAGCTGTTTTCTTCCTCAGAAAAAGATATTGGTGACAATGGATGCCAGCCTATATGGCTGAGGAGCACACTATGAAGGTGCACAGGGCCAGTGGAATATTTAGTAGTCAGCTCTCAGTATCACTCTGTTGGAAATGAGAACTGTAAGGCTGGTATTAATTCACTTCTCCAAATTGATAAAGAATCAAGGTGTTCAAGTATGCTATCAGTGAAAGCATATTTGCACAACTATGGAGGTTCTTTTTCTCAGTTGCTGATAAAAGAATTGAGAAAGATTTTGAAGTGGGCAGAGAAACATCTGTCATTAACAGCAGTTCATCTAAAAGGCTCCTTAAATGTGGCAACAGACTTTTTGAGCAGAAACAAATTGATGCCAAGGGAATGAAGCCTGAACAATGTAGTGTTCAATCTTTAGCAGAGAAAGTATGGACCTTTTGTAATGGATCTTTTCTCTTCTGGCAAGAATTCCAAAATAAAAAGGTTCATTTCAATAGATGGAAGTCCAAATGCAGAATGTCAGGATACGTTATTGGTAAAGTGGCTGAAGGGTCTGCTATATGCCTTTCCTCCACTATCAATAGTTCAAAGAATTCTCGTGAAAATAAAGAGAAGGCTGATTCTGATTGCTCCATATTGGCCTCGCAGGCCATTGTTTCCACTGTTGATAGGAATGCCGACTGGCTTTGTTTCAGCTACCAAAGTTAAAGGATTTACTTCTGCAGCGGCAGGTAACACATCTAGATCCAGTTTGGCTAAAATTAGCCACATGGAATTTGAATGAAGGAGATTAGTAAATCAAGGTTATTCCAATTTGGTAACAAGCATCATATTAAATTCCAGGAGAAAATCTACACAGTGCATTTATGAGAGTATATAAAAAATATTTGGAAATTGGTGTTCAGACAATTCAGTAATGCAAGATTTATCATTTAAAGATGCATCATTTAAAGATGTTTTGGCCTTCAGGACGTAACACTCTTTGAAGACAAGTGTCAGCATTATCCTCCGTATTTTCAGAGTTGGGGAAACTTTTGTCTTCCCATCCCCATATTAAATGGTTTCTCAGAGGGGCAACTTTATACCAACAGTTCATTTCTTGGGACTTGAACTTCGTGTTAAATGTTTTGGCAGGAAGTCCATTTGAACCTTTAAGGAAAGCTTCCCTGAGGCATTTCTTCGTTTAAGGTGCTGTTTTAGTGTCACCATAACTTTGGCACAGTGAGTTTCGGAACTTGCATCTCTATCCATTAATCAGGATCTCTGTAGATTTGATGAGGACAAGTTGACTTTGCTTACAGATCTAACTTTTATGCCCAAATCCATTTAATGAAAGCGAGTAGTCAGGTGTTGGGACTTGCCCACATTTTGTCCAAACCTGAGACATCTACTTGAGAGTAAGTGGCATTCGTTGGATGTCAGAAGAGCTGTAAAAGTCTATTTGAAAAGGACAAGCAGTTTAGAAAAGCAGAAGCACTTTGTATTTTACAGTCCAAGAACTTTAGGATACAAAGCTTCTAAACAAATGCTCTCCAGATGGTTGAAAGATTGCATTCATCAGTGTTATGATTTGGCAAAAGTTCCTAGGCCAAAATACGTTTGGGCTCACTGTGGTAACAACAGCCTATAGAGCGGCAGCTGCAATCGAGGATGTTTGCAAGGCTGCCAGGTGGAAAGAACTATCAACACTTGTGAGGCATTACAAAGTGGACAGGTTCAGCTCTAATCAAGCAGCCTTTGGTAGAAAAGTGCTCCAGGGTTTGGTGAAAGAGCATATAGATTAGTCCCGTCCTGGAGATGGTGGCTTGGAGAAACCCCATGTGTATTGGATTGTTCCTTCAGCCTCACTGAGAATGAGAGTTTGATACTCACTGTGAATGTTCATTGTAGGGAGGCTGAAGGAATGGTCTCCCACCCCGTGGAATAAAAAAAAATCTGTTTCGATCCTTGAAATTTTTTGAACAGTCAGCAAGGCTCTATGACAAACTGAGGAGAGAAGGATTGCGAGTTAACAGTTAAAATGTTCATGGAATTCTGAAGATCCTGCCTTGATCTGGTTGGCACAAAGGATTAACCCATGTATGGTGGATTGATCTTCTTCGTGGTCTCTGTGAATACACACAGTGGGTTACTCCTGCGCCTGCGAAGAGTGTTCGGAACTATCTAAAATCGCTAGGCAGAACTAACTTTGCAACATTTTGGCGGTAACTCCGCCCACCCTAACGGTCCCTATATAGGCGCTCCCACCTAAATCCCCTCAGTTCTTTTCGTCCGCCGCATGAGCAGCTAGTAAGGAACTGTCTTCGCTAGTGCTAGTCTTTTTCCTTCACTTGTGTTTGACTCGGACTGTTTTTTTTGGACTTGGATTTGGATTTTGGATTTGTCTTGACGTATCCCTGCTTCTGACCGGACGGGTTTTCTGACGACGATTTGGCTTCCAACAACGACTTGGCTTGATGCTTGACTTCGCGACTGTCTCAGATCTGATTGCGATGGCTTCTATATTGGCGGGCTTCAAACAGTGCTCAGTTTGCCAAGCAAAGTTGCCGGCCTCTGATGGCCACTCTAAGTGCCTCATCTGCCTGGGCGAGGCCCACAACATTGACGCTTGTTCCCACTGCCGCAACTTCACACCGCAGGCTCGTAAACGTCTATCAAGGCTAAAATCTTTCCTCTATGAGAAGACATTGAGCCTGCCCGCTACACCACTTCCACCGATGGCCGCTCCCCTGAGAAGAGCCAGGTCACCATCTCCTGGGCTCGGCCAGGAGGCCGAGTCCACCATGGGGCCGATCTCCTGAGGCTGGCCCATCAAAGAAACGTCACCGGGCCTATAGCCCTAAATATAGAGAAGCAGTGGCTTCTGATCCCGAGGCGGTCAGAAAATCCCATAAACATTCGATGACATCGAGTTCGAAGAAGGCCGATAGACCTTCGGGCTCGGGTCGGGATTGACCCTCGGTACTGGCCGCGAGACATGATCGCTCTGGCCTCTCCTCCAAGGGGAAACCCAAGAAGAAGAAAGCCAAACGTACCTCCCCCAGGCCAGAATCTTCCACCTTGGCTACCGCCGCCTCGGTCCCCACGAAGCTGCCTCGCCCTGTGGACCCAACATCTTCAGCCTCAGTACCCGAACACTCTCTGCGTCCTGCATCGCAAGCAACAGAGGGCTCCGCTCTTGCCATCGGGACCCCTGAACAACATCAACCCTTGGGTCTGACACCCGTCCAGGTGGTCCAATTGGAGGAGGGAGAAATTTCTGATGAGGATCAAGCCCAACCTCATGCCAGGGCTGACTCGCCAGCATTGATCGTGTCCCGCGAGGAACTCCTCTGTACGGACATGATAGTTATCAATGTGGAATCCTCCTCCCAGCCAGCAGAGGGATCAAGCCGTACCCCTATGCCTTCTCCAGTCCATCACGGGATGGAGGTGGAACACGAATACAGCACCCACTATGCATATGGTGCCTTCGATGCAGCCTGAGCCGCACTTGGCTCCGACTATTGGCCTCCTCCAACACCGTTTCACGGCCTCCCCAGGTACCGCCGACCTTCTTTCAGTACCGGAGACCTCATCCAGGCGAGCTCCTTCCGTTCCCCGCCACACCTTTCTTTTCATGTGCCGGATCGGTCCAGTGCTGACTGGAACCTACCCCGCAGACCTCTCCTTGTGGATACGGGCAGCCAAGCGGATCCAGCCATCGGACAGCAGGCTTCCACCAGGGTCGACACCGCGAGTCAAGTCTCCCCACTTTGACAGCAGCACAGGCCGTTACCCCCACTTCCTGCACCAGCCCCTATTGATGTGACACAAGCCTCCCATCCTCCACGGACAGTGTCACCGGCCAGCCGGAGCCCATCCCCATCTGCGGACTCATCTTCTGACTCGTTCAGCTCTTCTTCCCACTATGTCCCGAGACATCCGTCTCCACCTCTGGAACTGCTTGACGAAGATTCCTCGTCTCCTACGAACGACATACGGGTGTTCTCGGAGCAGATGGTGTGGATGGCCCACGCCTTAGACCTGAAGCTGACGGAGAGGGACTCTGACCCTTTGGACCCGATTCAACGCCGGCTCAAGTCCAAGATACCTCCTATGGCCGAGTTGCCAATTCTCCCATCCCTACTGAAGCTAACCCAAGGCAGCTGGGAGAATCCGTCCTCCATACCACCCACCTCAAAGAGAATAGACTGTCTCTATAGAGTATCAGGAGACGATATTGGATGGCTCCGTGAACACCCGCAGCCCAACTCCGTAGTGGTGGAAGCTTCTCAGCACCGTCGCCAGCCTCGACCTCAGGCGAGCCCAGCTGACTGAAGGCCGCAAAATCAACATCATTGGGAAGAAACTATTCTGCAGCTGGACTGAGCTTTCGCATTGCGAATTACGCAGCATGCATGGGGGCCTACCAGCAGGTCCTTTGGGAACGGCTGGGACCCTTGATCCAGGACCTCCCCGACGAGCGTCGACGCATGGCCGAGGCCATCCAGCAAGAAGCGCAAGCCTTAGCGGGCCAGCAGATGAACTCGGCCCGACACGCGGCAGATTGCGCCGCAAAAACAATTGCCGGTTCCGTGGCGCTCCGCAGACATGCATGGCTCCGCTCCTCAGGCTTAGCCCCTCAAGCTGCTTCTACCATTGAAGATATGGCCTTCGACCACTCGGGTCTTTTCAACTCTGCTACGGATGAGAAGCTTGAGTTTACCCAGAAAATGCGCTCAACAGCCAGGAAGTACGGTATGCCCCCCACCAGTTACAGATCCAAGGCACACCCCTCCTGGCACCAATACTACCCTTCCTCCTCCCAGAGAAAC
The DNA here is from genome assembly GCA_030847615.1 of Gambelia wislizenii. Taxonomy (NCBI): domain Eukaryota; kingdom Metazoa; phylum Chordata; class Lepidosauria; order Squamata; family Crotaphytidae; genus Gambelia; species Gambelia wislizenii. The sequence goes on from JAUMIR010000003.1 coordinate 85,706,567, forward strand.
TATAGTCAACAGGCTTTGAGGCGGCCTCGGTACCAGCAACAGCCCCCCCGCCACTCCTTCGGTGAGGAGTCAGTCCTCCACCTCTCGCTTCCGCCCATCCACAAAGCAGAGGTCCAAGGACTTGGGAAAGAGAAAGTTCTGAGCCCTGATCCTTATGACTCTATCTTTCCTTTTAGACTCCACTCTTCGGTTGTCGCCTGTCTCGGTTCCTACCCAACTGGCTGTCAATAACATCAGACCGCTGGGTGCTACGCATCGTCCAGGAGGGTTATCGGATAGAGTTCGACCAACTCCCACCGGCAGGCTACATCCGGACAACCTCGCCATCCCTTCCTCTCGAGGAGGTCCAAACACTACTTCAAAAGGGTGTGGTCGAGATGGTCCCCCCGTCCCAACGTCATCTATGCTTCTTTACCCGATACTTTCTGGTGAAGAAGCGAGGGGGCGGACTGCGTCTGATTTTGGACCTACGGGGAGTGAACTTCATAACTCCAAAGAAGTTCAGAATGGTGACCTTGGGGACAACCCTGCTTCTTCTCCAAGAGGGTGACTGGTTCGCCTCGGTCGACCTCAAGGACGCTTACTTCCATGTCGGAATACACCCCGACCACAGGTGGTTCCTGTCCTTCCATATCGGGATGGAGTCCCTCCAGTTCAGGGTGCTTCCCTTCGGCCTCTCCACGGCACCGAGAGTCTTTACCAAGTGTATGGCACTGGTGGCAGCCTTCCTACGGCAGCAGGGCATAGTTCTGTTTCCGTACATCGACGACTGGTTGATAACAGCCCGGACTCGACAGCGACTGATCTTCGATGTCGAATTTGTCCTGGAACTGCTAGACTCACTTGGACTCATAGTGAACATGGAGAAGCCCTACCTCCAGCTCACCCAGTCAATACAGTTTATCGGAGCTTGCCTCGACTCCCGAGTCGGCGATCGCCCGTCTGCCCTCAGACCACTTCACCTCTCTTTGTGCTGCCATCCATCTTTGCCGTCGATCCCGGAGAGTATCAGCATTAGTGGTACAGACACTCCTGGGACACATGTCAGCCACGACATCAGTTACCCAGTTTGCTCGACTCAGGATGCGACCGCTCCAGTCTTGGTTTCTGGGAGTCTTCAATCCCCTCATAGACCCTCCTGGAACCCTCCTCATGATGCCTCGGGCTGTCCAACACTCCCTGGACTGGTGGCTCGAACCGGGGATGGTACTTTCCAGCATGCCCTTCGAGCCCCCTCAACCTCATGTCACCCTCACCACTGGTGCTTCAATGATGGGCTGGGGGGCCCATCTCGATGACTGCTCGGTACAGGGGACGTGGTCCCTCGACGAGAAACAGCTTCATATCAACATGTTGGAGCTTCTAGCAGTACAGAAAGCCCTGAGAGCATTTGAGATCCTGGTATCGGGTTTGGTGGTCCTAGTCGCAACCAACAATACCACGGTAATGTACTACCTCAACAAGCAAGGGGGTACTCATTCTATGCCTCTTCTCTCTCTAACCATGGAAATTTGGGACTGGTGCATCAAGAGGAACATCCTCCTCCAATCCATCCACCTGCCACGGGAGGAGAATACTCTTGCAGACGAACTGAGCCGTTCCTCTTCCTCCGTACATGAATGGAGCCTACACCCCTCCATCGCTCGGACCTTGTTCCGGAAGTGGGGAACGCCGGACATCGACCTGTTTGCCACAGCTTCCAACAGGCAATGCTGCATGTACTGTTCCAGAGACCGGAGCAGGGACTCGAAAGGCGATGCGTTCCTGTTTCGGTGGTCCGGGCCCCTCCTGTATCTGTTTCCACCCTTTCCACTCCTCACCCGAGTTATAGCCAAGATGTGCAGGGATCGATCAAACGCAATCCTCATCACACCATGGTGGCCTTGACAGGCGTGGTTTGCTCCCCTTCTGCGCCTGGCCAACCGTCGCTTTCTGCATCTTCCACACCACCCGGATCTCCTGACTCTGCAGGAAGGGAAGGTCAGGAACCCAGACCTGGACACACTTCGACTGACGGCTTGGAGGATCCTACCGTAGGGACAGCACCAGCACCAGGCGACCTCCCGAATTCTCCGCTGCCTCCAGACGTTCAGGCTGTAGTGGATGCTGCGCTTCGACCGTCCACATGACGATCCTATTCCTATAAGTGGAAACGCTTTGAACCCTACCTTGCAGAAATTAATGTTTCAATGAGTTCTGTCTCGATACCGGTAATTCTCTGTTTTCTCCTACACGTCTCTAACTCCAGTCTCTCAGCATGCTCCATTCGTACCTACCTGGCAGCAATATCCGTGGAACTTCAGGCAAGGGGCAAACCTTCACCCTTCAGAGATCCAACAGTGAAGAAGTTCCTTCGGGGGTACATTAACTTACACCCCGGTAGTAGAACCTACCCCTGCGTGGAGCCTTGAACTGGTGTTGTCGCAACTCACAAAGAAACCCTTCGAACCTATGGCCACCGCCGACCTCAGGCTTGTGTCTTGGAAGACAGCATTTCTAGTGGCGATCACATCAGCGCGTCAAGCTGGAGAGATCTGTGCCCTCTGATCCGATGCTCCTTTTCTTGTGTTCCATAAGCACAAAGTAGTGCTCAAGCCCGACCTCTCTTTCCTCCCCAAAGTTGTTTCTAGCTTTCACTTGAACCAATCCATCGTGCTTCCTGCCCTGATACAGGACCCCAAAGATGACTTTGAAAGAGCTCTGCAGACCCTGGACGCCAGGAGAGCATTGGCCTTTTATGTTCAACGGACTGCTTAGCACCGGAAATCTCCTAAGCTTTTCATCTCTTACTCTGCCTCTAGACTGGGGACCCCCTATCTCCTCACAGAGAGTATCCAAATGGGTTGTCTCTCTGATTTCACTCTTCTATGAACTTGCTCGGAAGACTCCCCCCTACTCGAGTTCGAGGACACTCCACCAGGTCGGTCTCCACCTCAACCGCCTTCCTTTCCGGGATCCTGTTGGAGGATGTATGCAGGGCGGCGACCTGGTCCATGCCTATGACTTTCATTTCACATTATAGACTCGACACTCGATCCCATGCTGAGGCAGCCTTTGGGAGGGCTGTGCTCCTCTCTTCAATTCAATGACTATTTTCTGTTATGGTATGACTTTCTCATGTGCACGTGTAATTGCTTATGATTTTCTCCTCTGCAAGTGTAAATGCTTTATTCATGTGTTCTGCGGTAACTCCTTGAACCATACCCAATTTCATGTTTTGGGTTTCATGTTCATGGATTGCATTCATTGTTATTGATGACTAGTATCATTTTGCTGGTCTCGTCAAAACTCTTGGCATGACACCCCTCCTCCTGTAGGAGAAGCTTGCTAGTCTACCCACTGTGTGTATTCACAGAGACCACGAAGAAGATGGACAGGTTGCTTACCTATAACCATAGGTCTTCGAGTGGTCTTCTGTGAATTCACACAGACCCGCCCATCCTCCCCTCTGTGTCCTGCTATGGCTTATATGCTTAATGTTCCTGATGCTGCTCTTTGCGGCGTCCTTTACAGAACTGAGGGGATTTAGGCGGGAGCGCCTATATAGGGACTGTTAGGGTGGATGGAGTTACCGCCAAAATGTTGCAAAGTTAGTTCTGCCTAGCGATTCTAGGTAATTCCGAACGCTCTGCGCAGGCACAGGAGTAACCCACTGTGTGAATTCACAGAAGACCACTTGAAGATCTATGGTTACAGGTAAGCAACCTGTCCTTCCTTCAGCCTTCCTTGAATGACCATTCATGGTATCAACCTCTCTTTCTTATCTGTGGAGTATACAGTATGCCAGCTTCTTCCAGGTTCTCAGCATAGCCATGCATAATGACACATCATTTCATTGCAGACATGAATAGTAGGAGCATTTTTGGAGCAAAAATTATTTTGTGAGAATTTTTCTTGTTCTACCTTAATAATCTTCCATTGTACAGAGCAAGTGACTAGAAACAACCTTCCCTTTGGATATAGATACTTAGGTGTATTGGCATCAAATGTGGGGTCGGGTCTAGTTTCTTACTGGGTCCCATCCCTGTTAGTAATTTAGAGCTGCAAGCCAAACTTTGTAAGATTCTTTTCATAGTTGTGTCTGTCTAGATGCAAATGGACCGTCCAGAATATATTCTCCACTATTGGCAGGGCCAGAGTAGCAGCTGGTGCCATTGTAAGATAAAACTCCTTGAAATGCCAGGCCTGGGAGACAAGCCAAGTAAACAACATAATCTCATAATATTTCGGAGTGTTTTAAAAATATGTGTATAGGTTTACTTTTCCTTTGCCAAAGAAAGGATAGTTTTTAAAGAGCTGATCAAGTGTTGTTGTTTTTTTAATAACAGCCAGGAAAGTACCATGTATAACAGCCAGGAAAGTAACTTTGTGTTGCCTTACTGTTATGCTTGGTCTATTGTCAGTATGTGGTATCCTTTGGTAGCTGCATGGCCCACTGCTAACCTAATACATGGGTGGAAAGTACAAGGCTAGCCCAAGACATTTTGCTGCTTGAGCAGCAAATGGTGTCCCTAATCCAATCAAGGTACATAGTGTCTAGGATGAACCAAAATATTTGGTAGATGGAAAAATCTTCCTTCCTCAACAACAACAATACAGCAGTACAAATTGCCACCTCTTCATCATGGCCCAAATCAACTGTCTGAGGCCCCTGCCTCAATTTGCCTAATGGCAAGGCCAGTATTGTCAGAATGTATTTCTCTCACAACAAAAGTAACTAGGAGCCTTTGCAGTTACGGGCAGAATATATAGAAGGAAGCTATTTCAAGCATGGAACCTCTGGCCAAGATTTCCATTGTGAGATTTCTATGTTGCCAGAGAGCAAGAGTTGAGTGAGCATGGATATGTCCAGCTCTTTTCCTCTGCAGATGCCTGTTGCAGCACATCCAGCTACAGGAAAAGAGCTTGATGCACCTCATCCCCCTCACCCTCAGGCAATACAGAAATGGCCATGTTAGGTAGGTGTGTGTGTTCTGCTTCTGCGGTAGGTTTGAAGAGGACCAGGTTGTTTTGGTTGGAAGAGACCTATGACCTACATAATAACCATTAAAGTGAATGATGAAGTCATAAATCCAACTTACACCATGGTAATTCATGAACAGCATCCTACCCTCTGTTTCTAGAAATAAAGCACTATGCTAGTAATACTTATTATTAAATAGCAGCTGACATTGTGCGGGGTGGGGGGATATTTACCTGATAGCATTTGATGGGTAATGTGCTGTGGTAGGTAGAACTGATGGTGACAATTTATGAGATTTCATAATTGAAGTCTGCCACCATCAAAATAATCAAGAGGTGCCTCACAGACTAAAATATTTACATTTTTAACACTGAGTTGAAGATTGGAAACTCAACATGTAAATTAAAATTTGTTTCAGGTTTTTTTTTTTTTATGCAGCCATTTAAACAAGAAGCATGGAACATTCAGCAAGCATGTATTTATTGATACTCATTTTAGTCTTATTTGTTGCATATTTGGGCAGCCACCAGATGGTGTCTCTAACCCAACACATTCTAAACCAAGGCTATGTCCTGTTTTTCTTTTAAGCTATAGGCAGCTGTTTCGTATGAGTCGAATAGCAACATGTAACTTCAAAGTGTGGTTTCCTTCAGGTTCCATTCTTCCTAAGGCTAATGGACAAAGTGTGAAGTAGTTTATGTTTCTTGAAGCAAGCAGTTGCTTTTAGCCAGCCTACTTATAAGCACAGCGGGTGAGCATCAATTTTCAGTGCTACTGGAAGCTTGACACAGCTGTTTCAAATTACATTTAAGGCACTGGTCATTATCTATTCTGTTAATTCCAAAAAGTGCTGTATTCCTTTTCCTCTTTTTAATGAGTATTTTCCCCACTTTATTCATGTAACATATACTAATATTAATACATCCTAATAGGAAATAAAACCTACCCTTGCAGAAATCATGATGGAATGAACTGGAAAGCAAGCTACGATACTTGAGACATGGAGACGCCCAACTGTTCCTGGCTTTATAGATGTGTGATCATTTTAGCTCAGGAAACATCACCATGCAGAATCTGGCTATTATAGCTACACAGCTATGTAGAAATCCCAAGTAGCTGTAAATGTTTGATTTGTGTGTGTGTGAGCCTTTGAAAATATTTATTTATTTTAGTTAGCAGACATCTATTCACTTTGAATAACTTTGTATTCAAAACGGGACCCATATATGAAATGTTGAACATCACATACATAAAAACACCAATGACGATTGCATGTATTAAAAGAAAGAAGAAGCAAATACCTTTCTAAGTTATTTATCTTAGAGAGCAGAATCAGCCATGTTCTCCATGAGTAAAACCAAAAATCACAGTTGGGAAACACTTTGCAACATTTTTATTTTATTTTATTTTAGTTAGTTAGTTATTTATACCCCACTCTTCAGCCACAAGGCTATCAGAGCGGCTTACAAATTGTTTTTAAGCAATAGCAATTTACACATCTACACTGTAAGAAGCAGCTTCCAATGTATGTTAGCTAATTACCCCCACAAGCCGGATACTCATTTTACCGACCTACGAAAGGATGGAAGGCTGAGTGAACCTTGGAGCCCTCTGGAATCGAACTTGCAATGTGGTGACTTGCAGTACTGGCATTTAATCACTGTGCCAATATCCTAAAAGTGCATGCTTTTTAAATGCGCCAGAACTCTTAACCAGGTTCATTCAGGGGTGGGCAAGTCTCCCAGGACCAAGGGCTCCATATACACCACTCATCAAAGCTCAGAGGAAATGGGGGTGGGTTCAGTTTTTTTAAAATTACACCAAAAAATTCCAATTGGAGGCAGGGTTTGGGCGTACAGGCCTCAGAAATTGGTCTGGGAGCATGTGCTCTATGGACTACTTTCCCTTCTTCTGGGCTAGCTGATACCAACAAAATTAGGAGGTGGAGAAAGAAACAAAAAAGTCCAAAAATTTGGCCAGAACTTGCTAACTGCTGAATCTCAGCCAGCCTTTGCTCCGGAGAGGAGCAGAGGTATCTCCATAGACAATTTTAGGTCTAAACTATCTTTACTCTGTAATCTCTATCTTGGGACTTAGATTTAACATCTAAATAGTTTACTTATCAGTAATGTAAAGAATTATTATATAATTTAAATAATAATTTAAATTGTTTATTGACAAGTAATTTAAATAACTGCTCAGTTGGTGCAAAAAGCCTCACTGTGGGCCATCATTATAACCGGGATTCATTTTCAGGAGTTAAACTAGCCTTCCCCAGCCTGACACCCCCACATTCCCCAGCCATCTTGGCCAGTGGTTGTGCTGGCTGGGGATGTTTTGAGTTGTAGTCCCAACACATCTGGAAGACAAACAGAAAATAGTGTCTAGATCAAGGGAAGTAATAGTGCCACTCTATTCTGCTTTACTCAGACCTCACCTGGAATGCTGTGTCCAGTTCTGGGCAACACAATTCTAGAAGGATATTGACGAGCTGGAATGTGTCCAGAGGAGGGCGACCAAAATGGTTAAAGGTCTAGAAGCCAAGCCCTATGAGGAGCAGCTTAGGGAGCTGAGTATGTTTAGTCTAGAGAAGAGAAGGTTGAGAGGTGACATGATAGCCATGTTTAAATATTTGAAGGGATGTCATACTGAGGATGGAGCAAGCCTCCATTGAGCAATGGGTTCAAATTACAGGAAAAGGGATTCCACCTAAACATTAGGAAGAACTTCCTGACAATAAGAGCTGTTCGGAACTGGACTACAGTGCCTCAGTGTGTGGTGGAGCCTCATTCTTTGGAGGTTTTTAAGCAGAGGTTGGATAGCCATCTGTCGGGAATTCTTTGATTGTGCATTCCTGCATGGCAGGAGGTTGGTCTGGATGGCCCTTGTGGTCTCTTTCAACTCTATAATTCTATGAAATATAGAGCTAAAGTATAGCTAGACTGAATGGCTAGAAAGTGGACTCTGATTTTAGAAACCTATAAAATTTGGGTAACTATTTTAAATTCAGGGGTTTCGAAACAGCTAGCCAACCCTCTAGACTTATCAGGATACCAGGAGTGGAAGCTAAAGTGACGTGAATGCATGGCACAAAATTTGTGGGTTCTAAAATCAATTGATTCAGTAGAAGTGTTCTTTATTCATTACTATCAAATACCAGCAAGAAACAAATATTTCTTAGCCTCTTTTTCCCCACCAGTTGTCTCAACAATGTCAGTTTACATGTGTCCATTCTGGAGTGGGCTCCCTAAAGATTTATTTAAAAACTATTAGTATTATAAACCAAAGATTTTTGTTTTTTTAGTAAAGGGAATAAATGCTCTCTGTATAAAATGCTATATAATATCCAAAAGTATTTGAATGCAGCTTATCAAAAATAGATTTATTAAGTAATCAGAGTATGGATTTTAAATTATAGAACATTCACTTTTGTCCTGTTTTGTTGCATGATAATTTCAAGTCAGTTTATGCATGTGCTTTAAAAGTTATTTGGTTTCTAAAATTCCTTTTCAGGCCATTTCTGTGCGTTTTATCCAGACTTAGTCATGCTTAGAATAGACTTACAGAGAGAATGAACATAAGAAAAGATGAGCAGAGTTTGGTTTTTCAACTGCCCTTGCCTTGCAAGTATCCTGAAGATCATAAAAGCGCCAGATTAATTAGACCTCAACAAACCTCCAACAAAGGAGGAGTAGCTAATACCCTAGAGGACAGGATCAAAATTCAAGATGACCTGGATAAACTGGAGAGCTGGGCCAAAGCTAACAAAATGAAATTCAATACGGAGAAATGTAAGGTACTGCACTTAGGGCGAAAAAATGAAATGCATAGATATAGGATGGGGGGGACCTGGCTGAATGAGACTACGTGCGAAAGGGATCTAGGAGTCCTAGTAGACCACAAGTTGAACATGAGTCAACAGTGTGATGCGGCAGCTAAAAAGGCCAATGCGATTTTAGGCTGCATCAATAGAAGTATAGTGTCCAGATCAAGGGAAGTAATAGTGCCGCTCTATTCTGCCTTGGTCAGACCTCACCTAGAATTCTGTGTCCAGTTCTGGGCACCACAATTCAAAAAGGATATTGACAAATTGGAGCGTGTCCAGAGGAGGGCGACTAAAATGGTGAAAGGTCTGGAAACCATGCCTTATGAGGAGAGACTTAGGGAGCTGGGTATGTTTAGCCTGGAAAAAAGACGGTTAAGAGGCGATATGATAGCCCTGTGTAAGTATTTGAAGGGGTGTCACGTTGAGGATGGAGCAAGCTTGTTTTCTGCTGCTCCAGAGACTGGAACACAGAGCAATGGATGCAAGCTCCAGGAACAGAGATTCCACCTCAACATTAGGAGGAACTTTTTGACAGTAAGAGCTGTTTGGCAGTGGAACGCACTCGCTCGGAGCATGGTGGGGTCTCCTTCCTTGGAGGTCTTTAAACAGAGGCTGGATTGCCATCTGTCGGGGATGCTTTGATCCTGATTTCCTGCATGGCAGGGGGTTGGACTGGATGGCCCTCGTGGTCTTTTCCAACTCTGCAATTCTATGATTCTATGAAACCTGTACTGCTTTCTACCAATAAAAAACATGCACTGCTTTCTACTGATTTATAGTGCTGGAAGGTAATGAGTCTAAAAATAAAATTGTATTAAAAAATTCCAGGATCTAGTCCTTTAAAAACAACAAGAATTATTTCCTTTAAAAGGAGTTAAAAATCATTCAGTCACTTTTGACTTCGTGTTCATGCAGAATGCGCTTAGGAAGCAGACTTAAGCTCAATTATCATCAGAGGTCTGGGATCCCCCAGTTAAATTAGACTCATTACAAAAACAAAGGAGTCAGTTTAAAATGCAAAACAAAGTTTACTGAAGGTATATCAATCTCAATCTACATACTAAAACAAACTTACTGACTAAGAATGGGTAGGAAAGACTCACCAGCCCACAACGATAGAAGGCTGCATGGTGAAACATCATGGCATTGTATCAGAAAGCTTAAGATGGCTAAGATACATCCATCCTCATGGAGAGTCAGATTCAGAAGAGACAGTTACACAAAAGCAATAAAATTCAAATTAGGTCATGTGTCAAATGACCCAGCACTTCCAGTTGGCTAGAAGTGCTCAGTGAAGTAAGAGAAGGGAATTTTGGGAGAACAAAATGCATGCAGGGAAAAACCCTAGATTTATCTAAGATTGTGAATGAGGTACACAAGATTGCTTTTACATTACAATGATTATTTCCCCACATACAACATTCCCCTTCTCAATCATAGGGTACTTCAGGAACAATCTTCATTTCTTCTCGTAGTCTAAGGAAACTCCTTAGGGAGAGGCTTTGTTAAAACATCAGCTATCATTTCTTCTGAGTTGCAGTACTCCAGTTGAACAAGTTGACTCTGGCACATTTCTCTCACCTTGTGGAAAGCAATGTCAATGTTCTTCTTCAAAGGCTTGTCACTTTGAGAAATCTTGATACAGCTTTGATTGTCTTGCATCAAAATGGTTGGCTTGGGTTCCTCTATCCCAAGATCCAGAAGCAAATTCTGCAGCCATTTGATTTCATCACAAGCTGTTTTTGCTGAGACACACTCGGCACCTGTGGAACTATCCACCACTGTACTCTGCTTCCAACTTGTCCAACTTACTGCTCCACCACCGTAGGAGATGATGTTTCCACTGGTAGATTTTCTCTCCACCAAATCACTGCCCCAATCAGCATCTGCATAGGCAATCAGTCGTGGCTTGTCACATGCTGGCAGCATCAGTTTGAAGTCAGCAATCGCTTTTAAATATCTTGCAATTCGCTTCACTGCAGTAAAATCTCGAAGAGTAGGAGAATTAACTATTCTACATAAGATGCCAATAGCATTTGCAATATCAGGTCTAGCGAAATTCGCTATGTACAGAAGTTTTCCAACTGCAGTTCTGTACTTTTCACTATTTCTCAAAGGTTCAGATGCCTCATTGCTCTTTAAGAAGCCCACTTCCATTGGCGTTAGAGCATCCTTTGCATCTCTTAAACCAAGACAGTCCAAAGATCTACAATCTTTTGCTTTTGATTAAGAAAGAAGCTTCCATCACGGTCTCTTTCAATTTGTACTCCAAGATAGTGTGAGATATCTCCCAAACTTTTAATATATATTTCTTTCTGGAGATTCAGGAGTATCTCTTGACTATCTGCTTTGTCTTGACTGCACAGAATCAAATCACCAACATAACTTGCAATGTAAGTCCCATCTATTATTTCTGAATCTTTTGTAAACACATTGGTCAACAGTGCCTGGAGTAAATCCTTCTTTGATAAGGAGCAGATTTAGCTTTTCGTGCCATTTCTTGGCAGCTTGTTTTAATCCATACAAGCTTTTCTCAAGTTTACATACTAGATGCTCCTTTCCAGGTACTACAAATCCCGAAGGCTGTTCCATGTACAGTTCCTCATCTAGATCTCCATAAAGAAATGCTGTTTTCACATCTAGATGTTGTACATGCATTCTCTTGGAAGCTGCAACAGCCAATAGGGTTCTAATAGCTGTGTGTGTAACAACTGGGGAGAAAGTCTCATGAAAATCTTCTCCAAATTGCTGATTGTAACCTTTAGCTACAAGTCTGGCTTTATATCTTTCAATCTCCCCTTCTGCATTTTGCTTTGTTGTAAAGACCCATCTGCAGCCAATTGCCTTCTTGCCTTTTGGCAATTCTGTCAAAGTCCATGTTTTATTTTTATATAAGGATTTCATTTCATCTATTGCAGCTTTCACCCATTTTTCAGAATCAGACCTTGGCATTCCTTTGATCTTCTGCCAGTCAGAGGGTTCCAGAAGGCTTTCCCCTGTGGCTAGGTAGGAGAATCTCAAAGGAGGCACTCCCCTGTTACCCCTCGCAGATTGTCTTACCTGGAGTTCCTGGCTGTGCTCGTGGCGCGCCGTCCGGTCCTCCGTCCTCTGGTAAGTCCTGGGCTGAGGGAGCCCCTTCTGGATGCGAAGCACTTGCAGGAGGGTTAAAGAGCTGCACACGCTGTGGCTGCTGCTGAGAATCAGGGTCAGGGTCTGCTTCTACTGCAAACACATCTGAATAGAAATCTTTGTTTGGATTAGGATTAAATTGAGGTCTTTCATCAACATAAACAGCACTTGTTATTCTCATTGTGCGTCCATCAGGGTTTAGGATTTTGTAAGCACCTTTGGCATAGCCAATAAAAATTCCCTCTTCACTTCTACAGTCCAGTTTGTCTCTTTTCTGTTTGGGAATGTATGTATAAGCTTTTGATCCAAAAACCCTTAGATGGTTGAGTCTGGGTTTCACATCATGCCACAATTCAAATGGAGTAACATCTCTGGATCTGGTTGGAAGTCTATTGTATAAGTATGTGGCTGTGAGAATTGCCTCAGACCAATAGGCTTTAGACATGTTAGCTTGCACAAGCATTGCAACTGCCATTTCTTTTAAGGTTTGGTGAGGACTACAAATCCCAGTAGTCTGGTGTCTGATGCCATGTTCCTTTAAGAACTCCTCAAATTGAGTATTGACAAACTCAGACCCATTATCCATCTTCAAATTTGAATTTTGTAATTGAATTTATTAGTGACATAATTAAAGTACTCTTTGAACTTCTCAAAAGCTTGACTTTTCTCCCTTAGGAGATAGCAGTGGGTATATTTGCTGAAATCATCTGTGAGGGTGAGGAAATAGAGGTTTCCACCAACTGATTTCTGTCTAAATGGCCCACAGATGTCAGAGTGTATCAACTCAAGAGGTTTGGTAGATTGCCTTTCTGTGAGAGGCTTGTGTGAAGGTGCAGTAGCCTTGAATTTAATGCATTCCACACACCTTTCATTCACACAACAGTTCTTGAAATGAAAGTCTCTTGCTAGCTCTTGATTAGCCAATTTCTTTATGCATTCAACATTTCTATGAGCAAACCTTTTATGCCATAAATTTATGCAGTCTTTGTGTTTACACTGAGTGGCAACATTGGCATTTGAGTCACTGATCTCCATGTGATAAAGGCCATCATCCTTTAGAGTGCCTTTAAAAATCAACTGTTTGCCATGAAGACCATAACATGCATTCTTTTTGAAAATTACTCTGTTGCCTCTAGAGGTGCTCATTTTGACTGAATAGAGGTAGCTCTTGAGCTGGGGCGCATAGACTGCGTCCATAATTTTCAATATCTCTGTCCTAGCTCCCAATTTCATAGGTAGGTAGACAGTTCCAATCCCTTGTACTGGAGCAGCATCTCCATTAGCAAGGTACACAGGGAATCTTACTTCCTCATTAAGATCTTGGAAATATTCCCTTTTATTGATAAATGTGTTTGAGGCTCCAGAATCTACGATGAAAGCATCTCTATATTGATTTCCAGAAGCTTGCATTACTTTTTCATAAGCCAATCCAATGTGAAATGTCTGTTTAGCATCAGCTCCTGTGTCTCTATGGCTTTTTGTATTTCCTTGCCTCTGACCAGTCATCTCTTGCTGTGAGAATGACTGCCTGTTTCCCTTTGAAACCTTAGCATTTAATTGCTCCCCATTTGGCTCAGAAGAGGAGGGGGGCTTAGAGTGGGTAGCATTCCCTTTAAAATGTTTCTTTTCTTCTCCAGCCAAATTTACTTGCTGGTTAAAGTTAGAATTCCTGGATTCAACTTTCTCATTATGCATCAAATTTTGCCTATGTTGAAATTCTCTTATTTGAATATAGGCTTCTGGTAGGGTCAAATCATTTTTCAATTGCAAAGTATTTATGATGGGATTGTAAAACTTTGATAAGCTTGCTAAGAAAATCCCAACTTGCATGGCCTTTGGAATCTCTTCTCCAGGAGATTGCAATTCTGCTAATATAGCTCTGAAATCATTAATGTGTTCATCTAGACATCTTGGATTAGATAATTTCATGTTCACAAGTTTAATCATCAATGCAATGGAATTTCCAATGGATTTTACATCACATAAATCTTTCAAAGTGTCCCAAGCATCTTTTGCTGTTCTCTTATCTTTGATTTCAGGAATTAATGCTTCATCTACTGTTAGAATTATGAATGCCAATACTTTTTGATCAATCCTATCAAAATCATCTCTTTGTCTTCCCTGAGGAGGTCTAGGATTGTGTAAAACATCAATAAATCCCATAGCCTTCATGTAAGTTTCAAAAGAAAATGACCATCTTCTATAATTAGGCCCACAAAACTTTTCCATGGCTAAAAAGGCAGGCAGGGTAGCCTCAGATGCAGCAGCCATAATTGGTTTATGGCTTTATTGCTTTATTGCTTTTTCTTCAAGCCGAGAGAGACCAAAAACAGCAACTCTGAGGTGATCAGATAAAAAGAAAAATAAAACTTTTGCAAAAAAACAAAAATTAAATTGAGCGTTAAGTCTTTAAATCTGGGCCCATAACCCTTCTTTGTTGGAAGGTAATGAGTCTAAAAATAAAATTGTATTAAAAAATTCCAGGATCTAGTCCTTTAAAAACAACAAGAATTATTTCCTTTAAAAGGAGTTAAAAATCATTCAGTCACTTTTGACTTCGTGTTCATGCAGAATGCGCTTAGGAAGCAGACTTAAGTTCAATTATCATCAGAGGTCTGGGATCCCCCAGTTAAATTAGACTCATTACAAAAACAAAGGAGTCAGTTTAAAATGCAAAACAAAGTTTACTGAAGGTATATCAGTCTCAATCTACATACTAAAACAAACTTTAAAAAGGTTCCTAAACTGACTAAGAATGGGTAGGAAAGACTCACCAGCCCACAATGATAGAAGGCTGCATGGTGAAACATCATGGCATTGTATCAGAAAGCTTAAGATGGCTAAGATACATCCATCCTCATGGAGAGTCAGATTCAGAAGAGACAGTTACACAAAAGCAATAAAATTCAAATTAGGTCATGTGTCGAATGACCCAGCACTTCCAGTTGGCTAGAAGTGCTCAGTGAAGTAAGAGAAGGGAATTTTGGGAGAACAAAATGCATGCAGGGAAAAACCCTAGACTTATCTAAGATTGTGAATGAGGTACACAAGATTGCTTTTACATTACAATGATTATTTCCCCACATACAACATATAGCAACCTTAAGGTGAGCCTATCAAGGGGTTTTCTTGGCAAAATTTGTACAGAGGTTGTTTGCTTTTGCCTTCCTCTGAGGCTGAGGGAGAATGGTTTGCCCAAGATCACCAGTGGGTTTCCGTGACTGAGCAGGGATTCAAACCCTGATCTCCAGAGTCATAGTCCAATGGTCAACTACTATACCACATTAGCCCCTAATAAAAATATAAAGGGTGAGAAACATGAGAGCTTATACCATGAATAGGGGCCCAGTCATACTTCACAAAAATAGCACTATATTCCACTTTTTGTCATTTGCAACTGGAATTTGTAGGTGGGTCAGAGAATTTTAGAATTCTCTCCCAAAAGGCTCTATTGACTCCATAGACTACAAAACACAGGATTCCATAGGATGTTCCATGGCATTTAAACTGGAATATAGTGCTATAATTGTGTGGTGTGATTGGGCCGTGTTTACCCAAGTATAGGATGAAATTTTGGAGATAATATTCATACATGCTACAGGCTTATCCCATTGCTTGAACTGCATGGCTTTACTTGACAGTTTCTTGAACTACACATGCACTTGCAGCACAAAACAAAATGTTTAGTCTCTTTGTTCCATGTTGTGCTTTGAGCAAAGAGAGTTAATCTGTAATAGTTACCACATGTGGGCTGTTGTATAGAGAATCCCATCTTAAGGTATGAAGCTGTGTTTGGTCATCTTCATGGATTTTTCATCCTTGTGACTAAAATGCCAGAAAAGCACATACCTTTTAAGGTAATAGCTTATGTAGAAACATGGACCAAACTTTCCAAATATTCTTACAGGAACACACAATTTCAGCACTAAACTCAAAATATCACTCACTTGTGTTTTGAGCTATGGAGCCTAAATACTCTAAAAGCACCAGGTCCTGTCTGATCTTGGAGCTAAGCAGGGTCAGCTCTGGTTAGTACTTGGATGGGAGTCTGCCAATGAATACCAGGTGCTGTAGCTATATTTCAGAGGACAGAACTGGCAAAACCACTTCTTGGGTATGCCTTGCCTAAGAAAATTCTATGAAATTCATGGGGTTCCATAAGTCAACAGGAGACTTGAAGACACACACACACACTATCCACTGGGTTGAACTCAGAGGCCTAAATCCAGTTGTTTGTTGTCCCAACTGGTGTAGACCCATTGAATCAACTGCTGAAGAGCAAGCAACACTTAAAAATCCCACTGTATTCAATGGGTCTAGTCTAGTTTGAACTAGTTGCATCAGGATCACAGAAGCTGTTTTGTTCTGAAGAGGTGATACATTGCACTGAACGATTTAGATAATTTCTTTCTAAAATTTGTTAGCTGTGGTGCATGTTTAGCAGTATGGCAAGCTAGAAGTCTATACCAGTTTGTATCAGATCAAAACTACTTAAGTTCTAGGAAATAGAAAAAAGGTTATTTGAGAGCCCACTGCTGTCTGAAATATTTCAGACCATTCACCCATTTACAAAGTCCTTTGTTGTGAGAAAATGTGCCAGAAATGCTACAATAGAAGGCTAGGATTCCAAGCCAACAATGTAGTCATTGCAGGGATTCTTTTCTGTCCCTTCATGCTGTTTGTAATACAACCAGGCTTCTCCAGAAATAAGACTGAATATTTGAGATGTAAAGCGATTAAGGCTGCGGTCCTATTCACCATTAATGTAAATCTCATTCATCTCAGTTGAACTTTCACAAATAAATGTGCATAGATTTTATTTTATTTTATATCCTGCCATTTTATTTTGTATAAAATATAATGTTCAGAACCCAAGGTAGCTTACAACATGAATTAAAACAAAATCCAGTTACAAATCAATCACTGGTAATATTGAAGGGATTTTTTTTAAAAGAACAGTTAATTCAGCAATCATATTAAAACCAAGCAATTTACAGCTTTTTGTTCTGTGCAACAGCAGCACAGCATAGCATCAACTATCAACTATGATATTGCCAAAGTTTGTATGTTACATTTAGCAATGGAAATTCTCAATTTTCCTACTTCCTGAAAGATGCTGAAGAAAAGGCATAAGTATTTCTTCCCATAATACCAAAACATTCACAACTTTTTTTCTCACAAAGGATGGAAAATTCATTGCATGTTGGAGTTTTGGGACTGGTTTTCTACTCTTGTTTGATAGAAGGGCCAAAGTGTGCAACAAAAATCACCATCAGTCCCCTTTCACCCTCTAATCCAAGGAAGTGCCAGACAATGTACTCTCTGGGCCCTGAGTTTGTGCTCCCCTTCTTTCTTGATCTGCCTGCCTACTCTGATTTCCCGATTCCTTCTCATCCCTGCTAATTCATTTCATCCCCACCAAGGCCACTCCTCTTTTGCCGCCCCCTCCTCTGCCACACATGATCAGATTTGGGGGGGGGATTGTGGTTTTTTGCACAACTGTCTCCCTGAACTCTGGGCTCTGAATCTGTGCTCCCCTTCTTTCATGACTGCCTGCCTACTCTGATTCCCTGATTCTTTTTCATCCCTACTAATTCACTTCATCCCTGCCAAGGCTGCTCCTCTGCTGCCGCCCCCTCCTTTGCTGCTCTTTGTCAGCTCTCTACCAAGAATTGGGGAAATTTTAAAACTAAATCAAAGGCAATTCTGTTGACTGCCAGACCTACTAAATGCCTTTTCCCTGACACCCCTAATCTTCAGAGTCCTCAGGAAGATCAGACAGGAAAAAAGCAATGGTCATTCTCATAGCTCCCCACTGGTGCTGCAGGCCTTGGTTCTTTCACCTGTTACCCAGGTTTACTTCCTATTGAAAAAGGCCTTTCCCTGGGGAGCATGGGGGAACCTCTTTAGTAAAAAAAAAAAAAAAAACCAAAAAAAACCAAACCAATACACACACACACACACACACACACAGTAGGACCCCATCATCCACTGGGAAGAGAGTGGTGTGGATACCAAAAACCATGGATAATAGCAAATACCATTGAAAATAATAGGACTTCTGGTTTAAAATACCATAGAGTTGCCTTTGAGGACCTAGAAAATGACTAGAGAGGACACATTTTCTAGGAAGACTGGTAGGTGTGCTTTTTTGTGTCCCGTGGATAATTGAATCAGTGGATAATGAATCAGTGGATACAGAGGTCCTACTTAATTACTCAGAGTTGTGACAGTTCCTCTGAAAGAAACCTAATCCTTGGCATACAGTAATATGCAACCTTTTCAGGCATTTTCAGGGTCACCTGTGAGGGGAGCATTGAGCACCATCATTCTCTTTGTCAGCTTATATGACTTTGATCTGGCACATGTGCAGCTTTTAATATAGATGCTGCCAACAGCTCATTTTCTACTCATTGAGAGCACTGCCAATGGAGGATTTTGTTCTTGTTCGTTTTTGCCATATAGGGAGTGGGGAGGTAGGAAAATGAGCAGTTGGGAAGGAGGTTTATAGGATACTACCTGCATGAGTATCCTGGCCTGGATTGGAGCCCTATGTGCTTGCTTGAAGGAAAGGGGAGGAATCAGTTGCACATGTATATTTAACTAAATCAATAGTCTGTTTTCCCCATTTTTAAAATTATTTAGATTATACAATAAACAAAGACTATTATAGACAACACATATTAAGAAACAATACACTTAACACAACATTGATTCTAAACAATTATACATAAATGTATACACAATATTTACTCCTTCTCTGATGAGCTACCAGTTATTTTATAGTAAACTTTATCAAATTCTTCCGCAAATGGGTTGGTAAGATACAGAAATAAAAGAAAAAGATAATTTGTAAAAGGAAACAGTGAAACTAAAAAAAACCCCATAAATTATACAGTTTCACGTGTAGATTTAGAAAGAATAACAAACTTCCCCTGTAATTACAGGACCAAGGAGTTATCAAATTTTAATCAACTTCCATTCCCATATCTCTATTCTCGTGTTTGTATGAATTATAGTAAAGGTTGCCATATTTGATAGAATTTACTATTCGGTTTATTTTCCAGCATGTCCATCTCAGCAATCTTCATTATTTTTACTAACCATTCTTCTTCTGAAGGAAAAGAATTTTTTCTCCAATGTCTAGCTAGAACGATTCTAGCTGAGGTAACCAAATGCCATATCAGTCTTTCAGTATCTACTTTAAATTTCATCTCTGGTTTGATCATCCCTAATAAGAAAAATTCTGGAATTAGTTCCATTTTAATCTTCAAAATGTTTTGAATTTTTGATCTAATCATAAACCAAAATCTTTTTTACTCTGTCACATCCCCACCATGGATGGGGAAAAAGTACCTGTTTCTTTGTTGCATTTCCAGAATTTTGCCTTAGATTTTTTGAACATTTTGGCAATTCTAACTGGAGAGAGGTGCCATCTATACATGAGTTTCAACACATTCTCCTGTAAGTTGTATGATCTAGTATATTTGGATATTCTTTTCCACAACAATTCCCATTCTCCTAGGTTTATATTATCCCTACATCTCTTGCCCAATTGATCATATATTCTTTCCTTTTGATCTAAATCTTATTTCAACAATTGGTATAATCTAGATAACAACCCTTTATCTCCCTTCCTTAACAGAGCTTCAAATTCTGTAATTTTAGATTCTATTCCTATTTCTTTTATATCTTCTTTAAATCTTGCTTTAATTTGCAGATAAGGGAACGAATGAATTGAAATTCTTTCTTGTAGCAGTTTTTGTCTATCTTTCAATTGTAAATTCCCTCTGGTTTGTTAAGTCTTTATAGGTGATCCAATCTATTTCTCTTCTTAAACTCTTAATAGAAAGTGCTTCAGCTGGAGAGTACCAAGTTGGAATTTTGGGATTTAGGTAATCCTTATGTTTGGGTCACCTATCGCCACCACGTACGACTCCTCGAACGCTTTCATCAGCGCTGTATACGCACAATCCCAAATATACACTGGACTGACTATGTGAAGAATGTTGCTGTCCTTGAGCAAGCAGGGATCACCAGCATTGAGGCCATGATATTGAGAACACAGCTGTACTGGGCAGGGCATGTTCTAGGATGGAGGACCATTGCCTCCCCAAAATAGTATTCTACGGTGAACTCGCCACGGGTCAGCGTAAGAGGGGTGCTCCAAAAAAGCGATACAAGGACTCCGTGAAACAACATCTCAGGCTCGGCCAAATTGATCACCAACAATGGCCCGCCCTGGCCTCACATCGGGAGGCATGGAGATGCACTATCCACAATGCTGCAGCCTTATACGAGAACTCATGCCGAACAAGTCTTGAAGAGAAATGACAACGCAGAAAGAATCACAACCCAGAAACATCACCCAAGGAGACTTTCTGCTGTGCTTTCTGCAACCGGACTTGTTTATCTCAGATTGGCCTTTTTAGTCATCAGCGTGCTTGCAGAAAACGCGGGATGAGTCCTTCCTGAATCTTCATTTGCGAAGAAAAGCCAGAGAGATAGAGATATTTCAACAAAATTTTATATAAATATTTTCATATTCTATGGTTACTGAATGATTTCTGTGCCTTTTCTTGTGGTACCACAAATATGCATGCCACCCAAAATGTAAATCTTGGCTCTCTAAGGCTAGAAGCCCGTGGTTGCAATACTAAACCAATCGTCTTTAAAAACACATGCATCTTGATTTTTATCTGCCATCAGATCTACATCTTTTCATGTGTGAATCCCTGATCCAGACTCAGCAGCACTGGGGAAGCTTTCCTATGAGTGGCTCCTGGCAATATTAGTGACACACTGCACAGGCTGCCTAAAAAACATCATGCCCCAGCTCCAAATGGTCTGTGAATGAGTCAAGCCCAAATCTGTCTGTTTCATCATGAAGCTCCCAGGCAACCAGAACTTCTCTCCAAGTGACCAATATGCAGCTTCAAAATTTTCCCTTCTAAAGTTAGGGATGATACAGGTGGATCCAGTGTGCGACAAAACAAACAATGGCAAAGCACTTTTGGCAGTTCCCCATATAAAATGAGCTAGCATAAACTGCAGCTGCTTGGACAGCACAATTGAATTAAGCTCCTGTGTAATTGCCAAAATAAGACTTCAGTTCTCTCCCTTCACTCTCTCACTCCTGTTCTTGTTATGTTAAAACTCTGTGGTTCTTTAAATATTTTTAAAGACTATTAAAAAAAATTAGCTATGGATAGGGATCATGTTTGTCTTTATTATAATAGATGCAAATTGAGGCCAGTCTCTGAGCTCTTCTGTGATTTGTCAGTTCTTTGTGTACATGAGAACTACCCAGGGAAATTTCAGGAGGTAACTTCAGGACTCTGCCATTATTTCCCTCAACAGAAAGAAAAGGAGGGAGACCTTGGTGTGAGCCCTTGACCTTAGCTGACAGCCTGTCGGCGCCGACAACATGCCAGCAGGGGAGTGGAGGGGGGTGGACATAAAAGACAGATGGCCTAATTTATCATGCCCTCAGAATAAATAAAAGCTGCTCCAAGCATTACAAGTCCAGCAGTTGATTGTAAAGTCCACAAACATGGAAGCCTGCCAAACAGTTATAAACACAAAAGATAGTATGACCAGCCACAAAGCAAGCCTAAGAAAGAATTGAAGGTGGAAGGGGTATGAAATGCAGTTCTCTAAAGCTATTGCCTGGTTTCTGATTTACACTGGCACAGCATTAGCAGGGGGTCTTTTTCTTCTGATGTGTACACAAGAAAATCAGAAACAAGCAGGAGCAGAATAAATTATTATTCTTTTGCTCTCCTTTCTTTGCTACTGGATTTTTTTTCCCTATAGGCAAAAAGAGTTTAAAAGTATATCAAACTGAAAGGAAATCAGATTGAAATTTCCACCCCTTTTCCTTCTCACCTGACCACTGGAGGTAGACTGAAGTTTCCCATGTAATCAAAGGGCATCTAAGCCACACCCAAAGTATGCCCCCTGAACAGCCCCGACAGCCCCAAATCAGCATAAAGTGGAATTGAAGTTTTGTACTACAAATTGTAGCAGAACAGTAGTGGGAAAGGAGGTCATTGATGGATGTTTGTGTTAATAAAAGAAATGTTCTCAAAACAGTCTCCCACCAGGAGAACAACAGGAGAGAAACAACATCATGTGCTAAATCCCAGCCAAAGATGCTGTTATTCTGCTGTAATTGCAATGTACCTGCCTCATGTGATAAAGCCCGCAGGAGTTCAAGGAAGCATATCCCAGAGTGTGTTAGTTTTATCATTACAATAGTAGGTGTAGCTGAGAGCATTTGAAAAACTCTAGGTTACTTCATACTTGAACAGAAATTTCTATCTGGCTTCTTGGCCCAAGCCCAACACTCCACCCACTACATGGGGTAACCAGAGAGATCTCCGACTTGCCAGATCTGCTTTCATTTCTGCTAGAACTTCAAAGTATTCACTGGAGCCAGGGCTGAAACAATAAAATTAAATAAAAATATGCTCAGCTCAGAAATATTTTATTACCAAGACTGACCTCACAGTCCTTTCACATAAAATTTGTGTTAATGTGCAACAATCCACATTATATCTTCTCATCTAGACAAGCCCTAAGTCCTGTTCAGCAACTGCCCATGGCAATTTAAATTAGAAGTATATTGTCACAGGCCAACATGTTTATCTTGCAGGAGGGATTAATGATAACTTGCTCTTTTACTGCTCCTTGAATGGTTTTGCCCAATTGCTCTAACATCTGTTTCTGTTCCAACAGGCTAGAAACTATAGTTACTAGTTTCCCTTCACTATATTTGTTATTTCACAGCAGAAGTGAGGAAGGGAAGACAATGGACTGTTTTTGTGTCCCCCCCCCTCAATCTCCCTTGTTTCTGCAGCCTTTGATCTCCTCCTAATTTAATTTTTTATTGGCCTGGGTTTTTTTGGGGGGGGGCCAAACCACCAAAAGAGGCCCAAATTGCTGAAAACACAAAGATTGTGCTCCCCTAACCCCCCTGGCCAAAAACGAAACAGGAAATGACATCACATCCCTGCATCTGGCCGGAGTGTTAGCAAAATGTGTTCAGAGGGAATTTGCCATTGTCTTCCTCTGAGGTTGAGAGAGTGTGACTTGCCCAAGGTCACCCAGTGGGTCTCCATGGTCAAGCGGGGATTCAGACCCTAGTCTCCAGAGTCATAATCCAAAGCTCAAACCACTACACTACACTGGCTGGTGGACATTTTTGGATTTACTTGTTACTCTTAACCAGTTTCATTGGCGAGGCTATGCTGTATTTAGAACAAGGAATGGAACTCTACAACCTGTGGTGTTAAAAGCTTCCAAATGAAGACTGCTGATTATAGAATTGAATTTGGTTGGTCTTAGAGAAATGGAGATTGCTGCAAGATGCTGGCCACATCTACAAAAAGTGAACAAAAGACTAGAATTTCAGAGAGAAGGGCTAATGTAGAGGCAAACATAGCTGGCCCAGTAGAAACATCAGGAATTGGAAACATGCTTTCTGCGAGACATTACACTGTTTCCTGCCAAACACTTGGATTTCTTGGCACTGCTTGGGATTGAGATTACAATGTGGCAATAAAATATACAGTTGCCCCTCCACATTCGCGAACTTGACATTCGCGGTTTTGGTTATTCGCGGTTTTGGGAGGGCCCCCCCGGGCCCCCCCAAAACCGCAACACGGGGCCTCCAGAGGCCCCGTGAAAGACCTGGAGGGAGCGGGGAGGCTTCCACGGGGTCCCCGGAGGTGCTCCGGAGGCCCCATGAAGGCCTGGGGAGGGGTGGGGAGGCCTTCGCGGGACCCCCGGAGGCCCTCCGGAGGCACCGCGAAGGCCTGGGGAGGGGTGGGGAGGCCTTCGCGGGACCCCCGGAAGCCCTCCGGAGGCGCCGCGAAGGCCTGGGGAGGGTTGGGGAGGCCTTCACGGGACCCCCGGAAGCCCTCCGGAGGCGCTGCGAAGGCCTGGGGAGGGGTGGCAAGGCCTTCGCGGGACCCCCGGAGGCCCTCCGGAGGCCCTGCGAAGGCCTGGGGAGGGGTGGCGAGGCCTTCGCGGGACCCCCGGAGGCCCTCCGGAGGCCCTACGAAGGCCTGGGGAGGGTTGGGGAGGCCTTCGTGGGACCCCGGAGGCCCTCCGGAGGCCCCGCGAAGGCCTGGGGAGGGAGGGAGGAAGGGTCGGGGAGACCTCCGTGGGGCCTAGCAAGGCCCTGCGAAGGTCTGGGGAGGGGGGAGGGGAGTCGTTATTCACAGATTTTTCACATTCGCGGGGGTCCGCGGAACGGAACCCCCACGAATGTGAAGGGACGACTGTACTATTGTCTCTGCATCTAAAAACACATCCTTGATTGTAAAGAAAAAATGTAAAAAAAATTGTATCAGATAAACAAACTATGGAGTCTGTGATGAAAATTAAGAGGAGTACTTTCCATATTCATGAAGTATGCAGCTGGGTGTGGGAAAGTGGAGATATTGAAGGGAAAACAAAACTGGACTCTTTATTCTCATAATATTGTACAATAAAAATATTTATATGAATTATTTGGAGGAGATCTAAATGAGATCTCTTAAAACACCAATATTTTAACTATTTTCACTAGGACCTAAAACCAACATCTTGCTAGTGCTTATCTGTGATAGAACTTTCTTACCTTCCCCTCCCATCTATAATCTTCTTTACACACCAAAACTGGCTCCCAGATCAACAGAGCTGTTTTGTTGTGGAGGTGCAAGAGATTGCACTAGGGAAGAAATTCCCCAACTGCTTATCTGCTCCATGGAATGAGGGTGATCCATTAACAGAACCCTCACTTAGGATTCAGGTCTAATGCAGCAATTTAAAATGATTCAGGGATGCTGAATTTCATTACTCAACGCTACAAGGAAAAAGGGAAAATAGTGTCCCATGAGCGGAGCTCAGCTTGTTGGATCTCAGGACTCAGGCTATTGCAATTTACTTTCACGAAAACGTCTTGGACTTTTTCCAGGGGCTTATCGCATGAGGGAAGGGAAGTGGCATAAAGCCTAAGAGTAGTGCCTCCCACCTTGCCTTATCACACAATATTGGCGTGCTTCAGCTGTTCTCCCATTCCAGTCCCATGGGAGACGATGGTAAAGGCAAGTCTTTTTTTCTAACGCATTTTTCCAGTTAGAAAAAAGATTTGCTTTTACCACTGTTTCCCATGGTACCAAAATGGGAGAACAACTGAAGCATGCTGACATCGTGCGATAAGGGAAGGCAGAACGTGCTACTCTCAGGCTTTACTGTTGCTTCCCTTCTCTCATGCAATAAGCCTCTAAGTAAACAACCCAATCCTTAAAATATGTGCATTTAAATGAGTTTTATATTACTTTTCCATTAAAAGTAATTAATAATTACTTAGTTACCATAAAATATGCCCATAGTTCCTCTGTATATGAAGCAGCAAAGTCAAATATTAAATGTGATTTACTTTACTAAGTAAAGTGGTTCCTTTTCTTCATACCAAGGATAGGCAAAGGGCAGCTCTTGAGGTCCCCAGCCCCATTTTATTTTTTTTTAAGTGAGGGCTTTGGAAGTCCCACAGAGGTTCACTGTGCCCCCCCAACTCCTGACAGTTGTCCATGCCCATTTTATACACACAAAGGGCTTGTCTACACTGGCAGAACCTACTTTGTAGCCATGGTGATTTCTTTGATCCTCAGTGGCCCTGTAGACACCACACTCACTGGGGCTTGTCCGATGGGAGATTAGAGTATCCTACCACAATGTAACTCCCATTGATGTAAAAGGGGAGTCTTACACTGATCATATATCCTATATGTTGCATTATTCCTGGTGACACAACTGGGACTGCTCCAGGTTTTTCCCCCCATCTCTCATGAATGAAAATGTACGTTGTGCCAGAGTAGTACATTACTGGATAGGCAGAGATACACTTAGACAGATATGTGCACAGTTGAAAAATGTATTGCGTGCTGAGTGCGATACCCTCCCCTTCCCCTCGAGACCAGAAAACCATGGACAACAAAATAACATGCACAAAAAGGTTTAATACAGAGATGGTAAATTACATAGAAGGTGTTGGTGAAAATGGTCACAGCTTTGTTATGGTGATATTTGCTTGAGGTTGGCTTGGGCATGGGTTAAGCTAAAGGCCAAGCTATCGGACTACCGGTCACATGATCGGAAACACGTGCCCAGAACCCGAACCGGAAACACGTGACCGAAAACATGTGACCGGAAAGCACATGACCAGAAAGCACGTGACCGGCCCCAGAGGAGTGGCTGGACCACGTGCTCCGCCCAAGTGCCCGATCACACTCCTTGTTTCCAAAAATGGGGTCTCCGGGGGGGGGGTTTACAAGGAAGAGACCAAAGCTTGGTCTGCCACAATCGCTGCCAGAGACCCCCTTTTTGCCCCTGAGTAAGTGCCATAACCCATGCCCACCACCTACTTGAGAAAGCTGTGACAAATGAAAAAACAGAACAATGGCTACAAGACGGGTGGGTCTTCGGCTCATGAGAGCCAACTGGCAGGGTCCGGCGAGGGGCCGGGAAGAAATCCCCAGCTGCCGGACCCTGTTGAAGACTGGCCCCGCCCACTAGCCAATCAGCAGCCTCAGAAGCCTGAAAACCTGATTGGCTGGGGGAAGCGCAGTCTTGACCAATCAGGGATGGAGAGCTCTTCCCTGATTGGTCCATCTATGATCCTCTTTCCTGCCTGCAAGCTGCAGGCAGGGAAGAGGATACAGGCAGGCACGGTGGCACCCATGCCTGCCACGCAGTCGTGGTGGGCTGGGGAGGGCCACCAGCCGCAATGGCGTCCACCCAGGTAAGTCTGGGCAGCCAGCTTTTCAAAAAAAGCCTACACACTGGCAGAACAGAGTCCCACCCACTGGAATCCCTGCCCCTGGCTTAGCACAGAAGCCAATCCATGACTGTCACCTGGCCACCCCTGTAATGGGAAGCAAACCATGAATCTTTTAGATACGGATTTTCTTGCAAAAACCCTGATGAAGCTGTGAATTGTCAGGAATGTTATGTGGCAACTGAACAGTGGATATGAAGTGAGTATGGGTTTGTTTTTTGCCAGTGTAGACAAACCTACAATATACATTTTAGCCCAGGAGGTTCTGCTCATTCAATCACTTAGAAGAAAAATAATTGCTGCTATTATTGTTCTTACTGAAGTTGTTGTGTTTGTTTATTATTGTTGTTGGCAGAACTATAGACCTGTAGGCATCCTCAAACTGTTTTTACTCTGACTGTTTTACAACTCAGCCACACCTGTGTTTTTCATGGTTTCACCATTCAGCTAGCCATCATTTGAAAATGTTTTGGAAAGCAGACAGATGAGCTATGACTCTAATGAAGCAGTTACTCAATGGACAGTGTATTTCTGGATGGTTATGTGAGGCCTTGGACATGTTATAAGATACAGGGCTGAAGGCCAAGTACTTTCAACCCCCTGCAAATACAATAATCCAACAAAAATGCTTTGCCTGATTTGTACTCTCTTATTATGGGCTCAACAAGAGGAATAATTAAAAAGGGTGATAGAAAAAATAACCAGGCTGCCACACGTTATGGGGATTATCAGTATTCATCTAGGAAAGCCTGACTTGTTCTCACATATCTAAAGATATTCCATTTCTTAAATCAACATTAAAAATTGAGATGAGACTTTATGGACAGCACTTTGCAATAAAACGTTTACAAGCCCAGCAATCCACAAGTCATATTGATTGATGTCTCTGTGACAAGAGCTGAATTCGTTGGCATGCATGTGAACCTTTCATCCCTTCTAAGGAAGTATCTTAATTAATTTCTCTGCAGTTGCTTTGGGAGCCCCAACCAAGGTAAAAATATTCTCAAGGCACTGCTGTGTGTTGGTGATGTCTTGGGACATGAGAGATGGTTTCTAGAATTGCAACTCACTACCATCCTCAATTTATGAGCCACATTGTTCACACCTCAGAAAAAAAGATCAAAAATATTTTTTCATTCTTCCAGTTTTCTCACCCTCTTTATATGGAAATTATCCAGTTACCTGCCATATTTTTAAGTCATACCAGAGCTAAACATATAGTTTACATTTTTTTATTTAAGTCCCTGGACTCCAAGAGGAAGTGTGGCTATTATAAGTTTAGTTCTCCCTTGAGTTTAAAATGAATAATGGCTGAAATAAATGCTGACCCCTAGCTTCATTTAAATATAGATGTGGTAACAGCATTACTTTTACTTTAATAAAAACTCTAAACATATAGTTTACATATGTTACAGAGCTAAACATATAGTTTACATTTTTTTTATTTAAGTCCCTGGACTCCAAGAGGAAGTGTGGCTATTATAAGTTTAGTTCTCCCTTGAGTTTAAAATGAATAATGGCTGAAATAAATGCTGACCCCTAGCTTCATTTAAATATAGATGTGGTAACAGCATTACTTTTACTTTAATAAAAAGTCATACCATTTAAAAACTGATTTAGAACACACTACTTCCCAAACCACAGGATAATAGGGTTTTACACTTCAAATAGGATGACTGTTTTAACTAGCAAAATGTGTTGGTGGAGCATGAACCAATAGAAAAGCCAGTTCTTTCTCATCTTAAAAAGTGCCTAGCAGACTATATGCCATACAGATGTTTCACATGAAAATGGAACATCAAGATCTTCATTTATCTTTTGAGCTTATATAATTTATTAGTGAAGATTTGGAGTTGCAGCCCTCCCCTACCTCTCCTTGTTTTATTTAGTATATATTATGTGCCTGCTGGATTCCAAACAGCAACCCACAAAACTAGAAGGATTGTTGTTTGTGTTAACCTTTCCAGAAGGGGTTTATGGATGCACACTGGGAATTATGATGTGGCATACCTCACTGCTGAAATTCAGTGTGAAGATTATCAGACTCATGTTTTGTTAACCTAAAGCAGTTCCAGACTCTGGCTGGCACACTAACAGTGTGAGTCTCTTGTTGCAAAGTTTTTGAAGCATTAGCGCTTAGTACTGGGGAATGAAAATAATAAACATTTCAGCATCATGTCAGTGTTGTATGCCAATAACTGTTTCTACTGTGTGTTGAGGTCTTAAATCCAAATCTGGATCTTAGTAGTTCATGTGAAGTTAAAGCAAATGCACCGGCACCAGCCAAAACAGTGAAGACACCATTCTGAAGCAGATATCGCTGGACTTTAGAGAAACTTAGATTCAGAACTGGTCTTTGCATGTGGACTGCCAAGCAACTAGCTATCCCTATAGCAGAGTATTTCCAACATATTATTGTCAGAGTCACAGATGATGTGTTAAATAGTTGTCATCTAAAATTGATTTACCATTACAAAGTGCCTAGAAATCTGAGAGACTGCAGATTACTAAGAGATTGCAGATAACACATGCTGCTAAAAACTATCTCCTAAAATAGGGAATAATACCAATTAAGCATCCTTGAAATTTCAACAGTGCGTGTCAAAGCAGGGAGGTGCTGTTTAATTAATTAATTCAATCACTGTCATCATGTATAATCATTTGCTTTTAAATTTCTATATATACATTCTTATATTTTTCATGTTAAACAATAAAATAATAAAATATGTGCTCCCCACCTCCCCTCCCCACTTGTTCAACCTTTACTTTATTATATCCTCTCTTCAAATAGTATACCTCTCAAGTATATTATTCCTTTGTTTCTTTACCTTCTTTATACATTCTCATATAGATTATAACATCAAAAGCTTGTATCTTAAGCTGTTATTGTTTCCATTCCTTTGTTTATCATTTTAATTCTTTATCCAAATTCTATAAATTCTTAATACCATTCTTCATTATTTGTGCTTTCTATTTTCTTTCTCTTTTTACATATATTATCTCCCTTTTGTTATTTCCAATATTTTTATAATATTCTATTACCTTACTCCATTGTTATTCATATTTTTTAAGTGAATGCTCTTTTTAACAATATTGTCAATGTATCCATTGTCATCATTTCACTGAGTTTCACTAACCATTCTTCGATCAGTGGTGTATTTTTTTTGTTTCCAATTTTTAGCAAATATAATCCTCGCAGCCGTTATATATAATATAACTCTTTTGTATCCTCCTTCCGTTTTTTAATCTGTTATATTTAGAAGATACTGTTCTGGTTTCATCTCAAAATTAATTTCCAAAATTTTAGCTATCATATAAATGTTGGCCCAATATTTTTTTGTTTTTTTGCGTAACCACCAAATGTGGCAAAAGGTTCCCTTACATGCTTCACATTTCCAACATATATCTTCATTGCTTTTTGTCATTTTAGCATTTTACTGGTGTTATGTACAAAAGGGGTTCTACTTTTTAGTTTCTCACTTTTTTTCTGTTGTATCTTTCTTTAAGCTTCTATCCTCCTAGATAAGGTAAAACTTTACAAGAAGAATTTCCCCCTTCTTGTCTTATGTCCATGCCAATATTCACAATCATTCAGAAGCCTTCTTTAGACTGAAATATTACATGTAAAAGTTTTCTTCCCATCCAATTAAAATATAGCAGTGTGGTAAGTAAAATCGACCCAAGTTCTAACTACTGTCTATCAACATATATGTGAAACAAAGCAGTGGCCCACAGATTGGAAATGATCCCCATCCCCAGAAAAGGAGACACAAAAGATTGCAGCAATTACAGGACCATTGCATTAATTTTTCATGCTAGCAAACAATTCTGCAACAAAGACTCCTACTGTAAATGGAGAGAGAGATTCCAGAGGTGCAGGCTGGGTTCAAAAAAGGTAGAGGCACTGGGGACCATATAGCAAGCATATGCTGGATACTGGAGTGCAGCAGGAAATTCCAGAAGAAAATCAGTATGTGCTTTATAGACTACAGCAAAGCCTT
Source organism: Gambelia wislizenii (assembly GCA_030847615.1). NCBI lineage: Eukaryota > Metazoa > Chordata > Lepidosauria > Squamata > Crotaphytidae > Gambelia > Gambelia wislizenii. The sequence goes on from JAUMIR010000003.1 coordinate 85,737,313, forward strand.
TGACTGCGTAGTTCATGAGAAACTTTGGATTGCTCTAAAAGAAATGGGTGTACCAACATACTTGATAGTCTTGTTGCATAACCTGTAGTCAGGACAGGAAGCCACCGTAAGAATGGAATATGGAGAAACAGAATGGTTCCCAGTTGGAAAGAGAGTAAGGCAAGGTTGGATTTTATCAACCTACTTTTTCAACTTGTATGCAGAAAACATGATGCGCAGAGCAGTTTGGAGTTGGAGGAAGGAGGAGTGAAGATCGGATGAAAGAGCATTAACAATCTAAGATATGCGGATGACACAATGCTAGCTGAAAACAGCACAGACTTGGAGCAACTACTAAAGAAAGTAACATAAGAAAGTGCAAAAATGAGGCTTAATGCTGAACATTAAGAAAACAAAAAAATGACCACAGAGAGGATTTACATAAATTCAAAACAGACAATGAGGAAATTGAAATAGGCTTCCCATTTCTTGGATCAATCATAGACCAGAGCGGAGATTGCAGCCATGAAATCAGAAAAAGACAAGGACTAGGCAGGGCAGCTATGAAAGAATTATACAAGATCATAAAATGCAAAGATATAACACTGAGCACTAAAGTCAAGATTGTTCAAGCCATCGTCTTTCCCATCACTATGTATGGATGTGAGAGTTGGACAGTGAAGAAAGGTGATAGAGAATAAACTCATTCAAAATGTGGTGTTGCAGAAGAGTGGTGAGGATACAGTGGATGGCCAAAACGAGAAACAAATGGAGAAACAGATCAATTCTGTATAATTCCAGAGCTCTCACTAGAAACCAAGATGACTAAATTGAAGCTGTCATACTTTGGTCATATAATGAGAAGATATGGATCACTTAGATGTTACAAGAAGAAGATCAGCTGAAGACCATTTCTTCCTTTACAATCTAGCTTGGGGTGAGATTGAAGGTCCTTTAGCTAATAACCTTCATGCTTTAAGTTCCTTCCAACATAATCTCTCTAAAATGTGTAGTGAAAGGAGTTCAAGCCAAAATCTGAGAACTCAAAAGATCTCTCTTGCCTCTGTTGACTGCATCTATCTACTTGTGAATTTATTTTCAAGGAGCTTCTGACTAGAGCTGGCCACTGCTAACATGTCTTTATTCAGTTAGAACGGTAGTGGCTGAGGCTGAACATATTAATGGTCTTCTATTCTTGGCTGGGTTTAATCCCACAAATTAAATCTGGAATGTGGTTTCAAGTACACACTTCCAAGCAGACCCTACATGCATCTATGTACAGAATGAAAACCATTGTTTATCAGCAGCAATGAGAATTTTTCCTTTGTTACTTTTTATGGTGAAATACATTTCTCCACATTTATTTACCCTGCTTGTGGGATTTCTGGAGACCCCTGAAAGAACACTGTAGGAAGCAGAATTTTAGATTAATTATTAGATACAGACTAGAAAACTGTAATATATTCCAGACTATTTATTTATTTATTTGATTTATACCCCGCTTTTCTCCAAAAATGGGACTCAAAACAGCTTACAATAATTAAAAAAATAGAGCTAAAATATCATAATTTACAAAGATTAAAAAGACATTAAATTAATTTCCAGATAATTAAAAATACAACATGAATTAAAAACATAAAATAAATAAAAATACAACATTAAAACATTAAAAGCAGCATACTGATTAAAATTTACTTCTCAAACACCTGCCTAAATAAAAACATCTACAACTGCCGACGAAAAGAGAGCAGGGAGGGGGACAACCAGACCTCCCATAGAAGAGGGTTCCACAGTCTGGGACTGTGAGTTCCACAGTCTGTCTCCTAAATCCTCACCAGCCACACCTGTGAAGGTGGTGGGACTGAGAGAAAGCCCTTCCCTGCTGATCTTAACACTTGGGCAGGCTTGTATAGGTAGATACGTATAGGGAGATATGTTCTTTCAGACATTCTGCACCCAAGCCATTTAGGGCTTTAAAGGTCAAAACCAGCACTTTGAATTCTGCCTGGAAACGGACTGGTAGCCTATGCAGCTGTTTCAGGGGGGGGGGTGTCACATGATCCCTGTAGCTAGCCCCAGTCAACAGCCCGGCTGCAGCATTTGGGACCTACTGAAGTTTCTGAACAGTTTCCAAAGGCAGTTCCACATAGAGTGTGTTACAGTAGTCCAAACAGGATGTAATCAAGGCATGTGTCACCACAGCCAGATCCGACTTGTCAAGGAATTGGCGCAGCTGGCACACAAATTTTAACTGTGCAAATGCACTCCTGGCCACAACCGAAACCAGAGCATCTAAGCTCAGATCTGAGTCCAGGAGCACACTCATGGTGAAAATGTGAGATTTCAGGAATTGGGGGGTGGGATTAGGATTTTTTTTTTATTGAAATAAAACCATTCTACTGAAAAATACACCCGACCGCAAAAGGTCATAACAATAATTCAATTTCCTCCCCTCTTTTCTTACTAATACAAAAATGCCGGATCAGGGCCTAGGTAGGGCAGATCAGGGCCTAGGCCAGGTGGGGTGCTGTGTGGATGCTGGAGCTCTGGAGGATCGCGGATCAGCGGAGGCCACATGGGGTGCGTCGGAGGCTGGATTGAGCGTGCGATGGGGCACGCTGGAGGCCGGATCAAGGCCTAGGCGGGGCGGATCAGGGCCTAGGCCAGGTGGGGCGCCGCGTGGATGCCGGAGCGCCAGAGGGGCGCTGATCAGCGGAGGTCACGTGGGGCGCAGTGGGTGGGGCGGAGTGATCAGGGTGATCAGGGTGATGGGGCATGCGGGGTGCACCGAATGGCGGAGGCCAAATGGGTCCGGATCAGGGCCAGATCAGGGTGCAGATCGAGGCCTAGGCGGCCACGTGGGGTGGAGGCTGGATCAGGGCCTAGGATCAGGGCCTAGGCGGCGGAGGCCACGTGGGGCGTAGCGTGGGAGGCCACCTAGGATCGGCCACGTGGGGCGGAGCGGAGGCCGGGATCAGGCCCTGGCCCAAGATCCAAGAAACAAAGGAGCCAGGAAGGGAGAGCCGGGGGGGGGGTGTCGCAAGCGATCAAATTAAATGAGTTCAAATTAAACCAAACAAATTTAATCAAATTAAATCAAATTAATGAATCGATCAATCAATCAAGTGCTCAATCAGACTAATTAAACAATCAAACTAAGCAATAAAGAAGATATAATCAATCACACAATCACAATCACGATGCTGGGCTGCCCAAACATTCACAGAGCAAGCACAGCACAGCCAACTTAGCTCTCCCTTGTGGCTGAAACAAGTTCGAAAGACAGATGTTCCTCCTTGCAACAGTATTTAATGTAGTTAATATTTTTGAACTTCCTTGGATATCTTAGAGAACATAGGATGAACCATGGGGTCTCCTTCCTTGGAGGTAGTGGGGTCTCCTTCCTTAGAGGTCTTTAAACAGAGGCTGGATTGCCATCTGTCGGGGATGCTTTGATCAAGATTTCCTGCGTGGCAGGGGGGTTGGACTGGATGGCCCTCGTGGTCTCTTCCAACTCTACAATTCTATGATTCTATGATTCTATGATTCTTCAATCCAGTGGAAAAGAGGAGGAAGCCAGGGGTGGCAAAGGGTAAAATAGGCCCTGCCTCAGCCCCGCCCCTGTCTCCTCCTAGCCAGGGCGTAGCTACTGGCTAGGAGCTACACCCTGGCCAACCCCTGCGCTCGTCTCCATGCCCATCATTAAAACACCTCCCCTGGATCTACCATTCTTTAAGATCCGGGGGCGGGGTATCTGTTATCCTAACACCAATACATTTTTCCTCTTAATCTAAACACACTATAATCACTCTCTTTTCTTTTCTAATAAACATTATATTTAAACCTTTATACTAAAATTAGAAGTTACAAATTACAAATTACAAAATAAATAATAATAATAATAATAATACAATAACAATACAAAAATACAATAATAAAATATTTATTTAAAGATATCCTTTAAGTTACTGCTGGGGTTGTCTCATTAAACCACGGCCAAAACTTTCTCCAATGATGGTTTGGCAATTTCTCTTTTTCAGTCAAAGCTAAATTTTCAATTACGTTTTAACATAATAAGCATTGTCTTTTACATCCTGTAGAACTTGACTCTTTACCTGCTTTTGTCTTTGGAAAAATAATCCCAACATCACATAGAGGTTTACCAGGTGCACCATGGACCAGGGCACTGTCCAAAAACTCACAGCCAAGGAACCAGACTCCTTCCTCTTCTTCTTTTGGCCCACTGACTTTCTGGGTTCTCTGACACCCTCCGGAGGTTCGGTCCCTGAAAGCACTGTCTCCCAAGCCTGTTGTGTCAAATCTGGCCAATCCAGGACTCAGGCCACCTCCTCTCATGTTTCCCCGGCGCTCGGCAGTCCTGGGCAAAATGTCTGATCATCTCCCTTTGTGCCACACCACTCGAAATCTATTGCTCCAGTGTACCTTAGACAAAGATTTTTTTTTTAAAGTTTGGCAGTGGGGAAGTACTAACATGAGTAAATCACTTGCGGCCACCATCTGGCATGAGAAGCTTTTGGGGGCTTCTGAGGCTAAAACCACCATCAAGACAAGTCGCTGCTGCTGCAAAATGCCATTACTATGAGGTACTCCACCACCCCCTTGTATAGATGGGCCAATAGAGTTATAGTGCTGCAGTGCATCACTGCATCAGTGAAATAGCATTTTTACACACTAGCAGTTTAACAGATTAAAAAAAAAAAAGCAAAGGAAGAGAATCTGCCCTTTAAAACGCAGCACACCTCAGCAACCCCACCAGACATTACAACAATATTTTTTAAAAGGGCAAATTCAAGAAAGTGCTACAAACAGTCCCTCAAGAGAATGGAATTAATGGATGGGGAGGCAACAATAACTGGCAAAACCCATGGAGATACTCTGGAGAACTCACACTTTTTTAGGCCAGAAATGTTTATGTATTTATAACAGGCCAGTACAAGATTTTGGAAACAGCTGTTCATTTGCTGTAGCATTTGTGATTCCTATTCTGAGCTTTCTAGTAATTCAATAATTGACTAGTGTCCTGGCATTTATATACATCCAAGAAAGGACACCTTATTTCTATAGTGACAATATATCTGAATACTACATTTGGTGTGGGCAAACAATGCCTTGCAGAATTATCACTACTTTAATTGTAAATCTGAGTCCTGGAACTCCAGATTTTGAAAGCTGGCTTTTTAATTTTGATACACAATGCTTATTATTTAAACTGACTTAAATAAATCGTCATGCACAGTAATAAAAATTCTCTCCTAATCATCAAAGGAAAGCAAAGGCCAAGTTAATGCGTGTTATGCGTATCTTATTTCTTCTGTGATCATCCCATAAAAATAAATCACAACAGATGTCATTTAACATCCATTTCATTGTTTAAATAGGTTTTTAACAATGGCAATGTGTATAACCTGTCCTAGAAATTTCATGTGACTATTAAAATTGTGCTTGAGAATCAGTATCTTTTTACCAACAATATTCAACACTTTTATTATAAATAATATTACTATCCAAGCTGTAATGTTTAACCTGTCTTCATTTCTTTCCAATTATTCTGTTGTCTTCCCTGTGACAAATTTTAGACTGTTAATTTTTCATGGTTTGGGCCTCTGAAAAGCACCATGAACATTGATGCTACTGTATAAATAATGTTGTTGTGTGCCTTTAAGTTGTTTCTGACTTATAGTAACCCTAAGGCAAACCTATCACAGGGTTTTCTTGGCAAGATTTGTTCAGAGGAAGGTTGCCATTGCCTTCCTCTGAGGTTGAGAGAGTGTGGCTTGGCAATGGTCACCCAGTTAGTTTTCATGTCCAGTTTGAACCCTGTGGATCTGAACCCTGGTCTTTAGAGTCATAGTCCAATGCTCAAACCTACACAAATAATAACTAATAACGTGCCTATTTAATAGAGGATAACAATGTGAACAGCATTACAGGAATGGGTTCTGTCAACATCATATACCATTAATATGAATCTGTGAAAAAATGGAAAGCCAATAATAAGAAATAATTAAACATTACAATAATATGCATATTATATTATATATTTCTTTATGAAAAGATCAATTACAAATATTAAGAATTAATTACTAATACAAAAAATGACCTTGCAAATTCCTATAGAGAAATGTAGAACAAGAGGGTCCCAAATACCCTACAGACACCAGATCCCATCTGATCTTGGACGCTCAGCAGGGTCAGTCCTGGTTAGTATTTGTATGGGAGAACACCAACAAATACCAAATGCTGTAGGCTATATTTCAGAATAAGTAACTGGGAAAACCAGCTCTGAGTATTCCTCGCCTAAGAAAACACTATGAAATCCATGGGGTTGCCATAAATTGACAGGTGACTTGAAGGAACATACACACACAACGTAGATTAACAAGTGAACGAATGTATGGTCATTTTTTATAAGATGATGTATTGTTGATATATAACTCCTGAAAGAATTTCTAGAATGTATAAAGGCTCTTCGAATATCTGTTGAAAATGTTAGATGAAAGAAAGGATTTTTTTATCATATGTGGTGGACTAGTGATATTGCAAAAAAATAAATAAATAAAAATTGGACTCAGATACATCATACGAGGTTGTCTATTAAATAACAAGACTGTGTTTCTACCTTTCAGACAAATCAGGGAGAACTGATTGTGAACACTTGAGAGGTGACCTTGAACATGTCTGAACCTGCATGACAAACATCAACACTCTCAGCTATTCAGTTAATTGTCAGTCATCGTTTAAAGCAGCTGTGTTGTCTGTTGTGTGCCGGAAAAATGCTAAGTTTAAAAGTCAAGCAACATGACTTTCTGCAGCAACTTGAGGCAGACCCAAATCTTTGTCAAAAAATCATCACTTGTGATGAAACCTGGATCTTCCAATACAATCTTGAGACAAAACAACAGTCAATGCACTGGAAAACATCATCATCACCAAGACTGAAAAAATCACATTAAAGCAAGTCCACATTCAAAGCCATGCTCATTGTTTTTTGGACATCAAGGGTGTACTTTCAGCAGAATGGGTTCCAGAAGGCAGAACAGTGAATCAGCATTATTATAAGGAAGTTTTGACAAAGCTAAAAGAGACAGAAAAAAATGGCCAGAACTGTGGGAAAATGGTTTCATTCTTCATCAAGACAATGTGCATGCTCACACAGCACTTTCTGTGAAGCAGTTTTTGGCTGATGAACACATTACTACACTTGAATATCCTCCATATTCATCAGATTTGGCAGCGTGAGACTTTTTAATTTTCCCTAAAGTGAAATTATTGCTTAAAGGAACATGTTTTGAGTCAGTTGATACAGTAAAGAAGAAAACGGCAGATGAATTGAAACAGCTGACAGAAACTGATCCGCTCAACGCCTTCAGCCAGTGGAAAACAAGACTGCATTGGTGTTGTGTGAACGGGAGTATACTGGAGAGGACAAACATTAGAATTGTAATACATATAAATAAAGATGGATTATTATATCAGTCTTGCTATTTAATAGACAGACCTTGTATAATGGAGGATGTTTTAAAATTTAATTTCAGTAAAAACTATGTCCTTGGGCTCTGTCTTCCCAGCCAATAATGGAATGAGGAAGTGGCACTGAGGAGGAGGGGAAATGGCAGCATCTGTCAGGCATCTGCCTCTGCACAATGCAGATGCATTGTTCACACTACATTTTTCTCTGGAGTTTCAAGCAAACCTCAAAGAAAATTGTGAGTTTTTAAAACCTGGAATAAGGTGGTATGCCTCAAGTTTGGCGCAGATAGGTCTGTATGCTATGTGGCCTTATTGCACCAGATTTAAGTTTAAGGCCACATGTAGGACTTTATCAAATGATCCCCTTAAATCGTTCTTTTGCTGGCATAAAAAAATCCCTTTTATGCCAGCAAAATAACCTTCCCCCTGCAATTACTTTGGTTTCCCAGCAAAGGCAGGTCTAGCAATGAAAGAGGAAGTGAATGGAGCTCTGTTCACCTCCTTTGAAATCCCTTGGAATATTGTGAGACTTCATCATGCAGAAAATTTAAAAAAAACACAAAAATAATACTAAAAAAGTGGGGGAAAGCACAAAAACACACTTTAAAACGTAAAAGTAACCTGGGGAGGGTCATAAAAAGTGTGTCACTTACCTGGATGTCACGATCTCACTTGGAAGTGTTCACACTGGACCAGCCATTGATGGGGTAAGTATGGTTAAAAAAAAGATGTGAGGTTTCACACACCAGCTATGCCAGCAAAAAAACAGCAGGGGGGATCAGTGGACAGCTTAAGTTGTCAATTAAAAAGTACGGGTGTTAAAGGGGGCATAACTGCAAAAGGACAACGTCATCTGATATGCATGCCCTTTTGTGGTTATATGGTGTCATTATGATGCCTTATTCTGTGCGTCTGATAAAGTCCGTAGTGCGGACTTATCAGGCTAGATTGGGGGAGGATTGTTGGGGTTTTCCAATAGTATAGCCAAGCCCCTAGAGGCTGTAGCCACACTGAAGAATTAAAGCAGTTTGACACCACTTTAATTGCCATGGCTCTATCCTATGGAATCTTGGAATTTGTAGTTTGTTGTGGCACTCACAGATAAGACTAAATATATCACAAAACTACAAGTCCCAGAATTCCAGAGCATTGAGCCATGGCAGTTAAAGTGGTGTCAATCTGCTTTAATACTTCAGAGTGGCTACATGCTAGGATAAGCTATGGAGAGATAGTGAGTAGCGCAGGAACACCCAGCAAGCTGTATTACTGAGTGGAGAATTGAGTACAACACTGAGTATAACACTGTAATATAGTGTATAGTCTCTCAAAATAAATCACTGAAAGCAAATATTGATAGAAATAGAAAAACTACAATTAGTTTAAAGTACAAATTTTTCTTTTATTGAGACAAGAGCCTGCAAGAGCTTGCAGATCCATAATAGAAATAAAAATTAAAGGTTTATTTTGAGGCAATTTTGTTACCTGCCCTGACAACCCCCACTCTCCTAATGGCCTGCCTAAATGGTGAAAATAATCTGAACAGGATGAGAATGGAAAATAATCCATTCATATGGACATTCACATAAATATATGTCATGAGGAAGTAGGGCAGCCAAATCCACTGCAAAGTCCATGTGCATAGCATCCAGGGCTTTGTCCAGACTTTTTAAAAAGCTCCGTATGACATGCGAATGTGCAATCGTTTGGACAGTCGCATTTGTGCAGATATGAACAGGTAGCACAATCTGATTGGGGTAGGACTAGCAAACAGGGAAAGCGTCGGCTGCCACCATGTTGGATTTTCAGGGTCTGGTAAGTCAACCAAATGGCAATCTTACACTCTCTTTTTTATTTTTATTTTTTTAATATGAAATATTGCATGTATGCACAATGGAAAACCGTTTTTTTTAATTGGCAGCGGCAGATTTAAAATTGCAAGTAAATCACTTGCAGCTGCCATCTTGGCTAGGGGAGTTTAGGGGGGCTTCTTTGACTGTGAAGATTGCAAATGCCTGTTTTTTCTGACGTGTTTGTATTCCCCTCTCTATATATGGCACCCAATAATTCATTAGGCTTATTATTTGCACTCCACATAGTTGGTAGTACACTAGGGACTCCCAAGTACAAGGAATCAAGGTTTGCTCAGAAAACCGAAGGAAGCAGCTGGCTCAAATTCCTCAAAGACACACCCAGGTAAGAGTTATATGAAAATCTTTAGACTGGCAGTTAGGGTAGCAATAGGTTAATTCTCCTGGGTGTGAGTCATTCACTAATTCAATCAAGGTAGCAGGACACTCATTGCCTTGCAAAACTGGTTTTTCCTCACCTCTCCCAAAAACAATAGAGATTTGCCTGAGACCCATCAATTTTAATGTTTCAGCCATTAGCGACCATTAACACATCTGGAGAGTCCATTGTTTAACCATGGGAAAGTCTGGCAGACATTGTATTCCACTCAAACTCACCCCTTCAGAGGGAATATCAAATATAAATATCACCCCAAAACACAGCCACTCTTCCTCCCATCACTCTGTCAGTCTGTGTCAACAGGGTTTGCAACTTCTGCATGAATTTCTGCTCATCAGACAGGTACAGTATAACCCATCATTCCAAACTCTATTCCTCTATCCCAATACTTCCCACTTTTTTGGCTAGCCTTGTGTGACTGCTTGAAGCCTGTGTGTGTATGTGTTTGCTTGATTATTTTTCAATAAAACATTTTCATTTTATTTGGTACCGGTATACCCGGCATCTTGTGCCACATTTGAGCTAATTAAATTTCCCCATAAAAGTATCAATTTTTGGTAGACATGTGTGGAATTTCCACAGACCTCAGTAATTTGGGTAACAAGTCATCAACTGGCAAGCATAGATAAATACACATTGCAGCTGGGAACTAGCTAAAATCTAACAAGCCAAACAAAAGGTGCAGTTACTCTTCTAGAGATTTATGTTTGCCATTAAAATGTTCTTTGGAAACTAAAGGTCATTCTGATGGCAAGTTAAAAAAATACTTGTGAAGACTAGTCTTTTATTTTCCTAAGTTCCTTTCCTTTTGTTACATGTCTAGAAATGGTGGTGACCATTTGCTGTCTTTGAATTGTAAAAAGGAACAAGAAGCTAGCCAGTCATGATGTAAGCCAGTATTTTGGGATCTAAGAGCATGTATAAGCATTCAGAGTATGATCAGTGGCACACTCCAGACTTTTCTAAACTTTCAGAATGTATATCAAGGATTATGCTGTCACCAGCTTAAGGTAGGGGGTAAGGCAGTAATATCCCTTCACTATATATGCAAAAGATAGTATTGCTTTAGTGAATGCTGTACTAAATCAAGAGGAGAATGTTACGGTAGGTGCATTTCATCAGCCTACTACGCTTCTCTGTGGGGAAGTTTCATCTATGACAGGATAACCTGGATAATTATGGGATCTGTGGGTGAACAGTTTATAGCTTTGTTGCCATAAAAATTTTTTTAGCACCATTATAAATCCTGACCTGCTTGAGTCTTGATGACATATAACTGCAATCTTAAGGTTTCATTCCAACTTTGAATACTTGTTGAGCTTCCTCTGAGTTGGATTTTCTATCAGATATTTGTTTTACTGTATCTGGAAAGTACTTTTGTGGTGTCATGCATATCCTATGATACTAGTCAGGGGTTAAATATAGCATGTGTACAGCAAAATCATAATTACTTTATTTCTGTGACTCTCCACCTAGGAAACCATTTCACCATGTTGGAGTGTTTTATTGAACTTACCAGTGACCCATAAATCTAAACTGTATATATGTAATCACATAACCATTCTATACTCCTTCATGTAACCGTGAAGAAATGAATATATCTTGTAGCAGTTTCCACTGTTTTGTCTTATTCACATGTACATATATTTTGGCTATCATGCTGTCAATACAGAGTATTCAATGGCTTTTGCATCTTTTTATAACACTTCTTTGGTTCCCTGAGTTGCATTTAGAAAAAAATCTAAAGGGTTTTTTCATATTATATAATGGCATATACAGACTAATTTCCAGATTTGCTTTTTTGGATAATTTCTCAACATGGATAGAACTAGTCTTGAATTCCTGCTGAGCAAACCAAGTGTAATTCAATCTTGTGTGTGTTTTTGGAGTACATACACACATGCACAAACATACATAAATATATATATATATATATATATACACATATTTTAAAGACTTCATGATTTATTGGCCAGCATGTAGTCAATAGCTTGTTTGACATGTGTGTATGTGATTTCAAGGTGCTTGTCGACCTATGGCAACCCCATGAACTTCCTAGGGTTTTCTTAAGCAAGGAATACTCAGAGGAGGTTTGGCCAGTTCCTTCCCCTGAAATATAGCCTACAGCACCTGGTATTCATTGGCAATCTCCCATCCAAGTACTAACTAGGGCTGGCCCTGCTTAGCTTCCAAGACCAGTGCCTTTAGGGTATTTAGGTGCCTTTAGGAGAGCCAGTGTGGTGGTCTGAGCATTGGACTAGGTTTCTAGAGACCAGGGTCTGAATCTCTACTTGGTCATAGAGACTGACTAGGAGACCTTCGACAAGTCATACTCTCTCAGTCTCAGAGGAGGTCAAAGGCAAACCCCCTCTGAACAAATCATGACAAAAAAGCAACCCGTGATATGGTTGTCTTAGGGTCGCCGTAAGTCAGAAATGACTTGAAAACCACTACCACCACCACTACCATCATAACAACAACAACAACAACAACAATGGTATTTAGGCAAGGTTGAGATACAAAACTGTGGAGAGGAGAATAGAATAGAATAGAATAGAATAGAATGTCCTGGGAAAAGAAAATGCTGACTTGCTGGAACATTGAAATATATTAGCTCCAAATTTAAATAAAATAAAATACAATTAAAAAGTAATGATGAGAACTAAGCATGTTCATTGGTTTCTGGGAATTATGGAATATTGAGAGCATATGAATAGTAGTTGATTTTGTGATTTAAAAAAAAAGCTGGAGGAGAGAGCATGAATATCTTCTAATCCATAATTGCTTGGAGGCATGTGTTTAGCCACAAAGTGACATGGTTGTCTAATTCTGAATCTCCTTTCTTATGCACTTATTAAACTTGCTAAAGATAGTTCTCATTAATACTTGAAATGCTTTGACAACATCATCATATCAAAGAATCAAAAGACACCTGGAGCAATTGCTGGAACATATTCTAGCTTCCCATTTTTAAACCAGAATTTAACCTGAGTTGTTGGTCCAGGATGAAAGATCAGGCACTTGCAACATGGCATTGAGCCCAGCAAAAAGTGTCAAAGACTTCAAGAACAGGAATGAATCTGCTAGTGAAGAACCCACAATGTTTCCACAGCTCTGTGCAGAACTACAAGAGGGCCTGGGTGGTGAGTTCCTACCCTTATAAATGAAAGCAACAAACTTCTTGATGGAATTGATCAACATAGAGAGCACATCAAATAAAACCCTAGACCGCAGTGTACCACAAGGTCATGTAACCTGAGAGCTTCAGGAGTTTGTCTGAGACCTCCAAAAGAAACCTGATGATCTTGAGCATAGTCAGTCTGTCATTCTCAAGACAGCCTTCAAGGTGTCCCAGCAAAATGATGGGGATTCTAGACTTTGCATTGTTCATGAAAAAAGGTATGTTGTTTTTTATTTTAGCCACGAAAGGCTGTTGGCACATGAGGTTTGGAATCAGCTTCTAGATATATGTTCTGTCTAACTGGGAAGTCATTTCCCAGGTTATTAAAGCGGGGGCATAGTCAGAGGCTGATAATTGAGCATAGAATCTGCAAGCTATTCCCAAAATATAATACCCCCCTTGTTGAATGGATGGCTGAGCTGTCACCAGGGTCACAGCTCATAAGTCAAGACAGTGACTGGGTCAGTTTCATCACAACATTTGTGAATCTGACAACACAAATTCCCAGAAGCTGGATAGTTGGTTGCAGCAATTAGGTCAAACCAAATGATGCTTTTCAAAAACTTTACTCATATTTGCGTAAATTGAGCAGTGGACAAGACTAAGGGCTTGTATACACTATCAAAAAATCCCAAATCCCCCTGCAAATTCTCCCAGATCTGTGATGATCAGGCCACACGTGACATGGCCTTTCCCCCAAATCTGGGGCCATTGGCCACATGTCGCATGGCCCAGATTCATGGCATTTGGGGGTATTTTACTTAATTGTCTAGTATGTGGGATCCAGGGGTTTCTCTGCATTTTCGACTGCTGCTGATGCCAACATCACTGCTGCCACTGCAACCAATTTTAAAGCTCAGGAGGCAGTTCCTGGCCGAAGAGAAAGGCCTTCTCCCTTCCCCAGTCTCAGCAGTGCTGTCTCCACCTGCTTTCTGCTCACCTGTCACTTCCTTCAAGAACTTCCATTACTTTCTTCAAGCACCTCTTCCTGTGATGGGTGAGTGGGAGAGTGGGCAAAGGCAGTGCTGACAAGCCAGGAGAAAACTTCTCCCTTCAGCCAGGAACTGCCTCCTGAGCTTTAAATGATGGTCAATGTGGTGGCAGACAAAACTCCTCAGGGACAGTGAAGACAAGGTATTACACATCCCTGCAGAGAATAATGCACAGGGCTTCAGGGGGCATGTGGGCAGAACTCAATTTGGAGTTTTGCCCCACATGTAGACAAGCCCTAAGATTCTCTGAAGATGCCAGCCACAGATGCAGGCAAAACGTCAGAAAGAAACTATTCCAGAATACAGCCTCACAGCCCGGAAAAAAACCCAAGGAAAAAGCCCTAAGATAGTTTCCTAGACTCCCTGAATCTTCAGCCACACACTGGAATACTTAAAGAACAATCTGCTATCAATGCTGCTATCAAGTACATAAAGCTGGGAAGTCACCTAGAACTGATAGGTTCATGATTGAGTTTTATAAAACTTTCAGTGATGATTTAATCTCTCTTCTTAAAATGCTGTTTGGACTAGGGAGCTGGCCCACAGTAAGAGTGATAGCAATAACAAATTCTGGAAGTGACACTTGAAACCTAGCAATCTAATGTTTCAGATCTTATCTACATGGGCAATTTACCCCGGCTTGCCTCCCTGTCTGAGAGCCCTGCAGTCTTGATGATGCAGGACTTTTGCCCTGTTCTGCCCCCGGGCAGTCCTTATGACCCATGGGGCAGATACAGGGCTCAGACAGGGGAAGACTGAGTAGGACCCTTTACTGCGTGTTTTAAAAAATACCTGGTTTAATCCAGTCCCACTGAGAAGGAGCGGATCAGGCCCTGCATGTCTGCAGGAGCCCATCCTGCTGGCTGGCCCATCATTGTAGCTGCCAGTCTGCCTTGCTCTTCCAGATCCAGGAAGAGGTCTTGCAGCATGTGAACAAAGCTGGTCACATGCAGGGGGCCTTGGTAACATGCTGCAGGCTGGCTTCCTCTCTTTTGGGACAGCCAGGGAGATAGTGGTGGCTGTCACAGAGATGGGTCAGCATGCCTGTCTGGACCCCGTCCCGATTCATAGAAGTAATGGTGATGATGGAACCCACCCCACCCAATGCTCAAAGGACAAGAAATCAAATTTTGCAGGACTGTCTGGATCAAACAGCATTCAGGCTGAACCTTCAAATCCTAAATGGTGCCCTGAAAAATGACTGCCCAGCTGAATTCACTTATCTCTCTGGGTCCAGAATGAGTGCCATTGATTGCATAATCATTTCTAGGGACCTTCTTCCCTATGCCAAGGAATTAGAAGTTATGCCCAGATTTGAAAGTGATCATTTTCCAATTCGGCTACATCTTAGTGACTTCACTCAGGAGACACACACCAGGGAGCGCTATCATCTCTCTGTGACACCATCAGGAAGGACTTATCACCGAGCTAAATGGACCCCCCAACTAAACCAAACAATAAGTGAGGTATTGGCTTCAGACCAACTTTAGCATCTTAGGACTGCCCTGATATCAGCTGAGTCTCCTGATGAAATCTTGGAAAATTACAATACACTTACCCAAGCTCCACACCAATATTTAATCCATCAAAATAGCGTACATCAGTGGAAACAACAACAGCACCACTCCATTGTTAGCATGTGTTAATGCTAAAAAAGCCCTCATTGATACTTATCAGGGTTACCTATCTAATAACATCCCAGATGCTGTACCAATGCTGCTTCAACAGAAAAGAGACTACAAAAAGCTGCTGATGAACAAGAAAAAAGAAGCCATGAAGAATGACTAGACACAACTTATCCAGGTAGTCAGATCCAACAACACAGCTCTATTCTGGCATATTACATCAAGTTCCCAAAGAAATGGACCAGCTACAGTGGATTGTCACATCCCTCCAGGGATATGGGAGGATCACTTTCAAGCACTTTATAAGGACAACTACATTGGAAGTGGATGCACTAGCCAAAATATAGAAAATATCCAAGGGTGGCCACCAGTGACAGCGACAGAGATCAAGAACCTTGTAGCCCAGCTGAGAATGGGGAAGGCTCCAGGGGAAGACTTAATACCTGCTGAAGCCATTAAAAACAACCTTGAATTTTGGGCCCCTATCCTGGCCTCACTTTTCACATGTATCAACAAATATGGTCGAGCACCCAAGGATTGGGGTCTTGCAATCATCGTCCCCATATATAAAAAAGGAAGCAAGGATGATCCTGTCAACTACAGATCAATTAGTCTCCTCAGTACAATTAGCAAACTCTATGCAAGACACAGTGGAAATTTCAGACCTGGTTGGAACAAGAAAACATACTTGCAGAAGAACAAGCTGGCTTTAGGGAAGGCCGCTCCACCATAGATCAGTGCCTTGTACTCCACCACCTTATTGAAAAATACTCCACCTGCAGCACAGTTTCTCTCTATGCTGCCTTCATAGACTTTAAAGCAGCTTTTGACTCTATATCCCGAACCAAACTGTGGAAAAAACTGGAGGCTTCTTCGATCGACCGACGTTTACTCCATCTAATTCGTATGCTGCATGAAGGGACCTCATTAAAAGTAAGATGTAACCCCCAGGGACATCTCACCAATGATATTGTCACTGAGAAGGTTGTCAAACAAGGCTGCATTCTAGCTCCACTCCTGTTTAACTTCTACATCAATGATTTGGTGGATCACCTCAACAACACTAACTTCCACCCCCCAAAATTAGAGGGAAGGCATATCTCAATGCTGCTTTATGTGGATGATGCAACAGTACTTTCAAGAACTCCCATTGGCCTAAAAAGAGCCCTAAGAGCACTAACACAATATTGCAGAGTGGAACAGCTAGAACTCAACTATCAAAAAAACTAAAATCTTGTCATTCGCTAAAAGACCTAAGAAGTACAACTGGAATATAGATGGCCACAAGACTGAGCAGCTCTCTTGCTTCAAATACCTGGTGGTAATTTTTCAAGCCACTGGTAGTAGGAAAGCGCATGGGGAGTATGCTGCTTGCAATGCGCAGAGGAGTACAACAGCCATTCTCAAATTTCTTAAGACAAGAGGAGGCCACTATTTACCTGCAGCGCTCAAACTCTTTGAAGCCAAACCAGTAGCACAACAGCTTTATGGATCCCAATTGGGACCCTTCCCCAACCCTGCTCCATTAGAACTTGTCCAATTCAAATTTTTAAGATCAGCTTCCCAAACTCCAAAATGTGTCTCTAACGCAGCTCTGAGACTGGAGTCAGGAGTTATGAAAGTGGAGGCCAGAGTGTGGGTGACCATACTCAGCTACTGGCTCAGACTATCCCTCTTTCCCACTGGCCTTGCTCCACTAACCTTAAGTGATGATTTCCAATCCAGCTGGAAACAGACAGTGATGACTAAAATTTCAACGCTGGGCCTTTCTCCAGATCTTCTGCTTAGCTGGGATATGATAGGGCGAAAGCTACTATCAAACAACGGGTAGCAGATACAGAGTGACAACTGGATCTAGCCAGCACTCCAACCTTCATTGCTAGTGACTCCAATAGATATCTGGCCTCTCCTTTGGCATACTTAGCAACACGTGAAATACCTAAACATCGAAGGGCCTTTACTCTTGCACAGTGTCGTGCCCTCCCTTCAGCTGTCCTTGAAGGCCGATACAAGATCCCCTTCTCAGACAGACTGTGCCCCTGCAACTCAGGCCAAATAGAAACAACAGAGCATGTATTACTCCAGTGCTCGTACTACAGGGACATACGTCTCAGCCTAATTTCACCCCTGTTGCATAAATATCAAGGGCACACTGGACAATTCTACATAAACTTGTTGCTTTCAGACACCAACCCAGGAACAACTTATAATGTTGCCAGATTCTACGCAGCTGTGGTTAAAATTCGACAGACAATGTCCTCAGCAGTAGAATAGTATCAACCTAGTCTTGTTATACTGGAGCTAACATTTTAAATACTGCTTTTAGCCTGTTTTTATCCTGTGTTTTTACCTTTATTCTGTATCCCTTTTTACCTGTGCTGGTCTATGACCGTAATAAAGATTCTATTCTATTCTATAGAAGTAATGGGGGAGGAATGGGCCTGATCTGTGGCCAGGATATGCTGGTGGGGAGCTGGAGTATCCTAGCTCATGTAGATGAGCTCTCATAGTGCTGTTAAATTGTGATCTTAAACTTTTGTCTGGAATCCTAACCTGATGCACTAATAATTTCATTCCTACATACATTGCTTCTAATTAAATAGGCATCATACCCAACTGCCAGATGGTTTGAAGGGTTTTAAATGTGATCCATTACAGCAGCATGCACAATGAACTACTAGCTCTTCTTGAGGCATTTTTGACCATGCTCCTGGCTCTTCTTGAGGCATTTTTGACCATGACCATGTTCAATGGCCCTATCTGTTCAGGTTGCTTTGAAGCTTGGATTATGGTGAACAGGTTTGTTTAACTGATTATTAAAATCTCTGAGGGATCCAAGGTGCTAGTTCATGCCAATAAAACAGACTCAGAAGTAGTACAACACCAAAGAGGAACTAGACAAGGATTTCCCCATTTTCCTCAGTTCAGTTTGCCATTGCTTAGAGGTGCTAGTCAATTTACTGTGCTCTAACCCATCAATAAAAATGCAAACAAATGACAAATCCCACTTAATAAAATTATTTGCTGATGGCAGTGTCCTTTTCCTCCCAAACACAGGACTGGACCCCCCCTCACCCCAAAATGCTGTAGCAAGTCCAAGCTTGTGTGTCTGTGTGCCTTCATGTTGCCTGACAACTTATAGTGACCCCATGAATTTCTACAAGCTTGAAAATAAAAGATCTTAAATCTAAACTCCTGTGCCTTCACAGCCCATTGCTAACACAGCACAGACTACAAGTTGTGTCTTTACTTACAGTATTCAAGCATTAAGTATCTTGATACTTTATCCTCAAAGACTAGTGACAGCCTCTTCCTAGGAATTACAAACCTTCAACAAAGCAGGATAACTAAAAACCAGAGTCTTGGAATACCCTGTAACTCTCACTGGCTTAAATCCAATTGCTCATCCCAGCTAGAACAGACCTGTGGAATTAATTGCAGAATAGTAAGGCAACACTTATGTAAATCCCACTGATTCAGTAGTGTACTGAGGTTGGGACTAGCAATTGAATTCAAGCCAATGTTGAGTAAAATAGCAGTCACCATGATGTTTGTTCTCCTTGAATTCCTAGTCTTATTCTAAATGATCTCCTTATAGCCAGCTGGCAATAGTCTACATAGATAGCCAAGGCTCTTAGAGGACTTGGTTGCTGGAGACAAGAAATAAGATTCACAAAAGCAACACATAGATAAGTAGCTATGGAAAGTCTAAACCAATACCACACTTTTCAATTAAAGTAAATAATTCAAGTAATTAGGTATAATAAATAAGATCCACGAGTCAGGATGGAGCAAGTCAACCAAGCAGAACCACACTAAGCCATGCTTTTTATCCTCTTCAGCAAATCAAGTACACATAAATTAGTAAAACCTTTCCTTGTCTTTACACTCCAAGCCTAGCAACCTTGGTTGAAATTGTGAACCTCCTCACCCTCCCCATTGTACACTGTGGATACCAGTCCCATGAATACAGGGGTTGACCTATATTATTCTCACCTTTTTCATAGTTTGGGACTCAAAGCGGATTACAAAGCTAAACATTCACAAGATGTTAAAAATGTAATTAAACTGTATTACAAGGACAGTTATGCAAACAAGAATGAAGCACCAAGAACAGAAAGTATGAAGGAAGTCAATGGTATGTAAGGTATATGGTATGGATGCAGGAAGTAGAGATATGTAAGAGGTATGTAAGAGGGTAAAATTAAGTGAGAAGGGAGTTTTAAACTAAGAAGAAGAGGTGATAGAGAAAGAAGAGGTTTTAAGAATGAGAAAGAAATAGATGTTTGTATGATAGGAGGGAAGAAATGCAAGTAACAGGTAGATTGCCGTAAAGGAAAGCACATGTGTTACTGGAAGAACGGGTAACAATGGATTAAAATCTATGTATTGTGTATGTAAGCAGAATTATCTGAAAATGTAAATTAAAAAAATGTAATTAAACTATAAAAAAAGTTTAAAACATAAACCAATAAATGTTGTAATACTGTGTGCAGAGGGAATGTGCCTTGATGGAACTATAGGGAGTTGAGGGAGACTTCAACACCCTCTGTCCACTCATCAATTTGTTGTTACTGTTTTTCAATTCTAACCCTGATGTATACATGACTGGTATCACCTGTAATGAGTCTGAGTGAATAGATACCTACTATTTTGAGAAATTGCAATAGGTACTGTAATAGCCTTCCCCTACCCCCCCAAAGCTTGATGAAAACATTGACTTTTGACACTGTCAGCTTCCTTCCCCTGCATGCTTTTTTAGGGCCTATCTACATGGGCAATTTACCTCAGCTTGCCCCCATTCTAGAGCCCTGCAGTAAAAATGACGCACAGCATTTACCCCAATCTGTCCCCAGGCAGTCTTTACCACCCCCAGGGTAGATACGGGGCTGGAACGGGGGCAAGCCAGGATAGGGTCTGATAAACTGCTACGGGGGGAAAAACCTGTTTAATCCAGTACTGCCGTATTGGGCCCCTCATGTCCATGGGAGCCCATCGCAGCATGCCATCCCTCGCTGCTGCTGCCAGCTCCCTGACTTTCCCAGAAGCCAAGCAAGGGTCTTTCAGCATGTGACCAAGACTGGTCACATGCAGGGGGCCTGCAGTCACAGGTTGTGGGCCTCCTTCCTAGCTTCTGTTTTAGTAGAGAAAATGGCAGCTGCAGTCACAGGCTGGCATCCTGTGTGGACTGGATAATTTTCTCCAGATAACCATGGGGGGTGGGGGAAGAGAACAGGTCAGTTCCGAAGTCAGGATCCACCAGTGGGGAGCTGGCATATCCTGGCTAGTCTAGGTAAGCCCTTCCTCTCTTTCCCTGATGAAGAAGTCAGTAGGGTTTGAAAGCCAGCCTGGTAAATTTTTTGGCCTTTGAATAATAATAATAATAATAATAATAATAATAGTCAAAATACGTACTTTCAGTTTTGTTTTATGGTCAATACAGCTGCCACTGTATATTTTTTGTACTAAATACAGGGTATTCATTATTTTAATGTTGTGTCTGTATCCCATTCATTTCAATAAGATAGCCCTACTGTTCAATTTAACTTCAGCCAGTATTTTGTATCCAATTTCTCAGCTAGTACAATTGATTTGCAAATGTATACTGTACTAGCTGTAGCAAAGTAATTTGATATGTACTATCTGTGTAAACCTCTATTGACCCACAAATAGATACTAATCCTGAAATTATATTTTCATTCTTCATGGAGGTCAGTGAACTACTTATTATTTCTTTCACTTCCTCTTTAATTTATACCATCGAAAAGCAACTCTGTTTATATATTTTAAAAGAAACCCACTGAAGTTCTGTATTAGCATGCACATTATTCAGTAAACTAAATCTGGAAAGGTTAGACTTTTAAACTTAATTTGGATGTTGCCTACAAACATACATAAAAACCCCTCTGTGTAGTTTTAAGTACTGTTCCTTCAGAAGAGTTAATGTTAAACATTTATTAGGGGTTGTGTGAATTAAAATGCTTTGCTGTTATTTTCTTACTGTCTGTTTTTGCATGTGGTAAAATAATTTTCGTTTCAGCCAAGTGAGTTTAAATTGCATAAAATTGTAATGTTCCACTCATTCAGAGTGGTTATCATATTTTTACAGCCGCTGTACACACTTCTTGTACAGGTGCAAATATCCAGACCAGATGCAGAGCAGTTGAAGAATCATATTTCACAAAAGAATAAGCATTTAAAAATCTGTGTATGAATAAAGAAAAATAATAGCCTAAAATATATTTTGCCATACAATGATACAGAAATCACAAGACCAGAAATAACAAGCCTTAAAATCTGGGATGCCCTTTTCAGAAAGTAGGTTCTTTATTGCTCCTTTCTTTTTCTAGATTCTGGCCTTTCCCCATTTTTCATAGACTTGTAAGACTACAACTGAAATTTACATGCTTTGAAATCATAATAATACAAATTCTTAGCTCTTAATTTCATAGTTCATTGTGGATTATCTGGTAGAAAGTGAAAGAAAATGGATGTGGAGACAATTTCCAGTGTCTTAAAGGAGTGGCAAAAGAGATAAAAGTAGATCCTAACTATATACATTGCTTTGTTAGAAACTACATCAGTGTATGAAAGACTAATAATTGGGACCATAAGTAGTGTGCAGAAAGGGAGATTTAAAATGCTGCAACCTGGGTAGAAACCACACCATCACCACCACCATTAAAGTTAGGAGAGAAAAAAGTCAGTATGGAATAATTTTGGTTCTCCAGATGTTTTGAGCTTTAACTCCCAGAAACCCCAGTGAGCATGGCCAATGACAAGAGGTTATGATAGTTGTAGTCTAAAATGTCTGGAAGGCCAGAGGCTCTCTGGACTTGCATTCAGCTAAACATTGTTACCCACATTCCATGGCCATAATCAGTGTCATTCCCTGAAGTGGGGAGAAATTATTATGTGTAAACAACAACAACCACAAAAATCTGATACAGTACATCTAGAGTTATATCTAGTTTGACCCTTAAAATGTTCATTTTCTGTCTCCAAAATCCATATCAACTATAGTTTTGTGAGGGTAACATAATTCTCTAAGTACTCACATCTTTTGATGTTCAGAATCTGAAATTTAGGAGGCAGAGCGTGGAAGTTTAAAGGCATGTGTGTGTATGTGTACCTTCAAGTAGCCTGTCTCTTATGGCAACCCCTTGAATTTCATAGGGTTTTCTTAAGCAAGAAGTATTCAGAAATGGTTTTGCCAGTTCCTTTCTCTGAAATACATCAAAGAAATCCCAAGCCTTTCTTGATTGACTTTTAGTGCAAAATTATTTGCTTTTTAACCACTCAAGTCACTTATCATTACTATAGAAAAAGAGAAAGACTCTAGAGTGTGAAAATATCCATGAAAACAAGACCTTAGAATTGGGCAGAGTTTAGAAGTGTTATTTTTTTTTTACCATGGCTCCTGGTTCCAGTTGGAAAATTCAAGGAACTATAGCCCAAACAAGTAACCTTCCAAACTCTGGAACTGGGAGAAACTTGGGAATAGATGTTGTGAAAAATAGCTTGCCTCCGTGTTCTAGCTCTTTCCCTTTGGGATTGCCTCTCCTCATAAGACCCTAATGCTGCAATTCTATGCACTCTACTGGGATTAAGCACACATACATAGGATTGTACTATAAGAAGGTTAAAACACTGAAACTACAGGTTAAGCCCTTAGAGCTCGTAACCCAATCTGTAATGAAGAATTCTCAGCACCATCAAAAAACAAACATTCCCATGACAGTAAAGAGAGCCATGGCAGTAAAATAAACTAATATAGTTTTGTAATGCTGATATAGTTTTAATAAGTGGGAAGCAGTTCCTGGAATGGACTAATAACATGAATTTTTAAAAAGGTAAAGCAAAATTATATTTGAATAAAGTTTGACTCATTTGAATTTTCTAAACATTATTGGGTTTAAGAAAAATAAAAGTCATGAGAAGATGAAAAGGAGATAAAAGATTGAGACATGAGGCCAGTGGAAGTAGAAGATGAACTTTCCATTATTATATTTTTTGTTAACATCTTTGTCTTTTGTTTATAAACTCCACACACACTCCTACCCAACCATTCTCTGAAGATGCCAGCTACAGATGCAGGCGAAACATCAGAAATAAACTATTCCAGAACACAGCCTCACAGCCTGGAAAAAAAGCAAGGAGAACTGGTCTATAACTTTTAGTTGATGTCAAGTCCTGTTCCTCCTTGGGTATCAGTGCAATATTTGCTTCCTTCTAACTGTCTGGAATCTGCCCTTTTTGCAAAATAGAGTTCATCACTTGTGGAAGAAACAATAATATTTCATCCTCAAAACATTTATAATATACAGTGGGCCCTTGGTATCTGCTGGGGTTTGATTCTAGGACACCCCCCTCCCGGATACCAAAATCCATGGATGCTCAAGTCCCGTTATGTACTGTACAATGGCATAGTAAAATGGTGTCCCTTATATAAAATGGCAAAAATCAAGGTTTGCATCTTGGAATTTATTTCTTTATTTTTCAAGCCGTGGATGTAGAATCTGTAGATGCCAAATCCATGGAAACAGAGGGGGGATTATAATGCTGACAGTCCATCTGGCCTCGGTATTTTACCTTTCTTAACCTTACTTATAGCTTCTGTAAGCTCCCATATAGTCATAGATCCATTTGTAATTTGTTCGTGGAGATAATAATGAAATATTATCTTATGCATAATTTAGATAACTATATTATATGTAACCCTGTTGTCTTTCATGTATATAATACATGGTGGTAGAATTTACATTTGTAATATTGTTATATGCAGTAACTACAAGTATTACTTTTGTAGATTCTAATAAGTGTTCATTTGTAAACCTCCTTGCAATAGCTTTGCATTGTTAGATGCATGCATTGTTAAATCCATGGCATTAATGTAGACCTCTATACAGACTGATATTTTAGAAGGAAGAAGAAAATGGCTCTTCTAAAAATTAACTTCAGTCATTTGTATGAGTTTGTTGTGTGTTAGGAAAATGCTAAATAAATATTTATGACTTCTCTATAGTGAATACTATATTATTGCAAGAGACAGATTATATAAAGCTCTATGATTCATGTTGAATCTTTTATGTTTCTTATCTGCCTTTCTTTTATACAAACATTTTGCAACATGGATATGTGGATGGATAAAGTTGTATTTTTCAGAATGTACCATCTCCCTCTTTATATATCCACAGCAATTTTTTCTTTTAAATCCATACCTTTTTGGAAGACATTTAAATAAAGGTATTTAAAAATCTATTAACATCTGGAAAGGTGGATATATTTATTTTTTTAAACAAGTACACACTGTGCATGTATTCAACAAAGGAAATCTAGGGCAGGATGCAAATAAAGCTAAGATTTCCTTTCTTTACGGCACATTTTTCATGTTTTTTCTATATCAGCTTTCTTCAACAATGGGCCCTCCATATGGTATAAACTACAACTCAAATGAATCCTGGTCATTGTCCATGTTGGCCAGGGCTAATGGGAGCCAGAGCCAAAGCCAAAACCAAAACATATGGACGGATCTGTCAGAGTGCTGGGATGTACAATCACTGGAAATTTATACTGTAAAGAGCCAGCATGGTATGGTATACTACAGCCTGCAGGGGCCAGCAATGAGCAGACTCAATGCAGCTGGTGAGCATATCTAGATTATGTTTGGGAGACAGGTGTGGGAAGGACATGTGAAGAAAGTCTTGTCTGTTTGGGAAAATGTGTGTTAGAATTACCAACTGCATAACCCATGACTGTACTGTATCACTAGATCACCCCACACTAACTGTCTCTGCACTTGACTTGGATTTTGCTCTCAGACTCTGTGTTTTCAGTCTGGGCTGTACAGTGACAGGACTCCACTGTACATTGTGCTGTAATATGTAGTCTGTATGCCAGGAGTCTCAGACTCACTGTAAATATTTCACTGATATGCTTTAGTGAAGAGAAATAGTTTAGACACACATCTGTGTCTGTGTGCTCATTTCTTCACCTGATGATTGCAACTCTGCTACAACTTTTGCTGCCTGGTCCTCTTGATATGCTCAGAGGTACCAGTGCACTACCGTGACAGGATCCACACTGAGGAAGGGTGGCCTATAGGTAAAATCAAGGTTGGAATCAGCAGTTGAAACTTTCAGACAACTATGGATTCCCATAGCCTCAGGAGATCCCCTCCCACTATCACTATCAGTTAAAGGCAGCAGCTACAACTAGCCCCCATGGGAAGTTTCTTGGATGTGTGTGTACACCTATAGCATGTTTTCATCTTGCCTCTTGCAGCAACTCCTCTTCCTGACAAAAGCAGGAAGTGGCAGTTCAAAGGAACAATCACCTCCATTCTCTTATCTGCCATTTTCTGCTGAGTTGCAGTGAAAAACACTAGGGCCCTTTCACACTACATAGCTATAGCACTATGATTCCACTGTAACTGCCATGGCTACATCCAATGGAATCTTGGTGTCTGTAGCTTGGTGGGAGTGCAAATCCCAGCATTTCATAGGATGTTACTATGACAGTTAAAGTTGAATATAGTGCTATAATTACGTGAAGGGTACCTAATTTGGTAAATGGCTGGAGGCGGCTGTTCATGGATTAAGTGAGTGATGGTAGCAAAGCACAGTCACCACTTAGAATCATAAGAATCGGAAGAGACCATGAGGGCCATCCAGTCCAACCCCCTGCCTTGCAGGAATACATAATCAAGTCACACCTGACAGATGGCCATCCAGCCCCTATTTAGAAACCTCCAAAGAAGGAGACTCCACCCACTCCTAGGCAGTGTATCCACTGCCAAATAGCTCTTACTGTCATGACGTTCTTCCTAATGCTTAGATGATATCTCTTTTCCTGTAGTTTGAGTCCGTTACTCCATGTCCTTTTGTTGTCTATTTGTTTAGACGACCAAAAAAATAAACCCCAAAAAACAGAACCAGAAAGAATGCGGGCAGAATACCATTTGCTTAGATGAGCTCCTGCTGTGATTCACCCTTTTTGGGAAGGAGGGGGGCTGAAAACTCCAAACAGATCACGATAACAGCTTTAGCTGTTTCTCTCAATCTTTTTTAAAAATTGCATGAAAATGTGCATAACAGGCCATCTGAACAACCAATTTGAATAGGGGCACATAGAAGAGCTGAAACATGATTGGTTAGACCTTGGTGGGGGCAGGCTTGCAAGAGAGGAAGCTGCCAGAGCCGCCATTGTTGTTCTTTTTGCTGGCTGAATGATCGTGTGCACGACTGTTCAAGTGTCAGAGCATAAACAAAACGTTTTTTAAAAGCAGAAAATAGCTCTTCCACATCTGTCATTTAAAGAAAAAAAAAAGGTTTGAGAATGGAGGGAGATTTTCGGGAGGCAATTCACTCGCAGCCACCATCTTTTTTGGGGGATATGCTCTGTGTAAACTGCAAACTCGGCCAAGTTTCCATTCCAGCAATCTTTCGAATGAGTCATGGGCACAAATGATGATTGCTGCAATAGGAAGGTAAGGCACTATTTTCTACAATTATTTCTCCCACCTATCTGAGCCCCTAGTCTCTGGAGCAGCAGAAAACAAGCTTGCTTCCTTTTCAATATGACATCCTTTTGAGTATTTAAACATGGCTATCCACAATCCCAACAGCATACTGCCAAGAGAGACAGAGACAACGCAGATGTGGAAGGTTCTTGTGCTGCCTTGCTGGAAAAGTACCCCCTCCCCGCAATCATCTTCCCGCTATGTGGGAGGTAACACCATTTCCAAGTGTCATAATGTCCGGAGAAGAGCAGAGGTAGTCACAGCTATTCTTGCCACCTAATAGGCTTACTTGCCTTCTTGGGTGAGCAAGCAGTGAGAAGCTGCCTCCTGCTGTTTTTTGCTAATTTGGCAAGTACAATTGGGCCTGCTGGAGAATGAGGTGGAGGTAATCAGAGGATTGGGCCAACCAAGGCCATGTTGAGGCCCACAAGTGTGAAATCAGACCCATTCAAAATACTTCATTGGAGGTAATAACTTACCTGTTATCTTGTTTTGTAATGTGGCAGTCATGCCTAATGTATGTAATACCGTAGTTGTGCTGGATCAGACTAAACCCCTCTCCAATTGCATTATGTTCTTATATTGGCTCACCAGGTGCTCATGAGAAGCCCACAAGGTTATCATGAACACAATAACACCCCCATTTCTATTCTCCAGCAATGTCTTTTGAGACGAATATCCCCCCACCACACTATAGTGGAGTTAATAAACATACAGCCATAATGACTATCCTCATCTTCCATGAATTTGTACAATTTTTCATTTAAAGCTGTCTAATTTTGCAACCATTGCTGTATTTAATGGCAGTCAATTCCAAAGTTCACAGTGCTTTTCATCAGTCCTGAAACTGCACATTGTTCAGTTTTATTGGATGAGCCTGCGTTCTAGTGTTTGGAGAATGAGAAAATTGTCTTCCTTGCTCCACACCAGACATAATTTCATACACCTCTGTCATGCCCACTTGCTTTTCTCTAAACTTAACAAGCTTGCATACAAGCACTGGAGACTGATGTTAATTTGCAGCTCCCTGATGAAACAACGTACATAGATACAAGTGGATGTGCAGCCACCATATCTGTGATTCTATGTACAGATTTTACACTGGATTGGAAACAGGGGAAACCTAAGCTCTCCTGATACCTGAGGCACAAGTAAATGAGCTGCCACCACTCCATATTGTTGCCAATTTTAAACACATGCAGGCAGGAAGCTGATAGTGGTATTACAACCCCCACAAGGCTATAAATTGTGGGAAAAGGAAGCAAGGCATAATGTGTGTGTTTGTGGGGGGGGGAGGTAGTGGCAGTGGGGCACTATGCCATTGAGGCAGGAGGAAAAGAGCTCCTCTTGCTGTTTATTGCTCCCTTCTGCCGCCCACCATGTCTCACTTGCTTCTCCTTCTGCTCTTTGCCTTATAGTCCTAATGACACCATTGCCACTTGCCTGTGTACTGTTTAAAGCAGAGTTTCTCAGCCAGGGTTCCCTGGAACCCTAGGGTTCTAAGGTTCCGTGAAATATTGAGATTGAAAAAAAAAATAACTTTTTTTGAACTGTAGATATAATTTTTAGGCAGGGGTTCAATGAGACCAGAAAATTGTTTAAAGGGTTCCACCAGGGTAAAAAGGTTGAGAAGGGTTGGTTTAAAGCGTAACTACCTACCTTGTCCAATCAACACAACAGCATGAGGTGAGGCAAGCAGGAGGTGTTAGGAGCACGACTAAAGGGGAGGTGGGTGGCACAGCAGTGAGAAAGGAAGGTGAGGCTGTTTGGGGAAATGGGGATGGTGCAATTCGCCATTCCTCTTGCTCAGTCACCTGAGGTGGCCACATCACTCTGCTTGGTGAAGAGGCTCATCCTGCTAGCAAAGCTGGGGTTAGAAGAGAGCTGGGCAACTTGTAGCCTTCTCAAGTGTGGTTGGACTGCCACTCCCATGATCCCTCACCATAGGCTAGGACTGATGGGAACTGGCTGCCAACAATTTCTGGACAGCTCTACATTGTCCACCTTGGGTTTCAGGTTGTGCGAACTAGTCAAAGAGGAGTTGGGTATTGTCACAGGTACCCTAAAGAGCAAAAGGCAGCAAAGATAGCTTGAGGAGACAAAAAGGTGAATTCTCAGGTGGGAAACCAAAACTTCTTCCCTACCTCAGAGACCCATGTGGGAGTCAGGGGCACAGTCAAAGGAGAGCCCAGTGCACATGGGGTGAGTACCTGTGTGCGCCAAAACTTCAGTGGCAGAGAGGAACAAGGAACGTGAACGGTCAGTCACATTGCACCCCCAAAAGGTGGCTGGGCTGGATGGCACTATCATTACTTCATTCCCTCCTGGTCTGACAAAACCTCTTTCCTGAGTGCTGTGTAGAAGATGTGTGACCATCATCACCTTCTTCTTCTCCTTGCAGCCCCCCACCCATCATCCACACTAGAGAAATAATCCAAGTTGAAACTGGATTATTTGCCATGGCTCCTTCCTGTGGAATCTTGGGATGTGTAGTTTGGTGAGGCACCAGCACTCTTGGTCAGAGAAGGCTATACAGACCTTTTAAAACTACAGATCCCAGGGTTCTATTGGAAGGAGCCATGGCAAATAATCCAGTTTCAATCTGGATTATTGGTGTTGTGTGGATTCAAGAAAAGTCCCCGCAATGGCCGGGGCGTCAGGGCTCCCGTGGCAATAGGAGGGGTCCCTTCCTCCCTCCCTTGGCTCCGCAGCCCCAGGCAGGGCCATAAATGCTTCTCCCCCTCAGCCCAGAAGGGCGGACGGGCGGGCGGGCGCGAGCGAGTGGTGGCACTTGCCAAAGCCGCCCGCTTGGGAGAGGCGCTCCCTGCGAGAGGCGCGCTCGGGTGTCTGGCCGCTCTCCCTCCGTCCTCGCTGCCTCCGCGGTGTTGGGGCTGCCCCGCATGGTCCCTGAACGGCTGCCATGAACCAGGCCCAGGACCCCCGCGGCCCTGAGCAGCCTGACAAAGATGCCCCAGGAGGAGGAGGCGGCGGCGGCGGCGGCTCGGCCCCTCTCCAGCCGTCCGCCAGCAGCGCTCCCACCAGGGGGATGCCGCAGACGCCCAGCCTGCCTCAGCTCATCCAAAAGTAAGAGCCGCCAAGGGGGGAGTTGTCTTTTTTGTTTCTTTTTTTGCGGGGGAGGGAGGGAAAAGAAGCGGGGATAAGAACTCGCTTCTCCGTCCCCGTTGCTCGTTCTCTCGTCCCTCTCTTGCTCAAAGTAGTGGCGAAAGTGTCCGCCAAGCTTTCCCTCCTCACATTTGTGGCGGTCTTTCCTTTGCTTCACAGAGAGAGGTCCCATTGCCGAGTAATTCGGACGATTATTTCCAGTTTTATCTTCCCTCATAACTTAAGGATCCCCCCTGGTTTAAACGTCTGAGGCGTCACATAGGGTGTGAGGGGAGACATAGCTTTTTGGAATAAGTAGGGTTACCAAAAGTTGTATAGGCCGCATGGTTTTAATAGAAATGTATACGTATGATATATTTTTTTAAAAAATATGTCACTGCTTTCTGTTAAGTTTTATATTTATTTTATTGAGCTGTTTTTAACTTGTATTTATAGGTAATTAATCATACCCTGTTCTATTTCAACACAGGTCGTTTATATTCTAACTGGTGTGTAGAATGTACACAATTACTTACTTGTGTGCAGCATGTATAAGATTTTTTTCCTGCCTCATGGTTTGTTGGCCACAATAAAGGCTTGATGATGATGGATCTCTGGGTACTTTGCACAGCAACGAGAATCTCATGAGAGATTTTTTGCTGAGGTGCATCCGGTAAAATTACATTTGCTTTCTCCATATTTGGCACCCGTTGAGTTTCACTTTTACGCAAAAAGTTGGGTTCATCATGACTTCAAACTTTGGAGTACTTCCTGGGCCCGTAAAAAAATTTCTACATTAGCATTTGTCTTTTTAGCCTTTTACAGTCAACTTGTCCAGAGGCCTCGACTCAAAAGATGTGTCATAATGCAGAGAAACTACGCATTGATTGATATGAATAGAATAGCGATTTCTGTAGAAGAGAAATGATTTGTATCTTACAAGTCTTTTATCAGTAGCAATTACAGTACTAAGATCAATAATAGCATAAATTATGGTATACCAACTTGTGTTGCTTTAATATTTATCTACATACTTCCATTCACAGTGAAGGAAAACTGAAGTGTGCATATGTCCAAAGTCAGTGTAGTTTTTCCTTTTACTTAGAGGCAACAATTGAATATGACTCAGATGAACTTTAATTTTTAACCTGGAATGATAGAAGACAAGTAGATGATGTAATGCATAAATATGATAATTACAGGTGACATAATGCATAAGTAGGGTAATTACAGGTACTGTATGTAAACGTTTTACCTATCTGTCCATAGCAGTACTGAAAAAAGAAATCCTGGCACTGTTTGGTCAGTAATTCTATTTTTTAAAATTGTGAGTTGTTAAAATAATGAACATTGCTGCAAGATCCATAATTCACCTTGGTGTCTCAAAAGAAATAGAAGGTAAAGCATAACAAATTAGCATATTGTAAAAAGTCAGTGTTTATATTGTGCAGCATTCCCATTGGAAGTATATTTTATGTGCTTTTATCAAGAAAGAAAGAAGGCCTCAGTATTGCAGAGTGAAGCTAGCCTTCTTGGTAGTTACTACAGGAAGATAATGAAAGAGAACTGAGTATCTTTCTTAGTTAATATTTGGAAGCCAGAGGTACAGTATTTTTAAAAGGAAAATTCTAATTCTGAGACATTTAAAGAATGCTTCCTATTTTCAGTTTCAAAGAAATGTAAAGCAATTGTTGTTTACATTCTTTCCAAATTTCCAAAAAGTAGGAATAACTTTAGTTTGAAGTAGTAAGGAGTGGTCCATAAATAGATGCTGTCTGAATTTGGAGGGTTATTTTAGCATTTTACATAACATTTTGTATTTTACCTGGGTTTTTTTTTGATTGAGTTGTTATGATAGGGGGAGAAGTATATTTATGTGTCTTTTTGTTAAGTATGAAAGATTAAGAAGTAAGACATTTTTGTTGTAAATATTTAATTTGTTTGTATGTGTGCAATACTACAGTGCTACGTAGTATCCAGGGAAGCACATTCCAGTGGGATGGGCTTTCACTTTAGGCCTGTGTTGCGAAGGATGATCTGTAGGCCTTAAAAATATAATGTGGTATGGTAGCTCTTATACCTAAATACTATAAATGCTTATATTGGTCACACAGTTGAAAAATTGTAGAGTGGGGGAAGAAAAAGCATACATTGGTAGTATTTTTTGGCTGCTTTAACAGTGCAGTCCTATGCATGTTTACTCAGAAGTTCCATTGTGATTAATGGGCATACTCAGTACTAGGGACATTTATGAATAAAGCTTCAGTGTTCTAAAACTATGACATTATAGTGGTTTAGCAGCTCATTTATATGTATGTTTTCTCTGATGTAAGGCACAATGAGTTCTAGGAGACCCACTCCCAGGTAAGTGTGTGTAGGACTGCAGGATTGATATTTATGAGAAGCATTTTATCTGTGATTCCTGAAACACACATGTTGTAAAATGAAAGTGTACCACTATATTTGTCTTTAAAAATTTGAATTAAAGATCATGGAGTGTTCCAGCCATTCTATGTCATGGTGGCATGGCATAAAATAGCAAATGTCAGATACTTCCATCTATAGCAATGGAACATGATCGCAGAATATGTAACTGCGCTGCATAATTTAATCTCTTCAAACATGTTGACATAATGAATAGGCTTCAATCATAGCTATAATAAATAGCTAATAACTTGTTGCATGTTGGTTTGGCGTTCAATATCCAATCTTCTTATACCCCAATCCTTTGCATATCTACTCAGTAGTAAGTCCCACTGTGCACAGTAGGTTTACACTGAATTACATCCGCATAAGTGGCTATAGGATTGTAGGTTCTATATAATGCTTAGAAAATCAAAACATATTGAATGGCACAGTGGATAAGAAAGGTGTTTGCGAAACTAGTTACGTTTATTAAATTAAAATAAATATTAAAATAACTTCAGAGAGTAGGTGTTAAATTGCTTTGAACACTGATTGTTTTACACTAATAGATAAAATTCCCACAATTATTTTGCTTGCAGAGATTTAAGATTTTGTTGTGCTGTGCTGTATTTATTTTTTATATTGTTGAAGCAGAAGTGAATTGTGGTACAGGCATATTGTAAATAGTATTATATACAACTGTATCGATACTAAAATATTAATAATTCTGGTTTTAAAATTTGGTTGTTATGGCAAATGATTTCAAGAGATAGCATTATCTGCATTTTTTAAAAAATTTGCATTTTGTGAACATAAGGATTTTCCATAAATACAGTTATAAACACATTGATTCTTCAATAAAGTTGTATAGGTAAAATTGATTTACATAATTGTGGGAACTGTGAGATTTATTTGGTAGTTTTAAAATTACATTGACAAATTACAGTTCCAGACAGAACATCGCTATGTTTCACATGAGCGATGGTTTTTAGACTGTGGGAAAATTGATTTTTTTGTTGTTGTAGAAGTATGGCACGTAAGCAAAGAAGAAGTTGCTGTATTCTGTAACATAAATGCATATAAAAGTGTAAAATTTCCTAACAAATAAAATTATTACATTTCAAAAGCAAATGACTACATTTTATTCTGAATGTGGAAGATATACATTTGAATTTCTACTCAGATACTGAAGCTGTGAAGCTGCCTGGGACTTAGACAAGTAATAATCTCTCAGGCTAATGCGGCTGTTGCAAAAATAAGTGTCCAGAGATTCACTATTAAACTGATACTTGTGCATGTCTGGATTATAGCTAGCATAATAATAACTGTTTGTCTTCTATCACTACTGTTCTTTCAAAAACACTGTGTAGATTACATTCCAATGTGGTGGAATATGATGGTAGTGATAATATTTCATCTTTTCTTTGAGTGGGATTGCATACATTCTGCCATCTGATTTAGGATTTTTCTAGTGGGACATTTGACTTCCTTGCAGGTGAAGAAGTAATGCAAGATT
Organism: Gambelia wislizenii; assembly: GCA_030847615.1. Classification (NCBI taxonomy): domain Eukaryota; kingdom Metazoa; phylum Chordata; class Lepidosauria; order Squamata; family Crotaphytidae; genus Gambelia; species Gambelia wislizenii. The sequence goes on from JAUMIR010000003.1 coordinate 85,771,373, forward strand.
TAGTGGGTCCTGGCTGGGGAAAACAAGTTTTACAGAATGAGAAATCTACCGTAGATGAAAATGTAAGAGTATTTTTCTGTGTATTACAGATGGGCCCTCCAGATGCTGATGAACTGCTATCCCTATCAACCCCTCACCATTAGGCAGGCTGGCTTGGGCTAAAAACTGGAGTGCAACATCAGGAATACTATAGGCTTCCCAGACTTGCTCTGAGAAGTAGAACGCTTGGCTTTCCAAGGGTATTTGCTGCAGTTATGTATTAGAATACAGTAAGAACCTCTTATCCATGGAAGATACGTTCCAGGATTCTCCTGTGGATGTCTGAAATAAAGGATAGTACTGAACCCTGTATTTTTGGACTGCAGTTGACTGCTTAAACTTAATCCACTAAGTTTAAATAGTCAACTGCAGTCTGAAAATATAGGGTTCGGTACAGGGTTAAAGGGGGTTTGGGAACAATGCTTCCCATGGTTGGGAGGAGCCACTGTCCCTCTCACCTGCTACCCCATGGATAGCGGGCGGGGACGACGACAGTCCTCTCTGAACTTTCCTCTCATCACTTCCTCAACAAATGTTTGCACAACAAGCAGAAGACACCAGGTCAACTTCTGGCCCAAGCATACCTTAGAAGAGAACAAGAATGCCCACAAACACTTCTGATAGCATTAACCGTGGGTGACTGAAACTGCAGAAATTGAACCCACAGATAAAGGGGTCTTGGGGTCTTACTGTGTATATCATACTGATTGGGAAACAAGTATCCAAAGAAACAGAACAAAAAAACAACAGTGCAGGGGCTATATCCACTATATTGTTGACTACATTTAGAACATAGGAATGTCCTATACATATATCCTTGCTCTTGCTCATAGCTCTGTGTATGCTATGCATGGCTGATGGGAGAAAGAGATGAATAATGGGAGAATTGTGCTTTTTCAATAGTGGGAGGAATGAGGAAGAATGCATGAAGAGACTGGATTGTCATATAAACCTTTTACTAATGAAATTTAGGCATCTTTATATCTTCCAGCCGTAGTAAATTAAAAAATAGATATAGTGAAGAAGTCCTTCCTGCAAATGTCAAAATTTAGTATATTCAGTGCATTTCCCAAAAAGGTATATTTCAAGATCAGTTGCATTTCTTACTGTTGACTCATAGGAAAAAAAATTCTTTACATTTTTTAGACTTGAAATGAGCACTGGGCATAAGTCAGACACTTTAAGTGGTTTCATGTTCCATTAATTTAAATGGCAAAGGATGTACTTTCTTCTTTTAGAGTGAAACGTGGGACCAAACAGGTCTTAGCTACGGTAGTCAGTATTGGAATGTTTTTTTAAAAAAATAAATATATATTTTACACATTTTGATGTAGAAAGAAGACATTTACCCTTTATACATTTTGCTCTCTTATATATATGTACCTCATACAGTGATTTTGTGAACATGAGGGTAGCTTCATATACTGTATGCTAACATCACAGACCAGCATAATTATCTGGTGCTCCTCAACCATTCCTTACAAAATGTATGTTTCTGACAATTCTTTTATAATACATACAAAATACATATAAAATGTGTGTTTCTGGTAATTCTTTTATATTTGTGCTCACATGTAGCATTTATTTTTCGCACCATGCATAAACAAAACAAGATTAAGAGATTGTAATGTGTATGCTAAAATGTTTTTTCTTTGTAGTGAATTTGCTCAGGATCATATGATGCTATTACGTTTTTAAATTTAGAAATGGTGATACACAATATAATTTTTAGTAAGTTCACAGGAACTTTTTAATAACTCGGGGAAGAATAGGTTCTGCAACACTTGTGGATAAATTTAAATCATTAAATGTCTTGCTTGGAGAAAGCATTTCTCACCTTACATCCTAAACTAAGATTGGCTTTTACTGATGCAGTTGATTTATGACATTGTACTAGGTTTTAATATAATTAGCTAGAATTTAAACAGCTTTATTTGTAATCTGTAGACTGGGATAAAACATGTGTTTTGTTATATGTATTGATAGAGAGATCTATATATTGTATGAGTTGTTTATAAGCATATTTCTAACAGTTTGATTATGCAGATGTTCTCATTATTCTTTATGAGCCCCCCCTGCCATGTTTATTAATGATTTGATGTAGTTCTATAAATAAGAAATAAGCATAACTCATTTTTGGCTGTTTGTCTTTCTCTGCCTTAACACCTTCTTTCTCACACCTTATGGGAAATTATGATTAACTTTTTTTGCGCTCAGTTTTTTTCCAGTTTTTAAATATAAACAGGAAGTAAATCTCTTGTCACAGAATACTCATAGAATACTCAGAAACTAGAAGAAAATATTTAAAAATGACACTCGGTAAGCCTAACAAATGGCAGAACTAATGGAAATCTTACTGAGCTACTTGTTTCTTTCTGGTGAGTTCTACATTTCATTCTTTCTCACCACATTTTAATGTGTTAGTTTTGCACCTCATGCACATGATATTATACTCTTACCGAGCTGTTATATTGACAGTGATTAATAAAACACTTAACCACAACTAAAGGATTTTTTTTTTAAAAAAACAACAGTATAAATAAGCGTGGTAATTCAAATGGAAATGTGGTGGAGTTTAAAAGAAATACAGGATTCAGGTACAAATTTGTGTCCATTGTAATTTTATGGTTCCTTAATATTTTTCTTTTAACACAAGCTGGTGTCTGATGTGCAGAATCGGTTATAGAAAGAATCTAGTTTCTGTAGCGATATCTCACAGGAAGTAAGAATGTACACTTCTTGCAGTTTTCCTGTGGAATTTGAAATGAAATAATCAAATAGTCTTTTGTAGGATAGGATATTCACTATGTAATAAACTTAATGTGATGGAAATGTTGAGGAAAGTCAGAAATACTATAATATTAAAATAATTGCCTTTTTTTAAAAGCATGTGGAATCACCAGAGAATATGGGTATCCTTTCTATCTAATTTGTTTTATTCTTGCTGTCATTACCCAGTTTTGGAATTGCTGTATAGAACTTGGTGATTTTTCAGGTTGTAAACAGAAGGAAGGAACTGGCAAACCACCTCTGAGTATTCCTTGCCCAAAGAAACCCTATTGAAATTCATGGGGTTGCATAAGTCAACATGCAACTTGGCGCAGATATATAAACAGGAAAGGATAATTGATCTTCAAAGAACATGGACTGGCGCTGCAATAGTGCCTGTAGATTCCATTATTCTCAACAGAGAATGATATAAACTATACCCACTTTTCCAACAAATTTTGTTCATCATATGCTAAAAGTATCTTAGAAAATTAGTCTTTCAAAAATACCTCACTAGATTAATGAATTTGGTTCTACACAAAGCTCTGTGGAGAAATGAGCTACTGGAAAATACTAAAGTATTAAATTATGCTCATGAGAAAAAGGAACCTTTGATAGATTTTCCTTGGGTTTTTTTCCAGGCTGTGAGGCCGTGTTCTGGATTAGTTTGATGTTCTGGAACGTTTGATGTTTTCAAGGTACAAATGGTCTAAAATGTAGAGAGAGACTGGTCTTGGAATTTTGTTCAGTCACTATACTTCAGCCACTTTGGAAGAGACCCTTAAGGCCATACAGCAGATGAAAAACGGCAAGGCAGCTGGGATTGATGGAATCCCACCTGAAGCTTGGAAACACGGAGGTCATGCTCTCCACGAAAAATTCCATGAATTCCTTGTGAATTGCTGGGAAAAAGGGGAACTGCCATCAGACCTCCGAGATGCAGTCATCATCACCCTGTACAAGAAAAAGGAGCAAAATCCGATTGCTCAAACTATCCTTGCAAGGATACTCCTGAACAGATTAGTTCCTGCTATTGCAGAACAACTTCTCCCTGAAAGCCAATGTGGTTTCAGAGCCAATAGGAGTACTACAGACATTTGCCCTTAGACAACTGCAAGAAAAATGTAGGGAGCAGAACAAGGGTCTCTATGTAACATTTGTCTACCTCACCAAAGCCTTCGACACTCTGAGTAGAAAAGGTCTGTGGCAGATCCTGGAAAGACTAGGATGTCCCCCCAAATTCCTTAAAATGATTATCTTGCTACACAAGGGACAGCGTGGTCAAGTCAGATATGGGAATGCTCTTTCAGAGCCCTTTCTAATAACTAATGGAGTGAAGCAAGGTTGTGTTCTTGCACCAACTTTATTTACAATCTCCTTTAGCATGATGCTCCAAAGGGCTGTGGCAGAGCTTGAAGAAGACGACGGCATCTATATACGTTACCGTACTGATGGTAGCTTGTTTAACTTAAGCCGGCTGAGGGCTCACACGAAGACTCTAACTATCTAGTCCGTGAGCTGCTCTTTGCTGATGATGCTGCCCTTCTTGCCCACACAGAAGCAGCTCTGCAGCACCTAGCATCCTGCTTTGCAACAGCTGCATAGCTGTTTGGGCTGGAAGTCAACCTGAAGAAAACAGAAGTTCTTTACTGGCCTGCATCACAGGACGAACACCACCATCCCCACATTGCCGTCGGCAAATCAGTGCTCAAGTCCGTTCAGCAGTTCACCTACCTGGGAAGCATCATCTCCTCAGATGCCAAGATTGATAAAGAGATTGATCACAGATTAGCAAAGGCATATACTGCATTTGGAAGACTTCACAAAAGAGTCTGGAGCAATAAACACCTGAGGCAAAGCACAAAAATCAGTGTGTATAGAGCCATTGTACTGTCTATCCTTTATGGATCTGAAACATGGGTCACCTATCGCTACCACCTACGACTCCTCGAGCGCTTTCATCAGCGCTGTCTACGCACAATCCTAAATATACAGTGGACTGACTATGTGACGAATGTTGCTGTCCTTGAGCAAGCAGGGATCACCAGTATTGAGGTCATGATATTGAGAACGCAGCTGTGCTGGGCAGGGCACGTTTCTAGGATGGAGGACCATCGCCTCCCAAAAATACTACTCTACGGTGAACTTGCCATGGGTCAGCGTAAGAGGGGCGCTCCAAAAAAGTGATACAAAGACTCCCTGAAACAACATCTCAGGCTTGACCAAATTGATCACCAACAGTGGTCTGCCCTGGCCTCACATCGGGAGGCATAGAGACGCACTATCCACAATGCTGCAGCCTTATTTGAGAGCTCACACCAAACAAATCTTGAAGAGAAACGACAATGCAGAAAGAATCACAACCCAAAAACATCACCCAAGGAGACCTTCTGCTGTGCTTTCTGCAACCGGACTTTTTATTTTGGATTGGCCTTTTTAGTCATCAACGCTCTTGCAGAAAGCGTGGGATGAGTCCTTCCTGAATCTTCGTTTGCGAAGAAAAGCCAGAGAAAGTTTTCATGGATTGAGTATATTCACGAATTTGGTATTCACGGATTTAAGTATTCACAGTTTGAAAATATTCTTTAAAAAACAATAATCCAAAAAGCAAACCTTGATTTTGCCATCTTATATAAGGTACACCATTTTGCTATGCCATTGCATATAATAGGACTTGAGTATTCACAGATTTGGGTATTCACGAGGGGTCCTGGAACCAAACCCCAGCGAATGTGAAGGGACAACTGTAATTTATTCAGATCACTGGGACCTAAGTTAGTCAATATTAACTTGTGCATTGATTTGTGTGGGTCTGATCTAAGCATAACCAATCCTGGATTAAACCCAATATCTCACAAGAAAGTAGATTTCTGATTTTTCACTGAAACACATTTTATCGGTGTTTGACAGTAGGAGACTGCCATCATCGTCATCGTCGTCATCGTCATCATCATAGTATAGTAGACTTACAGTCAGCATCCTCTGGAAGCTGACCATAGAATCGTGCTAGAGGACCTACAAATGCCTAGAGAAGTGTTCTCTCTAGGAATCTCTAGTTCTTCCAGCATGACTCTGTGGTCAGCTTCTGATGGAAGCATATGATAAAATTGTGCTGGAAGACCCAGAAAATGCTTAGAGAGAACATATTTAGTAATCCACAAATCTGTGAATGCTTAACCTGCAAATGTGGAGGGACAACTGTATTTGTATGTTTAATCTTTTTGCATATAGAGTTATGCAGTGTGCATGTTTTTCTGAAAATACACTCAACTTAGTTGAATGGGATTAACTCCAAATAAGTGCATAAGAATAAAGATATACCAACCAGTCTTATGGTCCTACTATTGTTGCAGGCTGCTTAGTGATTCAGTTTAGTGATTAGGTGTTGTGTGTAACCTGTGCACTCCAAGGATAAAAAATTATTGTGAAATAAGGCCACTACAAAAACCACAGTGATAGCCACAGTACTAGCATCCATGGCCAGCTCAACAGACCAGTGCCCCCATGTCACCCAATCAAAGTGCAGTCATATAGATAAAGGGGAAAAATCCTATTAGGTCATCCTGCTCCATGGCTGCCACAGCACCTTCTGCTGCATACGTTAATATGAGATGACTGGGAATCTTCAGGAATTCCAGCCCACACATATTTGAATTTCCTTGTATCACTCAGTTGCAAGAGAGGAAGGAGAGAAAATATAGGATGAAATTCAAATACTTCCTTTGGTCGGAGGATTGCACAGAGAGCAGTTGCATTGGACAAGCCTATATGTTTAAGATTATGAGCAGGGGAGGGGTCCTTTAAGAGATTAACACCCAAGATGTGGCTTCCTACAGGAAATGACTGGGATATCCCCAGTTCTATCAGAGACTCACCCTAGAGAGTATATGGTGCCTGAACCAAGCAAGAGGAGTGCTACACAGGCCAGTAATTTGTACATAGGTCATCTAGCCCTTTAAACAATTGGAATAGCTTTTGACCTTGCTGTTCTGCCTGATTGCTAAGTGTTACTGCTTATCAGTCCAGTTGGCCTTATTCTCTGTTTCCTGACAACTGTCTGCCCTATGTGCCAAGGGAGCAGATCCATTCCACCTCTGTTCTCTCTGATCCTTTACTCTCATTTGACTCAACAGAGGGTGGAGAGGTCAGTACCGCTGAAATTTGGTATCCCTCCTTCCTGTCAGGGTCCCAGTGTAAGGTCAGTGAAACAAAATTGAACTGTGGTGGTATATGTCCATGTTTGAATGTGTGTGTGTGCATGTACATGTGTACATACATGTGAGGATTTTATATTTTAACTTTTACTGACAAAGAAACAATACCTATGGCAAAAGGAAAATCTCTGTTTAACAGCACCAGAGATGGAGAGAGGGGGAAAACAAACATTTGTTGGGGTTGCCAGCTAGTCATCTGGCAGGGTTCATGACATCAGGATAATTGTATTGCCCCCCCCATGGCTCCAAACTAGGTTGTGCATCACTCACTGCATTACTGCCTGTTATGGAACGTTCAAAGTCTGGGGAGATGTCAAGAATAATTAAGATGGCAGTCTTTTGGAGAACCAGCCAAAAACGATGGACTCTGTTGCTGGTCATGCTGTGGGCCTCTTTTGGAGTTTGTGTGAAACTAAGTGTGCAGAAGCTTCAGTCATCTGTAATCTTTGCCTGCCTTTAGAGACTAAAACGAAAACACAGAGAGTAGTAAATAATGCTCCACAGCTCCAACACATAGTCTTGCATGAGAGTTGATTGTGAATACAGCTTTATAGCAGGCGTTTGGAAGGAAGTGATGGAGAATGTGGTGCAGTCTTAGTGTCCCTTTAGTGTCTTTGACCTCCCTTAAGAGTTCTGGAAATAGAAGTGTCAGCATCCTCTCTTTATATATGCATTCCTAGGCCAGTTTGTTTGCACAAATTATTCTCTTGTAGTGTGTGAAGCGTCTGTTTTTCATAGTCTAAGTATGCATGACATGATGCCAGAGAAGAATAGCTGTATACCCTATCACTTGTGTCATGATACCCCTGTCTGGATCAATGCACTTGTTACAGTCTGAGTGCTGATTTGGGTCCATATTTTGCAGAATTTAAGTCCCTGAAGCCTGACTGTTAGGGAAATACAGGTCTCCCCCCATTTATGTGGTATTGGTACCCATGATTTCACCTGTGATTGGGGAAAAGGTCTCTTTAGCCATCTGGAGGACCATAGAGTCATGTTGGAGGTATTGGGAAGGCATTGGGCATTGGGAAGTCCTCCAGCACAACTCTGTGGTCAACATCTACTGGAAGTTGATCATAGATTCGTACCATATGCTGCATTTTCTAGGTCCCCCAGTGTAATTCTGTGATATAAAATGGTGGCTTGCTATTATATGCGGTTTCATGTCTCTGTAGTAATTTCAGGAGCATATCCCCCGCGTAAATGGGCGGTGACCTGTAAGTGTTCTGTTTAAAGTGAGACAATTTTTGTAAAATGTATCAGCTTACCAGCTAGTTCTGGGTATAATGCTGTAACTGTAATAGTATTTAATGACAATTAAAAAACAGTATCTGTTACTCAGATGAAGTATATTTATTAAGAGGTCTGTTCTGGGGTTGGGGGGAACCCACTAGATATGTCACGAGTGTTGCAGACCTTTTAAACAAAAGGAAAAAAATATTATTAGTATAATTACTTATGTCTCTCTTAACCTCCTTTAAATGTTTTCTTTTAACACTTCTTAACATTCATGCCCTAACTGTTCAGGTTCTCTAACCCACCTATTTGTTCTCCACTCTTTCACCACCTGGGCATTTGGCACATTCTGTGCCATCACCACCCTCCTCCTAACTAGGAATGACACATCATGATCTTTCTCCAGTTTACAGCTTTATTCAAGGTCATTATTATATACAATAGCTTCCCTTCATATTCTCTATGTGAAGTCCCACCTTGATTGCAAGTTCTGCCGCTCCCTTTATCGAGATCTGAAATAGAAATGAGCCTTCTGGAAATAATTTATTAGCCACATCTTATTAATTCATGGCCTCTAGATATTTTTGCTAGCAGGCTGTCCTTTTAAAGATAATTTTGTATGCTGATACCTATACAGTATTAGTTAGCAATAAAGTATTGAAGTGCTTGCTTTCTGATTAAGTATTGCTACCCAAAGTATTCATTTCAGTTCTGCATTTTTTTTAAGCTATTTGTTTTTAACTTCAGCACCATTTGTAGTATTGGCAGTTTTCTGCACAGGAAAATTAGTTTTTCATGGCCCTTTTCATTTTAACTCTTTCCCATTATATTTATTAAATTATTAATATACTGATATGGTGATTATCTTGCAATAATAGGGTATTGTTTTCCTTTTAAAACAAGGGACCTTCTGCAAAATATTGCAATTTTATAATCCTTTTAAAAGGGGTTTTAGGCAGCTATCTTCCCAACAGGGAAGTATTGTTCACCTCTTCCCACTTTTCTGCCTTCGGTGTCATTCTGCCTTCTGTGTCTACTGAATATGTTCAGTCCTCAGTGAACACTACAAACCAGAAATCACACAGCAGACACACCAGAAAGAGAGACCATGTCTCAATATTTTATTGCAGGGGGTAGTCATCTCTAGTCAACAGCTCTATTCCATCCCATTGATGATCTGAAACAAGCCCCTTCCCATGGAGGTTCCGGGGAAAGCTGTGATGCAGGTAGATTCCCCTGTGTGGTTGTCTTCTCATTCACTTGACATATGCCCAGCTGGGAAACTGGTACAATGGCCCTGGAATTGGTATATTCATTTTTCTGGCCGCTGCCCTCTTGTCTTTCAGGTTGGGTAGTTTCTTGCCATGCCCCTGTGAAAAGCCACCTTGCAACTATGTTGCTGAGGTCTGCTTCTTGGATGAACGGGTGTGAAGCAGTGCTTGGAAGGACAGAGGGCAACCAATCTCAGCACAGACTGCAGTGATGGAAAGGAGGGACCTCTGTGAGTGAAAGAGCCTGTGAAAATGTCAGTTGGGAATGACAATTGAGAATTGACTGTTGAGAGAATCTGATGGATGAGTCAGGTGTGAGAGTCAGTGGGGAGTGAATGTTACTGGGTTTATGAATTGAGTGGAGGCGAGGTCTGATACCATTTGTCTGGAATATTAAAATATAGTTAATACCAAATCCTGGAAGTTGTTAAAGCAGTGATTCCCAAACTTAGGTGTTCCAGGTGTTTTGGACTTCATTTCCCAGGAGCTCTAGACACTTTGGCCAACAAACAGGAATTTTGGGAGATGAAATCCAAAACATCTGGAAGACCTAAGTTAGGGAACCACTGTGTTAAAGCTTGGTTGTAATAAATAATCTGACCTGGTTTCTTAAATTGTTCACACTGTCTCAGACTGCCTTTATTCACCTGGAATAAGGGTTGGTCACACTTACCATCAGAAGAAACACTTTTGGCCAAACTTGTCCACAAAAAGGTCACCTAGAGGGCCAGGCCCCAAATCCAGAAAGAAAGGGGTCTGAAAGGGGGACCCTAGGGCAAGTTGAAAGTGACTGGCAGCCATTGCTAGGAATTGCAGGGAAAGCCTGGTAGGGCCAAGATCATACCTCCCCTCCTTGCCATTGTTCTGCATTTCATTTTTACATGAAATATATACAGTATAGGGAAAACAAACAATCATTATTATATCATTGGTTTAGCATCAAACCATAATACAGTTGTCCCTCCATATTCACGGATTTGGCATTCACGGTTTTAAGAATTCACGGCTTGAAAATATTCTTTAAAAAATAATAATCCAAAAAGCAAACTTCATTTTGCCATCTTATATAAGGGATACCACTTTGCTATGCCATTGCATATAATGGGACTTGAGTATTCACGGATTTGGGTATTCACGGGGGTCCTGGAACCAAACCCCAGCGAATGTGAAGGGACAACTGTAGATGGCAAAAAAGTATAGGGAAAATAGATGAGAGATCAAGGAGTAATAGTTTGAATCTTGGCAGGTAGACAAACATGTCAGATAATCCTGAGGGAGTCGGGGACGGGAGGAGAACAATGGATACCAGGGTTAAGAAGAGAAAACTAGTGTTTCTTTTAAGAAAGAGAGCACCAAGAAAAAGCCAGTCTTGGGGGTGGGCACAATTAGTTGTGGGATATGACATGCGCCTGTACCTGGAAGGGGAAATCATCTTAGATCAGCCTTTTGTAACATAGTGCCCTCCTGTTGCACTACAACTCCCCCTTTTCCAAGATAGCATAATGTGACATATGAAAGAGCTGTCTGGATATCATCAGTATTGTTCTGCAGTGTTTTGTAACTGGGGCATTTTAGAAAGTGATGTTCTTTTAAAATACATTCTGTTGAGGAAGCTGCTCTATAATGCAAGTGAAAAGAACATAGGATGAGTGTCAGGTTTCTAGTAAAGAGGTAACTAGGCTGCTAATCATTTGAGAATTCTTTATATAAAATAGAGGTCTTAAAGTCTTTTGTGATTAATGGAAAGTGTGCCATGTGTCACAGACTGGAGTTAGCTTTTATTATACCTTATTGCATCCATACATGAAAGCGGATGTTTGTAGGAGTTACCATTCATTCATTGTGTTTTTGCTTAGTCTGATGTATTTCCTAATTAGAACATAAAATTAAATAGTCAAAGCAGGTTGTGCCTCACTCTGTGATCAATCAGTTTGCCCTGCCACAACTGAAATTACTTTCAGGAATCTCTGACATCTATGACAAAGATAGAAATAAACCATGGAGGAAAAAAAGAGTGATCCTATATTCTTCGTTCATAGATTCACCATAGTATCAGAACATAAGGATAATTCAAGTAGTTTTCTTTGCTTTGGGGATTAATTTTAAATAATATAGGTATAATAATTTCCTGCCAAAAGAAAGTTTCCATTCTGCCACCCACCATATTCCTCCCATTGCCCTTCTCAACCAGCAGCTGCAGTGTATAAGTAAATGGATGTACACACACTTACATACTCCCCCCTCTCCCGTAATCCTCAAGGCTGGTACAGTGCCTAGGCAGAATATGTTACCCTCCTTCTTATTTCAGTACACCCTAACATACACTCTTCAGCACACAGCAATGGAGAAGTTGAACCTCCTCTCCCTGCCTATTAAGATCCCATTCCCCAGTGATCAACACTGACGAGATCAACGCACAGGTGGTCATCTCGTCTCTTCTGCCAGTTGAAGGGCATGGTCCAAGAAGGGAGAGGAAAATAGCCGACGTAAACAACTGGCTCCGTAGATGGTGTCGCCGAGAACAAATTGGATTCTTGGATCATGGACTGCGCTTCCATGCAGGGGGACTTCTGGCAAGAGATGGGGTGCATCTTACAACAGTTGGAAGAAACATTTTTGCCAACACTCTCAAGAATTTGATCAGGAGGGCTTTAAACTGAGTCAAATGGGGGAGGGAGACAGTATTCTGGAAGGCAAAAGGGCTGGAGAAAATAGTCAAACTGTCATAGAGGGAACAAGGCAAACAGCGCAAGGACCCAACAGTGGGAGGCAAAAAAACTTGCACAGGGAGCAAGTAAAGGGAACACATGGTCTCAGATGTCTCTACACTAATGCACAGAGCATGGGAAATAAGCAAGATGAACTAGAACTCCTTGCACTACAAAACAAATATGATATAATAGGCGTTACTGAAACCTGGTGGGACGAGTCTCATGATTGGAATGTAGGAATAGAGGGGTATAACCTTTATAGGAGAAACAGGCCAAACAGGAAAGGAGGAGGAATCGCATTATATGTCAGGGATATTTACACCAGTGAAGTGATCCATGACATCAATACTGGAAGCCAGGTGGAGAGCATCTGGATAAAAATTAAAGGGGAGGGAAACAACAGGGATGTTATTGTGGGACTCTACTACAGACCCCCAAATCAGACGGAGGAATTGGATGTTGCCTTTCTAGAACAGATGAACATACATGCAGAAAGGAGAGATGTACTAGTGATGGGTGACTTCAACTATCCTGATATTTGCTGGCAATCTAACTCAGCCAAAACTACAAGGTCTAGCAAATTCCTTACAAGCCTGGAAGACAATTTCATGGTCCAAAAGGTGGAAGAGGCAACAAGGGGGTCAGCTATTTTAGATCTGATCCTAACCAACAGAGACGACCTTGTTAATGGGGTGCAAGTGGTGGGATCCTTAGGTGAGAGTGATCATGTTCTCCTGGAGTTTGTTATACAATGGAAAGGAGAAGCCAGGCATAGTCAGACACACATTCTTGACTTTAGGAGAGCTGATTTCAATAAACTCAGGGAAATACTGGGGATGATTCCATGGTCAAGAATACTAAAAGAGAAGGGACCTCAAGACGGTTTTGACTTTCTCAAAAGGGAGATACTGAAGGCACAATTTCAAACAGTACCATTGAGGAAGAAAAATGGGAGGTGTCTCAAGAAACCAGGATGGATGACTAAAGAACTTTCAATGGAGCTAAGTTTTAAACGGAACATGTATAGGAAATGGAAAAGGGAGGAAATCACCAAAGAAGAATTCAAACAGATAGCGAACACGTGTAGGAGTAAAGTCAGAAAAGCTAAAGTGCAGAATGAGCTCAGGCTTGCTAGGGAGGTTAAGAACAATAAAAAGGGTTTTTTTGGGTATGTCCGCAGCAAAAGGAGGAAGCAGGAAATGATAGGGCCACTACGTGGAGAAGATGGCAAAATGCTAACAGGGGACAGAGAAAAGGCAGAATTACTCAACACCTTCTTTGCCTCAGTGTTTTCAGAAAAGGAAAAGGAGGACCAACATGAGGAAAATGGAACAGAGGACACAATAGGGGAAATCCAGCTGAAAATAAGTAAAGAGGTGGTACAGGAATACCTTCTTAATCTAAATGAATTTAAATCTCCAGGACCAGATGAACTACATCCAAGAGTATTAAAAGAGCTGGCAAATATAATCTCAGAGCCATTGGCAATAATATTTGAGAACTCCTGGAGAACAGGAGAAGTCCCAGCAGACTGGAGGAGGGCAAACGTTGTTCCCATCTTCAAAAAGGGGAAAAAAGAGGATCCCAACAACTATCGTCCAGTTAGTCTGACATCAATACCAGGGAAGATTCTAGAACAGATCATTAAACAGAGAGTCTGTGAACATTTAGAAGGCAATGCCATAATCACAAAAAGTCAGCATGGGTTTCAGAGAAACAAGTCATGCCAGACTAATCTGATCTGTTTTTTTGATAAAGTTACCAGCTTGGTAGATGAAGGGAATGCTGTGGACATTGCATACCTTGATTTCAGTAAGGCCTTTGACAAGGTTCCCCATGACATTCTTGCAAACAAGCTTGTAGAATGTGGGCTAGACAAGTTAACTGTTCAATGGATTTGTAATTGGTTGACCGGCCGAACCCAAAGGGTGCTCAGCAGTGGCTCCTCTTCGTCTTGGAAAGATGTGACCAGTGGGGTGCCACAGGGTTCTGTCCTGGGCCCAGTGCTATTCAACATCTTTATCAATGACTTAGATGAGGGAATTAGGGGCATACTTATCAAATTTGCAGATGACACCAAATTGGGAGGAGTAGCTAATACCCTAGAGGACAGGATCAAAATTCAGAATGACCTGGATAGACTGGAGAGCTGGGCCAAAGCTAACAAAATGAAATTCAATACGGAGAAATGTAAAGTACTGCATTTAGGGCGGAAAAATGAAATGCATAAATATAGGATGGGAGAGACCTGGCTGAATGAGACTATGTGCGAAAGGGATCTAGGAGTCCTAGTAGACCACAAGTTGAACATGAGCCAACAGTGTGATGCGGCAGCTAAAAAGGCCAATGCAATTTTGGGCTGTATCAATAGAAGTATAGTGTCTAGATCAAGGGAAGTAATAGTGCCACTCTATTCTGCCTTGGTCAGACCTCACTTAGAATACTGTGTCCAGTTCTGGGCACCACAATTCAGAAAGGATATTGACAAATTGGAGCGTGTCCAGAGAAGGGCAACTAAAATGGTGAAAGGTCTGGAAACAATGCCTTATGAGGAGAGACTTAGGGAGCTGGGTATGTTTAGCCTGGAAAAAAGACGGTTTAGAAGCGATATGATAGCCCTGTTTAAGTATTTGAAGGGATGTCACGCTGAGGATGGAGCAGGCTTGTTTTCTGCTGCTCCAGAGACTGGAACACGGAGCAATGGGTGCAAGCTCCAGGAACAGAGATTCCACCTCAACATGAGGAGGAACTTTTTGACAGTCAGAGCTGTTCGGCAGTGGAACACACTCCCTCGGAGCGTGGTGGGGTCTCCTTCCTTGGAGGTCTTTAAACAGAGGCTGGATGGCCATCTGTCGGGGATGCTTTGATTGTGATTTCCTGCGTGGCAGGGGGTTGGACCGGATGGCCCTCGTGGTCTCTTCCAACTCTGCAATTCTATGATTCTATGATTAATCTTTTTCTGCCACTACTAGAAGCTGGAAAACAGTCTTAGAAGCCAGGAAATAGTGGGTCTTGCTGGCTTCACGACTTCATAAGAAGTGACCACAGTCCCCAGGGCTGTTGCTTGATGTTTGCTTGATATTGCTAAAGCTCAGAATATACTGTTCAAGAAAGGTTAGCTAGATTGAAAGAAAAGAACCTCACTCGTATAATATTGGTTAAGTAACGCCTTCTCTGTCATAGTATGATCTGGTACAGGAATGGGGGAGAGTGGCTTGTGGGGTGCATGTAGCACCTAGGGCTGTTTTTTTTTAAACCCAGGCTTTCTCAGGATCCATTTAAAAAAGTTGTTGGGTTTTTTTTGTCCCCAGATACCCTCTAGGGAGCATGGAGCAATTTTGCCATGCCCCCCCACCCCGGCTGTTTTAGGTGCAGAGTAGGCCTTTTTCTGACAGTAAATGATATGGATTTGCTTTTGGGTCACTTCCTGTTGTAAAAAGGTCCCCAAATGTGTGAAATTGCCACCCATGTGTGCTGGAGGGCATTTAATTACAGGAAGGGTTTTTTTTTTTGTTTTTGTTTTTGCAGTGGGGGTACAGTGGTACCCTTGAGGTCTCCTGAGGGCTGATGGGATCCCCTTAGCCCCAAAAGTTGGCCAGCTCTGGTGTAGGAGCTCCTCTGTTTAGATCTCAGTATTTGGGGACACTCACATTGTCTAGTTTTCCTCCCATTGATTCCAATATGTGCCTTTGGGGCAAATGGCCTCCCAAATGGCTGAGCTCCATGCTGCTGCCCATAGGGTATTTCCATCCTATCCTAATCCATGCACGCCTTGCATCCTAAGTCATGCAAAAACTGAAGGTTAGTATAGCTCCTTTGAAATTAAAAGAAATTAGGTTAGTCATGACTCATTTGTTTAACTCGTTTCAGTGAGACTAAACTATGGGTAATTAAGTGTGGATCAAACACAGTATAAGTTTAAAATTGCATTCAAACATAATATTAAAACACAAGTTTAAAATTCTGAATATAATTATAATGGACAATTGCAAGAAAGAAGGTTTAAGTGTTAAATCATATGACAGTTTTGAAAATGAATAGTAGAACATTTTGACATAGACTGTCATTTCTGCTCACACTAATGCACAATCCACTTAAAAGGGAATTTGTTAGAATGTAATTTTGCTGTCTGCTAGCCTCTTATTTCTTAAGTCCAACTTTCATTACAAAGGCTGTATTTCTACCTCATTGTTGCAGGCTCTGTTTGAATGTGCCGGTTTCAGTGCACCATTTCTTATACATAAACAGAATTTTATGTACACATATATTCTTTTTGTGAATGTGTGTGCAGTGACAAGTTCCTGTGTATATGGAGTATTATTTTTTTTTAACCAAAGTTAACAGGGAGCATTTCCAAATGGATGTCTTGCTGACACATCCAATAGCTGCTAAAGGCTTTCTGTCTAGAAGGGAATGCAGCAGAGAGACACTTAATACCTGGTAAATGAACTTCAAGGTTTTCTGTCCTTCATATGGATCTTAATAGAAACTGTCTTTTTCTTATTTCCTCCACACTCTTATTTCTCCCTTGTTATATTATTGTGATGTCTTAAGATCCTAAGCAGAATGGTGGAGTTGGCAAGAAGGCTATTTCTAGAGTTTGTTCCAGTTACTTTGATTTTTTTCTTCTTCAGAAAATTGTCAAACAATACTCAAATGGGCATAATGTTTGAGTACTTGGTATAATAATCTGCATCCAGTGAATTTGCCAAATTTAATTTTCTGGACTGTTGATTAATTAGAAAAAACACCTTCAAATTTGATCATGAATACATAAAATTTATACCTCCAGAACATACAGAGAAGCCAAAACACAATTTGTCTATATCTGCACAATATCTGAATTTTGCAATGATGTTCACAAATAAAAATGTGTACAAATCACATTGACAAGGGGAAACTACATGCAAAAGTGTATATTACAAAAAAAAGTGTAGACAAAAATACTTTGGCCTAAGTGCAATTCAGTTTAACTAGGATAGACCAGTTGAAGAAATGGAATTTACAGAGGTGTTGACTTATCATGCACCCATAGATTTAATGTACCAGCTCTAGTTATGAATAGCAATTAAATATAGGCTTTTATTTAATTAAAATTACTTGCAAAACATGTATATTTGGAAAACCATGGACAAAAATGTATACATTTTGAGAAATAAAATTTACAGAAGTTTAATTTTGATTAAAAAACAAATTTACAAGCAGAAGTAGAAACTGGGCTCAACAAATTTAAGATTTGAAAAATCAGAAAGTGAGTGAAATCAAGCTTGAAAGCTTTGTCTGTCCCTTCAGTGATAAACTGAAATCTTTGCCCTGAAGATTTCCCCATCTTAACAACTTTTTATTAGCATATGGGCAATGGTCTTGCCAAAGACAAGGGAAATTTTGTCCTCTTTGAGGGTAGCCGAAGATAAATAACTTTTTATTAACTGTATCTGAATTTAAAACCCTTCAGTCTCTTGAGCACAAGGTAAAACTGAAGCGCTTCCATAAATCGGTTAAGCCCCGTTTCCTTATTTCATGACACATGAAGGCAAAGTGAAAAAGATACCACTATATATCAAGCAGCAGAAAGAAGAAAATATGGCTGTCACTGATCTTTTAAATTAAAATTAAAAGTTTAAATTATCTTCTGGCTCAGCAAAATGTGATACCTTCAGTAATCATGGATATTAATCAAATTCTGTTTTAAGAGACTGCTCACATAATTTTTGTTCCACTCTATACAATTATTGTACTGATATAGAGGCTGAGAAACTAAAAATATATATATTTGAAAAATGAAGATTGTCTTACGGATGTGATTATACAGATGTTTTAAAGTGCTGGTTATAAAGCAGTATCTTTGATTAAGAAAGGCATCCAATGTAAAATAAAAAAAGATCCCTTACTGTTACCAATCCAACTCACAATTGTTGCAATGGTAGTTTAAGTAGAGGTCATTACTCTTGTACCAAAAACATAATGTTACCAGCATCTTAGTAAGGAAGAATAACAGATTTGAGCTAAATCAGTGTTAAAGAAGGAGTTTAAAAGAAAAGAGTTATGTGTGAGCTCAGCATTCAGTTGGTCCTAGGTGAGTGTCCCTGACTATTTGTGATCTAAGCAGGGAAGATGCCTCCCCTTGAAATTATGTTCGTAAATTACTCTTTGATCTGCGAACTACCAGATCTTGTAAATCCATAATGAAATTAGTATGATAAAGAAATCAGATTTCACAACAACAATTTTAATTTGGATCAAAAGGATTTGTGCCAAAATCTCTGTTTGCAATGCCGTTGCAGTGTCATTGTTAAGCTACATTGGTGGAAACACTTGGGGATTTTTCTCTTTAGAGAGATTAAACAACTGGCACCCTCTCAGTTTCAGGCAGGCAGTTAAAACATTTTTGTTCTGTTCAACTTTTAATGATTTTAAAGATGCGGTTCATTCAGTCTCTAGGTTGCTTTGATACACTGTAATATTGTATTTTTAGGACATCTTTAGCAATGAAAATACTGAAAATCTTAATATAATTAATAATTAAACTTTGTTAAATACTTCATGATTTCAGAATGTTCTACAATTGTATTTGCATTTCAAGACTGATTGACCTAAAGCAGTTAGCAAGAACATTCTCCTGATGCTCAGGGAATACAGATATAACTGTAGCTACAAGAGTTATTAATAGAACATGCTGCATTTCTTTCATATAAACATACGGTGAGCACTTTGCTAAGGATAAAAAAACTGCTGTGCCTTTCAGTATTTAGGGCCAGTTCATCATCCATCTAAAATTAAAAAGTGAAGTCATGCAGTTCTTGTATTCTATTTTTACTCTGTTTAAGCATGTGAATGTGAATGTGAAATCTTTCTTTAGAATTCTGCTAATTCAATTATCCACTTATTCAAAACATTCTTTTCTCATGTTACTGTACTGCAGCACTAGAAACGTGCATGATGGACATACTGACAAACTTTGCATTTAAATAGGCATTTATTACTTCTGCTATTCTATCAGTAGTATGTTTTATTATGGTTAAGGATGAGAAGCAGGAAACGGTTCTGTATTCTGCTTTTATCTTTTTTTCTTAATCCAAAATTTTTCAGTAAACAAGTCTATATGTGCAGTTAGTCTGCTACAAGCATCAGAGAGAAAGGACTCTGTTCATTTAATATATGGCCCAATACCCTCTGTATGTATAATGGCTGCTGCAATCTTGTTGCGTTTTAATAACTTACCTTGCCTTCTACTTTGTGAAGAACTTAGCACATATAGACAAGGTTACTCATACTCAGAATGAATTAGACCTTTCCTCTCTTCAGTTGTTGCATGGCCATGGTAGCCTATAGTGGATTTTGGATGAGCTACAATTGATAATCAGAACTACATGTTCCTATACATTTTTTTACTTATAAAAATAAATACAAACCTGTTAAAAAAACCTCTATTTAGACTAGGATTTAAGTTTTATGAAGAAGCTGATTATGGATAGATCTCTAATTTTGTTGATATGAATGGAGAAGAATATATCTTTTTTCTTTTGATCATGGGTTACATTACTGAAGAATAACTTTTGTTATTAAAGGAATAAAGACCAGGATCCAGTGGTGTACTTCACTGAATTCCATTGCTTCCACTAGAATTGGCAATCTCTTCCCTTTTGGAGCCCTGTTTTGTACACACAACTTCAAGATTTTTATAAGTGCTATACCTTAGGAGAAATCACACATTCCTGACACCAGAATTTTGCAGTAATTTCATCTACTGTTATGCCTATAGTCATTGGGCAAATGGAATCTGCTGTGATTTCATTCTGAGCAGTCAAAAGTATCGCAGTTGTTCGGATGCCATAGGTGGCTTGCTATGATGTCATGGGATGGAGCAATCTAGGCAACAAAGTCCTAGAATAGATGGACGGAATTTTAGAATTATGGTTTTAAGATCTAGAGACCAGTTTTGGGGCATTACTACCTGTTTTTAGTGCCTATTTACCTTTCTTTTGGCAGATTACAACTAGCAACAGAAGAGGAAGATCAGTGTCTCTTGTGCATCTGTCTTAACAAGTTGTAATGCTAACAGAGGGCCCTAACGATAACACATTATTAGTACAGTAGGACCCCCATATCTGCTGGGGATTGGTTTTTGGGAGACTGTGGGTACCGAAAACCATGGATAATAACAAATGCCATTGAAAATAATGGACTTTTAGTTTAAAATACCATAGAGTTGCCTTGGAGGACCTAGAAAATAGCTAGAGAGGATACATTTTCTAAGAAGATTCTATGGTAGGTATGCTGTTTTGTGTCCCATGGATAATTGAATCAGTGGATACGGGGGTCCTACTGTAGTATTAGTATTAGTATTGTATATGGATAGCATTTCCTTACATTATGTAATTATGTATTTATGTTTATATTATGTAAAACTTAATTTCACCTTGTGAGTGACCATTTATACAGACAATAACCAAGAAGTCTTAGTTTGAATATCAAACTGCTGGTTGTCCAGGAAGACAAGACCAGCTAAATGTGTTGAAAAGCATTCAACAATTTAAATTAAAAAAAAGAGTTGGAGCAGAGAATAGTAGTTACTGAGTGGATTAGTATACAGTACTTGGGACTTTATCACACGAGGCTAATTAATTGCAATTAGAGCAAGAGAATAGTGTCTGACCCGTACTTGTCACATGATGTTGTGCCTCTCCTGTTGCTGCTTTGCATTTCAATAATTGGTAGCACTCACCTTTTTTGATGGGAAAAAGCCATCAATGGCTCCCAATATCTCTGCTTTTCCACTACTGCCTGTGGTGTCATAGATCCCTTCCACTGCAGTACCAATATTCTGATAGTCATGTAGCATGAGTGGCTGAGATCCTCCTCTTCTTCTCTCCCCTTCACAGCCTCTCTCCTCCTATCTATTTCCAAGCTGGCTGAGGTTGCTTTTACTTCATTCTCCTGTCCTATTTCTTTAATTTTAATTTTTTTATTTTATCATTTTACCAAAAGTGCATAATCGTGACAAAAATAAAAATTGAAAGGCACACATGCACTGGGTAGGGCATACACAAGGAGGAAAGTGGGGTTAGTGAGGAAGTGCGGAAGGCAAGGACCCATGGATCGCCAAAGCAGCATTATAGCCTCATTTCAGAGAAGTGTGATTGTGATTGTTTTCAAAGTGGTATGTTCCCATTTGTTTCAACAGTGAGATGGCTAAGAGACAACAGGCTTCTGTGATAAAGTTCTAAGCATCTTAAAATATGATTGGTTAGTATATGGTACTTAAAACGCCTGTGGAAACAGTGACTTATAGGCTCCGTCATTTTCTCTCTCTCTCTCTCTCTCTTGGTTAACAATGTAACACTGAATTCTTCCAAATGTAGTTTTGAGTAATTATTATTTTTTTTGAAAGATGTGAGTTGGACTTGAAGCTTGGCATCAAGTAATTATGATGAAACTGACTATGAATAACATTTGAGGAATTTGGGAGGGTGGTTAGTAGCATTACTACTATCAGCATAGCTTTTTCCTCTTAGGAGCATGTAATCAGAACACCACAGAAATGTAGTGCCATGATGGGTCAAGCAAAAGCATAACGTTCCAAACAGCTACTGGACAGTAGTGGGAAGTGACACTGTAGTGGGAAGTGACACTGGTGGAGAGACAGTGGCAGTGGCATTTAGCTAATGCTTGTTAGTGCTGAACAGAAGGTGGCAATGGTAAACCACTCCTGAAGCCTTCTACCTTGGAAACCTGATGATGAGACAATCCAAAATGAAACAAAAAATGGTGCCAGAAGATGAGACTCCCAAGTTCGAAGGTACTCAATAAGCTATTGGTGAAGAGCAGAGGACAAATACAAGTAGTGTTGTGGCTAATGATGCTAATGGATTCAAGCGAAAGGACGTTTAGCTGTTGACTTGATGAGGTGTGAAAGGCAAGTCTGAAGCTGCACAAAACATATTATAGGAACATGGAATGTGAGAAGCATGAATCAAGGGAAGCTAGACATAGTAAAGCAAGAAACGCAATGTACAAACATTGCAGTACTTGGGATGGGTAAGCTAAAATGGAGAGGAATTGGACATTTTGAATCAGATAATTACAGTGCTTTACTTAGGAAATGAAAATCTATATGGAGTGACATTAATAGTGAAGAGTTATGTAGTAAAAGCAGTCAAAGGATATAATGCAATATAAGTGGTAGTCCAGATGGTGAAATAAATCCTCATGGAATCCCATGTGTCCAAATGGAGTCCCGCAGCATTCTGTTCTTTTCGGAGGCAGGAGGAGCAAAAGTCCGCAGCAAAAGCCTCCAGGACTTTGCCCATGTTTTTTGACAACTGCGGAGAAAATGCGCATTCCTGCATGTTAGGACAACCAAATCACATCACAGCACATTTATAATACACTTGGGTATGTTTCCTTTCCCAGTTTGCTGATTGGCCACTTAGGAGACATACTCAACCAATCCCCTCCCTTCTCTTACTCCCTCAGCCATCCTGCAGTGCATCACAGTGCAGCGCATCACAGCTGGTTGGTCGGACATGTGCAGGGGGTGGAGCTTGCTAAGAAGTCAGATCCCAGAACCACTATGTTGGATTGTTGCTGTAGTGATTGTGCACTCAGGTGATAAAACAGCCTTTGTTTCCTTCTTTTTTCATTATTTCAGTGGAAGAGTGCTCTTCCACACCTTGGAATTAAATTTTTTTAAAAAATACTGTTTGGTGGAGGCAGTTGGGGGGTAAAGAACCAGGAGTAGTTCACTCGCGCCCACCATCACGATTCACTGGCATGCCTCCGTGTGAACAGCAGACACAGAGAGCTTCGCACACCAGTGACCTTGTAAAAAAATCATTGAGATAGATGACAGCTGCTGCGAATTGTCATATGTGCACACCAGTCTACATTTTATTTCCTTGTCTAGACCAGCCCTTAGACTTCAGGGAAAACCCATCATTATAACCATAATCCAGATTTATGCTCCAACTACAGAGGCAGAAGAGGAAGAAATTGAGATTCTGCACTGGCGTCCAGGAGGAAATTGATCACGCAGCAAAACAAGACACCATAGAGGACTGGAACGCAAAAGTAGGAAACAAAGCAGAACCAAATATTGTGGGAGAATTTGGCCTAGGATCAAGAAATGAAGCATGAAAGTGACTGATTGAATTTTGTGAAGCCAACCATTTGTTCATCACAAACACATTATTCAGGCAACCAAAAAGGTGACTGTATACATGGACATCATCTGATGGCCAATGTAGAAATCATATACACTACATAATTGGAAGCAGAAGATGTGAGAAGCTCCATTCTATCTGCAAAACAAGACCAGTAGCAGATTGTGGCACAGACCATGAACTGTTAATATCAAAAATTAGAATAAAACTAAAGAAGAACACTAATCAATCATTGTGCCAAAATAAAACCTTAAGAACACTCCTTTAGAATTTTAAAGATAATGTAAAAAATAAATTTGCACTATTAAGTCTAATTGACTGGGAGCCTGAAGAACTCTGGACTAACGCCAGGGATATTGCGAGGGAAGAATGCACAAAAGACAGTATCTTCTAGCCAAAAGGAAAGAAAAGCCCTACTGGATGACAAATCTTCAAGCAGTTAAGGATGGATGAAAAGCAAAAGTAAAAGGGGACAGAAATAGGGTCATAACCCTGAACACAACTGTTGAATGACTTGTATGCAAGGACAAAGAGTACTACTATAACAATCCATGCAGATAAATAGAAGACAACAAAAAAGGAAGAACAAGAGACCTGTTCCACAAAAAATTATGTTGCAAACATAATTGGATGATGGAGCACACCAGGAATTTCAGAAGAAGATCAGTCTGTGCTTTATAGATTATAGCGAAGCCTCTGATGGTGTCTCTCTGGCTTTTCTTTGCAAATGAAGATTCAGGAAGGACTCATCCCGTGCTTTCTGCAAGCACACAAATGACTAAAAAGGCCAATATGAGATAAACAAGTCCGGTTGCAGAAAGCACAGCAGAAGGTCTCCTTATGTGATGTTTCTGGGTTGTAATTCTTTTTCTGCATTGTCATTTCTCTTCAAGACTTGTTCGGCGTGAGTTCTCAAGTAAGGCTGCAGCATTGTGGATAGTGCATCTCCATACCTCCTGATGTGAGGCCAGGATGGACCATTGTTGGTGATCAATTTGGCCGAGCCTGAGATGTTGTTTCAGGGAGTCCTTGTATCACTTTTTTGGAGTGCCCCTCTTACGTTGCTCCATGGCGAGTTCACTGTAGAGTATTATTTTTGGGAGGCGATGGTCCTTCATCCTAGAAATGTGCTCTGATGGTGTAGATCATGAAAAACTATGGATCACTCTTAAAGAAATAGGTGTACCATAACATTTGATTATCCTAATGTGTAACCTGTACTCAGGACAGGAAGCCACCATAAGGACAGAATATGGAGAAACAGTGGTTTCCAATTGGCAAGGGGGTCAGGCAGAGCTGTATTTTATTACCTTATCTCTTTAACTTGTGTATGCTGAATGTATCATACACAAAGTTGGATTAGACTCTGAGGAAGAAGGTATGAAAACTGGAGGAAGGAACCTCAACAATTTAAGATATGCAGATGGCACCAACTACTAGCAGAAAATAGCAAAGATATGGAATGACTACTGAGAAAGTCAGGAAAGTGCAAAGGCAGGTTTACAGTTGAACATCAAGAAGGCAAAAATGATGACTGCAGATGATTCATATTATTTTAAACTAGACAATAAAAACACTGAGATAGTGAAAGATTTCCTATACCTTCAGTCATTAATCATCATGGATAACATACTGTTAGGCAAATATTGAGAAAATTATAATTATGCAAACGATAATGTTCAAAGCTGACAAATCTTGCCTTAATTACATCAAATAGCATCTTATAAGATA
The DNA here is from genome assembly GCA_030847615.1 of Gambelia wislizenii. Taxonomy (NCBI): domain Eukaryota; kingdom Metazoa; phylum Chordata; class Lepidosauria; order Squamata; family Crotaphytidae; genus Gambelia; species Gambelia wislizenii. The sequence continues at coordinate 85,796,506 of JAUMIR010000003.1, forward strand.
CACATTTCAGTTATATGTTTAACATAGGCTATGCCAGGTCATATAAACTCAAAATGATAATCCCATTATATTCTCAAAAGAGGAGCCCTTGGTAGACCATTGAAAAATTTACAGATACACAAAGGAATTTAAATTTAAGAATGCATTAACAAATCCAATTCATTATTCAAACCTATTAGTTTACATTAATCATCATGGAGACTGCGGTCAAGAAATCAGATGAAGATTAAGATTTGGAAGCGCAGCTATGAAGGAACTAGACCAGATCCTCAAGGGTAAAGATATATCATTGAATGCCAAGTCAAGATTATCCATGCCATCATATTCCCATTTCTATGTATAGTTATAAAAACTGGACAGCGAAGAAAGCAGATAGGAAGAGAATCAACTCGTTTGAAATGTGGTGCTAGAGAAGAATTCTGTGGATACCGTGGATTCCAAAAACACAGATAAATGGGTTCTAGAGCAAATTGCTTGAACTCTCCTTAGAAGCCAAGATGACTAAACTGAGACTGGTGTACTTTGGCTGTGCCATGAGAAGACATGACTCACTAGAAAATATCATGATGCTTAGCAAGGTAGAAGACAGTACGAAAAGAGGAAGACCACATAACAGATGGATAGACTCAATGAAGAAAACCACGGGCCTGAGTTTGTAAGATCTGAACAGGGCTGTTGATGACAGTGACATTGTGGTCTCTCATCTATAGGGTCGTCATATTGAGGTCCACTTGATGGCAGTTAACAATAAACAATATCTATTATTTTGGAATAATGTAAGTGGAAGGGTTTGGCTGCTTAACTGATCTGTGACCATTCCTTTTATTGCATTCGGGTGGGCTGATTTATATCAAAGCACTTAAATCATTTAAATCTGGAAGGAAAATGTAGATAAATGGTTAATTTAAATAATTTCCCCTAATGATCATACATTTCCTGAATAATTCATCAACAGTTAGGATATATTGGTTGGCAGCTTAAGGACTAATTCAGAACATTTGTCCATTGAGCTTTTTGCACTGAAGAATTACCGTACATATCCATTTGTAGGCAAAGGATACATGGAAGGATCTTACACAATAATGCTTAATGAAAGTCAAAGCTTTAATCTTCTGTGTCCTTGTTATAAAGCAGCCTCACTGAGCAAAGTGGAAATTACCTTTGAGTAAGTGTCTAGAACTTTTTAGCAGCAAGAAATGGTAGTTACTGGAGGAAATAGTGTAATAAATACTATTCCTCCATGTGAATAGTTTTCGTATATGAATCTGAATGTATATGCTCTTTAGTAAAATGTTAGATATTATGACAACAACAATAGCAACACCTCCACCACAATGATTTGTTATGATCATATGACCTTTTCTACAATTTTGGATTTTGAAAAATGCATAGACTGCAATTTATAAAATCATAATAGGCTGCAAAAGCTGTCAGTAGATGCTTTAGGCTGAATTTATTTATTTATTTAGGTATTTATACCCTGTTCTTCAGCTACAAAGGCTCCCAGACCAGCTTGCAAATTGTTTAAGCAATAGCAATTTACACATCTACAATGCATTAAGTGGTTTCCAGTGTGCATTAGCTAATTGCCCCCACAAGTCGGGTACTCATTTTACCAAACTATGAAAGGATGGAAGGCTGAGTGAACCTTGGAGGCCTCAGGGATCGAACTTGCAATGTGGTGGCTTGAAGTACTGGCATTTAACCACTGCGCCACCAAGGCTCCCTTAATTGAGTTAAATATAATGCTGCAGTGTTGTCAGTATAAAGTGATAATGTCATCTGTGGTTGAACAAGCTTTGGGCAATGACTTTGGTGTAGAGAATAGGTCATTAATAAATAAGACAAAAAGTGAAGCAGCCCAACGGCACCCCTGTTTAATAGCCTTATTTGTGATAATCTCATCAGACAATTCACCCTACAGACCAGTGGTGCACAGCTTGTGGTCCTCCAGATATTTTCACATCCAACTCCCAGAATTCCTGATCATTGGACCACCTGACTCAGGCTTCTGGGAGTTGGAGGCCAAAACACCTGGAGGGCCACAAGTTGTGCACCATTGCTATAGACCATAGCATACCTGATTATGAAGTATTAAATATTAATAATGACATAACACAAGAAATTTTGAAACTCTCGTGGTTGGGCATAAACTAGAAGTATAAGATCTTTCACACAAGCTGTGTGGATGACACTGGTGAGATACAGAATAGCATCGCCTGGATTCAAGTTCTTGGGGGCACCTATTGGATCAAGATTTATTAAGGACATGAAACTAGTGCTCAATGGATGTGAGAATTTCTCTCACAACTGGTTCTTCAAATCAAAACAACCCTGTCAGAAGAGTGCCCTGAGGTCAGTTTTAGGAGGTAATGGCTTTGATGTGGAGATATGCCACTGGAAACGGATGGATGAAATGGGATTTTTCCACCCCCTCTATTCCCTTGAGTCTCCTAGTCTCTCAAAAATTTTGAAGACTCTTGAACAGAATGAAATATTGTAGTGGGAAGCTGAGAAGAAAAGCTGCTGCTGCCGTCGCCTCTACCATTACTGAATGGGAATTCTGCTCCTAGAAGGTGCTTCCACTTGATTTTAACTTTCTAAAATTGCAAAATTAATCCTTTTTTGTTGTTGTTGATAATATGTACATTCAGATATTTTGGTAGCTTTAAACAGACCCAAAATTGCTCTCAGTTGCACTGATAATCACCTAAACATCTAAGAACTATCTCTGTCTCTGATATCATGTGAGCAACTGTTTCAATTAAATCATGTGTCACTGTGAGAACCAACATAAAATATATATGGCACATAGTATGAATTGGAGAGATCTTGCTGTTAACCTCAGTGGGTGGCTTTGTGGAAGCCACCATATTTTTGCCTAGTTAACGGAGTGTTTGAATGTCTGCAAGTCACTTAAAGTAAAAAGTGAGCTTTGGGGAGAGATCAGGTTACTAGTAAATAGATTAAAAGGGATTATCAGTCAGTCAGTTAAGGGTATTCTCTGGGACATCTACAGGAAGAATAACAGGCTGCTTAGTAAACACAGAAATAATAATAATAATAATAATAATAATAATAATAATTTTTATCCCACCCCTCTGTTAAAAACAATCAGAGCGGCTTACAGACATAGTTTTCATTGATGTCAGCCTTCCTAGTGTAAAGTATAATAGATAGTGGATTAGTTGGGAAGTGGCAGAAGAGACATTGTGCACCTCAATCAGCATTGTGCAAAAGTGCAGGTAGTATCTAACCGTCCTTGATGGTGTGGGTGCTGCTAACATCAATAAGGGCAGAAGACTAGTTTTTAACTATCCACTTCCATGGTGTTTGATTTTGGCATCCTCTTGTTCCACCAGAGCCCAGATAGGCATACCTCAGTTAACAAAGCCTCCAGTAAAGAAACTCCTTTTTATAAAGTCTTGTTATGCCTGCCATTCTGTTTTCTTCCTTGTCCTCTGTCTAGCTGTAGTGGGTTTTTTTTAGCAGTGTCAGCATTGGGAGGATGGTGAAGGAGGCTGCAGAAACATAGAGTTTCAGTGCTGGGTTGCAGAATATAGCAATAGCAATAGCCCTTCCATTTCTATACCACTTATCAGTGCCAAAGCACTCCCTAAGTGATTTACAACGTGAAACCCTGGTCTCCAGAGTCGTAGTCCAACACTCAAACCATTACACCACACTGGCTCTCTAGGAATAGGTTCCTACGCTGCAAATAAGAAGAGTAGTTCAATGTGATGCATTAACGTTTTCCTTCAAAATTAACATTATGTACATATGAATTGAAACAACCAGATCAGGGAAAACTTGCATAAGTAAACAAAAACATTTTGGATTTTCTAGAGACAGCTTGGAAGCTTCTTACGAAATAACCCAGAGATGATTTTTTTTCTTTCTTTCACCAGCCTCTACTTTTTTATAATTTCTCTTTTGGTGGTCAGACGTATAGATCTATGGTTTCTTGACATGCTGGGAGTAGCTGGTGAGGCAGACCTATCTGCTTTCCCCTTTTGTTGCTCACTCATGCTTAGTGACAGATTCTGGAGGCAGATGCTGTTTACCTTGCTTGTTTTAGGCAGGTACAAATGGCTACAGTAGGATCAGCTAGAGCAGAATTCCATTCTTTCCCAGCTAAAGCTTTATGTACATTGCTTACTGCAGAACACGCAGTGGCACAATGGTTAAATGCTGGCACTGCAGCCACAACATTGAGAGTTTGATCCTAGAGGGCTCCAAGGATCAACATTGAGTAGAGGGCTCCAAGGATCAACATTGAGAGTTTGATCCTAGAGGACTCAGTCTTCCATCCTTCTGTAGGTCAGTAAAATGAGTTCCTAGCTTGTTGGGGGCAATTAGCTAACACATTGTAAACCGCTTAGGGAGTGCTTTGCACTGATAAGCAGTATAGAAATATAAATGTTATTGCTGTTGTTTGTAACTGTAAGTACTTCTAAGAGTGCCAGAAGGAAGGTGCATTCATCTGAAAGATACCTCATTGCTAATGTAGATTGCTTAGAATAAACTTTTTTAAATGATTCTCTTCTCACACTCTGTTCACATGTGTGAGTGAGTGTCTCTGCAAAGTGAGGGGCGTAAAGGTGCAAAGTAAAGTTCTTCAGTAACTTCCCACTGAATTACTGGCCATAGGGATTTAAAATCAGTGGGTGGTGGCAGCTATAGATGATCTCAAGGGGTCCCATCTCCTAATCATTAGGAATTTGGCAAGTCAACACTTAACATAAGTTTCATTGATTCAGTAGATCTACTTTATTTGGGCCTAACCATGAGATATAAGGCATTATTGCCCTGTCCAAGGAGGGAGAGAAGGAAATTCAGGCAGAGCTGCATCTTCATAGAATCACAGAACTGTAGAGTTAGAAGAGACCACGAGGGCCATCCAGTCCAACCCCCTGCCATGCAGAACTGCCCTCCATCCATTCTAACTGCTATTTTCCTGGCCAAGGAGGGAGAGAAGAGAATGCTAGAGTTAATCCCTTCCCCTACTGCCCTCCCCTTTCCTTTTGTATCATGTCTTCATTAGATTGTAAACTTGAGAGCAGGGAACTGTTTTGTTGTGCTTTTTCTTGTAAAGCACTATGTACACTGATGGAGCTATAGAAATAAAAGATAGTGATGATGATGATGATGATGATAATCTTAAAATCACAAGACATCATAACAATGTTCTTATTAGTATTATAATGCTTATGTCGTAACATTTGCCATGGCAATCACACTTTAAAAATAATTTTTTTTTAGTAACTTTAACTGAGTTAAGCTGGATGTAGATATCTATTTTAAACATGACAGTGTTTAATATATATTATCAAAATGCAGCTTATTTTGTAAATTAACAGTTGTCACACAAATGTGTGGACGTAAGGTTTGTAGAACTGTTTGGCTAAATGCTATAAAGTACAAGAATCTGTTCTTAAGACTATTTGTAACAGTTGGAGAAGTATACAGACATTTTTTAAAATCAGTGGTTCCTGTGTAGCATACTGAGAAGGTCTGTCTATATTGATTTCCCAAAAGTTTGTTATATTGAGTCTGTAAAGAAAAAGACCTAGTCTGCCAAAATATGTCTGTGTCAGAGAAAGCTGAGAAATATAACTGTACTTGCTCCAGCTTGGCCAGAAGCCCAGACACAGAGATAAGATGCTATGCTTAAAGAACAAAGAACTCATTTACAAGCTAAAGTGCAGAGCTAGACACATGCGCAGAGCCTGAGTTTTTTTAAGTTTTGTTCTTCTCTAATATAAAAAGCCTGTGTGCCTTTTTTTCTTTGGCACAATTTGGCAGGAATGATCCCCTTGTGTCATTGCTAGCAATAAAGTCATCTGAATTTAACCTAGACTTTTGAGCTTCATTGTTTGTTACCCAGATAGACCTTAACATTTTGGTGCGTTGGCCGGGAAGCTCAGGGTCAGGGATATTTCCCCTGCCCCACATTTGTTCCTGGTGGTTCCTGGATTGCTTCATCACCCACGATGGGGGAGCTCCTTCAGCGTTTTGCTGATGCCCAGGTTTGGCTGCAGGAGTGATCAGGGAACGGCCAGGCCAACAAAGGGAGACAGAGGTTTTATTCAGATCGCTTTCTTTACCAGCGCTGGAAGATACCGGTCCAGGCTAGAAGACACCAGTTCAGGCGAGTATAGAGGGCCCTGATTTTTTCTGTACTGTATCTGCCCAACCCCATTTGGGTTGAAGGGAAAAACTGATCACTTTTCCAAGTCTGTTTCTGTCGGGGAGGTGGAAAGGGGGGTTTCCTGTTGTGTGTGAATGCTGCCTGAGTGGTGAATGAATCCCTTTTGTTTCAGCAGACCGGTCCCCCCAATTACCATGGCTGGTCTGTTTCCCTGTCACCCTCCCTCACTTGTCTGTCTGCTATCCTTTTAGAAATCAGTTAGGATAGGCAGGAGGATGGGGGGAGGCTCTTTAAAACCTCTAAACACCATGCATTCCTCTGAAGTTTTTGACACCTCCCAATGCAATGTTACTGACACGAAGACCAAAAGGCACCCACCTGAGATAATCTTTTATAGCCTGCCTCTGGAATGCAGTAATTGTGAGAACAATCCTGAGAAACCCTGAAAGATATACTATACGCTGCAAGGTGGAAAAAGATTCCTGATGATCCACCCCCCTTCCTTGAGCCAGCCCAAGATGCCTGATTGTTCACTCACCAGAACAAAAGCCTGTTTGTTAACCTGTTCTGAAAAAAAAAAGAAGAAAAAAAAAGAAGTACTGTCCAGCACATGAGATTACTGTCCAGCCCAGAAGAAGAGTTTCCACCACCTGATGTTTGTCCCCCAAGGCAACTACCCTCTGCACCCCTGATGTCACCAGCCAGTATTCCCTACCACCCCTGGGGAACCAGAGATGTTAGTATATCTGTCCTTGGAGAAGGTTGCAGATAAAAAAACCACCCTGTTCCTGAATTTAAAGCCCAGGCAGCAAGCCCCTGAACATCCAGCTGTTTAATAGAAAAACAACAGAAAAATAAAAGCCAAAGTCCAACAAGAACAAAGTTCCTCTGGCTGGCTTCAAGCCATTACATTCCAAGCTGTTGTCTGTCTAAACAGTACCAGCCACAGTCCCAGCCCTCTGCAAGGGCTGCAAGGCCATATTTGATGATCCTTGTTAATATCTGCACCCACCACCCTTCAGCATCTCTGACTTGTTAAACTGGAAGACACATGGTCCTCTTAAGAAGAGGAACCAGAGAGATTTTTAAATATGGTGTCTGTCATAGCTGCTGCACAAATTCCTACCTGGGGCATATCTAACAGTTAATGGCCTACCTGATGATTAGTGAACAAAGAATGCAGATTTAGGCCAATCTAAAAGACAATGCCAGAAAGGCTGCCTGTGATGAGAGAGCCCATGAGCCAGATGTTTACCTACAGACCCTTGCTCCACTGTCAATCCCAGAGGATAAAAAGAGACCAGGCAGACTGTAGTCCTTTCCTGTGTGTCACAGTCCACCCCTGATATCCAGAAGAAATTATAGAAGACTGATGGGTTTGAAGAGATGTCCCTGGTCCCAACTGAAAGCTATAACATATGAGGTTTACCTCAATAGAAAAGTTAAAGAAAGACATGAGGCCATCAAGCAGATGAAAGAAAAGGCCAGGCTGCAGGCTGCAGCTTTACAACAAGTAACACATTCACATTAATTCAACAAGTATCCTTTATTAAACAAGACACTGCATTCTGATAACATGCAAAAAGCCAGAACTAAAGCTCCCATAACCACAGCCAACAGATAAGCCCTCCAGTGTAAGGACGGTATGCAGGGGGAGGAAGAAGATAGATGTGCCCAGGTGGCTCGCAGCCTTGAAGCCCCAAAAAGAGAAAAACACTCCCAGACTAGAAGGCGGCTGGCTGAATTCCAAGAACTGAGAGGCCAAGCAGGGAACCAGGCCAGGAACCTCATGTCAGGGCCTACCATGAATTCTACTCTAATACCCAGAATTCAGGAAAGGGCACAACACCCAGCAACAACAACAACCACATCAACATCCTGGGGTTGCCACTGATTCCTACCACCAGTCCCTGTTGAGACAGAACCAAGGTGCTTACTGCAAACAAGAAGGCCACTGGAAGGATCAACGTCCTGAAAAGCAACCGCCCCTGATGGCTTTGTGGAAGAGGATGAGAGGGTTTCCGAGAACGCAGTGTGAGAGGAGCTGGGGAGCCAGACTTCTTCCCTCCTGTGCCAGGAGACCTTCCCCCGAGGACACCATTCAACCCGCAGGTGGCAGCATTTCAGTCTGACCAGATGTTCCAACTTGACCAGATTGCCGAAGCCATGGCCTTGCAGGAGCACGAAGACATCAGAGAGACCAAGGTTCAACATGCATTCACTTCCTTGATCTCCTGTCCCTGACTGGAAGAGACTTCCTGTGCAAAGTGTGTGTCATCATGCTCTTTCATCCTGATAGATCAGTAACTGCTACTGCTGGGAATCAGCTCTTGACCCTTACCTGTCCTGTACAAGAAGTCTGTATAAGAAGCCTGGAAAATCAGCCCTAATCTGGGGCTCTGTGTCCCTTGTTGGTTCAACACTCTCCTGAATCCTGAAGCCTCACTGAATCCTGAAACCTCACAAGTCACTAAGTAAGTTCCTGGTGTGTGGTCTGAAGATAATCCTGGAGGCTTGACCTGAAATGTTGAACCTATCTGAACTCAACTGAAGCCTGAAGTCTGTTTAGACATGTGAACCAATCCCAGTATCCCATACCAGCAGTTGCTAGAGCCTCAATGCAGACACACATTGACAAACTGATTTAACTGAAGATCCTTATTCCTACTGTGTCCCCACGAAATGCATCTCTGCTACTTATAAAGAAACCCAGCCTTGGTTCGAATCATCAACCTGTAACAAGTCTTAAGACAGTTAATACAAGCCTTGACCAGTCCACCAGCCTCGAGTCTGCCAGACATTTTCCAGTTGTTCATAGATGACGGCCAAGGAATGGCAGTTGGAGTCCTGACCCAGAGTTTTGGAACCTGGAACAGACCTGTACCCTACCTCAATAAAAGCATGGATCCTGTGAGCTGAGGATGATGAAGTTTTCCTCCTTAAGAAAAGTACAGAGCATACCCAAACAATGTCTTCCAGTGAGAGTGGTGATAAACTGGATAAAAGCTCAGAGTCAAAAAGGGGGGGCCAAGAAAAATCAGAAGGCTAAGCCAGTGGTTGACAGAGAAAAAGCCTCAAAGAAAGTTGAAAAAGGAACAGCTGCAGAGCCAGTAACAAGTTTTAGAGAGAAAAGGAGAAAGAGAAACCTGATGGTACAGGAATAGATGGTTGTAAAGCTATGGTCAGTGATGAAGAGAGAGAGAAAAAGAGAAAACCTGTTTATATTAAAGTCAAGGAGTAAAAGGATGAGGATGAAGATGATAAAGATAAAGATGGAGATGGAGAAGGTGAGGAAATAAAGATGAGAAGACTTCAGAGGGAAGAAAAACAGAATCTCAAGGTGCTGGCTATAAAAAAAAAAACTGGAAGAAAAAAAAGGGGGGAGAGTTCTGATCCAGAATATGATTCAGATAATTACTTTAAATCCTGCTGCTCTTATGCCTGTTCCAGAAGCTCCTCTACATGACTGCAAAGAAATCATGACAACTGTCCCCTCAAAATGACTTGATTTAAGAGATGTGCCCATTCTTGGAAAAATTATACTGTTCACTGATGGCAACAGTTTTGTCAGCAAACGCCAAGCAAGCTATGTTGTTGTTACTGAAGATAAAGTTCTGATGACCAAACCCCTACCAGTGAAAACCTCAGCTTAAAAAACAAAATTAGTTGTACTAATCAAAGCCCTGCAATGAAACAAAGGAAGAGCCACCATTTGTACTGTTTTCAGATATGCCTTTTTAACTGTGCAAATATATAAAGCCCTGTAGAAAAAATGTGGGTTCCTGACTGCAGAAAAGAAAAAGAAAAAGAGAGAGATAGCACATATCCAAGAAATCCAATTGCTGTTACCTGAGATCTCAACCCCAAGAAAATAGCTATCATCCACTGTTCAGCCCATACTGGAGAGTCAAACTCTATTGCCTGAGGAAAAAAAAAAAAGGTCTGCACTGACAGAGCCCCTAAAGGAGCAGCTCAACAGTTTTTACCTGAACCTGAATTCCTGATGGTTGTACCTGTGCCTGATTACAGTAACTCTGAATAACTTGTCAGGGCTATTACAAGCACCATGAGTGATATAGTCTCCCAGACAACTGTATATGGATTCCTGTAGCTCTGAGACTTTCTCTGATATAACACATGCCTGACTCAGACAAAGAAGCCTTAAAGACACCTGATAGAAAAAACTTTCTATGTCAATAAGTTGTCCTTCTGTGTACAGAAGTGTCCTGAATCTGTGTTACCTGTGCCTGATCTAACCCTAGAAAGAGACTGACTTCCCACATCAGATCAATACAGATAATAAAACAGCTTTTACTGCAGAAGCCACTGCCAGATTAAATTGTGCACTGGACTTAAAACTGGAAATACCATTGTGTTTGGGGACTTCAAAATAGCAGAGAGTAAAATGTGTCAACCAAATTATCAAGCTGCAATTGTGAAAGATGTGCCATGAGATCTGTGCCAAATGAACTATAATGTTGCCTGCTGTACTGTATACATAAATATATACTCCTGAACCAGATGGCCTAATGCCCTATAAGCTGATATACAGAAGACTGTCACCCCTCCCTGTGATTGGGAAAGTTTTGGAACTAAGGGGGGAGATTTCCCTCAAACAACAGCTCAGAGAGTTAAAAGATGCAGTCCTGAAAGTTGGCCAGTATACCAAACAAGCCCCCTTGGAACTTACTACCCCTAACCATGTTTTCTGCCCTGGTAATTCAGTTTGGGCGAAGAGTCATAAAGAAGATGCATCAAAAAGACATGAGAAACACCTTTCATTGTCTTGTTAACCATTTCTACTGCCTTAAAGAATAAAGAAAGTCCTGCCTAGATCCATTTGCTATAGAGGCCATCCCAATACCCAGCATCCTGGTCAGTTGCCTGCCAGCACAACCAACCTTTAGATGACCCTGAGGCAAAGATTCCCCAGTAATCATCCATCGAAGCCTCCTCAAGTACTGGTGCTTGAGAGAGCGAAGACCTCGGTCGCGACGGGAGAAGCCTCCTCGGGACCGGCAACCGAGTGAGCGAAGCTCTGGAGGGCGCTGCAACCTCTCCCGTCCTGGAAAGAGGAGTTGGTCACCGCCGGAAGATGAGAAAATCTGTCCTGAGTTGAATTGTCTGCCTTGCCTTATAACATAACATTTGTTTATAATGTTTCTACTGGGTATAATCATAATATTGCTTTTGTTCCCCTTACACTGTAAAACCAAACTCACTAGTGATCCCTGTATAAGCTGCATCAAAACGGTCAGGGCAGGGAACAAAATTGGCAAAACCCTCATTTATCAGCACAAATACTCTTGCCAAGGGTTCAGAAAAATTGCACCTTTAAAAATATTTCTTATTTGGCCTGCCAGGAGACAGGAACAACTGTCTGTTACAATCCTAAAAAAACCCTGTCCAGAGACATTTTCAGGTACACCACATACACTCTGGAGAGATCCTGATGTCATGAGTTCAAATGAACTCATCCAACCAAAAGATAACCCTCACCCTAGAATCCTGTTATGAGCCCAGCTAGCTCAGTTGGTAGAGCATGAGACTCTCATCACTGTCCTGAGTAATATTGTGTGTTGTAAACTACTTGAGAGTCCCAGTCCTATGATCCTGGTTGGCCCAGTAAATCAGCTACTGGTCAGACTGCCACCCTGATCAAAGTTCCTGTTTCCTCTCCATGTACAGCAAAACATGATATGAGCCTTAATTTGGTAAAGCCACACACTCCAACACACTGTCTTTTCTGAATCATGGACAAAAACGCCAACATCCTTTCATATTCCTGAGGTTACAAAAAAAAAATCTGTTTGTCACATTTGTTGAAAAGAAAGCTGAAGCTCTGCATGTTGATAACTGTTTGTGTGATACATGAATTGAGTTAAATGTCAGTGAATTTTACCAAAACAAAACAGATGTTGTTTCACCACATAGTCAGTAGATGCTCAAAACCATCATTGTCAACAAAAGGTGTGTCCAGAAAATTAGCCTGTCTGACCCAAAAATAGGACAGGTCCCTTTTGATATCATGACTCAGACAGATCCTAGGTTTGCTCAGTCAAGCTGGCCTAACTAATCCTGTAATCCTGTAACCTGTGGCCAGATGCTGTAGTTCAACCTGGGTATCACTCATGATATATACCTGAACCTGACGGGCTGTACTGAATTTGTGGTCAGTATGCTCATTCTGAATTCCTGAATCCTGACACAGGGACCTGTGCCTTAAGTAAAATCCAACTGTCCTTTTTCCTGATACCCTTGACAGACAGTGAGCGTTTGAGACACCTAGTTCACAACTAAAAGAATAGAGCATCTATTACAATTGGGGACTGAAAACTGATAAAATAGTTAAACTGACACATATAAAGGTCTGAACTTTTGTTTACGTCTGATGGCACTGAAAAAACATGTATAGTGAGACTCCATCCTCCCTTCGGGAAAAATGAAGTCTCAAAGGGGGGAATGAGAAGGTCTGTCTATATTGATTTCCCAAAAGTTTGTTATATTGAGTCTGTAAAGAAAAAGACCTAGTCTGCCAAAATATGTCTGTGTCAGAGAAAGCTGAGAAATATAACTGTACTTGCTCCAGCTTGGCCAGAAGCCCAGACACAGAGATAAGATGCTATGCTTAAAGAACAAAGAACTCATTTACAAGCTAAAGTGCAGAGCTAGACACATGCGCAGAGCCTGAGTTTTTTTAAGTTTTGTTCTTCTCTAATATAAAAAGCCTGTGTGCCTTTTTTTCTTTGGCACAATTTGGCAGGAATGATCCCCTTGTGTCATTGCTAGCAATAAAGTCATCTGAATTTAACCTAGACTTTTGAGCTTCATTGTTTGTTACCCAGATAGACCTTAACAATACCATGCATTAGTTATACATAATTTAGTTCTACATGGAAATGGGACTGTAACATTTGCTGAAATTTTGTTCATTTTCCTTTATTGCATGTATAATGAATTAGTGAAACATGCTTGGCAATATTTTAGGAAGAACTTTCTTAACACTGAAACACATACTGTAAAAGAATGAGGCATACAATGTATGTGTTGTATTAATTTGAAGCGTATCCTGCCTGCAGTGACTGCCTTGTTATGTGCCTTCAAGCTGACTCTGGTCTTTGGAATTCCAAAATCCAAAATACTCCAAAATCCAAAATTGTCCACATAGGTGGCTGAGAGAGTGATACTTTAGCTTTCTGATGGTTCAGTGTACACAAACTTTGTTTCATGCACAAAATTATTAAAAAGTTTGTGTATAAAATTATCTTTAGTCTATGTGTATAAGGTGTATATGAAACGTATATGCAAGTATTTCAAAATTTTAAAAAATTCTGAAATCCAAAACAATTGTGGTCCAAAGCACTTTGGATAAGGGATACTCAACCTGCATTCATTTTCCATCATTTCAGGTATTTCCTGTAACAATTCCCAGTAAAGTAGTAATTGGCTTCTGCTAAGGAATTCTCTCATCTATCTGTTTTGAAGTGATGTTTAAAAATACTAATAAAACAATAATTAAACAATCAAAATAAATAATAAAACACTTACTAAAACTATATACCATGATTGCATCTAATAAAGTCATAGCTCAATTACAGGCCAAATAACTGGGTAAACCTTTGGGGCCCCACTTAAAGGCCTAATCTGGTAGTCTTCAGCTGGAACAGTTTCACAAGCAGTGGCTACTGTGGAGAAGAATATATTCCTAATGCATGCTAACCTGATTCTTTTAACAGGTTGGCTGCTAATATATTTCAAATGTTCAAGCACTGTCAGATTTTTATAAAAAGATTATTTGAAATGTGGATTTTGTTATTTGTGCTACTTGACTTGGGCTGCCACACTCCAAGCCTCAGCTTGGGAAGCATCTGAGTGTCCTGTGCCTTTGATGGGGAAACATACCATGGAGTTGTGCTGGAAAATGCCTAGAGAGGTCTCTCCACTAGGAATCGCTAGGTCCTCTAATGCAACTCTGATATGTTTGTACTGGAAGTTATTTATTTTAATAGGGTTTGCTATTATCCATGGTTTCATTTATAAACAGCAAGTCTGGGAATGTATCCCCTGTGGATACAGGGGGCAACCTGTATTGAGCACAGCTTGAAGAGGTGCAATTTGTGGCTTCCTTGTTGGAACAGGAGACTTTGGAGTTGTCTCCTCACTGATGATCTACAAAGGAGGTATACAAGCATAAACAAAAATATGAATATATGGATTATAGATGTGCAAATATAGGTTAAATGCAAGTTTTGTGGCAGTTTTGTATAATTTGAAAAGGCTCTAGTTTTGTGACAAATTAGTAATACGGAAGAATTAGTTTGCAGGAATTTGGTAAGGATTACTATGCAATAAATATTTGGGCAAACATAATGTGGTTTTTGTATTATCTGTGTTTTTTGTGTTTTCCAGAATGACATAACTTTATTGTGCCATTTGTTTCATTATAGTTTGTATTCATTGACTGAGAATGAAAACATGCCTTGGAAGCTCAAGCAAGAATCTAGTATAACTATAGCTGTTTCATTCAAACATCCATTACTGCATAGATTAACAAGTCATCAGGCAGCAAATACCAGAAGATTGATTACCTCTTAAATCTCTTGTATAACAAGAAATATAGTGTATTAAATAACGCAAACTGTTCTGTAGTTGATAAATGGTAATATAACACATTCTTAGTCACTTAATAACCACCATCTACAGCTTGTAGCTGGGCTGCTTTATGAATTTCAAGGTATCCTACATTTAAAGTACCTTGAATTTTTTTCAAGTTTATAGTATGTATAATATGCTTAGTTCATCTCTGTGCATGTGTATGTGACTCTCTTTGGAAGGCATGTATTTTATTCCTTAATACTCTACTTAAAAATGTGTCTACTCACATCTTGGGACAGAATTTCATGTTTTTGTGTGGAGTCCCTATGTAATTTGATATTAAAGGCAGTGTGTGGTTTTTTTAGAATGATCTTAAGTGACAACAGTGTATTACCTAAGGCTTTGCAGTTTGGGGAATAGTTGTTTATGAGCCACAGCAGTGTTCACATTGCAGTTAAAAAAAAAATTAGGAAAGTAAGATTCCAACCTCATTCATATGTTCTCCAAAGGCATCTATAAGAGACAACAAGACCATGTCCTCATTGTCTTATGTGAGAGACTGAGGGCTCACCTACATGGGCCAGGATACACTGGATCCATGTTGGCATATCCTAACCATGGATTAGGCCCATTCCTCCCCCATTCCCTCCATGAAATTGGACAAAGTCCAGACGGGCATGCCAGCCCGTTGCTGCAGCCACTACTGCAGTCTCCCTCACTCTCCCGGAATCTAGGAAGCCGGCCCACACCATGTGACCAAGACGTCCATGCATCTGACCAGCCTTGGTCACATGCTGCAGGACTCCTTCCTGCTGCAGAAGAGTGACAGCAGACCAGCAGCTGCAGTGATGGGCCAGTGTGGTGGAGCAGATCCCCCATCTGTTTTTTGCCAGCAGGTATTGTTTTAAAATGCTGTAACGGGCCCTACCCCATCTTCCTCCTGGAGGTCACGATAACTGCCTGGGGGCAAAGTGGGGCAAAAGCCCTGCCTCATCAGGACTGCAGGGTTCTAAGATGCTGGCAAGATGGGGTATATTGCTTGTGTAGATAAGCCCTGAGGCTGCACCTGTACTGCAGAAATAATGCAGTTTGACACCGCTTTAACTGCTATGGTTTAATGCTATGAAATTCTGAGATTTGAAGTTTTGTGAAATACTTAGCTTTCTCTGTCAGACAGCTCTGGTGCCACAACAAACTACAAATCCCAGGATTCCATAGCATTGAGCCAAGGAAATTAAAGTGGTGTCAAACTGGATTATTTCTGCAGTGCAGATGCAGCTTGAATCTCAAGATGTTTTAAAAACAGTTTTAATCCACAGATTAACCGAATGAATTTATCTTCTCATTGTCCTAACACTTCCCATCTCCATCCCTTCTGCTGATAAATTGAATATATAACTCTAAATAAGGAAACTCAGTGCCCTTAGCATTCTGGTAGTGTAGTTTTCCAGACAAGTCTGCGCCCCACAGTTTATGAAGTATTTTGACAAGCTGGAGCATATCTAGAAAAAGATGACCAAGATGGTGAAAGGTCTGAAAAACAAGTGCTATGAGAATGGTTGAGCAAATTTTGTATGTTTAGTTCAGAGAACAGAAAATTGATGATAAAGCTGATAATGTAACTAGTCTTTAAATACTTGAAAGTCTGAAAGTTGAAGTGAGCTTGTTTTCTCATGCTCCAAAGGATAGGACCTGAACCTCTTGCTTCAAATTAAAGGAAAGAGATTATGACTAAATATTAGGCAGAACTTCCTTACAGTAAGATTACTGTGGAATAGACTATCTTAAAATGTGGTAGAGTCTTCTATGTTGGAGATTTTTAGACAGAGGTTAAATGGCCATCACTCAGGGATTTATTACCTGTGAATTTATGTAGAGGCAGGGAGCTGCCTCCAAATGCCACTCAATAATTGTATAATTCTATCACACTAGCTGTACTGGGTGTAACATGCCATTAACCCTCCCCCAAACACCCAACAACCCTATGAGGATTTTTAAATTCCTCCACACTTTTCCCAGAATTGCTGAGGGTGACTGGCTCTATTGCCTTGCCTCTGCTGCCACCAGTTGACTTTCTGGGCCTCGTTGCAGCTGGCCTGTTGCCACCGCCAGTTGACTGTTTGGGTTCTGTTGCAGCTGCAGCAGCAGCATTGCTGCCACTGCCACCATTACCAGTTAACTGTCTGGGACTTGTCGCAGTGGCAGCAGCAGTGTCCCACTGCTGCCACCACCAGTTGATGGCCTGGGTCTCATTGTAGGCGGCCTGCTGCTGCCACCACCACTTCACTATCTGAGTCCCAATCAGGGCCACAGATTGAGTGGCAGGAATCTCGGCCAGAGATTGAATGGCAGGAGTGGATTGTGAGGTGGAGAAGGAATTTGCATGTGGGTGATTATTGGTTAGGTGAGTTTCCTGAGCAGCCAGTCAGCACACTGGAAAAGGCAACATACCCCAAAGAAAGAAGTATATATAGAGATTGTTGACTCATGTTTAACTTGTGGTCTATTAAAAACTTCAGAACTGGAGGTTGAATGGTAGGTGGATTCTCGGGGCACATAAAAGTCAATTCTGGACAGATAAAAGGGAACGTGTTTTGGTCTAGTATATAACTGAACTATAGAAGTCATTGCCTGAATATGAAGTGATGGCTTCCAAATTGTTTGGCTTTAAAAGTGGGGATTAGATATATTAATGGATATTGAGAGTCTCCAAGGCCAATAGTCAGATATTTG
The DNA here is from genome assembly GCA_030847615.1 of Gambelia wislizenii. Classification (NCBI taxonomy): domain Eukaryota; kingdom Metazoa; phylum Chordata; class Lepidosauria; order Squamata; family Crotaphytidae; genus Gambelia; species Gambelia wislizenii. The sequence goes on from JAUMIR010000003.1 coordinate 85,813,985, forward strand.
CATTACCTTGGGCATCAGAGGCAATGTACCTCTGTATACCTACTGCTGAGAAACATGAGTGGGAGGGTGTTATTGTGCTCTTTTCCAGTCTTGTGGTCTTCCCATAAGTGAGTAATTTCCCATAATTGTAACAGAATACTGGACTAGACTAGCCATTTGGTCTTGTCCAGCAGTGTTCTCCTTGAGTTCTTACTAACCTTAAAGATCCATGCAACTTTTGACATTTTTGTCCCCCACTCATTATTTGACCATTTAAGGCTTGTATAATAATTCTAAAATAAACAAAGACATTCACAATGAAGGTTTTGTTCAATTGTATACTTAAAGGTGTAATGTATATTTAAACAATTCTACTCCTGCTTGCAATTGCCCTAATCAGTTTTCTGGGGCAAACCATTTTAGTGTTTGGTTATCTAATGCAGTGGTTCTTAATCTATGGTCTGTGAACTCATGGGGGTCCATGATATCTCCACAAGGGGGGCATGAAGGCTTGAATGTTGATCAGACCAACTCCTTCCTGTAGTGGAGTGGCCATGTGACAGGAGCCAAGGCTGGCTGGCTGGCTGGGCCTGTGGCTTGCCTGTCATATAGCCACTCTGCTGTGGGTTGGATGGAAGTGGCTGAACAGCTGAAACAAGGAACTGAAGGGGGGGGGCACAAACCTTTTCTTCAAAACTCTCTCTTCAAACAGTGACATCACCAACAAAATGAATGAATGAAATTTTATTACAGTCAATGACCAGCCACCACCAACAAAATCCCTTTGCATCTCCAACCTTAGGCTGAAGCAACTACATCTCCCTCACAACTCCTCCTATTCCTCCACTTCAATTGCTCCTACACCCCTTAACTCAAGTTCCTAAAGTTTGTAACTTCATCTTCCACCTCGAAAGGGGAAGAGAATATACAGATGTTTCTTTACCACCATGTAGCCCTCATGCGTGGGGTCAGACTTACCACCCTTTTGTGGTGTTCATGCTTCTTGAAGTGATGTGTTGGTGTTTGTACAGCATTCAACTCATATTCCTGCATTGAAAGATTTATCACAGGGGAAAGATTGGAATAAGCGGGGGATGATGGCTTTACGTGTTGCAGTGTTCACATGTATGTAGGTAGGATGGAGATTAGTGCATATAGATCAATTGTGTCAGGTTTAAGTGCTTAGGTAAAGGAATGAAGTAGCCATTGGAATTTCACATATGGAAAATAAAAACTTTTGTAAACTAAAAATAATTTATTGCCAAGGTCAGTGAAACACTTTAGTTTCATTAGCACAGTCTTGATGATTATAGCTGTGCTTGGGTCATCTTGACTTCAAGACACTCACTGTGTTCATTTACCTGATGGAGTCTGTAAGCCTGAAGCTTTATGTTTATACTGCAGAGGACCAGCGTCATTGAAGTGTTCAGCACTGGCATTTTGGCCAAGTGGATCCTCATTGATGCTAACTGTATGCATACTTCCTGAAAAATTGCATTTTAATATCTGTGATATCACTATTTTTCCCCTGGGCTTTTTTTTTTTTTTAAAGAAAGCAAATCTTGAGATAATGGCAGTACCAGCCCATTATACCAAGTTCTTAATGGATTCCGTAGAACTATGGCTGAGATAGGTATGGAAGTGTGTGCAGCTGATCTTTGAGTGAGAGTATCTATTTTTGACACTGAAACTATTAACAAGCCCTGGCTTTTGTCAGGTCAAGTAGCAGCAACAGAGAACCTTATCATGTTTTCATTGTTGACAGCATATCTTTTTTATCCATGGCAGGTCACAGGGGGTGAGTAGATAGTCATGGTATTTAAACTGGTAGATAATATGGTATCTTTTGCATTTCTATTTTTAATTTTACTGAACTATAGCTGCTATGAAGTCCTAAGTAATCCACATTAAAGATGTGGGCTGGGGGAGTATGTGAAAATACCAGTAGAAGGTTTGAAAGTGCACAGAAAGGTATATTTCACTTCCTGCTTAATTAGATTTTTTTAAAAGACAAAGCTGCTGGATATATAAAAATATGAAGAGCAGCATAGAAAAGTGTTATTTGTAGAAATATTTATTTTATACATTATAGAATATAGCAATCTTTAAGTTGCTCACCCAATTTTTTTTCTTGGTAATTGCTTTGAAATAGAAATGCTTGATGTAAAAGTGTTGGAAATGACTGATGTAGTAGTGCATTAGATTCACATATATATTAACTGTTGAAAGAAGAGAATGTTTTTGCATATGATAACTACCACCCTGAATAGTGCAGGCTTGGATAGTTGTACAGTACTCTTACACCAATGTATTTATTTATTTATTTAATTTGTATACCGCTTTTTTCCTGATGGGACCCATCAAACCATAAGAAAACTTTTGTCCTATATGTAAAACAAACAAACAAAAAACAACTAATCAAATGTTTGTTAGCTAAACCGGTCAATAATCAGAAGTAACTCATTAAGTGATATGAATTAATCAAAACCATCTTATATCCCTGATATCCTTGTCACTCACTAATAGCATAGCAAAATATTTTTTGTATATTTCAAAACTTTGGTTAGAAACTAAAAGTTGCATACCTGTGCTTTAAAGTCAGTTTAGTTTAGATCAGCCTTTCTCAGCCTTTTTACCTTGGAAGAACCCTTGAAATAATTTTCAGGTCTTTAACCCCACCTAAAAATTATTATATCCAAAGCTAGAAAAAATGTTTAATTTAAAAATCACAGTATCTCAGGGACCCTAGGGTTCCAGGGAACTTTGGTTAAGAAACACTGGTTAAGATAGTGTCTTCTTTAAAAGAACTCTTATTTAACATATAAACTTCATGGTTATGATTACATTTTCATTTATGTAATTGCATGTACATGGTTTAAAAACTTTATAAGGCCAAGAGTCATAAAGTGCACTGAAATGATAATATCTAATGACTATAAAGGAAAATTTTATTGCTATCTAATTTCATTTTAATTAAATTTATTGGAAGGTAAAAAAATATCTTAATCAATTACTTGAAATGTAGATGAAAAAGAAAATAATATGAAGTAAATACCTGTACATTAATTTTCATGTGTTGACAAAGATTAACTTTAATTTGGGAGGGGGGAATGAGATCTAACACATCCTGAAAAGTAAGAAGGTCTATTTCTTTTTGTTGTGAGGTCTGGACAGAGTTGCTCTTTCCCCCCCAGAAAATTTGAAATAATTAGGGACAGAGAGGGACTAGGAAGAGATTTGTGTCACTGGTAGAGTTTTTATTAATACATGTATATAGTATAATAATTCATATAATTGGACCATCTGTTGCTTTAAAATAGCTTCTAAATTGCTTCTTGAAGCAGTAATTAATATGCATCATGGTTTCTTGAGTCCTGAGAAACATGTTTTTATAATGGATCTATGCTTAAGAAATGGTACATATATTACCTGCCTTGGAAAGGCTTTGTCAGTAAAAGCTGTGCAATTTGTATTATGAAAGCAGGCTCCTGTATGCATATCGTTTGCTAGATGTGGAACCTTGTGTACTGTCGGCCTTCCGTATCCATGGATTCTGCATCCATGAATTCAACCATCCTCAGTTTGAAAATATTTTTTAAAAATTCATTCCAAAAAACAAACCTTGATTTTGCCATTTTATATAAGGGATGCCATTTTACTACACCATTGTATACAATAGGACTTGAGCAGCCACAGATTTTAGTATCCAAAAGGGGTCCTGGAACCAAACCCCAGCGGAATACCAAGGGCCCACTGTATCTTCCAAATTATCATAGGAATACATATCTGACTGTGTAAGTCATCTATTTACGCTACAGATGTTACTTATCAGTAGGTAACTCATTTTAAATGTACACTCAAATCTGCACCACTATCTAATTTCTGGAGAGACTGGTGATGCAAAAATAGCTTTTCAATACGTCAGTAGAGCTAGATTGTGGAAACAATATTATATCAAAAATGTAAAATAGCACATTTAAACCATACATTACTTCAGTGTTAATTATTTTTGATTGAGTTTGTTCATTGGAATGCAGTGTAAACCCATACCTGTGCAAAATGATGATAGGTACTGGGTGTATTGTCTCACTACCACACGGGGGAAGTGACCCTGCTATTACTGTAAAGTTGTGGTCCCCAATGCAACAGATGCCAGTATTCCAATGAGATAATACTGAGGTGCTCACCAGGTATTTCTCCCCCTGTGCGCATGTGAATCGAGCAGTTTTTCCAGTCATTTTAATATTTGATGTGGGTAGAGATACCCATTAAAAATAGCTTTAATAATGCTTTTGATTAATTTATCTACCCAATTGATGTAGAAACATATCTCTTCGATTTACCCATCAACAATTTAATATTAGACTTATTTAAAAACTCTGATAAATATCATCTAGAACTGGTGGTTTTGTTTACTTTTGATTTGTTAAGAAGGTATATTTTTTAAAAGCATGTGGAATATCAAGTGTTTAATTGCAATTTTCTTATTTATTTCATACTTTTCATTAAGAAGCTCAAGACAGTACACATCCTGCACCCACATTATGTTGTCATAACATAGTTATGATAACATAGCTAAGGTAAATTTGAATCTGTGTCTCTCCAAGCCAAATCTGGGTCTTAAATATCACACCACACTGTTTCTTCATCAGTGTGTTGGGACAGACAGTAGAAAAACATATTACTATGAGAGATGATCAAATATGTGCTTGTGTGTCATTGAAAGTTCCAGAGACTTGAAATTTAAAGTATATTGATTATGAATTATTAGTTTATTGATATACCTCAATAATTCTATTTCTGTTGCCTTATTGGAATGCATTACTGATTGCTAGTTGACTTAAGATATACTCAGCTCATGTAAATTTAAAGACCGCAATTATAATTTAAACCAAAGAAAACACAGGTGCAGAGAACATAAATAAGATTGCATATGTGCTAGTCATTCCATATAATGAACTGGTTAGTTATATAGCTTCTCTACTTGTAACTGAATATATCCAAACCAAGCTCATGTTTATGAACAGCAATGAGTAATATTTCACATGACATTCCTTGACGAGTTTACCATATTGCCTAACTGACTCTTCCCCAAAAGCTGCTTCCTTCTGTGCCTGCCTAAAGCTGCAACCTCTTTCATGGCTCAGTTATGTCTGACATTCAGTTTCCACTTGAATGTAAACTGGCATCTCTCCCACTCTGGATTTTTGTACAATGTCTAGATTATTCTTTTATACAGTGTTTAAACAAACAACAACAGATTTTTATAATGGCCTCTGCCCAGTGGCGACATTAGGGGGGTGCAGAGAGGCTGAACCATACCAGGTGACACTGTCAGGGGGAGGGGTGGCACCAACCTCAGTGATGCCACAGTCTTTGTCAGTAAAAGCTAAAATGGATGTCATTATTTCAAACCATTACTAGTAACAGTGAATACACCAGGACATTTGTGACAGTAGCAGATTTTTCAGTGTTGAACCTATAACTCTTGAGTCCACATCTGTGGAGTGATGGATCATCAGTATTTTGGAATTTAGAGAAGCACTAATATTTTCATTGGTAAATATATTTTCACATTATAAAATGTCAGTTAAAACTGATAATTAGTCATCTTAGTGATAAAGTCTGCTGAAAAGTATACTATCATTGCTCTTTTGAAGTAGTCCTGTTAGGAAAGTTGGGTGATTGGAATCTTTAAACAGATGCCAACTCTGTTTTTGTTTTGCGCTTAAACGTCTTAATTATTCCAAATCTTAACTTCAAGTATTTATCATTTGCCCTCACAAATATTTAGAATTTAGAAATATGCATGATCTTGAAATAAAATTCTACAAACTAGCAGAATCTGTTTAATTAAAAATAAAGTAACAAATATAGGCAATATATATTCACCCAAAGGAAAAAAGATAGATGAACTTTTGACCTATTAGACATTAAATTTAAATACAAATGATACATTTTAATATAAATGTCTGTTTATGACTAGATTGTCAAAAGAATTCTGAAAATCCAGATGCATTTGTGCTTGGAAGGAAAGTGGTGGTTATATGTGCAGTTTTATTGGTGCTTGTATCTATTGGTAACCTCTGGTACAAGTAGAAAGGAGGTGCCTCATTCTGCCATGGTGGCTTCTCTGGCTTGGACCATGAGCCACTGCTGTTTGTATCTGGTATTTTGAGCAACATATGCCTTTAACCCCCCCTGCATGCCTGCCCCACACCACAGTTGTGTGAGATATATTCTTCCATAAGCAGGCCATAGGAAAAGAAGAAAATATGGCATTTAGTATCCCCAGGATTATTCTCTTGCATTTATTCCTGCTTAGACTAGGTGTAACGGTTACACTGTGACACAATCAAGCATTCTTGGAACCACAATATCTTTGTGAAAAGGTGGACTGAAAATGTAAATTGTAAATTTTGAGTAGGTTCTGCTGTGCATTTTGAAAGAACTGTGTGTGTATGAAATAAGAATATGTGTGTGTGTGTGTGTGTGTGTGTGTGCGTGCATGAGAGAGAGAGAGAGAGAGAGAGAGAGAGACTGCTAAGTATGTGGTTACATGAGGTGGTCCTAGAGTGTGTGGGTTTTTGGGTATGGGTGTGTGTGCTTTTTGACCAGAAACAGAGAACTTAATTTAAGATTAGAACTACCTGGCATTCTTTCATTCTCTTCTTGCCTTAAGAGAAGAAGAGGGAAATAGTATGAAATGGTATTTTCAAGAGAAAAATAATATAAGGTGACTCTGGGTCTGCCCATCTTTGTTATACAGTTCCCGCTGATGGGGGGGGGGAAATGTTGCCAGGTCCTGATTTAAATGCCAGTAACTGTTAGCAGGCTTGCTTTCTAGAAGTTGAAAGAGAGCAGTACTGTACTGTATATTTTCTAATGAACTACCTTCCATTCATGACAAAATATATGCTGGGAAAAGTATTCTTATCATAGGCAAAATAAATTAATATAAGGGTCCTTCATACAAAAGAGCTTTCCGTTTTCATTTTTATTATAGATTTTTTTTAAAAAATAACTTTATAATAGATTCATTGGTGAGTGCCAACAGAAATGAAGTCAAAATGGAACCACTAACAAGAAGGGGTTAGTAACATGTTTGGGGGAAGTAATTTTTCTTTAATCTTTAGAAACTGCTTTATGGTCATTATTACTTTTATTTTCAAATAAAATTCAGTTTAATTAGTTTAGATATTTGATGAAAACATGTTCTCCTTAAATGGTTAGCTTTACACTTATGGTTTAAATTAAATTAAGCAGTTAGATTGTGTTTCCAGGGTACCTAGAGAGTTTTAGAAAATAATCCATTTCCATTGCTATGCCATTTCTGTGTTAGATATTTCACCTAAGCAGCTTCCACAGCATAAATTGTTTTTAAAATATAACCCACATATAGGTCTTTAATGATAGAAATTAATCCTGAACCAATATCTGAGACACATAGTCAGATCTAACTTGCAGCATATACTGTAGTAGCATTTAAGTATAATCTGTAATCTGGGGAAAATTGTTTATGTTGTAAAATATTAAAATAAAATAATAAAATATTAATTCTGTTGGTATCCTATTCTTCGAAGACATATACCAGAACCAAGTGATATACTAAGAAAAGGTTTCTGACAAAAAGTATACTCTGTTTGCTATAGTTCAGCCACATTGGTAATTTATACTCCTAGGAGTTGCTCCATCTTCAAGGGTAATGATACATAGTCAGGACACAAGCTGGCATTATGCATGTGTTACCAAGCCAAGTCACGCACGGAGAAATCAATAAACAAGTGTTGAAGTTGCATATTTTTGTTGCATGTCTATGAGCTTTGCTTTGAGTTGCATCTTATTTTGGGCAGACTTATGTTACTAGCTTCTTTTAATAGATAAATAACCAAGTTTATTAATATTCCAGAGGTTTTTAAATTTCATCATGTTGAAAAGCACGTACTGAGATATTCCGTTTCACCAAAATTTTCTTATTCTGTGTTAATAATTCTTATTGAGTAAGAAGATTATTCAAAATTTAAATTCTCAAAAAATACTTTGATTTTGTGAACAGCTATAGAATTATCCCCCTGCCTTTCTTGACAACTGTGTATGGTAGTCCAAGAAGAAGAACAAGTAGTTTCCTTTACAAGAAGTACAGTTCCATGTTTCTCACTTTCTTCGCATTGCTTATAGTGTTAAGTTTTATTGTCTTTGATTGTATATGTTTGATGTTCCTCCCTTTGTTAAAAAGGGCATTATAAATAAATGTTGTTGTTTGTTTGTTTTTACTATTTGGGAAATGTGTAGCCCACCATACCAATATGGAAGTTTTCCAAAGGCAAATGACATGGGCTTCATACTTAAAAACAGCATTTTGTTAAAATCAGGATTCTTGTTTGTGCTTTGCTTTATGTCTGGCCATTCTGTCCCTATCCAGTTGTAATAAGATTGTGACCCTTCTAGCAGGAAAGGAGATGGTAAATTCAGAACAGCTGTCTTCTTTAATAAACATCCCTCTGTGGAATAACACAGGCTGTGACATTTCTGCTATCCCTTCCTGATAATCTGAAAATCTGCTATGCTAGATTGTTTTGCCCTAGGCCTCTTACATTGGAATGTCAAATGAACACTGTGTTTCATTTCCTGGTATGCTAGCACTTGCATTATGAGCTTTGGTGGTTTGAAAATGCCTTAAGTCAAAGCTGATTGGAAGGCCACCCCAGTCGCTCAAAAAGTTTTAAGTATCCATTGATTATATTTCTGAGAGATATGAACTGAAAAGGCAGAAGTAATTGTTGGACATGACTACAGTTGTCCCTCCACATTCACGGATTTGACATGGATGGATTTAAGTATTCATGGCTTGAAAATATTCTTTAAAAAATAATAATCCAAATAGCAAACCTTGATTTTGCCATCTTATATAAGGGACACCATTTTACTATGCCATTGCATATAATGGGACTTGAGTATTCATGGATTTGGGTATTCACAGGGGGTCCTGGAACCAAACTCCAGCGAATATGAAGGGACAACTGTACAGTATAGACAACATCATTAGAGAAATCTTTTTGTAGCAGTAGCTGGTGCTCAGTCTCTATGTGTGCAATTTGGGTAAAGAACTGAAATCTGTGTCAACAGATCTGGATGGATTCATAGATTGGTAGGTTATTCAGATACAGGAACATTTTTTTTGGATCAGTATGTCGCTACCACAACAGTTTCTCCTTGCATGCCTCTCAGTAGGAATAGCCGTACAGAATCAGAAAGAGAGCCTAAACTAGTCTGGCATCATAGACCACCTTTGCGTTTTGACAACTCTTCAACCAAACAACAGTTTCATTTGCCAACAGAAAAAAAATTATTTGTCACATTTTATTTATTCTTGTGGGGTCGTATTTAAGCTATAAGAAATATGAATACGTATCTAAGATTAATGTAAGTACACCAAATGTTTTTAAAGCACTGCAGTGTGTTTGAATAGTTTTCATCATATGCATGCCAGACAAAACTTTACAAAGAGAGAGGGAGAAAGAGAGCGATTTGTAAAGTTTATATACTAATGTTATATATAAATACTGAATGTATATCATGGTAGAAAATAAAAACAGTGCTTTGTGGTTCAATACTTACAGCATATCGGTCCTTCATGGAGACACAATGCATATTTGGTATTACTGTTCAAAACTAGATTCTGTTCTTTCAGCCTCTTTCTAAAATAAAATTTGATAAGGTTTTACCATGAAAAATCCCTTTCATAGTCAAGTGTTGATTTGGAATAATATAAGAAATCATAGAACAAATCATGCCAGGATAGGATGTATCTGGTTGTATGTCAACACATGTGTTATGTTTTCAAGACCCAAAGGTATTGTTTCCCTATTTTTGACATAAGTTCTGTAGTCTTTTGATCTCAGTCATGAGCAATCAACCTAATTATTATAGTTTTAATATTTAATTATTATTTTCAACATCTGTCTAATTACATTATAATGTTAATATTATTTAAGATTAATTTAAACAGTGAACCTGTTTTAACAAAGAGTTATATGCTCTCTGTAACTGGCTCCAATCAGCATTTTGGACCTGCTGAAGTTTCCAAAGACAGCTCCACGTAGAATGCTTTACAATAATCAAAGTGGGATGTAATCAAGACATGTGTCATGTAGCCAGATCTGACATCTCATGGGGTGCAATTGGCATACTAGTTTTAGCTATGTAAATGCACTCCTGCCTATGATGGACAGCCAGGAAGCCAATGAGAACCTGGAGTATTCTGGCCAATGCAGACAAGTCCTAGGTCAGGAGAGTCAGTGCTGTTGTATATGCAACTTCAAAACAGCCCATGGAAATGACCAGTCATTATTTCTGCTTACATTCTGTTCCAGGAGCATAGTACAGAGTACAGTACTCCTTTTTTCACAAAGTTTTTTTTATGGGAACCCAAGCCCATAAGTAAGTGAACTGCTTTCTGCTTCCCTCTTAGTCTTTTAAATTAGCTGAATTGGCTCACAGAATCACTATGAAGATATATGCAAACTTCAATATGCCTCTGGGAAGGAAACACAGAAAAATAAATAGTCCCTCTTCAGTAGTGGCAGACATAGCTCTCTGTACTACGGGCTTGCCATTTCTTACTGGGAGACCCTCTCAAGGGATCTTATGGTATCATAAGATCCAGTTCAAATCAGGAATGGTATTTATTCTTCAACCTAAGGTTAAAGGGATGGCCATGGGATCAGTGCTGTATTTTTCCCAAGCCTGCCTTGGGACATTGAGATTGATAGTAATATAGCATAAAACTTGAAAAATTCCTACCAAGATACCTCTAAATATGCCCTTGAAAAATAACTGTTCGAAGTATGGTAACTAGAAACTATTATTTTTTTTTTAATATGAGTTCATTACATTTTATTTTTTATTTATTTATTGGATTTATATCTCACCTTTCTCCCAAGCTGCGATTAAAAACTGCTGTTCATTACGGTCTTACTGAACACCCGAGTTCATTACATTTTATTATTTATTTATTTATTGGATTTATATCCCACCTTTCTCCCAAGATGGGATTAAAAGCTGCTGTTCATTACATTCTTGCTGAACACCCTCCCCGCAAGTAACTGATTATAGGTAGGAGAGAGTGTGTAACCATGAAATAGACCTAATAACCCATTAGATGCTTCTGCATTGCAATGTATACTAAGCATTCATATATTGAAGATTTGATTTTGTTTAGTTGATTTCTGCCCTTGGGCAGTTACTAGCCATTTCACTTGAGTAGAGAAGCCTCTCCAGCCTATTATATTGACCTTTCTTGCCACTGATCCATATGTTGGAAATATAAGGAAACAGGAAGGCCCCTGGAGAAAGGGAAAACAGGAGAAGTGGTAATATATGTGTCAGAGAGGGAGCATGAAATGACAACTTTCTTTCAGTTCTCTGTTTGTGCTTATGTGTGTGTCCATGTATCTGAGACATGCCTATATGAGGGAAGACTTGTGTGGAGGGAGGGGAGCTATTATTCTTTTCTCACATGCTTCATAGCACAAAAGAAGTTTTGCATTTAGTGTTTTATTAGCCTAAAGCTTCTCTTGTTGACTGATTTATGCCAGGCTCATTCCAGCACTCCCAGCTACACCATATCTTGAAGTGAAAAATCATGTGATTCAGATGAGGTCAGAAGCTCTTGTTGACAGATATGTGGGACAGTGCCCTGGCTGAATGTCACAACAGTCTCCACAGGATTGTTTCTGTTGTTTTCAGATCACTTGGTTATAAAGAATGAGGCTTGACAAATGTTTCTTTGTGTGGACTGTTCCAATTATTGGTTGTTTAGTAGCTCAGTTCTGAAGATGATTACATATATGAGTAGCTTTATATGGTATAAAACTATACTAATTATATTTTGAGAGACTGCTTGTGTCAATGAAATGGAATATGTGGTTTTTGCATGTGCCTTGCAAAAATACAAAGGGAAACAAAGGAGGGATGAACTAATTAATCAAGAAATATGAAGAGAGCTGATGTGAATGTAGCATAAGAGCCATTTCATTTACTATGTAAAGGCAAATCTAAATTTTAACATTTAGAACATTTCCTGATAGAGAGCACTTCATGCTAGCAAATGGGGGCACAAAGCAGATATTCTTGTTCTTCTAAACCAGTTTTCTGTGGTGATGAAAAAGATGGAAGAAATGAGAAAACAAGGAAGGGTCACAAGTGGTGAACAAGTTTTTGCAAAACCCTTATGAAATTCAGTGGATGAAACAGGCTGGTGTTGTCATATCTGAAAACACTGGCTGCTGCCATGCTGCAGAAATAATGCAGTTCGACACCACTTTAACTATCATGGCTCCATCCTATGGAATCCTGGGATTTGTAATTTATTGTGGAACCAGAACTCTTATGACATTTAAAGCAGGGTCAAACTGAATTATTTCTACGATGTGGCAGCTGTACCAATGCAGTCTTACACATCTGCTGAAAAAGTAAGTCAACTTTAGCAAGGCTTATTCCCAGGTAAGTGTGTGGGGGCTGCATGTGGCTCCAGGATCCCAATACAGTCCCCAGAACCACTCTATTCTCCTAATACCCACACCTTAAAAAAAAATCACCCCCCAAATGGCAAAATGTGTCTTCAAGAACTATTTAAATGTAATTTTGCGTCCCCCAGACCTGCTTTAGACAAAACAAAAATGGGTGTGTGTGTAACTGTTGTTGCTGCTGCTGCTGTTGTTGTGTACCTTCAAGTTGTTTCCGACTTATGGTGACCCTAAGGTGACCCTATCACAGGGTTTTCTGAGGCTGAGGGTATGTGACTTATCCAAGGTCACCCAATGGGTTTTCATGGCCGAGCAGGGTTCAGACCTTGGTCTCCAGAGTCACAGTCTGGCGCTCAAACCACTGTGCCATGCTGGCTCCTGTTTAACTGGTAGTCCCTGTAAAATTGAGTGAAGTGGAGAAATGGCCTGATGAAGGGGAATGAACCAAAACAATGGCATGATGTTCTGAAACCTCCCTAATAGTGCAATTCTGTGTGTGTTTACTTAAAAAGTAAGTCTTGCTGACTTCAATGGTGTTTGACCACTGTTTCCCTAAAATGTTTTTCTGGGGGCCTAAAACACTTTGAGGGGGGAATTACTTTTACATGGCAAATTGCGCTCACCAGAAGTTTCATCATTTTGAAGCAAAACATTTTTTTCTGAATGTGGTTCAGAGTGGAGATTGGCGGACTTGTATGTGACCTCCAAGATTTAGGGAAAAATAAAAATGGTCCTGGGCCCTCAGAAGTTGCTTACTACAGTGTATAGGATTGCAGCCTAAATGTACACCACACAGAAAAATTGAGCCAATGACAGTTTCATGAGTATACCTGTGTGATATATATATCACTAGAGACATGCTTGCCACATTCACATTTAACATTGTAGGTAAAGACATGATGTGAGTAGACATCACATTTAGATGTGAGTAGACAAAAACAAAAAGATGACATTGTGGAGACTTTTTTCTTACACAAGAAGTGGATGGATTTCCCTGGGATCCATTAAAGGTCTTAACAAGTGAAGTGCTACAGATTAACAAGCATGTTTTCTATTCCTTTGGTCACATTAAAGATTGTAATGTTGGGAATGAGAATGTGTTATTTATGTTTGTACATTGATAGCTTTGCAGTATCAAATTAACCTCTACAGTACTTTTAACATCTCATGAGCATAGAAGTAATCTTCAGCTATTCCAGTGCTGAATCCAAGCTCCTATTGCTGATGCATTTTTTTAAAAAAATCTTTCAACAGGTTTAGTTTTCAGAGTGACAGACCTACAAGTTTTATACAGTGTCAAGTAAATTAGTTCCCCTTTGCATCTGTTTTCTGTGAACAGTTTGCTGTTCCAGGTTATTTATATCCTGTAATATTTGCCAAATACATGATGTAATTTCCTAACTTGTGGCTTCATGATTAGTTGCCAGTGGTCTTGTGTTTCAGAAATAGCATGAATGAAATACAGACTTTACAGGTCTGAAGGCTGTCTCCTGGCCCATGTTTCCTTCTTTCTGCACCCGTGTGGATGGGTTATTCTACAACTAGATAGAATACTATCACAGCCTTTTTTTTTAATGTACTGTATTGGGTTATTGGAAATGTAGTATATCTTGATATTAGCAACCCAAACCTGCCACAGATTTAGCAACCCAAACCTCCTTTGGTTTACTCATCCCACATGTCATAGCCATGCATTTTTAGAAGTCTAAGAGACCTTTTGCTTCAGTAAGGGAGAACAGCTTCATATCCAGTTGTAAAAACAGTAATGTTATGGTTTATTGCTCTGTGGCGTGTGCATAGTAGACCAAGCTGATTGGTAACACCAGGACTTCCCGTGAAACCTCTGGGATTGACAGCCACAGCTTTGTAAGGATGACAGATGGAAATCTGCTGTGTCTGCAAGCATTCACACCCAACAAGCTTTTAGGTTACAGCACTGTGAAAAATCACTCAGCAAGCAAAGCCAAATTTTCATTTATTGGGTCAGTTAAGATCCAGGGAAATTAGTATTTTTCAACACATTTGGTTGATAGACATAAAAACCTATTACATCAGACAGCTGGTTATTTAGATGGTTTGCTTCTGGAGGTTTTCTTTTTTGTTGTTTCTTTTGCATTCTGTTCTTTGTTGGAGCATGATTCCCTTGTGTAAGAATTGTCTACATTTCCTCCTAATTCTTCCTAGACATGTTAGTAATCTATTCTATATCATTGCCAGGTTCCTGGAATCAAAAGCTTGATTGCAGTTTCAAAGGAAAAGATTCTTATTTTCCTTGATGTTACATGTTAACAATTTACTATTTTCAGATTTTTAAAATGGCATTTGTTCATGCAAATAAAGAGTATTTTAATTTTAAATCACTATTTTAATTTAGTGAATGGAGAAATCCATGTACTTATTTAAAACACTTATATGCTCCCCTTCAGTTGAGAATCTCCTAGAAGTGATAAAGTAAGACAGCAGTTAATGCAATAAAGTTAAATATTAAAAATGTAGAAACTAGCAGAGCATAACAGAGTAAATAAAAGCTAGCAAAACAATAGAAACTACTACCAGTATTTGAAACACACTGTGGTTACATATAGGTAGGTCAAATACAAAAGCCTTCTCCTCCTTGGGTTGGAAAGATATCAGATTTGACAGTACATGAGCCTTCTTGGAAAAGTCATTCTGTGTGTGGGTTACTAACTTTTATTCCAGTAATTACTCTGTATCTGGCCCATTGCATGCAGCAGAACCCATTGTATTCACCTGGTAATCATTATTATGCCCAGCCATTTAGGCAGGGACATCACATTCAAATATTGCTCATACAGGTTGAGTCTCCTTTATCCGAAATGCTTGGGACAAGAGGTATTTGGGATTTTGGAATATTTTGGATTTTGGAATATTTGCATATACATAATGAGATATCATGGAGATGGGACCCAAGTCTGAACACGAAATTAATGTATGTTTAATATACACCTTAGACACATAACCTGAAGGTAATTTTATATACAATATTTTTAATACTTTTGTGCATGAAACAAAGTTTGTGTACATTGAACCATCAGAAAGCAAAGGTATCACTATCTCAGCCACTCATGTGAACAATTTTAGATTTTGGAATATTTTGGGTAAGGGAGACTCAACCTGTATGTGAAAAATTAATTGAGTGTAGGCCAAAATCCAGCAGCTGATTTTTGAATCCTTTTTTTTTCAGATTTTCATTGTGCGATTTTCTTGTTCTGCAAAAAGTGGTATACACTGAATTCCTGCATTGGTATAGGCAGTCTATAGTAGATCTCCCAGCCCCAGTATTATACATTCCTCCTGGGTATAGGAAAAAGAGAGAGAAAAGTCTGGATAATCCAGCAAGTGGGAGGTTTCTCCAATTTTTGTCTTCCAAAGGATTTTCTGCCAGCTTATTGCCAGGGACAGGAGACTTTTGCCATTATGAACTTTTAGCTGAGCGAAGGTTTCACACTAACCTGAGCAACATCAGTTTGAGGAAGCCTTGAAGTGCTAACATAGGAGGTCAGTTTCCTTTTCACTTGAACTGTTTCCTGTACCTGGGGTCAAAAGCTGTTGTATGTTGTTATCAACAAGTCTAATGTTCTAAAAACAAAGTGTTTTTCCTACCCTATGAAATGTTGTTTTCTTCTTTACATCATTTTATATTTTCCAACATGACATTATCTAATGTGCCTTAAGAATATGAAATTCTTTCTTTACCTCCCTGTTCTTCTCTGTAATTTGTTACTACTAACACATCTCTTGATGCCATTACCAAGCTGACACCGTAATTCAAAGTTTTAGGCTTTCAAAAATACTTTGAACCATATTTGAAACATTTCCCTTATTTTCAACTCAGCTCTTAAAACTGTAAGCAAAAATGTTACCTCTATCTCCTTGTTCTTGTGTATTTTTCCTCTGAATTATTAGGGTTGTATAGTCATCTGACAACTTCTTCACAGTGATTATACTAGTGTCAGTGCCTTCTAATTAGGCAAACTGTATACTAGGAATGTTAAGATATCTGTCATAGCCCATGTTAACTGATCTCCTAGAGTCCTAGACATTAGCTAACGTAGAATGATTTGTCGTTACTATATATAGAATGGCCACACACTAGCTTGTATCCTAGTGCTAGGCATAATTATAAAGGTCAAGAAGTCTGGGTGTATGTCTGTGGATCAGGAGAATTACAGTATTTCACTGGACACCCATATTAGTTCCGTGTCACATACAAAATATTTCAGTTATTATAGTCCATTTTCATTAAGCTAGAAAATCTTTTTTAACTGCTCTAGCATTCACTTTGATGCCTGGGATCCATGCCTATAACTTAATGAAGCATGAAAGTATGCTTATCTAGAGCATTTTCTTATACTGAAAGATTATATCTTCCAAACTTGCTACATCAGTTTCAACACCAGCATTTCTTTATTCTTCTCCTCAACAGCCTACTGTGAAGCATAGAGCTAAAAGTACTTAGAGTAATGTAAAATTGGAGTGCACTACAGTTTATTGTCAAACGAGTTCTTCAGCCATCGGGGAAGATTTAACTTTGTATTTACTTTAAGCTGGAGAAAACTAATTCACTTTGGCTTGGATCAAAGATTGTTTTGCACAGTGGAAAGGCACTTGCATTCATGGTTTCTACAAATTCTTTTCTGCTGCAGTGCTACATTGCACACTATTCTAAAGATTATCCCAGAAGTCACAAGCAACTTGGAGGTTTCCTTGCAGCTTGCTGCAATAAGAAGGGAGAGGAAGCACCATTAGTTGAGTGAGCTCCATTTAAGACTTGTTGGATTGAAGGATTTGTGTGGACTTGAATGTTAAGCACAGGATTATGAATAGCTTTGACTTTATATTTACCATCAGAGCATGTAGTTCTTTGCAGCTGAGAAGAGCACTCCCAGTTTGAATGGGCTGATAGTCTAATGCCAGGAGAAGTTCTGGGTAAACTTAGAGTGGAGAAAATGCTGCCTCACTGTCAAAGTTGGATGATATTGTCGTAAGCCTTCCAGATGCAGTGGTAGCTACAGAACCAAATCATTTAAAAAAATTTGTGATGATACAATGGAATTTTAGTAAACACATAAGCTGTAACACATTATTGCGCAACAGATTGCTTAAAGTTATGGTCTTTGAAAAATACAGTTAGCACAGTAGTCTTGCGCAGTACTGATTACTCCTTGTTTCCCAGTTTAGACATATCTACAGAGCACATGGTTGTTGAATAATTTTGCTATGCTGCTAGATTTAACTGTTTGCCATGTTAAACAGCAAGCAGTCCTTTCTCCTGCCTTTGCTGACATGAATCAGCATCATGAGAACTCTGGCTGTTTTGTGATATAGCCGCTTAGATAATGTTTAAAAAGTAAGATGCCATGAAATGACGGAATCCTTGGTTTCATGAATGTTTGACTCGATGACTGACAAGATTTGTCTGCTCTGTTGACGGGTGCACCAGCTCTCGTGAAGGAGCAGCTGTATATGCATAGCAAGCACACTGTATGTAAGAGATGCAAGCGCAGGTTAGCAGTTTAATTGGAAGCTATATTATGTGTGGGCTAGACTTTGCAAAAAGAACATGTGGGAGATGGAAGTCCAAGAAGAATTCCCATGCAAAACAAAGCACCTTCAAGAGGGTTTGGCTGAAGGAGAAAAAACACTGAGTGACTTGTTTGAAGTAGAGTTCTTTAAATTAAGTAAGTTCTGATTGTTGATCCAGGCTGAGGTTTTAGTCTCTCCTCAGTTGTGATCTCAGTACCGACCCCTTTCCCCACATGACAAGTAGCATTAGGAAATAAATAACAATAGTTAAAGAAGTAAATGAGAAAAATAAATAAATATGGGCTTATTCTTGCATTATCTGTGCAGTTGTTGCTACTAGGGAATGCTGCATTAATAATTTTACATATAGAGGGACTCTGGCCAAGATGGCCAACTGTTAGCAGCATGATCCATGTGCTGCATCAGCTTTGCAGGAATTATAACTGTCCCCAAGGGCAGAATCTTAGTCCCCTGGATAACTTCTGGACTCAGTATTAAACTGGGGGCTGTTGGGTGGAGATGCATGCCTGGGCTGGAGTATTCTGGCCCTGGAGCTGTCCCAGATCTCCCCATTACCAAGATGAAACAGGCAGAAGTCTGCACATACATGCTGGCTGGTATTGGCAGGCGCCTCCCCTGCTGTTGTGTGCTGCACTCTCTGAAGCTGGGAAGGAGGCTTCAGCATATGAATCACACATATATATTTAAGTAAAGAAATGCCATGAATAAACTTGTTTTCTTTTACTTTTTGCTCTTAACAAACCCTAGTGACTGTTCTGGGTAAAACCGAGCCATTATTTTATCTGATGGGTCCCATGTAAGAGTCTGCAGACCATTAAAGACATTATACGTTTGCTCAGGTTTTTCTGCAATATGGATTATGTATTTTAATTCTACATACCTGCAGTTTTAAAGAAAGATGTTGAAACTGAATTTTGCCCCCAACTTTCAAATGTAAGTCAGGGCCAAGCACAATGTTAAAAGGGCACTTCAGGAGGAATCTAGAGTTCATTGGTGGAAAATTAATGAGGCTTATTGGGAATTTTACTGATATTTTATATGTCAAAAAATGCCCTGGGTTGACCTTAGAGTTACTTAAAGATTACTGTTTATATCAAGTGCATTAGTGTTAATGGAAGCTTTAGAATTATGAATGTGGACTGTCTGTGTGCTTCCAATTTGTTTCATATTAAACCGTCATTCTCTCCCCAGCAAATCTTCAACCTTCTAGTCAATCCTTTCACTTTGATTTTCAGCCATGATGTCCCTTTCGCTCCATCAGGTTTTATTGCAACTGAAGCCTGTGCATTTGTACTCGGCTGCCAAGCCTCATAGATTTCAGTGAGGTTTACTTCTGAGTAAACATGAATGATTACCGAGAAAGAAGAAGAAAGGAGCCATAGGTGTAGAATACACACCACTCACAGTTTCCCATTTTAACCCTTCACAGGTAATTTTTCTCCTTTTCCCTACACATGGCTTGGTTGGCCTTGCCACAGAACCCCAAGACATGTTTATCTCATCCAGTCATCATCATCCCTTTCCCCTTTTTGAGGGCTTGTCACTGCAAAGCTTCCAGGTTTTCTTTTGAAGCCTGTTTCATTACTCACTGCCCATGTGTAACTTCTGTCTTCTGCTCTGTCCTCTGCTTCCCCACTTGCAACTCATCTTCCACCTTTTGTACTTTCCCCCATAGGAGGAGAAAGAAAAATGTAGGATGTATACACATGTGAGTGGGGCCCAGTGATGGCATGAAAGTCCCTATCAAAGAGCAGGGTGGTTGCCTTTCATGTTCTAGATCTTAGAAATACAGCTGTTTTTGCTGTTATTGATGTTCTTTTTCATGTATGGGTGCAGAAGCAGTTCAATAATATGCAGCAGCATATCTGTAGATCTGACTCTCCCAACAATGCAGTGATGGATTGGCAGAGGGGAAATGGGGGGGGGGGGAAGAGACAGAACATGGTATAGATGAGTGGTGTGGAGAGGTGGCAAAACTCTCAGTAGAAGCTGAAGAAGAAATTATATGACGTTCTGCACATGGATTGGCAGCCAAATGTTAAGAGCCTTGCCACACACCAAAGAAAAGTGGCAAAGCAGCAGGAACATTCCATCTTTCCTGCTGCCTTACCGCACGTTCTTCATTGGTGTTCTTCTGGGATTCTTCTGTTCTGGTCCCATGGGGGACTGAGGTAAAACCACATGTTTTTGCAAATGGATTTTTGTGGTTAGCAAAAAGACATGATTTTACCTTGGTCCCCCACAGGACCGGAACAATAGAACACCAATGTTGTGTGACAAGGCAGCAGGAAAGACAGAACGTTTTTCTTTGGAGTGAGGTAAGGCTCTAAGTTACATCATTTATTATGATTGTATTTTAATTTCCTGGGAAGATGGAGAGACATTTGTGTTTGTGTGTGTTTTCTTCTGCCTTGGATACCAACATAACTAGCTGTGGGAACTATGTGTTACCCTGACTTGGGGGTAAAAGGTTTGCCAGTCATCTTGAGCCAGCCTTGTAACAGAAGAGAAAATTGTTTTCTGTGTTGAACCTCATTAGGAACAGCGCAAAATCTGAGGGAGCTTGCCTGGCATCAATTGTATTTTTTATTCTCTCAGACATTTTAATAGTTCGTAGTTTAAATTTTGAAATATATCTTTTAAACAAAGGAATGTTTTAATTTATATTTTATTTATACCCCACTTTTCTCCTGAATGGGAGTCAAAGTGGCTTACATTATAAATCAAAACAGAGAAGTAAAAACAGTATGAAGTACAAAAGTTTAAAAAGCATTCAATAGTGCCTTCAATTAAAACACTACAGGAAGCCCCCACCTTTTGAAGGGTTGTTATCTGACACCACATTCTTTCAACACTTGCAAATTAAGGACAAGTTCCATTCATTCGATGAGGAATCCACTCTATTGACAGTTCTTGTTTGGGACTGACCACACATGCGTGCACAACTTCCAAATGATAACAAGGGACAGAGAAAAGGCAGAATTACGGTACTCAACACCTTCTTTGCCTTAGTGTTTTCAGAAAAGGAAGAGGGTGGTCAACCTGAGGATAATGGAACAGAGGACACAATAAGGGAAATCCACAACAGAATAAGCAAAGAGGTAGTACAGGAATACCTTCTTAATCTAAATGAATTTAAATCTCCAGGACCAGATGAACTATATCCAAGGGTATTAAAAGAGCTGGCAAATGTAATCTCAGAGCCATTGGCAATAATCTTTGAGAACTCCTGGAGAACAGGCGAAGTCCCAGCAGACGGGAGGCGGGCAAACGTCCCCAACTTCAAAAAGGGAAAAAAAGAGGATCCCAACAATTATTGTCCAGTTAATCTGACATCAATACCAGGGAAGATTCTAGAGCAGATCATTAAACAGAGAGTCTGTGAACATTTAGAAGGCAATGCCATAATCACAAAAAGTCAACATGGGTTTCAGAGAAACAAGTCATGCCAGACTAGTCTGATCTCTTTTTTTGATAAAATTACCAGCTTGGTAGATGAAGGAAATGCTGTGGATATCACATACCTTGATTTCAGTAAGGCCTTTGACAAGGTTCCCCATGACATTCTTGCAAACAAGCTTGTAAAATGTGGGCTAGACAAGTTAACTGTTCAATGGATTTGTAATTGGTTGACTGGCCAAACCCAAAGGGTGTTCAGCAGTGGCTCCTCTTCGTCTTGGAAAGATGTGACCAGTGGGGTGCCACAGGGTTCTGTCCTGGGCCCAGTGCTATTCAACATCTTTATCAATGACTTGGATGACAGAATTAGGAGCATACTTATCAAATTGTTTTTAACAGCGGGGCGGGGTATAAATAAATTTTATTATGATTATGATTATGATTATGATTATGATTAAATTCGCAGATGACACCAAATTAGAAGGAGTAGCAAATACCCTAGAGGACAGGATCAAAATTCAAAATGACCTGAATAGACTAGAAAGCTGGGCCAAAGCTAACAAGATGAAATTCAATACAGAGAAATGTAAGGTACTGCACTTAGGGTGGGAAAACGAAATGCATAGATATAGGATGGGGGAGACCTGGCAGAACAAGACTACGTGCGAAAGGGATCTAGGAGTCCTAGTAGACTACAAGTTGAACATGAGTCAACAGTGTGATGCGGCAGCTAAAAAGGCCAATGCAATTTTGGGCTTCATCAATAGAAGTATAGTGTCTATATCAAGGGAAGTAATAATGCCACTCTATTCTGCCTTGGTCAGGCCTCACCTAGAATACTGTGTCCAGTTCTGGGCACCACAATTCAAATAGGATATTGACAAATTGGAGCATGCCCAGAGGAGGGCGGCTAAAATGGTGAAAGGTCTGGAAACCATGCCTTATGAGGAAAGACTTAGGGAGCTGGGTATGTTTAGCCTTGAAAAAAGATGGTTAAGGGGTGATATGATAGCCCTGTTTAAGTATTTGAAGGGGTATCACGTTGAGGTTGGAGCAAGCTTGTTTCCTGCTGCTCCAGAGACTAGAACACGGAACAATGAATGCAAGCTCCAGGAACAGAGATTCCACCTCAACATTAGGAGGAACTTTCTGGCAGTAAGAGCCGTTCGGCAGTGGAACACACTCCCTCCGAGCGTGGTAGGGTCTCCTTCCTTGGAGGTCTTTAAACAGAGGCTGGATGACCATCTGTCAGGGATGCTTTGATCGTGATTTCCTGCATGGCAGGGGGTTGAACTGGATTGCCCTTGTGGTCTCTTCTAACTCTACAATTCTATGATTCTATGATTCAAAGTGAGCTAAGTGTGTGTGGGAATCGTTAAGCTGACTGAGAGGTAGTCCAGACGGTGAAAAAAACTCTCTTAGAATCCATGGGGAATCCCATGTGTCCAAACGGGATCCCACAGAGTCCATCCTTTTCAGAGGGAGGGGGAGCAAAAGTCGGGGAAAGTCCATTGCAGAAACCTCTGGGACTTTTCCTGATTTTTTTTTAAAAACTCAGATGGAAATGCGCACCCTCACTTGTTAGGACAACTGAATTGCATTGCATCACATTGCTGAAGAGGACAGCTGATCGGTCAGATGTGCGCAGGGGGTGGAGCTTGGTGAGACAGCAGATCACCGAGCCACCATGTTGGATTGCCGCCATAGCAGTCATGTGCCGAGGCGATGAAACAGGCTTTCTTTCCTTGTTTTTTTTTTAAATTATTATTTAAGCATAAGATCACGCTTCGCAACTTGGAGTTAGTTTTTTTTAAAAAAATATTGTTTGGGAGAGGCAAGTTTGGGAGTACAAAACTTTGAGCAATTCACTTGTGCCCACCATCTTGATTTGCTGGCATGCCTCTGTGTGAACAAGAAACACAAAGAGCTTCGCACACCAGCACTCTTGCCAAAAAATCATTGAGACAGATAACAGCTGTTGCAAATTGGCATTTCTGTGCCCCAATTCACATTTTATTCCCTTGTCTAGACTGGCCCTAAGAGATTTTGCAAGAAGCATGCATGTGGGCAGATGCAGGCACCCAAGGGTGCGTGCAGGCAGTCCCAAGTGAGCTACTTGTTAAATGTTTTATTTTATAGCTTATTGGTTTTGTTTTAATTTGTATTCTAAACCATTCTGTGATAAATATTATGAGGTTTTGGTGTATAAATGCTCCAGACAAACAGTATCTATGCACTATAGTGCCTGAAGTAACAACTGTGTTGCACTGGTGATTTATATAATTCAGACCTAAACATTCTTCTTGTAAAGAAGCCGTGAACCTCATATACTTGTATGTTATGATTTAACAAGAAAGAGTGAACCAGCTTTACCTTCTTCTTTAACCTATTGAAATTATGGTTACTTTATACAATCTGATAACTAGTCCTGATAGCTTGGATTTGAGTAACAAAGCATGGCTTATTTAAGATTTAATTCAGAACTAAATGACTTGCATTAAAAAAATCCCAAGTTATTTTGAGTGTTTGGATTAAAAAAAATCTTGTGTGAAAATGAAGGTGTTTCATTGTAGAATGTTGGTTCAAAAATGTAAGATTATGTTTTGATAATTAGATGCTCTGTTCTGTAGAATTAACTGCATATAATGTGAAGTCACAAGCTTTCACGGCCGGCATCCATAGATTTTCCTTGGTTTTTTTTCTGGGCTGTTAGGCCATGTTCTGGAATAGTTTCTTTCTGACGTTTTGCCTGCATCTGTGGCTGGCATCTTCAGAGAATGGTTGGGTAAGAGTGTGTGTGGAGTTTATATATTGTGAACCCCTGTTGGAGAGTATATGTAAATTTGTGTAATTGAATGGTTAGTTTCTGGGTATAGAATTGCAAAGATGATTAGTGTCTGTTTGGCTAATGGTTGGTTGATGGGCCATTATTTGCTGGAAATCCCCTTGTCCCTGGGTGGAATTCCTTTGTAAGTGTTGAGTTTTGATTCTATTGTTTCTCAAAACTGGAAGCCAGATTTTGTTTATTTTTACGGTTTCTTCTTTCCTGTTGAAGTTGTCCAGGCGTTTGTGGATTTCAATAGCTTCTCTTTGCATTTTGACATGATAGTTGTTGGCCTGGTCCAGAATTTCTGTGTTTTAAAATAACGTTTTGTGTCCAGGTTGGTTTATAACATGTTCTGCATATATGTTGTGCTGAATTCTAGCTATCCAGCAAGGTTTTAAAAAATGCAGTATTTTGAACACCAGGACTTCCCTTATAAGAAAGAAACTAAAATGTTAACGCCCACTTTAACAAATAAACAGTATAACAAATATTGTGTGCCATATTTGAGATAACTCTGGTTTTGTATACATGGAGAGAAATCATAACTTCTGGCAGCAGATGTAAAATAACATGTTTGCGTATCTGAAATGCATGACTTTGCAAGAGAGTTGATGGCGTAGGAGGCACATATTTATGTGGGTGAAGCGTAAAGGCAGTTGAAATCCCGTCCAAATAATTGGAAAAGTCAAACATAACCAACGTGCTGCTTCTTTGTGTATTTCTCTTAGACTATGTTTTGCCACTAGTTCCAGAGTATTTCTCTACCACCCTGCATAGTGCATGTCAACATTTTTATTGCTGTGATTAAGGCTTTTCTGTTCTTAATTACATACCGGTATATTCTTGACATTTTTTCATCTGGTGTTTTAAATCTTCCTATAGAAGCTGAGCCAGTGTGGTGTTGAACGGTGACTCTGGAGACCAGGGCTTGAATCCCCACTTGACCATGGAAGGGGGCCTGGGGCAAGTCATGCTCTCTCAGCCGTAGAGGGAGGCAGGGGCAAACTCCCTCAACAAATCTTACCAAGAAGATCCCATGATACGGTCACTGTAGGGTTGCCATAAGTCAGAAATGACTTGAAGGCGCACAACAACTATACAGTAAAGCATGTGCTCTATTGTCAAACCAGGAAGCATCAAAGAACAGGGTGCAGCAGCAGATACTAGTGACAGAACTAAATTAGGCATGGTATGTTTTCATTAAAATACACAATTTTAGAAAACGGGGGAGATACAGCCTGCCAAATAGCCTGAACCTCACCCATATAGAGCTTTACGGGTCATAACCAGCACTTTTGAGTTTAACTCTTCCATCTTGCTGAAGTTCTGAAAAATACTGCACTGAAGAATTAGAAGGAATTCTTTCCCAGTGCAAACAGCTTCTTCAGACTGAAACTACAACAGTGAAGAAAAGGATCTTGGTAATTACCAGCCCCCTCCCTCCGCTATTTGAATTATAAGAAACAAGACACCTTTAGCATCTTGTCTCCTTTTGGGCTGTGTAACAAAGTGTCTCCCTTGGTGCTGACTGGGAGGGTAAAGAACAGCCGTATAGAAAGAGAGCCAGTGATGTCGCTCCTTGTCCTGACCAACCATTCATATGGCTTGGCACAGTCATATGCTGGACTGAAATCCCAGCCACCATGCGACCTCCAGCAAAATCTTGGGCAAAAAATTGGCCATGTTCCTGCGATTCTGGCTGGATCCTGTGACTTGGTAGATCAGGGTCTATTTGTTTTGATCACTTATTTACTTTGGTAACTTATAGGGAGCAGACTGTTTCTTTGGCTTCTGCTCAAGCTGCACATACTCCTTCATCACAACTAGTGGGTATGAAGGTGAGGAAGGAGAAAGTGGAGCATCAGAAAATTTTTTAGAGCAGATCATTAAACAGACAGTCTGTAAGCACTTAGAAAAAAATGTCATAATCACTGCAAGCCAACATGGGTTTCTCAAAAATAAGTCATGCCAGACTAATCAATAGGATTTATAGTGTCTAGATTGAGAGTTGTAATAGTACCACTTAGTCTGTCATGACTTGTTTTTGAGAAACCCATGTTAAGTTGTAGTGATTACAGCACTGGAATATGCCAGTCTCTGTTTAAAAACCTTCAAAGAAGGAGACTCCACCACACTCTGAGACTGGATTGCCGTCTGTGGGGAGTACTTTGTGGATTCCTGCATGGCAGGCGGTTGGACTGGATGGTCCTTGTGGCTCCTCCCAATTCCTACATGCCTAACCAGTGCACTGCCCACTAAACTTTCAGTTCCTTTTTGTCTGCCACAGCAGCAGTGTCATAGGACCTATGCTGAGCTTATTCAGTCGTCTTACTGTATACAGTTTTGACTTTGCTTCTCTGACTTCTCTTCTGGATAGAGTTTAGGCTAATTTGAGTCATCATAGCACTGGGACAGTGAAGAGAACAGGGTCATCAGTATGTTAGAGCATCTTGTGCAAAGAAAGGCTAATGTTTGGGGAATTTGGTTAAAAAAGATGACAGAAAAGGGAGAAGAAGTGTAGGCTTCTTAAATGAAGAATCCTATGGAGAATGTGGATAGATTATTTCCTCTACCTTTCTCATAATGCTAGAAGTCACAGTCAACCAGTGAAATTACTAAGTATAGCTGACCATATGAAATGACTCAGTATAGCTGACTAGGGTCCAACAAAATACCTAGGCCAGTGATGGGCAACCTTTTTGAGCTTGGTGTGTCAAACTTCACCAAAAAACTGAGCATAACTCGGGTGGTGTGTCACTTTGAAGAAAAAACATTATCTCTTCCAGTGGAAGTGAGGGCAAAGATCCCGGCTTAACCGGAAGTCCCAGAACCAGACGCTCTGTGCCAGACTTCTGTTGTTTTGGCCTACAGACCTCCGGCACAGAGTGTCTAAATAGGGGAGGATGAAACATTTGCGACTACAGTTTTCCCTCCACACTCGTGGGTTTCACATTCACAGTTCCTCATATTCATGGATTCCTGCTTTGGGGAGGGTGGGAGGGGGGAGGAAAGTGGGACCGGGGCTTCAAAGCCCCAATTGCCACTTTACAGAGGGTGGAGGGGCTGGAGGAAAGTGGCAGCCGGGGCTTTGAAGCCCTGATCGCCACTTTAGGAAGGGTGGTGAAGTTGTGGGCGGGGGAGAGGAGGCCTATGGCTCCGTGTCATCAGAAATGGCTACGCGTGTCAGTGCTGACACGCATGTCATAGGTTCGCCATCATTGACCTAGGCAAACCAATGAGTCTTCGATTAGCAGCAAATCCACCCTACATGGGGAGCCCACCTGATCCTAGTGCAGAGATTATTCCATAAGTTAGGTAGATTGACACCAGGATCTTTCTGTAGTTTTATTTCTTTTAATTTATTTATACCCCGCTCTTCAGCCACAAGGCTATCAGAGCGGCTTACAAATTGTTTTTAAGTAATAGCAACTTACACATCTACACTGCATTAAGCAGTTTCCAATGTGTGTTAGCTAATTCTCCCCACAAGCTGGGTACTCATTTTACCAACCTACGAAAGGATGGAAGGCTGAGTGAACCTTGGAGCCCTCTGGAATTGAACTTGCAACGTGGTGACTTGCAGTACTGGCATTTAACCACTGCGCCACCAGGGCTCCTATTATTAGCCATGATAGATATTAGCCATGATAGTTATACAACATTTGTATTTGTATTTGGATACTGGAGGTTGGCTTCAGGGAAGAGTGTTGTATTCATGTGTTGCTTACAGGTTTCTTAGGAATATTTTGTTTGCAATTGCTATAAATATTGGGCTGTACAAGAGTATATGGGCCACTGGTCTAGTTCTGAAGATGGATTCTAATTTGTTTGAAAGTTTTGTGTTCACAATTCTTTTTGCCTATCCAGTCACAATCCCAGATTCAGATTGATTCTGACAGACAATGCATTTATTTATTTGAGGAAAAAAAATACATTTGCTTTTTACTTCCTTTAAATACACTGTGTGCAACAAGCTTTTGCTGTGAATGAGTCCCATGAAAGCATTTAGGTTTTTAATTAACTCTGAATCATATGGTATTAAAATTCAATAGTAACACATGAAAATAAATTCAAATGTTAAATAAATAATAAAAATATTTAAAGATCAATCCAAGAAACACCAACACCTGTGGTGTTTTTTAAACTTGAAAATTTTCTCTGGATAGCATTAGAAACTGAAATGCTATTTCTGCTTTTAAAGGCACAGAAAAAATATAGTTCATGAATAACTTCCTAATTTGTGTAGCAAATCTCATTTTACACAATAAATAAAATTCGAACTCCAAGAGCATGGCATGTGAAAAGATTCTGAAGAAATGAGAAGAGACTGAAGATATTAGATACTTCCAAAAGATTATGTAGAGGAAATATTGTTATGTCATTCATAAGCACAGGATAAATGACAGTAATCTTTTTTCCTAAATGTATAATATTTTCTTAATAGTTATAGTTAACTAGTTTATTTCAGTTACTAGTGTGCACTGTTTCTTCCTACACACCATTAGCTTATTTAGATGGTTCAGTCATACACCTCCATCTAGTGGTGATTCATTTTAACTCATAGTTTTGTGATACTTTGTGCCCACTAAATGCTCTTTAGTACTTTCCTTGACTATGAAAACCCTATGAAGTTCATGGGGTTGCCATAAGTTGACAGGTGACTTGAAGGTGCGTGTGCACGAACACACACACACGCTCTCTCTCTTTCATTTACCGCAAGGCTTGTCCACTGTATTCTTTGTTTTTGTACATAGAATCATAGAGTTGGAAGGGGCCTCATGGATAGTCTAGTCCAGCCCCCTGCTCAATGCAGGATCTCCAGCTGAAGCATCCCCAGCAGATAGCTGTCCAGCCTCTTTTTGAAGGTGTCCACAGTTAAGAGACTCCACCAGCAATCTAGGCAATTGGTTATCAAGACAGTAGTTCCTAAAGTTCCTATTCATAGACAACAGACAATAGTGTAATTCATTCCACACTCACAATGGTGGCATGTGAACCTAGGTTTGCAGTCGTGGTTTCTTCATTGGATGATGAAGCGTCAGTGTGAGGCCCCATCAGAGAGTAAGTATTAAGATGGCAACAGAGGGGGGAATACTGTTGGGCCTGATAAGCCCCGGTAGGTCTGCATAAATCTGTAGCATCAGATTTGAAGAATACTAAGTACTTCCTTGAGCACAGTCATGGGGCTTGTCTACACTACGGAAAAAGGAAAAAAAATCCAGCCTCACCTCGCATTTTCCTGGTCCACAGTGACCCTGCAGTGACCCCACTAATACCACACACACAGGACACATTGAGATGATGTTGGCGTAACTGGCCACACACTCCTCCCTGGCAAACTCACATGGCCGTGTCTGCTCCACTGTTTTTCTTCTTCCCAGCATGTGTGCATCGACCTATCAACCAATAGTCTTTATTGTTTGTCTGGATCCACTCTGATTGGATGCCTCCTCCATCCAATCCCCTTTCTGGCCCAGGGAAAGAGGGAGGGAGGGAGGGAGGTAACTTCAAATGTACACCCAGAAAGAAAAAAATAAAATTTTATTTTATTTATATTTTTTAACATGTTCACCCATGAAATCAATGGGGAGGGGGTAGATTGGGCTACACCCTCCCTCTTCCTCCCTCCCTCCCTCCCTCCCTTCCCCCCATCAGCCTTCTGTTGCCTGTTTTCCTCCTGCTCTGAATGTAGGTATGTGGCTCTCTGCATTAGTGAGTGAGTGAGCGAGTGAATGATTGGGGAGGGGGGAAGGGAGAGGTAGTGTGCATGCTGGCCAGCTCATCACTCACTCACTTATGAGGAGATCCATATACCTACATTTATGGCAGGGGAAAAATTGTTACACAGGGCTGATGCATGTGTGTGTGGGGGGGGTTGGCTTGGCTTCATTGTGCCTGTTGCTGATGTAAAAAAAAATGATGACACACACCATGCTTACTGGTACCAACCAGTCCTGCCCACTAAAAACTCCTCCTGGCCCCTACTCCACACCGAAGCTGCCTCAGAGTGCAAGCCATGCACAGGATTATCTGGATTTTTTGGGGGGGGGATTTGGGGTAAAAGGTGAGTTTTTAAAAAGCAGATTACAGCTGTTTGAAGTGCATTCCCTGCAGATTCCCTGTGAATCTCACAGAAGGTCCTGTGAACTGATTGCAGTGACTGGGTTGAGTATGGATTTTTTTAGTAAGTGTAGACAAGCCCATGCTCTGTTCTAGAGCCTGTCACACAGCATGTGTCTTCATCTATAATTGTGAGGATGGGGATACATATACAATTGCCCCTCCACATTTGCAACTTTCACATTCGTGGTTTCGATTATTCGCGGAAAGTCGCCTGCCTGCCCCTCCACCCTGTCCCTTCCCAAGGTAGAGAAGGGCTTCTCGTGAAGCCTGTCACTGTCTTGGGAAGGGGGGGGTGGAAAGCCTCCCTACTTCCCGCTCTCCATCCCCGTCCCTTCCCAAGGCAGCAAGGGGAGTGAGTGGGCGAGTCACGATGGGGGCTTCTGAAGCCTCCGTCGCCACTGTGGAAAGGGCGGGGGGGTGGGAGCGAGTGGCAACGGGGTGGGTTGTTGCAGGCAGTTGGGGGGGACTATTATTATTTGCAGTTTTTTCACATTTGCGGGGTCTTCTGCCCCTAATCCCTAAGAATGTGAAGGGATCACTGTATTGCTGTTCTGCCTTTGAAAAGAAAGCAATGCCGACGTGCACATCCATGCTGAAACCTTAGTAGGAGTGAACAACTTTTACATGTTTTTTGAAAAATTGTTTTAATTTGGTGATTGTCTTAATATGATGATATGTTTCTGTTTCAATATAACTTACTTTGTTTTACCTGTACCTGTTTTTAATCATATTATGAGCCTCTATGGGTCAGAATATTTGGAGAAGGGGTTATATAAATAAAATATATAAAAAATTACATTGGGCAGGAAGGAAGGACAGGGAATTTGTTCATGGAATGGGAGAGCATTTCTGCATTGGGAGAGATAATTTGCCTATTTCAACTGACTTCTTTTTTAAAAACAAGTATATTGACTGCTCACATGAATAATGTTATACGTAATCACAATAAAGATTGGACAGAGCATTCTCAGGCTGGAGGCATCTGCTTAGCAAAGATGCAAAAAGGAAGTAGAGTAAAAATTTCATGAAATGGAAGAGCACTGCTACAGTGGGAAAGTCAATTTGCCTACTTTAATTGGTGATTACTAATAGGAATAACGATATGTGTGTAATCTCAGTAATGGCTGTATGTAACTAGAGGAATCACTGGTTCATAAAAATGTCATGTTCATCTAAGCATCACTCAACAGCAAGTTCAATTGTGTCTTCCTGTGGTCATTCCTAAAGTGCTTACCTAAACTACTGTGAATTGATCCTAAGAAATTTATTTGCATTTCTCTTTTCTCTGCTTTCTTGTTATATCCATTTTTTCCTTTTGTTTGGATGAAACCAAGGCCTAAATCTAATGTAATTCAAGTGGAGGCAATGTGAAACCAGAATCCCATTATTTTTTCTGGTTGTGCAAACAGCAACACAATTTTCTGTGGTTCCTAGGCACATTTGTTATTGTTATTTTCCATCAAGTCAGCTTCAACTTACACAGAAATCCAATGAGTGAGAGATGTCCAAGAGCCCTGGTCATCAGCTCTGCTCAGGTCTTGCAAACGTGGTGGGGTGGGGTGGGGGAAGATAGCTTTCTTGATTGTTTCAATCCATCTCTAATGTGGTCTTCCTCTTTTTCTACTGCCATCCACATTTCCAAGGATTATCTTCTTTTCTAGTGAGTCATGTTGGCACATTATATGCCCAAAGCATGGTAACCTCAGTTTAGTTATTTTGGCTACTAATGAGAGTTCAGGCTTCATTTGTTCTCAGATCCATTGGGTTGCCTTTTTGACCACCCATGGTATCTGTAGAACTCTCCTCCAGAACTACTGTATATTTCAAATGTGCTAATTCTCTCCCTGTCAGCTTTCTTCACTGTCCAGCTTTCATAACTATACATAGAAATAAGAAATACTATGGCATGGATGATTCTGACTTTGGTATTCAATGATACATCTTTACACTTGAAGATTTTGTCTGGTTTCTTCATAGTAGCCTTTCCAAGTCAGCCTTTTTCTCATATCTTGACTACAGTCTCCAGTTAGGCACATTACAAATTGTATAACTGGTTGTCCAATTGTATAACTGGTTGTCCAACTGGTGTAAGAGTCCCATTGTGACTTCTGCTACTTCCATGAGGAGGAGCAGATCATAGTTCTCTGTCTCTTGTCTGCCCAAGAGGTATAGACAAGAGGCAACCAAGAGGTTGCCTGTTGATTTACAGCAACCTCATGAACTTCATACTGTTTTCTTAAGCGAGGAATGCTTAGAGGTGATTTTGCTAGTTCCTTCTTCTGAAATATAGCCTATAGCACCTAGTATTTGTTGGCAGTCTCCCATGCAAGTCCTTACCATGGCTGATTCTGCTTAGTTTTTAAGATCAGACTAGATCTGGTGCCTTTAGGATATTTAGGCCCTACCCAAGTGGTACCTGCAACAGTTCTTCTTCACAGATTGATTGATTACCTAAACTGCATTCCAAATGTGCACAACTCAAAAGCCCATCCTTCCCACCCTTCATTCATTAAACAGATCAGGACAGTAGTTTCAAGCTCTCTTCCTTGGGCAGTAGACAAGATAAGCAGTCTTTAGGTTGTGCCAGGATCAGCTGCCTACAATAGGATAGGCCTGAGCAGGATCAGTTTCTTTCCAGTCTCACATCTCAGTTTGGCCACTGCAAGTTCACCCCCCACACCCCCAAAAAACACATTCCCCTCAGCTGAAATAGCAGAGTTGGGGCCTCCAGTTGTTTCCCAGGATTAGTTGGACTAACTTGTTTAGTGGCTAGGCTGCCAGAGGCTTTACAGAAATGTCAGACAGGCCTCTTCTGGTACAGGGAGGTATCCCCACAGGCTCTTTATTGCTGCTCAGGAGGGTGAAGGGGCTAGGCAAATTGAGGCTTGTGAACATAGGAGCCAAACTCTGGAGGAGAGCCTGTTGAAAAGATCTTCCTTGATCTCTTCCCCCTCTTCCTGAGAAAACCTTTACCTCCTGGGTTGATTGCTGGCTACAGGTACAACCCCCATATGCGCTGGGCAGTGAAAAAAGCTGACAGAAGAATCAACTCATTCAAAATGTAGTGTTGGAGAAGAGTGCTGAGGAGATAATGGATGGCCAAAAAGACAAACAAATGAGTCTTAGAATAGATCAAGCCAGGGTTCCCACTAGAAGCCAAGATTATTAAATTGATGGTGTCTTACTTCGGTCAAATCATGAGACAACATAGATCACTGGAAAAGTCAATTATGCTAGGAAAGGGAAAAAGAAAGGAAGGCTGCACACCAGGTGGATAGACTCGATCAGAGGGGCCAGCAGCCTGAACCTGCAAGACCTGAGCAAGGCAGTAGAAGTCAAGGAGTCGCCATGAGTCGGGGTGGACTCGAGGGCAGTTAACAACAACAACAACAAATTTGAGGACTGGAAACTGGAGAGGAAAAGGGACCCAGGAACAGGAGATGGAGGATGCCCTGCTCAGGGAGCTGCCATCCCACTAACCTCCTATCAGCAAATTTCCTCTTAAGGTCTAGAAGCTCCCTGGGCCTGTGTTGTGATGGGAACAAAGATGCAATATTTTTTATCCCAACCTCATTAAGGAATAAGCTAGGGGAGAAAAAATATTGGCTCAGAGAAGCAGAAATAGGAGCCTAATGAGAAGGGAGAAGGGGATTTTCTACAAATCACAACATAATCTGGGATTATTGTAGTTTCTTATAGCTCTATAACTTTCAGTTCCTGTACAAACCAGAGGGAGACTGATTATAAATTGAGGAGGTAGACATGTAGGACAATTGTGACAATAATTAATCCATGGTCATCCTCTTCTCAGAGTTTAGGCTGGTGAGAGACAGGAAGGCCAGTAGTTCTAGTATGTTTTTAGATGTATGGATATCTATTAGTATGGATCATTTTCATTACTCCTGTGGTACTACAGAGAACTAGGTGCTCCAAAATTTGTACTCTCAACAGATAACAAGCATCCATGAGAAGAATAAGAAGAAATATTTACATCATTGTAACTGTTACATGAGAGCCAATGTGGTGTAGTGGTTTGAGTATTGGACTAGGATTCTGGAGAACAGGGTTCCAATCACTACTGCGATCACCCACCTATTGGTTTATAGCTGTAAGAAGAACATGCCCACCATAACCTAATTGAATTCTTATTAAATATATCATTTTATTGGTATCTGTTTATATTCTGTCTGAGTTTCCACCCTGGAATCATAAATGAGATAGTTTCAGGGTTCCCCTCCTCAATGGTAGTTTTATATGCTAAACTACCAGAGAAGCTACTAAAAGTGCTCCCTACACATGGTTTTCTAGTAAATGTTTGATAAATACATGATGGTGTTATATAACTCATTACTAGGAATAACTTTATATTTTAGTCTGGCTATAAGGCAAATTTCAGGATTTAAAATGCCTCAATAGCTTTTGTGGAGTGTCTGTAAAGTAGGACAGAAAGATTCTTAGCTAAAGACACCATCAGGTCATTCTGGACTGTTTATGCTGGTAATGTGGGGCACTAGATGGTAGTGATTCTGTTTGAATGCAAGGTCTAGCTGTTTATGATATTTTAGTCAATTTTCAGGAGATGTATTTAGAATCGGAAAGTTGGAAGAGACCACAGGATCCATTCAGTCCAACCCCCTGCCATGCATGAACACAAAGCACTCTTTACATATGGCTATCCAGCCTCTGTTTAAAAACCTCCAAAGAAAGAGACTTCACCACACTCTGAGGCAGAATATTCCACTGTCAAAGAGCTCTTAGCATTAGGAAGTTCTTAATGTTTAGATGGAATGTCTTTTCCTGTAGTTTGAATATATTACTCCATGCCTTAGTCTCTGGAGTAGGAGAAAACAAATTTGTTCCATCTTCAACATGACAGCCTTTCAAATGGCCATCATATCAACTCTTAACCTTCTCTTCTCCACACTAAACATACCCAACTTTCTAAGCTGCTCTTCATAGGGCATGGTTTCCAGACCTTTCACTACTTAGGTCAATCTCCTCTGGGCATGTTACATCTTGTCAATATCCTTCTTGAAATGTGATGCCCAGAATTGGATACAGTATTCCAGGTGAGATCTGACCAAAGCAGAATAGAGTGGTACTATTACTATCTCCCTTTTAAATCTTAGCTCAGTTGAAAGTTCTTTAGACATCCATTCTGGTTTTTTTAGCCACCTTCCATTTTTCCTCCTCATTGGAACTGTTTGAAATTCTGCCTTCAGTATCTCCCTTGAAGAAACTCCCATCGGTTATGAGCTCCCTTTTCTTTTAGTATTCCTGACCACAGGATCACACCTGATATTCCCCTAAATTTACCGAAATCAATTTTCTTAAAGCCTAGAATGCGTGACTGACTATGCATGGTTTCCTCTTTCTGCTGTATTGCAAACTCCAAGACAATATGGCCATTCCCATCAAAGGATCCCACCACTTCCATGCCATTAACCAGGTCATCACTGTTGGTTAGGATCAGATCTAAAATAGCTGATTCTTTTGTTCCTTCTTCCACCTTCTGGACAATGAAATTGTCTGCAAGACAAATGAGAAATTTGTTGGACTTTATATTCTTAGCAGAGTTTGACTTTCAACAAATATCAATATAGTTGAAATCCCCCATTACTATTTCACTTCTCCTTTCTGAATGTGTGGTCATCTGTTCCAGGAATGCATCATCCAAGTCCTCACTCTGACTTGGGGGGTCTGTAGCAGAATGTCCACAACGTCTCTCCCCCTTAATTTTTACCCAGACGCTCTCAATCTGGCTTCCAGCTTTAAGTCATTGATCTCTTCACAGGTATAAACAACCTTGACATATGATGCTACACCTCCTCCTTTCCTATTTGATCTATTTCTCTGAAATACGTTATACCCCTCTATTACTACATTCCAGTCATGAGACTCATCCCACCAGGTTTCAGTGATGCCTATTTATATTGTGTTTTTTTATGACAGTTGGGCCCTTATCTGCTGTTTTGATCTCTGGATTTATTTGGATTTAATATTTTAATATTGTATTGCTATATTGTATTACTTGTTTTAGTACACACAAAAGAAATTATTTTCCATAAAGTCTATTAAAAAAAAGAAGGAGGAGGAGGAGGAGGAGGAGGCAACAATGAAAAGGAGAGAGAGAGAGTTAGAGAAAGAGGTAGAGTAAGACACCTGTCTGATAAAATTACTTGGAGTTGAGAAGAAATGCTAGATCAGGGAACAGACACTGTTTAATGTCTTAGAAGTCTATTGGTTCTAAACCTAGGGCCCATCTACACAAGGGGAAAAAATCCGAAATACCTCGTACTATTGGCATCTCGCAGCAGCAGTGACCAAACCAAATGGTTTTTCTGGCCTCGGAAGCCCCCATAATCCTTGCATTCCTGATGGTGGCCACGAGTGATTTACTTGTGTTAGTTCTTCACTGCCGCTGTTTTTTTAAAAAAATCATCCTAAGGTACGCTGGTGAGATAGAGCGATTCTCCAAACAAAACAGAAAATATTGATCCTTTTTTATCACCTTAGCAAGGTATCGCTAAAGCGAAAATCCAACATGGTGGCAGTGGGCGCTTGCCCTCCTAGCAAGCCCCGCCCTCGCTCTCACCCGGCAAATCAGCTTTGTGCTTCCTTTCTCATTTTTTATTGTTCAGTAGTCTAAAAGAGCAAAAATGTGCACCAGCCTCACAGTTTGTGCAGAAGTACAGGGAAATCTGCGAAGGCTTTTACCCCATTGTTTTTGCCATTTTGGCTACTCTTCCTTCCGGATAGTGTGGATCCTGGTAGGATTCCCAGCTAATTCCATGAAGGGCATTTTCACCGTTTAGACGGGCCCCTAGTAATTCTAACATAACCATGACCATATTTACAGACTGAGATTTTTTTAGATTTGTTATTCCATTTTGTATTCTAAGTGCAACAAGTTGTTTCTGCGCATGATGTCATGGAGGCCCAGACCTTCTACCTAACAGCCTGATATCTGGCACTCCTTGACCTTTCTTTTGCCACTTAGGATGAAATAGAAAACGTCAAAACACTAAAGAAAACTATTTTTCCTTTGCCTTCAAGACAAGAAAGCCATAGATATTTTCTGTGCCCTGCTAATAAAGGTGGCCATTATTTTATTGTTCTGTTCACTTTTGCCACTGGATGTTTTATTTCACTGTAGCATTTTTTCCACACTACATATGGTCTTAATGATTTTCTCTTATACCCATGCAATTTAAGATGTGCATGTGAATTCCCTTGAGCTAGAATTTGTGCAGACACCCTATTACACAAACAGCTGGGCATGCATGCAGACAGATGGTTGACCATCTATATGGATCAAGTGTAGGTTAAAGATTAGACCACAATTCCCATCTGAAAACAATAAAATGGCTCCTGGTCCTGATGTTACATATCAAATACAAATGGGCAGTACCATCACAAATCCATCTCTGCACTGGATTAACTTTAATAAGTCAAATAAGTCAAGAACCCTTAAAAGGCTATGTTTTGGTCATTTAATTACAGCTGTGAGTGAAAGGTGCATTATTTTTAGGGATAAAATTTAGGGATATTTTTTATGTTATATGAAGCAATATTTTCTCAAAAGGGAGAAATCCATATTTGTTGATTAAATAGAGTTTCGTTGAAATCCTGTGGTTTGGGAAAAATGACGTTCCACAAGGGTAAGACTTAGCGCTATTGGTTAAAATGCTGTTCTTTGGGACAATTTTTCTCCAAGGTGTTGAGTGAGACAGAAATGTTGCTGAAAATTAAATTGTAGTTTCTAATAGGGGACAAATGAACCAACCCTATCATAGTACATAGCTGTCCCCGCCAAGAAGAATGAATCTCATTAACTTGGGTTGTTTTACTCTGTCGTCAGCCCATTTTGATCACTAGGAGACAAATACTTAGCGTCCCAAAGAAGTAGTCGCGGGATTGACTCAGGCTGTGGCTTGGCTGAGTGGTTGGAAGATAGATGGAACTCCCAGAATCCAAGTGCTAGTTCCACTTAAATCTTGGTGAGGATTGGTTTCTTTATTAGACTTTGAAATCTTAACTATGATTACTAGGCTTGTCATAGCGTATACATTTTTGTACGCTTCTAAGGAGTGTGATGTGAAACAGATTTCTTGCGGTTATTTTTGTTAGTAACAGGATGGAAATAGTGGTTTGTGTTCTATAATACAGTACTGTTATTCAGATATGCTTCGCATGGGCAGATGGATATTTTTTACACATACTGTATATCAAGAGGCTTTCTAAAGTGTTTTGTACTGCACATTTTCTGGCAGTTTTGCACTGCTGAAGCAATGGAAGAGCTGCCCAAAGCCATCTGTTAAATACTCTCCATTATAGTTTAATTTCCCCTAACTTTTGTACATATATGACTTCTGTTATGATACCAAAGGCCCAGATCATGCCATTCAATTTTTCTTTAGAGAAAAGATTTTTGTGAAGTTATAAATAAAAAAAACCTGCTTCATGGCATGCAGATCTAGAATAGTGTAACATATAATGTATAACATTAAAACAAAATTGCTGTTGAACGTAAGTCAACTATAGATACGTGTGTGTGTGTGTGTGTGTGTGTGTATACGCATGCACATAAGCACGCACACACACCACACACACACATATGGATATTACTTTTAAATATACTTTTGGTATTATAATAAAGTGCGTTGGAAAGCACCAGGTTTATAAATTGACAATTAAGGCTACAGTGCTATTTGATTATGTTGGAGGAACCCTTGTTGAGCTCAGTGGAGCTTACTTCTGAGTAGACATATATAACATTGCTCGCTACGTGAGATTTGGTTTCTTTCTTAGAGACTTGAATTAAATGTAATAGAAAGTTAACTTGGAAGAACTAATCTGATTGGTGTGACCAAATGCAATACCTTAAAGGGAAGTAATCCCGTATTCCTAATTGGTCATTCAAAGAGACTGTTAATTCAAATACATTTTATTTTTAAAGATGCCCCCCTGCAAACCCCAGAATTGAAAACTGTAGTTAACTGGTGCCTAAAGGACAAATCCCTAAAAACAGATTTCTATGGCAATAAAGCAATAGGTGAATACATTTAGAAATTTTCAAAAGCATGGCTGTTTAAACAACAATCCGTGTTTTTTGTGGGGGGTCTTCAATGGTAATATTAAATGTTACAGTGTATTCTACTTATATGTCAAGAATTACATATGTTAATCATTTCTGTTTAGAGTGTTTTTGGTTATCTGTACTATTGATAGAAATACAAATATATGCTTTTATGCTATGCGTGTTCATTTAGTAGGTGTGCAGAAATCTCTGGCTATTTTATCAGTGCATTAGGAATATAATAAAAACGTATTGTGGGGGGGGGAAACCATAAAGGTATAAATACAGAAGAATTGACAGTGCTGCTTTTTGGAGTTTATTTAGCCAGCTAAGTTCAGTGTAAACAGTCTAGTGCTTGTTTGTACATTTTATAGTTTTGATGTGGCTGTGCAGTTCTTTTTGTTATGCAAAATCAGTTGAATTGGAAATTCTTCTTCTTCAGTAATCCTTGAAATGTGTCTGTCCTCCAGTGCTAATATGTGAGAAGACGGAACATATGGCATAAACATCAAGCAATATTGTTTGCCATTTACACTCAGTGTGTGTAATGCAATAAGAATGGCACCCAGAAGCCATGTGACCTGTCTTCCAGTTGTTGGTGTAGTTGGATGTATGTGTATTTTTTGTTTAAGCAGTGGAAGCTTGTAAATAGCATGCAGAAAGCAGGTAGAATATGAATGGAATTTTATAAGGAAGAGTACATATGACATCAGAAATGACTACTTTGCTGCCTTTTCTTATGATCAGAGCTATATTTTATTGGCATTTAGTATGCTACAAAAAGGTAAGGTCTCATTATGTCCTCTGGTCTCTTTTCTATCATGGATGTGAGACAGATTTCTCATTTCCGCTATGTTATTATTTCTATCGGAAATATAGTATTGAATATTAGTTTACCATTATCACCTTGTTTTATAATTTAAATTGAAACAGAATATATTTTTTAAAAAAACTGTAATCAAATCTTATAATAAATTATTATGTAACACTCCTTAAAAGTGTGTTGCATTATGAAAGGCTTTGGGGTGTTTTTTTAAATTACAACAAAGCACTTATTTTTCTGCTTTGTAATTAGAAAATGCTAAACTTGAAAAATGCAGATGTGTACATTTAACCTTTTTCTATTTGGGCATTGTACCTCATATTATTTAAAAACGTTAAAATGTTTCAACACAAAGCTATTAATCTCTTGAGTGCAGGAGGAGAAATCATATAAATAATGAGAAATATATTTTTGTGCTAAAATCTTACATATTTTATTTGTGAATACTGTTTATTTAAAAAGATGGTGTTTGTGCATAAATCCCTTTAATTTCCATAGAAGTACTCATAACTTTATGCTATACTGCAGCTTTAAATATTATTGCATCTAAAGTAAATGCATGTTTTCTTTTATAATACTGGATTGATTATAGAGTAACTGAGATGTTTCTACTGTGTTCTCAGCATTTTCAGAATACTGCATAAAGAATATAGCCCTAAAACACATTGGGAAAAGCAATTTAGGATAGCAACTTCTTGCCGCTTTCTGTTTCTGCAGCTGCCTCATACAGTACTGTGGAATTTGATATTTTGAACAAAACTTGTTGCTGCTTTCCAATATAACCAATACCATAATCAATTTCAATATCAACAGCTATGCACATGCTAGATTTCAGTAAGAGCTGAACTTTTATTGATAGAATAATTGTTGTACAATTTATGATGTACATTTCACATAAGATTGCTGGATTTATCTGCAGTATTGGTAGTCTGGATTTACAAATGTGTGAATTTTTTTAAAGAACTGTTTTAGAAAGTATAGAGTAACATTTATTTGAGGAGTATTGGTATCACAAAGTTTACAATGATTGACTCATATAAAACAGAAGAATGATGCAAGTGCTATTTACAAGAAAGCTATATAATCAAATAATTATTTCATCTTAATATTGTCATCAGTTTCAGTTGGTTGTTTTCAACCCACATCAAAACAGCAAAATAGTATCCCAATTCCTATACTCATTAGTAAGGTTAGCATCCCACATATGCTTGGTATAGAAAGGATGGTCTTGGTTTCCAATATATAAGAAAGCTCCCAGATATATGCAAGTAAATTATTGCGTTTGACTTTCTTTTCATTTGACACGGCTCAAGAGCTGATAGTTTTGCAGAAGGGAAAGAAACAGTTTACTGCTAGGACCCTGTAGGTAGGAGAAAGGGGTAGACAGTGAATGATGTTTATGCCCAATACCTGTCACCCTGGAATTATTTAAATTATGAGGGAGACTACTGGTTGACTGTTTAAAGATTGAAAAGAAGATTTATGAGATAATGTTGCTAATGGAGTTGAAATTTTATTACCTTTTATTGCTCATTGTCTTTAGTCCTCACATGGCCAATAAGGAGAGTGGCCTCTGCCTGCATTGAAATCCCTTAACTGACAACATCTCAGACAGAATGTAGGCCTTTGACTCTGACATCATCAGCATTTTTCTCCTGTATGGTTTTTAACATCTTTGCTGGATGAAGAAGCCAGGATAGCTTCGAAAGCTTGCATAATGTGTTTTATGCTTTGGAGTTGTCCCAATAAATATATCACTGATTTTGGATTTTGTTGTATTTTGCTGCACAACCAACATAGCTACCCCTGAATATATTTTTTCTGAGCTTGGTTACTCTTAACCAGCACACAAGCCACCTTGGCAGTTCTTCCTGCCACTTGGCAAGAAGATTCAATGGTAAGCATCACCCGAGCTCCCAATTCTTGGTTGTCATGTGATTCATTTCCCCTAAAAGTTTTATACAGACACTGAGCAAGAGAACAGTCAGCTAGGCAATTGCCAGTCTTTGTAAGAATAAAAACCTCCACACAGCTTAAAAGACCATTGGTGTGCTTTCAGTGGTCAGACTACATGTTTAAATAGTGTGTTTAGGATTATTGTGCCCCTTTCATAAATAACAAAGATCAGCTGCTACAAAAAACAGACTGCACAGCACAGGAAAAAGAGTTACTTTTCCCATTCTTCTGGATTACAGTCCCATCTGTATCCGGACATCTCCATGCCTATCTTTTGTTAATGTGACCAGTCCTAAGTACACTGTTTAAGCACCTACTGATATTCAATGTAGTTTGGACCTCAGAGTTTGAATGTATTTAAAACTTTTACATACTGCCTTTCCTCCAGAGCTTAAGACAGCTGTTAACAAATATGAAAAAATATAAATTAACCATTAAAAAACCCCTTACAACTGAACTGAAACGCTAGCAGAAGACCAAAGACACAATAGCAATACAAAATATTCAAAATACACAAATAGAGAAAACAAATGATAAAACAGTAATTTACACCCCAAATGCCTTCCTTAAAAGAAATGTTTTTACCAGCTCATGAAACACCATTAGAGAGGGTGTGAGATGGGCCTAAAGTCTAGATCCAGGAATTAAATAGGTCCTCTCTCTGATCCCACCTGTGAGTGTATTTCTGGACATAATAAAACACACAAGAAGCCCTTTGACAATGATCTTAATAGTTAGACAGGCTTGTACTGAAGAAAGTTGTTTCTAAGATGCTAGAGTCCTAATTGACATACCATTCTCAAATAAGCAAACCACTCCTATCCACACACAAGGCCTGGACTTCCATGGTCAAGGAAGTCCACTTGTTCAGGAACATCCCAAAGCCTGTATTTTCAAAGAGAGTTCTTTCTCATTCAACAGTGGTTGAACTCCAGTTTCAGGATCAGTTCTGTTTAACAATTGTTTAACAAAAGTACTGTCCAAACTTACTGTTTGGATTAAGCTTCTGTTTGTTTTTCCACTCCCACTTCAGGCAACATTCCATTGCTTCTTCCAGGAAGCAATTTAGGAGCTTCACGTTCTCGTGGGAAGAAGATAGAAAGGAAGTATAAAGTATACTTATCTTCATTTTGGTGATGCTGAACCCCCCAACCCCCCAATGATATTCCTTAAAGGTAGATTTTGAATAGCATAGGGGATAAGATAGAGTCTGAATAACATCATAGATAAATGGCCGTGGCATTGGACAGGAATCTCTCACCACTGCTTTCTGAAACTGGCTTTCAAGAAGGAACAGAGCAACAGTAATACTGTGCACTCAGTTCCCATCCAGATGAATTTTGTGGATATGGTTCAGCATTTTACAGCTCTTGTAAAGTTTAGACTAAAACATGGAGCAAATTCACTTTCCCACTGACATAAAAGCTATCAAATGCACTGACCAAGATCAAGCTGCTAAGTTGCTCGTGGCCAGCAGAAGCAACAGGGATCAACCCTTCCCCCCATCTAATTCTTGCCACAGGGAGTCTCAATCACAAAAGTTGTCCCTTCACATTCACTGGGGTTTGGTTCCAGGACCCCCCGTG
The DNA here is from genome assembly GCA_030847615.1 of Gambelia wislizenii. Lineage (NCBI taxonomy): Eukaryota > Metazoa > Chordata > Lepidosauria > Squamata > Crotaphytidae > Gambelia > Gambelia wislizenii. Next base: position 85,857,852 of record JAUMIR010000003.1, read on the forward strand.
AATACCCAAATCCATGAATACTCAAGTCCCATTCTATGCAATGGCATAGCAAAATGGTGTCCCTTATACAAGATGGCAAAATCAAGGTTTGCTTTTTGGATTATTATTTTTTTAAGAATATTTTCAATCCATGAATACTTAAATTCGTGAATGCCAAATCTGTGAATCCTAATTAGCTGAATCCTGATTGGTTGGAGTGACCATTGTGCCTTCTCCGAATAGACGGAAGGGTTGGAGAGAGAAATTCACCAAGCCCACCATTTCACCCTTCTTCTGCTTGTAGCCCACTTTGGGAAATCTGCTCTGAGCCCTTCCTGTCTGTTTCAAAGGAAGGCTTTGGGGGCTGGGAAGACGATCGGGACTAGCCCCTGCTTGGCTGGTGTGCGCGTGTGTATATGTGTGCATTCGTGCCTGCAGCAACCAGTCGATCGCATGTTCGTCCTTTTGTTTGTTTGTCCTTCCCTTCACTTGCCTTTATTCATGGCTTTGGAGGCAGGGAAGCGCTAATTCGAAAAGGCCGATGCCAGTTTACATGGATGGTAAGTTCCCATGACCAATTATGCGCATTTTCGCAAACTTAATCAAAAAAGTCGGGAAAACTAGTGAAAGCTGATACTGCATGACTTGTGGGTTTTTTGCACCCCCTCCTGAAAAGGGCGCTGTGGCTTTGAAATGCGTGGGAACTATCAGGCTTCTTGTCGCATTCTTTGAGGATTTATTTTGCCATGTAAATGACCCCCTGGTCTATGTGAAAGTTGAACGTAAACCTCTTTAAGTGAAAAAGGAAGGCATTGCCACACAACCTCCCCTGACGAGTCCAAGAGTGTTCACTTTGGATGTGAACATATCCACTACTGGAGTGCCCCAGCAATGGAAGATTGGTACCAACACCATGGGATGGAAAATCCACTCATGGGACAAATTCAACATCCTGCTGAGTGTGTCTGTCAGGACATTCTCTTCCCTAGGAAGTTGGACTGCCGAGACAGTGATATTTCTCTTGATTTACCAATCCCAAAGCCGTAGAGTGAGGTGGAAGAGTGTGGTGTATCTTATCCCCCCTTGCTTTTTGAGGTAATACATGACCATGGTGTTGTCAGTCAGCAACTGCACCACTTTGCCTCGCAGGAGAGTCTTGAAGGAATGGAACAATTTCTCCACTGCCAACATCTCCAACATGTTGATGTGTAAGGTTTGTTCTGTCAACGACCATGGACCTTGTATGGAGAAATCATTGAGATGGGCCCCACCATCCCATCATCGAGGCATCCATGATGATGACAGCTTGAGGCAGAGGGGAAAGGAAAGAGATGCTGCTTTGAGCATGGACTGCATCCAGCCACCACAGCAGAGAGCAGTAGACAGTCCTCGGTATGGTTAACCACTTCTTGTGGGGGAGTCCCAAAGTGGACAGAATTGAGAGATGAACCAGGCTTGAAGAGGCCGCATTCAGAGCCTTGCATGGGGAGTAATGAACACGGTGGATGCCATGTAGCCTAACGCTATCTGCACATCCCTGGCTGTGAGCCTCCTGTAACAAAGGTTTTGGAGAACAGACCAATGGAGTGCTAAGAATGTGTTGCCCAGGAGAAAAGCAGCCTGGGCTTTTGAATCCAGAATTGCCCTGATGAAGCTTATCTTCTGAGTGGCTGTCAAAAGAGATTTTTCTTGATTCAAGACAAGGCCCAGATGGTTGAGAAGACACAGGGTGAAATCTATATCCAGCAGAAGTTGCTCTCTGATGCGAGCTACTATCAGCAGCCAATCATCTATATATGGGTAAAGGGCAACACCTTGCTTCTGTAAGAAATCTGTCATCACTGCCATAACCTTCATGAACACATGAGGAACAGTGCTGAGACTGAAGGGTAGGACTCGAAACTGATAGGTTCACCTTCCTGTTACAAAACAGAGAAACCTTTGATGGAGTGGATGAATTGAAATGTGGAAATAAGCACCCTTCAATTCCAGAGTGGCAAAACAATCTCTCTGCTGTATCAGAGGAAGAAGAAAGTTGAGAAATATCATCATGAAATGTCTTGGAAAGATGTAGTAATTTACACCCCAAAGGTCCAGGATTGGATGTAAGCCCCTGTCAGACTTGGTTATGATGAAGGACTGGGTGAAGAACCCTGGTGAAGTTGAAAGGGAGGGATAGGCTTGATAGCTTCCTTTTGTAAGAGAGTTTCCACCTCCTATAGCAGTGTGGTGGAGGGGGCAGTGGACTGATAGATGCCTGAAGAAGGAGCCTTTCAGAACTTGATGGCATAACCTCTTGCAATGATGTCAAGAACAAACAGTTCTGAGGTGATGGAAATCCAAGCATGATGGAATTTTGTGAGTCTGTCATGAAAATGTGGTGTAGATGTTGCCAAGACAATGGTGGCAACGTGGTCGTCCTGGTAGGAATCAAAGACGACATTTGGAATAGTCACTTGGATGCTTCTTAAAGTGTGCTTGAGTTTGGTGTTGGTCTCAGTATTGAAGAGGCCTCCCTAGTTGAAGGGCAGGTCCTCAATCACTGAGTGTGCTTAATCAGAAAGCTCCAAAGACCAGAGCCAAGCATGCTTGCAGAGAGTGACCACACCCACCATGGCCTTTCTACTGCAATCTGCAACATGATGCAAGGTAGTGATTTGTTGCCCCACCAGCTTATGAACGTCAGATTGGAACAGTGCTGTCACTCTATGGTCTTCATCTCCCAGCTTATTCAGAAAGGGAGTCAACTTCTCACACAGCAGCTATTGATATGCACCCATGCATGCCAGTTGGAGATCTTACAAATGAGGGGAGCTGAAGAATAGAACTTTCTGCCCATTGAGTCCAACTTTTTTACTTTCCTTATCTGCAGGCATTGAGTATAATCTCCAGGATGCACAAGATTGGGTTGTGTCAACAATAATTGAGTTTGGCTTAGGATGTTGTCCTAACCACACAATGTTAAAATCTTGCACTCTGTACAGAGGCTCTGTCTTCTGGGATGTAGAGGGTATTGATGAAGAGGTCACCCATGATTTGCGAATGACCTGAAGAAGGTACAGAAACATAGGCAACGTAGCTGGGACTGGAGCCTGAGTCTGGACCTGATGGAAAACAAGATCATCTATTTGCGCTTGTGACTGCATCACTATTAAGTCTAATGCTTTGGCCATTTTCATCATCTGGTCCATGAATGCCCTTACATCATTAGTGGGCAAAGAAGGCTCAGCTTCACCTAACAACACTGGTGGAATGACAGCTGAATCAGGATCAGAACCAGAAGACACGGAGGAAGTAAAGGATGATGGATGGATGACCTGGGTTGAAGATGAAGCATCAACCATTGGTGGAGCAGTGTGAGATGAGCACGTAGAATTAGATTGAAGCAGTTTGGCCCTTGAAATACCAGGCTCTTGATGAGTCATTGAGAAAAGTGTCTGGATAGCAAATTCAGATTGGGTTCCAGCAGCAGGTTGGATCACTGGAGGGGCACAGCAGGAGGGTGCTCCTAATCAGTGTAGGAATGTTTGCAGTCCCAGCAATATTTAGGATGAGCCTCATTCCTATCATGGTAAGTAAGAAGGGACTCGTAATCCAATGAATACCATCCATAAGATGATGGGGAGCTTCTATACCAGCAATAGGGAGAATTGGTGGAGCTCGATGTTGAACCTCTCAAACTGTGATAACCACAACAGCAATGAAAATGTCAAGACCAACGAAACCTCCAAGTGTGGTACCACAAGCTGGAGGATGAGTCGGACTGGGGCAAGAAGACCAAGACCTGGAGCGAGCCTGGCAAGACCATCAACACAGTGCAGGAGGAACAGGCAGAAGCGGTCTTATGACAGGAACCCTGAAGTAGAGGGTTGGGCAGGAGTAAGTATTACAGACACCCTCACAATAGGTGAGGACTCCAAGATTTCACCCCGAGATACATTCTCTGAAGCAACCTGGGGCTGCTGTGTAATCGAAGCATCCTCTATATCTTCAGAGGAATGTTGAGGTGCTCCTGACTCTTGAAGAGGAAATTCACTCAGAGTAGGGGACTTAAACAGTACAAGTGTGGCCACGACCTTTTGAGCAGTCGATGTCAATGCAGAGAAGTAACATTGGAGACCCTTTGTGAAGTAGAGCTTTGGTGTTGATCCTTTTCCTTAGCGCGCTTCATCCTTTTATGTTTGCACTGCTGGGCTATCAACTCCATCTCTAATTTTAGAGGCTGATCAGGAGAGGCAGGACATTGAGATGAGGCCTGTTGGATTAGGGCAGTGAAATGGTCTTCTTCACTTTTGATGGAAGGGAACCTGACTCTGCCAGAGGATGCTTAACTGCAAGGTGGACAGAGGAGCCCAAGGTCGGTATGGACTTCAAGGAAGAAGCTCTGTCTGACAGATCCATCCCAACATATCTCATGTGGCCAGAAGACGGCATCTGAGGCCTCAGAGACTGTTCATACAAGAATGCTTTCAAGCTCAGCTGTCTGTTTCATCTCTCCTAAGGCGTGAAGTCTCTACAGTGGGCGCAAGCGGCAACCACATGAGTTTCTCCAAGGCAGAGAAGGCACTTCAAGTGTCCATCTTTCTCCAGAATCTTAGCGCCACATTTCTTGAAGGACACCAATGAGATAAGGGGCCTGAAGGATGAGTGCAACCTTGAATGCCAACACAACTCAGTGAACGCCGAACCACCAGGAGTTGATCCCAGTATCAAAGAAGCTGAAAAAGGCTAAACTGAAGAAATGCTATTCTCTCAATGCTGTTGCAGTGGCAGACAAAAAGGAACTGGCGGTTTTGGCAGGAACACTCAAATACAGTTGCACTGGAGATAGGCAGGGCTAGCACCGAAAAGCTTATGTAACACTCTGAAAGTTTCCAAAGATGCACTGTACAGGTGCAGGATAACCTATTGGGAACCCATTTGTGTGAGTCATAGACACCATGAAGAAGAGAAGGGTTAAGAGGTGAAATGATAGCTCTGTTTAAATATTTGAAAGGATGTCATATTGAAGGAACAAGCTTGTTTTTTGCTGCTCCAGAGAGTAGGACATGGAGCAAAGGATTCAAACTACCAAAAAAGGGGGGGAAATAAAAGAAAAAGAAAAAAAGAAAAAAAAGATTCCCCCTAAACATTAGAAAGAGGTCACCACTTGCTATAGCATGTTGTTCCAAAATGAAATATTAGACACTGGGTGAAAATTCTTCATTATAATTGTCTCACTAGCCTGTTGTAAATACACTTAACTACACCTTTCTACAATTAAGCATTTACCATACACTTGACCAGTCTGCTTCTGGTAGCTCTGGTTAATTTTTCCACTGAGAGAACTGACTCCAAATTAAATAAGGTATACAGCTAAATGCATAGCTGAATACATGTTTTCTATCTATATTGTTACTGTCAAAGGATAGTTGTATATTCAGTGGATAGTTATGTATTTCATACACACACACACACACATTCTTTGGAAAACTACCAAACAACCCCCCATAATGGATCAATACTTGTTAGTAGCAGATTACAGTTATCTCACCAAACATCGACCTCACCAAAGCCTTCGACACCATGAGTAGGAAAGGTCTGTGGCAGATCCTGGAAAGACTAGGATGTCCCCCCAAATTCCTTAAAATGATTATCTTGCTACACGAGGGCCAGAGTCCTTTCAGAGTCCTTTCTAATAACCAATGGAGTGAAGCAAGGTTGTGTTCTTGCGCCAACTTTATTTACAATCTTCTTCAGCATGATGCTCCAAAGGGCTAAGCAGAGCTTGAAGAAGATGACGGCATCTATTTACGTTACCGTACTGATGGTAGCTTGTTTAACTTAAGCCGTCTGAGGGGTCACGCTAAGACTCTAAACTATCTAGTCCGTGAGCTGCTCTTTGCTGATGCTGCTGCCCTTGTTGCCCACACAGAAGCAGCTCTGCAGTGCCTAACATCCTGCTTCGCAACAGCTGCAGAGTTGTTTGGGCTGGAAGTCAACCTGAAGAAAACGGAAGTTCTTTACCAGCCTGCACCACAGGACAAACACCACCATCCCCACATTGCCGTCGGCAATTCTGTGCCTAAGTCCGTTCAGCAGTTCACCTACCTGGGAAGCATCATCTCCTCAGGTGCCAAGATTGACAAAGAGATCGATCACAGATTAGCAAAGGCACATAGCGCATTTGGAAGACTTTACAAAAGAGTCTGGAGTAATAAACACCTGAGGCGAAACACAAAAATCAGTGTGTATAGAGCCATTGTACTGTCTATTCTCCTTTATGGATATGAAACATGGGTCACCTATCGCCACCACTTACGACTCCTCGAATGCTTCCATCAGCGCTGTTTACGCACAATCCTAAATATACACTGGACTGACTATGTGACGAATGTTGCTGTCCTTGAGCAAGCAGGGATCACCAGGATTGAGGCCATGATATTGAGAACACAGCTGCACTGGGCAGGGCATGTTTCTAGGATGGAGGACTATTGCCTCCCTAAAATAGTACTCTACGGTGAACTCGACACGGATCAGCGTAAGAGGGGCGCTCCAAAAAAGCGATACAAGGACTCCCTGAAACAACATCTCAGGCTCGGCCAAATTGATCACCAACAATGGCCCGCCCTGGCTTCACATCGGGAGGCATAGAGACACACTATCCACAATGCTGCAGCTTTATTTGAGAACTCACGCCGAACAAGTCTTTTTTTAAATTATTTATTTTTATACATATTTACATAAATTACATACATCTCATATCTCAATTGTACATCTCATAGAACAACATCATTTGTTTTTAACATCTGCTTAACATCATTAGTATTGGTATTTACATATTGCTCAGTGTACATTTAATATATGTTGAAACACAATAGGACTTCCCAAAAGTTTGGTTTGGAACAAATATTTTATGTAATCCCAAACTTATTGACTTCTGATATCTTATTAGTAATTAACAGAACTCTACATATTTTCTTTTGCATCTTTGTACATGTTATCTTCTCTACCATCCTTTCTTATCCCCTTAGTAATAGGTTTTCCTCATCATATCCTAATCCTCTAGTTTCCCAGTACTTTAGAATGGGTTTCCATTTTTCCATCGATTTCTTCTTAGGTATATTGAGAACTCTGGCTGTCAGAATGTCTAATTCTAATAGCTCTTGCGATTTTGTAAGCCATTCATCAACTGTAGGAGCCTTAGTCATTTTCCATTTCTGGGCTATCACTATTCTTGCTGCTGTGATCAGATATAATGTAATTCTCCAATTATTTGTCTCTATTTCTTTTCCCAGCCCTCCCGTCATGTTTAATAGGAACAATTCAGGTCTCATTTCAAATCTAGTCTGTAATATCTCTTCCAAAATTTTGTGAATCTTAACCCATAATTTCCTCACCACCTTACAGCTCCACCACATATGTACTAAAGAGCCCACATTCTTTTGACATTTCCAACAATTAGCATTTAGAGATTTTTTAATTTTGTTCAGTCTGATTGGCGTGTAATACCATCTGTGGGCAATTTTTAGATAATTTTCCTTTAGGCTTTGGCATATAGTGAATTTATTAGTCATATTCCTAGCTTTTTCCCATGCTTCGATCTCCAGATTATATCCAAAATCCCTTGCCCACCTGATCATGTATTCCTTGATGTTTTCCAATTCTAAATTCCTGTTTAAGAGCAAATTATATATCTTGCTAATCTTTTTCTTTTTTTGTTTGTCCCATATTATCTTATCTAAGTCATTCTCCTCCTTTCCTATGTTCCCTCCTTTCATGTCTTCCATAAATCTTGATCTTATTTGATAGTAGTTGAACCAGTTAATGTTGCATACTCCCTCCAGTTCTTCCTTAGACTTGATTCTAATTTTTTCCCCTCTAGTTTCTGTTAGTAAATCTTTATAGCTTAACCATTTTGACGTTGTTTTCCATTTGTTTTGGAATGCCTCTTGAAGTGATGTCCAAGGTGGTAATTTAAAATAGAACATTTTCTTGACCTTTTTCCATACTAGTAGAAGAGCTCTCCTGATGAAATGATTATTAAAGTCCTTATTTACTTTGTCTTTGTCGTAGCATAGGTAGGCATGCCACCCATAACGATTGTTATAACCTTCTAGAGATAACATATTTTCATTTTCTAGCTTTATCCAGTCTTGCAGCCATACCAAGACTGCCGCCTCGTAGTATAATCTAAGATCAGGCATGTCCCAACCTCCTCTAGCTTTTGTATCAGTGAGATATTCCCATTTAATTCTTGGTTTCTTATTGTCCCAGATGAAAGTTCTTCAAATCTCTTTCCCATTCTTTCCAACATTTATGATTAACTATAATCGGTGCATTTTGAAACAAGAATAACATTCTTGGTAATCTGAATCTGAATTCCTTTTTGTAATCCATAGGCCTAAATATCTCACTTTTTTCCCTATTTTACAACTTGATTTTATGGACAATGCCTGTTCTTCATAATCTTTCATATTCTTTGTTAGAATAATTGACGTATCCTTGTTCATTTTAAAACCCGCGTGATGCCCATATTCTGTAATCGTTCTTACCAATTCGTCTATATTTTCAATTGGATTTTCCAGGAATATAACAAGATCATCGGCGAATGCCCTCAGTTTGAACAAATGCCCTTTTATTTTTATCCCAGATATATTTTGGTTGTCTCTTATGTTACTATTCAAAACTTCTAGTGCCAGAATGAAAAGTAGCGGTGACAGGGGACACCCCTGTCTAGTTCCCTTATTCACTTCTATCCGTTCTGATCTCTCACCATTAATGATTAACTGTGCATATTGTTTATTGTATATTTTTTCTATTCTTTTCTTGAACTTTTCTCCAAATTCCATCTTTCCCAAAACTTCTAGTAAGAAATCCCATCGGACATTGTCAAAAGCCTTCTCAGCATCTACAAATAACATTGCTAATTTTTTCTCATTGTTGGTTTCAAAGTATTCTATGATGTCTAAAACCAATCTTGTGTTGTTCCTGATTTGCCTTCCTGGGATGAATCCGTTTTGGTCTTCGTGTATTATCTTTGATAAGATGTTTTTCAGCCTCTCTGCAATTATGGATGTGTATATTTTGTAGTCAAGATTCAAAAGTGAAATGGGTCTGTAATTTCCAATTTCTCTTGTGTCTTTCCCCTCTTTCAGTAATAAAGATACATTTGCCTCAGTCCATGTTTCTGGTATTCCGTTTTCCTCAATGTCATTGAATGTTCTGTATAGTGGTATGATTATTTCATTTTCCAATAATTTGTAGTATAATGCTGAGAATCCATCCGGTCCTGGGGCTTTATTTAATTTCAGTTGTTTTATTGCTATTGATATTTCTGCTACTGAGATGGATTCATCGAGTTTTTTCCTTTGTTCCGTTGCTAATTTTGGTATGTTTTGTTGGTCTATATAACTTCTCATTTTCTCTTTCTCTTCTTTCTCTATCTTTTTTTCTTCAAACAGATGTTTGTAATATTCATAAAAAGCTTCCATTATCTCTTTCTGGTTTGTTAATATCCTCTTGTTACTATCAATTTGCAAAATCAGTTTTTTTTCTATTTCTTTTTTCAGTTTGTAAGCAAGCCATTTTCCTGGCTTATTCGCCTGCTCAAAATTACGCTGTTTCGTTCTTTTCATTTTCTTTTCTATTATACTTATATTCTCCAAGTTAATCTGATTTTGTATCAATTTAATTTGTCGAATTAAGTCTTTTCTATTTGGGTGTTCCCTCAATTCCTTTTCTCTTATTTCCAGTTGTTTAGTCAGGAATCTGGTTCTTTCTGATTTTGCTTTTTTGACCTCCGCTCCCCTTTTAATCAATATTCCACGAATTACTGCCTTGCTGGCATCCCATACGAACAAGTCTTGAAGAGAAACGACAACGCAGAAAGAATCACAACCCGGTAACATCACCCAAGGAAACCTTCTGCTGTGCTTTCTGCAACCGGACTTGTCTATCTCGGATTGGCCTTTTTAGTCATCAGCACGCTTGCAGAAAGCGCGGGATGAGTCCTTCCTGAATCTTCGTTTGGGAAGAAAAGCCAGAGAGAGAGAGAGACAGAGAGACATTAGAACAGAATGATCTGCATTTTTATTAATATATAGTGGGATGGAAATGGAATAGGGTGCGGGGGCCAATTTCACATCCTCTGATCCTCCTACAGGCTGCACCTCTCCTGAGTGCACCAAAACACTTTCTCCCATTTCCCCTTCAAAATTGTGACTGGAAGTGATATTGTGTAACTTCCAGTCACGATTTTGGAGAAGGAATGGAGGGAAAAGATATTTGAGAGGAGTGGGGGTTCTGAAGGTGCTTGGGAGGTTTGGAGGGGCTTTTGCATGTTTGTATGAAGTGGGGTGTTTGGCCCAGCACCATTTCTGGGAGATTTTTATCCAAAAATTATGCCCATATTTTTTTATTTGGGGCTTCAGGGATCTGAAGGAGACTAGTGGGGAGGGGTTCAGGGGATGCAAAGGTGAGGTCTGGGGACAGCATGTAGCCCATAGGCTGCACTTTCCCCACCCCGATATACTGTATACCATAGCAAGCAAATACATGTGTTTGGATATATTTTTATGATTCTAGCCTCCATAGAATCACAGCTTGAAATTATTTTCCATTCTTTGATATTCACATGTGCTTCAAAATATGTATTTTTATCCATATCTTGGAAGGTTTTAGTTCTCTGTTAATAACCTCTAAAGGAACAGGATATTGTTTTTCAGATTTTACCTGAAGAGTGGTTTTTACTGGTTTAACTATAACTTAAAATACTTAAAATTTGTTTGGATGTTAGGGAGAACAGTGGCTTGAAGAATAATCAAATGTGGATCAGAGTGGCAAAAAAAGGTCAGGATCCTAATGGGGGCATTATGCTTGTGCAAGTGAGTGGATGGACTTTTTCTAACCTTGCACAAGAAAGAATCCTTTCACAAATGTCCTCCAAACTGCAGCCTCCAAGACATGTCTATGCACAAGCCCTGTTGAGCCACCACCACCTTCTCGCTGCACATGGCAGAAAGTTCAGGCATGCTCATTCTCATTTCTAGAGCAACTCTCTGTCCCAATATTTGCTTGGTGCTCAGCTGCATCATTGGGGATAAGGGAAAAGGAGAGCCAAGTGGAGGGTGCTACTGTTCCTGCTCTTGATGCCACCAATGCTTCCCCGGCTGGAAAAGCTGACACAGCTTACCAGGCAGCTGCTACTAGAAAGAGGCAGCGATCTGCCAGCCCTGCCTTATAGCAACCACTACCTGGATCAGCTCTTTCCTGTTCTTTCCTTCACTCTCTCCTGATTAGGGACCCAGCATAAACATGGGACTTTCTGCTCAACTAGTGTTATACAGTACATTGACCAGAGATGATACTTTCGTTGTGCGGGCATCAGAACTTGGAAATAACTACTTAAATGTTAATTAGTTACCCTTCACCCCACCAAGGCTCAACATATGAGTTGGTTGGTTAATTGCACTCAGTTGGCATTCTGTTAGTGATATAAATAACTTGCCCAGATTGTTTGGATCTGCTCTGACCTGGATGCTATAACTGCTACAGATCCAGTTCATGTTAACTTTGCCCCTGCTTGTCCAGTGACAGTGGATACTTCTCGATTTGTGCAGCCTGAGGATGTGGATAGGATTCTTGGGCTTCAGTTACATGACAGTTTTTATTGCGGTAATTTGCGCTTTATCCCTGTTCCGCACCAGTACTGCATCGTTCACATGAATTATTGCTTTATTGGTCTATCGGTTTAGTTTTCAGCTGTTTTCTGCTTTGATATTCACACACAGACTGAGGCGGGGGCATGGCCTCCCAAGCACATCCTCTGATACCACAGGAATGTCTGAGATGAACATTTACACACAGAGAGACTGGAAAAGGCTAGCTTCGAATTCTTCAGATGGCAGCAGCTAAGCATACCAAGGAGAGAAGGAAAGGAAGGGGGGATCTCAGGAGGGGAGACGAACATTTACACACAAAGGCTAGCTTGGAATTCTTCAGAAGGAAAGGAGCGGGGGGGATCTCAGGAAGGGAGACGAACATTCACATGCAAAGGCTAGCTTGGAATTCTTCAGAAGGAAAGGAACGGGGGGGGGGATCTCAGGAAGGGAGACGAACATTCACACGCAAAGGCTAGCTTGGAATTCTTCAGAAGGAAAGGAACGGGGGATCTCAGGAGGGGAGACGAACATTCACACACAAAGGCTAGCTTGCAATTCTTCAGATGGCAGCAGTTAAGAACGAAGATACCAAGGAGGGAGGGAGAGAAGGAAAGACACACACACACACACAAGGCTAGCACTCACTCAATCTTTTCCATGGCTGGAAACAACAGTGGATAGATCTTTCCTCCATCCCCTCCTTGTCCAAACCCCTCCCTGGTGAGTTCAACCAATCATGGCAAAGCTCTGCTGTGAATGTATCGGAAAGATTGCTGGTAATTCACACAGCACTTAGTGTAATGGTTGATCACACTATCGAAAATGCGCTACTTTTCAAAAAAGTCGGGAAAAGTCCTGAAATCCTTTCTTGCATTACTAATGGGTTTTTGTGCCCCCCTCCTTCTGAAAGAGGCGACTTTGTGGCGCAATGCATGTAGACAATTAGGAATCTTGGCGAATTCTTCACAGTTTTTTTTCATCGTGTAACCAAGCCCTTGGAGAAAAGAGAGCGACCACACGGGTGTTAGATCGTTGCTCTTCCTGGCTTATTAAAAAAGCTAGAAGGAGACTAGCTGAGTTGGTACAGGAAGTGATTAATGCCTTATTAAAACAAGACAGAGTTCCAGCTTGCCTGAAGGATGCTGTTGTAAAACCATTTCTTTAAAAAGCCCTCCCTGGATCCTACCATTCTGGATAATTAACAGCCAGTCTCTAACATGTCAATTTTAGCTAAGATTTTAGAGTGTGTTGTGGCCTCCCAGCTCCAGTTGTTTCTGGAGAAGACAGATTATCTAGATCCATTTCAATCTGCTTTCAGGCCTGGTTATGGGACAGAGGTGGCTTTAGTCAAATTGGTGGATGACCTACGCTGGAGACTAGATAGGGGAAATGTTTGGGGTCTGGGTATCCAAAGGGGTGCTTTCTTACATACGAACGTGGAATTTCTTCCCATGGCAAATTCACCTTGAGCAGCATGTTTAACAATAATTGAAATCTATTCTGCATTTTAGCTTGTGATGATGTGGGCTCTTGTTTTAGTTGTTGTTCAGTCTGTTAACTTGTCTTAAGTATTGTTAGTATTTTATTGTTTTAATTGAGCTGTATAGTAGAAACGCAAGTGAAATTCTTTTAAATTTAAAATTTATGTAAATGAAATGCTTCAACAACACTGCACCTGAAATGGTAATATCTAAGAGAACATTAAAAAAAAAAACAACAACCCTAGCAATCGTTAGAAGAGGAGCATTCAGGTTAAGTGTAGTATTATCGTATTTGGCATGATATCAGAACTGTGCACTTGCTAGGAGAAGGGCTTTGCACAGAGAGAAGGAAAAACAAGTTGCTGCCAATTTTTGAAGTGGTGTGTTGAATAGATAGCATGCTGTTAGAATTAGTGCTATGTCCATGATAGTTAAACATAACCATCTGCATTAGTCAGTGTATTTATATACAAGAGGTTTTTGTAGCGTTAACTGCCATCACCTCCTAATCCTGATTGTGGAACTAGGTGTGTTGTTTCTTGTTTTGTTTTTTTGACCCTGTCTTCCTTGCAGATAAAAACATGACATAATATTTTTAGTGTCTTATTGGTTGGGAATCTGACTTTGAAAATGCCAAGCATACAGATTAACCTATATTAGATGTAAGGTTTCATCCTACACTGTTTTGTAAACAGTAGGGTTTTTTTTTTTTTTTGCAGGATACATATCTATGCTTTGAAAATACGACTTTAAATATAGTACTGTATATTTCTATTTTGTAATGTGGAAATGCTACAGCTTTTTAATTTTTTTTTTTTAATTCTGGTGCAAGCATCAGCTGGTCACAGCCCTTTACTGTATTTTTTTTGTTACTTACTCTTATTCTATCTGCATGTGCCCATATTATATTTCAAAGGATCTAGTGCAACATTTATTATCTTTCTGATGTACAGTGTACATCTTTGCAAGACAACTAGGCTGCAGAACTATCTAACCTAATATTCTGTTACCTACTGATAAGTACACCAGTTGAAGTCAATCATTCTAGAAATGCAATTCAAAGATGTTTTGTTTCTGGAAATAGAAAGGTAGTTGGTTATTTTAGAGCACTTAATTTGCTATTTATTTTGGCTTTGAATAAGCAATCATCAGATTATTTGAGTGTCTGATGTGGCATATTTTCTGCTTAACCTTTTCATCACTTTCACAGATGGGATTACTTTAGTAATCCAAAAATCCTGATAATTTACTATATACAAATATAGGTTCCTGCATATTATTGGTAATAGAAATGGCTGAATGACTCAGGCTGCTGACACACTGCAGAAATAATCCAGTTTGACACTGCTTTAACTGCCATAGCTCAAGGCTATGGAATTCTAGAATTTATAGATTTGTGAGATATTTAGCCTTCTTTGTCAGATAGTCCTGGTGCCACAACAAAGTACAAACCCCAAGATTCCATAGGATGGAGCCATGATAAAAAGTGTCAAACTGCATTATTTCTGCAGTGCGTCAAAAGCGTCAGCTGCACTGGTTCTGCTGTATATCCATCAATGATGTGCATTCATAATTTCCTAGAAGACAATACACTTTTTATAGTTCTGATGTATTTGATATATTTTTGACTGTGGCAGAATGGCAGTTAAAAATAAGAAAAACAAATGGAAGCCTTTAAAAATTACAGATTTTTAAAAATCAGCATTCTTACATTTTTGCCCACTACCTTATTGAGGTGCTCTCCTGCATGGGACACAGTGGATGTCAGCCATAACAAGATGTCACAAAACAGACCTAGGAAAGTATGGCCTCCCTACATCATCTCTCCATACTCATCTCACCAAGAGCATTCACACTCCATCTGTAAGGATTTGGGCTTACTAATTTATGATTGTGCCACTGGTTGGCACTAAAATGGATTTGTATTTTTATTTGCATTTTAAAGCAAATGTATATGGCATGTACATTAATTTGGCACCTATGTCATACCCCTGAAGTCATGGCAAGTGCCATCCATGCTGGGGGAAGAGAGTGAAAATGGTTTATAGATAACACTGAAGTCCTAAAAATAGAAAAGTAAAATTATATATAGACTATGCCTATGTCCAGATGGTTATGTCTACATACTGCTGTTCCATCTGTTATTCCAGTCTGACACATGTGCACATATTCCACCACCACCCCAACATAAGCACATACGCAAAGTCTTTGGAAGACCATATCTGTAGACAGTGCCCCCCTCTACAAAGCCAAATTAAATGCTAGATTTCTTTCTCTTTTTTTTTCATTTTTTGCATTCTTGATAGAAATTCATGTTAGCATTTTCCCTAGTATCTCCATATTATCCTTGATTGCATGCTTCTCCGTCACCTAAGTGGTTTGGCTAACTGTTTTGGCCAGTTTGAGGAACAGGAAGCAAAAACAACAACAAAAACAATAAGAACACAAGAAACCATCAACATTAGCAAAATAGATAACATAGTTTTATCTCTCCTAGTTTTCTGTAATGTCAAGCTGATGGAACAAACTCATTCCCATTAAAAAATTGAGAAAAGGAAACCAAAACCAGGAATTGTAATGATGTGAGATACTGTGCATAGTCTTACATAAAAGTATCCCTCTTGTGGGGTATTTATTTTTATTTTTAGGTATTTATACCCCGCTCTTCAGCTATGAAGGCTCTCAGAGCAACTTACAAATTGTTAAGTGATAGCACCTATACATATACACTTTTTTATAGCATACTAGGCACTCTCCAAGTGGTTTCCAATGTGTGTTAGCTAATTGCCCCCACAAGCTAGTTTAGAAATCTTTTGGGGGCAGTAAATATGTGAACAGCCTAAATACCCTAAAGGTATCAGATTCTGCCTGATCTTGGAAACTAAGCAGGGTCAGCTCTGGTTAGTACTTGGAGAGGAAACCGCTAACAAATCCCAGGTATTGTAGGCTATATTTCAGAGGAAGGAACTGGCAAAACCACCTCTCTGAGTACCTTGCCTAAGAAAACCCTATGAAATTCATGAGATTGCTATATGCCAATAGGCAACTTGAAGGCACACACACACACACACACACAAATATTTAACTGCTTTGTCTTATTCATCATTCTAAAAGGAAGTAGTCAACAATTCCTTTCTTCAATTGCTGGGAGGAACTCATCAGCAAACAACGACCTGGCTGAATGAGACTACGTGTGAAAGGGATCTGGGAGTCCTAGTAGGCCACAAGTTGAACATGAGTCAACAGTGTGATGCGGCAGCTAAAAAGGCCAATGCAATTTTTGGCTGCATCAATAGAAGTATAGTGTCTAGCTCAAGGGACGTAATAGTGCCATTCTATTCTGCCTTGGTCAGGCCTCACCTAGAATACTGTGTCCAGTTCTGGGCACGACAGTAAGAGCTGTTCGGCAGTGGAACACACTCCCTCGGAGTGTGGTGGGCTCTCCTTGCTTGGAGGTCTTTAAACAGAGGCTGGACGGCCATCTGTTAGGGATGATTTGATTGTGTATTCCTGCATGGCAGGGGGTTGGACTGGATGGCCCTCGTGGTCTCTTCCAACTCTACAATTCTATGAATCTGAACTGCAGGAAAACTTTTTTCTTGAATTTCCCTCCCCTCCCCCCGGCCTTCTCATCTCTAATCAGAAGACACCCTCACCCAATATTAATATTTTTTCATGTGTTGACCAAGTGCCAAATAATGCTGCAACAGCTACAACACGGTTATACTGTGATTATCCATACGTTGGTAAATACCAGGTTTGATGGGTTTCTGACTAAACTGATGTTTGTTTTTGTAGAAGAAGCCATTGTCTTTACTATCCCTGTGAGATTTCCCTATTGCTATGAGCTGTTCAAATCACTCCTGTAATGGAGCTTTATATTCCAAAAATTATGTCCTTACGGATAGAGCATGCCTCTCAGATCAAGTGATTTATTTATTTATGGTGCAGAAAGCCCCTGGTGCATTCAAGACTACTGTGTCAGCACGCAGAAGGGATGAATGATTTTACTATCTCTCTCCAGTGCCCATTCGATGTGTCTAACAGATAGTTGGATGTTTTACAGTTTCACAGCAGGTGTTGAACTATTCTGGGCTTTGCCTACTAACATATGGTCTTTTAACTCATTCAATTAAACTTTTGAAAATATTATTTCCTTTTCTCAAATTGTAAAGAATGAAAAAGTAATTAAAACATCATTTTTAATTTCAGTTATTAAGTCATGTTCACTAACACACTTTTGAGGATGGTTAGGGGATGAAGAACATTTGGAATGGTTAGAGGAATTTGGATGAAGAGTAAAACAACAGTTTAAACTGTTGTGACATCCACATAACAACATGTGAAATATAACATTCCAGATGCCAGCTATGTAATCTGTCTTTCACAGTATATATAATTAGGTATGTATGTGCCTAATTCTGTAGAAGGAATAATAAAATGTTTGGGAGTTTCCAGTCACATCAGATATGTTGAAGTTTTAGATAATGGTTTGGACCCTGCAAAACTAAGAACCCCCATTTCTAGGCAGGGATGTGTAGTTTGGGTGAGTTGAAGGGAGTAACTCTTGATCTATTGAAGGAAGGAGTTACTAACATACACCTTTTTCCTGTTATGTCCACCTTTTGTAAGTAAATCTAAGAAAAGCACACTTAAAAAGTCAGCTGAGAAACAACAGAAAATAATTAAAAACTTAAAAACACGCACACATTACAACTAACTTGACTGAGTTCCATTGTTAGTGAATTGTGTAGCTACATAAGGAATAATTTGTGTGTACTCAAGTTTAATCATAGAATCATAGAGTTGGAAGAGACCACAAGGGCCATCCAGTCCAACCCCCTGCCATGCAGGAATACAAAATCAAAGCACGCCTGACAGATGGCCATCCAGCCTGTTTAGAAACTGTTTAGAAGGAAACTCCACCACACTTGGAGGCAACCTGTTCCACTGTTGAACAAATCTTGCTGTCAGGAAGTTCTTCCTAATGTTTAGGTGGAATCTCTAAATATGACCTTCTATAATATGAATAACTTGGCAGTAAAAAGTCCCCCCCCCCATGATCACAAAGTTTGCAATTGTTACATTATTAAAATAGAATAAATTGACTAGATCCCAACTAATTATGTGCTTATCACTAGGGGTCCCTTCCACATTAAGGCCTTTGCTTCTGCTGAGACTTTATTCTTCAGCTTTCAGCTGGAAGCAGAATTAAAACGGAAGTTTCTTCTTTGTGGTCTCTGTGACTCACACAGATTTATTGTGCCTGCACAGTACATTGTTCAGAGCTGTCATATAAGGTTTTCAGCAGTAGCACAGTCCATGCGACCAGCCTAATTCCTGCTCATACCCTCAGTTCCTTTTCATCTGCTTGCAGCATCAGCATTGAAGGAACTGTTGGTGAGGTGATCTTTTGGATCTTTATCTGGCTTTTGACTTTTCTTGGACTGTGTTTTGGCTTATTCTTTAAGATTACATTTTTGCTTGTTCTGGATTCTGTCTCTTGGCTTTACTGGGACGGCTTACTTTGATTACGTCTCTTGGCTTAGCGGTTTGTTTGCGGTGGGCCTTTTATGTCTTCATCCAGCTCCTTTAAGAAATATACCTCCTGCAGGGCCAAAATCACTGCGCAACATGGTCATTCATGCTGTTTGTTTTGCCTTGGCAAAGACCATAATGTGGGGTCCACTATAAAGCATTCACTCCAGAAGCATGTAAGAACTGCTCATCCAGGCTCAAGGCTGTCCTATATGAGCAAGCCCTGACAGGCTCAGATAAGCCCTCTGGTTTGTGCTGCGGCTCTTTACCACCTCCAGTCTCCACATCAGGAACAGCAAACCATGGAGTCCCTTTCAGTTCAAACAGAATCTCATTTTCTGCTGCCTGCCACCCATCTCAACTGCTGCCTTTGGGCCAGGGTTCTGAATTTGTCACTCATGGTTTGCCTCCACTGGTGCCCCCTCAGATTCAGTACTTGGTACAGAAGACCCCACCTCATCACCTCGATCACCTTCCACAGTTGGTTAACACATTATCCAGATATCATCCTTTTGGGATGATTTGGAGTCAGACTCTTCCTTTACTTCATAAGGCATGACACCAATATATTCTCCTCCAACAATCTTGGGGGAACATTAGTCTGTCTGTCCTACTAACAACATCCATACCTTCATGAAGCAGATGTTCAGAATGGCACGAACTCTTGAATTGGAGGTTAAACATCCAGAGGCTGAACCACTGGATACCAGCAACATCTCTGGGAGAGGATGATCCCTCTCCTGGCTAAACTCCCAGAAAAGGACAAGTCGGCTCTTCAAGCCGGGGCCCACAGCCTTGCAGCACAGTACAGTAATTGAATTCAGTGAGTCATATAATGGTCTGTAACGGAAAGGTGTTGGCTGGAGCCATTGCCTTGCAGAGACATGCTTGGCTGTGGTCATCAGGATTATCTCACCAAGTGAGGTCAACTATAGATGACCTTCTGTTCAATGAAGCAGAGCTGTTTAACATGGAAACAGATGACAAGCTAGAACATATGCACAAAATGTGCACTACAGCCCATAATTTTGGCTTCCAGCTGCATGTTCTGCTGTTGTGGCTGGACAAGACAATCCTCTGGCCCCAAAAGGCCCTTCAGCCGAGTGACATTCAGGTGGTCTCTCTCACAAGTTATCTGCATCCTCTTGAAAGTCTTCCCTGTCTGCCAAACACACTCTCTAGTCCTAAAAAAAGAGGCCTCAGGAGCAGGGCAAGTGTTGCCTATGACTCTTTGGCCAGCCCTCTTCCCACCATCCCTTTTCTCTTTGGCAACAGGCTTCCAAATTAACCATCGTGCCTGGCTGCTATAACATTGGATTCTTGGGTCCTGGACATTCTCCGGAGGGGGTCTTTGCTAGTTACCAGCTAGTAATTACTTATATAATAGATGTTATCAGTAAATTTTCTGTTAATATAGATTCAATCATTTGAATTAGCAAGAGCTTTTTAAAAGATTTTCTCAGAGTAAAAATTAAGAAACAATGATGAGAATATTTCTCATTTTCCTCTTATACCTATTTCTATGTAATATGATCTTCAGCTTTCACTATAGTTTTTTGTTGCAACTGTTTACCATAATTAAGTCATTTCTAAAGAAAACAGTGCAGAGGCAACTGAAGTCTTGTTCTGTACCAAATGCTCCCTTCATTTTACACTTCAACTGGACTTTTCTATTTACCTAGGGTTGCCATAATTCTCTGCCACAAAACTGGGACAGAGCACCTGTAGGGGGAAGGAGGAGGGTGCCCATGAGGAGGGTACCCAGAGCACCCACAGGGGGAAGGAGGAGGGAGCCCTCTTCTCTCTCCCCATCCCTGTGAGGAGGGCACCCAAAGACTCACTGCAACTCCACGTGGGAAGCAAGCGAGCAGGCAGGTGTGTGCAGCTGTGTGGGGAAAGAAGCGGGTAGGCAGGGGAGTGAGGCAGGAGCCCCCCCCCAAAAAAAATTGCCACCCAAGAAGGACCTCCCCCACCCTTCCACCCTCGCTACGCCGGCCCGTCAGGCTGGGCTGCTCGAAGCAGCAGATCTCGGATTCCTCCTGCTCTCTTCCCTCCAGAGTGGAGGAATCGGATCTGCTAGTTTGAGCAGCTCAGCCGGATGGGACAATTTTTAGTCCCTTTAATCCAGGATTTTCCTGATTATCGGGGAATTATGGCAACCCTATATGTACCTCTTCTTTCTTCTTCCCTAGGCAGAGTTCTAGTTTTGTACCACAGCAGGCAAAAGGAGAGTAAAGACAAAGATATCAGTATGCAGAAAATGGCTGTATACTTTCTCAATGCTATGTAATTTTTAAAGCAATAGGAACCATCTCTAAATGAGAACTAGCAACACTTGTTTAATAATAGTAAGGCTGCAGTCCTACACCTACTTACCTAGTAGTGAGCCTCCATGAATTCAGTGGGGTAGACTTGTGACTGCATGTATAGGATTGAACTGTTACTGTGTTAAACTATTTCTTGTAAATATTATTAGAGGGTCAATAAAAGGTAGGTGAAGAAAGAGAGGTAAGTAAAACCAATTTTTGTTTTTTACAATCTACACATGGTTGTTTGGCTGAAGATGCTTAAATAATAATATTAATTTCATTTTGTAAATGTTCTAAATAATTTTTGGAAGTACAGTTGTCCCTTCATATTCACTGGGGTTTGGTTCCAAGACCCCCTGTGGAAACCAAATCCGTGAATACTCAAGTCCATTATATGCAATGGCACAGCAAAATGGTGTCCCTTACATAAGATGGCAAAATCAAGGTTTGCTTTCTGGATTATTATTTCACTGGGGTTTGTTTTCATAAAATGTACCTTTGGGGAAATTTAATACATTTCAGACTTCCATATTTTATACAATTTACAGAACTTCACGCTTCCATTCTTAAAATAAAACTTAAACACTGGTGTCATTTAAACTGTGAAGCCATTTGATATATTTTAGAAGTAAAATTTGGCAGCAGTAATATGCCAGCAGAGTAATTAATGGAACATATAAAGAATCATGCTTTATAATTCCAAGCAAATTAGATAATTCTAAATTGAAATGATGTACTTTATAACATGGTAATTCCAAGCAGCACTCTTTATGAGCAGTACATTCTATTTTTCAAATGAAGCCATTTAGATACAGAGGAATGTCTGCAGCTGCTCTTGGATTCTACATTGTTAGTTGGCTGCACATACTTATGCAATACATAACCAGCATAGTTCAGATGGTTACTATCTACAGTTGTCCCTCCATATCCACAGATTTGGTATCCACGAATTTAAGTATTCATGGCTTGAAAATATTTTTTAAAAAATAATAATCCAGAAAGCAAATCTTGATTCTGCCATCTTGATTTTGCCAAAAGCGGGGGTGGTGGTGGTCATCTTATAGGCCCAGCAGATCTTTTCTCCTGCTGTGCGAATGACGGCTTTCTCTTTGAAGTGTTAAATTGCCAGGGCAGTTTTCCCAGCAGATCCTTCCCCCTGCTGTGAGAATGACTGCTTTGCCTTTGAAGTGTTAAATTGCCCTCCATTTAGCTCAGGAGAGAAGAAAAACAGTCCATTAAAATGATGTTAGCCTAAAATTAGAATTTCTGGATTCAAACTTATCATTTTGCATCAAGTTTTGTCTATGGTGAAATTCTCTTATCTGAATAAAAGCTTGTGGCAGAGTTAAATCATTCTTTAATTG
Source organism: Gambelia wislizenii (assembly GCA_030847615.1). Lineage (NCBI taxonomy): Eukaryota > Metazoa > Chordata > Lepidosauria > Squamata > Crotaphytidae > Gambelia > Gambelia wislizenii. The sequence continues at coordinate 85,880,165 of JAUMIR010000003.1, forward strand.
CAAGGTATTTATTATGGGATTGTATTTTGGTAAACTTGCCAGGAAGATTCCCATTTGCATAGCTTTGGGGGATTTCCTCTCCAGGAGTTTGCAAGTGGCTCTAAAATCATTAATGTGCTCATTCAAAAATTTGGGATTTGATAGCTTCATATTAACTACCTTATTTATTAACGCAACCTTATTTTCCAAAGATTGAACACCACAGAGATTTTTCAAAGTATCCCATGCTTTTTTAGCTGTTCTCAGTCCTTTAATTTCACAGACTATTCCACCATCTACAGCCACTGAGCTGGCTGGCTGGACGGGGGGGGGGCTTTATATTTTAACTTAAAAATGGGGGGGCATCTTATATGCTCGGTCATCTTATACACCGGAATATATGGGTAAAATACTGTTTGATGGCACCAGCTTGGGGAGAATAAAACCACGAGTACTGTAATTCACTTGCGTCCACCATCGTGATTCTCTGGTACGCTTGTTTGGACAGCAAACAGAGATAACTTTGCACATCAACAATCTTGAAGGGAGGGGGAAATGTAGAGACTAATGAAAGCTGCTGCAAATTGGCATTACTGCGCACCAATCCACATTTTATATCCTCATATAGATGGGCCCCTAGGAGTAGGGTGGGGGTGTGACACAGGGGTTTTCAAATCCCACTGCTGCCACCAATTATGTGATGCAGGGGCCTTTCAAATCCCACTCCTGCCACCACCTATGTGACACTGCCACCAACTTTGTGACAACTAACAACAGCTAGGTGGTCGAGGGCAAAACTCAAAGCACCAGCCCTACTTTACCTCAGGGCTCAGCCTGACTGCCTCTTTACCCTCTGTCCCTCCCATATAAATTCCTATAAGGTTCCCTTAGTTCCTCTTTCTAACCAAGGGCATACCTTTAACCTAAATGTGTGGATAGTGTGTTATGGTAGCTTGTTTTTAATTATCTTTATTCTGTAGGGATGAGCCAGAGTCTATACAGTATTTATATTAATAACAAAGGACAACTTTATTAAAGGGAATAAACATTCTTCAGGGTGGAATCTTTTGTTTTAACTAGAACTTATATCCTTTTAATGTCATTCCTTATTTCCCAGCCTCATTCTCTTTGTCCATTCACTCTTCTATTCCAGATTAGTGACCTCTGCACACCATTTTTACCTCATCCGAACCTCTCATACAACATACACACACAGAGCGTTCTGCTGCAGCCTCCTGTCATCAACTGCACAATGAAAAGAATCCGTACAGTGTTCAAAAGATTGATCGTTTGTAAAAACGATCATTCAAATGTAAACATAGCATTCGGAAGTGGGGCTGCAAATTCCCCCGTAAAGTCTGGCATTCTGACTTTGGTAAATTTGCTGGATTTCCAAAAAATCCGTACAGCCACTCGAATGTTTGATCATGTGTACATGACAGATCAGATCGAACGATCGAACATTCAAACGCTGTATGGATTTTTTTCATTGTGTAGACGGGGCCTGACTCTCTTCTTAACTGACACTTAACTGACTCTCTCCAACTGTAATGCAACCTTTAAACATCCAGAAGCCCCTCCCCTTTCCGTTTCCTGCTATAAGATTGGTTCCTGGAACACACTACGCTCATTCGCTCATCCAGCCATACATCACAGTGGGCAGCTTTGGATCCACAGGGTCTAAACCCCTCCATTCTTCCTTGGGTCTCCATGATTGACACCTAAGCTATACCAGCATGAGGCTAGGATAGGTATTTTTCCTCCCATTGAAATTGGTGTAAGAAAAAATAAATGAACCAAGATTTTCCAGCAGTTCTCAGGATCCAGCACTGGCTCTACAGTGAATCCCCATTTCAGATCCTGTTAAGGTTGTTCAGCCAATTAGTGTAGTTTCACATGCTCACAAATAATTCTGGGATTTATCTGGACTATGTTGGTTGACCTTTGGTCCCATTAAAACCAGTGGGACAAGCATATACACAAATACACAGCATGGCTGATCATTGATGTATTAGGTTGGGTCCATCTCTTTTCAGCTTTGGCAGGCAGCCAAAACAGTACTATTCTGTATGGTGTTCAGTGTTTGAAACTGCTCTGTTTCAAACTTGTATTTTGGGGCTCTTTTTTTAGACTGCTTTAAAAAGTTTTTAGAGAGCATTTAATGTGTTTTTAAAATGTGGTACTATTTTAATTGCTTTTATTAGTTCATTGTCTAGGGAGCCCTTGTAGGCTGGGAGACAATATAGAAATGTCTTAAATAAATAAAAAAAATCTTGCTAAGCAAAAGGAAAAGGGAAGCAGATCTATTCCACCAGTCCTCTGGCTACACTAGATACCTTTTCCTCAGCTTTCACATAGTGGTAGCCATTCTGGTAGACTGCACCAGACAACAGGATGAGAAGCATAGCCACTCCATTGGTTCTGATGGGACCTGTTTGGATCCTCTTCCCATTGAACAAATAACAAACAAGCATCACAACCGCTCATTATAAGACCTCTGTAACACTAACATGGTGACAGTTTGCTTCCCCCCTCTTTTTTGTTTTTTTGTCCCCATCCTGTCATATTTTTTAAAACTGTAAATCCTAAGGGAAGGTATTGCCTTTTTTATTTTTATTTTTGAAAGAAAAATTATCTGTAAAGCTCCTATACGGTAAACACCAGGTAAAACTGCTTTAAATAAAGAAATTAAGCATTCGTTTTGAAAATCATACATAAGAGTGATTGGCAGAAAAGTAAATTCTTAAGAAGGATCATGTGAAGTTGTGGTTTGTATGACTTCCACATTTCCAAAGCCATTACAGCATTTCTTGGCTAGGGCAAGAGATGTATATGGGCCAGAGGACTCAACACATTCTATTTGGTTGAGTAGCTTTGTGCCTTCTTCTGTCTCTCCCCTTCCCCAGTTCATATAAGAGAATGAATGAGTGTGTATGTGTGTGTTTGCTTATATGGGTGAGCAGGAAATCCTTAGCCTCTCTACTCAAGGGACCTAGGACCCAACAGAACCAGGGCCATCACCTTTAACACCAAATTTCACAGACTTCTAAATCCTAACACACACAGGCATCTGTAAATATGTGCCCTCCAATCTCTGCCCCATCATAATGCTTCTGGGATGGGCACCCCAGGAGAATAGTATTGCCCTGTACATCAGAAGTCATAAGACTCCATGTGAAAGGGAGTAATAATGCCCTAATGTCCATGTCGGGAACATTATATACAGCGTCCATGGCAGTAACTTCATATGCAATGACTGCAGACAAATAACAAAATCAATTGTTTAGTGTTGCAGTCTCGCGAGTTGCACTTAAGTAATTCATATCAAAGTCCTTCAAATTCCATGAGCACCTTTTATATGCTTATTTATTACCAAAAAATGTAAATGTGGCCAACAAATGCTGTGGGTTATTCTGTTTCCTATATCACACAGACTGAATTTTCCTTAGTTTATTTGATAACAGGAGAGTACTGTTCTTTAATTGCTTTGTAAAAGGCTCAAAGAAAAGCTCAGTGGATTAATTAAGTCCTTTCAGTGACCTTCAGATAAGTTTTTGGCTTATGTCCCAAATGAACATAAGCTCCTTTTTTAATCTTTGAAACACTGATCTGCTTTCAGCATCATAACTGAAATGAATATAGTTCCAAACACATTAGAGGATGGGCTGGGTTAACTGTGTGTCATAAATCACTTTCCTACCTTCCAAGGGTTTAGCAAGGATAGATACCAAAGTAGCATCTTACTACTTAGTTATGATTTGGTGGCAAGGATCTACTGTTAAATATTAATTAAAACTAAAACTATCATCTGTTATTTTTCAGTGCTGCCAAGCTTCTGGACAAGAATATATTTACTGTCAGCACCCCAAATCCACTCCTTCCTTCTCCTGCAAGTCTTCAGCTTGCTCAATTGCATGCCCAGCTTACTCTACACAGGCTAAAATTGGCTCAGACAGCAGTCACCAACAACACAGCAGCTGCAACTGTCCTGAATCAAGTTCTTTCCAAAGTGGCCATGTCTCAGCCACTGTTCAACCAATTAAGACACCCTTCAATGTTTAACACCTCTCAGGGACATGCTGGAGGGCCTGGGGTTACCAGCACTAGATTTCCACCTGGCGGATTACATTTTCCAACACAGAACCCCACTCTGGCAGCACCAGCTGTAACCTTGGGACCTGTAGGTAACCTTCAAAATCAGAACCCAAATACTGTGGTCATAAATCCTTTTGGGGGTGTAATATCTCAGACAGCTGGACAACAGGCTGTAGTTATGGGTCTGAATAAAACTGGCATCTCCTCTGCTACAGGTGGATTTTATGAGTATGGTAAACAAGTATTTCCTTCTGATGCTGAACAGTGTGGCCAACATGGCTTTGCAACCAGTGCATCTCATTCAGTCCCAACATCCTCTGGAGGTGGAACATATGATGGTCATTTTGGTAAACGTGACAATCCGCTAGGATTTCAGAAAGAGTTTTATGGAACCACTTCTAAAGGACAACATACAACTGGTATACAGCCTTTGACTTTTTCTGGTGACCCACATAATTCTCATCAGATTATAACTCAAAAGGGTGAAACAGGCCCTGTAATTCATGAAACAGAAGCCAATAACCAGTGGGAAAATCCTTCTACTTTCTCTAGCCAAAATAAACCTGACATCATGCCCAGTGCCAGCATGTGGCCGTCAACAAATGTCCCATATGAAATACGCAGTGATCTCTACAACCCCGAAGAACCAACGCCTGACACAAAGTTTAATACTGGTACTCCGCTTGTTTTCAGCAGAGCCAAAAGCAGTAAGCAGAATTTCAATAACTCACGAATAAGACAGCAGCAGGAACCAGTTACACCTGATTTATCAGTGAGACCTCTTCAGTCTCATGAGCTAAATGATTTTCATTGTTTAACTCCTCTTTGCTTTCCCCACATCTGTACTTTATGTGAAAAGAAGGTCTTTGATATAAAGGTAAGTCTCATAAAGGTAATACATTTCAACCTGCTTCTGATATTTGAAAGCATGGTTCAGTAAATTGAGTGATTCCTGATACCATTTGCTTTAGTACCAGAACCCTATTGCATTTGTTTGAGTGTTTCTTATATCTATAGATTATGATATGATTTCTGAAAACTAATCAGTTTCTCAGAACTAACTTGGCTTCCTTCCTTTTTAGTGAAGATGCTATTGAACAAATTATAGCTGTATAATACTGCCAAATTTTTAAAGAGATTTGGCCAGTAATATTCGTGCGAAAGATTAAATGTGACTCCCAGAAGTTACATAGAACCTATAAGGAAGCAGCTCAAAATCTGGGATTGCATTACTAATCATATTCCATTGGTATCCCACTGAAATCAATATGTGTTACTTCCAGATAGATGGGTTTGTGCCAATTGTGTTGGATGTACACAGAGCTTATCTTTGGTAAATACAAAAATAAATACAACAATCTAAATCTGAAAGACATTTGAGATTAGGGTGCATCTATACTGTAGAAATAATGCAGTTGACACCACTTTAAATTTTGTAGCTCTACCAAAGTGCTGGTGCCTCACAGAACTACAAATCCCAGGATTCTGTAGGATGGAGCCATGGTAATCAACGTGGTGTCATACTGCATTTTTTCTACAGTGTAGATGCACTCTAGGATGTTAGTATTTTAAAGCTATTATCAGGTCTTTGAAATGCAAGCAAGCATTAAAGCAGAATATAAGTGGCCATTGATTTTTCAGTATGTATGCTAACATATTGCTACTAAAATATATATTCATTAAAAAGTGCTCTCATTCAGTTGTCACTGATAAGGCTTGATCTAGGGAGCTGTGTATGTTTACCCTGGAGAAGGGAGAGTTGAGAGGTAACATGATAGCCATGTTTAAATATTTGAAGGGATGTCATACTGAGGATGGGGCAAGCTTGTTTTCTGCTGCTACAGAGACTAGGACACAGCACAATGGACTCAAACTATAGGAAAAGGGATTCCAGCTAAACATTAGGAAGAACTTCCTGGCAGTAAGAGCTGTTCAACCGTGGAATACACTGCCTCAGAGTGTGGTGGAGTCTTTTTCTTTGGAAGTTTTTAAACAGAGGCTGGATGACCATCTGTTGGGAGTGCTCTGATTGGGTATTCCTGCATGGCAGGAGGTTGGACAAGATGGCCGTTGTGGACTCTTCCAACTCTTTGATTCTATGATTCTACATGAGCCAGGATATGCCGGCTCCCTGCTGGTGTATCCTGGCTGTGGATCAGACCTATTGTTCCTTCACTACCTCCACGAAACAGGAGGAAGTTCTAACAGGCACACTGACCTGTTGCCACAATCGCCACCATCTTCCACGCGCTTGCAGCATCAAGGAAGCTAAACGCAGCATGTGACCAAGGCCCCCCTACATTTGACCAGCCTTGGTCACATGCTGTGGGACTCCTTCCTGCCTTCTGGGAGAGCCAGGGAAACTGCAGCAGCAGCGAGGGCTGACCTGCCAGGACAAGCTACTATGGACACATGAGGCCTGATCTGTTCCTTCCTGGTGGTAATGGAGTAAACCAGGTATTATTTTTTAAAATTGTATTGGGCCCTACCTTGCCTTCTCCCTGTTTCAGCTCTGTATCTGTCCCGTGGTGGTGAGGACTGCCTGGGAATGGAACGGGGAAAAGTCCTGTGTTGTCAGGACTGCAGGGCTTTGAGACACAGGCAAGATGGGTAAATTGCCCATGTAGACAAGCCCAAGGTCATATGTAGCATGATTTCCTGCAGCCATCTAATTGAGTTCCATTTATATGGAATCCAGATCCTTGTATATAATTTGACAAGAAGCATTTGAAAAACGTTGTGCTTTCTGTCAGGAGTTAGAGACTGAACTCCATTATAAAATGGCCGAACAACTGCAGAACCATGCTGCATGAACTACCAAGTCATGCCTACTCACAATGTCGTGTGTGTGTGTGTGTGTGTGTAAAGTGTGTATATATATATAGATATATGCTCAGAACAGAGCTCACTTCTCTTCCTGTGAATGCTGAGGCCTGGTGAAGCAGTTTCTCCTTCAATTGTAAATATTTGTATATATTGCAACTATTTGACTTTGAAGACAAAAGTGCCTCCTGCTTAATTGGATGTCAAAGACTCTATATGTGAGAATTCTTGGGAAATGGTTGCTACTGAGTCTGCTGAGATAATTTTTTGGCTTCTCCTGGGGATTGAGTGTCCTATCATCCCCTGACACTTTCTCTATAAACAAGTGTTAATATTATAGGAGTAATTAAATATTTTCTGTGACAGAAAATTGTCACTTGTATACTGCTCGTGCTCTCAAGTGCAACACAGATAAAAGAAATGTTATACTGCAAGTTCTGCAGTTCTTTATCTTGCCAGGGTACTATTGGCTTCTGGTGCCACTTCCTCATTTCTAGCTGTTACACATTTGAGTCTTGGTTTACATTTATTAGTGAAGGAAGAGGGTAAGTAAGTCAACAGCTGGTTTCCCTGGAAAGTGCAAGGTATGGTTTAACACAATGAGAAAAGATGACTATATCAGTGCGTTGAAGTCTTATCTTCTATCAGGGGTGCGGCTATACGATCATAAAAAAATCCGTATGGGGGGCAAAAAATACGAACAGCCTGTCATTCGTATGCATACAAACCGGCTATATGATTTTTTAAACCCCCTAAACTCCGTATGACTCCCTCTTCCCGAAGCTGGCTGGAGCGAGCAAGCCAAGCAGCAGTTTTAAATCTCCCGCTGCTTTTTTTTTTTTTTTAAAGGTTCCTGGTTTGCGGACATTCGGTTTTCCGTATTTACAATATAAAATAAAAATAAATAAACATATAAATTCACGGACTTACCGGACGCTCGCTAGCCGGGAAACCAACATGGCGGCCGCTCCCAATTTCCCTCCGTGCTAGCCCCGCCCCCTCTACTCGGCCAGCCAATCAGATTACACAGCCTGTTCGTATGTGTATGAATGGACCGTACAGACCCGTCGGCCATCCGAACGGCATACGGATTTCTCTTCGCGATCCGCTTTCCCTCCCGAATGCCGCGTGTGCATATTTCAGGGTGGAAAACCGCCCCCCCTCTTTTGCATTCGTGTGCATCCGAACGGCCGTTTGTACGGAAGTGCGAACTTTCGCATGCCGTACGTATTATTTAAATTGTGTAGACGGGACCCAGGTTGGCCATCCCTATGTTGTTGAACCTTTACTCCCATCTCCTTAGCTAGCCTGGCTAATGGCAAAGTATGATGGGAGTAATAGTTCATTATCAAAGAAAGCCAAAGGAAATGTTGGTAACTGGGCAAAGATTTTTTTTTAAATAGATGTTCTTTAACTTTTGTAAGCACTTGAGGGAGGTAAAATTATGTTACGTTTATATGAGCTTCCTAGCATTTTTTTCTAAAGCAAACAAAACAAAAATATTGCGGGCAGGAAACTTGCTGTGATACCATTTCCCCATATTTGTATTTTTAAGTTACATACATAATGTCCAAGCCACAGCACTTCTGCACTGCACAGGACTGCAGAGTACCATGCGGCTGTGGCTTCCTCACTTCATACCAAGGGTCCCAAATATATCCAGACTTCTTGTAGTGCTCCTCCAGTGACGCTACTACAGCTGGGATAAAGAATTCCAATAGCTATTGAAGCTGCTTCTCCCAGCCACAGTGGCATCACTGGAGGGAGCACTGCAGAATAGTTGGAAGCTTTCTGGATTCCAAATTGTGGCTAACCTTTATAGGAATTTGAGGACCCTGGGTTGGAGTGTTTGCGTATTGACCTACACCAGTGGTTCTTAACCTGTGGTCCAGGTACCCCTAGGGGGGCCGCAGTGTCCTCACAGGGGGTCTGCGAAGGCTTGAAGGCTGCTCGGCCCATCTCCTGCCTACAGCGGTGTGGCCATGTGACAGGAGCCAAGGCAAAGGCTGGCTGGCTTGGCCTGCGCACACATTGCTGTTTAATGCACTCCAGCCACAAACTTGCAGGAAGAAGCAGAAGAAAAGTTTTCCCTCCCCACCCCCCGCCAGTGCCTCTGAGGGAATGTTTAATGGCTGGTGTAATTGTATTTTTATATTATTTATTTATTTGGGTTTTAACTCTTGAGTTAAGTCTTGGTGATCCGTGCCAACAAAAGATATTTAAAGGGGGTCTCTGGTAAAGAAAAAGAACCACTGACCTACACAATTGGAGAATTTAGGTAGGACAGGTCTGCATAATTTGAGAAAGCTAATTGTTAGACATATGTTTTGCTGGATATAAAATGTTTCCGAATATGAAATCCTTTATTTCTTCATAGATGTCAGATTAGTATGGAATCTTAAAAATAAAGAAATGTTGCTAATGTGTGTTGGAATCCCTTACACACAGCTACTCTGTTTATTTGCCTCTGTTGTTTCCTCTTTTTCATATTTTTTTCTGAACATATTCACCTAGGACTGGGATCAGCACATTAAAGGAAATCTTCACATTCAGAAATGCATGGCTGTGTCAGAAAAGTGAGTTATTCATTTTTGACACACGTTTGTGAATATTATTTGACTAAGGTTAATATTTTTTTAAAACTTGCCATTTATGTGTAAAACATGTGTCATAACTGCCATAAGGTACATGGTAGTAACAAGGTATATGGGTCCTTAGCAAAACTGACCTGAGTTACAGTAGCACCCCTGTATCCGCGGGGGATTTGTTCCAGGGCCTGCCGTGGATGGTGAATTCCACAGATAATAGCAAACGCCATCCTGGGGGGGCATCCTGGCGGATAGGGGGGTGGTTTGCTCCTTTGCCCCCACCATGGCCCCACGGCGGCGGCAATCATGGGGGGGGGAGAGTGGCTGAGATAGCTCCTTCCCTTCCCCTGGGAGGGCTCCTGTCACCGCCACAGCGATCGCAGGGGTGAAAAGGGAAGAGGAGGAGACGATCTCGCCTCCTCTTCTTCAACCTTTGCCCCCACGATAGCTGCTGTGGTGGGGCCATGGTGGGGGTGAAGGGGGAGCAAACTCGCCCCCTTCCCTCTTGCAATTGTGGCAGGGGCAAAGGGGGAAGGATAGACGAGATTGCTCCTTCACCCCCACCATGGCCCAGCTGCAGCGGCACAGGAGGGAAGGGGGAAGGGGAAGAGGTGATTTCGCCTGCTTCCCTTCCCCCTTTGCCCCCACGATTGCCTGCTGCGGCGACAGGAGCCCTCGCAGGGAAGGAACGGGGGAGTGGAGATCCCTCCTCCCCCTCCGTTCCCTCGCCATTGCCAACAGCGGATAATTGAATCCATGGTTGGTGAATCAGCAGATACAGGGGTGCTACTGTAGTTATGGAATCTATTGCTATTACTTTGCCACTCCAGCTCATTTTCCTCCTTGGTGCTTAGGTGATGGAGTTCTTCAGGAAGCTTCAGGCAAACCAATAGTGAAAATAGAGGCATACCTCACTTAACAAAGGCTCTGACAAAGAAGCTCCTTTATATGAAGTCTTTTTATATCCCCCAGCCCCCATTTTTCCCCTTGCCCTTTGTCTAGTTAGAAGTTTTTTAGCAGCATCAGTATTAGAAGGATGGTGAAGGAGGACAGGAGAAACACACACTTTTGTCAGGTTACAGCAGTATGTCTGCAATAAAGGTTGAGCTGGGAAAGAATGGGATTCTGCTCTAGCTGATCCTGCTGTAGCTGTGTGTACCTGCCTTCCGCAGTGAAGGTAAACAGCAGTTGCCTCCAGAATCTCTTTAGTAAGTGTGCATGAACAGCAAAATAGATACAGAAGGGGAGAACAGATAATCCTGGCTCACCAGCTAGCACCAGCATATTAAAGAAGAATAGATCTGTAAGTCCAACCACCATAAAAAAATCATAAGAAAAGTTAAGGCTGATAATTTAAAAAGTCATCCATGAATGCGTTTTGGAAAAAGTCTTCAACTAGAAGGTTCAGAATATTTTTGTGAGTTATGTAAGGCTTTCCTGACCTGATTGTTGTTATTTCACATGTGTATATTGTTAGCTTTGAATAAAAGGTTTGCTTAAACATGTTAAAGTGATATCCTTTTTTATGGTGTAGGAACCAATCCCTATTCTTTCCATGTTATTTCTCCTTCTGCTACCAGATTTTCTGTTAAAGAAGTAATACTCAGGAACTTCATTAACTAGGGGTTTTGGTACCTTATGACTCAGTCCTAATATAGCACAGATATAAGGCCCCTAAAATAACTGATCTTGATGATTTCTAATAGTGAGCTGCTATGTTTGCTGGGCTTTTACCAGCTTAAACTTCTAAAAGTTGGTGCAGTAAACCTTAAATATTCATTACCTGTTTGGTAATGAATATTTAAGGTTTACTGCACCAACTTTTAGAAGTTTAAACTGGTAAAAGCCCAGCAAAAGCCCTGTTTGGTAATGAATATTTAAGCTATGAGTAATCCAGTTTTTCCTATAGTGTTTCTGAATTTCACTTTTTCCTCCCTTTTCATCACTGACATTAGGTGCATGTTAAGTTCAGCAGAAGGAATGTTGCACTCCTCTTCTCCAAATAACACATCTGTGTTTCATCTTTCTGGCACTGAAGGTAAATTATAACACAAAAATTACATAATTTACACATTTTTCATTTGCATACAGTTGTAGCAAGCAGACATCCTTCATTGCACATTTCTGTGTATAAGACTTAATGGTTATACATTAATATGCTTAGGCTGAAAATTAAAGACATTTTCTAAACATCAGAAGTATTTTTGGAATAATGTCCTTAGAATATTTATGACACAAAGAACAAAGATACAGTTTTATATATTTATAATTGTATTCAACCCTTACCCCCAGTGAATCCCTAAGGAATAAGCTAGATCACCTGCCTAGCAGCTCCTTTGATAATAAACAGTCATCGCTCCACATTTGCAGGTTAAGCATTCATGGATTTGATTATTCGCAGATTACTAAATATGTTCTCTCTAGGCATTTTCTAGGTACTCCAGCATGATTCTTTTGTATACTTCTGCCAGAGGTTGACCATAGAGTCGTGCTGAGGACCTAGAGATTCCTACAGAAAACATTTATGTAGGCATTTGTAGGTTTTCCAGCGCGATTCTGTGGTCAGTGTCTGGTAGAAGCATACCATAGAATCATGCTGGATGACCTACAAATGCCTAGAGAATTGTTGTCTCAGGTTAAAAAACAGTGGGCCTATATTCGCATTTTTTCCACCTTTGCAGGGGTCCTCTGCCCCTAACCCTGCAAAAGTTGAGGGCTGACTGGAGATCATTTGCTCATTTGATCATTCTTGTATCATGCAAATTTCCTGGTAGTAATATCAAAGGAGAACTCTCTATAGGTTATGCAAAGCCATCTTGTAGCAGCTTTGACACAAACTGAGAGAAAGAAGATGATAGTTTAAGCTTTCATAGACTTAGGGCTGGTCTACACCATCCAGAATACTGGAAAGCCATAGTATTCCACACCTGAGCCCATGGCGTTTCTCTCCCCCTCCCCATTACCTGCCCTTCCATTGCAGCAATGGAGGGGTGTCCTCACACCCACAGCCTGCGCACAAAATGGTGCTTCTCTTCCCTGCTCCAGTTGCATCTTCCAAGGCCAGGAATGAGGCACCCAGCCATAGTCACATGTCTGAGCACCTCAAAGTGACCTCAGCAGACATGACATGCATGATCTGGACAGGAAATGGCTGCACCAGGTACTGCACGGGCCATGTGTGTGGACACCCTCCCCCTCCATTGTGGTAATGGAACTCACTGTTTTCTCCAGAAAAAAACACAGCAAACAGTGAGGTTTACCATGTGTCTGCTCTGTTTTAAGGGTTATTCACCCTGTATTCTCGTCAGAACTGCCTGGATGGCATCTGGATAGTTTGGACTAGAAACAGGGTGAAAACCCTGCGTCGCCTGGACAGCTGGGCTTGGGAATAGGGGGAGGCGTTTTCATTTGGCCCATGCAGAGAAGGCCTAAGTCTGCTTCACCTGAATGCTCATGCTACCAACTTCTTTTAGTCTCAAAGATCTTACAAGATCCCTTTGCATACTGATCCAGACTAACATGACTGTGTTTTTGATCTCTAAAGACTATTCAGAGTTGCCAGATTTTAAATCATTTTGATGAATCTCAACCGTTTTTAAAATGAAAAATAGGCTTAATTTTATTTCTATGGTTGCTGCTTTATTTGATGTTTTTAATTTGCTTCCTGATGCTGCTTTCAAGCAGTGTGCTGCTGGTCATTTTATGCTGTTGATCTTCTTTTGCTGTGTTTGGGTTTATATTTAAATACTTATTTGCCACTCTGGAAGGTTTTAAAGTTGAAAAGCAGGTTAAAATCCTTTAGGTAAATAAGTAAGAACTGGATTTTGACATTTGGGAAATCTAAATAAGTCTGTCTAACATAATGGCTGTTGCTGTTTTCAGGGTCTTGCAAATGGAAAAAAGAACAACTCAAGGATGTTCTATTGTGTGATAGTGCAGTAAATTACTTTCAGCATCCCTATAGGGAAGGAATATTTCCTAGGTTTTGTTTTGTTTGGTTTGGTTTTTAAAAAATAATACTAGAACTTGACATCATTCAGTGAAGCAAAATGGTGGGAGTTCAGTGGTGAAAACATGATTTCTACAAGATGTGTTGCATGCCAGCTTGGATGGCTTTAGAAGGGCATGGAGGATAAGGTTAGTAGTATGGAGGATAATGTTAGGACACAAATGCATGGAGGATAAGGTTAGTAGTAGTCATGATGGATATACATTTTACAGAGTGTATGCCACTCAACACCTTTCAAACAGGACTCCTACTACAACCATTTCTTGCTTGTGGACTTCCCATAAGCACCTGGCTGACCACAGTGGGGAAAATGGTGCTGGCTTAAGACCTACCTTTTATCTGATCCAGCAGTGTTCTTATGTTTATCATGCTCAGCTGTGGCAAGTAGTGGTGTCTGGGATCTGTGGAATTTTTCCATTCTTCCAGAAAACTGCAGACTGCCATGCCCATAATTAGAGAAAGGACGTTTTATAGGATGAACATATTCCTCAGGCTGCAACCACACTGTAGAAATAATGCAATTTGACACCATGGTTCAATGTTATGGAATTCTGGGGCTTGTAGTTTTGTGCGCCTTCTCTGTCAGAGAGCTCTGGTGCCACAACAAACTACAAATCCCAAGATTCCATAGGATGAAGCCATGATAGTTAAAGCGGTGTCAAACTGCATTGTTTCTGTAGTGTGGCAGCAGCCTCAGTAAATATGAAAGGGTTATTTATTTATTTGCTTGCTGCTTGTTTTTTCCTGCACTGAACAGAACATAGAAAGATGCTGCTTATTTTTAAAAGACCTTATTTTTTTATATATCCGCAGTTTATACCTCTCTACCTTTTTAACTGAAAGTGTGCCATTCCTTTAGATTACCCTTTAAATGCTGGGCCAGTATATAACTCTGCATTTGGCCAGACATGTTCTACATTCTCTTCTGTGCCACCTGGAGTAAACGTGAGTTTATCACATAGTATACTTTTGTATACTTTTGTAATTGAAGTATGGTCAGCATTCAATTCTTGATAAATATCAAGGTTTGCATTGATAGCAGTTTAATGAAATTTTCCTGAACAACTTAAAATATTTCTGGTTAAAATTCTGTGCTACATTTGGTTTGTTTTTAAGTTAGGGCTATGACCACACAACCTTCTGTATAAATGCATGTTCTCTACTTTAGTGAGGTGTAGAAAACAGCCAGAGTCCAGCTGTGTAATTCTGTTTGAGCCCTTTGTTTCTGCTGGAAGCAACTATTATGTCATCTCTTCAACAATCCTCCCATGCACCCTTAAAACCTGCCCTAGTGTACTGGGAAACCATCCAGAGTAGTATTCAAAGACCTAGCCATGGTCATCTATTTCAACATAAAAAGATATAAAGAAAGCCTGCAGTATCCTTGAGACAAACTGAGAGAGGGGAGCCACTTTTCTAGCATTAGCTTTCATGAACTGCCATCCACTTTATCAGATGCAAGTTAGGGATTCCTTTATATCTTTTCATTTGCAGCAGGTTTTTGTCATCACAGGGGCTGCAGCAGGAGGGGAAAGAAAGTCCCAATTCCATTGGCATCAGATACTGAAGTACACAATTGGATTGTGGTCATAATAGTGATTCCTTGTGCATTTTTGGACCAGTGCCTCACAAATTGCTTTACCAAAGAGATTCACAAAATGAATTTTCTGTTCATAACTCCTAATTTACATTTCACTTCACATTTCCTAATGTGAAAGACCTGAAAATTTTTGGAACTTGAAATCTTCCCAAGTGTTACACAATGGGGGTGGGGGGATGGAGAGGGACAAGAGAAGAAGGTGAAGAAAAATTCTTAAGGATAGCAATAACTCCTGTTCAAGTTAGAGACTTGTAGACTCCACTTGTTTCTCTTTGGACTAACCCCAAAATTAACCACCTCCTGAGTCTCTTTCAGAGGCATTACGTAGAGGAAGGCCATAGATCAGCCTTTCTCAACCTTTTTATCCTGGAGGAACCCTTGAAATAATTTTCAGGTCTCAAGGAACCCCTGCATAAACATTATTCTATATACCGGTACTGGTATTGCTTTCCCCCCAAAATTGCAATCTCTTGAGGAACTCCTAGCAACCTCTTGGGGACCCTAGGGTTCCAGGGAACCTTGGTTGAGAAACACTGCCATAGATATTGATGTCACTGTACAGAAAAGTTCAATATGACCACATAAGGCCTTATATGTTAAAACCAAGCAGTTGTCTAAACAGTGAAAATAACCCTTGTGGAATTTGCTGGGAATACGACCTGTCTAAATGGAATCCCACATCAATCCACAGTATTCGGAAAGAGGGACCCCCAAAATGGCAAAAACAGCACTGGAAAGGCCTTTGCGGCTTTTCCCATAGTTTAAAAAAAAAAAAAAACAGCGAGGGGGTGCACATTCCTGCTTGATAGGACAAGTGATTCACTTTGAATTGTTTTCCCATACAAGAGGAAATGCAAAGCTGATTGGCCGGGCAAGCGTAGGGGGTGGGGCTTCCTAACAGGGCAAGTGCCCGCTGCCACCATGTTGGATTTTCACCTTAGCAAGCAATTGCTAAGGCGATAAAATGGGGTGTTCCCCCCCCTCTCCTTTTAACTTGAAAAATCGCTCTATCACTCCAGCATACCTTAGCATTTTTTTAAAAAAAAAGTGCTGGCAGGAAAGTACTAACGTGAGTAAATCACTCGTGGCTGCCATCCGACATGCGAAACTTCTGGGGGCTTCTGGGGCCAAAAAACACAATTAAGACAAGTCGCTGCTGCTGTGAAATGCCATTACTGCAAGGTACTACGTTTTTTTCCCCTCGTATAGACAGGGCCCACCCAGTACTTTGAATTTGCCTAGGCATCAGCAGGCAGTACAGCTGAGCCAGAATGTATGATCAGACTTTTTGTCTGAGTGACCAGTTTGTGCATTCTGTGTTAACTTAAGTTCCCTTCTAACCCATCTTCAAAGGCAGCCCCACATGTAAGTAAACTACAGTAATCTAAACTGGAGGTTGTCAGAGCACAGAGCACTGTCTGTATCCCTACCTGGGCCACCAGCTAAAACTCTTTAGAAGTATTTTGTGCCATAAAGCCAGCTGTGCTTGAAATGAATATAACAGTTCTAGGAGAAATTGCAAGCCATGAAGGTGTTCCTTCAAGAGGAGTGCATCCCCATCTGGAACAGGCTGAACACCAGTCAGAAGAATCCACCTACTAGTAGAACCTCACTCTTACCTGGGTATCACAAATTGCTTAAAGAACCACTTTTTAAAAAATAGAATAAAGAAGAACCATCTTTAGTTTGATTTGTAAGCCCTTCTTTTGAGAAATGTGCAGACTCAAAATACAGTGTTACTTTTTGCCAACATGAATTCCTATCACTGTTGTGCATACTCGACATGCAGGGTAAATGTTACAGTCGGCATACACATAGTGCCAAGTGCTTCAGCCACTGACCTGTGATAAATATTTAACATAGAGGATAGAGAGGCTTAAATGCCATTCTGTCCTTTTGAACAAGGTGTTTATAGTTACCAAATCTGATCTGAATATACTTTGAACACTATATGGAAAAGTGGGATGTCTGAGATATAAAATGAATAATTAAGATTAAGGGCAAAAACCCAGTAAGTAGTGTTGCGCTAGGAAGGTGAAATTGAAAAGGTGAAGGAAAGTGAGATTGTCTTTAACATTTGTATTCATGTTCAGAGCAAATTAGGAAAGTGATTTGAAATGCATGTTCCTGACTGGTGGCTGTTCTGTATCTAATTTTGTTTTAAATAATTTCAGCTACCAGAAAAGAAATGTGCACCAGGTCGGGTAGTACACATCTGTAATCTTCCTGAAGGAAGCTGTACAGAAAATGATGTCATCAATCTAGGACTTCCCTTTGGAAAAGTTACCAATTATATCCTTATGAAATCAACCAATCAGGTATTCTGCTTTTTATTGTTGGTTATAATAAAATCATAAGTATTTGATATTGCTTTGGAAACATATTGTGTATTAATGGTTTAGTGATTATTGCCAAAATGACTATGCATAGTTATCTTGGTACTTTGAAAATAATCATTTTATTTTTAAATAAAAAAATAAAAAATGAATTGAGTATACATAAACTGGGTGACTATTTTAACATATCATATTTTAAGATTCTACATAAATCTCCCCAAAGTCTTTTCATATGTTAGTATTGCAAACTAAGATGAACAAAGAAAAAGCCACACAGGCGATCAGTATCTAAATGACAGTTTTTCTCTGTGGAGAATATTCTTTCATAAGTTGCCCTCTGAGAATCATGACTATGCTAAATAACTCTTGTTCTGCAGGAAAATCTCCATCCAGTTTCTCTCTTGCTTTCATAAGAAAAAAACGGCTTTTGGAAAGGAATTATTTTGTCAAAATACTAAGTGAGAAAAATAACACAAATTCACAGTGAAAGGATTTTTTTGTATTGAATGGGCCTTCCGTATCTGTGGGCTCAATATCTGCTGATTTGAACATCCACAGATCCTCAGTGCATAGCTAAAATGTTGGCAGCTCCCATACTTAAAATGGCCACTCCCACTGATTAATATGGGACTCTCCATCCACGGTTTTTGCTATCCGCAGGGAGTTTCAGAACCAAACCCTGTAGATATGGGGGCCCAATGCATTTTTCCCCTATTCAATTGATAGCTTTAACTCTGCACATTGTGATCTGAGAGAGCAGAATTGATTTCTGTGGCATCCCACACTAGCCATGGAGGGCTTCTTCATCCAATCTTGGCATGTGAACTTATGGTTTCTCTTAGACCTTGCCAACATGGGCCAAATGAAATGGCCTCTCCCATATTCCCACACCCAGCAGTCTGGACAACACTGAGTTTTTGCCCTGATCCTAGTCTGAACTGCCCAGATGACATCTAGGCAGCTCTGATGAAAATCGGGGGCAAATACCCCTTAAAACAGAGTGGGCATGTGGTAAAAAACAAAAAAAAAAAACAAAAAAAAAAACTCACAGCTTGCTGCAGTTTTTCCAGAGAAAGCTGTGAGTTCCGTTACCGCAAGGAGGAGGGTGTCAACACATACGTCCCACGTGGTGCCCAGAACAGCCATTTCCCAACCAGGTCATATACATTGCATCTGCTGAGGTAACCACGAGGTGCTCATCATGTGGCCATGGCCAAGCACCTCATTCCTGGCCTCAGAAGATATGACCAGTGCAGGGAAGAGAAGCACCAGTTTTGTATGGGACGTGGATATGTGGACACCCTTCCATTGCTGCAATGGAAGGGCAGATAGCAGGAGGAAATGCCATGGGCCTAGGGGTGGAATACTCCAGCCGGAACTTGGAATATTCTGGCCAGTATAGACATCCCCTTAGTGTACAACAGGGGTGGTCAACTTGGGAGGCCAGGGGGGTACATTAGCCCTCTAGGACACTTTGGCAGCCTGCACCCCCCACTACACTTGCTCCCACCAAAAAATATTTTTGTTTTGCTCCCTCTGGAGGACATGGAGGTATGTTCCCGGGCACCTAGAGTGCATTAGGGGCACCTAGAGTGCATTAGGGGGCATTTAGAGGGTTGGTGTTTTTTTTAAATATTGTTTTGATGGGGGGGGGGTCATGAGAACTCCAAATGTGGTGGAAATACCCTCCACAAACCCTAAAAATAATTTTTGTGCATGTTGGAGACCGCTCAAGGCCACAAAAATGGTCCTGGGTAACACATGCAGGCTGTGGGCCAGTTTACTCCTGCTGTAGAAGCATCGTTGAGTCATAGCCTTATATTCTGTTTGTGTCTCAAATTCTGGAAATTAAGAGGAAAGTTGTTAATGCCCTCTTCTATAACACCCTGTTGGCTCCTGATAGCCAAAATAATTTGCAAAATACTTTTAATGGTGGAAGCTCAAAAATATGGTTCAAATCTAGAACGTCTTATCATATCCTCTCTCACTTCAGTTTCTTTTAATTAAGCTAGTCTTCAAATTTGCAGATTGTATTGCTACATTAAAAAAATATAAACATATTTGAAAGTGCACCATGTCTGAAAACTGGATGAAGTTCCTACCACTAGGAAAGAACAATTTACATATCTTTGCATGGATGATACAAAGATGTCTTCCTTCCACTGAGGAGAATGAGCATTTGCATTCTAATTAATTTTTCATTACTTCTGACTATAGCTTATAGTTAAACTGTAATAATTAATAGTTTGAGTCGAGTTCTGCTAATTGTGTACCCAGTTCTTGAATCACTTGAAATGTTTACTTCCTTTTAAGTTAAGCATCAAATGGCGTACTGTACAAGAGGGTGAGCTCTTGTATCTTTTATAGTTATGAACAAGGTGGAAATTATGTCAGTCTTAGCTTTTTCTTGTCTTGCATGATAATAGGCATCTACCAAGTTTCCTTATTTTATATTACAGTTGCACATATTGGTATACTATCTTCTTTTGCAACTAAAATTATGCCAGAGTATCTTCAGATTATCAGAAAAATCTACATGATAAAAAGCCATATCCCAGTACAAGAGGCTTTACATATTATTTTAAAATCTTAACCAGAAATATATTATGAAACTGTAATTTTTATCATATTTTTCTCTTTTTGTTTTAACTACATGATCTAAGATATAAGAAATGTAAACTATTTCTGTATTATAATAGGCTTTTCTAGAAATGGCATACACTGAGGCAGCTCAGGCTATGGTGCAGTACTACAAAGAGAAACCTGCAATGATAAATGATGACAAATTACTCATTAGGATGTCTAAAAGATACAAAGAACTTCAGCTAAAGGTAAAACAGTTGTTTCTATCTTCCTGTGAATCTGGTTTTGTTGGTAAGCTGTCTCTCTGTCTCTGTCTCTGTCTCTCTCTGTCTCTCTCTCTCTCTCTCTCTCTCTCTCTCTGTGTGTGTGTGTTTGCATATATTTCAGATAAAGCTTCAGAAGGGTTTTGCCTTGTTATTTTTTTGCAACAATCACATATTTACTGATACTTATGTGTTCTTGGGAAGGTCTCTTTTTCTGTTTAGACTGGTGAAGAATTAAGAATAACAAACAAGCAAAGAAAACCCCATGGTTGTCTCATAGATTAATGCCATCACCATTATGTTTCCACTTCTCTACAAACTTTCATCCAGTTAATTTTGAGAGGCATTATACACAGATAATTGTCTAGAAGACTGGTCCCTTATGATAAATTTCTATGAAGACTGGATTAAACTATTCCAGGAAAAATACCATATTTTCTATTGGTCATGTATTCAAAAGGGCCAGGCCTGACTATTATGGCAAGGTTTGCTTTCATGAATGTTGTGTTAAAGCAGAACACAGCAATGGTTGAGGTAAGCCAACAGAATCTTAACCCAAATAAAACTGAGATGTTGATAATAAGGAATCCAAGTGAGCTGTAGGTGGTGGGTTGGTTGTAAGTTGGAAACATGGCACCTGTAAAAGATCAGGTATGCAATTTGGTACTATTCTTAGATATTGCTCTCCTTCTGAAAACCTAGGTACTATTTCTGTTTGTTATTTCTTTTACCCTGATATGTCTTAATGTGTTTATAAATGATTCTGTTTTAATTGGTGTGATTATGTATTGATTATATTACATTGTTTAATCTGCATGGATTATGAGCTGATTAGAGTGCTAATTATGGTAGAAAGGCAGATTTTAATTACTTAATTAATTAAATTAGTGACCAAAGGTGCCTTCTTGCATTGATTTACCAGCTTGGGAAGAGTTGATTTGACTGTTTATTTTGCTTAATAGCAAATTAGGAATAATATTAGACCCTTAAGATACATACCAACAAAACAGGAAAGGGCATGAACACAGTGGATATAGGCTAGATAGATAGCTAGTTTTAAAGAAAGTAAAATTTCACATTATACAAATTTGTGGTTACATTATATGTGAAATTCTATTTTTTTTTTTTGTGCCATATATTCATTGCTCTCCTGACATTTTGTGACTTTTTTGTTTTGCTGATCAATATACTGTACTTCCTGACTGGTCATGTATGATACATGGGCTTATCTTTGAAAAATGTTTGGAGATTTTATCAACTCACAGTTAACTAGTGCTGCAGGAGTGCATAATGTCTACACAAGTTCCACAAATATTGCTATTTCTGTTGAAAGTACTGATTTAGATCTTCATAATCCTTAATGATTTAGGTTTGGACACTTTGGGGAACATCTCCTCTCTCATGAGCTTCTCCATGTTTTTAGCCAACAGGCAGGTCATTAAAATATAATACAGTAATACCAATAATGTTGATTGCCATTAGAAATACTAGGAGACACATTTCCAGTGGATTCCTGATTTTTCTTCATGGTTTCTGTGTGGTCAGACAACAGCTAAAACTATTGCAGTAGCTCTCTCTGATCCTAATGAGGCCAGATTTTGCAACAGTAACACATACTTCAGTTACAGTCACATTAGATCACTGCAACATGGTCTACCCTTGTGGAGTCTTTTGATGTTTTAAATGTAACCACCAAACATTTGAATTGTGCTAAAAAATAGATGATAACAAGTGCAGGTATTGCAAAAGTGGTACAACAAGATTTCAAATGCAAGAAGCCATCCATATCCTTGCAGCTGTATGGGATCAGATTTCAAAATGACCTTAACAGACTGGAGAGCTGGGCCAAAATTAACAAAATGAATTTCATCAGGGAGACATGTAAGGTACTATGCTTAGGCAGGAAAAAATGAAATGCACAGATAGGATGGGTGACACCTAGCTTGACAACAATACGTGTGAAAGGGATCTAGGAGTCTTAATAGGCCACAAGCGGAACAGGAGTCAGCAGTGTGATGTGGCAGCGTAAAAAGCCAATGCAATGTAGGCTGCATCAATAGACATATAGTATCTAGATCAAGGGAAGTAATAGTACCACTCTATTCTGCTTTGGTCAGACCTTTCCTGGACTACTGTGTCCAGTTCTGGGCCCCACAATTCAAGAGGGATGTTGACAAGCTGGAACATGTCCAGAGGAGGGCAACAAAAATGGTGAAAGGTCTGGAAACCATGCCTTATGAGGAGAGACTTAGGGAGCTGGGTATGTTTAGCCTGGAAAAAAGATGGTTAAGGGGTGATATGATAGCCCTGTTTAAGTATTTGAAGGGGTGTCACATTGAGGATGGAGCAAGCTTGTTTTCTGCTGCTCCAGAGACTAGGACATGGAACAAGAGATTCAAACTACAGGAGAAAAGATTCCACCTAAACATTAGGTAGAACCTGATGGTAAGAGCTGTTCAGCAGTGGTATATGCTGCCTGTGAGTGTGGTGGAGTCTCTTCTTTAGAGGTTTTTAAACAGAGGCTGGATGGACATTTGTTGGGGGTGCTTTGATTGTGTATTCCTGCATGGCAACACGTTGGATTCGATGGCCCTTACGGTCTCTTCCAACTCTATGATTCTATGCTTCTGTGATCTTAATTGCAGCAGAGTGCAAGTAGGCAAATCATCCTATGATGTGCCTTCCTGTACAAGTGGAAAGGTCACTTTTTATGTCTGTTTCTTAAAATTCCATCCTTCATTGGGTCAAGATCAAACAAAATCATTCAAATTATACAGTATGATGTTTATCCATAGCAGCCAATACAGTCTTGGCTGTACAGCCCTGCTGTCCTCTCCTGTCACAACTATTGACAAATTGTTAGTTAAGGTGGACTTCCTTTCTTAGGAACAACCCTCTTTGCCTTATCCTTGTGATGACATCCTGGTCTGGTCATTCCATAGTGGGTACTTGGAGAAGTTATGGCCTGTAGATGTCTTGCAAATAATTCTGTATCTGATATCATTACATTTCTATTCTCTCTTAAAACTAGTGTTTCATTTTCTAAGGTTTGCCTTGTGGTGGCTTCTGTTTTCATCCCCTTAAAGGGGAAAAAAAACCATATTGTTTTCTCATCTGTTATTTTATGAAAGAGCTGCATAAGCTTCAACCTTCTCCTAGTTCCCAACTTTGTGTTGTGCTTGCACAGTTAATGGAACAGCCTTTCAAACTTCTGGCACCTTGAAATATGAGTCTGCTGACCATTAGGGCTCTTTTTCTTGTGACTCTTACTCCCAGACACAGAGGTCTTGTAAGCCATGTTTCTTCTTCCTGGCCTCTGTGACTGACACAAATGCACCTGTTCTGACCCTGCTTACCTGACAAGGCAGTCCTTCCCACACATGTCTCTTTTCTGTTGAAGGTGATTGGACGTTTCCACCTTAACCAAGATTTCATTTCATTGGTGTTCTTTGCCAAGCCCTCCTCACAGCTGAATACTCTAGTTCTTTACATACTTTTGATATTCAGTGTGCTTTACCCCTTTATGTAGACAGAACTAAGAGCTTCAGGCAGGGTCCTAAGCTGTCCCTCTATTATGAGTGCCCCAAGAAGGAATTCCTGGTCTCTTAGGTACAGATTTAGTTCCTCCATTTGCTGCTTGCCCGTTCTGTGACTGCACAGAAATCATGAAGAGGAAAGAAGTTCTTCAAGTGGTGAATTGTACAGTCACACAATCAACCTTCCTGCCCCACTGCAGTTTAATATTGCTTAGTCACTCAATGCTTCCTTGTATAAGCCGCTGCATGTGAACTTTCAGGGACAGTCGGGAGTCAGGAGCCAAACCACCTTGAGCATATGAAGTAAAGGTGGGGGCAAGGCATCAACCAAAACACAAGCCTAACTTTAAAAACTTCCAAAACAAGTCTCAGGCACTGATCTCCCATACATGTGATGCACAGATGACTGTTTAGCATAACTAAAGGTAATGGATGTTCCTTTAAGTCTCTTGCTGACCTATTGTGGCCTCATCAATTTCATAGGATTTTCTTAGCCAAGGAATATTCAGAAGTAGTTGCCATTGCCTTCCTCTGAACACAGTTTCCAGCAACTGGTATTCTTTGGTAGTACTAATCAGGCCTGACCTTGCTTAGCTGCAAAGATCAGATGGGATCTGGTGTCTGTACAGTATTTAGGCAATTTTGGAAGAATTGTGGTTACAGATATGTGATCAGTTTTTGTTCACTCTGCTTATCAGTAAATGCAATGTATGATAGTAGGTCATTAGCCTACCATTTCAGGAAATACAGTGTACTTCCCCTTAGAGCCAGAAGGAAGTGACAATTTAGAAGAGTGGTTCTGTACCTGTAATTCTTTTCTCCAATAGTAGCATTACCTTTTCCAATGTTGCTTTTAAAAAATCTCTTGGTTCATTTGGGACAGAACTATAGAGATGTGATTCTCTTACACACATGCCTTTTGTTTGTGGAATATGCATGTGTGTATGTGCACCTTAAAGTTGCCTGTTGACTTATGACAAATCCATGAAATTCATAGGGTTTTCTTAGGCAAGGAATACTCAGAAATGGTTTTGCCAGTCCTTCTCTGAAATATAGCCTACAGCACCTCATATTCCTGGCAGTGTTCCATCCAAGTACTAACTAGGGTTGCCCCTGCTTAGCTTCCAAGATCAGACAACGTCTTGTGCCTTTAGGGCATTCAAGCCCTCCTTGAGGAATATACTTATTTTGCTGCCATTGAGCTGATTTGGTATCTTTTAAGAATTTTCTGTATTTAGATAGTATCATAGATGCTAGTAAGTAGTTCTGTGCAGTGTAGGTCCCAGAATGTTATAACTATATATACTGTAGTTGTCTCTAAAAGTGTGCTGTTCTAAATTGCATTGTTTTTGAGAACATATAATGATTTTTTTCATAGTTACAGTGGGCTAATTAACTTTCATATTATTAGGGTTTTCTGTGTTTTTTTATTGGCCCTGTCATGAATGTGAGCA
This sequence comes from Gambelia wislizenii, assembly GCA_030847615.1. Classification (NCBI taxonomy): domain Eukaryota; kingdom Metazoa; phylum Chordata; class Lepidosauria; order Squamata; family Crotaphytidae; genus Gambelia; species Gambelia wislizenii. Next base: position 85,905,431 of record JAUMIR010000003.1, read on the forward strand.
AAATTCTGATGTAGTTTTTGACTCCCCACCGACATCCCACCCCCATGGCCAGCAATAACATCTCTCACTTGATATTATTACAGAAGTTGTGACTCACATTCAGGGGTTGTGCTGTTCCTCTTGGATGCACCACAATTCAAAAAGGATATTGACAAATTGGAGCATGTCCAGAGAAGGGCAACTAAAATGGTGAAAGATCTGGAAACCATGCCTTATGAGGAGAGACTTAGGGAGCTGGGCATGTTTAGCCTGGAAAAAAGATGGTTAAGAGGCGATATGATAGCCCTGTTTAAGTATTTGAAGGGATGTCACGCTGAGGATGGAGCAGTCTTGTTTTCTGCTGCTCCAGAGACTGGAACACGGAGCAATGGATGCAAGCTCTAGGAACAGAGATTCCACCTCAACATTAGGAGGAACTTTTTGACAGTAAGAGCTGTTCGGCAGTGGAACACACTCCCTCGGAGCGTGGTGGGGTCTCCTTCCTTGGAGGTCTTTAAACAGAGGCTGGATGGCCATCTGTCGGGGATGCTTTGATAAAGATTTCCTGCGTGGCAGGGGGTTGGACTGGATGGCCCTCGTGGTCTCTTCCAACTCTACAATTCTATGATTCTATGACTACTATGCCTCAATTTAAATATACAGATATTATAATATGCCTATTTTAGGGCTGTTAATGAAGAATTGTTTTTCTGTTTTGTGAGTACTATATGCAGATACTAGAAAACACTGGGTACAATGAACGTATTACATCCATGTTGTATGGCTTTCAGAATGTAAAATGTAATCCAAATTATGAAATCTTCATTATGTTGATTTTTAAGAAACATTTGTGCAATTTGAGTTTAAACATAAAAACAATTATTTTCTTATTCAATAGTATTCTAGATTTAAACCTAGATATAATTATTTGCTTGTTTTGTTGTATTCTAATATTTAAAATATTGAATCATAACATTCTACACATGTAGTGCAGTGAAATTATTTGAAATATTCTGTATCATGTCAGAGTTGCACTTTAAATAGCTTTGAAATATTTGCTTCACTTCCATCGATTAAAAGGTGTATTTTTGTTTGGCTTAGAAACCAGGTAAGAATGTGGCAGCAATAATCCAGGACATCCATTCTCAAAGAGAACGGGACATGTTGCGGGAAGGAGACAGGTACTACTTAATACAGTATTACCATTTCCCCCTGTTTTTGTGGCGAAAGAAATGCTAATCATATTGGAAAATTTAGGAAAAGCTATATAGTTTGGGGGGAAATAACCAAACAAAACAGATGACTTCAGGTCTCAGGCTAGCACCTCTTTCCTCTTCTATTGTTTGAAATATTTCCTTTTTACTTGATAAATAGAGAGTTATAAATAGCTTGTTTGCTATAGTAAAAAAAAAAAACATGCTGGAGTACTTGCATTTTCTCCCACCCCTCTACTCACAATTCATGTTAAATAATTATTCTTTTTGCTTATTGTATAATTTTGACTGGAAAAATGTTTGTATGCATGATGCAAAACCATGCTTAATAATAATTTCAAAGTAATTGTGATACTTACTAGTACTGTGTGACACAATTTACAGTACCTCGCAGTACCTCTGGAGACAAATGGAAAAACATGAAAGCTATTGCATTCCTTTACAGACAAAGTAGTTTATTTAAAAATGTTTATAAGCAATACCCAATTTTTCCTTGCTACTGTAGGTATGGACCAGAAAGGCCTCGGTCTCGCAGCCCTATAAGCCGTTCACTTTCACCAAGATCACACACTCCAAGCTTTACTTCCTGTAGTTCCCCCCATAGTCCATTGAGCACAAACAGGACAGACTGGGGGAATGGAAGAGATACATGGGATCAATCTCCTTTTTCTCGAAGAGAAGAGGAAAGAGAAGTGTTGCCCCGAAGAGAGAATGGGGAAGATAAAAGAGATAGGACTGATTCATGGGTGCATGAGAGAAAACATTATTTACGCCATCTGGACAAACTAGACATAGAAGACCGTGTTGAAGGAACAAGAGGGCACAGAGAAAAATATTTTAGAGGAAGTTCACCTAATGCAAAGGGGGCTCATAATTTGTCTGGACATAAGGGCAGAGAAGAAGACTACTACAAAAAACCATTGAGACAAAAACCAGATAAATATCAAAAACAGACATTAGATACAGCCTCAAAGTATAAAAGAAAGGAAGAGGCAAAATTAAGAGAGCACAAACTTTCTCACTCTGAAGACCCCGCTAAGGAAGAAGCAGCAGAGCAAAAATTTAGCAAGATGCCTGACAATATCAAGCAAAAGCAAAATGATAAGGAAAAGGTCAAAGATGTTGATAAAAAGTCAGAGGAAGAAGTATCTTGTGTAGCTGAAAAAGTTAGTGTGAAGCAAGGGAAAGGAAGCAAGAAGGAGGTAATGAATAATTTTAACTTAGTGCTGGCAATACATATATTATGAAACCTATTTTAATTTGCCTATTTTCCATTTAGGAATTAACTTCAGTAATTTTGCAAAGTGAATTAAAGGGTACAGAAAATAGACTCTCACCGAATACTACAATCTATCCTCCAAAATAAGGAAGATAAGACACTACTTTTTGCCATTTCAGACCAATGAATCCTAACCTTGCTTTGTATAAAAATGAAACTTCTTACAGTGCTTTTTAATAAGAGACATTAACAATTTCTTGTTTTCCTTTCCTGAAAACTCCTGTCTTTGAAATTACAGTATTACTTTTATCTTTCCAGTTGGTATTTAAAGAGATACTTTTTGGTTCATAGAAACTACTTGCATAATCCAATTTTTCTTTTTCTTTCAACAACTAAACCCTGCATCAGAAATAGAAATCCCCTTCGTTTTCAAAATAGTTTGCCCTAAAGTTTGACAGTTTCTGGCTTGTGCTTTCAAAATAGATTTTGTAGCTCTTTGAATTCTGGCCAGGCTTTCTAAAATGTTCAGAAGTTAACAGTTCCTTGATTAGATAAGAGCAAGTGACACATGCTCATAAGTCATGAAAAACAGTGACAGTAAATTGGATTTGTTACTAGCTCTGAATTTCTGGGTTGAAAACTGACAAAACTGGTGGTTCAGGCTTCACATGAAGCTGGTTTACTGTAATGTGGGTTGAGTGCTGTTTTGTAATGTTACAAGGAGAGATTCTCTTTCTACTGCAAGCCCCAGAGTAACGTTTTTTAAAAGAAAACCACCCAATTTATGTTAGTTTCTTATTAATAACAAAGGAATCGATAAATCTATGTGTGATGCTCAGCTTAAAAATAATAGAAAAATATAAAACATGTAGCTTTCCTGAAGCATGAAAAAAGAGCAAATCACACAGGTGAACAACATTTGAATTACTGTCATGTACATTTATCAAATTGTGAAAATGGGAGGAATGGGGCTCACATCATTACTGAGGGATATAATGTGAGTTCACTTTTTATACTACATCTGTCTTCACCCATAGACAATCTCTGTCTTAGGTTGAAAATAAAGATTTTCATATGGAGAACAGCCCTTCCCCTACAAATAAGCAGATGAAAGAAACAGAAGATTCTGTAGAAAACTCAAGAAAAGAGAAGGTGAGTTGTACGCTCTAAGGGAATGATCTCTAGTGTAGAATTTGTTTGAAAATATCCTAGAACACTTACATACCAGGCACTCAAAATGATTTACAGTCAAATAACTTCTTATGAAAATTTGAAATATGAAGACTCAAATAACAGCACTAAAAGCATTTTAAAAGACACAGCCCATTCTTGGTCACAGGGAAAGAATTAAGCTTCACCCAGTCAGTGGCATCAGGTGGCTCCAATGGCAGGGAATCTGCTGCAGGATTCAGTCTGAATTTAAAAGTAGTTATTGAGGATGCTGAGCCATGTCCTCCAAATATTTGTTGTCCATTGGAGCCACTGGCCACCATGGTCTCTGTATGAAGACAGAGCCAGGAAGTTTGGTTCATTTCTGAGGAGTCTCTTCTCACAATTGGTTTTTCTGTTGCTGCTTTCAAGAAGAGTTAGGTCTCTTCATTGCTGCATGAGAGTGTAGCCAGATTTTATTTTATTTTATTTTATTTTATTTTATTTTATTTTATTTTATTTTATTGTTACTGTCTTACATGGTTTTCCCCTCTTTCCTCTCTAAATAGGAAAGAGATTTGGGGAGTGGCGGCCACTAGGACTGGGACATAGACAATTTGCTTTTCCAGAGGTCACCTCACTCACTTTTTTCACAAACATTATGATTCCTCATTTTCCTCCCAACTAAAAGGACAGAAAGGAATGGAACACTTTACACATTGCTGTTAAGATTTCTACAGTTTCATTGCATTTTCCTCACATCTGTCTGGCAATAGGCCATAGAGGGAGATTATTAAGGCACTGTGGTTTAGAGAAGAGTCTCCTTCAGCACTAGTAAAAGCCTGTATAAAACATTTGGTGTAGAGGTTATACCAAATACATGCTATTCCCTGTCACTTCTTTTATGGAGGATATAATGTAAGACATAGGCACTCCAAGTGGAAATCATAGTGATGATCCTCTTCTTGACCAGCAAATAAATATTGTCAAACCCAATAGAACTCATTATACCTGTTCCTTTCTTGATCTCACTGCATTTTTACTGGGGCCCTGTCTACCACTGGATCCAACTTATTCCTGCTTTGAAGCCTGGAAATTGAATGGCAACAACTGTTAAATTGAGGAATTGAAGGGAAAGTAATTAACACCATTCTTGCCTCCTACGATTCCTCTCCTTCATGGATTTACGACGTGACATGGAAAGTTATCTGTAGGAGTCCAACCTACTTCTGATTCTGTTCCAGACATCTTAACCTTTCTCTGAGATAGTTTGACCAAGAGTTAAGCAGGCAGTTCTCTTAAGAGATGTTATTACAATTGATTTTAGGTTGATAATTTGATTCTTGTCTTGTCCTATCTTCCTCACATTAAAACATTTTATTAGGACTACATCCCTTATCTACCACCTATCCACAGATTCCCACTTGGAGACTTTCCTCTGAAATTAAAGCTTTCAGGGGACCTTCTTCCAAATTTCTGAGGACTATCCCTTGTTGACAGCTTATCTAAAAATTATGTTATTGTTCATGGTTATTTTTACCACAAAGGTGTTAAACCATATTTTTGTTTTTAGAACACGGTCTTATTGCTGAAAAAATGACATTATTAGCTGAAGAGTTACAAATTTGTGTTGGTTACTTTTTGAAGGGGGGGGCAAGAAATACTTGCTGAGAGCTACTTCAAAAATGTTCCATGTCATATGAGCATGTGTTTATGTTCTATGAGTGTTTAGGTATTGTGGAATAACCTTGATTTTGCACCCACAAACACCCCTGTAGATAGAGGTCATTTTATACCCTGCAATATCTTGTAATTCTCAGCAAATACCTCCGATTAAGGGACTCAGTGGAAGATTCTTTTAACCTGCATACATTAGGGTCAAAATAGCCTATCTGTGTCATCTAAGCCATCAGTAAAATAACAACTGCTGAACAGGTTCGAACTCTGTGGTATTATACTGTGTTCTACAGTGTGCTGTATTATTGCAAAATGTAGAGAGGAAGAAGAAGCTATCTGTGGAAGAAGCTATCAAACTTCTCTTTCCAAAGAATCAATTGAAAATTGTTGGTGGACCTTACTGACCACATAATCATGTTGTTTTTGTTCTACAAATCAAAACACATACATATCTCATTTTTTACATATTAGTTTTCTCGCCATTTTCTAAATGAGCACCATATTGTGAAATTCATGGGTGTTAAGTCAAGCCAGAGGACCCTTTAACTGGAACATTTGAGAGGAAAATTAATTGACTACATCAGTGCCACATTATGAAAATGATGGATCCTAGACCAGAATACGAGTAGTCTGTTTAATAATTTGGAACTGATGAAAATATTTTAAATCCCATTGTTGGAAAAAGTAGATCAAATGCAGGGCCAAGTACAGCTGTTCTCAACTATTATTTGTATTTTCTGTAGACCATCAAAATGGAACTCATAGACCACCAATAGTCTACAGATTATAGTCTGAAATTCCAATCTATAGGGTATATAGGGATCAGGATATTTAGGTTCCTAAGGTTAATAATGAACAAATTGAACTGGGGCTGGAAACAAACACAATGAATGTATTTGTCGGTGAAGTATTACACTGCTTTAAAAGAATGTTTCTTAAAGTCTTCAGGAGTTTCTAAATTATCCCATCATGACCTTTGCTTCTTTGGACACATCCTCTGAGTCTTTTTTTAGTTGCTGTCTACATATATAGATTGTGTGGAATACTTGGCACTGACAATAAAAATGGTATCTCCTTGAAAAAACTGCACAAATTTGTAAACTATATCCAAATACATAGTTTTGACATTTTTAAATAGAAGCAAAACAAAGATATTTGATGTGAAAATTTTACTGAAATGATATGAATATGGAGAATGTGTAAACTAACTTTTAAATATTCTTGATTAATTAAATAACTGAAAAGCTAGTCCTTCAGTAGAGCTCTGAAGAGACATAGACCAATGTCCTTGGATGCTTTCCAGCATCATATCTTTAGGGTCATGAGCTGATCATCAGATGTGAAAGCTATCAGTATCTGTAGCAGCAAGAAACTGATCTCCCGAAGGTATCTGCCCTCAGTGCCTTTCTAGGACACTAAAAGGGAATTGACCAAACAGGAGTGAAACAAACAGGCTTAACTTTTATTAGTTTGTTTGTAAGATTTCAGCCTAGCCCTTTAGCTTTCCTGTTGCCAGGCCAGATAGCAAAGTGTACCAATAATTAATAACAGTAAAACAGCAATAAAGCAGCAGAACAACATAATACCGTACTATGTTTTGTACAAATTGTTTTGTACATATATTGGGATTTTAAAACCAAATATGTACCATGCATGGCCATTTGAACAGAAGCAGATGTTTTATGAAAGGTGTTCCTCTGCTTGGTGTCATAATCTTATTCAGGATAATAGAATTCAAAAGGATAATAATTAGTTATTATTAATTAAAAATGATTCCTAGCATTTTGCTGGTCTGTGTTAGGGATAACTAGTGAAAAGAAAGAGGTGAAAACCACAGTTTGTTTGCCATTATCGTAAAGCTCTGTATGGATTAGCACAGTGAGAAAGGTCAGCACAGTGAATTGAAGAAATAGGATCCATGCTGTTTCCCACACTGTAGGAAGTAAAAGTGAATTGCCTCAGATCTTGGGATAGTCATTGACTACCTGGCATGCATATCCAGGATGTCACTAACAAGTTTCCGAAACTCATCAAGAAAAACAGAGCAGTACCCCTTTCTTCTGATTCACGTGGACACCAATGACACTGCAAAGGACACTTTTGAGGAGACAATGGACTGGCCAGTCTCCAAGCTGGCAGCTCAGTCTTGAGTGCCTCCCACTGGGGAGATCCCTCAATACCAAGATGATTCCATCTGCTGAGCCGCATCAGACCATTCATAAGAGGCACAAGAATAAGGTCAGGTATCCTAATGTCCTTCATCTGCATTCCGTCTTCGCCACAGCATCGTTTGGCATCCTCTTCTCAGCCTCCAGAAGAACCAGTTCAGCAAATTCAAGAGAGAGCCTTCTCCAGTCTCTATTGAGTCCAGGCATTCATTGCATCATAGAGAAGATTCTGCTACTGCACTAGCTCTGGAACAATCACTGCAAGCAGTCATGGTCAGCACCATTTCTGAGTGTAAAATCGATTCCTCACTGTGGACCCCTGCCTCTTCCTCTCTGCCAAAGTGAGGTGGTTGCACTTTGCCCTTGGCCCCTCAGGATTGACCTCTGCCTCTGGTTTTGTCACCGTGCCTGGGCTCACTGCACCATCACAACTGATCAAGTAGATTGCACTCCCCCTCCATGCTAGCTAAATTTTATGGTGCTCTTAGTCCTTTGGTTTATTTGTCTCAGTACTCCTCTAGGTACTGTGGATTCTACAGGTACCATGAGGAAAGTGTCTACATGGCTTATCACATCAGCACAGATGGGAATCCCCATACTGCTACTGCAACAGACCTCCACTATAGGGACTACAACTACCCTCACTTTCATGAGTTCAACAATCCTCATCATCCTTGGTGTTGACATCCATACTTGATACCGAGGTCGGTATCATCCGCCATAGTTTCTGATCAGGCCCATTCTCCATCGCCAGCTGCATCTTGTCATCAATCTTCTTGAAGCCCACACTTTCATCTGGGGCACGTTCTGTCACCGGACCCCTCTACAACATAGCCTTCAACAGCTCCAGGTGGATTTGGGGTGTACTCATCCTGCCTCAGATTCTCCAATCCATCATCTCGAGCCTTGGTCCAGCTGGAGTCTTCGGGTTCAGATGGAACTCTGATTAATCTTCAGAGTCCTCCAACTTACCTGCTCAAGAGTCCCCTCCAGCACTGGTAGGTGAATGTGATCTGGCTTCTCCTGTGGGTGATGGCCAATCCTTCACCAGTCAGATGCTTCAGATGGCTAAAGCACTTGACCTAAAATCTGATCTTTCATGTTAGGACAGAGCTACAATCAAGGATCTTTCTGTTGATGAAGGACATCTCTTTAATGCCAAGACTGATGATAAATTGGAGCACACCCACAAGATGCACTCCACAGCCAGAAAATTTGGTCTTCATTCTCAACAGAGTCTTCATCTAGAGACAGAATCTCCCAGCATCTCCTGATATATGCCAGCATCCCAATGCCAATACAATCCAGGTAGCTGTTGACAGTAAAGGCCCACTATTTTACCTACCTCTTCCTCCCAAAAGAGTCCCTTGGCTGGCAGATATAGGCCTCAGTAATTTAGAACAAGGCACCAGGAGCCTAGCAATTCACACCTTTGATTTTCTAATGAATGACAACCTTGTAATCTACCTTCTGCTTTTCCATGCAGGCCCCAGAGATGCATACCATCACACCTGGGCCTCCATCACCTAAGACTCATGGGTACTCGACATCATCATGAGGGAGTATGCAATAGAGTTTTAGAAAACTCCCCATCAGAGTTTTTTGTGTCCACACTCAAGGTGGAGATGAAGTCCCTGCTGCTCAAAGAAACCATAGAACCTGTTCCTATCTCTCATCTGCATTGTGGATTTTTTTCCTGGTACTTCATCATGTTGAAGGACAAAGGACTGCATCCCATTCTGGACCTTGAGGGTGTCAACTTCTGTGTACAGCCAAGACATTTAAGAATGGTCTCCCTCAGCTCCATACTCCCCCTGATGCAGGAGAGCAACTAGTTTGCTAGACCTAAAGACCATGTATCTCGCAGGATGGTAAAATACTAACAGATCACAGTGAAAAGGCAGACCTGCTCAATACTGATTTTGCTTCAGTTTTCTTCCCCCAAAAAGAGGACTGTGTGCTTCCATACATCAGCAGAGACCTTGGTAAGGAGTCTAGATTGCAAATCAAGATTGATAAGGAATTAGGAATCACCCAGTCATTTGACTAAATGATTTCAAATCTGCAAGGCCAGATGAACTGCATCCCAGAGTATTGTGGGAACGTGCTGACATGCCTGCAAAACTACTTGCCATCATTTTTTAGAAATCTTGGAGAACAGGTCAGGTGCCAGAGGACTGGAGATGAGCAAACATTGCCAAAAAAGAAGATCTTGGAAATTACAGGCCAGTCAACATGGCCTCAAATCCAGGAAAAATATTAGAACAGATTATACAGGAGTCTGTCTGCATGTATCTGGATGACAATGCAGTGATTAGTAGGAACCAGAATAGGTTTGTCAAGAATAAATCCTGGCAAACTAATCTTACATCTTTTTTGATCAGGTCACTAGTTTAGTAAATGGTGGGGGTGCTGTGGATGTCATTTATCTGGATTTCAGCTAAGAATTTGATAAGATTTCCTCATGATATTTTGATTAGCAAACTGACTAAATATGGAATAAATGGAAACACCTTCAGATGGATCCATAATTGGTTGAAAAACCATGCTCAAAGAGTTGTCATCAGTGGCTGTGCTTCAGATTGGAAGACCGTCTCAAGTGGAGTGCTGCAGGATTCTGTCCTGGGGCTGAAGCTTTTCAGTATTTTTATCAATTGTTTAGATGATGGAGTAGAAGGAATACTTATCAAGTTTGCGGATGATATAAAACTGGGAGAGGTAGCTAACACTTTGTAAGATAGGAACAGAATTCAAAAAGACCCTGATAAACTAGAAAATTGGGCTGAAATTTAAAAAAAAATCAGCTCAACAGAGACAAATGCGAAATTATACATTTAGGCCACAAAAACCAATGCACAGGTATAGGATGCGGGATACCAACAAACAGTTCCTTAGGTTAGCAGTTACCTAATATGTCTTTAAAAACAGCAATTGTAACGTGTTAAACAGATGGGTCAGCATGTACATTTGTCCCTTCATATTTGCTGGTGTTTGGTTCCAGGACCCCCATGGATACCAAAATCCGTGAATACTCAAGTCCCATTATATGCAGTGGCATAGCAAAATCATGTCCCTTATACAAGATGGCAAAATCAAGGTTTGCTTTTTGGATTATTATTTTTTAAAAAATATATTTTCAAGCCGTGAATACTTAAATCCGTGGATACCAAATCTGTGGATACGGAGGGACAACTGTACTTATAACTGGAGTGGGGTACCAAAACTGCCATAAAGTATACTTCCATATCATTTTAAATGGCTAATTTAAAATAAATATTGTATTTTTATCCACAACTTTTATTTTTCCTAGTTGCTGTAATGCATTGTATGTTAAGACTTCTTTTGAAAAAGACAAGAAATGTCAATTAGTTCAGAATAAAGCTGCAAGATTGCTAATTAGAAATAGTAGTTATGAGCATATTACATTGGTTCTCTGTTCTGCATCTAGCCCCAGTTCAACATGCTGTTTTTGACTTCTAAAGTCATTCATAGCTAGGAAGCAAGGTGCCTATAGTCTTGCCTATCATATATGTTCATACCAGACTTTAATAAGATAATCACCTTAGGCCCTTGTCTGGGTACAGCAGGTGACTACCAGAGGGAAGGGACCTTTTCAGTGATGGTCTCAACTGTGACATATGTTACCTAGAAAGGTTTGCCTGCCTCTTTGATGTCATTTGTATACTAGGCAAGGAAGTGTCTTTGCCTCCAAGCATTTAAATTTACCGTATATTCCGGTGTATAAGATGACTTTTTAACCTTCTCAAAATCTTTTTAAAAGTAGGGGGTCGTCCCCATCGCAGCTTCAGAAGGATGGGTGGTGGCTGGCTGGCTGGGGGGAGGCTTGCCATCATCTGCCCTTCCCGAAGCCATGATGGGGAGCCCTATAAGATGACACCCTGCCCAGCCAGCCATCCCTCCGTACCCCCCCCCAAAGCTGCGATTGGGACCCCAATCGCGGCTTTGTGAAGGGTGGGTGGGTGGTGGCTGGAGGAGGGAGGCTTTCCAGCCACCACCACCCCTTCCTGAAGCCGTGATCGGGGACCCAATCGTAGCTTCGTGAAGGGTGGGTGGCTGGTGGTTGGAGGGGGGGTAGGCTGGAGGGGAGAGTTTGGGATATACTTACTGTATAAGATAAGGAGGGATAGTCTTATACGGCGAGTATATCCCAAACTCTATGTTTTAAATTAAAAATTGGGGGGGGGTCGTCTTATACACCTAGTCATCTTATATGCCAGAATATACACCGGAATAGCTTTAATTCTGAGTTTTATCCTTCCTGTTGTTTTTATCCTGGTTCTATTTTTATTGCAATTTATTTTCATTACAAATGTTAACTTTTATTTGCAGTTTAATTGCTTTTACATTGCATTTGGCTAAAATTCTCTACTTGTGATATAAAATGCATGCATGAATTAATGTATTGTTTACCATCTTTTTTTTAAAAAAAGCCAACATTGCACAGTTGCTAAGTGTGTGGATCCTGTTGTTTTTAGTGGGATTAGACCACAAGAAACGATGTGAAAGGATTATTTTTTTAAGGTTCTTCTGTCTATGGATGGGTGGATGGATGGATAGATGGATGTATTCCCCTTCTGAATGCAATCTGGTTTGATCCTACATAGTAAATCAGAGTTACCCAACTTGGGATGGAAACTTCGGTTTATGCAAAAGTAGGGATCAGCAAGTCTGTCAAGGTTTTGTTTTTGTTTTTGTTTGTTTGTTTGTTTGTTTGTTTTTTTGGCCCAGTATGTTACTTTTTGACTGTTAAGTTCATTTTGTCTGATTTCTCATAAATTGGCAAATTCTATTTCTAAAAGTCTGCCTGAAATGTTTTACATTTTTCATTGTGTATATCTCCAAAACACACATTTTATATACATTTTATCCCATAGTTTGTATGATTTTGTGGGCACTTTTCCTCTGGTATTGTATTTTCTGTGCATTTCCCCCTAAAGTTAACATTTTTTGCACATTTTTGAGAGCGAGAAAGAGAGGGGGAGAGAGAGAGAGAGAGAGAGAGAGAGAGAGAGAGAGAGAGAGATTAGTTTGACTATAAAAAGGAGACTTTGGGCACCTTAAAGGGTATGTGACTTATTTACTTCAGCATAAGCTTTCATGGACTACAGTCATGAAAAGCTTTTGCTGAAAGGTACTATAAGATTCCTTTTTATTTTTATCTGTATCCTTCACCCACCCACCCAGGAGAACTTGACTGTAGGATTTAGAAAAGTGCAGGTTGGAGAGTGGAAATTAAGTTCACGTAAACATGTAAATCCAGCAAAATTCACCTCTATTCCTATTCAAAAGTAAAAGGAGTAGTTTCCAGACTCCTCTTCTGGTGGGCAAGGAAGACCGAGAGAGCCGGGAAGTGTTCAACCCTGAGGCCTGCCATGGCATGTTCTCATAATAGCAAGCCATGACTTGTCACTTCTGAACCAAACTAGTGATAATATATATTTCTTGACATCTTTACAATGACATTTAAATCTTTGTTACAGGACTGGGAGAGTGGAAGTGAGATGGAAGCTGAGACCTGGTATCCAGCTAATATGGAAGAGCTGGTAACTGTAGATGAGGTGGGAGAAGATGACCTGATCATGGAACCTGATATAACTGAACTTGAAGAAATAGTAGCAGTAAGTCAGAAAGATGAAGAATGTCCCACAGTGAGTGCTTTAGCTACCAGAGTGGAGGTGAAGAATGAACACAGCATATTAAATAGAAGCGAAGACAAATCTAAAGAAATGGAAGCAGCCTTAGTGTCAGAAGAGAGGCAAATAGGGAATTTCAGTGGCTCTGAAAGTAATAAAGCAGTACATCTAAATATGGCCACTGAGCGGAAGCCACATGAATCACATGAAGGCAGACCTCTGCGGGATCCTGATTGCTGTGATAAAGAACGAAAAATGAATGAAAACACTGATAGCCATTTGAAGCTGGAGAAGCAGTGTGTTTCTTCTGGTCCTCCAAAAGAAGAGCTCTTCCAGCAGAATGATACTTCGATAGATGATTATAAAGCAATGCAATCATTAGAAAGCGAGAGTAGAAAAACTATGGAAATGTTGGCAAAAAACACCCAGGAAGAAACAAGCTGTGGAAATCAAGAACATCAAAGGACTGAGGGTAACTAGTATATTTTTTCCCTTTCTTTTGTAATTAGGTAGGTTTTTAGAATCTTTTATCTATGCAATAAGCGTAGTTAGTTTTATTATTTCATCAGTAAGAATAAACATTGCCAAAAGCATTGTAAATTTTGATGGAAGGATCCTAGAAGAAGTGCCAAAATTCAGCTCTTAACGTTTCTCTTTCCTCAAAGACAATAAGATCTGGATCTAGTGAATATTGTGGAAGAGACAGCTGTTATCATGGTCACTTCTGGGTTTTATACAAGTTGTGTTGAATTTTTGGAGCACCAAGCTTAAATTATGGCAAAGTGTTACTAGGAAGTCATTTATGTCAAGTGTTCCTAGGAAGTCATTTATGTCTGGTTGATTTTAAAAAAACCTTTAAAAGTTATTTTCTGTGAAATTGTTTTTGAAATTGCTAGATATTATTTTTGCTTACTTGTGCATTTGCCCTGCTCCATTTTCATCTGCATATTTCAGTATACCTGATATGGTAATAGTAGAAAATATTTAAATATTTTTGAGAGAACTATTGCTTTTGGCCAACCATCAGCATATTTTCCTACCCAGTGACTGAGGCTCAGATTGTAAAAATCCTCTTCGTAGATCTTCAAGTCCACATAACTTGCCTACCCCAAAAAGAAGAGTAGACAACCTGGTGCTCTATAGATGTCTTAGAGAAACAGCTTCATTGGCTACTACTCCTTTTCCGGGCAAAATTCAAAAAGTTGGTTATGCCCTATAAAGCCCTATGCAGCTTAGATCCAGGCTAGCTGAAAGAACATATCTCCCTATACAAGCCTACCTGAGTTTTAATATCTTCAAGGGATGGCTTTCTCTTGGACCCACCACCATCATAGGTATGTGAGGACCCAGGAGAGAACCTTCTCAGTGGCTGCTCCAAGGCTATGGAACCCACTGCCATGTGAGGTTCAGTTGGCCCCTCCCTGCTTCCTTTTGCTTGGAGATAAAGACCTTCTGATTTAAACATAAAACATATCCAGGCGTAGCCATGTTGGCCATACAGCAAATACAACAATATCCAAAATCTACAAAGCAGCAATACCTTTGTGGGGCCAACCAAAAATGCACAAAATACATCATGCAAGCTTTCAAAGTTTCACTTGCTTCTTTATCAGGCAAAAATCATACAAGAGAAGAAGAAAAAAGACAATATTAAGGGTCACAAGCCTACATTTTGTCAAGATGTTGTTTTTGTTGTTGTCAGTTAAGATGGTCTGAAGAGATATCAATGCAAGCAGAGGTTATCCCCCCCTCTTTGGCCACATAGGCACTGGGATACAAAGAGTTATAAAATCCAGGCAATAAAATTTCAACTCCATTAGCAACAGAAAGTAACTTTCCTTGAGACCCAGGCTGTTTCTGTCCTTCCTGAGGCTACCTGCTCCTTTCTTAAGCAGAGAACATTGCATTTCCCTAAAAGTCTCTGTACTGCCTCTGTACTGTAGCATCTAGAAAAACATTTTAGGTGCTATATAGGTAAAACCTACCAAATGCAGTCCCAGTGAAAAAGTGTTACTGTTGTTGAAGATAAACACCTCAAAGTAAATCCCAGTCCCTGGTTCCATCTACTTTAGGATTCCTCAGTTGTGGCTAAAGTTTGGTACCGTATTTAAGCAGGCCTTCATCTTTTAACTGGTTAAGATAATGCAATGCTTAGGTTTTAATGTGCTTTTACTGTTCTAAATTATTTTTTAAAGTGGATTGTGTTTAATGCTTTTTAAAAATCTTTGTATTTCAGACTGTTTTAGCTGTAGTGTTTTAATATATGGTGTGAGCCACTTTATGTTCCATATGGGAGAAAAGCAGAATATGAATAAAATAAAAAATAAAATAAATAATCAATAAAAGCACCTGTCAATTTGATCAAGGGCCCGTGATTATGACAGTTATTGTCCCAAACATCTGAAGGGTGCTTGATTTAAAGCAGGTTTGCCATTCATCAGCCTAGGGATCATACGCTGGATCTATTTTTAAGGGTAAATCCTGAATTAGTCCTATTTAGAGTAGACATATTGAAGTGAATACAGTAGTTCTATGATTAGTTGCAAATAACTTAAGACCCATTTATTTCAATGGCCCTGCTGTAGGGAGGACTAACATTGGACTTAGGTTTTAGACATGCTTCGTATGGGACAGGTGTGGGTAATGACAGCCCTCCAGATGTTTCTGGACTAAAATTCATATCCATCCTGACCAGCATAGCCAGTGGTGAAGGATTATGGGAGTTGCAGTCCAAAAACATCTGGAGGGCCACAGTTGTGTAGCCCTGTTGAAATCAAAGGAACAGATTAGCTATAACTAATTTAAGTCACTGGTTTTAGTGGAGCTCCTCAAAGTATGACAGAGGGCTTTATGACACTAGGCAGTAAATGCAGTAGGAGAAGGATAATTGTGTCTTTCACTGAGACTTACTGCATGATGCCACTTCTTTTCTGTTGTTATCTTGGTGGGAGATTGTTTGGCATGCATTTCTTTTCATTCACACAAAACTTCTGTGAATGATCTACTTTCTTGCTTGTGTGGTGCTAGCATTTGCTGTGTGACAAATCATTTCTGCTTTAAGCCTGATTTTGGGTGGTCAATGGGCAGGCTTTGTGTATTGCTTAGGTGCCCTTTTTTTGCAAATGATCTGGGAGGAAGGAGTTCCTGACTGAGCAAATTACTGGCAGATTAATTGCTTTCATCTGCCAGCGATTAATCTTGTCTGTCCTGAATCAGGAATTATTATTATTATTATTACTATTATTATTATTATTATTATTATTATTATTATTTTCTTAACCACCTCTCCCCAGGGCTCAAGGCAAGGAACAGCATTAATTAAAATACAATATATAACTAAAACATAAAATCATTTAAACACATAGGTTAAAACACATAGGATTAAAACAAACGTTACCTTAAACACATCCATAAACTTAAAATACCAATTTAAAATTCATGGATTAAAATCAACTAGGTACCTAGAGAAGAGAAGGGTCTTTAGCACAGTTTTAAATTCAGACAGTGTGTTTAGCTGCCGAATCTCTTCTGGCAGGTACCTAGTTGATCTTAATCCATGATTAAAACCATGCCCCACAGTCTAGGGGCAGCCAACAAAAAAGTTCTTTGGGTGACGGTTGCCAGTCTGGCTGGTTGAAATAAATGTCCCCAGAGGACCCGAGTGTATGGGGCAGATTGTTTGGGAGTAGGTGATCCTGAAGGTAGCCTGGACCCAAGCCATGTAGGGCTTTGAAGGCAGTAACCAACATTTTGTACTTTGCCTGGAAACTAATTGGCAGTCAGTGGAGTAATTTTAATACAGTTGTCCCTCTGTATCCACGAATTTGGTATCCACAGATTTAAGTATTCACAGCTTGACAGTATCTTTTAAAAAATGAATCCAAAAAAGAAAACCTTGATTTTGCCATCTTATATAAGGGACACCATTTTGCTATGCCATTAGCATATAATAGGACTTGAGTATTCATGGATTTTGGTATCCATGGGGGTCCTGGAACCAAAGCCCAGCGAATATGAAGGGACAACTGTATTGACTTCTCCCCCAGGGGGGAAAAAGGCCTTTTAAAAAGTAAGACACCTCTTACTTTATATTTCTGTAGGGGAGGTGTGTCTGTGTGTGTGCATGTGTGCCAAACAGTCACACGCTGGGTAGTACTGGGTGGGCAATGCCAAATGCTGCGTGCAATAAAGTATTAGCATGAATGAAGGCTGCAATGCCAGAAAGATTACAAAGGTGTGATAAAGAAGAGAGTAGTCCTGATTACATAGCACTTTTGAAAAGAACACAGTTTTAGTGTGCTAAGAAGCTGGTGTGATAAAGTTATAGGTCTGAATCTATCATTTTATTAGCTTTGGAAACATTAAAGTACGGTATGAATTCACTGTGCCTTTCTTCTCAGTGCTTTATAAAGTCTTTGGCTTTCTCCACTCCATTCCCCAACCTACTCTGACAAACAGGACTTCAGTTTCATCCCACAGTAAGAAGGAGGATGAACAAAGGGACTGAAGGGAAAATAGCTATAGTTGGACAAAACACTCTTATGTTATGTTGTGGCTTTTATAGGGACTATCTTGCTGTGTCATACCTTTTAAAGAAGCAGACATGATTTCTCTCCTGACAGATAGAAACTCTAGAAAAATAGCTTCTCAATAGTGTACTTTCCACATCTTCCATTCCAATTTTTGATGGAAAAGATGTTCTTTACTATATGAAAATAAATGTGTGGGAACTACTAGTAGTGAACTACATATGCATTATCAATATTTTGATATTCTTGGCTACACAGTCATGAAAAACATAAGTCATACTAATTTTAAAACAATAAATGTTATTTGATACATCTATTCTATTTCAAATATATGTGGACATTTTATTTAAGATATCTTAGACTTACACAGTTATTGTCTTGAAATGTACCAAAATAAGTTTAAGACTTGCCTCAATATGTAGAACTAACATGTATTCTAGTACTTCTTCATGGGCTCTGTGACTCACACAAATGGGTTACCTGAGCCTGCACAGTGCATAATTTGGAACCTTTTAGAGCTAGGGAATAAATGTTTTGGCGGTAGCCCCTCCTCCACACAGCCCGTGTGACCTGTGCCCTTCCAGTTCAATCCCTCAATTCCTTTTCATCTGCTGCTGCAGCAGCAGCATCAATAGGAACGTTTCCTGAGCTTGGATTTCTTGATTTTATTGGATTTCTGGTTTGACCTACAGATTTTGGATTTCGACTTACCTGTCTTATCATCTTTGCATTTTGGTTCAGTTTTGTCCACATTGAAGAAGATTGAAGAGCTCTACAGAGTTGCAGAAACTGGATCCGACTGGCTGTTCTGTCATTCCCAACCCAATTTCATAATTGTGGATGCAGCTCAGTCTTGGTCTTCCCAACCTCAACATTCTACCTTGGTGGACAAGGAGGGGAAGAAGCCTGGTGTTCTATTCTACCACAGCACTATCATTCTACATTGTCAATTTCACACAGTCACAAGAATCTCCCAGTTCTCAATCTTCTTGGATGAGGCATGCCTCTTTTGAGAGATCCTTCAGCCTGGCTGGAGGCAGACTGGCTCATGCACTTCCATATTCAGCTGCCAAAAATAGGTCTTCAGCCTCATGCTTTTGATACCAACAATACAGAAAATATCACCAGGACCCCTCTAAGTGGTGCCTTTGACTTGTAGGTCTGCAACCCTCACTAGATTGGCACTCCCCCTTTTCATGACAGACTGCCCAGATTCCATCAAGCCTGAACCTCCATCACTTCCAGTCCTTGGGTGCTTGACATTGTGAAGTGGGGGTATGCTGTAGAGTTATGGAGGAACCCTCCCAGTGGGTTTTTTTGCAGTACCTCTCCCTCTCCAACCCTAACTGAGGAAGTGGTAGCACTTCTACTCAAGGACTATAGAACTGGTCCCTCCTTCTCATCTCAAGCAGGGATTCTTCTCCCGCTACTCTGTTGTGTCCAAAATGGATGGTGCACATTCTGGATCTTGGAACATCAACTTCTGCATAGAGCCCAGATGTTTCAGAATGGTCTTGCTCATTTCTGTCCATCCCCTGGTACAGAAAGCAGACTGGTTCATAGCTCTTGCTCAGAAGGATGCATACTTCCATATCATGATCAGACTGTGCCACAAGCATTTCCCCTGCTTTAAGGTGAGTAGGAAGGCCTACAGATTTTACATCCACTCCTTTGGTCTGTGCATAGCTCCACATGTTTTCATGAAATGCATGGCGGTGGTGACAGCCTGGCTTCCTCAGCAAGGGGTTGTTCTCTTTTCAATACATTGACAACTCTCATGCCCACCTGCTTGCAAACATCTACCTCGCTTTCCATCTCCTGGACTCATTGGGTCTCATGAACTATGAGAGCCATTCCAGTAAGTCTGATTTATTGGGGCTGTGCTCAACTTGTGTGCTTCTGCTGCTTTCCTGCCTGATGACAAAAACATTGTGCTCCAGAAGACCACTCATTGTTGCCTGCATATGCAGAAGGTGTGTGCCAGGAACATACAAATTCTACTAGGACTTATGGCTTCCACAACCTCTGTAATGCCATCTGCAAGGTTGAAGATGAGACCCTTGCAAGCCTGGTTCCTGTTTTGCTTTGATTCTCTTGACTCCCCTCACTGGATGCTTGTGATTCCATGAGCTGTTTATTGCTCTCTGCAGTGGTGGGTCAACTCACACAATATGCAGGCTGATATGCCAGTTCTTCCTCCTCAGGCCACCATAGTGGTCACTATAGACTCATCACTTGAAGGATGGGAAGCCCACTCAGCTGGTCTTGCGGTGAGAGGACATTGGTCAGCAGAGAGTGCCCTACACATCAACACTGTCAAGATGCTGGCAATCATAAAGACTTTCCAAGGCAGAACAGTCCAGGTGGTCTCTGACAACACCATGATGATCTTTTACTAAACAAACAAGGAGGAAAGAGGTCCTGTAGTCCATCTCACCCTTCTCCTCTGGGACCAGTGCATTCCTTGAGGGATCACCACCATCATGATCCACCTTCTGGGGGAAGAGATGACTTGGCAGATGCTCTGAATAGAACTCGACTCCTGCCTTGAATGGAAGCTCCATCCTGGCACTCTCCAGTGTTCAGGTGGTGGGGCATGCCGGTCGTGGAATTCTTTGCATCACCCCTGAATGCACATTGCCAGAACTTTTGCTCCAGGCTCAGTGGGGGAAAGGCTCATTGAGGGACATGTTCCCCTTCAACTGGAGAAGATCCATTGTGTATGGTTTTCCTGTTTTCCACTTGTTACCAAGGTGATAGCCAAGATCAGACATGATAGGACACCACTCCATGATGGTCCACACAGCTTTGATTTGCTCCTCTTCTCCACCTCTTTCAATGGAAGTTCTTCAGACTGCCATCCATGCCAGATGTCCTCACCATTCACCAGGGCAAGGTGAGGCATCTAGACCTGGAAACGCCCAAACTGACAGCATGGAAGGTCTTTCTATAGCCACTCTGCCTGATACCATCAGATATATCATCACTGCAGGTCATAGACCTGCCATGTGGAGGAAGAGCTAGCTCCAAAAGGCTTATTCCCTACCTCTGAAAGGTTCTGAATGATGCACTGCACAGGCACAGATAACCCATTTGTGTGAGTTCACAGATGACTACTTGAAGAATGACAGTTACAGGTAGCAGCCTGCTTGTATGGCTGCCTGTAATATATGAGATGGATGAACAAACTTTCCCCCACTATATGTAACCATGTTTGAGAGATAAATGTAATCACAACTCACTGCAGTTGTGACTACAGCATGCATGCATATACTTTGAAATACAGTTTATTGCATCTGATGAAGTGGGCTTATATTCATGAAATCATGAAAGCTCATGCAAAAATAAAAATCAGTTAAGTCTTAAAGGTGCCGCCACATTTCTTTTTCTCTCCCCCCCCCCACCTTTAATGTTAATGGTGTGCAAGTGGCTGGATCCTTAGGGAAGAGTGGCCATGTTCTCCTGATTTTTTACACAGAGGAAAGGGGAAGCCAAGCATAGTCAGACATGCATTCTAGACTTTAAGAAAGCTGATTTCAGAAAACTTAGGGAATTAACTGGGGGTGATCCCATTGTCAGAAATACTAAAAGATAAAGGAGTTTGTGAAAGATGGGAATTTCTTAAAAGTGAGATATTGAAGGCACAACTTCAGAAAGTTCCAATGAGGAGGGAAAAGGGGAGGTGTCTAAAGAAACCAGGATGGATGTTGAAAGAACTCTTAACTGAGCTAAAACTTAAAAAGGACATGTACAAGAAATGGGAAAAGGGGGAAATCATCAAAGAAGAATTCAAACAAATAGCCAGCTCATGTAGGGGGAAAGTCAGAAAACCCAAAGCTCAGATGGAGCTCAGGCTTGCTAGAGAGGTTAAAAACAATAAAAAGGGCTTTTTGGTTATGTCCATAGCAAAAGGAAGAACAAGGAAATGGTAGGACTGCTGCAGGGAGAAAATGGCAAAAGGCTAAGAGGGGAGAGAAAAGGCAGATCTACTTAACACCTTCTTTGCTTCAGTCTTTTCCAGAAGGGGGAACAGTGCTCAACGTGGGGAAAATGGAGCAGATGATACAGTAGGGGAAATACAGCACAGAATTGGTAAGAGGTGGTTCAGAAATACCTGGCCAGTATAAATGAGTTTAAGTCTCTAGGGCCAGATGAACTTCATCCAAGGGTATTAAAAGAACTGGCAGAAGTAATCTCAGAACCACTGTCAATAATCTTTGAGAATTCCTAGAGACCAGGAGAGGTCCCAGCAGACTGGAAAAGGGCAAATGTTGTTCCCATCTTTAAAGGTGGGGGAGACCCAAATAATTACCACCCAGTCAGCCTGACATCAATACTAGGAAAGATTCTAGAGCAGATCATTAAACAGACAGTCTGTAAGCACTTAGAAAGGAATGCCATGATCACAAAAACTCAACATGGATTTCTCAAAAATAAGTTATGCCAGACTAATCTTACCTCTTTTTTTTAAGAGTTACAAAATTGATAGTTGAAGGGAATGCAGTGGATGTAGTGTACCTTGATTTCAGTAAGGCTTTTGACAAGGTCCCCCATGATATTCTTGTAAAAAAGTTAGTAACCTGTGGGCTAGACAATGCAGCTGTTAGGTGGATTTGTAATTCGTTGACTGACCAAACCCAAAGGGTAGTCACCAATGGCTCCTCTTCATCCTGGAGAGAAGTGACCAGTGGGGTGCCACAGGGTTCTGTCCTGGGCTCAGTGCTATTCAACATCTTTATCAATGACTTGGATGAGGGAATAGAGGGTAGGCATATCAAGTTTGCAGATGCCACCAAATTAGGAGGGGTAGCTAATATCCCAGAGGATAGGATCAGAATCCAAAATGACCTCAACAGATTAGAAAGCTGGGCCAATATTAACAAAATGAATTTCAACAGGGAGAAATGTTGCATACTACACTTGGGCAGTAAAAATGAAATGCACAGATATAGGATGGGTGACACATGACTTGAGGGCAGTACATGTGAAAGGGATTTAGGAGTCTTAGTGGACCACAAACTGAACATGAGTCAGCAGTGTGATGCAGCAGCTAAAAAAGCCAATGGGATTCTAGGCTGCATTAATAGGAGTATAGTGTCTAGATCAAGGGAAGTAACAGTATCACTCTATTCAGCTTTGATCAGGCCTCGCCTGAAATACTGTGTCCAGTTCTGGGCACTACAATTCAGGAAAGCTATTGAGAAGCTGGATCGTGTCCAGAGGAGGGGGACCAGGGTGGTGGGAGGTCTGGAAGCCATGCCCTATAAGGAGTGGCTTAGGGAACTGGGCATGTTTAGTCTGGAGAAGAAAAGGTTGAGTAGGTACATGATAGCCATGTTTAAATATTTGAAGGGATGTCATACTGAGGATGGAGCAAGCTTGTTTTCTGCTGCTCTGGAGACTAGGACACAGAGCAATGAGTTCAAACTACAGGAAAAGAGATTCCACCTAAACATTAGGAAGAACTTCCTGACAGTAAGAACTGTTCAGAAGTGGAATGCACTGTTTCGTAGTGTGGTGGAGTCTCCTTTGGAGGTTTTAAACAGAGGCTGGATGGCTGTCTGTCAGGAATGATTTGATTGTGTGTTCCTGCATTGCAGGGGGTTGGACTGGATGGCTCTTGAGGTCTCTTCCAACTCTATGATTCTATGATTCTTCCTTCCTTCCTCTTTTTTATGTTTGAAATACAGTGGATGTCTGCTTCACACACTACCATATTTGTGATGTGCCCTTTAGTAAATACAAGTAGATGAAGTCGTAGTATGCACAATAAAAATCCAAAGATGTCTTACAATGCATACTTTGAGATCTGTTTATATGCAGTTTACACAGTGCTACAGTGACAGGTTGTTACAGGACAAAACAGTACTTCAGAGGAAGCAGTGTATGAACTCTCTTCTAAACAGTCGTTCATTTTTAAGCAAAAACACAGGGCTGGGAAATCTTTAGTTGTTTCATATCTAGAATTATCAATCTGGGTTATAGTCTTGTAACTACTGAACAGGATGGCAGACAAGATTTATTGTGCTATAACATAAATTGTAATATTGCCTGCTGGTACATTTGTATTTGTATACACTTTCTTATATCTGTGAAGAGGTTCATGAGAATGACCTGTTCTGAATCTGTTCTGTTATGATCTAGGGTACCATCTACAGATGGTGCACTTTCAAAGGATGATTGAGCCTATTTTTCTCCAACATATCTGAATAATTTTAGATATATTTTTCTTTAGCATCATATTGAGAGATATAGTACCAAAAATAATTGCAGTATTTTTATTTCTAGAGAATTATATCCAGTTTCCTGATTTTTTTTAATACCCAAATTGGCCTATGAATTTAATCAGAACAGTGACAGAGGTATATGTACTTAATTCCCCAAACACCTTGCTTTTGTAGAATCATAGAATCATAGAATCATAGAATTGCAGAGTTGGAAGAGACCACGAGGGCCATCCAGTCCAACCCCCCTGCCACACAGGAAATCACAATCAAAGCATCCCCGACAGATGGCCATCCAGCCTCTGTTTAAAGACCTCCAAGGAAGGAGACCCCACCACGCTCCGAGGGAGTGTGTTCCACTGCCAAACAGCTCTTACTGTCAAAAAGTTCCTCCTCATGTTGAGGTGGAATCTCTGTTCCTGGAGCTTGCACCCATTCCTCCGTGTTCCAGTCTCTGGAGCAGCAGAAAACAAGCCTGCTCCATCCTCAGCGTGACATCCCTTCAAATACTTAA
Organism: Gambelia wislizenii; assembly: GCA_030847615.1. NCBI lineage: Eukaryota > Metazoa > Chordata > Lepidosauria > Squamata > Crotaphytidae > Gambelia > Gambelia wislizenii. The sequence continues at coordinate 85,929,758 of JAUMIR010000003.1, forward strand.
ACAGGGCTATCATATCGCCTCTAAACCGTCTTTTTTCCAGGCTAAACATACCCAGCTCCCTAAGTCTCTCCTCATAAGGCATCGTTTCCAGACCTTTCACCATTTTAGTTGCCCTTCTCTGGACACGCTCCAATTTGTCAATATCCTTTCTGAATTGTGGTGCCCAGAACTGGACACAGTATTCTAAGTGAGGTCTGACCAAGGCAGAATAGAGTGGCACTATTACTTCCCTTGATCTAGACACTATACTTCTATTGATACAGCCCAAAATTGCATTGGCCTTTTTAGCTGCCGCATCACACTGTTGGCTCATGTTCAACTTGTGGTCTACTAGGACTCCTAGATCCCTTTCGCACGTAGTCTCATTCAGCCAGGTCTCTCCCATCCTATATTTATGCATTTCATTTTTCCGCCCTAAATGCAGTACTTTACATTTCTCCGTATTGAATTTCATTTTGTTAGCTTTGGCCCAGCTCTCCAGTCTATCCAGGTCATTCTGAATTTTGATCCTGTCCTCTAGGGTATTAGCTACTCCTCCCAATTTGGTGTCATCTGCAAATTTGATAAGTATGCCCCTAATTCCCTCATCTAAGTCATTGATAAAGATGTTGAATAGCACTGGGCCCAGGACAGAACCCTGTGGCACCCCACTGGTCACATCTTTCCAAGACGAAGAGGAGCCACTGCTGAGCACCCTTTGGGTTCGGCCGGTCAACCAATTACAAATCCATTGAACAATTAACTTGTCTAGCCCACATTCTACAAGCTTGTTTGCAAGAATGTCATGGGGAACCTTGTCAAAGGCCTTACTGAAATCAAGGTATGCAATGTCCACAGCATTCCCTTCATCTACCAAGCTGGTAACTTTATCAAAAAAAGAGATCAGATTGTACTTGTAGAGGAAAATATATGGAGTCCATATCTTTTCCCCCAGAGATAGAAAAGCAACAGGGGGAGACAATTTTGATTTTTTTTAAAAAAGAAAATGCTTCTGTCATTGAAAGATTAAGAACCCTTTTCTTTTGCAGTTGATCTAGTCAAATTCATTGATTCTCACATTTTAGCTTTAAAAGAATAGTTGGAAGATATATCCCATGTGTCATCTAGTTTTTCCCTCAGTGCAGTGTTTAAAAAGGATGAGCAAAATACAGCCTAATGGGCACATGCAGATCTTGAGGCCATTTCTATGCCCCAGAGTCCCAAATTCTGTGGTCAAAAATAGGACAGTCATGCCACCACAAGCTTCTAGAGTTTTCAGTTGGCCTTTACTCCCTTCAGGCCTAGGGCTCCAATCACCCTCAACTTGCTAAAGAAGTTTTTAATGTCCTCTTCACAGTTAGATTAATTGATAATTAATTTATTTCATTTTGATGATCACAGTTCCAAAACTGTTAAATTGTGTGTGCATATAAAACAAAACAAATGATCTAAAAAGTATGGCAGACAACCTAGATAACATGGCTGGTTGGCAGCCTTAACTGAATTGTCCATAAAGAATGAATGAACAAGTTATTGCAATTTGGGAGACAACATCTTGCATGGAGGTAACTGTGTACTGCTCTAAAAGATACTTTGGGTTAGTATTGCAAGCCATTTTGTATGCCATCAAACTGGATTTATTCAATATGTTCCTTTGCTTTCAAAGTAAACTATAGGTATCAGGAAATGAAAACTCCTAGCTTCCCAGAAGTGGAATCAAAAAGATCATATTTTTCACCATCATGGGAACAAGAAGATGTGTTTACAGAGCTCAGCATTCCCCTAGGTATGTTTGATGCAAGGGCCACTCCTATAACACAACTTTTTACATGATCTTTGTCTTGCAATGTGATGCCTTTTTCAGAAACATCCCCAAGCCATATCTTTCTGCCATCAAAGCAGGATGGCTAGGAGAGGGGAAAATGTCACCAGGCCAGGGTGATAGGGAATGAAATTCCTAATTTTCAGGTGTATTACAGTTCTCTTCCAATCTCCAGAAAAAAGATATCATTAAATTATAAACATTGGAATGTTTTTTTCCTCAACAATGATACTTCTTTCAAGAAATAAAGTATGAATTTAGAAATAATTTCACTTAGGGAAAGAGAACACTGACATGAAAGGAAGAGAACATACTTGTTTTGTCCAGGCTTTACATGTGGATCCTTGACAGCATTCTCTCTGTTGTAGGTAAAATCTTTTGATTAAAATAAAATACATAGTAATGAACATTAACTTTGAAAATATTTCAATTCTTTTCTGTTAACTAAATGCAAGTAAAAGTTTAAATACTATGAGAACCAAACACAAGTAAAAGATTTGCTGTAATACAGAAACTTCAGTAAAAATAATGAGGTAGGCTGGAACCAGCATGCAGCAGTGGTTTTGAGTGTTGGACTGACTCTGGAGACCAGGGTTCAAATCCCCGTTCAGCCATTAAAACATACTGGGTGACCTTGGGAAAGTCACACACTCTTAGCCCTCAGCCTTAGCCATGATAGGGTCACTTTAGGGTCAGAAATCCCCATAAGTTGGAAACAACTTGAAGACACACAACAACAACTGGGAACCATGCAGCTCTCTAGATTAGGGTTTCTCAGCCAGGGTTCCCTGGAACTCTAGATTTCCTCAAGAGATTGTTAGGGGTTCCATGAGACATCATGATTTTTTTTTTTAAAAAAAAAAATAACAAACAAAACCTGCAATAATAATTTTTATTCAGGGGTTCCGTGAAACATGAAAATTATTACAAGGGTTTCTCCATGTTAAAAAAGTTGAGAAAGGCTGCTCTAGATATTGTTGAACTACAGCTCCCAGTATTCCTCACCATTGCTTCTGCTAGCTAGGATTGCTGGGAGTTTCACTGCAATAGCATCTGTAGGGGTGCACAATTGCCATTCCTATTTAAAATAACTAAATAGATTTTGCACCTCCCACCATTACTCTGCCTCTGAATAGTTATGAATAATATGGGGCAATGCATTAAAGAGCAGTGGTACCATTGTATGTGTGTGTACCTTTACGTCACCTGTCGATTTATGGTGGCCCCATGAATTACATGGGGTTTTCTTAGTCAAGGAATACTCAGAGGTGGTTTTTCCAGTTCATTATGCATCAATAAATTCAACTTTTACTGAGATAATTACATTTTTCTTCTCTTTGGAAGATATTTTAAAATGAAGCTTTTACTCCCCGCCCCCCGTTCATTGTCTTTCACATTGTTTTGTACAGGAATGGAATTTGTTGTGCCCCGAACTGGCTTCTACTGCAAGCTTTGTGGACTTTTCTACACAAATGAAGAAGTGGCAAAGACACGTCATTGTAGAAGTACTGTTCACTACAAAAACCTTCAGGTAGCAGATTATTGATTCATGCTTTCTAAAGTGATACTCACTATGTGTAAGCACATAATTTAGTGGCATGTCACCTCCTCCTTTACTGCTCAGGCATCATGATATGAGACCAAAACCACTCACACTGCCTGCATGCCAATCTAAGTTAGGTTATTTTTTGCTTCCCTTGCAATTCAAGGCAGGATTCAATAAAAAGATGTTACTAATACAGTAATACTAAAGATGACACAAATGGGTGTGTGTGTGCTGGAATCAAACCTCACCCCACTGCCTAGAACCATTCTCTTTCTTTTGAAGCTGCTATTAGATTAAAATAGTCTACCACAGAATTTTGGAGGAAGGGTAGGCATCTGAGCTAAGTACATCTTTAAAGGTCCAGACAGGCAGAAAAATGACTAGGGAAGATTATGACACAAACAGCAAAGGAGGGAACAGGAGGAATCACCCTTTTTCCTAAATCTACTCCCTTCCCCCTCTTCTTTCCCTAGAACTGTAGGAGTTTTGATATCCAAGGTAATATTAGAAATTATTCCAATATAACACACTTAAGTCTGCCGAAAGCCTGGCCAAGGGAAGCACGTGCACCTTGAATCCATGTGTTAGGAAGGAGGCTGGAAGGAGGCCATGGCAGACCCTCTACAAGGCAGTTCTGAGTAGGGGCATATGAATTTTGTATTGTTCCCTCCAGACAAAAAATGGAATTATTCGTATCAGCCCCTTAATCACTAGCTGTTTGGTTCAGCATTGAACACCAGATACAAAAAAACCAGTGGCATAGGCCCTAATGATGGTATACCCATTTCACTTCTTGATGCCCACATTTCCCCACTTCGCTTTCTTCTTTTATAGTTAAAATAGATGTGACTAATGTTGAAAATGCTGTTTCTATGTCCAATGAAATTTATAAAAGAATAGGATACAGGCAGTTTCTAGTACAAGATGCAAATCCTTAAGATACTCAAATTTGGAAAGACATTATCGTGCTTTGGATAAAGTATATTTTGGATGATGAACTTTCTGAAATATTAGAGATTATATGACAAAAAGAAGGCAAAGACCCTTTGGAGGGGGCTTGGAAATAGGCCTGCCCATACAACTCCTGTCCCTGATTTTCCAGGGCTTACATCACAATTTTCACCAGTTATGAAAATGACAACTAGATGCTAAAGAACTTTGGTTAATTCCCTGGTTGCAGATTTCAAGTGTTGTTACACATAAAGTTGTTACATATCAGTAGAAGATTAACCATCACCCACGCTTGGCTTTTCTCTAGAAAATGACATGCATGCTGCAAGTCAATATAAAATGCTACAGACAGCACAGTAGCAAGTCACGCACAGACCTAAGTGAAAGGGGAGATGGTAACAGGTGAAAGACTTGCCTTGGGGGATTCTTTTTCTCCCTTTAGGCCAGCCACAAATCCAAGACCAAAGTAGATTTATATAACTGGGGAAATTGCATTGGCTCATTAAAGATCTACAGACATTAATGGTTTTAGTGAACTATAAGCAACAGATGAATCTCTTTTAAAGCATGCAGTAACTGGCATTTCCTTGGCAGGGATTCATTTGGAGAATTAAATATTTGTCAGCACACACACACACCCGCCAATCATGCACATACACTCTTTTGGTGTGTTCATATGGAATACAACTTTTAATTCGGTGTACAGCTGGCCTGAGCTCCCACAGTATCAGGAACACTGCCCCACCATAGCCTGTGTAGGGCTCTGATGTCACTTAGCAAAGAAGAGGGTGATCATATCTGAAAAGTGATTTCATAGTTGCTTTTGTTCTTCTCTTTTTTTCAAAACACTTTGACATGGCATGAAGAAGCTGGGGACTGTTAAAAAATACAGCACTTTTCCTGCTTAAAAAATAGGTCCAGAAAGAGAGGGACACTATGAGGGTTGTTAGAAAGAAGTGATTTAAATTCACTCCCTTCTATCAATACCAAATGCCATCAGTGATATCTGCCTAATAGACAGATTAGCCTTGAATTGATTGTGTGTCAGCTGACAGATTCAATTTCCAGACAGTCTCACTGCAACTGCAACTGCACAGCTACAGCTACGGTATGTATCTAGTCTTGGATATTGGCCATTCCCAGTTTCCTGGTCTACATGTAGTGAGAAAACGTGTTTGTTCTGAACATACACATTACATTTGTGAATGTATGCATACAGCCTTCCAAGTGCATATATATTGTGTGAACCGTTTCTTAGATGAGTAATCTCACTCTGCCTTTTATAGCTGAATATTAGCATTACAAATGTCTCCCTTTTGTACTTTTATTGTCTACTTTTGTCATCATATCTCCTAAATGACCCCCACCCCCATTTTCTAGCATAGAACAAAATAAAATAGCCTCAGATTCTTGTGGGCAACATCTGAAGATTCCTCTGTTTTTGCAGCATGTTGCACCCCTTGATAAGTGGTGAATTTAGCATTCTCTGTTTTCACTCTTCTGAACAGAAAATTCACCAGTTTTCAAAGGCTAGTTAGCATTTTGTTCTGTTCCATTCTTATCAAAACTGACCACCCATTCATCACAGATTGAGGGGAGGGTGGTGCTGAAGTATATCTCTGATAGTGTTTGTACCTCTTTGTCTCATTATCAGAAATCTGAAACTTAAACTGGACTTTTAGCAGCAAAATAAGTCTGAGCTGAAATTGGAAGTGTTCATCTTGTATACCCATACTTTCCCCACCTCCTCTGTGGTTCTTGTCTAAGGCTGTTGTGGCAGTAGGAGGAAAGGCAGAAAGTTCCGGCTAGGAGAGTCAGCATTCGTTGTTCTTGGCCTATGGCCTCACCCCTAGTACCTAGCTGATGAGATTTTTCAGCTTCTGTCTTGAACAAATCTGCTTGGTGCTGTCTCTTAAGGTGTAGGAGCTGGACTGCAAAGCCCTTGTATTTGTAATAAACCCCTGCTCATTTGCTACGCACATTGAAAGCAGAGAGCAACCCAGAGATCTGCTATCACCACAAAGTGGTCCCATAAAATGCTCTCCTTTTTTGTGAGACTCCAATTGCTTGCCTTCTATCTCAGGAACTCTCTCTGTCATGCTGCTGCTGCTAATGTTGCTGCCTTTACTTTTGAAGTTTGCTTTAGGACTTAAGACTCAAATAGAGCCCTCATGAAAGGGGAGGCAGGCTTGCTCCCACCTCCACCACTCTGAGCCCTTACAGATCTTACTGGGGTGAAGCACACCTGCTCCGACTACCACTAAATTGACTCCCCTTATAGGACTTGCTGTGGGAAAAGGCAAACCAGCCTGCCCACCTCTGGCATTAGGGGTACCATGTGAATTTGTATTACTGTTACAGAGATGGCTCATAATTAAATTAAATTAATGATCTTATGTATTCATTGTATATGTTAAATAACATAGTGATGATAATAATTGTTAAAACTAATGGTTATATACGTTAAACTAATGAGATATAATGGAAATTAATTGTAGTACTATGCTTGTTCAAATGCAATGCACATAAAATAAACTTGATTGCATTGTTTACAATATCAAGTGAACGTGCATCACCGTCTTCATCGTAGATGGGCTTATTGAATGAAGTAAATGTGTTTGTTGGCAGATCATATAAATGGGAAATTGTACACACAAAAACAGACAGAACTCAGAGAAGAATGAGAGAGTTTTAAAAAAATGAGTGACACTGAAAAAGCAAATAGGACACCTGCCTTCAACAGCCCTATCAAGTGGAGCAGGGGATAATACAGCACTCATAGATTCACATAGAAAGCCAAACAGAAGATTACTTGGCACTAAAATTAACACAAGAGGGTTAGCAAATGTAGAGACAAAGACTCAGAGGCTTTACTTTTATGGTGATCAACAAGCCGTAAAAACTTCACCACAACCCTTTCAGCTATAGGCTACTAATAGCTAAATAAGCAAAGAAAGTGAGAGATCCTGGTGATAATCAAACAAAATTCCCTTCCCATAAGCAATGAAACTGGAAGGTGCTATGAGATTCTTGCCTTAGATTGCACATTAGGTCTTGGTGGGCACCATCTTGGCATTATCGCAATATGGTCATGTTGAAGATACAAGTCCCCCATCCAGTCATTCACATGAACATGCATAGGGCTAAAACCGGGAATGAAGTAGTTGATGGTATATGCCTTACACCTCAGTGTCCACAAGCTTGTGGATGCTAGGCCTTCACATGTTGAAGGCCAAGGTCTGAAGAGGGCTCTATAACCACATTCAGCTGAATGTGGCTACAAAGCTCCACAGAGTAGGAAACCAGCAGCAGGTTTCTTCCAAATATTTGTCTAAACATGGTTACAGAACCATCTTCAGACCTTTGTACTAAATGAGTGAAGGTCTAAATTACTTCAAGGTACACAGGGATGTTTGTGGGTAGAGTTCACTTGTACATTCACACCCCAATCCCCTTTTTAGCCCTCTGCATACTCAACAGGACTACACTGTCTTGCTATTATCCACTTATTTTTGATGTTTGAATTTCCACATCAGCCCAAACTGGACCATGCCAATTCACTCCAAACTGTCTCTCTCTGGCTTTTCTTCGCAAATGAAGATTCAGGAAGGACTCATCCCACGCTTTCTGCTAATTCACTCCAGACTGTATTAGACAATATAATCTCATCTGGACCTGGTCCAAATCAGCCTGATTGGCCCTAGTTTCATGGTTCAGCCAAATTGCTGCATGACCCTAATAAGCATAACCCACTGACCAGGACCCAGCCCCAGTGGCTGCTAATGGAACCAACATTAGCCTAGTTTTTGTGTTGTTATTGTTACTTCCATTCTTCCTCACTGCCTATTGCCTAGGACAAAAAACTGGTCTATGATGGAGTCAAAAACCAGCAGCAGCCACTATTTCTCCTTTTGGGGCCAGAAGGATAACCTGAGAGCACAAGACAGAGGTAAAGGAGAAAACCATAGTGCAGGAGCCTATAGAACTGTTGTGGTACTTCTTCTGAATAGCTGAATAGTTTTTGGTGACAAAGGGAACAGCAATTGTAAGCAGGGAACAATCAGATGTGGTTCAAAGTGATAGCATCCAGTCAGCATTGGCTAGCGCATGAGCCCTGTCAAATGCCCAGCCATATTGATTCCGAATACTGGGCCTGAATCACATTTATGTTTCTTTCCTTTTGGAAAGCTCTTCATGCATGTTCCTTTCTTTGGAGTAACGTGGCAATGACATGAAAGTATGAAATACTCTATAGTTGATCATTTTCAATCATTGTTAAATATTTTGTCTCAGATGTTTCTCTGTTATGTCTCTTGTTCACCACAGAAATACCTGTCACAGCTGGCAGAAGAGAATCTGAAGATGAGTGAAAAAGAAAGCAGCTTGACACAAGATGATATTGGAATTGTCCCTCACTTTGAGGAGAAAAAGCTATGATTTTGATTGATTGGTAGTGAACATACTATTATTATTTTTTCTTATTCTGATGATGCACCTTTACTTTGCACTCTGGTGAAAGAGGGAAAGCATAATGAAGAGGATTTCCCCCCCTATGCATCTACTCTGAGAGCAGTGAAATAACAGTGACGTATCTATATAACCAACAGAATATGGCTTCCTCAGGCTGTAAAGGGTACAGCTCTCTAAATCAGAATTCTCAGGGATTCCTTAACATTAGTTATGATATGACGTGAAGTAAAAAAAAAAAGTGCAAATTATCTAGAAAAAGCAAATTGAAATTTTGATAAATACTGTTAAAGTACTTCAGTTCATTCACCTTGCTCAGTGATGAACCACATGTCTTACAATCACATCAAGCATCAATGTGTTACTGTTCATAATGTTACTACTTTGCTAATAGCAATATCACTGTCTTGTATGAAGTAGTCCATGGTCCATACAGCACTTCCATCTGTGCCTGAACACATTTAAGAAGACTAACATTAGAAAGCTTCTAGCATATCATGTTCCAGGTTTTGTTCCTGGTAGAATTGGTAATAACTCTCATGAGCTTTTCATAAAACGTATTTCTAGTGGCTCTATTATAGGCTTATTTCTGTTAAATCTGCATTACTTTGCACATGAATGAAGTAATAGATTTAAGTGGGGGGGATTTTTCTTTGTTTTCGGTGATACACACATTTCTTGCACTATCTTAGAAGACACACTCCTTGCATGAGAAAGAAGTAGGCATGTCTCTTCTAAGATGGTGCCTCTCACCTTTGGGGGCAGGAGCAGGGAGGGCACGTGGTCTTGAAGCTATATGATGCAGCTATCTCACTGAAGTTAAACGGGTTGGGGCTGGTCTGTTCCTGGGTTAAAAAAATACTTAGGAGTCCTGTGTATGTTGTGTGATTGGCCAGATCCAGGGTGATAATACGTTAAATGTGTCCAGGAATGAGAGGCACCTTTTCAACTGATCAAATGTTTTTCAATGATTAGTCAAGTTTACATTGCAGCCCTAGTTTTAGCAGATTTTGAATTTCATTTCCATTTACTTTTTGTGCTGATTATACACACACACATATGCATAATATAGTATTTTAAAGCTGTGTGTTTTGACAATTTGCATTACCCAAAGTACAATTAAAGTAAAAATCACGTTTATCTTATTTATTTAAATGACGCTTGGAGTGTTTAAATACATAGCTCCTGTAAAACTGTTAGTAGCATCAATCATGACAGAGATGATCTTTAAAAAAATATACCAAGTACTATATGAGTTACTGAGCCATATCCAAAAAAAGAGCAAGTGTATTTTTTGCTTTTCCTTGTGTAGAATGTTTTTGAATGACGTTTCGTATTTTGTAGGAAAAGGGCAGGAGAAAAATTCTTTCTATCATTCACTGCTCCTAAAGTTTTAATAAATTATGCTCCTGTAGTACTGGCACTTTTGAGATCTTTTCCACTGTGATTAAATTAATAGAAAAATAGCTGTTGCCAAGATCTGACAACCAACCTCTTGGTTTATGTTCCAACCTCACTAATATCTTTATCCTTTTTCTGGTGAGGCGAGAGGGGTTTGGAGACCCATGCCTTCAGTTCACTTTCTCTGTTTATGTGCTGTCCCAAGTCTAGGCTCCATTTCATTAAATGGTATAAACATTCCATTTATTTACATCAGAGATGGGGCCAAACAGCACATTTCAGATTCATATTAATTTTAGAACTTGTTATGTCTTGGCCTTTGGCTTGGCATTGAAGAGGAAAGAAAGGCTGACACAACACGCCTCTGATCTCTCTGAGAAACAGAACGTACTGAAGTTGCAGCTGTCTCTTTGAAACATTTTATTGCACCTTTTAGCATTAAAAAATTTCAAGCAGCGAACAGTTTCTCAAAGCAATAAGTCAGCAGGTGACTTGGAAGGCACATACACACACCAAGTAGAAAACAGTAATCCATGAAAGAGCAATCAATAATGTTTACTGCTGGCGTTCAGAAGCACATATAAACTTCTGCTGTTACAAAATAGACACACGTAGTCTGTGAAGAACACTTCTGTTGTTGTAATGTATGAGTCAATAAAAATATTGACGCTGAGAGTTCCCAATGAAGAATGTGTATCCTGCTGGGAGATAATATGCATGGCTGGATTAAAAAAAAAAAAAAAGCTCTTCTCCCACAACAAAAATGGGCCACCTTCCTTTGCAATTCTTGCACCAGAGATATGAAATTTAGGAAACATTACTTGCCACCTGCCTTAATTCTTCACTTGTGTAATTTGTACTGACTAATATATATGTATAGCACACAGCACTCTGAAATGTAGCCAGAAACTATTTATTATTACTATGTAAAAAGCTTTATTATTTATAAAGTATTGCAAAGCAGCATAAACATTTTAAAATCTTTAGAACTTATACTATTTTCTTACTTGTCTCAACCTATTAATGGGTATTAATATCACATGTATTTTTTTTTTCATTTTAAAACTGGAGAATCTAAATATGCCCAATAAAACTTGACAAATTTTGCTATAGACCTGCACACTAGTATTTAGTATCAGGTTTTCAGGGTTTTTTCTATTTCTATTAAGTCTGTGATCTCTTGATCCATACTTGAACTGGACCAGATGTTACTATTTATTGAATTCACACAATCTTGTTTAATTATTGGCTTGTAAACATTTGAAATGTTTTAGAATTTAAGGTAATTAGGAAGAATCACAAGTTTTAATAGCTCTCTGTACCAAAGATTTTGAGTTGTATTTCTTAAAATAAATGGATTATTGTAATAAAAGTAATTTTAATTACTAAGCAGGAACTGGTGATCTTTTCCTATCAATGTCATGGTAGTTTTCATCTGGTCTTGTAGGCTACTATGTTTCTGATCTTTTAATCATGGTTTGAAGATAAGCCTCTTCAATGTAAAGAGGCAAATCCAGATGACAAAATATTTGAACTTGGTTTATTTAAATGGGAAAGGGGGAGACAAGTGAAGGGGATATGAAGGCCCCCTTTCTGATTCTGGGACCCTCCATGGGCTGCCAAGAGTGCCCCAAAACAAAAAAGCTGTTGAAGTGATTGGATGTACACTGTTTTGGAAAATTTTTATGTTCAACAATGCAGGGGGTGCCTAGTAATCAATTTAAAAGGCAAATTGCTGATGCCAAAGGCTTCTGAGAGAAGCAATTCATCCTTTGGGTGTCAGAAAAAGAATGGACCAGGGAATCTGGAAATCTGGATGGGTCAAGAGCCACAAGAACAATATTATGGCCTCATGGCCACACTTTACTCACCTCTGGTTTAAACACACCTGAGTTCCAACTTTATAATGTATTTCATGCTGTTCTTGCTCCAGATATATGAAGGGGATTTTAAAAATGTTTACTGTTGTTTGGGTTGGCTGCATCCCAGACAAAGCATGCAGAAGTTTTCTTGGTTTGGAACCTGGCTCCCGGACTAGAAAGTTAGCATTAGAAATGTAGCATCTCTATTGTGACTGGTCTTCCCCCTGCTGGCCAGTTAATTATTACAGCAACTGCATGAGCTGATATTTCAGCTTTTGCTTTTGCATTTTTAGGTTAAATTATACAGTACTTCAAAAATACCAGGCGAAAACTTTTCTGCCTGCCTGAAAATAAATTACCTATTTGTTAAGAACTGAATGCTTGAATTCTACAAATTAGCTCATTGCAACTTTGCGAATAAATATTTTATTAGTAACTAGCCACATGTTTCATGAAAGTACCTTTGATTTCTGTTCTCTGTGTTGCATTTGGAAGTGTATACATTATCGCACAGGGGCTAACAGTTCAGATATTTTGTACATTTTGACTTTCTGGGCAAGTGAGATTTGGTCTATTTGTTTTTGCATTTCTGTATCTTGAAGGATATAAATCCAGTTCCTGTACAGACTGGGAACATTTCTGGAGCAAGCACTTCAGAAGAACGCTAATCAAGAGAACTGAAACAGTACCAGCATATAAGTGTCCAAAAATCAGGTTTGTTACCCACAGCGATTCACAAATTAAAGATTGCATTTCTGCATCATCATCATCATTATCTCATATTTCCCTCACTCTGGGACACAAGGTGGCTTAACAGTTAAAAGAAACATAGCAAACCATTTCACCAAAGACAAAAGTTAAAAATATCATGAAACTATCTGTAACATTGAAACCAATTTTTAAAAAAACATAGCTTTTAAAAACAACAAATGAAACACATATAGACAGTACAGTTGTCCCTCCATATCCACGGATTTGGTATCCACGGATTTAAGTATTCACAGTTGAAAATATTCTTTAAAAATAATAATCCAAAAAGCAAACCTTGATTTTGCCATCTTATATAAGGGACACCATTTTGCTATGCCACTGCATATAATTGGACTTGAGTATTCACAGATTTTGGTATCCACAGGAGGTCCTGGTACCAAACCAAGCGAATAGGAAGGGACAATTGTACAGCACAATTTTGTAAGGGCCAGCCCCCTTAAGCAATCAGTTTTCAAAAGCCTGCCAACATAAAAATTCTTAACCAGCCTGAAAAAAGATAGTAAGGAGGCAACCAGTCTAATCTCTCTGGGAAGTGAGTTCCCGATCCTGAGAGCAGCCAGGGCATGTTCCCACCAGATGTACCTGTGAGGGTGATGGGAGGCCCTCTGCAGAGGATCTCAAAGCATGGACAAGCTAATTTGGGAATATAGTTCTTCAGATAACCTAGACCTGAACCAGGTCATAATTAGCATTAGGGTAATAACTAACACTTAATTGTGCCCAGAAATGAACTGGCAGGCAGTGGAGCTGTTGCAACACGGGAGTTGTGATTACCCTTTAGCCATCCCCTGTAAACAATGTAGCTGCAGCAATTTGGACCAGCTGAAGTTTCTGAATGCTCTTCAAAGACAGCCCCAAGTAGAGCACATTACAGGAAACCAAATGTATTGTAACTAAGGCATGTGTCACCATGGCCAGATCAGATGTTCCAATGAATAGGCACATCTGACGCACAAGTCTAAACTGCAAATGCACTCCTTGCCACTGCTGAGACCTGAGCTTCCAGGCTCAGGGCTAAATCCAGGAATACACCCAAGCTTAAAATCTGCACCTTAAATGGGAGTGTAACCCCCGAATCCCTACTCTCTGATCTGCCTTTCAACTAACCAGGAGCATCTTCATCTTGTCTGGATTAGACAGGCATCAGTTTAGAACCAAGATCACCTCTTTGGATTGAGAACTGATTGATTGGACTGCTTCTAAAATAACAACAAAAAAACAAAAAAACAACCAACAGTGCCTCCAAGTCCCATCCAAGGAGATGGATACAATGACCAGAAGGATACAATGACCACAAGCTGCCAAGGTGTCCAGTAGGACTAACAGGGACTCACTCCCTCTATTTCCATTAATTCAACCAAAGCTGTCTCTCTCCCTTGGTGAGGCCTGAAACCAGATTGAAATGACCTAGATAATTCATCTCATCCAGGAATCCCTGGAGCTGGGAGGCCACCACATACTCCCATAGCTTGCCCAGAAACAGAATGTTGGAAACTGGTTGATAATTATACAATATGGAGGGATCCAGGGAGGGCTTTTTCAGTAATGGTTTTATAACTGTCTTCTTTAGGTATACTGGAACTCTACCTTCCTTTAGCAAGGCATTAACTATTCCCTCTACCCACTCAACCAGCACCCCCCCAAGCTTTTTTATAAGCCAGGAAGGGCAGGGATATAACCTATGTGTAGTGGTTCTCACCTCTCCAAGAATCCTATCCACATCTTTGAGCTGTACAAATGGATAAGTATTCACTAACACTGGACAAGCAGAGACCACTGGGTCTGTATTAATTATACAGTAGTTTGTAAGTCAGAGTGGATCCCAGCAATTTTATCTACAAAGTACTAGGAAAGTTGTTCACAGAGGTCTGTCAAGTGACTCAGATTCTTCCATCGTGGGTTTGTGTGTAAAAGACCCCTGAACACAAAAGAACAGCTCTGCTGGCCGGCTCTTTGCAGATGCTATGGTGGCAGAGAAAAGCTTGGTTTTTGATGCCTGTATTGCCTTCAAATACACCCTTAGGTAGGCTCTAGCTTGTCTTTGACCAGACCTACTCATTTTTCTGCCAACTCCAGTTGCCAGCTCACTTGTTTCATTGCAACCAGCACCCTGGAGAACCAGGGAGCTGGTTTGGCTACACTCTGTGAGAGGGAATACTCAGGAATGACGGTGTCCACTGCCCTAGACATCTCTCAATTCCAGAGGTCATTGAGGGCTTTGACTGAACCTCCTGCTTAGGCAGTGGAAAACTTCTCAAGAACCATCACGAATCCATCTGGGTCCATGTGCTTCTTGGGGAGACCATCTTAATGGGTCTCCCGCCCCTACAGAGGTTCTTAGTCCAAGCAAGTTGAAACCCCTGTGTCCTGTGCATGACAACAGTTCCTCCACTCCCAAGTCACCATCACCCTACCCAGCTTAAAAAATGAGGTCCAGAGTATGCCCAGCAGCCTGAGTTTCAACAGATACCTTGGAACAAAGCCATGGTTGTCATGGAGACATGAAGTCCTGGGATATTTCCAACAGTGCAGTTCTAGCATGGATATTGAAGCCCTCCAGTGCTACAAGCTAAGGGGACTCCAACATCAACCACTCCAGCTAGCTCAGGAAGGGAGACTGTTGAGCAGCGAAGTTGGTAGTATACCAACAGAATCCCTAATCTGTCCCAGCCACTCAACTTCAGGTACATACACTCAAAACCCAGAATACTGTGGGATAGGGCCCCTGGTCAGGAGAATGCAACCTCTATAGGCCACTGCAACTTCATCTTTCCGTCCCCCTGGTCTTGCCTGCTGCTGCAGAGAAACCCAGTGTACGACACCGAGAGATAAGCATCTCACTCACCCCATCCAGCCTGATCTCTGTGCTGTACACCAAGCTGGCATGCTCATCCAAGATCAAGTGATGGATGACAGTTGTTTTCTCATTCACTGACCTCGCATTCATCAGCAGCATTATCAACCCAGTGGGATTGCTGCCAATACTACTTAGGTTATTTGACTTTTATAACTTGATGCTGTTGGATTCCAGCCCATAGGCCTTGTCCTTAAGGGTTTCAGGGCAACGGAATAGCATACAGGTGCTATACTTCCCACTAGGTTCTCAACAAGCTAACAGTTCCATCTTTTTTCTCCATCTGCTATGGAATAAAACCAAATCCTGCCTGCCACAGTGGGTTGGTGTGGTAACATATCAAGAGGCAGCACCCACTCTGCATTTCTAACTCCTTAAAACGGCTCTGTATTTTATTTTGGATCTTTGTGGAAACGGAACCTAGACTTTTCCTGCTTAAAACAATTTGTAATCCGCTCTGATAGCCTTGTGGCTGAAGAGCGGGTAATAAATAACATCATCATTATTATTATTAACATTATTTGCCTTGCAGAAAATATTATACACATCTGATATAACATCACATGTTGCTGATTTCCTGCTGAGACGTAGTGAGAGCAGAAGACGCGGTCCATAAATCAGACTGATTCACTTTCAGCTATGGATGAGGTGATCTTAACCTAGAACCATGGTCAAATAATAATAATAATAATAATAATAATAATAATATATTTATATCCCACCCCTCCGCAATGCAATCGGGGCGGCTTACAATATAAAAACTCCATAAACACAATACCCTAGCCCACCCACCCCTTAAAATAATATTAAATTATGAAGGATTAAAAACATACAATAATTAAAAATATATATAAATTAGAAGAAAAAAATTAAAACATACAATCACAGCCTAGAAAGGACAGCTGAGTCTTGGGCTGCGATAATTATTCAGGAAAGGCCTGCCGGAAAAGATCCGTCTTGACAGCTTTTTTAAAGCTGTCTAAGGTGGTAATAAGACGGATCTCGTCCGGCAGGCCATTCCGTAATCTGGGAGCAGCAGCAGAGAAGGCCCTCTGGGAGGTCACCGACAGCCTTGTTTTCATAGGCTGTAACAGATTCCTCCCAGAGGACCGAAGTGTGTGGGGAGGGTTGTACGGATTTGCATTTGCCGAGAACATACTCCATTGCCCATAGATCAGTTTCAGTGTAGATCAGGACAAAAGATAGGTATATATGAAACCTCATGCTCCACTAAACCAGTTGCAGCCTGCTCCTCTATACTGAAAGCCCTTTTAAGCAGCTACCAGTTGATTCCAGACTTCGACCAGTTGCTTGCTGGGACCTATGGTACAAGTGTCACCTTGAACTAGCATAATGCTTATCCAGCATTTTTCCAAAAACTAAGGATAGGTCAACTCTTGATTATAATTTTTTTTCCTTACAGCGTCTTTAAACTTGTTTGAACGTGTTTCTTCCTTTGTTCTCTAATCTTTAAAGAGAAGAATTAAGGAGAACCCAATTTTGTTATTAGGCTTGGGTTGGCAAAGCAGGTTGGATTACTTAAGCTTATCTTCCACAGATAGCAGCAAGCTGATGGCAACAGAAGCTTACCTTGAACCAGCAGGGAAGGTGTTGCCTGAACAGAACGGTGAGCAGCTGTTGACAGAAAACCTGGCCTGGCTCTCAGTTGTGAAGAACCACAGGTCTTCTTCCTCTCATCTCTGAAACTGAACACACTTCTGGTTTCTGCTACTCCATAACAACACAGGACATTGGCCTGTTCTGGGGTTCAGAACATTGGCATGTAATAGGGTTCAGGTGGGAATGTCTTCAGATAATTTTTCTAGGTAATGGAAATATTTGAAGTCAAAATATAATGACATATTGCTGGTTGTATACAATATATGCAAATGGCAGGCAATGATTAAATTTAAATACAAAAATACTTTAGTTAAAATATTTCCACTTACTCTGCTATTAACAGCCAGCTGGAAACATCACAGACAGAGATCAGTGAGGCTTCTCTAAGACGTTGGGAACTTTTATAAGATAGTTTTCCTAAAAGTACAGAGGAGATGCTTGTGCAAAGGCCCTTTTGTTACTTAACACTGAAAATGGGGACAGCAAGTGCAGTAGTGTCAAGGTGTCAACTTTGCACCCTAATGCATGGGACAGAGCATAAACAACCCTAATGGTGATTCAGTTCCACTGACAATGACATGAAGATCTCATGCTACTCTGTTATAGTGCTATGATTAACTGCTCTGGCTGCCTCCTGTGGCATCCTGGGATTTACAGTTTAGGGAGGGGCATTAAGAACTCTCAGCCAGAGAGCTCTTAGGCCTCATTAAACTACAAACCCCAGAATTCTACAGGAGGCCGTCATAGCAGTCAAAGTGGAATAACAGCACTATAACAGTGTAGTGTGATAAAGTCTCAGCTGAGTAAGCGGCTCTTTCATGCCTGCTGTCGTGTGTTTACATTTAAATAGCTGTAGGCCTTTAAGTTAGAATAGGCCTTTTATAGCATCCTGCTTCCCAAACAATCCAATGTAAGGAACCAGCAATTATTTTTTTCCCATCATGCCATTGACTAGTATCATATTTGCATCCATTGCCTGCAAAATATTTATTTATTTCCTGGGAACCCACCAAGGATCAGCAGCCAATGGATGAAGAACCAGCGCTGATCCATGGACCACCATTTTGTCAAAGAAAAAAAAAATCTTACTTTAACATGTCCGGTTAAGAACAAAGAAAAGTCACACTGGATCAGACCATGACCTATCTAGTCCAGAATTTCTGTTCACAGAATTATGAACAACCAGTTGCCTAGGGGAACTGCACAAGCAAGAAAGGGGCCACAGCACACTCCAGCGAGAAAGGAGTTCCACACTACCCTTTTGCTCCCCCGCAACTGATCGAATAGGCATACTGTTTCTGGTACTTGAGAACAGATAAATCCATCATCACTTGTACCATTTATAGATCCATTCTCCAAGAATTTGTCCATCTGTTTTTAAAGCTGGTAGGCGTCATTAAATCTTGTGGTTACAATAAAGTCATAGAATCATAGAATTGCAGAGTTGGAAGAGACCACGAGGGCCATCCAGTCCAGCCCCCTGCCACGCAGGAAATCACGATCAAAGCATCCCCAACAGATGGCCATCCAGCCTCTGTTTAAAGACCTCCAAGGAAGGAGACCCCACCACGCTCCGAGGGAGTGTGTTCCACTGCCGAACAGCTCTAACTGTCAAAAAGTTCCTCCTAATGTTGAGGTGGAATCTCTTTTCCTGGAGCTTGCATCCATTGCTCCGTGTTCCAGTCTCTGGAGCAGCAGAAAACAAGCCTGCTCCATCCTCAACGTGACACCCCTTCAAATACTTAAACAGGGCTATCATATCGCCTCTTAACCGTCTTTTTTCCAGCTCCCTAAGTCTCTCCTCATAAGGCATGGTTTCCAGACCTTTCACAATTTTAGTTGCCCTTCTCTGGACATGCTCCAATTTGTCAATATCCTTTTTGAATTGTGGTGCCCAGAACTGGACACAGTATTCTAAGTGAGGTCTGACCAAGGCAGAATAGAGTGGCACTATTACTTCCCTTGATCTAGACACTATACTTCTATTGATGCAGCCCAAAATTGCATTGGCCTTTTTAGCTGTTGCATCACACTGTTGACTCATGTTCAACTTGTGATCTACTAGTTTACTAGGACCCCTAGATCCCTTTCGCATGTAGTCTCATTCAGCCAGGTCTCCCCCATCCTATATCTATGCATTTCACTTTTTCGCCCTAAGTGCAATACCTTACATTTCTCCATATTGAATTTCATTTTGTTAGCTTTGGCCCAGCTCTCCAGTCTATCCAGGTCATTTTGAATTTTGATCCTGTCCTCTAGGGTATTAGCTACTCCTCCTAATAGAATGGCACTATTATTTTCCTCGATCTAGACACTATACTCCTATTGATGCAGCCCAGAATTGCATTGGCTTTTCTGGCTGCCACATCACTCTGCTGACTCATGTTCACCTTGTGGTCCTGACTGAGGTCTTAAGACTAACCAATAGGATTCTAACCAATTACTCCTATTGAAATTCTGTTGTGTACATCTTTAATCAATATCTTCATCATTATTAAAGGAGATTAGTTTGTTTAGTTAAAATTGCTGACATTGCATATTATCAATAGATATTACATACAGTTATAATATGAATGATTTCATTTTGTAATTAAATTAATAACATGAACTTTATTCCATATTTACTCCAGAGAGCTCAGAGCACTGTAGACCCCCCTTGATTTATCATCACTATATAGCTGAGAGATATGATCTCTGTCTATTAAATAAAGAGACTGTTACAATAACCCATATTTATTCATTAGCTTCATGCTCTTCAGCAGTGATTGTCACTCTTCTTTGCTGGAGGGCTAGCTTTACTGAATTGTTGGGTGGCTTGGGCAAGTCTGTCGTACAAGAAGGAAAAAGCACAATGTGCTCTACTCTCCAAAGCCCCATGTGAGAAAACTGCCTGCCAAAAGCATGCTTCATTGTTTGTTCTCTGTAGGGACCTCAAACATAGAACAGGCCCAGCAATACAGCAAGTAAATAATTCCCTTGTTCATTTTCCTGTTGTGGCTTGCTCCTTGAGAAGCTTCCTTTCTGGCAGCACTCCCTTGCTATGTGGAGGTGGGGAGGTCACATTTTGGCAGTGACAACATTTTGCAGAAGTGTTAAGGAAACGTGATACTCTACAACAGAAAGACATTGCAACAAATGAATTTAAAAAAAAAAAACACCACACACAAATCTTCTGAGAAAACCAGAATATGGCTGTCACAAAGGCTGCTCCAGGGCCCCCAAGCTGTAATGACTATCTCTGATTCAAGAAAATAACAGAGAGCCTATATCTCATGAGGGGAGCTGTGTCTTTGGTCTTTTGACTGGAATTTCTGAAAGAAGAACCAAAAAAACCATCAGACTGACAATATTATAATGTGACAATATTATAATTATATACAATATTATAATGTGCTATAGCTGTTATATACCCAGTTGCTCCCACTTTCTCTGAGGTAACTTGTTTTTCTGCACCTTTGTCATTACATTATGCATTTAAATTTCCTAGAACAAGATCATACTCTTTCAATGCAAGCTCCCCTTTGGAAATGTGTAAGATGTGAACCACAGATCTTGCTCAGGACTTTGGAACTAATGAATCTCAGAAGCTAGGCACTACATATTCCTCACAAACCTCAATCCAAGCCCTGTGGTACTTTTATGTGGCTCCTTAGCAGATAGAAACTAGGATGTTATGAGTTGCCTACTTTCAAATGCTGAGTCAGTGGTTACATGCAAGAATAGTACAGAAATTCAAGTTGTTCAGTCTAGACCTCTTGTTGTGTGCCTTCAAGTTGTTTCCAACTTATGGAGACCCTAAGACCACCTTATCACAAGCACACTCTATCACACCCTTTCCTGAGGGCTGATAGTATGTGGCTTGCCCAAGGTCACCCAGTGGGTTTTCATGGCTTAGCAAGGATTTGACCCCTGGTCTCCAGAGTTGTAGTCCAGCACTCAAACCAATATGCTTTGCTAGCTCCTACATGGTAGTAATTCAGCTTCAGTTATGGACTCTGATATGTAGCATCTGATTGATTGTATTAAAGCATCCCACTGAAGTCAGTTATCATGAAACAAGTAAATAAATACTACAGAAGGAGGATAGCTAGTACAATTAACTAGCTAATATTTGGTTGTTGTTTTTTAAAATTTGACATTCTCTTTGAACCCAAATCTTGGGTTGGAAAAGGCTGTGAAACAAGCTTGAACACTCTGAGGAGAAAGACTGTTGAAAGCAACACATAAAGTACTTTGGAGTTGACTTGAAGGAGACCTTGCCTCACATGCTTTCATCACTTCAGACAAATTAAAAATAGCCATTCCCTGTCTCATTTGTATCATATAGTAGGGTAAGGAACAAAGTAGACTAGAATCTAATGGAAGACCTCTGCGTGTTTTATAAAAGATCTTTAAGGGCTAATAGTCCCAATATAATTAGAAGGATGAGTAAAAAGGAGGAGAAGAGAACCACTCTCCCATGTGTAACGAGCCATAACAGCCCCACATTTTTAATAAATTAATAATTGGCTGCATTCTATAATTTGGCTTGCTGTGGCCTTCCATGAGGTTGGCAGTAAACTGGGACTCCCCAAACACCAAGTCTGGAGCCATGCTTAAAGGCACATACAACCTAAGGAACAGCCATCTAAATTCATTGAAAGATCACACCCCATGTGAGGATCATGTGGAAGCCCTGGAAGACTGTTATAGTTCAGGTGATGATGGCTAATTCTTCCTGGGTGCCTCTGGAATTGAGACATTCACAGATCACATCAAAGTTAGTTGGATTCTCATTGCTGTGTGAGATGCTGTTTTTCCTCTTACAGATCTCCAGAACAATAGAAGGCTGCCTGTCACTCATCAGCCCTAAAATATTCCTTCCTTCAACGGTCGTTAACACATCCAGGGATCCATTTTTGAACTCTGGGAATCTCTCGCAAACATTGTCTTCCTCTCAAATCATCACTTCAGGGGAAATATCGACTATAAATATCACCCCAAAACTTCACCTCAGTGTGCACAGATCCTTTTCCTCCTGTCTCCACATTAGTCTGTGACACTAATCCTCCTTCCTACCCCCCCTCCCTTGTGTTTGTTTGCTGCTGGCCCTCCAAATGCAATTCTTGAGATTTCTCTGTTCTTCAGATTGGTATAGTATAACGTATCATCCCCTCAATCTATTCCTCTATTCAAACATTTCTACTTTCTTCGATAGCCTTGTATGAATGCTTGAAGCCTGAGTGTTGGTGCAAATGCTGTCAAGACCACTTTCCAATAAAGCCATCTTTATTTTATTTTATTTTGGGCTTGACTTCATTCATTGAGTACTGGTATACACAGGTCAAAGATCCTGCAGTTGCCTGACCTTTTGCATGCCAGTTTGAGCTAATTAACAATCCCCAAATCATGATTCAGACCCACATGGAAATTCAACAGACCTCAACAATTCGAGTAACACATGTCTAGACTTACTTCTCAGCTTCATTGTTGCTCATATGTAAAACAGGATTCTTTATCATGGTCTCTGTGAATCACACAAACTGGTTTCACGCATGTGCAGAAACAGCATTTGGGACATTCTAGAGCAGTCAGTTAGAAGCTTTTTGTGGTAGCCCACCCACCATCCCCAGGGTATAAATACCTAGTGTCTGCCAAAAGTACCTCAGTTCTTTTCCATCTGCCATGACAGCAGCAACAGACATTCTTTGGTAGCAGTTGGCATCTTGTTCAACCATCTTCAAGATTTCTGCTATGTTGACTACATACTTCAATCGATGTTCGGTGTGTAAGACCAAGAGCCTGAGTGCAGATGGACACTTGAAATGCCTTCTCTACCTTGGTGAGTCCCATGTTCCTTCTTTGTGTGTACACTACAAAGCCTTTATTCCTCAGGCTCAAAAAAGTCAACAATCTCACCTGAAGGCTTTGCTCTATGAGAAATCATTTCAGCCGACTCAATCTTCCTCAACATTGGGGGACCTTGACAACGAGAAATTCTTCTAAGTCTTCTCGAGCTTCTGCGTCAACCTCTAAAGATTGTCACTTTTCAAAAGACTCTTTGGCTCATCAGCATTCGACTTCAGGCTCAAAGGTGAAAATATCGGAACGCACTAAGGGTGAAGCAGCTGCTGATCCCTTGACCTCTACGCACACAAAGAGTGTGGTGGCTGCCCACTCTCACTCATCTGCTGTTGTGTGCCACAACACCTCTCCTTGGCCACACTCTAGTCCTGCTGGTAAGCTGGATGGATGGTAAACTGGTAAGGACTACTAATGCCTTGCCTTTCAACATATGTTGTTTTGTTCTTCTGGCCTGATTTAGAGTGTTGTTATCATCCATGATCTCTAGTAACTCACAGATCAATTTGTAGGTATCCTGGTGTATGAGTCATTAAGTGTAATGGATAACTGACTCCATCCTGAGGCACCATTTTGTATCTGCTTCTGGTTAGCAAATCACCAAGAAGGAGGAGGAGATCTACATTTGCTCAGGACAGTTGACAAACTAATTTAAAAAACAGAAAACACAGGGAGTCTCCCCACCTTATTGTATTCTGAGAAACATAGAATCATAGAACTGTGCATGATAACATATTAAATTATTACGGGTCAATCAAGAAAGATACTATGCTGTTTTTTTCATATTTCATGCCTAACAGCCATTGCATTGGGCTGCATCAGGGAAAAGGAAAGCTGGATCAGCCAGCTTCATTAGGTTTCACCTTTCTTTGAATTGGTCACCCAGCACCAATTCATCTTGTTGCAGCAGAGGGGATGATGGAAAACACGACCACTCGTTTGGCTTTCTCAAGGGCACTTCCAGACAGGGTTTCGATCATGTAATCACACTGGCTCATTCACAGAATCCTACAAAGGGTCCAGAGAATGCCATCTCCCACTTGCAACCTTCCCCATGTTATGCTACCGCTTCTTTCACAAAACAGCCATTAGGACAGAGGGGGTAGAATATACTCAATGTATTTTAATTGTGTGGTACAAGGAACTTTCTCTATAATAGTGCCATAATAAATCATCAGCTTTTGTCTCCTCCTCACTTTGAATGGTTTCTGTTCCAGAAGGTCATGGATAAGAAGATCCACAATGTCTGCTTTCATTGCAGAATTGCCATTGATGGCAGTAAGAACTGTGTACCTTCCCCACCCTTTGTTCCTTTTATGTTGTGCTCTTTTTTTATCAGGAGCTTCAGGGCAAGTCCTCTTCTGTTTTTAGTGATAGTGAACCACTCTGGGGATTTTTCTGGCTGACAGGCAGGGTATTAACACTTCCAACAATAAATAATGCCTGTCACGTACTTCTCTTATTATGGCTGTGCCTCAGGCAGTTTGGGGAGATCAGAAGACATCTCAAATGTGTGTCCTGGAATGCAGAAGATATGACCCAACCAAGGAGCTGCTAAGCTACCTTTGTACACCACCTTTCCAAAATGTAGATAGTCTCTCCCTCTCTCTCTTTCCATCACACACACACACAGACCCAAGACTTTACATAGCTAAGACTTTGCCCAGCCCTGACTAGCAAAACTGCTAAGAAACTCCTTAGCGATATCTGTCAGTTTGCTCATTTACTTGGGTGTTACCTTTGTTGAACTCTGTGGAACATATTTTTGGATTACAATGCCCAGAAAACACACACATATCAGCCAGCCAGGCCTGGGTAGCTCAAACCTATACAAATCTTATCTGAAATAGCTTTCATTGTGTTCCAAGAAGGTGAGCAAACCTTCCTAAGCTCTCTTCATATTACAGAAACATCACAAGCTTCCAACATACTCTCTTCCTAAAGGAAGCTAACCCTGAGATTTCCCAGTGCTTGAGGAACAGAGAGCATGACACTGGCTGACATCATGTATTGCAGCTATTTATTTGTAACCTAGAGCTATGGATCGATAACTGCTCCATATTCAGTTATACTATGTATTCATGATCGTGGCACTACTGCCATGATCATAAATGCCCCCCAAATCTCCAAGGAGTCACTCCAAGTGATGGAGGTCTGTTCTGTTGGGGATGGGGCACAGCAGGATGACATTTCAAGCTCCCTGCTGCCAGCGATCTGTGGGGTGACAAGAAATTGCAACAGGGGTCCTACTTCTGATTGTCGCAGCCTCGCTTACTGGTGCTTGGGAACTGGAAACACCACCCTCTTTGTACCCTGATCACAACAGAACAGACCTTCATCACTCAGAGCAGCTGCTGGCTATAAAAGTAGGTTTGTGGGATTGGGACAGGAGATGATACTTAGTTATGCATTTGTAAGTAAGTCAGTGATGTAGGATCTTGGCTACTGTTTTCTAATGAGTGAAGGAATTGGTCTTGATAAATTCACTTAGCTATCTTGATTGGGTGAAAAAAATTAAATAACAGAATGATACAGGTAGCTGGTTCATTTCAGTCTTGCTCCAAGTGTGAGACATATAGCTAATAATCTTGTAGTGACTGTGAAGGAGAAAATATGGCTTGGAGCCCTTTCACACTACATAGCAACAGGACAGAGAGGCTTACTGCTCTCCAAAGAAAAGCAGCAGTGTAGCAGGAATGTTCGTTTTTCCATGCTGCCTTACCACATGATGTCATCATTCTTTCATTCCGGTCCTGTGAGGCATCAAGGTAAAACCGCATCTTTTTGCTAATCATAAAAACCTGATAGCAAAAAGATGCAGGGTTTTTTTGATCCCCCATGGGACTGGAACGAAAGAACACCAGAAAAATGATGACATCATGTGGTAAGGCGGCATGGAAGATGGCAGCATGGAAGCATTCTATGGAATTATGGGGTTTGTAGTCTGGTGAGGCACTAGAGTTCTCTGGCAGAGATTTCTGAAGACCTTCTTTTAAACTACAAGCCCCGGGATTCCATAGGATGTATCCATGGCAGTTAAAGTGCAGTCATAGCACTGTTATTGTGTTGTGTAAAAGGGCCCAAGATTTGAAACAATTCTCTTTCTTCCACCCCTACAGATAATTTGGGAAGGGATATAGGATACTGCAGAAGGGAGAACAGAAGCGGAACTTATTTTCCCATGAACTCCTTCAAGTTAATTTATCTTAGGATCCAAGACATTTTCTTTAGTTGAGATTCTTTAACTAAAAAGAATATACAGTAATTTTGTAAAATCCCTAAATACACTACCATGGGTGTTTGCATTTTTGCCTTTCTACAAGGCCAGAGATGATGTTATGTACCAGTGGTGGATTAGAAGCTGGTAAAACAACTGGTTAAATATTATGTACTGTATTTAAGACTTAAGTGATTAGGGCCAAATGAAAGACGTGTGTTTGCCTTCTGTGATAATATCCAATGACCTCATTAAAATATTATGCTATGGATAATGATGTAAAAAAATGTGACCTAAGTTTGTCCTTTAAAAAAAAGGGGGGGGGGAGAGTTGCCATTCTTTCAACTACATGTTACATAAAATTAACACTTTGAAGGGGAAAACTTTTCTTAGTTATGATATGAATTAGGGAGATGCTGATCACACTTTGGATCCAACTCTCAATAAAAAAAAATTCTCACTGTAGGCAAAGGTGACACTGATAATCAGTCAGGTGATACTCAGTTGGCACGGAGGGTAGATCATGTGCAGCTTCTGTTAGTTATACATGAGATCTTTTCCAAACAGAGGGATCCAGATTTCCTTCTAAGATGTTTAACTCTTCATTTGAAGCTCACAAGTTGGGAGTGGACACAGCACTAACTGAAAACTTTTCAGTGAAGTGGCCAGGAAAACAATCCTAAAACCTGGTACGTGATTGGTGATGGGCACACCCTGCCAATTCATAAAACACTTCTTGTTGTCAGATCATTCCCAGTGTATGAAACTGAGTAAAAGTAACACAAATGTTTCTGGTGAAGACACATTGGTGTAAGTTCTTCAATCTTATCCTTCCCTATAGACTCAGGCAAAAGCAAACTGCTACAGCCTCCCTAGCTTGCCTGTTCTTCCTCATTAACAACTTTGGCCCTCTTGACCACTCTCTGATGTTACATGCACACACGTATCCCAGTTTTCATCTGTGAAATGTTGGAGGGTATGTTCTCCATGGTCTGAATCACGTCCCCCATCAAAACACCAGCAAGGGCCCTTTCCAGGCCTTGATGGGTCAGTGGGCGGTGACTGGCTGGTGAGTGGATGGCATGGAGTCACCAGAGATGTGTTTCCTGAGGCCTGTCTATACGAGGGGGGAAATGTGGATTGATGCACACTAATGCCAATTCAAGGCAGCTTCAATTTTTCTTAATGGCTTTTTGACAAAATCGCAGGCATGTAAAGCTATTCGCTTTTGTTGTCCCAATGGGCATGCCTGTAAATCAAGATGGTGGACACAAGTGAATTACTCGCATTTTTATTGTCACCAGTTGCCACCGCCAAACACTTTTTTTTAAAGCATATCTAAGGTGTGAAAGTACAATATTCCACCTAAATAAATAAAGAAAAGAAAAAAGCTGTTTCATTGTCTCAGCACATGATCACTAAAGTGAAAATCCAAGATGGTGGTTCCAGGAGCTTGCCTTGTTAACAAGCTCTGCCCCCTGCCCACATTCAACCAATCAGTTTTCCATTTCCGCTCTTATTGGGAATGTGAATGAATGTGAATCAGATTGTCCCAACAAGTGGGAATGCGCATTCCCCACAGAACTTTTTAAAAACTTCGGGGAAAACCATGAAGGCTTTTCCTTTGGGGTTTTTGGTGGATTTGGCCCCCTTCCTTCCAAATACTGCGGATTGATGCGGGATGCCATATAGACAAATCATATTCTCCTTGAATTCTATGAGGAGTATTTTCAGCATTTAGACAATCCCCTGGGCTCTTGTTCAACTATGAAGGGTTGAAAGGGTCAGCAACAATTTTTTCCTTTGCACTCCAGACATAGGTGAATCTTTCAATATTGCTTGCCTTTAAAATGTCCTTTTGAGTAGGGTGATGGGGGAGTTGTCTCATGGGGCAAGCCCTATAAAACACTTTCCTGGGAGTAAGCACTATTGAAGTCAATAGGACTTACATCTGAGTAGATCTGTATAAGCTTGCAGCATATGCCATCGATCCCACATCCACTTTTCTGGGAATTTTTTTTAAATGATGCGGCAAATTAGAGGGGGTGGAGGCAACACATGTGAGGGCTGAGATCATACTGCCCAGGTATGCACCAAATCCAATGGGAGTGCAGGTGAGCAGTCACAACTGCTGTACAGAAAACATGAATACAGGTATATGCATGAATGGAGGGAACAAAAACAAACAAACCCTGCAGCCACTGTGGTTGTGTGACCAGATATAACCAATACGGGGAACAAGTGCACACAGTTACACAATGGAGGTCCCATGTGGCTTTCCAAATTGATTTCAGTTTGGATTAAAACTGGTGTGTGCGGTCATAAAGGGTTCAAACTGGGGCAGGATACTATGTAGTAGACTCAGCCTAAGTAGCTGATGTACAAGTATACTGACAGCAAGTTAAATATCCTTACTGTACTTAACTAAGTAGGTGATATAGAATACTGGCCAATATTTACAATCAGATTGACATCCTGAACATTTTCATGCAAGTTTGGGATTGACAGGAAATCTTTGGCTTTGCCCCCCAGAAAGTAGCTGTTCTTGTTCTATTTGGCACAGAACCCAGTGTGAAACAAATTCTGCTACCACTTGGACTTTTGCATCATTCAAATGATAAGTGAAGTCTGCTGCTCACTGCAACCATTGAGTGGGAAGGGGGAATGGAGGAATGAGGATGTGTCTCCTTTGGGTCAGGGCCTGTGTCATCTAGTGAGAGAGCTCGACTGGGGGATAAAATTCTGTTTGAGGGTGCATTCCCACTGCTGGCATTTCAGATGTTCTGATGCTTCTCCTACTGTGACTGACAGGTGAGGTCTCTTTGCTGTCTTGTTTTCACAAGCCCTCCCGCTTCTCTTTTGAAATAAAACACAACACTCCTCTTTTGAAATAAAACACAACACATAGAATTTTGGATTACATAACACAATCTACCCAGGACAAAGATCACTAGGGATGCTTTCAGCTCCCACTTCATTTTGTCTTCATTCAGGGTGAACCTGTGGTCAAATCCTCCTCTATTTCATTTGCCCAATAAATGTGTGTGTGTGAGAGAAAGGGGGGCGGGGAGGGAATGTCACTACCTTTGGCAGTGGGTGATTCCCATGGCAGTGGGGTGGGAAATCCACTCTGGACTTTACTCTGAAATTTAACGGAGCTATCCAAGTTGCTGAAACATATCCCCCAACTAGCTTCAACACCTTGGGTAGCATACTCACAATTCAGACTAAAACCCAGAGTGGATTTACAGCCCCATTGACGTGGAAGCTACCAGTTTCCACTGCAAAATTCATACACTCAACTCAGCAAATGAGAGCCACATTTTTTACACACACACACCAACTTCTGCATGGTTTATATGTGCAACTGTTGGATAAGACACTGGTCTTGTCTATACAGTCAAAATAATATGAATGGGATGCAAACATATGGCAATACGTTCATATGGACACACCCATAAATACATTCCATTTGGAAGGGGGGCAGCCAAATCCACCACAAAGTCCATGTGCTCATGTTTGGGGTTTGGTCTGGATTTTTAAAAAAGTTCCGTATGACATGCAAATGTACAATCGTTTGAACACTCGCATTTGCACAGATATGAACAGGCAGCATAATCTGATTGGCTGGATGAGCATGAGGGGGTTACCTCTGCCTTAGGAAATAGCTCACAAGATGCAGAACGGAAGGCAGGCAACCAGTGGTTTGATTTGAAGATCATTTAATTTCATTTGGCCAAATGGGTGCCGAAAGGATTTCGGGACAAAGGGGTAAACACTTTGGCGAGGACTTTTAAAGTTTTGGCTGAATTCATAACATAGACAAGGACCAATCAGTGCATTTTACACATTCCCTTTTGGAATGCCCTGAAACGCCCACCTCTAAAGGTGCGCATGATTAGAGAATGGCCTGGCCTATTTGTGAACCTGTCTCTTGGAACATCTTATGGTACAAACACATAGTCAAATCAAAGCCAGCCTATGCTTCCTGCAATTTTATGCGGTTAAGCTAGCTACTTCCTCTTCAAAGCTAGGAAAGCTCTTGTGTTTTGCCTTGTGGTTACAGTTCTGCAGAGAAAGACACATTTAACTTGACACCTTGTTGAAAGGAGAGGGAGAGAAAGAGAAAGAACTTTTCATAGCATCAGGGTGTTTGAAGGGACCCTGAGAGGACATTTAGTCTAACCCCGAATAAGGTGTTTGAAATCCAGTACTGGAGGCAACGTAGCTGGGAATCTTTAAGAATATCTTTCCTGTTCCTGCCTCCACCTTACAAGGGGGTGGGACTAGCAAACAGAGAAAGTGCCTGCGGCAGTCATGTTGAATTTTCGACTAAGCAAGGGTCCGGTAAGTTGATCAAATGGCAATCTTATACTCTCTTTCTTTCTTTCTTTCTTTCTTTCTTTCTTTCTTTTTGTAAATACAAACTATTGCTTGTATACTCCATGGGAAACTGTCTTTTGGGGAAAAAATTAGCAGCAGCAGATTTAAAATTGCAAGTGAATCACACGCAACCACCTTCCTGGCTAGGGGTCATGTGGAGTTTAGGGGGGCTCTTTTGGCATGAAGACAGGTCGCATCATTGCAGCATACTTTCAAAGGGATGAACATTCAAATTGCCAGTTCGGATATACACTCAGAGACACATCCCATTACATATTCTTGCACAACTGTAACTCAAATACCTTGCTAGAGCTGGACTGAAGTGACAGTGTTTGAGCATTAAGCCCTGTCTGTTTAGTTTTTTTTTACTGTGTGTCTTGATAATAATCTTTCTGCAGTCAGCATAAAACCAACCAAAGCATGTCACAACTGTGTATTTCCTGCAAATATTTTGTTGCCTCTCTGAAACTAGTGAGACAAACACACATGCACCAAAAGTAAAATTCTGGGAATGGATATTGTAGGACAATATTGTAGGACTCTGGCAAATTCTTAGGGCACAGTTACAGAACAATAATTCCACCTTAACTGCCATTGTTGCATCCTATGGAATCCTGGGGTTTGTTGTTTGATCATAGGATCATAGAATCGTAGAGTTGGAAGAGACCACAAGGGCCATCCAGTCCAACCCCCTGCCACGCACTAGAAGCACTAGATTTCTCTCTGGCTGAGAATTCTAAATACCATTCCCTAAACTATAAATCTCAGGATTCCATAGGATGGTTCCATGACAGTTAAGGTGGAATCATTGTGCTGTAATTGTGTAATGTTGAAAGGGCTCTGAATAAAACAATTCAGAAAGGAAGCATACAAACTGAAAAGCAACATGGCAAATGCACCCTTGCTAATTTATAACTGTAGGCGAGGGACCAGACCACTAACAGCCATGTTTTGGACTTTATCTGTAGGAATTAAAAATCAGAAACTTTTACTTACTTAATAATGTTTAGATACCACCCCATAAAGTTGTCTGGGAGGTTTACAGTAAAAAAATTAAAGTATAAAAAGCAATGATTGAGACACAAATACAAAACTTTAAAATGAACAGAATGAGCAACATCACAAAACTGGAATAAAACCAGCAGCAGTATAAATAAGCACCAGTAGAGACAACACTAAAATACTGAAAGGCCTAGCAATATTTCTTTTTAAAGTCTTATCAAAAAGACCACAATGCAGGCACCAGGTTAGCCCCTCTAAGGGTGGTAGTCCTCAGACAGGGTGCTACCCTTGAAAAGGACCTCTCCTCAATATCTGTTCACCTCCTCTCATTTGATTAGGACAACTAAAAGAGGGCATTACCTGAAGAAGTAGGGGTGCTTTAGAGCCCTGGGCACGATGCCAAAGACTATGGGGTCATCTACACAGCAAAATAAATACAAACAGTGTGAGAAAGATCAACAATCTGTTCACATGGCTATTCGTATTTATTTAGAGGGGGTGGTGGCAAAATTCACCCGAAAGTCCATGAGTGGCTCATCTGCCCCTTCCCCCAGATTAATCCATGAGCTGTTCGAATTGTGTGACCGTGTGTACATCACAGTTGCACAGATTCAAACATGCAGACTTTTGATTGGTCGATCTAGCACAGGGGGCGGAGCTTGCAAAGAGGGGAATCAGCTGCCACTGCCACTATTTTGAAGCAGCAGCAGCAGCGTCCAGGAAGCGAGGAAGGACTTTTCCCGCCTGCCTGCCTGCCTGCCTCCGCCGCCATCTCCCTCTGCCGCCTCCTCCACTCCCTCCATTCCTCCAGCTCCTCAGCCTTGCAAACAACAGGTACGACACGGTGGGCAGCGGGGGCCATAAGGGCAGCACCAGCCAGTGGCTTTGGAAAGCGTGGCTTTTGAGGTGGGGCTGCAGGTGGGGGGTGCAGAAGGACACCAGGCACACCAGGCAAAACTGTGCCACCTCATCCCGCTCACCCTTGGTGCACAGGTCTCACAGCACCGACTCTGGCTTGGTGGTGTCTGTGGGCCAACAAGAATTTCCAAGAATGCACAGCTCCTCCCGGACCACTGCTGCCAGCTTTGCCACCTCTTCTTCTTCCTCGGGGGACATGCTCGCCAAGCCCTGGGTGTGCGGGGCAGGTTGCTGGAGCTGCAAGAGCTTGACCAGGGAGTGGGTCTTACAGAACTGGAGGCCGGACAGGAAAGGTTCCTGGCAGAGTGGGCATTGGGAGGTCCCTTGCCCGTCATGCCCCCTGGGGGTGCCTGTGTACTCCAAGGCAGCTGAGGCAGAAGTGGTGGCCACTGGGGATGGTGACCAGGCCCTTGAGGGTGTCGAGGCAGATGGGGCAGCTGAAGGGGCCTTTCTGGAGGCTGGGAGCTGGGTTGAGGGGGATGGATCCCAGGTCCATGCTGGGAGTGCTGACACCCCGCAGAATCCCCAGCCAGTGTGACAACACACTCGCCAGCTGGGCTAGGGGTCATGTGGAGTTTAGGGGGACCTGAAAACAGTGTAGACAGTTTGCATTAGTGCGAACACCTGTCTGTTCATGTCTATATGGATTTTTTAACCCTCATGTAGACAAGACCGATATTAATATTTGGGGAATTATTATTATTATTATTATTATTATTAGCTCAAATGGAAGGCTGTGAGAGGCGGGTAACTTCGGGATCTTTTCGCCTATGTATACCAGTACTAGCTGCAGAGAACTCCAAGTTAAAGTGAAATAATATGTTTTTATTTGAAATAGCACAAAAAGCATTCACACATACAACACACACTCACAAGAACGACACATGACCATTGAAGAATAAGGCAGAAAGGTTGGCTAGAGGGATAGATTTGGGAAATAGGGCAATAGTTACCAGTCTTGAAGAGCAGAGTTTCAAAGTTCTCAGGCAGAAGTCTGAGGGTGGTGCTGGAAGTTCTGATCTGGGGGTGTCCCGAGAATGAATGGCCGGCCTTGTTCACAGTGGTACACCTTTCTATTGTTAGGGGCTACAATTTATACCCTATTTCATATCCTGAAGAGGGTGCTTCAGCTTAGGACAAAACTTAGATGGGGCTTCCACTGAATAAACAAAGGAAACTAAAACTTAGCTGGTTGCTGTTAATGGCTGGAAGATAGAAATTGATGTGCTTATAACAACCTTCCATTGTAGGGCAGGAGGGGATTCCAAGGGATATTTCCTGAGGATCTGTGGTGGAACAGTTACTTGATTGTTTAGGTTATGTGATTCACCACTGAGGGCCCCAAGAAGGAATTAACACATACTGTAATGGTTTTGTTTACCAAGGGGCTTCCGTTCAATCCTAGCTTCGGTGTGCTTGCTAAAATATTTCTAAGATGCCTTCCCAGGTCCTTGTGACCTCCATCTGACCTTATTTTGGATCACACCTTCGAAGTGTCCAATACTTCCAATTATGAGATATTATAAGGAGAGGGTAGCAGGAAATGCTAACAAGGGCAAGTTCAGGTATGAGGAAGTACTCCTTCAAATAATCTGACTCAAGACTTTATTAAAGATTAATACCAGAACTTTGAACTGAGCTCTTGAAAATGACCTGGAATAGATTGGAAGGCCATGCAGATGGGAAAGTACTGGTGTGATAAGACTGTGTCAGCCACTCCCAGTTAATAGATTTGCTGCCTATTTTGGATTGAGTGAAATTTCTGGATGATTTTCAGCAGAGCTCCACACATAAAGCACAGTGATAATCCAAGTAGGAAGTTACTGGAGCTCCTGGATAACTGTAGTGAGCCATTCTCTGTTCAGTTAAGGTCTGAATATCAGTCCAATCTAATAAAAGATGTTCTGAGCACCCTTTTCTTCCCATAACAACGCTGGATCCAAGAACACTCTTAAAGTCTGAACCTGATCCTTTAGGGAGAGTGTAACTCCCTCAAAAATAAGCTGAACACTACTTAGCTGGCCAGCCTATGGTAGCCCTTCCATCTTGTCTGGATGAGTCTATTGGCCCTCATCCAATCTATTGCCATGCACAAACATTGATCAAGAACACCCACTACCCCATTTAAATTTGATGAAAGGGGGGAATAGATCTAAATATCCCAGCAGTCCACATCTTCCAATTACTTCTCCCAGTAACCTCATATAGATGCTAAACTGCATAAGGATTAAACAGAGCCCCAAGGAACTCTACAACATAGCAAGGAGTAACGTCTTATTTATGACTTCTTCCCCCATCACCACTTTCTGGAACCACCTTCCAGGCAGGAGTACACTGCAGTATCTCTAATACCAACCTTTGCTTATCCAGAAGGATACAGTGGCCTGTAGTACTGAAAGTTGCTGAGACATCCAGGAGACTCATTAGAGCGATACTCCCCCATCCCTCTCTTCACAAAGGGTTTTCCACATGGATTACTTGAAAAGTTGGAAAAGGTGAGGGCCACCACATATATACTGCATCCTTTCTGGCTTGTAAAAGCAGCCAGAAGGGGTTGGCCAAGTGGGTAAGAAGAGTACCGTAGTTAATGCTTCACTGCAGTGTGACAGGTTTCCCTCCTGCCTAAAAGAGGATGTGGTGAGACTGTTAAGAGCCAGCATTAATGTCATGAGGAGCTTTTAATGGTATGTTCCTTCCATGTGAGAGAGCCAGCATGGTGTAGTGGTTTCAGCATTGGACTACAACTCTGAAGAGCAGGGTTCTAATCACCACTTGGCCATGGAAACCCACTAGGTGACTGTGGGCAAGTCACACTCTCTCAGCCTCAGAGGAAGGCAAAGGTAAGCTCCCTCTGAACAAATCTTGCCAAGGAAACCCCATGATATGTTTGCCTTAGGGTCACCATAAGTCATAAATTACTTGAAGGTGCATAACAACAGTGCATAACAACAGTGAAAAAAAACTCTTCCTGAACCCCACTATACTGTAGAATTATACTGTACTGTAGAATTACACATTGCCCATCCCTGAAAGAGATATTTAAAGAGAGGTGCACAGTTGCCCCTTGGTATCCACTTGGGTTTGGTTCCAGGACCCCCTGTGGATACCAAAATCAATGGATGCTCATGTCCCATTATATACAATGGCATAGTAAAATGGTGTCTCTTATATCAAATGGCAAAAACAAGGTTTGCTTCTTGGGATTTAATATTTTTGAAATATTTCAAGCTGTGGATAGTGAAATCCATGGATGCCAAATCTTTGGATACAGAGGTCCCACTGTATTTGCTGCGTTCACATTCCTTCTGTCATTTTGCCTGCCCCTTTTCTTTGGATTGCATAAACTGTTTTTCTAAATGCTAGAAATTTAAGAACTGAAGAAAATTTCCTTTGGGACAGCAAAGTTCTTATTGCGGATGAATGCCCTCATTTTGCACACACGCCCATAGGTACATCCCAGAATAAAAGTCCTTTTGCACAGCCCTTGAAGTTTTACAATTTCAGAAGCTTCATAGTAGAGACAAAGCAATCAGATTTCAGCCTAATGGCACTGGAAAGTACAGTATACCAGAGAAGTAGAAACAATTTGGTAAAGGGAATTCCCCAATCCTCTTGTCTTCTTTAAACTGTCTTCTCTCTTCAAACTGTTCAGACACGCCCTAACGCTACTCATTTCTTGCTATCTGTTCCCTGCAGTTCTCCCCCATTCAATCTTTTCTGCCAATATGCACTTTATGTATGCTGTTTTTATGATTCCGTTTCTATCCATTATGATCTTGCTCATTCAGCAGTACATTTGATGACAAGATCTGGGACTGGCTTCTGGGGTAAATACAATTAAGATCCGGTTGGGCTGCAGTCGAGGCTTACTGTTTACTAGCCTGTGAAATCCCACACAGGATATTTCTTTCCCAATAATAGTTGGGCTGAGGTGGTACGGAGAGAAACTCAGTACTTTTCCACATTTCAGAATATAAGAGTATACAAAGATTGAGGGTGTGTTTGTTTTTCCATGTAAAAATTGGCTTGGAGATCATTGCAAGGCACTTGAAAAAAACTGAATTTTTAAAAAAGCCATGCATGCTTGGCATGTTGTCACTAGTTGGATGAAGCAAACTGCAATTCTTCAGAAATTAAAATGAATCCTGACAACATACAGAAATTTATTATCCTAACAGCGCAATAGTGCTACTTCCTATGCATATTTACTGAGAAGTAAACCCTGATGTCTTTGCTTGGGCTTACTTGCTGGTAAGTTAAGATAGCAGCTTTGCAGGGCATTTTACTCCAACCGCAATGCTGTTGAGTTCAGTGGGCTTTGTTCCCAGGTAAACATGCACAGGTGTACAAGCTAGATTTATTCAGTCGTTATAGTTTATGATATCACTTTATACTTTATGATACCACTTTAACTGTCATGGCAACATCCCATGGAATCCTGAGGTTTGTAGTTTGGGGAGGCACAAGAACACTCTGGCTGAGAATTCTAAGTACACATCCTTAAACTGCAAATCCCAGAATTCCATAGGAAGTGGCCAATAATTCATAGCACTATAAATTATATAGCATGAAAGGGCCCCCTAAAGTCATGATGTTGTAGTGGTTAAGAGTGCCAGATAGGAATTTGGAATATCCAGCCCTTGTGAGCCACAAAACTCCCTGGCATAGCCTTGCCTCTTAGCCTAACCTACCCCACAGGCTTGTTGTTGCAAAGAGAAGATGCTCTATCTTGAACTCTTTTGCAGTGGTGTCCAATCTGTGGCCCTCCAGGTGTTTTGGACTACTGTACAGCTCCCAGAATCTCTGACCATTGGACCACTTGGCTGAGGCTTCTGGGAGTTGCAGTCCAAAACACCTGGAGGGCCACAGGTTGCACACCCCCCCAGTGCTTTAGAGGAAAGGTGGAGGAATACATCAATCAATCCGTGGAAAGTGCCATTGCTCCAGTTCAGCATCTCTCTGAGGGCATGGTGGTCACAAATACTGTTGCCCCTTCATATTCGCTGAGGTTTGGTTCCAGGACCCCCCCCCCCCATACCAAAGTCCGTGAATACCCAAGTCCCATTATATGCAATGGCATAACAAAATGGTGTCCCTTATGGCAAAATCAAGGTTTGCTTTTTGGCTTCTTATTTTTTTAAGAATATTTTCAAGCCCTGAATACTTAAACCCGTGGATACCAAATCCGTGGATAGGGAGGGACAACGACATAAAGAGCTGCGCCAGCGAAAATGGCTGTTTTGCGCAACGCCTGGGAAAGCAACACACAGCCATGCCTTCTGCGGCGTGAGGGGCGTGTCTATTCAAATATCAGGGCGGCCTCCTCCAATGGCTTCCCTCCTGGAGCTTGGAGGGCGGGGTCAGCCCCCGGGCGAAACGTGGGAGAAAGCGGAGGGTCTGTTTGAAAGCAAGCCCGAGTCCGACGGCGGCGCCTCTGAGCTTTGCCCGGCGGGGGACGAGAGGGGCCGGGGTCCCGTGGCCGGCAGGCAACTCCCCAGTAAGAGCGGCTGCCGGGGAAGAAAACAAAGGGTGACTTTCTAAACCTTTCTAAAGGCCAAAGCGCGAGTAGCTTTACTTAGAAGTGTCTGCGCAGGCTTCCCCCGCGGAGCAGCTGTTGCTCCACGAAAGAATCGGGGGAACACCACACGAGCAGCCCACGCCCAGAGGGTCCCGCTGGTGCAAAAGGGTTCGCATTTCCAAGGGTCGTCTGAACAGGACCTGTGTCAGGAATTTTGGGACCCACTGCAATGCTTGATTTTTTTGGGCGGGGGGCATATGTTTAGCTCAGGTCAATGTCACCTAACTCAACCTAAGCTATTCATAGTACAGGATATTCGGATTATTACTAATAATGTTTTTGCAGGAGGAGGGTTACTACGGCCCCCCCCCCACAATGATGGGAATTTTGGGGGGCCCTGCAATGCTTTATTTTTTGGGGGGCATATGTTTAGTTCAGGTCAATGTCACCTAACTCAGCCTAAGCCATTCATAGTACAGAATATTCAGATTATTACTAAGAATGTTTTTGCAGGCGGAGGGTTACTACGCCCCCCCCCCCACAATGATAGGAATTTTTGGGGGGGCTGCAATGGTTTATTTTGGGGGGGGGCATATGTTTATCTCAGGTCAGTGTCACCTAACTCAACCTAAGCCATTCACAGTACAGAATATTGAGGCTATTACTAATAATGTTTTTGCAGGAGGAGGTTTACTACGCCCCCCCCCCCACAATGATGGGGCCCCCTGTGGATGGTGAAGCTGCCAGTGCCTTAAACCGGCTCTGGGTCTGAACAAACAGGAGTCCTTCAGAGGCTATTGCTGAAAAGACTTTTCTGCAATTGATCTTTTGGACTCTATGTGTGTGTTTAAAAAAAAGCACACCCCCATCACCAGGAGAGCCAACAATATCCCTCGCACTACGAGAGAGGCAATATGGACACCGAAATATATATAGTGCGTAGGGGTATTTAACTGATCGTTGGCTCCCTTGGTGGTGAGGTTTTTGTTTTTTTGGAAGGATCGAGGGAGCTAAACCAGATCGCTTGCAATCCGATCACACACACACGTGCGCAGGGTTTGTTCAGAAATCAGCTCCACTGTATTCAACGTGAGCCCCAGTGCCTGCGCAATGTGCGCGTAGGGTTTCAGCCGCGGATAACTTGCAACCCGATTTCGAAAGTAAACGCCACGAGGCTCGCTAGCCCTTCCTTCCCCCGAATAAAGCGTGCAGCGGGGGGTCTCTAGCCTGATCCTGTGCACCTTTCCTCCCACGTCAGCTCTGCACCCGTCTAAAAATGTGTATAGGACAGCAGCCTTGATTTGCAATGCATAGGGAATGAGCTCCTTTCAAGTCAATATATGATCCTAGCTAGATGGGTTACAGTTCAGTCCCATCCGGGTCTACTCAGAAGTAAAGCCCATTGACCTTAATGGGACTTATTCCAAAGTAAGTGTGCATAGGATTGCAACCTGATTGCATATCAAAATTATTGATTTTATTTTAGATTATGGAAAGGTGGTGGATGTGTGTGAAGGTGTGCATGTGTGAGAGAGCTTGAAATGTTTATTTACTTAATGTTGAGTGCTCCCTTTCTCTCTCTGGCTGCTGCCACGCTGCAGAAATAATGCAGTTTGACAGCCTTTAAGGATCATGGCACCATCCTATGGAATCCTGGGATTTGTAGTTGGTTGTGGCACCAGAG
Source organism: Gambelia wislizenii (assembly GCA_030847615.1). NCBI lineage: Eukaryota > Metazoa > Chordata > Lepidosauria > Squamata > Crotaphytidae > Gambelia > Gambelia wislizenii. The sequence goes on from JAUMIR010000003.1 coordinate 85,969,594, forward strand.
CTCCCTGACAGAGATGGCCAAATATACCAAATCCCAGAATTCCATAGTATTAAGCCATGGCAGTTAAAGCAGTGTCCAACTGCATTATTTCTGCAGTGTGTCAGCAGCCTTTGTCTCACAGTTGAGAAGTGTATAGTTTTGTAAGATGTGGGACATTTATCTGCTGTACCTGCCAGTCGTGCTTCTTTACATGTCTCCAACCCTTGCAGAGGTTGAAGCAAGCTTGCATGAGTTTGGGAAGGGCATCTTGTGATTCCACTTCTGGTGTGCCTGTGGAGTCAGTAAGGGAGAGCCTTGTCTCCACCAAAGGTGGCATGAGTTGGGGGAGTGTCTTAAGAAGGAGTTTGAGACCACAGATAATACAGCAGTCTAGCTAAAGTTAAGGAAGTTTGGTTCTGGTTAGCAACTGGATTGGACACTAGGGATCTTGTTGCTGCCTTGAGTTTCATGGCAGAAAAGCCAAACTAGGACAAATTATTTTCTTCTCTGATGCAGCTGGCGCTGCCATAACTAGAGACAGGAAGTTGGGTGGTGCACTTCCACAACTGTCTAAATATGCTTAGTAACCTAAGGTTTTAATATCACTCTGTACTGCATCTGAAGAAGTGGGTTTATGTCCATGAACACTCATGCTAAAATAAAAAACCATTTAGTCTTAAAGGTGTGGTCACATTCCTCCCCCCTTCCTTTCCTCCTTTTTTTGAATCAGCCAATAAAGCATCCTTTTGTAAGCTGCTCTGATAGCCTTTGTGGCTGAAGAGCAGGGTATCAATAAAATAAATAAATAAATAAATCCTCTTTTAAAGGGTCTTATTTGTGGACCTTGAGTTTGTTTATGCTGGGAAACAGTATTTTCCCGAGGTCTGATTGGCTAGTGATATTGAACGCAGTATTATGCTTTCCTCTGTAACTTGTGGCATGGGACTTAGTTTGCTTGAGTCACCTGCTTGTTGTTGTTCTGGTTGGAGGCATGTGCAAGACAGAAAGAAAGAGACAGATACTGTACTTTTTCTCTCTGCCTGATTTATATTGCCTGATTATTCTGAAACAGAACAGGATTGTTGACAAGATCTGAACATCTTGGACAACAGTTCCCATCATTACAAGGCAGCCCTGCCAATTATAGTGCTGGGTGGCAATGGGAGTTATAGTCAAAACACATCTTGGAGGGCACCATGTTGGAGGAAGAGTGGACTAGATTATCTTCATATCCTTCAAACATCATGACTTTATGGTTTGGTGATTTATTTATTTATTGAGAAGCAATACAGTTGTCCCTTCACATTCGCTGGGGTTTGGTTCCAGGACCCCCCCGTGAAGACCCAAATCCATGAATACCCAAGTCCCAATATATGCAATGGCATAGCAAAATGGTGTCCCTCATATAAGATGGCAAAATCAAGGTTTGCTTTTTGGATTACAGTTGTCCCTCCACATTCACGGATTTGAGTATTCACGGCTTGAAAAATATTCTTTAAAAAATAACAATTCTAATAGCAAACCTTGATTTTGCCATCTTATATAAGGGACACCATTTTGCTCTGCCATTGCATATAATGGGACTTGAGTATTCACGGATTTGGGTATTCACGGGGGGTCCTGGAACCAAACCCCAGCGAATGTGAAGGGACAACTGTATTATATTTTTAAGAATATTTTCAAGCCGTGAATACTTAAATCCGTGAATGCCAAATCCGTGAATGTGGAGGGACAACTGTAGTTCCATTTTCAGTTTCTTATAATTGCTTAGATACTAAACTACAGCCATAAATCTTCAGAGATCTGTGCAACACTTAAAAAGACACATTGTGGAAACCATGGCAATGGAATGTTTAAAGTTAAACCCATGCCCCCTCCTGGATTGTTACATAATATTTCTGCCTTCTAATCTCTCTGAAGGAAAGACTATTATTAGAGAGATGAACCAGAAACTTGTTCAACATTAATGTGTGCATAAATGGAAACAGGATTTATAGCATTTAAACAAATGCAGCCTTTAAAAACACAACTGATGCTATTGGGTCATGTTGCTAAATGCAGAAACAAAGCTAGAAGTTAGTTGGCTGTTTCAGTTTCTTTTGGGCATGCATAACTTGTTTGCACTTGATGCATGCATAACAGATTTGCACTTTTGCACTCTACAAAAGTAGAGTTTGCTGTATTCTTGGATAGCAGTAGAAGAGGCCTGCAGAGGTGGGGGAGGGAGCTTGCATAGGTCTCTGTCTCTGTCTTTTCTTCGCAATCGAAGATTCAGGAAGGTCTCACCCCGCGCTTACTGCAAGCGCGCTGATGACTAAAAAGGCCATCCGAGATAAACAAGTCTGGTTGCAGAAAGCACAGCAGAAGGTCTCCTTGGGTGATGTTTCTGGGTTGTGATTCTTTCTGCGTTGTCGTTTCTCTTCAAGACTTGTTTGGTGTGAGCTCTCAAATAAGGCTGCAGCATTGTGGATAGTGTGTTTCCATGCCTCCCGATGTGAGGCCAGGGCGGACCATTGTTGGTGATCAATTTGGCCAAGCCTGAGATGTTGTTTCAGGGAGACCTTGTATTGCTTTTTTGGAGAGCCCCTCTTACGCTGACCCGTGGCGAGTTCACCGTAGAGTACTATTTTGGGGAGGCAATGGTCCTCCATCCTAAAAATGTGCCCTGCCCAGCGCAGCTGTGTTCTCAATATCATGGCCTCAGTGCTGGTGATCCCTGCTTTCTCAAGGACAGCAACATTTGTCACATAATCAGTCCAGTGTATGTTTAGGATTGTGCGTAAACAGCGCTGATGAAAGCGTTTGAGGAGTTGTAAGTGGTGGCGATAGATGACCCATGTTTCAGACCCATAAAGGAGAATAGACAATACAATGGCTCTGTACACACTGATTTTTGTGCTTCGCCTCAGGTGTTTATTACTCCAGACTCTTTTGTAAAGTCTTCCAAATGCGCTATGTGCCTTTGCTAATCTGTGACCGATCTCTTTGTCAGTCTTGGCATCTGAGGAGATGATGCTTCCCAGATAGGTGAACTGCTGAACGGCTTAAACACAGATTTGCCAACGGCAGTGTGGGCATGGTGGTGTTTGTCCTGTGGTGCAGGCTGGTAAAGAACTTCCGTTTTCTTAAGGTTGACTTCCAGCCCAAACAGCTCTGCAGCTGTTGCGAAGCAGGGTGTTAGGTGCTGCAGAGCTGCTTCTGTGTGGGCAACAAGGGCAGCATCATCAGCGAAGAGCAGCTCATGGACTAGATAGTTTAGAGTCTTGGTGCGAGCCCTCAGCCAGCTTAAGTTAAACAAGCTACCATCAGTACAGTAATTTATATAGATGCCGTCTTTTTCTTCAAGCTCTGCTGTAGCTCCTTGGAGCGTCTGTACACCAGTGATTTCTCAGATACCATCTAGCAATGGATTGCTATGTGGGTGGGAAGGTCTCTGAATGTTGGAATGATTCCAGGGGAGCTGATGTACATTAATTGCATTTATTCCTGAATATTTTTGCTCACTTTGGAAGGGGATGAGATTCTTGTGCCTTTTAACCTCTGCATGGCAGAAGCAAATTCAGCAAGTATGACTGCATCAGTCTGCTAAGTAAAAACTCACATGGTTAATTTTGCAGATGAGCCCCGCCCCCCCCCCAAAAAAAAGAAAAAAAGAAAAAAAGGGGAAAAAAGAATTTCCAACTATCAAATTATGACTAAATCTACTTGTTAGTTCCAAGTAGTGAAGGGCCCATTGAACCAACGATATTTACTTAAGTGTTATCTTAAATCTCTTTCATTCAGTAGGTCTATTTTACTTGAAATTAACAGTTGGATATAGCTGTCTAGAACTTGGGTGTTTACAGGCAACCACAGCCTTTACCAGGATGGCACCCACTTTCAGTTTCTATAATTCCTCACCATTGGCCATGTTAATGGAGCTGATGAGAGTTACAGTCCAAAACATCTGGAAGACATTGTTAGTTGGGGAGAACTGGATTACAACTTGCTTGTGCTTCTCCAATAGTATTTGTTGTAGAAAAAAATCCACAAGTGGCTTCTTGATCCCAAGCTGTTGGCAGTATGTGTTTATAATGAAGCCATGGAAGTGGGGACATTACCTCTTTTCAAACAAGTAAAGTGTTAACACTATACTTTAACAGATTTCTGTATGTTTGTAGGTATGGACATACAGGTACAATATACACAGGTCATGTTATTGTATGGCATAAATTGTTTCTGACTTTAACTTGTGGTTAAAACTTGATGCTAACAAGATGAATTTTTGCCTTCCTTTGTAAACTACTTTCCTGCTAAATTTGGGTTTACCAAGAGGTCTGTGGATTTAAAGTCCAGACCCATAAGTCTAAAATAAACTGTACTGAAAATGCTGAATTTTCAGAGTGCTCAATAAATTCATTTTCAGACACAAAAGGGACACACACCAGCTATCCTTCTTATCCCTGAAACAGCACTGACAAGTAGCATCCTAGCAAAATTAGTGGAGTATATTGGTTTTCCTTTTGGGAAAGCACCAGTGCTGACTGTACCTGTATTTGATAATAAAAGTACTGTATTAGCAGTGAACCTTCTAATTGGGAATGGGTAGGTAGCATTCAGCGCTATGCAGAGTGTGTAATTAAGAGGGAGGCTCAGAAAGTGCCTCAGGCAAATAAAGCAAGTTAAATGGAAGGTCATGAAGAGGTCTTTTGGAGAGGGTGGAGTAAGTTTAATCATAAGCTGTGTAGACACATTCTAATGTGAACCTTAATAGCATTTAAACCAGACATTTCTGAGGTTTTCACTGCATAAGACATAGTTTGCTAACAGTTCTGCCCAAAGCTAGGGATATTTCCTTTTTGGATAGTAATTCCCAAAATCCTCCAGTCATCCATGGCTCACTGGTAGTAGAAATTCTGGGTGGTGTTTTGCTAAAAAAGTAACTTTTCCAAAGGCAGATTCTGTTGGGTTTGTGACTTATGCTTTTTTAACGGAATAGTAAGCCACACTTGCTTAGAAGAAAATTGTTTGGAAATCAGTGCTACTTACAGTAAGACCCCCTTATTTGCTGGGGATTGGTTCTGCCCCCCCTACTGCGGATACTGAAAACCATGGATAATAGTGAACACCACTGAAAATAATGGAACTTCCAGTTTAAAATACCATAGAGTTGCCTTGGAGGACCTAAAAATGGCTAGAGGTGACACATTTTCTAGGAAGACTCTATGGTAGGTGTGCTGTTTTGTGTCCTGTGGATAATTGAATCAGTGAATAATGAATCAGTAGATACGGGGATCCTACTGTACATTGGATTCAGAGTAGAAGTGAAGATCTGAGTGAAGAACACCAACAGTCTTAAGATATGTAGACGACACTACTACACTACTAGTGGAAAGCGACAAAGGCTTAGAGCAACTACGGTACTAAGGAAAGTCAAAGAAGAAAGAGCAAAAGCATGCTTAATGCTGGACATTAAGAAACTTTGCATTAGGGTTGGCATAAGTTGAAAATGACTTGAAGGCACACAACAACAACAAACTATTACATATGGTTAGGATTTCAGTCTTAAAATACAGTATTGTGGCATGCCTAGAACTACATGACAGATTTATTTGTAATAATATTATTGCTGTATAAATTAGTATCAGTAATTCCCCAAAGGCACCAGATCCTGTCTGATCTTGGAAGCTAAGCAGGCTCAGCTTGTTAGTACTAAGAGACAGCCAGCGAATATAGGCTATATTTGAGAGGAAGGCAATTGGCAAACCACCTCTGAGTATTCTTTGCCTAAGAAAAGCCTATGAACTTCATAGGGTCACCATAAGTCAACAGGCAACTTGAAGGAGCATACGCACACATTTAGCTAGGACATTTAGACCTTGTGACTATGTTTATCCAGTCAGGGTTGTTTAAGTACTATGAAGTGAAAAGATGGTTTCACTCAGTAGTATCTCCACCTAACCTTTTTGTGCAATGTTTTCTTCTTTATTAGGGTCTTTCTGGTCATTGTCTTCTCACCTGTACTGTTACGGAGGGGGTGAACAGCACTTCTGTTTCTGTGTGATCACTCCAGAAACCATATTACTAAGGCAAGAACACAACTATCAATGTCCCTTTGTATTGCCCCCTTTTGCTTAGGCTTTTCCTATAGTCTGGGTGGCTGTGCAGTGGGATCATGGATTCCAAACACATGGAACAGAATCTTAATTGTAGTGAATTGTCCTTATTTTGTTTTGATCCCAGAATTTGGACATGTTTTGTAATAGTTCATGGTCTTTGAAGACAAAGCTCTGGTTTCTGGTAAATTTCTAGGTTTTGGATGGCTTGGCCTATTGATTGTTGAAATCCATGCCATTATGTGTATATGGCTTCAAGTCAAGTACAGTGGGCCCTTGGTATCTGCTGGGGTTTGGTTCCAGAGCTCTCGTGGATCCCAAAATCCGTGGATGCTCAAGTCCCATTATATACAGTGACATAGTAAAATGGTTTTCCTTATATAAAATGGCATAATCAAGGTTTGCTTCTTGGTTTTTTTTTTTTTACATGGGGGTGGGAATAGTTTCAAGCCATGGATGGTGGAATCCATGGATACCAAATCCATGGATACAGAGGGCCCAGTGTATATGTCTGTCAACTTATGGCAACCCCAGGAATTCTATAGGGTTTTCTTAGGCAAGAAATACTCAAAAATGGTTTTGCCAGTTCCTTCCTCTGAAATATAGCCTATGGCGCTTGGTATTATTTGGTGGTCTGCCATCCAAGTACTAATCAGGGCTGACCCTGCTTACATTCCAAGGTCAGATGGGTAGGTGCCTTTAGGGTATTTGGGCCTTCCCACATGCCATTGCTCATGATTATTTAAAACAGTAATTCTTATAGGCAAAAGGCGGAGTACAAAAATAAAGTAGTACTCTATGGTGAACTCGCCACGGGTCAGAGTCAGAGGGGTGCTCCTAAAAAGCAATACAAGGACTCCCTGAAACAACATCTCAGGCACGGCCAAATTGATCACCAACAATCGTCCGCCCCGGCCTCACATCGGGAGGCATGGAGACGCACTGTCCACAATGCTGCAGCCTTGAGAACTCACGCTGAACAAGTCTTGAAGAGAAACGACAATGCAGAAAGAATCACAACCCAGAAACATCACCCAAGGAGACCTTCTGCTGTGCTTTCTGCAACCGGACTTGTTTATCTTGGATTGGCCTTTTTAGTCATCAGCGCGCTTGCAGAAAGCGTGGGATAAGTCCTTCCTGAATCTTCGTTTGCGAAGAAAAGCCAGAGAGAGAGAGAGAGAGAGAGAGAGAGAGAGAGGGAGAGGGAGAGAGAGAGAAGTAGTAGTAGTAGTAGTAGTTATTATTTATTATTATTATTATTATTATTATTATTATTATAGTTCACAGGCCTCCTAAACAAAGATTTAAACTAGCAAGAACAAATTTCCAACTTGTTATTGCTGTTCTGGATTGTACTCTCCCTTTTGGGAAGCATAATTTCTTGGTGAACTGAAAGCTGAGAGAGATGCTGCTTATTATTGTGACTGTGACTCAGTAGTCCAGCGGTCTGACCTAGTAGAAGGCAATTTCCTGCATTAAACGGCCCGGCTCATGGATATATTTAACACAGATGGGGGGGGGGACTCATGGCCCTGTAGGTGAAATAGTCTACAGCAGTGGTCCTTAACCTGCAGACCCCCAGGGGTCTGTGATGTCCTCACAGGGGGTCCATGAAGCCTTGAAGGCTGCTCAGCCCAACTCCTCCCTGCAGTGGAGTGGCCATGTGACAGGAGCCAAGGCAATGGTTGGCTGGCTTGGCCTGTGCATTGCCATTCATCTTGCTCCAGCCACAAACCTGCAAGAAGAAGCAAGAGAAAGTGTTCACTCCCCCTTCAGGGCCTCTGAGGGAGAATTTAATGGATGGTGTAATTGTATTATTATTATTCACGCCGATCAAGTCTTGAAGAGAAACGACAATGCAGAAAGAATCACAACCCAGAAGCATCACCCAAGGAGACCTTCTGCTGTGCTTTCTGCAACCGGACTTGTTTATCTAGAATTGGCCTTTTTAGTCATCAGCACGCTTGCAGAAAGCGCGGGATGAGTCCTTCCTGAATCTTCGTTTGCGAAGAAAAGCCAGAGAGAGAGAGAGAGAGAGAGAGAGAGAGAGAGAGAGAGAGAGAGAGATTGTTATTATTATTACCAGGCATTATTATTGGGGTTTTAAATCTTGAGTCAATTCTTGTGGGTCTGTGGCAATAAAAGATATTTAAAGAGGGTCCCTGGTAGTTTAAGAGCCACTGGCCTACAACTTGCATCAGCCCCAGCAAACGTGGATAGTAGTTGGGAATGATGGGCTTTATTGTCCAACATCTGTTGGCTGGCAAGTTCCAACCCCCCTTTTTCTGTCTGCACAGCCTTGTATAGGTTTACTTAGAAGTAAGTCCCACTGTGTTCAGTGGAACAAAGTCCCCAGCAAGAGAGTTCAGAGTTGCTGCCTAAAGTTGTGTTTATTTGGATTGTGTGATACTACAGTACTAATAGGAGCCACAGCTCTTTGAGGTTATCAGGCAGCTGAAAGATGGGGATCTTCTGTACATAAATTCAATCGTCATCACTTTCTCTTTACTGGAAAAGGTAGATTTTCTTTCTGAATTTCTTTCTGTGTGGCAAGTATGAAAACGGAAATCCTTCAATTTTGGGGGGTTCTTGTTTTGGTCCTTCTCCTTGACCACAGCCCTACAGGCATTCATTATACAAGTTGTCCCTTCATATTTGCTGGGGTTTGGTTCCAGGACCCCCGTGGATACCAAAATCCGTGAATACTCAAGTCCCATGATATGCAGTGGCATAGCAAAATGGTGTCCCTTATATCAGATGGCAAAATCAAGGTTTGCTTTTTGGATTATGATTTTTAAAGAATATTTTCAAGCCGTGAATACTTAAATCCGTGGATACCAAATCCGCGTATACGGCGGGACAACTGTACGCATTTATTTGTAAGCCCTCTTAAATACCAGCATGCGTAGCTTGGAAAATCCCAAAATGCTAGTGGAGGGAGACCCAAACAGCATGCTCTTCCATAATTTCCTAGACCAACAGAAGGATTCGGGTTAATTTAATGGAAGGGAACAAAAATATATATGAACGGTCCGGAGCCAAAGAAGTGAGGTGTTACGAATGAAGAAAAGCTCAATCTTCCTCCCACTTGTATTTGCTTTCTCCCCCTACCTATAGTTAAAGTGGTTTCACCGAGTTGTAGCATTGCGTCACATGCTCCCCCTTCCGCTTTGTTTTGAACATTCCTCCGTCTTGTCAGATCACCCTGGTTTCCTCTTGCTATTGGTTGCAGCGGGCAGGGGTGGAATGGCCAATCATAGTCGGCGGCTCGTGGCCGTGTTGCTGGGCAGAACAAACACAAACACGGCGGGGAGGGGGAAGCGGGCGGCGGTGGCGGCGGCTGAGGGGCAGCTTGGGGGTGGCGGCCGCCTCCTATGGTAATGCGACCCCTCGTCAACCAACAGCCCCCTTCGGCTTCCCCGGTGGAAAGGCGAGCTTGGAAGTAGATACCTCGTATGAGGTGGGAGAGAGCTGAATGTTTGAGGAGAACCTCTCTCTGCCCACCTGAAACAAGCGCCTCTGGATTAAGTTGTCAATTCCCGCCTTTTAAGAGAGGAGAGGGATCTGTTGATTTTTAAAATGTATTTAGAACCGCGGCTCTTAACCTTTTCTTTATCAGCGACCCCCTTTAAATATCTTTTGTTGCCGCGGACCCCCAAGACTTAGCTCATGATTAATACTACAGTTGCTCCTTCGTATTCGCTGGGGTTTCGTTCCAGGAGACCCCGTGGATACCAAAATCCGTGAATACTCAAGTCCCATTCTATGCAGTGGCATAGCAAAATGGTGTCCCATATATAAGATGGCAACATCAAGGTTTGCTTTTTGGAATGTTATTTTTTTAAGAATATTTTCAAGCTGTGAATACTTAAATCCGTGGATACCAAATCCGTGGATATGGAAGAAAAACTGTAATAACAGTAATACCTAATAATAATTAATAATAATAATAATACAGTTACACCATCTATTAAATCTTTCCTCAAAGGCACTGGAGGAAGAGGGAAGAATTTTCTCCTGCTTCTTTCTGCAAGTTTGTGGCTGGAGTGGATTGAATGGCAATGCACAAGCCAAGCCAGCCAGCCTTTGCCTTGGCTCCTGTCCCGTGGCCACTCCACTGCAGGGAGGAGGTTGGCCAAGCAGCCTTCAAACCTTCGTAGACCCCCTGTGAGGACATTGTGGACCCCTGGGGGTCCCCAGGCCCCTGGTTAAGAACCACTGATTTAGAACATTTCTACCCTGACCTTAGCCAAAGTGACTCTCAGAGTGGTTTACAAATCATTAATTTGACAGTTCCCTGCCCTTAGCCTTACAATTTTAAAAATGCCGGCTTTGTGGTATAGGAATAAGAAGAAAGACTGGTTGGTTTTGCAATTGGGCCTTTGGCCTGTTCCTCTCACGCACACCCCACCACTCATGTTATGGGGCCCATGTGTGCCCGTTCATGTTTTGCCTCAGTGGTAGCAACATCCCACATGCACTTACTACTACTACTAATATTAACTCCCCCACCCCCACATTTCCCCCAAAATTGGGACTCACACAAACTGTGAGACTGAGAATCTCCCTATCTCCCATAAATGCCCATTGAAAGTGGGGGGGGGGGACATCTTTCCCTTCACTTAATTTCCTGAACAGTGGAAAGTGTATTACAAAGTGGCCAGTGGTGTTTGGGAGGTAAACATGAGTCTGTGTAGCTGAGAGGGGAAAGCAGGTGCTCTGCAGCCAGGAAGTTCCCAGGTTCCTCCATCCCTGGCATTTCTACAGAAAGGGAGCTCTTCCTCTCTGTGTTTGAGAAGGACCTTTGAGAGAGACCCAGAGCAGTGGTTCTAAACTTTATCTTTTAAATATATTTTGTTGCCATGGACCCCCAAGACTTAAAAGCCTAATAACAACTGATGACAACAACAATAATACCTGACCATTGAACCATTCATTACCAATTATATCATCCGCTAAACCCTACCTCAGAGGCATTGGAGGGGAAGGGAAGACTTTTCTCTTGCTTCCCACCAGTTTGTGGCTGGAGTGGATTAAATGACAACAGGCATGCCCAGCTAACCAGCCTTTGCTTTGGCTCCTGTCATATGGCCACTCTGCTCAGCTGCTCCGCCTGCCTTCTCCTTGCAGTGGTGCAACCACATGACAGGCAAATGTGCATGCTCAGCCAGCCTTTGCCTTGGCTCCTGTCATGTGGCCATTCCACTGCAGGGAGGAGATGGGCTGAACAGCCTTCAAGCCTTCGCGGACCCCCTGTGCGGACATTGCGGCCTCCTGGGGGTCCATGGACCACAGGTTAAGAACTGCTGACCTAGAGCTGTGCTACTCAAAGGGGTGGTGCTTGGATTGGTGCTGGTCCTTGAGTTGCCAGCTGCTGGTCTGCAGTGAGTTTCCAGGGAAGTAATAAATAATTGTAGCCAATGGGCACAAATATGGTACTGGACCCAGGCATATTAGGGGAAAAAGTAGCAGTTCAACATCACATAGTCTGAGAAGCACTGCCTTAGAGAATTGATGACATTCAGAGTTGGCAATATTGCCGTAGATACACAAACATTCTTGACTTTGTATAATGAGGATTTCCTATATCTTGTAGGGGACAGAGACTGCAATTCTATAAGCAATTCTGAAAGTATAGGCCGTCATCTGTTGTAGCCAACCATTATCTCCCCCAGGAAGGCCTTAGAAGGGCATTTTCTACCTCTCCTGTATCAGTGATTTTCAAATGATTGGGTCGCCAGTTGGAAGATCAGGGATAATACTTATCTAAAAGAGAGCTTACTAGTCTTGCTTTGTAGTCTACATCTGTAGGGGAGCCCTGAGAGGGTGCTTTCAGCAGACTCTTTGTATGGAGCAGAGGAGGGCAACCAGGATGGTGGGAGGTCTGGAAGCCATGCCCTATGAAGAGTAGCTTAGGGAGCTGGGCAAGTTTAGTGTGGAGAAGAGAAAGTTGAGAGGTGACATGATAGCCATGTTTAAATATCTGAAAGGATATCATACTGAAGATGGAGCAAGCTTGTTTTCTGCTGCTCCAGAGACTAGGACACAGAGCAGTGGGTTCAAACTACAAGAAAAGAGATTCCATCTAAACATTAGGAAGAACTTCCTGACAGTAAAAGCTGTTAAGAAGTGGAATACACTGCCTTGTAGTGTGGTGGAGTCTCCTTCTTTGGATGTTTTTAAACAGAGGCTAGGTGGCCATCTGTTGGGAATGCTTTGATTGTTTATTCCTGCATGGCAGGGGGTTGGACTGAATGGTCCTTGTGGTCTCTTCCAACTCTATGATTCTATGAATTCTATTAGTGTTTGCATCTGTTAGCTTGGCTACCATCCTGTATAAATGAATGTACAATGTACAACATGCTCCCAGACTCTGCTGGAATCAGTGTGAAAAGGGCTAATTCAACTTGAAAAACATTTCCTTCAGAAACAAATGCAGGTTCCCACAGCTGTCAACCTACCATATGTCTGCAGAGAGGTTTCCCGTGTGTGTCCCCCCTCCCCCGCTTTGGTGCTTTATGAATACTTGTTAGGTTGCACTGAGTTTTGTCTAACATTTTTTTTTTGGGGGGGTGTTCAGGTGTTGCATTTCCTCTAACTTAGATTTTCCTTGTTTTTTTTCCGGGCTGTGAGACCATGTTCTGGAATAGTTTCTTTCTGACGTTTCACTGCATCTGTGGCTGGCATCTTCAGAGAAGATTCAGAGAAGGCTGGCACCTTTGACTTCACATTTCCTCTAACTGTTAGAGGATACAGTCCCTGGATGCCTGTATGAAATCAATAAGCCTTCTGTATAGAAGTGCTTTATTTCCCCAACATGCCACAAGGCATTGCTTCTTAAAGCTGCTAAAAGCTAGTCTTCTGCGACTTGTGCTGAATGTTAGTCTTTCCAATTTTGTCTTCAAATCCAGTTGAGCATAAGAATACAGTTGTCCCTTCACATTCACTGGGGTTTGGTTCCAGGACCCCCCCCCCTCCCGTGAATACCCAAATCCGTGAATACTCAAGTCCCATTATATGCAATGGCATAGCAAAATGCTGTCCCTTATATAAGATGGCAAAATCATAGAATCATAGAATTGCAGAGTTGGAACAGACCACGAGGGCCATCCAGTCCAACCCCCTGCCACGCAGGAAATCATCAATCAAGGTTTGCTTTAATTAGTTTTTAAAGAATATTTTCAAGCCATGAATACTTAAAACTGTGAATGCCAAATCCATGAATGTGAAGGGACAACTATTGCATTCTGTAATATTATGCTACATTAAAGTGGTTACTTTAAAATTTGGCCTCTGGTGTACTAGAAAGGAGGAAGGAGTGCTAGGGATTGCTGTGGCTTTGTGAGGCACAGAGATGGGAAACTTTTGGCGGTCTGGATGTTGATGGACTGCAATCCCATCAGCTCTAATCAGCATATCCAAAGTTGTAAGTTGGTGGGCGTTGCAGTCCAACAAGATCTAGAAAACCACATAGTGGGAAGCTGTGGTTACCCATTGTGTCTGAATTGGGCCCATTTCTTCTGATGAAACATTCTCAAATCTGAGTTAACAGAAGGATTGCAAAGACCATACTTTGACAAAGCTCTTCAAATGGTTCAGGAAAGGCCCAAAGCAAAAGTGAAAGGTAACAGAAATAGGGTCAGAATTCTGAATGCAACTATTCAGCAACTTGCATATGGGGGGCATTAGGAATTTTTTATTGGAATAAGACCATTCTACTGAAAAATACACCCGACCGCAAAAGGCCGTAACAATAACGCAAAAATAATAATAATTGTTTTTCTCTTTTCTTAGTAATACAAAAATAAAACTATCTATCCTAACACTAATATATTTTTCCTCTTAATCTAAACACACTATAATCACATTATATTTACACATATATAATACATAATGGGGGACAAAAAGAGTTATAATAGCAATGCAAAGAAGGCAGCAAAAGGTAGAACGGAAGACCTTTTCAACAAGATGACTAGCATGGAAACACAATATATGATCAGGACAAAATAAAAAAAGAAGCAATACACTGTAGAATTATATAAAGGAGATGAAGAGATGATAGATTCCTTCAAGGCAAAGCCTTTTGACAATGAACTCACACTTTTAAAAAATAAAGTGGAACCCGTCCTTAAAACACTTAGAAGAAATAAATTAGCTGTTACAAGCTACAGAGACGGAATACAGTATATCAAAATTCTAATAAAGATCTACCAATAAATACGGAAAACAAAACCATGACCCACAGACAGGAATCACAATATATATATATTTTCTAATCCCCAGGACAGCGGACATGAGGGATCATAGTAACCATTGGACCACTGTTAATTTCCCATGCAAGCAAGGGGATGCTCATGATTTTACAATGAAGAATTTTACCCTATGAAAAATACTGGGCATCCAATCTAGGTTCAGAAAAGGAAGAGGTACTAGAGAGCATATTGCAAATGTGTTGGCTAATAGAATACATGAAAGAGGAAGAAAATCAGCTTGTGCTTTATAAATTATAGCAAAGCCATTTATGGTACAGATAATGAAAGACAATTGATTGCTCTATGCTCTAAAAGAAATGCCACAACTTTTGGTTGACCTAATGTGTAACCTATGCTTTGGACAAGAGACTGCTGTTGGGACAGAATATGGAAAAACAGAATTTTTCCACTTGACAAGGGAGTCAGATAAGTGTGCGTTTTATTACCCCATCTGTTTAACATACTCAGAACATATCATATGGAAAGCAGGATTAGATTCTGAGGAAGGAGGTGTGAAAATTCGGGGAAGGGGAGCCAGCATGGTGTAGTGGTTTGAATCTAGGACTAGGACTAGGACACTGTGGAATCAGGGTTCGAATCACCACTCAGCCACAGCAACCTACTGGATTACCTTGGACAAGTCAGACACTCAGCCTCAGAGGAAGGTAAGGGCAAACCCCTCTGAACAAATTCTGCCCAGAAAACCCTGTGATGGTTCTCCTTAGGGTCTCCATTAGCCAGAAATCACTTGAAGGCACACAACAAGGACAAACACCAAGAACTTAAGATATGCCGATACTTACAGAAGACAACAGAAGACTTAGGAAGACTACTACATAACTTTAAGCCAGGTGAGAAAGACACAAAATCGTTAAAGATTTTAAATACTTTGGCTCAATTAATAGAATGGAGGCTGTAGTCAAGAAATCAGAAAAAAACCGAACCTATAACTCATAAGGGAGCGATGAAGGAACTAGATGAGATCACTAAATGTTAAGATATAT
Source organism: Gambelia wislizenii (assembly GCA_030847615.1). NCBI lineage: Eukaryota > Metazoa > Chordata > Lepidosauria > Squamata > Crotaphytidae > Gambelia > Gambelia wislizenii. The sequence continues at coordinate 85,984,924 of JAUMIR010000003.1, forward strand.
CATTGAATACCAGAGTCAGAATAATCCATGCCACACTGCATTAATGATTTCTGTATGTAGTTGAGAAAGTTGGACACTGAAGAAAGTTGACAGGAAGAAAATGACTTCATTTTAAATGTGGTGCTGGAGGACAGCTGTACAGAAGACACAGGCTGCCAAAATGACAAATCAGTAGGTCTGAGAGCAAATTAAGCCTGAACTCTGACTAGAAACCAAAATTACTAAACTGAGGCTGTTTTACTTTGGACACATCATGAGACCATGTAACATTTTGGAGAAGACAATAATGCTTGATAAAGTGGAAAGCAGTATTAAAGAGGAAGATCATAATACAGATGAATTTATTCAATCAGAGAAGCCATGGCCCTGAATTTGCAAAGACCTGTGCAGGGCTCCTGTTGGCCAGAGCTCATGGAGGTCTCTCATTCATTTGTTGTTATTAACTGCTGTCAAGTTGGCCTTATAGTGACTCAGTAAAATAAGAGACCTCTGTGACAACCTGTTATTAACAGCCCTGTTAAGATTTCATCCATAGGGTTGTCATAAATCAAAGCTGACTTGGTGGCCAACAACAGCAGTTAATGTGAATTGCATTTATATTGTCTGACACTATGGATTAATTCATCTTTCAGTATTTTAAAAAAAATCTGACAGAGGAGAAGGTGCTTATGCTACAGGACAGTATTTCAGAGGTACCGAACTATTTTGCTGTTGAGGCAAAGAGTGATTTATAGTATTTTGAGTCCTATTCAAAAGCACTGTAGGACAACTACTAAATTTTAAATGCTATCTTCATGTGAGATCAAACCTAAAATGTCTTCAAAGCCACAGTTTCCTTGATGTTTAAAGGTCTAGCAGGGAGTGTTATTTTAACTCTTAAAATATCAACTAACCTTGCAGCTACTTCCTCCTCCTTTTTCTGTACTGAATACAGGCAGTCCTCTGCAGAAGGCATATTTTCCATATTATTTTCCATACTCCAGGTCTTCTGAATATTATGTGTTTCTGGATTTCATATTGACTGCTCAATACCAGCTATCAGATTTTCAGGCTATGGAGTGTTGGCAGTGATGAGCTGCAGCTCGTCAGTTGCTTGCTTAATTTTTCTGTTCTTGTAACCAGAAGCCTGTATTTGTCAGAAAACCAGGAAGGTTTAGCAACAATGGTCTGCAGTAGGTGCTAGGCTGACCTTTGTGTAGCCTGGCAGTTTGTAGGTCTGATGTATTCTTAGATTAGTAGTTGCCAAGGCATTTCATTGAAATGAATTAGTTGATCAAATTTTATTTAGCTCCTGCCGTGCCCATTCATTTTACCATTGTTGTCACAGTCTTGTACGTTTGTTACAACATACCATACCACACCATACCTCAGAGTTGTATTGTACTAATGTATTTATATTTTACATCATACATTTGGTTGTATGCTGGACTTAGAAGTTAATTGTGTGTTTTTGCAGCACTTTATTGGCATCTGGCTGGCAGCTTTCCTCAAGGCTTTTTTTGTGTGTGCTGTCTTACGAGGTGTTCAGGGAAGGTTTTTTTTCATCATATAAAAAAATTAGCTTAATTTCATGAAGGAATGCAGATTTGTATATCCATGCCATACTGAAAAAGTTATTTTATAAATATCTACTGCAGACTTGTACAAGGAACCACAATGGTGACAAACAACAAATGTCAGTATATAAATTACAGCATGGGTGAAAAACAGAGGTATTTCTTAACTTATGGATGATACAAAATGGCCCAATTTAAATAGGCAGAAAGATAAGACATAAAAGTAACACTTTCCAGTGCTATTAGCAGATAGGTAGGTAACTGTTTACTATATGGGTATTCTAACCTTATGTTTAGCTGTACATAATTCCTACCTCAGCCATCTTCAGAGGCAGGTTGGCCTGATTACCAGCCTAGACATGATGGCAACAATTCTGTATGTCAAACCCTTCATTGATAGAAAAACTGACTGTACCAACTGGAACTTTATTTTTTTTAAATTTATTTTTATTTTTATTTAGTTATTTATATTTTATTTAGTTATTTATACCCCGCTCTTCAGCCACAAGGCTATCAAATGTACTTCTGCCTGAATTGTAAGCCTATGGAGTTACAAAGGCAGAATTTATACAATACATTGTGAGTTTGAATAGCATGTGCTGTTTCACTGTGTGCCTTCCAGTGAATAGTTGTAAGGTTGTTATATGGTGCAAGTCATTGGGAGAGAGCCTTGCAGTTAGCCAAGTGATCCTTAAAGCCACAATGATAGCTATGAAGGGAGGGGTAGAGGACGAACTTTTGGTGGGTCATAGGGAATATTCTAACTGAAAAACTGCAAAAATTCAGATCTATAAAGGTTCTATAAATCTGCATGGCAACAGGTTCTAAAAGAACGTGAGTAATTCATCCATTATGTAAACAGACTGTTGTTTTTAACTCCATGTGTTTTCATACACAAAATAGAACAGGTTTTATGCTTAGGATAGGTAAACATGACAAATAACTGGCATGACAAAAACATGACAAATACAGAATTGAATGGGGTCAGGAGCCAGTGGGGTGTACAAGGGAGGTAAGCAGAATCCTCCCATGACTTAACTCTTTACAGTCCTTATCACCAACCTCATTTCTGTAAGCCAGGGTCACTTCTAATATCAAAGCCCAGGCTGAGAGAAATTCTATTCTGTATTCCTGAGCTGCTTTGTTTTGCTGTTAAACATGCAATATTTTCCTTCACATTCCCTTGTCTTGATGGCTGCCATCACGTCTTGCTTGGGGCCTGCTTATAATAATAATAATAATAAAATTTATTTATACCCCGCCCCTCTGTTAAAACAATCGGGGCGGCTTACAAAATTTAAAATACAATACAAATAAAATCCCTAAACACCCCCACTCCCACCCTCCCCCATAAAAAAACATTAAACAAATATAAATTAAAACAACTAATCTAAAATCACTTTTAAAACTATAAATACAATAAATATAATAAATGGCCAGCAGCCTAGAAGAGGCCAGGATCCCCTGAGGCCGGGATCTAATTAGGAAAGGCCTGCCGAAAGAGATCCGTCTTTAGTGCTTTTTTAAAGCCACTCAGGCTTGTTATCTGACGGATCTCATTCGGCAGGTCATTCCACAATAAAAATAGAAATGCAAAGTTTCAAGGACATTTCTACATATTCCTAGATGTTTTTAGTGCAAACACTGTAATTTGTACTTCTGGTAGCCTGCTAATTTAAATGGACTGTGTGATTAACTAACAGATCACTTGAGTTACCCTTAAGGGTTTGTATATAGTGCCCATTTTAATTTATGCCCTCTAATTTGACACTTCTAGCTCACTAATTTTCTTCCCCTGTGTCACTTTCAAATGGAAAAAATTGTAGTATATTTCCTACGTGGTGTTGTAATGACATTAAAAGTTGTAAGTACCTTATAAGTCTCTCTCTCTCTCTCTGGCTTTTCTTAACAAACGAAGATTCAGAAAGGACTCATCCTGCGTTTTCTGCAAGCGCGCTGATGACTAAAAAGGCCAATCCAAGATAAACAAATCCGGTTGCAGAAAGCACAGCAGAAGGTCTCCTTGGGTGATGTTTCTGGGTTGTGATTCTTTCTGCCTTGTCGTTTCTCTTCAAGACTTGTTTGGCGTGAGTTCTCAAATAAGGCTGCAGCATTGTGGATAGTGCGTCCCCATGCCTCCCAATGTGAGGCCAAGGCGGACCACTGTTGGTGATCAATTTGGCCGAGCCTGAGATGTTGTTTCAGGGAGTCCTTGTATCGCTTTTTTGGAGTGCCCCTCTTACACTTACCTGTGGCGAGTTCACCGTAGAGTACTATTTTGGGGAGGCGATGGTCCTCCATCCTAGGGACGTGCCCTGCCCAGCGCAGCTGTGTTCTCAATATCATGGCCTCAATGCTGGTGATCCCTACTTGCTCAAGGACAGCAACATTCGTCACATAGTCAGTCCAGTGTATATTTAGGATTGTGCGCATACAGTGCTGATGAAAGCATTTGAGGAATCATAAGTGGTGGCGATAGGTGACCCATGTTTCAGACCCATAAAGAAGAATAGACAGTACAATGGCTCTATACACACTGGTTTTTGTGCTTTGCCTCAGGTGTTTATTACTCCAGACTCTCTTGTAAAGTCTTCCAAATATGCTATATGCCTTTGCTAATCTGTGATTGATCTCTTTGTCAATTTTGGCATCTGAGGAGATGATGCTTCCCAGATAGGTGAACTGCTGAACGGACTTAAGCACAGATTTGCCAATGGCAATGTGGGGATGCTGGTGTTCGTCCTGTGGTGCAGGCTGGTAAAGAACTTCCATTTTCTTAAGGTTGACTTCCAGCCCAAACAGCTCTGCAGCTGTTGCAAAGCAGGATGTTAGGCACTGCAGAGCTGCTTCTGTGTGGGCAACAAGGGCAGCATCATCAGCAAAGAGCAGCTCATGGACTAGATAGTTTAGAGTCTTAGTGTGAGCCCTCAGACGGCTTAAGTTAAACAAACTACCATCAGTACGGTAACGTATATAGATGCCATCTTCTTCTTCAAGCTGTGCCGTAGCCCTTTGGAGCATCATGCTGAAGAAGATTGTAAATAAAGTTAGAGCAAGAACACAACCTTGCTTCACTCCATTAGTTATTAGAAAGGGCCGTGAAAGAGCATTGCCATATCTGACTTGACCATGCTGGCCCTCGTGTAGCAAAATAATCATTTTAAGGAATTTGGGGGGACATCCTAGTCTTTCCTTGTAAGTAATCGTAACCTATTATGGTGAATCTTTGAAGGTAGGGTGCTGTGGATTTTTTATTGGGTTATAAGAAAAACAGTTTTGTAAAGAAGCAGGGAAACCACTATCTGCTGTGCAAAAGGAGTCTATATTATCTGTCTAGCATTCTGCTAGATGTAGTAACTTTAATACACATTTCCCAAATAAAACTGTAAATTACCCTTTGGGGCCTGTAGAGACATCTACACTGTAGGACTACTGCAAAGGTCACAGCATAAATTCCTTTACATAAGGCTTATTAAGTTCAAGAGACATACTCCTAGGTAAGCAAGTATCATATAGGATTATAGCCTTAAGGATAAAAAATAAAATAAAACCAGTTGAACAACATACACTGTTTAAAGACTATAGACTAAATCCTGTTGTTAATCCTGACTAGAGTAGGAATTGGATTCTTGTGATATACCTATGTGTTGATTCACTATTCAACAATTGATTGAGTGGGTTTACTTGGCTGGGACTAACCAATGGGATGTCAGCCTGTTTTTTGTTACTGTTTTTATAAACTAAAGGCCTTGCTTAAGTAGTGTATTTCTTATTTTTAGTCTTAGGCTGCAGTTCTGAAATGTATTTCAGGGTCATATAAATTATCTACAGAGGTGTTTTCTGTGCATATTTTCTATGTAAAACGTTTGGAAGGAGGGGAGATTTTTGGTGAAAATCAGCACATGCAACAAAGAGTTAGAATCATAGAGTTGGAAGAGACCACAAGAGCCAACCCCCTGCCCTGTAGTGATGCACAGTCAAAAGCATTCCTGACAGATGGCCATCCAACCTCTGTTTAAAAACCTCCAAAGGAGACTCCACCGCACTCAGAGACAGCACATTTCCTTTTCAGCATCATGGTCATAGTTAAGATTTGGGATTAATAAATAAATTATCCACAGTTGCTTTTTTGTGAAAGTAGTCTGGATAGCTGAAAGCATATGGTTTAAAGTGGATTTGTAGTGTGTACATCATAACAGGTAGTTAAGAACATAGGAAACTGCTTCCTACTGAGCCAGTAGTAGGCAGTATCATGGTCCAACTAGCCCAGTACTGTCAAATCTGGCTAGCTGGGGATTTCTAGGATTTCAGGCAAGACTCTTCCCTAGCACTTCCTGGAAATTTCTGGTATTTCTAGTAATAAAGGTTTCTGGAGGTTTTTAAACAGAGGCTGGATGGTCATCTGTCAGGAATACTTTGATTATTTATTCCTGCATGACAGGGTGCTGGACTGGATGGCCCTTGTGGTCTCTTCCAACTCTGTGATTCTATGATTCTATGATGCAACTTGAAGCTTGTGCTTTATGAGTCTGGGGATGCTGGTACTTGACAGTGGCCTTCTATCCAAACTGCTATCTAGACCTGATCATGCTTAGCTTTTGAAATCAGACCAAATCAAGTGTGTTAGGAGTGGGATGAAGATGATGAGAGACCCAAATAGTCGATTTAAAAGAGTTTATATAACCCTGTTGTTGCAGACCTTGCTATATAAATGTTGCATTTTTCTTTGGGATTTGAAGGAGAGTGGATGCATGTAATGGAACAATCTGCCAAGAGGAAGAAAATTAATCTCAAAAGCTAACTAGTTAATTGCACATCTTATGAATTTTGAGAGTGGTCTAAGAGAACTCTTGTAGCAAAAATAAAGGGCTTTGGAATATTGCATAACTTGTGAATGGTTGTCTAAGGTAATGGAGAGAAACTCTTTGCTATGAGGTATGATGTGAGAGACCTGATGTCATAATCTCACTACTTAACAATGCAGTGTCTGCTGGATGTAGGTGGGAGAAGAAGAAAATACATGGGACAGATACTGCTGAGAGAAACTACTGTAATGAGATTACTGAATACTTATTGAAAAGCAACCCAGGTAAATTTCGGTTGCATGATATGTACTTTTGAAGGGCTATTTGTTTGGTTTCCTTCTGATTGAAGCATAAATAGAATATGTCATTAAAGGATTTAAATAATTTTAACTTTTTAATGATACTGTCATGGAATAAAACATTAGACATTTCTGCTGAGTAGAAGTGTGTGTATTGATGGAAGTACTAATCTTAGTTTACAGCTTACCTTAGGCTTGAGTGTGCTGGACAGACTTGAACCAGTAACTTTCTGTGAACTCTCCTGCAACATGGAGTAATAGTGGCCAACCTCACAGGTTTATTATCATATGAAACTATTAATTGTAAAGAGATAGTAGGCTGTGAAATGAAGCAAATTATTCTTTCAAGCAAGGGAATAACTTGGTTTCCTCCTGCCAACTCTTGAAAAAATAATACATTTTCTTTAGAATTAATATTCATGCATCAGAAGAACTTGCATTTATGAAGGTTTATGCCATATAAAACTGGTTAGTCTTTAAAAGGTTACTAAACTCTTCACTGTTGTTTTTGTTACAGTTTGTTATAGCCTTATCAAAGACATTAATACAGGTATACCTCAGTTAATGAAATAGATGACTCCTTGATATTACTACTTTAACAGAAAATTTGGTACCATAGGCAGAAATAACACAGAAAGAATATTTTGTTTGTTTGATTGATTCACTTTATATGATGCCTTTCTCCCAGAATGGGACTCAAGGCGACTCACAACATAGGGTTAGTTTACTATAATGCAAAAAGAAGAGCAGTCCAACATGCTTCAGCACACTTTTTATTCAAAACTAACAATATGTTTATGTGAAATGAAACAACCATGTCAGGTAAACCTTGCATAAGTAAACAAAAATGTTTTGAACTTCTGGAGACCATTTGAAGGCTTTATCCAAAATGCATCCTGGGATGACTTCCCCCCACCCAGCCTCTACTTTGCTTATGATTTCTATATTGGTGGCCAAACTTACAAATCTATTTTGTTTAACATGCTGGAGATAGCTGGTGAGGAATGCTTAGCTTCTCTCCTTTTCTTTCTGTTTTACTGTTCATACATACTCAGTAAGGGATTCTTACTTTGTCGTAGGCAGGCACATACAGCTACAGTAGGATTGGGTAGAGTAGAATCCTACTTTTTTGCAGCTCAAGCCTTGTTGCATTGTTCACTGTAGACATGCTGCTGCAATCTATCGCCAAAAGTCTATTCCTCTAGCCCTCCTTCACCATCCTCCCAATGCTGATGCTACTAAAAAACTTCCCACTAGACACAGGATGAAGAAAAGTGGGTGCTGGACAGGCATCAAAAGGCTTGTAAAAAGGAGCTTCACTATCAGAGAATTAACTGAGATATGGCCTGTACATTGCACAGTTTTCTTAATATAATTGTACTAAAATGTTCTTAATTCTTCCTTTCCTCCCAATTTAGGGCTGAAACAAAAAAAAAACTTAATTGATATTCAGTTCAGCTGAAATAGGTTGAATAGCAATGGAAATAGAAAATGAGCAGACGGAAAACATCAGTTCAACAGGTAAGAAATGTTTTAGCTTAAAGGATGTGGTCCTGTAGCAATTTCATCCCAAATTCAGATGTTTTGTTTACCATATTGGATATTTCATTTCTGCGTGATAGTTGCTTCATGTGGAAGGTTGTTATTGTTGTGTGCCTTCAAGTTGTTTCTGACTTATAGCGACTTAGTTTTTTATTAATATTTTTATTCATATTTTCTCTCTGTAGAAACATTTACAAGATTTTATCAGTTGTCTCACTTTAGTCTAAGTTTACTAACAAACACAACTTCCTATTATCCCAGTACTGATTTTTTCTACTGTTACTTGTCTTTTACTCTTCTACAACAAGCAATATATTATTTCCTTATTTGTTGTTACAATTCTATCATATCCACAATTGCCCCATTTATATTACTTTATCCTTGGCTTTGACATTATGAGATAAACCCTCTTTAAATATCTCTCTCTGTGTGTGTTGTCATTTCTCTCCAGTCTTCATTATACTTTGTCAATGTCCCTTCTTTGAACAGGCAGGTGAATTTGTCCATCTCTACTAAGTCATACATCTTCAAGAGCCACTCTTGTATAGTTCTTTCTTTTCATTTTTGGGTATAGGTGATTCTCGCCAACAGTCACCATATTTAAAATAATGTTCCCGTATTTCTTTTCAAATTTATCCTCTATTATATTTAGCAAAAATAATTTGGGTCTCATTGATACTTTAATTTTTTAAAATATCTGTTATTAGTTTGTAAATTTGTGACAAGAATTTATTTACTTCTTTGCGTAGCCACCACCTGTGAAAGAACAACCCTTTTTTCTCTCCACATTTCCAACATTTGTTATCTCTTCCATTATACATTTTGGCTAGTCTGTCAAGTGTTAAATACCATCTGAAAAACATCTTACACATATATAAATTTTAAAAGTTACATGACCAAGTAGGAGCCATTGTTATGGTATCATGAGAATTCTATAAGCAACAGATACAAAAAGTGGACTAAAAAGGCAATAAAAATATTTTACATAGGTTGAAAAGCAAAGTAAAAAAGTGAAAAAGAACACACAGCTCTGTTCAAGTACTAACTCTGTGAGCAGTGCACAACCATATGCAAACAAATTGGGATTTCTGCGATAATAAACCAGTCTATAATTTTTATTCAGATCCTGAATTGGTAATTATTTGGTGTTTCAGTTCAGTATCCCACAATATGTTCAAGTGCACAGACTTCCATGCTGTATTTTTTTTCCAGATACAGATACAGGCTTAAAGTTGAAATCGGTCTTGTTGCTTGGAAGTTCAAATACAGTTGGCCCTCTGTATCCATGGATTCAACTATCCACGGCTTGAAAATATCCCAGGAAAAAAAATTCCAAAAAGAAAATCTTGATTTTGCCATTTTATATAAGGGACACTATTTTACTACGCCACTGTATATAATGGGACTTGAGCATCCACGGATTTTGATATCCATGGGGGTGGTGGTCCTGGACCCAAAGCCCAGCGGATAACAAGGGCCCACTGTATTTTAAATATTTTGTTTAAAAGTGTTTTTTTTTTAATGGAAACTATATGTATGTTCTTAGCAAAATATGTGATCTGCTAGAAGGGTGACTTTAATAACAAGGCAACATGTATGAATGCTAATTTATTTATTAAAAATGTGTACACCCCGGAGCCCATAGATTATGGCAGGGCTTTGTAGCCAAACATGAACTTCACTAGTCTCATCATGGTATTACAACAATATTATACTGATTTATCAATAATGGCTGGTATTCTACTTAGCTTTGCACCTATTTTAGTTGTGTTGTTAAGTTGTGTCTTCCTGTCTGCCCCCCAAAACCTACTTTACTGGGCATCCATTGTGCAGAGAGGAAGGGGTCTGTTCTGCTGGCAATTAAAGCACCTGGTAAAATAGGGGTGGGGTAGGGCAGTTGTGATCGTGGCAAGAGTGTCACAATCGTGAATATATAGGGAGCTGGAGTTATGCATCCATAACTGATGCTGAGTTCCAGGCATTGTTATTATCTGATGAAGTGTCATGATCAGTCCTGGATGTGACCTTTTCCTGCCAATGTCAGTGTTGCTGTGTAATCTTGTGGTTAATTCTGGTTGCATTTCTCTATGCTTGTTAATGAGTGTGTATCCTAACGGTGTGAGGGAGCATAATAGTCAGTGCCAAGAGAGGTCTGATGAGCATTGCAGCTGGGTTTCAGTCCAGAGGAAAAAGTGGCTGAATGTTGGTATGGTGAGAAGAAGGAAGGAGATGATGGGTAGCCAATGATTGTGTAGCCCACCAGATTTTGTAAATTGGAATATGTTTTTACTATACTGTTTGTCAGTTAAATTTCATTCTGAGAAACAAACCTGTAGGGTCCGCTTTCTGAACTATTGTGCCAATAAAGTTTTTCAGTTTTAACTCTGAAACTGCTGGTCATTGCATCTGGGAATGCCAGTACATGACAGTTTGCTCAGAATCCCTGTATAGTTCCTTTTACCCAAGGCAGACCTATCTGGAGAACAGAGAATTAATGGAGGTGGAGTTGGAAATAAGAAAAACTTGGTGGATCCTCTGACTCAAGAACCCCTAAGGGGGGAAACTGGTGGCAGAGTTGAGCTGCAGTGTGATTGGAATTCCCTGCTGGGAGCAGTCCCCCATAAAACAGCGACCCCATGGACATTGTCCACTTTGGGGAGGTCATGAAGCTGCATGGATGGCTGAAGTGACTGTGGAACTGAAGAATGATGGGGCGACATTTGGAGGAAGAGAACCATCGGCTGGAACTCCAGCTGGAAGCTGATTTCCAGTTTCCAACTAGAGAGCTGATTTTTAGCAGTTGGCATTTGAAAAAGCTGTGCAGGCAGCAGTGCAAGGAGCCACAGGCTCTCAAGGGGGAACTCTTGAGGGGCCGAGGGCTGCTGCTGACAGGCAGACAGAGGCGCCGGAACTGCCAGGACCACAACAACAGCAGCGGGGGGGGGGGAATCCTAGAGTGGTACTTGGGAGAGAGGAAGCTGAAGGTGAGCTTTGATGTGGACCCGGAGATGCTACCCTATTTTTTGATCGAAGTAAAAGGCTTCCTCGTGGAATGGGGACACGCTCCAGGATGATGTGGCAATGGTGAGGTACATCACAGCTCATCTGAAAGGGGAAGCTGCCAAATGATAGTCAAATGAGGCTGAGAATGATGGCTGAGCTGGGAAACCTCCAGGTATTTATGGAGGGGCTCCGGGCCCAGTTTGAGGACCTGTTCTGGCACGAGAAGGCCTGCAGCCGGTTGCTGAGCATTTCACATTCTGAGCAATGACCCTTCAGGATTCACTTTTTGGACTACTGTGCCAACAAAGTTTTTCTGTTTTAACTCTGAAACTGCTGGTCACTGCATCTGGGAATGACATCATGACATAGTTATATAATTCAGAACTTATGTAGTTTGAAATTTGGTTTACAGTAATTGTAACCTGAGATTGACTCCATACCTTTCTTCAAAATGTAAGACTGTTTCTGCTCTTATACAAAATACAAAGATACATTAAACAACCTTTACATTGCTGTTTTTGGTATGACTCCAAAATATGGGGAAGGCGCTGAATTATAATCATATTATTATGGCAAGTTTTGTCAATTTACTTTCCTATCCATTCTTTCCTCCTATCTTTCTTTTCTCTCTTGCTCCCCCATTAGCTTTCGTCACTTTTAGAAGTGAAATGGGATCTTTCAAGTTTTGTTAAAAGCATATTAACTTAGTTCATTTTGCATTCTCAAACTGCTTAGAATAACACTTTAAAATTTGTGTTATCTGTGTCAAAATTACTTTCTGTGTCAATGAGATTTTTCTGTCTTTTTGTTTTTGAGAATTGGAAAATTTGAGTGATACTCCATTCTCTGGTGATGAGGAAAATGTTGGGACTGAAGAAATAAAAACTGAAATCAATGGTAACTGGATCCCTGCGACATCTATTAATGAAGCTAAAATCAATGCCAGAGCAAAGAGGAGGCTGAGAAAAAATTCCTCCAGAGACTCTGGAAGAGGTGACTCAGTGAGTGATAATGGAGAACCACCAAAAAATGGAGTCACTGTGCCAACAAGTCCAAAAGGAAAGTATTTGGACAGGCGATCTCGTTCAGGAAAGGGAAGGGGCTTACCAAAGAAAGGTTGGTGCATTCTGACATAATGACAAACAGAGCTAACCTTTTAGAAAGTTATTAGATTGTCTAATAGGAATAGTTCTATAGATCTTCATTTTACTTTTTCAGCCTGAATTTCTTGATGCTCCTGTTTGTATTACATTTATTTGATGGCAGTAAGAGGAAAGGCCAGAAGTGACCTGAAGCGTACTGTAGGTGTAGGTCTGTATGTTTAATGTACCTTAGAACTGAAATAATCTTAAGGTTCAAAATTTTAACATGAACACTTAGTTAAATGAGACAGATGCTTTAATTAGTTTGATTAAAATAATAACCTGCTCTCTCAGTCAGTTGAGATGATATTGAAAATATCAGCTTTGCTGTTTGTCTTTTTGTGAATATTTGAGAACTGGTGTTTTTTTAAAAAAATGTTAGAATGAATTAATAAAGAAAAACTTATAGTCTGACTTCAATATTTGCTCATTTTTCCTTTTCAGGTGGTGCAGGAGGCAAAGGTGTGTGGGGACCACCTGGACAAGTGTATGATTTGGATGAAGTGGATATTAAAGATCCCAACTATGATGATGACCAGGTAAGAAAATGCTTATTTGCTCACCTGGTTACTCTGTGGTACAGAACTATATTTATAACACATTTTCCCTTGGTGTTCAGAGCTGCTATGCCATTGGCGCAAGTTCTACATCAGGCTGCCATATGATGATTCTGTGTGTGCCGTCTCAAAGTGTGTGTCTCAGTATTAGACAGGTACACTGACAACGTGTGTACTTTCCAGAATAACAGGTTACATTAAACACATGGCAGCACTATAGTGACTGCACCTATTGCCTTATCCCTGGTCATGTTGTTGGTTCCAGTCACCTAGGCTGTCCCCATTGCTTTGATCACGAGACAGGAAGATGAGTTCGTATCTCAAGTAAGAGCAACTGCGTGAATGAGCTGAGCCAACAATAGCTATCTATGTATGAACACATCAAAAACTGATGTAATTATTCTAGATTTTGCACTGATCCTGGTAAAATGAGAAGCTAGGGGTAATATAGAGATATAAATGTTACATCAGTGAAAGTTTGACAAGGTGATTGAAGTTAAGGTTGCTGCATTTCCTTTTGGAAAACATCTCATGGGCTTTTAACTCTCCTGTTATGTGGATTACTGTAGCTGGCAATATTAACAATAAGATCCAGACATTTCTTGTTAAGGATTGAAAAAGAAAGCTGATCATAGGAGATGTGGGCTAAAGGCCCTTTATGATACAGAAAAGGGTTCAAACAATGCTGCAAGCCTGCCTTTACGGTTCAGACAAAAAAAAACAAACAAAAAACAAAACCCACTAGGGTAAATGACCATACAACAAATAACAACCCCAGAAATAGAAGTTTACACAAATGAAAACAATAAACCACGAAAGAGTAAATTATAACAGTGTAATCTCATTAGTGTACAGTATAATATATTCATATAAACATTATAAAGGCAGTTGATCTAAACAGGAAAAGTACTACATAACCTATACTGTCTCACACTTGTGTATTGATAAGTCCACAGATAATGTAGGTATTAAAGATGTTCCCAGTTAATTCTTCTTTCAGCACTAAAGATGGTAAATGATCCAAGGTTATACGGTCTGTGTTAATTCTCACACTTGATCCAGGGCCAACGCAATGCCAGCAATCTAATCCATTTCACTGATGCTTGTTCACGGCCCAGTGGTACATCTCTCTTATTCTTTTGATGTAATAACACAGCAAGAATAAAGTCTTTCCAACATTATTATGTCAATTGGACCACAATCAGTTTTTTTTATATCATTGCCTGTGTGTCTGTTTCCTACTTCTTGTTCACAGAAAAAAAGTTCCTTTGGGATTTAATAATGTGGCTCACACAGAACACTTTTATTAATGCTTTCCTCATGTGCCATAGTTGTGAAGATTCCTCCTTTGCCCTCAGTTTGCACAAACCTCAGTTGTAGGTGTGGGTGTTAACTCCCCCTCCCCAGGGAAAGAGATAGCAGCAGTGGTTCAATAATGGAGTCAGAGGCTGCAAAAGGTAGGGCTCTGAGGCAGCATTTGATGTGCTCCTTTCCTTGTCTGGTGGGTTAGCAATGTGGTCTCAGGATCACACTGAGGTCAAGCAGGGTGAAGAACACACTGTAAGCTATCTTCATACGTCTGTCTTAGGTGCAGCCGAAGTTTGTTTTCCATCTTAGTGTCAGTACTGCAGCTTGCCTGATGGTAATAATGATGGATACAAAGGAAGAAACCTATTAAAGGGATAAAGTTTGGAAAGCCTGTGAGCTGTAAATTTCAGTGAAATACTATTCAAATAATGCATTGCTCTTAATCTCTACAAGATGATTCTTGTTTCATTTAATAGTTTGTTATATTTTCATTTAAAACAGGAGAACTGTGTCTATGAAACTGTTGTTCTGCCTTTGGATGAAAGAGCATTTGAGAAAACACTAACACCAATAATCCAGGAATATTTTGAACATGGGGATACTAATGAAGTTGTGGTATGTCTCTTGGCTTACATTTTGACATTGGTTAATAAAATTTATAAAGACTCTTTGGAGAAGGTGTACCTAAGACCCTAAACATTATCTTTTTAATGTAGGTTTTTGTAAGAATTATGAGTAGAAATATAGGATGTATAGATTACATAACACAGATGATTTAAGAGATGAAGTAATTTTCATACAGATCATTATATGTTAAGATAGAATGTTTTGTTGGATAACCATGATAGAACTTGTGCATTTCTTAAATTCAGACATCTGTTTAAATTGGATATCTGTCTCTTATTGTGTCAGTTTTCTGCAGAGTTCTGAGCAAAAATATACATAGTCCATAGGCTAAATCAAATTGCTAGTTGTAACTTGAGTAAACTCACTGAAATAATGGGGACTTAATAAATCAACAGTTATGTCCAATTGCTTTAGTGGATCTACTGTAATTAGGACAGTTGGTTGGATTTAGCCTCCATGGAATTGATTTGATTTGGAAAAGCAGTACTAGTCTTATTAGATAGGTATCCTTCCTTTCTTCCTTATCTCCTCCCCATCTCTACTATATATGATATGCATATCACAATATTTGAACTGAAATGAACTAAAATAACAGAGTGCTTTATTTTTCTCATTTATAGGAAATGCTGAAAGATCTCAGTCTTGGGGAAATGAAGTACAGTGTACCAATGTTGGCTGTATCATTGGCATTAGAGGGCAAGGCTAGTCACAGAGAGATGACCTCTAAACTCCTTGCAGACTTGTATGGGACAGTAGTCAGCAAACAGGATATGGAAAAATCATTTGACCGGCTTCTTATAGACCTACCAGAATTAGTACTGGACACTCCCAGAGCACCACAGGTTTGTTTAAATATTAGTATTGGTTGTTTCTGTGGCACCCCTGTTATTCACATTAATTAAATGTGTGCTTTATGGCATAAAAATGCACTCATCTTTATCCAAAGAGTTGATAGTTAAAATGGCCAAAGCACCTGTGTTTTTGTCTAGTTTCATAGTGCTAGTAGACATTTTATAATCCAGTTTGCATGGTGTCCCATTTCTTGCCTAATTTTCCCACTTATCACCAGATTTATTGTATTACTATGTATCATTGTGTGCCAATATGTCTTTTACTTCCCACATTCTTATCCTTATGTAATTGGCTCGACAGTTCATGTACGCAAAATTGTGAATACCCCAACATTTCAGGGCTTCCATGTTCCGCTGTCCACATGAACTATCAGGCATTTTATACTATGAGGCATTAAATTACCAAAACTTAATGACAATTGAAATGATATTTTTTTCAAAATTGTATAGAGTTTAAAATCAAATTATTAGAGGACTTTTATTTTAAGAAATGCAGTTCATAGAAATGTACCATTGTCCATACTCAATAGAGTCAGTAACAGAAGCTTTTTCTCTTTGGAAAATTTGAAAAAATGGATTATGGAATATTTTCTTTAAAAATAATGAATAAAACATTTATGAAAAGGTGTTCATGTAATTAGTTCCCCCTACATTTTTTCCATAAAACTACATAACATGTAGACTTCTATGTACAGTATCTGAAACCATTGCAATTTTTCTTCTTGCTTTCCTTTTCTCACTTCTTTTTATGGGAATGAGTGCTTTGTGTCTGCTTGGCACTATGGAGGAGTAAAGAAGACAAAATAATTTCCTTTGTTTTAGTAATGTTTTACTTTGTTTTACTGATGGCTCTTTTTATTGTTCCCCCTCCCAACTCATAAGCTGGGAAAATCAAACAGGTTCCTTATTGTTCAGGCAGTCCTTACACTACAGGACCTTGTAGCTCCATTTGTAACGATAAAATTTTAAAAAATAAATTCAATTTTCTATTTTTTTCTATACTTTTACTATATCAAGCATGGTACTTTTATACCAGGCCAAACTAGATGTAATGCATTTTATGCTCCTAAAGTGTCAAAGGGTTCTTTGTAAAGTTACAAAGTTCTTTCAATCTGTGAAGAGTGCTAATATTGCACATTTTCAGTTTTTCAAGAAAAAAAGTCTTATGAAAAGCAATAGGCTTTCCCCGTGATTACAAAATTGGTAGCAGGGTTAGACTGAGGGTAAAAAGGAAGTGGCTTGCTTTAGATTATTTGGTGACTTAATAGCCAAAATGATATTTATCTCAAGGGTATTTTAACATATAGTCATTGTACCAATAACAAGAACCAAATTGTACCATTTTTTTTTTCTTACTTGAAGTGAACTGGGAAGTAATCCAGCTAGAAATGTAGATTCTTGTTCACGTTTTAGCGGGGGAAATAGTAGTGATATCAAGGTGCCTGCTGAGAGAGATGTAGGTAATTTAAATGACAGATGCCCCTGTACAGGTGCCCTGTCTTTTCCTACTTTATCGGTATACTGTTGCTTTGTGTTGGTAATGTGACTGATGAAAGAAAATAAGAAAGAAAAGAAATCCAGCCCTGACCATCTCAGATTCATTCTATTTCTTTTTCATGACAGTTGGTGGGTCAGTTTATTGCAAGAGCAGTTGGAGATGGGATTCTGTGTAGTAGCTACATAGATGGATACAAAGGAACTGTGGACTGTGTCCATGCTCGGTAAGTTTATTGCCCAGTATAGTTAAACCTTGCTTCACACAGATTTTTTTTTTAAAAAAATACCACCAAGTAAACAAAGTATGGGTAGATGTTTTAAAAAGTAAAAATAAAAGAATGTACAAAATTATGAAGATAACGTCACCACAAAATAGGGTGTGTGGAACATTTTGCCACCAAAAGTAGTGGTGGCTAAAAGTACAGATTTCAAAGAGATGCATTAGAATTTAGACAAATGAATACAGGTGTAGAAATGATCAATAACTTGGATGTTCACCTGCTTTGATATTTAGAGTGTTACAAAATGTCAAGCTATTAAAATCTTGGGTGGATAATATGGCAACTATCTCAAATATTGGCATATGGGTGGGGCGGGGGTTAAGCAGCAGGGCAATTTTACAAAACAAATTCATATAAGAGATACAGGTTTCCCCTTTGTATCTGCTGGGGTTGTGTTCCTGGACTTACCATTTATAAGTGAAACTGCGGATAATAGCAGACCCTATTAAAATAAAGGACTTCTGGTACAAACATACCATAGAGTTGTTAAGGAAGACATATTGATTCCAAGAGAGGACATCTCTCTAGGCATTTTACAGTATAACTATGGTATGTGTTTTCAACTGTGGATAACTGAAACTGTGGATATTGATTCTACAGACACAGGGGATGTGTGACCTGTACGTCATTCTGTTTTTAATTAGAAACCCTTTACAAAGTCTTGTTCTCTTTTTAAAGCAAGCAAGACAGCTGACGTGTAGACAGTCTATTACCAGATTCTGTTCAATGATAGCACATAATAATGTATATTATCCTGTTATTTCTGTTATTGTTATTAACAAATAAACATTTATCAGTATTTATCTGTAGCTCTTTTGATTTTTGTAAACTGTCTTGAGGAGCTGGGAAAAAGATGGATTATAAATAAATAAATAGTAAATAAATG
The DNA here is from genome assembly GCA_030847615.1 of Gambelia wislizenii. Taxonomy (NCBI): domain Eukaryota; kingdom Metazoa; phylum Chordata; class Lepidosauria; order Squamata; family Crotaphytidae; genus Gambelia; species Gambelia wislizenii. The sequence goes on from JAUMIR010000003.1 coordinate 86,003,278, forward strand.
TTCTTGAATTTTGGACTCATGTGATGGAATTTATATGACTTGTTTTCATTCTGTAAGCTTTTGATATGTGTGACTAATAAGATGTATTTTTGCTGTTCTTTTATAAAGTATCTATAAAGCTTGCACAAGTTAATACTGACTGTGGCATTTGGCCGCTGTATATATTAGGCCACTTAGTCAGCAATCCTAAACATATTTCCTAGGAAGCAAGGTCCATGGAAAACAATAAACAGAGTAAACATTGCACTTAGTTACAATACTCATTTTTGTACATAAAACATATTTCACACTGAATGCATATTTCTATACTGTAGTTGTGTTTCAACTTACTGTAATGCTAAAGCATAAGTTAGTATTAACATCACAAGAATGAGCCCATTTTCCCCTCATGTGTTCCCTTCTTTTCTGGTGTGGATGCAAAGAGACTGAAACCTTCTGCTTTAGATTAACCCCAGTTTACTGTGTCAGAATCTTAACTATGGCTTATCTTTATTTAATGAAAACAAGCCAGTGTTATAAACACTGGGGAGGATCCACTGAGGGATCCAAGGACCTTCAAGGAACAGCAGAATTAATCAGAACTAGGAAGTTCTCCTCTTCCACTGCAGCCCCCCATCAGCTGCTGAAACAAGCCCTGGAGAGGAGGGAAACCCTCTGGTACTGGTGTTTGAGTAATACAGGGAGCTGCAAAGTGAAGGGCCAGTTCTCAAAGTTCTAATAAGAAAACCTTAGACTTAGGCCTATAGTTGACACATTTCCACAGACCATTGTTAAAATTAATTCAGATGGATTGGTATGGTACAGCATGCTGCAGATAATCAGCAACTGAAATAAAAGCTTCTGGGCTCTTTGCTCTGCTGGAGGAAGGAGAAGTGTGCATACTGAGGGGAAAGCTCACTTCATTATTACATTTAAGTATGGTTTAATGTTATGCCTAACCAGTCCTGTAACTTCCATTTGTGTTGGTGAATCTTGAGGTGCTTGAAGGTGTTTGCCTCTATATGCTAATGACATTTTTATATTTGTATTCCCTTCCTAGAGCTGCCCTGGATCGAGCTACTGTATTGCTAAGTATGACCAAAGGTGGGAAGCGTATAGATAACGTTTGGGGATCAGGAGGTGGGCGACAGTCTGTCAAACATCTTGTTAAAGAGGTAATCAGTTCAAATGTAATAGTTAATGGTTTTTCCATAATGTGGCCTACTTAACAAATCTAGTTCAAGGTTATGGTGGGCCTTGTTAATCTGACTCTGGGTATCCTATCTTCCTCTACCATCTTCCATCCCTTGAAGATCTAATTGTTCCTGCTCTAATATCCAGGCAGAGTGAGCCAGTGGTGAGAGTGGAAGCAGCACCTGTAAAGTGCATTAGTGATAATTTCTCACTTGCTCCCTTTATGCAGCACCAGTAGGCCCAATTCTTCTTGCTGTGCCATTCAGAGAGAAAAAGCAAGCAAGAGAATGGAGTAGTGACTACGTCTGCAATGAGCAGCTACTGACTGCTCTCTTTATGTGTGGGGAGTCAGTCCTTATGCCGGGTCTTGCTCATCCCATGCACCTTCAAGACAGGGCTAAGGAATGACAGTCAACTTCACTACCCTAAGTGGGAGAGCTAGTCCCTTCCCCACAGTTCCTTCCTGCCTCTGACCATGTAGGACAGGGCTTGGCTTTACTCTGAGGGTCAGTTATTCTGCTGGATCTTGTTAATTGCTCAAGAGACGGTAGGCGGTTGGGGGTGGGGAATGGTGGCAGCTTCATAGGCCTCACAAAATGGCAGGAGTGAGCGTGTTGGGCATAAAAAACAACACAGGCCCAATGACAGTGTGTCTGGTGAGTGGAGGCCTTTTAGAGGCTGTAAATGCCAAAGGCAGTCAAGGAGGCATCATACCTCTTGAGTCCTCTTTCTTCCCTCGTGGGAGGAAATTGCAAAGCGAGGTAGTCTGCGGTGGTTTCTCCCTCTTGCAAAGCCAAAAGAAAGAACAGGCATGTTTCTCTTGCTGCATGCTTGCTGGAATATGTGGTCTTGATGTCTCCTATTGCTTCTGACAAGGTAGAGGGGGGTGTTTTCCCAGAATGACCTTCTGTAAACTTGTTTGATTTGAATGAATTTCCTCTGCTTCTCAGGAAAAATGGGAAAGTCACTGACTTTCTCCCAGTCGGATGTTCAATGGCGCTACTGAGACAGTGCCAGAGATCAGATATAAAACTAAGCAGGACTTTTCTGTGGCACCCTTTCCAGAGGTGATTACTGATATTATGGAAGTAGAGTGGGCCCACCCGGGCATGGCTAGGGCTGCTCCAGCTTATACGAACCACCTATATTCTCCATCTCAGGAGGCTATGGAGAAATTGAAGCTGCCCCATATTGATGCTCCTGTGGCTGGGTTGGTTTCAGGTACCCTTCCCCCAGGGATGGAGTTGACACCCCACCCCCAGAAAAATACTGAAGATAAGAAATTTGAGGTCTTTTGCATAGGTCTCACAAGGCCATCTGCTCTTGCTATCTGAGCTGCTTCAGCGACTTCCCTCTTTGCTAGGGCCGTTGTTAGGTGAGCTAAAGATTTGCTTTCTCATATCCATAGGAATGAGACAACGCTTAGACAGGTTGTGAATAAATTGACCAAGTCTTCTGCTTTTATAGCAGATGTTAGTCTTGAGTCTACTCAATTTGCCTCCAGGGCCATGGTAGTTGATGTTGCAGCCAGGTGCCAACTTTTGCTAAAGAATTGGAATGCTGATACCAAATCTAAGGATATCTTGGCTACTGTAAGGGCTCTAAGTTGTTTGATAACACCTTGGTTGATGTTTCGGTTGAAACCAAGGATAAAAAGAAGGCTTTGCCATCATCGACAAAAAAGGATGAAAATAACTTCTTTTGGTCAGGGATTCAGTCCTTTCATCCTTACAGGTTTCAATTGAGACAGTAAAAGTTCTATCTTTCAGACCTAATTGGAATTCCCCCAAACCACAGGCTAGACAACAAGTCATCAGGATTTAACAAGACATCAGCCCCTGCCACCAACAAACAGAGTAGGATATTAAGCCAGTCCTTCTGACTTGGGACAGTTCCCAGTGGGCCAGGGGTCAGGGAAACTTCCAGCACTTTGTTCATTACCGGGAGCAGGCATTTCCTGGCATTAGAGTATGCAGGACTGTGAGAGAAGGATACACCATAGACTTCATTCTGGAGTTCTTTGTTCAATCTTCCAGGGCCAGGTCTCTGGAGAGTCATCAGGATATGCTGCAGACTATACACCACCTAGTTCAAATAAAGGCTACAGAGCTGGTATCTCATCATCAGAGATTTTTGGGGTTTTGCTCAGTACTCTTCTTGGTCCCAAAGAAAAAAAAGAAGAACTGGATTGCTATTCTGAACCTTCACAGGGTCAACTGGATTTTAATTAAGCGGTTCTGCATGGAGACCCTCGGGACTATCTTGGAAGGGGTTCAGGAGGTGGCATCCCTCAATCTCCAGGAGGTGTACTTGCACATCCCAGTGCGCAGAAAGTACTGCAGGTTTGCCTACCTGGAAGACCATTACCAGTACAGAGCCCTTCCATTCAGTTTGTAGATGTCCCCTTGGGTGTTTATGAAGGTGTTGGTAGTCTTGGTGGCACATCTAGGAGTGCGTGTGTACCCATATCTGGACAATCTGCTGGTGCACTCACCCTCCCTGAGGAGGGGCAGAGAGGATGTGCAGGCCACCATAGATTGCCTGGATTTTCACGGGTTTGTCGACAGAGAAAATGATGATTATTATGTTAATTTCTTACTGGCCTCTCTCCCTATGGATCGAGGTGGGGAACAACACATTAAATTATAAACATAATGTTAGTTTAAAACATCTGGATCTCGTTCAGAGAATCCAGCACTTGGGAGCCATCATAGACATGACCCAGCACAGAGTCTTTCTTCTGGAAGACAGGAGGGGAAAACTGCAATCCCTTATTGGGGTAATGTTGAACCAATCAAGTTCAGAACTGATGGTGCTGGCCAAGTTGCTGGGGTTGATGGTGGCATGCATAGATTCAGTACCTTGCGCCAGATTCTATCTGAGGGAGTTACATTGGTTCCTTCTACCCTTGTAGAACGAGATTGGTGGGAGGCATTTACTGAAACTACAAGTTCCACATCAGTAAGATCTTATCTTATTTGAGGGCTGATGTTCTCAAGGTAGGAATGCCCATCTGGGAGCCACAGAGTGATGCCAGTTTGCAGAGATGGGGGGGTGCTCTGCCTGTGGTCACTTAGCGAGAAGATACACAGTATCAACTGGCTGGAGCTATGGGCAGTGCATCTGGCGCTCCTCAACCTGCAGTCAGAAGTTCAGGGCACTCATATGATGGTCCAGACAGACATGTCCACTAAGGCCTACATAAACAAACAGGGGGTACTTGTTCTTGGTCCCTGATGTCCTTCCTGTTTCAATGGATAGAGGGTGGAGTCTCACCTTCAGTTGTTGAGAGGAGAGTATTTCAAGGGACAGCTGAATTCTCAGGCCAATTGGTTGAGCAAGAAGAGTCTGGACCAGGGAAAGTAGGCTCCGAACTCACTGGTCTTTCACAGTGGTCCAAAGGTTTGGTACCTTATGGGTTGATCTCTTTGCATTACCAGAGAATCACTAGCTTCCTCGATTCATATCGAGATTTTGGATGGCAGGGGCACAAGTCTTCAATACTCTCTGATGATCACTTGGCCAGGGGTGTTGTGTTGTGTGTTTCCTCCAGCTGCACCACTGTCCAGGGTATTGAAGAAAATAAGAATGGAAAAAGTGGAGGTAATTGTGATAGTATCCTGATAGCCTTGATGGCTGTAGTTTCCAAACATAGTCAGCATGCAGGTTCAGGAGAGTTGGGTTCTGCCAAATTGGCCAGACATTCTACATCAAAGAGGTCTTCTACATCCTGACTCAGGTTGGTTACAGGCAGAAGGCTGAGCCTGAAAGGTTAGTGGCTGAAAGGTATGATGATGTTATTCAGATAATTCTGTTGGCTACAATCATCCACTAAGTGCCTGTATGGACCCACTTAGAGGGCTTTTTGCGGATGGTGTAGGCGTAAAGGGGTGCATTCTCAATCTTCCTCAGTGGATTTCACCTTGGCCTTTCTGGTTGAATAAGTGCCTCAGTACCAATACGCTCAAGTGGCATGTGTCAGCCTTGGATCCCTATTGATTTATTATCACGGTTCTTAGCCAAATACTTTTTGGAGCCACAGAACCAACACACCTTTTTAACAGAGTAGGCAGACTCCGTGGCTTCATTTTGCATTTTAGCATTGTTGGAATTAGTTTCCTTTGAACTTCGGCTTAGCTGGCCATTTGTCATCCTTGCGTTGTTTTCTCTTCTCTTCTTCGAGTAACCTCCTGGCGATGAAATTTACACTGAGGTCAGCCTTAGGAATCGCTTCTATAGAACTGATAACGCATCCCATGAAGGATCCAGAGCAGATAAAATTGCATAAACTGTATCAGGCTCATTAAAAAACATACCAATCTCATGAAGCCTTCCAAACAACTCATGGATAGTGTCAAGACAAGTACTCATATCCTCACCAGGGTTCAGCCTCGCCTTGCACAGCTTCTGTGTCAGCAGAATTTTGGAACCAGCAGTTTCACGAACATACATCTCTTTTAGCATTTTCTAGCATTCCTGTGCAGTCTGCAAACCACAAATGTACATCAATTGGGAATCTTCCAGCCCTAGAATGATTGATGACGTAGCCTTCTCCTTGGCTCTGGTCTGGGCAGCTGTGGGAGCCGGAGTAGTTCGCAACACAGGGTCCCAACACTGTTCCCGTTTCAAATAAGCCTCCATCTTCAAAGACCAATTAAGATAGTTCCTGTCGTTTAGCCTCTCGAAAGGTAGACCACCAGGTGCAAACACCATTGCTGCAACTCTGAACAACCAAGCCCCTCTCAGCTGTGATCTCTCACCAACAGAGCAGCTCACCAGCTAGGCCCTCCAGACAGCTCTCAGCAGCTTGCAGGCATCTCCAGCACACAGGCACCAGATCTCAGCATCCAAACTTGACAGGCAAAGACTGGGAGACACAGTGACATCTCAGAAGAACTGGTAACATCCCTGCACAGCTGGGTAGCGCCCCTGGACAGCTGGGCCCATAACCTGACATGTTACAGTGCGCTGGACACTCTACATGCTCAGTGATCCAGGCACCCAAAAAATTATAGCAGAGCAGCAGAAGTAACTCCAGTTGCCCCCAGCATACTTCCAGGACACTTAATAAGCATATAGACACACATGTGGTGTTTAAATAACTATACTTTATTGATACATGTTAAAATGTGTACAGAAAACAACAGAGAATCATCTCTGTGGCAAATTCCCAGGACACAGCAGCTTTGAGTCACTGCTCAGTCCTACAGCCAGCATTGAACAACAAAACACATACAGAGTATAACTGATACAGAGCAAAAAGGACAAACTTTCCAGGATGCTCTCCAAAGTGGTGGTGACTCAAGCTTCTCACAGCAGCTTGCCCAGTGTTGTACCAGAGGGCTCCCTAATGTTGCTGGGGCTATAGTGGATGACTGCTTGTACATACAGTTAACATGGGAACTGGTAACACAACAAAGACACAAGGAAGAAGGGACAGTGATGGGGACAGGAGAGAGTTATGATTTACGTATATAGATTCTTGGAGAGTAAGTCTGGAAAAGACCCTTGACTTGAGAATTTGGACTTTCTGCTAGACAAAATAGACAATATTGGGCAAGAGCAACCAAATACTGTGATTCAGGTATACACATTTTTATATATGAAATTCATGTAAACCTTTGATGCATATATTATGTACCATATGCAACAATTTTATAGTCTTATCAAAACCCTTTTGCTAGCAATGTTGACACAGAAATCATTGTATTGATTGTTGTCATCGTGCTAGTGATACTTTATAGAAGTTCAAATAAATGCTGTTAGTTGAGGGAGATTTTAATGCACCTCCTACATAAAACAAATTGGCATTTGTTTATTCCCACATTATTAACCATCATTGGGAAGAAGGGTTTAGAAAAAAATCTGGTCTGCTATTGACCGGATATGAGAATTATCTTCCTTTGAAGTTAGGGATTGTGTATTATGTATTATATATTGGTAGAATGTTTGGTTTGCTCTTTTTCCATTGTATTTTTCTGGTTTTTTGTCACTTTACATTTGAAATGGAAATTTTAATGTAAATTTTTGCTGCTACAAAAGAAGTGTACATTTTAAAATACATAGTCTAATATATTTGTGTGCTTTTGATCTATTAGATTGATATGCTGTTAAAAGAATACCTTCTTTCTGGAGATGTTTCTGAAGCAGAACGTTGTCTTCAGGAGTTAGAAGTGCCCCATTTTCACCATGAACTTGTTTATGAAGTAAGGCAGGATTAATACTTGTCTTGTAAATGGATGACATTACAGTAGGACCCCCATATCTGCAGGGGATTGATTTATTGGGTCTGCGGATAATGAAATCCGCGGATAATAGCAAACACCCCTGTTGCCATTCCCGCCACAGGAGCGGTCCGGGGGGTGTGATCCTGGGGGAGAAGGGAGGCAGATCTACTCCTCCCCTCCCTTCGCCCCCACGTTGTCATTCTCCCCATGGGAGTGATTCCGGAAGTGAAGGGAGAAGAGAGGCAGATCTACTACTACTCCCCTCCCCCATCCCCCCCCAGCTGTCACCATCCACAGACAATTGAATCAACAGATGGCAAATCAGCAGATGCAGAGGTGCTACTGTAGTAATACAACAGGAGGGTCATACTAAGATTTCCATTTTCGTAGTAGCACTATCTGTTACAAGAATGAAAATGGAGATACTTCTCACAACACCTTGGGTACATAGTCTTTATTTTTTACACTAGCTTGTTGCCTGCCTTTAAAGCAGTTGCTTCCTTCAATAATTCAGTGAATATCTCTAAGCTTAAATAAGCTTAGTACCTTATTTAAATTTGAAGGAAAATAGTGCATGCTAACTGTTCATTCAAATGATTTTGTCCCTATGTCCTTTTGCTCTTTGCACTTTATTGGTTTCAAATTTGTGTTTATTACAGTTTGATTGCCACAATTAATCTGAATGACAACACTTATAGAACTGCAGAATATCATGATTGATTAGAAGCTCTTTGTACTATTACAGTGGTTTTTAACCTGTGATCCGTGGACCCCCAGGGGTCTGTGAAGGACTGAAGGCTGCTCAACACATGTGACAGGAGTCAAAGCAAAGCCTGGCTAGCTTGGCCTGCACTTTGCTGTTCAATCCACTCCAGCCACAAACTTGCAGGAAGAAGCAGGAAAGTCTTCTCTCCCCCTCCAGTGCCTCTGAGGGAAGGTTTATTGGATGGTGTAATTGCATTGTCATTATTATCCATTATTATTGTTAGGGTTTTAAATCTTGAGTTAAGTCTTGGGGGTCCACGGCAAAAAAAAAAAATAAATAAATTAAAAGGGGGTCCTTGCTAAAGAAAAGGTTAAGAGCCGCCGTACTATTACAGTTTCTGACTGATTGGAGGATCGTCTGTAACACATTCCTTTTTAGTTTTGTACTTTGCATTATGTCTCCTTCTCTGTACCACATCTTAAGTGATCTTACATAAAATAAGAACCTTTACACCATTTCTCACTTAATATTCAGTTCGTTTGGTTTTATATATATTTTAGGCAGTTGTGATGGTTTTAGAATCAACTGGAGACACGAACTTTAAAATGATGCTTAATTTGTTGAAATCCCTCTGGAGATCTGCTGTCATTACTATGGACCAAATGACAAGAGTAAGTATACCCAGTAGAGTTCCTTGTGTTACTCCTTCACACATGTGTCTGCCCTAGAATTAGATTAGAAAACATAAGGATCCTGAGCCAGATACAGGTAACAATGTGACAGCTTTCAATATTGTTAATGAAAATTTGGGAAGAACCTAGAGACCTGTTTTGTACGAAGAAAAGACTATTTGTCTGTTTCGCTCATTATTGTCTCAGAAGAGTCTCAGGCAGATATCTATCTCATGATTTCTTACTGGTCTTACAGGTGCAAAAGCTGGTAATCAAACTGCCTGTTGAGAGATTTTAAAAAGCACATTTTTAAAGTAAAAGTTTAATATAGCACTATGAGTAATGTAGAATAATTTTACGCATACTTAATTTTCATTGAGAACTGCAATGCTCTGATGATGAGTGCTAAGATTTCCTCCTAATTCTAATGTCACAGGGTTATGAACGAATTTACCGTGAAATACCAGACATTAATCTTGATGTGCCACATTCGTACTCTGTGCTTGAGCAGTTTGTAGAAGAATGCTTTAGTGCAGGAATAATATCGAAACCATTAAGAGATCTCTGTCCTTCCAGGTACATATTTTAACAGTGTGCATGTGTGAGAGAGACTTAGTGCTGACTTTGCTGCTTTGCTAATCTGAGCTCAACCATTTCAGGTTGGCAGCTGCCTTTTTTTTCTTGCACTGCAGTGCAGGTTTTCCTAGAAGCAAGAATGGGTTTGACAGCTGGGAACCTCCAACCCAAACTTCTAAGGATGTTGAATTCCCATCTATATATGAAACTATGCTTTGGAACTAAATGCCCCTTGAAGATCACTACACAGCTTGTGTTCTTGTATTACTTCTCTGTGCTCTCAGGCTTACATATATTGCTATACTTCTTCTGAGCTATATTTTCTTTCAGTTTCTTTCCACTTCTGTAAGGATGGTGGAGAACAGAAAAAATTGAAGTTGTTAAAATCACTTTAATTTCTGTAACATCTTTTTGAAACATTGTTTGATTATTCTTAGATTTCTGCAAAGTAAAACTAAATTATTTTCAAACAAAACTAGTTTTGATAAGTTATAAAAGACTTTCTCATTCCAGTATGATTGTGGATGAAAATGCTAATTGCTGCTAATTCTGGAATCTCAAAACTAGTCTTTCTTGGGCTTGAAGTAGGAGGGCTTTTCCTTTTGCATCTTCCTCATTCCTGCTCTTGTATCTCTTCATTGTGGTCTCTGTACATTGTGGTCTCACATACATTTGTTGCTTCATAGAGCCATTCTTTGGAACATTCTTGATCTGAACTTTTAGTTGGGAAACTGCACCAACTTTTCTGTTGCTAATATAATAGAGCAAACAAAACTAACTTAACTACACAGCTTTTTGCGTAGAATTTTGTTTTTATTAGTGGAGAACTCCCCCTAATCAATAAAACCAAGTAAAATTAGAGGAGATACTGAAAACATATTGTGTATTTAATTTTAGGGGAAGGAAACGCTTTGTAAGTGAAGGAGATGGAGGCCGCCTGAAGGCTGAGAGCTACTGATTACACGAACCAACACTTACAACTGTAGATGTTTAAAGGGGATATATATGTATATATTCTGTAGCAAGAGTTGCTTGCTTAGTGCAGTTTGTTTAATTGTAAAAGATGCACTTGTTTGAGACACAAATAACTTCTAAAGTGTAAGGTTGTACAAATTTGTGTTCACAAGGAATTTTTTTTAGCATTTTCTTTTTTCTGAACCTATAGTTGGACAAAAGTAACCACCTTTCTGTGGAGGTTTGCTGGAATAAGCTACTCTTTTGTAAGTGCCATATTTGACTGAATCATTCCATATTTTCATTGATGCCTGCCTGCCCCTCCTTTCTTTCAAGGACAGTGTTTTATGTAGTAAAATCACTGGTTTATTCAAAGCTTTATAAAATGGGTCAAGTTATGCTGTTGGAACCCTATTTTGGCTGCTGCTGTGAAAAAACAGTTGTTTCTTAGAGTCTTTAAAACAAATTTAGTCTGATCATAAGATGTACTCATCTTTTTCCAGGGTAATATAAAGATTTGGTGTTAAAGACTAGTTCAGCAAATGGTGGCTGGAACATCTATTTTTTTCTACAAAACTGGAAAAATGAACAGTTCTGACAGAATGTATTGCAAAATAAACTTTTATGAAGCAGAGTTTTGATTTGTTTTTCTTAAGCAATTCTGTAATTATGCGTTGATTGACTCTTAAAACTCGAGCAGTGGTTAGTACCCCGATAGATGAAGCTCTACATGTTCGCTTGTATCGTTTGCTTAAAGCACTTTTAATTTTGTTGTATCACAAGCTTGCATAATTACTGTATGAATAAACCATTCCTGGAGTAAATAGATATATTCCAGAATTTGACCAAGCACTGTATGTATAGTTCAGTGATAATTGTTTAAATTTTCCTGTCTCTTGATTGTTGGTAGACTGAAAGTGAAAAATGTCCAGGGTCAAACGTAACTTGCAAACCATAATTAGGATGCATGTCAGTGTAGATATAACATTAATATGTATTTAAATCCAAAAAGGGAAGCATAGAGGGGATTTATTAGGGGATTGATGTTACGGCTGATCTAAGCAACAGCCAGTATTAGCTGCTCCCTTTAAAATGTATGCATTCTCTCTTGCATTAAAAGCTACTCTCTGTGAAGAATAATGTACATGCATTCTGAGCAGCTTTAACAACTGTCCAGAAAGAGCTACAGGAACCAGTCCCTGCATATCATCTAAAATTGTTATTCTAAACAATTTATACACATTTATATAATTAAAAAGTATGTACTTACTGTGTTCAGTCTACTCTGCTGCACATTTTATAAATGACTTACCTTAGAGGTAACAGAGGTAAAGCAGAGTTAGAAACAATCTGCTATTAGAAATAATCACAAAACTCCTAAAATAGGACTTAAAGTGCCATTTTTAATCAAGATATTAAAATGTATTTACACGGTTGCTGTACGGTCAGCAAATAACAAACTACATTAATGGTGCAAAATATATTTCTATATACATTACTTCTATTTTTTCCTATTACTGTATTGATTTTGAACTCTGCTGGGCAAGCTCCTGCTGCCGAATTGTTTCCTGTGCTTCTCGTTGCATCTTCTCAAGCTTTTCCAGTGTAACTGATTTTAAAGGTAGCAGCTTGGGCTTGCACAATACCATGGTAGTCACATCTTCTACTGCTAACATTCCTAAAATGAAGGGAAAAAATGGCAATTTTAAAAATAATGAAATTCACATAGTCTTCAAGACTACCCAGGCTGGTTCAGACAATATAGTGCCTATTATGTGCTGTGTATTTGGGAAACTTGTTAGCTCCTGGGCAAACTAGCAAACATGGAGGTCTCCACCAGATATTCCTAGTGCTGGTAGCACTTGAGCCGAGATTTTTCATGTGATCAAGTAATAAGTAAATTGAAGCAGATGGAAGGTGTGCTACCTACTCCTGTGGAATGGCTGCACATGCATTTTTCAGAGGGATATATATCAGAACAATGTGTGAAGAGGCAAAATCTTTTTCCAGAAGGGAATATTAAGTTATCCTAGATATAAAATGATCTGGTCAGCCTTCGTTGCTTTATGGATACAGGTCAAGATCCAAAGGCAATATACAGCCCACTTGTAATGGGGACAAGGGGAACAGAGGGATACTGGACATACAGCTTTGTTGGGGAGAGAGAAAAAATCCCCCCCTGAAAAAAACAGTTTGGTTAAAGACCATGTGCAACTCAGAACAATACAGATAGGAGCACACAGCAGCAAAGAACCAAAACACTGAAAAGCTGTAAGAGTAATTAAATATGTTACAGTTGTAAAGGGAAGTAGTCCATTTCTTGATTAAAAGAAGGATTTATTTTGCCTCTAAAGCAGCAGTACCACAAAATGATGTGTGCAAACCAAATGGATGGGAAGTGTGGGAAGTGACACTTCCACACACACCTAAAGATGGTTGACAATTGTCACTTGACTTGGGAGATAAAATGTTACACTCTGTGGGTACCATACTAGGAAAAGCCACTCACCTTGCTTAGGCAGCACCTCTCGGAATTTTGGTTCAGACATTGTTTGACTAGCAAAAGTATAGTTCTGCCACACCAGTCTGTACTGGATGAGAAATTCCCAAAAGAGTATCAGTACGCTCACCTCCAGCAACTTGTGGTACTTCAGACATCCTAGGACTGTAACGAACACACACGAGCTCAACCCACTCACCTATAGATTATCAACACTACACTGTTATAGCGCTATTATTCCACTTTAACTGCTCTGGCTGCCTCCTGTGGCATCCTGGGATTTGCAGTTTAGGGAGGGGCATTTAGAACTCAGCCAAAGAGCTCTTAGGCCTCACTAAACTCAAACCCCAGAATCCCACAAGAGGCAACCATAGCAGTTAAAGTGGAATAATAGTGCTATAACAGTGTAGTGTGATAAGATGCGGGCCAGAAGCCACCTAACCCAGCTGAGCAGATAAAAACCTCCTTAAACCCAACCAGCTGGGCGCTGAGGCTTCTCCACCTTCAAGCTCGTAGCAGCCAAGCCAGGCTCGTCCTTTCGCCCCAAACCCCCACATCAGCCTCTTCAGCCCTCCCACCCCATGAACCGGGGACCCCCACCCTCTACTCCGCGCAGCCTCACGGCCTCCCCACTCCTGCTCCCTCCCCCAGATCTCTCCCGTTTCTTCACAAGTGCCCCCCCCCGAATCCGGCACCTCTTTTTCTCTCCTTCGCCCGACTCCCCCCAACCCGCCACCACCCACGCGCCCCTCTAACCTCCTGGATCCGGCAGCGCAAGGCCCGCCACTCCCCGCTCCCTCCGGGGCCCACCTTGGGAGACCCACCACCACCTCCCCATGGGGAGCGCCCGATTACAGCTGCCCCCTCCGGCCGTCTGGCGACGCGAGCTTCGTCCTCCCTCTCGCTCTCTCTCCATCCCGCCGCGAAGCCACCAGGGAGAGCCTCTGCGGGCGCCCCGACATACCTCGCAAGCCTTCACACGGCCAGGAAACAACCAGGCCAAGTGCGTCTCCTCTGCGTTGCCGTAGCAACCGCGCCACAGGGTCAAAGGAGAGAGAGACAGACGGACTTCCGCCGCCCCAGAGCGTAAGGCGGGACTTCGAAGGGTACTTCCGGTTTGCCCATCGAGTTCGCTAAGCGACAAGCTTCGGAGGGCACCACAGAGATACGAAGATAGAGCGGCTCCTTCGTGTTGAGCTGAGCTCCTTGGTCTACACGGCTGCCCTCTGTCTATAAGGCTTCTGTGAAAGCACGCCCGCCATGTCGAGCCGTGTTTTCAATAATAATAACAATAATAATAACAATAACAATAATAATAATAATAATAAATTATTATTGTTGTTGTTGTTAATATTATTATTATTTCTTACCCGCCACGGAACGAGACTTCTCATTCACAGAGTCAGCAATTAACAATAGCAATAAAATAGATGTTTTATGCGAGGGTTCCCAGACACCTGAAAATTATATGAAAAAGGTTAAAAGAGACTGTTTTATGTTATCCATTGAGATGCAAAGATATCTCCACCAGCAAGTATTCAGTAATTATTTCATTGTATCTAAATGAGATGGCAGGGGAGTGTAAGAGTCAAGTTCTGAAGCTGGAGGGTATTTGGACCCTTCTGTTTTGAAAACAATGCTGCTTAATTCATATATTCTGCAGGTTTGGAACAGAGGAGCGTGTGTGTTCCTTCCACGTATTGTGGATTTTACTACACTTTTTGAGTGTTGGGTGTACAGTCTTGAACGTTATGGACCACAGTCTTCTTCAGGACCGGTTTAAGGAATTTGGGGGGCCCCTGCAACGCTTTATTTTGGGGGGCCCATATGTTTATCTCAGGTCAATGTAACCTACCCTTACCTATTCACAGTACAGGACATTCAGATTATTACTAATAATGTTTTTGCAGGAGGAGGGTTACTACGCCCCCCCCCACAGTGATGGGACCCCCTGTGGATGCTGCCGCTGCCGGTGCCTTAAACCAGCCCTGGTCTTCTTCAAACATATAGTCAAAATAGCTCTGTGCACACTGTTCTCTATGGTCCTAGATACTATTCTGGGGTGTAGTGCATGGATGGCTTTTATTTCCTTTTGAAGGAAGGGTTGCTGAAGACTTAGAAGTGCTTTGGAAATATACAAGTTGAATGTAGGTGGAAGTGCAAAGCACTCCTAAAAAATCAACTGCCCTACTTAAAATCCCAGAGAGAGAGGCTTTCTGCCATGCCAAAGGAGCATTCTTGTATTCAGAGCTCACTCCCTCATCTCTCTGTACCTCAGGCTCAAAAGCTAGGGCTTTTCTTCATATACCTCCTTATGCACCCCAGTGTTACATCATTCTTGGCTAAAGGGAGACATAGACAGACATGGCTCTTTTCAGGGCCAGGGCCAGGGCCAAGCCCTATTTCCTCATAAAAAGGTGTGGGTATGCCTGGCTGGACAGGTTTGACTAGTAAGAAGCTATTAGTACCTGTATTCCTTTCTAACCTTGTTAACCTCTATCTGCCCAAACTCCAGATCATCATCTCATAACTTGCTCTGTTGCTTTGGATGTCTGCAGTTGAATTGGGAAAGGAAACAAGATAGTCTGCTCAGAGAACACTGTAGTTTGCTGTCTGCCTTTAGTGAGCTAATCTAAATCCAATGAATTTTGTAGACCACAATAACACTTCTAGCATCTGATGAGCTGGGGTCTAGTCCATGAGTGTTCATGTCACAATGAATTGTTTCTTTTGAAAGTAGCAGAAGATTCTTTGTTGCATTTTCTTTTACAGACCAAAATGATCCCTTGCTCTTTTGGAAAATATAGGGCAGGTTTATCATCAAATTGATTAACCTAAACCAAACTTGAAAAATAGATGTATTTTTTCCTAAATGCACCAACTTGGATACAAATGTACTGAAGTCAAGTGACTGTACTCCACCTAAATGCATTATGACAAGGATCCCTAAGTGACACATAGCCTGATCTTGTGTTTATTTGCATCAGAGTCTAACATCGCAATCCCATACATGCTTCCTTGGAAGTAAGCTGTATAGAAAACAACAGCTTGTGATTTTGAGTAGACACGTAGGATTTCACTACTAAATATAATGGGACTTGCTCTCATTTATGTGTGCCTGCATTGCAGCTCAAGGCTCAGAAAGCCTCAAGCATAAATCAACTTCCAATTGATTATATTTGACTGTTAGTGTTTTGGGTAACCTCTTCATTAGGTCTACTCTTCATAGATTTACTGATGTCTTGACTATTGAAAATCAATTTTGTTTTGGTAACCTGTGCCTCTTTGGATTAGTAATGTGCATTTAACATTTCATTAAAATGTTTCACTGGTTTGTCTCCAGCAAGGATTGTAATGTATACAGAAATACTGTATGTTTTTCTCCAAAATTCTTAGTGTTCAACAGTGATAATGACCAGTTCTGTTTGCAGTATCTTTTCTTCCTTGAAATATCTCTTTGTAAAAGTTTGTTTTTGGAGACATCTATTTTTTCTCTCAAATACTTTGCTATATCTCCAGAATCACCTAAATAGCTGTGCACTGTTCTGTTTTTTAATAGGCTTGTATGACAACTTGGCCCATCATCCAACTTCATCAGCTGGGTGGTGGGGGGGGGAGGAGATGCAGATTTAAGTTTAGCAATGAGTAATATGTTAATTAGTACTTTGCTAAATCTTTTTTCTATAAGAACATAATCTGCAGCTCTTACTAAATTAAGTTACGAGGTCCTTGACCACCATAGTGCCTCAAGGGATTTTGATGCCTAAGAGAGCATATTTGAATGTTCCTACCTCACTGCACAAGTATAATGAATAAAATAATTGAATTGCTGCCCTTTAATGACACTTCAAATTTTCTGTGTGCTGTGACAAACTATCTCATGTCCTCACTGGCTGCCACCTGCGTTTTTGTTTCGTTTTGTTTGTTACTGTTAGGCTATTACATTTTAAAATATTCCATTTTACTAAAAAAAAAAAATCTTGTTTGGAAATGAGAAATGACAGCACTGTAGGCGAAGGGTGAGGCCAAGTTTTGTTTCCTGTCTTTGTGCAGTTCATGCCAAGTAAGTTTTAAGTTGGGTGTCACAAGAAGATGAAAAATTAAACAAGCTGTGCCAACACCCAGTCCTTATGAGGTTGAAAAATCTTCTAGTCATAAGTTGCTGTGGCTATATTGGGACAATATTTCTGAAACTTCCTTTTTGCACTTATTGAAGTCAAGGGAAAATAGTGTTTTTACTATATAACAGGAGATGTTATTTTCTGGGGATGCCCATGAACACCCATTTGTTGGAATTTTCCCAGTGACTCAAACAGAAAGGTAATTTGGGAGCTTCTTCCTAGATAGACAACTGAGTTTGTCCAGAATCTAGACTCTAGATGGAAAACCCTTGTTTTTTCCCTCCATTATATAACCAATTATTTAGTAATTTAGGTTCATGGCTAAGCAGCCTTGTGAACAAGCCCTGGCAATTTTGCTTCTGTGTGTGTGTTGTGTGCCTTCAAGTTATTTCTGACTTATGGTGACCTTATCACAGGCCTTCATATATCTACTGTGGAGACAATCTTACTCTTTCTAATGGTAAGGCTGATCCCATCTGAGCAATGCCTCTTAAGACCTAACAAAAGATTGTTGATAGCCAGCAACATTAAAGTAATGTGTCTCAACAAAAGCAAAGGTGGCCTAAGAAGCTATAGGCAATGATAACTCATCCTGGTTCTCCCTACTATACTAGAGGTAGGGGATGAGGTATGGAGTATAAAGGAAACAAAATGGACTGTTACCCTAAGAATGTCGCCTTGACATTTGGGGGAATTACAGCTCAAAAGGAGGTCTGTGAGAGGAAGCTAATGTCAGTGCTCTTTCCACCTATGTATACCAGTACTAACTGTAGAGAGCACTCCAGTTGAAATTAAACAAAGTACTCTTTTATTTGAATTAACACAAGAAATAAACTATTGTACAAGAACATACACTCTTAAGAACCATACAAAGCTATTGAAGAGAAAGGCTGAAGGGTTGCATAGAGAGAAGTCAAGGGTTAGAAGGGTGATAGTTACCAGTCTTGGAGAAAGAGCTATGCACAGCAGAGAGACTCAGACACCATCTGAGGGTGGTGTGAGGAGCTGGTCTGTTGAGAGAGAGTCGAGGTGACATGCAGAATGGTGGGTCTGGTCTGTGGCACACATGGTTAGGGTCTGAGCTAGGATAGATATATATATTGTACTCTGGAGGGGTGTATTGGTTATGACAAAGCCTGGGTGACTTTCCTACAGATCAGACAAATGGGTCCAAAACTGAGCTGATGTCAGGATTGGTTCCAGACATGACCTTCTCCTACCAAGTTCAGCTTTGTTGTATTGCTTTGTGGCTAATTTTCTTTGCATTCTTTTGTATTTGTAATGAGTATGTAGTTTAACTGGGAGAAGGGAGGATATGATCTGTGTCGGTAACTGTTTGATTAATGTTTGCACCTGATTTTTTTCTGAGAAAAAGGGGATGTGCCCACTGCCAAGCGGTGGGAACTGAGAGTGAGGATTATGGATAACCAATGACTGTATAGCCTGCCAGATTTTGTAGACTGTAAATATTTTTTAACTTACTGCTTTGTAGATAGGTTTCATTCTGAGCAATGATAGTGTAGGGATAGCTCTTTGGATTACTGTGCCAAATAAAGTGTTCTGCTTTTAACTCTGAAACTGCTGGTCACTGAGTCTGAAGAAACCAATACATGACTGCCGATTGCCTTAGCTCTGGAGAGACAAAACATTGGTGGGATTTGCCACAACCTCTTAGTGTTTGGTCAGGCAGGGTGTATAGGAAAGATATCTGTAGGGTATGGGTGTGGAATGGTCACTAGTTGCATGATTGAAAGGATTAGCATAGACCTATTAATGGCTGGGTTTTCCACATAATCCTATCTGGGTTTTCTCACCATTATGATTCTGAACACATATCGGTCATCGTGACTTCGACTGACTTCTGGTCATCTTGACCCCAAACAGTGTCTAGACAGCATGACCTGGAAAAGTGTCCACTTTGTGCAGTTATGAGACCTCATGAGGAGGAGCAGTAGGGTATGTTAACAGGACACACCTGCAGTTTTGGAATAAGATTGGAAGAAACATACAAGGAACTGAGTTACTCCTTAGAAAAATACTATGGCACTAGTGCTCTGCCTTAATGCTATCAACCTTCACTTACATTCAATTCATGCATATGTGTAAATGAATTACATATACACAAGATATATAATCAGTATCCAGACCCTCTGCATAGAAGGTTCAATTCCATCATCCCCAGTTAGGTCTGGGAAAAAATCCTGCCTGACATCATGAAGCCATGGCCAGTCAATGTTGATAATACTGGACAAAATGGATCAGTGGTCTGATCACTAGAAAACAGTTTCCTAAGTTCTTATGTAAACTTTATTCCAAGAAAATCTGAACCCCAAATAATTTCTTGAACCCATGAAATCTAACTACTTGAGAGAAATTGAGTGAATGCAAGAAAAGATTAGCTATGCATGGAAGCCAAATACATATTGTTTTTTGGTTTTGGTAAGACTCTCCAGAGTGCTTAGGAGCTGTTTAAAATATAGGGAGGAAACACAAGCTAGAACTGACCTTGGATTCCTGGCAGCTTGTCCTTTAGGCTGCGAGCAACTGATCAGAGTCTTGAAATTATGTAAGACTTGAGAGCAAAGGAAGCCATTGCTTTTGGTGTTGGTTTTGAAAGAGTTTCCTCAAATGGGGGTAGTTTTACTGGGTGATAAGGAAAGGCATTTCATTATTGTACTCAGCATGCTATTAATTACAAGTCTCCTACCAAGTTTGGATAAAGTCTGTATTTGACAGAAGACTACTGTTGGGCAAGGAACAATCACATACATGGTGGATCTATTTGCATATGAAACAGTTCCTTGTTATGTCATGTTTCACTTAGGTCTACTTAGAGGTCTCTGGCCTACTTTGATGAGGACTTTTTCATCAAAGTGTTTGTGGGTGTTCTGGTCCAAGATGTTTTGGGGGCCCTTGGCTATGAAAATTCCTTCACCTGTGGGCATCTTCCCACCTCTGTACTAGGGCCTGGAGATCTTTGTATAACTTAAATTCAGCTATGCCATCTCAGCTATCCAGAAATGAAGAGAACCTGGTCTTTTTACTGTGAGAGCATATAGGCTTGTTCCTATGTTGATGTGGCACCATGGTGGATTGTGCTGTGTATGAGAACTCATCCAATGAAAATAAATGCACACTGTATATGCATGGAACATTCAGACCTCCTTGTTCAACATCAGTTTGAGCTAGTGGTGTTGCTCCTTCCTGGTCTGACATGCTGACAATGAAAAAAGATGAGACAGAGGAGAGAACAACCAATGCCTTCCATACCCTAATATGCATCAACAATGAATTGGAGCATAATTCAGTAAGCTGATACAGGTGGACTCTGGATTAAAAATTAGGATGTCCAGTTGATCAGCTGTCCCCAGTTTGAAGCCATCCAGATAGTACAGCTCCCATAATTTCTGATGCTGGCTGGTTCTGATGGAAGTTGTAGTCCAAACATCTGGGAGATACCTGGTTGGTTGCAGCAGATGTTTGAGAAAACAATCCAGTAAATTCTGATTACAGTATATGAAAACCAAAACTGACAAAGAGTCTGCTGATCCCTTATTCATTCCAACTTGGAATCTCACATTAAGCTCTGTCAATGTTCTCTTCTGTCTATGTGCCATACAGGCAACCTTTGAGAAAAGTTGTAATGGATAATTGTGAAGCGAGGGTGGGTGGTTACTATCAGTTGCTTCCAAGGGGCTAAAATAGATTGGATTCTAAATGTCTCTTATTTGGAGAAATGTTTCATTCATAACCTCAGATATAAAATGGAAAGAGACAAATGAAAAGACTGTATTTCATATGTTGGTTTGGAGCCTGCTTTCAGGCAGAAACAAACTACACATGACATAAGCAAGTGTTAGTGACAAGGCTGGGGGGGGCAGATTAATGGAATTAGAGTTTTTAAATATAAAATTTGAAGGTGTATTGTTCTTTCTTTCCCTTTAAATGTGCAAGCTTATAGCACCTGTAGCATGGTGTAAATTCTGGAGGCACATGGAAAGTATTTGCTGTAATAACATTGAGCTGAGCAGGAGTTGTGCAATTTTATCAGTTGGCAGATCCTTCTCTTCTTCAGATCTGTTACAGCTGCATACTTCCTTCCTTCATTTTCATGCTCTAAGTTATGACAAATTAAAGTTCTGTTAACCTCCACAGTTTTTAATGAGTATAAACTACACCATTTTAGCAATCTCATGCCGATTTCCATATTTGCTCAGTTTGGTTCCAGCAGCATCAATTATGATTGTATAATTCACTGACAGTTTGCCAAAGCACAGAATTCCATATGTTTGCAAAAATTCCCTACTTATTAGGTAAGCGCCTGTTGTGCCCAGTTTTTCTAACCATTACTCCTATTACAGCTTTTGTTTTACACAGTGCATTATTCTTCTACAAACATGCAAATCATGTGACAAATCATAAGCTTTTGTAGATACAGATGACCAAGTATTCCAGATATCTCATTGAAGGTGAAGGTGACAAAGTCCCTGTTAAAACTACGCAGTCCTGTAGTTTCCCATCCCATTGCCACATCACTAGGCAGTTGGGCAGATATTAAAACACAGGGTACTGGTTTCAGGTTATAAAAGATGCATAACAAACAGTGCAGAGGAGGAGTTCCAAGCAAGTCTAGCTCTTGGATGCAAGAGGAACCACTGGGGGTAAGGTGTATTTATGAGGGCAAGTTTCTGGGTGATTCAGGATATGCCATCCATCTGCAGTCCATATGTTTGCAGGAAGGCATTCCTTCCTTGAGTTGCTGCTAGCCCAGATACATTTGATCAGATTGATGCCCACATACCATCATGCCAAAACAGTAGCTCTAAAACAGGGGTGGGGATTTTGTGGCCCTCCAGATGTTGAACTTAAACTCTCAGCATTCTTCACCAAGCTAGATGGGAGTTACAGTTCAACAACATCTTGAGGGCTGCACGGTTCCCACATCTCCTTTGAATGCCATTTACAAAAAGGACTTTTTACTCTTTTGTTGTGGTTCCTGCATGTGTGCTATAATTGCTGATACGTGCGCTAGGTAAGCCACTGGAGTACACCAGCACATTGACAGAACATGGAATTTATCTGTGTTCTACAACACTGATAAAGTAGTGTTTTATTTCTGGAAAAGCCACTCTATGTATTTGTATTAAAACTTTAATGTTAATTCCAAATATGAAAATGTTTGTTTTGTGTTTGAGGAGTAGCATTGCTGTGTGAATAATTCATAGAGTGAAACTCTTAACTCCCCCATTACTGAAAAGGTTCCTTTTCTGTTGCTCAGCTAATTGAATCCAACTCATGGAATGAGGAATTGCATTTACACTGCTGAAAATGCAGTACATTTATGTCACATGCAGACTTTTTGTGAAGGTGGAATCTTCTGATTTGCTTTTATTGAGAAACCTCAGTCAATCAATTAAAGAATATAACTTTTTAAAACTTTAAATGCTTTTAAGATGATCCAGGAAGATGTATCTATGGGCAATTTCCCAGATCCCATATTGGTGCAACCACAACATCTCATAGAATTTACTTTGTCTATTAAAAAAACATACACACCCTATTTATTTGGTACATTTTATTCCAACTTTCTGTATTTTTAAAAACAAAAACATTTACAAAAATAATTGTAAACAACTAATATATACCAAATAGTGATTCTGATTTATGATCTAATGTACTTATCTACATAATTAAATAGAAATCTCTGTCTGTTTGCTACCACATCATTCAAAAACATCTAGATGGATTTTACTCAGAGTTGGTCAGTCTATTTTGGGATGATCTGATTGAAGACTGAGGTCATGTGGTATACATGATATTCATTTGGGGGTCTTGGCACACACACCAATTTTTTTCATTAATACAAAGCAGTTTGACACATCATTTGAAAGATTTTGATGAGTTACACCTGAAAAATTACATTTTTGAAGTGTTGCCATAACTATAAAAATAAAGCTAAGTTGAGATGTTTAGGATAATCTGACTTAATGTATATGCTATATGGTATATGCAATTCACTTTGAGGGGGTGTCACGGGCTCAAACCTGAGTTCACTTCCTAGGAGCCCCAGGTTAGCCCTCCCTGTAGGGTTAGTCCTGAGTATCCTCACTCCAGGATGCTTCCTACAGACCCCAAAATCATCCAGTAACTGCCACCACCCACTGAGTTAAGTGGGGGGTACCTTTCTCTTTGGGACTCCCCTTTTTTCATGCACAACGCAGTGGGAAGTTGTGTGTAGTCTATAATAATCAGTGGCACTCCTTGCCACTATAGAATCAACCAACTAACTCCCTCCTCCTAACCCCAGAGGAGGCTCACAGTAGCATAGTCGAGAGTAAGGCATCTGGTAAGCATCAGTATAGGAGGATTAATAAATTTACTTTATTCAAGAGAAATAATCATGCAATCTCACATGAGGCAGGATTCTCCCCTACCTCAGGCAGGCAGGTTTAAAGTGATAGCAATACAGAGTATCAAGATCAAAGCATTACATTACTCAGGTTACATTCAGTTGCTAATTTAGCTACATTCAACCAAAGTAAATAAATTAAAAAGAATTCCCTAACGCAGCTAAACAGACCCTAATCTCTACTAAATACTTGCAGTTTGTTGCCTTGAAATGTTATTCAGGCTGCTGGGAGCTCAAGCCAGGATGGAATGGCTTTGCTCTACCAGCATAGCAGTCTTTGTTCCTTCACATCTTCCAGAATCTCCCAAAAATCTCACACTGGTTTCAAACAAAAGCAGTTAAATCCTCTCCAGATTTCCCTGGCTTAAAGCTGTAATTGGTCAGTCCAGTCACATGGTGTTATGGTAATGATGTCATCTCATTAGCTCTGTGAAGGTGGTGCTTTAGACCTTACCCATTAACCCTTTTCTTACCTGATACTATGCTGGCAAGACACTCTGTTTATAGACAAAGAGAGTTATAGTTCTCTAGGAGAATGATAGGAGTTGCACCTTAAGGCAGCATAATGGAACTCCATCATGATAGGGGGGGGTCAGTAATTTTTTCATTCCTGCAGAGTATGCAGTACAGTGGGCCCTCTGTATCGGCAGGCTCCCAATCTACGGATTGGACTGTCCATGGATCACCATGCCCCATATTATTCAATGGCACCAATGTAAATGCGGACACACTGAAGTGTGCATATTCACATTGCTGCCATTGAATAATATGGGACTTAACCATCTGTATTTTTTGGCATCCATGGGGGTACTGGAACCAACCCCCTGTGGTTCCAGAGGGCCCACTTTATGTTGGGTAGTAGATTGGGAGAGGAACACTCTTTCACAGGTATATGAGATTGATGTACAACATGAGGTACATTTGAGCACCCAAAAAGGCAGGCAACTTCCAGAGCAGTTGACACTCAATGATAATTAATGACGGTTATTGATTTTCTTGAGCAATGCTAAGTGCTACAGTTAGCTAATAAAGTACAAAAAAGAAATAATACATAAAGTGAAATACAGTACTGACAAAATTAAACAGAGAAATGGGAACTCAATCAGGTAAATGACAGAGTCTGGAAAGTTACTTTTAAAGAATAATTATTTTAAAGAATAATTAAAGAATAATTAGTTATTTTAAAGAATTATTTTAAAGAATAATTAAAGAATAATTAGTTGCCCTTGCAGTTCTTAGGCTTGCAATAATTAGTTAACATTATTTAAAAGAAACTACAGTTATCCCTTCATATTCGCTGGGGTTTGGTTCCAGCCCCCCCCACCCGTGGATGCCAAAATCCATGAATATTCAAGTCCCATTATATGCAATGGCATACAAAATGGTGTCCCTTATGTAAGATGGCAAAATCAAGATTTGCTTTTTGGATTATTATTTTTTAAAGAATATGTTCAAGCTGTGAATACTTAAATCTGTAGATACCAAATCCGTGGATATGGAGGGACAACTGTATTTATTTTAGTGTTTCTTAAAAAGTAATTACAGTGGGCCCTTGTTATCCACTGGGGGTTGGTTCCAGGACCCCCCCCCATGGATATCAAAATCCATGGATGCTCAAGCCCCATTATATACAATGGCATAGTAAAATGGTGTCCCTTATATAAAATGACAATATCAAGGTTTGTTTTTTGGATTGTTTTTTCTGGAATATTTTCAAGCTGTAGATGGTGTAAGCCATGGATGCAGAATCTGTGGATACAGTGGACCAACTGTATCATGAATGCAAATTTGGGATGGCCAAATTAACGCAAAAAAAACTTATTTAGAAACACACTCAATCCACATTGCACAGCGAAAGAAATTATATCAAATTAAATAGATAGGTATATCTCAAATGTAGCAATAGCAGCAGCACTAAAGGTGTGCCACACAGTTAACATAAAAATAGTAATTTGCATCTATCCCTGTTCCAGTTCCAGATTCAGAAGTGGAAGCTGCTCTTGCCTCTGCCCACTATATCCAGCCTATGCCTCCAACTACACTGGCCACCTAGCTCTGGCTTCGCCTACAGAACTCTTTCAGTCTGGACCCCACTGTCCCTTTCCTTCTTTGATTCCTGACCTTGATCCGCTGCCACTCCTATTAAACTCTCTCCACTGGTTTTCACTCTGCTCCCATCCCTATCATTGTTGCTTCAATACCCACACGAAAGCATGAGGCAGCAGCATGAAACAGCACTTAAACAGCACATGTGCTATTCCTTCTGGACCACTTGGTGAAGCCACACCTCTGTAATTATAAACATAATTAATAAACTTAGTTACACTATAGAAGAAGTGAAGTGATCCCTTATTGTGTTACAGTTCAAAAAGACTTATTTTGGGGTATGTGTACAGGATTGCAGCTTCCTCCACCTCTTGGGCAAGCATATACTTGCAAATTAATGTGTGTGTGTGTGTGTTAAAAATGAAAACTACCATTTTTTGAGAAGTGGAACTATCACATAATAACAACACACACACAATCCTGACTTTAGCTATTTAAGTAAGAGGTTATCTTGGATAAAAATTGTTGATACATCTTGAATAGAATTGTCTAGTACAACAAATATTTATGGAGGAAAACAGAATTGTTTACTTTGCAGAAAAATTCATCCCCATGGTAGTACTGCCTAAGGCATATTATTAACTTATTGCATAATCTCTCCTCTTTTGCATAGTGCCTGTCTACCTCTAAATACCCATTTAATTGAGTTGAGAGGATGTACACTTCATTTATTATGCAAAGCTTTTATTATACAAAACCAGGTGTTCAGCTGGCAAACCAAGTCCAAAACTTACAGTTTTCATATTCACATTTTCTAATTTTTGCAGCTAATGTTTTTTTACAGCAACATTTATAGGAAACTTCATTCTTATTTCTTTTGTCAGATAGCCACCCAAGGCCTCTTCCCAATCTTACTAGACTACTTATTTGCTTTCTCCTGAATACTTTTTAAAAACTATGGGAGGGGGGAGTGCATGAAATGTAAAAGAGAGGTGCATTTTAAGATATTAAGCCATTTGTACACAGTATTTATGTGTTTACTGAAAAAGGAGTTGACTGTTATGGCTCAGGTGAATTTCTAATGAATAAATGTCTTTCTTTCAAAGATCTTAGGAAAATCTTTGAGTCCTTCTTTTCCAAAATGTAAGGAGCTCAGAGTTTTGCACACAGGAAGCCTTAATTTACAAAGTCCTCTGTAAACAGCTCTGTACTATTTGTTCTAGTCTACATTAGGAAAGTCTTCAATTTTATATCACTTGCAAACATGCACCTCATGTAAACGTATTGCTACTGTACAGTATTTATGAAAGCCTGCCCCCTTGTGGTTTCTGATATAATATTGTTCCTTAGAAGTTTGCAAGACATCCTTTGACTCAGTTTTCCAGTGCCTGAAAGCAGGTGCCTATGGCTTGAGACAACAGTAGAAATGAGAGTGCTGTCATGTTAGCGCACTGATAGCCTCTGACCATGTCAAGAGGGTCAGGCAGCAAAAAAGTTATAACAGAGTTTTCATCCTCCAGGCTAGAGAAAAAACTCACAGACACAGGCTTGTGTCTACAAACTACTTCTCTTTAGCATAATAAAGATATTTACAAGGTTACAGAGAATCCTCTCTGAGAACTATATATTACATCATTCAACAGAAAAATGTCTTCATACTACAAAGCCCAGAACAAAACTGAAAAACAGTTACACAGGCTAGTTGATTACATAGTTCACAACAACCTTGTTCTTATAAAGATAACAAACATTCTCTCTAACAGAGATAGCAATCTCTCCTAGGCTTCAAACTTCCAAGGCAGAGCTCTCAGGCCATTAATCTTGTTATACAGGCTAGCTGCAGCAAGCTGCTATTAGCGCTCCTAAGCTATTGTTACACGTCAGCTCTTACAGCATAAATCTATTGAACTGCATGTCCCAATATCCTGACAAGTGCATAGTCAAAAGTCATGCCATTGTGTCACATGTTCAAAAGCACAGGCTTTCATGCATCATGAATCAGTCCAGAGGCAGACCACAAGGAGTTAGTTTTGTGTGATGTCTACACTCAAAATATATGTTGTAGTAGTTAGGATGGGATTGCATTCCCAGTTAGTTTAAAGTAGGGACCCATCTACATGAGGGGGGGGGAAATCCCAAATATCTCGTAATATTGGCATCTTGCAGCAGCAGCAACATGTCAAACAGTTTTCCTGGCCTCAGAAACTCCCATAAGCCTCACATTCCTGATGGCGGCCATGAGTGATCTACTCGCATTAGTTCTTCACCGCTGCTGTTTTTTTGTAAGTCGTCCCAAGGTGCACTGGTGCGATAGAGTGATTCTCCAAAGCAAAACAGAAAATATTGATCCTTTTATTGCCTTAGTGAGCGATCGCTAAGGCGAAAATCCAACATGGTGGCAGTGGGCACTTGCCCTCCTAGCAAATCCTGCCCCCACTCTCACCTGACCAATCAGCTTTGTGCTTCCCTTCGGGTTTTTTATTGTTCTATAGTCCAAACAAGCAAAAATGCGCACCTGCAGTTTGCGAAAAAGTACGGGGAAATCTGTAAAGGCTTTTACTCTGTTGTTTTTGCTGTTTTGGACCCCTTTCCTTCCGAACAAATTGGTGCTGGATCCTGTTTAGACTGGTAGGATTCCCAGTGAATTCCATGAGGAGTATTTTCACCATTTAGATGGGCCTTAGGCTACCTAAGGTGATTGCAAGCATGAAGAGAAAACATCTTGAGTGATTTAGAGCGCAATCCTATATTGAAAATCTGGTAACTGAGGAGCTTATATTTCTTGTTTTGTATGTTATATGGTATTTCTTTAATTTATATCCTCCCTCAGACAGAGCCCAAGGTGGCTATACTATACTATATATACAGTACTATGCTATAGATGCTGAAGCAGGGAACTATTTTTGGGCAGAGAGGCCAAATTTCCATTTAAGAAAAGTCCAGCAGAGGGAGGGGGGAACTGCACCCCAACTGTGCCTACGGGCAGGTCAAAAGCAATGAGAGTGAGACCACATATAATTCCTGCTTCTCACCAAGCACACAAACACAGATCATATATATGTATGCCTATTTGGGAGCATGCCCCAGAACAACACCTTCCTGGGTTATAAACCATAGCTCTGTCCCCTCCAGCTCCTTTCCTTCTAACACTTTGCCAATCTGGGTGTGAACTTTTCTTTCTCCAATAAGCTATCCAGTTATACTTCTTTCTAGGTTCTATGGGTCAGAGTGCGATTGGATATTAACACAATTCCACTTTAAAATATATCTCTCTCTCAACAATACAACAAATTGTATACTGTATTAAACATGAAACATATGTACTGTTCCAAAAGTTCCATGAATCCAATGAGATGCCATTGCAGGATTTGACTGCAGGACTCCTCTGCCTGAGCAGCTTAATATCGCTGCAACATTTGGGTGTAACCTCAAAGACCTAAATAAATTACAAATACAAAATGCAAAATAGAAATTGCACTGCAAGGAATTTACCTTCTTTCCCCCTCCTAAATACACAACTGAAATTGAGTGTGTATTATTTGTCTTCAAATCACCTGTTAACTTATGGAGATCCCATACATTTTTCATAGGGTTTCCTTAGGTAAGGAATACTCAGAGGTGGTTTGCTAGATCCTTCCTCTGAGATATAGCCTACAACACCAGGTATAGTTGCTGATGGTCTCCCATCCAAGTACTTACTAGGGCTGACCCTGCTTAGTTTCCAAGGTCAGAGAGGAACTGATGCCTTTAAAGTGTTTAGGTTGTACAACTGAAAATGCTACTACCTTATTCAAAGTGAAAAGGGCCTCCTCCTTAGCCCTGGCAACTGCAGCTCCAGCTCTCCTTTTTCATCTGGACACAATCAGCAAGTTACTGGGCCAAATCAATAACTCATTGGGGTAAAACCAACATGAAATTATCTGGTGAAACTTTTCTTGACACAGAGATGAATCAGTCAGTAAGAAAACTCCATCTGATAAATGCCTGCTTCCTGAGTAGCTACTGAGTGTATTAATATATGGGTCCTCATAACTGCACATGTAATGAAATAATTGTCCTCAAGGGAACTGACATTTGGAAAGGACGCAGAGGTTGTCTAGACAGTGAAAACACTCATAGAATTTGAGGAGAATACCTTTTGTCCCCATGAGATCCCACATGATTCGTTTTATTTGGAAGGAGCCCCCCCCCCCCAAAAAAAACCCTCCAAAAACTATGTGGGAAAAGCTTTTGTGGCTTTTCCAGACATTTTAAAAATAATGTGTGAGACTGTGCATTACTGCTTGTTAGGACAATTTATTTGGAATGGTACACATTCTCAGAGAGGAATAGAAGTGGACAGCGGATTGGTTGGACATGCGTGTGGTGTGGTGGGCTTCCCGGCAAGGAAGTGGCCGGAAGCTCCATTTTGTATATCCACATTGCCGATTGTGTGTGTGTGTGTGTTTTGCTGCTCTGAGGTGATCAAATCCTTTTATTTTCCAGCAGCAGGTCACACTTGTACACCTTTGCTTTACGTAAAAAAACAAAAACAAAAAACCAACACTATAAATTTTGCCAAAAGACTGTGGAGACAATTGAACACTGCTGCAAATTTGCAATAATGCACAGGAATCAGCGTTATATCCTCTTATCTAGACAAGCCCATGGATTACTTTCATACCTCAAGACTAACAGACCAGCTGCTTGACAGACCTGTATCATCTTATACAACTCTTTGAAGCTTCAAGGCCAGGGTCCCTGTGATGTTCTGAACTTGTACTTTAGACTGTAAGCTTGAGGCAGGGAACTGTTTTGTTGTTCTTTTACTGGTAAAGCACCATGTACAGTGATGGTACTATATAAATAAATGGTAATAATAATAATAATAATAATAATAATAGTTGTGTTTATATTCTAGGATATAAGGTAACGTAGTCGATATGTTACATATAGGAGATATGTTAAAGTAAGTGTACATATAGGAGATATGTTAAAGTAAGTGGTCTCCTGGAAGGTGATGAGAAGATGCAATGTTGGAAGTCGATGGTGATTTGTTGGGAGTTTGAATGTCTTTTTGAAAATCTGAGTATGCTAGTCAGTTAGTAGCAGTTAAGATGATGAACAGTTTGGCTCAACTAAGATTATGAGGAGATAGAAAAAGAGCCAGTTAAGGTTTACATGGGCAGAGTTGGGTTTTAGATGAACAAGACTGAGGTTCATTTAGGAGTTAGAAGTTAGATTTTTAATCAGCATTAATTCTAGTCAGGATAATGAGTGGAGTGTTGAAAGTTAGACAGAGCTATCACTAGATAGTAAGGAGAATGTTATATGTGTTGCATAAATAATTGCAGTTAAATCAATAACAATAACTAAGCCTTGAAACCCTGTAATCATACACTTCTGCATACAAAATAATCTTGTCCTGTATGTCCTTTTGTTTAATAACTAATTTGTAATATGTTCACATGCCTCTTGGAATGCTACAACAGTGTGATTAAAATGGTTATTAAGTTCAGACACATGGTGTCTGTAGTGGCAGCAGTTGTTCAGTGGTATGGTGAACTTTGGGGACTGGTGGTCGGGTGGGTGCAGAAATCAATGGACGAAGAATTACAAACTTAGATGCCACAGAGTGTAGCAGTAGCGGGTACTGTAAGCATCTCTCATAAGTGATTTCCAATGGTGGGCGGCGGGGGGATAAGGGAGTACAGTCTCCCTTACAAGGATCATGAGGACATTTAGAAGAGCCCCACACTTGGTGGCAGTGAATGAGATCAAGGGAAAGGTAACCACAACTGGTGAAATAGCACAGGGGTTGAGAGAAGGTCACTACAATCACCATTTGCATCTTTCGGAATCTTATTACACTGTGATCCCCTCCCACTACCTACTATTAGGACCATCGCCTCCCCAAAACAGTACTCTACGGTGAACTCGCCACGGGTCAGCGTAAGAGGGGCGCTCCAAAAAAGCGATACAAGGACTCCCTGAAACAACATTTCAGGCTTGGCCAAATTGATCACCAACAATGGTCTGCTCTGGTCTCACATTGGGAGGCATGGAGACGCACTATCCACAATGCTGCAGCCTTATTTGAGAACTCATGCCAAACAAGTCTTCAAGAGAAATGACAATGCAGAAAGAATCACAACCTGGAAGCATCACACAAGGTGACCCTCTGCTGTGCTTTCTGCAACCGGACTTGTTTATCTCGGATTGGCCTTTTCAGTCATAAGCACGCTTGCAGAAAGCGCAGGATGAATCCTTCCGGAATCTTCATTTACGAAGAAAAGCCAGAGAGAGAGAAAGAGAGAGAGAGAGCATGCGTCTTCAAGTCGCCTGTGGACTTATGGCAACCTTATGAATTTAATTGGGTTTTCTCATGCAAGGAATACTCAAGAGGTGATTTTTGCCAGTTCTTTCCTCTGAAATATAGCCTACAGCACCTGATATTTGTTGGTGGTCTCCCATCCAAACACTAACCAGGGCTGACCCTACTTAGCTTCCAAGATCAGACAGGATCTGGTGCCTTTTAGATATGTATTCCTATGTCTTTATTATCAACTCCTTCAGGGCATCTGCAGAAGTGGACTGACATCCACAAAAGCTCATATTGACATAAATAACTTAAATGTGCTGTTAGATTCCTGCCCTTCCTTCTTTCCTTTTTAGGAAATCATGGATCAGAATAGTCGCTGAGAGGCAGGGGTGCAATCTCAAACACATGGGCTGCAATCCTACTTTCACTTTAGCTTTTTGGCCACACAAGTCTCTGCTGAAATATCTGAGGGCCAAGCAGGCCACCCATACTTACAGCCAAAGAAACGCCCTTTGTTCAATACCTATAGAAATGTCATTGGTGCTTGTGCCTATCATAAATATTCTGGCAATGAATTCCACATGTTAAGGACAGTTACGTGTGTGGGAAAGATGGGATTTTGACCATTAGTTAGAGTTGATTTATTTTACCCTAACATTTTGGGATCCCCCCCCAGGGGTTCTCTTACAGCTCCGTTGGGGAGACAGTCCCCTAAATAAACATATTCTGTCTCAGTTTATTTATTGAATTAGTCTACTGACTATTCCGAACAATTACAAATAATAAGACAGTAAAATTACAAATACTAATATACAGTTACAATAAAACCAAATTTCTGTCTTTTGTGGGGGGAGAGGGAGGGAGAGGAAGGAAGAAAAAAATGCTGTGGCTTTGGGGGTTTTTCTGCCCTTAAAATATAAGAAGACATTCACTATCTTGATTTACCTTCCCCCATATTCTTCTCCCCAAATGCAACTGAAATTTTACTATGGTGTGATATAGCATCACTGAAAAACAACATAGACAAATGGGACAGTTTAGAAGACCATAAAATATTTTTAAAAGAAGGAAGAAAACCAAGCACCCACCAACACCTTTCTGATATTGTTCCCTCTTCAATAATATAAATATATTCCGAGCAAGGCTGGTTGATCTTATTTGTGGGAGGTGATCTTGGATAAACACTCGGTCTTGTCCAGCTGCAGGGCAGAGAACCTTTAATCTTACTGCTTATTATGACAATAATGACAATGTTTACATGGTTGATCCTACAGAAGAGAGCCGTGCTTTTTCATAAGCATGCAAGGGGAGGAAATAGTGATCCATTATTTTTACTCCCAGTACAAGATAGGCTGTGTATCTGTGGTGAGCCAGCTCTGGAAGATTTGGCTCATTATATATCGAGTGTCAGATATATACTGACATTAGAAAAAGTTATTAAGCGCCTTTCCTAAAGAAAATGAAATACTAGGGTGTAAAAGAGAAACTTCATTTTCTGTTACAATCAAATCAACATATGGTTCGGAGGGTCACCACATTTGCAGCAAAGGCTGCCAGATGCAGAGAAAAATTATTGGAGTCCATTTTGGCTAACTGTCATAGGAACCAAGAGAGAATAAAATGCCTTTGTATGACACTAAAAGTTAAATGTTACTCTTCCTTTGTTGCTGTAATGTGACTTGTAATGTGATGTATAAATGCTATTTACATCAAGTTTAGGCATATGCTTTATTTAGCTAATTTTAATCATGATCTTGTAATTGTATGAAAGATTGGATGTTTTGTACCATTTTATTTTATTTTAATTCTTTACAATAGTCTTTGGACTAAGCAATAAACATATTTTCAATTATTTTTTATTCCTGAGAATTTTATTCCCAGTAAAATCTAGAAGTCTTTCCACTGAATGTGTAATATGTCATCATACGTTGGGAGCCCTGTTCTTTAAAATCAGCATTAAAGACTAGCCTCTTCCTGCAGGCCTCTATCCAAATGATTTTAAAGAATGAATTTTAAATTGTGTGTTGACTATTTTAAAATGCCTTGGTTTTACTTTTTCTTTTAAATTGATATATGTTTTTAATCAAATTGTATTAAATTTAATTTAATAGAAACAATTTGGATCTGATTGTTTATTAATGTTCTTTTTAATTGATATGTGCTTTTAACCAACGTTATGTCCATGTGTTAATGTGTTGTTCCCTGCCTCCATCCATAGGGAGAGGTGGGCAAGAGAGGTGGGCAAGAAATTAACATTATTATAGTATTATTATTGTTGCTGTTACTCCCTAACAACAACAACGTTTATTTCTTACCCACCTCTCCCTATGCGGGTAAGAAATAAATATTGTTGCTGTTGTTACGGGGAGGCGGATAAGAAATAATAATAATAATGATGATACATTTATTGCTGTTGTTGTTACCGGGGGTCCCACCGCCCCTCATTTTATCCCCTCCCGTGTTTTCCTCCCTATTGTTAACACCCTTCTCATCCCGGCCTGCCCGTTGCCATGAGCAACCAAGACTTTCCTGCCCTCAGCCAACATGGCGGCGCCCAGGCGCCGAAGCCGAGGCGCCGCTCCACCTGCCACCCTCCCCCTCTCTATGGTCAGCGTGGAGGTCTGTGGGCGGTGAGTCCCGTGACGGGTTCCTCGGTGACGGTGGCCGGTAGGAGCGAGCTCGAGAGAGACGGACGGAGGCGCCGAGGACGGCGTCGTCGTCGTGGTCGGAGAGGGATGGCGGACGGTAAGCGAAGCGAAGGGGGGGGGCGCCGAGGAGCGAAGAGCGAGGCCTGGGCGTCGGTTGGAGGCGAGGCGGTGGGGGGGCCGAGGGGAGCTGTGGGGCTGCCGCTGGAATGTGGAGGGAGGGAAGCGCCGCCGGGCGCTGCGGCTGAGGAAAGAAGGCAGGCAGGCAGGCAGGCAAGCGCGCCAGGAGGGACCGCGGTGGGTTTGTTGCTGAGGAGGACGGGCGGGAGGAGAAGGAGGAATCCATGAGGGGGGCAAGGCGGGCTCGGGCGGGAGGAATGTGGGAGGCAGGCCAGGCAGGAGCCGAGCCGTGTGTGTGTGTTTGGGGGGGGGGGGTCCTTGGCCGGCTTGTTTCCTGGGCGCTCCCCCGTGAGGGTCTCCCAAGGTGGGTGGGGAGGAGCGGGGTTTTGTGGGGTGGTCGCCAGGGGCGCGACTTCATCTCCGGAGGACGAAAGAGAGGAGGAAAAAGAGAGGTTGGAGGCTTTCGGGTTTTTTTTGGGGGGGGGGAGTGGAAAGCTCAGCTAAGGGGAGGGTCCGCGTGGGGGAGGCGGCTGGGAGGAGAAGTGGGGAGGCCGTGGGGGGCGAGACGGACCCCCTCCACCGCCAGGGAGGGATTGCACCTGTGCCGAGGAGCCTTCCTTGGCACGGAGGGGGCCACGGCTGCAAGGAGTGGTCTGGAATTTGTGGGGTTTTTTGGGAGGGGAGAATGCCTGCCGAGGCGGGGGTCCCCGGGTCTGAGGGTGGGTGTGGAGCTTGCAGGGCTGGCTCGGGGTGGCGGGGGCGAGGCTGGAGAGGTGTTGGTGTTGGTTTGTGTTGGTGGTGAAGAAAGAAGGAGCCTACTCTGCGCGTGTGCGAGGCGGCTTGGCGGGGCTTGGCTGGGCTGCTGCAAAGCCTCCTCTGGAGGTGGAGAAGCCTCAATGCCCGGCTGGTCTCGGGTTTGCTGTGTTGCTGACAGGAGGCGGGGGTTGGGCCTAAGAGGCCACCAGGCAGGCCGAGGAAGGAGCTGCAGAAGAAAGACAGAGTTACCACAAGAAGCAGGAAGCCTCCAGCTCACAAAAGGACTGACGCCCTTTGCAAGCAGGTATCGTCAGCATCTGGAGCTGGGCGCAACTTGGATTTCTTCCAGGGAAATCAGTGCCACCAGACGTGATAAGATTCATTTTTTTTTTTAACTGCTAGAACAAAACGGATTTCTGGTAGTGTTTTTATAGGGCACTTAAAAAAATAAATACAAGTTGTCTCTTCACATTCGCTGGGGTTTGGTTCCAGGACCCCCGTGGATGCCAAAATCCGTGAATACTCAAGTCCCATTATATGCCGTAGCATAGCAAAGTGGTGCCCTTTATATAAGATGGCAAAATCAAGGTTTGCTTTTGGGATGATTATTTTTTGAGAATATTTTCAAGCCGTGAATACTTAAATTTGTGGATGCCAAATCCGTGAATATGGAGGGACAACTGTACAGGTTTTCACTGGTGTCAAACACTTACAGAAGGCAATCTCTCTTCAAAAAAAAAAAAGAAAAAAAAAGCTGTACAGATATGTGTTAATGGGTGTTACTGATGGCTTTCTATGCCAGCTAAGGTGGTCATCAACTATTCTTGGGAGGGACTTGCTATAGATTGATACTAACTTTCTGCAAGCTGTATCAGATTCATGTTAGCAGGTCTTTTTGCAGGACCAGGTTGTGATTTGTAAAATGTTTCGCTTCAAACATATATTGTTTTCGGGTGATGCTGCTTAAGGAAGTTGAGAATAACATCTTGTCTTTCTCCTGAGGATGAAAGAGAATAAAAGTTATTTAAAGACTTAAGTGTTTTTGTGGTTGCTGTTTTTTGAGAGCCATAGTTACATTTTTATTTTAATATCAGTGTTGTGTCTGAATAACTTCCTTTCATAGAGATGCGTACTGTCATTGTAGTTATTTATCAATTCTGTTGGAGCTGTATTTAGATATTAGTGTTGTTAATCTGGTATGAAATGTAAAAGATGTGATATCTGTATATTGGTAGATACTCCGTAGATTGGTCTTCAGAACATCATTTTATAGTCTTCTGAGGTCTGTTTTCATTGGTTTTCATATACATTGTATTGGGATTACTGACTCTAAGAAGATGTACAGGCCAACATAGTTTTTTTAAAACTGAGCATGCAGTTTCAGTATTGTGTTTCAGATTTGCTCATTCATATGTTTTATTTAAAAAAAAACACTAATATGGATTTTACATATAAAAAAAGATTGAATCAAAATCCCTGAACTCAATAACTCAATATTTTATTATGTAAATTTTGAAATGTCATATTGGATGGATTGTAAAGTAATTTTTTAAAGTAACTGCTTATGTATGTTAGCATATATGCTTCTACAGATGTCCAATAATTATGACTGAGTTTTGATAGCGTATGGTATTCTGTCTTTTGCAACCATAACATTGCTCAGATACAAGAGTTTTCTTTTTTGTAGTCGATATAGACTGTTGGTAATTTTCTACAGGAAACAATGCTGCTTGTGTTTTGCTCTAATGTGGTTTTTCATTTAAAATAAAGACGCTAAATCATGTTGGTCATATTTGAAGTTATGCTGTAGTGTCAGCCATATTTTAGGAATAAATACCTTACTGATCTCTGGACTTCTGCCCAGTGTTTATCAAGGGCTTTTTATGATATTTATTGTATTCAGGATAATATTTTAAATAAGCTAACATTTTTAAAAGTCCGCTACTGTTGACATGGGTTTAAATCTTTAGATTTTATCATGGATTAATCTATCTCTTAGCAAATAACAGAGTACGTTATCTAACAGATGGCAGCTGGATTCATTTTGGTTTGTGATAATCATCACATGTAAATTGGCTTTGTTGAGCTCTTGGATTTCTCTGGATGTAACAAGGGAAGTGAACAGGCTGTGGTCATTTACATACAGTTTGGTAGAGCAGTTTAGAAGATTGTGTTGTGTGGATAAGTATGTTGTGCTTGGAGCTTTACAGAATAAAAATGCAGATGCATAGTCTAAATTAAAGCTCTAATATTACATGCTCCGATTAGTTTATAGGCATAGAAAGTGATTTCCCTATCTGTTCCATAATAGTGATAGAAGGAAGGTTGGTGACAGTACAGTCGTTCTTCAGATTACAAATGTCATGATGCAGGGAGGGATAGGCAACTAACTAGCAACTATTTTAGGTAGCTATGTAACATTAAAATCTGGTTCTTGTTTAGTTATACTGGATAGTCAAGTCTTTCATCACAGAAATGAATAATTGTTGCAACAGCCTTGAGAGTACTGATTTATGAACATTTCATAGTTGATCATTTTTGTGTGTGTACTTCTTGCAGTTTCATTTCATTAATTTTCTAATGAATAATTGATATAAACAATTTTAATCTGATTGTCTGTTAATGTTGTAAGAAATTATGTTAATATATGTGATGCTGTACATTGTAATATATGACCAAGAATTGATAGGAGACAAATGTCTTAGTTTGGTTCAAAAAACAGGGTGTTGAAAAAGACTGTTACAAGAGGAGAGTCTTGTGAGAAGAGCTTGAAATGATTTTGGAATAGCGCAGATATTGTAATAATCTGTTTCAACTACGAACATAGATGATAGATGATGGGATCAGCCTTCTCACTTTTCATTTGCTAGTTATATAAAATGGATGGCAAATTGAGACTTTCCTTTCTTGTCAGTTGTTGCTCTGATAGTTTGTGCCACTGTTCTTTTGTTTCTCCTACCCATCAGAATTTTCTTTTTCTTCTCTGTTGAATAGGGTGAGACCATGATAACTTGGTCAAGAACTGTCAGATGAACGTAGTCCTTCATCATTGTGTCTGCTATAGAGTGCCCTAGTTCAGTATGAAT
The DNA here is from genome assembly GCA_030847615.1 of Gambelia wislizenii. Lineage (NCBI taxonomy): Eukaryota > Metazoa > Chordata > Lepidosauria > Squamata > Crotaphytidae > Gambelia > Gambelia wislizenii. The sequence continues at coordinate 86,041,569 of JAUMIR010000003.1, forward strand.
GTTGGTATTAAATGTTGAGTTATAGTGGTAGAATGCTGATTTCTTCAGCATTTTTATGTTGTTTTTGATAGCTTCTCTGTTGCTAACAGGATAAAATATTGAGTTAGCAAATGTTAGAATATTGGTGAAAGATTTTTTTTCTTTTTAAATAAGTAAATTAGGTACCTTTATTTTAGGTAGTATGTTTTTTATTCTCCTTAACTTATCTTAAGTATCTTAACTTATCTTAAATCTAGTCATCTGCTTCATCCACTGCACAGTTAAGGGGCGATATGATAGCCCTGTTTAAGTATTTGAAGGGGTGTCACATTGAGGATGGAGCAAGCTTGTTTTCTGTTGCTCCAGAGACTAGAACACGGAACAATGGATGCAAGCTCCAGGAACAGAGATTCCACCTCAACATTAGGAGGAACTTTCTGACAGTAAGAGCTTTTCCGGCAGTGGAACACACTTCCTCAGAGCGTGGTGGCGTCTCCTTCCTTGGAGGTCTTTAAACAGAAGCTGGATGGCCATCTGTCAGGGATGCTTTGATTGTGATTTCCTACATGGCAGGAGGTTGGACTGGATGCCTGTTGTGGTCTCCTCCAGCTCTACAGTTCTATGATTCTATGATCTAAGAACTCATGTAATGCTTGTATTTGGGGACTGCACTCTGTTTTAGGATGTGTGGCATGGTTTGGTTTCTGTGATATTCAGTTTTTTTTTTTTTTTGGTAGCTATCTTTTATACAATGGATCAGGGGGCTTTGTGGCTCATAATATTTTGAACTACAGCCATAGTCCCCTACTGTTGGCCATGTTGGATGGGGTTGTGAGAGCTAGAGGCCAAATGGCTCAGAGCTGATAGTTGTATAATAACATGCAAAGAGAGGGTGCCTTGTCTGTATTATTTTTCCCAGAGGTCCTCAACTTAAGATGAAGTAGCTGAAGAGACAAGGAGAAGGGGAAAGAGAAGAATAGTCTTGTATGGCAGGACAATGCAGGGATCCATGGGAACCTTAGTTTGCTGTGTATAAGCAGGGCACTGGTGCATGCCACCCTGTTGCACCCCCTGAAAGCTTTTCCCCATAGTATATTTATCCTGTTGTGAGAACTCATGTGCCTATAGCTTTGTTAACTGCAAACCCCCCAAATTTGGAATCCCATCCAAACCTGTGCAAAAGTTTTACAGTTGTTTTGCACACCCCCCCCCCAGTAATAAAGCTCGTGCAGATGCTGCTCTGGGTGTTGTGAGAGAAACAGACCTGAACAGCACCTATGTCTATGTTCACACAACCTAAATATATCACAAAGTACAGTAAAGTGCTGTGGTTTGCCTAGCTGCTCTCACTGTCAGCAGGACTAATCTAGCTGTGTGCACTAGCACTTTGTTTTCTCTGGAAGGAGGGTTTCTGTGGAAGCCTGGATTACTGTCTTGTCAGAAAATGCTCAGATATCTGATGACTTAATCAGTTGTCTTTGTGTTATAGTTTAAATTGCTGTGACTGATACAGTTGTTATACAGTCTTTCTTTCTTTGTTTACATTGACATTTTATTAGGATGGTAAGTGTTTGGAGTTACACTGTTTCATTTATGTGTACTCCCTGCAGCCTATTTTTCAAAGACACACCTCTAGTAGTAAAATTGACTTAAATTAGAGGAATTTTCCATCATTGAACCTCTTCTTTTTATAACATTATTAGTATGTATTTTTCTAGTAATCTTCTCATGTAAATATTGTATTGGTTATAAGTAGTTCTGTGTTAATCCTAGACATGAACTAATTTTTGTTTAGGTCTGTTTTTTTCAGGTATGGAGAATTTAAATTGAATAAAGTTTTATGCTTTCCTCAAGTAAAATAATAAGACTTTGCATAGTTTGCTGTCCTTTTTCTTTTCAAGGTGACTCATTAAATATTTGGAAAAATACTTTTTATGACGCTTACAGAATAAGATTTGTTTTCCATGAAAGGTGCTTGCTAGCAAGACTTCTGTTCTGTTTGGAAATGAAATAGTTAACTGGAACTTTGTGCTGAAAGTACAATTTCAGGTAGAGGTAAGAAAAAGCAACTTATTTAGTCTAACTAAAACTTCTGGGGGGGGGGTAGGAGGTGAGGATGATGCTTGTAAAACTTGATCTCTTCCCCCCCCCCCCCGCCCCAGGACAGTTACCATTTTTTGGGAATATTATAAATTCCTATTTATTTCAATTGTGTTGGCATGCGTTCTTTCTCCTTGTTATCAGTGGGGCCAAAAGTAGCTCCAAATTACCCCTGGAAGCAAAGCATCAGGCGTTTAGATTTCTCTCTTGAGGGAAATAGAAGCCTTGACTGCAGAAGAAAGGTCTCATTACATCATATGCAGTCAGCCCTCTGTACCCACCATCCGCGGCTTGAAAATGTTCCTTAAAAAATAAAAAATAAAACAAAAACCCAAGAAGCAAATCTTGATTTTGCCATTTTATTATAAGGGGCACCATTTTACTATGCCTTTGTATATAATGTGACTTGAGCATCCATGGATTTTGGTATCCGCGTCGTGTGTGCCTCTCTCTCTCTCTCTCTCTCTGTGTGTGTGTGTGTGTGTGTCCTGGAACCAAACCCCAAGGATACCAAGGATCCACTGTAGTACGGTAGTGTTATGCAGAAGAAAGGTTCCTTACATCATATAGTAGGGTTATGCATTTGATTTCTGTCTTGTCCCCCCACCCCAGACTCATCTTTTCATAGAAGGAACAACTAAAAAAAAAGTTTAGATAGGTACACAACAAATAAACGAATAAACTATGGTTCAACAACACAGTTGAATTAAAACTGCAGTAATAGCAAAACTACAGTTCCTTCCCATTAAAATCCCCATCCACAGCATGTCAGGTTAGTTGCCAAAGGCCTGCTTGAATAAAAAGCATTTGCCTGCTGGTGGAAGAATAACAGGGAGGAGACTGGCTCAGCATTCCTTGGTAGGGATGGGAGTTCCAAAGCCAGAGCTAGCCCCAAACCCCTGCTATAATTTACTCAGCCAGTACCAAACATGGTGATTACTCTTACATTTTTTGTGCAAGTTCTCTTTAACTTTTGGGCCTCTTAAATCACCCTCAACCCTGGTCAACTGCTTAAAGTATGACAAATCTTAACCAAAAGTGCTTCAGTTGGAAGAAAATCTTATGTGCAAGAAACTGTCTGTAGATAGTTGTATTATGATTTTGCAAGCAGCTAATTGCAGTCTCTCAGCATGTATGCTTTCAGTAAAATCCGTGTAACTTGGATGTTTTTATACATGAAAGTGCTTTCTGAGTAGGAAGCTAGTGATGTTTGCAGTAGGTTCTAAGGAATATTATAACTATAACTAGTAGGAAACATCAATAACTCATCATCATCGTCACCATCATCAGGTATAGTTGTTGTTGTGGTGGTGGTTTTAAATTTTGAGTTAAGTCTTGGGGGTCCATGGCAACAAAAGATATTTAAAAGGGGTCTTTGGTAAAGAAAAGGTTAAGAACCACTGATGTACTGTATAGAGTTAAGTGGATATCCTGATTATATGAAAAATTATGTGTTCTCCCCCAGTTTCTTCTGGTACACATGATTAATAAAATAAAAGACTCTTTGCATTTCTTCAGAAAGGCATTTCGTTTAGTTTGAGAATACTAGAAGTAACAGGTGCTTTTGTAGGCAGAGAGTTTGCCATTGCTATACACACTGTTAAGTTCTTAAACTTGAACCAATCACTGAACTAGGATTGCTCAAGATGTAATGTTAATACTGTATAGTTGTCCCTTCATATTCGCTGCGGTTTGGTTCCAGGACGTCCTGTGGATACCAAAATCTGTGAATATTGAAGTTCCATTTTATGCAATGGCATAGCAAAATGGTGTCCCTCATATAAGATGGCAAAATCAAGGTTTACTTTTTGGGTTAATATTTTTTAAAGAATATTTTCAAGCCATGAATGCTTAAATCCGTGGATATCAAATCCGTGGATATGGAGGGACAACTGTATTAGTTGGGCTTGCACCAATATGCTGTTGTGAATATCATTGTCTGTGGCACTGTGCTCTTCCAATGAATTGAGGCTGAGCTTAGTAAAAGTGACTTTACATTTGATAGGCAAAAAAACCCTAAAAAAACTTGAAGATGTATGCATTTGAGTTTAAGTTTTCTGAATGTTATTAAAATCATCCTAATTGAGTAATGAGAAATAAATGAAGCTAATTTAAAGGTGAACAAGCTATCTTTCTACCTACCCTTGAGTATGTTGCCTTTCCCAGTGTGCTGATTGGCTGCTCAGGAAACACACCCAGCCAATCTCCACCCACATGTAAATTCCCTTTCCACTTCACAATGCACTCCTGCCACTCAGTTTTCACTCAATCGGCATCCCCCAGTCTCACAAGGGTCCCTCCCTCCCCTCATTCCCTCAGCCACTCACCAGTCACAGGCTGCGACAGAACTCAGGCAGTCAACTGGCGGCGGTGGGACACTGCTGCTGTCACTGCTGCTGCTACCACTGCAGCAACTGTGACAGGAGCCACACAGTTAAATGGTGGTGGCAGTAGCAGTGGGACACTGCTGCTACCACTGAGATGGGGGCCAGACAGTCAAATGGTGGTGATGGTGGCAGTGGGACACTGTGGCTGCCACTGCAATGGGACACAGACGGTCAATTGGTGGTGGCGGGCTGCCTGCGTCAGGACCCAGGCAGTCAACTTGTCGTGAGGTCTACTGGGTGTTTTTTTGGGGAATTTTTTAACAGCGTATGTTATGCCAGGTACAGCTAGTATTTACAAAATTTGTTTCAGTTTTAGTTATATGAAAAGAGCCATGGCTACTTGCAGGAATTAGTCATACATTAAACCAAAATTTCAAGTTTTGGATGAAGCCTTAGATGGTATACTTGTAGAAGATGTGTATTATATGGTTTTGGAAAAAAACTATAGACCTCAGGGTCATCTATATGAAGCAGTAAAATGTGGATTGATGTGCAGTAACTCTTAATTCACAGCAGCTTTCATTTGTCTCCATTTTTTCAAGACTGCAGGCATGTGAAGCCATACGTGTTTGTTGTTCAAATGGGCATGTCTGCGAATCAAGATGGTGGGCGCGAATGAATTACTCACATCTTTATCCTCACCAATTGCTGCTGCCAAACTGTATTTTTTAAAAAAGCAAATCCAGGGTGTGGAAGTATGATCTTCCACTTTTAAAAAACAGGAAAAAAAGAAGGGTGGGGGGAAAGGCTGTTTTGTTGCCTCAGCTCATGATTGCTATGGCAAAAATGTAACATGATGTTTCCGGGTACTTTCTTTGCCAGCAAGCTCAGCCCCCTGCACACATCTGACCAATCAGCTTTCTACTTCCGTTCTTATTGGGAAAGCACATCAAAGCGAATTGATTTCTCCAATGAGAGGGAGTGCACATTTCATTTCGAGTTTTTTAAAAGTGTTTTTTCCCCTAAAAGTAGAGTACAGGTATTTGGAGGTTTTGCCACCCTCCTTCCAAATACAGTGAAATGATGATGCGGGATCCCATTTAGACAAAATGTATTCTCCTTGAATTCTATGAGAGGTATTTTTGCTGTATAGACAAGCTCCTCTATTCATATGCTTGGTATAGTCTGACTAGGGTCATGTCAGGTGTCTCTTATGTGAATGTATGTTCCTTCAAGTTGACTTGTGGTGACCCATGAATTTCATAAGGTTTTCTTGGGCAAGTAATACTCAGATGGTTTCTCAATTCCTTCCTCTGAAATATAGCCTACAGCACCCAGTATTTGTTCGTGGTTTCCCATGCAAGTACTAATCAGGGCTGACCCTGCTTAACTTTCAAGATCAGACAGGATCTTGAGTATTTTAGGGTATTTAGGCACTACTCTAGAAGTAATCCTCCTTAATCATCATCATAAAAATTTAGGTCTGTATCCATTTATGTCATTGTGCCAATACAAGGCCTGTTGCACCAGTGGTTGCACATTTTCAGAGGTACTGCAAGGGTGATATCCATTGCAGTTTTTACTGCTTGTGTATTTGTGCAGCTGCTTTACACAAATGTATGTGCAGAGATTTAATCTAGTGTAGTGGTGTTCAGAGGGATTTTCAGTTTGCTAGTGTTAGAGCCAGAGTGTGTAGTGGTTTAAGCATTGGACTATGACTCTGGAGACTAGGGTTTGAATCCCCACTCAGCCATAAAGCTGGGTGACTCTGGGCAAGTCACACACACTCAGCCTCAGAGGGAGGCAAAGGCACCCCCTGTCTGAGTGAATCTTGAGAAAGGAACCGTGTGATAAGTTTGCTTTAGGATCACCATAAGTTGGAAATGACGTGAAGGCACGCAACAACAACAAAGATCTAGCCCATAATTGCCAAATATGCTGTCTGTGGTGTGTCTCTGGCAATAGCACTCCAGAATATTTAAGATTTGTTGGTGTTACAAAACTGCAGTTTAGATCCAAAGGTGTTCTGCTAAAGCCTTTTCTGGTCATGGAAGGGCTTTTTGTGACACAGCTCAAGAATGTTGCATGTTGTATGAAACATTTCCCCAGCCTTCAGAAAAGCTCTCTTGCTTGTGCAAGCTCCTGCTCAAGGCTTTAGACAAGATCTCTTCAGTACTTCTTTTGCAAGCAACATGGCCTGTGACTCTTGATACTTTACCAGTCTAGCACTACAAGCACATATCTGTTTTTTCATTCTGCCCACAGATCTGTGTATCCAAGTCTCTTAATCAAGCTTTATGGCTAAGTTTAAATGGGGAAAAGAGTTATCTCTGCAAAATACTTGTAGTTATGTATGAATTTTAAAATGTGACAGAAGTTCAGTTCTCAAACAACAAACTATCTTGCCAATTCTTATTATGTCAGGTTCTGCGTGTTTCCACTGCAGTTTAAAAACTGCATGATTTCCTTTAAAAATAAAAAACAGCAAAGGTGAGACTTGATGGTTTTCTAGTGTGCAGTCATATACTTGGCATGAAGCAGCCTTTTTGTCTTTATATTGTTGTGTGATAGATCATGATTTTTGAGCAGGTTTTAAAAAGAGAAAGATACACGTACATGCCTGTTTTCAGTGACATGTAACAGAAATATAAAAAGATGGACTTCTGTTTGAGATGGTCCTCTTTGTTAGTGGGAGGCATTATGATGTAGAACACAATTCCTTGTACAAAATAGGACTGGAGAGACAGGTTGTTTTATGTACACACAGGTAACACACAGTAGTCTAAGAAAGGTTTCTGTAAAAACAGAGTGCTTAGAGGTGAGTTTCCAAACAAGGCTGTGCAAAAGTTGCCAGAAAGGTACTGTAATTGTGAGATCCGTATAGAATGTTAAGAACCTGCCTTGCAAACCCATATAATCTGTGATAACAGGGATTTTTGATAACAGTGATTTTTCAATCGAGAGTTTTCTTATCCATTTTTCTTTTCTCTTAGCACTATTAATCTAAATAAACACAAAAGTAAAGTTGCTAGTTTTACTGCCTGTTGTTTGCTTCATCATATTTTAGAGGCACAACTTTACCTTGGGCTAACTTAATGTCTAGCACAAACAGCAATTGAGTCATAATTGGGGTGAACATTATGTTCGCCTCAAAGGCACTTTGTTTCAGGTTTATAGACTCTCACTGGTCTTAATTATGCCTACCTGTGCAAATGTTTGTGGATTTGTGGTCTTAACTGCTTGGATAATTCTGGTTGACTTTGAATCAGGGAGTCAGATCTAATTTTATCTCTTGTTTTGGAAAACCAAAATAAGACTGCGTGTTTTCCTTTCTCTTCTTTTAATGGTTTCATTGACCATCTAAAATTATATCTAAAGTACCTGAAGCATTACTAACCTAGTTCATTGTATCTCAGGCATTTTTGAAAAATAGCGATTTTCTAAACCCTTGAGCATCCATTCCCTGCAGTCCTAGAACTCACATTGCTTCTAACATGCAAAATCCCACTATGATGAGTGTTACCATGTTACAAAACCCGTGCCACTTCTTCTGCAGACTGACTGAACCTGCAGCAACCATGAACTTGTGATCTTTTTCTTCAGTCACCAGAGTAATTAAACTCATTACTTTGGGAACACGTAAAGGGATGGAATGTATGATCCCTCTGTATGTTGAATGATGACAGAGAGGTCATAGGCTTTTGCCATGTTCCTTCTCTAATTATTTGTATGAGACTTTGCAAACAAATATATTCTGTGGTTGATACCCACAGAGAACCCTTTCCATTGAATGTTAAATGGAAGTTTATCATTATCATCACCGTCAATTATTTATTGCAGTCCATAGATCCATCTGGAAGTTTATTCAAGTGTGGTAGCAGTGTGCAGTGACAGTGTGGCCCTCTGATCCTCTCTGCACATTTATTCAGTGTAAGGAAACATATACTTATATCCTCCTCATACCTTCACTTTACAGGACTCTTGGTGTTGAAAGTTACTATTTTCTTTCTACTATCTTCTGCCTTTCTCTGTCCCAGTTAGTCCAGAACACATGTGTTGCCGTCATGTCATGTTTGTCCCTTCTGCTGACCCACATTCACATGAATCATAGAATCATAGAATTGTAGAGTTGGAAGAGACCACGAGGGCCATCTGGTCCAACCCCCTGCCATGCAGGAATACACAATCAAAGCATCCCTGACAGATGGCCATCCAGCCTCTGTTTAAAGACCTCCAAGGAAGGAGACTCTACCATACTCCAAGGGAGTGCATTCCACTGCTGAACAGCTCTTACTGTCAAAAAGTTCCTCCTAATGTTGAGGCAGAATCTCTGTTCCTGGAGCTTGCATCCATTGTTCCGTGTTCTGGTCTCTGGAGCATCAGAAAACAAGCTTGCTCCATCCTCAACATGACACCCTTCAAATACTTAAACAGGGCTATCATGTTGCCCCTTAACCATCTTTTTTCCAGGCTAAACATACCTAGCTCCCTAAGTCTTTCCTCATAAGGCATGGTTTCCAGACCTTTCACCATTTTAGTCTCCCTTCTCTGGACACGCTCCAATTTGTCAATATCCTTTTTGAACTGTGGTGCCCAGAACTGGACACAGTATTCTAGGTGAGGCCTGACCAAGGCAGAATAGAGTGGCACTATTACTTCCCTTGATCTAGATACTATACGTCTATTGATGCAGCCCAAAATCACATTGGCCTTTTTAGCTGCCGCATCACACTGTTGACTCATGAAGCAGAAGTATGGAATACAGTGATATCATATCAGATGTTGTTGGCTAACACCCATTCTCTTGTGACTGGATGGGGTCATAGCTGAAAGCTCCCTTCCTCCAGCTATCACTGTCACTGCTGTGGCTACCAGAGACAATGAAAGCAGTAGCCCTTTCATTGTACTTAAATCAGGCCCTATGGTCTCCTGAACTTACTACACATTGAACTACCGATATTTAACCAACAATTTGTTAACTGACTTTGACTTCTTATTTCTAATAGTTATATGCTACTTTGGGAGTTTTGGCAGGAGGAAGGTGAAGGAGAAGTGTATACATGTTTTAAATAAAGACATACATTGTGATATATGTACTGCACAATACTAGGAAGAATATGTCGTACAGTACTGGGAAAAGCTCTGTTTTGAGAAGAACACTCTGGTCCTGGAATGGGAAACGTGTAGCCTTTCAAGTATTTTAAACTGAAACTCCCTTCAACTTTCACTGTCAGCTGTTCTGGCTAGGGCTGATAGCATTTGGAGTCTGATGACATCTGAAGTTCAACATATCCCCCATCTCTGCTCTAGTCCAACTTGTGTTATTGAGAGTGGATAACTAAATCAAACCTGACAGGTGGTTCTCAAATCTTCTCTTGACAATCTCAGAGAAAGGAAATAGCCCCTTTCCTACAAACACTAGTTTGCAGTGATGAACAATCCATTTTATGTTTAGACTGCGAGCAGTTTTCAAACTATCTCTAATGTAATGTAAGGCCCTCCCTCCATTCCAACTGTCGCTGCCCTGGCCACAGAATGAGAAAAGAAGAGGCAGACAGATCTCTATCATGCCTCAGCCCAGAAGCAGATGAAAGGCCCTCCATCCATCCAAACTGCCACTCCCTTGGCCTTAGAGGGAGAAGAAGAGTCAGGCACAGCTCCATCATACCTAGGCCCAGAAGCAGAGGAAAGGACCTTTCTGTATCCCAACTGCCACTGCCCTGGCTGTGGAGGGAGAGAAGAGTCAGGCATAGCTCCATCATGACTAGGCCCAGACGTGGAGGAAAGGCCATCCATCCCAACTACCACTACCCTAGCCTTAGATCTGCTGGACTGTTTACCCTCCCACCCTGCCATTCCCTTTTCCCTTTGTGTCATGTGTGATGAACTTGTTAACACACACATGCTGAAGCAATATCCATTCAAAGCAAGTGGTTTATTGATCAGGCTGATGCAGTACGGATCATGTCAAAAGCCAGTTCTACAGACACTAGGCAGCACACATAGATAAAATCCCTTCCCGTAAGTTTCAATTCACATACACACAGCCTTGCTAATGATTAGACATTCCACAGATGTTCTCACCTCCTGGGAACATGGTTCACAGGCCAGCCCCCCCCCCGCGTTATCTCCCCCCTTGCATATCCTTAAGGCGGACTGGAATGGCTCCAGCATTAAGGTGTGGTGGAGAGATTCCAGCACACTAGAAACACATGTCAAGGCCTGGCTTGGCGGCCAGGCTCATCCATGACCCAATTGACTATAATACCCAGTATCCACACTAGGCCATGACATATTCCCCCCCCCCCCCAAGACACAGCATGCCTGTTGAACAAAACAAAACAAAACAAACAGCAAAAAGGATCAGAAATCAGGACAGGAGTTCACTTAACATCATCTTGTCAGGAAAGCACGCATGGAACTTTGCCAACAGGCGGGGAGCATGAACATGTTCAGCATTCACCCACTCAGCATGACTGAGTGATAGTCACTCAGCATGAGTGATAGGTGCTTCCACTTGACAAAATATTGAAGCATCCCCTGTCGGCGCCAAGAGTCAAGAACAGAAATTTCAAAATGTAAATGATCATCAATCATAAGAGGTGCAGGGTCCTCAGAAGTGGAGTGAAGGTTTCTTGACGGAGGCGTGGGCTTCAGAAGGCTAGAATGGAAGACAGGATGGACATTACGATACAGTTTAGGCAAAGACAATTCAAAAGCTACAGGATTGATCTGTCGTACAATAGAAAAAGGTCCAATGTATTTGGGTCCCAGTTTCTTGGAAGGGTGAGGGCTTTTAAGGAACTTAGTGGAAAGATACACCAAATCCCCCACAGCATAGTTCGGAGAAGGGTTCCTCTTTTTATCCACCTGTTTCTTATATTGTGCCTTAGCAAAGTCCAAAATGGCCACAACCTTAGGCCACGCTTCTTTGATTTGAGTACTCCACTGGATCAGAGGAACAGGGTCCTTGGAGTCCACGTCCCCCAAAGGCAGTGGATCAAATTCATGTTCAAACACTATCTTGAAGGGGGATAATCCAGTACTTTGGTGCATAGCATTGTTGTACACCACCTCAGCAAAGTGTAACAAATTCACCCAATTAGATTGCTGAAAGTTAATGTAACACCTAAGGTATTGTTCCAAAACAGAGTTCAATTGTTTCGTCTGTCCATCACTTTGTGGATGATGGGCACTACTCAATCCCTGTTCAATTCCCAACAATTTTGTGAAGGCTTTCCAAAACTGGGAGGTGAATTGGACCCCTCAGTCCGACACTATCTTTGATGGGGCCCCGTGGAGGCGGTAAAGATGCTGTATGAACAACTTGGCTAATCGTTGAGCAGTAGGGATACTTTTACATGCAGTAAAATGAACTTGTTTAGAAAACATGTTCATTATCACCCAAATCACAGTTTTTCCTTTACTTTCAGGTAGGTCCACAATGAAGTCCATACTAATTACCTCCCAAAGTTTGCCTGGGATAGGCAGGGGCTGCAACAATCCTTTCGGCTTCCCCACACTCCTTTTTGCTGTGGCGCATGTGTGACACCCTTTGACATAGTCTTCCACCACCCTCTGCATTCGTGTCTTAATTAGATTGTAAGCCTGAGGGTAGGGAACTGTTTTGTTGTTCTTTACTTGTAAAGCACCATGTACATTGATTACACTATATAAATAAACAATAGCAGTGATGATGATGATGATGATGTGAATGGGGGCTTAGTTCATGTTTTAAGACATCTTTTAAAGTATTTCAGATTTATGGAAATTCCTCCTGTGATCCAGAATATCTTCCTTCAAACTTAAATCTCCCAGTTCCTTCTAATTGCTTTTGCATTGTGGCATAGATTGTATTTTATCATCTTCATAGATGTCCCTCAGACCATTTTGAATAGCCGTGCCTAGAATGGAGCACAATTCTATTGTGATAAGAGTGTACAAGTACTGATCAGAGGAGCACTATACATTTCAGAAATTTGGAGACGGTGCTCTGTGACAATGAAAAATGACACTCATCTTCAAATTCAAAGTAGCAAACTGATTCAGTTGGGTTTTTAGTCAATATGGATGTTGGAAGTACTGGTGCTGTGACCATTTATCCCTTACTGTTCTGTTGTATGTCTTCAAGTCAAGTTGTTTCTAATGTATAGTGACCTTAAAATGAACCTATCCTTTGGTTTTCTTGGCAAGATTTGTTCAGAGGGGTTTTGCCTTTGCTTTCCTCTGAAGCTGAGTGCGACTTGGACAGGGTCATCCAATGGTTTCCATGACTGAGCAAGGATTCAAAGCCTGGTCTCCAGAGTATTAGACCACTACACCACTCTGGTTCTCTTATCACTCACTACACGCCACCTCAACTTTCCATGTATACACTTTCCTTTGTTGCTGTCTGACCATATATGCTAGCTACCCAGTTATTTTTCATTTTCACAGAAGACAGCTGATGTTGTGGAAGTGCGGAACTGGTTGTCTAGAGTTGGTAATGGATTACGTGAGGGCCAGTAAACTGAACCTTTACATTTTCTGTTCACGTGACACAAACAAACATCCAGCATTGTTGGTAACTATTCCAGTGGTCTAATTCCATCAGCAACACCTTTTACTTTGTGGGGTAAAAGTGAGAATTTAAATTAGTTTTGACTATAGTCCTTTGGGGGGGGGCTCTTTTTCTGCCCCATAATCCCTTGCTCATTTTGTTTCTCTCCCATGATGACATTTTGCCTCATTAGCAAAGTCCTGTCTTCCCTCACTTCCTGACCCCATTTTCTGGCTGGCATGATCAGACACAACTCTACACACCATGGGAGCCTTGTATGGAAGCAGTAACACCTCCTGGGTCTTCCCACTGCAACACCCTCACTCTCCCATCCCTTTTACCTCTCAGGTAGGAGATAATAATGATCACAATAATCATAATAATCATAATAATACTTATTTATTACCCGCCTCTCCCCTCAGGATCGGGGTGGGGTACAACATCACAATATACATTACAATATACAATACAGTGCAACACAATTCAATTGAATACAGTTCAATATATGCAGTTCAAAGCAAATTACAGACAAGACAAACAATTAACAATGCAGATGCCAGTAGATGGCACTGTTGGCATGTAACCATACTGCAGGAATGACACTGCAGAAAATGCATTGTACTAATAACAGTGGCTGCTGCTTCTTCTTTTTGAAACTGTGTTAACAGTTTTTTTTTTCACAGCACATCGCCCCAGCTCTTTATTATGCTGGTCCTCATTTTACTGACCTACAGAAGGATGGAAGGCTGAGTCAACCTTGGAGCCCTCTGGGATTGAATTTACAACCTTTTGGTTCGCAGTACTGGCATTTAACCACTGTACCACCAGGGCTCCCTGTTGTGATTAGACTTCTATTTATATAGCACGGTGCCTTCTCTGTACTTGGAGCTTTACAGGTGTACATGGGTGGCTGAGATAATGAGACCTTTGCCTTCTGATGGTTTGATGTACTGTTGTGATTAGACTTTTGTCTGTTTGGTGCTGAAAAAAAACCAAATTGAAGGGTTCTGCCAAAAAATAACCAGGATAAACCAATCCCACTTCCAATTATAAAAGAGCAACAATAGGAAGAAATAAAAGGATAACTAAACCCTGGAGCAGAGAATCCAATAAAATTAAATTTCTGTAGGTCTAGATGGCAGGACCAATCCATAAGCATTGGGAACCTAGGACCGCCCAGCTCAAGCAGGAAGTAGAACAAAGCCTCTTGGGAGATTTCAGCTCTTTGTCCTTCGGTCCTTCTCTCCCACGAGGACAGTTCTACTTCCTGCTTAGCCCAGCGAGGCAGGTATCCCAACTCTTCTGGATTGCTGCTGCCATTTTGACCTTCTTTTTCGTAGACCACCCCACCTCTAACCCTATTATCTTTACTTCACTCTTTCTTTTTGCTCTTTAAAAAAACCCAACTTTCTTCAGTGCTTTCCTCTCTGGTCAACCCCCCTCCCCAGCTGGTCTCCGCCCCACCTGGCTATCCCCCCGCTGGCGCTTTCCCCTCTGGCCTCCCCCCTTTCCCCAGCTGATCTCTGCTCTGCCTGGCTACCCTCCCAGCCCTCCCGGTTCACGCCGCTCCCCCTCTTCCAGCCGTGATCGCGCTGCCCTTCTCGCGTGCAACCTTTTCCCATGCTCTTTGCCGGTCTCTGCCGTGCCAGTCGACCGGCAGCTGCGCTCACGCACGCTTCCTTCGCACACGCCCCTCTCCAGCCCCAGCCACGCCAGCCGTGTGGCGGTCACGCTCCCATGCTTTCCCTTCTTTCCACGCCCTTGTCTGGCGCTAGCAGAGCCAATCACCCAGCAGCAGCTCTCCTGCACCCTGCTTGGCCACCAGCGCCTCCTCTTCAGCGCCAGCCGCGCCAACCGCCTGGCAGCCGCCCCACGTGGCAACAGAGAAGGGATGAGAGGCACTAAGGGAGCTTCGGCCGGCGCTACGCAGGGCACCAAGAGGCTACAGCAGAAGGGGACGCAAGGACGCTCTGGCACCCACCACGGTGGCCGCGAACTCCCCTCGATGAGCGCCGCCTCCACTGGCTCCATACCGGCCCTGGTTCCCCAGCGACGGGTCGCACAGGAGGCGAAGAGGGCCCTGGCCAGTGGCCGCTCTCTGAGTGCACCCAGAGCCTTAATCCATCGGCTGCGAAGGGAAGAAAAGCGGCACGAGGGCCTGGGGACCGTGGGGGCTGAGGTTTCTTCCCTGCCCCCCGGAACTCCCACAATGACACCAGCCTCCAGGATGAGATGCAAGAGAAGACACAGGACAAGGTAGGCGGAATGACGGTTTCAAGGTCCAGGCTTATCCTGGACACCTTGGAATTTTCTAGCTAAGGGGAGGAGGAGGAGTACGGGGACATCCCAATCGAGATGGAGGGAGAGCTCGACCAGGGAGACGATCGAGATAGCAGCGAGAAACCCAAGGATCCAGATAACCAGGAGGGGGAGGAGGGAGAATCAGAGTGGGGGGGAGAGTAAGGAGAACGAAGCTAAGGCCAAGAAACAGTCCATCAGATTGACCTTGGCAATGTTGTCCGAAACTCTCCTGTCTGACCAGGAGGAGGAACAGGAGTCACTCTCAAGCTTATCAGAGTTGCTGAAGAAGTGTAAGGAAAGGGGAAAGACACCCATTCCAAAGAAAAGCAAGGCCCCCCTCCCTCTGAGGAGGCCAATCGGGAATGGCAAGGGGAAGCAACGGGAACCCCCACAAGCTCCCCACATAGGCAAAAAGAGTAAGGACCCACCTTCAAGGCACTCATCCGAGGAGTCGGATGGGGCCTCAGAAGGAGAGGACCTACTCCGGCATGTCAACACGGACCTAGACATCATGGGGGACAACGATGGAGTGAGGACCCCTGATAGGGACAAGGGGAATTGTCAGATTCTGACAATTCAGACACCGAGGCAGTGGACAGAATTTTCCAAGGGGATAAATTCTCATACCTCCTCAGCAGGGCCTTGTCGGTCCCCCCATTGCCAAACAAGACACAGCCAAAGACCCCCACACTCCCAAGAGCGAGAAGGCGGCAGCGCTGATGCCATCAAACAAGCCAAAGAGGCCCCTCTTCCCCTTCCCAAGGTCCTTCTGGAACTTGGTGGCGGAAGAGTGGGACAAGCCAGCCCTGGGGAGGTGGGGCATGTCAGCTGCTCAGAAGTTTTACAACTTCCCTAAGGAGAAACTAGATAAAGTAAGGACCCCAGTGGTCGACCGACCGGTCTTCTCCATGGTTTCCAACTCTGGCGCCCAGAGAAGGGGATGGCACCCTTAAGGACTCAGACGAGAAGAGGGCCGACAACGCCCTGAAGAGATCGTTCGATGCATCCGCCCTGGGAATTAGATCCTCACTGGCAATGGCCTTGATCTCCCAGGCTGCCATAATATGGCTCCAAGAGGTTATGGAAGCAGAAGAATTAGACACCAGCACCCTAGACAAGGCCTTCAGCAGAATCCAACTTGCACTCCACTTCATCGTGGATGCATCCCAGGACTCACTAACATATGCGGCCAGGGCCTCAGGGGCAGCCAACCTGGCAAGAAGATCGCTCTGGGTAAAACAATGGGACGCGGACTGCAAGTCTAGAAATGCCTTGGCCACAGCCACGTTCAAAGGGACAAAACTGTTCGGAGAGGAAGCCCTCAAGGACATTCTAGTAGAAACGAAGGACAAGAAGCAAGCCATGCCTTCATCGGGTCGAAAGCAAACTAAGAAGCCTTTTTGAAGGTCGCACCAGTTCAGCTCTTCCTTTTGTCACTACAGGGGAAACGGAAGAACGGACTACAAATCCACTAGGCTGGCATGGGCTAGAACCAACTACGTCATTCGCCATACACCCTTCGCCAACCACTCTTCCAGTCGCAGGGCGGGAGGGAACTCAGTCACAGCAAGGTTCCTCCCGCCAACAATCCTGACTCGGAAAAATCTCCAGTGGGAGGAAGGCTGTCGAGGTTCCTGGGTGTCTGGGTAGGTACAACATTGGACAGGTGGGTTCAGGAAACTATTGTGAAGTTCGACACAAAACCCAGGAACAGGTTCCTCCCTGCACCCGTACCTTCAAACCAGCAGAAGGCAAGGAATTTGAGAACAGCAATAAGCCACCTACTGGAGATAGATGCCATTGAAAAAGTACCAGACACGCAACGTTTTTCAGGGGTGTACTCCTACTTCTTCACAGTACCAAAAAAGGACGGAAGCTTAAGGTCTGTACTAGACCTCAAGTTCACAAACTCCTTCATTACCTACAAACGATTCAAGATGGAAACACTTTCGTCCATATGGGAGGCGGTGCAGGAAGGAGACTTCCTGGCCTCTCTCGACCTATTGGAAGCATATCTACACATCAAGATGCACCCAGAAAGCAGACGATTTCTCAGATTCGCGTTCGGAGACGAACACTACCAGTTCCGGGCGCTTCCCTTCGGACTTGCGACGGCACCGCGGCTCTTTACCAAGCTGATGGTGGTGATAATCGCTCACCTGCGGACCAAAGGGATACACCTGTACTCTTACCTGGACAACATACTCCTAAGAGCACCGTCGAGGGACAAGGCCCTCAAAGACCTGAAGGTAACCATAGGGTGCCTACAGAATCACAGATTCATGGTAAACTTCAGGAAGAGCACCCTGGTGCCGTCGCAAACCATAGTCCACTTAGGAGTCCAGATAGACACAGTAGCTTACTCCGTCGCCCTATCCAAGGAAAGATAGTCGGCCATCCGGAAGGAAGCCGCAATAGCAAGAGGAAGGCGGAAGGCCCAGATTGCGTTCCTAGAGCGGCCGTTCGGGCTCACGATATCAGCCATACAGCTGGTCCCATGGGCGAGGTTCCATTCCAGGACACTCCAGGCACTGCTCCTCCCTCACCAGGAGAGAATATCTCGCAAAGAGATACTCACTCTCGACATCCCACCCACAGTGAGACACTCTCTGACATGGTGGACGCAAACAGAGAACATATCCAAAGGCTCCCCACTGACAGTCCTCCACCAAGTAGTGGTGACATCGGATGCCAGCCTCCGAGGATGGGGGGCGCACTGCCAGGGCATGGCGGTACAAGGCTTATGGTCAAGAGACGAACAGGAGCACAGCATCAACTGGCTGGAGCTCAGGGCAGCCAGACTGGCACTGGAATACTTCTCCAACATGCTGAGGGGACAGCACGTGCTGCTGCTCACGGACAACACAACAACGCGATCATACATAGCAAGACAAGGCGGGCCCAAATCCAGGTCACTGCACTAGGAGACAGTGACGCTATTACTCTGGGCGGAAAAGACAGTACTGTCCCTGACGGCCCAACACCTTCAAGGGGAAGTCAACATGCAAGCGGACTTCCTGAGCATACACACGGTTCTCCCGGGAGAGTGGGAACTGAACCAGGAAACCTTCAACCACATCCAAGCGAGGTTCGGAAAAATGTCAGTAGACATGTTCGCGACTCACTACAATGCCAAACTGAACCACTTCTTCACCAGATTCTTTCACCTGAGGGCGGAGGGAACCGCTGCCCTTCGGTCTCGGTGGCCAGAGAGCCTCCTGTACCTTTGCCCTCCATTTCCCCTGATAGGGAAGATGTGCAGGAAAATACAGGCAGAAAGAGCTCAAGTGGTCCTGATTGCCCCGCACTGGCCACGACAACCATGGTTCTCAGATCTGCAGAGATGTCGGTTGAGACACCCATGAGGCTCTTCCCACGTCAGGACCTCCTCCTGCAGGGCCCGGTGGCACACCCTGACGTGTTGTGGTTACAGCTGACAGCATGGAGATTGAGCGGAGAGCATTAAAGGCCTGCGGGTACGAAGATAAGGTAATACAGACCCTACTGGTCTCACGCAGACCATCAACAAGGAAGATATACCAAGCGACCTGGAAAGTGTTCTCGCAATGGTGTGCAACTGCACAGGTCAACCCCCTGAAGCCTCGACAAAACACATCCTGGAGTTTTTGCAAGAAGGACTCGAGAAGGGCCTCCGACCAAACACACTGAAGAGACAGGTAGCTGCACTGGTGGCATTCATACAGAGCCCACAGGGAAACAGAATTTCGACACCCCCCCACATCAGGAGGTTTCTGAGAGGGGCGACTCTTATATCCCCACCAGTGCACCATAGATTTCCATCATGGAATCTCCCTCTGGTGCTCCGTCAATTAACCAAAAGCCCCTTCGAACCCCTGAGAAGGGTTCCGCTAAGAATAATGACAATTAAGGTGGCCTTCCTAGTGGCAATCACGTCAGCCCGGAGAGTATTGGAGCTCACGGCACTTTCTATAAGGGAGCACCTGTGCTCCTTCGAAGAGGATGTGGTTTACCTCAGACCCGACCCATCCTTCAAGCCCAAGGTGCTTTCCAACTTCCATGTCTCACAGCAAATAATTTTGCCCTCCTTCTGCCCCAGGCCATCTCACCCCACGGAGAAACTGTGGCACAAACTGGGCGTCAGGAGGGCCCTGAGGATCTACATCAAACGCACAGCAGCATTCAGATGCTGCGATTCATTGTTCGTGTCATTCACCCTGGCGTCCATGGGAGCTAAGGTGTCTAGACAGAGCCTGGCAACATGGATCAAGGCATGCATTTTCCTGGCCTACAACACTGCAAACACACCACGCCCATCTGGGGTGATGGTACACTCCACCAGGTCAGCAGCCACCTTGGCAGTATTTTCAACAAATGCGCCCATTGAAGAAATCTGCAGGGCTGCAACATGGAGTACTCCATCTACCTTCATCAGACACTACAAGGTGGACAAATTCAAGTCATCCGAAGCCACTTTCGGGAGAAGGGTTCTCCACGAGGTGGTACACCAGCAGGGAAATTCGCGAACAGTCACTCCCACCCTAGCGAGTTAATGATCTTGGGTACGTCCCAATGCTTACTGATTGGTCCTGCCATCTAGATCTACAGAATGTTACATTGGGTACTTACTGTGAAGTACTTTCTGTAGGATAGATGGCAGGAACAATCCAGCCCACCCTGTGACTTTCATACGAGGCCACGATGGGGAATGGTTACAGTGGGGCTCTAACCATGCATGTTTTTATCTCAGCAGCGAGGAGTTTCTATCTACCTTTTCTACAGGGCTATGCTAGTCAGAGAACTGGTCTCGTGGGAGAGAAGGACCAAAGGACAAAGAGCTGAAATCTCCCAAGAGGCTTTGTTCTACTTCCTGGTTGAGCTGGGCGGTCCTAGGTTCCCAATGCTTAGGGATTGTTCCTGCCATCTATCCTACAGAAAGTACCTTCACGGTAAGTACCCAATGTAACATTCTGAAAGGGTAACAATACCCCACTAGAAAGTATACAAATAAGTATCTAAAGATAATAAAAATACCAAAAATCAAGGCCAAAAAACCCCTGACTCCTGAAGTAGATGAGTCAGTAAAATTACTAAAAGAGTGACAATAACCCACTGAAAAGTATGCAAATGCTAAAAATAAAATTTTATAATAATAGTAAATAATAAAGACTCAAGGCCAGACGCGTTTTGACAACAGTCTTCCTCAGTGGCCTACAAGCATTCAGTGTATATATATATCAACTCAACAGCTCACACAATGTGACTCTGCTCAATTCAAAAGCAACAAGGTGCTTCTCCTGCTCACAGAGTCTCTTATATAACCAGCTGAACTGGTGATGGGAACGATCCTGCCAATACTCAAGAAAATATCCTAGGGAAAACTTAGGGTGTGGAAGGACAATGAAAACTCAACCAACCACTTACACCCACATCTTTACCCACCAGGGGTACAGATTTACCAACCATGTGTCCTTTTGAGTACCAATCTTGGTAGTGGTTTTATGTACTTAGTATTAGATATTTAGCCTGGAAAAAAGACGGTTAAGAGGCGATATGATAGCCCTGTTTAAGTATTTGAAGGGGTGTCACATTGAGGATGGAGCAAGCTTGTTTTCTGCTGCTCCAGAGATTGGAACACGGAGCAATGGATGCAAGCTCCAGGAACAGAGATTCCACCTCAACATTAGGAGGAACTTTTTGACAGTAAAAGCTGTTCGGCAGTGGAACACACTCCCTCAGAGCGTGGTGGGTCTCTTTAAACAGAGGCTGGATGACCATCTGTCGGGTATGCTTTGATCGTGATTTCCTGTATGGCAGGGGGTTGGACTGGATAGCCCTTGTGGTCTCTTCCAACTCTGCAATTCTATGATAATACTGTGTTATTATACAGCATCCTGAAATCTGAATTGGAGTAACTTCTGTGATGCCTAGGGCCAGAAACAGATCAAAGGCCCTCCCTCCATCCCAACTGCTATTGCCATGGCTTCAGAGAGAGAGAAGAGGCAGTTTCTCCTGGAACTTAATCCCCTTCCACACTGCCATCCCCTTTATCTTGTGTGTTGTGTCATAATTAAATTGTAAACCTGAGGAGAAGGAACTGTTTTGTTCTTCTTTTACTTGTAAAGGTCCATGTACAGAGAAGGCACCGTACTATATAAATAAATAAATTACTAATATGGTGGTCTCTGTGAAATCAGGCTTCTTTTATCAACTGAGATGCTTATGACAGCTGTGGCTCTTAGAGAAAACCTGGCTAGCACAGATTATCCCTTATCCAGAATTCCCAAATCCTAAATACGGTACTTCAAAATCCAAAATTGTCTACATGAGTGGCTGAGATAAAGAGACCTTTGCCTTCTGATGGTTTGATGTACACAAGCTTTGTTTCACATACAAAATTATTTAAAATATTGTGTATAAAATTACCTTCAGGCCACGTATATAAGGTAGATACGAAACAGAAATGAATTTTGTGTTTAGACTTGGAGTCCATCTCCAAGATATCTCATTATGCATATACAAGTATTCCAAAATCTGAAAAAATCCAAAATATTGAACACTTACGTTCCCAAGCATATTGGATAAGGTATACTCAACCTGTATACTCCAAACTTCAGTAATAGCTGAGATTAATAACAGTAACAAATTAACACAGCTATACTTTTACAAACTGCTGAAGTACAATTCAGATTTGGCTGCTAAGTGGTACAAAAGACAGAAACAGTATTAACAGATCTGTGCTTACTGCTGGTCTGTATCTGAGCACAGTTCAAGGTGCTAGCCTTTGCTTTTAAAAGCCATTCATGAGTTAGGATTTGGTACCTTCATGTGTGCCTGTTTCTCCCATCAGTTTACATGTGCATCCATAAGGATGCAGTAAGTCCAACTTTGTTCTGTCACAGTAGTTGGAAAAGATGATAAACTGGTAACATTAAAAGCTTAAAACTTGACACACAGAGTGGGAATTTATAAACGGTTATTAAAGTGTTAAAATGGGAAAGAAAACATTTGTTCCAAAGTGTTGAGTGCTGTGTGTACATTAAGGCTCTTGCCTTCTACTTATTCATCAACTTAACAAAAGAATATGAGCTTAGGGAAGCACATTTTAAAAAAGACTTTGATGTTTCACGTGGCATATGGTGGGGAGCAGAAACTAGAATCATTTAAAGCTATGGTATTGCATAAACAGACAGGCTGTGTGTGCTGAATTATTTTTTCATGGTGGGAATACTGGGAAAAGCTGTGAATTGGGTTTTGCAGTTAGTTACGCAAAACGGTTAGTGGCAGCATACAAGTTTCATGGACCGGCTTACAGCTTTTGCTGCAACAATATATATCTGCATCTCAAATTTAAATTTGGAATCTTGTTATAAAACAACAACACAATTCTCTCAATTAGTACAAGCTGTACCCAAAGGACTTAGATTGCAATCCTGTTTATGTTTGTGCTGGGAGTGAATTCCATTTAGTGGATTTTTTTGGTAAACAATTATCAGATGAGACTGAAAGGCTCTTGTAACCATTAGTATGTTTCTCAAAATGTATGCTGAATTGACAACTGTTCCCAACTGTTCTGCTAAACACAGTTCTGATTTTGCATCTTCTTTAGCTTTACATTGAAAACTTTATTTTGTTACCTCTGTAGGCTCACCTCTGGTCATCTTGAGGTAGTCAGTACTTAGAACACAAATTCTTTTGTTGCTGGACTAAAATGAAAACCAAAATGAAATCTTTTGAAAGATTGTGGTGAATAATGGCAGTAAAATATTCTAGGAAAGGCAAAGTGGGTTACATAGAAGATTCTAGTTTGTTAAAGTCCTTCACAGCATAGGAGGCCAACTGTGACAGAAGTGGTGCAGGAAGACGTAGTTGGTGGTACACTTTGATAGAAGAAGGAAAGCTAATAGATTTTTTTTTCTAGCATAAAATCAGGCCTTGCTTACCACTCTGCTGTGTTGTGTCCTGCAGCTCTGCTGAAGCAGAAGGAAACTATCTGATAAAGATATAAAGAATAACATATATCGTATTGTATGGTGCAATCTGATACTATAGACTTGGTTTGTGACACACTTGCCCAATATGTTGTCCACCATTGCATTAAAAATCTTGTCTAGTGTATATAGCACTGCGGCCTAAGGTGCCTGGGCCCTGGAAGGATGAGCTGTATTGGTCTATCACCAGCATGACAGTTGCCGTTCTCAATGCTATAACACAGAATATCCCACAAGCCTCTGTGTGTGCACACAGTGCAGCATATTTATTGTTCAGAAGCATATTTATTTATTATTTATTGAATTTATGCTCCACCTTTCCCCCAAAAATGGGATTCAAGGCAGCTTGCAATAATTTAAAAAGATGCTGATAAAAAATTAATTTATAAAGTTAAAAAGAAATTAAATATCAGTATTATTAAAAACATGCTTACAAGCAGTTAAAACACTTGAAATACAGTTTTAATAAAATATTAAAACACCACTTACACACACTTACTTCAGCTCCATAAATAAAATTCAAAATTGAAAAGCCTGCCTAAAAAAAAAAAAAATCTTCACCTGCTGGTGGAAAGATAGCAGGGAGGGGGCCAACTGGACTTCTCATAGTTCTACAATCCCTGGGAGCAGCCATGAAGAAGGCTCTCTTCTGAGTTCTCACCAACTTCACCTGCGAAGGTGGTAGGACTGAGAGAAAGCCCTTCCCTGCAGATATTGAGGGCATACATAAGGAGATGTAGTCTTTCAGATAGTCTGGACCCAAGCTGTTTAGATCTTTAAAGGTCAGAACCAGCACTTTGAATTCTGTCCAGAAACAAGGCAGTAGCTGTTTCAACAGGGTTGTCACATGATCACTGTAGCCAGCCCTGGTCAGCAGCCTAGCTGCAGCATTTTGAACCTGCTGAAGTTTTTGAACAATTTTCAAAGGCAGCCCCACATAGAGCACATTACAGTAGTCCAAACAGGATGTAATCAAGGCATGTGTCTCCATGGTGAGATCTGACTTCTCAAAGAATGGGCACAGCAGATGCACTAGTTTTAACTGTGCAAATGCATTCTTTGGCCACAGCTGAAACCTTGAGCTGAAACCTTGAAACCTCAGATCCGAGTCCAGGAGCACACACAAGCTGATGAAAACCTGAGATTTCAGGGAGAGTGTAAACCCATCCATCACAGATTGAATCCCTATCCCCTGATCAGCCTTCTGACTGACCAAGGAGCACCTCTGTCTTGTCTGGATTAAGTTTCAATTTGTTCATCCCCATCCAAGTCCATTACTTCCATACCCGTCATGCATATTCCTTCTCTCCTGAATGCAGTTGGTGAAAACCCAAGTATTTTCTCATAGTTCTGAGAAATCTTCCTGAAGCATAACCGAACATTTGTATATTTAGTGTGTACAAATTATTCATATGCATCTGCATATTCCAGTTTGTTTCCTCCCCTCTCTGCTTTCAAACCTGGCTTTATGGGGCGAGGAAGAAGTGTCAGAAACACATGACTGCTGCCTTCAGAAGAGGAGCACTGCTTCTCCCCCACTTCCTTCTAGTAGTGTTGGTGCGTAAGTAATTGTCACCCTGCCTAAGGTTCTGAAATGTAACATTTTAATCATCCTCAGATCAGTGAGTGGTAGTCATTATTCCTCTATGGCGAAGTAAAAGTATGCACTGAGGGACTCCTTTTGTATAGGGACTAGGCCTGCCCATGGTGACTCTTAACACCTGGGACCAAGAATTAGGTTTTGTGTTCTCAACTGTGTCCGGTATGTTTTGGATCATGCATGTGTGAATGAATCACTATGGTGATATATCATTCTGTTTGACTACATGAGTAAAAGCAAGTGTGAAATAATTTGCAGAAATGTGGAACAAGAGGTTCCTTATTTTGTTCTGATATTTGTGATTGACGTTCATCTATGTCTACATTTGATTATTACATTTGATTTGAGTAAGCCTCAAATAAATAAAAAACAATAAAATAAAATAAAATAACCAAATAAAAAAATTAGTACCAAGAAGTTAAAATGTTCTTATTGCAAAATATCAGAAGCCACTCTAATTGCAACAGATGGTATTTTTCAACCCACACTAGCAATATAGAGTTACTGGTTTGCTATCAGTCTGTCTGTCTTTCTTTCTTTCTTTCTTTCTTTCTTTCTTTCTTTCTTTCTTTCTTTCTTTCTTTTTTTAACATGAATTGGCCTAAACAAATAATGTCTTGCTTTTTGTCACATCACCATTTCCCTCAGGTGTAGGTTTGCCTAAATATTTCATGGAATAATACTTCAAATAAAAATTGAGGTGAACATCAACTTGAAGTAGTTGTTTGCTAAGATCTTGTTCATCTTATTTGGTTTTACATGCCAGCAGTATAATGTAGTAATTTTTTCATGCAGATGGATTTTTGATTCTTTGGCAACTTTCCATTCTATTCTGACTTGCTAATTATTGTAGCAAGCATCCTTTTTCAAGTTCTGTTAAAAATATCCTTATCTCAGATATTGCATTACAATTAAACAGTAGACTTGGACACAGGTCCATTGGTTCTTGTGATTTTTTTTCAATCCCAGAAAGTTAAATTCTCAAGTTCTTACTCCATATTTGATAGTATTGGATTCATTACGGGTTGTTGAAGTTCACCATAATCTCTTATATTTAGAATCATAGAATTATAGAATTGTAGAGTTGAAAGAGACCATGAGGGCCATCCAGTCCAACCCCCTGCCATGCAGAAATACACAGTCAAGGGAAGTTATACAAGCTATGGCAAATCGTTCATTATAAATGAAAGATAGGTATATTAGCATGATAAATATTTATTCCATGTTTGTATAATTGCCAAACTTAGAAGATACCTCATTATTAGTAAAACATTGCTTGTGGTAAACTCTTAAAAGTAATACTGTAGAGCTGTTATTTTCTATGAGATACCAAGCAACAGATGGTTTTTATCTTTACTTGAGTCCAGTAGTGTTTGACTAAGCTTGGACAACTAGTATAGGTTGCCCCTTGTATCCACGGCTGATAGCGAGCACTTTTATTTTCAATGGAAAATAATAAGAGGAAGTATAGATGTGAAGGCACAGAAAAATCAGAAAAAAAACACACACACCATTTCTTTCCTGAAGCCTTTTGTTTTTTTCTGAAAAAATTGAAAAAATGAAAAAAGGAAGAAAATTGATTATGAAATGTCCAATTCATGCTGCTGCAAATCTGTTGGATCCACGATTCAAAGGTGGAAATAAGCGATGATAGCACTGTTATTGCATCTGACTGGATTACAAAACAAGCATCAGATTTAGGACTTGATGTTGGGAAGATACTTTCAAAGGTTGCAGAATATAGAACATCTTCAGGGATTTGGTCCAGGAATGCAGTCTGGGTTTCTGTCAAGCATATCCCTCCTACAACATAGTGGCAAGGTCTTAGCACAACACAGCCTCTGACTCCTCTTGTTTCTCGCCTTCTTCAGATTCCTCCATCTTCTGCAGCATGTGAAAGAATCTGGTCTATGTTTGGAAACACTCACACTAAATCAAGAAATAAATTGACATGTGAAAGGTTAGAGAATTGACATGTGAAAGGTTAGAGAAGCTTGTTTCAATCAGGGTAAACCTTCGGTTTTTAGAAGTCCATGATAACTGTGATGATGACAAACATAACGAAGCAGAAGCAGAGGCTGAAACTGAAACTGATAACTATAGCTCAGAAAATGAGTCTGATTAAATTTCATGCCTATTCATTTAATCTTAGTCCTTCCTCCCTTCCACACACTTCCTTCCCTGAATTCTTTTTATGGGAGTGGGTACTTTATGTCTGTTTGATACTGTGGAGAGCAAATATAAATAATTTTCTTTGTTATTAATGTTGATGGTTTCTTCTGTTTCTGTAGCGTGAAGTGGCAGAAGAATCCATAACACTTGGGAACCTAGGACTGCCCGGAAAAGCAGGAAGCTGACTGGCCTGTAGCAGATTTTAAATCCCTTTGTTGTTCTCCACGAGGCCAGTTCAGCTTCCTGCTTTGCCTGGGAAAGATCAGGATCAAGCTCCTCCATCTTTGGAAACTTCTTTATTCTATTTTTCTTCTTTTTTCTCTGCTATCCACCCTCCCTCGTTCCCAAAGCCTCCTTAAAAAAAAAAGCCTCCCCTTTTCTCTTTCACTCCCCACTTCTTCTCACGCTTCCACCTCCCCTGCTATCCCCCGCTCCCTCTCCTGCCTATACGGAGCCTCTTCCTCCCTCCTAATGGCATCAGAGCAAGATCTCCTGAACGCAGCCCAGCAGGGCAATGCCACAGTGGGAAAATTCCCTCCCCAGAGCTCCCTGAACGGCAGCTCAGAGGGAGTGGACCAGGCAGTGGCCTCCACTTCATGGGCACACGACTCCATGCCGGTGCCACAGAGGAAGTCCGCGAGGGACGTAGAAAGGGCGCTGGCAGCAGGCGGCCCCCGCCCACCCTCCAAACCGGCCCACAAGAAGAGCAAGTGACCCTGCACCAAAGTGGGTGCCGCGGCAACGGCAGGGACCGGGGCAAGCAAGCCCCGCAGGGACGGGGGAACTGCGGCAGCCTTCCCCTCCTCCCGCGATGATTCCAGTGGCAGCAACGACCACGCAGAGGCCCAGCAAGAGGTGGTAGCCCTGGTAAAGGTAGCTGGGGACCCTTCAGAGGCCCACATCCGGGCCATTTTTGATGCCTGCACCCCCAACCCAGAGATTGTGAGGGCCAGGGTGGCTGAGTCCCGTAGGGCCTGCAAAGCTCTGGAAGGGGGGTTACCCTCTAGCGAGGAAGACACGGGGGAAGGAGAAATGCATGGCGGGGGGAGGAGGAGGAAGAGGAGGACCAGGCCGCAGGAGACAAGGTCGAGGACCTGGGATCCCTAGATTCACAGGCATCAGAGGATGATGAGGATGAGGAGGGGGAGAGGGAGGTTCAGAGCAGAAGGGAGGCCATCAGTACAGCCCTACAGATCGTCACGGATGCCCTTTTGCCACCCACCCACCCACTTCCCAAGGGCCCCAAGAGGAAAGGAGTGCAGGCCAAGGCCTCTGCCTCCAGGAGAAAATCACACAAAAGGGCCACCATACAAGGAGGGAAGACGGTGGGGAGGCCACAGGGGGACTCTGGGAAGGCTAATGGGCCAAGGGGAAAAACCCCCACACCTAAACCCACGCCAAAGAAATGAAAAGCCCCCCCTTCGAGGCGGTCCTCTAAGGAGTCGGGGGAGGCCTCAGATGGGGAGGCGCTAGCACTCACAGGGGCATCCAATCAGGATACCCCGAGAGATGCGGAGGACACCCTCCACTCCAACAAAGAACCCGGTGAACTTTCGGACTCAGAGACATCAGAAACCGAGGTAGAGTCTTCCAGGGTGAAAAACTGGCCTACCTGCTGAAAACAGCCCTCTAGACCTTGGAAATCCCCCCCCCGCCACCCAGCAGGACCCAGTCGGGGATTCCTACGCCCCAAAGAACCAAAAGATTGCAGCGCTCATGCCCTCGACCAAACAGAAGGGGCACCTTTTTCCTTTCCCAAGAGCCTTTTGGAACTTGGTGGCAGAGGAATGGGACAAACCGGCCTTGGGCCGGTGAGGTTCCTCAATGGCACAAAGGTTATATAATTTCCCCAAAGACATCTTGGACAAACTAAAGACCCCCGTGGTAGACCGGCCGGTGGTCTCAATGGTTTCCAATTCACTAGCACCCAAAGAGGGTGAAGGCACCCTGAAAGACCCTGATGAGAAGAGGGTGGACGGTGCCCTGAAGAAATCCCACGAAGACTCAACCTTAGGAGCCAGGGTGGCACTAGTGTCAGCCATCATTTCCAGAGCTGCCATTGTCTGGATCCAAGAGGTAATGGAAGTGGAAAACCTGGACACCAGGTCGCTTGACAGGGCCTTCAGGAAGATCCATTTGTTTCTTACTTTCCTGGTGGATGCATCACAAGATCTACTCTCATTCACGGCCAGTGCAATGGGAGCGACGGCCCTGGCTAGAAGGTCGTTGTGGATCAAACATTGGGACGCTGACTCACAGTCAAGGATTGACCTTGCAACAGCGGCGTTCAAAGGCCACAAGCTCTTCAGGGAAGAAACCTTACAAGACATTCTAGTGGAGACCAAGGACAAGAAACAAGCTATGCCTTCATCCAGCAAGAAACCCGACAGGAAAACTGGTAAAAGGTCATTCAGCTTTTCAAACTCCTTTTGTGCTGTAGAGGATCGGGCAGGAGGGGAGAGTTTCGCTCCTTCAGACCAGCCTGGTCTAAAACCAACTATGTCATTCGACAGGCTCCCTTCTCCAGCTCCTCTGCCAGCCACAGATGGGGATCCTCAGCGCAGAGGGGTCCCTCGCGCCAACAGCCCTGATGTGAGGCCAATCCCAGTAGGAGGATGGCTGTCCAAGTTCCTGACAGCTTGGTCGAACTCAACCTTAGACAAGTGGGTCATGCAGACAATCGCACAAGGGTACAAGGTAGAGTTCAACTCAAGTCCACAGAACAGATTCCTCCCCGCACCAGTCCCCCGCGACACAAAAAAGGCGGCGGACCTAAGGACAGCCATCGACCACCTACTGGAAATTCAAGCCATAGAAGAGGTCCCGACATCCCAGCGTTTCTCAGGGGTCTACTCCTACTTCTTCACGGTACCCGAAAAGGACGGCAGCCTCCGCTCTGTCTTATACCTGAAATGCACAAACTCCTGCATGACATACAAGCGCTTCCGGATGGAAACGCTGTCGTCAGTAAGAGAAGCTTTACAGGAAGGAGACTTCCTGGCATCACTGGACCTGGCAGAAGCATATCTGCACATCAGGATCCACCAGGACAGCAGAAAGTTCCTCAGATTCGCATTCAGAGTGAAGCATTACCAATTCAGGGCCCTACCATTCGGTCTCTCAACAGCTCTGAGGGTCTTCACCAAAGTGCTTGTAGTCCTTATCGCCTCCCTGAGGGCGAAAGGGATACACTTGTACCCCTACCTGGATGACATCCTCCTAAGAGCCCCATCCAAGGAGAAAGCAGAAAGGGACCTGGAGACAACGGTGTCTTGTCTGCAGGAACACGGCTTCCTGGTAAACTTCGGGAAGAGCTCTCTCACGCCATCCCAGTCCCTCGTGCATCTAGGGTCCACTTAAACACAGAAAACAGCAGGATCACCCTCTCAAGAGAGCGGCAACAGGCCCTGAGGAAAGAAGCCCAGGCAGCTCTCACCAGCCCAAACTCAAAGCTTCTCTCTTTGGCACGACTCTTTGGCCTAATGATATCGTCCATCCAAGTGATCCCTTGGGCCAGATTCCACTCCAGACCCCTATAGGGGTTCCTGTCACCCTTCCAGGAACAAATAACGAGAAGGGAACAGCTGTCCCTCCAAATTCCTCTGGAGGTAAAATTGTTCTTGAGATGGTGGACCCACCTCCCACACATAGCAAGAGGGTCCCCATTCAGCATCAAATACGAAGTGACAGTCACATCGGACGCGAGCCTGTGGGGCTGGGGAGCCCACTGCCTGGACCAAATGGTCCAAGGAACCTGGTCGAGGGAAGAACAAAGCCACAGCATAAACTGGTTGGAGCTGAGGGCAGCACGCCTGGCCCTTTCCCACTTCTTACACCAGCTGGAAGGGTGCCACGTCTTAGTACGGGCGGACAACAATACAGCCCGCTCCTACATTGCGAAACAGGGCAGATCCAAATCCAGGTCGCTCCATCAGGAAGCAACACTATTCAAACGGGCGGAGTCGACAGTAGAGTCCATCTCAGCACAGTACCTCCAAGGGGAGGTGAACCTGAGAGCAGACTACTTGAGCAGACACACGGTGCTCCCAGGGGAGTGGGAGCTGAATCAGGAAACATTCCTACCGATACAACAGAGGTTTGGGAGACCACAGGTGGACCTCTTCACAACCCCAAGAAACGCAAAACTGAGCAGGTTCTTCTCCAGATTTCCACTCCCAGGAGCAGAAGCAGTGGACCCCCTCACAGCACCTTGGCCCAACGGCCTCCTGTACCTCTTTCCTCCAATCCCACTGATAGGCAAGGTCTGCAGGAAAATATGCCAGGAACAAGTGCAAGTAATCCTGGTAGCACCACACTGGCCAAGATGACCCTGGTTCTCCGACCTACAGGAAATGTCAACACAACCCCCCATGAAGCTTCGACCACATCCGGATCTCCTTCACCAGGGCCCCATCAACCATCCCAACATGCCCTGGCTACAACTAACAGCCTGGAGATTGAGCGGCAGGCCCTGAGAGGGTGTGGTTACTCGGAGAAAATCATAATCACGCTCCTGGCCTCACAGAGACCATCAACCAGGAGAATATACCAAGCCACCTGGGAGGTCTTCTCCAGCTGGTGCGTATCACAAAAATTGAACCCGCCGAAGGCTTCCATCCTCAATATCATCACCTTCTTGCAAGAGGGCCTGGACAAAGACCTCAGGCCTACCACACTAAAATGCCATGTAGCGGCACTCTCGGCTTTCTTACTCGATCCGCAAGGATGGAAAATAGCACCACATCCCCACATATGGAGGTTCCTGAGAGGGGCGACCCTACTGTCACCCCCGGTGCATCATAGGTTCCCTTCATGGAATCTCTCCCTGGTTTTGCATCAGCTGACCCACCACCTCTTCAAACCTCTTAGAAGAGTACCTCTGAGACTCCTTACCCTCAAGGTGGCCTTTCTGGTGGCCATCACCTCAGCTAGGAGAGTGTCCGAACTCCCCACACTCTCAGTCAGGGAGCACCTCTGCACCTTCGAGGCGGATTTGGTCCTACTTCAGATGGACCATTCGTTTCAACCCAAGGTTCTTTAGCTTCCATATCGCACAACCCATAATCCTGCCATCGTTCTGTCCTAACCCAGTCCATCCCATGGAAAAGTCATGGCACAAACTGGACGTAAGGCGAGCACTGAAGATATACACCAACAGGACGGCGTCTTTCAGGAAATGCGACTCCCTCTTCGTGTCATTTAACCCGGCCTCAATGGAGTCGCGAGTATCGAGACAAACTATGGCAATGTGGATCAAGGCTTGCATCTTCGAGGCTTACGACGCGGCGGAAGTTCCAAGGCCGAGGGGAGTGATGGCACACTCCACACGTTCAACAGCCACCTCAGCAGTCTTCTCCACTAACACCCCGCTAATTGAGATTTGCAGGGCCGCAACATGGAGCACACCCTCCACCTTCATTCGACACTACAAGGTGGATAAGTTCAAATCAGCGAAGCCACCCTTGGCAGAAGGGTGCTTCACGAAATAGTTCACCCATAAGTTCACAGTTCAAGGTAGTCACTCCCACCCTAGAGTTTCTGGGGTAAGCTTGGGTATGTCCGAAGTGTTATGGATTCTTCCTGCGACTTCACCCTACAGAATGTTACATTGGTGACTTACCGTGAAGGTACTTTCTGTAGGGTGAATGGCAGGAAGAATCCGCCCCACCCTGTGACTGCGGACGCCAATCCAACGGGCTCACACATGTACTTGTTATCAGGTTCTTAACCTATATGCTTTATTCCAGGTTACGGATCTCGATTCGGGGATCTTCTGGGGCTTTGCTAGTCAGTGAACTGGCCTTGTGGAGGAGAACAAAGGGATTTAAAATCTGCTACAGGCCAGTCGGCTTCCTGCTTTTCCGGGCGGTCCTAGGTTCCTAAGTGTTATGGATTCTTCCTGCCATTCACCCTACAGAAAGTACCTTCACGGTAAGTCACCAATGTAACATTTTGTTTTTGGCTTGCTCCACATTAACTAGCAAAACCAAAGAGCTTCTGTACAGTTCAGGAGAGTGTTGCTCCATTTGTTACAAATAAAAAATTAATAAAATAAAAGTAAATTCTGTTGGTAATAATTGTTTGAACACACTGTATTTTCAATATACCAATTGTGATAATTTTATGCCAAATCAAATTGTACATAGTCATGTTTTATGTTCCTAAAGTAACAGGGTGACTTTCAATCCGTAAAAAATGCGAATGTTGCATTTTTTTCAATTTTTCTATTCCCCCCCCCCGAAAAAAGGGTTTTTTCCATGGCTTCAAAATTTCAGGAAATTTTACATCTTTAAGAGGAAGGTGGGCCTTACTGGGCACTGGGTCGATGCACCTTCTCCATGGTCTGGCAGTGACAAGGGCAGGCAGATGGCAAGGAGGGCCAGAGCTCAGCTGGGGGTGGGCAGAGGGGAGAAGACAGCACTTGATCCCTTGTCTGGGCCCAATCTTGTCCATCCAAGCCTGCCCCCCCTTCCCTTCTCCTCTTCTCTCCCTCCCCAAGAGCAGGCCAGCCATTCCTGAGCTTCCCCTCTGCTGCCTGGCTTCTGCCAAGGGGCTCTCCGCCTCACCTCCCTGATGGTGGGCCTTACCAGGTGTCTGGATGGCACAGCTTCTCCATGAGGTGGCAGCAGCAGTGGGCGGGTGACTAAGGCAGCTGTGGCTCCAGCTGCTGCTTGCTGGTGGCCACCAAGAGGTGGAAGAGCCATGCCACGCTGGAGCAGAGCCGGGACAAGCTGAGCCAGCCACTAATCTCCACTCTTGCTGAGGTGCCCTTCCCTTCCTTTCCATCGCCAGCCCCACCACGCCACCTGCCCACCCACCCATCCTCAGGGCTTTGTGGTGGCAAGGGTGGTACCTCTACTGAGCCTCCCCTCTACCACCTCCTGTCCCTTTCCAGAGTGCCTTTGGGGTGTGTGTGTCTCTGCATAGGTAAGGAAGGAGGCAAACTCCTTCGTCTGCCCACAGAAGTGCAGCCAGGCTACCTATGCACCTCTAAACTCCTTTGTCTGCCCAGAGAAGCACAGTCGGGCTTGCGGCACCTTTCTCAGAAAGACTTTGTCCTTTGTCAGGGAGAGGTTCAGCTTGGCCACCATGATCGCAGATAAGTGAAAATGCAGATATTGGTCCCATGGAAATGGGGGTGACCTGTCCTTTCTTTATTTTTTGTACAGTTGCTAGGCTGTTTATTATTCCAAATTAATATTTGGAATATCTTCAGATTTTGCAACTCAGTAGAATGTATATAGGAGATGTAAGTGTTAATGGAATGCTTTATAAAATCAAAAGGAAATAGGTGGTAGTAACCAATTTTTAACAGCTACTTTCAAAGTATAGTTTGTATGTATTTGCATATATGTGCACTAGAAATATATGTTAACCACTGAGACACACAGCTATTCTAAACCTTGAAAGAATCTTGAAGAATTAAAATATTTTTCTATTAAAATATTTATAAATGTTATTATTAATAACACATTTTTAATAGGCCGTCTCCAGAAGGCAAACATTAGGATAGCAATTGACCAGGAACTAGTACAAAAACATATTGTTTCTGCTACACAGAGACAGCCTGAGAAGTGTTCTGTGAAATTTGAGAGCTAGCGCAATAATCCATCACTGTCAGTTGGTCCTAATAAATTGGGCACTGTGCTATATATGGCTGCTTAAGTTTACTTTGGTTCTTTTATTGAGTGCTGCCTGTATTTAAGTACTAGGAGTAAAAAGAAAACAGGAGAGAAAGACTATTTGTTTGGTTGTTAATTATATGTATGTAAAATACCATACCTGTACAAAATTTTCAGATTTAGGCATTTTAAAAGAAAGTGCTTTAGGTCTTTTCACACTATACAATTGTAGCCCTTTTATACCAATTTAACTGCCATAGCTGCACCCTGAGGAATCTTTGGGTTTGTAGTTTGGTGAGGTACTACAACACTCTCACAGGGAATTCTAAATACCTTATGAAGCTACACATTTCAGGATTCCATAGGATGGAAGCAGGGCAGTTAAAGTGCTATAATCATGTAATGTGAAAGAGACCTTAAATAAAAGGTGCAACATCTTGTTGCAGGATATCTGTTCTACGTTTGAAAAAGTAATTCAAATGAAGCTGTGGAGCTACCTGGTAATTCTGTAGTTTTGTGTTCCCAGGTATTTGGTTAAAGTGAAATTGGGTTTATTAAAGTTGACAGGTTTTTTTTAACCAGCAACAAGATGTCTTTTAGCAAGTGTTCTATTTTATGAAATATAGTAGGAATAGAGGAGAAAGTGCAAAGGTCTCTATGGTGATAAGCATCTTTGCTTACTATGTAATGTAACCTATACTGTGTGAGGCTGTTTGTTTTCTGATTTTTAATGGATAATTGGGCTTCTGAGAAAAGGCTACAGCTGCAAAATATGAGATCATATTTTGCATTTTTGGGAGGCGGGGAATGGGATGGAGGGATGTCTAGAAGAGCCAGCATGAACTTTGAGCGATACATAAAATACTAAATGAAAGAGATGAAAGGTCTAAGGGGGTTCGGGGTAAACAAAATGCTTTGTTTACAGAGGCTGTGATTTTTAATTCTTACTTGGTACATGCAGACATCAAATCTTTAGCACATGATAAATTTCTGCACCAGAATAGAGGTGGTATAGTGCTATTGCCAAGTATGGGGTGAGTCAGAATAAATTCTGCCATAAACATTGGATTCAGTCCTCTGTCATTGAACAATACTGAGCCAACAGTTCTCCATAAACATATATGCTTACACACATGTCTGTGTGGATATGATCTTACTAGACTTTTAGCCATCCGCAGTTTATTTGTTATCACTGCTGACACATCCTTTCCCCCACATCATTACATAGAACCCTTCTTGCAGTGGCTTTGGAGAATGGAAGAAGTAATCATTTTATATTTTACTGTTTGTGAAACCTGTACAGACTAATGTGTAGGGATAGGGAGGAGGTGGTTGTCAGAATTCAGTGCAAGATGACCACTAGTAGTCATATTTGTGGTGTCCTGATTGCAGTGGTTGGACTAGGTCTCTGGGGACTGGGGTCTGAATTCCCACTCAGCCATGGAAAACTGGCTGACCTTGGGCAAATCACATTCTCAACCTCAGAACCAGGTAAAACCAAGCCCCCACTGAACAAATCTTGGCAAGAAAATCTCGCGATAGGTCACTTTAGGGTCTTCATAAGTTGGAAACGACTTGAAGGTACACAACAACAATGATAATAAGTTATCTTACAAGGTCACTGTAAGGATTACTGAGAAAGTGTGAATTACTTTGCATTTTCCAAAGTGCCATATAAATTTTAAATTACACAGTAAAGTTAGATTTGTTTTTTTTAAAGAAAACTGAGACTCTTGAGGCTTGAATATATTTATTACAGTATATTGTAATCAGATAAATGTATATGCTGTAGTGCTGTGATCTTGAAAGTTCTATTGTACCCTTGAGATGTGTCCCAGTCAAGTTCTTGTGCTGAGAGCTTTCACATTCCATGAACATAGCTTTCTGTTGCCTAGATGAGAACAATTGCCTGGCAGTAATCTGTGCAAGTAATTTTTAATAGAGTCATGTTCTATCCTATAGAGGGAAAATTGTGGTATAAAATGCTATTTGAGCCAATCATCAAATTCCACTGGCCAGATTTCTGACTAGATAATGAATCTTGTGTGTATGTGCCTTCAAGTTGCCTGTTGACTTAGGGCGACCCCATGAATTTCATAGAGTTTTCTTAGGCAAGGACTTACTTCATCTTTTCCCATTTAAAGTGGAAAATATGTAGAGGCAATGGAAAGCTTGCTGTTAGCAGGGCATTTTTTATTTCATCATGAAGTATTAATTCATTATATTTCTTCATGAAGTATTAATTGTAAGTACAAGGAGAAGTACAAATATGTTAACATAATAATGTATATCTGTGAGTACAAATTACTTTTTAACTATGAATTATTTATGGGTTTCTAATATTCAATGTATGATTTCCATCTTGTTTAATTTAGAAACCTAAAAGGATCCAAAGCTGTATTATGTATGGCAGATGAAAACAAAATGATTTTAGATTTATACTTACTGTTTTTGTTTTGTTTTGTTTTGTTTTTTTACTTTATAAGACTGTGGAAGGTTTCAGTAGTTAAGGAC
This sequence comes from Gambelia wislizenii, assembly GCA_030847615.1. Taxonomy (NCBI): domain Eukaryota; kingdom Metazoa; phylum Chordata; class Lepidosauria; order Squamata; family Crotaphytidae; genus Gambelia; species Gambelia wislizenii. The sequence goes on from JAUMIR010000003.1 coordinate 86,078,693, forward strand.
TATTTGATTTTTATTTTGCAACACTGAAATGTTCTGAAGAATGAAATAACTAATTGGCATATGGTAAGAGAACTTGATTTTCCCCCTTCCCCATATTAGAAATGTCACTGAACACATTTAAAATGTGATACATCATAACAGTCTTCGAAAAATCTGTTGTGAAAAGATTTTCAAACCCTCAGAACCCTGAACAAGATCTTTTGATATTACTGAGTTTATCACGACACCATTTATTTTGTCACAACTTTATTAAAACCTTTCTGTATCACCTGTTGAGGCTGAAAGTAGTATACAAGCATCAATAAAGATAGATTAAAATGCAGTATAAAAACTTACTTGGACATTATAGTGGTCAAGCCAAAGCCAGCCCACACAGTACTATAAAATTAATTAGTAATACCAAAGGCTATGTGAAAAGGTATGCTGTGCATTCCCTCCCTGAAAAGGAAGATCATTTGCACAGCCTTGAACAGTTGTGGAGCAAGTCTCCAGTGGAGTGCCTCAGGGCTATGTCCTGTTAAAGATGTTTCTAAATGACTTAGATGAGGGTGTAGAACAGATGCTTATCTCAAATTTGTAGACAACTTAAAGCAAGTTCCAGCCTGCCCCATCCTTTACCCTCTAGATGTGTTAGCCTTCAGCTCCTGTTGTATCCAGCAATTGCAGCAGTTGACCATGCAGGCTGGGTGTAATGGGAGCTGTAGTCCATTGCATCTGGATATGCCAGGGAGAAAAAGGCTATATAATATGAGACAGAATTAAGATACAAAATATGCTGGGCTGACCCTCTACTCACCTTTCCCTTTCCCTGCTGAAGGAGAACAACAAAAAGAGAAGTCATAGCTAATTGTGTGTGTGTGTGTGTGTGTGTGTGTGTTCTGCTGGGTAAGGAAAGCAAAGCTTGCTTTGTTTTTTTGGTCTTTCCCCCTCTACAAGAAGACAGAGACAGAAACAGAGGATCAGTTCTGCTAGCCCTAAGATCTATAATAAATAACCAACTCTTTTCTCAAGGCAACATCTCTCTCTCTCTCTCTGTTTCTCCCCTTGCCAAATGGGAGTCAGACAGCCTAGAATGCAGCCTTCAGAATGGAGAATTCTTGGTCTTGAGGCAATAATTTAGCCTTTTCTTTTCTGGAAAGGTGTGTGTGTGGGTTGTGTGTGAGAGAGAGTCTTCCAGTTTCATAGTTATAAAACAAGGATGTATCTTGCCTTGAGGTAATCCTGAAGTGATTGTCTTCAAGGCTGTGTCACATGAAATGTTTAATTGTATGGTTTTCTAATATACTATGAAGAACAGCTTATTTAATATTTAAGTTTCTTTTAGTGTGATGCCTTTAGTTTAGTCACAACTTTAGATAGTGAATACAGATATGCAGGACAGAGGAAAGGGGCCAAATTGAGCCTATTTTTAAGCGAATCATTTCTTTAATAATTTCATTATGTGATGTTTTTGTCTAATCACAATCTTGGCTTGGGACACCACACCCAACATGTGTGTAGGACAGAAGAAAAAGGGACAAACTGGGCAGTACTGTCTTTATACAAGAAAGCTCAACAGTTCTATTTCTATTGCATACATGATGTTGCACTGAGTTTATCCTTAGGAAGCAATCATTTTGTATTGTAGTCTATGATCCATCTCCTATCAAGAATGCTGATTGGACCTGGAATTTAGAAATTTTGAAGTCTCTGATCATAGCATTCTCTTTTTCTTTTAACATAAGATTAATTGTTGCCAAATATGTTTCCTTATGAACAAATGGCTAAGCATTCCTCTTTTGTTTACTATGTCTACTGGTGTAAGGCCATCTTCTTGTGGTCTTCTATGTGTCCAAAACAGTAAGTAGCTCACTTGAAAGATCAGTTGAAATATTGCAGTCTTAATAATTTAAAGATGTGAATTTAGGATTACGTACCATAACAGTTGGCATATTATTCATTTTCTGGCTGTTACTGCTAGCTACTGCTTCAAGGCAATCTTTTGGTGAAACAAGCTGGGGTTCTGGATTCAGATGTCACAACAAACCAGGATTTAACTAAGCCAAAATGCATAAGCCACCCACAAACCATAGATTGAAAGTTTGGTTTATGCCTTGCCAACAAACCATATTTTGTTCATATATAGAGATTCTTACATCCAGATTTCAACAGATCACACCATAGTTTACGTCTTGCAAATACGTTATGCTTTCTACACACTTTATTCCACTATTTCTGTTTTCCTCCTTTTACTGCTACTTCATTCTTTACATGGTGATCATCTTTGTTGCATGTGTGCAGACAACTTGCTATTGGCCATAGTTTCCTCAGCATGTCCTCAGCATGTTTGGCAATACCTCTCCCCATTTTATGGTATACTGTATGTTTATTGTAGCAGACTTGACTACTGTACAGACTGAAGTAGCTTTCTAGAAATACTATGGATTTATGAATGTAAAATTCACTTTACCTTTTAAAAAAATTCTGATATGCAGAAAAGAAGGATTTTAGCTTTTTTGGGGGGCAAAGATTATTCATTCATCAAAATAGAGACTGTAAAATAGAAAAATTCTTAGAACAACTGCAGCTGTGTGCATTTGTAGTTAAAATTAATAACTTAAACAATTTCCAGAAGGGTAAACCATATTGGTCTGTTGTAGCAAATCAGTAAAGTCTTCTGGTGTCTTAAATGTTAACAAATTAATTACAGACTATAGTCCACAAAGGCTTATACCATAGTAAAATGTGTTTATCTCAGGTGAATGCAGTTCCTTGTTTTAATAATTGGAAACAGTTGCCATTAATAGCATGCCACATCTTTTTTTTTCTTTGGAGAATTTGTGTTAAAGTCTTGTATTAGCAGTGCTATTTTTTTTTAACCCAAATGAAATATAGACATGAAGGAGTGTGTCAACTTTTGTTGTGTCAGCTTATGTTCTTTCCTTCATATTAATACATGAATGTTCTCCTTTTCTTGTTCAGACATGAGCTGGAAGCATTTCTTCGTTTCATATTATTCTTTACTTTCTGAGAAGTATAAGCTGGTGACTCTCGAGGACAGTTGTCCCTCCACATTTGCAGGTTAAGCATTTGTGGGTTTGATTATTTATGGATTACTGTATTTTCCTTAGCATTTGCTGCTGTCCATTTCATAACCAAAAATATGTTCTCTCTAGGCATTTGTAGGTCCTCCAGTGTGATTCTGTGGTCAACTTCTGCCAGCTTCTTCTTTTCCATTTTTGTGGGGCTCCTGCACCCCTAACCCCCATGAAAGTTGAGAGCTGACTGTACAGTTATCGGCAGAATATGCAAGGTGCTGAAGTGTTATGGTACTTATGAGCCAGAGCTGACAGGCAAAAGCGTTTATGGTTGAATTAGACATTTTGTAACATATTAGCTAGGAAAGGAAGGAATGGCAAATAATATAATGTAGTAAAAGCAGAATTCTGTCTACTCAGAAGTAAGCTTCATTAAATTTAATGGGACTTAAGGGTAGGTGTGATGTAGTGGTTTGAGCATTGAACTATGACTGGAGATCAGGGTTCAATGCCCACTCAACCATGGAAACCCACTGGCTGACCTTGGGAAGTCACACTGTCTCACCCTCAAAGGAGGGCAAAGGCAAAGCCCCCTCTGAACAAATATTGCCACTACTGTATAAGTTGGAAACAATTTGAAGGCACACAAATAACAACGACAGTCCCAGATAAATGTACCTGTTTTCAGGTTAAAGTTTTGAAAGGTTGGGTATAACATTTATTATGCAAAATAGTAAAAAATTGTTATGGACGGATCCATGGTTTTTCATAACCAAGGCTCCACTTGCCTTTGAGTTATGATGGCAGGGTCAGTTATATAATTACTTTTGTAGATACTCTCTTTGCATAGTTATCTGTAAATACAGGTCAGCCACAGTATCCACGATGGATACATTCCCAGACTTACTTTGAATACTTGAGACCATGGCTAATAGCAAACCCTATAGTATTGTGCTGGAGGACCAAAGAAATGTCTAGAGAGACCAAATTTTTATGACTACAGATAATTGAAAATGTGGGTGCCAGTCCCACGCATATGGGGGCGACCTGTACAGCTTTCAGAGTTATTACTTTTGGGTTTTTTTTAATGGCTTCCCATCTCCCAATTCCCATACCATTATTTGTGTGTTCCATGGTTCTGTTACTCTTAAGAAACAGTAGAGCAGTGCAGAAAAATTAGTGTTTCTTTAAATTTATTCACAGATTTGCTTGAATGACATCTGTCTTTTACAGATAGGGAGAAATGATAAGGGTTGTATCTGTTCAATACTGGCATCTCACCAGCCTCTCCCTAATCCTGGAAAAGTATGAAGTGCAACAAAAACCTAAATTATGTTTGCTGCATGGAGTGGGCAGAAAACTTGGCAAGTCAGATGCAGCCTTAGGAATTTACTTTCAGCAGATAAATAAAAGTCATGGAAGATCAACCACTCAGGTCATTTCATACCAAAGCATGGTAAACTCTCATGTAACTTGATTCATACATACTTGGGAGTCATGAAATACTTTTAAGAAGTAGGATATGTCTATGAAAGCATTGGATGGGAGTGGGGGAACAACTTACTGTAATTGCAGTCTCTAACAAGAGAGAAAGCCCCTGGAGAATGTGTGTGGGGGTTTCATTAAGATGTGCATTTTTTTCTGATTATTGTAAAAGTGATTTAAATTGCTGGGAACTATTCATGAAGAATTGTATAAGGTCTAAATCCAACATTAATCTTTCCTTGAAGACCACTTGAAATGGATAAGATGTATTGGTCACAACAAACTGAAGTTCTATTAATTTCAGTGGATCTTTTGTAGTTAGGATTAATGCCGGATTAAGTTGTAAATCTGGTTCATGTATTCTAGCAGTAGATTCTTTCTTTACATGATACTATTCTTTTGTACATGATTACATGAACAAATATATGGTGTGCTATAATAGTACACACATTCTTATAGTTTTTTAAAAAATAATCCTACAATAGAGCTTGGGAAAGGGCTCAAAAGCTATGATATTAAACCTAAGGTGTGAATACACTTAGGATATTGTATGCAGTTCTAGTCATCACATTTCAGAATTGATATTGAACTGAACAGAAACAGGTAATACAATAATCATGGGGTTAGAAAAAGCTCCGCTCTGGGAATAGGTTGCAATGTTTGAAGCTGTTTTTTATAGAAGAAATGTAAGGAGCAGACCTGATGGAAGTGCATAAAATTTTGAATAGTATGGAAAAGGAATAGTGAGACTAGGAAGCCATTTTTCTCCATAGCAATCTTAAAATAATCTAACACAGCTAAATGGTGGGAGGTTCGCTTGAGATGGAGTACTGTTATACACAGCACATAGTTAAATTACAGAATTTGGTACCCCAAGATAGTGATGACTTGGGGTATGTAAATGGTGATTGGACAAATTCACGGAGATAATGGCTGATAGCCATTACAGCTATACATTACCTCAAGTATTGGGAACATCATGCTCATGAATACTGGGGAAATGGTATATTCTGGGGAGCGAAGTGGGAGTATACTGCTTTACTCATATCCTGCTTATGAACTTCCCGTAATAATCTAATTGGCCATTTTCAAAACAGAATGCTGGACTAGGTAAGCCATCAGTCTGATCCAGTTTGGAGGTTCTTATGTTATCTGCCTGAAATAAGCTTATGTAGTGTCACTGAAAAATTAATTTCCTGGTCTTGTGGGTAGTACAGCAGGGAGAGAAAAAGGCCAGTTTTTGATTGTGTAAATAAGCCCTTAGTTTTGCTCACCATATTCTTAAATACATTTCTGTCTTTAACCCAAACATGTCTTTAACTTAAACTGGTATAACTTGGTTTTGAAAACCTGTTAACCTTTGCTTGTATTCTCATCTATTAACAAATACCTCAGTAATGCTAGCATTTTTGTAATGTGGGTGTTATCAGATGGTAGTTAAGACCATCACTCACAGCAATTTATGGCTTTCAAGATTTAACAGATTATGCAAAATTGCAGTACACCACACATTGCTATGACAACAGTGATAAAGAACTAAGAAATGTACGTGCTGAGGAACCACATGGGCTGATGTACAAACTGTGTCCAATTTCCAGAGAAGTGATCATGCAGACTAGAAGAATTGGTATCTGAATGTTGGTTTACAGATTATTTGCTGAAATCTAAAGCAGATGACATTTATTGTAAATGTTCTGATAAACCTGGGCTGTCCATAAACAGTCTCGTCTGGCAGACTTGCCATCACATGGAAATAGAATGGCTTGTATGCAGTATAACGTAGGAATTGCATGTTGCTTTTGTCCCAAGCTAACCTTTTGCCTGTCTCAGAAAAGGACTAGGTCATATTACAGCCAGTGGACTTGAGCCCAGAAACTTCACAATATCCTTTGCCCAAATGAACACTACTAGACAAGCACAGTGGGTATACTGCTCATAGAGGACGCTCCTCTAGCACTTGTATGTATGATTTAGGGCCTCCTATAGCTTATTTTAAAATTCATAGTTATGCATGTATTGTGTACTGTATTATTTTGCAGGGCATACTTGAAAATGTCTTGCGTCCCAGTGAACCACTGGGCTTGATGCAATGCTGTAGTGTCTCATAGAGACTACTACTCTAGAGGCTTGAATATATGATCTGGGCTGTCCACAAACTAATTTTGTTATGCAGTTTCCTGTTTTGGCTTAGTTATTCTTACCATCTGCCACCCAAACATAGAAGAGATGGAATGCCAGCTTACAGACATTTCCCTGGCAGTTTGTATATATGGTTTTATATTCATCCAGAACCCTTGCTAAAATTCAAATTCTGTATCATTAATTACTGTGACAAGGTCTTTATTCTTGGTTGTGGACTAAAAATAATGACGAACACCACACTTGTACCCAGCAGGGGCATTTATTCAGGTATATATTAAAAAATGTTTTGTTTGGGTCAGTTTAGTGGTGTTACATTTCATACTTCTAGAACAAATTGCAAGATTTTCAGCTGAACTGGTATATTAAATAGAACAAGTTTTTGTGCCTCACCTAATTAAAAAAATTATAGCGACTTTACATTTTTCTAGTGTTGTATTACAACCAGAGCTCTTGATAAACGTTGAAAGGTGCCATGTGACATATTAACCAGCTCCCCTTCTTTATTTTAAGTCTCTTTCTTCTTGTGTCCTACCCTTCCATGTTTATTGGGTTTGGGTGTCTGGATGTTTGGGAAGAGAGGGAGATAGAAGCAGTGACTGGAAGGCTACGCTGGTGGTTACATTTTTTCTTTTTCTCTCAGCCCCTTGCATACACACACACACACACACACACACACAGAATGGGCCCTTCGTATCTGCTGGTTTTTAGTTTTAGGACCTCTGTGGGTATCAGAATCCATAGATGCTCAAGTCCCATTATATACAGTGGCATAGTAAGATGGTGTCCCTTATATAAAATGACAAAATCAAGATTTGCTTCTTTGAATGTATTATTTTTAAAAGTATTTTTCAAGCTTTGGATGGTGGAATCCATGGATGCCAATTCCCTGGATACAGAGGGCTGACTGTATTCTACAATGCACACAAATCCCTAGAAAATAAAATTAATGGTCTTTATACAATTCATATCTCTTAGGTATTTAGACAGTTTGACACTGTTGTTTGGAGGTAACTTATGCAAAGGTTATGGTACATGTGCAATACAGCCTTGCATTGTAAAATGAAAGCCCTTCAGCAAAATATTAGAAGATATTTCATTGTTACTTTCCATTCACTGCTTCTCTTTGTTTTATTCTGTATTCACATAGGGGAACTTTTAATACAAAACAGCAGTTATAGATTATGAGATATTCTGAGCAAATAACAAAATGGATGATTATTGTGCACTAGAAGGGCCAGTTTCAACTTATCCTCAGTGCTGTATGAGGTTGCTTGAAAGTGCTCTGCTATGATACCCTTCATGCTTATATTACTACATTAGCCTCTATTTCCCTCTTCCCTTCGTAATAAGCTAAAATTATGCTGGTAATTATACTGGTAACTTTTTCTGCCCAGGATTTATAGTTCTTGCTATTATTTGTCTGACAAACATGCTTCCCTCCTGCATTTTAGTGAATTAATTCTTCTGTCCTGTAGCATATTTTCCCCTTAGAATTTGGTACGAAGTATATAAAAATACTTCAGAAATGTCCAGTCATATGCCTCTGGAGTATTTTTAGTAGAGTACAAAGGTGACAGCCTTCCACTGTTGCTCGTGGTACTTGCATGGTGGCACTCTGCACCTGGTACTTGCATGGTGGTATTCTGTTTCTGACAGATTTTCACTGAAAAGCATCAGAAGTGATATCTGTGTTGGAAATATGGCAGTGCCCTCCCCCCTGTGCCTGTAAGTAGGGTTCTGACTGGTTTGGTTAGCAGATGAAAGAATAGAGAACAATAACAAGCATAAAACTGAAGAGCTATGTTGATTACTTTTACCTATTAGTTTAAAACTTGCAAAAACTGCATGGCGTTCAAGATTCCTCCACTTGGTTCCTCCCTTCATTTTGCTCTCTACATTGCAGTGTTCATCAGGTCCCCTCTCCTGCAATCTTCTACTAAGACTTTTAGGGAACTACAGGAGAATATGGGGCAAATGGGATATAAGGGGGCAATCATTTTATGAATCTAGATGCCACTATTGCAAGGTTGGATACAACCCTGTGTTAACAATAACTAACTGTGGAATATAGAGAAATATGTAGGGATATTTGAAATAGGTTGTTAGATGGTTTTTATTTTCTTACATACTTTTTTTCAAGATTTCTTATGCACCCTAAATCTTTCAGATATTTAATTTTTTAAAAAGTTGGTTGCAAAGCTATGAAGTGAGATAAGGTCAGTGACAAAGGAGCTTTCTTGTAATATTATTTCAGGAGATTGATCATATTCAGATGTGTAGATGGGTAGATAATCTGTCTAATATACAGTACATCAGCAATATCTGGTAGGGAATCATACCTTTTTATTCCTGGAAGTCTGAAGAAAAAACATGGTGGCAGGAGGTGGTTTTACATCTTTCTGTGTTTGCGTTGCAAATCCTTCATGTTCATCTGAAAAAAAATAAACCATGTATTAATATCTGTCTTTTCTATCTTTACTACAGCTAGAGATCCCGTGATTATCTAAGTTCCAACAGCTGCCTCTTCTGATATCGAAGCTGGGGAGAATACCTCTGAAACCAACATGTAGCAAACAGCTCCTGTGCCATCAAATGTGCTGCTTCTAGCCAAGGTCTTCAAATCTTTCAGCAGTGAATGAATCATTTTAGGGATTCTAATTTTGGGGGTGGTGAATGAATTTTGTCAACTAAAGTTCAAATTGGATCTTATGTGGTGTTGGTTAAACTGAGGAACAATGAGTAGTAATTTAGGCAAAGAAAAAGATTATAAGGAGAAAGACTCCAAAGTGTCTTCAGCAAAAGAAAGGGAGAAAGAAGCAAAGGCCTCTGGTGGTTTTGGGAAGGAGAGCAAAGAGAAAGAACCTAAGACCAAAGGGAAAGAAGCCAAAGATGGGAAGAAAGATGCCAGCAGTGCACAGCCAGGTGTGGCTTTTTCAGTGGACAATACAATAAAACGACCTAATCCAACTCAAGCCGCTCGTAAAAAATCCAGCAATGCCGAAGTGATCAAAGAGCTAAACAAATGTCGGGAAGAAAATTCAGTGCGCTTGGACTTGGCCAAGAGGTCTATACATCTGCTCCCATCGTCAGTCAAAGAGTTAACACAATTGACAGAACTTTATTTATATGGAAATAAACTGCAGTCACTACCACCTGAGGTAGGCTGTCTTGTGAATCTGGTGACACTGGCTCTAAGTGAGAACTCTCTTACTAGCCTTCCTGATTCTCTTGATAACTTGAAACAACTTCGGATGGTTGATCTGCGGCATAACAAACTCAGAGAAATCCCTCCAGTGGTGTACAGGCTAACTTCCCTTACCACACTTTATCTGCGCTTTAATCGTATCACAGCTGTGGAAAAGGATATTAAAAACTTGTCAATGCTCACCATGCTAAGCATACGGGAGAACAAAATCAAGCAACTACCTGCAGAAATTGGTAAGAACATTATTTCCAAATCCTGTACTGTATCTTCTTTGTGGGTGAGAACTGAAAAGCAAACACATTATTAGTGTTTAGATGCCTGATGTTTGTCACTGGTAGCATTGTTATATATGCTAGTTTTAACAGGAATTGTACGATGTAGAATGAAAAAGTACTGTTAACTTAGATCCACATAATCATTTAGTTGTTAAACCGCAGGACTGCATTTTGTATTAAAATTCCATTCACATTCCAATTAATTAATTGTTTATTTCACTGATTTTCACCCAGGGTCCAATGATTTATTTCTGCTAGTTGGAAATCACAAAGTGGGCTTATTCTGCACAGGACAGTTTCTCAGCTGTCAGCCATAGCCTTGTACATCTACTAAGGGGCAGAGATTGTAAAGAAAAAGAAGCAATTAGGAATAGTTTTCATTCCAGCGTCCAAAGAATAATTAGTTAGCATTATGCATACATTTTTCTGAAAGGCAACTCATTTCTTGAAAATAGCTTCGTGTGTGTGTGTGTGTGGGGGGTTTAAATGCTTTAAGCTGTTGCCCACTTGTACAGTGGCCACCCTGTCATTGCCTCAACAACACCCACCATGAAGCATGAAGCGTAGTACAAGCCAGCATTTGAACCACATGATATTCCTCCTCTACCATTTAGTGAAAGCACATCCCCATAAATATAAGAGTAACTAGAAGTTATATTTGTCTTTAAAAGAAGTTTCTCACTAATTTTGCCTTACCCCCCCCCCTTGAAATTTCCAAATTTTGTTGTATTACAACCAGGAATTGAAATGGATTAACTGGCTTTGTTACCACCTGATGCATGCAAGATACTCAACATTGTGAAGGTGCAAAATATTTTATTGTGTGATAAAAGTTAAATAAATATAAACAAACTGGCACTTCTTGGTTGCATAAGTATCCACCTCATTAGTCAGTACTTTGTAGAAGAATCTTTGGCAGCAATTACAGCTCAGACTCTTCTTGAGTAAGCTTCTGACAGTTTTGCACATATGGATTCTGTAATTTTCTTCTTCAATTTTTTTCTTCTTCAAACCTGACAATTGCACCAGCTCTGTCAGGTTGGATGACAGCAACTTTCAAGTGTTGCCACAAATTCTCAGATTGAGATCTAGGCTTTGATGGGGACAATCTAAGAGAGTCAGGCCCTTGTTTTTAAATCACTCCAGCGTTCAGAGATTACTATTCAAAGTTACTATTGGCTTCTTGGTTGCTTTTCATGTACTCCTTATCTAATCACTTGAGTTTTGCTGGAGTCACAACTGAATCATATTCTGTCCATATTGGAATAATGGATTTAAAAGCGATCTGGGGATGTTCATAGTTTGGGGTGTTTTTTTGTTAATAACCCAACCACGCTTCTGAACAACTTTATCTTAGACTTTTTTTGATTGCTCTTTGATTTTCATGGCACTGTTTGTTTAGATATGGTCTCCAACAAGCTATGCAGGCTTGCAGAAGCCATTGTCTTTAACCTGAAATCATGTGGCACAGGAACTGTATACAGGTAGACTCCATTCAACTACTTGTGGGACTTCTGAAGGCACTAGATTACACTGGAACTTATTTAGGCATGTCACAGCAAAGGGAGTGAATATTTAAGTAATCAACAAGTGCCAGTTTGCTTTTGTTTACTTAACTTTTGTGCCACAATAAAAGTACAATTTACGTTAATAGTGTGGAGCATCTTGTGTGCATCAAGTGGCAACAGTGCTAATTGAATTAATTCACAGGTTGTAACATAACAAAATGTGTAAAAGTCAAAGGGCAATGAACATTTTTGCAAAGCACTGTAACAGCTATGCTTTCCTGTTTGAAAAAGTAATTACTTGCAAGTATATAGTTTACAAATGTTATGTGTTGTACAAGTGCCGTATATTCCGGCATATAAGATGACTGGGCATATAAGACGACCCCCAACTTTTCCAGTTAAAATATAGACTTTGGGATATAATCGCCATATAAGACTACCCCTCTTCCAATGCACACCAAATAAAAATTAAAAAAAACACACATCAGATTTCATTTCAATATGGTAATTTTAATTCAAATGCTTATGGCATGCATGTACTTAGCAGGAAAACTGTCACTTATTAACATAAGGCTGTTTGTCACCAAACATGTAAACATAAAACAGTGCAAGTGGATTAACTTTTCCTAATTCACTCTAAAGCTGAAAGGAACAATAAACCCATGGGAGCTGCCATGCTGTTTGTTTTCTAAGCTGTCAACCAAACTGGAACTGATGATGATAGGAGGAAGATAACAAACAATAGAGAGAGGAAAAGTGCCAGTCAAGAGGGAAGCTGGCTAAGGAGAGCTCCTGCTAAGCGAGCTTCCCTCTTGAACTGGCTTTAAACCTTTGAGTGTTTGGGGCAAAGGCTGATTCAAGTGGGGTACTCACTGAGGAAACTGCTAGCAGAGTATTCCAGGTGAGGTCTGACCAAAGCAGAATGGAGTGGCACTATTACTTCCCTTGATCTAGTCCCTTGCCAGTATTCCCTTGATCTAGACACTACTCCTATTAATGCAGCCTAGATTTGCATTGGCATTTTTTTGCTGCTGCATCACACTGTTAACTCATGTTTAGCTTGTAGTCCACTCTTTTTTTATTTGAGGAAATCTATACCATTACGTTAATTGCTAATAAACAAAAAAATATTATGTTAGTGCCTATAATATAGTTTTTAAACTAAATTATTGGTGGCAAATTATGTAATACAGTAGGCCCCTCTTATCCACTGGGGATTGGTTCGGAGGGGGCGTGGATTCTGAAAACCATGAATAATAATGGGACTTTTGGTTTAAAATACTATAGAGTTGCCTTGGAGGGCCTAGAAAACAGCTAGGGAGGACATATTTTCTAGGAAGACTCTATGGTAGGTGTGCTGTTTTGTGTCCCATGGATAATGAATCCATGGATACAGGGGTCCTACTGTAATCTGAACATCCTGTACAGTGAATAGGTTAGGTTACATTGACCTGAGATAAACATATGGGGCCCCCAAAATAAAAGCATTGCAGGGGTCCCCAAAATTCCTTAAACTGGCCCTGTCTAAAATGCAAACCTGACACTGGTCTGGCTGCTGCATTTTGCACTAGCTCCAGCTTCCAAACACTTTTCAAGGGCAGTGCCATGTAAAGTGCATTATGGTAGTCTAATTGAAAGGTAACTAAGACATGAACCATTGTAGCCAGATCTGCCTTCCCCAAGAAAGGGCGAAGCTGGCGCACCAGCAAAAGCTGGGCAAAGGTGCTCCTGGCCACTACAGCAACCTGACTTTCCAGGAGCAGTGCTGGGTCCAAGAGTACTCTCAAGCTACAAGCTTGGTCTTTCAAAGGTTGCTCAACACCGTCCAGAACAGACTGTGATGCCAACCACAAGTTGGTTTTCCTACTGACTAATTGCACTTCTGTCTTGTCTGGATTAAGCCTCATTTAATATTTCTTTCAAGAAATAGAAACTAGGTCAAACTCCAAAAAAACTTGACTAGTGTTTCAAATAAAAATCTACATAGATGGCAAAAAATATATACATACAGTAAATTATTAGCAGTTCCATTTTCTGATTCTACAAATTGCCTGTAGATGATTTAAAACAGTTCTTTTCTTACAATATTTAAATGCTTCTGTTTGGAGGAACACTAGTCATTTGGCAGTACCTTTTGGGCTGGGTGAAGTTTAATGTTCATGTCCACTGCTTTCTTAAAGTAAGTCACCATAGGGGTAAAATACAAACCCGAGAAGCATTATGAAGAGTGAAAATTAGCATTGGTAGAGTCAGTACAGCTTAAATCTTTTCTGAACAATTGGGCAGCTAAGACAAGCATCTGTTCCTTGTGTTCCTGAAAAAATTAATCAAACTTTCAACATTCCTCTTTCCTTAACATCCTTATATTATTCCCAACTTTATAATTATCAAGCTGATGACTCTGATTCAAAACACATAAAGAGATTCAAGTCACTAACACTTTAAAAATGATCCACACAGGCAGGTGTGTGCCTTGCAATCCATCTTGACTTTCTCTGGTACAGTGATCAAGTAGAGCATGACTCAGCACTCCATCAGTAAACTCCTGTAGTAATTTCCATTATTATGAGCACTCCAAAAATGTGTTCCGGTGACTACAGAAACTGCAGCTAGAGGAGGTCAGTGCATACAATGCATGCCTCCAGGCATTCCCTTTACCCGGGCCTGGTTGGCAGTGGTTGTGTTGAAAGTATTTTCAATTTGCCTTTAGTTGGGATTTGGTGTGTTGTTTTTTAAAAACAAATTGAAACCTTTCTGGGGGGGGGGAATAGTACCCCATTTTTTATGGCCTTGAAATAAATTCTTGAAATAAATTCATATTGAGTATCATTTTGAAGTGAGTCAGCTTAGTTCAATCTCCACTTTTCACAGAAGAGGTTTTTGTAGTAAATATGATATACTTTTACTACTTACAGCTGAGGATGCACATCTAGCAGAGAATTAATTGCAAATAGCTAAGTTTTAGGTTAAGTTAAAGTGACAGCCCAAAAACTAAATTCTGGTCATTTTGAATTCAGAGAAAGGGAAGGGGCAGCAGACATTGGCAGCATCTTGACTTTCCCATAGATCATAACTGATTTGGCCTTGTTGGTTATGCTATTAGCATTTCTCCAATAGCTCTCTGAACCTCTAGTCTTTTAGCATTTTGGTAGCTAAATTTTCCAGTAGGCTGATTTTTTTTTTTTTTTGGGCTTTCTGTTGTAATTTTGATGCTGCGCCTCCCCCAAAACTTAAAGATTTCAAGAAGTATGGCCATAAGGAGTATGGATGACATCAGTAACTGCCTAACTAAAACTGTGGCTCAGACTTTAGACAGTGGTTCTGTCAGAGTTCTCTTAAAGTGCCCACTTTGATTTCTCTGTATGGGGAAGATAAGTGCACCTAGGAGATCTGTCAAGAGCTTGCTGACTCCAAGACTCAGCTATTTCTCAATATGTTACCTTGATATGTTTCCCTTCCCACATGCCATCCTAATCTCGGGAAGGTGAGCAGGAAGTAAAGCTGGCTTCTGGCCACAGAGTTCTCATCTTTACTCCATCTTATTCCTAAGGAAAGAGGACTTAAGTGAGAGGGTGAGTAAATGATGACAGAACATCAAAGGGCTGGATTGGAGGTGCCACTAGTCCAGGAGGTCCCTGCGTTAGTTTGTATTGGAGAAGGACTTACCCGTGTGATATCGGTGTATTTCTTTATGTTACAGTTGAAGACAGTTGTTACATAAGG
This sequence comes from Gambelia wislizenii, assembly GCA_030847615.1. Classification (NCBI taxonomy): domain Eukaryota; kingdom Metazoa; phylum Chordata; class Lepidosauria; order Squamata; family Crotaphytidae; genus Gambelia; species Gambelia wislizenii. The sequence goes on from JAUMIR010000003.1 coordinate 86,094,048, forward strand.
ATCTATAAATATACTGTACTTTGCAGTGTACATTTGAAACTCAAGACTGTGATTGCAGTTGCATCTTATTGCCACAAACTAGATTCCTTTAAAAATGCAGGTGCCCCCCGCCCCGTATATGTGGAACCAGTAGCTGCAGTTTCAGTTATCCATGGCTGAAAAATGTAGGGACGTATACAAGAGAGTTGCATTGGAAAATGCCTAGAGAGGTGTCCTCTCTAGGAATTGCTAGGTCCTCCAACACAGCCCTATGGTATGTTTGTACTGGAAGTCCTTTATTTTAATAGGGTTTGCTATTATCTGCAGTTTTACTTATAAATGTTAAATCCACAAAGGTATCCTCCATGGATATGGGGGGGGCAACCTGTAGTTCATTCTGTATGTAGGCCTTTCCTGATAATTTTGAGTCCCCTCCTTGTTATGTGGATAACTGCTCCTGTCATTGAGGTAGTGGACATCATATAACCTACTGTAGAACAAGAGGATGCCACCTAAAAAGCTGTTTACGGTAGCACCTCTATATCTGCTGATTTGCCAACTGCAGATTCAGCTATCCGCAGTTGGCAATGGCGGGGGGAAGGGAAGGGGGAGGAGGGATCTCACCCTCCCCTATCCCTTCCCCTGGGAGGGCTCCTGTCACTGTGACGGTGATCATGGGGGCAAATGGGGGAGGAGGCAAGATCGCCTCCCCCTTCACCTCCATGATCACCACTGCAGCGGGGCCATGAAGGCGGTGGGGGAGTGAACTCACCCCTTCCTCCTTCGCCCCCCTTCACTCCTGTGATCGCCACTATGGCTGGGGGGGGAAGGGGGCAAAGAAGCGAACTCACCCCCCTTCTCCCCCGTGATCGCTGCTGTGGCAGGGCCATGGCGGGGCCAAAGGGGGAAGGGGCGGAGGAGCGAACTTGTCCCCCTTCACCCCTGCGATTGTCACCATGATGGGGGCAAAGGGGGAAGGTGGCGGAGGAGCGAAGTCGCTCCCCTTCCCCCTTTGCCCCTCTGATTGCTGCCATAGTGGGGGAGAAAGGGGAAGGGGATGGAGGAGTAAACTTGTCCCCCTTCACCCCGCAGTCATCGCCACGGCCGGGCCATGGTGGGTACAAAGAGGGAAAGGAGGGGAAGCAGCGAACTCACCTCCCCCTCTTAACCCAGGGATGGCCCCCTAGGATGGTGTTCACTATTATCTACAGAATTTATCATCTGTAGGAGGCCCCAGAACCAATCTCCCACGGATATGGGAGTGCTACTATACTGTAGTTTGTTTTCTATCTGTTTAGTTTGTTTTACTCTTCAGTTAAAATGTGGTATCCTGGCAACAGCAAAGACTGAGATATGTGTGTTCCCTGACAAAAAAATAATAAAAATCCCCACCCTGGAGATCTACTGTTATGGTAGATGCAGTTTATTTTCTATAGTTCTCTAGGAAATACCCTTGTTCCATTGAAGCAGCAAAGATGAAGAGTGGGATAGAGTGGAATAGAAGAATGTAAAATGATAGTCACAGACCAACTATGAGAAATATGAAACAACAGATGGGAGTGTCTGAATGAATTCAGTTCATTTTTATAATCTGAAATCATTTACAAGTTTACCTTGTATATTACTTTTCTCTATTAGGTAATTTTCTTTGACTGTAGACATGGTATAGGATTGCTAGTCAGTGCTACACATAAAATAGAAAGCAGCCAGTTCTTCTGGTGTTTTAATCATTGGCACCTGAAGCGGTGCTTTTACTGTCTCCAATGATGGGCAACCTTTTGAGCTTGGTGAGTCAAACTTCGCCAAAAAACTGAGCATAACTCGGGTGGCGTGTCACTTTGAGGAAAAAGCATTATTTCACGATATTTATTGTTTAAATAACATAAATGTATGCAGTTGCCCCTCCACATTTGCAGCTTTCACTCTTGCAGTTTTGATTATTTGCGGTTTGCTCAGCAAGCACCCCATTTAAATCAGCTTCTCTCCCTCCCACTCAAGGGAGAGGAGCTGATTTAAATGGAGTGCTTGCTGAGCAAGCCAGGCGCTGAGGGGGGGGGGAGAGCCAAGCCCCAGAAGAGCAGGGAGTTGGCGGTAAGGTTTTTTTTTTAGCCCCCTCGCCCTTCCCAAAGCTATTGAGCTTTCTAAGCCTTACTGCAGCTTTGGGAAGGTGGGGGTGGCTGAAAAGCCTCTACGCCGCACTCCCTTCACCCCTTCCAACCTTCCCGAAGAGGCTATATGGGGCTCTCAATCCCCAGAGCCCCCTCGGCAAGCCTGGGGAGAGGCCGGCCAGACTCTCTCCTGCCCTCCTGTCGCCTTCTCCGGCCTTCCCGAGGCGGCTCCAGGGTTTCAAAGCCCTGGAGCCCCTCAGGAAGGCCAGGGAGATGCTGGGCAGACTCCCCCCCACTGCCTTCTCCAGCCTTCCTGAGGTGTCTCTGGGGTTTCAAAGCCCCAGAGCCCCCTCGGGAAGGCCGGGGAAAGGCCGGGCAGACTCTCACCTGCCCACCCACTCCCTTCCCCAGCCTCCCCGAGGTGGCTCCGGGGCTTCAGAGGCCTGGAGCCTCCTCGGGAATGCCAGAGAGAGACCGAGGAGACATCCGCCTGCCGCCTCCCTGGCTTTCCGAGGCAGCTCCAGGGCTTCAAAGCCTCAGAGCCCCCTCAGGAAGGCCGGGGAGAGGCTGGGCAGAGTCCCTCCCTCCCGCTGCCTTCCCCGGCCTTTCTGAGGCAGCTCCGGGGCTTCGAAGCCTTGGAGCACCCTCAGGAAGGCCAGGGAGAGGCCAGGCAGAGTTCCTCCTGCCGCCTTCCCCGGCCTTTCCGAGGCTGCTCTGGGGCTTCAAAGCCTTGGAGCCCCCTTGGGAAAGCCGGGGAGAGGCCAGGCAGAGTCCCTCCCTCCCGCCGCCTTCCCCAGCATTTCCAAGGTGACTCTGGGGCTTCAAAGCCACAGAGCACCCTTGGGAAGGCCGGGGAGAGGCCGGGCAGAGTTGCTCCCTCCCGCTGCCTTCCCCAGCCTTTCTGAGGTGGCTCTGACCTTTCCGAGGTGGCCTCAAAGCCCTGGAGCCCCCTTGGGAAGGCTGGGGAGAGGCCGGGCAGACTCCTGCCTGCCCGCCCACCACCTTACCGAGCCTTTCTGAGGTGGCTCTGGGGAAGCACGGCAGGCCTCGGGGGTGGCCAGGTGGGGGGGGGAGGATCCACCCCCACCTCTCTAAAGTGGTGATTGGGGCTTCGTAGCCCCACCCGCCACTTTCCTCCACCCTCCCACCCTCCCTAAAGTAGCGACCAATCGCCACTTTAGGGAGGATGGTGAGATTTCGGGCGGGGGGACGAGGCCTATGGCCACGTGTCAGCTCAAATGGCTACATGTGTCAGTGCTGATACGCGTGTCATAGGTTCGCCATCACCGTCTTAAACCAAGCATGTTATGTGGAAAATCCATCTCCCCTCTCCCACTGGAAGAAAGGGAGGCATTCTGTGTTGCTGAGCTTTTGCACAGGTAGCAGAAGTGGGAGAAGTGGGAGTGACATCCAGCTTGTCTTCCCAAACTCCAAACTAACGTGAGGCCCATCTTTTGCATCTGCAAAGTGTAGGGGAGAAGAAAGAATGATAAGAAATTATAACTGTCTGTAAACCAATCTAGAACCCCAATCAAAATTCATTAGATTATTTTTATTTGTGTAGTTGTCAACAGCTGAAATGAAAGTCCATTCTGTTCAATGTGACGGCATTTTAAAAAACAGGAAAGAAAACATAATGATTGTGTACTTATTTAAATATTTTTAATTCTTATTTAAAAACATACCTTCTAACATTTCAAATACTTTCATGATCTATAAATTAAGTTACTACTTTTCTGTACCCAAATATACTAATAATGAAATAGTATTGATGTCAACAGTACAGGTAGTTCATTGTTGCCAGTTTATTTGACAGCTTTCTGACATTACTAAACTTTTAGTACAATCAAAGTGTTCAATTAGGTGCTCAGGTCACACCAGATCTACTTCTTGAGAATAACTTGCAGTGAAATTGGGAAGGGACTCTTTTCAAGAGTAAGCAAATATTTTAACAAATGCTAATTGAAGTATTTTTTAAAAATGCTAATATTTACAATGTCCTTTTCCTTGTACAGCCTAGTGAAAGTATGCTGTCCTTTCCTTCTGTCATCTGGTGGGGGATTTATCATGATGTAAAGGATTTTAGAATTTTCAATCTGCTTAAGGGTTGAGAGCAGAGCCAGCCAGGACAATTAATCCAGTGGGGAAAAAGGTTGCCCTGTATATAATGTTTGCAAGCATGATTATTTTCCCTCAAGTAAATTGTAGCACTAGAAAATTATAAGTCATGGATTTTTACTGTATCTCTCTTAGTACTGCAATGATACAGAACATAACTCCGTTAGAGACCCTTTTAGTACAGTGTAACCTGTTTATAAAGGTATCGTAATTTTTTTGTTTTAATTCTGGATATAGGCCATATCATCATAGTTGTGGCTGTAATCTAGTTATTTAAGTGAACCAGTTGTGCTCAACATGGAAGAAGTAAATAGTATTCAACAGCAATACTACAGTGTGTTCTTGTTCTGTCTCTGGCTGGTGCCATACCGCAGAAATAATGCAATTTGACACTGATTTAACGATCATGGCTCCAGGGATTTGTAGTTTTGTTTTGGCACCAGAGAAGACTAAATATCCCACAAAACTACAAATCCCACAAATCCATAGCATTGAGCCATGGCAGTTAAAGCAGTATCAAACTACATTATTTCTGCAGTGTGTCAGCAGCCTCTGTCTTTAAAAATGGGGCTATATTCTCCCATAGAACTCCAACTAGGCACTGAGATCTACATCTGAAGCACCTCTCCAAGTATTCTCATTGGTGAGAATAGAACAGGTGGCACCCAAGGAGAAAACCTTCTCAATGGTGGTACCTACCCCTGGAATGCCTACCTCCGGATGGTTCTTCTGGTGGAGACTCAAGGCATCTACTCTGCTGTAATTTCAGCAGCAAATGAAGGTTTTGTTATATCCCCAGGGTTTTCATATATTGCTAACTTTTCAATTCTTTTACATCTCTGTGAGATTTTGTTGATAAAAAGTTTTATCCTTTGCTGCTGTTTTAATGGTCTGTTTTAAAACTCTTTTCTACACTGTTTTGGGAATACTGATCAACCATGGAAAAGTGAAATATAAATTGAACAGTAAGCTGACTTTTTTTTTTTACTATAACACGTTATCTTCCTTAGTTTTATAGAAATACTAATTTTAATCTCTGATTTCAGAGATTTTTGTGCAGGCCTAGCATTTTAGCATGAATAGTAGTCTTTCCTAAAGTGTTTTGTATAACAAAAGAGCTGCCTGTTTTTTGTGTCAATTGAACACTGTCTCTTAGTGAGGTGATTTTTGTCTGTAAATTTTAATTATGGAAAATGTATAAATGAAACTATTTAATTTTTTAAATTGTCACCTTGACAAAAGACAGAAGATAGCATTGAGCTCTTTTTTAAAATTTGCATAGTCCTAATGTTTAATATCTGAATCTGTTTCATAGAATCACAATTTAAATATTATGAATACTTAACCAATAGTAAAAGCACAGCCATGTGACAAGTACTGATTAAAGTTTTAAGTAATAAAAAATCTTCTAAAAATTACCCATGCAAATATCATGTTGGATCAGATAGTTTAAAAATTCTGTATCATGAATGAAGTTGTAGATACAAAAGAAGCCAGTTCAGGTGAAAGTAAAAGAAATGAAAAATGCAAATTCTTCTGGGAGAATTCAGAAATCATACAGTTATTACTCTTATTATCATTAATTACCATTGCCACAATAATGTTTGTAATTTTTCAGTTAGTACTTGTGGTTTTAGTAGGGTACAAAAACTTGATAGAGAAAGAAATTGAACGTGACACAAATACAGTATTCTGTTGTATAAAAATCTAACTTTGAGATTGATTAGCAGTCTCATTGAGCAGAGTAAATTCAAACGTAGCATATTACAGGGGTTAGATCTGTAATATTAGCTAACCATTGAAGGCAAGCATGCCTTGAAGCTGAACTTCTACATCAGTCTTTACTGACAAGATGAATGATAATGTCTTCATACCATGTATCTTTGTGCACTTACAGGTGAGTTGTGTAACCTCATAACGCTGGATGTAGCACATAATCAGCTTGAACATCTTCCAAAGGAGATTGGAAATTGCACACAGATCACCAAACTTGATCTACAGCACAATGAACTCTTGGACCTTCCGGACACTATAGGTAGGTAAAGGTGTGGTTTGAAAAACTGTTTTAATTTCCTGGTATTGAAAAAAAAAATTTGCATGAGGTCTGCAACTCACTAAAGGAGTACTGATTCGATTATAGGTGCCCATCTTCTTAGTCAGTTACAATGTACACTTCAGACTTACCGGTAGTTCTAAAATAGTTCACTTGGTTAGAGACACACAAGACTTGTGATCTGAGGGTTAATTCAGACAAATGTTACACTGTATTTTCTGTCCAGGAAAAGCCATTTTGTGGAAAAGAAACTGTATAACATACATAAATATTTATAAAGCTCACAAACATATGAGGTCTGTCTATTAAATAACAAGACTGATACAATAACCCATCTTTATTTATATGTATTACAATTCTAATGCTTGTCCCCTTCAATATACTCCCCGTTCACACTCACACACTGATGCAGTTTTGTTGTCCACTGGTTGAAGGTGTGGAGCAGATCAGTTTCTGTCAGCTGTTTCAACACATCTGCTGTTTTCTTCTTTATTGCATCAGGTGACTCAAAATGTGTTGCTTTAATCACCGATTATACTTTAGGGAAAAGAAAAAAGTTGCCTAGTGCCAAATCTGGTGAATATGGAGGATGCTCAAATGTAGTAATGCATTTATCAGCCAAAAACTGCTTATTTTTATTATTATTTATTTTAGGTATTTATACCCTGCTCTTCAACCACAAAGGCTCTCAGAGCAGCTTACCAATTATTTAAGCAATAGCAATTTATTTTTCAAAAATAACAAAGGGTATTTCCAGCAGATAATGGCCCATCAAGCAACTATTAACTCAACAGAAACTAACCATCCTTGCATTTCTATACCCAGAAACTAACCATTCAATTACACAAATTTACATATACTCCCCAACAAGGGTTGACAATATATAAACTCCCCACACACCCCTACCCAACCATTCTCTGAAGATGCCAGCCACAGATGCAGGCAAAACGTCAGAAAGAAACTATTCCAGAACAGGGCCTCACAGCCCAAAAAAACCCCAAGGAAAATCTATAATAGCAATTTACACACCACATTAAGCGGTTTCCAATGTGTGTTAGCTAATTCTGCCTCACAGAAGGTGTGAGCAGGCACATTGTCTTGATAAAGAATGAAATCATTGTTCCACAGTTCTGGACCTTTTTTCTGACTTTTTTTCAGCTTTGTCATAACTTCCACAGTTCTGGACCTTTTTTCTGACTTTTTTTCAGCTTTGTCATAACTTTCTTATAATAATGCTGGTTCAGTGTTCTGCCTTCTAGAACCCATTCTGCCAAAATTATGAAATCATTCACTCTTGATGTAACACCCCCCCCCCCGCCATGAGCACGGCTTTGAATGTGGACTTGCTTTGATGTGCTTTTTTCATTCTTGGTGTTGATGGTGTTTTCCAGTGGATTGACCGTGGTTTTGTCTCAGGATCATACTGAAAGATCCAGGTTTCATCAAAAGTGATGATTTTTTGAAAAAGGTTTGGATCCACCTCAAGTTGCTGCAGAATGTCAGTGCGAATTTTCCTTGCGGCACTCTTTTTGCTCTGGTATGAGAACGCTAGGGACCATCTTGGCATAAACTTTCCTCATGTTGAGATCCTCATACAAAATGTTCCACAGAGTGTCTTTGTCACTGTTCACAGCTTCAGCTATCATTTGGACACTGAGTTGGCAGTCTTCTCGAACAATCTCGCTGTTTTTTTCCACAATTTCTGTGGTTATTAAAGTGGAAGGTCATCCAGGGTGTTAATCGTCTTCCACACGTCCTTCTCTGAATCTTTCGTGCTACTCAGACACACACGCACGAGACATGCAGTCTTCCCTGTAGGCCTCAGTAAGCATTTGAAAAGATTCTATTGGTGTTTTGTTCAATTTTACTCAAAATTTCAAATTGACACATTACTTGACTTTTAAACTTATAGCATTTTTCCAGACCACAACAAACAACACAGCTGCTTTAAATGATGACTGACAGTTAACTGAATGGCTGAGAGGGTTGATATTTGTCATGCAGGTTCAGACATGTTCAAGGATACCCCTCAAGTGTTCACAATCAGTTCTCAAAATCACAATCTCCCTGATTTGTCTGAAAGATAGAAATACATTCTTGTTATTTAATAGACCTTGTATGTGTTTGTCTGTAAATGTGCTACCTTGGAAACTGAGGCCAACAATAACTTTTCTGTTTGTTTACGTGTGTGTAATTGGCTAAAGTCATTTGGTTTCATACTTTTGTCTATCTGGAGTTCCTCTTACTACATTAGGATCCAGAGACTGAAAAGTGTGGTATTGCTTGCTAGTACTGTTCATTACCATTGAAGTGGTTTATGCTGCTTGTAAGTGTATGCATGAACTGCTTAATACTTTTATTGTTGGTATGTGATTTTTGTGTGCTTAATCTGCAAGATTGATATAAATCCCTAAGGAGGTGTGGCACTCTGAATCCATTCCCTTTCTGTTATCTGCATACTCTCAAAATGATGATGGCAGTAAACTGTACCTTAAATTCATATTATTATTCCTGGAGGAGTTCAAAGTCATGTTCAATGAAGAGAACACAGAATATAAATAGGTTTATAGTTTCTTAATCCAAATGCAATAGTTTGTATTCTGTGCTATTAGTATTGCTTAAACTCATTTCAACTAGTGTTGTTAATAGTGTTGCAATAGAATTGCTTAATTTTTAAAAAAACTTATTGTTATTTTGGAAACCTGTCCTACATGATTACAGGATTGCACTTTCTCTCTCTTTCTTCTTGGCCTGTCTTTGCTCAGTCATAAATTCCACCTTCTCTTCCCTTGTTCACCTTAAGGATAGTTAATGCTTTGTTTAATTAAATCTTTATGCCATTTTCCTCCATGGAACTGGTTTATATAGTCCTTCCCCATTTTGTCCTCACAAGAACCATGTGAGGTAGGCTGCAAAGCAAGAGTGACACGCCCAAGGTTACCTATTGGACTTCATGGATTGAACCTATCGGTTTTCCCTCTTAGTTTAACACTCTGATTTTCATTCCCTCTTATACACTGGTGTGTTAAGGATGACCTTGTTAAGAACCAGTACTGAAGATAAGAACATGTAGAAAATGTTCTGATCTAAAAATGTCAAGCAGTAAGCAACAGTATATTTTTAGAAAACCTTTACAAACAAGATTAGATTAGATTTTGATTGGGTTTTATGAGATTTATGACTATTTCTAATCAGAGAGAGTATTTGTCTGTTTTTACCATTTCTGTAGAATACCTTAATCTGTGATTGTTAAATTTTACTAACTTTATGACTTTCAAAGTTTTTTTTAAAATGCCGTATTTTTGAGAGACCTCTTTTCTTTAAAATTTAGAGCCTATGTGGTTAAAACTAGAGTCTGAATGGTAATAGTGTTTTTCAGGTGAGAGTTTGTGGAATGAATAATCTTTCTAAACTGCTTTAATGACTGTGTTGCTGTCTGCCTATGTGGTGAATTATAGTTATTTAATTACTGTGGCAGTTATTGATTTAGTACAAGATGGTTCATGTGAAAGGAACATCTGTATTCCCCTGGCATAATACTACCAATTTGTTTCAACTTCTCATATGTGTATACAACACACATATGAATGTGAATTGTTTGTCTTGAACAATATTTTGCCTCTAGGGAAATCCTATGTGTTAGAATTTTGTTCCATTTCCAAATTGTCCATTTCCCCTAAGACAGGGATGGGCAACCTGCCACCCTGCATAATTCCCATAATCCTCAACCATGGGCCATGTTAGTGGAAGCTCATGGGAGATGTAGTTCAAAACAGGATGTCAAGATTTCTTATCCTTGTCCAAAGATCATGATTTTTAATACAGTTGGACCCCCATATCTGTGGAACCAGTACCTGCCGTTTCAGTTACCCACGGGACCCAAAACAGGGACACATACCATAGAGACATCATAGAAAATGCCTAGAGAAGCATCCTTTCTAGATATCTTCTAGGTCCTCCCAGGCAACTATGGTATTTTTTATCGAACGTCCATTACTTTTAATAGGGTTCGCGATTATCTGCAGCTTCCAGTATCCGTGTTAAGTCTGGGAACCAAACTCCCATGGATACGGGGATCCAACTGTATTTACTTCAAGAGAAGGTGCCCTTTTCAAGCACTGATTTGGCTAAAGTCCATAAAGAGACCATAATCCAGCAACCCCAAAACCTATATTCACAAGCTTACTGCTGACAGCCCTGTTACAAGGTTTGATATAAACTCAGCTTTATATTGAGGTTATTGACATTATGTTAGTATCAAGGTTTTGGTCTGTTTAATGTGGGACATTCAAATAGGTTTGAGCATATCTGGTGCAAAGCTGATGACTTTACACTCAGTACAAGTGAGCAAAACGTGCATTTCCAAAACAGAGATTCAGTTAAGGTTTTTAGATATGTCCCCTACCCCATTCTTTTTCTGTCTCCGTTTCCATCACCTCTTACATATTATTAGAGACTTCCTGTATTCCTTCCTCACCCACCCTGGGGGACAGACAGCAGCTTTGAATAAAATGGGAGAAATTAAGATTTGGAAATCTCTTTGGGAAGGATGAATAACCTCAGTAGATTCTACTGATTATCTCTCCCCCACCCCCCACATTTCTGTAAGCAAAAAATGAAAGCTTTGGGATATCCGGTGAAGAAATATTGTGTGACTTACAAAGTAAAAATGATGAAGGAAGAATTAAAAAAGAAATGTTTTTAAAGAAAATGGTGAAAAACTTATGTGTTTGTTTGATAAAGCATGCACAAAAATATTGTGATGTTTTAACCTCAAATGAACTATTGTTATTTAATTTATTTTAGAAATCATTTCACATACGTTGTTTTGCCATTTATGCCATCCTTCAAGGCTCTACATGTTTTGGTTTGCATTTTTTAAGGTGGGGGGGAATACAATCCTCTTATTGCAGTACTGCTGAGAGTAATTTGCATGAGTGCAGCTGAACTTGTTATCAAATCCTAATGTAGGATCAGATGAGAATATCAGATCTTCTTCGTGGTCTCTGAATCACACAGCTGGGTTACTCCTGCGCCTGTGCAGAACGTCGGAACCTTCTAGAAACGCTAGGCAGAATATGCTTTGATACATTTTTGGCAGTAACTCTGCCCATCCTAACGGTCCCTTATAAGGGCTTCCCGCCTAAATCCCCTCAGTTCCTTTCTTTCCACTGCATTAGCAGCTTGAAGGAACTTCTGTTCGCTAGGTGTTTTCTCTCATCGATCTGGTTTGACTTGGCTTTGCTTTTTTGACAACGATTTTTGCTCTATCCCTCTGGTTTTGGTATTCGGCTTCTGATCGCTCTGGTTTTGATCTGTTTCTGGCTTTTGACGACGATTTTGGCTTACTCCTTCGGTTTTGGCATTACCTCAGATATCGTTCCTGACCTCGGACTGTCCTTGACTATGATTTTTCCTCACTGTGCTTATTATTGCAGCTATTGTGAGTAAAATGTCTGGGAGAGGAGCCTTTAAACGCTGCATAATTTGTCAAGCGAAGCTCCCAGGTGCGGATGGTCATTCCCGCTGTTTAATATGCTTGGGAGAGACTCACAATGTCAACGCTTGCGTCCATTGTAAGGCTTTTACGCCACAGGCTCGGAAACATAGGCTCTCGCGCCTGAAGTCTTTTCTTTATAAGAAAGCCTTACTCCCTGGATCAGTTCCAGCCTCTGCTTCGGATCCTTCCTCTGAGTCCCGAGGCCGCGGACACTCCCGGTCTCCTCCATCTAAAGGCCAAAAACGTCGTTGGTCCCGAAGCCCGTGTAGGCGCCGTTCCACTGCATCTGATCCGCAGGCTCTCCATTCCTCCCTTCAGCGTGCGTCCTCGGATTCAGCTCGGGATTGATCGACACCGACTCGGGAGCCAATTCCATCGACTTCGAAGGCTGCTCCTCGGGATAGAGCTCCTTCCACCACCGAGGCCCGTCCCAGTTCTGAGTCTGCCTCTTCTCAGTCTTCGAAGAAGAAGAGAAAAGAGAAACATTTCTCTAAGCATGACTCCAGTAAGTCTAAGACTAAGACAAAGGAGGGCTCAAAGAAATCTAAGCCTGTGGAAGGTGCTGCTCCAGAGATCCCTGCTCTCCGATCAACTGATGTCGAGGGCACTTTTTCCGGCCTTTGCCTGTCTCCACCATAACGGAGCCCGAGACTCGTCAGTCACGTACACCGTCGGGATCATCTGAGATTGTGACGTTTGAGTTCCTGTCTGGTACCGACGCCGAGAGATCCCCTGGGCATCTTGAAGCATCCCCTGCTCTGGTCCTATCGAGGGCTCAGTTGCTGGAGCTCCACTCTTCGGACGTGGAGGTCGAGGTCATCGAGTCCGAAGATGTCCCTTGAAGCCGTGCATCTGCTGCAATCCGTGATGATGTTCCGGCTTATTCCGCCTATGATCTTGCCTGATCCATTTGTAGGACAGGTTTTGGGTCACCCACAGGTTCGCAGGGCCATCGAACCTGTCGACCCTGACCTTCACCACCTCTGCTTCTTCTCGAGGTACTTTCTGGTTACCAAGAAGGATGGCGGTCTATGCCCGATCCTCGACCTCCGTGGGGTGAACAAGTATATAGCCCCAAAGAAATTCAGAATGGTCACCTTGGCCTCCATCCTTCCGCTTCTGAAATGGAACGACTAGTTCGCCTCCATAGACCTGAAGGATGCCTATTTTCACATCGGGATCCATCCAGCGCACAGGCGCTTCCTTGCGTTTCAGGTCGGGATCGAGGCCTTTCAATTCAGAGTGCTTCCTTTCGGCCTCTCGACTGCTCCTCGAGTCTTTACGAAGTGCATGGCAGGAGTGGCGGCTTTCCTTCAGCAGCAGAGCGTGGTGGTCTTCCCCTACATCGACGACTGGCTGATTGTGGCGGAGTCTAGGCATCAGCTCGAACTCGATGTTGGCCTCATCTTAGATGCCTTAGACTACCTGGGACTTGTCCACATCGAAAAGTCTCAGCTCCAGCCGACTCAAGTGATCCAATTCATTGGAGCTCGCATAGACTCTGTGACTGCAGCAGCATACTTACCTCAAGACCGCTTCAACACCCTTCGGTCCCTGATCCATACCTGCCGTCGGTCCCGAAGTCTTCCCGCTCATTCAGTTCAGGTCCTTCTCGGTCACATGGCAGCCACGACGTATGTGACTTGCCTCGCCAGACTTCATTTCTGTCTGCTCCAACACTGGTTCCTGCGAGTGTTCAACCCTCTCCTTGACTCTCCAAACAAAATGCTTACAATGCCGCGGGCAGTTCAGCGGTCTCTGGACTGGTGGCCGATACCAGACGATGTCCTGTCGGGCATGCCGTTGGACATTCCTCAGCCGAATGTATCTTTATCAACGGATGCCTCGATGCAGCGATGGGGAGCGCACATCGAGTCCTACGCGATTCGAGGCTCTTGGAACAACGAAGAGCAAGCTCTCCATATCAACGTCCTCGAACTGCTCGCCATCCAGAAAGCACTACGAGCCTTCAAATCCTTGGTGAGGGGCAGGATTGTACTAGTACTGACAGACAACACCTCCGTCATGTACTACCTGAACAAGCAGGGAGGTACGAGGTCCCCCCAACTTCTACAGCGCACACTGAACATCTGGGATTGGTGTGTCCGCAGGAATGTGGTTCTCCAATCCATCCATCTTCCCGGGGAGGAGAACACTCTTGCATACGGACTCAGCCGCTCGAGTTTCTCCATCCACGAGTGGCATCTACACAGATCAGTCACCTTAGACCTGTTTCGGAGCTGGGATTTTCCTCAAGTAGACCTCTTCGCATCTCCCGAGAATGCTCAGTGTCCCCAGTTCTGTTCTAGTCGACGTGCTCCGGGATTGAAGGGAGACGCATTCCTGTTCCAGTGGTCGGGTCCGTTACTATACCTGTTCCCTCCATTCCCACTTCTGACAAGAGTGATTGCCAAGCTTCGTTGGGATTGAGCGAACGCCATCCTCATCGCCCCATGGTGGCCTCAGCAGCCGTGGTTTGAGACTCTGCTACACATGTCCAAGCGTCGCTTCATCCGTCTGCAATCCCATCCGGATCTGCTCACCGTTCACGAGGGCATGGTCAGACAACCAGACGTAGACACTCTCCATCTGACGACGTGGAGGCTAATTCTGTGATTCAACCTTTGGGTTCGAGACTCTCGGGTTCGTCCTCGGTACCGAGGCAACCTATATCTCTCCATCCAGACATTAAGGCTGTCATTGATGCTGCATGAAGACCGTCTACTCAAAAGTCATACCACTACAAGTGGAAGAAGTACGAAACCTTTCTGGCCTCCCGACTTCTGAGTCCTGAACCGTTCTCCATTCCAACTGTACTGGAGTTTCTTCTCCAAATGTCTTCGGCAGGCCTATCGCTTTCGTCTATCCGGTGCTACCTGGTAGCTACCTCCGTCGAGTTCCAGGCGAGAGGACATCCGTCCCCCTTTGTTGATACGACGGTAAAGAAATTTTTGAGAGGCTTCCGTCAACCTGCACCCTCCGGTGACCAAACCGACCCCGGCTTGGAGCCTCGAACTGGTCCTCCCACAGCTGGTTCGCCGACCGTTCAAACCTCTGACTTCTACTGATCTGCGACTCCTATCCTGGAAGACTGCTTTCCTTGTGGCCGTCACTTCGGCGCGTCGGGCTGGTGAGCTCTGTGGCTTGAGGTCTGATCCTCCATACACTGCTTTCCATAAGCACAAAGTGGTGCTTCGTCCCGACATCTCCTTCCTTCCGAAGGTGGTGTCTAGCTTCTACCTCAGCCAATCCATTACTCTTCCTGCTTTGATGCAGGACCCACAGGACGAATTCGAACGCACCCTTCACCTCATGGATGTCAGAAGGGCTTTAGCCTTCTACATTCAACGGACTGCGTCCCACAGGAAGTCACCCAGACTGTTTGTGTCTTATGCTGACTCGAAGCTTAGAGAGCCCATTTCCTCGCAACGGCTATCGAAATGGGTGACATCGACCATCGACATTGCTCTCTGCTACGAACTGGCAAAGAAACCTCTGCCATCACGGATTCGAGGACACTCTACGAGAGCTGTCTCCACTTCGACAGCTTTTCTCTCTGGAGTGCCTCTAGAGGACATTTGCAGAGCTGCAACCTCGTCATCACCTTTGACTTTTATTTCTCACTACAGACTTGACTCTCGTTCTAGGAACGAGGCTGCCTTTGGGAAGGCTGTACTGTTATCTTCTATTCAATGAGTGAGTGTTCATGTTGCCTAGTCACTTTTATTATGTATGCTTTGATCACTTTACTTAAGAATGTGTTCTTAATGTTTCAAACTCAGTTGTCTGTACATAAGGTATACTTGGTGTAAGACATACCCGCCTCCAAGAGTGAAGCTTGCCAGTCTACACCCAGCTGTGTGATTCACAGAGACCACGAAGATGGACAGGTTGCTTACCTGTAACCATAGATCTTCGAGTGGTCTTCTGTGAATTCACACAGACCCGCCCATCCTCCCCTCTATGTCCTACTACATCATATAAACATGCTTAATGTTCCTGATGCTGCATATTGTGGTGTCATTCAAGGAACTGAGGGGACTTAGGCGGGAAGCCCTTATAAGGGATTGTTAGGATGGGCGGAGTTACCACCAAAAATGTATCAAAGCATATTCTGCCTAGCGTTTCTAGAAGGTTCCGATGCTCTCTGCAGGCGCAGGAGTAACCCAGCTGTGTGAATTCACAGAAGACCACTCGAAGATCTATGGTTACAGGTAAGCAACCTGTCCTTCTCTGTAGTATGATAAAATATAATCAGTTAGCGATCTGTCTTATATTCAAGATATTTTACAAGGAAGTCAACAGCTGATTTTAAAAGCATCCTTGCTAAGTTATAGGTTTGCAGCTTCATTCGTCTTTCTAGTGGCATGTTGTATAAGAATTCCTGAAAGGAAAGTAGGAAGTGATTCAGAGTACAATATTTGTTTATTTCATACATAATTGGTAGAATATATAGGAGTAGTGGTGATACTTTTAAGAACGCAAGAGTGATTTGTTTGCTCAGACTAACATCCATCTTGTCCAGCATACTGTTTCCCACAATGGCTACACAGAGAATGTTGAAGTGCATATACCAGACATGAACATGATGCCCATGCCCTACAGGGCACCCTTTGCCTAGTAGCAAGAGTCAAGACAGCTCTGCATAGGAATGAGGTATTATGGCTGACAACAATTCTTAATTCTGTTTGTTTATACCAAGCCATTTCAGCCAGTATTCATAACTGCTCCTCCATACTGCATAATATTGAACCCGCCCTGTCCTATACACAGGTATGCCCATGCCCTACAGGGCCCCCTTTGCTTGGTAGGTAGAGTCAAGACAGCTCTGCATAGGAATGAACTATTATGGCTGACAACAATTCTTAATTCTGTTTCTTTTTCCCAAGCCATTTCAGCCAGTGTTCATTACTCCTCCTCCATGCTGCATAATATTGAATCTGCCCTGTCCTGTACAGAGGTATACTTCAGTTAACAAAGTCAATGTTTTCCTGGGCATTACTTTTTTAATGGAAAATTTGGTTCCAGAGGGAGAAATAACAAGAAAAGAATGGGGATAGGTTCCAACACCACAAAAAAGGGGCACTTCAACATGTTTTAGCAAACCTTTTATGCACATGTGAAATGAAACAACCAGGTTGGGTGAGCCTTGCATAAATAAATAAAACATCTTGAACCTTTAAAAGACCACCTGAAGGCTTCTTCCAAAATGTATCCAGGGATGATTTTTCCTTTCACCAGCCTTTGTATTTACATTTTGGTGACCAAAGATATAGGTCTGTGTTTGTTTGTTTTTAACATGCTGAAGGTAGCTGGTGAGGCAGGCTTATCTGCTCTCCTTTTTTTTCTCTGTTTTGCTGTTCATGTATGCTTAGTAAGTGTTTCTGGAGGTAGCTGCTGTTTACCATGCCTGTTGTATGATTGCCTGGAGCAGAGTCTTCTTGTTCCCCAGCTCCAGCTTTATTGTATTGTTAGCTGCAGACATGTAGCTGCAACCCAACTCCGGATGTCTGTGTTTTTCTATGCCTCCTTTACCATCCTCCCCATACTAAAAACCCTTCTAGCTAGACAGAGGATAAGGAGCTTCTTTGTCAGAGGCTTTGTTAACCGAGGTATGTCTGTATTGTATGCAGTTCAGTAATGCTATTTATAGTTTAATTCTTTCTTGGTTTAGCTTTAAGTAAGCAATGGCCTTATCTTTAGAATACAACTCATTTTGTGGTTACTGTTGGAGGGTTTAACATTGGGGGCTACAGTACTGGTCAACTCAAAAGTTGCATGTAGAATTCTGGTGTACTTTACTCAGATACAGATTCATTAATATGAGCAATCTTAAACCCCTTTTCATTGTCTTGTTCTGGGGTACTATTGTTAATACTTATACGTAGAATATTTTCCTGATGCTTTAAATACCCAAAATCCTTTTTTGAAAGTGGAAAATGAAAGAGGTGAGCTAGTTGCCTCCAGTATCTTTAGTATTTGCAGACTGTCAGCATTATCTCCTCTTAGTCATCTTTTTTTTTTTTTTTGGTCCTTTTTTGTATTCACTCCTTGCTTTCCAGGCTATTTAATATAGTGAGCCCTTCCCATCTGTTTGGCTTTGGTTCACCCTTCCCCTGCAGATGGGAAAAATGCAGGCGTTCAACCTCCATATTATTCATTGGCAGCACAGGCATGTGGCTATTCACAGAAGCTCCAATCAACTGATGGCTAGCTTGCTGATACGGCAGGCTCACTGTATTCTCACTGGTGTTCACTAAATGCCTCTAGTGTCAGTGTTATTCTTGAAAGGTCAGGTAGCACCCCAAAACTTTATATTTCTATGCAGTTTGTGAAGATCACAGACAAGAGCTGAAAGGAGTAAAGACTGAACTTTCAACTCGTCTATCCTTGTATTGCTTGTGCATATTTTAAATCCTGTCAATATCTGGGTGGTTTGTACAAGTAATTCACTGGGTACAGGATTGCAGTTTTCATTATTAGTTCACTTGCTTGCTCTAAAATGGAGAGGAAGTTTACTATCTTTTCCTTCTCTGAGAAGCTTAGAATAAAAAAGAAAAAGAAACTATGTGAGTAAAGACATGTAATTTTAAAACAAATCCACACAAGTACAATAGATGCATCTCATAAACTGCTCTGGGCAAAGCCTTGTCTTGGACAAAGGTTACAAGCATCATTGTAACCTTGGTACCTAGTCTATTTCTGGATTACTCATGCTGTGCTAGATGCCTAAGCATAATTCTTCAGTTTCTATGAAGTGGTTCTCTGTCTTCAGGAGCAGTTTAGCCTGTTTTGCTTGTTCTGGCCTCTGTTAGCAGCTTCAAGATTTGCTGCTTGTTTTTAGCCAAGCTTATAAAATTTAGGATAATGTGGTTGGTTTTGGGCCTACACCAAAAGCTTCCCTTTGAAGGAATACTTTCTTTAATCAAGAATTTCATGGATAATGTCTAGAAAATCTTCAGTGCTGACATGGGTCCTCAGCTCAGCACCAGCACCAGCACCAGCGCCAGACATTTATATTCATACCCTGAGACATCTGTACTCAAGGGTGCCATGAGTTTGGCTCCATGATGTGGTAACCAAGTAGAGAGGAAAACATGAATTGAGGGTTATTTATTGTTGAGGCTGTAAAGAATAGATGTTCCAGGGAGCTCTTGTTGCAAAATTTCTGTTGAATTTGTGGGGAAGGTGCAGGCATATAAGCAGGCATGTGAGCAGTACTCGCTGTTGGTTGTCTTCTGGGGACCTTGAAGCATACAGGATTTGCTAACGAGTAGTGAAGTTCTTGATGCTAGAGGTTGATGACAAAAAATATCTAATTTTATTTTTGGTGGCAAAAATTGTGCTTTGAGTAGACAAAAAAAAATCAAAATGGTTATGAGATCCCCTTTTAGCTTTTCAAATCAGAAGATTTGAATGGCTGGGTCCAAATATACTCATTATAATGTGAGAAGTAATAACTTTGAGCATAGTCTCACTGCCCTTTCTGCTTCCTCACTGGGGCCAATGAAAGGATAAAGTGACCTTACCACTCTTCCTTGTCTATTAAATTTATAGTGTGTATGTATACATGTATTGTATATTCAGTGCTCCTATCTGCTTATTGAAGATAGATTATGTTAATTGATAGGAAAAAGTCTGTCTGTCTTGCATTGTGTATAACGTATTATGTGCAAATGGCATGTGAAAGTGCTGAGCTGTTGGGATTTGGATGTTCCCATTGTGTTTGTCATCTACTTCAGTCCCTCAAATAAATGGCCACTCCCCACATGCAGCCTTTACTGTTTGTGTAGTTGTGTCACAAATTTAGGCTGTTTTATCAGTGAGAACCTTATGCTCCCAGGGCAGGAAAGATTTCCATTGTGCATAAAGCTGTGGAAGGTGAATTTCAGCTGGGAGCCATACTGCCTTCCTCCACCCAGAAGCATAAGAACTGCTGCTGTTGCTGAGTGTCTGGACCTTAGCTGTGGAGGGTGAGTTTCAGCTGGGAGCCATGCCCCCTTCTTCCACCCAGAAGCATAAGAATTGCTGCTGCTGCTGCTGAGTGTCTGGACCTTAGCTGTGGAGAGTGAGTTTCATCTGGGAGCCATGCTTCCTTCCCCCACCCAGAAGCATAAGAACTGCTGCTGCTGCTGAGTATCTGGACCCTAGCTGTGGAGGGTGAATTTCAGCTGGGAGCCTTGCCCCCTTCATCCACCCAGAAGCATAAGAACTGCTGCTGCTGCTGCTGCTGAGTGTCTGGACCTTAGCTGTGGAGGGTGAGTTTCAGCTGGGAGCCACAACCCTTTCCTCGATCCAGAAGCTTAAGAAGTGCTGCTGTTGCTGAGTGTCTGGACCTTGGCGGTGAAGGCTGAGACTCCCACTGGGCTCCACACCCTCCTCCCTTCATCAACTGGAAGATCATCGGACTAAGGGACAAATATACGTGGCCGGGCATGATCTGGGAGCAAGAATTGAGGTGGTGCAGGGGAACGGAAGGTATGGCAGAAGCAGAGTGAAAGTTTGTTACAAAGGAAGGCAGGACAGATGTCTGAAAGCTATCCCACATTCAATTCACTCTGTTCCCGAAATGGATTGGAGAGCATTCCAGCCATGCCACAGAACCTTACTTTGCTCCTTTGCAATGCCAGGTCGGTAAAAAACAAGACCCACATTATCTATAATCTTCTTTTGGAAGAGGATGCCGACCTGGCTTGCTTTACTGATAACTGGCTGGGAAAGGATAGCACCATAAGTTGGGCACAGGCCCTCCCAGTTGGGTACTATGTCAGTGAGCAGGTAAGGGGAAGTGGGCGAGGGGGCGGAGTGGCTCTGGTTCATAAAAATAACCTTACATAGATCAGAATACCTATCCAGAAAATGGTCCACTTCGAGTGTATGTATCTGAGCCTGAAGACCAGGGAGAGTCTAGGGATTCTGTTAGTATACCGTCCACCCTGTTGTCTAACAGACTCCCTAACCGAGCTGATACAGCTGGTCTCAGAGTTGCTGTTGGAATCGCCCAGGCTGTTAGTTCTGGGCGACTTCAACATCCCACTTGAGACCAGCTTGTCAAATCTATCAGGTGTGGCTTGGGAGTTCATGGAGTCCATGACAAACATGGGCCTATTCCAATTGGTCAATGGGCCCCCTCATTGTGCAGGTCATACCCTTGATGCAGTCTTTAGTATGGAACAGGAATATCCTTGGGCGGAGGTGACTAAAACCACCGCATTGTCATGGATGGATCACTTCCTGATCAAGGCTGAACTCAGAGCCACTGTCCTTCCTGTCGGGGGTGGAGGACCTATTAGAACGGTCCGCCCTCGAAGGCTAATGGAACTAATTGGATTCCAGAAAGCTTTAGAGGGTTTATTGGTTGGTAACGCCGGTGATTCTGTCAAAGCCTTGGTCAATACCTGGAACACCGACCTTACCAAGGCTATCGACATTGATCGGTCCCAAGCATTCTCTCCAACCCACTTCAAATCGGCATCCATGGTATACTGAAGAATTTAGGAAGTTGAAGTGGGTTGGACAACGAGTAGAGTGCGTCTGGCAAAAAACTCGGCTCTTGTCTGACAAGACTCATAATAGGAAATTTCTTCATTCCTATAGAGAGGCAATACATGCAGCGAGGAAATCCTTCTCTTCTGCACGTATTGCGTCTGCAGAGTCTCGCCTAGCAGAGCTGTTTAGGGTGGTGAGGGAACTGACACAGGTTCCACCTGTGCAGAACTTATTACTAAACCCGACAACGGCCTGCTGTGATGCATTTAACAACTTCTTTGCAGATAAAATCTCTCAGATAAGAGTCAATTTGGATGCCGGAGTTGGAGGAGATTCAATTGACGAGGTGTCCATTAACTCCGTTCATGAGGTTATACTGGATCAGTTTCAGTCTGTAAGTACTGATGACATGGACAAGCTCCTTGGTAGAGTGAGGAAGACTACCTGCCCTCTTGACCCTTGCCCTTCGTGGCTGGCCATCCAGGGGGGTGATGCCTTGAGGATGTTCCTCAGGGACATCATCAATGCAACCCTTAGGAAAGGTCATGTTCCATCTTGCTTGAAGGAAGCAGCAGTTAGACCGCTCCTAAAAAGACCTTCCCTTGACCCTCTGGATATGAAGAACTACAGGCCAGTCTCCTTATTACGTTTTTTGAGCAAGGTGATCAAGAGGGCGGTTGCTCTTCAACTCCAAGCTGTCTTGGAAGAAACTGATTATCTAGATCCATTTCAAACTGGCTTTAGGACGGAATTTGGAGTTGAGACGGCCATGGTTGCCTTAGCTGATGACCTCCACCTGAACATCGACAGAGGTAATATGACCCTGTTGGTGTTACTGGATCTCTCAGCGGCTTTTGATACAATAGATCACGACATCCTCTTGGATCGCCTGAGAAGGTTAGGAATCGGTGGCACTGCGTTGCAGTGGTTCCACTCCTTCCTCTCGGGTAGATTCCAGAGGGTGATGCTCGGGGACAGTTGCTCTGCAAGGAAAGAACTTAATTGTGGCACCCCACAAGGCGCCATCCTGTCCCCGATGCTATTCAACATATATATGAAGCCGCTGGGAGAGATCCGGAGGCATGGGGCGGGGTGTTATCCATATGCTGATGACACCCAGATATATTTCTCCATGACTTGGTCTTTGGCTCTGACTTCAGATGGTGTCTCTTCTCTCAATGATTGTCATAGGGCAGCAATGGACTGGATGAGGAAAAACAAATTGAAGCTGAATCCAGACAAAACGGAGGTTCTCACGGTAGCAGCCTCGAATCCAGGTACTAGAATACAACCTCCAGTCCTGGATGGAGTCACACTCTCCTCCAGGGACTGTGTCCGCAGTTGGGGGTACTCCTGGACTCATTGCTCCAGATGACAAATCAGGTAAATGCGATGGTCAGGAGCGCCTGTTATCAGCTTCAGCTGATCTGCCAGCTGCACCCTTTCCTGGAAGTCGGGGACCTTGAGGCTGTGGTACATGCTCTGGTAACCTCCCGTCTTGATTTCTGTAATGCACTCTACATGGGGCTACCCTTGTGCTTGGTTTGGAAACTTCAACTTCAACTTCAACAGAATATGGCAGCCAGACTGGTCTTGGATACATCTAGAAGAGACCATGTAACACCGATCTTAAGATCACTTCACAGGCTGCCCATTAGTTTCCGGGCCCAGTACAAGGTGTTGGTTATCACCTTTAAAGCCCTAAATGGCTTGGGTCCAACCTATCTTCGGGACCGTTTCCTTCCATATAATCCTTCCCGTGCACTCAGGTCCTCTGGAGGAATCTGCTGCAACCTTTAAAAACTAGGCTCTCGTCGACCTCCCAGAGGACCTTTTCAGCTATTGTTCCCAGATTATGGAACGGCCTGCCGGATGAGATGCGTCACATTACCACCTTAAATAGCTTTTAAAAAGCTCTTAAGATGGGTCTCTTCCAGCAGGCCTTTCCTGAATAGATACCCGGCCATCAGAGAGAAAAAATCATATTAGTCTGATACAATCCAGCTTTTTATTGTGTTGTTTTTAGTATTTTTAGTATTTAATAATAATATAATAATAAAATTTATTTATACCCCGCCCCTCTGCTAAAAACAATCGGGGCGGCTTCCAACAATTAAAACATTATAATAATGACTAAAAACACCACCCACCCCCACCCTCCCACATAAAAAGACATTAAACACAATAAGATTAAAACCTTCTAGCTAAAAAAATACATTAAAAACAAATATATACATAATTTTTAAAAAGCCAGGAGACTGAGTTCCTGAGGCCGGGATCTAATCAGGAAAGGCCTGCCGAAAGAGATCCGTCTTTAGTGCTTTTTTAAAGCTACTCAAGCTCGTCAGCTGACGGATCTCATTCGGCAGGCCATTCCACAATTTGGGGGCGATTACTGAAAAGGCCCTCTGGGAGGTTGCAGACAGCCTAGATTTTTGTGGCTGAAGCAGATTCCTCCCAGAGGACCGGAGTATGCGGGGAGGGTTGTATGGGAGGAGGCGGTTCCGGAGATAAGTTGGACCCAAGCCATTTAGGGCTTTAAAGGTAATAACCAACACCTTATACTGGGCCCGGAAACTGATAGGCAGCCAGTGGAGAGATTTTAGTATTGGAGTTATATGATCTCTCCGAGATGTTCCTGAGACCACTCTGGCTGCCATATTTTGTACCAACTGAAGTTTCCGGACCAAGCACGAGGGTAGCCCCATGTAGAGCGCATTGCAGAAATCTAGACGAGAGGTTACCAGCGCGTGCACCACAGTCTCAAGGTCCCTTACTTCCAGGAAAGGGCACAGCTGGCGTATCAGCCGAAGCTGATAACAAGCGCTCCTGACCGTCGCATTCACTTGACTCGTCATCTGAAGCGATGAATCAAGGAGCACCCCCAGACTGCGAACACAGTCCTTAACGGGGAGTGTGACCCCATCCAGGACTGGAGGTTGCAACTCAACTCCTGGTTTCGGGGCCGCTACCTTGAGCACCTCCGTTTTGTCTGGATTTAATCTCAATCTGTTTTTCCTCATCCAGCCCATTACAGCTTTAAGACAGTCATTAAGAGGAGAGATGCCATTAGGATTCGAGGCCGATGATCGGGACAAGGAGAAATAGATCTGGGTGTCATCAGCGTACTGATAACACCCAGCCCCATAACCCCGAATAATCTCACCCAGTGGCTTCATATAGATGTTAAACAGCATCGGGGACAGGATGGCGCCCTGTGGAACACCACAAGTAAGCTCCTTTCTGCTGGAGCAGCTGTCCCCAAGCCGCACCCTCTGGGACCTGCCCGAGAGGAAGGACCGGAACCACTGGAGCGCAGTGCCTCCAATTCCTAACCCTCTCAGGCGATCCAGGAGAATGCCATGATCTATCGTATCGAAAGCCGCTGAGAGGTCCAGAAGCACCAACAGGGACACATTACCCCTGTCGATGCTTAGATGCAGATCATCGGTCAAGGCAACCATGGCAGTCTCAACTCCAAATCCCGTCCTGAAGCCAGTTTGAAATGGGTCTAGATAATCAGTTTCATCCAAGACCACTTGGAGTTGAAGAGCAACTGCCCTCTCGATCACTTTGCTCAAGAATGGTAACATAGAAACCGGCCTATAGTTATTCGTGTCCAGGGGGTCTAGGGAAGGTTTTTTCAGGAGCGGCCTAACCGCCGCTTCCTTTAAACAAGATGGAACACACCCTTCCCTGAGGGATGCATTGATGATGTCCTTAAGGAACACCATCAAGGCAGTCCCCCCCTGGATGGCCAGCCATGAAGGGCAAGGATCAAGAGGGCAGGTCGTCTTCCTCACTCTACCAAGTAGCTTGTCCACGTCCTCGGTACTCACAGATTGAAATTGATTCAGTAAACTTACATCAACGGAGTTGCTGGACACCTCGTCAATTGTTTCTGTCAAAATGCTGGCATCTAAGTTGGCTCTTATCCGAGAGATTTTATCTGCAAAGTAGTTGTTAAATGCATCACAGCAGGCCGTTGTTGGGTTAAGCAATGGGTTCTGTGCAGGTATAACCTGCGTCATCTCCCTTACCACCCTAAACAGCTCTGCTGGACGGGACTCTGCAGACGCAATATGTGCAGAGGAGAAGGATCTCTGCGCTGCACGTATTGCCTCTCGATAGGACCGAAGAAAATTCCTATGTCGAGTCCTGTCGGATAAGAGTCGAGTTTTCCGCCAGTTGCGCTCTAGTCGTTGTCCAACCCGCTTCATTTTCCTAAGCTCTGAAGTATACCATGGCTTACGGTTAGTGGCGGGTTGGAAAGGACGCTTGGGAGCGATCGTGTCAATAGCCTTGGTAAGATCGGTGTTCCAGGTATTAACCAAAGCTTCGACAGGGTCACTGGCGTTACCAACCATTAAACCCTCCAAGGCTTTCTGGAATCCTATTGGTTCCATTAGCCTTTGGGGGCGGACCATTCTAATGGGTCCACCACCCCCGGTGGGGCGGGAAGAGACTCTTAGTTCAGTCTTGACCAGGAAATGATCCGTCCATGACAATGCGGCGGTTTTAATAACCGTCGCCCACGGATATTCCTGTTCCGTACTAAAGACCGCATCGAGAGTATGACCCGCACAATGTGTGGGCCCAATGACCAATTGGGATAGGCCCATGTTTGTCATGGTTTCCATGAACTCCCGAGCTGCACCAGTCAGATTTGTCGAGCTGGTCTCGAGTGGGATGTTAAAGTCGCCCAGAACTAAAAGTCTGGGCGACTCCAACAGCAACTCTGAGACCAGCTGTGTCAGCTCGGTTAGGGAGTCTGCTAGACAACGGGGTGGTCGGTATACTAGCAGAATCCCCAAACTATCCCTGGTCCTTAGGCTAAGGTACATACACTCAAAGTGGACTGTGTTTCGGACAGGTATCCTGGTCAAGGTCAGATTGTTCTTATAAACCAGAGCCACTCCGCCCCCCCGCCCACTTCCCCTCACCTGCTCACTGACAGAATACCTGGCTGGGAGGGCCTGTGCCCATGTGACAGCGCTATCCTCTCCCAGCCAGGTTTCTGTGAAGCAAGCCAGGTCGGCATCCTCATCCAAGAGTAGATCGTAAATAATATGAGTTTTATTCTTAACCGACCTGGCATTGCAGAGGAGCAAAGTAAGGTTCTGTGGAATGGTTGGTACACTCTCCAATCCATTCCGGGAAACAGGGTGAACTGAAGGTGGGATAGCTGACAAACAGCGATCCCGCCTTCTTTTGTAACATCTGTTCACTCTATTCCGACCATACCTCCCTTTCCCCAGCACAACTCCAATTTTCGCCCCCACTCCATTCCCGGCCTCAGCTGACTCCAGTTGCTGGCTTCGAGTCCTTCTGGCTTGCTGGCTGGTGTTCCTGAGGGGGTGGGAGTGGCTTAAGACGCCAGCCACTCCTGGCCACGCCCCCTCCCGCTGCTGCCTCGCTGCCAAGAAGTCCTCAGGGCCCCACTACAGCCTCCTGGCCCGGTGGAATGGGGTAAAAGGCTGCTGCAGGCTGGAGAACCTCTGGCTTGCTGGCTGGTGTTCCTGAGGGGGTGGGAGTGGCTTAAGACGCCAGCCACTCCTGGCCACGCCCCCTCCCGCTGCTGCCTCGCTGCCAAGAAGTCCTCAGGGCCCCACTACAGCCTCCTGGCCCGGTGGAATGGGGTAAAAGGCTGCTGCAGGCTGGATAACCTCTGGCTTGCTGGCTGGTGTTCCTGAGGGGGTGGGAGTGGCTTAAGACACCAGCCACTCCTGGCCACGCCCCCTCCCGTTGCTGCCTCACTGCCAAGAAGTCCTCAGGGCCCCACTACAGCCTCCTGGCCCGGTGGAATGGGGTAAAAGGCTGCTGCAGGCTAGATAACCTCTGGCTTGCTGGCTGGTGTTCCTGAGGGGGTGGGAGTGGCTTAAGACACCAGCCACTCCTGGCCACGCCCCCTCCCGTTGCTGCCTCACTGCCAAGAAGTCCTCAGGGCCCCACTACAGCCTCCTGGCCCGGTGGAATGGGGTAAAAGGCTGCTGCAGGCTGGAGAACCTCTGGCTTGCTGGCTGGTGTTCCTGAGGGGGTGGGAGTGGCTTAAGACACCAGCCACTCCTGGCCACGCCCCCTCCCGTTGCTGCCTCACTGCCAAGAAGTCCTCAGGGCCCCACTACAGCCTCCTGGCCCGGTGGAATGGGGTAAAAGGCTGCTGCAGGCTGGAGAACCTCTGGCTTGCTGGCTGGTGTTCCTGAGGGGGTGGGAGTGGCTTAAGACACCAGCCACTCCTGGCCACGGCCCCTCCCGTTGCTGCCTCGCTGCCAAGAAGTCCTCAGGGCCCCACTACAGCCTCCTGGCCCGGTGGAATGGGGTAAAAGGCTGCTGCAGGCTGGAGAACCTCTGGCTTGCTGGCTGGTTTAAAAGGCTGCTGCAGGCTGGAGAACCTCTGGCTTGCTGGCATATTTATTAAGTATGTTTTAAATGTTTAATTATTTAATTGTATTTTAAGGGGTGGGTGGGATGAAGGGGTTTGTATGTGGGTTTTAATGTTGTAAGCCGCCCCGATTGCATTTTGTAGAGTGGCAGGATACAAATAAATTTTATTATTATTATTTATTATTATTAAAGGTGGTGCAGAGACAGATAGTGATTTGAAGATTCGAATGTATGGCTTCTTTGCAAACTTCTCTTTTTATTTATTGGTTAAAAATTGCTGAGCTTGGTAGTAATGTGAGTACAGAACTACATAGAAGAACATGCATGTTAAAGCATGTTATGATGATGGAAGCTTATTCCTTCAGGACAGTAGACCAAAACATAGCAGTAGGATAAAAATGAATGGTTTCAAAACAGGACATTCTGTGCGTTTTTATTATTAGCAGCATAGCAAAATAATTTTTAATTACTTCTTTGCAGTTCAAATGAAAAGTCGGTTCTTTGTATGTTAATTTGGAAAAAAAAACTGCCAAGTAATTTATCAACAATTATTACATAACTTTGACATATTTACCTTATGGGTTGTTTACCTTGTACATGGCTTACTCTACATCTGTGAATTCTGTCCTTTGTGTTTTTATGTCCTATTGAGGTCTGTTTTGTTCTAGCAACAGCAATGATTTTTAGCCAAAATATAATTTTACATTTCACAGGTTGTTTTTAGATTGAACGGTATGAACATTCAGCTGCTGAACCATAGTCAATAGAAACAAAGTGATATTAAGAAAGATAGCTTTTCTTGGCAAGGTTGATTCTTTGCTGAGTGTGTTACGAGAGAGACATTTGCAACAAAGTTTCATGCTTCTGAGCAGAAAGCATCAAGGGATGGCTGCAGGTTTTATATTAATTACCTCCGGGTATGCAGCTCATTTTGGAGGATATTATGTCCTCAGTTATTATATTGCTTTTGAAAGCTATTAATATTCCCCCCTCTGTTCTTGTATAAAGCCTTTTCCTTATCATATAAAATGTGTAAAATGGTCAAATGTACTCTAGTGCTGAAGGGGAGTTGATATTTTAGAAAGAAAGAAAGATATATACTTGTAGAGAACCGCTAGAATGTTAGGGATTAAAGCAAAATTCATGGCAGAAAATAATCACAGCAAAATGAAACAGTGATTAATTTATCAGTGGGTTTTTGGTTTTTTGGTTTTGCTTTTACCGGTAAATCCTTTGAAAATATGCTGCTTCTTTCATAGATAGCCTTGTGGAAAGAGTGTTTACCCTCTGGAAAATATGCAGATGTATTCTTTTAATGTCAATATAGATGCTGAGAATTTCTAAATATAATCTAGTTCATTTATTCCAATTTCTAAAGTGAGTCTCTCTTAATAATTTTTTTTAAAGGAAATCTATCCAGTCTGAAAAGTCTTGGTTTGAGGTATAACCGGCTCTCAGCAATACCCAGGTCGTTAGCACAGTGCAGTAAACTCGATGAGCTAAATTTGGAGAACAACATTATTTCTACTTTACCAGAGGTAAGGAGACATGCAGTTTAAACAGAATTTCTAAGGCACCAAAGAAAGCAAAGACACTGAAAAATAAGTATTTGCTTCACGTGAAGAAAAAGGGAATGAAGAAAGGTGGGCTGAAATGGCGGCTGCCTCCTGGCTGGCTCCTTGTTCCAGAGGAGGGAGCAAAGCCAGGGAAGAAGCAACATTTGTTGAGGCAGGGGGCTTGTCCCCCTTTTTTGACGTTTTCCTGTGCATATCCCCAGTGGGAAGGAAAGAATCTGAAGGCTTTTGCCCTGTCCTCTGTATAGTGTTGTTGTTGTTGTTGCAGGGGGCTTGTCCCCCTTTTTTGACGTTTTCCTATGCATATTCCCAGTGGGAAGGAAAGAATTTGAAGGCTTTTGCCCTGTCCCCTGTATATTGTTGTTGTTGTTATTTAAAGTCCTGAGTGAAAAACACGCTGACTTTGTTAAGGCCACGTGGCAGGACAACGGAGCACAGCGACATGCGTCCTCCAGGAGCGGTAGGCAAGAAACAAAACTGGCCAGATGTGGGCCGCTCCTCCTGGATGACCTCATGACAAGGGGCTTGTGGAAGGAACTTTGTTACCTGCCTAACGGGGCAAGTGGAGAGGAGCTACCCAGAGAACTATAGGATGCTCATCGCCCCACCACTGGAAAAGAATGTATCACAGGTAAGACCAACCTTCTTTTTACAAATGTTAAACCTTTGCCATAAGGACTGAGTGTCATGTTCTCTTGGGGTCAGAGGTAAGTGTGTGTGTGATTGAGAGAGAGAGAGAGAGAGAGAGAGAGAGAGAGAATGTTTGATGTCCATATACATAGTGCTAACTGACATTTTTAAGATTTAGAGTTCTGTGACCATTTCTTCTGAGTAGTTGTTTCTATTTTTGTTTTGTTTTGTTTTTGTTTGAGTGATGATTTATTTAATGAAAGCTTTCGTTGAAATACTGGCCATTTGACAGATAAGTGTGGGGGTTAACTGTTAGGATGAATTTAGAGACTTACCATATATTCCGGTGTATAAGACGACTTTTGAGCACTCCAAACTGCCCTCCAAAATTGAGGGGTGTCTTATACGCTGTATATACTTTTGCTTCGCCTGCCTACCTATTTTCTGCCTCTTCGCAAATGGAGCGAAAAGGCAGGAGATGGGGGAGGGTGGTGAAGCAAAGTGGTTAGCAGTTCATTCGCCCCCCTCCTCTGCCTTCTCCCCCTTTCGGGAGCAATGGAAGACAGAGGAGGGGGGCAAACGTTTCAGTTTGCCGTGGCCACCACTTGATCGCCTCTGCAGCAGCCGAGGCAAACCGCTAGATTCCCCCTTTCCCCCCACCTTCTTTGAAAAAAGGGCAAAAATGCCCCGTTTCGCTCCGCGGCCCCGATCACTCCTTC
Organism: Gambelia wislizenii; assembly: GCA_030847615.1. Classification (NCBI taxonomy): domain Eukaryota; kingdom Metazoa; phylum Chordata; class Lepidosauria; order Squamata; family Crotaphytidae; genus Gambelia; species Gambelia wislizenii. The sequence goes on from JAUMIR010000003.1 coordinate 86,124,602, forward strand.
TGGGCTCCCTTCCGAACGGAGCCAAGGCAGGGCAAGCGGGGCCGCGGAGCCAAACCCCTGGATTCGCCCCCTCTCCCCACCTTCAAGGAAGGTGGGGAGAAGGAGCGAAGAAGCCTCGTTTGGCTCTGCAGCCCCGATGCCTCCTTCTGGGCTCCCTTGTGAAGGGAGCCCAGAAGGAGGGATCGGGGCTGGGGAGCCAAACCCCTAGATTCGCTCCCTCTCCCCACCTTCAAGGAAGGTGGGGAGAAGGAGCCAGGGCCGGCTTAACCAGTCTGCCAAATCAGCATTTGCGGGGGAGCCCACCCAGCCCACCCGTCCTCTTTCCTCCTGCAAAAATCTGCTGGCTTAAAAAATACAGCGTCTCCCAAATAGAAAGCGAAACTGATTCTGCAATGAGTTTGCTACTCACTCGCCTCCTCCTGCCAGAATCATTGTTAAAAGGCCATCCAGCCAGGAGAAGGTGAGTGTGTGTGTGTGTGTTGTGTGTGTGTGTGGGGAGGCATCTCTTTCCTCTCTCTTCAGAAAGCACTTCTTTCTTTCTTTCTCTCTCCCTTCTTTCTCACTTTTTATCCCCCGTCTCTCCCTGCCTTTCTGCTTGCCTGCCTGCCTTCCTTCCTTCTTTCTTTCTGACTTTCCCTCTCCTTCCTTCCTTCCTTCCTTTCTTTCTTTCTTTCTTTCTTTCTTTCTTTCTTCCCTTTCCTTCCTTCCACAAAGATCCCCTGAATCCATCTTTCCACCTGCTCTTAACATGCCTGTTTTCTCTCCCCTCCCTTTCCCCCTTGGTCTTCTTCAGCTTCCTCCGCTTGCTGCCAACTGAGTTTCAACCTGCAAAAGGAATTTGTGTGTGTTTGCCTATGCACCTTCAAGTCATTTCTGACTAAGGCGAACGTGCCATGGGGTTTTCTAGGCAAGGATTGTTCAAAGGGGGTGTGCCTTTGGCTACCTTTGAGGCTGAAAGAGTGTGACTTGCCCAAGGTCACCCAGTGGGTATTCATGACTGAGTAAGGATTCAAACCCTGATCTTCACAGTCATAGTGCAATGCTGAAATTCTACAACACTCTAGCTCTTTTAACAGAAGAATATAAAGAACATAAATAAAAATTGGAGTAATATTACTGGGAACAATGGTTTTATTCTTGTCACTAAAACACACCAGTATCCCATTAGTGTTATGTGAGAGCCTTTGGGTAGAGCAGTGGTTCTTAATCTTTTATTTACCAGGGACCCCCTTTAAATCTTTTGTTGTCCCAAGACTTAACTCAAGATTTAAAAACCTAATTATATTAACAATAATAGCTAATAATAATAGCTAACAACAACAACAATACAGTTACACCATCCATTAAACTTTCCCTCAGAGGCACTCTTGCTTCTTCCTGCAAGTTTGTGGCTGGAGTGGATTGAATGGCAATGTGCAGGCCAAGGCAGCCAGCCAGCCTTTGCCTTGGTTCCTGTCACGTGGCTGCTCCACTGCAGGGAGGAGGTCGGCCAAGCAGCCTTCAAGTCTCTGTGGACTCCCTGTGAGGACATTGTGGACCCCAGAGAATGCTGGAAAAGGAACAATGCAACCAGACCTTGAGAAGGGTGCTGGCAGGGGGATTCCGGGAGGTGTAATCCAAGAGCAACTTTCCCAGGCTCTGAATGCAGCTAGAATCATAGGGCTGGAAGGGACCCCAACAGCCATCCAATCCAATCGGCTTCTGTCCTGCAGGAACACACCATCAAAGCCCTCACGACAGATGGTCATCCAGACTCTGCTTTAAAACCTCCAAAGAAGAAAACTCCACAACACACCAAGGCAGTGTATTCCACTTCCAAACAGCTCTTCCTGACAGGAGGTTCTTCCTAATATTCAGGTGGAATCTCTTTTCCTGTAGTTTGAACCCATTGCTCCGTGTCCTAGTCTCTGGAGCAGCAGAAAACAAGCCTGCTCCATTCTCAGTATGACATCCCTTCAGATATTTAAACATGGATATCATGTCACCTCTCAACCTTCTCTTCTCCAGGCTAAGCATACCTAGCTCCATAAGTCGCTCCTCATAGGGCGTCATGGCTTCCAGACCTCCCACCATCCTTGTCAGTATTTTTCTTGAATTGTTGTGCCCAGAACTGGAAACAGTATTCCAGGTGAGGTCTGACCAGAGCAGCATACAGTGGCAATATTACTTCCCTTGATCTAGGCACTATACTCCTATTAATGCAGCCTAGAATCGCATTGGCATTTTTTGTTGCTGCATCACACTGCTAACTCATGTTTAGCTTGCAGTCCACACTTTTTTTTTTAGCAAATCTACACCATTACGTTAATTGCTGATTAACAAAAAATATTATGTTAGTGCCTATAATATAGTTTTTAAACTAAATTATTGGTGGCAAATTATGTAATACAGTAGCCCCCCCCTTATCCACTGGGGATTGGTTCTGTGTGGGCAAGGATTCTGAAAACTGTGGATAATAGTGAACGTCATTGAAAATAATGGGACTTCTGGTTTAAAATACCATAGAGTTGCCTTGGAGGGCCTAGAAAATGTGTAGGGAGGACACATTTTCTAGGAAGACTCTATGGTAGGTGTGCTGTTTTGTGTTCCCTGGATAATGAATCCGTGGATACAGGGGTCCTACTGTAATCTGAACATCCTGTACTGTGAATAGGTTAGGTTAGATTGACCTGAGATAAACATATGGGCCCCCAAAAATAAAGCGTTGCAGGGGGCCCCAAAATTCCTTAAACCGGCCCTGGAAGGAGCAAAGATACCCCGTTTGGCTCCTCAGCCCCGATGCCTCCTTCTGGGCTCCCTTTCGAAGGGAGCTCAGAAGGAGTGATCGGGGCTGCAGAGTTAAACCCCTAGATTTGCTCCCTTGAAGGTGGGGAGAGGAGGCGAATCCCAGGGTTTGGCTCCACACCCCCACGTCCTCCTTCTGGGCTCCCTTCCGAAGCTTCACGTTTCGGGGCATCTTTGCGTTTCTAGGGGAGTGAATCTAGGGGTTTGCAGCTGCCGCCCCAGCTTCCCCCACCTTGGTCCCCTTTGGAAGAGCCAAGATGGAGGGAAGGGTGCTGCTGAGGCAAACTGGGCATTTTCGCCCCTTTCCTCCCCCTTCGAGTCAAGTGACTGGAAGGTTGAAGAGAGGGGCGAATGTTGCAGCTGGCTGGCTGGCTGGCTGGGAGAGCCCTGCCAGCTGGTCCTGTTCGCTTTCCCAACTCACGAGGAGATCCTCGTGAGTTGGGAAACAAAGAGGAGCAGCTGGCAAGGCTCCCCCAGCCAGTCAGCCAGCCAGCCAAATTGGGGGTGGTGGTCTTATATGGCGAATATATGCCTAAGCCTAGATTTTTGGTTGGAAATTGGGGTGGTGGTCTTATACGCCCAGTCATCTTATACGCCGGAATATACGGTATTTCAGTAAGCCCACAGTATGTGAAAATATATATTCAAGGCTTTTTGGCTGATATATTGTATTTTTCAGTACTGGAGTAGTCTGTCTGCAAATTGTGAAATGATACAAAAATGCTAGACTTTCAAAATGCTAGATATGTCCCTCTTCCCTAAAGAGAAACAGATTTTATGGGGTTACATTTTGAAGATTGCCTTTAGTGCATAACTTGCTATGTAGCCAAAGAACTACATGTAATAATGATTACAGCTTAATGTAATATATTGGATCTAATGCACTGAAATTGGCCTAGGTTTTAATTAAGAAAAATGACCTGGAAATAAGGGAGTGCTGAAATCTGAAAAATTGGATATAAATGGTTAGTGTTATCTCAGATTGGGAATGAATTAATATTGCTTGAAGAAGTGGCTAATGGGAGAAAGTTGTCTGGTAGCTTTTAAGAACAAAGTTGAGTCATTCCTCCAAAGTACATTACAAAAGTTACTGAAATATAATTACATATACAAAGGAGACTGACTGGAAAACAGATTGCTTTGTTGTACAATACGTTGGCTCCAAATTCAAAACTCTTTAAAAAAATAAAAATGCTTTATTTACAAATGCTGTGCATCCGTTGTAATTGTTGCTGTAAAGAACCACTTATGTGTTAGTATAGTGGTGCAATCCATTAAAGCAAGTCCTTTTGGTGGCAGAAGAAAAGAAATACAGTTGTAAAGAAAACTGCAGAATTGCAAATCATAGCAAGCTCATGGTGATGCAATGGTTAATTGGGAGAGGCAGCTGTCTAGCAGTTTTCATGTCTCTTTTAGGTTCTTTTTAAAAATATTCAGTGTGTGAAAATGGCTGAGACATATAATATCAGTGTAGCTAAGTGTATTATGATCGTCTCCTGGCAATTAGACCCTTAAAAAAAACACTTGACAATGCTATAGCTCCATTGCAGTCTTTGACACGATGGCCTCTATAGTGATGCAAAGACTAAAGGATTTCCTTCTAAACAACTGTGATTGGATGTAGTGAACCGAAGGACAAAATGTCATTTTTAATAATTTCTGTGTGCAAAATGTTTATTTTCTGCCTTGTCAGCAAGGGGGTAAGAAAACTCATGTTTTCAGAGGTTCTAGAGCTTCTTTTCATAAGGTGTAACAGTCGAGATGATGAATGAAACATTCTGGCTTGTTTTTTTTTTTTTTAAATAATCTTTGGATACATCTTTGTGTGTATGTATCAGAAGTGTAAATGTGAAAAATATGTTTATAGGCAGACAATATATTTGTGATAAAAGTGCTTTCAGCAAATGGTATAAGTCAGTGCTTTCAGGGCTATCTGATGTGGAGGTCTAGCAAGTCAGATCCAAAATCCTATTTGGGCAGTACTTTTATCAGGACCTGGGGTGCTATATCCATCACTGCATTCCCTCACTACAAAAAACCCTAATTTTTGCCCCCAAATGCCCCCCGGTACCCTCTAGGGGCTATAGAGAGCATTTTTGCCATGCTTTTAGCCTCCCTGGGCCATTTTAGGCTCAGGAGAGGGCGTTTTCCCTTGCTTCAAAAAAGGAAACCTAAACTGTCCCAGGGAAGCCTAAAAGTGTGGTAGAAGTGCCTCCCATTTTCCCTAGAGGTTTTTTTTTTATTTTTTTATTTTTATTTTTTTTTATTTTTTTTTTTACCCCTGTGGGTCCCTGGGTACATGTAGCCCACACATTGCCAACTTGTGATCTAACTGATCACTTGACAGAACGTTTCCGTCCTACTTTAAAGTGCTCCAATTTTAGACTTTGATGACTGCAGCTTATAGATCTTTGAATGGAGAACTTACTATGTTGCTTAAATGATGTCATAGCAAAACTTCTGTGGAAGTATGGCTTTCACTGAAAATTAGATAAGCAATGGACATTAGATAAGCAATGGAATGAATTCCTATAATATGAAGATACAATGATAAATGGTAAGGAGAATTAAGTTACTTCTCTGAAAGAACATTGCAGCAATGAACTCCATTGCTCTGTCCCATTGACAGTATGCTATGTTTGTTACTGTACTATAATGAGCTAAGCTATCTAGACATTACCTCACTACTCAAGACTACTAGTGTGCTTTCATGTTGCTCACAGTTTATTTTCATCTCTTACTTTGGGGAAATAAACGATCAGTGTACCAGTCTAAATACCCTAAGGCACCAGATCCTGTGTGATCTTGGAAGCTAAGCGGGATCACCCTGATTAGTACTTGGATGGGAGACCACCAACAAATACTAGGTGCTGTAGGTTATATTTCAGAGGAAGGAATTGGCAAAACCACCTCTGAGGATCCTTTGCCCAAGAGAACCATATGAAATTCATGGGGTCACAGTAAGTTGACAGGTGACACACACACACATGCATACACACACAGAGTGAACATTTATTTTTTAAAATGTCAGGCATTTGTTTTTTAAACACATGTGATTCAGCCGTTACAGCAGTGCATGTACAATTTTAGTGCAAGCAGATGATTTTTCTTTACATCAGCTTTGGTGACAGTTTTTGTGTTTAATTTAAATTAAATATTCTAGACAGTATTATAGAAAACGGTAAAAGGATGAGGGGAGAAAGTCAAAACTGAATTTTAAGTGCCTGAGAAAATAAGAGACTTACATGGCACTGAAAAGAGTACATCAGTAGTTTCAGCCATACTTTGTATTGGTGAATATTTCAAAGTCTATGCTACCAACGAGGAGGCCCTCTTTTGAGGATACATGCACTTCTTTCATAGACAGCATACAGAGAAGGCACTTTTCAATGGTAAAAGTACATAGGTACACATGGCAGGAACCAGGAGGATATTTTGGTTGCATGTGATTTCGGACTCTAAAAATAAGCACTAGCAACTGTTTATATGTCTAGCAACTTGAATTGGCTTTCATGGCAGATAGGAAACAAAGGTACCTCCTTCAGACTGTTGTAACATACCGTATATTCCGGCGTCTAAGATGATTGGGCATCTAAGATGACCCCCCCATTTTAAGTTAAAATCTAGAGTGTGGGATATACTCGCCGTATAAGACTACCCCACACTACCCGCCCTCCAGTCAGCCACTCTTGCACACTCCCTGAAGCCGCGACCGGGAGCCCAATCACGGCTTTGGGGAGGGCAGGTGGTGGCTGGAAAGCCTCCCCCCCTCCAGCCAGCCACCCTTCCACCCTCCCCGAAGCTGGCTGACTGGGGAATTGTGGGACTAGGGAATCTCCCCAGTCAGCCAGCCACCTCCTGCGATTCCCCAACCCGTGAGGAGTCTGGCCAGCCTCCTCACGAGTTAGGGAATCACGGGGGATGGCTGGCTGGCTGGGGAGAAGCTCAGTCACCTCCCACGATTCCCCAACCCCCAAGAGGCTGCCCAGCCTCCTTGCGAGTTAGGGAATCACGGGGGATGGCTTGCTGGCTGGCTGGGGAGAAGCTCAGTCACCCACGATTCCCCAACCCCCAAGGAGGCTGGCCAGCCTCCTTGCGAATTCGGGAATCGCGGGGGATGTCTGGCTGGCTGGGGAGAGGCACAGGCATCCCCCACGATTCCCCAAGCCCCGAGAAGGCTGGCCAGCCTCCTCGTGAGTTGGGGAATCGTGGGGGATGGCTGGCTGGCTGGCTGGGGAGAGGCTCAGTCACCTCCCGCGATTCCCCAACCCCCAAAGGAAGCTGGCCAGCCTCTTTGTGAGTTGGGGAATCGCGGGGAATGGCTGGCTGGCTGGCTGGGGAGAGGCTCAGCCATCCCCACGATTCCCCAACCCCTGAGGAGGCTGGCCAGCCTCATTGCGAGTTGGGGAATCGCAGGAGATGGCTGGCTGGCTGGCTGGCTGGCTAGCTGGGGAGAGGCTCAGCCACCTCCCGCGATTCCCCAACCCCCGAAGGAAGCTGGCCAGCCTCTTTGTGAGTTGGGGAATCGCGGGGAATGGCTGGCTGTCTGGCTGGGGAGAAGCTCAGCCATCCCCACGATTCCCCAACCCCCGAGGAGGCTGGCCAGCCTTCTCGTGAGGTGGGAAATTGCAGGGACTGGCTGGCTGGCTGGCTGGCTGGCTGGCTGGGGAGAAGCTCAGCCACCTCCTACAATTCCCCAACCCCTGAGGAGGCTGGCCAGCCTCCTTGCGAGTTGGGAAATCGCGGGAGATGGCTGGCTGGCTGGGAAGATTCCCTAGTCCTGGGACTCCCCAGTCTGTCAGCCACCTCCCGTGCCTCCCCAACCCACAATGGATCCATTGCGAGTTGGGGAAGCGCGGACTAGTGTATAAGATGAGCCCAGATTTTTAAGAAGATTTTTTGGGTTAAAAAGTTGTCTTATGGTAGTTCTACTTGGGCAAGAAGCAGTCTAGGGCCAAATTCTGTACTAATTGAAATATCTGTACCATTTTCAGGTGCAGCCCTTCTTATAATACAGTTGTCCCTTCACATTCACTGGGGTTTGGTTCCAGGACCCCCCGTCTATACCCAAATCCGTGAATACTCAAGTCCCATGATATGCAATGGCATAGCAAAATGGTGTTCCTTATATAAGATGGCAAAATCAAGGTTTGCTTTTTGGATTACTATTTTTTAAAGAATATTTTCAAGACGTGAATACTTAAAACCGTGAATGCCAAATCTGTGAATGTGGAGGGACAACTGTACAGTATTTGGATTACAATACTTGGAGATTACATGGATCATTTTAGCTTGACTATCCTTGTCTAGGAAAATGAACAGTGAAAGTTTCCCCCAGGTTTGAAGTAAATCTGCAGGCCTCTTCTCATGGGACATAGTAATGGTGTGTTAGAATTAGGAGGAGTAGCTAATACCCTAGAGGACAGGATCAAAATTCAGAATGACCTGGATAGACTGGAGAGCTGGGCCAAAGCTAACAAAATGAAATTCAATACGGAGAAATGTAAAGTACTGCATTTAGGGCGGAAAAATGAAATGCATAAATATAGGATGGGAGAGACCTGGCTGAATGAGACTACGTGCGAAAGGGATCTAGGAGTCCTAGTAGACCACAAGTTGAACATGAGCCAACAGTGTGATGCGGCAGCTAAAAAGGCCAATGCGATTTTGGGCTGCATCAATAGAAGTATACTATCTAGATCAAGGGAAGTAATAGTGCCACTCTATTCTGCCTTGGTCAGGCCTCACTTAGAATACTGTGTCCAGTTCTGGGCACCACAATTCAAAAAGGATATTGACAAATTGGAGCGTGTCTAGAGAAGGGCGAGTAAAATGGTGAAAGGTCTGGAAACGATGCCTTATGAGGAGAGACTTAGGGAGCTGGGTATGTTTAGCCTGGAAAAAAGACGGTTAAGAGGTGATATGATAGCCCTGTTTAAGTATTTGAGGGGATGTCACGCTGAGGATGGAGCAGGCTTGTTTTCTGCTGCTCCAGAGACTGGAACACGGAGCAATGGATGCAAGCTCCAGGAACAGAGATTCCATCTCAACATGAGGAGAAACTTTTTGACAGTAAGAGCTGTTCGGCAGTGGAACATGCTCCCTCGGAGCGTGGTGGGGTCTCCTTCCTTGGAGGTCTTTAAACAGAGGCTGGATGGCCATCTGTCGGGGATGCTTTGATCAAGATTTCCTGCGTGGCAGGGGGGTTGGACTGGATGGCCCTCGTGGTCTCTTCCAACTCTGCAATTCTATGAGTCTATGATTCTAGAAGGGAAAGGTGAAAAGTCAGTGCGGTATTTGTAAAAATGATGGTCAAAATGCTGTACATGTTTTGTGATATGAAGTTTTACAGTTGTTTTAAACTCTTTATTTGCATGTTGTTTTGGGAGTCCTCTTTGTGCTAAAAGTAACTCATAAATCTATAAAGATGTGGTAGTCAGATTCTTTGCTAAAGAAAAAAGAATTCTAATTCAGTGTTTGGGTGTTGAGTGTTTTTTGAATGTGTAATTAGAGAGGTTTCTTTCTCTTTTCTCAGGGTCTCTTATCCAGTCTTGTGAATCTGACTAGTCTAACTCTGGCAAGGAATTGCTTCCAATCGTATCCAGTGGGTGGTCCCTCACAATTCTCTACGATCTATGCTCTCAATATGGAGCATAACCGCATCAATAAAATCCCTTTTGGAATTTTTTCCAGAGCAAAAGTGTTGAGCAAGCTGAACATGAAGGTGAGTTATTGTTATTTATCAGGAGCTGATTTATGTGTTTGCTATGGGTAAAAAACCACACATATTTTATGAAAGTACAATCATAATATGCCAATAGTCTCAGAAGTAGTTTTGAGGTCTTAATTATGAAGACCTAAAAAACGTTGACCTGCATTCTATGTTACAGATGAATAATTAAGTAAAGCCCCTGACCCAGTACAGTCTCATGTATCATTGGGTGATACAGAAGATACTAAAATTTAAAGTTCCTTTCAAATGAGAACTGTTCTTATTGTGACTGATGGACAACCATATAAAATGTTAACATGAAAGGATTATACTGTATATGACTCAGCAGCAAGAATATTATATGCCCAGAGGTGGAAGAATTTGGAGACTCCAAATTGAAGATTAGATTTTTAAGGTGTTCGAGATGGCAGAAATTGACAAATTATCTACTTTAATAAGAGAAAAGTAAATAGAGAGTTGAAAAGGTGGTAATCTTTTTTTAACAATTTTGTTTTCGAGAGAGGAGAGAAGATGACATTTGCAAGTTTTGAAAATTACTGTCAGGAAGTTCTTCCTAATGGTGTAATCTCTTCCTGTAGTTTGAGCCCATTGCTCCGTGTCCTAGTTTCTGGAGTAGAAGTAAACTAGCTTGCTCCATCCTCAGTATGACATCTCTTCAAATATATAAACATGACCCCTCTTAACCTTCTTTTCCCCAGGCTAAACATACCCAGCTCCCTAAGCCACTCCTCATAGGGGCATGGCCTGTAACAATTGATGTAATATTTTCATATTCTCCTTGCTTTTAGGTTACATGTTAATAATCTAACATAAATTGATTATTACACTTTTTTTTTACTGACATCTGTTAGTAAGAGCTGGCAGACACCTTTTCACTCTACACAACCGCTACAAGCTCCTGCAAAGAGCAGAGTATCCAGTTTTGCACAGTTAGCATTTCAGGCTCTTGGAGCAGAAATGCTAATATGGTTACCCCTTTCCTTGTGAAAAAGAAATGTATTTGCTCCCATAAGGAGATATATATATTTAAAAAAGTGATCACCACCACATAATATCCTGAAATTCTTTTGAGTGTATAAGTTGTTTCAGTTGTTGGCAGTGTGAAGAATAGAGCTTGCTTTTGTTGTAGTTCAAATTGTAAAGGGTACTGAATAGTTCAGACCTTTGCATACTTAAGATACTATGTTTGACTTTGTAGTATAAATCTAGGTGTCAGAAGTGTAGACTGTTAAGCTTCCTTGTAGCTTCCATAAAGGTATAATATTTAGGTTGCACTCTCTGTTAGAAATGTCTTTTGGTCAAAAGCAAGCTCATAGATGGGTTAAATATTAAATTGCTGAAAGCAAGATTTTATTGTTTTATATGGCATCTAAGTGAACTCTGTTGCAGCATATTATTCCTTTTATTTGGTAATTATCTAAAATCGAGGTGCTAAGTTTGCCAACTTTGTTACACAGGTGATGAGTGATTCCATTGAACTGGGTTTTTTGAAAGTTGAGTTGTACTTTGAAGTTAATCTGATTGTTAGTTACAAGTCAATTTTTGGAGTAAATACCTGGTATCCTTGATTTTGTCATAAATGCATCAAATAATACATGGTTTTGATTTGATTTCAAATGCTTTGTGATAGGCACATTATCACAACACTTACTACATTGATGAAAATTTAGATCTTGCATAAAGCAGGAGTGGGAAATCTGTGGTCCTCCAAATATCATTGGACTCCAGTTTTCATCAGTGCAGGACTAAATGGTCAGTGAATAAGTACAATGGGATGTGTAGTCCAAATGTGGAAGGTGGCAGGTTCATAACCTCTGCCATAAACATTTGCTGCTCCTTTGAAACGCTTACTAGGTAATGTTCCTTTAATAAAAAAAACATTCTTAATAAAAAAAACATCCTAGACATTCCTGGGATTTTATTTTTAGGATTTCCTCATAGAACTGTGATTTTTATAAGTAGTAATACTTGATGAAGGGCAGAGTGGAAGCCTATCTTCAGAAAAGGTTTGCTTAATTTCTGATTAAAAACCAATAATGTATAGAGACAGAAAGATTAATCTATCTGTATTCATGTAATTAGTTCAGATAGATGTATATCCTGCTGTTTTCCCAGGTTTGGTACACAATAAATTATACATTTTAAGATATATATTAAATTGATCATACTATTCAAACACCAGTTAAAACAATGTAAAATGTTTTAATACATTTTTATTTACTGCTAATAAATAAGCAGTAAAATATTTTTAAAATCCAGCACATTCATTTTATAACTACTTACATTAACAGAAAGTCAACTGCTGAATGTCTATCTGAATACATATTTATATGTACTGTATCTTTTTTTTACATATTTATATGTACTGTATCTTTTTTTACATTTTAAAAATCTCTGTTTTAAAAAGGTATATAGTATATTGCTCTACAGGATGGAGCAGCTTTGTATTTTTCTTTTTTCAATGCCTAAGTGGCCATTTGTCTGTGACAATGTAGACAGAGTTACCCTTTACTGACCCCTTCCACCAGCTGGAATAGGCGACAAGGAATTGTGTCTGATGTCAGCAGTGGTGTCAAGGGAACTATTTAGAAGAAATCCACAATGATCACTAAACTCGAATAAGCTTATCTTTTAAAATTAGGAGATGAGGTATTGTTGGTGGGAAATTGGGTTTAGCTAGCAACCTCTATTTACAGTTTAAGTGCTTACAAAATCTATTTATCTCATGGTGGAAGTGCATTTGGAAGGAAGTTTGTATTCCCTGCAGTCCAGGGGTCCTGATCTTTCCTACAAAGACTAACTACTTACACCCAATATGATCAGAACTCAATATATCCCAGATGGATATTGCATGGAGATGATTTCATGCCATGTTTATACTCTTAGATATGTAACAGCCATAAGCTAAGTATTAGAGCAATTCTTCCATAATGGATCACCCTCTTAAAACATGCTTTCAGTTACGTTGTAAGCATCCATGGAAAAACTGGTTTTTGATTGTGCTGCACCATAACGTATATTCATCTGTGGGGTAGTTTAGCTCTGGTTATTCTTTTCCAAAATGTTATATTTTGTTACTGTTATTTATGTCCTATTGCTATTTTTGTCCAATTTTGCCTATCACTTGTAAAAAGAGTCAAATTCACTGTATCATAGCAGTAGCAGCTCTAATGAGCTGAATTTTACAAATAGCAATAGGACATAAATAACAGTAACAAAATATAACATCAATAACAAATGATAATTACAAAATAAAATTTAAAAACTAAATAAAAAGAATAACAGTAACCAAAATAAGAATAGGATAAAAATAAAAACAAGGAGAAAAACACTGTTGATCAAAGAAAAAGCAGTTAAAATATTAATGAACTGCAGTCAAAAATTAAAAATTCTTTAAGTTTAGCAGTCTTCAAAAAGAAGATTGTTACACAAAATAATAATTTCTAAGAACTCGAGTGATTGTTTTTTATGTGCATAACTTAATATCCTCTCCAAGTTGTCTTTGGTTTGTCAAACAGCACCCTATGTCTTTATGTTCACCTGCAGGACAATCAGCTAACATCACTTCCCCTGGACTTTGGGACATGGACCAGCATGGTAGAACTCAACTTAGCTACAAATCAGCTCAACAAGATTCCAGAAGATGTGTCTGGACTTGTTTCCCTTGAAGTGAGTGGAAAACATTAAAAAGGCCAACTAGGCAAATCCTGTCAAAGATGTTTGCCCATTTCTAACATAATCTTTCAGAGGATTAATAGAACTGTCAAATGCATGTTGAAACAAAAAGGAACTGACCTTGGAGCAAGGTCAGGCTTTGGATCAGACTTCTGTGTACATCTAGAGGATTTTTTTGTTGTACTCAACCTTCCCAACTGCTTTATATATGGCATGTTGAAAATATATTTCATAGTCTTTTGTTGCTGACCCCTTACTGTATGATAGTAGCAAATAGCACCTGTATTACTCTTATTTCTTCTTCTTCCATTGTACATGGATTTTTACTAGATGCATTTGACTACTTTTCTGTTCTCAAATAAAAACACAAAATGAGAAGGAATTCAGGAAAAAGTAGTATAGGAGAGGTTGTAAAATCATTTAGAGAACTTGGAACCATATATAATAATGCATGCCATCAATATGTGACCCTCTTTAAGGTGATTGTATGTCTTGATTGTATAGTTATGATACACTTGTAGGTTAGCTTCCCAGTAAGGAGAAAAGAGAGGGATCTTTTTCTTAGGGGAAGAATATTGTCGAGTGGCTATAGCTTGTAACCCTTGGGTTACCTATTCTGCATGTAGAATTATTTTTAAAATCTTAGAGATGTTGAGAATAAGAGTTTTTCTGTAGTTTAATATGGTCCCGAAAAGGGAGACCAAGGGATTGTAAGATGTTTTTTGACATCCATCTCCAAAGGTCAGAGGGGGGAAATCCACCTCATTGAGAAACCCCCAGTTTGCTTCAGTTGTAAAAGGATGAACAAGGGAGTTTGGGATCATAGAATTATAGTGTTGGAAGGGGCTCCATAGGCCATTGAGATCCCCCCCTTGCAGGAAATCCAGCTAGAGCATTCCCAGCAAGTAGTTGTCCAGCCTCTTTTCAAAGATATTCAGAGAAAGACCACATCACCTCTATAAGTAATTGGTTCTGTTGTCGAACAGCTGTTACTGTCAAGTTCCTTCGAATGTTCAATCAAAATCTACCCTCCTATAATTTCAAACCATTAGACCTAGTCCTACCCTCTGGCGAAGCAGAGAACAAAAGTGCCCCCTCCTTTCTTTGCCCCTCCCTTTAGATATTTACGAGACAGTGCAATCATATCACCCCTCAGTCTTCTGTTCACGGAGCTGAACATGCTCAACTCCTCCTCAACATTTCCTCATATTTTTTTGTACTCCATACCTGTTATCATTCTTGTTGCCTTTCTCTGAACCTGCTTCAACTTGTCTATATCATTCCTAAAATAAGGTGCCCAGAACTGAACACAGTATTCCAGATGAGGCCTGATGAGTGCAGAATATAGTGGGACTATTATTTCCCTTGTCATGGAAACTACGGTTCTATTAATGCAGGCTAAAATATTATTTGCTTTCTTTGCTGCAGCATCACACTGCTGGGTCATGTTCACTTTATGGTCAACAATAATCCCAAGGTCCTTTTCACCTGTACTACTGATAAGCCAAATATCCCCCGTTGTAGAAGTGTATTTGGTTTTTGTAGCCTAAATGGAGAATTTTGCATTTGTCTCTGTTGAATTTCATTCTGTTAGTTTCAGCTCAATTTTCGACTTTATCAAGGTCCTTTTTTGGAGTTCTGTTCCTATCTTCCAGTGTGTTAGCTACTCCTCCCATTTTTGAATCATCTACAAACTTGACAAGGAGTCCTTCTCACCTATCATCTAAGTAATTGATAAAAATATTGAAGAATCTTGGCCCCAGGACAGAACCCTTGGCATTTCACTCAACACTTTCCTCCAGTTTGAAGTGCAGCCACATTACATTCACGGGACACAAATCCCTTCTGGTTATCTAGTGCCACAGACAAGGAAGGCAAAGCATACAAACCTTGGAAATGGCACCTTTTCCCACCAGACCCTCTCCCCATATAGACATAGAAATTTTATAGAATTACGTACCGGTAATCACCCCCAAATTATGGTATGGCCTGCTGAACGAGATCCGTCAGATGACGAGCTTGAATAGCTTTTTAAAAGCACTAAAGACAGATCTCTTTCAGCAGGCCTTTCCTGATTAGATCCTGGCCTCAGGAGCTGCGTCTCCTGGCCTCTTTTATTCTTGCTGGCTGTTGATTTTTCTATTTGTGTTTTTATGTGATTTTAGTTTAGGTGGTTTTTAATTCTATACTAGTTTAATATCTTTTTATGGGGGAGGGTGTGGGTGGGTGATGCTTAGAGATTTTAGTCAGCATTGTTGTATTTTAATTGTTGTAAGCCGCACCAATTGTTTTTAATGCGGGGGGGAATAAATATTATTATTATTATTATTATTATTACATTCTCAGTAGGCTTTAACAAATTTAAATGGCTGCTAAAATTATTTATTCATTGCTTTCTTCAGGTTATAAACTTTAAGCTATTTGTATCCTTTTTTTTTTTTTGCAAAGCTTACAGAACTTCCTTCCATAAAGACTTGCTGATAGTAATGTGAATGTATAACACTTTCCATAGATCTTTTATAGTTACGAAAAAAATAGTTTACAGTTGAGAACTTGTGTATTTCCCCCTTACTTTTCACCAGAATTTTTTTATTTGTCTCTTCCATGATTTCAGTTTGCGAAAAGCAATACGACATTAAGTATGATCATGAGCAGCAAGCGTCTAGCTTTTTTCACTGACACATACTTAGCTAATTGTATGCCTAGCTACTGGATAATTGCTGGTTTGACTAAAAATTCTACATATGTTCCCCCCACCCCCAGGTTCTTATCTTGTCAAACAACCTTCTAAGAAACCTCCCCCATGGCATTGGAAACCTGAGGAAATTGAGAGAACTGGATCTGGAGGAAAACAAGCTGGAATCCTTGCCAAATGAAATAGCATATCTTAGGGACCTACAGGTGAAATTATTTGTAGAGAAACCTTTAGAATTCATGCTTTGTCGGTAGAAAATATTTGTGTCTATAATGATGTACATATTGCCATATGAAAATGATATTCCTTTTATTTGGTCAGGTTGCTGGTATAGTGGTAGTCACTTCCATATGAAACATATAGTCTCACAATGTTTCTGTTTTATAGTGTTTGACACCCCTTCACTTGTCCTGGTTACTCAGAATTCTTTGCTCGAGAGTTGTACTTTATTCTGAGTACCTCCTGAACTATGGTTCCCGGGATTCTGGATGGCATGCCCCAGACATTTAAAATTGTATCAGTCCTTTATAACTGTGTAGATACATTCTTAGAAAGGCATTAGGGATTGAAAATCTGAAAGTCTCTTTGGGTTCATGGTGGTGGGAAGAGACTTTATGGAACACCTGCCCTGTATGGTTTCTTTGCATGTTAAGTAACATTGCAGGAAGATGAAGCCCAAGTTCTGGGCTATGATTTGTAGGTTGGAAGTAAAGAAGGGAGCATCGAATTTCCAGTGATTGGATAAAGTTACCCACCTTAGTTCTGGATTATTTCTGTTACAAAATATTGTATTAATTTGATGTTTACATATGCACATTTCTCCATCAGAGACTGATTCTAACAAATAATCAGTTGAGCACCCTTCCTAGAGGAATTGGCCACCTTATCAATCTGACGCATCTTGGACTGGGGGAGAATTTCCTTACACAGCTTCCTGAGGAAATTGGTAAGACGTGATTGGCTTTTACCTATATGTGAACGAAGTACAGTCGTTTCAGCTGCCACCAAGATAGTGGAGACGTGCTAGATATGTTGAGGTTGTGTCTGTCTGTTGTAATCCAGTTCTGTCCTACTCCCAGGCTTGTCCTAGGGAAAAATCCAGAGAGGTAGCCTTTGTATACATTCATGGTGAACAGTTACCAAAATAATACTGAAGTTACATCAGTACCACGCGGAAGTATTTCACACTGCATGATGTTATCAAAAGTTCTAAAATGTGGGCAGGATCTATGTTACTTGTAACTTTTGGAAAACACGCTCTGGATACTCTTGCCAATTTGATGAACCTTTTCCAGAGCTTTCCACTATTAGAACACTTTTGGCATCAAAGTAGAATTTTAGAGTTAAATTGTCACATTTGTTTCTTCTTCTCTGGGTTGCTTTTTTGTGCATATCAGCCCCAGAGCTCTGCTGTAATTGCAGGCTAAATGTAGCTTTAATTCACAGTTCTTCTTTGGATAGCATAGATTGATAATGGACAGTAGAGCTAGTTACCTTTGTGTTAGAAAGTCACACTTTGGTTTTCTCTTTCTGAATTGCCTTCAGTCCAGACTAACTTTTGAAAATGCTAATTACAGTGTTTGGCTTTTGCAGGTACACTGGAGAATCTGGAAGAATTGTATCTAAATGACAACCCCCATCTAAACAGTCTACCTTTTGAATTAGCACTCTGCAGTAAACTGTCTATAATGAGCATTGAGAATTGCCCACTCAGTACTCTTCCAGCTCAAATCGTTGCAGGTGGACCTTCTTTTATCATCCAGTTCCTCAAGATGCAGGGACCATATCGTGCCATGGTCTGATGGATATCTGCCCTATTCATGTACAAAATATAAATGGCACTGGGAGTGTCACTGTGTATATAATATCTAGGCTACATGGTGCCAGGATTGGATAGAAGTTGGCTTGTCCCATACACTGTACAAAATGCAAAGAGCATTATTGGTATTGTGTATGTGTGTGTATATATAATATAATATATAGATTGTATATTATATTATATATAAAACATAAATAATATAAAACAGGCAAATTTAAGACCACATTTATGTGTTTCTGTCCATACAGGAAACATAGCCATTTACATATATTTTTTTCTTGTAAATGCTTGTCTTAAGTTTTCTTTGCTGAATTTAATGGCTGTCTGGGAAACTGGGGATACCAGTTCACTTTATACAATTGCCATAGAATTGCTGATCAGTTTCAGGGACAAAATGTTTTAGATGGAGCCCTCTTCTGATTGCAAAACAACAACAACAAATTAGTAACGTGAACTTTTCATTTATTATAATTTCCCTTGGCTCACATTCTTTATGACAAAAATCCTCTGAGATAATTTCTTCTTGAGATCTTTTAACTCACTTTAAGATTCAGAGCGAATGGTCTTGTGTGTTGTTTACAGTCAGAGTAAATCACTGGATTATTATTTTTTGATTTACTCTGTTTTAATCATATCTAGAATTTTTGTGCTTCTGCTGAGGGCTTTTTATTGACTGATTTATATTAAAAGAAAAACATGAGCAACTGGTAAGCAGGAAAAGATGAAGTCAAACAAAAGCTTGAATTTGTTTTAAGTCTTGGTTTCTTCAGTTCATCAGTTGTAAGCATATCATATTAGAACCATTTGTTTTATGGTTGGCTTCATTGAGCAGAAACAGCACGTTCTGATTTTAAATGGACAGATTTGTTGAAAGGCTACATGTCCTGTTGAGGTCTAATAGATGAGGAAATATATATATAAGGTGGTGTTGATATAAAATACAACAGGCAATTGTATGGGTTTTTCCTGGTCTTTGTACAGTTAATGAATGTGTCTTTCTTTGAAACACTGCAGTATATGTAAGATTTACGGTTGATTGACAATGTTACTCTGGTTTTATATCTTGCCTTGCCTTGTACATCCTTCCATTCTTATGGACCGTCTGTGTCCTAGCACAATATCTCCATGCTGTGCTGTTTTGCTGCTGAACTAAATGCACTTTTCCCTACAGCTGGGACACTTGCTTCAAAGTAATCAGTTCAGTACCATGATTTATTCTCTTAACCTCATTCTGTCAATCAGTATTAAAGACTGGTCTGTTAAAAAGGACACCTTTTCATTTGTATTTAGAACTTGATCATTCTGTAGAAAAAGAGTAAAGTAGTTCACATACAATTGGTGTCATTTTCATGGCTGTATAAAGGGCTAATGATGCTGCAGTGAAATAGACACTTGCTGTTACACTTGGGGTACCATTTTAAGTTTCATTTTTGGAAGCTTGTATAATGATTACATTCCAGATAGATTTGTTTTCATTTTTCAGTTCACTATGATGGTTTTGCTTCTGGGATACTAGAATTTAGAGCGTGCTGTATATTCTGAACAAATGTCACATCTTAGTTGCCAGAGGAAATTTGCCATCTCTTGAAGGTTTTACAGTTTTTTTGTTTCTGACAATAAGATCTAATTAATATGCACAATCTATAGATAGTCATGCATCTTTTTCCCATTGATACCAATAAGATTTAAGCTCCTGCTTGTGTGCTTAAGAATGCACTCATAAGCATAGTTACTGCTGAGCAAATGTGCTTAAGGTTGCTCTACAAGTCTTCATTATTTTCAGTGGGGTTTGGATGCTCCGGAATTTCTGTGGGTTGAGCCCATCATAACTTCCTTGCTCTGCTTTCTATGAGGTGAATTTTAGCTTTCATTAATGTTTTCACTGGCAAGGAAGAAAAATTTGCTAAAAAAAGGCAGGTAGAGATATAAAACCCTAAAGGGCTTAAGCTAGTAGTAAAAACTACTCTAGATGTCACCAGATTTACAATGCTTTTTTTGTTTGGATTCACGGTTATCAAACCCAACTAGGCTGGTGGAAGCAGACTTCATAGCCCCTTGAAAATGTTACACAAAGGAACATGAAACCCTGCTAAATTGGGTGGACTGTGCTGTGGGGAAGAGGATAAGAAGAATGGAGGTGGTCTAGACAGAGGCACCTTCCATATATATCATGGGTGTCCACCCTTCAGCTTCCTGCCCCACAGACCACATCATTCACCACAGTCACCCAACGGACTGTAGCATTTTGAGGGGGTTGCTCTGGAGATAAGAGGGTGGGGAACTCCACTTCCACTGGCCTTGTTACTGGCTTTGTTACTCACATATAACTCTGTACCCATGCCATTCATTCTATCACCTCTTTTTTTTTTAAAGGGTCTATTAATAACTGTTTCACTCTAGATAGTTGTTTATAAAAATGTATAGTTTCAGCTGTGTGCAAGCCTACCCATCTGAGCATTCAAATGTGAAAATACGAAGATGCCTGTAGTGGTGGTTAAAAAGATTAAACTCCACTTTTTGCTGAAGTAGTAAACTTGCTCCATTGATTCAGTACATATGTCTTTCTGTGCTGCCCACATGCACTTTTATTTTAGGGTGGGGAAATTGTTCTGGGCAGAGCTGGAGGAATCTCTTTTGAAACTTTTAAAGAATTGAAATAGGTTAGTATGTGTCTAGTAAGCTGGCTTCTTCTCCCACTGTGTGGAACTGGAGGTAGATGAAGCAGGGCTGCATTTGTGGAATTGATTGTTCTGTCTGTAAATACATTAATACAATTGTTCATCTTGCCAAGGATTATATGACTGACTGTTGTTTCTCTCTAGAATAATTCCTGCATGTTAGAAACTGGTTTTATTTATTCATTGATACATTTAGAAATAACTGTTTTTTTAAAAAAACACACACATAGTGAAACAACTATACTTCAGCATCATATGTGCACAGGAGTCAAAATACATTCTAGTGTTACGCATTGAATCCAAGCTCCCAAATCCCTCTCCAATTTTGTTCCATAATAATGTGTGCAGGATGCAAAGGGAATAGATTTACAGGGAGGTGATAATGAGTTCTGGGCTTTAAATGTTGCATTTCTTTCATAATGAAAATAATTGTCTTTTGTTTTAAAACCGGGCTTTCAGATTGAAAATTATTAGGTGACACAGCATTAGGTACTTTTCCTTAGCATATTGATGCCTTTTAATCAATTAGATAATGCCAACTTAAATATATGAAGGAGGTATGAACTGAAGTTTAAAACTTGAACTAAAACTTGTTAAACAGAACTGAGAGAAATTCATGGATTTGTGATACTGAGACATTATCAAGTTAGAAGAACATATATCTAGAGCACTGATTTTTTGAAGTCTTTTTGGAGAGGTAATAAATGTACCCTTTGCTCTTGTAACAGTATGCCTTTAGTAACTACTAATTCAAGCTCTGATTTTTAAATGAGACTTCAGCATTTGTGATAATCTTTCTCAGTCTGTCTTAAAAGAGTTTTGGTGAAAGTCAGTGCATATCCTCCAATATTTAGTAAACAGCAAGTTTATTTGGAACCTGTAGTATTCTGTTTATTGTAAAATTACAAATATGGGTTTCCTAACACAGGGAGCAGTTGGTTAATTTGTCCCAGTCTAGGAAACATTGAACCTGCTGAAGTAGCTGCCATGGATGCTGTTGTTCTAATGCTGTCTTACAATTGCTATCATGAAACAAAAGAAGTAAAATTTCCCTGACTGGTATGTAATACATTTGGTTGTCACTAAGTTAATGATGCATTGTCATTACTGATTTTGCTTTGTTGGAGTAGCTATATACTTCTGTTAAAACAGTTGGTATAATTTCAGAGGCAAATAGGAAAGATGTAACCCTAACTGCTGCAGCACATATCACTCTTACAGTATTGAATCAGCCATATAGATTGGGGATTTAAATAGCTCTGCTTTGGTTAGGGGGAAATAAAATAATCCAGCATTCACCTCCTAAGATTGGGTTAAAACACCAAGACCCTAAGATGTAACTGGCACTGTGATTCCTTTTAGAACAGAGTATGTATCTTAGTATACCACTCATGGAATGTTAATGGCAATTAAAATGCTATCTTTATGGACAAGGCTAACGAGATGGAAAGGAGTTGGGCTGTATAATTGGCTTTAAAGACCGTTGCCCATATTTCTTGGGAGATGCTTTCAAATTTGCTTTCTGCTGAACATTTGCAGTGTTTACTATTTTGATGCTTCAGACTTTATTTACATTATTTATCTTTGCAAATATGTCAAGTTGGGAGTAAATTTAGCTCCCTGATATCATTTTGCAAAGTATTCTTAAGAAAAGAGAACTATAGTGAATGAATTTCTATCAGAATGGCAGACAAATTCCAAAATAGCATTTTTGACTTTATTAATTTTTTTGGGATGGGACACTGGAGCAGTTTTGTGTTCTTCACATATCAGAGGAAGAATGTCTTTGTAATTCTTAAATAGCCTAAATGGAGCAGAGCATTTGTATAGTCAATATTGCACTTCCATTGTATCTTTAATAAGCATGTCAAAACTTGCTTTTAATTAAGTATACACTTGGCAGTAATTTGCACAACACACCAACTTTAAAAGGCACACATAGAACAATTACTAATGACGATACCTGCAAAAAATCAGATGGCTTTTTTTTTGTTCTACAAAGAAAATGATGATTCTGTTTATTACTTTAGTGTTTGAGTCTTAAGCAGGACAGTGCAGGATTCTGCCTGTTTAATAATAAGGCCTCACTGATTTGTGATTGAAAATGAAAGTGTGTAAACAGTCTACAAAAATGTACTTTCTGAATTATTGTAATGTTGATTGTTATGTCTATAAAAGATTGCCTTGCTTTTTTATAAGTCATTCTGTATCAATGTATTCATTATAAATAGTATATTTGTAAATGAGCTGCACTGAGTCTTTTGGGCATTTTCTAGTTGTGAAGTTCAAGTTTGTCTATAAGTCTATGGAGTAGGTTGATTGACATTTTTTTATTTCCGTTACATAATCCCGCATTTTTCAAGGAGGGTCACCATTTATCCAGCATTAAGGGAGGTTTGACCTTTACTCCCAAAGCTGCATTACAATAATTAGTCTAAAAGTAAGCAAGTTGTGTAAAAATGTAGATCTTTATAAAGGAATCTTGGTTAAAAGCCTTTACCTTCTGTTCATTCCCAGTGAACCTTAACAGTGGAAACAATTGGATGGGCCACTATGTTTGGTAAATGGGGAGAAACAAATCTTTACAAGGGATTTTTGATGCATATTGCATTCTCATATATCTTATATTGAGAAGATGCACCTGGAGTCAACCAACTTTCCTTACAAGAACACATACAAAAACTGCCATTTCTTCCAAATGTTTTCCAGCTCATACTCATTATGTTATTTCAGGTAGTGTGGGTTGAGTCCACATATTGAAAGTTCCTGCTTTCTCTATGGAGTACAAAACAATCTGAATGATGTATACAGTGTTTAACTTTACCACAAGATCAAGTGAGAATGTTACAGAAGCAGGGGCTGCAAGTTTCTTTGATTAAAAGGTCATTATCAGAAGTCCCATAAATATGAGAAACAAGTTCCTCTTCAGTGTTTCTCTCAAACATGATTGACACCATTTTTAAACCAGAGCTTTAAAACATTCCCATGTGCCTAAAATACCACCCATCTGTGCAAGGTTCTGAACAAGTTCTGAATTTTCCACCTGCTGAGGTGTCAAACCAGTCAAGAGGGCATGCTATTAATTTTGTTGTCTTTTCCTCCCCTTCATTCCCTCTGCTATTCTAATGCTAGCTCTGGCAGCCTTTGTGGCCTTTTGCAAATCAATCATGTCAGTTTCCTCATTGGTATATAATAAGGATGATGCAGAGCTGCTGTGTGGATTTATTGAAGCTTAACAAGCACTGGGAAGATGAGTATTAAATGCAAAGGAAGAAAACTATATATCAGAAGAAAACTGTTGCAGAATTATAATTTGGATTAAAACAATCAAAATCAGAAATCACCTACAGCAGCATTTCCCCCCATGATTAATAACATTTTGTTTGGTCTCCTGAATTTAATATGGGTAGCAGGAGAAGCTAAGAAATACCAACTTTTGGTTCCTATTTCTAGAAGGTTCAGGTTTTGTAAAAGGGATAGTTCTCCTAAGAAGATGCTAAAGCCCTAGATTTTTCTTGTACCCAAAGCTGCTCAGAGCAAACTTGAGTGTTCTATGTGTTGCTGCAAACTATGGTATGGGTTGCATGCTAAAATGCAAAACTTGGTTCTATATATAAAATGTAATAGCCCTGGCATGTGACATTCCAGGCAGTGTTGCAGAAATTGAACAATTTATTGTGACATATTTTATTTTGAGTATCTCGCTGTTGATGTCTGCATGTTTGCTGTTTCCAGATGGTGACTGAAAAACAGGAACTAAATGTTTCTCCCATGTGTAAAGAATCCCTAAAGTTAACAGCACTTCCAGAGTTGTTTCATCCATGAAAATGCCTATATAGAAGTTAGTTCCATGTCAGAAATTTCACATATAGCATTCCATGGCAAGCATATCCATGCTGATCTTAACACATGCAGTCAGCACAGAAGATTGTGTAATTCAATCCATTGGATTGTAGTTCTCTGGAATGCCACTCATTTGATCTTTACTACATTTAAAGGGTTATTTTCATGATATCTACTGATACTTCAAACCATAATTTTGCCATCTGTGTATCTTATCTAGTCACCATATGTCTACAGGCTTCCTTCCATTCTAAATCAAAGTTATCTCCCATTTTACATTTGCCAATGATCTTTGCACCATTGAGAACTTGTAGAATTATTCCCATGTTCCTGCCATCTCCGTATCAGTCTTCATATTCTTGGTCTGTCAGTGTTCCTGATAGATGTGGGTTTGGGCATGGCGATTACAACATGCCAGTAAATAACTACATGTCATTGCTGGAGCACAAATGTGGAGGATAGTTTCAGTGACATATCCTATGGCAAAATGACACCTACTCTGGTCAACATGTTCAAGAATATGCCTGTTGCCTATTCTGTTACAGGGTGGTGGTGGTGGACAACAAAGTGACATTGAAATTTGGGGGTTTTATTTATTTTTTGATCAGTTGCTTTTTCATTCATTCATGGTGGTGGTGGTGGTGATGATGATCTTTTATTTCTATAGTGCCGTCAATATATATATGGCGCTTTATAAGAAAAAGAACAACAAAATAGTTCCCTGCCCTCAAGATTACAACCTAATGAAGACATGATACAGAAGGAAAGGGGATGGCAATAGGCAAAGGGATTAAGTCTAGCATTCTCTTCTCTCCCTCTGCAGCCAGGGCGATGGCAGTTGGGATGGAGGGAGGGCCGTTCTGCTTCAGGGCCAAGGTAAGATGGAGTTGTGCCTGCCTTAGCTTCTCACCCTCTGATGGTGTTTTCAGTGCATTGACTATCTTTTTGTCTTAGGATCATACTGGAAGAGCCAAGTTTCATCACAAGTGATGATTTTTTGAAAAAGGTTTGGATCTGCCTCAAGTTGCTGAAGAATGTCAGTGCAAATTTCCTTATGACACTCTTTTTGCTCTGGTGTAAGAACTTCAGGGACCATCTTGCACAAACTTTTCTCCTGTTGGGATCCTCATGCAAAATTTTCCATACAGTGTCTTTTGTCAATTTTCACAGCTTCAGCTATCATTCGGACACTGAGTGGCGGTCTCCTCGAACAATCTGGCTGATTTTTTCCACAATTTATTCGGTTCTTGAAGTGAAAGGTTGTCCAGGGTGTTCATTGTCTTCCACATTCTCATGTCCTTCTCTGAATCTTTTGTGTCACTCAAACACACGTGCGCGAGACATGCAGTCTTCCCCGTAGGCCTCAGTAAGCATTTGAAAAGATTCCGTTGGTGTTTTGTTCAATTTTACTCAAAATTTCAAATTGACACATTGCTCAACTTTTAAACTTAGCATTTTTCCAGCACACAACAGACAACACAGATGCTTTAATTGGTGACTGACAATTATCTGAATGGTCAAGAGTGTTGATGTTTGTCATGCAGGTTCAGACATGTTCAAGGTCACCACTCAAGTGTTCACAATCAGTTCTTTCTGATTTGTCTGAAAGGTCGAAGCACAGTCTCATTATTTAATAGACAGACCTTGTATACCTGTCAAGTGTACAGCTATATTTTCCACTTTTCAAATGACAATCCTGAACATGTGTTTAAAAAGCTAAATAAATAAAAAATAAAACAAAGGAGAACTTGTATGTTAAGTTTTAAGGCTGAAAAATAGAAAATAGAGTTTAACCTTTTTTGTGTTGTCAGTACCATCCTTGATTTTTATTGGCAAGTTTCTAATGAAATTTTGTAGAAGAGTTCTGGTCTCACCCAAACTAGTCCTTCCCTTTTCAATTAAAAGCAGTGGTTAGAAGACCACACTTTTGAGTGAAGGAATAAGGGGCTGTTGTGGCCATTTCCCCATTCGAAATCATCCCTCTGGACCTGAAAAACATGTTTGTGTGTGTGTGATTAAAATGGTGGGAAGAAAAAGGATAAAGCAGCCACTCTTTAGTAAAACTTGCAGCCCCTTGTGGTTGCTTTGTTATTTTATTTCCAAAACTGATTGTTGTGTGCATTTGCTTTATAAGAGCTGAGGGCAAACCAGACATCAGAAAAAAATGAGTTTCTTAAGAATAACTTGCTGAAGAAGTGAAAATAACCATTATATTATTGGATATCACCTCTCCAAGGAGCAAGGCCTCATGTAAATCCAAGAAAAGAGTGATCACTGTGACTTTCTCAGAGACATTCTGTAGTAGGTGTTGTTTTGACAGCAGGAGGTTTGAAACCAATGTCAAGTAATGGTGCTTTAGTCCTTAATCTTTGAATGAACAGATGGTTATTCCAGATTGTGCCATTTAAATATCCTTTCAAATAGTTCACTATATTTTCATGTGGACAGGCTTTTAGCATGTCTCTGTGATCCATCTAATTGTATGGGTTTTACAATGATAGAGTGTGCCAAATTTCACAAAACATGACATTGTGTAGTTAACAGGTCTTAATCTTCTGTCAGATACCTCTATCACACCTATATTTTTAGTACATGCATAATCTATGATACCACTTTTTGTCTTTATCATACCCTGGTCTATGTGGTTAGAATGTAGTTCATAATTAATATGATTGATCCCCACAGGTGTGTCTGGATAAATACTAAGTAATTAATACATTAATATTTTTTATTTTAAGAACCTGATGCCTGTTATTTGCATAAAATATATGTTGAGGATACTGGTGGAACTTGGAAATGTTTCTCTACTTTGTTGAATTCCAACTCCCAGAATCCCCAAGACAGCATTGGGATTTGGGGAGCTGTAGTCCAAACGGAAGAACAAACAAACAAACAAAGGTTCCAAGCTCAGAGAATACATTCTTGATATACTGGAGAATGGCAGGAGGAGCTGACTGAGATCAAAACTTTGGGAACATGTATGGCAAGTGAATTGTGCAATTCTCTCTCTTTGACCTCCGTATCTGCAGGGGATACATTCCAAGACCCCCCTGTGGATACCTAAAATTGTGGATAACAAGGATAACAAGGAATCCTGTTAGTTTCAGTGGGACATATGCTGGAAGTTGACCATAGAATAGCATTGGGGGACCTAGAAATGCCTAGAGAGAACATATTTTTGGATGTGGATATGTGAAACCATGGATACCAAATCTGTTGATATGGGAGACAACCTGAATATTCAGATGGAAGTATCATGTGAGTGGGGGCTGTTTTTAGTTAAGCGTACAAGACTGTAAACTAAGATTAAGTGCTACTGACCACTTGATACTTAGAAAACCCCTCAAACTTGCACATCTTTTTAAAACATTTTTTAAAATATTCCTCTTCTCTTCCTTTTCTTCCAAAATATTCCAAAATATAATATGTATTTTTAAAATAGAAATGTTCTGAAAGCCTATCACTGATGACAATAACATTTCAAAAGTAATGCAGACTGCATTATCAAGCAGCTTTCTGTGTGACTAGATCATTTGATTGATTGGCCCTGCTTGTATCTACCCAAATCTAATGTGCTTTATGTGTCCCCCAAACTGTGTTGTGTTGCTTCACTGCCTTTTAGAATCCGAGAACATTAAGAGTTTGAAGGGACCATAAGGGCCATCTAGTCCAATCCTGTGCCATGCAGGAATACACAACTACAGTATTCCCAAAAGATCCAAGCTCTGTTTGAAAACCTCCAAAGATGGAGAGTCCACTACCTTTGGAGACAGTCTATTCCTCTGTTGAACAGCTCTTAACAGTAAAAAAAAATTCTTCCTAATGTTTATATATTTATTTTCTTGCTATTTGAATCCATTGTTTCTGTGTTTTGATATCAACCACTTCTTCGTGGTCTCTGTGAATCACACAGCTGGGTTATACCTGCGCCTGTGCAGTGCACCTTGGAACCTTCTAGAATAGTTATGCAAGGCTTTTTGGCAGTAGCTCCACCCACCCTACTGGTCCCTTTCAGACGTTCCTGCTCATTTTACCTCAGTTCCTTTTTGTCTGCCATGCTAGCAGCACACAAGGAACCTCTGCTCTCACTGATTACATAGTTTCTCTTTCAGTTTTCTGACTCAAAACTGATTGACAATGTTTGCTGATTTCTCTCTTCCTGTCTCGGACTGTTTTCTGGCTACTGCTTTGACTTTCTCTTCTGATGCGGACTGGTTTTTACTATGACTTTGCCTCTCTTCAACCTTGACTCAGACTGCCTCTCACTACTCTCTCACTCCTTTGGCCTGTTACTGTGTTCTGGTTACGACTTCGGACTGTCCCTTCATGATGATTTTGTCTGCCGATTCTGAATTTGTCTGCCATGGCCTCATTTAAACACTGTTCTGAGTGTGGGGCTAAATTGCCCGCTACTGACAGCCACTCTCATTGTTTGTTGTATCTTGGAGAGTCTCATAATGTCTCCAACTGTGCCCACTGCAAGGCCTTTACTCCCCAGGCTCACAAGAATCGCCAATCCAGGCTAAAGGCACTTTTGTATGAGGAGGCTCTGAAGCCATCTGTTCCACTGATGGCCACCATATCTGTGCTTCCAAAGACCCCAGGTGAGTCGACTTTGAGTCGTTCTCCAACCTGCAAGAGGTCCCATTCCAGCTCCGTGACCCCTACGAAACGGTGTTGGGTTGAATCCACCCCTGAACCCGATGTCTCGCATCGGGTTGTATTCACTTCTGAACCCGATGTCTCCAATCCGAGCTTCTCGGGACAGGAATGGCCTCACACTGCTCCTTCTAAGCCTATGGGTGATAAGAGGAAGGCTAAGAAGAAGAAACATTTGAGGCACCGGGATTCTGACTGGGATTCGACCACCCATTTGGCGCCAGCATGGGTCTCCATCATGCCAATTCCACCTCCGCCAGCTGCTGCATCTCCTACTCCATTGTTGGAGATTGTGAATGTGGAGGTTGGGTTGATGTCTGAGGGGGAGATTGTTGACTCCTCCCCAGGATGTGAAGCTCCATCGGTTTGTCGCTCATCCTTGCTGTCTGTTTCCAGAGTTGAGCTTCTTGGATCCAGTGATGTAGGGAAGAGTTCTGGACATCAAGATATAGTGGCGTATCCTCTATCCCAGTCCAGATCTCCATCCCCACGGCCAGTTCCACACACTCCTTTGGCCTTGGATCGAGGTCGTGAGGGCTTCCACGGTGCATTTGATGTGGCCCGCAGTGCAATGGATGATGTACATGTTCTGTTTCCTCCATCGCACTGCTGTCATGGGCTGATGTTTGACAGGATTCGAGGCTACTACCACATAAATGTTGCAGCTCGAGATCCTCCTGACTTCCGCTTTCCGGCTCGATCCTTCATCCTGCCACCAAACCTGGTTTGTGTCCACCCTGCAGAACTGATTTGGCTGATAATGAAGGATGTGGGTAGCCAGGTCACCCTGCAAAGATCTCCGTCTGTGCCCCATTGTATGCCTCCATTCAAGCTTCGATGTACGCCTCTGGATCTCCTCCCACTGCTTCATCTGCTGGCAGACAGGCCTCTTCTACATGTGCCTGTTGACCACCCTCCAACTCCTCTTCCATGATCCTGTTCATTGTTTCCAAATCCACAATACTGACGCAGAACGCCCTCACCTACTCCCGTCGGATAGTGATTCCTCATATGATGAGTTTTGCCAGCCGTCACCACCACCTGACTTGCTGGAAGATGACTCTTTTTCCCCGACGGACAATATATGGGTGGTACATCTCTTCAGTGCCCTGGACTTGAAAACCCCACAGAAGGAGTCAGATCTGGTAGATCCCATCTACAACCAGATCAAATCAAAAGCCCCTCCATTAGCGACGTTGCTTGTTCTGCTGTCACTACTGAAGCAGTCCCAGGGTTCGTGCGAGAATCTATCTTTGCTCCCTTCCACCTCAAGGTGGATAGATCGCCTGTACAAGGTAGCAGTTGATGACATTGGCTGGTTGCGTGAACATCCAAAACCGAATTCAGTGGTGGTGGAGGCTTCCCAAGATCGGGTTCAGCTGCGTTCATAAGCTACTCTGACTGATAAAGAGGGATGGAAGTTGGACATTGTGGGCAAGAAGTTGTACTCTTCGGCTGCCTTGAGCTTCTGTATTGTGAACTACTCTGCATGTATGGGGGCATACCAGCAAGTCCTCTGGGACCGTATCTCACTATTCCCAGAAGGTCTGTTAGAGGAACAGAAGCGCATGGCTCAAGCTATCCAGTCCAAGGCGCAATCCTTGGCTGTGTTGCAGATGAATTATAGCCTGCCATGTAGCTGACCGTGCAGCAAAGTCCATCGCCGGCTCCGTAGCCATCCATCAGCACATGTGGTTGAGGTCCTCTGGCCTGTCTCCTCAGGCCTGCACTACCATCGAGGACATGCCTTTTGACCCAGTCCAGCCTTTTCAACCAGTTGACAGACAAAAAGCTGGAGTTCACTCAAAAATGCAAACCACAGCCAGGAAATATGGTATGCACCCTATGTCTTCTTATGCTGCATGGAATCAATCTGGGTGACAGTACCCCCATATGTACTCTAGGCACAGGAGCTTTAGCCCACCAACCTCCTGCCTCTCGCTACCCATCTCAGTCTTCAACATCCTTGGTGAGGCACCAATCATCTACATCATGATTCAGACCCCAGTCCAAACAGCACCCTAAGGATCAGGGCAAATGCTGTTTCTGAATCCTTGTTCTACCTCTCTTCAGGCTCCATAGCCTTCTTTCAGGTGTCTGGTTGACCATATCATGATGGACCGTTGGGTGCTCCGGATAATTCGGGACAGATACTAGATCAAATTTGAAGAATATCCCGACAGGTCGAAGTCAAATAACATATCCCTCTGTGGTCCTCCTCAAGGAGGTGCAGACTTTGCTCTAGAAAGGTGCCATTGAACCTGTGCCTCCCAACCTGTATCATCTCTGCTTCTTCTTGAGGTACTCCCTCATGACCAAGAAGGACGGAAGCCTGTGCCCGATCCTTGACCTCTGAGGGGTGAACCTCTACATCCTCCCAAAGTGGTTCTGGATGGTCTCCCTGCCATCTGTTCTTCCTCTTCTACAGCAAGGAGACTGGTTTGCGATGGTCGATCTGAAAGATGCCTACTTCCACATGGGTATCCACCCATCTCGCAGACACAGACAGTTCCTGGGCTTTCAGATCGGCAATGATGTGTTCCAGTTTTGGGTACTGCACTTTGGACAGGTGACGGCCCCCAGAGTGTTCACGAAGTGTATGGCAGTGGTGGCAGACTGGCTTTGACAGCAGGGAATTGTGATCTTTCCCTACATCAACGACTGGCTTTTGGTGGCCAATTCCTGCAACCAGCTTCTCGAGGACATCGAGGTGACACTGCAGTTTCTGGACTCTCTCGGTCTGGTGATCAACATGGAGAAATCCCATCTGTCTCTGTGTCAGACAGCCGAGTTCATTGGAGTGTGCCTGGACTTCCTTAAGGAAGCTGTGTACCTCCCGGAGGCCAGATTCGACATCATGTGGACTCTCATTCTTCAGTGCCACCGGTCTCACCGACTACCTGCCCTGTCTGTCCAAGTTCTGTTGGGGCACATGGTGTCTACTACAGCTGAGACTCCATTCGCAAGGCTCCAGTTCCTTCCCCTCCAGTCCTCTTTCTCTCCGTTTTCGATCCTCTGGTCAATTCTCCTCATAAGTTACTGACCATGCCTTGGCCAGTTCAACATTTCTTGGACTGGTGGCTGAATCCAAAGAATGTGCTTGCAGGTCTGCCATTCGAACCCCCTCAGCCTCAGGTCACTCTCACAATAGGTGCTTCTATACTAGGATGGGGAGTGCATCTGGGCTGGTTTGCCATCCAGGATACCTGGTCACAGGAGGAACAGTTGCTGCATATCAACCAACTGGAGCTCTTGGCTGTACAGAAGGCGTTAAGGTCCTTTGAATCCCTAGTGGTTGGTAAGACAGTGCTCCTTGTTATGGACAACACCTCTGTAATGTACTATGTAAACAAGCAAGGTGGGACAAGATCCTCCATTCTACTGTCAACCACAATCGAGATCTGGAACTGGTGTATACAGAGGAACATCCTGCTCCACTCCATACACCTCCCTGGGGAGGAGAATACTCTTGCAGATGGACTGAGCCGTTCCATGTCCTCTGTCCACGAGTGGAAGTTGCACCATTCCGTAGCCTTGTCTCTCTTCCATTAATGGAGGACTCTGAAAGTTGAACTCTTCGCCTCCACAGCCAACAGGCAGTGTCACTAATACTGTGGGAGGTCCATTGCACAAGGTTCAAGGGGATGCACTTCTGTTCCAGTGGAATGGCCCCCTGCTGTACCTGCTTCTTCCATTTCCACTGCTGACACAGGTGATCACCAAGCTACACCATGATGGATTGGATGCAATCCTCATCACTCCGTGGTGGCCCTGCCAACCATGGTTTGGACCCCTGCTCTGCTTGGCGAGACAACAGTTCTTCCATCTGCCTCTCTGTCTCTCTGTCCCAATCTATTGATGGTCCAGGACAGCCGAGTTCGACATCCAGATCTGGCCACCCTGCGGCTCAAGGCTTGGAGGATTCTTCCGTGAATCCGTCCTTGAATTTGTCTCTGCATTTGACCGCTCCTCCAGCTCCGCTGCCTCCAGAAGTCCAGTTGGTGGTCGATGTGTTATTGCTGCCAGGGTCCAGTTTGCAGTACTGTTCTTCCCTCAGAACTGCTTGAGTTTTGCTCAGAATGCGTCCAGTAAGGTTAGAAATAGTGTGACCCACCAGATGTTGTTGAACTGAAACTCCCAGCATCTCTCACTATTGGTTAAGTTGGTTAAGGAAGCTGAGAGTTGCAACTCAACAACATCTGGAGGGTCACACGATCTTCACCCTTCCTTTATGTGATTATGGTGAAGTGACACCCTCCTGCTGTGTCCTTTATCTTACAGCACCCTCATAAGCCACTTCTTGCAAAATTGCTGAGGAACAGCATAGCTACCACAGTCCCCAGTGATGCCTAATTCCTAAGCACAGAAAGCAGCACCCCTAGCTTAAAGTGGTGCTGTTCTCCCCTCTTCTACTCCAGGTGTGATCAAGAGACGAACAGCCTTTCTCATTTGTCCAAGGTGCCTGCAGCCTGCTAAGATAACTGCAGAGAGAGGATAGTAAGTCTTCCCCTGTCCTGCTTCCCGACCTCTGATCCAAATAAGCAGATGATGGGGAAAGGATCAAAAGGACCTTGAGAGCTAACATCAACAGACAGTATGACACAACTTGGAAAACAGGCAACAGGATTGCACAGCAGACAACCAGTAATAACAGTGATTATCCATCATCATCATCATCATCATCATCATCATCATGTCTTTCCCCCAAAACAGACTTGAGGAGACTTAACAAAAATTAAAACAAATACAGATAAAAGTACATACAGAAACATCAGGGAAACTACAAAAAGTACATACAGAAACATCAGGGAAACTACAAAAAAAAGTTTGAAATTAAACTGTTCAAAGATTCAAAACCACTTAAGACAAATCCATTAAGAAGGCCAAAGATAAAAAAAATCGATGGAGCAGTACACTGTTAAAAGCCCTTTTAATTGGTTCCTAAAAGCCTGTCACAGTAGAAAAGTTTTAACTTGTTAATGGAAGGCCAGCAAGGAGGGAGCATCCCAGCTTTTCCAGGGAGGGAAATCCACAGTCTGGAATTAGTCACCCAGAAGGGTCTCTTCTGTGTGTTCCCACCAGATGTGCCTGTAAAAGCAGTGAGACCAAGAGAAGGTCAGTGCATTCTCTAACTCATGCTTAAGACTTGTTGACCATGTTTGGGAATGACTGCTATCTGTGCTGTCCAAACAAATGCCATATTGAGACAGTTGGGTGTTTCACATACTGTGTTTCTGTTATGTGCCTTCAAGTCCACTCTGACACATAGTAGTCCTATCATAGGGATTTCTTAATAAACTTGTTTCAGAGGAAGTAGGCTATTGAGTTTCTTTTAGGCTGAGGCTGCTGCCACACTGCAGAAATAATGCAGTTTGACATTGCTTTAACTGCCATGGCTCAATGCTATGGAATTCTGGGATTTGTTGGTTTGTGAGATATTTAGCCTTCTCTGTCAGAGAGATCTGGTACCACAACAAATTACAAATCCCAGGATTCTATAGGATGGAACCATGATAGTTAAAGCATTGTTAAACTGCATTATTTCTGCAGTGTGGCCACAGCCTGAGAAAGTGTGACTTTCCCAGGGTTACACAGTGCATTTCTATGGCTCAGTAGGGATTCAAACCCAGAACTTCCAGAGCCCTAGTCTACACCATGGTAGAAATAGTCTGACTCAAGAAGATGATGTTGGGTCTAGTCGGTAATCTTGGCTATGATTTTGCATAACAATGGTGGAGCATAAGAGTCCACCACCTTGGTACTTGAGTGTCCTCCTTCACTCCTTTGGTGCTCAACCCCCATATCAAATGGCTGGGCATACCATGTCATGCCCATTCAGTGGCCAGGGAAGTACAGGGGGCAGCCAGGAAGCTCCTAGCTGCAGGAAAAATTACATCTTCATGGACCTCCAGAGGAACCCCAGGAAAATGTTCCTTCCTACAGCTGATTGCAAGAATGTGGCCAGCTGCCACCTGGCTGCCTCCCCTTGACCACTGAAGAACCATGGTGGTGGTGTGCCCAATTTGAAAACAGGTAGGTGGCACAGGGAAGGATGTACAATGGATGGGAGTGCTGAATTCCTCCATTTGCCATGACCATACATACCTGTGTGTGTCACCAACAGGATTTTAACTATTAGATTCCTGGCTATACAGTATTTAAAATGATTGCCACCATGAAGCTGAGGAAAGGAATGGTTCTACTGGAATGGGTGCTGCAGCTTCTGCTGAGTGTTAAGGATTATGAAAAGAATACAAAAGCAATCCTCTCCAATCTTGTAATTTACGAAACATGCTAGGTACCATCTATATCTGGCTAAGTGCATAATTTTGAAAGTTGTTCATTGCCATTGTCACTAGAAGGATTATGTACACTTGTAAAATTAACTTTCCAGAATTACTAAGGATGTTGTGGATCTTTCCATTTTAATGCCCCTTCCTTTTGCACTTTTGAGGGTGAAGCAAAATGGATTCCCTTTATCCTAAACATGTGCCTGCTACCTGCTCTTGGTTTCCAGTGACACTTAAACACCATATGGCAATTATCACTTCATTAGAGCTATAATCCAGCCCATCCTTCAAATTCAACTTACTCCAAGCTGAGTTCACAGGGAGTTCATTTATATCCAGTTATAGGAATAGGCTGAAGGATTTCTTATGTAGTTTTGTATTTCTTTGCAACCATGTTCACACAAACCTGATCGCAAAGAAACAACAAAGAAAAAAAGTTAATGCAAATTATTTCATCGTTGTCTTGGAAGAAGTGTGTGTGTGGGAGAGAGAGAAATGGGAAGGAGAACTGTTGGAAGCATTTGTTAAGATATTGGCTATACAGTGTTTTGGGGTATAAGTTTAGGATCTTATCACAGCTGAAGAGGGAAGGAGTGGCCCTCAGAAAGGCCAAATTTCTCAATAGCAATTTGAATATAAAAATCACAACCTTGTGCTAACAATTGCAGATACCTCAGGACTTTGAGTGCAGTGCAGGCCCAGACTCCTGAATTTTACTTACATGCTTCATAACTCATTGTGATGAGCCTCTACATGTTGACTGCCTTCACAGAATCATTTTGAAAATCTTCAGTAGCCACCCTCCCCTATTCAAAATGTCTGATACAGAACCAGCAGAAAGTGATAAGTTCTTTTTTTTACCCTCACATCACAGTGACCCCCTTGATAATGACGCCCTTGTGACTATTACCTTCCAGTTTTAAAGATTTGTAAGCACCACCCCCCTCCGCCACCTAGGAACTTGCTTTTTCTTGGTGACTCCACATGAACATTCCAAGTTTTATTTCTGTTTGATGAAGTGGTGATAAATTCAGGCCATTTCTGCTGTCTCTCTGTGTTGATAATCAATACACTCAGGGTCAAAGTACTGTTACAGTAAGGATAAGTGGATGTATTCCCTTTTCTCTCCCTTTCTTTCTACCTGTTTGTGGGAGGGAGGGAGGGACTAAGATCTAATAGGATTGAGATTGCATTGTATGGGTAGAGGGAGTTTAATCTCTTTTGTCACACTGTTACTGTGAAGAACATGGCGTCCCAATGCCTGCTTCTCTGTGTGTGTGTGTGTGTGTGTGTTTTTGCTACATTAAAGAGCAAATAGATGCCAGTTTGACTGACTGACTGAGGACTTTATCAGATGAACCTCTAAAAACATTTCTGTCCCACTGTATTCTGAAGCATAATTGTCCTGGCACAATAACCCTTTTTATCATATGTACCAGTAATAGCGAGAAGAAACAGCCTCAGAATTACCAAAACATGAATGCTAGCACTGTTTACTTCCATGTTTGTGATCTTAGTGGTTCTTGCAAGAAGATGTGAGTGCAGTTAAAAGTAAAAAAAAACACAAAAAACAACAGCTAAATTAAAACACAAAATGAACATACAAGCACTGAAACACACTTAAAAACTTCCAAGTAAACTGGAGAGGTTCATAAAAAAGAGTGTCCCATCCCTGGCTTCCATGTTCTCACCTGGAAGTATTCTGGTGGGACTGCCCATTGACACTGTATTCATGAGAGAAAAATGGTGTATGGTTTCAAACGCAGGCAATACCGAGATGAAAACGCCACGGCAGATCATTAGGCATTGCTATGATGCCATATTTGCCACATCTGATACAGTCCCACCTCTCTCTCACACACATACACGAGATGGAGCTGCACTCACACCATTTCCATTGCAGTTTATTAAGGCTGGGTTCAGTTATAGTCCTTGGTTTCTGCATTATTCCTTTATGTTTTTTTTCTGTGGTCCCTTTTGCACTTTTAGTATGGCCATCTTTCCTGGGAAAGAAAGAAACCTCTTTCCCCACTATGCTTCTAAGACTTTTATTCATTTATTTTCATTATGCAAAAATCATATAAAGAAAGGAGAAAAACACACACATACATAATCATAGAACAATGCATAAGTTTTAATAAAAGGCATCCAAGTGTCTCCAAAAGATGGCCATACCTTCAAATCCTGAATGGGCTGCATGCTCTTTAATCCATTGAATAATGAAAATACCATTGATTTTTCCAGTATTCCAGCATCAATCTTCTAGTCACAGTAAGGGCTGTTTAGCCACAGTAAGCAAATCCAGTTTTGCTGATCTGCAGTTAACCTCCAAGAAACAGGCAGATGGTTTAAAATCACATGGATATCTTCAAAATTCAAAATACAAGTAGCAGCCTCGCCCCAGAAGAGGTTGTAACTGACACAGCCCAGTCATATGTTTGAAAGACTCAGCAGGTGAATTACAAAGCCAGCCATCAGCAGACTTGGGTGCCAGTTACACGACAAATTGTCGCGGTGCCTACCGTGACATAGTGATCACGAATCCGTCCCTCGCTGTTTATACGATTTATGTCTCTGATCTGGATATCCCGGGTGGTCCCGTGACTGATACTTACACGTCCATAGTTCCGGTTTTGTTTAGGTTTTAATTTTTTTTTTTTTTGGCTGTCAATCAAAGATGCGATTACTCGTGTTTTCACAACCTCGGTGACGCACTTCCTTTAGAGTTCCGTGCCACGAGCGATGCTATTGGCTGGTTGGGGGGGGGGAGAGAGAGGGGGGCAGAGGTTTGTTATTCCCCCTTGCTTCTTGAACATTTTAACCCTTTCAGAAGAGGCAGAAAGCATTTTGAAAGATCCAGACAGATCTTTCGTTCAGACGCAGGGCTTTCCTTTTGAAATCAAACTGAGTGCTTTCCTTTTGAAATCAAGCTGCTTGGGTTTCCTCTTGCCTCTTTAAAATATTAACCCCTATAGCAGGCTGCAGAGATTTCAAGCGGCTATAGGCAGGCGTTTTGAAAGACAGAAACACAGACAGGGGAAATTAAAGGGTGCTAATTCACTCAGAGGCTTGAATATTTTAATGTGCCAGGGAGGTGACCAAGGCAGGGGATGAATGGGCTACTACGATCACTCTGTAACATGCAGTTGAGGAAAAGGTAAAGCTAAAGGGTTTGCAGTGTAGAAATCCATTTAAAAAGGTGATTGAGTACAAGCTCGCACGCACACACACATCAACCTTCGTGCAGCTGGAAGGGATGCCTTTGTTTTCGGCTGGTGAGGCTGGATCTGTTGAACAGGTGACTGACCCCTCCTTTTCTGGTTCCTGAGCTCTAAGCCCGCCCCCAGTCACCATTTCCGGTCATCCCAGTACCGAGACTTTTTGTCCCACGCACCATTTCCGGTCATCCCAGTACCGAGACTTTTTGTCCCACGCTGTTCACATTTCCGATTTTCCAAATCCTCCCATGACTTTTTTAAAAACCAGCACAAACCGCGGGACTGGAAGTCCCGCAGGTTGAGGGATAAAAGGTGGCCCCCTTCCGAAAATCACGTACCCGACCCGATGTACGTGTAAACTGCCAGGGATCGACACGAATTCCTCCCAGGACATTTTCATCGTGTAAACGGCCCCTTAAACTACACAAAGACATTGTGTCTACTAGATCCAGACCATGATTTTTTGCTGAGTTAAATCACAAGTTTGGGTTTGCAGATACAGTGGGTATGGTAGCAGGTGTTCAGTGATCCAATAAAGCAGTCCAATGTCTTATTCCATTCATTCCTGAAACCTTACATATCATATTTATTACTCAGCAATAAATATTTATTAACAATGATGGAGGGTTTCTTGCTTTCTTGCATGGAATCAGTAAGTATTTTCAAGAGTAAAGAAGACACCAAAGAGCTCAAGGCTGAGGGCTGTACTTAAATACCAAGAAGGGCTAAGAACCTGACAACATTTAAGACATTAAATAATAATTTTCAAAGACTAAAAGCATATTAAATCACATATCACTTAAAACCAGACAATTAACAACCAGTTAAAGCAAAGTACCGTATATTCCGGCGTATAAGACTGGGCGTATAAGACGACCCCTCAATTTTTAAGTCAAAATATAGAGTCTAGGGTATACTTGCCGTATAAGGTGACCCCCCATCACCCACCCTCCCCGAAGCCGTGATTGGGCTCCCCATCACGGCTTCGGGGAGGGCAGGTGGTGGCTGGAAAGCTCCCCCCTCCAGCCA
Organism: Gambelia wislizenii; assembly: GCA_030847615.1. Lineage (NCBI taxonomy): Eukaryota > Metazoa > Chordata > Lepidosauria > Squamata > Crotaphytidae > Gambelia > Gambelia wislizenii. The sequence continues at coordinate 86,164,025 of JAUMIR010000003.1, forward strand.
GCCACCCTTCATGAAGCCTCCCGGAATCACGGTGGATATCTGCCTGGCTGGGGAGAGGCTCAAGGCTCAGCCACCTCCCAGGATTCCCCAACCCACGAGGAGGCTCAGCCCCCTACTGCCCAGCAAGGCTCCCCCCTCTGCGCAGCCTCACTGGGCAGGAGGAGATCTTCTCTGTGACAGGAGCAAAGACAAAAGCTGGCTGGCTTGGCCTGCATATTGCCATTCAGTCTGCTCCAGCCACCAACTTGCAGGAAGAAGGAGAAAAGTCTTCCCTCCTCCACCAGTGCCTCTTGAGGGAAGGTTTAATGGATGGTGTGTTGTTCTTTTTATGCATTGCTATCATGGTTTTAAATCTTGAGTTAAGTCTTGGTGGTCCAGAGCAACAAAAGATATTTAAAGGAGGTCCCTGGTAAAGAAAAGGTTAAGAGCCACAGATGTATACTATGGCCACCCTGATCCTCTGTATGTTTCCTCGGAAGTAAGGGCCACTCAATAACCAGGAAAATGGGGGTAACAGTCCCCCTAGAAGCAGCTGTGCTAGTCTGTTGCAGCCCAAAGAATCCTCCAAAGAGTTGTGTTGAACATTAAAGACTAGCTATTTTTATGTGGTTTAAGCTTTTCATCACACTTTCAGGCATCTGATGAAGTGGATCTGAGTCCATGAAAACTTAGGCCAAATAAAATGTGCCTTTAGAATGCCATGAGATTCATGCCTGTCATGTAAATGGAAACATGTGATATGTGTTTATTCAGAAGTGCCACTGTACTGAGTAGGAGTTAAATCCCTAAGAAAAGGTGCAGCTTGACTGACCTGGAAGTAGTAAATCCTAGTACTTATTTATTACAATTATTTATTCAAATATTTTTCTCACCCTTAGGCAATGATCTCAGGAAGGCATACAATAAAATCAGTTTAGAGCAGTTTAAAGCAATCAGAATACAGTTGTCCCTTTATATTCACTGGGGTTTGGTTCTAGGACCCCCATGGATACCAAAATCCGTGACCACTCAAGTCCCATTATATGCAATGGCATAGCAAAATGGTGTCCCTTATATAAGATGGCAAAATCAAGATTTGCTTTTTAGATTATTATTTTTTAAAGAATATTTTCAAGCCATGGATACCAAATCTGTGGATATGGAGGGACAAGTGTATTTGTCTTTCTGGCAGTCCACAGTATCTGCAGAACTCTTCTCCAGCACCACATTTCAAATAAGCTGATTCTCTTCCTATCAGCTTTCTTCACTGTCCACCTTTCATAACCATACATAGAAATGGGTACACAATTATAGTGCTGTCATTCCACCTTAAGTGCCATGGTTCTGTCCTGTGAAATCCTGGGTTTGGAATTTAGGGAAGAGCATTTAGAATTCATTCATTCATTCATCCATCCATTCATTCATTTTCAGCCCAAGCCCTCCAGTGCCCCACCAAACTACGCCCTCTCCCTGGTTTCCATTGGACAGAACCATGGCAGTTAAATGGAATAATACTTGTATAATTGTGTAGTGTGAATGGGCTCCTGCACTGTAGACAGAGCTGTGAGATTTGTTCTAAGAATTCTTTTTGGGAAGTTTCTAATATTTACACTGATATAAATTAAAATGCCATTGCAGAATAGTGATTTGAGTGTTGGATTAGGACTTCAGGAGACCAGTGTTCAAATCCCCATTCAGCCATGGAAGCCCATTGGGTGGCTTTGGGTAAGCCACACTCTCTTAGTCTAAGAGGAAAGCAATGCCAAACCTTCTCTGAATACATTTTGCCAAGAAAACCCAGCATAGGTTAACCATAATTTGGAGTGAGCTTGAAAGCCACACAACAAATGGTTAAATGCAAAGAGTATTTTCCAGTTGTGAATACAGTTGTCCCTTCACATTTGCGGGGGTTAGGTTCCATAGACCCCCGCGAATGTGAAAATTCCGCGAATAATGACAGCCCTCCCCCCACCCTCCCCAAGCGACCCTGAGGCCTCCGGAGGCCTCGTGGTCGCTCTATCTGGCCGCTCCCCGCCCTCCCCAAGCGACCCCCGAGGCCTCCGGAGGCCTCGTGGTCGCTCCTCCCGACCGCCCCCTGCCCTCCCCAAGGGACTCAAAGGCCTCCGGAGGCCTTGCGGTGGCTTTTCCCAGCGGCCCCCTGCCCTCCCCTAGCGACCCAGAGGCCTCCGGAGGCCTCGTGGTCGCTCTCCCCAGCCACCCCCCGCCCTCCCAGAGCGACCCCGAGGCCTCCGGAGGCCTCGTGGTTGCTCTCCCCGGCCACCCCCCGCCCTCCCAGAGCAACCCCGGGGCATCCAGAGGCCTCGTGGTCGCTCTCCCCGGCCACCCCCCGCCCTCCCAGAGCGACCCCGGGGCCTCTGGAGGCCTCGTGGTCGCTCTCCCCAGCCACCCCCCGCCCTCCCAGAGCGACCCCGAGGCCTCCGGAGGCCTTGTGGTCACTCTCCCCGGCCTCCCCCTGCCCTCCCAGAGCGACCCGGAGGCCTCTGGAGGCCTCGTGGTCGCTCTCCCCGGCCGCCCCCCCCACCCTCCCAGAGCGACCCGGAGGCCTCCAGAGGCCTCGTGGTCGCTCTCCCCGGCCTCCCCCCGCCCTCCCAGAGTGACCCGGAGGCCTCGTGGTCGCTCTCCCTGGCCTCCCCCCGCCCTCCCAGAGCGACCCCGGGGCCTCCCCGGCCCTCCCCCTCCCTCCCAAGGCCTTCGCGAGGCCTCCGGAGGGTCTCCGAAGGCCCCGTGGAGGCCTCCCCGCTCCCTCCCAGTGCTTTCACAGGGCCTCTGGAGGCCCCGTGTCACGGTTTTGGGGGGGCCCGGGGGGCCCTCCCAAAACCGCAAATAAGCAAAACCGCGAATGTCAAGTTCGCGAATGTGGAGGGGCAACTGTACTTAAATCTGTGGATACCAAATCACGGAGGGCTCTTTCCCCACCCCCATGCAGCCTTGCTGGGTGGGGAGGGATTTTCTCCATGACTCAAAAGTCACAGAGGAGACCCCTCCCGCCCAGCAAGACTCCCCCTCCCTGTGCAGCCTTGCTGGGGGGGGGAAGGTGGCTAGCAAGCTTCCCCCCCCCCAGCCAGCCACCTCCATCATTCCAAGTCCGATGGTACAACCCCATCTCGGACTTGTATCCAGCATATAAGATGGCCCCTGACTTTTCAGCTGATTTTACAGGCTGAAAAAGTCGTCTTATATGCTGGAATATACGGTAATATTCCACATTCGCTTCAACATCAGTTTGAGTCACCTCTAGCCCTGTCTAATCATATCTCCCATAAAAATGGCTTCTTGCCAATTTTCGGCTCTGAATTGCCCCATGAAGTTAATTTGGCATGAAGAAATGGGTTAACGGAAAGCTATCATTGAATATAATCTGTATTATATATGCTTTAATACTGCATTAGATCATTGTTTTATCTCACCCAACCATATTTACTCTGACCGATAATTTCCAGGATTTGGGGCAAAGCTTATAAAAGTATAAGAACATCAGAGTTGTAGTAGATGGGACCAAAGATTTAGGACTTTGTCAGATGGGGATATAATAGCAGAATTATGGTTCAATAGTATCACAAATGGGTTCCTGTTATCACACAATGTCCTCTTCCTCCTGTGGTCTGTGTGTGCTCCGCCCATTAATTAGGTGAACAAGCAAAGCTGTTAATAGCCCCCAATATCATTCTTTTTCTCAGTATTGACAAGCATTCAATAATTACATCCTGCTGTAATTGTGCAATTACAGCATGAATAGGTGGGTCCTCTTCTCCCCCTCCCCTTTCCCAAGAAGAAAACATAATTAAACTTCCAGGGGAGAATGTGAAGAGGACCAAAGTGATGCTCTTTTAATCAACTGTCACCTTCTCTTGGTACTTTTAAATGTTTAAGTCTTTATTTGTAAATTTCTTTGGTTATTTGGTTTTGGTGTGTTTAAGCAAAGTCATGTCGACTTGTGAGAATAGCTGAAATCTTGCCCATGAAAATCCAGGAAGTAAGATAATCTTTTTCTTAAAAGTGCATGTGCCGGCCAGCAGGAAGCATTAATACTTTGTCATTAGAAGGCAATGTGAAGACAAGTGTTACTATATCATGACCTAAAGTCCCATTGTTAAACCACTTGGTGATTGTGTAATAATTCCATGGCGGTAGTACTGTGTGATTATGGCAACATGCAGTAATCATTGTAATAATGCCACTAGGTTTCAACATTCCTCAATTGCAGCATTACAGCGTTTTTAGACACTTGTCTGATAAAGTCATAGAATCATAGAATTGTAGAGTTGGATGAGACCACGAGGGCCAACCAGTCCAACTCCCTGCCACACAGGAAATCACGATCAAAGCATCCCCAACAGATGGCCATCCAGCCTCTGTTTAAAGACCTCCAAGGAAGGAGACCCCACCATGCTCCGAGGGAGTGCATTCCACTGCCGAACAGCTCTAACTGTCAAAAAGTTCCTCCTAATATTGAGGTGGAATCTCTGTTCCTGGAGCTTGCATCCATTGCTCCGTGTTCCAGTCTCTGGAGCAGCAGAAAACAAGCCTGCTCCATCCTCAACGTGACACCCCTTCAAATACTTAAACAGGGCTATCATATCGCCTCTTAACCGTCTTTTTTCCAGGCTAAACATACCCAGCTCCCTAAGTCTTTCCTCATAAGGCATGGTTTCCAGACCTTTCACCATTTTAGTTGCCCTTCTCTGGACACGCTCCAATTTGTCAATATCCTTTTTTAATTGTGGTGCCCAGAACTGGACACAGTATTCTAGGTGAGGTCTGACCAAGGCAGAATAGAGTGGCACTATTACTTCCCTTGATCTAGACACTATACTTCTATTGATGCACCCCGAAATCGCATTGGCCTTTTTAGCTGCCGCATCACACTGTTGACTCATGTTCAACTTGTGGTCTACTAGGACTCCTAGATCCCTTTCACACGTAGTCTCATTCAACCAGGTCTCCCCCATCCTATATCTATGCATTTCATTTTTCCGCCCTAAGTGCAGTACCTTACATTTCTCTGTATTGAATTTCATTTTGTTAGCTTTGGCCCAGCTCTCCAGTCTATCCAGGTCATTTTGAATTTTGATCCTGTCCTCTAGGGTATTAGCTACTCCTCCTAATTTGGTGTCATCTGCAAATTTGATAAGTATGCCCCTAATTCTGTCATCCAAGCCATTGATAAAGATGTTGAATAGCACTGGGCCCAGGACAGAACCCTGCGGCACCCCACTGGTCACACCTTTCCAAGAGGAAGAGGAGCCACTGCTGAGCACCCTTTGGGTTCGGCTGGTCAACCAATTAAAAATCCATTGAACAGTTAACTTGTCTAGCCCACATTTTACAAGCTTGTTTGCAAGAATGTCATGGGGAACCTTGTCAAAGGTCTTACTGAAATCAATGTATGCGATATCCACAGCGTTCCTTTCATCTACCAAATCCTAAGGCTTCTATTCTGTTTGCAGTGTGGCCAACAAGATGCCCATGGGAAGCCCCAAACAGGACATGCGTGCAAGAGCACTTTCTGCTTCTGTCCCTTAGCAGCTGGTACTGACAAAGATACTGTCTCTGAACTGGAGGTAATATGTCAGGTGTAGCAGTCATTGATAGACCTATTGTCCGGGTCTTTCCTGCCTGAATTCCATATTTTGTGGAGCTGAACCTGGGATTTTATGTGTGAAATGCATAACATCTACCACAGACCTGTGGCCCTTTCCTTTCCTTTCTGGCTCCACCAATTTTGGTTAGGCAAGAGAGGCTATATTCATTCCTACAGAAATATTGTTGGACTTAAGATGCAAAGCCTTTCTGTATATATTGCTGAGACAGCCAGGTTTTGCTTGAGCCTAAACAGCAGTGGTTTTTCAGCTTACAAGGAAGGTGCCGTTTTGAAATCTTGCTCCCTCTTTGTGTGTGAGAGTGTGTGTCTTCAAAAGGGTTCTTTCTATTGATTTGTGCTGTGTGAAGCAAATAAAGATCTACAGGGACTCACTAATACTGTACCTAGCTGCAGCCAAGCCCAAAGCACTGAGTCAGCCTCCACGCCTCTTTATGAGAGGCAGTGTTGTCAAGCCAAGATGGGCTTATTCCTTTTTCGCATGAGCAAGGACTCAGATGCATGCATTCTGCCTCTGGGATGGGTGAGAAATGCTGTATTGCATTTGCTGGCTATGGGGAATTATACAGGGCAGGTCAGAGTGTTCCACTCAAGCTGGCAGTGTGCAACATGGTGATGTAATGCCAGCTCTGAGGACAAGCACATGCAAGTACTGTGAGAGACTGTGCTGAGGCAACTCTAAAAGCTTAAAATTGTGCAATGTCTCATAACCTGAAAAAGCAGAGTTTCATTTTTTACTTATGGGGGAGAGGAAAAAAACTAGTGAAAATGTCATGATGGAATGCAAGAATTAGCCCCCCCCAACATCCACTTTCCAGAGAAATGAATGTGCTATGAATATTTTAAGAGCAGATGTGCTGTGAGGGCAGACACACTGCACTCACACATTTGCATAGTTCATCCTTTCCTTCTTGAGGAGGGACTGTATGACTCTTCCATGCTGCCAGCTTCTGCACCAGCTTTTTTCAATATCTGGCTGAATTCCACCTCCTTGGCCTTGGTTAAGGCAGAGTCCTTGTGACTGGGACTTAGGCCATTTGAACTGGCTGAGACAGTGTCAAAACCTTGCCTACCCAGTTAGTATGGTCTGTGTGTACATGTCTTGTCTGCCAAAGGCCCTGTTACCTGCCCTGACACCCCCTGCCCCATCTCTATCAATAATACATTGGCAATATTTAATAATTAGTTCAAATGTGGCCTTCCTTGTAGTGTGGCCATTAAAACCTGGGAAATTCCCCAACTAGGAATCCTGAAGACAAACATTGTTCAGTCAGGTATGCACTTAAGGGGCAGGAGCTGCCCAAACTCCAGGAAATGTTAATTTGCAAGGCAACTGAAGGTTTGAACACCTGGCTAATCCTATTAGTGAAAGCTGGGATACTCAAATTTGTAAACGATCCTCATACCTTTGTCCTTCCCCCAAACAAAAGATGTTGCTCCCTCTATTCAATCCCAAAGTATCCACACATTAAGATGCCAGTAACATATCTGGAGTGCCTTTGTCTCACCTTGAGCAACTCCAAGAAACATTGTCTTCCACTCTAAATCCCATCCCTAGAAGGCAGTTATTGACTATAAAAACCCTTCAAAAACTCCACTCAAATGCACACAGGTCTCCTTGCTGTGGACACTATGTCCATCTGTGTAGCCATTACCACAACCCAACGGAGGATTCTACTTAAAGCTAGTGCAATCTACAAGACACTGTAACTTTAAACTGTATACAAGATATATTTAGGGGAGGAAAAAAGGAAATCCTTACAGACAAGACGTCCCAACAAGAAAGCCTTCACAGATAAGGCACCCTGGCTTAGCACATTTGGGAACTCCCACAAACAAGACGTCCAAACAAATATAATCCTTACAGATAAGATGTTTTGATTTAGCATAGTTGGTTGGAGTTTGCTGGGTACAATTCATCATAAAACTGAAGCTTTTGCTACTTATGTAATAACATAGTACTTATGTAATAACATTATTAACACAATTGTGAAGTAACACAATGATTGTAATAATCTTTATTAACAAAGTCTTTATTGTTGCACTGTTTTGTTGGTTTTCATATTTGTACAGTGGATTACATGGCAAATATTATATTTTGTGTTCTAAATATATCTTGTATAGTTTTTTAAAACTGTATACAAGATATATTTAGAACATAAAATATAATATTTTATATAATTCCTGGCAGGGGTGCCTGAAGAGATTGTGATTGTGAGGGGAAAGCAATGCACTATACAGAATAATGTTTATTCAGGGGTTCCCTGAAACCTGGCAATTAGTTCAAGGGTTCCTCCAGGATAAAAAGGTTGAGAAAGGCTGATCTAACTTAACGACTCCTCCTTAGTACTGGTAAACATAGGTTAAAAGTTTCTGCTATCTGTTGTCCCCTCTCGCATAGCCAAGCCGAGTATATTAATTCCCCAACTTAATACTGCTATTTTGAGGCTCCGAGTGCTTAGGGGACCCCCAAGTGCTTAGGGTAATAGCCCCAGGTTTACTCCTTGGCATCTCCAGGTGGATCTGGGAAGACTTCTGAAGCTCTTGTCACAGTACAGACAACACTAAGCTGGATCAGAGGCTGAGATTCTTAGTTAAATATTTTTACTTGTTGGTCAATGACAGTGGTCCCTCTGTAAGTGGGGTGGTGAATCTGATCTGGGCTTTAGTCTGAACTTTAATGGAGCAATCTGAGGTGCTTCATCTGTTTGGAGGCAGAGTTCAGCATGTTGGGCAACACCTTTTAAATTTTGGCTAATATTTAAAGTAGATTCATTGACCTATTGATATGGGAGCCACCACCAGGAGGAGTAACATTCTTCTATAGATCAATAGTCTTGACTCAGAGCAGGATTTTTCTACCAGGGTTCCCTGGAACTCTAGGTTCTGCAAGAGATTGTTAGGAATTCCCCAAGAAGTCATGAGTGAAAAAAAATATTTTTTTTAGTTGTAGGATGTAAAGATATATTACTGAATACCAAAGTCAGGATTGTCCATGCATTCATATTTCCAAATTCTATGTATGGTGGTGAATGCTGGAAAGTGAAAAAAAACTGAGAGGAAGAGAATCAAGCCATTTGAAATAAGGCGCTGGAAGAGAGTTCTGCAGATACCATGGATTGTTAAAAAGACAAGAGCAAACCAAGCCAGAACTCTTCCTAGAAGCCAAGATGACTTAACTGAGACTGTTGTAGTTTGAACATATCATGAGAAAACCTCTGTCTCTCTGTGTGTATGTGCCTTCAAGTCGCCTGCCGACTTATGATGACCCCATGCATTTCCTAGGGTTTTCTTAGCCAAGAAATACTCAGAGGTGGTTTTGCCAGTTCCTTCCTATGATATATAATCTTCAGCACCTGGTATTTGTTGGTGATCCCCCATTCAAGTACTAACCCAGGCTGACCCTGCTTAGCTTCCAAGATCAGAAGGGATCTGGTACCTTTAGGGTATTTAGGCCCCATGACTCACTAGAAAAGACAATTATGCCTGGCAAGGTAGAAGGCAGTAGGAAAGGAGAAAACATTACAGGTGGATAGACTCAGTCAAGCATGCCACAGCCCTCAGTTTGCAAGATTTGAGCAAGGCTATTGATAATAGGGTGACTTGGACAGCTCTCATTCATTGTCACCAAGGGTCACCAGAAGTTCAAATTGACTTGGTGACAATTAACTACAGCAATAATTTTTATGTAGGGGTTCCCTGAGACCTGACAATTATTTCAAGTGTTCCTCTTGAAAAAAATAATGGTGTGCTGAAAGCTGCTTTTCTTATGGTAATGTCCCAGAACACCTGGACAGTGTGCCGTATGAACCTTCTGAAAATAACTTCCATTTGTGGGAGTCATGACTATAAAGCTATCAGAGACTGATTGAAAATTACACCTGCAATGTGACCTAGGGAGGTAATCCAAATAGGACCCCAGGTCTTGAACACAATGTCTTTTAAATATTTTCTTGTGAGGGTATGAAGGGGGGGGGGAAAAAAAGAAAGAACAGAAAGCAGCAATTTCTTTGACACCTCAGCTGCACTTTGGAGATGTGAGCAACAAAAGGCCTGTACCCAGTGGTCCAATTTGTAGAGAGGCAAAAGGAAGTTTTTACATGTTTTGTGAAGGACAGCAAAAGTACCCTCTCTTTATTGCTTTTTGCTTCCAAATGGTGAAATCAATAATGACAAAGTGCAGCCCAGCCACTTTTTACAAACTGTTGGGTACCCTGTTGAGCTTAATAACTGGCTCCAGTGTGCTCTGACTGGCCTGTAATTTTGCACAATCATCCTTACCAAATTTTGTAAATGTGGGGGTGGGAAGTACAGTGGTCTTAGCCATCAAAGTATACTGATGGCCCATAATACGAGAATAAATTTTGCTCAATTTATACTTCTGGCTTGATGGCAGTGCATGCGAAAGGGATCTAGGAGTCTTAGTGGACCACAAGCTGAACATGAGTCAGCAATGTGATGCAACAACTAAAAAAGCCAATGCGATTCTAGGCTGCATCAATAGGAGTATAGTGTCTAGACTGAGGAAGTATTAGTGCCACTCTATTTTGCTTTGGCTAGACCTAATGTGGAGTACTGTGTCCAGTCTGGGCTCAACAATTCAAGAAGGATATTGAGAAGGTGGAACATGTCCAGAGGAGGATGACCAAAATGGTGGGAGCTCTGGAAGTCATGCCCTATGAGGAGCGGCTTAGAGAGCTCGGTATGTTTAGCCTAGAGAAGAGAAGGTTTAGAGGTGACATGATAGCCATGTTTAAATATTTGAAGGGATGTTAAACTGAGAATGGAGCAAGCTTTTTTCCTTTTGCTCCAGTGACTACTAGGACATGGAGCAATGGATTCAAACTACAGGAAAAGAGATTCCCCCTAAACATTAGGAAGAACTTCCTGATGGTAAGACCTGTTCAACAGTGGAATACACTGCCTTGGAGTGTGGTGGAATCGCCTTCTTTGGAGGTTTTTACACAGAGGTGGGATGGCCATCTATTGGGGATGCTTTGATTGTGTATCCTGCCGGGCAGGGGCTTGGACTAGATGGCCCCTGTGGTCTCTTCCAACTCTATGATTCTATTATTCTCTGTGCTTGGTAGGGAGGGCAAAACATTGTGCAAAGAAGAACCTCATAGAAAATCTATTAGGATTCTGGGTGGGGCATCTTCTTTTCATACTGTGAATGTGTTGTTTGTTTGTTGCTGTTGTTGTTGCTGTTGTGTGCTTCAAGTCATTTCTGACTTACAGTGACCCTAAAGCACACTTATCACAGAGTTTTCTTGGCAATATTTGTTCAAAGGGGGGTTGCTATTGCCTTCCTCTTAGGTTAAGAGGGTGTTACTTGCCCAAAGTCATCCATTGGGTTTCCACGGCTGAGTGGAGATTCAAACCTTTGTCTCCAGAGCCATAATTCAATGCTCAAATCACTGCACCATGGTAGCCTGTTATACTGTGGCCTAAATGCAATTGCTGTTGTAAGCTAGAGTAGACCTTTTGAAAAAAAATGGTGAATGGTTAAGTAACACATACAGATTTAGTTGGGACTATCATTTTGGCCAATGTACACCAACATCCTGAACTAGAAGGCTCAGGACATATGATATCATCTCTGGCTACAGAAGGCTAAATCCAATTGCTGTTCCCAACCAGAGTGGGTCTATTAAATCAATGGGAACTTGGTAAATCAACATTTATGTAACTTCAATGTATGTATCTTTTAGCTGGGAAATAGCAATTTCACTTTGGCCAGTGAATGCCTAGAAAGAAGGCATGTTTGTTAGGCTGCTTGACTGAGGGCATTCCTACAGGATATTTATTATTATTTCATTAAAGTATTTCTGTATCATCTCCCAGCCCACAGGGGCTTCCTAAGTGCTGAACAAATAAAAACCAATTAAAACAATACAAGATAACGTTTTAAAAACATGTTAAAACACTCTTTTAAAACTCCTAAAAGCAGTCTAAAAACAATCATAGAGCCCAGTTTTGAAACAGTTATAGCAGCAATTTCAAACACTGAAGGCCATGCAGAATAACACTGTTTTGACTGTCCACTGGAAGCTTAAAAGAGATGGAGCCAGTCTAACTTCCTTGAGCAGGGAGTTCCACAGTCAATGCACTCCTACCGAGAAAGCCCTCTTACATGTACCCACTAACCTAACTTCACAAGGTGTTGGGACACCCAACAGGGCCTCCCCTGAAGATCTCAGATTTGTGGCAGGCTCATAGGGGCAGAAGTGGTCTTTCAGATATCTTGGCCCCAGGTCATTTAGGGCTTTGTAGATCAACACTAGCACCTTGAATTGAGCTTGGAATCAAATTGGATGCCAATACAGCTCTTTCAAGACTGATGTTATATGATCCCTAAAATGCGCACCTGACACCAGTCTGGTTGCTGCCTTTGTACTAGCTGCAGCTTCCAAACACTTTTCAAGGGCAGCACCACCAGTGGAAGCACTAGGGTGGTGTGGAGAGGTCAAACCGCATCAGGTGACACCGTCTGGAGGGGAGAGGTGACACCAGCCTTAGTGATGCCACAAAGCCCTATGTAGAGTGCATTACAATAGTACTTGTTCTCCCTTCCCTTTCAAAGTCAAACTATTAAGTGCAGCTGTCCCCTCCCATACAATAGAATAAACTTGATTGTATAGTTTTATATTTGCATTAATCCTTCCTTTCCTATGTGTGTGGGCGCACACATGTATTAGATTGTATGCATTTGGCAAGGCTGGCTGTTTTCTTGTTCTTTTCCTTTAGAGCACCATGTATGCTGATGGTGCTACATAATTAAATGATAATAATAACAAAGGGAAGGGTGCATTCTTCACCTTCCTCCAAAACTAGAGAATCACCTGGATTTGTTTTTCCTGACACAGCAAGGGCTTCCCTCACTGTAACACTTCACTGAAATCCACCTGCAGAGGGGTTACATCATCTGCCAGCTGGATGCAGGGTGCCGTTTACACAATGAAAATGTAGTGGGAAGAATTCATGTCCAACCCTGGTAGTTTACATGTACATAGGGGCGGTACCCAGCCATTAAGAAGGGGGGGCACCTTTTATCCCACTTTCCGTCCTGCGGTTTGTGGTGGGTTTTAAAAAAGGCACAGGAGGATTTGGAAATTCGGACGTTTAAACAGCCTTGGGCAAGATATCTCAGCACTAGCTGATGACCAGAAATTGTTGGCAGGGGTGGGCTCAGAGATCATAGACCAGAGTAGGAGGGCTCAGTCACCCGTTCAAAAGATTCAGCCTCACCAGCTGAGAACAAAGGCTTCCCTTCCAGCTGCATGTAGGTTTATGTGTGTTTCTGTGCACTAAGTCACCCTGTGCAATGGATTTTAAAACTGCAAACCCTTCAGCTTCAACCTCCCCCCCCCCCGCATGGTGGGGTTAATTTTTAAAGGGACAGCACAGGGTTTAGCCACTGATCGCTCCTTCGTCCCCAGTTTAGCTTGCGTTAAATGGTGTTCTTTCAATTCGAAAGACAGCACAGGGTTTAGCCACTGATCGCTCATTCCTCTCCAGTTTAGCTTGCTTTAAATGGTGTTCTTTCAATTTGAAAGGAAAGCACAGAGTTTAGCCATTGATCACTCCTTCCTCCCCACTTTCGCTTGCTTTAAATTGTGTTCTTTCAATTTGGAAGGACAGCACAGGGTTTAGCCACTGATCGCCCCTTCCTCCCCACTTTCACTTGCTTTAAATGCTGTTCTTTCAATTCGGAAGGACAGCACAGGGTTTAGCCACTGATCGCCCCTTCCTCCCCAGTTTAGATTGCTTTCAATGGTTTTCTATCAATCCAAAAGGACAGCAGAGGGTTTAGCCACTGAGTGCTCCTTTCTCTCCAGTTTAGATTGCTTTAAATGGTGTTCTTTCAATTCGGAAGGACAGCACAGGGTTTAGCCACTGATCGCTCCTTCCTCCCCAGTTTAGATTCCTTTCAATGGTTTTCTATCAGTTCGAAAGGACAGCACAGGGTTTAGCCACTGATCACTCCTTCTGCCCCACGATAGGTCACGGATCGCTCATTCCTCCCCTCATTCCCTCATTGCCTCATCCCCAATGGAACACCCATTCATCCCCTCATCCCCAACGCAGAAGCTTGAACAAACATTTGAGCCAGCCAATAGCGTTGCGCAGGCCCGGAACTCTAACAGAAGTGCATCACTGAGGTTGTGAAAAAACAAGTAATCACATCCTTGATTGACAGCTAAAAAAATTAAAATCCCAGGACCGTAAACTCATGTTAAAAAAAAACAAACCCGGGGTAATATATAGTGGGAGAAGATACATATAATGGGACGTGATGCCATGTAAACAATGACCCTGGGATCTCCCGGGATATCCAATTCAGAGACAAAAATTGTGTAAAGAGGGAGGGATGAATACGGGATCAAGCTGTTTGTTAGCTATCCCACCTTCAGTTCACCCTGTTTCCCGGAATGGATTGGAGAGCGTACCAACCATTCCACAGAACCTTACTTTGCTCCTCTGCAATGCCAGGTCGGTTAGGAATAAAACTCATATTATTTACGATCTTCTTTTGGATGAGGATGCCGACCTGGCTTGCTTCACAGAAACCTGGCTGGGAGAGGATAGCGCTGTCACGTGGGCGCAGGCCCTCCCAGCCGGGTATTCTGTCAGTGAGTGGGTGAGGGGAAGTGGGCGGGGGCGGCGGAGTGGCTCTGGTTTATAAGAACAATCTGACCTTGACCAGGATACCTGTCCGAAACACAGTCCACTTTCAGTGTATGTACCTTAGCCTGAGGACCAGGGATAGTTTGGGGATTCTGCTAGTATACTGACCACCCCATTGTCTAGCAGACTCCCTAACCGAGCTGACACAGCTGGTCTCAGAGTTGCTGTTGGAGTCGCCCAGACTTTTAGTTCTGGGCGACTTTAACATTCCACTCGAGACCAGCTTGACAAATCTGACTGGTGCGGCTCGGGAGTTCATGGAATCCATGACAAACATGGGCCTATCCCAATTGGTCATTGGGCCCACACATTGTGCGGGTCATACTCTTGATGTGGTCTTTAGTACAGAACAGGAATTTCCGTGGGCGGAGGTTATAAAAACCACCGCATTGTCATGGACAGATCGTTTCCTGGTCAAGACTGAACTAAGAGTCTCTTCCCGCCCCACCGGGGGTGGTGGACCCATTAGATTGGTCCACCCCTGAAGGCTAATGGAACCAATAGGATTCCAGAAAGCCTTGGAGGGTTTAATGGTTGGTAACGCCGGTGACCCTGTCGAAGCTTTGGTTAATACTTGGAACACCGATCTTACCAAGGCTATTGACACAATCGCTCCCAAGCGTCCTTTCCGACCCGCTTCTAACCGTAAGCCATGGTATACTTCAGAACTTAGGAAAATGAAGCGGGTTGGACAACGACTAGAGCATAACTGGGGAAAACTCGACTCTTATCCGACAGGACTCGACATAGGAATTTTCTTCGGTCCTATCGAGAGGCAATACGTGCAGCGCAGAGATCCTTCTCCTCTGCACGTATTGCGTCTGCAGAGTCCTATCCAGCAGAGCTGTTTAGGGTGGTAAGGGAGATGACGCAGGTTATACCTGCACAGAACCCATTGCTTAACCCAACAACAGCCTGCTGTGACGCATTTAACAACTACTTTGCAGATAAAATCTCTCGGATAAGAGCTGACTTAGATGCCAGCATTTTGACAGAAACAATTGACGAGGTGTCCAGCAACTCTGTTGATGTAAGTTTACTGAATCAGTTTCAATCTGTGAGTACCGAGGACGTGGACAAGCTACTTGTTAGAGTGAGGAAGACGACCTGCCCTCTTGATCCTTGCCCTTCATGGCTGGCCATCCGGGGGGGGGGTACCTTGATGGTATTCCTTAAGGACATCATCAATGCATCCCTCAGGGAAGGGTGTGTTCCATCCTGTTTAAAGGAAGCAGCGGTTAGGCCGCTCCTGAAAAAACCTTCCCTAGACCCCCTAGACATGAACAACTATAGGCCGGTTTCTATGTTACCATTCTTGAGCAAAGTGATTGAGAGGGCAGTTGCTCTTCAACTCCAAGTACTCTTGGATGAAACTAATTATCTAGACCCATTTCAAACTGGCTTCAGGACGGGATTTGGAGTTGAGACTGCCATGGTTGCCTTGACTGATGATCTGCGTCTAAGCATCGACAGGGGTAATGTGTCCCTGTTGGTGCTTCTGGACCTCTCAGCGGCTTTCGATACGATAGATCATGGCATTCTCCTGGATCGCCTGAGTGGGTTAGGAATCGGAGGCACTGCATTCCAGTGGTTCCGGTCCTTCCTCTCGGGCAGGTCCCAGAGGGTGCGACTTGGGGACAGCTGCTCCAGCAGAAAGGAGCTTACTTGTGGTGTTTCACAGGGCGCCATCCTGTCCCCAATGCTGTTTAACATCTATATGAAGCCGCTAGGTGAGATTATTTGGAGTTATGGGGCAGGGTGTTATCAGTACGCTGATGACACCCAGATCTATTTCTCCTTGTCCCGATCATCGGCCTTGAATTCCAATGGCATCTCTCCTCTTAATGACTGTCTTAAAGCAGTAATGGGCTGGATGAGGAAAAACCGATTGAGATTAAATCTGGACAAAACAGAGGTGCTCAAGGTAGCGGCCCCGAAACCAGAAGTTGGGTTGCAACTGCCAGTCCTGGACAGGGTCACGCTCTCCGTTAAGGACGGTGTTCGCAATCTGGGGGTGCTCCTTGATTCATCGCTTCAGATGACGAGTCAAGTGAATGTGACGGTCAGGAGCGCTTGTTATCAGCTTCAGCTGATACGCCAGCTGCGCCCTTTCCTGGAAGTAAGGGACCTCGAGACTGTGGTGCACGCGCTGGTAACCTCTCATCTAGATTTCTGCAATGCACTCTACATGGGGCTACCCTCGTGCTTGGTCCAGAAACTTCAGTTGGTACAAAATATGGCAGCCAGAGTGGTCTCAGGAACATCTCAGAGAGATTATATAACTCCAGTATTAAAATCTCTCCACTGGCTGCCTATCAGTTTCCGGGCCCAGTATAAGGTGTTGGTTATTACCTTTAAAGCCCCAAATGGCTTGGGTCCAACTTATCTCCGGAACCGCCTCCTCCCATACAATCCTCCCCACGCACTCTGGTCCTCTGGGAGGAATCTGCTTCAGCAACAAAAATCTAGGCTGTCTGCAACCTCCCAGAGGGCCTTTTTGGTAATCGCCCCCAATTTATGGAATGGCCTGCCGAATGAGATCCATCAGTTGACAAGCTTGAGTAGCTTTAAAAAAAGCACTAAAGACGGATCTCTTTTGCCAGGCCTTTCCTGATTAGATCCCGGCCTCAGGAGCTCAGCCTCCTGGCTTTTAAAAATTATATATATATTTGTTTAAAATTATGTATATATTTGTTTTTAATGTGTTTTTAGTTAGAAGGTTTTAATTTTATAGTGTTTAATGTCTTTTTATGGCGGTGGGTGGGGGTGGGTGGTGTTTTTAATCATTATTATAATGTTTTAATTGTTGGAAGCCACCCCGATTGTTTTTAGCAGAGGGGCGGGGTATAAATAAATATTATTATTATTATTATTAGAAGTCTCGGGATGCCCTGCAACAAAAACTACTGTCTAACTGGCACCCAGGACTTGCCACCCTGGTGCAGGAGAGCGCCAAGCAGAATCCACTGCAGTTTCCTGGAATGGGAGCCAGCTCACTTGCTATGGGCTCTGCTCCATGCCCCAGGGATTGGGTCAGGTTTGCTCCAACACCTGCACACAGCTGGGATGTACAGTAGTGTGATGGATGGCTAGGTGGGCCAATGGAAACAGTGTGCTCAGGAGCCAATCCTCTGTGAAGAGGCAGAAAGAGGAGGGGCTTCTGGGGCAGGTAAAGTGTGTATGACAGTGGGAGAGTGAGGTAGTTCAGAGAAGTTCAGAGAGGGAGTTCAGAGAAGCTGGCTTTCAGTGAGGCTTGAGAGTGTGAAATCAGAGAGAGAGAGAGAGAGAGAGAGAGAGAGAGAGAGGCTTAAAAGGAATTTATGTACAAGAAAAGGATTTATTAAATCAGTTGTGTTTATGTTATGTAACAATAAAATGTTTTTTATGTTAATTCATGACATGCAGTCTGTCGTGAGTGACTTCTCTGACAACTATTAAGGACATCCACACCTAAGTACATGTGCTATCAATCACTGGGAAATGTAGTTTGGCCATGACGTTGCTGGGCATCCCAGATTTGGTGGCAGCAGTGGGATAGGAAAGGCCCCTGCATCACAAATTTAGGGATAGGAAGGCCTAGGTGTCACAAAGGGGTGAGAGCGGTGGGAGGTGGACATCCCCTGCTCCATCATCAGCCATTGACAAATGGCAGGACAATGGCTCACAAGGAGACACGGGGGGCATGTGAGAGGGTGGATGTCTGGGCCTTTGTTTTTTTCACCTGAAGGGAATCATCCAGATGTTGGTAGAGTACAGCTCCCATCCCTCCTCACCCTATGATGGCAATAGGGTTAGCAGGGCTTGCAGCCCAATTACATTGGGAGGGCTGCACAATTCCCACCACAGAAATCAATAACTTTTTTAAAAATATGAAGCCTTTATTTGAAATGTATTTAGAACACAACATAATAGGGACAGACATCCGTGTGTGTGTGTGTGCCTTCACGTCACCTGTTGACTTATGGTGACCCCATGAATTTCATAGGGTTTTCTTAGGCAAGGAATACTTAGAGGTGGTTTTGCCAGTTCCTTCCTCAGAAATATAGCTTCTGGTATTCATTTGCGGTCTCCAATCTAAGTACTCTCCAGGGCTGACCTTGATTAGCTTCCCAGATCAGACAGGATCTGGTGTCTTTAGGGTATTTAGGCCAGACATCCATAAGCACCTAAATAGCATCAATGTGATACATAAACCTTGCTATTTGTTGTCATTGGCTATCAAGTCAACTTTGACATATGGCCACCCTCTGAATGAGAGATCTTCAAGATCCCTGGTCATCAACTGCCCTGCTCAGGTCTTGCAAACTTGTTATATTTGTCAGTATATCAATCATATTCAATCAATCACTTCATTTATATCCTGCCAAGTGTGGGACTCAAAGCAGAAAAATTGTTTCTCTCAGCAGTGCTCTAGTGGTGAATTCTTCTACTGATGGTGTGGACTAGATGGCCCTCTGGAACCCCTTCCAAATCTATGAAAACTGCACCTACGCAAAAGGTGGCCATCAGCTGGGTCTAAAATGGGGAAGATTAATCCAGATAGCCCTATTTATCCAGTTTGTACATACTGACACATCATTTTGACCTTCCATCTTCCAGTGGTTCCAGGTACTGAAATCGTGCATCCACACATGGAAACATGAATGTTTCCGTTCAGTCCAATTAGCTTAGATATTGTTATTAGGTATCAGTATGTGTGTTTATACACTGTCACCACAACTCTACTGTTAATTTCCTTCACAAAGGCTCCCTCTATAGGCTAGAATTCAATGTTAAAAATTATAGGGCAGGACCTCAGAGAACAGGACTGAGAAATAATGAAGCCAAGTTAAGGAAGAAGATGTGAACAAGTGTACAATTTGACATGGCAGTACTTTTTTTTAAAAAAAAACAACAGCCAAGATTCTCAGTATTTTAAGAGCAGTCTGTGCATTGTACAGATTGTAGCTCTGTGGCTGTGTGACTCCTCAAGGATTTAGGTTATTTCTCACATTCATATAGTAAAACATTTGGAGATAATTGCAAAGGGAAAAGAAGATGTATTTTGGTCCAAAAGTGTGATTTCATTTTTCCTACAAGGATTTGAATGATGCCACTTTTTTACCCTCTACAGTTTCATATGGGACAGAACTGTGAAATGCTCCTTCTCTTTATGGATAAAATGTTTGTTAAAGTGATGCCTTTTCTGCACCAACCAGTCTGGTGAAAACAATTAAGAGCTTTGGATTGTGAATGCATATATTTCAGCTGAGATAAAATTGTTGGGAAACTGAGGCTGCTATCACACTGCAGAAATAATGCAGTTTGACACCACTTTAACAATCATGGCTCCATCCTATGGAATCCTGGGATTTATAGTTTGTTGTGGCACCAGATTTCTCTGACAGAGAAGGCTAAATATCTCACAAAACTACAAGTCTCAGTATTCTATAACATTGAGCTATGGCAGTTAAACTGGGGTCAAACTGCATTATTTCTGCAGTGTGGCAGCAGCCTTATAGGAAAATCAGCATGCTATCTTATCTTATTTCTTATTGGTCTAATATTTTGCCTCACTCATCCTTTTTTCCTTCTCCACACAAATGGGTTGAACTGATCTAGATGACAGGACTAAACTGGATTCATTCACTGGCTTAACTCATTTGTGGATTATGCTACGGAATCCATGGCTTCCTCCCTTCTCTATAGCTTTTTCAGGGACACTAGCATGAGATGCTGTCTAGATATAACAGATAAATAAAGTTCCATTCTACAACAGAAGTGGGGCAGAGGATGTTGGACTACAACTCCCATCACCCAGATTACTGGTTATGGTGGTTGGGGCTGACGGGAATTGAAATCCAACAATACCTGGCAGTTCTGTATTCCCCACCTCTGTGGGCAGCCTTGATCTTTTTTGGCATCAAAAATGTTTGGGTATCAGTGAGTGTAAATCTGGAAAGATTATCTTATTTCCCAAAATATAGCAGTACTCTTCCTTTAAAACAACTCCAGACAAAGAAGAAAAAGGTAAAGAATGAATGAATGAAAAACTGAGCCTACCTTCAGGGCTGTAGCTATGAGGGCATTGCCCCCTCCGAGAAGAATTCTGCCCCTCAGTCTGCAAGTCTGTAGTGTTGCAGTCACTTAGAACTTCAGTTGAGCATATAGAAATTACATCTAAGCACTGAAAGAAAACAGGCAGGCAAAGTTCCCAAGGGGATGTGAACCAAGCCAATGTAAGAGTTCTAGATGTAAATGATTTTCAATGTCTTACTGTCTGAAATGTTAGAAATGTGGGCACTGAAGCGAAATTTCATGGGGAGGCAGAATTCTTATGGAGGAGGACAATGCCCTCATTTTACCCTTCCCTATCATAGAATCATAGAGTTAGAAGAGACCAGAAGGGCCATCTAGTCCAACCCCCTGCCCTGCAGGAATATACAATCAAAGCATTCCCAACAGATCGCCATCCAGCCTCTGTTAAAAAACCTCCAAAGAAGGAGACTCCCCCACACTATGAGGCAGTGCATTCCATATGTACACCCCTGCCTTCTGGTGAATACTAGTTGCCAGTTTAGAAGGAACCCTAATTGAATGGCAGCCTGGCGACCTTTAAGAAGCAAGCCATGAACATGTCTTAACTAGAAACCCTCCTTTATACAGGGCAGGTTGGATGCAAATGTGTGAGTGGAAAGTTCTTTTATTTCCACATGGCTCTGTCTTTGATCTATTTTTCTTATCCCACTTTTCTTCTACATGGGTTTTCCACAGTGGATTTTCATTGTTTGTCGCCCTGGAGGACACCCTCAATCCCTTTCAGGTATATGCATGCAAGAAGATGCAGGAGGTGGAGGGGAGAAACGGAGACCTCCCAAGTATGCACAAAGTCCTTTTTGCTTGTGCATGGAGAACAGTGGACCCTCCCACCCTACCAGTATTTGTGAAGATATAGTAATCTAGTCCATACGTGGGTGCCTTCTGTGGTTAGTCTGTGGCAAAGGAAAACTATCTGTAGCAAAATGCTGAATTTTGAATCTCAGCCAAGATCTCCAGCCTGAGAACTGTGCTTCTCAGCCAAAGAAGAGGCTTTCAGACTATTTAGATGTTAAACTGTGAGAGCTGGAAATCTCTGGGTAAGAAGGAGGGTAAATAAAAGAGAGAAATGGACAGATTTCCACATTTAAATATTGTTTGTCACTATTTCTTTATCTGCAGTTGCACTGACTTAAAGAGGAATATTTCACAGTGCTGATTACACAAACAACGGCTGCTGGGGTTTATATATTTTTCTTACCTAGTGTCAGAATTAAGATAGCTTCCAGGAGTTATTAGCATGTGCTCTGTATTTCATCTCATTAAATGAAGTTCTATCAGGCAAGTGGAGACGTTATCATTTTTTATCTTCCCTCCTCCAAAGTCAAATGCAGAATAATCACTCTCATTCACCTGCATTTCCTCACTATCATAATAGGTTTGGGCTGCACACTTTAAACTAAATGCTTGTGAGAAAAATCATAGACTCCTGAACTACTGAATGTAGAATTGTTGCCATGTTTGATGAACCAGGGAATCAGAGCTTGGAAAATATATATTTGGACCATAATTTTGAGAATTCCTATCATCATCATCATCATCATCATCATCATCTTTTATTTCTATAGTGCCACCAATGTACATGGTGCTTTACAAGAAAAAGAACAACAAAATAGTTCCCTGCTCTCAAGTTTACAATCTAATGAAGATATGATACAAAAGGGCAGTAGGGGAAGGGATTAAGTCTAGTAGTTGGTATGGAGGGAGGGCCATTTTGCTTCTGGACCAAGGCAAGTTGGAGTTGTGCCTGCCTTAGCTTCTCTCCCTCTTCAGCCAGGGCAATATTAGTTGGGGTGGAGGGAGGGCCATTCTGCTTCTGGGCCAAGGCAAGATGGAGTCGTGCCTGCCTTAGCTTCTTTCTCTCTGCAACCAGGGGATTGGCAGTTGGGATGGAAGGAGGGCCATTTTGCTTCTGGGCCAAGGCAAGAGGGAGTTGTGCCTGCCTCTCCTTCCTAGCTTAGTTGAAGCTGAAATGTTGCATAAGCAAAGGTCAACTATAAAAAAAAATAGTGCAAGAGACACCACTTCCTATCTTTGTATCAGCCAAACCAGTTCTAAGATAAATATCTCTCAAAGGGTATGAGATTATTGCAAATATACTGAAAGGATGGATCTTTAGGATGGGTCAGATCTGCCCTTGCAACGTACCTGTGTGTGTGGGTGTACAGTATGTATGTGGGTGTGAGTATAGTAATTTTTAGGCCAGTTTTTAGTAAAATTCTCTGCATGCCATATGACAATGTGAGTGGCTGGAAAAACTTTTCAAATTTTAATGTACAATTAGAGCACGGATAGGCAACTACAGTGAGGGCAGAGGGACCCCCCCCCCAGGCTGCAGCTCCACCAATCAGCAGAAAATTGGCTTATTTTTTTTATTCAGAAGTGACTGGAAGTTGCATCCAGTGTTTGGGAGTGATGGTGTTTGGGGGTGTTGGGGGACTTAGGGACCACTTCCAGAGACATTCAGGATGAAAAATTTCCCCTTTGGGAATTACAGTGGAATAGATTGCCTTGGAAGATGGTGGGGCTCTCCTTCTTTGGAGGACTTTAAACAGAGGGGCGGATCTTTCAGGAGTGTTTTAGTTCTGTATTCCTGCATGGCAGGGGTTGGACTAGATGGTCCTTGGGGTCCCTTCCTACTCTAAGAATCTATAATTCGATGTTGGGTCCACTTTCCCTGTCCCTGATTTAGAACCTTCAGTCCTCAAACCACAAAGACTATCCCATTTACTTCAGTGGCGTGGACAATTCTTGTGTGCCCAATGTATATATTGGTCACTGGTTCTTCTGCCCAGTTGAATTGCTATATTCTGCTGCAACTACTGTCTTCTTCCAAATGAGGACTCTTTCCAGAGAGCCTCCTTAAATACCTGTGAATGAAATAAGATGGGCCTTTTTGTGTTTACAAGTACTCATCGTCAATCATTGTTTGTCTTCAAGTGATGTAACTCCATGAATCAGAAATACCTGCAATGCAATGTTTCTTATAGTCTTTGTAGTAGGAATGAAAAGACTATTTGCAGTTATTTGTTATTAGGCTGAAAAACAGTTCCTTGTCAGGAAACATAATAGACCTGCAAGCGCTTTCTTGCACTTTTGTCTTGGTATTCAAACATCCTGAAGTGTTGCATAGGAATTATTCTGCAGAGAAAAAAACACATGGTTTATTTTTATGCAGAAAAATATGTTTTCTGTGCAGAAAATGGATTTCCTATGGCAGGTTTTGTTTATGTTTTTGCATGAAACCCCCATCTATTTTTCTCCTCAGAATAATTCCTCCATGGCAATTTGGGGCATTCAAGTTTGGGTAGAATTCTGAAGAGGAATAGTGTTTCATCCTGCAGTTGGGAGAAAATTACTCTAATTATTCATCCTTGCACTCAAGAACAAACATCTCTACTTTGTATAGTGTATGGTGTGTACGTTCCTACCCCTGCTCTGCTACACCTTTACACTGGTGGGTGTATAAATGCAGGGGAGAAAAGACTGACAGCAGTGTGTAAAATAAATGAAGTAAAGGCGAGGCTGTAGGTTTGTCTTTGGAATGTTTATCTTTGTGTGATGAAAAGTGATAATGCTAAAGTATTTAAAAAACTAAGTTTGAACTAAGTTTGAAACACGTATTTATAAATCCTTCTAAATTGTTGCAAATGGTTTCTCTGGCTTTTTTCTTCATATGCCAGTACAGTATTGCCTTACAGCCATTCCCACATTGGTTGGCTTGCTCCTTTATGCTCAAGATGCCTAAGGATAGGTCTGCAAGCAGCATTTGGTGTATAGTAACTGTCGCGCTACAGCCTGCTGGAGTCTGTCTATGCTCAGAAGTCCAGCCAGCAGTCAGGTTAGCAGAGTAACAAAAGCCTGGTCCAGATGCTTCCAGCATGCTCAATGTTCAATGAGTAGATGGACACATTTAGTATCTAAAAACTAACAGTTGTTATTGTTTACATCCTAAACTACAAACAAAATCATTGCTCTAATAGCTAAGCTTACAGTTAGCAGTCAGTCAAAGAAGTCAGTTGAAGAAGTGAAGTGGGCTGCCTTGCACCATGACTTATATGGGGTTTCCTAGCTGTTCTAGCAAGTTCTAGCAACTTCCCTTCATTCAATTGGTGACTGGTGACATCATCTGACATCATCCCTAGCATGTTATCTCCCTTCTCTGAGTCATTCTGAGATAAGCTGGCAGAAAAACATCAGCTGCCTAGTAAACTGTGTAGCTGTTTAATCTTCAGCTTTGTCCTCTACAGATAAATGGAATATATGGTATCTCTTTATGACATAAATTTCCAAGGGCTACACATTCAAAACCCTAACATTAACACCCTCGCATCCATGGGGGATTGGTTCCGGGCCCTCCCACGGATGGTGAATTCTGTGGATAATAGCGAATGGCATCCCAGGGGCCATCCCGGGGAAAGGGGGGCGAGATCACTCCCTTTGTCCCACATCGCCATTTTTCTCCTCCTTCCCCATCCACCCCCCTGCTGTCTATTAGTACAATAATAAAAAACAATGGTTCCTAGAGATACAGTTGGTCCTGGTGTTGTAGATGGGGATGCTATTTTGTAGGTGTTGCTTGTTCCCTGCCAATGTAAATCTTTGGAAGTTCACAAAGATGGCACAATGCCAATGTCTCTCCTATTGTTTGGTCAGAGCATGGAAAAATTATTTGTTTGGACTGCAACCCCCAAAATCCTCCCAGCCAGCATGGCCATCACCTTCAGTGGGCCTAACTCCTGTCAATGAGAGTCACAGCTGCCTCCAAATAGTGTACATTCTGCCTCCAAACACAGAGTTGGTACCCCTGCTTTTTAAAAAATCAATCAATCAAACAAACAAAGTTGAATGTGGTATGTGATACTTATACCTTGTTGCTAGTACAGTATACACAAAGCCTTTCTCCCTCATTCCACACCCTGATTTGTTTAGTGCTAAAAAAACTATTTTTGCAGAGATAACAGCAGACAAGCTAAAGGCAGGGGAGATTATCAGACACCCTTAACATGGCATGACAACGATACCAGGACATCACAAAAGGGCTTGAATTTCAGATGACGTTCCTGTCTTGTTATGCTCCCGTGCTGGTCCCATTCTGCTATAGTTTCTTTTAATTTACAGGCTAAGCCGTGAATAGATCAGCTGTTCCATTTCTATGATGGAATTACAGGTGAGTGAAAAGGTGTCCCGTTATGCTGGCGTGATGCCAGTGTCAATGGGAGGTCCGTGCCAAATACTTCCAGGTGCAATCGGGACAACAAGGTAAGTGACATACTTTTTTGTACCCTCCCTGAGTTACTTGTATATTTTTAATTGTGTTTAGATGCTTGATTTTACTTTTGTGTGTGTATTTTTGTTTTTAACTTTGAATTTCCTGCAGGCTGGTCCTCTTGTGAGAACAGCCCAGGATTCCAACCAGGAAGTGAATGCAACTCTGTATGAGCTCCATCCACTCCTGGGCTGCTGAGGGGAAGAGGCGGACATGGAAAAGGTAGGTCTGAAAACTTTTCGTTACTGTGCCGGGACAGGGTCTGGAGGGGGTTGGGAGAGGAGATAGCAAGATGGGAATGCTATTTTTGTCCCCATCTGATAATCTCCTGGGAGGGAGAGAAAGAAACTGTGATATTTTAAAAGCAGCTGAAGAAGTGGAATGATAGAGGATTAAGCAGGACTGTGCCTGTCAAATCAGGACAATTGGAGGATATGCAGTTGTAAGTGGGCTTTGGCTTAGGGCAGTGAGCCTTTTTTTTGGCTCATGTACCCCTTTGAGAATCTGATGGAAACTATGTTTAAAAAATGAAGGGAAAAAAAAAAGAGAATCTGATGGAAACTTATTGAACCCATCCCCAGAGGGGAAAAACAGAATGACATACAAATCAGATTTTGCATATAATATGTTTTATTGCATTGGAAATTGATTTCCTTTACTTAGGCTAGTCTGCAATGGAAAAAAAATCACTATGAATGCTTGAAAATATAATATTTTTAATCTTAAAATTCAGAATGACAGAAAGGAAATCAAAGTAGCATGAAGGAAATTAAAGAAAAAGAAAACAATTTTTGTGCGTTGCTTAGGAATCTTCTGAGCCAATTAAGAGCGAAAGGCTTATGGCATTGGTTGTTGCCTTCTAACATCACAACCAAACATGGCACAGTGTTGGAGGATAGCATTTACAGGGTAAGAAAGGTTGCACTATTCCACTGTGGTTATTCATAACTCACACAGCGTGGTCTCAGTGGCCCCACGGCCCTTAGCAGATGTGAATAAAGTTAAATTTTTTTGGACTACAACTCTCAATGACCCCTGGCTGGCTGGGGGATTCTGGGAGTTGTAGTCTAAATGTGACTTTGCCAAGGTCTGGGCATGAGAGAAAAAAAACCTGTATGCATTAAAACACCAAACATGGAAGGAAACAGCTCCTGTGCTTGGTTTGTAGGATTCCTGCTTGCCTTTACAGAGTTTCTCATAAAAAATGGGCTGACCCCTCATTTCAGAGAGACTTACTCTTCCCCACAAAATTTGCACAGGAGCTGAAGAATGTAGACGTCTACCTCTGCTTGCAGGTGAATAGATAAACTCAATTAAGGAAATGATGGTCCTGAATTTGCAAGACCTGACCAGGGCTGTTGGTAATGGGGATACTTGGAGGTCTCTCATTCATAGGGTCACCATAAGTTGAAGTTGACTTGACGGCAGTTAACAACTATTGCTCTGGCTGCTGCTGAGTTGCCACAGTTCCAAATGATTTACATTTAGGTTGTAAACCTGTTTCCAAGACCTTGATCATAATCTTCTCCCTGAGGTTGAACATCACACTCAGCTCCTTTGTGAGCTCTCATGAAAAGTTTCACAGGTCTTTGATCCACTGTGGGTCTTGGAGGGTTTTTTATTATTAATTCTCACACTTCATCTTTACTAAAAAATATTTCTCCCTTTCTTGGTCCTGCTCTAATGTCATTAGCTACTTCTCTCTCTCTCTTTCTCCATAAACCTTTTGAAGCAGGCACAGATTGCATCTAGTTTTGTGTCTCAGACAGCCAGTTTCCTTCAGCTTTAATTGTGATTCAGGATTTTTGTTTATTGCTCCCTGAGAGACTGCACTGCTTCAAAACATTTAAAATGTGACCATGAGTTTTAGAATTGACGCACTTTTCTTCTTACTATCTCAAGCTTGCTAATTGCTCAAAACCCAAAAACCTCAAACTGGCACCTTGAATTGCCATTTGCCTGCCACAAATCTGTCCGTAAGCATCAGTTGGAGATGGATGTAACACATTTCCAGGGGTGTAGCGGGAGGGTTGGGTGGGCAAAATGAGGGCACTGCCCCCTTTAAAAAATCTCTCTCCCCCTCTGAAATTTTCCTTCAGTAACCACATTTCTAGCATTGTAGTAACTTAATACTCCAGTTGAGAAGCACAGTTTAGGTTTCTAAAGAAAAGGGGTAGGAGAACCTACCAGAGAAATGTGAACACAGCCAATACAAGAGTTCTAGGTATACATGATTTTCAATGTTTCCCTCTCTGCAGTGCTAGAAATCTGGGGACTTAAGGCAAATATCATGGGGGAGGGGGAGAAAGATTTCTTCTTTGGTGGGGTAATGGCTTCATTTTGCCGCCTCCCCACAACTACACCATGCATACTCGCTACCTTCTGACAGCAATGTAATCAGAAAAAGAGAAAGAAATTATCCTTATGGTAAAATTTATTGTAACACCCTGATACGACCACTAGGTGCCGTTGCACCCTCGCGCTCTTCCTTTCCCATCGTTCTGGCCTTTAATTTACTGTCGTTTGTTTTCCTCAAACTCGCCTTTGGGTAACCATGGGAGAGGATTTTCTCCCCCCTCCCCACCGCAGTTAAATCCTACTACTTTCTTAACCTATGAACTAACCACAGGTTTCATATGCTGGGTAATTCTGTGGCCAGGACATTTCAGAATCCGGAGGTTAACAGAAGCGATCAAGTTAAAACCAATGAAAAAGCTTTTCAAAGGTGTCATAAATGAACATTACTATAACTTTGGTATATAAACTGAAACCCAATTACTTCCAGCTGAATGCTGCAGATTTCACTTTTTGAGCAGACCTGTATGGGGCCAGGCTCTTAATTAGCCAGACAGCTAATTAGCCAGACAGCAAAAATCTAGGATAGCACTGAAATGACTGGATTCATCTTTACAAGAGCCCCTTCCCTTTACACAATTAGAGCACTATCTTGTTTCCACTTTAACTGCCATGGCAACATCCTACAGCATCCTGGGGTTTGCAGTTTTGTGAGGCACTAGAACTTTCCAGCAGAGCATTTTAAATACCCCTTCCTGAAAAAGCAAATTCCAGGATTCAATAAGAGGGAGCCATGGCAATTAAAGTGGAATCATAGCGCTATAATTGTATAGTGTGAAAGGGCCCCAGGAAAGGGTCCCTAGAAATGATATTTCTTGGATTTCTTCCTTAATGCCCTTTTCAGTCACCCAGACTCTAGGAGCAGTGTGCAATCGTATCACAAATGTTGTTCTGTGCCTTCAAGTCATTTCAGAATCAATGGCAACCCTAAGGCAAACCTATCACAGGGTTTTCTAGGCAAGATTTGTTCGGAGGGGGTTTGCCTTTGCCTTCCTCTGAGGCTGAGAGAGTATGACTTGCCCAAAGTCACCCAGTAGGTTTCCATGGCTGGATGGGGATTTGAACCCTGATCTCCAGAGTCATTGTCCAATGCTCAAACCACTACACCACTCTGGCTCTCTATTACAAATATAAAGTACTTTAAAATACAAATAGTGGTTAAGGAAATAGAATATTAGAGCAAGACAAAATCAGCAGCAGGGAATTTCTGCATGTTGTTACTAGGATCAATTATCATGTAGTGAGATGTGGGGGAAGGGATAAACTAGAGGTTCTGCTTGAGTCTTCTGTCTCAGTGATTCTATAGTTGTGAGGCAGGAGTCTGGATAGCAGAAGAAAGCCCAGAAAAAATACTTGGGGAACTACAATTCCCAGAATCACCAGTGGCCGTGCTGGTTGGGAATAATAGTCCCAAAAGTCACTTTTCTAAATGCTGTAGTAGTCCAAAAAGTCATTTTTCCTACTGGTGAAATTGAAGTGTTACAATTCCAAGCTGAATAATAAGTAGTCAAACCTGCCAAACAGGTCTGGCTTCACTGGGTAAAATAGAAGCCACTCTCTATTGTTAAGGAGATTTCTGTCTAGAACTAGACAAGGCTTCTTTGAAGAAAGAGTTTTAGGAATCAGGACTGAGATCCATCCTCACCCTAGCTGAGATGAGAGAACCAGTTGAGGGAAAAGAGGTGGAGCATGTCCAAGGCCAACTAATGTGGTCAGAGTTGAAAAAGAGCAGAATCTATGCCCAGTTCCTTTTCCAGGAGTGATGGTTTCTTTGCCATGCCACCCTGAACACACCTGATCTTGTCTGATTTCAGAAGATTAGCAGTATCCAACCAAGTTAGTTCTCAGATGGGAGACCAACAGGGTTCTTCAGGTAGGACTAGGGAGATTTTCAGATGGGGACAAAAATAGTGTCCCCGTCTCGCTATATCCTATCGCCACCCTCCCGTCCCCATCCCGGCACAGAAATGAAAACTTTTCAGACCTACCTTTTCTGCGTCCACCCCTTCCCTTGGCAGCCCAGGAGTGAATGGAGCTCTCACAGAGCTACATTCACTTCCTAGAATGAAATTCCCAGCCATTTTTTGCAGGAGGCTGATCATGTGGGAAATTCAAAAAGAAAAAAATAAAGCTTACACACTTTAAAAAATACAAGTAACCTGGGGAGGGTAAAAAAAAGTGTGTCACTTTCTTCAATCTCCTGATTGCACCCGGAAGTGTTCAGCACAGACCTCCCACTAATGCTGGCATCGCACCAGCATAACAAGGCACGCTAGATTTTCACATGAGCTATATATCCCGTGGCAGGAACAGAACAGGGTTGGGAAAGGTTTTCCCTTTCGGACGACGTTGACCCCGTTCTGTCCTGCATCCATCCTGCTCCCGTGACTGTTCTGGAACAATGTAATCACAATTTTTCATCATGAATAGACCTCCCATTCGGCTGCTATCATGCAATCACGGGTGTGCGAACAGGAGCCCCGTTCCTGTTCCAAAATGACAGCCGCGGAGGGGAAGTCCGTTCTGAGCAATTCCTGGTACAATCTGGACATCCAGGTAAGTGGCACCCTTTATTTTACCCTTCCTGTTTTGATTGTGTGATTTAAAGTGTGTTTTTGTGCTTGGTGAACTGATTTTATGTTTGGGGGAATTTTATTTTTTAAATTTACCACCCGGCCATTATCACGCGATAACGTGATAACGTTTCAGACGGCTGGTCATAAAAGCAGCCTTACGACAGCTGCATTTATGGCTGGCCAGCGAGGGGAGGGGGAGCCCATTCCTGCCATGGAATTAAGGTAAGTGTGTGAAAGATTTATGTTATTCTGTGGCAAGAACGGGAGAGGAGGTGACGGGGCAGTAACGGGGCATTTTGGCTCCATGTGAAAATCTCCACAGTTTCAGATGCCTCTCATTCTGTTACAGAAATGGAACAGGCAATCTATTCATGGCTTAGCCCATGAATAAAATAGAATGATGGAACGGGAGCATAATGGGAGTATAATGGGATGGGGATGAAGTCGTCTGAAATTCAAGCCCTTTAGCGATCTCCTGGCATTGTTATCATGCTATATTTAGGTTGTTTGATAATTTCCTAGGAAAGAATTCTGCCCCAAAGCCCTGAAAGTCTCTGCCACTCAAAATGCACAATAACAGGACTGGAAAAGGCTTGGAAAATATCTGGCCTGACACCTGCCAAGAGCTTCTGCTGGCCAGAGGTGACAGTACTGGGTTAGATCTTAGATAGAGCCATGGTCTGACTTCTTTATAAGGGAGCTTCATATCTTTTGACTTGTTCATAAGGGAGCTTCATGTGTTCCCTTTCATTCTCATTTCTCACATCTGCATTATCATTATGATGAAACCAGATTTTAAAAATACACTCCCCCCAGTGTTCAGAATTAATGCATTCTAAACCAAGAAGGGATTCTAGTGTGTGCATGTGTGATCATATTGACACCAACACTGTATATACAGTTAGATGGGCCCTGTTCCTGAATTTCTCATGGTCTAGTTGAGAGATCTCTGCCAAGTACACTAACAAAACTTGTCTCAACCTAGAGTTCCATTGTGACCATTCATATCAGTTTTGCTTCTTGTGGTTAGAGGCAATTGCTAGAAGTTGGAAAAGTTACTTTTTTGAACCACAACTCCAAGAAGTTGTGGTTCAAAAAAGCAACTTTCCCAAGCTCTAGGAAAGGGATGGAATGTACCTATCCTGAGTAATGTGTCCATGAGCAGGCAACTCAACACATAAAGGGAACTGATGAATTGTTGCACCCTTATCCATTGCTGAGCTTAAAGCAGTGGCAACACAAGGGGCTCCCTGTAGTCATATGTGCAGCCCACATCATTCTTGGAACAGGCACGCAGAAGGACTGCTTTTGATGACAGAAATGGTGTAGTGCTTTGCCGAACAGGGATCATTCAATGATTCATACCCTAACAGGATCTAAATGCATTTTGATGGCAGCCGGAGGCACAGAGCTTGACAGATCATAGGCATGTCTCCAGAAAGAGAATAGTTTAAATATTTGAAATTGAGTTCCCTGAGCTTTCTGTGCTGAAGAGGGCTTCTTTGTGAAGGTGAAACTTTTCATGGCAAGGCAAGCAATCCTGGCAATTAGAGCTGGTGACTTTCATGTCAGTGGGTGAATCTGCTTTGGTGAATCTGAACTTTAGAGGTGCTATCCTTAAAAGAGGTTCTACAGTGTGGACAGATCCTTTAAAATTTGAACTAAAATACAGAGCAGATTCACCATCCCACTGATGTGGAAGCCACCATATTCCACAACAATCTTTCTACAACATAGCTTTTGACCTAATCATGCTTCAAAATCTGGTTTCTCTCCTGAAGATCAGACTAACATATGAAAAGTTCGGTTAATTCCCCCCCCCCCTTCTCACTTCTTTCTTTTGCATAAACACATCTTGCAAGCTTCTAAATGTTTTCTTTTCCCTTTTCCCTCTGATCTTCAAATTCTGGATTACTGAGCCTTGTTTCCAAAGTAAAACTGACCCATTGGAAATCTGTCAGCGCTTCCTCATCATTTCAGAATTTTGTAGAATACACCCAACATATTCATTTAAGTCTTTTTCTCTACTTTGTGGACAAAGATGACATTGATAACACAGCCAAAAAGCAAGCTGGCTATGATCTCAATATGCTTTCATCCCCCTCAGGATATTCTTCTGATGTGCACAGCATTGTTATTATGCTGGTAAAACACCACATGCATGTTATCTGAATTTCTTTATTTATTGAACCACCCCAAGGTAATATATAATTTTTTAAAATATCAAAGCATAGTAAAACCACCAGTAACAAACAGAACAGAACAATTTTTATTTTTTTATTTTTTTTAAAAAAACCATTTTATAAAAATTAAAATATAACATTTGACTTCCTTATCATCTGGATTTGAACTTACTTTTTGTCTATTACATGGTCTTTCTTTATACACAATTTTTTTTAACCAATATTCTCTTTATATACACTAATATATTTCATTCATTGATTCATTACTACACAACATAGGTGTAAATACAGTACATTTTATATATTTACATACTCAAAAGCAAATTTATTTTCCTGTATCTCTAATCAGAAGATTCACATCTGAATTATTTCTCCCCCCTCTCAATCCATAAACCAGATAATTGCATACTCACTTCATTCCAACTTCCAAAATTCAATCAATTTCTCCCATTCTTTTTTAAATTTGGTAGTGGATCGATATTTAATCCAGAACAGAACAATTTTTAAAAGCAACAATAGCAGAGACCTGAATTTAAAAGCCATTGAAACCAAGATGGTTTTTGCAGCTTGATCAAAGACAAACTCCAGATAGCCTCCTTGGAGAGGGAATTCCATAACTGTAGGATTCCATAACATGTTGTAGGAAAGGTCCTGTCAAAGGCTAACGTAAACAAGATTACTAGATTCTGCATTCAGCCCACTAGATACACAGTAAAGGGATGGAGAGATGAAAAATAATGTAAAGTATAAATACATAGTATGCACATTCCCATTACGGAATTGATTTTTGGACTTGGAGTACATGGAGTAAAGTGCCTGGTGAAGTAGACTTTACTCTGCGATAGCTTATGCTACCAACTTCTTTCTCTTAGTTAATCTCAAAGGTGCTACAAGATCCCTTCGTATACAGAACTAGACCAACACAGCTATGTCTTTGAATTCTGCCTTATTTCACAGTGGTATTTATTTTCTTAAACTGCAAGAGAAGGTCCCTCTCTCAAGATAGTGATAATTTTCTGAATAACTTTTCTACGTAAAACAGTCTTGGAAACGAAATTATAATGAAGACGTTGTAGAATGAATAGTCACATAACTTTATGTTAAATATGCCCACTGGAGTGTGGGAAAAGCTACCAGATATTGAACTGAGCAATATGCTAGAGTTTACCCACACATAGCAAATAATAAGTCTCTCTCTCTCTCTCTTCTCTCTCTGATCTTGGTCCAGACATGCTGTCTTGCAACAGTAGTTTCCATGCTTCCATGCATAAGAATGTTGAACCCTTGGCTGAATAGATGATCAACACTAAATTCTGACTGGGCTGATTGCCACTTGGGGAAAGGGAAGACACAACATATATCAGAAGTACCCTCAACAAACACAACACTACACAGAACTTTAGAAAATTCCTCTCAGGGACTATATCTCCCAGAATATTCCAGTCAGCAAAGCCAGTGGCCATGTTGACTTTGGGATTCAGGGAACTGTAGACCAAACTCCTGTTTGAAGCTGATGGAGCACAAAAGTTTCACCAGCACACCTACATAGAGGTGTGGAAAGGTAGAGGTGATATGCAGGAAAACTACTAGTGCATTCCTACAGCCAATCAGCTGTTGCACAGCCTGGTGAAACCACTGTGTAAGGAGGTAGTGGATACCCCCTTATGCAACATTGTAAAAATGACTTACACTAGTATAACCTCAAGAGGGTTCTGGTCTTAGGAGATTTTCAGACTACACTGTTATAGTGTTACTATTCCACTTTAACTGCTCTGGCTTCCTGCTGTGGAATTCTGGGGTTTGTAGTTTAGTGAGGCCTAAGAGCTCTCTGGCTGAGAGTTGCAAATGCCCCTCCCTAAACTGCAAATCTCAGGATTCAACAGAAGGCAGCCATAGCAAATATAGTGGAATAGTAACACCATAACAGTGTTGTCTGAAAATCTAGCAAGTCTTCCAAAGGTAATTTCCCCCAGCTCTAGTTGAGAGCTGATTGGGTGACAGGAGTACAGCCCTTGCATCTGTAAGTGGTAGAAGCAAGGTTTCTGGCCCCTAAAAGCTGTTGTTGTTTCCCACATAAAAGATTCATGCCTGTAAAGGTATGTGTGCCAATCCTCTTTGATGGTCATCAACCCAAAACCCAGAACCAGAAGATGGGACACAACGCATAGACTGGGTCACTAAGCTATTCAGGGCCCAGCCTTGAAGTATTCTCTTCAGTTTAAAGAGCTGATTGATAAGGAACTTATCACTGCTACAGTCTTAATATGGGAAAAGCCACCCCTTAGCCAAATAGCTCTTAAAGGCTGTGGAAATTTAGAGAAAGTTAAACTTGCTCAAATATCATTAATAGGCCTTGAACTGTGGACATAAATTCCAAATATGTCGTGAATGGGACCTTGGTCACTGTGTTCCTAGCTTTTCTCTAGGTAGCTGAAGTTTAATAATTAAATGCCTGATGAATAGCCTCCTGTTTGCATGCTTTAATTGTTGCAGCCAAAGGCAATAATCTATACCTATACAAAACCAAGTGCTTAATTTCTCAATGTTGGCAACATTTTCACATCAGCTTAACATTTTTTCAAAGTTCTCATGCTCCTGCAAATATTAAAGTGAGATTTGTTGAGTCTAAGTAGAGAGTGACTGAGATTTTAGGAATCTGAATTTGTATTGGGTAGCTGGGATAAGAAAACTAATACAAACACAGCAGTTTTAGGGTACAAAGGAGATTTAGGATGCAATTACTGAGGAGTAACCATAGGTGAGCTCAATGGGACTTCCTTCTGAGCAAGCAAGAACAAGGTTGAGCATTCAGGCTGTAATCCTAGGTACACTTATTTGGGAGTATATTCTTTGGAAAAAACAAACAAACTCTGGGACTTCCTGGAAGCATAAGTCTACAAAGCAGGTAAGCACGTGTGTGTGTGTGTGTTCTAGAGAACTTGGGAATGCACCCAGCCTACTTGTTGGAACACTGTGCAGTCAAGGAATCAAAAAAGAATTAGAGAATTGGAAGGTATTCCAATGACCATCTAATCTAACCTCCGCCATACACCATAAACAGCAAAAGCACTCCTGGGAGATGCACCCTCCCAACCTCTCTTAAAAACCTCCAAGATGGAAGACTTCACCACCCTCTGGCACTCCACTCCATTGCTGAACAGCTAGGAAGTTCTTCCTAATGTTTAGGTGGAACTTCCTCTCATGAGAATGGAATCCATAGATACAGGTCCTATCCTTTGGAGCAGCAGAAAGCAAGCTTGATTCATCTTCTATGTGATATCCCTTTAGATATTTATAGATGGCTATCATGTCATCTCTCTGTTCGGACTTTTTCAAACAGTTGAACCCCCCCCCCCCGAGGTTGGGAGAATGGGGCTGTCATGCTTACACAGCCCCGTTTCAGATGACACAGTCCTCCTCCTGACCTTCCCCCGTACTGCTGGAACCTCATTTTATTGACAGAATACTTCCATCAGTAAAAGTGGTGTGAGCAGCACAGGGGAAGTTCCGGAAGAGGATGGAGGAGGATTGCATATCTGAAATGGGGCTGTGTAAGCGTGACAGCCCCGTTCTTCTCCTAACCTCCTCGGGTTCCCCCCCCCCCAACCACTTGAAAAAGTCCTTCCCCAGGCCAAACATCCCCAGATCCCAAAGCTGTTCCTTATAGGCTTGGTTTCCAGACCTTTTAACATCTTGATCATCCCTCTTTGAACTTTGGAGCCCAGAGTTGTATACAGTGAGGTCTGAGTGAAACAGAATAGAATGACACTATTATTTCCCTTAAGCTGGACACTATGCTCCTGTTGCTACATCCTGGAGCAGCATTTTTTTTAAGCTGCTGCATCACACTGCTGACTCACATTTAGCTATTGTTGTTGTGTGGCTTCAAGTTGTTTCCGACTTATAGTGACCCTCAGGTGAACCTATCCTGGGGTTTTCATGGCAAGATTTGTTCAGAGGGGGTTTGCCTTTGCCTTCCTCTGAGGCTGAGAGAGTATGACTTGCCCAAGGTCAGCCAGTGGGCTTCCATGGCCGAATGGAGATTCAAAACATGGTCACCAGAGTTGTACTCCAATGCTCAAACTACTATAACGCATGGGTTCTCTTTGTGGTCTATTAAGACACCTAAATCTTTTCTACATATACTGTTGTCAAGCAAAGTGTTCCCCATCCTAACACTGGTTTATGTGAGTTTTTATGTAGTGAAATGAACCATAACATCAAAATGGGATAATGAACCTATCTAACCTGTCTAATCCAATTCCCTCAACAGAATAATTATAAGGCAGAATCATGTACTCATTAACCCAGAGACATGTGGTGTAGTGGTTTGAGCATTGGACTAAGATTCTGGAGACCTGGGTTCAAATCCCCACTCAGCTATGAAAACCCACTGGGTGACCCTTGGACAAGACACACTTTTTCAGCCTCAGAGGAAGGCAAAGGCAAAATCCTTTCTGAACAAATCTTGCCAAGAAAATCCTGTGATAGGTTCGCTTTCTGTAAACTGGAAACAACTTGAAGGCACACAACAACAACAAACTGTGGTCCTCCAGGTGTTGCTGGACTTATGCTGGCTTGAGCTGATGAGAGTTGCAGTCCAGCAACATCTTGGAGGATCAGTTTTCTACCCCTGCATTAACCCTTATCAATACTGTGTGCTGTCACCATGTGATGACATGCATGCATAGAACAGCCCTGAATATTCAGCCCCATACCCAATCTGTTCTGTCAAAGGAAGATGCACAAATACTGGAACACATTTGTGCAAATGCACAAATACTGGAACACTGGGACCGGGGAAACAGGATTTCTGCTCCAAAGTAAGTCTACTGAAATCAGGAGAGGTACCTGCTAGGAAAGTCATTGGCCAAATGCACACCACACAAATAATCCAGTTTGAAACGGGATTATTTGCTGTTGTTTCTTCCTATTGAATCCTGGGATTTATAGTTTTACAAGGTTTTTAACCTTCTCCGCCAAAGAAAGTGTCAGCAATTTGGTTTTATTATAATTGTATCTTTGTAGTTGTAATTTTCTTGTTTTAATGTCTGTAATTGTTTGAAATTGTCAATAGACTAATTCAATAAATAAACTAATACCCCTGCCAAAGAGTGCTAGTGCCTCAGCAAACTACAAATCCCAGGATTCCATAGGAAGGAGCCATGGCAACTAATCCAGTTTCAAAGTGGATTATTTGTGTTGTGTAGATTTGGCCTTAGTGTCCAAACAGTTTCCCTCCAACAGTGGATAGCACAGGTGGGTGAGGTAAGAGAACCAAACAGAAGAGACATATCTTGCTGTTCACCATTGAAGCAGAAGAACTAGTTAGCACATTTAAATCCTACTGATTTTCAGTAGGTGATTTTTTTTTTAAAAAAAATTAGCAACATCACTACTCCTACCACTACTACTTGTTTGTCTACAGAGAACAGGGATACAGGATCACTCACAGATGTATACAATAATGCTGTCTTAAAAATGATGAAAACAAATATATATATATATATATATATGTATACACACACACACACACACACACACATGAGAAACTGAAGTCCATGGTTAATTCTCTTTAAAACCAATGGGATTTAAACTTGCTTTACTTGGGTTTAATTGTTGTCTGTGTATATGTTGGGGGATCCCTACAGGTAGCCTGGAGACAGCGAGGTAGTACTTGTGTTGTCCATAGTTGTGCCTGAGAAGTGTTTGCAATACCCACGTGCTTCTTTACATGGGCATTGGTGCATACTGGTGAGGCAAATGGGCAGGGAGATGGTTCTGCACAGGAACAGTGTGTCGCCGCAAGTGATGTGACACGTGTGTGCCCGGATGCAGGGCAGCTTCTGCAGCAAATTAGATGCTAGGTATTTCTACCAGCAGGAAGAAGGCACGCAGACCTGCCCCCAGGGCCCTATGTGCCCACCAGGGAGCCAAGGCTGGGCTGTGGTAAAGTGTGCCACCCTTGGCGTCCAGAGCACCATGCGCCTGTTGAACCCAGAGCAAGAAGTGATGCCCCGCTGTTCGAGGGCAGCTTGTTTGCCATCCTGACTCAGAGGCAGGAAACAGGGCGCCCCTTCGCACGTTTTGGTGAAGGCAAACTTCGGTTGGGTGGGGGCGACGGGCATTGATGGAGGAGGGCGCAGGGGGGATGCCTGCGATGGTATGGCGTGCGCAATGAAGAAGCGTTTCTGGTGGGGGGCGAGAAGGGGGCTACCGGGCGTGTGTGTGTGTAAGTAAGCAAGCAAGCGTGTGTGTGTGTGTGTCTGTACAAGCAAGCATGTGTGTGTGTGTAAGTACGCAAGTGTGTTTTGTGCAAGTAAGCAAGTGTGTGTAAGCACTCAAGTGCGCGCGCGTGTGTAAGTGTCTGTGTGTAAGTAAGCGTGTGTGTGTGTTTGTGTAAGTACGCAAGTGTCTGTGGCTGTGTGTAAGTAAGCAAGTGTGTGTGTATGTAAGTACGGAAGTGTGTGTGTATGTGTGTGTAAGTAAGCAAGTAAGTATGTGTGTGTGTAAGTAAGCAGGAGAGCGAGCGTGCGTGGAAGAAAGCGAGGCGGAGGCGCGGGCGAGGGCAGGGAGCGCCTTGCAAGCCGCGGGGGAGCGCCGGGGAGGCTGGCTGGGCTTGCCTGGCCCCTGGGCGAAGGGCTGCTGGGGGCGGCGTGGGGCGCGCGTGTCCCTTCGGGGGCTGGGGGGACCGGCCGGTGGGCGGCGTCTGGTGGGCGGCCCGGAAGGCGAAGGCTTAGCGCGGCAGCCGGGCGGGCGGGCGGGCGGAGGCGCGGGGCCGTCCCCACGTGGCGCTGACGCTCCGGCTCCGGGCTCCCGCGGCCACCCATCCGCCGCTATAAAGCCGAGCGGGAGAGCCGGCCAGGCGAGCGCTGGGGAGCGGGAGGCGGCGCTGGCCACGCACTGGAGCCCCAGCCGCCGCCGCCGCCGCCGCCGCCGCCGCCCGGAGAAGCCGCCCGCGGGTGCCATGCCTGGCGGCCCCCCCCGGCCAGCCGCCCCGCCTTCCCGCGCCGCCTGAGGCCGCCTCCCTCCGCGCCCCTCGGCCGGGGACCCTCCCTCCTTCCCCACCTGCCTGGCTGCCTCCTCCGGCGAAGGTAAGGGGCACTTTGCCGCCTCCCTCCCGGGCTGGGCTTCTTCGGGCGCCGCCCCGCCTCCCGCTCCGGTCGGAGATGAGCTAGTTCGTGGGGAAAGGAGCCCGAGGGGAGCCCGCGGCCAGGCCAGCCACCAGCCAGCCACCCTCCCGCTGGGATTCAGGCAGCCGGGCGCCCTCGACGGCTCCGCGGGAAGAGGTGCGCGCCGCCGCCGCCACCGCGCCCGCCTTGATGTTCCGCCTGGAGAGCCCGTCGGGCGAGAGCGGGGGCTTCTTCTCGGCGGCCCCCCTGCGCTCCCTGCCGCCGCCGCCCGAGGGGAAGGGCTACCCCCCGCCCATGGAGGGCAACGGGAGCCTCAACGGCAGCGGCGGCGGGGGCGGGCCGGGCGAGGGGCTCCCCTACCCCCTCCACACCACCTTGGCCCTCATCTGCTTGGCCACTTTGCTCATGCTCTTCACCATCTTCGGCAACGTCTTGGTCATCATTGCCATCTTCACCAGCCGGGCCCTCAAGGCCCCCCAGAACCTCTTTCTGGTCTCCTTGGCCT
The DNA here is from genome assembly GCA_030847615.1 of Gambelia wislizenii. Lineage (NCBI taxonomy): Eukaryota > Metazoa > Chordata > Lepidosauria > Squamata > Crotaphytidae > Gambelia > Gambelia wislizenii. The sequence continues at coordinate 86,204,408 of JAUMIR010000003.1, forward strand.
CAGCTGACATCTTGGTAGCCACGCTGGTCATCCCCTTCTCCCTGGCCAATGAGGTGATGGGCCACTGGTATTTTGGCAAAGTGTGGTGCGAGATCTACACCGCCTTGGACGTCCTCTTCTGCACCTCTTCCATTGTACACCTCTGTGCCATCAGCCTGGACCGCTACTGGTCCATCACCCAGGCCATTGAGTACAACCTCAAGCGCACCCCGCGCCGCATCAAAAGCATCATCTTCCTCGTTTGGGTCATCTCGGCCATCATCTCTTTCCCACCGCTCATCTCCATCATGAAGCAGGGTGAACCTGAGAGTTTGCCTCGTGAACAAGCGGAGTTGAAACCTGGGAATAAGGAGCTCAACTGCAGCATCAACAAGGAGACGTGGTACATCATCTCCTCCAGCATCGGCTCCTTTTTTGCTCCTTGCCTGATCATGGTCCTGGTGTATGTCCGTATCTACCAAATAGCAAAGAGAAGAACCCGTGTCCCACCCAGCAAGAGAGGAGGGGCCACCGAAAGGAGGCAGAATGGCCTGGCAGACAAGGAGGACATGCCTGCTATGACCAAGTTGAATGGGGAGAAGGTGGCAGTGGCAGGAGCAAACCAGGGAGGGGAAGAAGTCAATGGCATAGACCTGGAGGACACCTCCTCCTCAGAACACCATGAGAATCATGAACCCAGGAAGCAGGAGAGGCCGCAGCGAGGCAAAGGGAAAACCAAGCTAAGCCAGATTAAGCCTGGGGACACGTTGCCCAGTAGAGTAGAGGAGGAGCGGAACACCAAAGCTTCCCGATGGAGGGGTAGGCAGAACCGAGAGAAACGCTTCACCTTTGTGCTTGCAGTAGTGATTGGGGTTTTTGTGGTCTGCTGGTTCCCTTTCTTCTTTACCTACTCATTGACTGCTATTTGTAAAAGCTGCCCTGTGCCTGATACCCTCTTCAAGTTCTTCTTCTGGTTTGGTTATTGCAACAGTTCCCTGAACCCTGTCATCTACACCATCTTCAATCATGACTTCCGGAGGGCCTTCAAAAAGATTCTGTGCAGGTTAGATCGAAAAAGGATTGGGTGAGGAGGAACGGACACCTATTTTTGTTATCAAGGCCAGGGTGACTTCGAGAGGTTCAGCTCTGGTTGGATTTTGGAAATGGGTGGCATCTCATTTGCTTACTGAGCATGGACTCTTCAAAGACTTCAGGTGAGATGAAATGATTAAAGCATTAGTGCCCAACCCCTCAGCCCCCAGTGGATGTTTCTGCCCAGTGATGGATTGAAAACTCTTATTTGTAAGTGTTCTTTCTGTACACTTATAAGCTTGACACATTACAAACTGAAAGGAACCAATTGGGGTGGGCAAGGGGAAAGTAAAAGTCATATATTTCACAAGCACTTTCTTTCTGTTCCCCCCATGAAGTCCCCCCAAAACTACAGTATTGTATCTTTGAGATCTGTTCCTCTTTAATAACTTTTATAGGAGAGATCAGCTTTGCAACTGCTTCAGATCTTTCTTGAAAACGCAATGTATGTGTGAAAACTAAAAAACAAAACAACACACCCCAACGGACCACTGGAGCCATCTCATCAAGCATAGCACATGATAGTATTAAATATGAAGATTTCCAATGTGTTGTTGGATTTTGGGCTATAAAAACTGGTAACATAAGCTTGACAATAGCCAGTGTTTTATTGTACCCCCTGTTTGTAATTTTGTTTTTTTTTTTAATTTCATGTTTGTGTTGTCTTTTAATGCAATATTGTTAAAAAGCTGTATCTCCTATTTTGCCATCAACTGAAAGAAAGAAATATTTTTTAAAAAATCCAAATCAGCATAGAATCTGTCACAAGGATGAGCTGTTTGGTAACTTGTAATGCTCAAAAGGAATTAGATTCTGAAAAGGTTATGATGAAGTGCTCTGGCCTCTGTCCTTTCTCTGATGTATGTTCAGTGCTAACATGTTGCCCCGACCCATGGTTGTAAATAGATAACTTGGTATGTGAAGCCCTTTGTTTTACTTTACAGTGTTACCTGATTTCCATTGATTTTTAATATTTTCATTTGTCTTGGCTATCCTGCACAAGATAACCCTTTCCATGCACAAGGACACTTTGTAATTGTTGTTTTGAAGTAACCATAGACATGTCAGTTTCCCTCCTGGTTTCAGGTTTCATGTATCAAATTCTCTTTTGATTTATTCTTCGAGTGAATGTTATACATAAAAACAAAATGGGCATAGGCATAATGGAATAATTCTTCTATCTCTGACCTAGCAGTGCAAGAAAAAAGTGGATAATTTTTGTTCATAATATTTCTGTCCTCCCCCCTCCCCCAACTGCAAATAATTCATTCATCCTATAAAACAACATTCCAAAGATTATTATTATTAAAGTGTGGAGAAGGAGGGAAGAAGGAGTAAAACAACCTCCCCCTACCTGGCACCCTCCGTAAATGTTGGACTACACATCTTATCATCCCCATCAGCTGGGAAGTGCTGAATGTGGGCTGATGGGAGTTTTAGTTCATTACATCTGGAGGGTGCATTGGTAGAGAAAGCTTGCACACATATTTTTATTTTCATAAAAATATTAAAATAACTACGCACAGTAGTTCGTGGTAGGTGATGATGACACACACACACAACTGTAATGTAATGTTTTTTGATTTGTTTTTTATTTTAAGTGAAGTTCTTTATGTGGATACTTCACCCTTTCCCCCAAAATAGCACCATTCTTTGGACCACTACAGGTACCCCTTATTTTTGACTTCACTAGTGCTATAAGAACAGACATCTAATCTCAGCTGTGCCTCTTAGGTTTGAAATAGTCCTCTGAAAGTCCTCTTCAGTTTTAACAAAACAGAACTGTTAAAACATAACACTATCAGAGGTCGGGCAAGGAGCTTAATCGCTTCAAAGTGTACTTGTGTACAACTTTGACATAAGTTGTGGAGAACCTGATACAAATGTTTACATAGCCTGTTTTTAATACAAAATTTACAGAGTTGTTTTTTAATGTAGAAAAAGAACAATTTTTTTGTAGCAAGAAGGGTAACTTTTTGGGTGCATATTGCGCTACACAGGGTTGTAATCTATTTCTGAACTGTGCAGAAACAGACCAGCCCTTGTATAATGATGCGTGCACAGAACTTGTAGTTTTTGGTCTACAGCTCCCAGAATTCCTGAGCCAGCATGGGATTTGTAGGCTAAAAATAACTTTTCCAGATCTACCAAACAATGAGCCTCTGAAGCCACTGTAATAATAGCGAGACAAGTATTTATAAATGGATCAGCATATTGGAATGGTATTTATTCTCTCTCTTGCATTGGCTTTTAGAATGTGATAACCTTATTTTTTTTTAATCTTTTTGCATTGCAGTGTAATTATGAGTAAATATTCAAAAACAGGATCTGTAATTTCCCCCTCTTATCCCAGCTAAAATCTGAATTGTCTGGATTTGAATGTTCACCATTTCCTAGTCAAAGAAAACGATCCGGTACGGAGAAGTTTTACTTTCTATTTGAGGCAAGCTGCTTACGTCTCAGTTCTCTCCAATGACGTCGTGTGGTAGGAGAGGAAGGGAGAGCAAGCACCTTGGTTCATGTGATTGCATGACAGTTTCCCAGGACAGATTGGCCAGGTTAAGCTTGGGGTACCAGTCTCATAAGAATTTCTGGCTGGTGTGGAGTTTCAACTGCTGCATTAGAATTCATTTTGCAATCATGCTGTCACAGTCCCTAACAGTGTCTTTAAATAGGAAACCCATTTTCTCCCATTCCCTGATTTTTCTTGAAATGTAATTTAAAACAGAAAGGACAATCTTTTAAGTCTGCTTCCTTACAATGCCAGAGCAGATAATTTTAAAGCTGTAAGGTAAAAAGTCCAGAGAAAGTTTAAATGGGTTTGAACCTGATTTAGTTGACAAACTAAGTTTTCTTTGAAGAGTGCTCACATTCCCCTGAAGTAATGATTTTGTATAAGTGTGGTATGCCTCTGCTTTGCACACAGAGCTCCTTTACCCACAAAAATCACTTTATTTCAACTACTTGCAACAGATAAGGAATTCTGTATACACACACTTTTACATGTACGGATGTCAGCCTTCCACTGAAAATAATGGAATTACCATTCCAGAACTCTGTAAATGCTAGAGGTTAGGAAATATATTTTTCTGGATTACAACTCCCAGTCTCCCATTAGCTCCATTGGCTGGAGAATTCTGGGCATTGCAGTCCACAAAAGTAATGTTTCCTATGTGTAGGTACTCATTAACCTCTTCTTTAGAGTGACAATTTTTTAAAGTTGGTTAAATCTGTAATATCCCAAGTAAGAATTTAATTTGTCGTGCTGGAAGGACCTTATGTGAAGAATACAGATCGTTTGTAGGATTTGTAGTATTAAGTCCAATGTATGCATTTATGAAGCAAATAGAAAATGCCTTATGCTGGGAACCCCCCCCCTTTTTTTTTCTGGAATGTGTTTTTAAATCAGGAGTGCACCTGGTGCAAACCCATTGATCCCATGCCGTTTGTGCTTTCTAAGATAATGATAAATGTATACAGAAATGGCCATAATGTTTTTTATGAAATAAAAGAAAATGTTTACACATCAGAAAGCATGCTAAATCTCAGTTATCTTACGTTTTCAAGCAGCTCAGAGATCTGAGAACTTACGGTAATATAGGAAATCTACCTTTTGAAGCACATACTGCAACAGTCTCTTGTAGTTTGCATTAGTGATTGTTATGCCTCATGTTCAGAACAATGGTCTAGTTCATTGTACGCAGAAAGACGGACAAATAAGCCTTTGATATTATTTTGGTTTCTTCTTTCATGGCACAACAAAATTATTCATATACTTCTTAAAGAACAAGGATTAGAATTTATTGTGTGGACAGTATGCTCTTGTGTATGTTTAAGTTGGAGTAGTGTGTGTGTGTTCTTCCTCTCTCAAGTGAAATATTGTTCCATTCCATTATTTACAAACTGCTGATAGACTGCCGACTAATTAGACCACAAGTGCCAGCATAAATGTTTAAGAGTAGGAGTAAAAACAGTACTTGCATCCAGCCAAATGCCAGTTAATTTGGGGAGAAAAAGGTACACTGGTGCAACATTGGGAAAGTATTTCTTTTAATTAGCCACTCTCAAAACTGTGACTCCAGTTTTGGCATACAGGAGTTAGCCGGAAGACCTCACACCTGCAGGTAGATAACAAAGTCCTCCTCGTCATTCCTGGGATTTTGCCCAGTATTTTCTCTCTCATGCCCAAATCATACTGCACTTTTATTTATACTACAAAAAGCATCCTCACTTGAGTCAAAGTAATGGCGGTTGGTGGTGATGAACAGTCAGTTCATTCATTATGCTGTGCTAATATAGGTTTGCTAGCAGTGCAATGACACAAAAGGAAGTGCAGTCAATCAAAGCTTGATGGGCGTAGCTGCCTGATAGACGTGCTGGCTAAAATAACAGCACTTGGGTCCTAACCCCAACAAGATGAGGGGAGAGCAGAGATGCATTTGCTGGCCCTACCTTTTCCATTGTGTTCCCATCACTTGGCCCTGCTATCCATCACAAGTTAAAAAGCAAAGATCTGAAGCAGGGAGTTTGCTCTTTGTAGGTTCTGTGTGCAATTCAAAGCCTTGATCATGCACACAAAGGGCAAAATGTGGATAAGACAGAGGAGGTAGAACAAGGGATTGTGCCCTGGAATCTACACTACTCAAATGATCCAGTTTGCAACTGGATTATTTGCTATGACTCTTTCTGGGGATTTGTGGTTTTACAAGGTCTTTAGCCTTCTCTGCCAAAAGAGTGCTGGTGCCTCACTAGATTACAAATCCCAGGATTCCATAGGAAGGAGCCATGGCAAATAATCTATTTTCAAACTGGATTATTTGTGTAGTGTGGATTAGTGGATGGAGAGAGGATTTTTGGCCTTCACTTAATACTAGAGCTTCAACAATGACATTGAATAGTATAGAATCAGAACAGTTCAGTATAGATTCAGAAAGAAAAATGTATTTACACAGCACATAACTAATCTTTAGAATTTGGTACCACCTGTTGCAGTGATGGCCATTTGGCTGGATGGCTTTAGAAGAAGACTGGATGAATTTGTGGAGCTTAAGGCTACCTGTCATGAAATATATTCCCCCAGTATTAGGAAGAATATACCTCTGTATATCAGTTGCTGGTGACTTGCAGCCCCTTCCAGCTCTATGATTCTGTGGTTTGAGACAGTGGTACAGTCGCATGTCATCTGCTTCTGGTCGATTCCCCTGAACAAGCAGTTTTCACAAAACTGTTAAACACTGCCAACAGAATGCTGGGACTAGGTAAGCTTTTGTCTGATCCAACATGGTGGTTCTCATGTTCTTATCGTCTCTCAACATGCATGGAGGCTTCAGTGCTTGAATAAGATTCACATGTTTGTCTCATTCACTATTTCATTTTAGGTGTATAACAAGGCTGGGGATTTGTGATCCTCTGGATCTTCTTGAACTCCAATTTTCATTAGCCCCTTTCTCCATGGCCTGTGTTGGGGTGATGGGAGTATTCCAGCAAGGTCTAGAGGGGTACAGGCTCTCCAGCCCTGCTACTGTATACACTTAGTACATGACTGTAAAACAAGTCCAGGAACCAACTGTAAGATACACAATAGCTCAGTCCTCTAGTCCCTGTAATTCTGTCTCTCCTACTGATACCAATGTGTAGCTCCTTTGATACCCACCAGCTGACAAAAATTCTGCATCTCTAATCACCAGAGCAACAACTTCCAATTCTTCCTTAAGACATTTCTTTTTAAAGGATTTTTCTGAAACATTATCTTTTCTTCTGCAGCTGTTATAGATTGGCAGTGAATATTTTACAGTTTCAGAAATTTAAGAATTTTCACAGCATCTGCAAATAATTTTTACAACAGATAAAGTCAGACATGGTTAACCATTTGCATAATTAAAACATAATTTATTTAACAATTAATGACTCATATTACTTAAACTGATAGCCTACTGAAATGAGAGATTTAGCATGGTGTAGTAGTCCAAGTGTTGGACTAAGACTCCAGGGGCCCTCTACACGAGGGGAAAAATCCCAAATACCTCATAGTATTGGCATCTCGCAGCAGCAGCGAAATGTCCAAATGGTTTTTCTGGCTGCTGAAGCCCCCATAAGCCTCACATGCCTGATGGTGGCTGCAAGTGATTTACTTGCGTTAGTTCTTCACTGCCACCATTTTAAAAAAGTGGTCCCAAGGCGTGCTGGCGCGATAGAGCGATTCTTCAAAGCAAAACAGAAAATATTGATCCTTTTTATTGCATTAGCAAGCGATTGCTAAGGTGAAAATCCAACATGGCGGTATTGGGTGCTTATCCCCCTAGCAAATCCCACTCCCGCTCTCACCTGTCCAATCAGCTTTGTGCTTTCCTTCAAGTTTTTATTGTTCTATAGTCCAAATGAGCAAAAATGAGCACCTGCCTCACAGTTTGTGAAAAAGTACAGGGAAATCTGTGAAGGCTTTTACCCTGTTGTTTTTGCCATTTTGGACCCCCTTCCTTCTGAAGAGTGTGGATTGGTGCTGAATCCTGTTTAGACAGGTAGGATTCCTAGCAAATTCCATGAGGGGTGTTTTCACCATTTAGATGGGCCCCAGGATTCCAGACTTTGAATCCACACATGGCCATGAAGACCCATTTGGTGACTTTGGGTATGCCACATACTCTCACCCTCAGAGATCCACTCTGACCAAATCTTGCCAAGAAAACCCTGTGATAGGTTTGTCTTAGGGTTGCAGTAAGTCAGAAATGACTTGAAAGCACACAACAACTGAAATGGCTTTCTCTTGCTTTCACTGAGGCAGAAGTATCACAAAACGATCAAAAGAGATTGGTCTAGCAAGTTTACTTTCTGCTGAAAGCATAAGCATGTGGTTTAAGCCTTTCTTGTCTGGTGATAGATCCTAGGTGATTGACAGTTTCAGTTTACTAAACTGTGAATGCATGACTGAAGCAGCTGATGTGGAGATAACAAATGAACATTCTTACTTTATTTACTTTTATTTATTGCATTTATATCCTGAACTGGTTTGCTCCCAGGAGCTCAAAGCAGAGTTGGGGCTTAGTTCTCCTCTCTTCCTTTACAGGCTGTTACTTGTCCAAATTTATAGTGTTCTGTCAAGGAATCATATTTCTCAGTTAACATACTGAGAATTCTGGGAGTAGCAACCTACTTGCAGAGGTTGTAAAATTATTGTTTTTTGGACCAGAATTCTCAGAAGACTTCACTGCATGGCCGTTGGCCATATTGACTAGAGGATTGTGAGAGCTGGGAAGCATCAGACTTCTAAGTCCTCAGATGCTTATTATTACAAAAGCCAGAGCAGCAGAAATAGAATTGGAATTAAAGACACACATGCAATTTAACTAAAATTGCTCCAGATTTCATCTGAACCACTCAGGCTTGCTCTGGCTCTATGGAACAAATTATAGAGAGCCCACTACTCATTCAGACAACTGAAGATGTAAAACTATTTCTTCCCATTCATTCATGTGGGCTAGGCATGCCTCTCATGTCATAGTAAAGTTTTGAATTTCATCTGCCAACTACTTGAGGTACCTGTCAAACAGACCTTTCAGCTTTCCATATCTTTTGCACATTTATGAACTAATTTTGACCAAACTAAATGCTTACACTTATGTCAATGACCCAAACATTTTCTTGCCAGTTTGGAACAGATCAGCGCACTTTGCGTAGATCTTGGTGTGAAACAAATTGGAAGGATTGTAGGTGCTACTCCTCAAACTTTTGTTTGATTCATATTATAAGCAAAATCATTAACATCAACTCAGGGCAACTCAGAACAAATTTCCTAGTATGATATAAAAGCAATATAACCCCTTCCCAAAACAAATTATAGTGATCACTGATATTTTAAAACTGGCCAGTCTTCTCCCATCAAATGCCTTGGAGTAGTGAAAAGTTTTAACCTGCTGAAAAAACAGATGATAATGTTGGGGCCAGGTGGGCCTTCATTAGGAGGTCATTCTATAGATAGGAGGTACGTTGACAACTGGAAGAGCTCTTTTCTTTAGCACCACCCTTGGGGGCTCTCTGGGAGGGAATGGTCATAAGGGAGGCCTCAGATGATGTTTTCAGAATACAGGCAGGTTCAAGATTACATGAGCCTACCATGCCACCTGCCTCTAGCAACCAGGACAGAAGACTGGGCTCCCCCCCTATTTTTTTTTAAATCCAGATGTGCTTGAGCCCTGGAGCCTCCTGAAGTTAATGCCCTTGATGTGACCTTTTTCTGAACTTATGTTAGGGTTTGGATGGATAAAAATATGTTCTGGATGGGGCATGTATCTCTGTGATGTTTCACTCCTGTATGTTTTGTACACAAACTATAATCCTGAAACAGCTTTGTTTATGGTGGACTCTGGATGAAATTGACTGGTAACTAGGAAAAGAAGGCAGTACCATTTATTTTCCCAGTCATTCATCTCTTTGGAAGTTCAAAGTCCCTGAAGATTATTGTTTAATTGCAACCAGTGCTTGGCAGAAATATTTGAGTTATTGCTTTTCTAGTATATAACTCCCCTACTAACCCCTTCTCTGCTGTTATATAATCTTTTTTATATTGCTTTATATTTTATATTTATAGAGCAGAAATTGGTCTGGCTGTTAAGAGTTTTAAGAACTAGGGAAAATACAGTGCATAAGTCAGGGATGGGTATGATATAGCCCTCCAGATATTGACCTGCAGCTCCCAGCATTCCTCACTATCTGCTATGCTGACTAGGGTTGACAGGAGTTGCAGTTCAACAACATCAGGAAGGCTTTATGATTCACACCCCTGGCATAAATGAGCAAAATACATAAATGAATGAAGGCTCCTTGTCTTTTCTCTGCCAACACCAATGTAACATTAGGGTGGGGGGTGGGGAAGAGAATCAAATGTGTAATTAGATAAGAAGGAAATCCTGGTACTGATTTAACTACAGTAGCCACTAATATGAAACAGAGAAAATAAATCTCAGAGACATGAACTGATATGTTAACCAAACAGGTTTGTTGAGATTTCATGAAATTCTTCACTCAGAAGTGCATTTGCCGAAGTGAGTTTGCACAAACATTTCAGGTTCATGTAAGTTTAATGTGTGTTATAAATGCAGTGCCTACACGAAGCCTGGCTATACTTTGAAAACTGGAAGTTCTTTGATTCTTCCTGGGACTTTGGTTGAGTATGCTAATGGTATGCTAGATAAATCAAGTTTTGCAAAGATAAATTAAGTAATGCGGGAAGCTATTATCTAGGGTTGGTCTTTCTTTCTTTCTTTTTTTTTTTTGCATGAGTACCTGGATGCTAATGCAGATAGTGATGCCATTGCTAATTTCAGAAATAAACTGTTTCCCTTGCTTTTAAGCTGAAGACTTTGAGGTAACTGCCAAAACATAAAACCCTGAAAATAGCAGTGCAAATCTAAATGAGAAACATGAGCATCAGGCACTTAACCACCCTAAAAGAACACAAAAGCAACATGAACGAGAAGCATGAAAGCAATCAAAGGTCTGTGCCTATAAAGCAAAATGGGTACTTACAAACAAGGTCTTGCAGCGAGTTTATAGGACTGGAAGAGGTGGGATGTTAGGAATTCTGCCCGTGCTGTCTACATAGCATGCTCCTTGTAACTTAGGATATTTTTTAAAAATAATTTGTTACTTTTTTAAAAAAGTAGCTCATTGCCATTACTTATTACTGAAAGGATAAATCTTTAGTAAAATGTTAGCAATGCATTACTTTTTAGTTACTTTTTATGCATGTTAAAAATACACAAAATATTCCAAATGGTTCAAAAGCCTCCAAAATAACCCTCCAAAACAGTATTTGGGACTAATATATACATTACTTGCTACAGAAAAAATGATAATAACTGTCAGTAGCCAATGTCATGTCAGTGACTTACACACATATAAGTGCAGCTTACATGCACTTAAGTCCCTTTTTGGATGGGGTGAAGAGGGCTATTCACTTGTCCTTGAACTCCATCCCCAGACCTCCTGAGTTTGGTAGCTGTCAAGCTCCAGGAGGGTCCCCTTCTCCTGTTGCTTATTGGTGGAGAAGGGAGGGAGAGGGAAGCAATTCAGACCATGAAGATATGGTTCCTCTAAGCTGGTAGGTGAAGGAAAATAAGTTTAAAAAAAACATATTAAAGCACTCAGCAACTCAGAAAGGTGAAAAGAGCTAACAAAAAACCAAACATGTATCCTGATTAAAAGTACATTAGGACCCAAAGGCTTTAATAGAAAGCCATGCCTTGACTTGGTGCCAAGAACAAACCAATGTTGGCTTCAGTCAGGCCAAGTAATGTCAAACGTTAACAGATCACAGATAACTCCATTATTTATAATGTATTACTTCCAAGCTCTGCTTCTAGGGGACCTAAGCATGTGTACAATATGGCAGGGCTCAGGCAAGGTCTAACGATATGCACAGGAGTAGAGACAGAGGTTTTGTGCTTTGTGGGCCTGAAGCAAACTGTTTCATGCACCCCTGCCCTTCATATATCTCAAGAATAAGAGCACTAGGCAAGACCATTCTACAATGACAGCATCACCACAGAAAAGGCCCATTCTCCAGTTACTGTATAACTACCCTCTAACACTGGGATGTGATGGTGGTATAGAATCATAGAATTGCAGAGTTGGAAGAGACCACGAGGGCCATCCAGTCCAACGCCCCTGCCATGCAGGAAATCTTGATCAAAGCATCCCCGACAGATGGCCATCCAGCCTCTGTTTAAAGACCTCCAAGGAAGGAGACCCCACCACGCTCCGAGGGAGTGTGTTCCACTGCCGAACAGCTCTTACTGTCAAAAAGTTCCTCCTAATGTTGAGGTGGAATCTCTGTTCCTGGAGCTTGCACCCATTGCTCCGTGTTCCAGTCTCTGGAGCAGCAGAAAACAAGCTTGCTCCATCCTCAGCGTGACATCCCTTCAAATACTTAAACAGGGCTATCATATCGCCTCTTAACCATCTTTTTTCCAGGCTAAACATACCCAGCTCCCTAAGTCTGTCCTCATAAGGCATCGTTTCCAGACCTTTCACCATTTTAGTTGCCCTTCTCTGGATACGCTCCAATTTGTCAATATCCTTTTTTAATTGTGGTGCCCAGAACTGGACACAGTATTCTAAGTAAGTGAGGTCTGACCAAGGCAGAATAGAGTGGCACTATTACTTCCCTTGATCTAGACACTATACTTCTATTGATACAGCCCAAAATCGCATTGGCCTTTTTAGCTGCCGCATCACACTGTTGGCTCATGTTCAACTTGTGGTCTACTAGGACTCCTAGATCCCTTTTGCGCGTAGTCTCATTCAGCCAGGTCTCTCCCATCCTATATTTATGCATTTCATTTTTCCACCCTAAATGCAGTACTTTACATTTCTCTGTATTGAATTTCATTTTGTTAGCTTGGAGTTGGGTGAAAGGCTGCTTCAGGCTGGAGAACCTCTGGCTTGCTGGCTGGTGTTCCTGAGGGGTGTGGGAGTGGCTTAAAACGCCAGCCACTCCTGGCCACGCCCCCTCCCGCTGCTGCCTCGCTGCCAGAAGTCCTCAGGCCCCCACTACAGCCTCCTGGCCCGGTGGAGTGGGGTAAAAGGCTGCTGCAGGCTGGAGAACCTATCTTATTAGCGGCCAAAGCAAATTTTGCCACCATATCAGTGTGGTACACATTGTTGCCAGCTAATAGGAGACAAATTTGTTCAAGACGAGAGCCATTACCACTTTTGTTTCAGCATGGTTAACAATTAGTTGTTCCCTTGAGCAGAAAACGCTTAGCTTATTTAATAGTCTCCTCATCCCAACCATGGTGGTGGAGATCAAAACAATATCAGTGTATAAAAGTACCGAGAAATTAGTTTCTAGAATGGAAACTGGAAAATATTCTGAGCCACATAGCTCTCTAGTAATGTCATTTATATAAAAATTAAATAAAAAGGGGGCCAAAAGGCATCCCTGCCGTACTCCCCTTACTGTGGATATGTTATCTGACAATAGTCCGTTGTACCCTAGTCTAACTCTAAGGGATGTATCAGAATGTAATTTACGAATTAAGCAGAGTAACCTTCTATCAATGTTGGTTGATCCTAACTTCAGTCATAGGCGCTCTCTTTCTATAAGGTCAAAGGCAGAACTGAAGTCTATGAAAGCAGCATAAAGTTCTTTTTCATCTTTGTGAATATATTTTTGAATCACATGTTGTAGAACGAAGCACTGGTCTATTGCAGACTGCCTTTCATAAAGCCAGCTTGTTCTTCTGCTATTATAGCATTTTCTGTTGCCCATGATTCCAGTTTACCTAGCAAGTATTTTGAATACAATTTGGATGCGATACTCAGCAAGCTGATAGGTCTAAAATTTTTCAGATCAGCTTTAGAGCCTTTTTTTGTGAATCGGAACCACTACACTCACTCCCCACCTTGGTGGGATTTTCCCATTGTGATTTATGTAGGTGAACAGTGATCCAAACACAGGTGACCACCATTCGGGATTTGATTTAAATAATTCTCCAGGTAACATATCTTCCCCAGGGGCTTTTTTGGTAGGGAGAGAATTAATCAAGCAATTGATTTCCTCAACAGTTACTGGTTCCCAAATAGGGCAGCATGAAATTGTAGTCATACTAAGGTTATATCTTGCATTCAATATGGGCCCGGGTGCATGTTGATTATACAAAGAGGGAAAATGGGCCAACCACTGTGTAGGGGTAATTTGATTTTCAGTAGTGTCATAAACCTTTTGTGTCCCCTTTTCTATCAGGGCCCAAAATCTAGTTGAGTCCCTATCCATGAGAGCTATGAGATCCATGAGAGCCTGACCTAGCTCCATCCAAGCCCTGGTGGCGCAGTGGTTAAATGCCAGTACTGCAAGCCACCACGTCGCAAGTTTGAAGTATCCTGCACTAGATGAATTTCCTAGTGATTCTTAGTCTTTTCACATTAGTAGTACGAAAAGCAGGTTCCTATTGGTTCATTCCCTATGCTGTGGGAAATTGTCATGCCATTGTCAGACACTAACTGGCAAACACTGGTAGTGTTGGAAAAATATCTTGGCATGCTGGGGACTGTGGATGACCTGATAGGGTGTGTCATGGACTATACTATTGCCACAAGGTGGCGTAATGGAATGGTCTGGTCTATGGTGGAATGCCAGGGGAAGAAACTGCCTACCTCCCCCTGGGAGGGTTGCCCACTACTGCTGCTGTTTATCTTCTGGAAAGCTTACCCCCTCCAACAAGTTCCTGGCTCTGATAAGTCGGAATGAGGTGAGCAAGTGAGGGAAAGATGAGGAACTAGAGGGAAAGAAGGTATGCAATAACAACAAAGATCTGCACTTAGGAGATTTTCACACGCCGAAAATATTCCCTCCAGAAACCGGGACAGAAATATTTCTGTCCCGGAAGCAGCGCCGCGGTTCGCACGCTCACCTCCCTCTTCCGTTTTTCCGTCGTCCTCGCTTTGGGTTTTTCCCTCCCTCTTCTGGAATATTTTACTAACGGGAGTTTGCCGTTAATAAAATATTCCGGAAGAGAGAGGAAAAACCCCAAAGCGAGGACGACGGAAAAACGGAAGAGGGAGGTGAGCGTGCGAACCGCGGCGCTGCTTCCGGGACAGAAATATTTCTGTCCCGGTTTCTGGAGGGAATATTTTCGGCGTGTGAAAATCTCCTTAGAAAATTAGTCCACAATTAATAGATTGGGTGGGAAATAAAGATGAACGCTGGCATTCTGTTGTGGCAGGACCCTGAGGGGGTCTCTCCAGCCACCTGTTCTCAATGCAACCCCCCAACACAGAGCCATAATTTCCCAGCACTCCCAATCTGCAGCACCTCAGAAACCCTTCAGTTTTGTTGTTGCCTGGCTGAAAAAGGTAGGTTATTTTTTTCTGGGTGAGGGGTGGCATAATTGGACCTAGTTATGATGATGGAGTTCCATTATTGTAGTGATGTCTGGTCATGCAGGATCTCATCTGAAATGGTATCAATTTGATTAATTAGTTGTAGTTCTCCTTATATTTCCTCCAGTGATCTTGAGGCTGCTCATGACACTTTTCCCCAGGTTATACAACCCTGTGAGGTTGGTCAGGTTGAGAGAGAGGTTACCACTGAATTTCATGGCTCAGTGGTGACTAGGATCTGGATCTTCCAAGTCATGTCAAACTGTCTACTCACTACACCACACTAATCTCAGCAAGCAAGAGAGGGCAGAGCAGCAAAGGTTTTGTAAGAGTTGAGATTGCAGTGTTTCCAAAATAAAGCATCTCTCAGTTGATTTGTGGCAGCTTCCTCCTCACAAGCTGCCATCAGATGTCTTTTCAGTTGTCTGACTCAGAGATGCTTTGGATATTGCCTAATGGGTGAGAATGGGAAACACAAGTGCATTTCCTGTCTTCTCTGACACAGAACTGCCCCATCTTTTGCAGTTGATTGTAAATTGTCCCTGCAATTGGAATCTGCACATCTTATGGGAGAGAGGAGAAGAATAAGTCAGTGTGAGTAAAACAGAGACATAGGGAAAGAGTAGTATGAGGGACTCACACTTCATGACCCTAGAAGTTGCTCTCATTAGCTCTGAGCAGAAGGTGGAAGTTTCCTGCTCTGGTAGCTTGCAAAAGTTTGATGTCTATTCAAAGGGAAATGAATCAGATGGCCCATTCATCATAGTTACAGAAGAAAAGTAGGCTGTTTTTTGGGAATCCTGAAATCCTACTGGGAAACAGGGCAGTTGCCACAGATGTTGATGGCAGATTTTGAACTGGCTGATGCTGAATTTCTGTGAACTCCTTTAATATATTACTCAACCAAAATGCCTTAATAACATTTGGCATTCTCCACTGAAATGGCTGTGATTTCACAAAATTATTACTCGCATTAAACATTTTATTATGTGCAGCTCTGACCATTGATCATTACATAATTGATTACTTGGTTAAGGAATAATTATCAGGGAAACGGCATAATTAGTTGAAGTCCCATGTGCTCTGCATCCAATAGGAAAGGTTAATAACACACCGTAAGTGCTTCTCCTACAGTATGTGATAATCTTGAGCTTTAGATGCTGTGAGGTATCTAGACATTTTAAAATAAACAGTTGTGTGTCCAAATGGACACCTAGTCCGAGATTTTGGACACCCAGTGGAAACAAATAGACACATACAATTGCTACAATGGAAGCTACAATGACTAATGCTAAGATACAATGTATGAGACCCCACACTGGTGAGATGAGGAATAACTCATGGAGATAGGCAGTAGCTGTACAATACCACTTTGTTAATGAATTGTGACATTGCACACGATGGTTGCACACTGACATGCAGTGCACGTTGGGTTCAATGTGCACTGCACATAAGTGTGCAACCAATATGTGTGCAGCCATGTGCATCAGTGTACAACGCATAACCATGCATAATGTATGGCTATGCCCCATGGTATCCATTCACAGTGCACCATGTAACTCCATTTTGAGAACTCTGAACTGAATGTGGCCATTGCACATGATACAAAACTGCCGAAATGCTTCTGAATGGGAGCTTACACACTCATAAGACAGCAACAGAATTGTGGTCAATGTGTGAAATGGTATTCACAACTCGATATTTACTCACTTAAAAAAAAAAACCCTTTTGCCTCAATCAATACATCAGGATTGTATGTAGCAGAGAAGCTTCCACTCATGAACTGTCAGCATGACAAAGTGGACACGCAGTAACAATTTAATTAAATTGCTTTGCAAGGTATGATAACTATGAACAGACATGACTCTGGTTATGCTTCAGATTTGCTTAGCAGAAAAGTTACACTGATTGAATCAATACTTTAATTACTGGGAAATGACCTTTCAGAAAAATAATCATAGAGATCCCATTAACAATATCCATGCAAGGTAGGACATGGACATTTCCATTTAATGGATGAGGGTATCCACCCTGTTGCAGTTTGCCATTGGGAGGCCACAGAAATAGACAGCTAGTTAACATTTCCTAGAATATTTGCTATGTGTCTTGTTTGGCTTGTTGCTTCCTTATTTCATAGACTGATACTCCCACATCTCTTCACGATCTCTCTCTTAGCTAGCTCAACAGTAGCAGGATACCATTATTGCAAACTATTTTGAGATTTAAAAAAAAACACGAGGTATAAAAATAGAGTAAATAAATTTAAGCATGTCATTCACTTTAATAAAACAAAATTCTTCATTGAGATCTGCCTTAGAGCTGTTGATTTCATGCTCCAGCTTCTGTATTTGCTAACCTGTCTTCTAGCACACCTCACGATAAATGATCTTTATACTGCTGATCACTTGATTGCAGGGTTGCTTTAACTATTTAAAATACAGTTGTCCCTCCATATTAACGGATTTGACATTCATGGATTTAAGTAGTCACGGCTTGAAAATATTCTTTAAACAATAATAATCCAAAAAGCAAATCTTGATTTTGCCATCTTATATAAGGGGCACCATTTTGCTATGCCATTGCCTATAATGGGACTTTAGTATTCACAGATTTGGGTATTCACAGGGGGTCCTGGAACCAAACCCCAGCGAATGTGAAGGGACAACTGTACAGCAAATAATATATCTGAAATCAGTTTTCAATCCGTGTGTTTGGGGCCAAGTGATAGAATATACTGCCCAGTTTAGGTTATTGATTTTTCAGAGCTTGGTTTTGCATGCGACAAAGAAAAGGCGGATTAAGGCTGCATGACTCACTCCCACAACTTCCTTTCTGCGCTTGGAGTATGATCTATAAAATGCTACTCATTTATCTCTTCTGTATCCAAAACACAGTTAATGATGCAGTACTTTTATTAGGCGAAATAGAAGGTACAACCCCTGCCCCACAACATTGTGCTAGTTTTTGAAGCTCACTGGGCATTGTTGTAGTCACAAATCTACAGGTCTCCATTTTGTTCTTTACAAAATGGAGATATTACAAAGAGGATGTCCATGTTCTGTGTAGTGAGATTTATGGGTTCTAAACACAGCTGGAATTTATCCATCTGAATCCCAGGTTGTGGAAGGGGCAGGCAAAAGTACTTCACAAATTACACTGGAGGTATGGCAGCGGGGGTGGGTGGATGAGGAATGTATGAATTGTTTTTTGATTTCTGGCACTTCCTTCTGGCATAAAAAAAACACCATTAGTCTTTTTTTTTTTTTATAAACCCATCAAGCACAATTTGCTTTGTTGGGGGTAGATGGTTGTGTTGCTTTGCTATTTGTATTTTTCTAATGAAGGCACACACACACAATATATATATATATATTATTTAAATTTAATTTGTTTTTTCTACTTTATTGAAATGCTACAGGTAGAAATATTATTATTATGATGATACCACCACCATCATCATCTTTATTATCTTTATTTATAGCCTGATTTCCCCCCAATGCTGGTACCCAAAGTGGCTCAGAGTTTTAAAAACATACAATTAAAACATATAAAAGGTGCATATTAAAACAGAATTAAACCAACCATATCATTAAAATGACATCAACATATTTGAAAGAATAACATGTACCTAAAAGTATTAAAAACTTTTTTTTTAAAAAAAGATAAAAAGCTTTTAAAAACAGCCCAACAAAACCACACAACACCTGCCAGTCTGTTCTTTAAAAAGCCTGCCTGAATAAAAATGTTTTGGCCTGCCGCTGGAAGGACAACAAGGAGGGGGCTAGGCTGGCATCCCTGGAGAGGGAGTTCCAAAGTCTAGAGGCAGCCACCGAAAAGGCTCTCTCTTGTGTCCTCACCAACCGTACTTGAGAGAGCTATGATGGAAATTTTGGATAGAAAACTATGGTCCCTATTAGGGCAAACCAGTGATCACAGAGCTTGTTTGGACTCAAACTTCTAGAATGCTCTGGCCAAACTGGCTGTGCAGGGGAACCTGGGGGTTGAAGTCAAAAAATTTTTTCCACCTCTGGGGTGTACCTATGCCACACAGTTATAGCAATGGGATACTACTTTAACTTTCGTGGGTCCTTCCCATCCAAAATTATGATTTGTAATTTGGCAAGGGACTTAAAATACCCTGCAGGAGAGCTTGGGTCTCTAGCAGAGACTTCTAAGTATCTAACCAGATTACAAATCCCAGGATTCCCTAGGATGGAGCCATGGCAGTTCAAATGGTATTAGACTTCTACAGTTGTGTAGATAGTGTCATAACAGATGTCTCTCTCTCTCTCTCCAGGTCAAGGAGGAGGACTGCCTTGTTAGCTGAAAGATTCTGCTGCCCTTGCTCATCTCTTGGCAGTGCTCTGACAGTGGGGATTGGGAGCAAAGGGGGCAGAGCAGAGGTGAGGATTGTATAGCTCATAGCCTACAAAGCTCCCAACCCCAGTGCAGGGTGGTGTTAGGGTTGGATTGTATGTGTAGGTGTTCACAGTGAACTGGGGTGCGGATTGGCGGGGGGAGGGATCTTCGATTGCTGTCACACTAACACACCCAGTATGTGAGTATGTATGCGTGGAACTTTGGACCCTTTGATTTGGTATATTACCTTGTCCTAGAAGACCCCAAAGGCATCAGATCCCACGTGATCTTGGAAGTTAACCAGAGTCAGTGCTGGTTAGTACTTGGAGGGGAGACTGCCAATGAATACCAGGTGCTGTAGGCTCTATTTCAGTTGCAGGAACTGGCAAAATCATCTCTGAGTACTCCTCACCTAAGAAAACCATAAGTTGACAGGCAGCTTGATGGCACATACACACACCCCTTGTCCTTCCACTGTAATATAAAATTCATGTGCATTTTTTAATTTTTAATTTTTAAAGAAAGGCTGGGGGGGGCACGAGGGGGACTCACTCTTGTTCTTCCAAATATGAACCTTGGAGGACACTGTAGGTAATGGAATGTCTGCACTGGCTGTTCCATTCTCCACCCAATATGCTCTTCTGGGTATTAATTCTAAGCAAAGTACTGGAAAATTCAAATTTCATGTTTCTGTAAGCTTCCAGTATAAATATTTCCATATTGACATACACTTAAGATTTCAGATCCTTCAGTTTTTTTCAAATTAGCGATTTCCTTTCCATAACCCATTTCAAGCAAAAATTTGTTTAATTCTAAACACTGTATACTAATCTAATAATAATAGCCCTACTCAGTAAATCCCACGAACATGAACAACTCTCGAGAATGTCTTCTTGGAAGCTTAGATTTCCCCCCTTTTATATCCTACCCTTCCCTCCCCAACCTGATGGACACAGACTATACAGTTGTCCTTCCGTATCCACGGATTTTGTATTCACCGATTTAAGTATTCATGGTTTGAAAATATTTCTAAAAAAAATAATAATCCAAAAAGCAAACCTTGATGTTGCCATCTTATATAAGACATACCATTTTGCTATGCCATTGCATATAATGGGACTTGAGTATTCACGGATTTTGGTATCCACGGGGTGGTGGTGGTGGTCCTGGAACCAAACCCCAGCGAATATGAAGGGACAACTGTACTAGAAAGTTAATTACAAAGAACTGTACAATCTTATGCATAAGTTACATGGGACTTTACATATTAGCAGGACTATAAGGCACAGTTAAATGCTGATGTCTGAAATGCTGTAGATTTGAGTGGGCAATTGTAGAAGGCTAGGGGGCTGCATTAGTCCGCAAAGAGACTTTAGTGGGGGCATAGTCACCATTGCACCAACTCCTGCAAAAAGAACATTTTTGCCTCCAAATGCCCTCTAGGGGACATGGGGGCATTTCATGTTTTCAGGCTTTCTTGTACTATTTTAGATGCAAGAGAGGCCTTAAAAAAAAAAACAATAGGAAGAGACCAGAAGTTACTTCCTGTTCACTTCCTTTTTCAGAAAAGGCCTCTCCAGGGTCTAAATTTGTTTAGGGAGCCCCATAATGTGGTGAAAATGCCATCCAACCCCCCTAGAGGGCTTTTTTTTTTTTTGCCTAGAGGCAAAAATTAACTCCTAGGGGCCCTGGGGGGGGCACAAAAATGCCTCTAGTAGGCGGCATGCAACCCTTGGGCCAAGCTTTGCCCACCTCTGCAGTAGATGCTTACTTGGGCAGCAACCCTGCTAACTCAATGAGGTTTACTTCTGAGTAGATATGTACAGGGCTACATTCTAAGGCTACAATCCCATGCTTGTTTACTTGGGAGGAAGCTGACTTGAATTTATTGGATGTGTACTTTCTTGTGATTATATGTACATTTGTAAGGACATTTTGTGCTTTCCTATCTTTTTTATTTTGAAAATTAAAAAGGGAAGGAATAAAAGATTTCACTCAATTGATGACCAGAACAAAAGCAAAGCAGTTCAAACATTTATATCACATTTTAACCATTTTCAGGAAGTTGTGCTTTGTTTCTCCATTGCAAAAGAAACAAAAAAGAACCTCGTGGCATGTTAAAGATGAACACATTTCTTAGGGCAGAGTTTGGAACTGTATGGTTCCCAGCCTGTCAAAGCCTCCTGTTCAGCCCTCCAGACTTCCATCCTGATTTTTCAGGCTAAAAATGGGCAGTTTTGACCCCAGAGGTCTCCAAGTGGTGTAACTGGTCACTTAAAAGTTAAAGTGGAGTCGTTTCAGGCCTAAAATAGCCTCCCCCACCAGAACAGGAGGCGGCTGGAAGGTTTTCAAAAGGGCTGGGTGGGTATAACACTGCAAAGTATGAGATGTGGGAAAATGGGGCTGTTGTTTCCTCCAGACTCTGCAGCTCTTATGGTACAGGCTTTTATGGACACAGTTCACTTTATCAGATACATTATTTGTTGTCCTCATTTTGGCAGAGTTATGTATACATGCTTGAGGGGAGATTTGAAAGACTAAGGGCAGATGGAATTAATATGCAGAAAGTACAGTCGGTACTGTACTGTGGCCATTTACAAACAAGGTGTTGGATCACAACATTGGTGAGGTGATTAACACATGTAGGGTGAGAAGAACAACCTCTGTTCCTGTTCAAACCACAGGAGATGGAATGCATTTGTATTCAGGCCATCTACTATAACCTGCAGATGCATCAACATCCAAATGCTGCTGAGATAATAAATTTTGACATGATGGTAATGGGATGAGAACCCTAACATAATATGCAGTTGGATTGATCACTGTAACTCTCTCTCTCTCTCCCTCTGATGTTCCAAACTTGTACACTTCATTTAAAAATTTTCCACTGAAAGTGAGCTATAGCAAGCTTGCTGGTAAGTGCTAAAAGAACCTTTTTCATAAATTAAAATCAATTACTTGAAACACTTCCACAGTTGTGAGGGTGCAGCATTTTTATCTGCACACTTCCATTAATTCATTCAGAGAAAAGGGCACAAATCTTGGGTACATTTTCTCCTTTTTAAACTCCATCTTATTTTGTACTGATGTTTTCAATAATACATGGAAGGGTTGAGCATGTTTTGCAAGTGAATTTGATGTTGCTTTGGGGAGGCAACCTCACATTCCCCGCTGCCCCAATACATTCACAATACTATACAGGATGTTTCTAAATGAAATAAAATATTAGTAAAGTAGTATTAGCAGTAATACCAACAACTATTTTATCTGAAGAGTAACAAACTAATTGGAACAAATGTTTGCAATAACAAAGATTGAACCATTGCTCATATACCAAGGATGCCTGTAGAAAACATGAGGGAACATCTGTGGATAATCTATATTGCTTCCACAGGCTTTATTAGTATGAAAAGGAAAACCAGCATGCTTTTAGTTATCAAAGCAGGTAAGGGAATTATCCTCCACTTCTAATCCTCAAAGTTAGGTGTTAGAGCACGCTCAGAGTATCACATTCCAGGGTGACTACTTCTAGAAGCTCTCTGGCAGTGCAGCCTGAGGGAGAGAAGGAAAAGCTGCTCCAAAGAGACTAGGGACTTTATCAGACATGGAAAATACGGCGTTATCATGATGCCACATAACTGCGAAAGGGCGTGTGGATCAGATGATGTCGTCCTTGCGCGGTTATGTCCTGGCCAAAAACTGGGTTTTTTTAGTTGACGGCTTAAGCCATCAATAGATCTCCCTGCTGCTTTTTTGCCAGCATTGCCGGCATGCAATACCTCTGTCATTTAAATCTCATACTTACCCTGACAATGCCCTCTCTGATGTGAACACTTCTAGGTCATATCGGGACATCCAGGTAGGTTTCACTCTTTTTATGCCCCTCCCTGGGTTACTTGGGCCTTTTAAAGTGTGTTTTGTTTCACTTTTTGATATTTATTTTGCTTTTTATTTTTAAATTTCTCATGCTCTGTTCACTTCCTCTTTATTGGCAGGAGCCTTTGCTGGGATTACAAGGTAAGTGTGGGAGGTGGGGTGGGGACATTCTTTTGCCAGCATAAAAATGTTTTTTTTTTAATGCTGGCAAAAGAACATTTAAAAGGAATGTGTCTGATAAAGTCCTAGGAAATCCTGCAGAATTTATTACCTTAAAGGCTTGCTTTTAACCATGTGTAGGTGTGAAAAAAGAATCACAGATCATAGACTCATAGAAGCTTAGAGCACAAAGGGACCATAAAGGCCATCTAGTCCAACCCCCTGCCCTGGAGGAGTATACAGCTAAAGCACTCCCCAAAGTTGTCCACCCAACCTCTCTTTAAAGATCTCCAAAGAAGCAGAGGTCACACCCTCTGAGGCAGTCTGTTACACAGTTGAACAGTTCTTACAGTAAAGGAGTACTTCCTAACGTTTAGGTGGAATGCCTTTTTTAATAATTTGAATTCATTCACTCATGTTCTAGTTTCTGGAGCAGCAGAAAACAAGCCGTCTTCTATAAGACATTCCTTCAGCTATTTAGATAGTGGCTATGTCACCTCTCAAACTGATCTTCTCTAAGCTAAATAAATCAAACTCTCTAAGTCATAGAATCATAGAATCATAGAATTGCAGAGTTGGAAGAGACCATGAGGGCCATCCAGTCCAACCCCCTGCCATGCAGGAAATCATGATCAAAGCATCCCCGACAGATGGCCATCCAGCCTCTGTTTAAAGACCTCCAAGGAAGGAGACCCCACCACGCTCCGAGGGAGTGTGTTCCACTGCCGAACAGCTCTTACTGTCAAAAAGTCCCTCCTAATGTTGAGGTGGAATCTCTTTTCCTGGAGCTTGCATCCATTGCTCCAGGTTCTAGTCTCTGGAGCAGCAGAAAACGAGCCTGCTCCATCCTCAGCGTGACATCCCTTCAAATACTTAAACAGGGCTATCATATAGCCTCTTAACCGTCTTTTTTCCAGGCTAAACATACCCAGCTCCCTAAGTCTCTCCTCATAAGGCATGGTTTCCGGACCTTTCACCATTTTAGTTGCCCTTCTCTGGACACGCTCCAATTTGTCAATATCCTTTTTGAATTGTGGTGCCCAGAACTGGACACAGTATTCTAAGTGAGGTCTGACCAAGGCAGAATAGAGTGGCACTATTACTTCCCTTGATCTAGACCCTATACTTCTATTGATACAGCCCAAAATTGCATTGGCCTTTTTAGCTGCCGCATCGCATTGTTGGCTCATGTTCAACTTGTGGTCTACTAGGACTCCTAGATCATTCCTCATAAGGCCTGGTTTGCAGACCTTGGCAGCTTGTGGCTTCCACGTCAGTGGGTCAGAGAATCCATTCTGGATTTTAGTCTGAACTTTAAAAGACCCATGGACCCTTTCTCCCAAATAGGTTCAGCACCATGGAAAGATTCTTGGACAGAGCAGATTCATCACCCTATTGGACAGTACAGGTTCACCACAGAAACCACCAGTGCCCATTGAACTGAGGACTCCCAGCTTTCCCATTTATTTGTGGTCTTTTTTGCTGCTATTTTTTAAAAAATGAGGTGAGCATACAGAAGCTACTGAAGATACTTGCATTCTTGGTTATACTGATGATCGATGCAGGATATAAAGCAATACCCAGTGAGATTATTGTTAAAAGTACTGAGAATTAACATTATCTTTTTCACAGCTTGGTTAGATAAGAATAAGAATCACCACACTTATTTATGACCATTCTAGCAGATATGTTCTGTCACATATTTCACCTCTCATTCCCTTGTAATGAAGATGGCCTGTATACAACCATAGCTTTGGCTCTCTAGGTAACCATGCTACTTTTGCAAGCCTATCTAAGTTCACACTTAGGTCTCCTTCCTTGGAGGTCTTTAAACAGAGGCTGGATGGCCATCTGTCAGGGATGCTTTGATTGTGTATTCCTGCATGGCAGGGGGTTGGACTGAATGGTCCTTGTGGTCTCTTCCAACTCTACAATTCTATGATTCTTCTGACAACACAGATAGAATCTGCCTAGTTCTACTGCTATAAATGTTAGGATAGCAGTGGGATACATAGTTATATCAAATCGTATGGATGAAATTCTTTTACCCCCCCCCCCAGCTAAGATTACATCAAGACGTATGGATGGGATACATCAAAAACCATAGCACAGAGTAGAATAATACCTATGCAGTGTGTGAGTACCAAAGAAACACAGTTTCATTTGGTGGGGATAAAAATACTGTTTTTGAGAAATGTTTGCCAAGATAAGAGTGATTGGGAACTCAATGGCTTAAGTGGCCTGAATGCAGGGTTGGGCAACTATGACCCTCTAGATGTTGGACTGCAACTTCCACTAGCCCTAGTCAGCACAGCCAATTGGAAGGATCATGGGAATTGCAGTCCAACAACCCTGCTTTTAATGGGAGAGTTGATAAATGTGGTAAGACTAGATAGTACCCCTTATTCAAAATCAACATGCCTTCAATATGAGGCTCAAGAATACAGGGTGGAGGCTTTGGACTAAATCAGGGTGAGCAAAGTGAAGCCCATCAGATGTTGTTGGATTGCAACTCCCATCAGCCCCAACAAGCATAGCTAAGAGTACAGAATGCTGGTATTTGCAGACCAACAACATCTGGGAGGTTGCACTTTCCCTACCCTGGGATTAAATAAATTTGTGATCGGATCTAACCCCTAGGATGCTCTTGCATTCTTAGAAAGCACAGTGAGTCCCCGTTTCCTGTTGTAGGCAGAGGGTACATTGTTTTAGCTCTTCTGATCCCTAAAATATGAATGAGCAGAGTGTTTCATATCACAGTGTCATGTGATCACACTGTACAACTAAGAGAGACTAGTGGGATCAGCAGGGGCATCAGTCCATGCAAGTAGCTTTTTGCAGTGCTTGGGCCAGAAGGAGGAATCTCTAGAGTGAAAGTAGTTACTGCTTTCTCCAAATGGTTCCTATGCTCCCGTATATTTTGCTGCAAGCGAATGGACATAGTGGAGAGGCAGCAAATTGGAGAATCAATTGGCAGAGAATTTCAGTATCTCCCAGGAAACACAGAATGTGTGGGATACAGATAAGGTTTTGAAATGACTGCATTGCTTACTCGAAGCAGCAGAGGTTCCAAGGAGCAAATAGATTCAACTTTCAAGTCTTTTCAAGCATGCAAACTGAATATAGTCTGCTCCTCTACTCATACTTGGCAACATCTTTAGGAACAAAACTGAGCAGCCGAGTTTGGCTCAGATGCTCTTAGTGTTGGGAAAGATGAGAGATTTAGTGGATCTCTCCAGCAGAGTATTAAAGCGCTAGGCAGAAGTTTGAACAGCTCAACAGCCCACTGCCCCCTACACACTTTATCTAGCAGAGAAGGAAATCAAACTTAGTGTACTTCGTAAGGTATATAAAAGTATTTTTTTTACTCACAAAATGTTTGTGCATAATCAACACAGGTTCATCTTCTTGAGGAAGGTAAGAAAAAAGAGTATCACATGGTATCAGAAACGTTGGAGCATCTCAGTCGGAGAAGCTCTTATCCACACATGCTTTATGGAGGGCAGGCAGGGGAAAAAGAGAGCAAGTGAGCACAAGTGACCCCAGAGAACAAAGGAATGCCTATGTGACTCAGGAAGAGAACGGATGTGAACAAACAAACAGGAAATTACTATAAACATGCTTGTGTCTAAACTCCTAGAGAGACACATGCAATCTAACTCCCCAGTGAGTACAGCATGCATAGGTTGCATGTGCCAATACTTAGTGTGGTTGAGCTACCTGACATACAGAACATGCAACAGATGGTTGAGACATGGTCACAGCTGCATGCTTCCCTATCTAAGAAAGAGCTGATATCCAGAGGTAAAGTTTGGAGCAAGAAAGCTACTAAAGATGGCAGAGTCTTCCCAGTGGTAAAGCAGCTTTTGCTACCATTCAATAACCCCTGCCCTGCCCTGCCCTTTGGATCTGGGCATGAATTAAAAAGCAGAAATCACTGGAAGCTAGTCAGATTATTTGCAAGACTCATATGTTCCATTGACTGGTGTTTGCAGGTCAGGGCAGGGCAGAGGGAAATTTTTTAGGAATGAAGTCAAGTTTGAAGAAGAGATCCTTATCTTTTGATGCCTAGTATCCCCAAATGCAGAGACTTCTGTCCCCTCCTGTAATCAGGGCTATATAGCTAAGTTCTGCCTACAGCCTTAGTTCTCAAGGCTGCCTGCTTCATTGATCGAAGAGCAAAACCACTACAACTCGAAAGGGTTCCAGTGGGGGAAAAAGTTGCTGCCAATATCACCACACTGGCAGAATCCTTGTTTACTTCAGTCAAGGAAAGAGGATAGGCCTCATGGCTAACCCAAACCTGCTTTCTTACAGTGATTTTTTTCCTATTTGAAAGAAAGGTGAGAGAGGAAATGGAGCACTTTGAGTTAGCATGAACAAGCTCAGAAAATCCCTCAGGTGTTTTGGAGCATTTAAAGTGCCCAACTGCTTTTTTTTTTTTTGGTGTGTGTGTGAATTTCTTGGCCATTTCTAATGAACACCTAGGATCTAAAAGGGTTATTTTAGGTAGAGCTGCTTCTGTCAGCTGAATGGGGTGGGAAGGGGGGGGGGAGAAGGAAGGAGTAGGGGTATAGCTATGCCGGGGGGGGGGGATGAGGGCATTGCCCCAAGCGAAGAATTCTGCTCCTTCTTGAAGTTTCCTTCAATCCTGAAATTTCTAGCACTGCAGTAACTTAAAACAACAGCTGAGCATTTTAAAAAGTTTAGGCACCCATGGAAAGGGGCAGGCAAAGATGTTAAGCGGATGGGAACACTGCAAATATAATGAGTTCTAGGCATCAATAGTTTTCAGTATCTCACTTTCTGGCCCATACCTACATACCTAGTGGGGAGGAAATTCTGAATAGTGGCTGGTGAATCCCACACTGCGGAACAGTAAATTCATTTTGGGCTTCATTCCCAACTTAAAAAAAAATGCTTTCCCAGATAAATAAAATAGCAAGCAGTCTCAATACATAATATAAAGAGAAAATAGAAAGAGAGAGAGAAAAAGCAGATAGAAAAAGGTAGCTCAAAAATAAGAAAACGAGAAAAAGAAGAGAGATAGCAAATAGTAAAAGTGTCTTCCCACCTTCTTTCCAGCAGCTACAAACATATACAATCCATTTGTACCTCTCCTCTCTATCCCCATTCTTCTCCTCTCTGTAAGAAATATCTAAACTTATAAATGCATATACTTATTTTCTACAAAAAGCCAGTTATGGGTTAGTAATCTTCATATTTATCACAAATTGCAGATGCCAAGATTGACATTAATCCATATTTATTTATTTATTTGTGCAATTTCTATGCCGACTTACTCCCAAAGTGGGACCTAAGGCAGCTCACAGAACAATTAAAATCACAATTAAAAGCAATTAAAACATACCAAGTAAAAAAAACGAATAAAAACAACATAAAAACACACCCCTGATAAAAGCCACAATTATACATCAAAGGTTTGCTTAAAGAAGAATGTTTTTGCCTGCCGGCAAAATGAATTATTTCCCCACATTAGTGCAACTATCCTGCATTGTCCATAGCCTTTAACAGTTGGCCAATGAAATGCAAGGATGAACCAAGCTATACATCAACATGTAGGATGGGGAAATTCTGAGAATCTGAGGGATTGGATATGAAAGGCTATCAGACAATGGCTAGGTTGCTATAGACTGGCAAACCTATTGCTTGGTCCTCTGAATGACAGATAAGCAGAACAGCCTTCCCAAATCTTGTGCCTGCCAAATATTTTAGCCTACACTTCTAGTCAGTCCCAACCAGCACAACAAGCAAGTGAACATGGGAGTGATCATCCAAAAGATCTGGAGTGCTCCTGGCTAGGGAAAGTTGCTTTAGAAGAACCTCCACATTAAGCAAGATCCTTTTGTGCATGTGTATAATGTGGTTGTTGAGGTGGGGGGGATGTCTCTCTCTCTCTCTCTCTCTCTCTGGCTTTTCTTCACAAACGAAGATTCAGGAAGGACTCATCCCGCGCTTTCTGCAAGCGCGCTGATGACTAAAAAGGCCAATTTGAGATAGACAAGTCCGGTTGCAGAAAGCACAGCAGAAGGTTTCCTTGGGTGATGTTTCCGGGTTGTGATTCTTTCTGCATTGTCATTTCTCTTCAAGACTTGTTCGGCATGAGTTCTCAAATAAGGCTGCAGCATTGTGGATAGTGCGTCTCCATGCCTCCCGATGTGAGGCCAGGGCAGACCATTGTTGGTGGTCAATTTGGCCGAGCCTGAGATGTTGTTTCAGGGAGTCCTTGTATCACTTTTTTGGAGTGCCCCTCTTACACTGACCCGTGGCGAGTTCACCATAGAGTACTATTTTTCGGAGGCGATGGTCCTCCATCCTAGAAACATGTCCTGCCCAGCGCAGCTGCGTTCTCAATATCATGGCCTCAATGCTGGTGATCCCTGCTTGCTCAAGGACAGCAACATTCATCACATAGTCAGTCCAGTGTATATTTAGGTTTGTGCGTAAACAGCGCTGATGGAAGCGTTCGAGGAGTCGTACGTGGTGGCGATAGGTGACCCATGTTTCAGACCCATAAAGGAGAATAGACAGTACAATGGCTCTATACACACTGATTTTTGTCTTTTGCCTCAGGTGTTTATTACTCCAGACTCTTTTGTAAAGTCTTCCAAAGGTGCTATGTGCCTTTGCTAATCTGTGATCGATCTCTTTGTCAATCTTGGCATCTGAGGAGATGATGCTTTCCAGGTAGGTGAACTGCTGAATGGACTTAAGCACAGAGTTGCCGACGGCAATATGGGGATGGTGGTGTTTGTCCTGTGGTGCAGGCTGGTAAAGAACTTCCATTTTCTTAAGGCTGACTTCCAGCCCAAACAGCTCTGCAGCTGTTGCGAAGCAGGATGTTAGGCGCTGCAGAGCTGCTTCTGTGTGGGCAACAAGGGCAGCATCATCAGTGAAGAGCAGCTCACGGACTAGATAGTTTAGAGTTTTAGTGCGAGCCCTCAGACGGCTTAAGTTAAACAAGCTACCATCAGTACGGTAACGTATATAGATGCCGTCTTCTTCTTCAAGCTCTGCTGTAGCCTATGAAGTATTTCAGGAGAGAGTATGCTTATGTCTTTCTTTGCATTATACATCTGTCTGCTCCCTTCAATACATCTGTTTACTGAATAATTTGTAACTTTCCAAACACAAACAACTACAAAACACACTCCATACCTTTTCAGGTTGAAAGAAGAGTAATGGGGAGGTGATAGTTTGCAACTGTCTACACTTGGAAAGGCAGAAATATTCAATGTGCAGTTACTTTAATAAAGAGGAATCACAGGTGTCATTTACAAATTTACAAGTCTCATTTACACATTTACAAGTGTTATTTGTGCTTCATCTTTGCTCAAGTTAGTGATAACAGGTAAGTTTAATTTAGTGGCAAACTAGGAAGCCCTATTTAAAACAAGCAATTGACGGTTGCTTTAAGGGTCTTTTGTGGTTTGTTCTAAATTATAGTGGTGCTCTGGATGTGTGGCCCAGAGCAGGTCCCGAAGGAAAAATTGACCCATGGATCTGCAGAAGTTGCCCATCCTGATTTGCATATAACAGTACTGTACAGTTCTCATTGTGATGGATAAGCCTGGCTCTTTCTCCTTTCCATATGACACATGATAATTTAGCATTGCAAAATTGCAGTTGCAGACAAAGCCATCAGACAATGCACTTGGTGCTTCAGAGTAACTGCCTGTTTTTCATTTTTCTTGTTGGCATTCTTAAAGAGGTTGATCTTGAAACTATTACAAGGGAGATCCAATATGTTTCATCTCCACCAGATTTTAGTTCTCCTGTGGCCTTCCTGTGGCTGAAATTAAGGCTATAGCAGATCCTTTGGGGTCCATTCTGGGACACCCCCTCCACGGATGGCAAAAAAAACACAAATGGTTGCACCCCATATTATTAAATGGTGGCAATGTACACATAGACGTGTCAGCTTGCAATCTTGGAGAAGGCAGTGTTGTCCAGAAGTCGGTCCGTGAGTCAACAGGATCAGGCAACAAGGGTAATCAAGGGCAGCCCAAGGTCAAGGCATGAGGCAAGGCAGCAAGGATTCAGGCACCGAAGTCAGCAGGAAGCTTTCTCCAGGGAGAGCAGTTGATCTCTGACAAAGCCTCCATTGCCTCTTCCAGGCTATATAAAGCAATTAAGGCTTTGCCAGATGTTTCTTTGCCAGATCAACTTTCGTGAGTAAAAATCACCAAAATATTACACTCAGATGTCCCTGTGGTACCGCAACAGTACCGGCAGGAACGGGCATCATCCGAAAGGGATGCCCTGCAGCGCAGCAGTCTTGCAACGTGGCGAGGCTGCTTCCGTTGCATTTTACTTGTCCGAAAAAGTCCTTAATGAGCAAGTTCTTCTCATAAATTCTCAGAGACCTCCTTTGAGCCTCCTTTTGAGTTTGCTGCTGGGTATATGACGGTGGAGGTAAGTCCCTCTTCTCTTCTTCTTCCTTATCTGAGTGGGCAGGACTCTCTGCTGGAACTGATGCCCACCCACTTGGACCAGGCTCTTCTTCTTCTTGAGCCTCCAGATTGCAGGGTTTCCTGCTGGCACAGGTGTAGATAAACCTGTGCCAGGCTCCCTAGGGCTGTTCCCTGCCATGTCATCCTCTGACTTTACGGCCTCATCAGGCTCATGGGACAGCAAGTGATTTACTCATATTAGTTCTTCAGTGCCACCATTTTTTTTTAAAAAACAGTCATCCCAAGGTGTGCTGGTGTGATAGAGCAATTCTCCAATTTTACAAGAAAGCAAACCTTTTTATCACCTTGGTGAGCGATTGCTAAGGAGAAAATCCAACATGGTGGCAGTGGGTGCTTGCCCTCCTAGTAAACCCTGCCCTCGCTCTCACTCAGCCAATCAGCTTTGTGCTTCCCTTTGAGTTTTTTAATTGTTCTATATAGTCCAAATAAGCAAAAATACACACATGCCTTGCGGTTTCTGAAAAAGTACAGGGAAATCTGTGAAGGCTTTTACCAAATTGTTTTTGCCATTTCAGGGCCCCCTCCTTCCAAATAGTGTGGATTGGCACTGGATCCTGTTTAGACAGGTAGGACTCCCAGCGAATTCCATGAGGGGGAATTTCACCATTTAGATGGGCCCAAAGCCAAATCCTTCCTAGGAGCTTTCAGCCAGTGTCTTTTGGCTGAAGACTAGCCACCTCTACTATAACTGGCAGAGTTTGAAAGTTCCTTTCTTTTCTTGAGTAAAACTCCCAGACTGTGTTGGCTGGGGAAGGGGATGAATTCTGTGGGGTGCAGTAAATAAGATATTTGTTTCATCCAGAATTCTACAGAATGTTACTGGCAACAAAGATGAGCCATCTGAAACTGGAAAGACTGGGCTGCCAATAAGTCTCCTTGCAAGAGCTTAGCTCCTACATGTGATAAGCCCATTAAAATGAACAAGACAGAGAAGAGAAGATCTTCCAAGAGAAGATGTGCAAATGAGAGATTAGAACTTAATGCAAGCAAGCAAACAAACAAGCAACTACTGTGATCTGCTGATGAGCTTTAATGTTGGGCAATAATTGTTGCTGTTGTGTGCCTTCAAGTTGTTTCCAACTTATGGTGACCTTAAGGCATACCTGTCCCAGGGTTTCCTCAGGGCTTGGCTGTATGAGGCAATAAAATGTGTACTGATGCACACTAATGCCAATTCACAGCAGCTTTTATTTATCTCCACGTTTTTTTCAAGATTGCAGGCATGTGAAGCCATATGCATTTGATCTTCAAACGGGCATGCCTGTGAATCAAGATGGTGGGCACGAGTGAATTACCTGTCACCAGTTGCTGCAATCGAACAGTACTTTTTTTACTGTAAATCTAAGGTATTTTTAAAAGCAAATCCAAGGTGCAGAAGTGCAATCTTCCACTTAAATAAACAGAAAAAAAAGGCTGTTTCATCACTGGAGCTCACAATCGCCACAACATGGCAGTTCCAGGCACTTGCCTTGCCAGCAAGCTATGCCCCCTGCACACATCTGACCAATCAGCTTTCCACTTCCGATTTTATTGGGAATGTGCAGCAAAGCGAATTGGTTGTCCCAATGAGTGGGAATGTGCATTTCCTTCAGAGTTTTTTTTAAAAAATATGGGAAAAGCCATGAAAGCTTTTCCTGTAGAGTATTTGGAGTCCCCCTCTCCTTCAGAATATGGTGAAATGATGTGGGATCCCATTGGGACAAAAGGTATTCTCTCCAAATTATATGAGTATTTTCACCGTATAGACAAGACCTTGGTAAGATTGTTCACTCTCCTCTGAGGCTGAGAGAGTGTGACTTTCACAAGGTCACCCAGTGGGTTTTCATGGCCTAACGGGGATTTGAACCCTGGTCTCCAGAGCCATAGTCAAATGCTCAAACCACTACACCATGCTGGCTCTATCTTGGCCATAACAGCACTCTGCAAATCTTTGCTTTCTATGACTATTTTGACGTGCTCTGGATGAAAACAAATTCCAGCATGGTAGCCATGTTACAGCAAAGACAACAAAGAATCCTGTGGTAGCTTCAGGGCTAACAAAAATGTATTATAGCACAGGGTTTTGTGGCCTATAGCCTATTTCATCCGACAGATTTCCTACTGATGCAGATAGCCATTGAATGAGTAGAGTTGAGCTGTTCCTGTAACTCAGAGTTGAGAAGAAGGTAGATTAGGACCATGTACATAGATATGGGTGAATTGTAGATTGTGGATTGGCAAGAGTTTTTGACTCTCAGTTGTTTTATAACAGCAAAATCAAAATGACTTTCCCACCTGAGGTAGGTTGTTGAAATGAATAAACCAAGAGGGGACCTTTATGTCAAAGGAGTGTGAGGTCAGTTCAGTTCTGCCACTGAAAACAAATTCGTAGACTCTGAATGGGCCCAGAGACACCATGTTCTATTCATGTGTCTCTTCCATCTGGCTCCATCAGATGGTTCATAGGGTTCTAATAAAATAAAAAGGTTAGATCCATCTAACCTGAAGAGTAGTCACCTCTGCTGTAACTAGCTGAGTTTGAAATAGTTACTTTTTTGAGTATGACGCTCAGACAGTGCTGGCTGGGGAGGGAGGTGAATTCTGTGAGGTGTAGTAAACAACAGCAACAAGAACAACAGTTTTCTAAGCTCCGAGTATGGTAGGGATATGAAATCTGATAAGGAGGCATGAGAGGGCTTTCTTGGTGGCTACTCCCAGGCTATAAAAATCTCACTTATAGGTCACGCTGCTTCCCTTTCTGCTCTTCCTTCAACAGCAAGGAACATTTAAACAGACAAGTTACCGGTAACTGTTAAATGGATTTGTTGAGTGGCCGAACCCAAAGGGTGTCCAGCAGTGGCTCCTCTTCATCTTGGAAAGATGTGACCAGTGGGGTGCCACAGGGTTCTGTCCTGGGCCCAGTGCTATTCAACATCTTTATCAATGACTTGGATGATGGAATTAGGGCCTACTTATCAAATTTGCAGTTGACGCCAAATTAAGAGGAGTAGTTAATACCCTAGAGGACAGAATCAAAATTTAAAATGACCTGGATAGAGTGGAGAGCTAGGCCAAAGTTAACAAAATGAAATTCAATATGGAGAAATGTAAGGTACTGCACTTAGGGCGGAAAAACGAAATGCATAGATACAGGATGGGGGAGACCTGGCTGAACGAGACTACGTGCGAAAGGGATCTAGGAGTCCTAGTAGACCACAAGTTGAACATGAGTCAACAGTGTGAAGTGATAGCTAAAAAGGCCAATGCGATTTTGGCCTGCATCAATAGAAGTATAGTGTCCAGATCAAGGGAAGTAATAGTGCCACTCTATTCTGCCTTGGTCAGGCCTCACCTAGAATCCTGTGTCCAATTCTGAGCACCACAATTCAAAAAGGATATTGACAAATTGGAGCATATCCACAGAAGGGCGAGTAAAATGGTAAAAAGGTCTGGAAACCATGCCTTATGAGGACAGACTTAGGGAGCTGGGTATGTTTAGCCTGGAAAAAAGACGGTTAAGGGGTGATATGATAGCCCTGTTTAAGTATTTGAAGGGGTGTTAGGTTGAGGATGAAGCAGGCTTGTTTTCTGCTGCTCCAGAGACTGGAACACGGAGCAATGGATGCAAGCTCCAGGAACAGAGATTCCACCTCAACATTAGGAGGAACTTTTTGACAGTAAGAGCTGTTCGGCAGTGGAATGCACTCCCTCGGAGCATGGTGGGGTCTCCTTCCTTGGAGGTCTTTAAACAGAGGCTGGATGGCCATCTGTCAGGGATACTCTGTGATTCCTGCGTGGTGGGGTTGGACTGGATGGCCCTTGTGGTCTCTTCCAACTCTACAATTCTATGATTCTATGATTCTATAACAGACATTTGCTGTTCTGTTCTTTGTGCAGTCTTTTGAGAGTCTTTAGATGGTGTGTGTGTACTTTCATCTTTATTGTTATGTTTTTTTTAACTGAATGAACAAATCAATCACACATCAGTGTTGTAAATTTGTGTGCAAAAGTATTGAAGTGCTTTACTAAAAATTACAACATAGAAACACATTAACAAATTCATACAATCAGATTTCGAAATATAACAACACAGAGGAAACAGAATTATAGTACATATACAACACAAGACAAAATACATGCAATTAATTAGAATTTTTTAAAATAAATAATTCATAAATTATAGTGCAATTGATTTATGTATAAATAGAATTAATTACCTAGAAATCTGTTATTAACAAAATCTATCACAAATCAATTTTTTATTGTTATGTTTTAAAATTTATATATATAAATTATATATATATATATATATATATATATATATACGGTGTTTTAATATTGTAGTTCATTTAATTGCCATTTGGTTTTTAAGCTTTATATCAACTTTAAGTTATAGTAACAACTCAACGCCACTCATCCAATGGCTGTCTGCTTTGGCTTTTTATCATTTTTTTAAAGCTTTATCTTGTTTTAACTTTGTTGTAAGTAAATAAATGAATATGATTACAGGCTCATCTGGTTATTTAAAATCCATTCAGGGAGCTCAGAATGAAACCAGCAGTCAGCCATAAGTGTGTGCTATGTGGTATGCGTCTGGCTCTACCTTGGTAGAAAGTTCAAAAGCTTTGCATTTGGCTAGCACAAACATCTAATGGTTCATAATATTGTTATTTTAACCAGTCATCGTACCTAGGAGGCTTATTATACTATGGCTTGCTCTTTGCAAATGATGCAGCCTGAGGGATTATATTCCTATTCTTTAATTTTCCATTTAAAGCAGGGATTAAGATCACATTGTAGGGCAATACCTCATAACAAATCAGTTCCTAAGTTTATCTGTTCCACACCTCAATGTCATTGGTTTCTACCAAGCAGGTAGAAGCCAGGTATCACTGTTTATATTTCCTTGTGTATATATTGCTCTGTCCTCAGATACATAGAGATCTGTATAACTATAGATATAGATTACTAGATAGAGATGTATAGATCTCCATCCCTTATCTATTATCTATACTGAAATACAAATCTATACAGATCTGTAGCGTATCTATACTGAGATTAGGGCTTGTCTAGAGAGGAGGATATAATGCTGATTGTTGTGCATTAATGCAAATTCACAGCATCATTCATTTGTCTCTGCTTTCTTTTGACAAAATTGCTGGTATGTGAAGCCATGTTTGATGTTCACACGAAGCCATGCCTGCAAATCAAGATGGTGGCCGGGAGTCAATCGCTTGCATTATTATTGTCAACAAATTGCTGCCGCTGCAAAGTATTGTTTTTAACTGTAAACCTTGCATTAAAAAAGCTGTTTGATCACCTCAAGCACAGCAAAAAAGCACCCAGTCACTACTGACAAACTCCAAAATGGTGCTTCTGGCCACTTTGTGGTTGGTAAGGCCACCCACACACATGTCCAACCAATAAGGTTTTTACTTCTGCTCTTATCTGGGAATGTGCTCTGATGTGATCCGGTTGCCCTAATGAGTGGGAATGTGCACTTTCCCCACATTAAAAAACCCCCAAAACCTTGGGAGAAGCTGCAAAGGCTTTTCCCACATAGTTTTTGGAGTTTTGGGCCCTCCTTCTGAACATGACAAATCACCATGGGATTATGTTGGGACAAAAGGTATTCGCTTGAATTCGATGAGGAGTTTTTTTTCACTGCTTAGACAACCCCTAAGTTTATCCCAGAGTTCCTGCCAGTTAACTACGGTATATCAAAAGCTTCTGAAGCTCCATAACAGCTGTAAAATGACTCTTTGTGGGGCCTAAAATAGATTTTGCAATTTTGTACTGAGAAACAGATCTATCTATCTATCTATCTATCTATCTATTTCTATATTTATAGTGTCATTAGCCATACCTATATAGATATGGTGGGCCCGTGGTATCTGCTGGGATTCGGTTCCAGGACTCCCGTGGATACCAAAATCTGTGGATGCTCAAGCTCCCCTCAGCATATGTCTGCCTAAATGCCCTAGAGGTACCAGATCTTGTCTGATCTTGGAATTTAAGCAGGGTCAGCTTTGATTACTGCTTGGATGGGAGACTGCCAACAAATACCAGGTGCTGTAGGCTATATTTCACAGGGAGGAATTGGCAAACCACT
The DNA here is from genome assembly GCA_030847615.1 of Gambelia wislizenii. Taxonomy (NCBI): domain Eukaryota; kingdom Metazoa; phylum Chordata; class Lepidosauria; order Squamata; family Crotaphytidae; genus Gambelia; species Gambelia wislizenii. The sequence goes on from JAUMIR010000003.1 coordinate 86,242,337, forward strand.
TCTGAGTTTCTTTGCCTGAGAAACCTTATGAAATCCATGGGGTCACTGCAAGTCATACTTCTGAAATTCATGGGGTCATAAGGGATGTCGTACTGAAGATGGAGCAAACTTATTTTCTGCTGCTTCCAGAGGACATGGAACAATAGGTTCAAACTACAGGAAAAGAGATTCCACCTAAACATTAGGAAGAACTTCCTGACAGTAAGAGCTGTTCGGCAGTGGAATACACTGCCTCAGAGTGTGGTGGAGTCTCCTTCTTTGGAAGTTTTTAAATAGAGGCGAGATGACCATCTGTTGGGAGTCCTTTGATTGGGTATTCCTGCATGGCAGAGGGTTGGATTAGATGGCTTTTGTGGTCTCTTCCAACTCTATGATTTTAAGTCAACAGGAGACTTGAACACACATGTGCGCACACTGTCCTGCTTAAAAAAAGAAAACAACCACAAAAAGCCCCCCAAGCCAGACAGCTGAAACTTTTGAGGGAAAAAACCTTGGAAAGCAAATATTATTAGCTCTTTATCTTTTAGCCTGAAACACAAATTCCATGTATCATAAATATAAAGGTTTACTAGTTTTGCTGGGGGGGGGGGAGAGATAAAGAGGTTTGCTAGAAAAAGTGAATTATGACTTCAGACAATAATATTGTTTTATAATCCCCTTTATAGCCCCTGCTTGTGTGTCCAAAGCCTGTGATAGGAAGATATATTAGCTAACACACATTGGAAACTGTTTAATGTAGTGTAGATGTGTAAATAGCTATTGCTTAAAACAATTTGTAAGCCGCTCTGATAGCCTTGTGGATGAAGAGCGGGGTATAAATAACTAACTAAATTAAAAAAAAAATGTGTGCAATTTCATAGACAGGAAACAATCTATAGAAAACTTTTGGGAGCTTTTAGTGATTATGGCTGAAGATGTTTTGGTTCATTTAGTTAGTTTACTTTAGAAAAAGTTATATTAATAAAAGAACCTTGTAGAAGTGAAGGAGAATATATCACAGTCTTCTCCTGTGAAATCTCTCCAATGCCTGGACTCTCTGAAGGTGTTTCTGAGAGCTGTCTAATTTGGAAATTAAGTTAATTAATTAATTGTTAATTTATCTTATTAAATTACATTTATCAAGTTAATTAACTGCTAATGAAAAATTAATGGTCCTCTTTGCCTGGCCCATGACATTTTACTGTTCAAAGCAACAGACAGGATTCTAAACCGCCCCCCATTTCACTTTCAGATGCTGACTGGATTAGTAGTGAAATCCAGAGTTTGGGAAAGTTACATTTGGACAACAACTTCCAGAATCCCCCAGCCAGCAAGGGCAGTAGCTGGGGATTCTGGAGATGTAGGACTTTATCAGACAAGGTAATAATCATGTCATTTATGACGTGATAATAACATAACGGGCTGAAATTATCAGACAATGTCATCCTCCTCCTGTGGCCAGCATCTACACCAGCTGCGAATAAGGGATCATTTTTTAATTAACCACTTAACCCATTAATTGATCTTCAATATCACTGTTTTAGTGGTACTGAAGGTGTGTGAAAACACATCCCACTGTACTCGTGAGAATACAGCGTGAATGGGCTTTTCCTTGTTCCCGTTGCCAGGGAGAAAACTTCCGGGTGGCAACATGAAGATGATCGACAAGACACTCTTTTTAGGAACTTTCCCATTTAGCTGGCAAGTTTTTAGGTTTGTTTCAGTGCTTGGGTGTTGGATTACTTTGTTATTTAAGGTGTTTTTGGAGTTGTCATGGATAACCTCCACAGAAGTTTTAACTGTGCTCGCATCTTCTCAAAAGAACTGCCGAGATCATGCACCCCAGCTAATATGGAAGTAAACTCCCATTCTTAAAGTCCTAGTGTTCATTGTGTGAAAATTCTGTGGCAATTCCTTCATGTGATTACAGCAACATGCAAAAGTAAGTGTTATAATGCCACTATGTTTCCTCAGTCGTGAGATTACAGCATTTTTACATGCTAGTCTGATAAAGTCCATAGTCTAAAACATAACATATTTTCCCTAAAGTTTTGCAGGCCAGCTTAGGAGGCAGAAGGAAGCCATGTGGCTTTCATAGATCCTTTGGCACCTTCTCCGCATTCCCTACTCTCCAGCATGGAGCCTCTGAGCTCATTGCCTCACTCTATCTAATGACAGAATTGCCTTGCACATGGTTGAATAGATGGGTACTATGTCACCTGATTGCACCTTTTCCTACTGGATTTCTTAGAAAAAGGTAAGCCCATGTGTCAAAGCTGTGTTGGTAGAGAAATGTGAAGAATAGTCTTGGCCATGCTGTGTATTGCAGCAAGAATGTGCATATCTACACAACATCTTACTTTGTAAGAACTTAGCATACACATACAGGTCAACCGCTGTTTCTGTGGAGGATTCATTCCAGAACTTCCTGTGGATACATGAAACTGCGGGTAGTAGCAAACGCTTTATTTTTGCACTTAGCGCAAAAATAGAGCATTCGCTATCCCCCCTGCTGCCCTGTGCTTCATTGTCCAGGAGAAAGAGGGGTGGATTCTCCCCAGCTTCATTGCCCAGGAAAAAGCGGAGCGGTGGGGTGGATTCTCCCCAGCAAAGAAGTGCTACCCACAGTTTCATGTATCCACAGGAAGTTCTGGAATGAATCCTCCAATGAAGCTGTGCTTCATTGCCCGGGAGAAAGAGAGAAGGAGGGGTGGATACTCCCCAGCTCAGGGGCTCTCTGCCTCATCTCCCCGCTGGTGGGTCTGACCAGAGAGGCACAGACAGCCTTACCATGCCTTTCTAGGCAGAGCAAGGAGCAAACAGTTCCATCTGCCTAGAGAGGTATGGCCAGCCTTGTCTCTCTCCTGACCCATCAGCGTGGCTCCTCCATGGCACTTGAAGGAATGGGTCACCCGCCAGCTTGCTCACATGTGGGGATGAAGGGGAAAATTTTTTCAACCACAAGTAATTGAAACTCAGGTACTGATCCCACATAAATGGAGGTCGGCCTGTACATCAAGGACTTTATCAGACCACCCCACAGAAAAGTTCTTTTGCCGGCATAAATTGTGGCATTTTTATGCTGGCAAAAGAATCCCCCTACACACTTACCCTTACAGCATCCATGAAGCTGTCCCGGGAGTAACAGAGCACAAATGGACCTCCATTTTCTTCCAGGGTTGAAATTTCCCAGATTCTCACAAGAAGACACTTGTGTGGGAAATTAAAAAATAAAACAACAAAACCCACACAAAAACTTCATGGAAGTAGAAAAACATAGTTTAAAAGTCCAAAGTACCCAGGGGGTGAGTCATAAAAAGAGCATAACCTACCTGGCTGTCGAGATCTCACGTGAATACAATGATGCACAGATTCAAACGCCAGCAATTCTGGCAACAAATCACCATAGGAGATGAATTGATGGTTTGGACCATCAATAAAAAAGTACAGCTTTTTAACCAGACATGATTGCAAAAGGGCAACGTCCGGTATGTGCGCCCTTTCACAATCATTAGGCATCCTTATGACACCATATTTGCTATGTCTGATAAAGTCCCAAGATATAATGATTGACATGATATAAAGTTTCACAAGCAAGGGACTAGAGGGATCAGCACATACCTACCATGCAGGAAAAATACATAATACATACAGTGAACTTGATATCTTGGGAATTTTTCAAATGGGGGGAAAAAACCCAAGGAGGTCAGGAAAAGAATGGGGCAGTTGTGCTTACAGTGCCCCATTTCAGACAGCCCTGTCCTCCTCCCGACCTTACCCCATCCTTCCTCTGTGCTGCTGGTGCGAGAATGCACCACTTTTATTGACGGAAAACCCCCGTCAATAAAAAGCGGAGCCTGCAACATGGAGGAAGGTCGGGGAAAGGTCGGGAGGAGGACAAGGCTATCTGAAATGGGGCACCGTAAGCATGACTGCCCCATTCTTTCCCCAACCTCCTCAGTTTTTTTTCCCCCATTTGAAAAAGTCCACAGTATCTTAATGTCAGTGTTATTTGACGCTCTTCACTGGGATGATCAAATTCCATGACCATATTCCCTATGCTGAAGTCAGTAAGATTGGACTTTTTCAGATGAATGGGTCTTGCGAATGAATCAACAAATATCCAATCCACAGCTCAGCACATTTTAGTAAATCTTTAAAGAGTGGGTTGAACTTGAATGCACTGACCAAGAAGCTAGGCATGTGTTAAGACATTTATGAAATCATTTTACAATGTAGAAACCTAATGAAAGGGTTATCTTCTATTGATATCTGCTTATGAAACAGCTTTGCGTGGACTGGACCAACACATGCAGATGGAACATTTCCTACTTTTTTTTGTGATGAATAAGAAGATTATATGAAGTTCTTGCAAATGTAGAAAATTTGTTCATGGAACCCCAGCAGTTGAGATTTTAATGAAGGTTTCACCTCAGTCAAATAAGGTTGGGAATCTTTGCACCAGTTTAACCAGGGTTTTGTCATTTTCTTCATTCTTTTTTGTGTGGCCAGAAAAGCTCTTTGTGTTTTCCCCCTCCATAATGTTTGTTTGACTGTCTGCAGCTGCCTGATGCATTCATTATTCAGCCTGGGTATGTATAATAGAAAGAGTATTCAGTTTGCATTATAGGCACTATCAAGCTTTCTGGCAGGCAGTTCAATTGCTTATAAATAAGATAAGGATTCTCTTTTCCTTAATAAAATTATCCAGATTTCCTATAAATGTTGCACTTCTGTCCCCTTTAGTCATGAGAGTCCTGCATCGATTTAGAACATGGAGTAGGCGAACAAATCAGTTAAACTCTCACATGAATAGATAAATGTTCCATTCTTATCACCTGGGCCTTTTTGTTTATTTAAAGGATTAAAATTATTTGCTTTCGTGTGAATTTTCAGCTGGAGAAGGGAACTAGATTTACAGTCTCTGAGAATGGAGTCATATCTTCTTCTATTGACAAAACACAGGCAACACAGGTTCATATCTTCTCCTGTCTCTGTCTTGTGTTTATGGCTACCTCCAGGGATGAGAGACAAGTCTATTTTCTATGCGTTTTCCTTCCTCTTGGGCTTTTAATAACTAAGATGTCCATCAGTTTTCTTCATTACTGCTTAACTTCCATATTTTGAGAGGATGGGGTAATTTTTTTTTAAAAAAGAAAAGTACTCTGTCTCTTTTTCATATGCCTACACAGAGAGAGAGAGGTTGCTTGCTAGGGTAACAGCACGCCATGGTGCTATTTACCAGGTAGCTTCCATCTTACCCCATAAAAGGGGTGGGCAACTGATGCGGATTAGGGAGTCTGCGTTGGCTCGTAGGAAGACCTTGGAGGATCACACCTTCTTGCCACACCCCTTCCCCACAAAAATCAAAGATTTACCTCCCAAGTAACTGCCAATGCCCTCTGGGGTTGTGGAGGCATTTTTGTCATATTTTACACCTCCCCTGGGCCATATTTGCTCAGCTGAGCCTTTTTCTACAACAGGAAATGACCCAGAATAAAAAGATTACACCAGTGCCACTAGCTGGTCTTCTATGACTGCTATTGCAACAGAATGTTCTGAGCATGTGCAGTAGAGACACAGGCACAAGGTGTTCCCTTACTCTAACACACATGCCAACATTTCACAGATGAAAACTGGGACACCTGTGTCTAAGCAATATCAGAGGGTTTGTCTAAATGGCAAAAATACTCACAGAATGTGAGGAGAATACAATCTGTCCCAATGGGATCCTACATCTATTCACTGTATTGTGAAGGAGCCCCCCCACCAATGTCATATACTCCCTGGGAAAAGCCTTCACAGCTTTCTCTGTATTTTTTGAAAAACAGCGAGGGAAATGCACATCATTGCTTGTAGGGACAGATGACCAAATTGATTTGCTTTCCCAATATGAGCAGTTGATTGGTCAGACATGTGCAGGGGCGGAGCTTGCTAACAAGGCAAGTGCCCAGAACTGCCATTTTGGATTTTTGCCATAGCAATTGTGCGCTAAGGCAAGAAAACAGCCTTTTTCTTTTTCTTTTTGCATGTTTGCTAAAGTGTTTGCTTTTTTGCAGCTTGTATCTTGTTAAAAAATGGGGAAAATAAAATTCTGAGTGATTCACCTGTGCCTACCATTTTGATTCACAGGCATGCCAATAGGAACATTGAAAGCAGTTTGCTTTGCATGCCTGTCATGGTCCACCTACAACCCCCCTTTCTTTGCCCTAATTGCTAGGAGGATTTGAATTACGATTCCCCACCAGCCTATAATGTTATTCCTGAGCCTGGAGATATTGTGACTACAACTCCCGGAATCCCCCAGCCACTTTATGAACCAACAAGGGCTGGGCTAGTGAGGCTGTGTGGTGTGGTTTTATACAAAATTATATTTATAATGGCATTTTAACCTTATACTATTGTTTTTATAATGATGTTCTGAGCCGCCTTGAGTCCCATTGGTGGGAGAAAGGCAAGATAGAAGATGTTGAATAGCACTGGGCCCAGGACAGAACCCTGTGGCACCCCACTGGTCACATCTTTCCAAGATGAAGAGGAGCCACTGCTGAGCACCCTTTGGGTTCGGCCGGTCAACCAATTACAAATCCATTGAACTGTTAACTTGTCTAGCCCACATTTTACAAGCTTGTTTGCAAGAATGTCATGGGGAACCTTGTCAAAGGCCTTACTGAAATCAAGGTATGCGATGTCCACAGCATTCCCTTCATCTACCAAGCTGAGGGTTCTGTCCTGGGCCCAGTGCTATTCAACATCTTTATCAATGACTTGGATGAGGGAATTAGGGTCATACTTATCAAATTTGCAGATGACACAAAATTGGGAGGAGTAGCTAATACCCTAGAGGACAGGATCAAAATTCAGAATGACCTGGATAGACTGGAGAGCTGGGCCAAAGCTAACAAAATGAAATTCAATACGGAGAAATGTAAAGTACTGCATTTAGGGCGGAAAAATGAAATGCATAGATATAGGATGGGAGAGACCTGGCTGAATGAGACTACGTGCGAAAGGGATCTAGGAGTCCTAGTAGACCACAAGTTGAACATGAGCCAACAGTGTGATGTGGCAGCTAAAAAGGCCAATGCGATTTTGGGCTGTATCAATAGAAGTATAGTGTCTAGATCAAGGGAAGTAATAGTGCCACTCTATTCTGCCTTGGTCAGACCTCACTTAGAATACTGTGTCCAGTTCTGGGCACCACAATTCAAAAAGGATATTGACAAATTGGAGCGTGTCCAGAGGAGGGAGACTAAAATGGTGAAAGGTCTGGAAATGATGCCTTATGAGGAGAGACTTAGGGAGCTGGGTATGTTTAGCCTGGAAAAAAGACAGTTAAGAGGCGATATGATAGCCCTGTTTAAGTATTTGAGGGGATGTCACGCTGAGGATGGAGCAGGCTTGTTTTCTGCTGCTCCAGAGACTGGAACACGGAGCAATGGATGCAAGCTCCAGGAACAGAGATTCCACCTCAACATTAGGAGGAACTTTTTGACAGTAAGAGCTGTTCGGTAGTGGCACACGCTCCCTCAGAGCGTGGTGGGGTCTCCTTCCTTGGAGGTCTTTAAACAGAGGCTGGATTGCCATCTGTCGGGGATGCTTTGATCAAGATTTCCTGCGTGGCAGGGGGGTTGGACTGGATGGCCCTCGTGGTCTCTTCCAACTCTGCAATTCTATGATTCTATGATTCTATTAATAAAATAATAACAACAACAGTAATAATGGGGCTTAGGCTAAGTGTTCATTGCTTGGCCTCAGTTTTCCTCATAAAACAGAAGCACTAATTGGTTGCTTTTTATGTCCAGTCTTTGTTCAGCTCTCCTGGCCAGTTTTGGAGTACTGCAGAACAGTTACATAATTGCTCTGATGTGTTGAGTGTTATTTGTGATGTCAAGAATTTTACAAGAAACAAGGAAGATCTGAATAAGAGTTGTAAGAAGCTTGCAGATGCTCTTAAAGACCGGAAACAAAAGTCAGGCAATATCAGTACATCAGATCTTGCTAATGAATTAGAAGTGCTATCCCCCATGTTACCACAAAAGTCCAACAGTTGTCTAACAGTACTTCAGCATATCTATGAAAAGCATTTAGAAGACATTTCCCCAAATGTGTCATTTGCATTGAGAATTTTTGTGTGCATGCCAGTGTCCATGGCCTCTATGGAATGGAGCTTTTCTAAGTTGGATCCAGAGAATGTGACACAGGCAGCAGCTGCAACGATGGGCCAACGTGGCAGTAGGGAATACCAACCCCTGCAGCACCCAGAAAAGGACATGCACACACATAAGAGACACTTACATTTGTGTAAGTCCCTAAGAATTCCAACTAAACTCTGTTTCTCCTGCCCTCCTTCATCATCTTCCCAATGCCAATGCTACTAAAAAAACTTACAGCTAGTTATAAAAAGCCTTTGTAAAAAGGAACTTCACAGTTAGAAGCTTTGCTAACTTAGGTATACCTATACTAGGGGACCAAACAGGCATCCTTCATTCTTGCTACATTTCTGACACCAGGTAATTTTTTTTCACTAAACACTGCTAGCAAGTTTCATCAATATCAACTGGAATTTTACTCTATTGCTTGTTCCTCAGCTATCCGTTTCTATCATTAATCATACTATATACATTGTTCTTCTCTGTCCATGTTGGATTTCCTGTTCTTCCTCTCTCTTATTCTCTCTCTCTCCCTCCACTTCTCTTTCTTTGAGCCTTTACCTGGTTCTTCCAATTTATCATACTTAAAGAAGGCATTCTCTGAGGATTTGTCCATGATCTCCTCTTCTTTCTTTCTGTAGAACTTCTCACTTGCACTTCTGGTGGTGTGCTGACTATGCAAATCTATTTTCCCCTTTGCTTTCCAATCCTGTCACTCTTGACTGTGTTGTCACCATTTATTACTGGCTATCTTGTTCAAATCTCAGCCTGGACAATGCAAAATCACATTATTATTTTTTTACCATGCACCATCCCACCAGCCTCAACCTTTTTTTCTGTCATTCCTCTGACATAATGTCATTTATCTGCCTTTAAAACTTTATGCTATGATTTTAAAGAAAATGCTTATAAGATGAATATTTAGATGGTATTTAACTCCTTTAAAGAAAATGATTATAAGATGAATGTTTAAATAGTATTTTACTCCTGAAAAATTCTCCAAAATGTATAAATGTGAATAGCAAATGGGGACTTGTAATCATATGTGGCGGATTTTGAGAGTGGGACATGAGCGGCAGTGGCAGTGGCTGTAGGGATGGTCCGGTGTGGCGGTAGGGCCTCCTGCATTCCCACGGGACCTGATCTGTCTCTTCAAATTAATTATTCAAATTAATACTACATAGTCCACACTATAACTAGTAGTATGGGAAAAGGTCCATAGGACATAAATAATTTCTTGAAGGAAAAAAAAGATGGTCCTAGGTTTCATCGGATTCTTCATTTAAATAGAAGCCAGACACCTTTTGACTGACAGTCTTCAATGTAAACCTTATTTTGTCCAATATTTCCTCCAGACAAAATGCTAAAGTGTTGATAAAAAGCCCTACATAATCGTAATAATATTCAAAGTACTGTACACACATTACAAAGAACCAGCTTCAATCCAGTACTTACCAACATTTGAGTATAGATTTATACAAAAGAAAAAAAAAAACCCTCTTCTTCACTCCCCACAGCCTAATGCCAACACTCAAAGGGGTTCTGCTTATATAATAAGACCTCAATGGCTGTCTGCCATGGCAGGTGTACTGCACTTTAGTTAGAGGAGATTATCAGATGGGCCCTTTAAAAGCGTCCCTGTCTCGGCACCCCCCACCCACCCCACTCCCGTTCCTGTAACATTTTAAAGAAAAATGTTTCAAACACCTGCCTTATTCTGATATAGAAACTGCTCCCCCTCCCCTCGGCTGGCTGGGAGTGAATGCAGCCATTGCAAAGCTGCATTCATGACCCGTAAAGCAAATCCTGCCATTCTCGTGAGAGAACGACTGCACAGGAAATTTAAAAATAAAATGAAAAATAAACATTAAAAAAACCCAAAGCCCCAAAACACACTTTAAAGTTAACAAGTAATCTGGGGAGGGTAAAAAAAGGGTGTCACTTACCTCCTCGTCCTGATCTCTACCGGAAGTGTTTGGCATGGAGCTCACAGTGACCTCACGGTGACGCTGGCATTGTGCCAGCAGAACGGGGCTCTGATTCAGATGGCCATGATTCCATTACTGAAACGGAATGGGCTTTTGATTAGTGGCTTAAGCTGCCAATAAGGGAAAATGGAGGTAGCATGGAGGCAGTACAGGGGAAGAGTGGGATGTTGTCTAAAAGGGAAGCCTTTTAGCCATCTCCTGTTGTCCCTGTCCTGGGATACTTGGCACGTCTGATAATCTCCTCAGTCTGGGCATGTTTGGGAAAGATGAATTGTGAAAGCAGTTGAGGTGGGGGCTATACTTGATCAGTATGTTGGAATTATCAGCCTTTGCATGCTTATATTCACTGATTGCTTGTTTACATGTTTATTGACTACTGAACAAGTTTTTGTAAGTAAAGGTACTTTTCTATGTTTTACAGAGAAGGCTGAGCTTATTTATTTTCTATTCTAGACCCTGTGTGTAGAGTGGGGAGGGATGGGTATGGGTTGTTGTTCAGCTTCTGCCTTGACAATTAATTCTTCTGCTTCAGAGATCACCTACTCTCTCACATTTCCCCAACACTGTGCTGCATTACCTTTTGCTGAAGCAGCTTTTGCAGAGCATATAAGATCTGAAAACTTATTAATCACATACAATAGAGTGATAAGTTTACATATGTTCTTATTATCTTCCATTTCCTTCAAAATGATCAATTGTCTCCAGCCCAAGTTATCCCCTGCTCTCCACTTGTTGTTCTCTTAACTCTAAAACATTTTTGACAGCTTTGTGGAAGATGTCCAACTCAGCCTGACTTGTATTTATAGAAATATTTTGTCAATGATTCATATTTACATAAGCTCTGTTTTGTACAACTGATAAAATAATGATTACCGTTAGTAATACCAGTGTCCCATGATTGACGGTCCATGCACTGATTCAACAGAAGGAAGAGGTACTTGGTGCATAAATCATCCACGAATCTGTTGATCAGAGCTAATGGTACTATCGAGCTCTTGCAAGAAATGAAAACTGACTGGAAGATTTAGGTATTTGTTTTCCTTCCACTGTTCACTGAGGCTCTCTCTGCCACCCTCTCTCTGTGCCTCTATGTGTATGCACATAGGTGCAAGGGAGACTGAGAAAGATATGGAGAAGAACACATGAGAGAACAGTAACAGCAAGAAAAAGAGAGCATATATATTGGCATACTTTCCAACTGTCCTGCTTTAGCAGGAACAATCCCAATTAATCCTCTGTCATCCCCCTTTTACCACTGCTTTTAAAATGTCCCAGTTTCTTTCTCCTCCCCCTTTCCTCTCAGCTTCCTTCAATTGCTGCAAACAGACTTAAAAGTGCAAAAGTAGTTTGCACTCAATTAACTCAGCAGGCAGGCAGGGAGGAGAGGAGAGAAGGAAGCAGAGTATTGCCCATCCCAGTAGGCTCAGCCAAAAGCAAACTGCTGCAGCCTCTTCTAGCTTGGGTGTTCTTCCTCATTAATAACATATGCTAGCTTGACCACATTCTAATATTGCTTAGCCACACATATCCCAAATTTTGTTTGTGAAATGTTGGTGGGTATGCATTGGTTGACTATAGATATATTGCAGTGGTAGTTTGCCCTGTCTTCAAGGTGTTAGAAATCTGTGAGCAGTTCTGGTAGTTCCAAGTCTTTGGTCCTCGTATGTTTTGAACTTCAAATTCCCGAGACTGTAGCCGGTATAGCCAGTGAGTCTGGCAGCTGATATCCAAAAATGAAGGGAAAGCCAAGGGATGAGAACCACTGGCCTAGAGCTTAATATGGTACTATTTGAGTCCTTTTATATAAGGCTCTGAAGATTGTTACTTCCAGCAGAGATGAAGTGGGTGGACATTTTTATCCAAAACTTTTTAGGCAGGCAATACTGTCCCGATGAGTTTCTTTTCTTGAAGCCACATAGACAAAACATTTTTGTCTGAGTCATGTCATTAACTTTTTTTTTAAAAGAAAAGTCTGTTGACAAGACTTTGCAAACATTTGCCCTGAGTTTTCCTCTGCTATTGCATGACTTGTATCCGTCTTCTTGAACAATCCCTCTCCTGGGAAGGGAAGCTCAGTAGAAAGTTTGAAAAAGTTGTTCCCTTACTAGTTGTCTATTTAAACACATCAAATACATTTGAATTTATTTAAAACTATTTCTCACCTGGCCTTTCTGAACCCTAGAGGTAGTATATAGCCAACCTGAAAAATCAGTTATGTAGATAATAATATAAGGGACATGCAGTTTGCCTTGATATTCTTATTTTCAGGACTCTGTAATGAAGTTATTTTCCCTCTTTTTGCCCTCCCTCCTTCACAATACGATGAGACAATGCAAGATCCCATTAAGACAGTTCATTTTATGAGTAAATTCTGTGAGGAGTATTTTCACCGTATAGACAGCCCCTCAGATATGTGTAGGTCACAAAGCACTGGCATATAATTTTTATTTATTTATTTATTTATTTATTTCATTTTATTTATTTAGTTATAAAAAATAAATAAATAAAAATAAAATAAAAGATATGTGTAGGTCACAAAGCACTGGCATATTATGACTGTATAGTCATGGTAGTAATCTTACTGCCCTACTTTGGACTAGGTGATGTTTTTGGAACATTTTCAAAAGCAGCCCCATATATGCACACTGCAGTAGAGATGCATTCAAGAACACCCAGCCCAAAGTGATCATGCATTTAAAGATTCTTGTTTTTCTTTTTAATATAAAAAGACAGCATCCCAAATCAGGCTCCTGGGCTTAACGGAAGCACAAACAGTGCAAGAGAGCTTGCAAGTTTTCGATGTATTTGTGACTGAAGGATAGGGTTGCTAGCAGCACAACCTAAGACCTGGGGATGATAGGACACTCACTCCCCAGCAGAAGCCAAAAACTGTCTCAGCAGACTCAGTAGCAACCTGTTCCCAAGAATACTCACACACAGAGTGTTTGACATCCAAATAAGCAGGAGACACTTTTATCTTCAAAGTCAAACAGTTGCAACATATACAAATATTTACAATTGAAGGAAAAAACTGCTTCACCAGGCCTCAGCATTCATAGAATCATAGAATCATAGAATTGTAGAGTTGGAAGAGACCACGAGGGCCATCCAGTCCAATCCCCTGCCACACAGGAAATCATGATCAAAGCATCCCCAACAGATGGACATCCAGCCTCTGTTTAAAGACCTCCAAGGAAGGAGACCCCACCACGCTCTGAGGGAGTGTGTTCCACTGCCGAACAGCTCTTACTGTCAAAAAGTTCCTCCTAATGTTGAGGTGGAATCTCTGTTCCTGGAGCTTGCATCCATTGCTCCATGTTCCAGTCTCTGGAGCAGCAGAAAACAAGCCTGCCCCATCCTCAACGTGACACCCCTTCACATACTTAAACAGGGCTATCATATCGCCTCTTAACCGTCTTTTTTCTAGGCTAAACATACCCAGCTCCCTAAGTCTCTCCTCATTAGGCATGGTTTCCAGACGTTTCACCATTTTAGCCACCCTCCTCTGGATACACTCCAATTTGTCAATATCCTTTTTGAATTGTGGTGCCCAGAACTGGACACAGGATTCTAGGTGAGGCCTGACCAAGACAGAATAGAATGGCACTATTACTTCCCTTGATCTAGACACTATACTTCTATTGATGCAGCCCCAAATCGCATTGGCCTTTTTAGCTGCTGCATCAGACTGTTGATTCATGCTCAACTTGTGGTACTGGGACTCCTAGATCCCTTTCGCACATAGTCTCATTCAGCCAGGTCTCCCCCATCCTATATCTATGCATTTCATTTTTCCGCCCTAAGTGCAGTACCTTACATTTCTCTGTATTGAATTTCATTTTGTTAGCTTTGGCCCAGCTCTCCAGTCTATCCAGGTCATTTTAAATTTTGATCCTGTCTTCTAGGGTATTAGCTGCTCCTCTTAATTTGGTGTCATCTGCAAATTTGATAAGTATGCCCCTAATTCCGTCATCCTACTCATTGATAAAGATGTTGAATAGCACTGGGCCCAGGACAGAACCCTGTAGCACCCCACTGGTCACATATTTCCAAGACAAAGAAGAGCCACTGCTGAGCACCCTTTGGGTTCGGCCAGTCAACCAATTACAAATCCATTGAACAGTTAACTTGTCTAGCCCACATTTTATAAACTTGTTTGCAAGAATGTCATGGGGAACCTTGTTAAAAGCCTTACTGAAATCAAGGTATGTGATGTCTACAGCGTTCCCTTCATCTACCAAGCTAGTAAGTTTATCAAAAAAGAGAGATCAGATTAGTCTGGCATGACTTGTTTCTCTGAAACCCATGCTGACTTTTTGTGATTATGGCATTGCCTTCTAAATGTTCACAGACTCTGTGTTTAATGATCTGCTCTAGAATCTTCCCTGGTATTGATGTCAGACTAACTGGATGATAATTGTTGGGATCCTCTTTTTTCCCCGTTTTGAAGATGGGGACAACATTTGCCCTCCTCCAGTTTGCTGGGACTTCTCCTGTTCTCCAAGAGTTCTCAAAGATTATTGCCAATGGCTCTGAGATCACATTTGCCATCTCTTTTAATACTCTTGGATGTAGTTCATCTGGTCCTGGAGATTTAAATTCATTTAGATTAAGAAGGTATTCCTGTACTAACTCTTTGCTTATTCTGAGCTGGATTTCCCCTATTGTGTCCTCTGTTCCATTCTCCTTAGGTTGGTCCCCCTTTTCCTTTTCTGAAAACACTGAGGCAAAGAAGGTGTTGAGTAATTCTGCCTTTTCTCTGTCCCCTGTTAGCATTTTGCCATCTTCTCCACGTAGTGGCCCTATCATTTCCTTCTTCCTCCTTTTGCTGTGGACATACCCAGAAAACCCCTTTTTATTGTTCTTAACCTCCCTAGCAAGCCTGAGCTCATTCTGCGCTTTAGCTTTTCTGACTTTACTCCTACACGTGTTCGCTATCTGTTTGAATTCTTCTTTGGTGATTTCCCCCCTTTTCCATTTCATATACATGTTCCGTTTAAAACTTAGCTCCATTGAAAGTTCTTTAGTCATCCATCCTGGTTTCTTGAGACACCTCCCGTTTTTCTTCCTCAATGGTACTGTTTGAAATTGTGCCTTCAGTATCTCCCTTTTGAGAAAGTCCCATCTGTCTTGAGGTCTCTTCTCTTTTAGTATTCCTGACCATGGGATCACCCCCAGTATTTCCCTGAGTTTATTGAAATCAGCTCTCCTAAAGTCAAGAATGCATGTCTGACTATGCCAGGCTTCTTCTTTCCATTGTATAACAAACTCCAGGAGAACATGATCACTCTCACCTAAGGATCCCACCACTTGCACCCCATTAACCAGGTCATCTCTGTTGGTTAGGATCAGATCTAAAATAGCTGACCCCCTTGTTGCCTCCTCCACCTTTTGGACCATGAAATTGTCTTCCAGGAAAGTAAAGAATTTACTAGATCTTGAAGTTTTGGTTGAGTTAGATTTCCAGCAAATATCAGGATAGTTGAAGTCACCCATCACTACTACATCTCTCCTTTCTGCGTGTGTGTTCATCTGTTCTAGAAAGGCATCATCCAATTCCTCTGCTTGACTTGGTGGTCTGTAGTAGAGTCCCACAATAACATCCCTGTTGTTTCCCTCCCCTTTTATTTTTATCCAGATGCTTTCTTTGAAGAGAAAAACCCTGATTTACAAAGGGGCAACCCTGGGGCTTCAGACAGAGAGGCTCCAGGGTCCCGTTGCACCCCTGGTGGCCTGACTAGACATGATTAGGCAGTTCATGGAGTCAGCCATTATGACTCAGCATGGTTCTGCAGTTGTTCGGCCATTTTATAATAGAGTTCAGTCTCTAAGTTTGGTGATGCCAGAGGGAGCAGCTCCTCATGATGTCATGGGATGGGTGAAGTCATTAAACATAATACATTAAGTATTTATCACAGTTGCTCAGAGCATGTCATTCAAATAAAAAACACAAAGTTAATAAAATGTGAAAATGTTTATTTGTTTGGAAGGTAAGTTTCCCAAGCCCTACACTGAAAGAACTACAAAACCAAGGAGTTGTCTAAATGGTAAAAAACAAAACAAAACAAACAAACAAAACAAAACACCTTATGGAATTCCCTGGGAATCCTACCTGTCTAATTGGGATCATGCACCAATCCACACTATTTGGAAGAGGGGGGTCCAAAATGGCAAAAACAACACAGGAAAGCTGTTCACGGCATTTCCTGTAGTTTTTAAAAAAAAACAGTGAAGGAGGGTGCACATTCCTGCTTGTTAGGACAAGTGAACAGCAAGTGATTCGAAGGGAAGCACAAAGTTGATTGGCTGGGAGATATCAGGAGCAGGGCTTGCTAACAGGGCAAGTGCCCGCTGCCACCATGTTGGATTTTCACCTTAGCAAGTGATCGCTAAGGTGATAAAATGAGGGTTGTTTTTTTTTGCTTTCCTGTTAAATTGGCAAATCACTATATAGCTCCAGCGCACCTTGCACGACATTTTAAAAAAATAATTAGGCGGTGGCGAAGAACTAATGTGAGTAAATAACTCATGGCCGCCATCTGGAATGCAAGGCTTATGTGGGCTTCTGAGGCCTAAAACACTGTTAAGACATGTTGCTGCTGCTGTGAAATGCCATTACCACAAGGTACTCCATTTTTTTCCTTGTGTAGATGGGCCCCAAGTCTTTCCCAGCCCTTTTTAACACCTTTGTGAGCACTACTTTTATAAACACTTGGGAGTTGTAGTTTAACTAAAGAAAGTTTTCCATGCTTTGCTTTGAACATAAAACCCCAACTCTTCTCAGCTATTTCCAAACACTGCTTTAGCAGCACATGTCAAGCTCTGATCTGAAAGGAGAGAGCCAATTTTCCTCAGAGATAAGTCCTTTTCAAGCATTTTTTTTTTTACAATACATGGAAGTTGTAGTCCAAAAGCCAAGAAAATTTTCCAGGCTAAAAATGCTGAAAATGCTGGTTTAAGAGAGTTGTCTGCATTAATCATTGCCTCTTGCTGGCTATTTTTTAAAATAATAGCTAGGTTATAAAATCCTCCCTCACCCCCCAAATACTTATGATAATAATGCTACTAGTAATCACCAAATATTTTGTGGCGGGAAAGACGATGATGATAGTGAGCATAATCCAACAGGGCAATCCTATTTGTATATGTCTATCAGAGGCAAGCCATCTTGAGTTTAATTGTATTTACAGCTTCAGGCCTAAATCTTATTGTTAGTCCAGCCTAGAATGAACCTATTGAATCAATAGAATTTTTCTAGGTAGTGACTCATCATTCAACAATTGCTTCAATGGGTCTACTTTAATTTGTAGTAATAGGATTCTGGTGTTAATATATCAAGAATCCTTGTCCTTAACACATCCTTGTCATGTTTTCAAAGATTTCTTTGGGTGGGGGATGGATGGAGGAGAAAGAGTTGAAGAGAGAGAGAGAAAAGGGAAAGAGAAGGAAGAGGATGAGTATAACTAAAAGAAGTGGGACTAGGAGGAGAAATAGGGTGAAGGTAAGAAGCAAAATGAAAGAAGAGAAACGTACCTAGCAATTGGGGAGGGGAGAGGGAGAAAGAGCAAGAGAACGAAAGAAAGGAAAGAGCAAGAAAAGAGATTTAGGACTTTTTCAGATAGGCTAACCCTCCCCCTGACACTTTTCTTGTCCCTCCAGCACCGAGGAAGCACGAACAAAGGGCAGGAGGAGGATGACATCATGCAAAATCGATCGCTGGAAACGGGACAGCACCATCTTCCTCTGTGGGTTTTTTTTTTTAGCCTGTCTGAAAAAGTCCTTAGCTAGGGGCATATCTAAACAGTGAAAATACTCCTCATAGAATATGAGGAAGATACCTTTTGCTCCAATGGGATCCCATGGTGATTCGACGTATTTGGAAGGATGCGGGGGGGGGGGGGTTCAAAAGTGCCAAATACTCTGCGGGAAAAGCCTTTGCTGCTTTTCCCAAAGTTTTTTTTAAAACTCCAAAGGAAATGCACATTCCTGCTCATTGGGACAACTGATGTGATTTGTTGTGCAGTCCAGAGAGGGCAGAATGGAACATCTGATTGGTCGGATATGTGCATGGGTGGGCTTGCAGTCAAGCACCCAGAAGCACTTTTTGCGCAACTGATCATGACCTTAATTTTTTCCCCCACCATGCCTCCTGACATTGAACTTAGCAGACAGGCATGACAGAAGGAGCAGCCCAGCTCGGGAAGGTGAGATGAAGCCAGAGCATTGAAGAGCTGCCCTCCTCTTCCTTCTCTACAACCAGTGGCTGGCCAGGTGGCTCCTCCCATCCATTTGCAGCTGAAACTGAAGGCTGCCACTGCTGCTGTTGGCATGGGTGAAAGGTGGGCAGCTCGGTCTCTTCTCCTTTTCCTTGCAGTGGCCACCTTCCTCATTGTCTCCAACCACTGCTGGGTTCTCTTCGCCTTCCTGTGAGTGCATCCCCTGATCACTCCCCCTGTGCAAAAAACCCCACGACTGCCATCTTGATTCGTGACCATGTGAACATCAAGAGCAGAGAGATTCACAGCCTATCATTTTCGAGAAAACACAGTGGAAACAAAATGATGATGCTACGAATTGGCTATAATGCACAGGTATGAGCATTATTTCTTCTTGTCTAGACAAGCCCTAGGAGTTGTGCACAGGGGAGAGATGAAGGAACAGAGGATGAGGGAAAAGATGAGTTGTGAGGGTGGGGAGAGAAGAAGAAAGAGGATGAGGTTGAAAAAGAGAAAAGAGAAAGTTGCAGAACAGGAAAAAGAGGATGAGAAACAGAGAGGATGAGGAAAATATGAAATCAAGAATTTAAACAGAAAGGAATAAAATGTCTAATCAGAGCTCAATAAATATATATATATATCCATACCAGTCTTTTTGCTAGTAATGGCACAACCTACATGTGCCTCAGGCCAAGAAAGGAAATTATACTGTGACTTGAACCAGTTAAGGTAGGGTGAAGATGAACTGGGAAAGTTAATAAGATAGGAAAAACCATGAAGAAACAATCCCATACTGCTGTGTCTAGAGACTCCTGGACAAATACTGAAGCAAAACAATATCTCCTGCACTATGTGCTACCTCCCATTGCATCCTGGTGCTGGCTGCAGTTTGAGACCACGAGACAAGGAAGGATAGGAAGAGTTGGCCAGGTGAGCTCCCTGAGAGTCTACAGCAGGGGCTATGAATCAGCCTGCAGCAGCAGAGGATGGAAACAGACTGTAATTTTTTTAAAAAGCAGTCCTCTTGCCCTGAGATTTCCTCTCCATACCCTGAGGACCAAATAAGAGAAAACAGTCCCTCAGATCTCATAATGCTACACGGGGAAAGGATGTGCTCTACACCAGATCGTTGCAAAGTTTTATTTGATTTCTCACAGTCTCTCCTTACCTAGCCTGCAGAGATGTTACTGGGGGGAAAATATAAAGGAAAAAGTACAAAGAGGATCAGGAGTCCAGTGTTAAGTTTGTGTTCTTCCTTGATATGATGCTAGTATTAAGAGAGTTAATGCAAGAGAGGAAAAGCTGTGGGTCATGAGTTTGAAGAATTATTATATAAATCTGAGCACACATTATTGCTTTGCAGCTTTGTTAATCATAGGATTATGCTGGGGAATGAAATTCAGCGTTTTCTGCCCCAGATGTTCAGTACACTTCATATGATATTTTCAATTAAATAATGATAACTTCCCAAACTCTGTCTTACTATGTTATGCATGAGATGTACACTTTTGGATTCTTGGAAGATATGGTTTTCTACTTTTTGTAGCACTGACAAAGGCTGCTGACACACTGCAGAAATAATATGGTTTGGCACTTCAGCTGCCACGGCTCAATGGAATTTTGGGGTTTGTATTTTGTGAGATATATGGCCTTCTCTGTCAGAGAGCTCTGGTAGCACAACAAACTACAAATTCCAGGATTCCATAGGATGGAGCCATGATAGTTAAAGCAGTGTCAAACTGTATTATTTCTGCAGTGTTTGAACAGCCAAAGTAATGGAATTTTGTTGGATTGTAATGCGTAGGGGAAACCCTTTTAGATTAAATCTTTGTTTCACTATGTAGTTGTGGAAGAAAAATGATGTCTTCATTGTTGTTGTTTTTGTTTAGGCAAACTAAAATGGCTGCCCACTGTTGAGTTCACCACCTTAGTGCTCCTTTCAGCACTACTGCCAAGGAGGCAATATGGCTCTAGAGGGCACCTTGGCACTTGCAGTGGCATAGCAGTGGGGTGGCACCAGCACTGACAGGTGCAGCAAATCCACATAGCTGGATTTACTAATGGTTCTTGGTATTTTATTGCCCCATGCTGCAGTGTCTGTGACATCTCTGTTATGGACATTATCTTTTTGTGAAATTAAAATGTTGGATATGCTGACAAATCCTGTCACGCAGGGCCTGTCTACACTGCAGAAATACAGCAGTTTGACACCACTTTATCCATCATAGTTCTATACTATGGAATCCTGGTATTTGTAGTTTTGTGAGGGGTGTAGCCTTATCTATCAGAGAACTCTGGTGCCTCACCAAACTACAAATACCAAGATTCCATAGGATGGAACTATGGTAGATAAAGTGGTGTCAAACTGCTATATTTCTGCAGTCTAGACAGGCCCTCAGAGTAGGTGCCCTCTGCCCTATGTATCCATCCCCAGCTTGCCCCAAAATTAATTGGGCTTTTTGAAGGTCCATGTCAAATACTCTAAAAGCCTTGAGAGGTTTTCCCATAGGTTCACCATGAACATTTAGAAAAACCAGTTCCCAACCCTCCATCTCCATGCTTATCCATTTTTATTGCCCCCACCTCTCCTAACCAGTCATCCATGTTGTCTACAAGGAGAAAAAGAGCATCTTGCTATTGGGAGGGAGTGGGTGTAACAGGCAGTCGAAAACAAGAGAGTAGACCAGATGAGTCTTTCACCAGCTGTTGTCTTGTGGTTTGTGTATTAGCCCCTCCTCCTACTGCAAGATAAGGTGTTCTCAGAACAGTGACAAGGTAATCGGCTATACACTTTGCCATAGTGAAGCACTGATCCTAGGCAGCAGAATTGGATGTT
The DNA here is from genome assembly GCA_030847615.1 of Gambelia wislizenii. Classification (NCBI taxonomy): domain Eukaryota; kingdom Metazoa; phylum Chordata; class Lepidosauria; order Squamata; family Crotaphytidae; genus Gambelia; species Gambelia wislizenii. The sequence continues at coordinate 86,263,509 of JAUMIR010000003.1, forward strand.
AGGAAAATGAAGTAAATTGCTAGTTACTTAATTACGGTAGTAATTTTACTGAGAGAAGAGGGAGAAGGTACTTGACTGGGTTTTGCTTTTATGTATCTTGACCTGGGTGAGTGGTGTGTGTGTGTGTGTGTGTGTGCACGCACACATGCTATTTGTGCTGTACTGTCTTTGTGATAGGTAGCTGGAGAACAGTAGAAATGAGAAGCCAGGCCCATCTAAGAGGGCCTATCTTTTGAATAACATGACATTACTTTTTTTTTAAAAAAATGTAGTTTATTTGAGTTATAGTTTGACAAAGAATATCATGGCACTACTAACTTAAGTGGTCTTTCCTTTAAAATGTTGATCCAAAGTGTCCTTTTGAAATGATGCTATTTCTAAGAAATCCATGTTGAGAATGGCACCTATTTTCTTTTTAACTGAATTTTCTTCAGCTCAGTTCACAGTCCCAGGGCTCCTCTACACCAGGCAGGATATGCTGGTTCCTTGCTGGCATATCCTGCCTCTGGAGTTGGCCAGTTTCCCCCTCATTACCTGCAGAAAATGTGCCGGACTTTGAACAGGATGCAGCCCATCACTGAAGCTGCTGCTACTGCCATTTTGCCTGCTAATGAGGAAACAAGGCAGGGGTCCTGCAACATGTGACTGTGGGTCCCCTGCATGTGACCAGCCTTGGTCACATGCTGAGGGACTCCCTGCCTGCCTTCTGGGAAAGCCAGGGAGCTGGTGGTGGCAGTGGGGAGCAGCGTTCTAAGACAGGCTGTTATGGGCATGTAGGGCCCAATCTGGCGATAACAAATTAAACCAGGTATTTTTAAAAAATATGGTAAATGGTCCCATCCTGGTTTGTCCCCATTCCAGGCCCGTATCTGCCTTGTTAATCATATGGACTGCCCAGGGGCAGATGGGCATAAATTCCCTGCATTGTTTAGACAGCAAGGCTCTGGAATGGGGGCAAACTGGGGTATTTGGCTGGTGTAGACAAGCCTTCATTCTGTCCCATCCCATTCCAGCAATTGTAATCTAATGCGGTGGGAAAACCACTCCTGTGTTTCAAAATGTTCAATTACCTTAAAAAATTATATTAATTTGACTTTCCACCATTTAGATAAACTAAATCTCACTGTTCTTTCATGTTTCTTCAGCTTGCCATTTTGTTCTATATGTTCTTTTCCCTCACAGCTGGTGTTGTTACTGCTAAATGAAAGTGTACAACCTCAAAAGAAAAAGAAAGCTGCAAGTTATAAGTTACCTGGGGTTTCTGAATCAAGCTAAATGAAGGCGAATGCAACATGATTCAGGGATATGGTTTCTGATCCTTGGAAATGATGACTCTACATGCATCCCTATTTAGGTTATTCTACATATGCTCAACAAAAATGAGGTGTTAGCATGGGAAGAAAACAGCATGCCATGACTTATTCCTTTCTTCTCCATGATTAGCCCATGATTAATTCTCACATGCTAATCAGCTGTCTGACTCTGTAGTATTATTAACAAGAGAGCTAGTACATTTACTCAGCCTTTAGGAAAAAAAATACAGAAACAGATGCCAAATTAGTAAAGCTGAGGTTTGGAGTTAGAGGACCTTCAGAAATGGATTGCTGTCTTGTGGAATAATAGCTTCTCTCTCTCCCTCTCCCTCTCTCTCTCTCTCTCTCTCTCTCTCTCTCTCTCTCTCTCCCCAACCCCCCTCCCAACTCCTTTAGAATTTCATCTAGCCACCTAAATGAATGTGAGCCATTCTGAGTTGCTCTTCTGTCCTTCCTTATCTCCATAATTTCTCTTCCAGGGGAAAGGGAGCATAGTGTATGGGAAAAACATATTTTTGTGTACACACAATCCCATGTTCGGTTCTTGGTGCCTGCAATTAAAATGACTTGTGAGCAGGTAATGTGGAAGATATTTGCCTGAAAGCCTAGAGAGTGACTGCCAGTCAGAACAGAAAATGCCGGCCCAGGTTGACAATTAATTTGAACTGATATAAGACAATTTGCTCAGCTCCAGTAGTGACCGAGGAGAGAATCCTTAAAGTGGAGGTGTTTTCCCCATCCTTGAGACTTCATCAGGGAGGAAGTCTTGACCTCCAAGATCTTCCCACTGTAGAAATCCCTGAGGTTTGACCCTTTGTAAGGATCTAAAAGTATGGGCAATCTACAGTTCTCAGAAATCTCTGCACTGCACAGTTCCTGATAAAGCTTATAAAGGTCTAACAAGGAAGTATGAAAACAAGGAAGTTTTCCCATTGTAGGGGATGGAAACTATGTTTTATGGGTGGAGGTCCCTGGGTGCTTCTTGCTCGCCGTGAGAATTACAGGGTGGGGACTGGCCCGGAGGCCAAGAGGACAATTAAGTGGTGATGAAGATGCTGCTCCGTGACACCCACCTTGTCATCCTATTCATCTCTACCTTATAGGGAAAATCTGCCTTGATGGAGGAAGGTACTTCACTGTAGAGTATTAAAAACATAAGGTCAAGGAAAGGACATTAAGGAATGTAACAGAGAGACAATGAATTGTGTGAAGGCTATGAGTGTGAATTATGATTGTAGGGTAATAAGGGGTGGTATTGTGAAACAGAAGCCAGCATGGTGTAGTGGTTTGAGTGTTGGACTATGTTTCTGGAAACCATGGCTGAAATCCCTGCTCAGCCATGAAAAGCCACTGGGTGATCTTAGACAAGCCATAGGACTTTATCAGACGTAGTCTTTAAAATGTTCTTTTGCCAGCACGCCCCACATTTTTATGCCGTCAAAAGAACGTTCCCCCTTGCACTCACCACCTTTCTTGGCAAAGGCGCCTCTATGAATGAAGAGGAAGTGAACGGAGCCCCATTCACTTCCTTGCTTGAAATCTCGCGCAATTTCTTCATGCGGGGAATTTAAAAAGAAAAAGAAACCTGAAAAAGTGAAGCAAGGCACATACACACAATTTAAAAAGTCACAAATAACCCAGGGAGGGTCATAAAAAGAACAAAACGTACCTGAATGTCCCGATCTCATCTAGAAGTGTTCGCTCCAGAGTGGCCATTGTTGGGGTAAGTATGTGATCTAAATGGCCCGAGATATCGCATGCCAGCAATGCCGGCAAAAAAGTGGTAGGGGGATCTATTGACAGCTTAAGCCTTCAATGAAAAAGTACATGATTTTGCCTTTTTAAAACCATAAAAGGGCGACGTTGTCTGATCCGCACTCCCTTTCGCGGTTATGTGGCATCCTTATGATGCTGTATTATGTGTGTCTGATAAAGTCCGTACTCTCTCAGCCTCAGAGGGAGGCAAAGGCAAACCCCCTGTGAACAAATCTTGTTAAGAAACCCTGTGATAGGGTTGCTTTAGGGCCACCATAAATCAGAAATGACTTGAAGGCACACAACAACAACAAACAAACGCCTTTTGTAAGGTCATTCTCTGCTCTCGTTTATCTTAAAAATAAGTATAGAAATCATTTGGAAAACATAGAGTCAGAACTTAGAATACATATTTCAGCCATTAAGCCCAATATAACAAGGCTTGCAAGTGAAATGCAGCATTAGCCTTCTCAATAATTAATTAATCAAACTTAACAGTAATATTAGGCCAAGGTTTAGTGTTCAGGTATTATTGTTATTATTGTTCTTGTTTTTTTGTTTTTCTTCCTCTTTCTTTTCTTCTTCCTCTTGAAGATATGATGATGATGTATGGAATCATTCCAATAAAAATATTATAATAGGAGTGTGTACATTTACTTATTTCTCCCTTCTCTCCAAATCTGAAGACCCTTGATGAGTAATTTTAAATAAATATTTGATGCACTTTAGGGTTTTAAATCTAGTTAAGTCTTGGGGGACCGTAGCAACAAAAATTATTAAGCCCAGTAAATTAAGACCCACTGGTATAGTATATTAGACTTAGTGTCAGGTTAGGTTAATTTTAATTAGAGAGTGTGTGTGTGTGTATGTTTATTTTGCATTTTCTCTCTCTCCCTCTCTCTTCTTTCTTTCTTTTATTTTCTCTTCCCCCCCCTTTTTATTTCTTCTCTTTCTTTCTCTTTTGAATATTTAGTATTTAGAATGTTTTGTATTTTTGTATTGTCCAAGTTCAAAACATTAATAAAAAGTATATAAAATTGTGCTGTTTTAACCAACTTTTTAAAGTTTACATTTTAAATTGTTCTGACATGGTTAACAATTTCATTCTATTTTTGTATGTTTTTAATTATATTATAATTATTTTAATCTGTAAATTGCCTTTAGTCCCAGTCTTGGTAAAACAGTGGGATATAAATAAAGATGTTTCGTATGTTTTTAATTATATTGTAATCACTTTAATCTGTAAAATATTGTAATCATTTTAATCTTGAGTCTCAGTCTTGTAAAAAGGTGAGATATAAATAAAGTTGATGATTGATGAAGATGATGATGATTTGCCTCTAGTGAATCTGCCCTGTGTCTAACCACTGCTTAATGACTTCATGGGGAGAGATTACAAGAGAACCTGATTGGTCTCAGAATAAACCAAAGAATGTTCTGAGTTCTGGAAAGAAGTTATTTTTGGAGCCCAGTAGGAGGAATTTGTCTCATCACTTCCTCAAAGGTTAAAAATGGTACTTTGAATTGTTAACCAAGAAAGACAAGTGAAGCCAGAGGAGTTCATAGAATCATAGAATTATACAGCTGGAAGAGACCACGAGGGCCATCCAGTCCAACCCCCTGCCACGCAGGAATCATGATAAAAGCATCCCTGACAGATGGCCATCCAGCCTCTGTTTAAAGACCTCCAAGGAAGGAGACCCCACCACGCTCCGAGGGAGTGTGTTCCACTGCTGAACAGCTCTTACTGTCAGAAAGTTCCTCCTTATGTTGAGGTGGAATCTCTGTTCCTGGAGCTTGCATCCATTGCTCCGTGTTCTAGTCTCTGGAGCAGCAGAAAACAAGCTTGCTCCATCCTCAAGGTGACACCCCTTCAAATACTTAAACAGGGCTAGTTGTTTTATCAGTGGCGAGATATGTTCCTTGCAGCTGTGTTAGAGGTTTGCATGGCTTCAGTTTATTTGAATCTCAGTTGCTGCTTATAATTTCTCAAAGACATTTTGTAGGGTTGCTGAAAAATATTCAGAAAATGCTGGAGCACCACTCATTGCCAGTTGGAAGAGGTCCTTGCCCCAACCCCTTTTTATTTCCAAGTTAGTATTTTCTTTCAATGAATCTCAGAGGCATTCTAATGGGTCTCGCAGAAGAAGCAGCGTGGGTTGTTGCTGCAGGTCACATGATTTTCTCTACATTTTTAACATTTGTAAACTTCTTCTGCTCCCTTAAACCATGACAACCAGAACCTTTTTGTTTTTGGGTAGATGTTGAAAACCTCAGAATATGAGAAGGTTCTGTATTCTATCATCTATGTCACAGCTACTCAGAGTTTTAGAGCTTCTGCTCTCTGACCCCTGGTTCAGTCTATGTATAAACAGAAAACATCAGTCTCATAGTTTGATGACCAGCACTCTCTTGGATTAAAGTTTGGAAACTTTTGATATACCCATTTTTTTTTAAAATCCTACTGCTTATTTAAAATTGAACCATAATTTTCTGCACTTCCTTTTTTTCAGGAAGTTTTTTAGATTTTTAAAGAAAATCTAAAATCCCCAAAGGGAATTAAGTAACTAAACATGAGTTTTGTTTCTATTTCTGTTGCTCGTTAGAGCTTTTAAGTGGGAGAAGGCGATGATTTTTGAGAAAATGTATCCCTCTGTCTCTCAGACAGACAGTTTTCTTGCACTAATACAACTCCAATGTGCGTAGGAAGCTGAGGTGAAGAATAAATAAGTGTAGAAATAAGCTGAGTGTATTAACCACCTAGCAATGAAATGAAGTTCAAGGGTTGATAGACTTTTCTCAGCTTCTGGGAGCAAAAATAATAAAAGATTTTTTAAAAAATGAATAAAAATGATACAGCTCATAATAAGCAGATATTTCAATTGTGTGTGTGTGTGTGTGTGTGTGTGTATGGCTTGGGTATGTACAATAGGCCTGGGTATGTTTCCTCTCCCAGTGTGCTGATTGGCTGCTCAGGAAACACACCCAAGCAATCATCACCCATATGCAAATTCCATCTCCACCTCACTATCCATTCCTGCTACTCAGTCTGCATCTACACCCCAAGCCCCTCCCTCCTCTCACTCCCTCAGCCACTTACCAGTCATGGACTGCAACACGATCCAGACAGTCAACTGGCAGTGGCAGCAGGATGACAGAGCAAGTCACCCTTAACAATTACAGGAAAAGTGTGGAATGCTGAGAAGGGGGAAGAGGGATTTAAATCCACTGGCCTACCTTACAGGGTTGTTGTGAGGTCTACCAGGTGTTTTTGGGGCTTTTTAATGGCGTACGGTACGCCGGGTCCAGCTAGTTATTATATTATTTAATATTTTTTCCAACCAGGAAAGAAAAATCAAGATAAGAAAGAATATCTTACTAATTATTGTTGAGGAACTGAACACTATATTTAAAGGAAATTGATGACACCATTAAGTTAAGTAACATATTAAAGCATGTTGAAAACCTATGGATGGATATGGAATAACTCCAGTTTGTGAACCAGAGTTTCCAAAGCCCTCTTGGGCTTTCCCCAGGTTCCCTGCTGTTGGTTTTACATGAGGGAGTTATCTACACTCCTGCCAGGAGGCTGGTGTTAGATCTGCATCTGATTTGGGGTTGTGCCTGGGAACTGTGTCCAGAGTCAAAATATATGTGATGAGACTCCAGTATAGTCTATGTTGGAATAAGTACATAAATCATTATTATGTTTTAATTTCAACCCAAAAGGTATCTTTACTGATTTTTATGTGGCTCTTCATAACTCGATTAACAAGGACTTAGGCTGCATCTGCACTGTAGAAATTATCCCTTTCCCCACTGGCCAATCAGATTTGAGCACAACGCTCACCTCTGGCTGCCCAGCACAAACTCCAGCCAATCAGGGCAAGCCATGCTGTGCCCTGATTGGCTGCTGGCTCATCATCCTCAAGCCAGGTGTGCTGCCTGACAGGGGGAAGATGGAGGCATGGGATCATGGTTTGAAATATTATTTTCCAGAGAAAATGGTGAGTTCCATTACCGCAATAGGGGAGGGGGGAATGTTGTCCACACATGCAGACTATGTGGTGCCCAGTGCAGCCATTTCCCAGTTGTGTCAAATGCCTTATGTCTGCTGAGATCACAGTGAAGTGCCCAGCCATGTGACTGTGTCTGGACACCTAGCTCCTGGCCTTGGAAGATGCAACCAGCATGGGGAAGAGAAATACCAGTTTGTGCATGGCCATTGCTGCAACAGAAGGGCAGGTAATGTGGGGGGAGGGCAATGCTCTGGGCCTGGGCCTAGAATACTCTGGCCAGAACATGGATTATTCTGGCTGGTGCAGACAAGCCCATGGAAAACATAGGGATAGGTTTCCTGCTCTACAAAAAGAGAAGAGCAGTTCAACTTGTTTTAGAAAACGTTTTACCAAAACTAAAAATATTCAATATGAAATGAAATAACCAGCTCAAGTAATTCTTGCGTAAGTAAACAAACAAAAAAAATATATGTAATTTTCCAGGGAACACTAAAAAGCTTCTTCCAAAATGCTTCCATGTATGATTTCTTTTTCCCCCACCAGTCTCTGCTTTTCTTATGATTTCCATGTTAGTGTGCAGACTTTTCCAGACTTATAGATTTATGCTCCTTTCGCATATGGGGTGGGGGTTGCTTGTGAAGTAGTCTTACCTGTTTTCTCTTTTTTCCTCTCTGTTTTGCTATTTGTATGTGTTTGGTAAAGAATGCTGGTGCTGACAGCTGCTGTTTACCTTGCCTTTACCTTGTATAGGTAGTCACGCACATTTACAGTTGGATAAACTAGAGCAGAATCCCATTATTTCCAGTGCAAACTTTTATTGTATTGTTTACTGCAGACACCCTGTTGCAACTGACATCAAAAGTCTGTGTTTGTCCAGTTTTTCATCCCTATTCCCCCAATGGAGAAGCTGCTAAAACACCTTCAGCTAGACAGAAGATGAAGGGGAAGGGGGTCTCTAGTTGTAAAAAGACTGTGAAAAAGAAACTTATTTGTCAGAGGCTTTATTATGTGAGATATGCTTGTATTTGTATTAGATAATTGACACAAGAATGTCTGCATTACCACTTTTTTATAGGAATGATCACTACTTTTTTGCAATTCTGTTCCTTCCCACCCACTGATACAAATCTCTCACCCACCGATACAAATCTCTGTCTCCAGCTTGAGCGTTATAAATCTTCCTGCTGAGATAAAATTTCTTTCCATCTCTAATATAAAGAAGGGTCACCAAGTTTTGTCTGGTGTGATGATTTTGCTGTTGGCTGCTCCATTAATGCTCCTTTGCTTCAGAGGTGTCACATTTTAATAAAAGAGAATCTGCCCAATCTCATGAATTTTCAAGGTTCTGCCCAGTACCTTGACCTCCTCTTGCAACTTCTAAAGTCTAATTTCTTTCCAGTCTCTCTGTGAAGCAATGGACTTGATCCTCTCTGCCTGGCCTTCATAGACTTTCGGATAGGGCAGCAGACTATGCTAGCACTCTCTAGCAGCATCTTTTCCCCTTTTCTTAATAAACCCCATTATGATCTGGAAAATGCTTCCGTACCTACTGGAGTTGATAAGAGGTGTGACACAAATAATTGATTTAAGCAGAATTTGTAAAGTGAGGGCAATGGTGACCAGTGTAGGTCTTACATGCTAAACAAACAAGCCCCAAACAAACAACAAGGTGAGTCCATTGAGACACCAGATGCACACCCACTACATCAATACTGATATAGGACGACTTTCTGTGTCATTCCATATCCAGTGCCTTAAAACTCTGAATGGGTGAAAAATGTTGGTCCCAAAGGTGAAGTCCACCCCAAAGTTGAGCTCCAGGATTCAGGAACCACCCATCCCCTCAGAGCTGCCTATGGGTTGCTTGTTAACCTAAATCCTATAAAATTCCCATAGACTTCTACCAACCACATGTGACCAAATCGACTTAACCAGTATTTATGTTTAACAATAAGCTAGAGCCCTCTGACTTAACAGTCAGTTTGTTTGTGGGACTGCAGGAGGGCAGACGGCCTGGATCCACCATCTTCTTGATGAATCAGGTCCTACCCTGGCCCTGTGCACTATGTTTACAGGATTCTGGGAGCTGGTCAGTCAGTAACCTAGATGGGCAAACCCTCTTGTGAAGCATAGATTTCACTCCAATCTGGGGTTTTTTTTGGGGGGGGGAGGGGATGTAAAGTTCCCCCATTACACCTCCAACAGTCTGGTTTGGATGCTTTCCCACCCACTCTATAATTCTGGTGGAAGGGTTTGATCCAATTGCTATATGTAAGAACATTGTTTTGTTAAGCTGTTTTGCAAAACTTAACAATGTAATGATGTGGCATGGGATTACATCCTATGTGCAATGGTAGGAGAAGGGCCTGAGTGCCTAGCCTTCCTCTTTCCTTATGAGTGGAGGGTTTCTTTAAGGGACACTGGGTATACAGGCAAGCAGGCTTAGGTCTAGTTCAGTGCTGTGTGACCTGTCTTACTCCAAGATGTCACAGAAGCCACATAGTAGACTCGACAGTGTCATTCTTGGGTTGCCCTTTGGTAGCCAGACTGGGGGTTGGGCATATCAGATAACAGGTGGGGTGTCTGATTTATGGATATATTGTTTCCTGCCAGGACAACCTTTAATTCATAAGGTTGCAGCCTTGTTTTCTCCAGTGATGTTGTTGCTATTTGTTTTATCTCCCTGCACAGCTGTGCAGCTATCAAACCATAGATCAAATCAAGTGATCCCTGAACAATTCTATAAAAAAAACAAGGGAACTCTACCCAATACTTCCTCCTGCTACATTCAGTACAGAGTAGGCAACCCCTCCTCCCTCAAGAAAACACTTCACCAGAAAATGTATGAAGTCCAAAAATTCCTACTCATCTTCTTTGTGCAGAGACAAAGAGGTTGCACACCATGTTATGGGTTAAATAAGACAGCCGCAACTAGAATTGCTCTTGCCCAGGTGAAGGATAATGATGTCAGGTGAGGGTTTCATTGAAGCCAGTTCCATGAGCTGAGGAAACAGAACCCCCTACTGCATTCCTCATCAACCTCACCAACTGATACTGGCCAGTTATGACAGACCAAGATCTCAGCTCCTGCCTGAGTAGACTGCATGTCACTCCAACCAGAAAACCAGGCTGTGTCAGACTATCCATACCATTATTGGAGGACTTGCTCAAGCAACAAAGAATTAAAAGGTGGGAGAGGGTTTCTGGAGATCTATCCCCAAGGTGTGAAAATAGCTGTTTGCCAGATCAACCCCTTATGTGGGACCTAAAAGCCCTAGACTGCCAGCACCTCACCTACTGTATAGTACAGCTGGGCAAACCATAATTGGACACTACCGTAGGAGCTTCTCTGCAAAAGGGATGAGCTGAAAATTGGGGTGGGGAAGGATGGCTGACTGTCAATATGGCTTATCTAAGGACAGATTGGAATTGGTACTGAGTGGGAAGGGTGCACAAAGCGTGTAGAAACAGTATCCCTGGCATACACAGGCATAAGATAAAGTAGTTCAGCATGAACTGAACAGGGCAAATGTCTCCAGCTGGGGTCTTCCCCAAGGAAATAACCTGTCCCTTGCCTTGCTAATCCATTTTGGAGCTTCTGAAATGGACAGACAAGCCCTCTTGGTGAAAATGGAGGTTGGGCAGTAATAAGGACCAACCAGAATTGTCCCATCTGGATCTAGGGAGGAGTTCACTAATCCATGTGGCTGCAAAGAATGCAGCTTTGAAAAGAATACCTTTGTCAGTCAATGAGCAAACTGTAGGGTGCATTTGGAGGAGGTGTGGGAGAACCATATCTGATATGGGGAGATAAGCATTGGGAGGGCAGAGCGTTTTCTCTTGCCAAGCCCTCTAGGACCCTATGGACATGGAAGTTGGCCATGGGGTCTAGGAAGCCTGCCACTTTGCAATAAAAGGACAGAGCTACAAGACAACCTCTGATAGTTTGAGCAGACAAGCCCAACCCCCTTATGAGTACAGCAAAATGTAGCACCACCTCTCTCCCACTGGCCATCAGTCAGTTTCACCCCTTGCTTCAAGAAAGCTCCAGAAGACACAGACTGTGCTGGTAAGCTTTGCAATTTGAGGAGCTAAAGATAGTAGGATGGTACATTCAACCACTACCTGCCAAGTCTCCAAAGGTATATAGGCACCTCCAGGAGTTGTGGGGAGGCCTGTTGGGCCAGCTGCTGGAACCTGCAGAACTGAAAATGGGAGAGGGAATTTGCTAGATTTTGGATCCCAGTGCCATGACAGGCTTGAAAGAATATGTTATGCTGCAAGCACTTCAAGATGAAACACCTGACTAATTTCATGACACGGGGAGATTTGGACCACTGAATGTTAACTATCTGAACTACTGATCACACCAAAATGTGATTGACTTCTTTGCAAAGTCACAGGCCTAAATGTGGACTATTGCCACTATAGAGAAGAGATCAAGGAACGTCAAGTCTTTTATACACACCCATTCAGCTGGCCAGGGCTCTAGACACCACTGGGCTTGCTAAAATAGGCCCAAACCGGATGACCCATAGGAGAAGCCCATAGGAGAAGGTTTCAGGATGACATTGCATTGTATTCCTGGAGAAAATCACTCCACACCTCCAAGCCATCCTGAATCTCCCTGGTGATCCTAATGTCATGATGAGGGATGAAACCCCCCTGGTGGCCTCATAAAGATGAGCACTGAATGCATGCCCTGCTATGATGACACTGCATGCAAAGTTTAGGTGGCCACCAAGAAATTGATGCACCATAACCTTCTTTGTGTACCTCAAGGAAGTTATCTGCTGTAGAAGGGCTTTCAGCTTCTTACATGGGAGCTGTGAGATGTCCTGAACTGTGTCCAGCTTTATACCAAGAAAGGTGAGTTTGGTGGAAGGACCTGAAAAGGGTATCCCAGCAAGTCCAGGAAGAGGTTGTCCTAGCAAATTTTTAAAAAATCATCAAGATCGTGTGTTATTGCCAGGTTGCTGGAGCTTTTTATGGCACACCGCTTGAGGAATGTGCTGAACTGCACAAAGCCATAGCACGATATAGCACATCCCATAGGCATAGTCTTACAATAATAGTAGGTGTCATCAAATTGGAATCCACAATTGAGATCAAATAATCAGGGTAAACTGGTAGGAGATGGAATACAGATTTTATATTGCACTTTGCCAGGAGTGCCCCTGAGCCTATAGTCTCAGCCACCATGTTGAAGGATGCATATTTAACAGAACATAAGGCTGGATCAATGGCATCATTCACAGATTCTCCCTTGGGGAAAGAAAGGTTATATATAAGATAGTATTCACCAGGGGCCTGTTAGGGACCACACCCAGCGGATAATTTCAAATTAGGGATTGGCAGTTCTGTGTGAGGGCCTGATATCTGACCTACATGCAATTCCTTGGTGATTTTCTCCGTCACAGTATTGTGCAGATTGATGGCAGACTGAGAGTTAGGTGCACAATATGAGCACTTACCTGTGTAAGGGATCCTAAAACCATCCATGAAACCATTCAGAAGGTAGCTGACACTGGTCTGCTAGTGTCCTTGTCAGGCTTTAGACACACTTCCGGAGCATTGCTAGGAAGGGAGCAGTTAACCCAGAGATCTCCCAGATAATGACAGCTACAGCAAGGCTGTAAATTAAACAGAAACCTCTGAGAGAGTTCTTGCCCGAAAGGGTCCTTTTGCAAAGGAGATGTGCAGGGAGAAGTCAAGCCAGTCTAAAGTCCTGTAAGCCAAGCAAGTCCATCAGCTGGTTCAAGGATTCAAGAGTCAAGCAGGGTTGTCAGCTATTCCAGTTGCCAGGGTTCATGAGTATAGAGCAGGAACACCAAGCTAGAGGCAGATAGTGGGCAATTGCTTCCAGCAGGAGAGGCCAACCCCATCGCTTTAAATGGTTGCAGCCAGCTGTTCATAATTAAGAATGCCTCCCCTGCTGTTTGTCAATGAGCCTCATAGATCATCATTGTTCTGCTCTCTTCTCTGCTCACTGGGTCTGAAGGCCCAGGGGTGATGCTTTGTCCTCTGAATGGTCCAGCTGTTCAGATGGAGCCTATGCTGGATCAACCTCAGGTAAATCGTGGTTCTGTGTCTCCTGAGGCTGCCATTCTAAGAATAAGCTGCAGGATTCTTCTCATCCTTGGAGTCAGAGTCACCCATAACAGCTTGGGATAAAGCACCAACCAAGAAGCAAGAGCCACAACCTTAACCAGAGTTGGGGTCTTTGCCTCTCTGTTGTCACCCATGGGTTGCACCAGTGTTGGAACTGGTCTCCTCCCTGAATGCTTACCTTGGAAAGGTAAGGTGGGATGCACACCTCCACATGTCCTGTATTGGTGGTCACATTTGCATGCCTGCCACCTGCACTTACCTGCACTGAAGTCCCAGCCGACTGGGGTTCCTTTCTTGTTGGATGAGCTAGGCAAAACATGTCTCCCTTTTGTCTGGTTACCCATCACCACAAAGCCATTATTGCAATGATTGGAAGGGGAGGCCCAAGAACTGATTATAGGACTTTATCAGATGCAAAAAAAAAAAAAAAAAAGCCCCCAGGAGGTTGTGAGGACCCATCAATAAAAAGTGGCACCTTTTTCATTAAAGAGATTAATTTGATGAAAGCCCTTGTAACTTTCATGCATGTGATAATTGCGTACAGTACATGTAGAAAGTTCTTTATCTTGGGAATTATTTCAGTGGAAAAAGCTTTTTATGTTTTTCTCTTTACAAGAAGGGGTACATAAGATAGACACAGAGGATGGAGTCATTCATGTGTGCTTAGATCATGGAAGATTTATTCAGCTTGCTGTGCTCTTTTCTGACAACGTGTGGATTCAGTTTGTTGAAGCATAGTCCATAGAGGGGAGAGAATATGGCAGTCCTCCTTTCTCACTTCCTGTCTCTCAGCCATCATTCATACAGTAAAGGGAATGGCAGAGAAGTGCCAAGTTTCAGTTTTGATAGGGAAAACAATACAGTTCCTGGAAACCAAAGAGTGCTTGGAGGCAGACAATTGAGGTGACTACCAGCTGTTTCTCAAATGTCCTGTGGTATTGTTGTTTCCCTTGGAACTGGATCTGGTAAGTACAAACAGATGGTGAGAGGCCCACTTAATTAGAGAAAACAATAGAATTATTTGAAATCTATAATGAAAAAGCATCTTCTACCTGGAAAATGAATGTTTATTAGGCAATGATGCAAATTAAAATTACTAATGGAGGAGAAGCTGGCATTGCTATCACAGTGTCCTTCTATTTGTTTGGGTAGAAAATGTGCCCAGTTTAAAGCCTGAAGTGGTGTGAGCATACAGAATCATTATATGCAGTTTGATTGTCTTATGAGCCACTAATCACAACCTACTTATTTTGTTTTTAAACTGAAAAAAAAAGGTTTGCAGTTCATCTGACTGGATAGCTACTATAAGTAAAGTGACTGAATAATAACTGGATAAGTTCCTTTACCAGTGGGCAAAATGTTATCCTTCAGGCACTGTTGAACTGTTGCTTCCAGCATACCTCACAATCAGCTGTGCTGACTAAGGCTGATGGGAGTTGCAGTCCAACAACACCAAGAGGGCCAGATGCTGCCCACCTCTGCTTTGACTAGTCAGGCTGATGTTCACAGTAGTCTCTTGGATCATAATGCCACCAGTGAATTTGGTAAATCTCCTACTCCCCATTTGTTAAATCTGGGTTAAAGGCAGCTTTTTCTATGCCTTTGGATGAAGCACAGCGTTTTGGTTATACAATGAGTGCTATGATAGTATTTTGTCCTCATCTTGAGCCTCATCATTTGCTCCCTCCAACACAGATTCCATCATTAATAGAGTCAGAGACATGACGGAAGCCCAGTTTCTCTGTTTTCTATATGTTGCGCTCTCCCATTTTGCATATTACTTCTCCCTGCAAACCTTGGGTTTTGTGGTGGATCCTTTACTATGAGTGTTCCTGGAAAGTAGGTTGAAAAGGTAATGAATATGACTTGTACACTAAGACCTTATCAGAGGGACTGTGCAGTTCAGCAATATAATTATTTTGACAGAAGCAGCTTAGTGTTAATTATTTATCCTAAAACATTTCCCTTGCTATACCAGTCCAGTAGTCAAACTGCTGTATGTGCTATTTGTTAAAATCAATTAAGCTGTCAGTAATAAAATGCTATTTGCTGTAACATTCAGTTTGTATGTTTAGACTGTTGCTCGTGTTTTAGAATCCCCAGGGGTCAATACAAGGGTTTTTAGCACTAGATGTAATTTCAGCCGTTGGAGGTTTTAGTGATGGCTCTGATTTTTCTTTATAGTTATAGTGGGCCCTCAGTGTCTGCTGGCGTTTTGTTCCAGGACTTCCCATGGGTACTGAAATCTGTGGATACTCAAATCCCATTATATACAGTGGCATAGTAAAATAATAGTATGAAATTGTGAACAGCAAGGTTTGCTTTTCGGAACCCCCCCCCCAATATTTTTGAGCTGCGGTTGGTTGAATCCATGGATGCAGAAACTATGGATACAGAGGGCCAACTGTACTCTTAACATTCTTTTTCTTTTGTACATTACCTTGTTGGCCTGCCTGGGCTGAAAGGAGGATGATACTGAACATATACATAGATACTTATACTGATAACTTGCCATTAGGAACCAGACAGCATAGCTCTAACTCAGGATGGGAATCATGTGGCCCTCTAGATCTTATCAGATTGCATATTACAGCACTCCTAGCCACAAATGGTGAGGAATGCTGAATGTTGAAATGCTGGGAGCGTGCTAAAAGTCAGGGGACAAACTTTGCATGAACTCCCAGCAATTTTTGGGGTTTGTTTGGATTTCCTGCCCCATGTAACAGCTTTTGTTTTCTCACGAGGTATCAATATCAGTGGCTGATTTTTCAAACATTTTTTTATATTTTTGTTTTCTTGTACAAATGAAGTAGACACTTTCTTGGCTTTGACATTGACCATTACATTTAAAACTCCAGGGCAAAATCTCAGGTACATGAAATGTGTTCCACACTGGGAGAAAGTCAGGATATTAATTGAATGAATGAATGTGTGGATAAAATAATAAACAACCCGCCCATCAAATTTTCTTTCCTCAAATGTGAGTTTATACCAGCCACAAAACAACATTCCTATAGGAAAGCCTGTTGTTGTGCTTCTAAAATATGTTCAAGTTCAGATGCAGCAAGATTCTGAAGGGTAAGAGTTTCAGATTGGGAGGACCTTGTGTGCATGTAGGTTATATACATTTGGAGAATATATTAAGAAGAATATATTAAGCAGATATTTGATGCTGCTGTTCATAGAATCACAGAAAGAGAGTTGGAAAAGACCACAAGGGCCATCCAGTCCAACCCCCTGCCATGCATAAATACACAATCTAAGCAATCCCTACAGATGGCTATCCAGCCTCTGTTTAAAAACCTCCAAAGAAGGAGACTCCACCACACTCCAAGGCAGTGCATTCCACTGCCAAACAGCTCTTACTGTCAGGAAGTTCTTCCTAATGTTTAGATGGAATTTTCCCCCTGTAGTTTGAGTCCATTGCTCCATGTCCTTGTCTCTAGAACTGCAGAAAACAAGCTTGTTCCATTGTCAATATGACATACCTTCAAATATTTAAACATGGCTATCATGTCCCCTCTTAACCTTCTTTTCCCCAGGCTAAACATACACAGCTCCCTAAGCTGCTCCTCATAAGGCATGGTTTCCAGACCTCACACCATTTTGGTCACCCTCCTTTGGACATGTTCCTGCTTGTCCATATCCTTCTGGAATTGTGGTCCCCAGAACTGGACACAGTATTCCAGGTGAGGTCTGACCAAAGCAGAATAGAGTGACACTATTTCTTCCCTTGATCTAGACACTGTACTCCTATTGATGCAGGCAAGAATCACATTGGCTTTTTTAGCTGCCGCATCACACTGCTGACTCATGTTCATCTTGTGGTCCACCAAGACTCTTAGATCCCCTTCGCATGTACTGCCATCAAGCCAGGTGTCACCCATCCTATATCTGTGCATTTTATTTTTACTGCATACAAGTATAGTATCCTCCATTTCTCCCTGTTGAAATTCATTTTGTTAGTTTTGGCCCAGCTTTCTCATCTGTAAAGGTCATTTTGAATTTTGATCCTATCCTGTGGGGTATTAGCTACCCCTCCTAATTTGGTGTCATCTGCAAACTTGGAAAGCATGCCCTCTATTCCCTCATCCAAATCATCGATAAATATGTTGAATAGCACTGGTTTCAGGACAGAACCCTGTGGCACCCAGCTGGTGACTTCTCGCCAGGATGAAGAGGAGCCATTGTTGACTATTCTTTGGATTCAGCCCATCAACCAATTACAAATCCACCTAACAGTTGCATTGTCTAGCCTACATGTTACTAGCTTTTTTGCAAGAATATCATGGGGGACTTTGTCAAAGGTCTTACTGAAATCAAGATACACTACACCAACAGCATCCCCTTCATCTACCAAGTATGTACCTCTATATAAGATAAGATTAGTCTGCATGACTTGTTTTTCAAAAACCCATGTTGACTTTTAGGAGATTTTCACATGGGGAAAGCAATCCCTGGGAAGATCGGGACAGAAACAGGGCTGTTCAGGTTGCAGTGCTCTGTTTCACATGCCCACTTCCTTCTCCCGATCTCCCGTTGTCCTCCCTCCATGCGGCTTCCGTTTCCCTCCCGGTATGTTTTAAATAATGAAAGTTCTTTGTAAGTAAAAAATTGCGGAACATAGTGGGAGGGAAATGGAATCAGCACGGAGGGAGGACGACGGGAGATCGGGAGAAGGAAGGGGGTGTGCCAAACGGGGCGCTGCAACTGGAACAACCCAATTCCTCTTCTGATCTCCCAGGGATTACTTTCCCCATGTGAAACTCTCCTCAGTGATCACAGCATTCCTTTCTAAGTGCTTACAGTCTGTCTGTTTAATGATCTGCTCTAGCATCTTTCTTAGCATTGATGTCAGGCTGCCTGGGCAATAATTATTTGGGTCTTCTTCTCTCCATTTTAAAGATGGGACAACATTTGCCCTCTTCCACTCTGCTGGGACCTTTCCTGTTCTCCATATTTCTCAAAGATTATTGACAGTGGTTCTGAGATTACTTCTGCCAGTTCTTTTAGTACCCTTGAATGTAGTTCATCTGGATCTGGAGACTTGAATTCTTTTATGGAGATGATCAGATGTGTTCAAAGTGGTGTTACATGAATGCCAGGAGATCGCAAAAGGGTTCCCTTATCCGACGACGTTATCCCCCATCATCAGGCACCCATTCTGCTCCTGTCCTGCCAACTCTGCTTTTTATTGATGGGAGAACCCATCAATAGATCACCCTGTTCCGTTTCTGTCACGGATTTCCATGCATGCAACAAGGTGTCCCGTTTCACTGGTGAGATCCCAGCGTGAATGGGAGGTCCCTGCCAGAACACTTCCGGATGAGATTGGGATATGCAGGTAATTGACACACTTTTTATGGCCCTGCACAGGTTATGTTAACATTTTAAAGTGTGTTTTTGTGCTTGCTATCCCCTTTTTTGACTATTATTTTTATTTTTGAATTTCCCATACTCGCATCTTCTCATGAGAATTCATGGGATTTTGATCCAGGAAGTGAAGGGAGTTCTGTTAGAGCTTCGTTCACTCCTGGGCTGCCGGAATGACATTAGGGAAGGTAAGTGCGGTGGGGAGGGTGATTGTGGTGGGTCAGGGAGGGGACAGGGGTGGGAGTGGAGATTGTGGGACAGGAAAATGTTTTTGTTCTTTTCTGATAATCTCCTTATACTGGCCAGGTATTCCTGAACAACCTCTTTACCTATTCTATGCTGCATTTCCCCTACTGTATCATCGACTCCATTTTCTCCAGATTGAGCACTGTTCTCATTTTGGGACAAGACCAAGGCAAAGAAGGTGTTGAGTAGCTCTGCCTTTTCTCTGTCCCCTGTTAGCATTTTGCTGCCTTCTCCCTCCAATGGTCCTACCATTTACTTGTTCTTTCTTTTGCTACAGACATATCCAAAAAAGCCCTTTTTGTTTTTTAAAATGATTTTTATTAAACACAACATTAATAACATTCTCTTACATCACGACTTAATAAACATAACACATACAAATACCAAACAAGACAAAAAACAAATTTAAACAAACAAACATACAAAACCTTTCTATATAAATTTATCTTAAAATCTAACTACACACAACACATCGACTTCCTTCTTTCTCCATCCCTCAGGTATTCATTATCTTCTACAATTGATCCCCCCTTTTCTATTTATTCCTCTGTTTAACCTAGTTTTACCATAAATTACTGTATCTCCAAATAAAATACTACTTTAATTAATATATTTTTTTCTATTCATATATATATTTATATAAGTTTTCCTTTACTATTAAACTAAATTTTCTTCTGGATTTTCCTTCAAATTGATTATATTCTGCCAACCTTCCAGGTCTTTCCAAGTTCTCTTCTCATCTATCAATATTGACAACCTTTCCATTTCGGAGAAACCTTGTATTTTTCTTATCCAATCTGATACCGTAGGGATATTTTCCCCTTTCCAATTCTGGGCAAATATCAATTTTTTAACAACAAGTTATATATTTTGGAAATATTTTTTTTTCTTTTCCCCATATAATATTTTATTGAAATCTCCTTCGTCTAATCCAATACCTTCTAATTTGACATCAAATTTGAAATTTTCATGGAGCTGTCTATGCAAGAACCAATGACAAAACCTTCATCTTTTAGCTCCTCCTACGTTTTCATTTCATATCTGTCCCCTTGTTTTTTCAGAATTATCTTACATGTTAACCAGTTGTCTTTATATGGATTTTCTTTTTTTGTAAAATGCCTCATGGTTAGATACCCACAGGGGGATTCTCAAATATAACTTTCTTTTATATAACAACCAGACTCTCATCAAGGCTCTCCTTATATAATGATGATTAAATTCCTTGTGGACATCTACTTTTTTATGCATCCTACCCAAATCTAAGATTGAAATCTTCTAATTGTAGAAGTCTTGAATTATCTATCCATCATCATTCCATGGTCCATACAAGTGCACATGCATGATAATAGAATCTTAGATCTGGGAGGCCTAGTCGACCTCTTTCTTTTGTATCCCACATTATTTTCTTCTTAATTTTGTTTTTTCCCCAGCCCATATAAATTCTGTGAGATCTTTATTCCAAGCCTTAAATGTTATGTCTGATGTTAAAATAGGGATACTCTGAAATAAATACATCATCTTGGGTAGGACAATAATTTTTATTGTTGATATGCATCCCAATAAGGAGAGATTTAGATTTTTCCATCTGTTTAAAACCTTTTTTTATATCTTTCCATATTTTCCCATAATTATTTTCAAAAAGTTCAGAATTCCTATTTGTAACTGTTATCCCCAGGTACCTTACCTTCTTTTCCAACTTAAGTTTTGATTTCTTTACTAATTCTTGTTTTTCCTTACTTAAATTTTTCGCTATTGAAGTTTTATCTTTGTTGATTTTTAAACCTGCTAGATGTCCATATCCCTCTATTACCTGAATCAGTTTTTCTATACCTCCATTGGGATTAAATAGGAAAAAAACAAACAAACAAGATTGTCTGCAAAGGCTTTATGCTTGAACTCATTGTTCTGTTTTCTTGGATGTTGAATCTCTGAATCTGAAATTATCTTCCTAATCAAAACTTCTAGTGTTGTTATAAAAATCAGGGTGGAAAGGGGACAACCTTGCCTCGTACCTCTTTCTATTTGACAGAGTTTTGATTTGTCACCATTCACGATTAATTTTGCATGTTGGTTTTGATATATTTTAAAAATCCAATTTAAAAAGTTATTTCCAATATTCATCTTTGCCAATGTTGATAACATAAATTCCCATCTTATGTTATTAAATGCCTTCTCAGTGTCTAAAAATACAATTGCTATTTTTTTCGTTATGTTTTTTGTATAACTCTATTTTGTCCAAAACAGTCTTTATAGTATCTCTAATGTGCTATTAGGCAAAAAGCCATTTTGATCTTTTTGAATCAATGTTGACAACACCCTTTTCAATCTTTCAAAAAATATTTTTGCCAATATTTTTTAGTCAACATTCAACAAAGATATTGGTCTGTAACTTGAAGGAAGTGTAGGATCTTTATCTGGTTTCAAAATTAAAGTTATATCAGCTTTCTGCCATGATGCTGGGCAGTCAATTTGCTTAATTCGTTGAATAGCCTATATAGCAGGTTTATTAGTTCATCTTCAAACATTTTATAATACGTTGATGTAAATCCATCAGGCCCTGGTGATTTCCCTGGTTTTATACTTCTTATTGCCTCCCTTATTTCCTCTTTAGCTATTTGTTTGTCTAATTCTTGTTTTTGTTCCAATTTGATTCCCTCTATGTTTACTCTGTCAAGATAATTTACAATTTGATGTGGAATTTCTTTACTCGTAGGGTGTTTCTTATATAAGTTTGAATAAAAATTATGGGAAATACTCATTACAGTATATCTTTTTGTTTAGTATATCTTTCTTCTTTTCCTCTTATTTCTGTTATTCATTTTCTTTCATTTTCCTTTCTTAGTTTATATGAGAAGCATTTACCTGGCTTGTTTGCTTGCTCAAAACAGTTATGCCTCAAACGTTTCAGTTTCTTACCAATTTCATATGTCATTTTGGCATCTAATTGTTCTTTTTTAGTCCTGCTATTTCATTTATAACTTTTTTATTTGGGGGCTTTAATTTTAGTAATTTTTCTCTTTTAGATATTTCTCCAAGTAACTCTTTTTCTTTGTTCTTTTAATTTTTTTATTATAAATTCTTTCTGCATTACTTAACCCCTTATTGCCAATTTCCCTGTGTCCCAAACCATATCCAGTGATGTTCCCTTATCTAGATTTTCTTTGAAAAAGTGCCTTAATTCATTTTTGATTTTATTGACTACTGAGTCATCCTTAAGCAGGATATCTTTAAACCTCTAATTGCATTGCTTCTCTATACTTTTAATTTCTAATCTTATTGGACAATGGTCAGATATTATTTTTTGTAATATATCTACTCCTTTTATTTCTCTGATCAACTCCTTAGATAGGAACATATCAATTCTTGACCATGATTTAAATTGGTCTGAATAAAATGTATAATCTCTTTCATTTTCATGTTTTAGATGCCAAATATCTACCAGACTTAACTGTTCCATGAAATCCTTTATTTTTTTGGTAACCGCATGTTTCTGATGTCTTATCCTCTTATATGATCTATCTATATCTGAATTCAAGACCCCATTCCAATCCCCCATTAGAATATGTCTTTCATAATCAAAATCCAAAAGTTTCCCCTATAATTCTTCTATATATTGTCTCTTATTATTTTGTGGCCCATATACTCCCACCAGAAGAATTTTCTTTTCTTGTATCTTTACTTCAAATATGATCCCTTTTTGTTCTTAAATACTTTTCTTGATTCATGTTTAGAATTAACATAGATAACTACTCCCTTTTGCTTTTTTTCATACTCCATCGCAAAAACCATTCCTAGTTTTGTGTTTCTCAATAGTTTTTGATCCTTAGTTTTTATACGTGTTTCCTGTAAGCAGATTATATCTGCTTTTAGTTTCTTGACATAATGAAACACCTTTCTCCATTGTATGCTATTTTCACAGCAATTCTTTTTTTATTGGTCAAGTTTTTTAATCCTTATGTAAGAATTCCTCCTACAGCACCTTCTAACTCTATTTCTTCTTCTTGATCCTCTTCCCTTTCTCTATCAGATTCTAGTCCCTCTTCTTCTTCCTGTGTTGAGTTTTCGCTATCTTCTTCACTCACTTCCTGGTTCCCCTCTGCCTTTTCCCTCAACTTCCTTTCTGATCTATAATAAGTTATTCCTTTTGTACTGTTCCTTTTTTTCTGAATATTCTCCTCTTCCTCTGTTATTCCTCTGTTCTTTGTTACCTGCTCCCCTTCACTTCTCACCTGGAAATTGTTATCTTTATCTGTCTGTGTATTGTTCCCTTTCTTTTGTCCTTGTAGCTTCCCCCCAAATTCCTTAGCTTTGGGTAGTGAATTAAGTACATATTTTTTATAATTGTAAGTCAAGGATATTCCCTCACATTTATTCCATTTGTAGGGTATATTCTTGTCTCTTAATATTTGTGTCAAAATGATTAAAGATATATGTTTTTATTTGTTTTATGTTATAGGTTAATTGTATGTCATGTTTAATTTTGTTGGACTGGATGTTTATATGTTTTTGTGTGAGATTGATTGAAATGACATATTTAATAAAATAAATTAAAATAATATTTATGTCAAAAAGACGTATTCTTTTCTTTTTTAATTATTTGAACTGGTATATCTTTGAATATTTTAACTGTCTGATCATCTATTTTAAGTGTTTCCTTGAAGTTTTTTTTGAATAATAATATCCTTAGTTTGTTCTCTAGTAAAATATACTACAATATCCCTTGGGATTTTATTCTTTTTTGCAATCCATGAATCAAAACAATAAAGTTTATTTATCTTGATATCCAGCTGTCTTGTTTCCCACCCTATGAATTCTGCTATCGCGGGTATCACTCTTGTTGTTAGATCCACATTAGCTTGCTCCTCCAAACCTCTTATTTTAATACACTTTGATCTAAATCTTGATTCCTGAATTACTTTGTCATTTTCATCCTGATCTAATCTAGTTTCCATTAATTTTGTTCTCTTTTCTAACCTTAATGTCTTATCTTGTATTTCCTGTAAATCTTTATCGGTCTTAGATATATCTCTTGTGACTGTATCTAGCTGAGTCCCAAAAGTATCCAATTGTTTTTGAATATCTGTTCTAATTTCTTCTTTTAACTCTTTCATCTCTGTTTTAAGCTCTGATCTTAGTTTTAAATTCTGTCATCAATAATGGACTTATATCAGTTATTTTCATTGACATGTCCAGGGATGATCTTCTCATAGTTTGTAATTGAGTGTGCTGTTTTGCCAAGGCTCTCCTTGTAGTTGGCATTACCTTCCTTATAATCTAGGATATATTTATATTCTTATCCCTTTAACCTATTTCCCCCATTCCTCCCCTTTTCTCTGCCTTTTTTCTCTTTTCCTCTTCCCTCCTCCTCTCCTCTTCCCTCTTCCCTCCTTCTTCCTCTTATCTCTTATACCCTCCTCTTTTTTCTCCTTATTCAGTTCTTATCAAATTAACTTCAGTTTATCCTACTTAGCCACTTATGTAGACCAATCTATATCTTTAATCTTTTCCTCCCGTTTCCCCTTCACTTTTTCTCCTTCTTATTTTACTTTTGTTTTCATACAATCACAAAATTATTTGTTGTTCAATTTATAACTACAAAAATATTCTAGATAAACCCCTAATATTTTCCAAATTACCGCCTTTTACACTGAAGGATTTGGGATGTGAGAATATACAATAATCTGTTAAACATATCACTTTTAAATACAGTTAAATATGTACTTCTCAAAACAATTGATTATGTACTTCTCAAATTTACAAAAATAAACTGTAACTATTTCTCACTTCAGTACATTTGATTATTCACTTCTCAAATCTATTGGTAGTATATTCCTCCAAAAAGAAAAGAAGGAAAGAAAAGAAGAAAAAAGAAAAAAAATATAACTATTCAATACAATTGACTGTGCACGTCTCAAAACAATTAATTATGTACTCAAGACAAATAATTATGTACTTTTCCAAAGAATTAATTGTATAAATATTTCTATATTAGCATAAGTACAAAGAAAGTATACTGTTTCTTATACCCAAAAATATTGTCTTTTCCTTCTAGCTCTGTTTTCAAGTTTCCTACCTCTACATGTCATTGCCAACCAAATCGAATTGAGCTAGATCTCTTCTCTACACCCGAGGTTTTCCTTAAAACAGTTACACAATATTCTTGTTCCACAACCATATACTAGTTACTATCATAATGTCCTTTTAATTATTTAAGAAATGTTTCTTCTGTTGACCTCACCAAAAAGCAGGAAACACAAATTTCCCCTTTATTCCCCTTCACCTGGCTTTCTTCTCCTCCACTATTAGGGACTTTAATTCAGTCTTTCTCCTGTCTTAGCTCCCCCAAATCCTAGTTTCCCTATCCATCCAATCATCTAGGTAGCATCCTTATATCTTTTGACTGTCCTTATATTTTTTTAAATTAAATCTTTATTCTTCTTTGTCTTTAGTTCCTTCACTTCTTATTTTACCATTCTAGCCGGTTTCTCTTACACATCTGGTATCTTACACACCTTTATTTTTCTCCAGCGATACTTTGTATCCTTTTAAGTCCACTTTTCTGCCCATAGTAGAGACTTATGTTGCAAGCTCACTCTTTGCAAATACTCTTCCTCTTCTCTCCTTTTTATTTTTTTTCTTCAATCCAGTACTTTCCTTCTTATGTCAATTTTTATTTATAACTTGGTTAAGCACATTTTAGCACATTTAAGAACCAAAAAGTGAAAACCAGCCTTTCTCACATAATTCTGCTTACTTCCATGTCCTTTTAACTTAAATCGCATCCTGCATTTTTGGAACTCCCAAATCGAATTGCTAGGTTACTAACTCCTAGCATGAGATATACCACTGTCCGTTAAAAGAAAAGAATTACATGGGTGTTGTATTCACACCCAAGAAGTGAGAAACCTCTATTTTGTGATATATTCAGTCTTACTTAAAAATATTTAAAAAGCGGTGGTGACATTTTGCCTTACTGGTAATGTTGGCATAGGAGGGTTAGCTTCTGATTTTCTCAACTTTCCATGGTCAGAGTTGTTCTTGATTTTACTTGCTTCTCTCCTCCCACTTAGCTGGAATTCAAGCCCATGCAAGCTGCCTCTGTCTGTCTATTCCTCAAGACAGTTTCCCCAAACCAGCTTTTTTTTGGAGGGGTTTTCCACCACACCAAGCTTCCGACCTCTGGAGCACAACCGAAACTCGACCAGACATGTCGCTTCTGACACTGGAGGTCTGTCCCCTTTTTATTGTTTTTAACCTCTCTAGCTAGAGAATGGAACAGTTCAATGGGGAGGGAGGCAATACAATTATTTAATTATGTGGCTTATTTATGGCTCTATGGATACAACCCCACTATTCACAGTGTACAACTATTATGATGTTCATTCTATCTCCTTCACATCTTTTAACAGTAGCATAAACTGGCACAGAATTTTGATTATTATGAAAGCAATCCCACAAATAGGCACTGGGAAAGAAGGGCAATTGGTTTGACATTCCCTTAAAAAAAGTTATACATACATGAGAAAATGGCTGAAAGAAACCACATTGGTCAAGTGGAAGAAATGTTACCCTACACATATCTATACTGTTTGAAATGCAGAGTATTTAAAGCACCATAATGAAAGTACAAGTAGGGCCTAAATACCCTAAAGGCATGAGATCCCCTCTGGTCTTGGAAGCTAAGAATGATCAGATCTGGGTAGTACTTGGGTGAGAGACTACCAATGAATACCAGTTGCTGTAGGCTATATTTCAGAGGAATGAACTGGCAAAACTACCTCTGAATATTCCTTCCCTAAGAAAACACTATGATATGCATGAGGTTTCCATAAGTTGACATATGACTTGAAAGCACACATGCACACTCTGGAAGTACAATAACCCTAGCTGTTTCATGATAAGTAGGAACTATGGCTCTTTCCTCTGTTGAAAGAATAGTTGCTCCCTGTCTTCTGAAGACTTTCTTTTAACATTATTACCTCTGAGAAGTGTCTAGACACAATACTGGTCAAAATACGAGGTTGCGTTATTCAGGTAAGGACACCATCTGTGTGAGACATTTTTTAAAAATCTAGCTGCATTCCCATATAGAAACCTTGTGTGAGTAAGGTCTCATTGAATATTAGTTCAGGATAGAATTCAGACTGCTGACCTTTTCTGCTTGTCATGGGAAGAGCTTGGAAAGTTATTTTTAAAAAGTAATTTTCTCCCAATACTCACTATAGTGCTTACAAGTAATTGTTACTCACTGTGGTGTTTTAAAAGGTAACTCCTTACATTGCCTGTTGTGTTTCTTATAACTTTTCTTATCTTCCCCCCCCCCCTTAAAAGCCTTAGGACTAATAAGAAAATAGCATAAAACCTGAAAAATTCCCTCCAGAAATGATGAAAAATATCCTTAAATTGTAGGAAGAGACTGCTATTTGTTACACCAATAAAGTAATTTCATCCCCACTCATTACAATACTTTAGAAATGTAACTTCATTATGTCCTTGTTACAAAAAAAAAAAAAAAAAAGAAAAGAGAGAGAGAGCTTCACTATAGGTGACTACATTATTTGCAACTTGTTATGGCTGAACTTTGGTCATGAGAAACAGAGAACAAAGAAGAAAGTGAGGTCAGCTGTGGAAGAGCCCTGAGAAAGTGACTGAAAAGGGAACCTTGGAAATGTTTCTTTTAATTAGTAAAATAAAATAAATAACACACTTTGTCACAGAAAAGAAATCTGTTTGAAACTAGAGGAAGTTTCTAAAAAGGTCACATTTCTAAAAAGGCAAAAGGTTAGAGACTTTTCCAGAGTATAAGCCTTCTGAGCTGGAAGGAAGTGGGAACAGAAAAAGACTCAACCATTACATATAGATCGTATTGAGGAGAAAACTCTCATCACATTCAATTTAGTAACTATAAAGGGAATTAAATTGGGGTGATTCTGCCTAGTATGAATGAAGACAAGCTGCTGCAGGGGTGGTGATCAAGGCTTTGGTCTAGATGTAGGTGCCTGTGGGGAGGGAAAATTGTAAAAGAATTGGGCAACAGTGGGATTACCAAATTTCACATTTATAATTTTAAGAAGCCAACATCAATACACTCCTGGACAAAGCAGACATGATGTACAAGGATATTCCTTTAACTCTTTAAAAAGTAAGTATTTATTTTTAATGAAGAGGCAATGATGGGGGAAGGTGCATTTGAATGAGGCAACAGTCCTGGGAATCTGAAGGTCAATCTCTTTCATTTGGCCCTTGTCCTGGTTCACATTTATCTCAAGTTGCCCCCTCCTTTTGAATATGTTGATTTGCTGAGGGATCATATTGGGACAAAAGGAATTCCCCTCACATTCTGTGAGGGTTTTTTCCCATTGTCTAGACAACCCATAGGTTTTTGTTGTAATTTGCTGTCAAGTAAACTTTGACCTATTGTGATTCTGTGGATGAGAGACCTCCAAGTCATCAAAAACAACCCTGCTCAGTTCTTGAAATTTTCATGCCTCTGTCCTCTGAATATAATCCTGTTTTCTGTATGATTTGTTCTGCATATAAATTAAAGCAATAAATAAAAAAAATGTAGCCTTGTCGGACCCCCTTGCCAATAGAAAACCATTCTGTTTCTCTGTACTATCCGACAGTAGCCTCTTCTCTAGGGCATAGGTTATGCATCAGAACAACTGGATGTGGCGGCACACCATTTCTTTTAGAGTGAACCATAATTTCTCATGATTTATACAATTAAAGGCTTTGTTGTAATCTATAAAGCACAGTTGCTTTTCTCCTGAAATTCTTTGGTGTGTTCCATTATCCAATATATATTATCAGTATGATCCCTAGGTATACCTCTGGAGATATTCAATCACTATTTGGCTCCTAGACATTTGGTCCTAACAGAATTCTAGGGCAATTCCAGTCTCCCATCTTCTATCTAGAATGTTTCTTTGTAAGCACAGAAATTCATTGGACTGGTAAAATGGGAAAAACCCCATTTAACCCATTTCCCTGATGAGAGACAAGATCCTTCCAGTGTCTAACTCAAGTAGTCTTGGGCAGTTAACCTGCGGATCTTGTTGGCACTCATCAGTCTTTGACTTTGCTGTGCTGGCTGCTATAGCTGATGGGAGTCTAAGAACATCTGGGTGGTGACCACAGGTTGCTTACTACTGTTCAAGAAAAAAGTATGCCATTACTACAATCAAAATTCACTAACTCTACAGAAAGTGTTTGTAGGCCGAACACTCTACCAGATGACCCAGCAAGAAAACCAAAGCTGTATCCTGCTGGAGAAAGCTACACTCCTTCCCTCCTTAGCCAGACTGAGATAGGTGGGAGGGTCAAATTACTTCCCAACCTGACAGATGCCGGGTAGAAATAACAGCTGCAGTACACATCAACTCATGAGATAATTTATTCCATTCATTGCAATGCTATTGCAAAATACCATTTAAAAAATGGGACCTTTCTATGGTGGCACTAATGGGTAAATACAATACTCTTATGTTTTTAAAAATCTAGAATACAGTTTTTGTTTTTGTCTTCCTGTAGGCATTAAAATGGTAATTAAAAGCCAACTTTTTGATTGCTTGATAATGCATTAAGAAATCTGCAAGGGTTGTTTTCGAAGGGCTGTGTCATCAAAGGAAATTTGAATGTGACTCAATAATAACAGACTTTCTCTTTTTCAGTTTTTTTCAGTGTTCAAGAAGTGTTGTCAGTTGATTAATTAGCTGGGCTCATGGTCTAAGACAACTTGCAGTGCTTGAGGGAACAATGACAGCTAGAACTCACAAGGGACTGTCAATAATGTGTAATGTGTAGCAAGGAAATTTACTGCAAATTCTGGTTACAAAAAGAAATGGGGAAAAGGGAAAGGCTGGTCAATTTCAATAGAGGTCTGGAAGTGCTCTTTGATTATTGTGTAGCCAATCTTTATGTGTGCTAATATTACAGAAAATATATTTTGAAGTTATTAGACAGCAGTTCTTCAGTCCTTATAGAATTTTATCCTGAAACTGGTAATTATTGCAGAAAGAATAATGACAGAGCAGGGTTTTCTTTCCCCTCTTTTCTTGTATATTAGGTGCTGTTGCCTCAAAATAATGACGTTTTGGGAAAATGTTATTAAACTTATGAAAGTGATTTCAGGAGTGTCAATACCACATGCCCTGTGGTGGTAATAGTATATTATCTGAGGCATTATGTTGAAAGAA
Source organism: Gambelia wislizenii (assembly GCA_030847615.1). Lineage (NCBI taxonomy): Eukaryota > Metazoa > Chordata > Lepidosauria > Squamata > Crotaphytidae > Gambelia > Gambelia wislizenii. Next base: position 86,293,524 of record JAUMIR010000003.1, read on the forward strand.
AAGGACCCTTGAGTTAATTTGCAGTCATTTAGCAAGTGCAATATTGCAGCACAATACTGGAAAAAGAGAAAAGAATCCCTTCAATTGATCATTGGCTGAATAAGGTTCGGGCCAGAGTAGTTTTGTTTGAATTAAGCAGTGCTTCAGACATGGCACATCTCCATGTTAAAGTTGTCATATCTAAGGTTGGAAGATTCAAATTTATGAAATTTCTTTGGGAAAACTGATAAAATTGTTCAACTCAGGAATGTTAGATGAAGTAGACAATGGGTTGGGTTCAGAACAGTGCTTAGAGGAGTTCCACCAATGCTTGAAGATGAGGGCACAGGGCCCCTTTTCAAGGGGTAGTCCAGACGGTGAAATAATTCCTAATGGAATCTGTGGAGAATTCCATGTGTCCAAATGGGATCCTGCAGCATTCTGTCCTTTTTGGAGGGAGGGGGAGCAAAATTCAGGAAAACTATGGGGGAAAAGCCATTGCAGTTTTCCCTAGTTTTTAAAAAACTGCAGGGGAAATGCACACTCCCGCTTGTTAGGAAAACCAAATCACTTCACAGTGCATTGTTGAAGAGGGTATTTGATTGGTTGGACATGGAACGGAGCTTGTTATGATGGCAGTGCCCAGAACCTCCATGTTGGATTGTTGCCGTAGTGATCATGTGCTGAGGTGACGAAACAGCCTTTTCCTCCTCCTCCTCCTTCTTCTTCCTCTTCCTCTTCTTTTTTGTTATTGCAGCAGAAGATCGCTCTTCCACACCTTGGATTTAGTTTTTTTTTTTTTTAAATACTGTTTGGTGGGGGCAATTTGGGGAGTATAGAACTGGGAGAAATTCACTCACACCCGCCATCTTGATTCGTTGGCATTCCTCCGTGTGAACAGCAAATATGGATAGCTTCACACACCAATGACCTTGTAAAAAGATGGAGACAGATGAAAGCTGCTGCAAACTGTGTAGGTTCACACCAATCCACATTTTATTCCCTTGTGTAGACCAGCCCCAAGATTCCATCTCCTCCCTGTAGCTCCCTTTGACTCCTTCAAGGCCTCAAAGAGTGGCACAAGAAGGGAAGCAGAAGGAATGGAAAATTGCAGGGTTGTCTTATGTGCCCTTGTCCTCTAGTGGGAAAACACAGCCAGAGCCTGATGCCTTAATGACATGATCAATCTGGATGCAAACCACTGTATAAGTATTGCATTTGCCTTGTATTATGTATTTAATTTGTTGTTGCTCCCTGCTTGTTCCATAGTGAGTAATGGGAAATACTCTTCCCCCTCCCCCCTCTTCCTCCTAGTGTATTTTTTTTATTTCAAACATTATTTAAAGGAGTTTATACCCTCCCCCTCAATAACTGTTGTAGAAGTTTCAATTCAAACATCCCCCATTTTTCAATCTTAGGGAGGCACATATTTTCACTGAACCACCCCTAATTCTTCTCTACATTCACAAACATTTGGGGGCATTAAAACTTTGCAGTTTGGTTATTTCAATATATACAGTTGACTCCCTATATCTATGGGGGTTTGGTTCCCACAGATACTGTGGATACTGGAAACCACAGATAAGAGCGAATACTGTTTTTAAAAAAAGAACTTCCAGCAAAAACATACCAAAGAATTGCATTGGAGGACCTAGATGATGCATAGAGAGGATGCCTCTCTAGGCATTTTCCAGTGTGGTTCTATGGTATTTGACCTCTATTTTGTGTCCCACAAATAACTGAAACCACAGATATAAGTTCTGCGTATATGGGGGTCCGACTATACTTAATATTTTCCCTTGAAAATCTAGAAAATAAATAGTGGAAGCTTACTATTTCACCTCCTCTGTAAGTGTGCAATTGGCTTTGTTTCGGATCATTCGGATATTTGGGTATGACTGCCATTCTCTACGTAGCCAAAGTTACTAGGAGGAACAATGGAATGGAGTGTTGTGGAGAAGGCCATGATCAAATGAGACACTTAAAAACCATGCCATGATGCCACAGTTTGTTGCAGGGGCTACTTGTTTCTTTTAAGTTTGAAGCATTCAGATGGCTTCCCTGCCATTTCAAACTCTCTCCTTGATTTTGCATGCTGTGTTTAAAGGCTGTTCCATAACTGACATTGTTATAGTTGCAGATAACTTATTTTGGGTGGAATTAATGAACCTATACAGTTTAACAGACGCAGAAAGACTCACAACCCGGAAACATCACCCAAGGAGACCCTCTGCTGTGCTTTCTGCAACTGGACTTGTTTATCTCAGATTGGCCTTTTTAGTCATCAGCGCGCTTGCAGAAAGCACAGGATGAGTCCTTCCTGAATCTTTGTTTGCAAAGAAAAGCCAGAGAGAGAGAGAGAGAGAGAGAGAGAGAGAGAGAGAGAGAGATCTTGCTGTCCTTTGAATTCTTTCCCCTGATATCACAGCTTTAGCAGAGCAATTGTGCCATTGTATTTCCTCTTTAGTGATTAATAACTTCAAGCAATGAAGAATTTTAATTATCATAATTATCATATGGGAAAAGCTAGAATTCCAATCTTTAATGGAGCAAGACACATGGAAAGTGAATTTGACAGACATTCTACATCTAAATGGTTATGATACATGTTCACATTCTTAAAAATTATGAGTGCCTTATGATAAAACTTTTGTAATGGAGTTGGAAGTCAGAGGCCAAAATAGACCTGACATGGTAGGTCCATAATTGTGATGCTTCAATTTAAACCGCTGTGTGAGACTCTGATTATGGAGGCAGTTCTTAACCAAGATGCCATATACTGTCCCCAGAATAGATTTAGCACCTTGGAGATATGCTTTAAAGTTTGGACTAATTGCTGGAGTGGATTCACCAACCCACTGACATTTGATCCACCAGCCATTGCTGACTTTCCCCTCAAAATTGTATCTATCTCTATATAATTTATCCTGATTTTTGTCAACTGCAACTTGATCTAGTATGGTCTTGACAAATTAATTATGTGGGTTAATCCAAATGTAAAGATTGCAAGGCAATCTTTTTTATGGAAGAAATGGGCTGAATGTTGAACTTATATTTTGGATTCATTGATAGGTTCACAGCAAGAATTCATGCCATTCTCAGTATTGCAGTCTACTTACAACTTTCTTATGGGTGCACTATGGCAATATTTACAATTGAAACACTTCTTGGTGTCTATATATGGACCACCAACTCTGACCGCCTCAGCTCCTCCTCATTCTGTATTGGCAGCACTAATTATATCCTTAGAGAAACTGAAAAGAACACAGCTAGTTTATAATTGTTTATTGGAAAATCTGAAATTTGATGTGAATGAAGTTAATATTGAGTAGACTTAAACAATTAAGATTGTCCTGTGCAAATTAACCTACAGAAAAATGCCTTAGTTTCAATACTTAAAGTCTGTTTATTCTTAAAATGATATCTACTGTAGTTGCTTCATAGTTGCCCTTCCCAGTCTTAGTTTTGATCTCATTTCTTGACAATAGTCTCCATTTTGATTAATGACTGATCTAAGATATAGAATATCTTTAACTATTTTTATATCACTTCAAAGTTCTGTAAATTATCTGTGGTCATTATTTTTGCTTTCTTAATATCCAGTTGTAAACCTGCTTTTGTTCTTTCTCCTTTCACATGTACCTACCCTTTAAGTAACTTGGTCCCAGTGATGGCTGGTAACTCCCATGTCAATGGATTGGTGACCCCACCTCAGGTTTTAGCCCAAGCTTTAAAGCAGCTCGCATTGGAAGCTGCTTATTGCAGTGTAGATGTGTAAACTGCTATTGCTTAAAACAATTTGTAAGCCACTCTGATAGCCTTGTGGCTGAAGAGCGTGGTATAAATAAATAAATAAATAAATAAATAAAATAAAGCTGCTGAACCCTATCCACCAAATAGATTTAGCACTTTGGATTGCTCCTTTAATGCTCAGACTAAAACCTGGAGTGGATTCACCACCCTGCTACGTGGGAGACAGTGGCTACAACTCCTACTCCATCCTCCCTCCCTCTTCAGTTGGTAGCCCAGGTGAGCTCAAGAGGCATTCTTTAAAGTGTAGGCCACAGTTTCACACTTTATCATAACTGACATATCTTGGATCTTTAGATTCAGAACACTCCATACAGTTTTCATTTGTTTTCTCTGTCTGATCACAAGCCACTGGTGCTTGCCAATGTTACAATATTGCCCAAATGGGTAGACAGAGAGGAAATAGCATGCCTGCATCAATTGCTGCTGTATGTTGAAATCTAAAGGGAGCTGAAAAAATGTAGATTTCAGAATCCAAAGGTTTGGCTGCCTGCAATGCCTTTCTGGTGACCTGGCTTACTTACAATTCAAATAAAAGGGAAGCATTTTTATTACTGCCTTCTAGAAGCCTAGAGAAAAATATTAAAAGGTCTCTACAGTGTAATTATATCTGCCTGTATGCAATTAATTTCTTCTGCATTGTATGTTTTCCTGGCACATCTCTGCTTTCCAGTCCTCAAATTTGCCTGATAACAAAGCAACTCCCTTGGACATAACGGAAATGACTTCTGATTTACTCTGGGATCAACAACAGGAGTCTCAGGCTCAAATTTTAAAATGACATCTTATGAAAATGAGATCTCAATAGAGGTTTCTTACTGTGCACAGCTGGCAGAAAGGAAAAGCAATATTCTCAGATGTTTGGGTAATGAGAACACAAATCCCTTTGTTTTTTTGTTTTTGTTATAATATGCCAAGCTATTTTATAGTACTGATATAAATGGATAGTGCAGTGTATCACATATGTGCGGGGGTGAGCAAGCTAGTGCCTTCCAGATTTGTTGGGCTACTGTTCCCATCAGCCTCAGACAACATGACCAATGGTCAAGAATTGTTAGAGTCATGGTCTAAAACATCTGAAGGGCAGCAGATTCCTTATGTCTAGTTGAGAGTCTCAGATCACCGACAGCTCATTGTCAGAGCGGGGTGTGTTTTCACCTCCCTTGCTCAGACCACAGGCTGCGTAGGTTCAACCTCACCTATAAGATATCATGCTTCTTGTGAAGGCGAAGGCTGTCACAGCCAGCATCCATAGATTTTCCTTGGTTTTTTTTCTGGGCTGTGAGGCCGTGTTCTGGAAGAGTTTCTTTCTGACATTTTGCCTGCATCTGTGGCTGGCAGCTTCAGAGAATGGTTGGGTAGGAGTGTGTGTGGAGTTTATATGCTGTGAATCCCTGTTGGGGAGAATATGTAAATTTGTGTAATTGAATGGTTAGTTTCTGGGTATAGAAATGCAAGGCTCATTAGTGTCTGTTTGGCTAATGGTTGGCTGATGGGTCATTATCTGCTGAGAATCCCCCTGTCCCTGGGTGGAATTCCTTTGTAAGTGTTGAGTTTTGATTCTATTGTTTTTCCAAACTGGAAGCCAGATTTTGTTTACTTTTAGGGTTTCTTCTTTCCTGTTGAAGTTGCCCAGGTGTTTGTGGATTTCAGTAGCTTCTCTGTGCAGTCTGACATGATAGTTGTTGGCCTGGTCCAGAATTTCTGTGTTTTTCAATAAAATTTGTGTCCAGGTTGGTTTATAACATGTTCTGCCACTGCTGATTTTTCTGTCTGGCCCAGTCTGCAGTGCCTCTCATGTTCCTTGATTTGTGTTTGCACACTGCGTTTAGTGGTCCCTATGTAAACTTGTCCACAGCTGCATGGTATGCAGTAAACTCCTGCAGCTGTGAGAGGGTCTCTTTTGTCCAACTGGATCATCGAATCTGACCCAAAGCTGATCAACAGCCATTCTCTTTCAAGGTCTAGAAGGGTCCAGCTCCCTTCTTCAGTGTTTTTCTCTCTGAAAAAGGCTCCCATAGTTATTCTGTAGGAGCCACAGAAGATTCATAGAATGACGAGCTTTGACATCAGTCAAAGCAAAGTTAACAGGAACATTTAGGCTGAACTGAAATGAGTATGAAAAAGAGCAGCATATCACTGAAAACTAATGTTTATACCACTTTTGACTTGGGAGAGACCCTAACGGTATGATTTAGCTGATGGAAACAGAATTGTGCCAGCTGGTTCGTCTGTTGGACATCTGGTTATCACAAGGGCTCTATGCACATGTAGACTGCTTGAATAGAGGGATCTGTACAGTCCAGTTCTACAACTTCTCCTTTGAGTTGCAAGATTGTTGCCTAGATATGTTGCATGTGTGGTCTGTGCCAGGATGGGAAATGTGTGGCCTTCCAGATGCTGAACTGCAGTTCTGATTAGCTACAGCCAGCATGCCAATGGTTGAGGGATCATAGGAGTTCTCCACTCCATTTAAAAGCATAGGCTGAAACCCTGCATATGGAGACAAATCTCTGGCATATAGCTATGATACATCTCCTGATGCAACCCCTCAAACTACCTTTCAGTGTGTAACCACTCCACAATGACCATTTGTGCATTGGTGGAGAGTGGGAGGAGCAACAGAGACAAATCCAGTTATTTCTCTTTAGCTGGATGCACTATGACAGTCAGCTTCAGGGTCCTCCTAGACATTCTTGGGAGGAGGATGGCATTATTTCTGTCTGATGATCCAAAGAAGAATAGTTGGATGCATCTCTGCTATCCCCTCTACTCTCCACCAACACAGAAATGGCCATCTTGGGAGGGGAGGCTATCACACTGAAAGGATGGGATGGATTTTGATCACTGTGTGGTTGGAACTCCAGATGCTTTTGTAAAGTCTTCCAAATGAGGTGAAGCACAAAAAATCAGTATGTATAGAGCCATTGTACTGTCTATTCTCCTTTATGGGTCTGAAACATGGGTCACCTATCGCCACCACTTACGACTCCTTGAACGCTTTTACCAGCGCTGTATACGCACAATCCTAAATATACACTGGTCTGACTATGTGAGGAATGTTGCTGTCTGTGAGCAAGCAGGGATCACCAGCATTGAGGCCATGATATTGAGAACACAGCTGCACTGGGCAGGGCATGTTTCTAGGATGGAGAACCATTGCCTCCCAAAAACAGTACTCTATGGTGAACTCGCCACGGGTCAGCATAAGAGGGGCGCTCTAAAATAGTGATACAAGGACTTCCTGAAACAACATCTCAGGCTCGGCCAAATTGATCACCAACAATGGTCCGCTCTGGCCTCACATCGGGAGGCATGGAGACGCACTATCCACAATGCTGCAGCCTTATTTGAGAACTCACGCTGAACAAGTCTTGAAGAGAAACGACAACGCAGAAAGAATCACAACCCAGAAACATCACCCAAGGAGACCTTCTGCTGTGCTTTCTGCAACCGGACTTGTTTATCTCAGATTTGCCTTTTCAGTCATCAGCACTCTTGCAGAGAGCACAGGATGAGTCCTTCCTGAATCCTCATTTGTGAAGAAAAGCCAGAGAGAGAGAGAGATTGGAACAAAATTGTCACCTTCCCCAAAACACCAACAGGGTCGCATTGGCATATGTTAGACTTATGCCATTACAATTCATTAACAGGTTGCCAGCTGTAATGGTTATGCCCAAGTACAGTGTATGGGCATTAGGAACCCCCCTCTCTGTTTGTGTCTATGTCCATGTGAGCACATAGTGAAGAAAGAAGTACACAAACCACTTTATATAGAAAGATTTCCGAATAGAGCCACTATCCTTTTTAAATTGAGCCATAGCTCTTTTCATTCCCCCCTTTTAATAGCATCAAACAAAATGACCCTTGTCTAGGGGAAAAATCCTATTGTGAACAGATTGTTTATTGCTAGGCAGCATATTTAGTTAATCAAGACCATATTTCAGGAGACAGTACTGAAAGCCAAGGTCTGTACACATTGAAAAATAGTATATTGTTTTACTTTAAGATGAATTTATCTTATGCTATTAAAATTTCTCCAGTACTTGTGCATATGTTTAATATTCAAAATAATATTGGCTGACCCACCTGGCACTTAGTATAAATGTTAAACACATTTATTGAGCATATATGGAACAAAAGCAAACATAAGGAATGGTGAAATGTAGATGATGGACCTCTTGTTTGGTGGGTCAGAGTTTATATGCTAATCCCATCCAGTGATGTCTGTTGCCAGAGTAGCATTTCCCCACCCCCCTGTATTGGTTAGATCTGTGTTCGTATCTAGTTCAGAAGATGTAGCATTATCCATGTCAATGTATACTAGAGATGGGCAGAACTTCTATTATTCCGGACAGGGTCATTCCATTCTTTTTATTATTGAGCTACATAGATGGCTTGATTTAAAAAGGAAAAGCCTTACTTGCCTTTTGTGCTATTCATTGCATTGTAGGAAAAGAAGAGCATAGGTATTATTATTATTATTATTATTGTTATTACTTTGTACAGATAACAGCTAGAACTGCCTTTTTAAATTACATTCCCTTTTCCCTAGGCAATTTCAAATGTTACTTTTTTTCCTCCCCCACCCACCATTCGTTTTGTTGAACACCAAAAGAAAAACAAATAAATATCCTCGTTTGTGTTTAATCGGTAGTGCCTAACTGGCAAGCATGATAGGAACATTTTTATATCTCTAGGGTTTCCCAGGTTTTAAGATCTTAATTTAATTTTTAAGATTATGCAAGCTCCAACTGAGTCACAGAAATAAAGTTTATACAATTATATTCACGTGCAAAAAGCAGCTTTGTATCTATCATCTATTTATCCCCCCTCCACCCTCTGCTCCTGTCATCTATCTATTTCTATGAAGGAGACAAAGATAGAAAATGGGTTTTGAGGTTGGGGAAAAGAAGCACTCTTAGAATGTTGTAGGACAGAACCGTCCAGGTGTTTGCTGGACTCCCATTTCCAAAAGCCCAGCCAGTATGACCAATGGTCAAGGGTTATGGGAGTACTCATTTATTACTATCTGGAGGGCTGTGGGCACCAGTGGCCCATTAGAATAGAATAGAATCTTTATTACGGTCATAGACCAGCACAGGTAAAAAGGGGATACAGAATAAAGGTAAGATCACAGAATAAAAACAGGCTAAAAGCAGTATTTAAAATGTTAGCTCCAGTATAACAAGTATAACAAGATAACAAGAATAGGTTGACACTATTCTACTGCTGAGGACATTGTCTGACGAATTTTAACCGCAGCTGCGCAGAATCTGGCAACATTATAAGTTGTTCCTGGGTTGGTGTCTGAAAGCAACAAGTTTATGTAGAATTGTCCAGTGTGCCCTTGATATTTATGCAACAGGGGTGAAATAAGTCTGAGACGTATGTCCCTGTAGTATGAGCACTGGAGTAATACATGCTCTGTTGTTTCTATTTGGCCTGAGTTGCCAGTGGCCCATTAGCTGAGCATGGTGCTCCTCTCAGGCAACAGTTGGCCATCAATGGCCATAGACACTCCATTTATGTAGGGAAAACTGCTTTGGTGGTTTTCCAAATCTTGTGCTAATTGAAGACTTTTACCACTTGCTGGTGTGTTTACTTGCTTTTTACTTAGCTGTATATTTTTGAATAAAAAGATATTAAAGAAACGTCATGAGCCTGCAGTACTCTCTGCTCATATGGCTGTTGAATCTCTAAAGTTGTCTTGGAATGTGTTGCTGCTTGGGAAAATGTGGCAAGCAAAACAGTGTAATGTTACAGTATCACTGTTAGCTCTGCGGCTGGGAATACTGTGCATAAATGATAGCAATATTTGTAGTGAATGCATTTATTTCATTTTATTATTTTATTATTTTATTAAAATATTTAGCTCCTGCGCTACAGCCAAGGATCTCAGTGTGGTGTACAATACTGTATAATCAAACAAATTAAAATGATTTAATATGTGGTATGTTCCTTCAGTCTAAAAATTATTAAACTATCTAACAAATTAAAACATGTTAAAACTGTAAAACCATATACTGGTATGTACGCAAACAAGATGGAATCATTTGACACTAAAGGCCTTGAACAGCCATGTTTTAACTGTATGCCAAAGTGATGCCAGCATCTCTGCCAATCAGGTTTCTCAGGGGAGGGCATTCCATAACTGGGGTGCCACAACAGAGAAGGCACTCTCTCATGTACTTATACAAGGCATTTCTCCGACTGTTGGGACATAAAGAAGGTTTCCTCCATAGATCTCAAGGATTGCCTAGAAGAGAGGATATAATGCTGATTGCAGCACATTAATGCAAATTTTCAGCAGTGTTCATTTGTCTCCACGGTCCTTTGACAAAATCGCTGGTATGTGAAGCTGTCCATGTTTGAAGTGCACATGCAGCCAAGCCTGAGAATCAAGATGGTGGCCAAGAGTGAATTACTTGCATTATTATTCTCCACAACTTGTCGCCGCCACACAGTATTTTTTTAAACCTGCAAATCAAAGGTGCACAAGTGCGACCTTCTGCTTAAAAAAGCTGTTTGGTTGTCTCAGTGCAGCAAAAAAGCACACAACCAATAGTGTGAAACTCCAAAATGGCACTTCTGGCTAATTCATTGCCAGCAAGCCTCCCCCCCCCCCGCACATCCCATCAACCAGCTTTTCACTTCTGCCTTGGTCAAGAATGTACTGCAATGTGAACTGGATGTCCAAACAAGTGGCAATGCACATTTCCATGGATTAAAAAAAAAAAAAACTTGGGAAAACCACAAAGGCTCCCCCCCTGCAGTTTTTGCCCCCCTTCTTCTGAATATGAATATGAATATTGGTTGGATCTTGTTGGGACAAAAGGTATTATCTGTGAATTCTATTAGGATTATTTTCACTGTCTAGACAACCCCTCAGTCTTCTGGCAAGTAAATACATAGAGAGGTGCTCCTTCAGGTGTTGAGATCTCAAACCATTTAGGTTTTTAAATGTTGTCACCAACCACTTGAATTTAGACCAGAAATGTATTGACAGCCAGTACAATTCTCTTAATGCCTACATTATATAGTTTCTATATGGTGTTCTGGTCAGCACTCTAGCTGCTGCATTTTGAACTAGCTGCAGCTTCCAAGTTGTCTTCAGGGGCAGCGCCATGTCAGGTGAGTTGCAGTAGTCCATTCGAGAAATTACCTGTACAAGTCTCTCTCTCTGGCTTTTCTTCACAAACAAAGATTCAGGAAGGACTCATCCCGTGCTTACTGCAAGCGTGCTGACAACTAAAAAGGCCAATCTGAGATAAACAAGTCCGGTTGCAGAAAGCACAGCAGAAGGTCTCCTTGGGTGATGTTTCCGGGTTGTGATTCTTTCTGCGTTGTCGTTTCTCTTCAAGACTTGTTCGTCGTGAGTTCTCAAATAAGGCTGCAGCATTGTGGATAGTGCGTCTCCATGCCTCCCGATGTGAGGCCAGGGTGGACCACTGTTGGTGATCAATTTGGCCGAGCCTGAGATGTTGTTTCAGGGAGTCCTTGTATTGCTTTTTTGGAGCGCCCCTCTGACGCTGACCTGTGGCGAGTTCACTGTAGAGTACTATTTTGGGGAGGCGATGGTCCTCCATCCTAGAAACATGCCCTGCCCAGTGCAGCTGTGTTCTCAATATCATGGCCTCAATGCTGGTGATCCCTGCTTGCTCAAGGACAGCAACATTCGTCACATAGTCAGACCAGTGTATATTTAGGATTGTGCGTAAACAGCACTGATGAAAGCGTTTGAGGAGTCGTAAGTGGTGGCGATAGGTGACCCATTTTTCAGACTCATAAAGGAGAATAGACAGTACAATGGCTCTATACACACTGATTTTTGTGCTTCGCCTCAGGTATTTATTACTCTAGACTCTTTTGTGAAGTCTTCCAAATGCGCTATATGCCTTTGCTAATCTGTGATCGATCTCTTTGTCAATCTTGGCATGTGAGGAGATGATGCTTCCCAGGTAGGTGAACTGCTGAACGGACTTAAGCACAGAGTTGCCAATGGCAAAGTGGGGATGATGGTGTTCATCCTGTGGTGCAGGCTGGTAAAGAACTTCCATTTTCTTCAGGTTGACTTCCAGCCCAAACAGCTCTGCAGCTGTTGCAAAGCAGGATGTTAGGCGCTGCAGAGCTGCTTCTGTGTGGGCAACAAGGGCAGCATCATCAGTGAAGAGCAGCTCATGGACTAGATAGTTTAGAGTCTTAGTGAGAGCCCTCAGACGGCTTAAGTTAAACAAGCTACCATCAGTACGGTAACGTATATAGATGCTGTCGTCTTCTTCAAGCTCTGCCATAGCCCTTTGGAGCATCATGCTGAAGAAGATTGTAAATAAAGTTGGAGCAAGAACACAACCTTGCTTCACTCCATTAGTTATTAGAAAGGGCTCTGAAAGAGCATCGCCATATCTGGCTTGACCATGCTGGCCCTCGTGTAGCATGATAATCATTTTAAGGAATTTGGGGGGACATCCTAGTCTTTCCAGGATCTGCCACAGACCTTTTCTACTCATGGTGTCGAAGGTTTTGGTGAGGTCGACAAATGTTACATAGAGTCCCTTGTTCTGCTCTCTACATTTCTCTTGCAGTTGTCTAACGGCAAATACCATGTCTGTAGTACTCCTATTGGCTCTGAAGCCACATTGGCTTTCAGGAAGAAGTTCTTCTGCAATGACAGGAACTAATCTGTTCAGCGGTATCCTTGCAAGGATTTTTCCAGCAATAGAGAGCAGTGTTATGCCTCGATAGTTTGAGCAATCGGATTTTGCTCCTTTTTTCTTGTACAGGGTGATGATGACTGCATCTCGGAGGTCTGATGGCAGTTCCCCTTTTTCCCATCAATTCACAAGGAGTTCATGGAATTTATCATGGAGTACATGACCTCCGTGTTTCTAAACTTCAGGTGGGATTCCATCAATCCCAGCTGCCTTGCCGTTTTTCATCTGCTGTATGGGATTAAGGGTCTCTTCCAAAGTGGGAGCTATGTCCAGTTCATTTTTCAACAGTTTTTGTGTCGTATGTTGGATAGCTGAGCCTTGGACTACTCGGTTGGCACTGAAGAGACTTTGAAAGTATTCAGCCCATGGTTTCGGGATGGAGGCTTTATCAGTAATTAATGTTTGACCATCTGTACTGTATAAGGAGCTTTGGACCTGATACATAGGTCCAAACACTGCCTTAAGAGCTTCATAAAATCCTCTAAAATCACCCAGATCTGCACAGCATTGTTTTTCTGCTATATTGATCCACCACTTGTTCTGTATGTCTCGGAGTTTTTGTTGAAGTTTCCTACATGTGAGACGGAAAGCTGCTTTTCTTACATGGCAACTTGGCTGGGCAAGGTATGCCTGGTGAGCAGTTCTCTTCTTTGCCAACAGCTCTTGGATCTCTTGGTTGTTTTCATCAAACCCAGACTTGAGTTGTGGGAGAACCCAAGGAATTCTTCTGCAGGCTGCAGGATACTGTTTTTGATATGCTTCCAAAGCACTGTAGGAGAAGGATCTATAGGATGGTCTTCAAGTTTTGTTTGCAGGTTTGCCTGGAATTTGTCTCTCGTGGTAGCTTGTTGAAGATTGTTGACTTGGAGTCTCTTCTTTAAGATGCCACCCCTCTTAGGTTTGAACTTAAGATGAAGGTTTAGTTTACATATTACGAGGTGATGATCTGTCTGGCATTCTGCACTGGGCATCACTCGAGTATGACGGACATCGCGGATGATTCTCTGGCAGACTAGAACATAGTCAATGAGGTGCCAATGTTTGGATTGGGGATGCATCCAGGATGTCTTCAAGCTATCTTTCCGCTGAAAACCTGTACAAGTACCACTGTGGCAAAGTTATGCCTGTCCTGGAAACCCTGTCCTATCCTCCCTTCCTGAGATATGTGTGTGTGTTTGTATGTATGTCCATATGCATGCATGCATGCATATTTGGCTTGACAAGCCCAGGAGCACTGGGAAACTGCCATTTTAATTTTTCACAATGTGCTAGAGAAACACAATACTAGGAACATTGTAAGATATTGAGATGGAAAGGTAGAGCCATTTCTTTGGTGATTCTTTGGAGTATGGTTTTTCCTGCATCTATTAACCTCCATGTAAGTCCACATAAGTCCCCTGCTTCCCGCTCAGACATGGAGGCACCCTGGTCATTAATGATGTACTCATGAATGTAATGAAGTATTCATGAATACAAGATTTATATGTACTTTTCTTTTTTTTTTTCTTATGCGAAAGTGACAGGTCTGAAGAGGAGACTGTGGAGACTACCCATGTGAGTCAGAACCTCAGTTGTTCTGTATTCTGGGTCAGGTGCAACATCCACAGATACGAAAGCCTCTCCTCTTCATATGTCACTTCCATGCCTGAAGAAAGAAGCAGTGGAGTTGGGGGAAAGGTCTAGCATGGTTCTCACTCATATGTGGAGTACACATGTTTACTGAATAAGCTTATGTTAGCTCCTAATTAGATCATTGAGATTAAACTCTTCCAGCATGCCACTGAACTGCCTGTAATCAATAAGACTGAGTTGGGGTAAATGAAACACAGAAAAATGGAAATGAGGCATGTATAGTTAACTCAGCTAAAAGCAATGAAATTCATAAAAACTTTGATTTTTATTTATTTGTGATTTAAATGTTAATGGGAATTGGCTAGAGAGCCCTCTTATTACTTCATCCTGGCATACCATAATGAAGGCTTATGTCCCAGTTGACAGTTGGCTGATTTTGTATTTTTTTTGTTTTGTTAAATTGCTTAACTGTATTCTAACTTTCTGCTTAATGTTTTTTTTTTGCTGCTTAGTTTGTTTATTCCTCCCATAAGAATAAAAATTGAGTTCCCCCCCCATTTCAATGGAAAAAAATGGAAACTGAAAATTAACCTCTTGCATGCATTGTAAAACATTCTGCCTTACATTTTCATGTGCATGGATGAATTTTGCATGTATGGACCCTGGAATAGGGAAGAGGGGGCTCCAGCCCCTGCTAAGATTAGGCTAGGTGGGCTGAGCTTCCCCCCATGACCTGGCAAAGTTGGACCATCAACACTCCTATGTAATTGAGTCATGGTAAGAAATGTTAAGACAATGATTGTTGATTAATTTTCCTGGAAAAAAGAAAAAACTGCTTGCAATTTATTCTTTGCATACTTACTTGGGAGCAAGGGAAAGTACTTCAAAGTAAACATTGTGCTTGTAAAGAATCTTCATATTTAGGGATGTTTCAGTGATAGTGGGTGGGAAAAATAATTTGCAAGTAGGCAAAATTTATAACAACTTCCTCACGAGGGTTGACTCCCTCCCTCAATATAAAAGCACTTTCAGGGCCCCAGACAACATCTGTTTCATGTCTACAAGCAATATCAGACTGCCCATGGCTTCCAAATGGCTTCCTGGATGAAAAATTAAAATAATAGAATCATAGAATCATAGAGTTGGAAGAGTCCACAATGGCCATCCAGTCCAACCCCCTGCCATGCAGGAATACACAATCAGGTCATTCCTGATAGATAGCCATCCAGCCTCTGTTTAAAAACCTCCAAATAAGGAGACTCCATTACACTCCGAGGCAGTGTATTTCACTTCCAAACAGCTCTTACTGTCAGGAAAGTCTTCCTAATGTTTAGGTGAAATCTCTTTTCCTGTAGTATGAACCCATTGCTCCATGTCCTAGTCTCTGGAGCAGCAGAACAACTAAGACTTATAAGAGAAATAGGAGGGTCAGGGGGAATGCCCTGAGATATTTTAGTATATGTCAGATGTACTCCCTCACCCTAATTTAATGCATTATAATTATACATTATACATTAATAACATTAAACATTATATGCCAATATTATACATCATTACAAAATATAATTGTTTCAATAAGGTATTGTCCTTTATAATTGAATGATATAACCTGTGAGTTGGCTGTGTTGTTAGAGGTGCCACTCTACTACCCCAGTACACTGGTGGAGTGGCCCACTGACATAGAAATACTGCTGGCAATACTGCTCAAAACAGAGTTCCAGGGAGGTATTTGGTAGTATTGAAAGTGGTGTTGAGTTCACAAGATCTAAAGTCCCTTTTGCTCTCCTGGCAAGTCCATGGAGCTGGCATAGTTAGTATCCCCTTTACTGATGTCAATAGAATCATAGAATCATAGAGTTGGAAGAGCAGTCAAGGGCCATCCAGTCCAACCCCCTGCCATAATAGATGGGGTTAAAAAATGGAGAGAGAGAAAAAAGAGAAAAAGCCCCATCCACCCCTTGTCTTGGCCTCATTGAGTTGGTATGGCTTAGCAAGTGGCAGATGCTCTACTGTAGACTCCCTGCAGCAGCATTGCTCTGTTACAGTTATTGTTTGTGTGTGTATGTGTGTCTTCAAGTTGTCTATTGACTTATGGTGATCCTATGATTTTCATAGAGTTTTCTTAGGCAAGGTGGTTTTTCCAGTTCCTTCCTCTGAAATGTAGCCTGCAGCATCTGGTATTTTTTGGCAGTCTCCCATCCAAGTACTAACCAGGGCTGACCTTGCTTAGTTTTCATGATCTGACAGGCTCTGGTGCTTTTAGGATATTTGCAACTACAATGTTAACTACCATAGTTGCTGCTGAACTGGACAATGGTAGGTGTATTAAACACAGATTTAGTTAACACATGGGCGGAGCAATCCTGTAGTGCTTTTCTGCTACAGGTTGCCCCCTGTTTATGCAGGATTGGTACCAGAGGTTTTACGTACCCGCAAGGGGGGAAATGGTCTCTCCAGGCATCTGGAGGCCCATAGAGTCATGCTGGAGATGGTCTCTAGGCATCAGGAGGTTCTCCAGTACGACTGGCCAGAAGTTGATCATAGAGTCATGACAGATGCCTAGAGAGGCATCCTCTCTAGGCATTTTCTAGGTCCTCCAGTGTGATTCTATGGCAGTTTGCTAATATACATGGCTTCATCTATCACTGGTAAGTCTAAGAACATATCTTCCATGTAAACAGGGGGCAACCTTTATATCGTAGAACTCCTATGCTTTCACCTGAAGTTTCCTGAGTATAGCACAGTAATGCAGATGAATCGTTTTCAGAGTCTTAAGAGTACAAATAGGCTGAATTTGTTTATTTATTTGATTTATATGCCGCTTTTCTCCAAGAATGGGACCCAAGACAACGTCCAACACATAAAAACAATTACAAATACAACAGTTAAAAGTTGAAAACAATTAAAATTGTTACAATTTAAATTTATATAAAACATATAAAAGTTAAAAGAATAAAAAACAACAAAAAGACATCCCCATAAAAGCCTCTGTGCCCACATCTACAAATTAAATGCCTGCTGGAATAAAAAAGTCTTTGCCTGCTGTGAAAGGCAATCAGGGAAGGGGGCAGCCTAGCCTCCCATGGAAGGACATGCTCCAGAGGGTGGGAGCAGCCACCGAGAAGGTTCTATCTTCTGTCCTCACCAGATGAGCCTGTGATGGTGGCTGAAATGTGTTGGGCTTTTCTACTAATAAAATAACTATCTTTTTAGCATCATGAGATGTGCCTCTTGTTTCTCCACAGGAAATAATTACTTCCAGCTGACTGGCCTAGAAGAACAGGTTAATGGCACACCTGCTGTCTTTACATCTACTCTCTGCTTAGGTGCCATGTTGCAGAGAGTGTAGCCCTTAGTCACTAGTACAGTATCAGGACTTCATGACATAGGAGGGAGGAGAGTGAGCAATTCATGCATCCTACTTCTATGTCTGTCTCCATTCTTATAACTCTTCTTGTGTTAATGGTAAAGAGCATTTTCAGCTCATGGAGATTATGGACATTTTCAGACAAGACTTACAGAGGAAGAATTGAGCGGGAGAGCTTCGCTGCTGCAGCTTGGCAGGGGACCCATTTTGGATGACACCGTCCCTGCGGCGAAATTGTCTGTGTCACTTCCATTTAGGATTGGAGCTGGCCGCGCCATATTCCACCAGATTTTATTCACGGACAACTTCCGTGAATAAAATCTGGTGGAATATGGCACGCCCGGCTCCAATCCTAAACGGAAGCGACACAGACAATTTCGCCGCAGGGATGGCGTCATCCGAAATGGGTCCCCTGCTGCGCTGCAGTGGCAAAGCTCTCCCACTCGATTCTTCCACTGTAAGTTGTGTCTGAAAATGTCCTTCATCCCATTAACTCACCACTTTAGACCAGGAGGTGGGAGATCTTAAAGGAACGGGTGGCGTTTGTAAGTTTAGAAAGAGGAAGAGCGAGTGTTGAACTGGAATGTAGCTGCCATTCCAAGGGAACAGGAATTTAGGCTGTTACATGTACTCTGATGGAGGAAATGGATTTTAAAGCAGAGACCATTGATTTGAGATGAAAAATAGTTTAATTTCATCTCAATGATGAAATTACACATTCCATTGAAATAAGATGTAACACAATGTTCAGAATGACAACCTGAACAACTGAAGCCTTATGGAGATTTCTAAAATGCATTTAGTAAGTGCAGTATCAATAACATGACATGCCCTTGAAGAACTCAGAGACCTCAAATAATTTCTTATTTGACCTCACCAGATATGAGCAGAATGTGAAAGAAAATCCAATATTATGGTGCAATAGAATGCCTTGGACAAAGCCTGAAGAATATAAATAGAAGATACTGATGAATTTCACTGGTACCTCAAGGTATAATCTCTTTATCCCCTTATTCCCAGGTAGGTGCAAACAGTTTGCACCTTTATCTATTCCCCCTCTGAAACCTAAGATATTAACTTGCTTTGGTTTTCCATTATGTTGTACTGTGTGTGTCCTGCTGTAAAAGCCACTTGACTGAATAATGGAATGTGGACATTCAGTGGAAGTGGGTCTGTAGATTTATCATTTCTCACTAGGTAGGGACACGGCAAGACAGCAGGGCTTGTAAACTGCAAATCACCATGTGGTACCTATCTATTCTTCAGGAAGGCAGCACTTTAATCTCCACTCTATTGTATTTTTGCCTTCCTGTTTCTCCATTGTAATTTTGGTATGTGAAATATTATCACTAGCCTAGTTATAGCTTTTGTAAATGGGGGAAAGAGGGTTTGTCTCCCCAGGAATTATATCTAGTTCCTTTCACCTGCCTGAAATTCATTTCAGAAAGGTGAATTCAAAATATGGTGTATGACTTCAGATAGCTAAAGGTTTTATTTTAAAGTGAACTGGCTTTTTTTTTTTTGGCCAGGTGGGTGTCTGTTTTTTAAACAAGAATTTACTGGATGTGCATCCTGAAATAACACAATAACACACACACAGACACACAGACACACACACACACACACACA
Organism: Gambelia wislizenii; assembly: GCA_030847615.1. Taxonomy (NCBI): domain Eukaryota; kingdom Metazoa; phylum Chordata; class Lepidosauria; order Squamata; family Crotaphytidae; genus Gambelia; species Gambelia wislizenii. Next base: position 86,312,595 of record JAUMIR010000003.1, read on the forward strand.
CACACACAGAGAGAGAAGTGGGGGGGGGAAGAGAGCTCACACTCCTACAATTGTACTTAAGTAACAGCATTTTGAGTACTCTTTTATATGAGGATGCATGCTGAGTTGTACAGATATCAGCTCTGCAGGCAGCAAAGAAGATAATTATTGTGGGATGTTTTGGCAAGCAGTTAGATGTTTTATTGTTTGCCTTGTATTGTTATGCCTTGTAACTACAAGAGACCAAGGAAAATCCTTGCATATGGGTACAACAAATGACATGAATGCAGCACACTTTATCCAGGATGAACAGAGAATCTAAGCATTCTTGCCTTGCTAGAATGCAATCTAATGCTACTGTGTATTTATGGTCCAGTAAATGTGATAAATTAAAACCGTTTTCTTAGTAGTGAGTGGCAGCATTATAGTACCCCCTTCACCCTCTTCCTCCCTCCATGTCAACACTCCGTTGTCAGAAGCAGGGCAGCTTAACACATTTGTGCCCTAAGGCAAAGGGCAAAGCACCACCTTCCTCTATTCTATACACAAAAAATGATTGGCCTGGCTCTTGAATCTTACTTCTACACTGGCAATGGAATGGAGTCCCCCAGCAGACTGAGGATAGCTGGCTAGTTCATGGTGGTAGGATAGGCTCTGAAACATACAATGCTATGTCCTCCCAGACAGGTGAGGCCATGGGGCTCAGGAGAAATGGTGGGGGGCAGGAGGAGAGCACAGCTGCCCCTCAGTATGTATCATCTGAGGAAGTTTTCTGTCTTTGCCTAATAGTAGAACTGATTCTGACAAGCAGGCATGATCATGGATTTCTGAAACTTTGACGAATTTGGGAGTAATTCATTACAAATATTACATTATCTATACCACTTTACGTTACCTGCAACACATTATTTCAGGGGGATTATTGAAGGCATAATGGAAGTTCCTCTCTCAAAAGATGAAAATATTATTCATTTTAAATCATGTAAAAAGCAACATTACTTGTTACTTTTTCTCATTATTTTTTGGCAAAATAGAAATGTTTTTCTTTGGCCATTTTGAGAGGAATTTCCAAATTTTAAGTCCATGGGGTCATTTACACTGAGTGATTTATCACGGAAATTTGCACAATAGCGCAATTTCGATATTGTACTGCATAGTTTACACAGTTTTTTTTACTGTGTCAACATATAGCGTGATACTTATTTACACGGAATTTATTCCATCATCCAAATTGAATCGCAATTTGTTATTCCACTCCAAATCCTGTTCCCACTGTCAAAGATGCGCTCAGGTTGTCCTGTCAATCAAGCTCACGGGACCTCAATTCTACACGTATTTCCATTTGGTTTTCCCACCACCTTCATTCCTATTGGGTAACGACAAATGGGTAATGTTGTGTTCTCATTGGTCTGGCCATATTACCTTTGTCTGCACATCTGGATGAGCAATGGCGGATGATGAAGAGATGGAGTCGTTGGTGATAGTTTCATGTGGTTTTTTTTGTTATCCACCATCTGCTCAACATTCAGGGCAATTCATGAGAACCTGCATGTCTACCTCCGCAGGAAATCTAAAAGAACTAGCAGGGCTCTGTGTTTGAGTCACGGCAGTCACGATGGGTACAAAAGAAGAAAAGTACGTACGTCCTCAGGTACTGACATGCTAGCTACCTCCCAGGTTGTCCCGTCAATGTGGCCTGAAATGTTACGTCGCTCTCAAAGGGGAAGATTATATTGGGAGTATCCGAGATCCAGAAAGTGGTGGGAGAAGTTCGTGATGTCGGTCTGGTCTGATCAGCACTGGTTCTCTAATTTTAGAATGGACAGGTCGTTGTTTATTAAACTTGTCGAGATGCTCTGACCACATAGTCAGAAGTCAGACACTAATATGAGAAAATCTATACCTCCTGAGAAGTGTGTGGCTATTGCTATTCAGGTCCTCGGATATTGATGCTCCTTTCTTATCGCAAGTCATCTCTTTGGAGTGGGGAAAGCAACAGTTTCCAAAATTCTTGAGGAGGTCGTTTTAACAATGGAACATGTTTTCCTGTCTAAAGCAGTGTATCCTGGTGATCCGGACAAGGTAACACAATTTTACCCTACGTGAAATTATGGTTCTTTTACTTTTATTGCTATGATAACAAATTTTATTATGCGCGCCTGAGAAAAACCAAATTTGCACTCCCCCCGACCCTTGCTACACTTATGTCCTTTCCCCCCTTTTTAAACAATGGTGCATGTTTTACTATCTAGAGCAGTGTATCCTGGTGATCCGACTGAGGTACCACAATTATACCTCAAATGATGTTACTGTTCTGTTTTGATTATTGCTATGATAACAGTTTTTGATATGCGTGGCTGAGAAAAATCAAATTTGCACTTCCCCCCCCGAAACCTAGGTTTAACAGTACTTTTTTCTATTCCACTGCTGGCTTTGTCCAAATTCCCACCATTAAATTTCTTCCATGCCCACAGTGTACTTTTTACTTTTTAAAACCTTGGTATTCTAAATGTGAAGTTCTAGATATGATCCATGCTTGAAACATAGAGGGATTCCTCCAGTGTGATATTTCTGTCAAAATTTTAGTTCCAAACGAAATCGAAATCATTTACTCCTCTACTGTTTGTACGATATAGGGAGGGAAATGTTTTATGCTTTTCTACTGGTAATTTCTGTATTGTTTCACGTTACAGGTAATGGATGGATTTAAATGAATGGGCTACCCAAATGTTATAGCCGCCATCGATGGATGCCACATAACGATTGTTCCGCCTATCAGGCAGGGGAACGACTACATCAATAGAAAAAATAGCTGCTCTGTGTTGCTTCAAGGTGTTTGTGATCACAGAGGGTTGTTTGTGGACACAGAGATCGGTTGGAGCGGCAAGTTGCATGATGCACGCATGTTGTGTAACTCCATTTTTTTTGAGGCTATGGAGGCAGGAATATATGTCCATAACAACCCTAGCATTACAGTAAACGGTGTGCTGATTCCTCCACTGGTTCTTGCAGATGGAGCATACCCCATCAGGAAGTGGTTAATGACTCCGTATAGGCAGGGCTGTTTAAACCCAAAACAAGCGCTATACAATAAAACCCATAATAAGGTTCGGAATTCCATAGAATGGAGTTTTGGGCATCTCAAGTCCAGATGGAGGGCATTAAAAGTACCCCTAGAAGTATCAGAACAAAACATATGTTCAGTCATTGCTGCATGCGTAATTTTGCACAATTTCTGTGAAACAAAAGGAGAGATATTTAACCCAGAATGGTACAGGTCTAACTGATACGTTCTGAACACCCTTGGTGCACCCCTTTTTAATCAAGAGCAGGTTAAAAAAGAGGAGGGGGAAGCTGTGCGCAACGCGCTGGCTAATTATTTCAGGGAGAGAAGCCGCATGTACTTGATGCAAAGGGAAGGTCCAATTTGTGCATGTTTCATAAGCATCATCAGTTTAAACAAGGTCGCGGTCAGGTTTCCTTCACATAGTATCATTCTGGATGTTAAGTTTTTTTGGCTGATCACAAAGGAAATAAAAACGTGTTGCTTTTAAAATGAAAACCGCGATCTGGTCTCATTTCTTCATGGGGTGTATAGTCGCCTGTATACTTGTTCCACAGTAGTCATGCATACATGCCTTTCCGGCAGTTAATCCAGGCAAGAGTATCAATACACCAAAACAATTCAATTTAACCTATTGTATCGATGGGGTCCAAGTTGCAACTTTCAAATTTAAAGTTCTCCAACGGGTACTGCACCGGGCCTATACTAACTGCCGGAAGAGCATTTTAAGGTCACTGCGCTTTTGTTGTCAGTGCTGGCATGGCCGCCCACAGGATGGAAGCACAGCAGAACACCTATTGGAGGTCCCAGGAGACATTGTTCCTTCTAGAACACCTTGTCCAGCACGAGGGGTGTCCTAGGAGGATAATGCACTCCTCCAATAGGGTGAACTGCCACTTCTTTGCTGCGGCGGCCGCCAGCCTACGCCAGGCTGGCTATAATCGATCGGCACAGCAGTGCCGGTCAAAGTTTAAAATCTTGAAGGACAATTTTTTTGAGGCCAGGGAGGCCTACGACGGCAGCCCGCAACCCTGCCGTCGCCCCCCCCCTTTTACCCAAAGATGCACGATCTGTGGGTAAGCTGTGGGCAAGCTGGAGGGATCGCCGTCCTGCTGGTAAGTGTCATTGTATAAGTCCTTATTGTATAAGTCCTTATGACATTATTAAGCATTTTGTTTTGGAAATCTTAAAATTGGGTGCTTGTCTTTAACAGGGATGCGTGGCCACGCTAGAAGGGCGGCACAGGTGGCAGATTCCTCATCTGAGGAGTCTGCGGCCGGCCAACCTGATCAGCCAGCTGGAGGAAGGGAGGAGGAGGAGGCACCACCCCCGCAGTCAGCTGTCGAAGCACCCGGTATTGTTGTGCTTCCAAAGTACTTAGCTATGAATAGGTTTCCTTTAGTGGCCCATAGAGTATTCATCTTGATTGTTAAAAAGCATTTTCCAAACTGATTACTGCAACTGTAATGTTAGTCACAGATAGTAATGCCAATCTCAGATGTTGAGAACTTATTGAAGGAAAAAGTTGTACGCCTGTCACCAATACATACCCCCTTTACTTAATTAAATTGAAATTCTGGATTGTGTGTATTTACAGAACTAATTTAAAGGAAATGAACTTGTTGTATGTATTCATCTTTCTCCCCACCCCCAAATAGGTCTTATAGGAATAAATAAGTATCCCTTTAATGCTGTACTCCTTTAATGCTGATGAAAATCAACATTGCCCACTGATGAGAGTGTACTCTTGCTGTGGATCCAAAAGCACAGCTATTAATGTGAGTTTTACTATTTCTGTCTTATTACAGCACTACCCAGAAGGATGGACTTTCTTGATTTCTTGCGAGGGAGGAGGGGCAGGAATTCATAGCCGCAATATCTGATGCAGTTGGTATGTACCCAGTAATGCTTAAAAAAATGTAGAAGTACTCATTACTTGCTGTTCCTGTCATTTTTACAGTAATGTAATAAAGTAGTTTGTTCTCCTAATGGTGCCTGACTGTCAAAACTACTAATGAGTAAAATGTTTTCTATGTGGCTAAAATGTACATGCCCTGTGTAACTACAGCAAAGTTAATTATTTCAGCTCAGGAGAAATGTCCATATGGTCTTTTCCAAATATGACTTTTTTCCCCCCTTTCCAGCCCAGAGACTTGAGCCCAGGTTTGCGGCGATAGAGCAACGCCTGCTGGACGGGGGCTATATTTTTTTTCCCTGTTTTTTTTTTTTAGTGTATGGTGTGCTGAAGAAAGCCTTTTTATTGTTATTGTTTGCTGAAGAAAGCTATTTTTTTCAATGCTGTAAAAATTGATAATGTTTTTAAATACATCTATCCTATGTTTCTGTAAATTGTAAATATTTTTCATTGTGCACATAATGTAAATACAAAGATATATTTTATAACACCAAGAATGTTTCGGCTCCAGTTACTTAAATGTCAACTTTTCCTTTATTTGAAAGGGAGAAATAGCTACATTGGCCCAAAGCATTGTTGAGCCAAAAGGGAACACTATGGTAATATTCAGAAGTAAACATTACTAGGATGCCAAGCAAGCATTCTGATTTCAAAGCTATGATGGGCTCATTATGCTACACTTAGATTTCATAACCCAAAAACGTGGACAAGAAGGAAAATGAGTTTTGTTTTTTTGGTTCTACACCTGAGAACCACATCAGGCTTTGAAATAGAGTAGTTAAATGGCTTCACTTCTAAAGGCTCATAATATCAAGTTTGTGAATTTTCCTTAAAGGCCTTGTTTGTACAAGTCGTACTGTTGCACTATTTTCCTTGTCATGCACAGGCTCAGAAAATAACTCCATATTATTTTGTGTTGCCTGACCATGTTCAGACAGAGGCTGAGGGGTAGACTGCTTCCTAACCACCTTACTTACTACTGATGGTCTGTTGGCCATTGTTCCTATGTATTGTACCATTTCAGAGAGCAGAGATGTCTGCTTCTCCAAATTGGTTTGCAAGAAAGAACTGGTACGTTCATACATAGCATCCTCAACCTTTTGCCTTTCCTCAGCAGCTTTTTCTAAATGGTCAAGACGCTCATGCTCTCTTTTTGACAGAGCATCCATATGCGATAGCATGTGTGTCATCAATTTTGAGGAATGCAGCATCAGCTGTTGATGTTCCGTGGGTTTCTGTTCCTTGCTTTTCTTACTCAGTGCCAGTCTTTCACCTGGGGTAAGGGCTGACAAAGGTGTAGATGTTGTTGTTCCTGCAATTACAGTTAAAACACAGGGTACATGAAAAGTGGATACCTGTATGGTAAGCAGTAGCAAAACAGTGTCATTGCACATATGAAAGAAAGCTTATCTTTATACCAACCTTCATGGAACTCAGACTGCTGACTGCTTCAAGCGATCTCAAACTCAGTGGATCTCCTCTCAGCAGACAAATCAAGTTCAGCATCCTGGCTATCCAGCAGCAATACAGAGGCAGATGTGGATGGTGTTGCAACTTCTTCAACTGTTAACGTGACAGTTTCCTCAGCAGTGTTCTCTGATGCAGTTTGTAAGTCTACGAAAGGGAGAAAACATTTATTCATTTTAAGATGATAACCAGATGCCTCCATGAGTAATCCAATATTTATTGATTAACAACACAAGTAGTATCAAAAGTTACATAAGACTTTAACTAGTTTTAGTGGAAATCCAGGAAGAACTGGTATAGCTGCAGGCAAACAGAGTAGCTACTTTGCAAAACAATGCCCTCAAAGAAACAGTAGAAGATCACTTTAGCAGCCTGTAAAATTCTTTAGGAAGAGGAAATGCAGCCTTTACATTGGCCCACTTTTAGGAAAACTGGAATGACAAGAATCAATCGTCCCAAAAACAGTTTCTCCCCAAACCTGCAAGATATTAATTACTGCATGGGTAGACACAAAACTACAAATGTGTAAGTTAAAGAAAAAGAAATTGAGGCACTTTTCTTTCTGAAATCGAAAGTAAAGCTGCAAACAAAGGAAATTGTTTTTCTGGCAACCTTTTATGACCCTTTTATTGCCCTCACTTTAGTAGCTTATGCATGGGATGGAGGCCATCATTTGGTTACTGCATTGCAGTAACAAATGTTTAAGAGGATAAGCATCAGCACTGTTAATGATTTCAGCAAAAAAAAAGAAGTTATGTTTGTTATGGGTTTCTCATTAAAAAAAAATCCCCCGCCTACTAGGATAAAGTTGGAAATATCTGATCCCCAGGTAGCATTAAGTAACCTACTGATCTTCAAAAGACAGTTCTTTAATACATTGCTACCTTCTATATTTCTTTCCAGAAAGCAAGGGAGCACACACAGAAAGGGTGTTATGCACCAAAACTTAGACAGCGATTTTCATTGCCAACATGCTACTGTAATGAATTCTAGGTTTTTTTTAATTTAAAAAACTGGAAATCTCATAAAGTGAACTCCCTAATGCGCCCCAAGAAAAAAATGTGAGTGCACTCTTGCTGTCACAGGGGTTAATGTAGAAGGAGAATTAAAAATATTTAAGTTTCAAAATCGGGCTAAAATGGATGCTGTCCCTGGATGTAATTGTGCATAACACCTCATGAATTCCACCATGGGGAAATATATAATACACATGAATTTCAAAATAGGGGAAATGAAAATGGACGAAGAAGCACTTTTGTTTTCATTGAACAGGTAAATACAATTGGTGGTGCACGCACTGGTAACCTCTCATCTAGATTTCTGCAATGTGCTCTACATGGGGCTGCCCTCATGCTTGGTCCGGAAACTTCAGTTGGTACAAAATATGGCAGCCAGAGTGGTCTCGGGAACATCTCGGAGAGACCATATAATTCCAGTGTTAAGATCTCTCCACTGGCTGCCTATCAGTTTCCGGGCCCAGTATAAGGTGTTGGTTATTACCTTTAAAGCCCTAAATGGCTTGGGTCCAACTTATCTCTGGAACCGCCTCCTCCCATACAATCCTCCCTGCGCACTCCAGTCCTCTGGGAGGAATTTGCTTCAGCCACAAAAATCTAGGCTGTCTGCAACCTCCCAGAGGGCCTTTTCGGTAATCGCCCCCAAATTGTGGAATGACCTGCCGAACGAGATCCATCAGATAACAACCCTGAGTAGCTTTAAAAAAGCACTAAAGACGGATCTCTTTCGACAGGCTTTTCCTAATTAGATCCCGGCCTCAGGGGATCCTGGCTTCTTTTAGTCCACTGGCCATTTATAATATTTTATTGTATTTATTGTTTTTAATTGTTATTTTTTGATCTGTTGGTTTTAATTTATAATTGTTTAATATTTTTTTTATGGGGGAGGGTGGGGTGGGGGGTGTTTGGGGATTTTATCTGTATGGTATTTTAATTTTTGTAAGCCGCCCCGATTGTTTTAACAGAGGGGCGGGGTATAAATAATAATAATTATTATTATTATTATTATTATTGTGGAAGAGAAAGAAGGCAAATAAGGGCATGCATTAACTGTGATTTATTCTGAAGAGTATGCCGTTCAATGTACCTATGTCTTCATCGAACAAAGGGGGAGAGTTCACCTCTGTGTCCCTCGCAGAGCCATTGGAGCTGGCGGAGATGCTGTGCCTTGAGCGCTCAGGGGAGAAAGCTCTGCGATCTGCTGTAGAGCTGTGAGAAACTCGGGGGGGGGGGGTTAAACTGCAGTCCCCGGAGAATATAGCATGAAGTTCAGCAAAGAAGGGCATATTCGCCGTATCATTCCCACTCATGGAATTGTGGTCTTTTACCTGCCTATATCTCGCCCTCAACGTTTTACTCTTGGATCTACACTCCTCAGTGGTGCGTTCATGCCCTCTCTTACGCATCTCCTCTGCTATCTTTTCAGAAACATCAATGTTGTGGTTCACACAACAAAAAACTCTGTGAGTATCACTATTTTTCAAATATACCGGCAAAACTTGCGACATTGCCAGAGATGCTACATTTGGGTATTTTGGCTACCCCCCTTCTGAATGAGGCGTAACTGTGGCTCAACCCGTGGGAACTATCAGCTATCTTAGCGGTATATTTAGAGTAACATTTGCCCGTGTAAACAACCCCCATGTCTTATGTTTCCCATGAAGAGGAACAAAAAAGTAACAAAAAATAAAGGGTAGTGTCAGAAGTAATGTTACACATTACTTTCATTTTTGCTTTGTAACATTAATGACAATGAGATATTTGCTGAGTGCTTAGAAGAGGTAACACAATGAATTAATTTTCTTAAGTGACATTCCAACATTCTGGGTAATGGTTGGGTAATGGTTTGAGTGTGGACTATGAATCTGGAGACCAAGGTTTGAATGCCTGCTTGGCCATGGAAACCCACTGGGTAACCTTGGGTAAATCACTCTCTCTCAGCCTCCGAGGAAGGTAAAAGCTAGGGCAAACTACCCAAGATTTGTTCAAATCTTGCCAAGAAAACCTCATGATAGGTTCACCTTAGGGTTGCCGTAAGTCAGAAATGACTTGAAGGCACACAACAGCAACAACAACAACATTCCAAGCTCCAATGTTGTGTTTCTCATTGTCTGTTGAAAAAAAATGAAGCATGTGGAACAAAGTATAATGCTATCAGGGAGTTTGAAGGTAGGAAATGTAACATAAGTAATCACAAGTGTGAGTCAGAAAAGGGAAATAATAATCCAGTACCTTATAAATTATGTGGAAGTAACTCCAGAATGTTTAATATCCACTTTCTATACCATCTAGAGTCACTGTCATGCTGGCAGAAGTCTGAACCAATAACTTCTTGCAGTTATATGAAAAAAAATAATGATTACTAAGTGTAAACAACACAACTACTTTACTGCTGAAACTATATGAAGTTGGTTTTATTTATTGGTGGTAGTATTTGTGAAGACAGAAAACTTATAGGCTGCCATTGGAGTTTGCCAGCTCCAAAAGGGATGTGCCTGCCCAGTATCTGCCTGCGAGGCTTACAGAGAAAAAAACACACCAGCAAAACAATAACTAACATCAATGATCAAAACCAATATGAGAAAAATAATTTTTAATGCAAAAACCTAAAAACCCAAAGTAAGACTTATTGAATTTCAATGGGCCATATCTCCAGGTAGGTGTGTATATAACTGCAGTCTAAGGGTGCATCTACACTGTAGAAATAATGCAGTTTGACACCACTTTAGTGCTGTAGCTCCATTTTATGGAATCCTGGAATTTGTAGTTTAACAAAATCTTTAGCCTTCTCTGCTGCTGCAGCACAAAACTACAAATCCCAGGTTTCTGTAGGATGGAGCCACAGCAGTTAAAAGTGGTGTCAAAACTGCATTATATCTACAGTGTAGATGCACCCTAAGTCTGGATGCAACTGATACTGAATACATAAAAAGCTGTGATCCTATATGTGATTACTTAGATGGAATAAAATACATTAGGCTTACTTTTGAGTAAACCATATACAGGCTTGGCATGTTGAGTTGAGATCCTCAGCTAGCAGTGAGATGCCTGAAAATTACAGACATCTGTAAGGCGCGCATTTCACCAGAGAGAACATATGTGAACAAATTTCCTCTTCACATGTTTTATGGGAAATGCAGAAAGGAATTTTTTGAACATCTGAAACTTGCCTTGGTTTTAGGCAGCTGTGCAACTGTGCCCAAACAGAAGAGAGAACTGCCAGTCTATCAGCACTGTTTGCCAAGTAATTCCACCTACCATTGACTAATGGAAAAAATAAAAAAAATATTCAATATTGCAGAGTTCTGTGCCTGAGAGGCTGCACAAACCAATCTTAAAGCTGTTAGTTATTTTTTAAAATGGTGTTCATCTTGGAAGCCATTAATTGATCATTGTCCCAATTTCCCAGTCTGTTAAAATGGCTTTCAAAGATTTATAATGAAAAAAAACCCCACAGCTAAAAGCATTTCTAAAACATCTCTGGGACATGAGAAAGAATCATTACATGAAAACAAGGCATGGGTTGAAATGTCTGAAAGAAATTTTTGAAGTTAATCCTTATGTGGGGTAATCCATCTGGACAGGAATGGGGGTGGTGGCACTTTTGCTTTCCACCTTTTTCTTCCCCCCTCACCCCCCCCAACAGAGAGTTGTTATGTTCTGGTTGCTTGTCCCTGGAGCTCTATGTCCTGTATCTAATCGCTAAACGTACTGAGTTGATGGGGTTTATATAAAGTTGACTCACTATTCAGCATTTGAGTCAATGGGTGTACTAGTAGTTACGACTGGCAATCAGATTTAGGCCTGTGAATCTGTACACTCTTTTTGCATTGCTGGATTCAAGTACAAATCTTGTGATCTTTTGCCCAGTCTATGGCCACTCTGCAAACTTGGGTTGAAGCTGACCCAAGAATGCTTATCCAAGAGCTAAACCCACTCCTTTTAAGGACAGCAATAGCAGAGAAGAATTGATATTATGGCTGTAATAAGACACAGCCTCAGTAGACAAGCATTTGGCATCATAGAGATTAGGAATGGCCAGGATACAGTCAACCAGTTCAAGCCAGGGTATGCCAGTACTTGCTCTTACAGTCACCCCCCCCCTCCTTCATGCATACTGGGCTGATGCGTAACAAAATCTCTCAGTTCAGTTTAGGACTAATATTTCAGTAGAATATTTCAGTAGAAGGGCTTTGCCCACTGAACTGTACCAGGTAATTGAGCATGTATAATCTCCTGCAAACAAGCATAGCAAGCTGGGACCTTGCTTTTTGAGAGATTATATATATATATATATATTACTTGAATGTCTGTGAGAAAGACTTGGAAGGCAAAAATAAACATCTTTTTGGCCTTAATGGCATTTTGATGACCATAAATAAGAGCACATTTTTGTCTCAGAGGCATGGGAAAACAGAACCATGGTAGCTCTGTGTGAAGATCCTTCTTATCCTGCTGAGCCAATTCTGCTTGGGCACCTTAGCCATTTGCTCCTGCAGGTTTCATTTTGAGAGCATCAGTTAATCTGTGTAAACAGGTAGCTGGATGCAGTTTTTAAGTACTGCATGTTCCTTCCTAGTGCCATTTTGAAAAAGATGGAACTAGACTGTGAGGAGGGAGAACACTGTGTGCTGTGCTGAAAAAAAAAGAGGCAGACTGTCAGAATACTGCATGATATATGAGGATTTCAGAGCTGGAAAGTTCAAGCAAAAAACCTATTTTTTTAAATCTATTGGCTATGACTGGTTGTAAGGTGGTTCTTGACTCCAGACAACTTAGATTTGCATTAAAGAACTATTTCATTTTCTAAAATAGTATGTAATTATCCAGTGTACCAATATGTGACCTTTTACATAATAATGTGGGAGTATTTCCCCCACCCCAGATTTATAGAAATTATGAACTTTCTACTCAACTGGGATGTATATCTGGCATCTCTCTCTCTCTCTCTTTCTCCCACACACCCACACACCAACTCACACACACACTCCCACTCACATGCACAAGGTGTGTGTCTGTATATGTGTGTGTGTGTATAGATACATGATTTATTCTTATATTGGTTACATTTGGGAAAATAGCAACATGGATTACCATTCTGCGAATGTCTGTACTATTAATTCCCTAAGTGCTTGGCCTAACAACTCGTCAATAACTCTAAGGAGAAAAAAACCCTGGATGTTAGCATTATCTGGAACAAATACACTTTCTAGATGGAGCCAACCTTATTAGGATCTGGTGCACTGGGTTAGATAACTTGTCAGCAGTATTGCTGAACTCTTCCTGGAAACCAGTGGAAAGGAATTTGTAAAAGCAACCAACTACACAACATACACATGGCCCAGAAAGAAGGGAGAAAAAATCGGTGGAAACTCTGCTCTGTTCCATTTTACTGGGCTTGTGCTGATAGGGCTTTGGCTTCGCCTGAGGCTTTGAATTCAGAACTATCCACAACAAACAGCAGGACTGCTCTGTTAATGTGGAAACTTAGATTTGACTGTACACTTTTGACAATTTTCTATGCACTTTGACTAAGGACTTCATCAGACTATTCCTTTAAAGCGTTCTTTTCTGGTATTAAAAGTCCATTGTTATGCCAGCAAAAGAACACTCCACCCGCACTTATCTCTAATCCTGGCAAAGGCAGCTCTGGCGATGAAAGAGGAAGCGAACGGAGCTCCATTCACACCCTCCTTTGAAATCCTGTGAAATATCATGAGGGAAATTCAAAGAGCAAAACAAAAAATAACACTAAAAAAGTTTTAAAAAGCACAAAAACACACTTTAAAGCTTACATGTAACCTGGGGAGGGTCATAAAAAAGAGATGAAAGGTTTTCCGCACCGGCTATGCTGGCAAAAAAACAGCAGAGGATCAATTGATGGCTTAAACCATCAATCAAAAGGTACGGGTTTTGGCAGGGACATAATAGCGAAAGGGTGACGTCATCTGATATGTGTGCCCTTTTATGGTTATGTGGTATCGTTATGATGCCATATTTGATGTGTCTGATAAAGTCCTAAGAGTAAAAGGAGGAAGCGGGAATACAAGTTGAACTCTCAGGAGTTCTGGATGATTGGGTGACTGAGGACTTTATCAGACTAGCATCCAAAATTGCTGTAATTCCACAACTGAGGAACGCAGAAACATAGGAGATTATCAGAAGCGGCTAATGTGGTACCAGAATAATGACAGTGGAATGCAAAAGGATGCCAATATCACACAATGTTGTCCTTTTGTATCCTGCTGTTGCAGGTGTTTCTTTTTATTGATGGGCTGAGCCATCAATAGATTGCCTGTCCTGTTTTGGTGCCAGCAATGCTGTTGTCTAAAACCTTGCGCCATTGTCCTGCTGTGTATAGTGTTGATGGGCGGTCCTGCCAGAACACTTCCTGGTGGGATTGAAAAACAAGGTAGGCTACCCTCTTTTTATGAACCTCCCTGGGTTATTTGTTATTTTTAAAGTGTGTTTATGTGCTTTAAATTTTTTTGGGAGGTGTATTTTTCTTTTGATTTCCCATGCTCACATCTTCTCATGAGAGTGGGCGGGATTTCAGTCCAGGAAGTGAACTGGGCTGCCTTTCGATGGAAGATATGGTAAGTCTGATAGGGAGGATTATTGTGCTAGGACAGGGATGGGATTGGAGATTGTGGGACAGGAGTAGTTAAATGGATGACATCACGACAGCACATAGACAATTAGATTTGGTTGCATAATATTGTCACAAAGCCAGGCAAATGCTTCCTGCCCTCATTCTGAATAGAAAACACTCCCCCCCCATTATTACTGGGAAGAAGGCATTATAATGGAAACTATACATTTTTCTGCAAAAAGTATCCCCCAAATGACCAAAATTAATGTAAGTGGTCACAATTTGATACTGATATTGTGGTCTATGTGGCATAACTTTATGCATACCTAGCAGGGAGAACATTACAGAACCCTCTTTGTGAATTGCAAATAGCCATGTCAGGGCGCTGTCAGCACCTGTTTCACAGTGAGCCCAATGAACATTGGTTAGTTTGCTGGCTCCCCTACATAGTAAAGTCTTGGTAGACCCTTGCTGAATACAGACATTGCAAAAGTGAATAATTCTTTTTTCTAGAGGACATATGTCCACTTACACTGAATTCCAGTCAGTGTGTTTACGTTCTAAGGTCAATTGTGTATAGGGACCACTCATAAAACAGGCCACATTTTAGGAGACTTTCAGTATTCCTCCAATCTCTTGATATCGCTGCATTTCAGCCATTATTAACATTTCTCCATCAATAAAAAGCAACACCAGCAACATGGGAGAAGGTCAGGAGGAGGTTGGGAGGAGGATGGAGGGGGACGGGGCTGTCTGAAACTTGGCTCTGTAGGTGAAACAGCCCCGTTCTTCTAACCTCCTCGCCCCCCCCCCCAGGTCTGACAAAGTCCTAAGCCTTCTCGTTTAAGGCAGATTTAGAGATTCTAAGGGCTTGTCTACATGGGCAATATAAGCCTTACTCACTTCATATTCATGGCACAGATGAAACACTACATTTTCAATAATGTGTTTTTTCTGCAGGAAACCCTGGATTTGTAAGATTCACAGTTTGGTCCATGTTTGAGTGGAAAACCCGGATTTTTGGTCATGTGCTGACTGAGGATTGGCTTCAGAGTAAAGCCAGGGTGTGGCTTCTGGTGGATGGGACTGCATTCTGGCACTTTAAGAAAACTTTTCTTTTTCTGATTGTGAACATATCTGGATAAGCATCTCTCTGCTTATCCAGTAATACAGTACTCTGGGACCATGTATATTTGTTTATTCACATGCAAACAGAAAAACAACAACAATGGAGCAGCCCCAGCCATGTGGCCGGAAAAAGTAAGATGTATAGGACACATGATCAGCGTAGGGTTGCCCTTTTACTCCAATGCAATCAGACAAGTCCCAGTGCATGTGATGTTTATAGGGCCACTGCAGATCAAAGAAATCCACTGCAGCTATGAGGTAGGTGTGGGGTTTCCTGCCAGTGTAGTCAAGGCCTGAGAGGACTTTTTATTTGATGTTGTTTCCCCCGTTCTCCAAAAGCCGCTTAGAGTAGCCTTTCCTCATCTCCTGTCATGTTTTTTCTCCTTTACCTTCCACACTTAACTTGTAACCTTCACACTGCCAGTTTCATTTATCCTTAGTGGGTAGTGGGTCTGCTGTAACACAGTGGACAAAATGAAATACAGCTGGTTCTACTGAATGATCAGCCTATGGTTTGAGACATGCTGATATTTTTGATATATTGGTTTTGTGCAAAAAGACTCCCCTCCCTGACTCTGCTGTCCAAATCATTTCTGTGTTGTCAAGCAGTTTCCTTAACATGACATTGTGTAACTACAGTGAGCCTTAGGAGAAAGGAAAAACTAAGTAGCAAAAAAGTAAGCTAAGGAACAAGTGCTCTTCCCTTGGGCAGATATAATTGACGTGGAGGCAGCTGAGCCTGCACAAAAAGAAAAGGGTGTTTGAGCAATAGGAAGAAAAGTTATGGACAAAAAGCTACTGGAAAAGGAGAGCATTAGGAAAGAAGGAAGGAACATTGGATAATATAACAGGAATATAAGCTCCTGCATTACACCAAAGGCCTATCTAGGCCAGCATCATGTTTCCTATGGTGGCCATCTTAAATGCTGATGAAGTCATTTAAGAAGCAGGTTATGAGGGCAATAGCCTTTTACCACTGTTGTTCCTCACAGGTGTAATGCAGAGGCATGCTTGCTGGCTTTGATCCTGGAAGTAAAATATAACCATTATGATTACTAGCCACTGACAGCTTATTACCCCATGATTTTATCTAATTCCCAAAGTGCCTTTTAAAGTTTTTCAAAATATTTGCCAGAGCTTAAAAATATTATTTTTTGGACTGCAACTCCTCAAATCTCCCAGGCAAGCATGGACAGTGGCCATGTTGGCTGAGAGATCTGGGGAACTGTAGTTCAAAAAGTAACTTTCCTAAGTGCAGTTAGGATTTGTAAACCAGTAGAGAAAACACAGCTTCCATGGGTGACGACTCAAGGGCTACCTCTTTCTTTAAGGACTTTATCACACTATACTGTTATAGTGCTATTATTCTACTTTAACTATGGCAGGAACAGGAGAGGAGGTGGTGGGGCAGTAGCGAGGCATTTTGGCCCTGTGTGAAAATCTCCTAAGACACGGAGAAATTGATTCAAATTACAGGAAAAGAGATTCCACCTAAACATTGGGAAGAACTTCTTGATGGTAAGAGCTGTTCGTCAGTGGAATATACTGTCTCGGAGTGTGGTGGAGTCTCCTTCTTTGGAGGTTTTTAAACAGAGACTGGATGGCTGTCTGTCACAAGGGCTTTGATTGGGTATTCCTGTAGGGCAAAACAGGATTGGACAGGATGGCCCTTGTGGTCTCTTCCAGCTCTATGATTCTATGAGTCTAGGCTGCATTCAGAGCCTGGGAAAGTTACTTTTGGATTACACCTCCCAGAATCCTCCTGCCAGCACCCTTCCCAGGGTCTGATTGCATTGTTCCAAAGGGAAAGGCAAATCCCCTCTGAACAAATCTTGCCAAGAAAACCACGTAATAGGCTTGCCTTAGGGTCACCATGAGTTGGAAACAATTTGAAGGCACTCAACAACAACAACAACAAAGCTTCAGGACAAGCCAAGCAGCTCTGCTCCCAGCACAGCTCTCCCTGCAGGTCTGATAAAGACCAAACAATTAACCAAGCCCATCTACCTGAGACCCTGCCAGCGGTAACATGGACAGAGCAGGTAAACCTCAAGTACTCCTCTGCTATTGGGAATTGAAAGAAACACATTACCTCCACTATTTCCTTTGCTGTTTCCTCTTTTTCAAGGGGTATTAGTACCCACCCCTTTCAGAAAATCCACAGTGGAGTGGTATAGGTAAAAAAGAAGCTGCTGTGAGGGCAAATTAATGTGAACTTTAGGTAGGAAGAGTTACAAAGCATTATTTAGCTTTGTGTAGACAACAAACAAGGAGAGCCAGTATAGTGTAGTGGTTTGAGCATTGGACGATTACTCTGGAGATTAGGGTTTGACTCCCTGCTTAGCCATGGAAACCCACTGGGTGACCTTAGGCAAGTCACACTCTCTCAGCCTCAGAATAAGGCAAAGGCAAACCGACCTCTGAACAAATCTTGCCAAGAAAAGCCCTGTGATAGGTTCTCCTTAGGGTCCCCATAAGTCAGAAAGGACTTGAAGGCACACAACAGACACTGAATTGCTTTGACCTGCGGGCTTGGAATTCACCACATTTAAATCCAGCCTCTCTGCACAGATAACCAGGAATTAGAAGAAAGACGAAGGAAGGGTTTGTACTCCATTAAGATAAAATGTCATCAACATTAAAAGTCATCATTTTTCATTAAAATAAAATGAAATTTCTTTTGACCCACAATAATCTGGAATAATGACCACCCTCTTGTTTTGTGAATTCACAGATGCCACAGTCAATTTGAACAGATACTGGGGAGAGAGTGTAATGAGCACATGGCCCCCACATCCTGAAGTGGACCCCTGGGCCAGGATCTTTGGTGGGCCCCCTACCTACCTAAGGTTAAGTGCAGTGAGATGCTCTACAGGATTTAGGCTAAACATTTAAATAAGTCAGTTTAAATGATGACACAAAAGTAATATTTATATTTATTTTTGAAAAAAACTAAACGGACTTTCATAATAAAAACTTACGATGATACCATGCCAGGTCCTCCTCCTCATCCTGGGCCCTGGAGCCCCCAGCAAGAGCCCTGTCAGACCCCCCCCAACCCTTGTGGGGGGCATGAATGGACACCCTTAAACCAAACTGTGTGGTGTGAGATTAGGATCTACACTACACAAATATTCCAGTTTTAAAGTGGATTATTTGCCATGGCTCCTTCCTACAGAATCCTGGGATTTGTAGTTTTGCAATGTCTTTAGCCCTCTTTGCCAAAGAGTGCTGGTTCCTCACTGAACTACAAATCCCAGGATTCCAAAGGAAGGAGCCTTGGTGTGTGAGGAGGAAGTCATGATGGGGGGGGGTGTTGCTAAATGCTTTGGGGGGTGTGGCTCTTCAGGGGGGGGAGTGTCTGCTTCAGAGGAGACCAGAAAGTGGGTCAGCATGGAGGGGGGGTAGGAGGAGGAAGGGACTGGAGCAGGCATTGGGCCCAGTTCTGGGCACCGCAGCCAAGAAGGGAAGGGGCAAGCTGGACCATGTCTGGAGGAGGGCAAGCAGGATAGACAAAGGTCTGGAGACTGCCAAGCCCTCCTGGAGAAGAGACGGAGGCACCAGAGCCATCTTTAAACCTCTCAAGGGATGCTTGTTTTCTGCTGCTCCAGAAACCACTAGATTCAAATGGCAAGGAAAGAGATTCCACCTAAATGCTAGGAAGAACTTCGCTTTTCTTTTTACTGTAAGGGCTGTTCCATGGTGGGTTAGGGATTGTGGGGCTGGGGTGGAAGGTAGAGATTCTCCATCTTTGGAGGAGGTCTTTAAACAGAGGCTGGATGGGCATCTGTCAGGACCCCCCCTGCCCTGCCTCATTTGGGGGAAGGGGGTCTTTTCCTCCTCACCCTCCCAGGGAAATCTCAGCTTTT
The DNA here is from genome assembly GCA_030847615.1 of Gambelia wislizenii. Taxonomy (NCBI): domain Eukaryota; kingdom Metazoa; phylum Chordata; class Lepidosauria; order Squamata; family Crotaphytidae; genus Gambelia; species Gambelia wislizenii. The sequence continues at coordinate 86,331,625 of JAUMIR010000003.1, forward strand.
CTTTCCCACCAAGGACTGACCAGGCAGGACCCTGCCTAGCTTCCCCAGTCCGGCACTTCCTCTCCGCTCTTCTCTTGCCCCCACTGCCCTTTGGCAAGCGGTGCAGAGTGTATGGGCATGGATCCTCTCTTCTCTCAACTCGCTCACCTCCTGCCAGCCCCCTTAGACCAGCGCTGTTGCCCCCCCAGCCCTACCCCTGCAAGGGACACCAGCATCTCTGGAGGCTTCACAAACCCCTTCCAGTGAGACACATGCTCAGTCCACCATGGAAAAGCTTGGCGGGCCTCCCAGGCGGGGCCTCCTCGGGAGTAAGCAAGCAGCTTTGTCTGAGGAGTCGCTTCTTCATTCTAATGGGGGTGGAAGCAGCTGGGGTGAGGGGGGGGGCGAAGCAAGCAGTGGGTCAAACAGCCGGATTGCCCAAGGAAGCCCAGGCGAGCCTCTAGCCACCCTGCCCCACCTCCGCATGAGGAGGGAATCACAACGGTGGTGGAATGGGGGCTCTGTGCGATGGGGCCCTCCACAGGATGCCCTCGTGGCTGCGGGTTCTGCAGGTGCCTTAAACTGGCCCTCTGGATTAGTACTAGGGAAAATTAGGTTCAGATTTTCATGCCATCGTGAACCTCACTAGCTGTCTTTGGACCAGTAACTCTTTCTCAGCCCAACCTACTCAAGAGGGTTTCTGAGGATAAAATATATCATTCATTCATTCAATTTATATCCTGCTTTCTCCCAGTATGGGACCCATGGTGGCATACAGACCTTTAAAAAACACAAAACAATTAAAAACTCTCAATACAAAAGTTAAAGTACAATTAAGCTAACTTTGATTTAAAAACACAAGCTAAACACCATTAAAAGGTATGTAAAACATACAAACACAAAACCTCTCTACACCCCCTCCCCATTAAAAAACTCTATCTTCCCTCACCAAATGCCTCCTTTAAACAAAAATGTTTTTATTTGCCAGTAGAAAGAGAGCAGGGAGGGGGCCAACTGGACTTCACATGGGAGGGAATTCCACAGCCTGGGAGTAGCCACAGAGAAGGGTCTCTCCCGAGTCCTCACTAACTGCACCTGCAAAGATAGTGAGACTGAGAGAAAGCCTTTCCCTACAGATCATAAAGCATGCATTGATTTGTATTTGTGGTGGACCAAGAAGCTAGCACTTTGCCCTGAAGTCTTCGGAAGAAGAGTTGGATTAAAATATAATTTTTAAAAAATGTAGTACACATGGTTGAGCACATACTTTGCATGTAGAAGGTCTCAGGGGCCATCCTAAGCATTCCCCATGTAAAGCTAGGAAATAATCTTTCTCTATGGGATTGCAGAGCGCTACTTTCTGTCAGTGTAAGTGATACTGAGCTAGATGGACCAATGGTCCATTCTCTAACTCGGTATAAGGTAGCTTCCTGTATTCCAACTGAATCAATGGGAACTTGAAAAGCTGACACCTATTGTAAATTCAATTCAATTGGTTTGTTCTAGTTGGGATTAACAACTAGAATTAGGATTTAAGCATTTGCATCAGTCTGTGGGATCTGGTAAATTAATAAAAAAATATGAGATTCAGAAGGAGCTAAAGCTCTTTAAATAAATCTTATTGTGCCATGTGTTTTATTCCTTATTCTTTGTGCTTTACTGAACATGAAGAAATCCATAATAATATGCATTTTTGTTTAGCTCATGTGATGCTACTTATATAAATAAAGCTTGGCTTTGTTCATAATGCAATTTGTTCCAATGAAGACTAATTCCATTCAATTGTATATTATTGACATAATAGGCTTTAGGCTTGTTGCCTGTGCACGACCTTACATCCTTCATAGTAGACTGCAAGATGAAAACTAGCTTTGGCATCAGCTTTACAAATAAAGAAAAGATAGTAGCAGTTGGTTCCCTATAGTGTTGCCCATCCAACCTGGGAAAGTTACATTTTTGTACTAGCCAGATCCCCCAACCAGTGTGGCCAATAGGAATTAATCTAAACTGTGTTCTGTTTTCAGGATACAGCAGAAGTTCAATCAAATTAAGCATGTCATTTTAGAGACTATTATTCAACTTAAGACAGGTATTTCCTGCATTCCATGCTAAACCGCATGCTAAATTAAAACTGAAATTCCATTACTTTTTAGCCGAGATTGGAAAGAACCAGTTAAAAATGAGTTACAGTGAGTCCTCCACATTCATGGGTTTCACGGATTTGGGTATTCATGACTTTGAAGCTGCTGCTTAAGTAGTCCAACCTTCTTGCTACACTCCTTCAGTTCTGCCTTTTCCTGAATATCTCCTGTCCTACCAAAGCCTCCAGCCACTCACTCCGGTTTCCAGCTTGCCAGCAGGATTCCCTCATGATCATTCTCAAGACTTTCTTGGCTGAAATACCTTCTCACCCCATTCCTTGAGTTCCTCCTTCTCCAGACTATTTCCCATGACTCACTTCACTTTCCAGCTTGCCAGCAGCTTGCAACAGAAGGAATGGGGTGGAGATGTTTATCAATCAGGAAGGTATTGAGAATGAGGCTGAGGGATCCTGATGGCAAGCAGGAAACTGGAGTGAGTGGTTGGAGGCTTTGGCAGGACAGGAGATAGTTGGGAGAAGGAGGAACTGAAGGAGTTTGGTAAGGAAGGTATTTCAGCCAGGAAGGTCTTGGGAATGAGGCTGAGGGATTCAGGTGGCAAGCTGGGGAAGTGAGGTATTAGCTCAGGTATTTGGTAGGAAAGGAATCTATAGGATTCATGTGGGGAGGGGAGCATATGATGTTAATGGTTTTTCCACTTTTGTGGGGTGCTTTGCCAACCCCTGAAAATGTGGAGGGGCAACTGTATTTACAATTAATTCCTTTTCTCAATGACTAAGGCACAGCTATATTACCTTACATAGCTTCTCCTTCTGCAAGTGCAACAGCAATTGTTTTAATTACTTTTATAGGTATGGGTATATGGCCTCATTTCAGATGGATGAGGAGAAATATCTCAGGGTTCATATGCCATGCCTCATGATGATTAAGTAATGAATTTAGTTATGGTTGAGAACCTAGAGAGCAGACAGTTACTTTTAAGAATTTTAAAGAGCAATGGTAATAAACTGTTTTTGGAGCTTTGGAGATAACAAGTAATGTTTCAACCCCAGCTTCTTAGCCCAGAAAAGTTATTAATATCTAGTGTTCACAGAAAACCATTTGCATGGGTCTTGGGTACATGTATTTCTGAAACCCAGGCTTGCTCTCTACCACAGAGCCCCCTCTCTCCACTGTTAGACAGAATTCTTGGACTAATCCCTAGTTTCTTTTGCGGGGGTAGCCAGGGTTTCTTTTGGAATTAGCAGAAACCCTTTTAGAGCCAGCGTGGTATAGTGGTTTGAGCACAGGACTATGACTCTGGTGACCAGGGTTCAAATCACTCAGCCATGCAAATCCACTAGGTGATCTTGGGTAAGTCACACACTCATAGCCTTAGAGGAAGGCAAAGGCAAACTCCTTCTGTACAAATCTTGCTAAGAAAACCCCATGATAGGTTCTCCTTAGGATCTCTGTAACCTAGAAATGACTTGAAGGCACACAACAACAATAACAATCACACAAAATAATAAACTCAAATAAACCAACTATTTCAGCCCCCTAAGTTTCTAACAAGTTTGTAACAGTAGCATAAAAATGCTGTATTTTCCTATGAAGGCATAAAAGAGAATTTTAGGCTCACTTCAAAAATAAACATAGTGATAAGTAACCTAAGAGTAAGGGAAGAAGAAATATTTACCGTATTCCTAAAGAGCTAAAAACAAATATTGTATTAAACTTAATTCACAGGATTATTCTCTTTCTTATAGCATACAGGGAATCAGCTCTGTTCTTATTGAACAAAAGTAACTTATATGCAGTGATGTCATTTGGGCATTTTGCACCAGTTTGTTGGAACTGGTCTCCCAGGGTCCTAGTCCAACACTCAAATCACTATAGACACTGACTCCCTAAGGCTTTATTATCATTCTTTATTATCTCAAAGCATGTGTTATTATCACAAAGCAATTCTAACAATGCTCCCAACCAGACATAGGTGTGCTAGGAACAGAGAAACTCTCAGTTTACTTTCCCTGACTGAAAGCAACTTGCTCCTTTAATCCCGGATTCAGAAGTTCTTCTACTTACTTATCCGATAAGTAAATAAAAACGGTGTTAGTTTAACAATAAAATAAATATGCTGCAGAAGATGGCCATCTGTTTAACATATTTCATGTTTGGAACAACTGATAAATTGAACAAGCCAGCCAAGAATCTGGTGGGAATGTAAAAGCACTAGGGATAGAGTGGTTGCTTTGCTACGACAAGGTGTGTTCCTAAGATAGCTCCTGATAGTGGCTTCTGCTTTCAAATGGAAACAACACAAACTGTACTCAATTTTTGCTCCACTTTCAGCAAAAACAGAATTGTGCATAAGAAATGAAATCAAACTGGAAGACTGCATATAAAACTGGATACTTGTATACAAATAAAATGAATGAAGTCATGGATCCTGAGACCAGAAATAAGCATTAATGGCAACCATATGCCATTGAAAGCAGTAGTTCTTCATCATCTCCTCCATGTACCTTGGTAATATGAAGTGACATACCGTGGATCTTGAATACCTGAACAGGCTCTCTGCCTTTTTTTTTTTAAATAAAAGAGAAGCTTTAGTCAAATTGCAAAGATTTACAGTCCTATACACACTTTGATGGGAGTAAGAGTATAATCAAACACAGTGAGAAGGAATGCAGAGAATTGCCCTGCTAAATATTCAGTAAGGGAATACACAATTCTGAAATATTAGCAACGTGATGAAGGGCTTAATTAAAGCTGCAATCCTAAAGGAGGGTAGAAGAGGAGAATGGAGTGCTATAATGTCAGAGCTTCTGATATGTCAGCTTGCCAGCATAGCAGAAGTGTCTGTAAAGCTGGTGTTTGGCTCATTCCTTTCCTCTGCAGTTTCCCTCCCCCCCTGCATTCTACAAAATAGGCTCTGGGCATATCAACATTTCTTCTCATCTCAGGGGTGCAATCAAGGGATGAGAGGGCTGTAAATATAAAGAATTACAACGATTGAAAAAGAGTCAATTTTTTTTTCTTGATTGTCACAAAAATCACAGATGATGCAATTGCACAAGGGTGGATGATGGATATGGGGGACAGAGTGGCAGAAGGAGGACTTGAACGTACAGAATTTTCTAAGCAAACACCCTTCCGGATCCTACAAACTCTATAAAAACGTTCCTGCTACTGGGAGAGAGAGTGACCAAGACCACTCAACTCTGGATCATTCTTGCAATAGAGGACTCAATGCCCTGCACACAGGATTGGACAGCCATGGTAAAGCTATCTATTATTATTAGAAGCTAAAGCTGTTACTCACAAAACTATACCTCTCCCACCCCTAACCATATAATTTTTTTGTATACGTTAGGTTTGAATATAAAGCTATCCATTTCTCTCTCTATTGTAATGTCAGGATTGGTCCCTGATGGTGCCTAATCCTGCCATTTTCAGTTATTTTTCAGTAGCCGTGATACTCATTATGTTTTGATTTTTTTTTTTGTACTTGCTAATGAGTGTTCTTTGCCAACTGTGGAGAGAGGTGGTAAGAGTTTTGGTTGGTTTCAGGAAAGATAAGAATTCATCTGCAAAATCAGCCTGGGAAAAGAAGGTTGGCCAATGTACGGGAATGTCATGTCAGGGGATGATGGTTAGCCAATGGTTTTAGAGCCTGCCAGATTTTATAGATTGTAAAAATCTTTTAATATAGTGTGTAGCCCTTAAGTTTCAATTCTCAGCAACAACCTTGTATGGTATGCTTCTTAGATTTCTGTGCCAATAAAGTTTTCTGATCACTCTGAAACTGTTTGTCACTGCATCTGGGAATGCTCTGAATCCAAACTGCAAAGGAAGCTTAGTTTTGAATTCAGTCAACTTCAGAGGAGTCTCACTTTGGCTTGGACACTGGAATTTCATCACGTACATCAGTGTTGGTTTGGGAGTCAGCTGAAACTGAAACACATCCTTAACAGGTAACACTGAAAGTCAAGACACTTGTTACATTTTGAAGCACGGAAATCCACAGCAATGAATGAATATGTATCTGTATCATAGCATGAGAACAGCACTTCTCCATGTACCTATGCTGAGGGAGAGATCAGCACTTCTCCATGTACCTATGCTGGGGGATTTATAATTGGTTGACCGGCCAAACCCAAAGGGTGCTCAGCAGTGGCTCCTCTTCCTCATGGAAAGATGTGACCAGTGCGGTGCCACAGGGTTCTGTCCTGGGCCCAGTGCTATTCAACATCTTTATCAATGACTTGGATGACGGAATTAGGGGCATACTTATCAAATTTGCAGATGACACCAAATTAGGAGGAGTAACTAACACCTTAGAGGACAGGATCAAAATTCAAAATGACCTGGATAGACTGGAGAGCTGGGCCAAAGCTAACAAAATGAAATCCAATACAGAGAAATGTAAGGTACTGCACTTAGGGCAGAAAAATGAAATGCATAGATATAGGATGGGGGAGACCTGGCTGAATGAGACTATATGTGAAAGGGATCTAGGAGTCCTAGTAGACCACAAGTTGAACATGAGTCAACAGTGTGATGCGGCAGCTAAAAAGGCCAATGAGATTTTGGGCTGCATCAATAGAAGTATAGTGTCTAGATCAAGGGAAGTAATAGTGCCACTCTATTCTGCCTTGGTCAGACCTCACCTAGAATACTGTGTCCAGTTCTGGGCACCAAAATTCAAAAAGGATATTGACAAATTGGAGCATGTCCAGAGAAGGGCGACTAAAATGGTGAAAGGTCTGTAAACGATGCCTTATGAGGAGAGACTTAGGGAGCTGGGTATGTTTAGCCTGGAAAAAAGACGGTTAAGAGGCGACATGATAGCCCTGTTTAAGTATTTGAAGGGATGTCACTCTGAGGATGGAGCAGGCTTGTTTTCTGCTGCTCTAGAGACTGGAACACGGAGCAATGGATGCAAGCTCCAGGAACAGAGATTCCACCTCAACATGAGGAGGAACTTTTTGACAGTAAGAGCTGTTTGGCAGTGGAACACACTCCCTCGGAGCATAGTGGGGTCTCCTTCCTTGGAGGTCTTTAAACAGAGGCTGGATGGTCATCTGTTGGGGATGCTTTGATCAAGATTTCCTGCGTGGCAGGGAGTTGGACTGGATGGCCCTCGTGGTCTCTTCCAACTCTACAATTCTATGATTCTATGATTCTATGATAAGGCTTGATTTGCTCAAGGACCAATTTATTGATCTTTTTAGCAGTCCACAGTATTTGTAGCACTCTTCTCCTGTATCTGCTTATCCATTTCTTAACTTCTTCCTGAGCACTGTCTGCACTCTTGCCCTAATTGATACTCTGATTTAAAGTGTCTGTCTATTATGCTATACAAATCCACATGGCTGATCACTAAAGTCACTAATGCTGGGCCACAATGCTGAATGGCTCAATGTAGCATAGTAGTTCTACATGTAGAACTACACTATGTTGTGCCATTTACCACCCTCTCTAGACTGACTGTAGATTCACTGAAGCCCCTCATGGCAATTTTGTGCCTGGGGGCAGAATCATAAAAGTGTATGGCTATGTTATTTCTGAGGGCTGCTGGAGTCCTCTGGCAGTCTCAGAAGCTGATTTAATCATTTCACATCTGGTTGGAGAGATGTAGCCAGATCTTCTGCAATCCTTGCTGCTCTCCACCAGGCACAAAATGGTAGTGGTGGTGGGATCTTCTGCTATAGTATGCTGAGGGAGCAGGTTTTGGTCAATGCAAACAGAGGAAGGGAATACCAACCTCTTCATTGACCTAAAAAGGACGTACACAGGGCTAAAGTTAACTTCTACAATTGTGTGCCAATAACAGCATGTCAGTCTTGGTGTGTTATCCGTTGACACCAAAATTAAGATAACTCTATCTGTCTGTCTGTCTGTCTATCTATCTAGATCTATGAATGAGAGATCTCTAAGTCACTCCTTCATCAACTGGCCTGGCCAAGTCTTGCAGATTCAGGGCCATGGCTTCCTTGGCTGATTCTATCCATCTGTAATGTGGTTTTCCTCTTTTACTATTGCATTTTACCTTACCAAACATTATTGTCTTTTCAAGTGAGTCATGTCTTCTAATGATATGTCCAAAATATGACAGTCTCAGTTTAGTCACCTTGGCTTCTAGGGATTGATCAGGCTTGATTTGCTCTAGGGTCCATTTTTTTTATTATTATTTTTTTTTTAGGAGTCCACGTTATCCATAGAACTCTTCTCCAGCACCAGATTTCAAATGAGTTGATTTTCTTCCTATTAGCTTTCTTCACTGTCCAGCTTTCACAACCATAAATAGAAATTGAAAATGTGATGGTATGGGCAATCCTAATTTTAGTATTCAATGATATAAGTTTACACTTCAAGATCGTGTCTAGTTTGTATTCAATGATATAACTTTACACTTCAAGATCTTGTCTAGTTTAGTCATAGCTGCCTCTTCAAGAGCCATTTGGTCCCCTTTGCATGAAATGTGATATGAAATAATTTTTAAGAATTTTAGGTGCTACCACTGACAGTTTTATTTTGTAGAAATCTTAGCTAGACTCCTCAACATCAGCTCATCTGCGGGATCAGTTTTGTAGAGGCTATATCTTTGTAGAGGCAACTTTTTAGCTTTCGGGTACACCTGAGGGGGCTTTTTTGGTCATGTGTTAATCAACAGGATACATACCCACCTTTCTTTGGCAGGCATTCCACTAAACAGCTGAGCAGTGGGTATGCTCTTATGCTCTGACGTGTATATGTGCGAGAAGAGATTATGAGCAACAGAACACTTCCCACTTAGCAATCTGTGCTCCTCATACTGAAGCCTATGACAGACAAAAAGAGAACGCCTTGAACAAGAGCTTGCTCAGTAACAATGTTGAGCCTCACTGTTGCTTTTGTGTGTGTGTATATGTGCTTGCATGTGTGTGTAGGTGCACACCTGTTTGTGTGAGAAACAAAAGTAAGGCACATGCCAGCTCAGCATGGGAGCAATGGAGAACTTGGAAGAGAATTCATCAGATACAGCATGTGTTTTTGCTACATTGTACATTTTAAGGAACTTTATTAATTCCCTACTTCCTATCTTGCCTGCTTATTTAGAAAACAGTTCCCATACAGCACAGATGTTGCTGTTCTCCATCACTGGAGACTGATTCTTTACAAGTTATCTGTGTATCCTGAACTATGGAGTTGTGCATATCTTTTAGTAACCAAAGGTTAGGTTCAGGAGGCTGTGAATTTAAACAAGATCAGACAGGATCTGGTCCCTTTAGGGTAATGAATTATCTTCCTCTTTTTTTTTTTTTTTTTGCAATAATGAAGGCATAACTAGCCTATAGCACAAAATACACTTAAGCAGCAGAGCATAACTATAAAAGTAACAAGGGATCACACAGTCCTTTTCATGATGTAACTTTAAGAGACTTGGTTACTTTTATAGTTACACCTCATTGCTTAAGCACATACTACAAACCAATGCCTTTTTTCATTTCAATGTCCCCTATTTTTGTTACCTCCAAATAATTAGAGAACAATGAGTTCTTAAAAAAAAAGCAACTAGTGGTAACAAACTACTTATGTGTGGCTTTAAACAGCAACAACAGCTAATTACATTCTAAAAACACAGAATTCTCTATTAGCTCCATCACCAACATAGTTATGTACCTACATAGTGACTCCCCCAACACCCATTTATTGGGCAGAAGCCACTGTGATTGATGGGGGTCTGTTCCCCTGTTGATCAGGAAGCAGCTGACTGATGTTTCTATCCCCTCTTGTGAGTGATCTCCCTTGCGACAGCCAGAAGTAGGGCCCCTGTCACAATTCCTCCTCACACTGGAGATTGCTTGTGAAAGTGGGTGGATATGAATGTCAATCAGCTGCTTACAGATTGACAGGGGAACATAGGCTGCCTGTAAGTGGGGACTGAGTGGTTTTTATGGTCCCTATGTATCCCCTAGAATCACAGAGTTGGAAGATACCACAAAGGCCATCTAGTCCAACCCTCTGCCCTGCAGGACTATACCATCAAAGTATTCCTGACAGATGGCCATCTAGCCTCTTTTTAAACCCCCCCAAAGAAGGAGATTCCACCACACTCTGAGGCAGTGCATCTCAAGTGTCAAACAGCTCTCACTGTTAGGAAGTTCTTCCCAATGTTTAGGTGGACTCTCTTTTCCTATAGTTTGAGTCCATAGCTCTGTGTCCTAGTCTGGAGCAGCAGAAAACAAGCTTGCTCCATCCTCAGTATGACATCCCTTCAAATATTTAAACACAGATATGTTCAAGATCTCTTGCACATTTTCTGAAGCAGGGAATATGTAGGGTTCATAAATATGAATCAGTCATGAATGCATAACTCTAGGTTACACATTTATAACTCTCTTAGTGACTTCTGGCCTAATTTCCAAGCTCTGTATGGACTGTGTGAGAAGAACAAGTCTAAAGCCCCTTTGAGCTCCTGGAACTAGTTTCATGGTTCTTTGAAGCACAGCCTTCCTCTCTGAATGGAGCCACAATGCTACAGTTCTATAGCATGAGGGAAACGTTAAACCATGAAGTCTTAAAGTGCCAACCTAAAGGCCATTCTTTTTCCATGAGTTGTACTGGAATTCTTTTGCACCCTATGCCTTTTACCAACCCATTTGAAAAGGGTCAGTTATTTCAACCAGACATTTTGGATACATATCTTAACTGCTTCAGAACAGAAATCATTTCTAGAGAGGGCAGGAAGGGAAGGCTTCCGAGCCAAATGTAGTTAAGGTGAGATTTATAGAGGAAGGTAATTTGGTTGCCTGGAGGACAGGCATTTTGGAGACATGGACTATGGCTGATTCAGAAAGTAGATAATGAGATATAACAGCAATAATATAGATAACGTTTAGACAGTATTTCAGCCCCAAGGTGCTGTCTGGATTATGCTACATGTTTATTGGAATTCTTCCAGCCATTAAATGCAGCAGGTACAGTAGGAGGTGGTTTAAAAGAACACGGATACTCTTAATGACAAGTGATAATGGGAAATGAGGAATCCACAGCTGATGGTGAAACTGCAAGTCAAGATTTCTCTGTATAACAGGATGAAGGACTCCTGTGCCGTTACAAATTGTGCAGGCGGAAGAGATCTGAAAGGTGGAGAAATGGCAAAAGTACACCTGCCTACATCACATCTTCCTGGCAACTGTTATAACACAGCCCTTTCTTTGTTTACCTAAAAGTAAGGTTCATTGTGTTCAATGGCACTTGATGTGTTGTGCATCTTCAAGTCATTTCTGACTTATGCTGACTCTAAGGCGAACCATTCACAGGGCTTTCTTGGCAAGATTTGTTCAGAGGGGGTTTGCCTTCCTCCAAGACTGAGAGTGTGACTTGTCCAAGGCCACCCAGTGGATCTCTATGGCTGAGCAGGGATTTGAACTCTGGTCTCCAGTAGTAGTCCAGTACTCAAAATATTACACCACACTGCCTCTCCATTGATGCCCCCTTGTCGGGGGGGGGGGGGAGAGGCTGCGCTGGACAGAGCACATTTCTAGGATGGAGGACCATCACTTCCCAAAAATAGTACTCTATGGTGAACTCGCCACGGGTCAGCATAAGAGGGGCACTCCTAAAAAGCGATACAAGGACTCCCTGAAACAACATCTCAGGCTCAGCCAAATTGACCACCAACAACGGTCCACCCTGGCCTCACATTGGGAGGCATGGAGACGCACCATCCACACTGCTGCAGCCTTATTTGAGAACTCACACCGAACAAGTCTTGAAGAGAAAGAATCACAACCCAAAAACATCACCCAAGGAGACCCTCTGCTGTGCTTTCTGCAACCAGCTTTGGACTTTTCCAGACACCCCTTACTGCGCAAGAAGCCTCTGTAACAGTAACGAAGCTGCTGCATGGCAAGGGGTTCATTTTGGATGATGCTGGTCCTCTCTTGGCGTCGTCCGTGACTGTTCCGTGTAGGATTGAAGGCAGCCGCACTAGTTTTTATTCACGGAAGTTGTCTGTGAATAAAAAATGGCACGGCTGACTTCAATCCTACCCAAAACAGTCACAGACAGCACTGAGAGAGGGATGGTGTTGTCTGAAATGGACCCCCTGCCGTGCAGCAGCTTCGTTACTGTTATGGAGGCTTCTTGTGTGGAAGGAGTGTCTGAAAAAGTCCTTTGTTTATCTCGGATTGGCCTTTTCAGTCATCAGCATGCTTGCAGAAAGTGTGGGATGAGTCCTTCCTGAATCTTCGTTTGTGAAGAAAAGCCAGCGAGAGAGAGAGAGAGAGAGAGAGAGAGAGAGAGAGAGAGAGAGAGAGAGAGACCACACTAGCTCTCCAAGTGTGGCACTTCCAGAGAAATGTGAGAGGATTGCAGCCTTAAAGGGGAAGAATAATCATGTCCTTTCTTGAGTTCCACCCCTCTTATGCTTTCCTTCACTTTTTCCCAGGTGAGTTAGCAGTTTTGACTTGAGAGAGGCATGATAGAAAGACAAGGAGGTGAGAGCTGGCCTGAAGCCACCTCAAGATTTGGTGGGCTATAGCCAAATGTAATGGAAGCACTATCAGGCTCGAAACTTTAGGAGCAAGTCAATATATGCTTAGCAGTAGAGGATCGGAAGTGCTTAGGAAAACAGGTGCAATGATGAGACCAGAAACATAGAGGCCCATCTTCAAAAGAGCAGATACCAAAGACCAGAAAAGCAATATCTGAAATAAAATAGCTTTGGTTGAGCAATTATCCACAGAAAATTCTCTTTTTTAAAAAAGCAACCCAACCCAAACAAAACCAGAAACATTTTGCTAAATAATTGAGCAAAGTCCTGCTTGGTCTTGAAATACAGGGGATGTCCAGAGAAATTGATTCTCTTTCTTGCCAGTCACTGCTTTGCAGTCAAATACTGCTGGGTTTAACATGAAGAAGGAATGTCATGGAGATCAGTTCTACACATCAAAGCATGAGAGAGTTGATACAGACTCCCACTGAGCAGTGAGCCATATAATGAAGATCTCCCATAATACCTAGTCTAATATTTCAGTCAGATGGTGATATCAGAGCTATAAGCATCATTCCTGCTTACAAGTGAATTTTTCAGTAGCTAAATTTAAGTCCAGCAAGTCACATATTTTCTGACATACTCCTTCGTCTTCACTTGTATGACTGAAACTGGGAAGGTAAAAACCATTTGCACAGATGTAGATTCTTTTTCCCTCATAAGAGTTGAGTGAGGTTGGCATGATAAACAGTAAATCTGTTGGAAAGCTGTGACAATATAGTACAGATGGAACATTTACCTCATGGTGATTATTGACCAGCTATTCAGCTCTCTCTTCTGTGCTGATGATAAGGCAGAATTTCTAGGACTATAGGAGCACTATAAATAAACCTAAAAGATATCAAGGAGTTAATGAAGACATTCAATCAGAATGTGTCCACAGAGAAAAGAATACTTGCAAGGTTCTGTGGCTTGCTGTGGTCTGTTGCTTTTGAAAGCATAGTTGTGTGAACTGCATATGAGTAGTAAGATGTAGAACATGATGGGTACCTTGTAATTATTGAACTACGCAAAATAAAGACCTGAAACCAATTATCAGTCTTTGTGACTATATTTTCAAATTTATGAGTTCTCTTCAGAATCTATTGATCAGCTAAATGAGAAAATTTTAGGAATCCCCTTATAAAGGATGAGACTGTTGGTCCAAACAGATCACTTTTACTAATACTGTGACTAGAGGAAGGTTGCATTGCTCCTACCATCTTCTACCTTGTTCTTTTAACTGAATCGGGGAGCTCCTACTTGAAAAACACATTCGCTACCACTGATACATTGTTCTGCATAGGCAAAAATGCTTAGGGAGTGAACCTGCTATTACCTACAAATGGATCAGATGCTCTGCCATCAAAACATTACAGGTTCTGGACAACAATAATGGTATCCAACAGACATATTCTGATATGTGTACCTTGGCCTTAGCCTTTGTCTGATTTGTCTGCTGGCATAGTGATTGTTTCCCTGGGCTGTAGGGTTCCCAGGCATTCTGGTCTATATGGAACATCCTGTATTGGGGCTCTATGGGCTCTATGGGATGTCCCAAATACTGCATCTCTTGAACTCCTGATAGTGAGCACCTTGTATGCTGTTGCTCTTTTTTCTTCTCCAGCTGCACAGGCTGGCTGAGCAGCAACATGATCTTTTTATCTCAAGATGGTTGGCATCACTGGTTTTTGGATTCCTGAAAGATTTGAAATTTCACAGGAGCGATGAATCCTCAAGTGAGGACCTCCTCTTGCAAGACTTGGCATGGCCTAAGGAAGGCCTACTTCGTGTGTCTTGGCCATTTTTGAGCTCACCGGCAACTGGGAGGAATCTGTCCTGTATTCCTCTGCAGAAAATCCATCAGGAGGTTTGGATCTAGCATAAATGGGCTCCTCCTTCAGTCACTGGGTTATCTGACAGCTTCAATCAGATGGCAGAGCAGTTGTTCCAGCAGATCCTTCTGCTGGTTGATCTCTAACATCAGCCAACGGAAGAGGTTTTTGCTGGCATGAGGGTAGTTTAGCCAGCAGAAGGCCAGTTTAGCTGGCACAAGAAGGTTTTGCCTATTCCTAAGGCCTGAAGCCAACACATCTCTAGTTAGGATTAGTTTTTACTTTGGCTATAGCTCTTTACACTATGGTGGACTTTTCCCTGTTAAGACACGTGGTTGAAGTCCATGCAAGATGGGTGCAGCCTTGAATTACAGGTACATTTCTGACATTTAGATCAATATTCTATTCATATTTTACAGCTTCCCCTTTGTATTCTGCTGATGTCACACCAGGAAATTGACTTTTCTTTTTCCCCATGAATAATTTAAGCTGGACCAAATGCCTTATATATTTTTTTTCTTGGAAGACACACAGCCTCTAGTACTCTATCTTTTAAAAAGTGCTTTAAGAAAAGATCTATCACTTCTTGGGTTTATCACAGTGCCGAGCTGTTGTAGATCACAGCACTGAAGATTCTGTGTTACAGGAAAGTAACCATGGTGGGCTGATTACTTAAGCTTTAGACGTGCTCTTCTCACACTGCTTTGTTTGCTTTGGAACATTAGGTACAAATAATAGAGCTTAGCATCTTAAATCTTCACTAATGAACCTAATTCTAAACCTCCTAGATTATGAGGTATATCCTTCAAAAAAGACTGTGCTTCAGTCCACCCTGGAGTTAGGATGTGGAGTTTTTCATATGTATCCCTTGTGTATAGGGAATAGATCCAGTATATATGATTCTCTGACTCAGTCCTGGCATGGTTGTGAACAGGAAGAGTTACCAGTTAAACTTATGACATGTACATTAATTGTGTAGAAGGAAGAGCTACGTATAGATTCTTGAAGCTGGATAAGATTTCCCAGAATTCCTCCTCCTTGCCAAAATACCAGATAACTATTTTACAACACATATAATTGGATCTGAGTCCAGCTGTTTCAGGAAAATATCTATATCCAACCCATAGTGTAGCCTGGATGTCAACTGGTGGCTACCATGTGAGGGGGTGGTGCATCTTCTCTGGGTTTTTAAAGGAGATATCCAAGGTGCTGGATCTGTTTTGGGAAATAGGAGTATCTTCTTAAATAGCTCCTTTAACTGGCTGTGAAAGCCTTCAAACTCCTTTAACACTCAGATTACAAAACCAGATTGGATTCATCATCCTGTTGATATAGAAGGCATCAGTTGCCATTGTCTACTTCCAAGCTCCCATCACCCTGAAATCTCACATAAGACCCTACAGTCCCCTAAACTTGATACTCAAAGGCTTGAGAAGTCCTACTGGATAAGCTGCAGAGCTCAGAAGCAAGGCATTACAACTAACAGGTTACCATTTCAGGAAAGAAATTTTAACAAAGTTACATGCCAAATGTGAATAGGAACAAAGTTTCAGTATTGATGTAACAAGTAGTGCTTTCTATTTACTTTAAAAAGTTACTTTTAAAAGATGCTTGGAAGCATTTTTAAATGTATTTTTAACAGGAATGTTTCCAGTTTTCTGTCATTGTTTTATCCACCCTGATTTGCCTAAATAACCTAAAGGAACCAGATCCTGTTTGACCTTGGAAGCTAATGTTAAGCATGGCTTACACCCCACTTCCAGAGACTTACACCCAACTTCCAGAGACTTACACCTTGCTTCTAGAGACCTCAGAAATTGTGTATTCATTTGATTCATCAATGTGACCTTCCTCAAGGGAAAAGGCACAATGGTTTCAGAGAAGATGACAGCTGATTGCCATGCTTTGCGCCTAAGGCTAAAAGCCAAAAAGGATACATTTCCCAGAAAAAGGGAGACAACGGATGAAATGAAACCTTTGTATTTGCTGATTTTGAAACTTCCTTTCCTTAATCCAAAACCTTAAGAGACAGGTTGCTCAAGCTTTTAAAATCCAATCACTGGACATTACAAAACACATTAGCAGCTTTCCCACCTTTTGTCAGGACCAGGACACTCATTGTGCAATCCATGAAGGCTCAGGAAATCTATTGTTTCAACCCCTGAAACATGTATCCCCTCAGGTGTATTTGGAGGTTTAAATATCACCCCCAAAATATGCCCAAGTGTGCACAGTCAGTTATAGGGGAAACCCTTTCACTCTGTGTTAGCCACCCCAGGTTCCTCCATCCACTCTGCTGGATTGACTACAGGACAGGTTGTATCACCCCAACAAATCCTCTTGCTACCCTCTATCCCAAGGTTTCTTACTGTTTTTCCTATAGCCTTGTGTGAATGCTTTTTCTGGGTGAATGTGTGTGTCTGGCATTATTTTTGAACTCTATAATAAAAACCATACTTAATTTTACATGTGTATGTACTCCATCCAGACTAGTACTGGTAGACAAAGGTTTAAAAGATTCCCTTGTTACCCCCTTTTGCATAGCAAAAGTCGAGTTGCAGCTGATTTCCCCAACAGATTCGAAACTTGATATTTTTTTGGAATTTTCCAAGGAGCATTTTGGGTAACATTAAGCAGGGTCAGTTCTGGGTATTTGATGGATAGGAGACTGCAAATGAATACCAGGTGCTGTAGGGTATATTTCAGAGGAAGGAACTGGCAAAAACATCTCTGAGTATTCCTTGTCTAAAAAAACCCCATGAAATTAATGGGAACACCATAGGTTGACAGGTGAGTTGAAGGCGTGCCACACACAGAGACACAAACATGGGTTTTTCCCCTGCAAAAACTCAACAATGAGACACAACGAAAAAACATTAAGCAACACAACTGGTAACACAACGAGTATTTTTTAAAACATTGCATAAAACGATGCCAAAAACTTTCTTTGCCAACAGTATGGTGAGCAATGGAAGCACATTGCTTTTAAAAGGAAGTTTCCCAGCTCTGATAAGCTTTAGTTGCCAAGCACCAATTCTTTGTTGTTTCACGTGTTGTCAAAATAGGCTGTGTGAGTCTCCTTTGTTTTGAAAAATAAGACAAAATTCTTTTGGCTTGGAGAGGTAGGGGGTATCAAATCAGAACAGCAGACATATGGAAAGTTTCCCATCCATCCAGTGATTCTGGATTACAAACATATTGGGCTCATCTACACAAGCCATCTACTCCCTGCCAGTGTATCCTGACCATGGATCATACCCATTCCTCCCCCATTACCATCACCAAATGGCTGAAGTCCAGACAGGCATGCTGGTCTTTTGCTGTTGCCACCACCATCTCCCTTGCTCTCCTGGAAGCTAGGAAGCCAGCCAGCAACAAGTGTCCAAGGCTCCCTGCATGTGACCAGCCTTGGCCATGTGTTGTGGGATTCCTTCCTGCTTCAGAAGAGCAAGGCAGACTGGCAGCTACAGTGACAGGCCTGCCTGCGGGATGGGCTCCTTGGGACATCTGGGGCCCAGTCTGTTTTTGCCGGCAGGAACAGATTTTCTCAGGTATGATTTCACAATGTTTTGCTGCGAGTAGTTGTCCGTGAGTAAAATATGGCACGGCTGCCTTCAATCATACATGGAACTGACATGGATGATGCTTAGAGAGGGACGGCATCGTCCGAAATGGATCCCCTGCTGCGCGACAACGCAGTACCTCTTCTGCAAGCTTCTTGCACGGTAACCCTTGTCTGAAAAAGTCCTCAGTCTTGAAGGTGCTACACGATTTCTTTATATCTTTTCAGGTAACTGTGACAGCTAAATATGAGGGAAGACAAGGGGAACAATGAGAGATTAGACACTAGGTACTGGTGAGGAGAAGAAAATATGCAGAAAAGAAAATAATTGAAATCGTTATTTCCCTCTCCTTTTTTGTATGAGAGGCACTGGGGGAGGCCTCAGGAGGAGGCATCAAAAACATCTGAGAGGCAGTGGGGTAGTAGCTTGTTTTGGCATGTCTCTGAGGGCTGTCTGCTCAGCAGGAAAGGGCCTTTCATGTGCTTGTTGTGTTTTTTGTTGTGTGCTTTCAAGTTGTTTCCAATTTATGGTGACCCTATTTTTTTTTAAACAACAACAACACAAGAATTGTTCAGTTGGGGTTGTTATTGCCTTCCTCTGAAGCTGAGAGAGTGTTATTTGCCCAATATCAAAGTGAGTTTACATGGCCAAGTGAGGATTCGAACCCTGGTCTCTCAGAGTCTTAGGCCAGCACTCAAACCACTACACCATGCTGCCTTTTTAAACATGTGATGTGTTGTTTATGTTTGTTATTCTTTTTATATTGTACCTGTTTTAACTTTTGTAAGCTGCCTTGAATCCCAGATTGGGGAAAAAGTGGGATGATGATGATGATGATGATAGAAAGGCACTCTACATATACTGAAATAACTATTGAGCCTGCACATAGTTGTTCATCATGCAAAAGGAATAAAGAAATAGAAGTCATACATAAAAAAAAAACCAAAACAGAATATGCATTTCTTTATGTTTGTATAATAGTACGGTGGTGGCAAGCAGAAGGATCTCAACCATCTCATGTTACAGCATCATTCCCCCCCCCCCGCAAAGTGTTAGTACACATTCAGGGTGTCTCCCCAATCTTTCTCTCTCTATGCTCTTTCAATTCCTCCCTCAGAATGTCCTTGTTGTTGTAGTTGTGTGCCTTCAAGCCATTTCAGTGGTAACCCAAAGGTAAGCCTATCATGGGGTCTTCTTGGCAAGCTTTGTTTAGAGGGGTCTTGCCTTTGGATTCCTCTGAGATTGAGAGATTATGACTTGCCCAGTGGGTTTCTGTGGCTGAATGGGGATTCAAACCCTGGTCTTGAGTCATAGTCCAACACTCATATCACTTCACCATGCTGGCTCACACCCATCTGGGTGTTTTTTCTAAAAAGAATGTAAAACAACATTAAAAAAAAAATTAACAACATTTTTGTTATATAATTGGTTTAAACTTTTTCTTCCTTGTGCAGAAGGCTCTTGTCAGCCACAGCAGCCCTGCAATCTTCTTTGTTGTCTGAAGCAGTCACATTTCTATGTGGGGCATTTTGGCATGTGTATAGGAGGCTCATAGCAGCACTAAACCCCCAATCAATGATGGAGAAGAGAAAGGCAGCGAAGTGACCCTCTCATTCACTCTCACTCCCATCAGTCATTGATTTTAAATAATACATATTACTTTCAAGAGGTATAGCAGTCAATAAAGTGGGCAAAGAGGGTTGCTGCTGAGAGTTGCCTTTTTATGCTACACAGACTTCACTGAAATATGGACCATAGGTGTAACACATTCATGAAGCCCTCTTGATTTTTCAAGTGCTTTCTTGCAATCCTTGAAACCTCTTAAAGTAAAGATGACTTACGTTATAATACTTGGCTGGAAATAGGCAGAAAGCTACATTAGGTGATGGAAAATACTCTAATAATCACTCTGGAACTATTCTAAACCTATTTTTCATTATTTTTTGGGTATGAATGAAGTTTTATCTGCTGCATTGTCTCAACCCTTTCAGAGGGATCTTAGGAATAGTGGACTCAAAACTTTAACTTTGGTTTCATCTACATGAGCTAGGATATGCTGGCTCCGCACCGGTGTATCGTGGCCGCAGACCAGGCCCATTGTTCCCCTATTACTGACTCCAAACAGGCAAGAGTCCAGACAGGCACACCAGTCCATTGCTGCAGCTGCTGCTCGCTGTCTCAGAAGGCAGGAAGCTGGCCCACAATATGTGACCAAGGCCCCCTGCATGTGGCCAGCCCTGGTCACAGGCTGCAGGACTCCTTCCTGCCTTCCATGAGAGCCAAGGAGACCACCACCAGCAGCGAGGACCAGCCTTCTGGGACAGGCTCCTGTGTACACATGGGGCCTAATCAGTTCCTACCCAGCAGGAATGAAATAAAAGATTAAAAAAAATAGTAAAGGGCCCCACCCTGTCTTAGCTCCATCTGAGCCCCTTATCCACCCTGGGAATGGTGAGAACTTCCTGGAAGCAGAATGGGGCAAAAGCCCTGTGTCATCAGGACTGCAGGGCTCTAAGACAGGGGCAAGATGGGGTATATTGCCCATCTAGACAAGCCCCTAGTCTAGAATTACAGTTACATATTCTTCCCTGTATTTTAATTCTTCATGAATTGAACTACAGCATGCTGCTTAGCTTAGTTTTGATGCTGATTTAGTATCTCAGTTTTAGATGCCAGTCCCCAAACAGGTTTTTATACAAGTTTAAGGAAATAAATATTTTAAGGCAATGCTACTCAAAATGGTGATCCAGGATCAGTGCCAGCCCACAAGTCATTGGTTGCACATTTGCAGTAAATTTCCAGGAAAAACAAAAGGTCCCTGACATGTTAGGAAACAAACATGCAAACAAACCAGTTCCCAGCATTAGAAAGCTTGAGAAGATGTGTTTGCTTACTCTTCCTAGATGATTATTCCCTCTAGTTGTGTTCTTGAATTTCAGATTTTCCTTCCTGTTAGACACAAAAGCGGAAAAAATATAATTGTTTGTTCTATAAGGGGGTCACTAAACAATTGGCAACTAACTGGGGAAAACAGTTGGAATCCAGCCCCCCTCCCCAATTGGTTGCTGGTTCATTTTTCTCTCAGAAACGGGAAATAAAAAATTAGGGCTGTGTTCCAGGCTAGATCATTTGCTGACCATAGTTTTCACAGCAGTGTTCTTTCCTTCAGAGATGCTGCTGCCCTTTGCCACCAAGTACATAAGGAGGAAGAAACACATTCAGGGGTAGCTGAGTTGGCCATGTAGCAAAACAAAATCTAGAGTCCACAAAAAAGTGATACCCTTATTGGCCAACCAAAATGCAAAACACATGACACAAGCTTTTGAAGCTCTTCTGGCTTCAAATTTTACTGTCCTTTGTCTCAGCCCCTCATGGCCAAGAAGTAGGAGTGGCCTCTGCCTGCACGCCATTCCTCACCTGAACAACAACAAAAGCAACATTGGAAACAACATGAAGGTCTGTGATTTCAACATTGTCACTTTTCTTTCTCTATTTTTTAAACATCTTTTGCCTGATGAAGAAGCCAGTAGAGCTTTGAAAGCTTACATTATGTTTTCCTTTTTGGTTGGCCAATAAAGGTATTGCTTTTTTGTGGATTCTGGATTAAGGAGGAAGAGGAGGAGAAAGAAAAAGAGGCCACTATGATTGTGACTATAGTGAGTGCTTTAAAAGAGAAAAGGGTGCTTTATGGTAGATCTTTTCAGATCATCTGAAGTTATTTTGTTTTTTATCATTTAGTACTAAGCACCCAACCCTGCCTATTCATCTCTCTCTCTCTGGCTTTTCTTCGCAAACGAAGATTCAGAAAGGACTCACCCCGCACTTTCTCCAAGCGCGCTGATGACTAAAAAGGCCAATCTGAGATAAACAAGTCCAGTTGCAGAAAGCACAGCAGAAGGTCTCCTTGGGTGATGTTTCCGGGTTGTGATTCTTTCTGCGTTGTCATTTCTCTTCAAGACTTGTTCGGTGTGAGTTCTCAAATAAGGCTTCAGCATTGTGGATAGTGTGTCTCCATGCCTCCCGATGTGAGGCCAGGGCGGACCATTGTTGGTGATCAATTTGGCCGAGCCTGAGATGTTGTTTCAGCGAGTCCTTGTATCGCTTTTTTGGAGCACCCCTCTTACGCTGACCCATGGCGAGTTCACCGTAGAGTACTATTCATCATAAAAGTGAAGAATTAGCAAACACTTCTGATTGCAGACAAACATGGTTCTTTATTGTTAGTTCAACAGACAACAGAACTGAAAATGAATTTGAAAAGCAAAGCAAGGGATGGGATCTACCTCTAGATCATAACACAAAACTCTAATATTTAACACTTCAAGGGTCATGTTACTGTACAGCCTGTTTTTTTCCAGGACCAGTTAAGTAATAAAGAGGATAATGAAAAATCCATGGTAAGTCAATGAAAGTCTTGAGTGAACAGACTTGGTCTGGCTCTTCCAGATGAAGCTTTCAATGCCTTATTCGCTGAAATGCTCAGTGTTCCAGTTCTTAAAACAAGCTGCCTGGGAACTCTATGGTCTCGTCTATACGTGAGCCTGAAAAAAATGGATAGCTCTGCAATAATAGTAAGTCGCAGCAGCTGTGGCTTGTCTTAATGGTTTTACACCCCTCCCTCATAAACTTTGTATGCCCTCTAGCCAAGATGGCATCTGGAAGTGAATCACTCACGTTTTTAAATCTGCCACCACCATTTTTTTTAAAAAAAACCCTATTTCTATGGTGCTCACAAGTGATACATCACCTTTACACACAAAAAAGGAAAACAACAACAACACCCCATTTTATCATCATCATCAATAATAATACTAATTATTTATTTATATTCCACTTTTTCCCTAGGGAATCAAGGTAGAGTACAACATAATTATAACAATAAGATATTATAACAATAAAAGCTCAAAGTTAAAAAACAATCCCATATCCCATCCCTCCCCCCAAACATAAAAACAACAAAAAGCAATAAAATAGAAATTAAACAGCAGACTATATTAAAATTTACAAGTACAAATTCAATAAAATTGTGGGTAGATTTGTTGTTGTTTTTTTCCTTTTTCTGGAAGGCTAATCTGGAAAGGCCTGCTGGAAGAGATCCATCTTAAGGTCTTTTAAAAGACTTCTAGGGTAGTAAAATGATGGAACTCATCCGGCAGGTGGTTCCATAGCCTGGGAGCAGCAGATGAAAAGGTCCTCTGGGTCACCGCAGCTAATCTGGTCTTCTTTGGATGCAACTGATTCTTCCCAGAGGACTTAAGTGTGCAGATGGATTAAATGGAGGAAGGTGCTCCCACAAGTAGCCTGGACCCAGGCCATGTAGGGCTTTAAAGGTTATAACCAACACCTTGTACCTTGCCCGGAAATTAATTGGCAGCCAATGAAGGGATTTTAAGACAGGTGTTATGTGGTCAGCTTTAGATGTACCTGCAACCAAACTGGCTGTTATGTTTTGTATCAATTGAAGTTTCTGAACTTGGCACAAGGGTCGCCCCACATAGAGCGCATTGCAGAAGTCAAGCCGAGAGGTTACCAGTGCATGTACTACTGTTTCTAAGTCACCCTGCTCCAGAAAGGGTCACAGCTGATGTATCAGTCGAAGCTGATAACAGGCACTCCTGACCGTCATATCTATCTGGTCTGTCATCTGGAGAGACGAGTCAAGGAGCACCCCCAAGCTGTGAACACAGCCCTTCAGGTGAAGTGTGACCCCATCCAGGAATGGTGGACATATCTCCATTCCCAGATTAGGGGTCCCAGTAGCAAGTACCTCCATCTTATCTGGATTCAGCTTGAGTCTGTTTTCCCTCGTCCAATCCATTACCGCCCGCCCGCCCGCTCTAAGACAGTAATTCAGAGGAGAGATGCCTTAGTCACTGCAGCAGTCTGAGACATAGACAAACATATTTGGTTGTCATCAGCGTACTGATAACAACCTGCCCCATGTCTCCAGATGATCTCTCCCAGTGGCTTCATGTAAATGTTAAAAAGCATAGGAGACAGGATGGCACCCTAGGGGACACCAGATCTTAACTCACTTTTAGAAGAGAAACTGTCTCCCAGCACCACCACCTGGAATCTGCCTGAGAGATAGGAACGGAACCACTGCAAAGCAGTGCCCCCAATTCCCAATTCTCCCAGGTATTCCAGAAGGATACCATGGTCAATGGTATTGAAGGCTGCTGAGAGGTCCAAGAGCACCAGCAGAGTCACACTTCCCTTGTTGATGCCCTGACGGAGATCATTGGCTAAGGCAACCATGGCAGTCTCAACTCCGTATCCTGTCCTAAATCCGGTTTGAAATGGATCTAGAAAATCAGTTTCTTCCATGACTGCTTGGAGTTGAATGGTGAATGTTCTCTCGATTAACTTGCTTAAAAATGGTAAAAGTGAGACTGGCCTATAATTGTTTTTGTCCAGGGGGTCAAGGGAGGGCTTTTTAAGGAGTGGTTTAACCACTGCCTCTTTTAGGCAAGATGGAAGTCGGCCTTCCCTGAAAGATGCATTGATCATATGTTTCAACAGCACCTTGATCATATCTTCCCCTTGGATGGCCAGCCAAGATGGGCAGGGATTGAGAGAGCAGGTCGTCTTTTTCATTATACCAAGAAGCTTGTCCATGTCCTCGGTACTCACTGACTCAAATTGATCCAGTATAACAGTATGCAAGGAGATGCTAGATACCTCTCCTGTTGCTTCTGCCACAAGGCCAGCATCCAAATTGGCTCTTATCTGAGAGATTTTGTCTGCGAAGTCATTATTTAAAGCATCACAGCAGGCTTTAGTTGTCTCTAATAAAGGGTTCTGGGTGGAGGGCATTTATGTTAAATCCCTTACCACCCTGAACAGCTCTGCAGGATGAGACACAATAGATACAGAATAAAAGGACCTCTTAGCTGCATCTATTGCCACTCAATATGATTTAAGAAATTTCCTATGACATGTCTTGTCAGATACGAGACAAGTTTTTTTTTTTTTTTTTTTGGCCAGCAGCGCTCTAATCATTGTCCAGCCTGCTTCTTTCTTCTGAGATCTTCAGTATACCAGGGGTTGCGGTTAGAAGAGGGTTGGAAAGGATGCTTGGGAGTGATAGTGTATAGCCCTGGTAAGATCGTTGTTCCAGGTATTAACCAAGGCTTTGACAGTATTGCCAGCATTACCAACCATTAAACCCTCTAGGGCTTCTTGGAACCTAGTGGGTTCCATCAGCCTTCGAGGGCAGACCATTTTAATAGGTCCTCCACCCCCCCCCCCCGATGGAGGGAATAGTGGCCCTTAGTCCAAGCTTGACCAGGAAATGATCCATCCATGACAATGCGGAGATATTAACTATCTCCGCCCACAGATATACCTGTTCTGTACAAAAGACCACACTGAGGGTACAACCTGCACAATGTGCGGGCTCAGAGACTATCTGGGAAAGATCCATGTTTGTCATGGAAACCATGAAGTCCCAAGCTGCACCTGTTAAGTTTGTTAAACCGGCCTCGAGGGGGATGTTGAGGTCGCCCAAGATTAAAAGCCTAGGCGACGCCAACACCAACTCTGAGACTAGATGGGTCAGCTCAGCTAGGGAGACTGTTAAGCAATGGGTTGACTGTATAACAACAGAATCCCCAAACTTTCCCTTGTCTTTAAGCTAAGGTAAATACACTCGATGTGGTCCATTCCACGTATAGGTATCCTGGTCAAAGTAAGATTGTTTTTATGGATGATAGCACTCCTCCCCTTGCCCACGTCCCCTCACCTGCTCATTAACGGAGTACTCAGCTGGTAGGACCTGAGCCCAAATAGCCAAACTGTCAACACCCAGCCAGGTCTCTGTAAAATACACCAGGTCAGCCTCTTTATCCATCAATAAATCATGGACAATACGGGTTTTATTTTTGACTGACCTGGTGTTACACAAGAGCAGGGAAAGGTTCAGTGGATGGTTTGGTGTGCTCTCCAGTTCTTTTGGGGTAAAAGGACGAATGGAAGGCAAGATATATTTTAAATATTGATCTCATCTTTCTCTGTAACAACATTTCACCCTATTATCACTCACTAAGGCAAAAATCCAACATGGTGGCAGCGGGCTTTTGTCCTGTTAGCAAGCCCCTCCCCTGTGCTCATCCAGCCAATCAGCTTTGTGCTTCCTCTTTTATAGGAAAGCAATTCAAAGCAGATTGCTTTTCCCAGTGGGGGGAATACTCATTTCCCATGGAGCTTTTTAAAAGCTCTGGGAAGAGCCACAAAGGCTTTCCTGGCATTGTTTCTGGAGGTTATTTTTTTTTTTTGCTGCCCCCTTCTGAATACGACACATTGATGCAGGTTCCCATTAAGACTTATCGTTTTCCCAGTGAATTCCATTAGGATTATTTTGACCATTTAGATTACCCCTATATGCCCTCTACCAGATGGGAAAGGGCTATAGCTTTACAATTGCCCTGTACACCCCATTTTTTGGCATATATTTTGTGTATAGTTTTCATGTATATTTTGTCATGGAGGCAATTCTGCCACATTTGAGAGAGCCCTGACCTGTATTGGTCTCAGAAGAGGCCTTTATCCCAAGAAGGAAGTAATGAGAAATCATATCTGACTTGGAAAACAAGGATGAAACTTATGGTGAACCTGTCTCCCCATACAGCCCTGGGAGGGTACACAGCAAAAATATTTTGGATGAGGTATGGAGGCTGAGTGGCTGCTTGCACTAATGAGCCACCCTTTCCACATCTCTGCTTTAACTGAAGGTGTTCTCTCTCTCTCTCTCTCTCTCTCTCTCTCTCTCACACACACACACACACACACACACACCCTTGGTGGGGCAAAGCAGAGCTTGAGGGGTGGGTGGTGCACCCATTTGCCATACCCTGGCCACAGGGCTGAACAAGCCACAGCCACAAACTTTTCCCTATGCATCTTTATTCCTGGATGAATCCCAGATTAAAGATTTTGCACATGTTGAATGAAACTGACAATGTTTCATAGTCTTACATTTATAAATCTAATCAATACATTTTAAAGTCTAAAATCATACATTTAAAATGGATGAAAATGTTAATTTCAACTAATGTGCACCATTGTGTTAACAAACACATGACCCTATATGTGATCTATTTGGGGGCAGAGTGGCTCAATAACATTTTGAACACTGCATTGATCACATTCATATTTTTTTTAAAAAAGGAACATGGTGCTGATGGTCAACATGCACAAGCCTTGTTTACTCACAAATAAATCCCATTTACTCTTGCATAAATGCATTGATTTTGATTCCCTGCAGCCACTTGCATTACACTTGACTATAAGACTTCAATCATGTATTTTCCTTTGGCTGTTTAATGAAATTTCCAATTGGAAATAAAGGGGACAATCCATCTCTGGTTGTGGCAACACTCTTACATAGCCTTTAAGATCTTTCAGTAATTATGTCTTCAGATTGGCACTAGAACCTTAACAAGTAGATTAGAAGCCATTTCTTGATAATAACCTAGAATTTATGGTACCTTAAATACTAACATATATAGTAATAGTATCAGCTGTTCTATGGCAATCATTATAGCATAAATATTTTATGGCATAAGTATCTGCTCAGTTGCAGCCTGTGCAACCATATGCTGTATTACATTTATCAGTCTTTAGGGTTCCACAAAAAATATTTGTTATGATCAAGAAGTAGTTCCTGATTTGCTCAGAGGATACCTTAGTACCAGCCATGTCTAATAAGATTTAATGGCATTCATTAGTTTTTTGTTAATGGCTTAAATATCTGTTGAGGTGGACTGTTGCCCATGAAACACTGTGCTGTAATAAATTAGTTAGATTTCAAGGTGCCACAATAATAGTAATTGATGTTGCTAAGGGAATAGGCATATGGATATGAAAGGCAGACCAATCTTTTAAGTATTCATTAACTTCTGAATCAAGTCCTCAGGCAATGTTGTGCTGGGTAGAAACAGAATTAGACATGAATCCAATCAGTGAAACAAACAGATGTGATAAATTCTCTGAAATATTTCTACTTACATTTTAGGCCAAATTTTACAAATCGGGATTCTACATTTAGTCTTGCCCATCCCTAATAATCTGTGAGACAGATGGGAGGGAGATTGGGGAATACTGGTAAGAGGCACTCTCTGTGAGTGGAGCCCACCTACCAATGGGAAGTAGATTATGAATCTTGGTTGCAAGTGTCAATGTCATGTGTCTTATTTCTGTATGTTCAGCAACAATTACATGCCACATTTCTCAGGAATACAGTGGGCCCTTGGTATTCACTGGGGTTTGGTTCCAGGACCCCGCCCCCCATGGATACCAAAATCTGTGGATGCTCAAGTCCCATTATATACAATGGCATAGTAAAATGGTGTCCCTTTTATAACATGGCAAAGTCAAGTTTTTTCTTTTCTTTTTGAATGTTTTCAAGCTGCAGATGCTGGAATCCATGGATGCAGAATCCGTGGATATGGAGGGCTGACTGTATCATAAACTAGCACTGTAGCAGGCTTCTGCCCCACTACATCTGGCTCTGTCCAGAGTGGGAAGCCACATTGGGTGGGTGGATTCCCATATAATGGGTCTCTGTATACAGGTCAAATGGTGAAGCTATGCTCTTCAGGTCATTGTCTCTGACTGAACCATGGGAGTGGAGCTTTTACACTTTGCTCTTCAGCTGGGAACCTGACTTCATTTGTCCTCATCCTTCCCTGAACAGAGAAGATGGGGAAATAGCAAAGTGCTCACAGATGACAGGCACCACTTGAGTCCAGTTGACACCTGCAACTATCAGCTGAAAGAGGTTGACTGATGCAGATGATAGTATGCACTGGGGATCTGCCTGAAGATACCAGTGAGGATTCAATTTCCATGCCCTTTATAGTCTACAAGGGGTAGAGGATGGGCCTTAGGGGAGGCATATTGCAGTGATACCTAATCAATCTTAAAAGAGTTTAAAGGAGAAAAGGAGTTTTGATTTAACAAAATCTATGGATTTTTATTTTGGGGTTACATAAAGGGAAAAACTGGAATTATATAATGGGGATAATGGATTTTAGTTATATAAAAGTTATTAGAGTAATGGAATAATAGATAATGGATGTGTTAAATTGTTAATTTTAATGTCTAAATATCACATTTTAGGATCATAAGAGTAATGAAGAATGGAAGGGTTTTTCCCCCCCTCAAATAGAAGTAACTATTAGCATCAATTAGCATTAATGGATAAATATTGGAGAGCTTTTATTAACTTTCTGCAGGATAACTACTTAGTATGGCAAGTTATATTCTATAGCTGTAATAGTGAGACTGATAGATTATAGTAAGAAG
This sequence comes from Gambelia wislizenii, assembly GCA_030847615.1. Taxonomy (NCBI): domain Eukaryota; kingdom Metazoa; phylum Chordata; class Lepidosauria; order Squamata; family Crotaphytidae; genus Gambelia; species Gambelia wislizenii. Next base: position 86,360,915 of record JAUMIR010000003.1, read on the forward strand.
TATATCTTGGTTTATTTTTAAATTGAAGGAGGCTTATTTGGGATCAAGTTATAGCAGCTGTGGAAAATATTGGAAGTCACTTTTACTCTCTTTCACTCTTTTTTCTTTTTATTCTTTCTGTTCTTTACTCTTCTTTCTTTGTTTCTTCTTTTTCTCTTCTCTGTTTTTATGTAGAATGTATGGAATAATCTTTACTACTGGGTTTGTAATTTGTTAGTATGTAGATTATTTTCTCTAGTATGTTTTTATTCTGTATTATATAATCCTAGTAAAAATATTTTTAAAAAGGTCTTCTTAATTTGTTGTATCCTTCCTCTATTATTAGTTGGAATTTCCCCCCACCAGAACAAAATTTAATATTACTTTCCCAATATTTAAAGAAACAAACAACAAACAAATAAATAGTGTTTGCATTTTCCTTATTTTTATATAGCTTTTATATCCACACATGCAAGTTCTTACTTTCCCTGTTGCCACTACTATATAGTATATAGTAGCAATAGCAATAGCACCTATATTTCTATACCACTTTATAGTGCAAAGTACTCTTTAAGCACTTTATAATGTATTAGCTAATTGTCCCCAACAAGCTGGGTACTCATTTTACTGACCTACAGAAGGATGAAAGGCTGAGTCAGCCTGGACCCCTGCAGGATTGAACTTACAATGTTGTGGCTGCAGTTCCAGTATTTAACCACTGCACCACCAGTGGTTATGAGGTCTGTGTATTAAATAATGAGACTGATACAATAACCCATCTTTTAAAATATGTATTACAATTCTAATGTTTGTCCCCTTCAATATACTCCCCGTTCACACTCACACACCAATACAGTCTTGTTTTCTACTGGTTGAAGGTATGGAGCAGATTAGTTTCTGTCAGCTGTTTCAACACATCTGCCATTTTTTTCGTATTGCATCAATTGACTCAAAATGTGTTCCTTTAGCACCGATTTCACTTTAGGGAAAACAAAAAGTTGCATGGTGCCAAATCTAGCTAATATGGAGAATGTTTAAGTGTAGTAATGTATTTAATGGCTAAAACTGCTTCACAGAAAGTGCTGTGTGAGCAAATGCATTGTCTTGATGAAGAATGAAACCATTTCCCCAGGTAACATCCAGGTAAATGATGCTGCAGTGTCATATTTGGCCATTTCCTAATCAACTTCTGTGATTAGGAAATGGCCAAATATGGTGCTGCAGCCTCACAGCTCTTCCGGAACAGTATCGGCAGGGGGACGGCGTCATCCAAAACGGCCCCCCTGCCACGCAGCAGCCTTGCAAGAGGGACGAGTCTTCTTGCGTTACAAATCGCTGTCTGAAAAAGTCCTTAAATATCATATATCTGCTCCTAAGATTATTTAGGTGTTGTTTCTTGCCCGGGGTTACCTTATTCGAGACATGAGCTTCACTTCCATCAAACCTCTGGACTTCCTTCACCAATATTTCCCTCTTCTTTAAAGAAATCACCCCATTAATCCTAAATAACTGTTGAAATCCCACCATAGTCCTAAAAGAGTCATATTTAGGTGCTGCTATAAAAAAATTAGCCCCTTTGCAATACCTGAATCTCTAACTCCAAAAATGTACATTGAGACAAATAGACTACCAATTGGTTTGGACCAGTTTTGTCTTATATGTCATTCTGTTGTCTGAAGGCCATAAACCTTTTATCACAGACCTTGCCCTATGTCTTGGGAATTCCAAAACAAACAGTGACCAGAATCCTGATTATCCACAAAATGTCTTCCCTTTCACCTTTCCTCTCCCACAATAAGGAGGCTGCTATAAACCCATTAACTTTAATATCTCGGCCACTAGCGGCAGTTAATGAAGTTGTGGTTTCCTTTGTTTGACTGTGGAAAATCCAGCTAACCATTGTTCTATAATCAAAAACCCCTTCAGGATACAAAACTGGATATAAATATTACCCCCAAATAATAGCCAACTGTGCACAGTTCTCTGACAACATCATTCTGCTGGATTTCAGTGTCACCCATAATTTCACACCTGAGTATTCTTTGCTGCATGAACCTCTGCTCTTCAGGACGGGTAATTATAGCCCAAACTTCCCCGAATCTAGTCCTCTATCCAAACTTTCTGCCTTAATTCTTCATTAGCCTTGAGTGGTTCTTGTGAGCATGAGTGCATGTGTGAATGCTTCCATGTTTATTTTCCAAATATAAATATTAACCTAGACAGAAATTGCATTACATTGTATGCTGCAAGCAACAAAATGGAATGATAAGACTGTAATGGACAAGAAACCTTTCTGTTATAGCTGCTGGACTGTTTTCCTTCAGTATCTTCTCAAGTGTTTTGTCCAGTTTGGTTTCAAATTACTCAAGTAATGAGATTTTAACCAATTCTGTGGAGAGGTGATTTCACAGTTTAACAGACCTCTATCATTAGGAAATGTTCCCAGCCAGCCATTACTTGCAATCTCTCTCTCTGTCTTTCTTGTGGGTTTATTTTAGTTGATTTTAAAACTTAAATCTTATTTCCTAGCAATTTTGATATGCACAAAATGGAGTGTGGAATGACGTTAAAATGACTAGCTGTTATTATTTGTTTCTTTACGATGATGTGGAGGAAATAAGTGGGAATAATGTCATTTAAGTTGGTAATTCTCTCTTTAGACAAAATTGGTCTTAGGAATTTAACAGTGCATGGAAAATTACTTTTTAGAAACAACAACAACAACACCCAGTTACATGCATGTGTAATTCCAACACCTCACAAAGTAGCTAGCTACCATTAATGGCTATCATCCTGTTGATGACATATGCAGGCATAACTGGAGTTCATGCCTACATATAGACTTTTCTGGACCTTGCAAAAGGAGATCTCCAATACCACCTTTCTCAAGGCCCCCTGGTGGGCAACAGTAGTCCAGGTGGGAAACACTATAATCTTTCTGACCACTGACCGGCTGTTTGGGTGTGCCTGGGCTTGTTCTGGCTACTCTTTCTCAGGTGTGTGTGTGTGTAAAGAGCAGCCGTGTTCTTGGGACAGAGACTATTGCTTCTTCCCTCTATGCCAAAATGAGCTGGGGGTTGGGCAGCTGAGTGGTCACAATTGATCAGTGGCCAGCCCCTAGTTTTTGTTGACACCAGAGAAAGCAGCCAAGCAGAGGAAGCAGCCTCTTCTGTTTCCTATAGGTATGCTGGCAGACGATGCTTTGTCAGAGTGATGTAGGGTCAAATCTACAGTAACAATGCCCAGAACACAGCATGAGACAGTAACAGTAGGTGCAAGACAGCCCTTGAGCTATTTAGTGAGATCACACCATCGTAACTATAAAAGTAACTTTAAAAGTTACAGTTACATTGCAAAAGGAGGAAGGTGGTCTCATGTTCAGTTGCATGGTGCCATTATACCTTTGTTACTTGAAAAATGAATTAAAGTAAGACCCTCTTACCTATGGGGGATGTGTTCCAGGGCATTCCAGGGATATCTGAAACCATGGATAGTAGAGAACCCTATATTTTTGCCTCCCATTGCTGGGAAGAGTCCCCCACTCCTGCAACTCACCTGCTGCCCTGCAGGAAACTAGGGAACCATTCCACTCTCAACCTTCCTCTCTGTCCTTTCTGCTTCCTCAAAAGATGCTTGCACAACAACTTCCAATCAACTTCTAGTGCAAGCATAACATAGAATTGCAATGGATTTCTTAGAGAGACTCACAAACACTTCTGGAAGCAGTGACCCTGGGTAACTGAAACTGCTGATAGTGGTTCCATGGATAAGGGGGTCCTACTATGCAACTACTATAACTAGTTGTAACAATTTACTTCAGGCTCTGGAAATCAGGACCATGCAACCTCAGTTATCTAAACATATGTGGGATGGGAAGTGGCACTGAAACCATCCAGATGAACCTGTTGCCCTAAGAGGTGGGGGAAGATGTTGGAGTCTCTCCTGCAATGCCAGTGTCTTTTTGAAATTTGGGGGAATTATGAAAGGAGGCCTGTGATAGGAGGGTAACTTTGGGGATATTTCCAACTATGTATACCAGTATTAACTTTAGAGAGCTTTCCAGTTGAAGTTAAACAAAATATTTTATTCAAATTAATACAGGGGATATGCTAACCTACAAGAACATACGCTCTTAAGAACCATAAAAGGCTATTGAATAGAAAGCTTGAAGAGTTGGGTAGAGAGATGTCAGGGGTAGAAGGGTGATAGTTACCAGTCTTGGAGAAAGTGGTCTGGAGGACAGTCAAGGTCACAATAATTGGAGACATGTCCAAGATCATGAAAACCCAGACAGGATTGTTTGGAAAACCCAGTCGTTAATGGGTCTCTGCTAATCCTTTCAAACATGAAGTAAGTGACCATCTCTCATCCATACCCTACAGAAATCTTTCCTATACACCCTACATATCCAAACATTAAGAGTCAGACAGCACCTGAGGGTGGTACAAGATAGTCCAGTCCATCAAGAAAGAGATACACAGAATGCCGGATCTGGTCTGTGGCACACGTGGTTAGGGTCTGAGTTAGGATATTTATACAGGAGAATCTGGTCTGTGGTACACAGAGAAAGACAATGGGGGCTTCATCTGTGACACGCACACTGTAACACACATGACTAGGGTTGGAGCTAGGATATTTATACCCTATTTTGTATCCTGAAAGGGTGTGCTAGTTATGACAAAGCCTGAACGGCTTTCTCATCGAATGGACAAGAGGGTCTGTAATGGGGTGATTGCCTTAGCTCTAGGGTGACAAAACATTGATGGGATTTCCAACTACCTCTTAATGTTTGGATAGCTAGGGTGTATAGGAAAGATTTCTGTAGGGTATGGATGAGAGATGGTCACTTATTTCATGTTTGCAAGGATTAGCAGAGACCCATTAATGACTGGGTTTTCCTAACAATCCTGTCTGGGTTTTCATGATCTTGGACATGTCTCCAATTATTGTGACCTTGACTGTCCTCCAGTCAGTTTGACTCCAAGCATCCCCTGTCAGTGTGGCCTCCCCAAAGTCCCCAGTATGTGCAGTTATGAAATCATGGGAGGAGGAGTAGGGTATGCTAACAAACTATCCAGGAATTGCAGATAAAAGGAACTGGTGATACTCTAGGGTTCAATTTATGTGCACATACACACACTGTCTATCAAAGATTAGGCTAGTGACGTGTACACTATGATGATTTTTTTATGTTTATATACCATAGCAAAAAATTCCTTGTGAGGGATTCTTAAATTTCCCACTCCAAGGACGCCTCTTCTTTATTGTTATTTATGCGATTAGCAGTTCGAAAATCTGCACACAAGATGCCACACATGTATCTGGATATTCTATGTGCCTGTGATAGATGGATTTCCATGTCCATTTACCATGCCTAAAACTGTGGTTTCTGTTTCTCAGCATTCCCTTCTATTTCTATATTGATTGCTGGAATTTATTATTATTATTATTATTATTATTATTATTATTTTAAAAAATCCTTTCATAAGCACCTATCTGCATATAGCAAATAACTGTCCTAGAAAGAAGTTGATGTTATGGGCATTGATGCAAATCCCCTCTAATTTTAGTGCTTTATCCTTTTCATCCAGCCATTTGGTTCCATAAGTCTCTATGGCCTAAATCCAAATCCAGTTTCCAGGAAAGTAGGAACTACCCAATGGGGCGTATATGTGTTTGTGTGTTTATTTAATATTAAGCATTTTTTATGGTCTACTCTAGTTGGGATTAGTATTTGCATTAAGTTTGTCTATGACGTTTGATTTTGAAGGACTCACATTAATTACTGTGCATTTTTATGTTTGCTTCTAATTTACTTTATTGGTATATTCATTGCTCATCATGACAGGTCCTATAGCTATGTCCCTAAAAAGAGTAAAAAATATAGGCAGTTGTGTTGACCTTCTATATGGATACATGTCTGTTCACTGTGAAGTTAGTATGTCAGTGGTAGAAAGGTAGCTTATGTAGATTTATAGCAAAAGTATTTGCATGGACAGGACACTAATCACTTTTTGAAAAATAGAACTGATGGACTTCTAGAGGTCAAGATGCCCCTGTGTGTACATCTACCATGGATTTAAGTGCCAACAGACTGGAAACTCATGTGACTTTACTTCATGCAGCCTGATAAAGGTACTGATTAGATGTTGCCCAAAACTAGAGCTAAAGTTATTATAGCAATAAAGAGGTCTGGGCAGCCACTACCAGTTCCTCGTCTGTAAACGGGGAATAATAACTACCTTCCACAAGAGATAATTGTTTGGATGAATGAGATAATGATTGAATGAGCTTAATACTGCAAAGCAGTGCACACTGAAAATGTCACATTGCTGAGAAATACTGAAGAAACATAGTTGATTACTAGCAATTGAATGCTGGTCCAAATTATTCCTGGTATAGTTAAATCTTATACTTACATTATCCCTAGATTCAGAAACTAAAAACCTCTACTAGATATTTGTATAATATGCATGAAAAATGTTGATACATTGTCACCAATTCTTCATAGTACTACACTTCCCATCATACCATTGCTTGCTACTGGTCTCCCTCGCTCTGGCTTTTCTTCGCAAACGAAAATTCAGGAAGGACTCATCCTGCGTTTTCTGCAAGCGCGCTGATGACTAAAAAGGCCAATCCGAGATAGACAATTCCGGTTGCAGAAGGCACAGCAGAAGGTCTCCTTGGGTGATGTTTCCGGGTTGTGATTCTTTCTGCATTGTCATTTCTCTTCAAGACTTGTTTACAATCTTCTTCAGCATGATGCTCCAAAGGGCTATGTCAGAGCTCGAAGAAGACGACGGCATCTATATACGTTACCGTATTGATGGTAGCTTGTTTAACTTAAGCCGGCTGAGGGCTCGCACTAAGACTCTAAACTATCTAGTCCATGAGCTGCTCTTCGCTGATGCTGCTGCCCTTGTTGCCCACACAGAAGCAGCTCTGCAGCGCCTAACATCCTGCTTTGCAACAGCTGCAGAGCTGTTTGGGCTGGAAGTCAACCTGAAGAAAACAGAAGTCCTTTACCAGCCTGCACCACAGGACGAACACCACATCCCCACATTGCCGTCGGCAATTCTGTGCTTAAGTCCGTTCAGCAGTTCACCTACCTGGGAAGCATCATTTCCTCAGATACCAAGATTGACAAAGAGATCGATCACAGATTAGCAAAGGCACATAGCACATTTGGAAGACTTCACAAAAGAGTCTGGAGTAATAATCACCTGAGGTGAAGCACAAAAATCAGTGTGTATTGTACTGCCATTGTACTGTCTATTCGCCTTTATGGATCTGAAACATGGGTCACCTATCGCCACCACCTACAACTCCTTGAACGCTTTCATCAGTGCTGTATACACATAATCCTAAATATATACTGGACTATGTGACAAATGTTGCTGTCCTTGAGCAGGCAGAGATCACCAGCATTGAGGCCGTGATATTGAGAACACAGCTGCGCTGGGCATTGCTACTGGTAAATAGCAAGGTTTTCAGAAAGGTCTATTTAGTTAGTAACAGGTACTATTAAATCCTATTAAAGTGATAGAAACACACACACACACAATCCAATTGCTAGTCCCAGTTAGAGTAGACCCACTGATTCAATAGTGTTGACTAGCCATTTAGTAATTAATTTAATAGTTCTACTCTAGTTGCAACTAGCAGTTGGATTTACTTCTAAGAACTGCAAAAATTCTGGTTGTTTGTGCAATCAATGAAGTTAGTGATAAATAATGTGTTTGTGTACTGGTCACTTAGAGATTCTGTTTTAAGGAACGACGACACCAATAGCTTTTGGAAAAACAAACTAAGGACTTTATCAAACAACGCTGTTCTAATGCTATTATTTCACTTTATCTGCTGTGGCTGCCTCCTGTGGAATTTTGGCGTTTGTAGTTTAGTGAGGCCTAAGAGCTCTCTGCCTGAGAATTCTAAATGCCCCTCCCTAAACTGCAAATCCCAGGATTCCATAGGAGGCAGTCAAAGTTGAATAATAGCACTATAAGAGTGTAGTTTGATAAAGCCCTAAGGCCTTATTATAGGAAATCCATTCTAAGATAGGAAAGTTACTCAGAATGCTATCCTAAGCTAGTTACATCTCTAAGGAGGGCTGGGAGAGTTCTGGTGAGGAGAAGTAAAAACATCCCTAAGAGAATAATCTGTTTAGATTGGTGGATCTTGCCAGAAGATGCAAGTGTGCTTAAAAACACCAACCTCCCCCTTAATTTGCAAAGTAAACAAACACTTAAACAAACCTAAAAACATGCAAACAAACTGGGACAGTTCATAAAAAGAGCATCCTGTGGATAGTTTTCATGTTCTTACCTGGAAGTTTTCTCACTGGGAATGGGGAGGAGGGAAAACGCTGTAATCTTGCAGTTACAACAGGACGTGTTTTTGCATGCTCTTCAATATTATGAAAAAAAGCAATATTAAGAGCTATTGACAGCTTGTCCCATCAATTAAAAATGACATGTTATTCATGGCTGGAGCACAGTTTGACCACGTGAACATGACAACAGTGTGCAACAGCGAGACCCATTTGTCGTAATCATGTGATTTTTACATGTCTGATAAAGTCCTAATGTCATGCTCACCCACTTGTTGAGGGCTACTACAAATGAGAATTTTATTTCTATTCATTTTTGATGTTCATTTTTCATGTTCAAAGTGGAATGAATGTAATAGAAAATAAAATAATGTGGATGATATGGAAATTGCCAGATTTATCTGTAGAGGCTTAGGGCTTTGAGTGTTTAACTCTTAAAAAATTGGTTTTAATCCCTGTGTATTCAGTCCTGTTAGTTCTGAATTAGGATTTCTACTTTTTTTCTGCAATGTTTTTCATCTTTAAACAGCTGTATGATAAGGAAGTATAATATGGTCATCTTTATGCCGGGGATAGCTTACCTATTGAATATGGCCAGTGAAGCGGGGGGTGGGATCTTTGTTCAGGCTATTCTTGAAGAATTGACCAATATTACAGTTTCTTTTTATATTTGCAGGGAAATAGCTTGATGTTTTTTTTAAAAATCAAATGTGGAAAACTTAAATTTCCTTATCCCAAATGGTGTTTGTCATTGATGAGCCAAGTAGGATTTTTTCTGTCATCACCCAAACTACTTTAAGAGAATTGTGGGTGGGTTGTCCATGGCTTCATCAGATACACTAAATACGGTGTCATAACAATGTCACATAAATGTGAAAGGGCATGCATACCACATGGCATCACCCTTTCGTGCTTATGCACTGGCCCAAACCTGTACTTTTTAATTGACGTCTGAAGCTGTCAGTTGATCCCCGTGGTGCTGGCATTGCTGGGGTGTGAAACCTTGCACCATTGTACTCACATGAATGTAGTGCGAATGGCTGGTCTGGCACGAACACTTCCAGGTGAGATCATGACAGCCAGATAAGTGACACACTTTTTATGACCCCCCCTAGGTTACTTGGAAGTTTTTTTTTAGTGCGTTTAGGTGCTTGGTGTAATTTTAATATTCTTTTTGTTCTTTTTAATTTCCCATGCACGTGTCTTCAAGAATTCACAGGATTTTGAATGAGGAAGTGAACAGAGCTCCGTTCACTTCCTCTTTCATTGCCAGTGAAGGCTTTGCCGGGAGAGAAGATAAGTGTGATGAGGAGCATTCTTTTGCTGGCATAAAAATGGATTTTTTTTATGCCAGCAAAAGAACGTTTAAAGGGGTCCGTTTGATAAAGTCCTATATGTCTGTTATTATCTTGGATTACTAAGATGTTAAGTCTGATAAAGAGGTTTAAATATGAATTTAGTTAGTTATAGGCTATGCAGAAATATTTATAGACAGATAAAGAAGTTTGGTTAGCACTCTGAAACATTCAGTTTGTGAAAGGATTTCTTTTCAGACTTGCATTACAGGCCTGTGCAGTAGGGTTACCAGATCTCAAGGCCAGCCATGACTCTCCAGTTTTTGTATGTCATCTCAGAGTGGGAGACAAGAGTACAAATTCTCTAGGTTTGGTAGGCAGTCTGGGTAAGAAGAAAAAGTTGTGTGCAAACTTCCAGCTCAGCTAGTAGAGCAGTAGCTTGCTACAATTTTGCAAAGCTTAACTGATTTGTTTCTGTAATTTTCAGACTTTCCAGGGGTGCATTTACATGGGCAAATATTCCTCTAAATATACCGCAAATATAGCTCATTGTTCCCATGGATCGTACCACAGCATCGCCTCATTCAGAAAGGGGGAAGGTAAAACACCCAAATATAGCATGGCAAGGGATGTCGCTACTTTTGCTGGTATATTTGCAATGTAGCGCATTATTGGCAGTGTAAACAACCATTCCGCTAAGGGCTGCAGCAGAGCTGCACTGTGATTGGTTGCTATGATGAAGGGGTGGGCTTAAAAGAGGGGGGAGGGAGGGAGGGAGAGTCAGTAGCGATTAGGAAACTTTGAAACATCCTCTCTGCTATTTTGCAAGTCAGTTTGTAAACAAAAAGGATTCCCAACAATTTTCAGTCATGGAGCATTCCTTCTCCTCCTCTCTGCTATTTTGCAAGTATGTAAAGCTCGTCTGGTCTCGTCAGCTGTGATCCTCTGCTTGGGGGAGGGAGAGCTGAACTGCTATTTTGACAGTCTGTTTATTTGGCTAGAAAATGCTGTTAAGCAAGGAGAAAAAACCTTCCGTTTGGAGTTTGATTTGTGGGCAGGGAGCTGGTGGGGAAGAGGGAAAAGGTGACTGCCTCTAAGCTGTTAAGCGCACAGAGTTGGGGCAAGGGCAGACATTCCTATGGCATTCCTTTGTCTCCTCTCCAATGCTTGGCTATGCCCCCACAACATTTGGCTGTGTGAATCTCAAAGCAGAAAAAATCAAAGAGCCACAAAATATAGCTGTGTAAACATATACCATGTAAACTACCCACCACTGATGTGGGAAAGCGCTAAAGCGCAACTTAATGCAATAAAACCTGCCGTGTAAACGAGCCCCAGGGGTCTGCGTACTGTACAGGTATTTATTTAGTTAGCTCCCCCCTTCCCTCCCACTCCTTCTGGAACCAGGGCTCACCCTCCACCTGCTCTGCATCCACCTTCTGGCTAGAAGCAAGTAGGCTAGATTATCTGTTCCTGATCACTGAGCAGGTGAGAAGGAATCATTTCCTTGATCTGGGAACAGCCCTTTTAGTTAAGATTTCTGTTTTAATTTCCAAACAAGAAAGTATTTTATTTCTCCCTCCCTTCCCCCTCTTTTTGAATAACAAGCCATGAACAACTGTGACTGGTACTTAATTCACACTTAATGACACCATCACTAGGGTCTTGTGTTCATGGGCCAAAAACGCTGTACTTACCCCAAATCCAGCGCTGGCAGTCCAGACAATGAATGGCTACTTCTGGGGAAGGAGTCATACTTTCTGGCCCTTAATACAACCATGCCCCACACTGCATGAAGTCAGGGAAAAATCCAGTGTTTGGCAGAAACCCTAGAGAGGGTCCAGGGTCTGTTGGTGTGCAGACAGCTGGATCAGGCCAGAGCTAGAGTGACCCAGCTATCTACATCGCCACCATCCAGTGCATCTGCCCCACTGGCCCGTTACCTTTGGTGCCACCACCACCTCTGCCTCGCCCGCCAGCCCAGCAGCTGTATTTGAGAGCCTGGCATCTTTTGTCACTGCTGGTGAGGTAAGCTGAAAGAACCACACCACTTGCTTAACAAGAAGGGGGTCGCTTCCTCCCTCATCAATTGCAAAGGTGCCCTCACCAGCAGTGACGGGAGATGCCAGACTCTCATGGGTGAGGCAGTGGTAGTGGTACTGAGGGTGATGGGCCAGTGGGGCAGATGTGGTTTTGGCCTGGCTGGCCCATGTAAACAACAATGCGCTCTCGCATTGGTATGTGCGGACACCACTGTGGCCCATCTAGGGGCAGTCCATGGCATAATGCTCTGGACTGGCCCTGGATTAAGTGGCCAGGGTGTTTGTTGTATTCAGTAGACCCTCAGAGGTGACTCATGCATTCTGAATGGAGTCCTAAACAAGGAATTTGCTGGATATTACTTATGAGATAGCCTGAAAGCTGACAGGTGAGAGGAACAAAGTGAAATCAGTTTGGAGAGTGATGGCTTGGAGAAATATATAGAAGAGACCAATCACACTTACAAATTGTGGCATTTGTGATTTTGAAGTTCTGGTCAAGTTTACTCCTCTACCATAACTGACCTTCTGTTTGTCCTTGTAAAATAAATGAGTAGATTGTTAAATTAATAAGGCTAGTGAATAGGTGGGGCACTTTGCTGCTTATGAAGCAAATCAAATTTAGTTATTTGGTTTTTAACTTGTTTTAGCCAATTCCAATTCCCCATGTATGAAAATAATAAGTTCTTTGGGGAACTGTTGCCTAGAATAACAAGGATCTTAAGACCTGATTGGAGCTTATACTTTCAACTATAATATTAATTCTAACAAATGCAACATGACAGTGCTAGGCTTGTACTAACAACACTACAGGGAATGTTCCTTCATAATCATGGGAAAGAGAAAGATCTTTCTCAGAGCTAAGCAAGTTAGAAAGTTAAAATGGCTTCAAATATAATCCTGCATTTGTGTTAAGTTGTATCTAAATCTGTCTGTACTAATTCTGTCCAAAGAAAATAACACTGTGAAGCCTCCATTTTCACATAAATGGGAATTGGCCCAACGAAGAAAGCAGGAATGCTGTGCAAACAAATTTCAAAGTATCACGCATACATGTCTAGTAGCAAACATACATGTATGTATGACAACCCAAAGGGTAGTCACCAATGGCTCTTCATCCTGAGGAGAAGTGACTAGCAGGGTGCCACAGGGTTCTGTCCTGAAACCAGTGCTATTCAACATATTTATCGATGATTTGGATGAGGGAATAGAGGGCATTCTTGTCAAGTTTGCAGATGTTATAAAATTAGGAGGGGTAGCTATACGCCAGAGGACATGATCAGAATTCAAAATGACCTGAACAGATTAGAAAGCTGGGCCAAAACTAACAAAATGAATTTCAACAGGAAGAAATGTATGATACTACAGTTGGGCAGTAAAAATGAAATGCACAGGTATAGGATGGGTGACACCCGGCTTGATGGCAGTACTTGCAAAAAGGATCTAGGAGTCTTAGTGGACCACAAGCTGAACATAAATCTTCAGTGTGATGCGGCAGCTAAAAGAGCCAATGCGATTCTAGGCTGCATCAATAGGAGCATAGCGTCTAGACTAAGGGAAGTAATAATGCCACTCTATTGTGCTTTGGTTAGACCTCACCTGGAATACTGTGTCCGTGTCTGGGCACCACAATTCCAGAAGGAAAGGGACAAGCTGGAACATGTCCAGAGGAGGCCGACCAAAATGGTGGGAGGTCTGGAAGCCATGCCTTATGAGGAGCGGCTTAGGGAGCTGGGTATTTTTAGCCTGGAGAAGAGAAGGTTAAGAGGTGACATAATAACCATGTTTACATATTAATTTAATTTATTTTATTTTTAATCGTGAATGAAATATGATGTGATTTCCTCCATTCTGTTACGGAAGTGACACGGAGGGGTTCGGCAGAGGAATGGCGTCGTCAGAAATGGGTCCCCTGACGCTCTGCAGCGGCGAAGCTCTCCTGCTCGATTCTTGCACTGTAAGTCGCGTCTGAAAATGTCCTATGTGTCCAAGTGCAGTAGACACAAGTGCACCTTTTAAAACAATAGGGACATCCATAAATATGGCTGGGTAATATTTCTATCATGTATTTTATCTCAGCCCATTAGGGACCCCAAGGTGAACTATTTTGATAACTTTTGAAAGAATATTGGAAGGAACGAAAAATATATTAGTATATTACTGGATAGCTGGCAGTTCTACAACTCGCATCAGCAGAATGGTTAAACAACGTTTTAGATGTAGCGTGGATGTATATATTGGCAGGCAAAGTATCACAGAGAAATAGTTGTGTTAATTATTTCAGTGGGTTGTAGACTAGTACCCATTTCATCTGTACTGAAGCTATGAATCATTTCTATGCATAAAACTGGATGTTTTTTTCACCTTAGGTTATATAGAATACTTTTTCTTGCCATGGGAGGCAGTGGGTAAAGCTATGTAGTCACTGTTTATTCCCTTATTACTTACCCCCCAACTGTTCCAATTTGGCTGGGACAGTCCTGATATCCCACTTTTTCAGCAACTTTTAAAATATCCCATTTTCAGTCTCCTCCTTCTGATTTCCTCACTTGTCCTCTACTTACTTAAATTGTGGAAAAGAGAATTCAAGGTGCAAAAGTAGTTTGCACTCAGTTCACTCAGGAGATGGGGAAAAGGAGCAGAAGGGGCCGAATCTCACCTTTTTCAGTAGGCTCAGGCAAAAGCAAACTGCTGCAGTCTCTCCTAGCTTGTGTGCTCTTGTTTACTAATCACTTTTGCCATCTTGACCACACTGTGATGTTGCTTTGTCTCATGTATCCCAGTATTCAGCAGCAAAACGTTGGATTTTATGTGATTTTTAGTAGCACTGTAACTAAGAAGATATTTTGGGTTTTATCTTGCCATAAGCCAATCATCTCTACACAGACCAGATGACAAATGGTGTAGGCATACAATATTTGTAATTTTACTTTTCCATGAAACTTTGTAGTTGAGTTCTCCAAAATACATACTGTAAGAATCCATAATTGAAGCATGTTTTATGAGGGAGCAGGTAGCCTCAGGTAAATTCCTGCTTTCCTACCTGTTCAGCCTTTGTCATATTATTAATACTAGGTTCTTACTTGGGAGAAGCTCAAACTTCTATGTGACCAAAAGATGATAATGTTCCCACAAATGAGATGGAGATGGATGATGGAGGTGAGGACCAAGTTTCCCTCCAGACAAACAAGTGCAAACCCTTTAGTATGTAGCTGTACATCATAACGGTACCTTCAGTTACCTATCTATAACCAACAATTAGACTGAAGTGGAATGCAGAGTTAGATTGTCCTGTAGGGAAAAAAAATGGAAAATTGCTCTCACTTCAATATCTAAAATTTCTTGAGATTTAAAATTTTATTTCGTTTAACAAAAATTAATGTTTTGGGTATTTTGGAGAATATTACTCCTGTTCAGAAAGAGATTGTCTACTTAAGCTAAATGTTGATGACACTTCCCTATGTGATATGATGTGGGCATGTTTATTAGTTACTCCTTTCTGGTTGGATGCATTACAGTGTATCAGTTTTGTATTGGAAAAATCTTTGACATTTGTAGACACACATGTTCTTTTAAATTATAGCCTTATGACATGGAAGTTTAATGGTCAATGAGGTTGGATCCTGTATGCTCTTACTGTTGCCAAAAGCCTTCTACTCCAAGGCTTGGGAGATAAACATTCACCATCTATTGTTCAATGATCAGAAGACTTTGCTGCTTTATCCATTTATCAATGTGCATTTTACAGATGCCAGTTTCAAGGAAATGTGCTTTTGGAAATTTGGTCATCGTGTAGTAATGTATATGCCTAGACCACACTCATGCCCTATATATTCCCATCTTGTCCTCCTTTCTCTTTCTTCTTTTTCTCTTTTCTCCTTTCTTTGTAATCACTATTTTTTAAAAAAAAAATGAATAAAAATAATTTAAAAAGCCAAATACATAACCAACATAAACAGGCAATTGACCTAGACAGTCAGGAAGCTCACATATAATCCTGGAAAGAGGCAATTTTGCAGCACTTGATGCATTTAATGGGCTCATGTACCTGAGCCAGGAGGTGCCAGCCACCCGCTGGCATATCCTGGCCATGGATCAGGCCAGTTGTTACTCGTTCCCTTCATGGAATGGGAGGAAGTCCTGGCAGGCACACTGGCCCATTGCTTTAGCCACTACCACCATTTCCCTTGCTGTCTTGGATGGAAGGAAGGGGGCCCACAACATGTGACCAAGGCCCCCTGCATGTGACCAGCCTTGATCACATGCTGCGGGACTCCTTCCTGCCTTCCAAGACACTGAGGGAAATTGCAGCAACAGTGAGTTTTGGCCTGCTTGTAGCAAAAACAGCTGACATCAGGCTGATGAAATGAGCACACTACTAAACTACTGCCCTTTACTTGAGCATATTAAAGAAATATATACAATGAGTCTGAAACTCCAAATACATAGACTACATAACTCAGCAGTCATAGCAGTACTGTCCAGCAGTATATAGCATGGAGTGCACAGTCCAAATGCAACATCCAAGTCCAAACATCCAATTGCATAGTGAGGGTACGAACGTATGGTTATACATGACATGTTTACGTTACATTCATGGGTCATGTAGTTACATTCCCATACACACATGGTTTACCCAGTTGTTCCCAGGTTGATAACAGTTGTACCGCTTCCTCTGCTTTGGCTCTCACCCAGGCTAATGTAAACAGCATCTTGTGAACACCAGCTGCATGTAGCTAGCACACTACTGGCCCCTGCTGGCAGTAGCACTTAACATAACATGATAGCTCTTTACAATATGAAATTCTCAGTGATTGCATATCCCAGTATCCTCACAGGATGAGCTCCTGTGGTCTCATAGGGCCCAATCAGTTTTATCCCAGTGGAAACAGATTTAAACAGTTTTTTTTTTAAAATCAACAACAACATTGTATTGGGCCCTACCCTGCCTTCCCTCTACTCAACCCCATATCTGCCCCAGGGGTGGTGAAGACTTCCCAGGGGCAGAACAGGGCAAAAGCCCTATGTCATCAGGACTGCAGGGCTTTGAGATGTGCAGGGCATATTTCCTGGCCAGACAAGTCCATGTCTTGCTTACCCAAACTTGCTTGTGCCACTGTGATGGGAGCCCCAGTTCCAAACGATGGGACTCCATAAGATCCAATCCAGAGAGGCCTAAGCAATGGTCTCATATCAATATCTGTAGAGGGAAAGTAACTTTTCTAAGCTCTACTTAAAAGTCAAGGTTAGACAGGTCATAAACCAAACACAAAATTGAAAAAGGAAAGAAAAGCTCCATCCATCTTTAACATGCAATTTACATTTTTCTTCCTATTTACTGGTATATTTTAGTTTCTGATTAAACTTCCTTACAGGCGCTTACGAGTTGTGCAATTTGGAAGAGATAAGCCAAATAAATAAAAAATAACCTCTTAGAATCAGCATGTGGATAACTAGAATGAGCAGGCTTTGCAGATACAAATGTCCCTCCCTTTGTAACTAGTTGAATAATTAAGAAATGTAATTAATGAGCCTGATGATAAACTAATGAAACCTAATCCATCCTCTGTGCTTCAGTGCTATAATATAATACCCTAAGAAGCCTGAGAACCAATAAAACATTCAATAAGCATGCCTGCAGCACTGTTGTCATACTAGTGCCATTCATACTACATGATTATAGTACTATGATTCCACTTTAACTCCCATGGCAACATCATATGGAATCCTGGCATTTGCATTGTAACAGGGGTTACTTAGAATTCTTAGCAAGAGTTCTAAAATGACACTCCAAGCTACAAACCCCAGGATTCTCTAGGGACTTTATCAGATGCAGCAAATATGGTGTCATAAGGATGCCTAATGATTGTGAAAAGACACGCATACCAGATGATGTTGTCCTTTCATAATCATATCTTGGTAAAAAGCTGTCCTATTTTATTGATGGGCCAAGCTGTCAATAGATCTCTCATTCTGCTTTGTTGCTAGCATCACCTGCATTTGAATCCTTGTGCCATTGTACTCACGTGAATGCTGTGTCAATGACAGAACACTTCCAGGTGAGATTGCAACAGCCAGAGAGGGGACATTCTTTTTATGACCCCCCACCCGTGTACTTGGGGATTTTAAAGTGTGTTTTTGTGCTTTGCTGTACTTTTTGTGTCTTGATTTTGCTTTTATTTTTGAATTGCCGCGCTAGTGTCTTCTTGCGAGAATCGGTGAGATTTGGAACCCAGAAGTAAATGGAGCTCCGTTTGTGCTCTGTTACTGCTGGGGAAGACTCATTGATGCTGCTAAAGGTAGGTCGGGGGGGGGGCGGATTTCTTTTACTGGCATAAAACCACCATAATTTATGCTGGCAAAATAACATTAATGGGGGGGGGTCTGATAAAATCCTTGGATGCAGCCATGACAGATAAAGTGGAATCAACAATTGTGCAGTGCAAAAGGACCCTCAATCAGAGTTGATTGAGTGAAGGCTTTATCCAACCTTCCCTCAGTCCAGACAATGTGTATACAGCTCATGATTAAGTAAAGATCAGCCCCCATATCTGTAGGGGATACATTCCAAGACCCCCGTTGATACCTGAAACCATGGATAATAGGGAACTCTTATTATTTTCAATGAGACAAATGCTGGAGGTTGACCATAGAATCGCATTGGAGGACCTAGAAATATCTAGAGAAAACATACAGTATTTTTTCATATGTGGATAAGTGAAACCGTAGATACTGAACCCTTGGATATAGGGGCCAATCTGTATACTGTACATATTCCTATCTATGTTATAATATTTTATTTAGAACCTTAACTCTCTCTCTGGCTTTTCTTCGCAAACGAAGATTTAGGAAGGACTCATCTTGTGCTTTCTGCAAGCGCACTGATAACTAAAAAGGCCAAGCCAAGATAAACAAGTCCGGTTGCAGAAAGCACAGCAGAGGGTCTCCTTGGGTGATGTTTCTGGGTTGTGATTCTTTCTGTGTTGTCGTTTCTCTTCAAGACTTGTTTGGCATGAGTTCTCAAATAAGGCTGCAGCATTGTCGATAGTGCATCTCCATGCCTCCCGATGTGAGGCCAGGGCAGACCATTGTTGGTGATCAATTTGGCCAAGCCTGAGATGTTGTTTCAGGGAGTCCTTGTATCATTTTTTTTTGGAGCGCCCCTCTTATGCTGGCCCATGGTGAGTTCACCGTAGAGTACTATTTTTGGGAGGCGATGGTCCTCCATCCTAGAAACGTGCCCTGCCCAGCACAGCTGTGTTCTCAATATCATGGCCTCAATGCTGGTGATCTCTGCCTGCTCAAGGACAGCAACATTTGTCACATAGTCAGTCCAGTGTATATTTAGGATTGTGCGTATACAGCACTGATGAAAGCATTTGAGGAGTCGTAGGTGGTGGTGATAGGTGACCCATGTTTCAGATCCATAAAGGCGAATAGACAGTACAATGGCAGTACAATACACACTGATTTTTGTGCTTCGCCTCAGGTGTTTATTACTCCAGACTCTTTTGTGAAGTCTTCCAAATGCGCTATATGCCTTTGCTAATCTGTGATCGATCTCTTTGTGTTATAATTTTTTTGTTTGAACCTTATCAGCTGTTCAAAACATCCTAAAACTAATTAGGACACACACATTACCATTCAGTGATATGAACAAGAAACACACATATGTGCTGAAATCTCATTCACAGAAAAACACAGAAGTAAGTGGCACGAGCGCTCATATTGCCAGATTCTTGGGGTGATTTTGTATCATTATCACAGCAGTGTGCAAAAATATGTGTCATTGTGCCAGAAAACAAATGCTGTAAAATATAGTGCCATAATAACATTTTTAGGCACTCGCCTGATAATCTCCCCTCCCTCTTTTCTGTTCATAAATTCTCTTTTTTGAAAGGAGGACACAAACCCCTTACACCATGCTATATATTTTTCCTTAGCAAACAAATGAAATCAATCTACCTTGAAAAGTTATTTATTGCAACTAAAATGACAAAATCCTCCAGCCATCGTGACAAGTGGTTGTGCTGCCTGGGATATTCTGGGAGTTGTACTCTAAAAAGTAACATTTCCAAGCTTTGATCTCAGGTGCCCTTTTTGCACTGCCCTTTCCACAATGGACTGACTCTTCAGAGCATCACTTCTACAGGGCTGTAACAGATGGGAAGGGAGCTGAAAATCAAGCTCTTATTCCTAACTCTTTCCTAACTGTGAGCAGACCTGCACTGCTTTGCACATTTTTTAGGGAGTAAGAAAATGAGACTTAGGAGATTTTCACATGGGGCCAAAATGCCCCGTTACTACCCTGTCATCTCCTCTCCCATTCCTGCCATGGAATGACATAAATCTTTCACACACTTACCTTAATTCTGCGGTAGGAAAGGGCTCCCCCTCCCCTCGCTGGCCAGCCATAAATGCAGCCGTCATAAGGCTGCTTTTATAACTGGCCATCTGAAACATGATCACGTTATCGCATGATAACGGCTGGGCAGTAATTTTTTTTAAAAAAACCTCCTCAAAACATAAAATCAGTTCACCAAGCACAAAAGCACACTTTAAATCACACAATCAAAACAGGGAGGGTAAAATAAAGGGTGCCATTTATCTGGATGTCCAGATTGTACCAGGAAGTGCTCGGAACGGACCTCCCCTCTGCGGCTGTCATTTTGGAACAGGAACAGGGTTCCTGTTCGCACACCTGTGCTTGCGTGATAGTGACGGAATGGGAGGTCTATTCATGATGAAAAATCGTGATTACATTGTTCCGGAACAGTCACAGGAGCAGGATGGATAAAGGACAGAACGGGGTCAACGTCATCTGAAAGGGAAAACCTTTCCTGACGCTGTTCTGTTCCTACCACGGGATAAATAGCCCATGTGAAAATCTCCTTACTTTTGAGTAAACATCCATAGAATTGCACTTTTAATGATGGCAGCCACTGGGACAGTATGGGCACATTACCTCCTGCCCTTCAACTGTCCTGATTGGCAGGGACAATCCCAGTTAATCCTCTGTCATCCCACTTTTTCGCCTGCTTTTAAAATGTCCCAGTTTCTCTCTCTTCCTTCCACTTTCCCCCTTCATCTTTGATTTATTTCAGTGACTGCAAACTGATTCCAAAGTGCAAAACTGGTTCACACTCAATTAAATTAGCAGGAAGGAAAGGAGAGGAGAGGGCAGAATCTTACTTTTCCCAGTTGGCTCAGATGAACGCAAACTATTGCTGTCTCTCTTAGCTTGTTTGTTCTTCCTCATTAATAACTTTTGCCATCTTGACCACAGTCTGACATTTCTTGGCCACATGTGTCCCAGTTTTCATCTGTGAAATGTTGGAGAATGTGTTACTTTTGGTGTGTGTGTGTGTGAGACTGGGAAGGAGGAGCTATACAAAACAGGGAAAATGGGCAATAGGCCAGAATTTCTAATGTAAGCACCTTCATGGGGACTATTTTCATAAGTGATTATCAGATGGCGTCCCAAAAAGTGTCCCCGTTTTGCCATATTATATCCCACCCCTCCCATCCCTGTCGCGGCATGAGAATCCCCCATTTCAGACCTACCTTAGTCATGCAGCCGCCCCTCCACTTGGCAGCCAGGAGTAAATGGAGCTCGAGCAGAGCCCCATTCACTTCCCGGTTTGAGTTCCTGGCCATTCTCACGAGAGAACAAGCATGCGGGAAATTCAAAAATAAAAAGGAAAATAAAGATCCAAAAGTGACAGCAAGCACAAAAACACAGTTTTAAAAAGCCAAGTAACCCAGGGAGGGGGAAAAAAGGCTGTCACTTACCTCCTCGGCCCAATCGCACCTGGACGTGTTCAGCAGGGACCTTTCACTGTGGCTGGCATCGTGCCAGCATAACAGAGCTCCTTTTCGCTTGCCTGTCATTCCGTAACAGGAACAGAGCAGGCGATCTATTCACAGCTTAAGCCGTGAATAAGAAGAAATGAGGGCAAAACAGGGCCAGTACAGGAGAAGGATGTCGTCATGTGATAACTGAGCCCTTTGGCGATTTCTTATTGATCTCCTGGTATTCCTGGAACGTCATATTAAGGGCATCTGATAATATCCATAGTGTGACTGAGAGCTTAGAAAAGTTAACTTCTTTGATTTTAACTCCCTAGAGTTCCTGGGATTCTGGAAGTCATAGTAAAAAAGATTTTCCCCCCAAGCTTTGGGTTTATCCAGGGCGGGCTCTTCATGAATTATGATCTTTTGCATTTTGAAATCTTTCCTGTACATAAAGCTGTCACTGTGAAATTGTGACTGCACTTTTCTCACTTCTGTCTCTAATTGCCCTGAAATTGTCAAGGATTTTGGCAAGCTCTTCTCTCTTCTGCAATTATTAATTGCTTTAGCGGTCCATAGAATTCTTAAAGTGTCAAGGAGGGTTTTCCCCCTCCATCCAGGTAGGATGGGTTGAATGAATGAAAATGTGCTTTAGACTTTGAAATTTTAGTTCTCTTTTGATGAATGTTACTTCTTTCTTCCCATAAGATAATTCTTAGCAGATTCCTACTGATGCACAGATCATCAATATTTCCCCTTGCCTTCCATTAGAATCACATTTTATCTGTTTAATTTCTCACTAACATAGTGACTTTTTTTTAACATGGAAGATCTCTGCTTTTTAATCTCCTTGATTTCTCAGTACCACAGTGACTTTCTTTATGTATGTGCATTTTATCTCATTGAATTCCAAATACCATAGTGCCTCCTTTGTAACATGGAAAATCTCTACATTTAGTCTCTTAGATTTCTCAGTACCCTATGGAAGATTTCATTTGATGACCAACACATGAAACAATGGGGACAGACACAAAGCTTGGGTTAAAATAGAGGTCAATTTATTTATTCTATCAGCTATTTAATCATTATTCCTTGGGATATGCAAACAAGGGAGGAGACCCAATGCGGGAAAAGCTGGAGGTGATGGTCTCACCCAGACTTACCTCCCAGCTTCCCTGAGTGAAACACTTGAGTCCCAGGGTTTTTTTCCCATCAATTGGGCTAACCCCCCGGGGACCATCTGCTGGAAGGCAAAACCCCAGGATGAGACACCTCAAGTTGCATGATTTATGGCGAGGACTCAACCCTCGGGCCGGCCTCAAGGAGAGTCTACTCCTCACCCCCAAGTCACGTGACCTGAAAGGGTAGTTTGATAGAGTCATCCTTCACCCAAAAGGGTGCCATACGTGTACACTGAACTAAGCCCCATCTCCCACACAACCTGCCAAAATTCAACCAAAAGAAGAGGAGGGAAGGGGTGGCTCTTGTTTAAATAGCCTCTGCTTCACCCTGAACCTCCTGCATCACAGCGTGAGATGCCATGACACAATTAAAAGCCTTTCATCATGTGAGGCTATCAAAACACCTCCCCTCATGCAATGCTTCACTATATTCTTACTGAAATTAATACAGTAGCACCACTGTATCCACAGGGGATAGGTCCCGCAGATGGTGAATTCCATGGATAATAGCAAATGCCATCCTGGGGGGACATCCCAGGGGAGAGGTTAATTTTGCTCCTCCCCCTCACTTCCTCCTTCTCCCCCAGCATGGCCCTGCCACAGCGGCAATTGCATGGGGGAAGGGGGAAGGGGACGAGGTTGTTCCTCTGCCTCTTTCCCCTTCTACCCCACCATGGCCCCACCATGGCAGTAACCGGAGCCCTCCCAGGGGAAGGAATGGGGGAGGTGAGATCCCTCCCTCCCCCTCCCTCCCTCCATCACTAACCGCAGATAATTGAATCCACAGTTGGTGAATCAGTACATACAAAAGAAATTAGAAGTCAGCTTCAGCCACACATTCAGTTTGGGGTTGGGGACTGTGCCAATGGACTGCTTATAACATACCAGCACATTTCTCCAGTGCCTTTCCAGGAGAACATTCCAGTCTAAGTTCCAGCTTGGATCCAGGATCTGCCTTCCATGCATGTAAAGGCTCTGCTTATGGAAGATGACTCTGTCTGACATTTGAGGATCCAACAACGTGCTCCATTTATCAGGGTCCCTCAGTCCAGTGAGCATCATTTTCAGGTGGCTGCCGAGTGGGCAGAGAAGTCTACTTGCATGTATCTGCATTCTAGTTCTATATAACCAAATCTGGATGCAAGTCATGGTACCTGATATACTGTTTTAAAAGTGATGCAATTGCAATCCATAGCTGGACTGATATGGGTATTTATTCTTTCCATTTCTTTTATTTATCTCATGGGACCCATGGCAGCTTACAACAAGGTTAAAACAAAATACAGCTAAGAACCTGAAGATTAAAAATTCAAAATAGAATTAAACAAGCTATCATATTAAAACATCATGAATTTAAAAAGATATCAAAAACTTGACAGATTTTTATCTTTAGTGTTATGTTTTTTAAATGATTTTATACATTTTAAAATTAAATTAAAATTACCATGCCCACCCCATCAAAAACATACCCCCCCCAAAATGAAATGCCTGTTTAGATAAGAAAGTCTTTGCCTGTCAATGAAAGGAGGGTCAGCCTAGCTTTCTGTGAGAGGGAATTCCTGTCACAAGCTGGGAACAACCACTGGGAAGGCTTTCTCCTGTTTCCCCACCAGATGAGCCTGTGATGGTGGTGAGACTGAGGGAATGGCCATCACGTGAGAATATCATGGTAAGTTAAATGTGTGATAAGTGGACTTGTTTTCCCCTTGAAATGCTATACAAATTCTAATTAAGATAAATGCAATTTTACTTTGTGATGTTTATAATTCTGTACCTGTTCATTCTCATTCTCTCACGCCTTGGCTGCATATACTATTAAATATTTTTGACCTCCAATAAATATTGAAGGATTTTTTTTGAGATAGTGTGATGAAGTGGTTGGAGTGTTGGACTAGGGACTTTATCACCCCCCCCCACCAAAAGTCCGTTCTTTTGCCGGCATAACTTCGGCCATTTTTACGCCGGCAAAAGAACTCCCCATGCTGTACCTACCCTCCCTCCTGTCCAAAGGCTTCCCAGCAATGAAAGAGGAAGTGAACGGAGCTCCATTCACTTTCTCATTCAAAATCCCAAAGATTCTCACAAGAAGACGCATGGGAAATTAAAAACAACAACAACAAAACAAAATAAACACAGGAAAAGTTACACGAAGCACATACACACACTTTAAAATGTACTAGTAACCCAGGGAGGGTCATAAAAAGTATGTCACTCATCTGGATGTCTCTATCTCACCCAGAAGTGTTTGTGCCAGACCGGCCATTCATGCTGCATTCATGTAAGTACAATGGTGCAAGGTTTCGCACACCGGCAATGCCAGCACTAAAGCTCCACAAGGGATCAATTGACAGCTTCAGCTGTCAATTTAAAAGAACGGGTTTTGTCAGTACATAAACATGAAAGAGCAATGTCATCTGATATATGTGCACCCTTTTGCATTTATGTGGCATCATTATGGACTCTGGAGACCAGAGTTCAAATCCTGCTTTGCCATGGAAACCCACTGGGTGACCTTGAGCAAGTCCCTCTCTTTCAGCCTCAGAGGAAGACAATGGCAAATTCCTCTGAACAACTCTTGCCAAGAAAACCTTGTGACAGGTTCACCTTAGAGTTGCCTTAAGTTGGAAATGACTTGAAGGCACACAACAACAATTTCTATTTCATAGATCCTGGTTAATTTTCAGGTTACATCTGATGAAATGGGCCCCCACCCACAAAAGCTACTGCTAAATAAAATTTGTTAGTCCTTTTGGTGCCACGAGAGTCTCTGTTGTTCAACTGCAAAAGGAACACCATAGTTTACATGGAAACCTAAATCCCTTTGCTTGCCTGTTCCAATTGTGTGGATGTCACCATTTTCTACATTGTTTGCAGTTAGGACATGATCTTCTTCATTGTTTGCAGTCAAAACATGATCTGTCATGTTTTATTTCAACATGGAATTTAATCCTTCAGTGATGATGCAAAGATTTGGGGTAGACTGATCATGTAAACAAAACCACATACCTCCTTTGAAAATTTCTGAATTCTCTGACTGAGGCCTTGAAGTAAAGTTGGCATGTGAAATGTGCTCTCTATATTTCTTACTGAAAGCTCCTGCTTGATGGTGATCCTGTAAATAGATATTTCAAGTTAACAGTGCTATCCTAGATATATCTATTTGGAAGGAGATTATCACACTACACTGTTATAGGTGCTATCATTCCACTTTAGCTGCTATGGCTGCCTCTTGTGGAATCCTGGGATTTGCAGTTTAGGGAGGGGCATTTAGAAGTCTCAGCCAGAGCACACTTAGGCCTCACTAAACTACAAACCCCAGAATTCCACAAGAGGCAACCATAGCAATTAAAGTGGAATAATAGCAGTATAACAGTGTATATTCAGTGGTGCTTATTCACAGGAAAGTGGATATGGGATTGAAACCCAAGATTTAACATTCTACACATTCATCTGAATATAAGGTGCTGTTTACACTGTGAAAATGTAGTGGGAAGAATTTGTGTCCAAACCTGGTAGTTTACAAGTACATCGGGTTGGTTCCGAGCTTTTAGGAAGGAGGGCCACCTTTTATCCCACAAGTAGCAGGACTTTCTATTCCGCTGTTCGTAACAATTTTTTAAAAAGTCATGGGAGGATTCGGAAAATTGGAAATGTAAACACCCAGGACAAGATATCTCAGTACTTGGTGATGACCGGAAATTGATGTGACCAGGGGCAGGCTCACAGAGCAGAGGAGGGATCAGTCACCTGTTCAATAGATTCAGCCTCACCAGCTGAAAACAAAGGCTTCCATTCCAGCTGCACGTAGGTTTTTATGTGTGTCTCTGCACTAAATCACCCTGTTCAATGGATTTCTACACTGCAAACCCTTCAGCTTTAACCTGTCCCTTCCCTGCATGCTAGGTTTAAATTTTAAAGAGAGAGTAAGTTACAAAGAGATCGTGGGCGGACGATCGCCCATTCATCCTGTGCCTGCATCCCCTCAATGGATTTAAAGGCACAGTAAAAAATGCCAGCGTCTGAGCGGATGATCGCACATTCATCCACCCCCCTCCCGGCAGCTTCCCCTCCATCGTGGGTTTAAAGGCACAATAAAAAATGCCAGCATCTGAGAGGATGATCGCGCATTCATCCACCCCCTCCTGGCAGCTTCCCCCCCATTGTGGGTTTAAAAGCACAGTAAAAATGCCAGCGTCTGGGCAGACAATCGCACCAAGCTTTGCCTTTTAAAATGCCTTGTGTGTCTTCCCTGTATGATCCCCTGCACTCAGCTTGAAACATTCATTCCACAGATGTCTCTGCTTAGAGGTTTAACATTTTACTGGGCTCCTGATCAGCTCATTAAATCCCTCCCCGTAGGATCCCCTGCACTCGGCTTACTGGCTGAAAACATACTCGGCTTGGGCTTGCTTGTGTGTGTGCGTGCCCGGGGCGCCAGTCCGCTCTGCTTTTGACCTCTCTCACACTCCCCAGCACCAACTGAGGTTTGCCTTTTAAAATGGCTTGTGTGTCTGTACTGGCATTCTCCTTTTACATAGATATTAATATTTCTTGGGCAGGTTTCTTTTAAATCTAATTGTGCAGAGGGGGGTTGCCTTAGCCCTCCTCCTCTGACTGATGCAGAAGCTTGAAAAAACATTTGTGCCAGCCAATAGCATCGCTCATGGTAGGAAACTCTAAAGGAAGTACATCACCAAGGTTGTGAAAAAACTAGTAATAGCATCCTTGATTGACAGAAAAAAAAATCCTGGGACCATAAACACATGTAAACAAACAAACAAACAAACAAACGGGATAGAAAATAGTGGGAGAGGAGACATAACACGGGATGTGATGCCTTGTAAACAATGATGAGTTCACTGTAGAGTATTATTTTGTTCTTTTAAAAGGATGGGCATGTTTGGCAGATGTCATGTTTTTTTTAATTTTATTTCTGGAAGTAAAATATAAATACAGAAATGCCCAAAGGACTTTCCAAACACCTTGGCATGCCCATTCCCTTTCACAGTTTTACCAATATGTAATGTGGCCTTCAGTTCCTTCTAAGTTTCTGGATGCTTGGGTGTGGCTTGGCAGGATAGAGAGGAAACAGTGATTTAGCTTCTGAATGCCTTTGTCCTTCCTTTCTTCCTCTTCTCTTCTGCATATTTCTTTACTCCACGTGACAGGAACACATTGTTCTGTTGAGACACCTCTGCATCTAACAACTTAAAAGCTGCTGCTGAGTTTATGTTCAGCTTCCAAGTACTGAATGGAGGAGTCAGATAGTGGCAGCTCTTTTCAGGCTTCCTTTGTAAAACATGAAAGGTACACATAGACTATTGCACCTTAGAATTACCTTTTTAAGGCACACAGATAAATGAGCTGGGCCTGTAGCCTAAAAGACTAATGCAGATACCAATTTTTGTTTTTTTGTTTGCTAAATTTCTTGTACTTTCTCATTTTTGGTTGGCCATTGGATTCCCTGGTCTCTCCCCCATGTCTATATTTCTCTTCACTTACTCCTTTCAGCTCATTTCATTGTCCTTCTTCAGGAAGAACATTGATGGGGTTGGCATATCCTTCTCTGTACCCTTTGTGCTTTAATTTGCCTCTTTATAGCAACAGCTTTCTTCAACCATTGCTGTTCCTGAGCAGGAAAAGCACATTTTTCAAGTTAACATTAGGCTTATTTAATGATAAGGCCAACCTAGGATCAATACCTTCCCCACTCCTGATTTAATACATTTAGCCTTGGATTAAATGCAAACTTTCCACTACCAAGTCTTCCATAAATGAATCTGCTACATTGATCTTGGCAAACATGCTGACATTCCCATGTGGTAGCTGTTACAGTAGTTTGTTCACATTGCCTCCTCTCATTTAGCTTTGGACTCTCTGTTACTCTATTCATCAAAAGAAGAAGAGTGCTGTACACATGTGGGAATAAAAATATAATTTGTGAAGATTTTTAAATTACTCAGTGGCATAAGTGTTTATATGACATATTCACTATCTTGCATTAAAATTACAGAGCAGTATTAAATCTTTTGGCTGGCTTAAGTACTTCAGAGAGGCTTTGTTTACTTCTCTTTATCAGCATTACCTCCCACCCACCTCCCACAACTAGGTTGTAATCTCTGGCTCATCATGGAGCTTACTTAGATGTTAATACCACTGACACAGAAAATTGAGCAGATACAGAAATCTCTAAATATGTTCAAAAGAAATTCTGGAGATCTGATCAGACTGATACCATAGTTCTTTCCTGTTTTGCTTTCTATGTCTTTCTAGCATACCCCTGAGCTGAGAAGAGTGTTCTTCTGTTTGGCTTGAAATGTGATATGCATACATAGAATCTGTGTCTGGTTAACTGGGATGAATGAGTAGCATGATCATTTGCGGACCCAGACTGTACAGCCCCTCCACCCTCCTGAATGATACACATACACATTGTGTTAGATAATGATTGTATTTGGTTACATCTTCAGAAAACATGGGTTAAATACAGGTTAGTAAAATACATGTTTTTTGGCAATAAATGGCCGCAACTTGCAAGCTAAATGGTTGGCGGCAATGCATGGGTCGTGATCTGCTCCTTGAGCCCAGCATGTGGGTCAAGACCACGTGTCGGTCCATCCTGACTACCTGGAGGAGAGAGATGCTGGCCAAGCCATCTGCTTGACTCTCTCCCTTCCCCTGCAAACAAATGATTAACAACAGGAGGTCCCTTGAACTTGAACTTGGACTTGAGCTAGTGCTTCAACTTGCACTTGACAGAGACCCCTTGACCTCATGCTCTATCACAACCCATGACATCTGTCCCACCCTGCCCAGGTGGCTGCAGCCAATCGGGGGTGAGCAGGCCCACCCTGATTGGCTGCTGCTCCGTCTCTGCCCCTTCTGGCTGCAAAGCCAGCTGGGAAGGGGACAGGTAAGATGACAGCCGCCAGGGAGGACCATGCTGTCTCCCATTCCCTTCTCCCCCACCCCTCATGGCGGTGGGGTGGTGATGCCGGAGAATTCTGTGGGGTGCTGGTTGAGCCACAAAAAGGCCCGCCGGCCAGTGGCAAGTCCCCTTCCCACTGACTGCCATATAAAATGACGTCTTGCATATCAAATCTGAAACAGATCAAAGACCAAAGAGAAAACCTTCCTACCACTTCACCTCAAATGAGTCAATCCAGATGGTCTGCTGCAAGTAAATAACATATCATATTATGTAGATGCAGACCTGAAAAAACTATAACTACTTTAGGGCTGGCCCTACCATTAGGCACAGTGAGGGAGCTGGCTCAGGAACAGCCAACAGTGAAGATGGGAAGTGATACTGAAGTGTTGGCTGACAGGACAATGTCTTCCAACACTTTCAACATCTCCCAATCCTGGGACACAATCCAAATAAAACAAATACCAGGCAGTCTGTCTTGTACAGGTTGTCCCTGGATCCATGGGGGGAAATGTTCCCAGACTTACTGTGGATAAATGAAACCATGGATAATAGTGAACTGCATTGAAATGAATGACTTCTGGGCCAATTTCTGGCAGAAGCATACCTTAGAACCACACTGGAGGATCTAGAAAATGCCTAGAGAGGACATATTTTTTCAGACATGGATTAGTGAAACCATGGATAGTCAATCTGTATCCTGTAAGCTGCCCTGCTATCTCTGTTGGAAGTGAAGAAGCATCAACACTTGCACATAGAGCAGTAAGGGGCAGAGGAAGCCCTGAAGTACAAGTCTGCTGTGCTGTTTTCATCTCTGTTTCTTAGATTTATGAGGTCTGTCTATTAAATGGGACTGTGTAGGTTTGACATCCCCACCCCTTGCTCCCCTTTCAAGGACATTCTCTTAACGCTATATGCTAGCCCTTTCCTGTTTATAGATAATTGCTGCAAAATCTGTGTGGAATTTTGCATTTTGATTTTTCAAGTGGATTGGCTTCTGTGGGAGCAGAAGGTTTTGCTGAAGATGGACCAGAGCTTTTACAGTGGATTAAAAAAATCAAATCATGAAATCCTGTGATGTAAAACCCCTGCATGCTACACTACTTCTAGTAAGTATGGTCTATGAATCATAGGTGTTTGTGAAATGTATGAAATGCAAAGCACTTTATATGTGTGAAAATTATTAAAGCCTTAAGAAGCACAAAAGACATCCAAATGTGGAAGAGATTCAACCCTCAGGCGTTCATATTAGTAATGAATGATATTTGACCACAGCAGAGTATTACCAACAACAGCCATATGGAAATATATTTTCATTTTCAGACTTGTTTAAAATGATGACAATCAAGATGTACTGAAAGATTCTTTAAAAAAAAAACCATAAGAAAGATGTTGCTGCTTGATTATACTGTCCTGAGGCATGCACATATATTATTTTCTTTTTATATGTATTTTTCTGCGTCAAAAGTGAATGGGACAGAAACAGAATGTGAAAAAGTTTTTTTTTTAAATTACTATACTTAGAATCCCCGGCCAATATGACCAATAGCCATTCTGGCTTGGAGGTTCTGGGAGTTGTAGGCTGGCATCCTGTTAAGCAGTTACTTAAAAAAAAAGAAGAAGCTCACTTACAATCTTCCAACTGTTTTGTATTCACATTTGCTATTGTGGCACCATTGTGAAGGAGTTCTGTAGCTCTGGTGAGTGGGGTGTTGAAGGACGATGAGCCCAGTGCCCTCCCGCCAGTAAGTTGTAGTGTGATAAGGACTCATGGCAAGATCTCACAGGGGTCACTGCTTCTCCTCATCACTCTGAGGCTCACTGGTGGAAGGGAGCTGGATGTGTCACCCTTCAGCACCCTGATCACCAGCACTTTAGAAATCCTTCACTAGGGAAGGCTTTTTGGCTTTTAAAAGTGTGTTTTAGGGGGTTAGATCAGGGGAGTATAGCTATAATATCATAGCTAAATATTCCATACAGGATTTTAGCCATAGTCCAATAAATAAATATATAAATGCAGTGTAGATGTGTAAATAGCTATTGCTTAAAACAATTTGTAAGCCACTCTGATAGCCTTGTGGCTGAAGAGCGGGGTATAAATAACTAACTAAATAAAAAAATAATAAAATAAAATAAATAAATATAATGCTGCCAAATTCTGGAAAAAAGACAACCAGATAATATAAAGAACATAAGAAAAGGCCAGACAAAGTGTTCCTTGATAAAGCAATTGACCTTTAGCAGTGGCCAGCCAGATATTTATGCATACAAATGCAAGAACATTTTCCTTTGTTTTGGCCAAAACCTTCCATTCACAGATAGATTGTCTCTGTACACAGAGGTTCTAGTTTGCTAATATACAAAGCTTGGGACCTTAGGTTTGAGCCTTGATTCTTTAATGGTGAACAATAAAAACAGGAAGAGTGCCATTAAGATTAATAACAAAAATAATCTAATTCATTGAATTGCATTTATTAATTCATTACTGAAATCACTGTTTTTAAAGCAAGCCATGGGATTTGCATAGAATGCATATGACCTACTGAAGAAGTGGGAGGGTGTTGCTTGTGAATAGGAGGGTATGTGGAGGTAGAGGAGAAGTCAAGAGAGAAGGAATTGTGTGAGAGGAGGAAATCTTTTCAATTAATTATCCAAGCACCTAGCATAGTGAGCACATAAAATCCATTTAATGATAACTAGCTCTCCTAAAAGAAAGTCTTCATATATGTACAAATCCTAAACCAATTACTGTATCTATGTCCTGATAACAACAAGTACGTTATTTATTTTTTTCTTTTTCTATAGTTATTAAAATATTTATATTCTGCCCTTTATCATGAAATATCAGGTTGATGCAGAAGTAAAATCAAACTATATGCTTTAGAATAATAAAGAATTTTAAAATGCCACAAATAGATTAAAACATATTAAACAGCTTATCAAGTTAAAATAAATTAAAAGATTTTAAAAAGTTCAAAATCATGTGCCTGTACATTTGTGTGTGTGTGTGGGGAAATCATTTAGTAGGTAGTTCATTTTGTTGTGCTTATGAAACCAAAATAGCAGCATGCACTTGCACATACAAAAGGAAACTATGCACAGATTTGCAATAGCACAAATTGGTGTGTGTGTTGATATTCCCACAAAACAGACCAAGGACTGAGCATGCTCTACAAAATGTTGAATAATTGTCGAGATAGAAATCTGAAATCCAGAGAGCAGTGAAGAGGAAATAGAATGGTATGACTGGAATCCTGAACAAAGAACACTCCACACTGCAAGATTTTAGGCAGGTTCTGATATCATTTTAAAATTCTATTTTAAGTCCATTTAAGATAGTCTTGTCATTATATTTTGTAGTAGTCAAAACCACAGACAAATAAATGCACTGTGAAAAGATGTTTTTTCTTTTGCCTGTCCAGCAATGAATGTGAACGCATTCTCCAACATGGTAGTGAGGTACACCACTGATAAATGTGAGTGTACCTCAAACCACTTCAAACATTACGGAAAGAGCAGTTTATATTTGTCTACTGTAATGTTAGAAAAGGAGACATACCATATGTCTGAAAGTGCATGCATCTTGGAACAGAAATATCTAAACGTCTTGGGCACATGATTAATCTGTGTTTTCAGATATTTGTCTTCCTTCTATATGTCACAGTGTTCACAGAAGAAAGGATGACACAGCAGACAAATGGAAGCTTATATTTTTGTATTGTGTGAATTACACACACATATCTTTTTCTTGGCTGTTTAGATTTTTTTATAAATAATGTAATGAAATCAGACTGCAGTCACATTGATAATCACTCCCTGGTAGCCAATTCAGCTGGTGAACACTGACTGACAAGATCTTAGGCAAAATGGGACTGCTGAGAAGCAAGAGGGAGGTATCAAGATACTTGGAAGAATTCCAAGGTTTGAGGAATTCCAGAATTATTTAAAGGGAAAAGAACTTAAGAAGAAAATCCTTAAATGAGCCAAGCAAAGACTGGGCATGCTTAGTGAGAAGAACAACATAAAATGGAATGGAGTGTCTTGATGTTTGGTCTCACTATACTCCTATAGCACTGTCATTCCACTTTAACTGCTATGACTACCTTGTGTGGGATTTAAAGTTTTGGGAGGGGGATTTTGGATTCTCAGCTAGAAAGCTCTTAGGCTTCACTAAACTATAAACCGCAGAATTCCACAGGAGGCAGACACAGCAGTTAAAGTGGAATAATAGTGCTACAACAGTGTAGTGTGGCCAAACAAAAAAGAACAGAGCAAGGACTGGTTGCAGGTCCCATCTGTCTATTGAAATCTTTGGCTTCTGAATGAGCTGTTCTAGAATCACCTTTGACTTTGCTAAAAATAGGAATAATAATACATAATGTAAAAGAAGCCGGGCAACTTGTTCTTTTGGGGTGGAGAACACAAGGAAAGTACAGCCAAAGTATCACATAAATGTGTCACCATTCCTTCTTGGTAAGGTTATTACATGCTTGTACAGATTATTGGGTGTCTTTAACACTCTCTTATGAATCCGAATAATTTGATCATAGAGAAAAAAGTTAAGATGACACAGAGAAATTGCCAGAGAGGACAGGGAGATGATGCCGATTAATCTCTCTGGGACATAAATGGAAGCTTTGAGTTCATACAAGGCTTGCAAAGATCAAATAATCCCCCCTACCTCCTCCCAAACCCTGCAGTAGAAGCAATTATAGTTGTCCCATCATATTTGCTGGAGTTTGGTTCCAGGACCCCCTGTGGATACCAAAATCTGTGAATATTCAAGTCCCATTATATGCAATGGCACAGCAAAATGGCGTCTCTTATCTAAGATGGCAAAATCAAGGTTTGCTTTTTGGATTATTGTTTTTTAAAGAATGTTTTCAAGCCATGAATACATAAATCCATGAATACCAAACCTGTGGATATGGAGGGATAACTGTACTTTGGTTGTCATCTTTAGGAAAGGGCTGTTTTTCCTCAGATTAGTGAAGCTTCATGACAAAAAAAGAAGAAAAAAATTATGGAATGAACTTAAGATGTAGACTGACCTCGAATGTATTTTAGGATAGCCAGCTTTAATTTCATCTAACACAATTAGTTATTTTAAAGGATGAATCATAGGATTTGGACCCTATTTTATGCAATGCCATTGGTGCGGTTGTTCCTTCAGGATCTGGCATTGCATTAATAATCTCTAAATGGGGTAATCATACTCGAGAGAGAAGAGAAAAAATATCTGCAAGTTAGAGTGATACGGGAAGAGACTGGGTGTGGTAAAACAACTAAATTGGAAGTCATCAGAATGCAAACTAGCAGCTACTGATTATAGGCATTCAGAGGTTGCTATATTTAACAGTGGTACAGTCGGCCCTCTGCATATGTAGGTTTAACTGTTGTGGATTTGATTATTCACGGATTATTTGCTGCCACCTCCCCTGCTACCCTATGCTATTTTTAATAGGGACTGCAAGCCTCATGAGACTGAGAGAGACTGTGAACATGCTGCAAGGCTTGTAAGTCCCTAATAAAAATGGCATAGGGCAGCAATGGAGGTGGCAGCAGGTTCCACAAGCTGCCTGCTTCTGCCTTGAGAAGGAATCCTGCCTCCTCAAAGGCATCTGCAGTGGGTTGAATGTGTGGATGGAACTTTTTGTGTGTGTTAAATATTTTTTTTGGCGGGAAGCTAGAGATGTTTGCATTTTCCCACTTTTGCTGGGATCCTGCGCCCCTAACTCCAGTGAATGTGGAAGGCCAACTGTATTAGTGAGATTTGTGTAAAGGACTATTTTAAAAATCTCTTACAAATTACTGATTTTTTTTTTAAATGAGCATTCTGGCTATTGTTAGTTTTCTTTTTTCTAATTAGAGTTGGTTTTGTACTACCATAGGTGGGAGCTCCACTATCAATGCAGACTGAATCCATCTGCTCCTCTTCATGTTCCAAATATTGAAGTACTAGCAGGCTGCTAGTGGGCTAGTCTGGACATATAAAAAAATGAATCATTGGAAAAGGTGATAATTCTGGAAAAAAATTAAAGGTATTAGAAAAAGAGCAAGGCAGCTTTATAGGTGAATAGATTCGGGAGATTATCAGATAGGAACACAAAAAACATTCCTGTTCCACAATCTCCTCTCCTGCCCCTTTCCTGTCCCTATAATGCCACAATAGTAAACTTTTCAGACCTACCTTTGTAGCATCTTCATGGCAGCCCAGGAGTGAATGGAGCTCTAATGGAGCTCCTTTCACTTCCTGGAGTGAAATTCCACCCGTTCTCATGAGAAGATGAGAGCACGGGAAATTCAAAAATAAAAAACAAAATACAAGACAATAACTGACAGCAAGCACAAAAACACACTTTAAAACTTCCAAGTAAACCAGGGCAGTTTTAAAAGTCTTGTCACTTACCTTGATGTCCTGATCTCACTAGGAAGTGTTCTGGTAGGGACCTCCCATTGACGCTGGGATCTCTCCAGCGAAACGGGGCACCTTTTCAGTTGCATGAACATGTGTTACAGAAACAGAATGAGGGATGTATTGATGGCTTTTCCCATCAATAAAAAAGCAGCACCGGCAGAATGGCAGCAGAATGGGTGCATTATGAGAGGGGAATGATGTTGTCTGAAAAGGACACCCTTTAGCGATCTCCTGGCATCGTTATAACACCGTAGTTAGTGTGTCAGATAATCTCCTCAATCAAGGGAGTCATGGCCCTGAATTTGCAGGATGTGAGCAGGGTGGTTAATAGCAAGATCCTTTGATGATCCCTCATTCATAGAGTCATCATAAGTCAAGGATGACTTGATAGCACATGACAACAAAGTGGACTATACTAAAATGGGAACAGATAAACTATCCAGGAGTTAACTATAGCGTACTTAATTGTTACAGGTAGATGCAAAGATGTAGATTACAAAGATAGACTGATTACATTGGGGAAAAAAGTCCCTTCCAGAAAAATTTCAGAGTTGGTTTATCACTCTTTTTCAAGGCTGCATGACCAGGAACAGCCCATGTGGCAGGAGGACTGGAGTGCTGGATCTCTACTAGATTCTGGAAGTTTTAAAATGATAACAAAATATGGCATTAAGCTCCTTGGAAAAGATTTTTTTTTAAAGTATAATACAAGGCAATCTAAAGCAACACCCCTATTGTTTGCTTTCAATTAATTTCTGATTTATGGTGACTCTATCATGGGGTTTTCTTGAAAAGATTTGTTCAGAGGGGTTTGCCTTTGCCTACCTCTGAGGCTGAGACAGTGTGACTTGCCCAAGGTCACCTAGTGGATTTCCATGGCTGAGTGGAGATTTGAACCCTGGTCTCCAGAGTAATAGTCCAACGGTCAAACCACTACACCACACTGGCTCTTCCTTTTCATATAGCAGTACATTAAAATGATAAGACTGATTATATATTTAAAATATAATATAAATAACATATATATATATATGTGTGTGTGTGTGTTATTTATATTTAAATACATATTTTAAACAAGATAGGACTGAATTCTATTGTTAGTCTCAACTACAGTAGACTTTTTGAATCAATGGCATTTAGGTGAGGTTGGCTTATCATTCAAGAATTGAAGAGATCTGCTCTAATTGGGGCTACCAATAGGATTCAGACCATTAATCTTTATTTTTATAAGTGCTTCAGCAGAGACTACAGAGGTATCTGTGATCCTCAGTTGTTAGGGGAAATAACTATTATCCCCATACAAAATACAACAGAGAGAGAGAGAGAGGGAGAGACAGAGACAGAGAAAGAAAGATAAGGAGACTGGATTGCTATCATCTTCCTACAATATTTCCTTTTTTCTGGCTGCCTCACTCAGCAATGAACCAAATATTAATAAAGAGTAATACATGAGAAAATGCTACAGGGTAACAGATTTCATTTCTTCTTTGAGGAAAAATGGAAATTGTGCCTCTTGAGGGCAATGAAAACATGTTGTTTTGAAGAAAACAAAGTAAAACCATTAGTGTGACTGAAATTCTTATTCCATAGGTCAAAGGGAGAGCAGTCACAAAGCCCTTTTGTGCTGTACTTTGAGCCGCAAGCTGGAGAATTATGTGGAGAGTCATGTAGGAGTATTTTTATATTTTAACAAGAGGTGATTGCCACAAAGTTATGTTATGTGTTTTCACACCTTCCCGATATTTCCTGATATTCCTGAAGAAGAGCCCTTTCTTCTTAAAGAAAATCATATGGTCAGTTGTGACTCTATAGGGCTAATAGGTCTTGTTCACTGAAGTCCAAGCTAGCCCAAAATACTGTGGAGTAAATGTAGCAAGGAGGTCCCATAACAATATGTTGTTTATGGGAAAATTAATTTCCCCTCCTATTTCTGCAGGGAATTGCAGCCAAATGAAGAAGGAGTGGAGGAATCCAAGGGAGGTGGCAGATGATCTCATAGTCTATCATCATTTAAAAGTCTTGGGGCTTTCACCCTGTGATACCTGGCTCCACTATACCACTGTGTGGAACAGAATTTAGGTGAACCTGGAAGAGCAGAAATGGAAAGTCCAGTGCCTCAGAGCCCCATAGCAGTGCTTCTTAAGCTATCTCATGTGGGGGACCAGCATGAACCCCCCCCCCAATATTGGCAGAGCCTTGCATCATATTTTTGCCCATTGACTGCAAGTGTTTCCTTCTTCCCTGAAAGTTCATTGCAGACCAGCGGGCAATAGCTTGTGGATAATTAATGGTCCACTGCTTTGAGTAGCACTGTCCTAAATGACCCCATCCATATATAGACTCTCTAGGCATTTCTAGGTCCTCCTATTAGATTCTATGGTCAACTTCCGCCTTTTGTCTCATTGAAAATAATAGAGTTCTCTATTATCCAAAGTTTCATGTACCTAGAGGTGTGTGTGTCTTGGAATGTATTCCCCATGGATATGGGGGTTGACCTGTACACACTTGAAGCCCTGAGGGGAGCTTAGGGGCTTTTGAAGTCTTGTCAAAGGCAAGGTGTCAGCCTTCTAGATCTGAAGGACTCTTCATCTTTCCTTCAGCACTTGGGAACAAGGGAAGAGGGAAGGGGAAAAATATTTCTTCCAGCTTATCTCTGGAATGCTGTGCAAAAAGTCCAGCGTTTAAAGCAGTGTATGATGATATAACTCTTTCAGGTCCCTAACAGGCTGTGTTATTAACATCCTGTGAACCACAGTTGCCAAGTCAGCACTATTCTAGGCACTAGAGTTTCAGGGCCCAAACTTGAAATCTAGGGATGACTCCTTGTGATGCTGCATGGGGTGGGCCCTGGTGATATTACAAGAGTGATGTTAAAGGGGCAGCCATGAAGCACAGTGCATTCAGTCTCACACAATAATACAGTTGCATTGGCTATGACTTTCAAATAAAAAATACCATGTCTAACAAGTGAGTACAGTTGGCCATCTGTATCTGTGGGTTCTGCAACAACAGATTCAACCAACCGTGGCTCGAAAATATTGGGGTGGGGGGAATTCCAAAAAGGAAACCTTGCTGTTTCCCATTTTATGTAACGGGCACCATTTTACTACACCATTGGATATAATGGGACTTGAACATCCATTGATTTTGTTATCCATGGGGGGTCCAGCAGATACTGAGGGCCCTGTACATATATTCATATTTTTCCAGGCAGTGCTCTCACCCTGAGGTTCCTTCCCCTTTGCCCTGAGGAAGAAGAACCAGACCTTAAAACTCAGAGCCAGGCCCTGAGATCTGGAAACCTTACTGTGAGCATCTCCCATAATTGCTTTTTACATGCACATTTCTCCTTGCCGTGTGATCCCTGCAGGAGCTTCAGGAAAATCATCTATTCCATGTGCAAAAGGAACCCCCCGCTACTTCCAGAACTAATCGTGTAAGTGTGGGATTTTATCCCTGCTCTTAATTAATAATTCACATGTTTTCCAATGATGCATTTAGCATCTCATCTAATTTGGCCTGAAAGATTGTTGTTGTTAACTGCTTCTGTAGGGCATGTTATCATTGACTTTGACTTACGGTGACCCCATGAATGAGAAATCTCCAAGTCACCCAATCATCAACAGCTTTGTTCATGTCTTGCAGACTTAGGGCTGTGGCTTCCTTGATTGAGTCTATCCATCTGGAATGCAGTCTTCTTTTTTTCTTACTGCCTTCTACCT
The DNA here is from genome assembly GCA_030847615.1 of Gambelia wislizenii. NCBI lineage: Eukaryota > Metazoa > Chordata > Lepidosauria > Squamata > Crotaphytidae > Gambelia > Gambelia wislizenii. The sequence goes on from JAUMIR010000003.1 coordinate 86,400,601, forward strand.
CACTGTCATGTACTTGCATTCCCAGATGCAGTGACCAGCAGTTTCAGAGTTAATCAGAAAACTTTATTGGCATAGAAATCCAAGAAGCATATCAAACAAGGTTGTTGTACAGAATCAAAACTTAGAGTGGAGACAGTATACTAAAAGCATTTGGCAATCTGTGAAATCTGGTGGGCTACAAAGCTATTGGTTAACCATCATTCCCTGACCTCTTCTTCCCCTACAATTGTACATCCCCTTTTTCTCAGACAACCTCTGCAGCTGCCTGCTTATCTCACCATTCCCACAGTGATTGTTATACTCCCCTTTCCACAGTGGTTACAAAGCACTCATTAACCATTACAGAGAAATGAAAACACAATTAACAGCAAGGATACAGAAGACCACAAAAATGGCAGGAGCAGGCAACATCAGGGACCGACCCTGACACTCACCAAGCGCTATTATCTTTTCTAGTGAGTCATGTCTTCTCATAATATGGCCAAAGTACAACAGTCTCAACAGATAATCCACTTTAGTCATCTTGGCTTCTAGGGAGAGTTCAGACTTGATTTGCCCTACCCATTGATGTGTCTTTTTAGCATTCCATGGTGTCCTTAGAACTCTTCTCTAGCACCACATTTCAAATGAGTTAATATTCCTCCTATCAGCTTTCTTCACTGTCCAGCTTTCACAACCATGCATAGAAATGGGAAATACAATGGCATGGGCAATACTAACTTTAGTATTTAATGATATATCTTTATACTTCAGGATTCTGTCTAGTTCCTGCATAGCTGACCTTCCAAGTCCTAGTCTTCTAATTTCTTGAATGTTCTTCAAGTTGTATTTTGGCATGATGGCTGGCTTAGTGATTTTCTTTTGCTTTACTCTATTTTTTTTATAGTGGTAGTTCATGGTCTGTGCCACAATCTACTCCTGCTCCTGCTCCTGCTTTTGCAGTGAGAATAGAGTTTCCTCTGTCTTCTTCTTCCTATTGTGGTAGTCTATTCAGGATGCTCTCCTGCTTCATTTCTTGGTCCTAGGCTAAATTTTCCTACAATCTTTGATTCTGCTCGGTTTCCTGTTTTTGCATTCCAGTCCCCTACGAGAAGTTTTGTTTTGGTGTGTGATCAATTTCTTCCTTAGACTCTAGCATAGAATCTTTCAATTTATTCTTCTTCTATCTCTGTAGATAGAGCAAAAACTTGAAAGATAAAAAGACATAAAAATAGTAGACATTTGTCCCTGAGTTCACAGGAACTGGAGGATAAAAGAAAAAGAAAAGCTGTCCAAAAGAGATAGCTTCATTGGCCACCATTAAAATGTGATAATCCACATTCGGTTAAATACCTTTATTAGGCCAACTAATAAGGCACAAAAATGTGTGCAAGGTTTTCCGATCTCCATATCACTACATCAGATGAAAGGTTACAAAAACAAAAACAGGGTGTGGGATTGACTTGATGTTATAGTTATGTTATCTGCATGGTGTTTTGATATCTGACAGAGGAGAGAAGGCTTGCAGATGTTCAGCTCAGGCTTCCTATCAAGTGATACGATGGACGGAAGGCAGAAGAGTCTGATCTTCCATTTAAAAAAAAAATAAAAAATAAAATCCAACTGTTAGCTCTTTTTCAACCTGAGTGAAGCACAAACTACTTCACTGGTAGAAAATAGACAACAACTAGGGAGTCTTTACAAATTGATAGATAATTGTAGATTTTGAATCTCATGATCATCATCAACCTGTACCTGAAGCAGGGGTGGGGAACACGTGTCTCTCTGGATATTGTTGGACTGCAGTTCCATGCAGCCCTAGCCATAGAACTAATGGCGAGAAATGCTGGGAGTTCAACTGCATCTGGACAGTTTCATGATTCCCACTGCTGACTTCAAGTAACCCCAAATTTCCCAGTGTGAAGCAGCTTTAAGAAATCACACCCATCAAAGAGGGAGCCAACATTTTCAAATAATCTATAGAGAAATGTATAGAAACAAATATATATGTTTCACGTACATTACAGATAAAATTAATTTTAAGATTTCTATATACCTGTGATAAGAGTCAATTTAATCAAATATGTGATAACAAGAAACCTCTTCTGGAACAAAAAGTACTTTCAAAGATGAAATTTCTGTCTGCAGAATATACTGCTGCTAGATCAAAACAAGAAGCACGGTGACAATCTGCTATTTTCCCCCTCTGGAACAGTATGTAGTATACTGAAATATAGAAAATCCTTTGATTTTATGCTGTTTTGGCAGAAGGGAAATCTTTGAAGTAAGAAACACCAGACAGGCTAATTAGCTGGAAAGTTGCCTGAGGTGTAGGCTGAATTACAACTCTTGCTTTGTAGGTACAAGAGTTCCGATTAAAGTTCTCTGGGTTATCTAAGGCATAATGTCAATAACCTTCTGATTTCCTGCAGTACTTAGTGTATCATTTATAATGAAATGTGTTATTGTTAGAAAGATTAATGGTGTATTTATCACTATGTTCAGTCTGGTTTCCTAGCCATACCATACATTTCTGCAAAATGGTCTTATTTTGAGACAGAGAATCTTGCATCATCTCAGTGAAAGAAAACCTTATCAAATTTGTACTCATGAAGATGACATGGTACAAACTGTTTATGGTAATGCTGGCCAAAAGACTGAGCTGTCAATCCAGATATCCCTGGTTAACCTTGCCTCTGCCATTAGCTTAAACTGTGTTAGTCAAGGCCGTCTCTCTCAGCCATTGTCCCTCCTCCCACACCTGCAATATGGGAGATAAATTTAAAAACACTGGCTTATTTTCCAGAGTTATTGTAAGGAGGAGCCCTGCTAAATTTATGTGAGAACATTTACAGTATATAAATGCTCCTCTTCCTCCTCCTCTTCCTTTGGCATAATGTAAAACAGTGATCTTACTGTTAAGTGCTGAATAAACCTTCCATCTGCCTGTAATACACAATTGAATCTGAATGAGGAGCTGCTTAATTTGAGAAATAAGCCACACAAACACCAAGTCAATGTGCTGTTATTAAATAATTCCCACTAGAATCAGGTACATGAATATTGAATACATAGAAAAAGTGTGTCACGTACTTCCTTCAGTGGATGCACATTAAAGTATAGCAATTTGCTGTTAGCAACAGTAGAAACTTCTCTGTATATTTAATATTTAGGAATCACTAGTGGTTAGAGCAGAAGAAATTAAAATATTCTGCTTGGAATAGGAACACTAAGATTACATCTGGAAGAATTAAAACTTTACATTTGGAAGAATGAAAGTGTTGATATCATCCACCTAATATCCTTATCAATTTAGATACAATTCTTTAAAAAACCCAGCACATAGAGGTATGGACATGTTGTAATATAAACAGCTAAATCTCTTTTAAAAGATTATATTACAACATATAAACTATCAAAACATTTCAAATAGCATGTACATCATTGTATAAAATACCTACAAAGGTATTTTGAACACTGTATTCTAGTTTTCCTATGTGCTTGCAGATAATTTATTGAGGACAAAATGGACTTGAAATGGACTTTTCCAGAACATTGGATGTTCTGATAGAAGACCATGTGAAGACAATTCTTTTCTAGAAAACACAATAAAATGGTATCTAAAAAAGAAGAAAACCCAATATTCCTGTTATAGATATTTGAGGTCATGCCCTTAGATTCAAACTTATTTGTTTGACACAGGCTGCAATTCCGTATAGCTCAGCATAGCACCATGTTTCCACATGTGGTACAATGCTATGCTGAGCCATTTACCACCCTCTTGGGCCTATCATAGAGCTTCTGTAGCCCACCGCCCATGGCCTTCTGAGCCTGTTGGAGAACAGAGGAGATCACAGAAGCCTCTAGCTATGTCCCCGTAGCAGGACGTAAAGTGATTACATCAGCCATTGAGGTTTGCTGGGGTCCTTTAGAGGCCTCAGTGGCTGATGTAATAATTTCATGCCAGTGCTTCTACACTCCCACTTCTTTCCACCAGGCACAGAGTGGCTATGTAGCGGAAGGCTTCATCAGCTCTATGGTAGGTTCAGGTGGTGCTTTGGTGGCTGCGGAGGAAAGAAGGGAATACCAATCTGCTCAGTAACCAAAAACAGACACATAGTATGGCACTAATATGATGATACCCATCATTCATCAAATTTTGTAATTGGTCTAGGGGATCTCAGCTTTTCAAAAGTTACCATACCTAATTTGCTATCTAACAAATCTATATTATTTAGTGAATCTCTCTGAAACAAATCAAGAATAGGATGCATTCATATGACCTCTGTTTTTGTGTGCCTTCAAGTTGTTTCCAACTCATGGTGACCCTAAGGTGAACATAACATGGGATTTTCTGAGGCTGAGCATATGTGACTTGCCCAAGGTCATGTAGTGGGTTTTCATGGCTGAGCAGGGATTTAAACCCTGGTTTCCAGAGTCATTGGTGAACACACAGTCCACTACACCATGCTACCATTCTCAAATTGTTCTTCCTTGTCCACAAAAGAGAAGTTTAGATGATTAATAAAGAGGCATATGGGAGAAGGAAGTGGTGACAGCTTTTCAGTCCAACATTTCTATACTTTTAGAGTAGCTATCATGAATAGATTTTTGAATTATCAATTATTTTCTTATACAGTGAGCCAATGGACACTGAATCATAGTCTGTCTCACTGCAAATTTCCATATTTACCCATTGCAGCAAGTCACCTCTTCTTCTTATGTGTACTGTATGTTCGAACTTAAAAGCATCAAACTATAATTTTAAATTTGGAATTGATAGCTCTCCACTGTCCTTTTAAATGTATTGGGCCTTTTTTGGGGGAAGGGAGAGATCTACCTTTCCCCCACCAAAAATAACATCACTGATCATTTTTTGCCACCCAGTTAAGTAAATTTGCGCTGGTATTAATGGGATTGTCCAGAAAAGAAGTAATAGGTTGGAGAGAGTGTGCATCTTGATAGTTGCAGTTTTCCTTACCAATAGCTGTTTTATATTTGACTATTTAGATGTACTATACTGTATTATATTCCTTTAATTACTAGTAAATAGTTACAGTGGAGATATTGGCCAATATCTTTGGTCAACATGACCCTTGAATAGCTAGATTTCATGTATGATACTTGTCTCTAAGGGTGATAAATGCTGAAAGTTAATAAACATAAGGACTAATTCGTGGTCCCTTTATTTCCCCATGCTCAGTTCCTTCTTACCTTCTATTGATCACCCACTGCTGCAACAGTCAGCTACTAAAGAACATTTACCCTGCATTATCTTGGCCTCTGTATCTGATTTTTAGTTTACCACTTTCATACTAGTACATGCTTGAGCAATTGAGTCCATAGCTTTCAAATTACACTATATCAGATATAAAAGCATCCCCTTCAATCTGTATAATATTGCTGCTGTGGCATTACTAAGACTGGTGTCACCCCTCCCTCTGACAGTGTCACCTGGTGCTTTTTGGCCTCTCCACACCCCTCTAATGCCACCACTGTATTGCTGTACTAGATAGGTACATAATTTTGGCTCCAGGAAGTCTGCACCATTACTCAAATTTTTCGGTGGGTCAACCTCCCTTATGGAATCCTACCATCACATAACCTGACCATCCATTGTCATATATTTCATAGTGCAGGTATGCATGTAGTTGCCATTTTTTGTTCCCACTGTGAATGTGTGTACATACCCTGTTGAGAATCTACAGTAGGAATGGAAAGTATTGAAGATTTGGCGGTGGGGATGAAAAAGGGTTTCCTCAAGTGTCAGGAAAACTCAACAAGGAAAATCCTAGCCAAAGCCTCAGCCCCCATGAGAAGCCCTTACCTTGGGATTTTGCATCAAGAAGATGCAGAATCAGATCTCCCCTCTTTTGTTCCCCAGACTCAGGTGTCAGTTACACGGGATAATTAAGTGCGGAAAATGCCGGCTTACCCCCCTTTCGCTCCAGTTGTTTACACAATTTTGGCCAAAAGTAGTTGTTCCAATAAATTAGCAATTTTGCAGTTCACAAAGGGGGTGTATGGCCTGCCGACAGACTCACTTGAGAGTGAGGGGTGTGTGCGTGAGGCCCTTGTCAAGCCCCACACGGCTGCGCAGATCCGGTGGCTGGCTGGCTTCTTCTCCCTCCTTCCCTCCCTCCCAACCAGCCTCTCATAGCCTGGGGCACAGGGCGGAATGGAATGGGCTGTCTCGGCCAAAGGAATTGGCCTCCATGTCTGCCATGACTCACGGAGGCCAATTCCCTCAGACGAAGCAGCCCTCGCCAATGACTGGGGCACAGGATGGAACAGAATGGGCAGCTGTGGCCGAGTGATAGGAAGAGTTGGGCTGCTTGGGCAGGCAGCCTGAAAGCAAGCCAGCAAGCTGGGAGGCAGGCAGCGGGGAATCACAGGGGAGAGTGCTGGTATAACAACAATGGTGGATCCTGCACAGCAAGGCATCCCTTGCAAGCTCACCCCCACCAATGTCTCACCAATTGTATCTGTGAGCCCCTGCTTTGTGTTTGTTGCTGGTAATTCACACAACCAATAGTGCGCAACCTTACACAACTTTCTAAAAATGTTGGGAAAAACAGCGAAAGCTCTTATCACGCTTTTCACAGGTATCCCCCCTCCTTCTGAATAGGGCAACTTGGGTCTGAAATGTGTGTGAACTATTAGGAATCTGGATGAATTCGTTGAGGATTTTTTTTGCCATATAAACAGCCCTCTGCTATTTTCCTGTAGTCCCCAACATGGCCATGTATAATGGCTGAGGTAGAATGGGGCTAGCTGAGAATAATCTAGCTGGATTCCGATTTCTGTATGCACAACAATGGTAATGTCATCATTATCCATGACACCAAGAGGATCCCCAGGATGTCCCAGTGGATGCCCGCAGTGTTATGAGTTCAGGTATCAGAACATAGTTGGATGATCCTTGGCTGCACCCCTCCCTCTCCTGGCCACTACATGGCCATGTTGTGGGGAGGGAGAAGCACAGGCGGTGTGTCTCTGGGGGAGGGACAGCTAATTTGCTAAAAAAAAAAAAAAATTATTCCCACTATGTGATTGATAGAAACATAGCATTATAGAGTTGGAAGGGGCTCCATAGGCCATCAAGCCCAAAACCCTACTCAAAGCAAAAACTCCAGCTACAGCATCCCCAGTAGGTAACTGTCCAGCCTCTTGTTGAAGATGTCCAGAGAAAGAGACCCCACCACCTATTTAGGTAATTGCTGTACTCCTCTTACCATCAAGAAGTTCCTTCTAATTTTTAATCAAAATATACCTTCCTGTAGCTTAAAACCATTAGGCCTGGCCCTACCTCCTGGGCTGGCAGAGAACAAACCTGCACCCTTCTCTCTGAAACAGCCCTTAGAATGTACTTGTGTCACTCCTCAGTCGTCTCTTCACCAGGCTGAACATGTCCAGCTGCCTCAATCTTTCCTCATATGCTTTGTCCTACCTACATTTATTCATTTTTATTTTAGTTTTGCCTTGTTGCCCTTCTCCAAACCCACTGCAAACCAAACAAAACACCAACCTGCAGCACTCTGCTCAAGGCTTCTCTCCAGTTTTCATCACAGCCACTAACAATTATTCTTTGAATACAGTTTTCCAGCCAATTATGAATTTGTCTGACAGTGGACTCCATCTACTGCACATTTAATCCATTTGCTGATCAAAATATCATGGTAGACTTATCAAATTCTTTGCTAAAATCCAGATAAAGAACATCTACAACACTTCCAGCATCTACTAAACTAATGACATGATAAAAAAAAAAAGATATAAGCAGTGGCAGCACTAGGGGGGTGCAGAGAGGCTGAACCACACCAGGTGACACCATCAGAGGGATGGGTGACACCAGTCTTAGTAATGCCACAGGATATTTGCTATATGCATGTAGAATGTATATAGAATGTCTTCAAAAACTGCACAATTTTCAGAGATTTTCTTGCAGGTAGGAGAAGGCAGAATAAATTATTTGTTCTCCCACATGAACAAAATTAATGAAGAATTACACTCCTAATCTATACTAGCTGCTCCAAGGAAGCCTGCAGCAGTGGGGGACAACAAGACATAGCAAGATAAAGGCTTCAAATACTGAGGTCTAGGAACCAACTTACCTTGCTACTTTGTGAAGCTTGGTTTGATAGTAGTGGCTCCTCTCCAATGACGATGGTCTTCCCCCAGAGACTTATGGAATCTGAAGGATTCCTGAATACTTTGCCATGAGCACTGCTAACATGTCATAGAATCATAGAGTTGGAAGAGACCACAAGGGCCATCTAGTCCAACCCATGAACCTGACAATTTGGTCAAGGCCTTTGTTTCACTATGGAATTATGAAATGGAATGAGCCACTGATATAATTACTCCTAAGCATCTAATCCTGTGCTGTGGAGCTGATAATTCACTTTGAGTCACAGAAAATCTACAGGCAATGAAAGAGGCTGGACAAAGGCTAAAATGTAGGTGGCATTGGTCATGGACCGAATTCAACTGAAAATTGGCAAAGAGCCTTCGTTGTGCCTATTATGCAGCAGTGAATTTGGCAAAAGCATCTTATTATGCTTCAGCTATTTTATCCGCAAAATGCTCTCCATCAGAACTATTCCAAGTGGTGAAAAGTCTATTGGGCTCAGGTCAGAGAGGCCAGGACTAAAACCCTCAGTTTTCTGCTGTGATAAATTTGGTAGGCACTTTTGAGGAGAAAGTTGTTCATATTCCCTGAGAATTTGATGACACAATCTAGGGAAGTATCCAGTGTGCCGTAAGGTCAATTTTCTTGGGATGAATTTAGAATCATAGAATCATAGAATTGTAGAGTTGGAAGAGACCATGAGGGCCATCCAGTCCAACCCCCTGCCACGCAGGAAATCACGATCAAAGCATCCCCAACAAATGGCAATCCAGCCTCTGTTTAAAGACCTCCAAGGAAGGAGACCCCACCACGCTCCGAGGGAGTGTGTTCCACTGCCGAACAGCTCTTACTGTCAAAAAGTTCCTCCTAATGTTGAGGTGGAATCTCTGTTCCTGGAGCTTGCATCCATTGCTCCGTGTTCCAGTCTCTGGAGCAGCAGAAAACAAGCCTGCTCCATCCTCAGCGTGACACCCTTTCCCAGATTATAGGATTTGAACAAAGGTGAGCTAATTTTGTATGAGAAACTATACTTGAACTTTTCAGAAAGTTATACATTTTGATAAAAATAGCAATTTATGAGAGAAATTGAAATCCATAAAAATACTGTATTTTTAAAAAATCAAAGTCATGTGGACACTTAGTTTGATCAATGTAAACTTACAAATTTCAGATAATGAAGGCCCAACATCTTGTTTGTATGTTGGGGCGTAGAAATCACAGAAGTATGAGCAATGTTGTGTCAACTGGTGTGACAGAGAGGTAGTATAGTGATTCCAGAGTTGGATGGGAAAACCAAACTGATGTCTCAACTCAGACATGGAACTCAGTGGGTGATTTTGGGTCAGGAATTTTTCACTCTGCTTGACATACCACAAGAGCCCAAATATAGCAGGCCCATTGAAGCAACGGAATTCACAGATGTATTGACCTACCATTCAGCTGTATTATTGTGAGGATAAAGTGGCAAAGAGAAGAGCCATGTAGATTGAGCTCATTGGAGGAAATATAGAATACAAATGTAACTAAAGAAGCAACAGCAAAAAACAACCATATCTGGAAGTAACGTTGATGAAGAGGTGTCTGGCATATAGTGTGCCCTGTTTGTCAAGCACTGAATTGACTTTTGGTGTAACGGCCCAAATCACTCTTTATGAAGTATGATGTCCAGTTCTGGTTTATTGCAGTGGACAGACTGTAGCATTCCTAGTTAGAAGCCAACTATAAAAAATCCAGATAATATTTCTCCTGGGAGAAGGGAGCAAATGAATACAAGATCTCATTTTCTTTATGAAAAAGGTGCAGCTCTACAGTCCTTGATTTCTGCTACATAAATGTTCCAAGTAGTTTATATAAATGTCAGTAAACATATTGGAATTTTTATAAAGCTTTGCGACTATTAATTGAGATTAGATGAACTGATCAGATAATTTTTATGATGATAATATTTTTATATATAGATGGTGCTCCAAGGATTTTTCTCTGAATTACTGACATTTCACATATATTTACTCCACACTTTACTGTTATAGTTCTAAAGCTGCTTCCATGATGGATAATGATTGCTTTATAAAACAGTATCAAAACAAACAGATTGTCTAAGAAAATCTGAACTACTGCTGTAAAAAAAATGGAACACAAGCAGATGTGGGAAAGAACACCCATCTATTCTATTCTGTTTTGGAGAGAATTTTCACCTTCCTTCAGCCTTATGTACCTCACAGTTATTATATAATGATCCAAAATGTGGCAGAAGCTATCCATTGCATTATTTAGGTGTTCTGAAGGATGCATGAGGACTCAAAGTGCAGGGCGGGTGATGTGGTCTAGAAAAAAATGGTGAAAAATAGGAACAATGTGAGGGGGACATTGAAAACCTAAAAAAAAAGGATTATAGAATATTTTCTTTTGGAAGGATACATAAAATGTTTAAGACAAAGTGTTCATATATTTACTCCCTCAAAATTATTGCTAAAAACTATGTTAGAGAAAGATTTTAAGTAAAACTGTGTACAATATCATATCATTCCAATTCTTAGTCTTGAGTTCCTTTCCCCCCAGTTTATTTTATATGAACAGGTGCTTTATGTGTCCATGATGCTATGGAGAAATATAGGAGACAAAGCAATTTTCTTTGTTCTACAAATATTGATAGTTTCTTCTGTTTCATTAGGTTTTTTGCCTTCTTCTCATAAACTGCAAAAATCAAAGAGGTTCCTTACAGATCAGGTGTTCCTTATAGTTCCATACTTTATAGTACCATTTGTACAAAGAAATTAAAATTAAAAAGGGACATTCAATTTGTAATTATTGTCTGAATAAACTGTATCATTAATGTTCCTAACATGATATTTTTATGCCAAGTTAATGTATAAATAATACATGCTATGTTCCTAAAGTAACACATTTATTTTCAATCTGGAAAAGGTATTAATATCACATTTTTCCAGTTTTCTGAAAAATTCTGTTTTTTTCCCCAAAAACAACAACAATGACAAAAAATCTCCAGGGAAAAACAGGGTCAACTCCCCTTGTTAACAATTTTACGTACATCTGTAGATAGGGCTCTTCTGCAGAGGTTTCTGTGTGCATTGCATCCTACTTCATTAGACCCGCACACACTGCAATCTGATCAAGGAGGTCTGAAGTGGAGTTGTCTTTGTGTTCAAGCTCTCTGTGTTTGGTGACACTAATAAAGTAGAGTCCCTGATAGGGGTGTAAATCTTAACTTGTCTCATTTTCATGTGCAAAATGAAAATGTGCCAAAAAATACCCGCCACTATTGTTTTTCCTTGCCAAAGATGGCAGGCAATTTTGGGGTCCACCTGGAAGACTATTTTAAACCTACATGATGGTTTTTGGCACATTTCTTTAAGTCCACAAAATTGAAAACTATTGTGCCTGCTGCCTTATGTATGGAATTTTAAAAAGTGGAAGTGCTGGATGGATTGTTTGCATCTTTGTGGGAATTTGTCCTCTTATTTGGCTGGATAAAGTTTTTCAGTAAATGAAGACTTCTAGAAAACAATTCCACACACATTCCCCTTGTGACACGGCTCCTTGATAAGTCGTTCAGTAAATGAAGTGTTGTATAAAACAGTGCTGGATGCATTACCCCTTTTAATCTCAGACCTCTGTTTCTGTTCTACTTGTACACACATAGCTATAAGATTTAGATGAGCAGTGCATACAAAATCCCCTCTTGCTCTCCTGAGAAATCTTCCACTTTTTAAAACAACTAAGAGAGAAATGTGTTTGTATTCTTCTTTGGATATATGTACTTGATCAGAATCTAGCAAAATTATCAGGGGAAATAGAACATTCCAACTAGGAGGAACCAATTGCAGAAATTACCATTAAAGCATTGACAACATATCAAAAACAGTATCCTCCAATCTGTGGAAGAATCCCTCGGGTTCTCCCACAAGAAAAATCAAGACTGGTTTGATGAAAACAACCAAGAGATCCAGGAGCTGTTAGCAAAGAAGAGAACTGCTCACCAGGCATACTTCGCCCAACCAACTTGCCATTTAGGAAAAGCAGCTTTCCGTCTCACATGTAGTAAACGTCAACAAAAACTCTGAGACTTGCAGAACAAGTGGTGGATCAATATAGCAGAAAAGACACAACACTGTGCAGATCTGGGTGATCATAGAGGATTTTATGAAGCTCTTAAAGCAGTGTTTGGACCTACTTATCAGGTCCAAAGCTCCTTATACAGTACAGATGGTCAAACATTAATTACTGATAAAGCCTCCATCCTGAATCGGGCTGAACATTTTCAAAGTCTCTTTTGTGCCAACCGAGTAGTCCAAGGCTCAGCTATCCAACATATGATACAAAAACTGATGAAAAATGAATTGGACATAGCTCCCACTTTGGAAGAGACCCTTAAGGCCATACAGCAGATGAAAAATGGCAAGGCAGCTGGGATTGATGGAATCCCACCTGAAGTTTGGAAACACGGAGGTCATGTACTCCACGATAAATTCCACAAACACCTTGTGAATTGCTGGGAAAAAGGGGAACTGCCATCAGATCTCCGCGATGCAGTCATCATCACCCTGTACAAGAAAAAAGGAGCAAAATCTGATTGCTCAAACTATCGAGGCATAACACTGCTCTCTATTACTGGAAAAATCCTTGCAAGGATACTCCTGAACAGATTAGTTCCTGCTATTGCAGAAGAACTTCTTCCTGAAAGCCAATGTAGCTTCAGAGCCAATAGGAGTACTACAGATATGGTATTTGCCCTTAGACAACTGCAAGAGAAATGTAGGGAGCAGAACAAGGGACTCTATGTAACATTTGTTGACCTCACCAAAGCCTTCGACACTGTGAGTAGAAAAGGTCTGTGGCAGATCCTGGAAAGATTAGGGTGTCCCCCCAAATTCCTTAAAATGATTATCTTGCTACACAAGGGCCAGCACAGTCAAGTCAGATATGGCGTTGTTCTTTCAGAGCCCTTTCTAATAACTAATGGAGTGAAGCAAGGTTATGTTCTTGCTCCAACTTTATTTACAATGTTCTTCAGCATGATGCTCCAAAGGGCTATGGCAGAGCTCGAAGAAGAAGACAGCATCTATATACGTTACCGTATTGATGGTAGCTTGTTTAACTTAAGCAGTCTGAGGGCTCGCACTAAGAATCTAAACTATCTAGTTTGTGAGCTGCTCTTCACTGCTGCTGCTGCCCTTGTTGCTACACAGAAGCAGCTCTGCAACACCTAACATCCTGCTTCGCAACAGCTGCAGAGCTATTTGGGCTGGAAGTCAACCTGAAGAAAACAGAAATTCTTTACCAGCCTGCACCACAGGATGAACACCACCATCCCCACATTGCCGTCGGCAAATCTGTGCTCAAGTCTGATCAGCAGTTCACCTACCTGGGAAGCATCATCTCCTTAGATGCCAAGATTGACAAAGAGATCGATCACAGATTAGCAAAGGCACATAGTGCATTTGGAAGACTTTACAAAAGAGTCTGGAGTAATAAACACCTGAGGCAAAGAACAAAAATCAGTGTGTATAGAGCCATTGTACTGTCTATTCTCCTTTATGGGTCTGAAACATGGGTCACCTATCGCCAACACTTACGACTCCTCGAACGCTTTCATCAGTGCTGTCTACACACAACCCTAAATATACAGTGGACTGACTATGTGACAAATGTTGCTGTCCTTGAGCAAGCAGGGATCACCAGCATTGAGGCCATGATATTGAGAACACAGCTGTGCTGGGCAGGGCACGTTTCTAGGATGGAGGACCATCACCTCCCAAAAATAGTACTCTATGGTGAACTCGCCATGGGTCAGCGTAAGAGGTGCGCTCCAAAAAAGTGATACAAGGACTCCCTGAAACAACATCTCAGGCTCGGCCAAATTGATCACCAACAAAGGTTCATCCTGACCTCACATCAGGAGGCATGGAGATGCACTATCCACAATGCTGAAGCCTTATTTGAGAACTCACACTGAACAAGTCTTGAAGAGAAATGATAATGCAGAAAGAATCAGAACCCGGAAACATCACCCAAGGAGACCCTCTGCTGTGCTTTCTGCAGCCGGACTTGTTTATCTCAGATTGGCCTTTTTAGTCATCAGCGCACTTGCAGAAAGCGTGGGATGAGTCCTTTCTGAATCTTCGTTTGCGAAGAAAAGCCAGAGAGAGAGAGATTAAAGCATTCCTAGTTGAGACATGGGGAAGTGGGGGAAATGTGTTTGTGCCCCACCTACGTCTCTGGGATTCTATGGAACATACCTCCTAAGCACCTCATCTTTGGAATAGCCAATGTGTCACTGCTGTACAGCTCTCAAACTGTGTAGCAGAACAGGAAAGTATTTGGTGAGAATCAAGTTTTATTAAAAATCTGTTCATGATGCAAATTCCCAAAGGGAAACTAATAACTTTAAAATATTACTACAGTGCTCAAAATGTATCCAGTAGGCGGAATACCTGTTGGGGCTTGACCCATCCAACCTCCCTTCCACTTGTGTTCTCCAGCTTGTTATTCAATCTCAAAAAGGCAATCAAGGAAATTTAGCTGACACTCGCACTTTCTGCCGCCTTGTCAGCATACTGTTCTTGTATGCACTTCACTACAGTAGCCATGGTGGGACTTTCACTCTTTTATATCTATATCCCAGCTAGCTGCAGGGAGTGCTCTGACTCAACATCTGGCTCACATCACTCCATACTGAAGTTGGCCAGCCAGTGAACCATGTAACCTCAAGGCCCACAGCCCACATAATGGCCTGTCTGACTCAAGATCATGGCTTGCTGTGCCAAAATATCTTAACTTAGGGCTTGTCTAGATGGGTAATTTCCCCTGTCTTCTCCTGTCTCGGAGCTTTATAGTCCTGACAATGACCAAGGCAAAGCCAGGGGGAGCAGGGGTAAACCCATTTACAATGTTTTAAATTAACACCTGGGAAAACCCACTTTGTGCAGGAAAACCTGGATTGGTCTGGTGTGGGAATACAGGGTCCATACCTGCACACCGGCCTGTGTAGCCAGACGCTGCCACTGCCACCACTGGAGTTTCTCTGCAGCTTAGATGGAGGGCCCCAGCACGTGATCGAGGCCCCCTGCACGTGACCAGCCTTGATTACATGCTGAGGGCCTCCTACCTGGCTTCAGAAAGTGTGATGCACGATAGTGCAGAAGGCAGCTACTGATACTGGCCAGCATATATCTGCGGTGGCCAGGGTGACCATGTAAACTTCTGCCTGTTTCAGTTTAGTAATCGGGGTGGGTGGAGAATGGGTCAGCTCCAGAACCAGAATATACCAGCCAGAAGGCAGAGTATTCTGGCCCCTCTAGACATGTCCTTAGAGTTAGATCCACTCAAACCCTCAGTAACTGAGCACTCTTGCTTCTGGTTCACATCCAATAAATCTTGTAAGGCAGTTTAAAAAACCTCAGCCCCTCCTCCCCCATGGTGAGGGTAGGGGAACAATACTCCCTCCCTCCCTCTACAGGGCCCCCTGGGGCTGTGAGGCCCCCCCCCCCGCAGATGCAGATTTGGTGGTACGCTTAAACCGGCCCTGCATGTGATCTAATCTCTGTTTGCAGCTTTGCTTTTATTACCAGGACATTGTGGAGCTGGGCCTTTGGCATCAGGCCCCTGCCGGCCTCTACTCCTACAGAGCTGCTGTTTTCCCCACAGGACTGGGGGACTGTGCTGCCTGCTGCTGTGGAAGATCTTTGCAGCTGATTCTAAACAGCTGTTCCTCCCTTCCCAAACCTTCAGCTTCCTGGGTGGGAAGGTGTGGAGAGGTTCCCTGGACCAGTCAAATTTACTTTATTATTCAGCATGGCCTCCTCACTTATACTGCCATCTAACTTTCAGATTCCCCTTTATCCATTCTCTGGACGGGGGTCTGACTTTCTGTGGATAATATCAAGTATTGTGTGGATTCAACTGGTAAGCGTGACTACTAGATGTCAGTGTGGGAAATAATTTACCAGGAGTCTGGTACTTATGAATAAAACATAAAAAACAGTTTATTAACAAAATGGTATAACGTAAATGCTTCCAACTTTGGTACCTGTTAAATTTCTCTTAGTCTCACACTGTGGTGACTGTTTCATAAAAACCAGGACCTCCCAGACTCAATCACTCCTTTTTATAGTCTTAATTTCCACTCACTCTACAATCCATTCAGCCTTAACACCCTTTCTGGCATGGACCATGCTTTATACAGCCATTTCTGTATAAAGCATGGTCCATTAGCTGCACTCAAAATCACACAAACCCCAATCTGATTCAAACTCAGTCTTCAACTTACAACTCTCAACTGCCAAACTCCTCTTTCTCAACTGTCATGCACATCTTTTAACGCACTAGGAAAACCCCTTCCATCACAGTTTCCTGCACTGGAATTGCCTCCCTCATGCTCTCTTCCCATTCACTCATTAACATTTCATCAACTGCTCATCACAGCAGGGTATATAAAAGCAGAGGCAGCCACTGGCAGCAGGTTGCCAGCAGTGGGTTGATCCTGAAGAGGTGTCACCAAAGGGGGATTACCCCTTTGGGTCACCACTTGGGGGAAATACAGGGGCAGCGGCACCACCCCTTCTTGGATGACTGAAGAGAAACAGACCCTGGGTGAAAGTCAGGGTCTTGGAATAATATCACTCACAGTGAGAGTGTGGGTAAAAATCTCTTAGGAGACCTCTTCCCTGGGTAAGAGGCAGAGATGATGAGATCTTTATGTGCCCATGTGAGAGTTGTGCATCACAGTAGATGTGGCAGATGTTTCTAGGAGGGGGGATGCTCTGCTAATTGATTCTATTGACCTCCTTTTGGTTCCTGCATTGCTGGTGGTCTCTGGGAAGCTGGCCTACCACACTTGGTCTGACTTGCAGCATTAACATCTTACCAGTATTTGTTCCTTATTATGTGTGTGTGTTTAATATTGTGTATACATGTGGGTAAATCTCAAGGGAGTGGTGAAGAGTGGGGTGTCCTACTGAGGTAATTTCAGGCAGAGGCAGGTATGGTGCTGGGGACTGCACATGCCAGGTAAGGGAACGATGGGAGAGATATTGAGATTTGTTCTATGTCCTGGTCCTTCCCAGATTCCTCAAGATTCAGGTTGCCTTGTCAGCTTGCCCTCTAATCTGTTGGTGTTGCTCTTGAATGCTAGGTCAGTCCATAATAAAACAACCATGACTTGATTGTGGGTGAAGGAGCCAACCGTGCATGTGTCACAGAGACCTTGGTGGCTGAGTTTGGAGGAGCTGATCTCTCCCAGCTTTGTTCACTTGTATACTCAGTGCAGCATCAACCAAGGTTGGAGAGCCAGTTTGGGGGTTGGGTGGGATTGCCATAGTCCATAAGAATTCCATCTTCCTCATGAGGAAATCCATCAGCACAGGCACTATTTTCAAGGTTTTGTACTTTGTGTTGCCCAAGAGATTATAAACAATTATATTGTTTAATATGTTTTTAGGCTTATTTAAACTTTCTTACAGTTTTTGACATGTTTAATCTGTTTTAATGCTATTGAAAAATGTCCTGAGATCTCTTGATACAGAACAGGATATAACTATTTTAATATTTTTTTTAAAAAAAAATACTCTGTGCCCTGTTAAATGCAGGGATATGATTTCTTTACTGCCACAAAGACTTGTAATAGGGTGCCTGAAAATCCTCCGTCACCCTCTCTCCTCATGACATTATCTTCCATGCAAATCCCCTAAAATGACAAAGGACTTTATCAGGTATGGCAAAAACTGCGTCATTAGGATGGGATGATAGCAGAAATGGCAGGTATTATCAGACAACTTTGTTCTTTACCTGTTGCTTCTTCCTGCGCTGGTGTGAATGAGGTGGCACTTTTTATTGATGGCTTAGCCCATCAATAAAAAGTGATGCCTCATTCATGCCAGCATGATGCAGCGGGAACAGGTAAGTGATGAGAATGTCTGATAATTTTGCCTTTGCTGCTATTGTCACATTTTAAATGACATGTTTTTTTTTAAGTGATATTGGCCTCATCTGATAAAGTCCAAAGAAGTGTGTGATTATAAAAGTCAAAAAAGATCTTCTGAACCACCATTCAAACTTGATAGGAGGGAAAACAGAATTTTAAAATTTTATAAAATGTGTAAAAGCTATTTGGATGGAGAACAAGATGCCTCAAAATGTGCTGAGGTAGAAAAGCCACCTGATATAAAACTCAAAACAGGCAACATGAATTTTTTAGAGTTCAAGAAATAAGTGAAATATAATATGAAATGAATAAAGGGTAAACTAAAAAACCAGGGCTCTTCCAGACAGGGTCATTTTGAGTGATTTGTACTATGCTAGTAATGTAACTTCTTGACACTTCATCTCACTTCTTGTCATTTCCCCTGCCAAATGCTCTTCTGACTTAAAAAAAAAAAACCTCAATAAAAAGGTGGCACATATTGATTAGTTTGTGGATACTTGCGATGTCTGTTGTGACATTAGTTGTGGATATGGATGATTCCTCCACTGTCCACTCCATCCCCCCCCCAGATATGTTTCTGCTTTCCAGTCCACACATGATCCTTTCTTTCTCCCACAATGTCTGCTTATTTTTTGACAATATTTTTTAGCATCTCTAGAATTTAATCTCTCAGTATGTGTGTGGGAGAGGCCAGTGGGGTGACCTTGCTCTGAGGAAAAATTACAAAGATAACCACCACAGCATCTTGAAGAATTATCGCTAGTCTTGCAGATTTTTTTTTTAAAAAAATCTTCAAAATGAGAGTAAATAGCAGAGCAATGCATTGCAGCAGATGGCTACACTTCCTGCAAAGGCAGCTGGTGCTCAGTTAGTGCAATTTGGTTCATTTTCTTCCCACCATTGTGAGTGCAACCATTGAGCTGGGAGGCTGGGGGTAGAAAACCTATAATGGGTCTTTGTCAGGTATCTGCATTGCCAGACTCAGTGTGCACCAGTTTCAGAGTTCATCAGAAAACCTTATTGCCAGAAATCCAAGAAGCATACAATACAAAGTTGTTGCTGAGAATGAGAGCCTAACGGGTGCACTCTAAGTTAAAAGCATTTTACAATCAACAAAATCTGATGGGCTGCATGATCATTGGTCATCCACCATCCACTGACACAAGCATTCCTTAAATCGAAACCACATCTTTCCAGGCTTTTAAAACTGTTAATTGCAGCTGTGTCATTATCTCCTTTCCCCCAAGCAAAACCCAAACAGTTACACATACACACCTGACCCACCCCCCAAACTGCTAGGCACATCCTACACTAAGGCCACAGGAAAATAAGTGAAAATGACAAGAACAGGAGCCAAGGGGTCCAGTCCTAGCAGTCTTGATTTTTGGAGGCATGATCTATAGCTCCAGTCTATATTTGTGGATGCTTTTTTCCCTAGGGGGAAAAACATAGACAGTAATCCTCTATGCGCTACCTTGCTATGTGACCGATGTGACCATGGTAGTTCCATAGTGAATCCCAGCCTGATCCCTACTTACCAGTCAGTAGCTGCTGTGATCAATGGTGTCTGTCCCCCTTTCACTCAAGAATCAGCTAAATACTGTTCCCATCCCCTTTTGTGAGTGGTCCCCATTGTGAAAGACAGAAGCAAGGTCCCTGTCACAATCCCCCTCACACTGAAGATTTCTCACATGAAGAGGGATGAGAACATCACTCTGCCATTTCTTACAGCAACAGGGGAACAGACCCCCCCCCCATTGATCACAATGGCTGCTGCCAGTAAGGGGGACTGAGGGACTTTTATGTTCCCCATGTATCCCCCAAACAAGGGAATAAATAGGGATTGTGTATATGAAAAACAAACTGAACCTGAATCCAGACAAGACAGAGGTGCTTACTGTCAAAGGTCCTAACCTGGGTTTGGAAGTGTGTCAACAAGTCCCTTGAAAGAGTGTGTTCACAGCCTGGGAGTGTTTCTGGATCCGTCACTCCAAATGACAGCTCAGATAGATGCGACAGCCAGGAGTGCTTACTACCAGCTTCGGCTGTTACTCCAGCTGCGCCCCTTCCTAGAGTTGGAGGACCTAAAGATGGTAGTGCACGCACTGGTAACCTCAAGGCTGGACTTTTACAATGCGCTGTGCATTGGGCTACAGTTCATAAACTTCAATTGGTTCAAAACTTGGCCACCAGATTGGTCACTGGTACAACCAGGAGTGATCCTATCACACCAATATTAAAATCACTCCACTGGCTGTAAATTAGTTTCCGGGCAAGGTACAAAATGTTGGCAATTACCTTTAAAGCCCTACGTGGTTTGGGTCCAGGTTACCTATGGGAGTGCCTTCTCCCATATAATCTGCCCCATACACTTATGTCCTCTGCGGGTCATTTGCTCCAGTCAGCCAGGACTAGGTTGGCAACTGTCACCCAGAGGACTTTTTCTTCAGCCACCCCTAGATTCTGGAACAGCCTGCCAGAAGAGATATGACAGCTGAATACGCTGTCAGAATTCAAATCAGCTTTAAAGGCTAGCCTCTTCCAGTAGGCCTATCCAAATGATTTTAAAGTGTGAATTTTAAATTGTGTGTTGACTGTTTTAAAATGTCTTGGTTTTACTTGTTCTTTTAAACTGATACATGTTTTTAATTTATATGTGCCTTTAACAAATGTTTTGTCTATAAATGTTATATCTATAATGTGTTGTTCCTCATCTCAATCCATAGGGAGAGGTGGGTAAGAAATAAATATTATTATGATTGTTGTTGTTGTTATATGAAGCAGCCACAAATGTGTAACACTCAGTTACGTATCCCTAACTACTCATTAGGATTCTGGCCATACTTTGCTCTCATGAGCAAAAATGTATGCAACACCAGTTTCTCACTGGCAAGGCACTTGAACAAATTGGTTTGGAGGTTCACAGATTTGGTACCCATGCTGTTTGCATGCCCTACCACCCCTATTTCATAACTGCACATATTGGAAACTTTTTGGGGTGATGCTGACTGGACACTGTTTGGGCTCAGGCTCACCGGAAGACAGTCAAAGTCACAATGACTTGAGACATGCCCAGAATCATAATGGTGGGAGAATTCAGATAGGATTAGGAGGAAAACCCAGTCATTAATGGGCCTATGCTAATCCTTTCAATCATACAATCAGTGACCACCTCTCACTCATCCCCCACAGAAATCTTTCCTATATGCACTACCTGTCCAAATATTAAGAGGTTGTTGCAGATCCCATCAATGTTCTGTTACTCCTGAACTAAGGTAATCATCCCATTCAGGACCATTTTGTCCATTCCGTGACAAAGGCATTTAGGCTTTGTCATAACCAGATCACTCCTCCATAGGGTATAAATATCCTAACTCAGAAACTAATCACATATCGTAGCTCCAACCCTAGCCATGTGTGTCACAGATTGTGTGTCACAAATGGGATCACCATTGTCTTTCTCTGTGTGCGAGGGTTCAGATCCCCTGTATAAATATCCTAACTCAGACCATAACCACATGTGTCACAGACCGGATCCACCATTCTGTGTGCCTCTTGATGGACCAGACTCCCTTGTGCCACCCTCAGACACTGTCTGAGTCTCTCTGCTGTACATACCTCTTTCTCTGAGACTCGTAACTATCACCCTTCTACTACTGACTTCTGTCTATGCAGCCCTTCAGCCTTTCTCTTCAATAGTCTTGTATTGTTCTTAAGTGTGTATATTCTATGTGAAGTTGAAGGCTTTCACAGCTGGCATCCATAGATTTTCCTTGGGTTTTTTTGTGGCTGTGCGGCTGTGCTCTGGAAGAGTTTCTTTCTGACATTTCACCTGCATTTGTGGATGCAGATGCCAGCCACAGATGCAGGTGAAATGTCAGAGAAAAACTCTTCCAGAACATGGCCTCACAGCCTGGAAAAAAACCAAGGAAAATCTGTGTATGTTCTTGTACGATAGTTTATCTCTTGTGTTAATTATAATTAAATACTTTGTTTAATTTCAACTGGAGTTAGTACTTGTTAGTTCTTGTATACATATGTGAAAAGATCCTTGATGTTACCCTCCTCTAGCTCTCACAGACCTCCTTTTGAGCTATAATTCCCCCAAACTTCAAGGAGATGCTCTTAGGGTGACAGTGCATTTTGTATTGGTGGAGCATCTATAGCAGCAGCCCTGAGTTATGAGTGCGGGGAGGTGGCATCCAAATTGTTTTAAAAGTTAGGGTTGGCAACTGACAGTTTAATTATTTTCAATATGAGTTGCTTTTAATGTTTCTTGTTTTTCAGGTGTCAGATGCCATGTGTTGATCTGTGGCCACTACTTTGTTGTTTGAGCTGCTTTACAGATGCAGATAATGGCTGTGTGAGCTGTCAATGGCTGAATGGTTAAAAAAGAGGGCCTTGGCAGCATTTCCTTCCATTATTGTTTGAGGAGAGATCCTTGTTACTCCACTTGGGTGGAAATGATCTGGGTTTTTTGCAGGGAAAAGTCTTTATTCTACAGGCATTAGAAGATATGTGTGAGATAAAGAGGCATTGGCCTTCCATGGAGGTAATTTGGTTAGCAGTTTTGCCCAGATAGGTATATGGAAGGGAGGAGGTGATCCTAGATGCCTTGATCGTACCAGATGTAAAGTCAAATGGGTGATTTGTAATGCTATGAAGGCAGAACTGGGTCATTTTCTGGTCCATGCCTCGATTTTCTATGAGAAAGAGGAATTTTTCAGGGATGATGGTGCTTATTTGTCATTTGAGGACAGCATGATATTCATAGATTCTGCAGCAAGGCTTGAGGGCCTTCTTGAGAAGCCTGGTGGAAGAAAGTTGCTAAGCAGAGGTCTGTTCCTCAGGCAGTTGTCAGTGAGCCCCCACAGTCACCTTGTGGGGAAAGGGGTTTTCCTGGACTTTCTCATTGAGTCCTGGGACTCAGGGGCCTTATCTACATGGGCCAGAATATGGAGGCTCCCCACTGGCATATTCTGGCTGTCGATCTGGCCCATTCCTCTCCTGATACCAGCCTGAAATGGAATGGAGCCCAGACTGTTACACCAACCTATCCCTGAAGCTACCACCACCATCACCACCCGCATCCCATTCTCTGAAGCCAGGAAGCTGGCCTGCAGCACATGAGCAGGGCCCCTACATCAGACCAGCCTGGTTACAAGCAGTGGACCTGCTTCCTGGATCAAGAGATCCAGGGCCCAATCCATTTCTTCTGAATGGTTAATTAAATAGTTAATAAAATGACCCTTAGTATACCCATACATACCCATTGTGTCTTCTCTTCTAAGTGGGTGGAAAAATGGAACCCAGGGAAAGATAGCATGTTTGAGAGATGGGTTCCAGCCTATTTTTCTTGTTAACATCCTTCTTTCTCCCCAAAAAGGACATTTTTGATATAGTAGTCCGAAAAGACTGTCTACAAATCTTATTATAGAACAAATCATGCAATCCCATTCTTGCATTCTGAAACAACAAGGCCAATTCATTTCTCCCCTGAAAATGAGCTCAGTTGTATGGCTGACTTTTCATACGACATTTGTAGCACAGTTCTGCTCCTTAGGGCTCATCTACATGACCCAGGATACAACAGTTTCCTGCTGGTGTACTCTTCTCTGCGGATCAGGCTGTTCTTTCCCCATTACCACCTCCAGATGGGCATGCTGTCCATCACTGCAGCCACCCCCCCCCCGTGCCACCAATGATCCCACCTACCTCTGGTTGTTTTCTCATACAGTTGGATTAGGTCAGAGTCTGTTCTCATGTGCTGGGGGGGAAATAACTTGAGAGAAGAGTGATTTTGAGCATTCATACAATAGGAGGAAAAGAATTACATTTTCTCACCTTCCCTGCTGTTTTCCTACTCAGACTAACAGTCCCCCTGTTGTTGCTGTTTAGTTAAGAGAAAACAAAATACGAAACAGCACATCAGGAGAGTCTTGTCTCCTGTGTATTGTCTAGTAATGGAACCTGTGGTATAGCTCACCATGCAAATAATGATATGATATTTAAGTCCCAAAAGCTTTTCTGAAAAGTGCACCTCCCCCTTTTCTCACACAAAGATATTCTACATCATTGGGATTGCTTTAAAAGAATTCTGTTCATGCTAAATTCAGATGAGAAAAGGTTTAATTTTCTTTTGATGGGGAGCATTCATTATGCAAATAGGATAGCCTCTGGGCCATTGGTCTGTTTTGTTGAGCTTTGCTCTTTCTTTGTTGTTGTTGTTGTTGTTGAAGAATACAAGTGAATAATGGAAACTTCTACACTGAAGTTAGTAATTTATTTAACCACAGCTTTCAGGGTATATTCAAAAGAGAAACAATCCCAACTGCCATAGAACAAGAAGATATTAATCTGATAGATAAATCTAAATGAAGCATGGATGGGTCACTGGGAAAGTGGAGGGGAGAAAAACTAATTTATTTTGGTTATTTCTCCTTAAAACTGTAATGGTCACATAAGCCACAAATTTGTCATATGCTGGATGGTCACTACTCCCTACCAAGATGAGAATCTAGAGAAAAAACTGTCTCAGAATAAGGTCCATGTTACCAGTGAAGGTTCATGACCATTGATAGTGGCCTCAGATACAGATTCCATACACATGTTCTGACAGAAGCTCTCCTAAGAATCTGTTTACCCAGAGTGAACACTGTTGCATAGTTCCAGTTAATGTTCAGGACCCACAATGCCTCCAGTATGTATAGTATGACTTTTCTCACTCCAGCCCATATGCCTCCCTGAAGCCACCCTAGCATGTATGAGACTCTATGGAGTGGCATCTGGTGTCACGTGCAGGGATTCGATAGAAAGGGAAGTTCAGCAGAAGGCTTGTGACCACAGGGAAGAGGGGCATACCAAACATACTCTTGTTACATATGGTGTGTGAAGAAAGGAAGGAAGATAGGAAGACTTATCTGCCCTATTTCTATTTTGGCCAGTGTCTCAAACCAGTCTGGAAACACAATGGATTTGTTATATGAATTTGTTATTTGCAAAAATGTAGCAAACTGTAAAAGAGTTCTCCAAACTCACTAGATATTCTTAGGCTATGTTCATGACCATACATGCCTTCTTATAATTGTAGGTCTTGTATTAGGATCCATAGTGAAAAGAACCCTACAGTTCTGTTCCCACCTGCTACATCAGGTCTGGATGGCCTTAGGCCCTCCACATATTTTGAATGACACATCCCATAATTTCTTTCACCATATTTCTGGATATGTTGAAAGGATGGGAGGATTCTGGGTGTTGAAGCCCTAAATAAGCAGAGGGCTGAAGATTCTGAACTGTGGTGCCACATTATAGCATGTTCCTCATGTAGGGCTCAGAAACTTTCGTATGTAAAGTTGTTGAAGTGTTTCAGGGGACATCTTGGATGAAAATTATTGCAAATATTGTTGTGGCACAGAAACCTAGAGACAGAAAAGAATTTGAAAAAAGTAAAATTGTTCCATAAGGGAGGCATATTATAGAAGACAGGCAGTTTGATGATGGGAGAGCAGGTGGCTCTCATCTGCTGAATGTGAGACTCACTGTCATTTTACTTCCCTGGGGAGGTTGCCAACAGCACAAAACAGCATAGTTTTGGGAGAAAAGTCGGTGTCAATTCTTTTTGAATTGGTTGAGAAAGAAGCCCACCAGCTGTGGCAAGGCACTTCTTTATCTCTGAAAAATGTTTCCTCTGAGGAGCAAACCAATGGGTTTGTTGAAAGAGGATGCTAAGGAACGTGCAGTGCCTATCAATGGAGAGATGTCCAGAAGATGTCTTAGAACACATAGGTCCAAACTATGACTATCTGGGCATGTCAGAATGGGAGTGGTTATAGTAGTTGTAGCCAAGCAGTTAGATTAAAATATGTGTGTTTGTGTGTGTTTTTGCAGAACTAAACTAACTCACACATTAAGGCAGGACACCTACTGCTGATTTACACAGATGTAAACACTGTTATGGAAAAGTGATTGTACTTTTTAGGAATTTGTACAGGGTGGTATCCTACTCTGGGTTGCACAAGTCATGTTACACTGGTGAAATCCAATGCACCATAGCTGCACTTTATAGGAGGTTGCCAAGTTCCTCTGTTTCATTTGGTAGCTTGGGTAGCTTTACACCATTGCCCAACAGGTGAACACGTGGCATTCCACTGATGACATGATGGGTTATGCAATGGTGTGATCCAGTATATCTCTAGCATAGTTAACTTCAGCTAAGCTATGCTGGCAGCTGGTGATCAGGATCTTAGCCTAAAATCATAGAATCATAGAGCTGGAAGAAACCACAAGGGCCATATAGTCCAACCCCCCTGCTATGCAGGAATCAAAGCATTCCTGACAGATGGCTAGCCAGCCTCTGTTTAAAAACCTTCAAAGGAGACTCCACCACACTCCAAGGCAGTGCATTCCACTGCTGAACACCTCTTACTGTCAGAAAGTTCCTCCTAATGTTTAGGTGGAATCTTTTCCTCTAGTTTGAATCCATTGCTCTGTGTCCTAGTCTCTGAAGCAGCAGAAAACAAGTTTGCTCTATACTCAGTATGACATCCCTGCAAATATTTAAGCATGGCCTAAATGTTTTCATTTTGGGCTTATTGAATTCTCTGAACAAAGCAAGAGACACTTTGGTGTGCTAAAATGCTTACACAAGTTTTGTCTTAGTACGATTTCCAAGCAATTTGGATTTGGAACCCAATATTACAACTTTGGAAAACTGTATAGCCCAAACCATTCCTTTCTTCATACAAGTGATTGCTTTTCAGGGGTCTTTTGTTCTTCTTCTTATGGTTGAATCCTTTTCCATTTTTAAAAGGTCTATCTCAAATTATGACATCAAAAACAATGGAAAACCCTATGATGTGTGTTTGTATATACTATACTTGGGTTAGGAGAATTCATTTACAGCAGGGATGCTGCAAAAACAGGCTCTCAGTGGGAAAACGTTCATATTCTAGCAAGTGATGTGCAAAGTGACCCTCCCATTATTAATTTGTTTGCTGTGCTGTGTATATGACATTACAAAATCAGAAGAAAGTTCTTTGTGAATACACATTTTTGAAATAATTTTTGTGCATGTGTGTCACCAAACTATACAAGAAGAACATTCATTATGGGGATGAGGTATGTTTATAGGGTGTCTTTTTCTGCCCTGCATGTCACTATGCTGCTATTGTTATTTGCTGTGAGGCTGGTTTCAGCTAAAGGCAACTCTATGAATGAGAGACCTCCATGAGTCCTGCTTATCAGCAGCCCTGCTCAGGTCTTCCATACTCAGAGCTCTGGCTTTTTTTATTGGGCCAATACATCTGTAATGCAGTCTTCTTGTTTTCCTGCTGCCTCCCATTTTACCAAACATTATCATATTTCACAATGAGTCATGCTGCCTCATGACATGTCCAAAGTACAGTAGCCTCACTTTAGTCATTTTAGCTTCTGGTGTAAGTTCAGGCTTGATATGCTCTAGGCATGATTCATTCATCTTTTTAGCACTCTATGGTATCAATAGAATTCATCTCCAGAAGCACATTTCAAATGAATTGATCTTCCTGTTGGCTGTTGATCTTCACCAGAACCATTGCTACTGATAGGATATCCAACTTAGGCTTTGCTGAGGAGTCAAACTAAATGTGTCAAACGGCTGCTGGGCAGCAACAGTCGTGAGGGATGACACTGGAAGAGGATTTCTTAGAGACAATGACAGTGGCACTTTACCTAACTCTTGTACTATGATTATGAGACAATCCAAAATGAAGCAACATCACCATTGAGAGCATCACAATATATTTTTCTCTGACTCGGTGTGACATGTGCACATGTGCCTAAAAAGGGTTTTAACTCTGATATTCAAGGGAAATGTCAGCCAAAAATCAACTAGAACTGAGTGCCCAACTAAAGCTAAGAAAGAAACATTTAACATTCCTGGATCCTATCCATTTGCAGTAGAATCCCATAGTGTTTGGGGTGAGATAAAGTGTTGAAAGGGATTTAAGCTTCATTAGGACTAGAACCCCGTACACCAATGCCTAGGCAACTATGCCAAGAGGCTGTTCCATTGTTGTTATTGTTGCTATTCAGTAATGTGTTGGTTGTGAGGCCTAAATTCCCCAAAGAGACCAGATCCCATCCAATCTTGGCAGCTAAGCAGGGTCAGCTCTGGTTAGCACTTGGATGGGAGATAGCCAATGAATACCAAGTACTGTAGGCTATATTTCAGAAGAAGGAACTGGCAAATCCACCTCTGAGTACTCCTTGTCTAAGAAAACCCTATGAAATTCATGGGAGTGCCAGAAGTCAACAGACGACTTTAAGGCACACACACGCTATGTTGGTTTCCTTGCAGGCTGTAGCAGTATATTTCAGACACAGATTTACCTCCTAACTGACGGTTAGCCAGAAAACCAGCTGTTTGTGTGGTTCATTGTGTGGTTTATGGCCTGGTTCAAATACTGCACAAGTGGTGAACCATTTTATCCACCAGTGAAGATTTACATGAATATATATATATATTTGTATTTTTAATATATATACATATATATGAAAATATATGTATGTATATATATATTTCTATGAGAAATTGAAACCTCTGTGTCAGACATAAGAGTCCTAGCCTCACCTTATTCTGACAGGTTAGTTTTCTATGTACAAGGAATGTGTATTGGTGGAACTTAGCTTAAAATTTACTTTAAAAACTAAATTGTCATGCAGTTTATTGGAAAGACCCAAAATTATTTCATTATTATTACACTACAGAATTCATTTAGTAACCTATTGCATTATTCACTACTTTTCTGAAACTTTTATATTGTTAATGCCATTATATCTTCAATACATAGCTATTGTCCAATTATATGGCAACCTACAAAGTAGTTTTAATTGTAAATGTATTACTTCTAGAAAAAAATTCATGGCTTTCTTTGAAATTATGGATGGTTGAAACAAGGAGAACATCCCAATGCTAGATATGTTAGTTTGTTGCAGCTAAAATATTGAAGAGTTCTGTGGCACCTTAAAGAGTAACTAATTTATTTTAGCATGAACTTTTGTAGGCTTGACAAAAGTCCATGACAGCTCATGCTATAATAAAAATAATGGCAAAAAGCCTTATTTCTACAATACAGTATAGGATCAAGTCCACTACCAACTGAGAAATAATATAAATATTTGAATAGGGAGCCCTGATATATATAGAAACTTTGGGGTAGGTGGGTAATGGTAGCAAAGGAGGCATGAAACCTATTTGAACCTAAAATACTAGACCTGTGTGCTTTTGTTCCTGCTCAGCAGTAGGGGCTATGCTAGCAGGGCTTTATTTATTTATAGTTAAGTGAGAGTGAAGAATGTTTTTTATGTTATAATATATCATTTATGAGAACTTTAAGAGAAACCAGGACATGCTTCTGAAATTTTAAAATATAAAGACCTGTTCCTTCTTTTCACAGCAATATTCTGTTGGTTCAAAACAGCTGTCTCTAATGGAATTATGCTTAGTTTACATGAGAGAGGAATCAAGGGATTAAGTCTGGCTTCCCTTGAATTTGGAAGAACCATGTGAAATCTTTTGGTTCCATGTTCTACATCCTCTTGAACAAATACTGTTGGCTGAACAAGCAGAGGTGTTCTGGAGGAAGGGTTTGCATTAACTGATGGATGTAAAATGCATTAAAGAGAAGCTTAAAATCAAGTTACAATGCAGTAGTACAGCTGGAACTGAACATCAAGGCATATTCCATTGTATGAGCAACTCTCTTGTTCCTGGACAGATTGTATGATGGTGGCTTGGAATTCATGCCTCCATGGAGACCAGGTGCCATCTCCATTGAAATAAATGTGTTGGTTTGTATGAGGCTATATAGCAGGAAATTAGTCTGGAAAAACTAACATAGGCAACCTGAGGATTGCTATCACTCCTAAATCTGGATATATCCATTGCAGGGTTTCTGCCCATTTCACAGCAATGTTTGGTAGGTCCAATATGGTAGTCTCTTTCTTATTGCCAACCATATTTGAGAAAGAAGAAAATGTAGTGGAGCACAAGAAATATATGTTGGGTTTCCTGAATTTTTCAATAAACTTTGGAGGTGCTTCATTCCAGGGTTAGGAGTTCTTATTGCATTGTACTCAAAGCAATGTGTCCTAGGAAGGAATGGAGATAAAATGAGTTTTCCAAGAAACTGCTTAGTCTAATATTATGAAGAAATAGTATCTTAGGCATTTTAGGCAAAAGGAACCATTTGGAGTTTTTTAGTGCAGAGATTTACCATACTGGAATAATAGTGTTGTGAATTTGGCTGTACTGTGACTGCCTCTATCATTACAATTTTGCATAAATGATTGCATGATGAGAATAATGGATTTTACAGGAGAATCTCAATGTTCCTTTAATGCAGTGGTTCTCAACCTGTGGGTCCCCAGATGTTGTTAGACTACAGTTCCCAGGAGCCCTCTGAGGTCTCCCCTTGACAGCCATGTGGTCCTCCCAGTAATTAGTGAGGCTGTGAGTTCAATCCTACAGCCTCATTAATGACTGGGAGGACAACCTGGCTTTCAAGGTGAGACCTCAGAAGGCTCCTGGGAACTGTAGTCCAACAACATCTGGGGACCCACAGGTTGAGAATCACTGCTTTAATGCAAGGACAGGGAAATAGAAAGTAGACTGGGATCTAGTGGTTGATCTCTGAGTGATCTGCAGTAGATTTGCAAGGCTTTCTGATTTCTATTTGTCTGCCTCCTTCATTAGAGTGCTGAAAAAGAATGGGAATAACTAAAAGAATTTTTGTGTGAAAGGTCTTGTGAACTTGGCTCATGAACTCCTGGGCTGAACATGCACTCTGAGCTTGCTATTTCTCATTCTTAAACCTTGTTCACCTACCACTATTTGGCCCCTGGCTTATTGACCCTGGAGTTTGATAAAGAAAAAACAACAAAATCCACACACACAATAGAATTAGAACTGGAAGCTTGAAGTCTGCTCACCCTTGCTTTACTGGGTGTGGATATCTCTTCTCTGAAGTTATAAAATATTTTTATTGGATTTTTTAGAATATAAATGCAAGGAGAGAGGTAGAAGAAAGAAAAGGGAAAACTGGGGGGGGGATATAGATTTGGGCATGAGCCTGGGAAATACGTTAATTTAAATTGGCCTTATATTAAAATATATATTTACTTTGAGTTGATGCCTATTGAATATGTGTTCATGAATGGACCATTGAATAAAGGAAGGTGAACATTTATCTTTTCAGCCTTGGAGTACTACAGCTACAGCAAGAGCTTGCAGAATCTAACCCTGTTCATAGAATCATAGAGTTCAGAGGGATCTCATGTGTCATCAAGTCCAACCCCCACCATGCAGGGATACACAATTAAAGCAACCCTGAAAGACAGTCATCCAATGTCTGTTTAGAGACCTCCAAAGAAAGAGCCCACCATCCTCTGAGTCAATCTGTTCCACTCTTGAAAGTTCTTACACTCAAGGAATTCTTCCCAATGTTAAGGTGGAATCTCATTTGTTCATGTTCCAGGCTCTGGAACAGCAGAAAACAAACTTGCTCCATCTTGTTCATTGCATCCTTTAACATATTTAAATATGGCTACTGTATCACCTTTAAGTCTTTTCCTCTGCAAGCTAAACATACCCAGCTCCCTAAGGCATTCGTCATAGGTCTTGATTTCCTTGCCCTCCTCCCTTGAACCTGTTCCAGCTTGTCAATATCCTTTTTGATCTGTGGTATTCATAACTGGACACAGTATTCCAGGTGAGGTTTGACCAAAGCAGAACAGATTGGTACTATTGCTTTCCTCATTCTGTACACAATAATCCTGTTGATGTAGCCTAGAACTGTGCTGGCTCTTTTGACTTTTGCATTGGACTGTTGACCCATGTTTAGTTTGTGGACTACTGCTTTCTAAGTGCACACAGTCTGACTTTTTAGTGATTTGTTTGAGAAACTTTCCTGGTATTGACATCAAGCTGACTGGCTAGTAGTTGTCTGGGGTCCTTAATTTTCTTATTTTTATTTTTTTGCCCTTTTTGAAGGTGAGGACAATATTTGTCCTTCCCCAATCTGCTGGGTCCAATCCTGCAGTAAGAGGACTACAACCCAGAATAGGTAAAGAGGTAGTAAAGGCATGCATAACAATTCTAAATTAATTCAAGTCTCCAGGACTAGATGAACTGCATTCTAGCGTACTAAAGGAGCTTGCCGCTGTAATCTCAGAGCTACTGTCAATCACTTTGAGAATTCTTGGAGGAAAGGAGAAGTCCCAGCAGATTGGAAGAGGGCAAGTGTGGTTCCCATCTCCAGGTTTGAACGATGCCTATTACATTGTATTTACCTTTATGCATAAAAAGTTCAAGTTCATCTTGTTTATTCCTGTTTATGAACATATAGACATCTAAAACCATGACTCATTCTCACCAGCCTTGTTTTTTTTCCTGTCTACTGTTAGATTCCTATCATCTAAATTCTCCCTGTGTCATTGAGGCTATTCTACCCAGTACTTGGTGTCTCCCTGCTCCCTGGAATACTGTCTGCTTCCCCCATATAACTCAGTTTAAAGCCCTGATCAGGCTACTAAGTCTCCTAGCAAATACATTCTTACAAAACACTGTGAGGGCCAATCCATCTCTTGCCTGATATCCTTCTTTATGAGATATCAGGCCACAGTTCAAGAAGTCAAATCTTTCCTGATGGCACCAGCTGAGGAGACAGTTGTTCACATCTGTTTCCCCCTCCCCCGTCTGTTTCTAGGCCATGTCCTTCAACATGAAGGATTGATAAAATAACAACCTGTGTCCCAAGGTCCTTCAGCTTGCTATCCAGAGCCTCTTGGTCACTTTTAATATGTCAAAGACTATACCTTGTAGTATATATGATTCTCATGTAGATCAGACAACTGTTGACAACAGTTAAGTTACAAATCAGAGGAGAATAATTTAAAAGTCGACACACATCTACAAATAGGAAAGTTTCACCCCCTGATAAAAAAACCCCAATAAGTTATAATACATCTAGCCATTAAGGAGTGACTACAGTGTATATCCACCCATATGCTTCGAGGAAGCATTATCTCCATTACATTGCAATGATTTAGCTGAAGTGGCCAATTTCTTTTGAAGTGGTGTCAGGTATACCTGGCACAATTTTTATGAATCAAATGTAGTTTTAAGCCCAAAGGTATTTTAAGTGTTGTGCTTAGTGCAATTGGTTAATCTCCCCACTTTCCCCACCCAATTTTACTCAACAGTCTTAGCTATTTAGATAGATTGGTTCCATGAATTATCTAAAATGATTAGCTGAACCTGACTGCACTGATGGCTGAAATACCTCTTTGATAAATATGTGGGTAAAGTTCCAGATCCTGCCTGATCTTGCAAGCTAAGCAGAGTCAGCCCTAGTTAGTACTTGTATGGGGAACCACCAATGAATACAAGGTGCTGTAGGCTATATTTCAGAGAAAGGAAGTGGCAAAATCACCTCTGAGTATTCCTTGCCTAAGAAAACCCTATGAAATTCATGGTCACTATACATTGACTGGTGACTTCAAGGCACACACACACAAAGTTAATATACTTAAGATGACTGTTCTACCATCCATATTGTATGTTATTTCAGCCATCTTACTATAAATCCCATAAATTTACTTCCAGAAAATTTCTGCTGAAATACAAGCGATAATATGAGAGCTTTCACTACCCTGTTTTTACTTTTTATTTTTTATTTTTTTATTTATTTATAGCCCGCTCTTCAGCCACAAGGCTATCAGAGCGGCTTACAAATTGTTTTAAGCAATAGCTATTTACACATCTACACTGCATTAAACAGTTTCCAATGTGTGTTAGTGAGTACACAAGCTGGGTACTCAATTTACCGACCTATGAAAGGATGGAAGGCTGAGTGAACCTTAAAAGGATACCCTTCCAAAAGGTAAATTTAATTTTCTGCAGCCAGGGTGACCTGTCACATGATTTCTCATCAACTACAATTTGATTTATATCCTCATGCTAAACTAACTCTATGGGATAATCCCAATGTGAAAACTGAGAGAATTCTTATGGAAAAAATGATCCGATTGGAGGAGGATGTATACATTACATCAATTGAAAAGGCCATTTTCACTTTTGCAATCTACATACCATGTTTACTCTGGTGTAATATTTTCAGTTGCAATTTCTGTAATTACAACACCTTATATGAGCCATCAGCTCTCACTATCTTAGCTGCTCCTGCTGTTTTCAAAGCACTAATGGTATCCTCAGAGAAATCGAAACCAATAAAGGTTGTTTACAAATGTTTGCTGCAAAGCACAAAATTTAATGTCAGTGAGGTTATATGAATATTTGCAGTTCTTCTGCAAATATTTAATGCAATGCAGGGTATGTGAGAGAAAACAGCCTTTTTTCCAGGTTGTGTGGACCCACAGAAAGGCAAATAGTTTGACTTATTTATCTGTAGCCTGAAATAGCTGGGAATGGAGAAAGGGAATTTTGAGGCTTCAGCTGGAATAAATCCATAAGATTTCTTGGGATCTACAGCTTGATGGAGAGGCTCGCCTTCACTAAGGGGTAATCTAAACAGTCAAAATAATCCTCATGGAATTTACTGGGAATATGATCTGTCTTAATGGGAACCCGCATTGATACATTGTATTTGGAAGGGGGGGCAGCAAAAAACTCCAAAATCTATAGCCAGAGAGCCTTCACAGTTTCCCCCGGAGATTTTAAAAAGCTCCATGGAGAATGTGCATTCCCACTCATTGGGACAATTGCTTTTCCATATGAGAGAAAGCACAAACCTGATTGGCTGGATGCACATGGGGGTGGTGCTTGCTAACAGGGCAAGTGCCTACTGCTACTATGTTGTATTTTTGCCTTAGTGAGTGATCACTAAGGTGATAAAACAGCAATTTATAGTATCTCTCTCTCTCTCTCTTTTGTAAACATGAAATATCACTTCTGCACACCATGGAAAAAGTTTTTTAAAAGTTTTTTTTTTAAATGTCGGTAGTGGCAGATTTAAAGAGGCGAGTAATTCACTTGTGTCTGCCATCTTGACTAGGGGGTATGGGAATTTTATGGGGGCTGTAAAACCATTAAGACAAATCTCAGCTGCTGCGAATTGCTATTACTGTGGAGCAATCCATTTTTTTCTGGCTTGTGTAGATGAGACCTCTAATTATTGATGTGAGGAGCCTTAAATGAAACTCACAAACCCAGTTCAAATCATGGGGTCCCACCTCAGCCTACAAGAAGCCAATGATAAACAGTAGCTTAGTCAAGTACCACAAAAGATAAGGGGACCAACTCCTCCTGGTTTTACCATAATTTTGGCACTTGTCTGTATATGACAGTATTTTAAAATAAAGCAAACTTTACAATGTTTCCATCAGAACTCAGAAATAAATAATTTTGTGATGTAGTAATTGCTTACCCCAACCAGCCTTACCAAATTAATGTGTTGGTTAACAGGAGCTCACTTTTTGAGTGAGATGCTACACAGCTAGTAACATGATAAGTTATTTGCTAACTCATTCCTTTCTCCTACAACACAGCTCAGCTAATACATTTTCTAGTTAATCATAACCACTTTGGGGTCTGTAGAGGGAGGAAGCTGAGATATAAATTGAATAAATAAATAGAAACTAAAAATGATAGCTAACAGCAATGTCCTAGTTAACAGGGGCTAACTTTTCATGTGCTGCAATGAATGAGAGATTTGACCTTGCTATTCATTTCTGGGGATGATCTCAGAGGTAGGATGGTAGGGAACCTTAGGGATTTTTAGAAAGTGGAGGCAGCAGGAATTGAATGTGAGACTCTTGACCCTTGCATAGAAGACATGTGCTGTTGCACTAGTCCACACTTCTTGATTACACATGAATGGGGAGACAGAGCTTGCAGTAGTTCTATAGTGCAGAAAAAAACTTTCTTAGTATGTTCAGAGGCACTCAAAATATTTGTGATTAAGAATTCTTCACAAAAAGCAAAAAAGCCTGTAATTAACAACAGAGGTCTTGTGTACACCAAAAATAAAAATTAAAAAATCTATACCCACCTTGATTCTGGTTCTATAGTAACACATGATGTAGGACCGTTTTAGCAGTGAAAATGCTTCTTTTAGGCTTTAATGCAATTTAAAAACTCACTTCTTGAGCCACAGTTTTCATGAAAATCTGATCTTTTTTATGTGTGTGTTGGGGTGGCGGTGGGATAGACTGGTGTATAGCAAACATCATCATTTTTTAAAAAATGTTCGATGCTACTTGCTGAACACTGGGGCTGCCACCTGCTTCCCAGCCAAGCCCAGACACATTGATAGCATGGCTGGGTACCTTGTTCTGACCTCAAAGCAAACAACTTCATCAATGGGGCTCTGCTGGGGCGGTGCTTGGCTCGGAAGGGAGAGGCAGTGGTCCAGAGGAAAAGGAGGGGGGGAAAATGGTGACAATTTGAATTTGGGCACGGGAAAAGTATGGACAACATTTAAGTTTCAATGTGATATATTCCAAGTTGGTGCAACACTTATGGAGTGACTTTGGGGCAGCTCCAGAGCAGAATACTCTGAATTGCAGCTGGTTTATTTTTGCTGGTATAGACAACCCCAGAATCTGTCATTAACAACAGTTTCAACAGGCCTGAACAGATAATATGTGTCGATCTTTTCAAGAAACAGGAAAGCAAAACTAATTCCAGAATAAATAAATAAAATAAGTTTGACTTAGGCTGGTATAACCCAAAATGTATTTATTTTATTAATTAATTTACTGGATTTATATGCCACCTTTCTCCCAAGATGGGATTCAAGGCGGCTTACAATAATTTAAAAACACAATGAAAACATTACAAAATGTACAAAAGTTTTAAAAGATTAAATTATTACCATTATTAAAAAGTAAGTTAAAAACACAACATAGAGAAAAAACATAATATCAATATAAATTGCAAACAATAAAAGCATGCACCAATTAAAGTTCACATTTCAAAAGCCTGCCTAAATAAAAATGTCCTCACCTGCTGGCAAAAAGAGACCAGGGAGGGGGGGCAACTCCCTCCCATGGTAGGGAGTTTGGCAGTCTGTGAGGAGCCACAGAGAAGGCTCTCTCCCAAGTCCTAACCAACCATGACTGTGAAGGTGGTGGGACTGAGAGAAAGCCTTCTCCTGCTAGTCTTCAGGCTGGCTTAAATAAAGAGATGTGTTCTTTCAGGTAGTCTGGATCCAAGCCACTTAGGGCTTTAAAGATCAAAACCAGCACTTTGAATTCTGCCCAGAAATGGATTGGTATCCAATTCAGCTGTTTCAACAGAGCTGTCACATGATCCCTATAACCAGCTGCAGTCAACAGCCTGGCTGCAAGCAGAGTAGTATAAGATGTTGGCACTTCTTGCAGGGCATATATGGATGCCAGGAGAAGCCCCTTATTTTTTTTAAAGAGAACTCATAGTATTTGTGACATATAAATAAGATAGGATTTCAGAATATACCAACATGCCCACCCCAACATTCTGCCATCAAAACTGCCCGAAGAGGCCATCACCCATGTGGACATTGTACTTATTGTAAGTACACATTTAAGATAACATACACTCTAAAACAATTTTCAGCTTGTAGCACTCCATATATAATTTATGCCATCAGGTGTCCCTGCAACAAATTATATGTAGGAAAAACATCTAGAGCCTTAACAATCCATATGGGAGAACATCTTAGCAATATCAGGAACAGAAGACCTGATATCTCAGGTCCTCCAGCTATTTATAGCAGAACACATCTGGACAGTGCCAGGTTTAGACAGACAACTTTAAAAAGACAAAAAGAGCTCTGCATAAAGTGCTTTTGTTACTGGCTTTTTAAAATGTGCCATTAGAGTGACAACCCATTATCTGAAAACCCCATGGATTGTTTTGAAAGAGAACAAATTATGTAACAAAGAACAAGCCAACAATATGCTCTTGGCAATCCAACCCTTTTAACAGGAGAAGCAGCACTTTATGCAGAGCTTGGAAATGATACCCTTTTGGACTACAGTTCTCCAAGTCCCCCATTTATTGCAGCCTATGGCCATGGTGGCTTGGAGGTTCTAGAAATTATAGCCTGAAAAAGCACCATTCAAAGCTCTGATATTATGTCCCACTTGAGGCTTTCAAAACATCTCTAGGTAGAGTACACTAGAGATAGCAAAGCACTGATGAGGGTGATGCAAATATGAATGAATGAGACAAATATGTAATTACTTAAATACATAGATTTAGCCAACTAAGGACCTGATGCTGTAACTCTTTAATCTAGGTTAAGATGTTATTTGTATCCTTTTTCACCACTATCATAAAAAAAAAATAAAAATAAAAAAATACTCATTCTGAGTAGGGGGGTTGAAAAATCTGGTGCTGTAGGATTTCCCTCTCTTTGCTTTACTTTGTGATTAATGACACTTAATGTAGCAATGTACATTATTTGAAAAATCTATTTAAATACAACCACACATTGAGCTTGGTTACTTAAAAATGGACAGAGCTGTCCAAACTGGCAAATGTGTGCCACATTGTGCAGGATGCTCCTATATGTGCAGGGATAAATGAAAACTGACGATAAAGGAAATATGAACTATTAATGTGGAGAGGCAGCTGTCTCCTGGAAAGTGTCAATTGGTACTTGATCAGCTCAGCCTCAGAGGAACAAATGCATTAGGTGAATAAATTCTAGGAGAATGTATAATAATGAGGTACTTTAGCAGCAATGCTTACTTTGTTTCTTTCTAACACTAATGCTGCTTTATCTGAAAACAGAAACAAAGATGCATTCAGGCTCTTACTTGCTACAACAGTTGGGTGAAGTTATTTTTCAATCCATTTCAACTTGAAATGATACATTTTGATCTGAAGAACAACCATGTAAATCCATTATCATTCAGGTGAATTCTTAGCATTTTAGTTTGATTTATTTTTGACTGCCTCTATAGATTTTCAAAAACATGTGTTGGCTTAAATCTCTCTTGATGTGTTCTTTTCAGAAGCTGTTTTGTATTTCTTGCTAAACTGAAAGGAAGCAAACATGCATTCAGGTTTGTAACTGATTTAATAATCTCACCAATTTATGTTATAGTAGATAAAAGTTCATGAGAGTCCATACAGAACAAAATTATTTTTCAGATTCTCCACATATGTTATTGTGTTCTCCTTCCATTCCAGGCCCAGGATTACTTACAGTGCATCACTATGTTTACTCAAAAACAGACCACCTTTGTGTTCTGAGGTTGACCTCTGAGGAGGTGGAAGTGTTTATTCTGATGCAGTTTGGAGGCTTTTGGTTCTCATTATATTCAACACCTGTCAGTTCTTGTATTTCTTGAATAAAATGCTGCCCAAATTGTTTAGGCCAACAGCTGAGTCAGCGCAGCTTTATGTACTGACAACACTGACTAATGATTTTCCAACTTTGGCCCTAGTATTTATTATATCTTTTTAAAAAGTTCACTTCTTGCAGATTCTTCATCTCAGCATTTAGGTTTTGAAATTTGTTTTCCCCACAGATTCTTGCTTCCAGTTTTTAGCACTGTTAAGAATTTCATTGTCAATTCCTTTTTCTTCAGCTAAACCCTATCTCTAAATTTACCTTCTTATGATGGTGTTTGAGCTTGCTTGGAGCAGGATTGATTCCAATGCATGAAATGTATAGCAAGTACTGCAGTCTTTTGGCTATTTATTTGATACTCTAAATGGAAAACTCTGACCCTACCTCACCTTTGAGTATAGCCAAGGAAAGCTATGCATATGTTCAATATGCTCCACTTTGTACTTCTCAATTGCCTGTCAAGGATAGACAATGGGTTTGCCACATTTGCACCCATCTTGATGATTACTTCAAGAACTCCCTCCTGTAATATCATTGTTTTGTTTCTTTACATACAGTCATTGTCCATAGAGTTCTGCCCCCCACTTTTTTTTTTTTTTGGCAAATTAACATCTACATGAACTGCTGGGCATAGTAATGGAAAGTTGGTTTTGAGATATCCTCAATATGCTGATGATACTCAGCTGACTCTCTCTTTCATCAAATTCAGGTGAACCTGTGGAAGTGTTCAGTCATCTGCAAAATTGTACATATTGGATGGTGGTCAATAGGCAGAAGTTCAGTCCAGTCAAGATGAAGGATGTCTGGACTGTAATGAGAGTAATGTTATTCAGTCATTTATCCTGAAAGATCAAGTCTGCAGTTTGGTGATGCTTCTAGATCCAGTGCTACTACTGGAGGCTCTGTCCTAGACTATCTTAAATGACATTGGAAGACCCACCAGCACCTTAGACTGGTGCACTTGTTGCAGTGTCTGGACAGCAATAGCATAGACATATAACATTCTGATTCAGTTATTTCACTTCACTATATGTGGAATGCCTTTGAGAAGTGTTTCGAAATGACAGGACAAAACGCAGCAGCATAACTAGATGTACAGAACACACATCAACCATTTCTAAAGTTACACTGGTGTTGGTCCATTTCTGAATACAACAGAACATATTGTCTTTGACCAACACAGACCCTTAAATGGATTGGGGATTTCTTATTGAAAGGCTCACCTTCTCAGGCATAAAAAGTAATTTCACTTAGATGTTTGGTAGCAGGGTGGCAATTGTTTGCCAATTTGGCAAGTGTGGCAAGCTATAGTTAATGCAATGAGAGGAGCAGAGGGAGAGAGAGTGTGAGAATGTTTGAGCACCTAGATTGCATCCCACAGGTTCAGTTTATATCTGAATTCAGTGCACACTTAAAAATGTGTGAAACGTATTTGCAATAGTAAATATTTTCAGAAGTGTTACAGAAATATCTAGCTTTGGGTTAATGAGCCTTTGAAAAATGAATGTGCAAGCCCACCCTCACTTTTCATTTTGAACAAGCAGATCTTTAGCCATCATCTCAGAAGAAAATTAAAAATGTTTAGGCAGTATGTGTGAATAATGGGATGGCTGTATAAATAGACAGTTTGTCCATGCTAAATCTTGTTTGAGAACTGAGGCATGAGCTGGTGCACAGACAGTACATCAATCTAGGGTTTATTCTGGGGAGGGTGTGCCCATTAGCACAACTGAAACCATCCATATGAATCTTTCCATTCTGTTCTCAGTATCTGAAGCACTCTTCAGGTATAGAAGTGAACTGAAATGTTCACAAAGTCATATGGTTAAGTCTTCTCATAGTCTTTCTTGTTCCATAACAAAAGAAACCTTTTCCCTGATCTGTCAGTTTTCTACACACAGGGAGTTTACAATTCATGAATGCTTCCAAGGGAGCAATTCCACACATTACATCCACATACAACCTGTGCATCTACTTACTTGTTTCCCAATACCCTGTGGTATCACTAAGGCTGGTGTCACCCCTCTCCCTGATGATGTAACCTAGTGTGGTTTGGTCTCTCTGAATCCCCCCCCCCAGTCCTGCCACTGCCAATATCTATGCTGTAAATAGTGACTTCTTCTGGGTTGTATCCACACTACCCAATTATAGCATCTTGTCGGTGCTTTAATAGCTATAGGTACATCCAACAGAATCCAGGGATTTAGAGTCTGTTGAATGATACTTAGAGGTTTATCACACGAGGATATAAACTGGCAGTGCAGCTGGAACATTTCAACTTCCATTCTGCCTTACCACATGATACCAGTGTTCTTCAGCTGTTCTTCCATCTTGGTCCCATGGGAGATGGTGGTAAACACAAATCAGAAAAAAGACTTGCATTTACCACTGTCTCCCACAGGACTGGAATGGAAGAACAGCTGAAGAATGCCGATGTTATGCTGTAAAGAAGAATGGAAGGTGAAACATTCTGGCTGCACTGCCACTTTACTTCCTCGTATGCTAAGCCTCTTAGAATTTTCTTCCAGACAGTATCTTAGCAGACTACGAATCCCAAGATTCCATTGGATGCAATCATAGCAATTAAAATGGTATCAAGCTGCCATGATCATGCAGTATGAATACTAAGGCCCTGTCTACACAAATAAAAAAAAAATCCATTGGGGGGTAAAAATATCCAAAAAGGCAGCCGTTTGTATGCGTACAATCTGCCTACACAATTCCCCCCCCAACTCCGTATGACCCCCCTTGCCCAGCTGGCTGGAGTGAGCGATCCAACTAGAGTTTTAAATCTCTCACTGCTTTTTATTTTTAATTTTAAAAGGTGCCTGTTTTGCGGACAGTTGGTTTTTCATATTTACAATATAAAATAAAAAGGAATAAATGTAAAATTCATGGACTTACCAGACTGTCGCTTAGCCGGGAATCCAACATGGCGGCCGCTCCCAATTTCCCTCTTTGCTAGCCCTGCCCCCTGTGCTCGGCCAGCCAATCAGATTACACTGCCTGTTCATATGTGTGCGAACGGGGTGTACAGGCCATTGACAATACAAATGGCTGTACAGATTTTGGGTCGAGATTCACTAATCCTCCTGAATGCCGAGTCCACAGAGTTTACAGGGGATTCGCTAGCCCCCCTTCCAAATGACACATATGCATCTGAATGGTCGTGTGTATGGATGATCGATCTTCCGAACACTGTACTTATTTTTTTTACTGTGTAGACAGGCCCTAATGTACTACTCTCTCTCTCTGTGTGTGTGATTATAACTAATACATTTTGCCCAGAAAAAAAAGCTAAAAAGATTTAGTACATTTCAATAAAATTGCTCATCCAAATTGCTACTGGATTTTCAGAATTCACTGAAATGCTGATCTAAATTATGACATGATAATAGAATAATCTGGGTTGTGCCAAGTATGCTGCGGCCAAATCCATGGCTCTCATTGGCTCAGAGGACCAATAGCCTTTAAATTTGACTTGGGCAGAGCTTGGCTTTTTTGGATTACTCACTGGAAGATTCTGGGAGCTATAGTAAAAAAAAAAATTCTTTGAGTTTCAGGTCTGGAGTGATGTCTTTCTTTCCAGAACTGGGTTTTAAGGAGGCTTTTAATGTTAAGTGTCAGTAAAATTAAAATCAATTTAAAACATGCATTAAATGGATATGCATGTTTACAGTGTGGGAAAGGCCATCATAATAGGAAGACTCAAATTTCTTACTACCCTAGGTCACCTGCTGTGACAAAAATGAGATTTTAAATGCAATCAAAACTTGTTTGTATATAATATCCCTTATCTGAAAAATTTACAAGACAACTTAATGCTCAGAATTAAGTCCCACTGATTGCAGTGGAGCTTACTTTCAGGTAAGTGTGTATTTGAGAACTCACGACGAACAAGTCTTGAAGAGAAACGACAACACAGAAAGAATCACAACCCAGAAACATCACCCAAGGAGACCTTCTGCTGTGCTTTTTGCAACCGGACTTGTTTATCTCAGATTGGCCTTTTTAGTCATCAGCGCGCTTGCAGAAAGCGTGGGATGAGTCCTTCCTGAATCTTCGTTTGCAAAGAAAAGCCAGAGAGAGAGTATAGGACTGTGGCCTTAATTTCCAAACTATTCGTTA
The DNA here is from genome assembly GCA_030847615.1 of Gambelia wislizenii. Lineage (NCBI taxonomy): Eukaryota > Metazoa > Chordata > Lepidosauria > Squamata > Crotaphytidae > Gambelia > Gambelia wislizenii. Next base: position 86,444,120 of record JAUMIR010000003.1, read on the forward strand.
GTGTTGATAATTTAATCTTGGCAGCCCTAACAGATAATCTTCTGGGAATGGCATATCTAGCAAAGCTAGCTCACAAAATGAAATGCTGTAAGGAACACAATATTCTAGTACATATATAAAAATACATGACTGAACACTTGAGCTGCAGCTCAATAGGTGGGAAGTTGAGATAATGGCATAATGTTAGGCCTTGAGCTACTGCAGGGAGATGAAACACTTTGTATAGAATGTACTTTGCTCACGTTGTCATCGTTGACTCACAACTTTAGTAGATACTACTAGTGATGTTCCTATAAATGTGATATTTCTATAAATAACGTTTTCCAACAGGATGTTTTAATGAAGGGTCATTGTCAAGAAAATGTTGAATAAAATCAGATGACACACTTGTATAATTTTCCATTATATGGTTTTTGTTTGGTTTAATAGGATTAATATTAATTTTTTTCTCCTAAAAATGTCTGCCAATAGTTGTCTTTTTAGGGCCAGTAGAAACTACAAGCAAAAATCACTTTACTCTGTTTTTCATTAAAGGCATGCAATTGAGGGCTCATCTACATGAGCCAGAATATGTTGGCTCCCCACCAGTGTATCCTGGCTGATGATCAGGCCTATTATTCCCTTGTTACTAACTCCAAACAGACTGGAGTCCTGACAGGTATGCTGGCCCATCGCTGGAGCCACCACTACCATCTCTCTTGCTGTCTCAGAAGGCGGGAAGCAGGCCCACAACATATGACCAAGGACTTTATTAGATGCAGTAAATAAGGTGTCATAAAGAGAAAGGCTGTGTGTATCAGGTTGATGTTGCCCTTTCACAATCATGTCCAGTTAAAAAATGTACTTTTTAAATTGATGGCTCAAGCCGTCAATTGATCCCTATGGTGCTGTGGTACTGACATTGTTGGTATTTGAAACTTCATGCCATTGTACTCATGTGAATGCACCATCAATGGTTGGTCTGGCGAGAACACTTCTGGGTGAGATTACGACATCCAGGTAAGTGATACACTTTTCATGACCCTCCCCGGTTTACTTGGAAGTTTTTAAAGTGTGTTTCTGTGATTTATGAAACTTTTTGTTCTTTTTGTTTTTATTTTTGAATTTCCTGTGCTAGGTATTCTTGCGAGAATCTGTGGAATTTCAAACGAGGAAGTGTACGGAGCTATGTTCAGTCCTTGTTCATTGCTGGGAAGCCTTTTGCTGGGATTACAGGTAAATGTGCCATGGGGAGTTCTTTTGCCGGCATAAAAATGGCAAAGTTATGCCAGCAAATGAACAGGGTTTAAGGGGGTACGGGTGGTCTGATAAAGTTCCAAGGCTCCCTGCATGTGACCAGCCTTAGTCACATATTGCAGGACTCCTTCCTGCTTTTGGGAGAGGCAGGGAGACTGGCAGCAGCAATGAGGGCCAGCCTGCTGGGATGGGCTCAAGTGGACACACTGGGCCTGGTCCGGTCTTTGCTGGTGGTAACAGATTAAAAGAGGTATAATATGTTGTATCAGGTCCCACCCCACCTTCCCCCCATCTGAGGCCCATATCTGCCCTGGGAGTGTTGAGGATTGTCCAGGGGCAGAATAGGGCAAATGCCCTATGTTGTCAGGACTGCAGTGCTCTAAGACAGGGACAAGATGGGCTATATTGCCCGTGTAGACAAGCCCTGAGTTGAAATTTGGATCTTGTACATGGGGTGGAGTTTGAGTGGACAGAGAGCTGGCTGTACCATTTCATAGGGTAAGTGACAGTCTCAGTCAACAGACAGTTGTGAAAGGAGAAGGAATGGAAATACATTGGAGTACATAGCACTACATATCATGCAACTTACCTTGCACTGACAAATGAGCCTGCTACCCTCAAACAGAGTGGAGAGCATTGCCAGTGTTGACATACAATTCAACTGTGAATCTTTTTGGTTTCTTTATGAGGAATTGGCAGGGGCGAGGGAAGAGGTATCATTGCAATGGCTGAACCAGCTGCTTGTCCATTTCTAAGCACAATTCAAAGTGCTGGTTATGTCCTATAAAGCCCTGCACAACGTGGGTCCAGGCTGTCTGAAGGAGCCTATCTTCCTATATGAGCCTTCTTGGGCTCTAAGATCTTCCTGGGAGGCCTTTCTTTCACTCCCACCATCTTCACAGGGACATATGGTGGTAACATCAGAGAGGGCCTTCAGTTTGACTGTTCCCTGGCTTTGGAACTCTCTCCAAATTCTTCCTAGGAGTTTCTGTACTTGCTGTGCTTCTGCTGCAAATGAAAACTTTTCTGTTCCAATGTGCTTTTAAGAACTGTGACTGCAGTGGGCTGTTTTCCTCCTGTTTTATCCTTTCATCTTCCAAACATTTGTTTTAAATGGTTTTATTTCCATAGATAGTTTAAGTGCATTTGAATAATAACTTCCTGCATGTTTTACTTATGTCTTGTAAGTGCTTCAATTGGTATTGGTTTTAAAGTTGTAAGCTGCCTTGAGGCCCAAATTTGGAGAAAATACATAATATAAAGGAATAAATCTTCTTTTTCAGGTGCATCTACACTGTAGAAATAATGCAGTTTGGTACCACTTTAACAGCCATGGCCGCATCCTACAGAATCCTGGGATTTGTAGTTTTGTGAGATACCAGCACCCTTTCTCAGAGAAGGCTAAAGACCCAATAAAAGTACAAAGCCCAGCCTTCCATAGGATGAAGCAACAGAACTTAAAGTGGTGTCAAACGGATTATTTCTACAGTGTAGATGCACTCCTTCTCCTCCTCCTCCGCTGCCACTGCCACCATCATCTAGTGGTTAAATTCTAGTTCTTTGTCTCAGGCAGCAAAATATCTTGGGATATCATGGTGCTGGGAATTATTATCTCCCCTCTTTGGAGATTATCAGATGTGGCAAAAACTGCATCAAAAGATCACTAGAAGAACAGGAGGGGGCAAGATTATCAGATGACGTCATCCTCCAGCATCCCGGGGTGTAGTGCAGCCATGAGTAAAGCATCCCTTTCTATCAGCAGCTTGTCCACGTCAATAGGAAAATGGACCCTCATCTGTGGCAGCACTACACCCCCCAGAACGGCTGAAGGACACAGCCATCTGTTAAGGTCACCCTTCCCGTTTTCCTCTTGTTCTTCTGACGTGGTTAGGAATGCAATTTTTTGGTGTGTTATCCCACATCTGATAATCTCCTTGCTTTCTGTGTTGTTTTTCTTACCAGAATTTCCCCCTATGGCCTCCTCTTTCCTCCATAATGATAAAAAAGATATAAGAAATTCAAAACTAGACTTCCTAAATTCCAGTGATTTCATTAGCCATATGCATACCCAGTGCTTCTCTTTGGTTAGATTGTGACCAAATATTTGTGTTCATTTTGTTCCTATTATCGCTTTCTAGCAGAGTTCTTGCTTCCAACAATGCATACAGAGATACAGAGAGAAACAGTATGATAGACCTAACCACACATTTCAAAATATATTGAGTCAGCCATTCCTCTGCCATAGAATACATAAGCTATGGCAACTTGGCTTTCTTGGAGTTTAATTGTAACAGTATGCTTTCCCTAATGATGTAGAAGTCACTATAGTGTGAAATCACTTCTACAGTTCAGGACACTAGGACTCCAGGGAAGTTTCCAGATGGAGGGCTCCCCATGTTAAGAGTTAGAAAGCACAGTGCACTTCTTCCTTCATTTTCTACTTAATGGATTTTCCACTGTAAGTGCAAAGACAGAACTGAACAGAAGGAAAATAAAGAAAGGTTACATGTGGAGGATGATAACATTTGGAGCCCCTGTAAAATTTGGTGAGGCAGGGCAATGGAACAGCCTCATCTGGAGCCATACTAGCACATTAGAAAAGTTGATTACCACTCACAACATGCTTTTATAACTGCATAGGATAGATAATAATAAAATAAATCAGTTAAACTCTATTGGAGGATAAACAAGGAAGTGAACCAGATTTTAACAACCCAGTGAACCCACTGAAATCTTTCAGAACACAAATGGGAGAAAACCAGTTCTAGTCCTGGCCACCAAGTAGAAGGTGTGATAAAGATCACCAAGACTGTCCTTTGCCAGAAAGGAAACATGACATTCCTAATAAAGTGGAATGATATTTAGTGATTATTAAATAAAAGCTCAATTATTACATACAGTACAAATAAAAAAACCATCCGGCTTCATTTGAGAAAGTGACTGAATTTGCAGGGCTACTGAAATGTGTTCCCAAACCAAACAATGGGGTTGTCTAGACAGTGAAAAAAATCCTAACAGAAATTGCAGAGAATACCTTTTGTCCCAATGAGATCCTGCCTTATTCAGAAGTTGGGGGGGGGACTCCAAAAACTGCAGGAAAAAAGTCTTTGCAGCTTTTCCTGAGGTTTTTAAAATAATGTGTGGAAATGTGCATTACCACTTCTTTGGACAACTGATTTGCATTACAATGCATTCTTGGTGAGGGTGGAAGTGAAAAGCTAATTGGTCAGATGTGCACAGGGGCTGGGGTTGCCAGCAATGAAGTGGCTGGAAGCACCATTTTGGCATTTCACCTTGCCAATTGTGTGGGGGTTTTTTGCTTCATTCGGGTGACCGAACAGCTTTCTGGTCATACTTGTGCACCTTTGATTTGTAGTTAAAAATAAAAATATACTGTGCAGTGGTGACAACTTGTGGAGAATAATAACATGAGCAATTCACTCTCAGCCACCATCTTGATTTGCAGCCATGGCTGCCTCTGACTATTAGCTTTGCATATGAGCGATTTTGCCAAAGGACCATGGAGACAAATGAACATTGCTGCAAATTTGAGTTAATGCTCAGCAATCAGCTTTATATCTTCTCATCTAGACAACCCCAATGTATTGATAGAATCATAGGACTAGAATTTGGAGGCAATCCAATGGTCTTCTAGTCCAGCCCTCCACCAAAACACAGCATCCTTGATGGCCATCCAACCTCTATTTAAACCCCTCTACCAAGACCTGAGGCTATTTGTTTTACTGTCCAACAGCTCTTACCATAGGGATATTTCTTCCAAAGTTTAGCTGGTGTCTCCTTTCTTGTAATTTGAGTCTGGTTTTTAAGGGACCTATACATGGGAGCATCAGCAAACAAACTTGTTCTGTCTTTCATGGGAGATCCTTCATATATTTGAAGATTACTTGCATACACTTCCCAGTGTTCTCTGCTCTAGGCTAAACATATTCAGCTCCTTCAAGCCCTCACAGGACTTGATTTCTAAACTTTCACCATCTCTCCTGGACATTTTACAGCTTATTGATATCATTCCTCAAATGTAGTGTCCAGAATTCAACACAGTGTTCCAGATGAAGTCTGACCAAAGGAGAAAAAAGTAGTGCTATTACTTCTCTTTATCTGGAACTAGACTTCTCTTGAAGAAGGCAATAATTATGTACATTAGTTTTTCTTGGTGGCCAGATCATCCTGTTGACTCATGGCTTATGGTCTACTAACGCCTCTAGATCCTTTTCACATATAATTCTATCAAGCCAGGGGTCACCCATCTTATGTTTGTACATCTGTCTAAGTGTAGAAGCTTCCATTTATCCTTGCTGAAATTCACTTTATTAGTTTTAATGGAATTCTCCAATCTGTTGTGGTAATCTTGAATCCTGTTTCTATCTTTTGAGATAGTAGTTACCCTTCCAGTTTGATCTCACCTGCAAATTTGATGAGCATGCCCTCTATTTCATAGGTAATTCATAAATATATTGAACAACATTGGGCCTGGGAAAGAACTTCCTTCCAGGATGATGAGCAGCCTCACCAGGATGGTGAGCACACTGGCTTCAGTTCATCAAACATGTACAAACCTACCTAACAGTAGCATCATGTTGTTCATATTTTATCAGCTTGTCTGCAAGACTAATCTGTTAAAAGCCTTACTGAAATCAAAATATCAGTGGCAGCTGCTGACTCTCATATCAGTGGAGTGGTGAATCCACTATGGATTTTAGACCAAATTTTGAAATTGCTGTCCAAGATGTGGAACCTGTTTTGGGGAGGGTGCCTTTTAAAGTGTAGACTGAAAGTTTAGACTGAAACCTGGATTTGATTCACCCCCCTCCCACTGACACTGAAGCCATCAACCACCAGTGCAATATACACTACATCCACAGCATTATCTGATCTACCAAAATTGTAACTCTATCAAAAGAGAAAGTCAGAAACAGAGAGTTGGGGGGAATAGAGAAACTTTAACTTCAGCTTTCATGCAAGGAATTGTACATGTTTTTCCTTCTCCCTTTTTGTTTTGTTTATTCCTTTTGAACAGAATATACTCCTTTAATGCTGCATTCCAGTAATGAGTCTCATCCTACCAGCTTTTAATTTTGCATATTAATACATATTTCCTTTTCAGTGTTAGGTGTTTAGGTTCATCTTGTTGACTTTCCATGTACAGACACTTCTGAAACCCAGGATCATTCCCTCTAGTGCTTCCCATACCACCACTCTGTTACCCAAATGCTCCTTGGAAAATTCCAAGAAAATATCGAGTTTATAATATGTTGGGGAAATAAGCAGCAACTTGACTTTAGCTATGCAAAGAGGGGGTAACCAGGGAATCTTGCAAACCTTTGTCTACCAGTACTAGTCTGGATGGAATACACACATGTAAAATTAAGTATGGTTTTTATTAAAGAGTTCAAAAATAACACCAAACACACACACATTCAACCAGAAAAAGCGTTCACACAAGGCTATAGGAAAAGCAGTAGGAAAACCTGGGATAGGGGGTAGCAAGAGGAATTGTTGGGGTGATACAGATCTGTCCTGTAGTCAATCCAGCAGAGTGGATGGAGGAACCTGGGTTGGCTAACACAGAGTAACAGGGTTTCCCCCTATTACTGACGGTGCGGAATGAGGCATATTTTGGGGGTGATATTTATATCTCCAAATACACCTGAGGGGATTGGTTGCTTCATGGGTTGAAGCAATAGATTTCCTGAGCCTTCATGCATTGCACAATGAGTTTCCTGGTCTTTGACAAAAGGTGAGAAAGATCCTAATGTGTTTCTTAATATCCACTGATTGGATTTTAACAGCTTGAGCAACTTGTCTTTAAGGTTGGGATTGAGGGAAAGAAATTTCACAATCAGCAAATACAAAGGTTTCCCCCCACCCATTATCTCCCTTTTCATTTTTGGCTTTTAGCCTTTAGGCTTCCCAGGGTAAGTCATAGTTGACCTTTTGAGACCATCCTGTCTATTCCCTTGTGGAAGGCCACATCAATGAACCAAAATTCTGCCAGTTTCTGAGGCCTGTAAAAATAGGGGTGTCTAGAAGTGGGGTATAAGCTGTGCTTAACAACTCCAGTTTCTCAGTATCATTGACATGGCTGACTATTTTTCTAGTTGTAATTTTTTATCTGCCTGCAACTGATTATATTTATGTCCTTTCACTGGCTGAGACATTTCCCTGCCATATAGGTGCTTATCTGCTTTTCTATGCTGTTATTTACTTGCCATTCACCTATATCTTTTTAACAACTCTTATCAACTACCATTAGGATCTGAAATATCAATAGCATTTATATTTCTATACCACCTATCAGTGCAAAGCACTCCCTAAGCAGTTTACAATGTGTTAGCTAATTGCCCCCAACAAGCTGGGTACTCATTTTACCGACCTATGGAAGGATAGAAAGCTGAGTCAACCTCAGAGCCCTGTAGGATCAAACTCAAGATATCATGGCTGCAGTACTGGCTTTTAACCATGACAGCACCAGGGCTCTTTATCTTGGTGGTATAATGATTATCCCATCACCATGCTTGCATATTTTGCATTTTTATTACATTAAACCCCCCATATGTGTATAAATGTTTGACTATTAAGACTGGACTCATGATCTTAATCTGAAATAAATTGGGTAAACTTTAAAGATGCCATAAGATTCCTTCCCCACCCATCTTTCCCTCTTTGGACACTGAAACAAACACAATTCTTTCAAGATTTTTAACTTCTAGAATGACTTACTTACATTAACTTTCACCCACCCATAGACCCTACCCTTTTGGACAAAGCATGGGGCTTTGGCCAACTGCATTCAGAAGAAGTTCCAGCTTTTCATTGTGGTGATTTAACTACCAAGTTTGTCTATGGTACAATGTGCAATCCTAGATAACAAAGAAAGTTTGTCATCAACTAACATGCAAGGAACTGGATGTGACGTGAGTTTTCCCCAGGATTCAGTAATCCAGAATATATACAATGTTGAACTTATGGTGCTGCCCACCATTTTTTTTTCCAGAGGAGAGATCTATAAGTATGTTTTAACCAATATTATTCAGAGATAAGTAGTATTATATTGTCTGGCACTTAATCCTAGGTAAGTGCACAGAATTTTGGCTTTTTTTTCTGTGCAGGCAAGAGATAGCATGGATGCTATAAATTAATTTTGGAGGCTCTAAGAGAGGTCTAAACCCTGAAGATTGGTGATGGCAGGAAGTCATAGAAGTCAAAAGAACTTACAAGGCAACCATAACAGCAAAAAAAAAAAAACAAAAAAAAAACACACACACACACACAAAAAAAACAAAAACAAAACCCCATCTGTTCTTCAGAGATAGAAACAAGAAAGTCCAAACTGTAAACAGAGACTTCAGAATTTATCACATGAGGCTTGTCAAGTGCAATTGAAGCAGGATAACATTGTCTTTGGCTGGGACTTATCACATGATGTCATGCCTAAACCATTGTTGCATTGTACATTGTATTTGGGTCACTGTTGGTTTGTATCTTTTCATTGATGGGAAAAACCCATCAATGGCTGCAATATCACTGCTGTTGGACTATTGGTTTCTGTGTGATCATCTGTTCTGCTGCAGTTGCACTATTTTGGCAGCCATGCAGTGTGAGCAGGCATGGTTTGTTTCTCCCCCTCTAGGATTTACTTCTGAGGAAACCTGTGGCTTATAGGGCTGCCGCTGGGTTTCTTTCTCCCGCTTAGACCAGAAACTTGTAAGGCTGTAGTCTTTCTTGTGGGGGCAAACGTAAGCTTATGTGAGAGTAAACCCATTGTTGAGAAGTATTCATGTATGAGAGTGCAGAAACTGTTAAAAGCATGGCTCACCTTTGAGTAAATATGCACAAGACTGTGCTGCCATGCGTGAGCTCTCCTTCCCCTTCCACTTTTAACTAGTTTGTGCCAAACCTAGGGAGCACCTGCATGAGCTTTTTACACATCTCCATCCAAGCAGTTGCTCTAATGCCCACTAGGTCCTGGAGGGGAGGGTGGAAGACCCTGAAGTGATTGACTTCTTCTGCCAAGTAACCTTTCCCACAAACCCACATTCCTCCTCCCTCCCAGAGACACCCCTCCCATGGTAAGCACAGAGAAGGGAGGAATACTGGCTCTCTCCAACTGGCCTTCAAACCCATTGGTGGTAGTGCCCACTTACAAGAGAAACTGGCCTACAGTAACTTTTCTACAAGCTCTGTATTTCTCAGTTAAAACATAATCTTTTGAAACCATGGGGTTTTTGGTTAATTGATTCTAATGGAAAATTTAAGAAAGGAAAGGAGGTTTTTCTTCTCAGCATACTTTCAGTAAGTGCCCTCTCCAGGGATTATTAATGAGAATAAAAGTTGTTAAAGTAGAAAATTAACCTGACTCAGAAAAAAAAAAAAAACACCCAGCAACATAGTCCTCACATCCAAAATGTGTATCTGAGTGAAAAGAAACCTATCATTGTACTTTAACATTAATTAACTTATTAGCTGGAAAATTACTCATATAGAATTATTTCCCCTATAACTGAGACAATCTTTTGATAATATTCTATCCCCACTCTCCCTGCCGCACACAGTATGAAGTAAAATTACTCTGAGAAACAAAGAATATTCACAGCACTGTAATTACTACTGTTAGAGCATAGAAGTAGAGCAGGTAATAATCCTAAAATTCTAGATTGGTCACAAATGTCCTCTAAACTGACTTCTGACCAAAAAAGAAGCTTGGTGGCCCTGGTTCCTGCTTCACTGTGCATATGGAGCAGGAAAGGGGGACTAGAGTCTTCTATTATGACTACATTGTAAGTTAATTAATGTTAAAGCTGATGAATGCCAAGAGGGAAGAAGACATCATCAAGCCAATCAGTGGCAATGCCAGACTTTTATGAGTGACTTCGACAGCAGGATGGGAAGATGTTGTGTCTCTACCTGACCTGCCTTTGGGAGCTTTAAGATTAGGCTTGACTATGACCCAGCCTTTTTGGCTCAGGCTTTCCTTGTCATCTTTTCTGTGTTCTTGGGGTTAAGGCATTGCTACAACCCAAGATTGCCCAGTAGTTAATGGGCCTGGTAGTAATTTTATCTGGAAGCACCATGGATCTCTTGGTTGTGTGGTTTTCACAATTGCATTACAACTTGATTTTTCTTGGGTGGTGGTGATAATGAATGCTTCCTCTTTAATTGGTAGGCATTGTTGGGATTGGGCAGGTTCCATTCATGAGGGCAAGATAGCTATCTCAGCTCCAACAGAGTTCACCATAAAGACTCATGGGAGCTGGGGCTTATGAGGTGCATTATGAGGTGCCCCAGGGGCAACCGTGTCTGCTTTGACCACTGGTGGTGAAACACTAGCTTGTATGGGTTCATATTGCTATAGAACACCAAACTTTACCACTTGTGAGGTATCTTGGCCAGTGAGCTAGGCTGGGCATTGGGCAGAAGGCAGGGTCTCTGATGACCAGATCTTTTCTCTATGATGTATACAACAACGTGATGGCCAGCTTCAGTCCATTCTCAGTTGTGTCAGTCCAGTTTGTTCATGTCCCTTTCCTTTCTCACCTTAGCACCCACCAATGCTGACTTTATGTTCATTTGGAGGTAAATGGAGTTATAATCATTGGTGCACATAGGTTTGCAGCCTTGTGTTGAATATATAGTGCACATAGGTTTGGAGTCTTATGGCTTAGCTACACTGGTCCCAAACCCCAGACTCACCCTGTATCAGCTATGATCTGTTTACATGATGCAAGGCCAGTTCTGTGGTGAGTTTGGTTATTTTGGCCAGTAACCTGAGTTAAAATAAATTCCCTTTTATTCCAGCGTTTTCTGGAAAATGTTGTTTGCTGGCTGTTGCTGCATGTGGATTGTTGGATCAGGTCAGATTCAGGTGGGTGTCAAGTGTCACCATCCTTAAAGGGCTAGCGCTGCCTGCTCCCAACCAAGCCCAGACATTGGTGAGGAAAGAAGAAAAGTCTTCTTTGCTAGTGCTCTGCTGCTGCTGCTGTCCTGACCAAGCCCCCCTCCCTTTTCAGACCCCCACTGGTTACAATGGCACTGGATGTGATGTCCCCAGGAAGCATGCAGCCATGCCTCCTATGTCTCGGGCCAGTCTTCCACTGGCAACTGAGTGGAGAGGACATTGTTAGGCCAGGCCTGAGGAATGGGCGTTCTCTCTGTTTCATGGATTTTGCCTGTCCCATATTACTATTTAGAAAATTTGGGATGCAATAAAGGACCTGTTTTCAGTTTTATTGTTATAGCATCTACCAAAGTTAAATGCTCTATAAATAAATATGGCTGGCGCCCCATAGTTACAATATCATAAATCTGCCTTATGACATTGCAACTTGCTTTTTCAGTCATTGTGTAGGTCACAACTCTCTTCTGACCATGCAATGAATAAAAGCCCCACAATCCACCTTTTAAGCCATACAGCCTCTCCCTGCAAACATGGCAATTTCTGGGTTGTTGGAGAGCGATATGATCAGTGGTGATGTGTGTCTAGCTATTTTCCTTTAGCCGAACATGGTTCACGGACATCATCTACAAAGACCTCACAGGATCCTAGGACGCCCCCACCAGTGCCTGTTACAGGAACTCCAGCTAAAGAAAAATAGCTTAATACATTGCTGCTGATCCCCCATACTCTCCAGCAATCCAAAAATATTTGAGTTATAGGGCTTGCAAGGTGAGTTTGGAGGGGGTAGCATCAGGAGACATAGCTATGAAACTATGTGGGCACGTATACCTCCTAATGCAGGATAGCAGCCTATATATTTAGTTGCTCAGCTTATGAGATATAAAATGCCACTGCTAATTTATAGTACCGATTACTTGCAGGGAACCTTCTTATGGGTGTGCATGCGTGTATTCACCAGTTGGCTACCTTTCTTACCTAGAAGGTTGTTGCTCCATAAATGATTCAAAATGTCAGAGATCCCCAGCTGACTCCAAATTCCCCCTTCATGGGTTCTTCTGTGGTCTTTAAGATCAGTGGAGTGTTCTCAGGTTGCCTGGTTTGCATGATAAAGACACATCCTTCTTAGTCCCTGTCAGACTTTCTTACAAAAATGCACAATGGATGTGGAGCTATTTACATTTGATATATTCTGCAATTCTAAGCACAGTAACCTGGAATTACATCTAATGCAACCTAGACTTATTGAATTTAGGTTCATGAATAAATCATGATAAACATGATTAGGATAATATTTTGTGAGCTGTGATGCCTGCTGGCTACAACATCAATCAGGAGACATGGCTGGCTGATTCAAACTTTTAATCCAAATATGAAAGGATTTATTGTGGCAGCAAAACTCTAAGTAGCTTGGATAGCTTCTTTAAAGTTGAGATGAAAACCCAGAGCAGAGTCACCAACCTACTGACATGGAAGCCAATGGCCAACAATCTTGGTAAGCATATTCTTTCATTGGTTTTGTTGGCATCATTAGTTATTTTGTATTTTCCTCAGTTTTGACTGGGCTGACCCAAAATGTTTTGCTGTCTGCAAGCTTGACTACATGGGCAGGAAACCCTGCACCTTCCTCATAGCCATGGTAGATGTTTCTGAACCGTAGCAGCCCTGTAAATGCCACACTCACCAGGCTTCTCTGATTGTAGATCAGAATATCCTGACACACTGTTAGTTGCATCAGAGGAAAAGGCCAGCCCTACATTGAAAGTGTATCCTATACATTGTACTGTTTCTGGCCACATGATTGTGGCTACTCCATTTTTTTCCCTGTACACTCATGCAAGCGAATATACAAGTGTATGTGGTCCCAGAGTACTGTATTACTGGATAAGCAAAGATAGTTTATCCAGATATATGCATAATAGAATATTTTTTAAAAAAGTGAAAAAAGCATGCTAGAATGCCTGAAAATCTGTGTTTTCCCTTCAAATCTTGGCCAACTGAAATCCTGGTGAAAAAGTGCATTATCGAAAATGCCGTGTGTCAACTGTGCTGTGAATACCGGATGAGTACAGGTTTTGTTCCTTGTGTAGACAATCCCCGAGTCAGGACAGCAAAGAGCACCTCTCTGCTCACTGAAGCCAGGGACTATGGTATCTAAAACCAACCAAGTTATTTTGGCACAAGTGACAGAAAATGCTACACTGCCTCTTCCCTCCTTTGCAATAAAAACAGACCAGTAACAAATGACTACCTATTTATTGCCCTTTTATGACAATTCATATCTGATGTGTGCGGCATCTGCCTCATTCTGCCTAATGGTAGAGACAGATCTAGCTTGCACTTTGGGTGTTCTGACCTAAGAAATCTAAGTATGAATTACTATTTTTATGCTCTGCAATTGGGACCAAAGTTGCCCAAAGAAATATACTGCATTTTGCCATTGGGGTAGTGCTACTATTAATGTCTTCCTGCAAAGAAATAAAAACAGCTCCTTACGTTCAGACTGTATGTCCATTCCCTAATTTTTTGGTTTTATACCCCCTGCTTGAAACAACAGTGGTAATGTTTTTAGGAAAGAGAAATTATATTTGTCCAATATTTACAGAATATATAGTTTGTCACTTACTCAAAACAAATGTTCCCTCTCATGTACAAGTGTTTTGACTCTGGGAATGGGTATTATGGATTTTTCTTCATCTTACAGCAAACACTTCCATGGACATGTGTTATTTTTATCCTCTGATATGCATTGTAATTCCTATGGGTCAGAAAATAGCCCAGAGATCACTCAATATGACTTTTTAAAAAATCCATCTGTATGAGGGTTAAAATAAAATTAATAAAATAAAATAAACAATTCTTAGGGAAAACAAATTATACATCAGTTCTTCATTATATGTACATAACATACAGGGAAATTCCAATAATAATGAAGAGCTATTATACTTTTTAGATACAAAATGCACATAATGCCAGCACATTTACACTGCAGCATAACTAAAATAGTTATAGCCACAGTGCAATTTGTGGCATGACAGTAACCAACTTACACTTTTATGCATGTTTATGTTTCTAAGTAGAGACAAAAAAAAAGTGTTGCAGATATTGGCGAACCTGGATTATCAATGGTTCAATTGGTGCAATTGCCCCAGGTCTTTCACTTTCTGGGGAGGGGGCAAGGGCTGAAGCAATTAAGGTATCACTTCCTTCCTTTTATTCTCCAATTGCTTTTCAAATCACCTGCGTGTTTGTACTGTTGAATTACAGTATTTCATTTCTACACTGTCCCTGCTAAAACAGCTCACCCCTGTGGTGCAAAATTTACTTTTGGAACTGGTCCAGGGTAACAACCACCTTACCCCAGCTTTTGGGTATGGGCTTTCCACTTTTTATTTTTGTTTCCTAGAAGCAAAGAGTTTTCCAACAAAGGAGAAAGAAATGATTGTGATGAAGCAAAGTGAATGTGTAAATAGTCTTATTTTTGCCTCTCAGGTATTGTGTCTGACTGGCAGAGGAAGAAAAGGGCACAGTGCCAATTAAAGAATATACCAGCATGTAACAAAGAGAAAATATTTACTTGTAAAGTATTTATACAAGCCTCTCCATTGATGCCCCCTTGTCGTGGAAGAGAGGCTTGCGTACCCTAATGATGTTTTGAGCTATGCTGGTGGTGGCTACGGTGAACTCGCCACGGGTCAGCGTAAGAGGGGCGCTCCAAAAAAGCGATACAAAGACTCCCTGAAACAACATCTCAGGCTTGGCCAAATTGATCACCAACAGTGGTCCGCCCTGGCCTCACATTGGGAGGCATGGAGACGCACTATCCACAATGCTGCAGCCTTATTTGAGAACTCACGACGAACAAGTCTTGAAGAGAAACGACAACGCAGAAAGAATCACAACCCAAAAACATCACCCAAGGAGACCTTCTGCTGTGCTTTTTGCAACCGGACTTGTTTATCTCGGATTGGCCTTTTTAGTCATCAGCGCGCTTGCAGAAAGCGCGGGATGAGTCCTTCCTGAATCTTCGTTTGCGAAGAAAAGCCAGAGAGATTTATACAAGACAAGACCAGATGTCTTTAGGATCTATTGGAGAACCATCCAAAGAGAATTCAGGATATCCAGCAAATTACTAATGGAACAGTTTATTTCTTAAAAGCTAATTTGAAGATTAGCTAAGCCTATGCTCTTGAAATTTACACAAAGCACTTATCCTCCCATGATGAACCACTTTAATCAATAGATTAAGCTTCTGTTAAGCTGTCATGCTGATCTATATCTCTATAGTCAAGGTGGTTCTAGAAAGTCTTAAATCTCTGATAAATATTAATTACAAACATTTGTTCTTTTAACTACCTTTGAAACAATTTCTTTAGCAAAAGGAAACGGAGCAAATTTCCTTCACACTACAGGCAGCTCATAAATTGAACAGGAAGGGCAGTTCACAGATTGAACAAGAAGAGCATCTGTCCACACCATTTTGGGTGGGTGGGGGAGTACAAAAAGACACCATCCATGAGGTAGTCCAGCTTTTCAGACATTGGAGAATGTGGGGTGCCCATTTCTTTAATTCAGTTATTTCCAAATATTTTCCCAGGGACACACCAATTGTTTGACAGCGATCTATCTGATCTACTCTAATTAGAAAGTTTTTTTGTTTTAGTTGTCAGTGTCATTATGGCCAAAGTACAAATGTGAATTTCAACTAAAATAGATCCCTTGCATCAACTGAACTTACATCAATGGTGACTTAACAAGTTCTCATTGATTTAATGGGTCTACTCTAGTTTGGACTAACAATCAGATTTAGGCCATTTTGTCTAGTAATAAATAGCAGCAAATTAGGAATCATTCAATAGGCTTTTATCATCATTTTTATGGAACCTAGAGATTTAAAATGGTGTCTAGAAGGAGTGACCTATGTTAATTCCTCTGGACATCTTATATGTGGCAAGTACATAAGAATATTAGATTGACTAAAATGGATCTCATGTAAATTTGTAACAAAATCATAATACCAAGACCAGGTAGGATGTATTTTTTTTAAAAAACACACACACACAAACCCAAACCTTGACCAATTGTAAGGATAGCTCTACAGTTGTGATGCAAAACATGGGCAATTGCATTCCTTGTTATTCCAGTTGTTCCAGTTGATAACAGCAAATTTATCCATCTAGCAGGAGGATACACATGTTTGATGGCCTATTGTTAGTGCCATTTATCAATCAATACAGCCTGGATAAGTGTTGACTTACTAAGTGACTATTGATTCAGTAGATCTAACTCTAGTTATTTGAAGGTACACAAAAGCAGTGTTTTAAGTTATTTGGAGACATGCCCCATTGCATACAACTGTATGCTCAGAATGTTAAAGAGCTACACACATACACAAAAAACACATAAGTCAGAAGAAAAGCCTAATGCTGAGAGGCTGGTTTGGGGTGTGCTTTTTTCAAAGCCTGGCCCATGCACTACATGATAGAGAGGCAAACTTTTAATTAGGGGAAAGACATATACTCTGTCACGCTAAGATTTTAACTCTTGTGTTTACTACTACAGCAATCACAATGTTGCTGAGCAATAATTGGAAAAGAGAAAGCTAAAGAAGAGCAATACTATTTAGGTAAAGAAAGAGCCAGGAAAGTGAGAGCCAATGCAGTGCAGTGGTTTGAGTATTGTAATACAACTGGAGAACAGGGTTTGAATCCCCTCTCAGCCATGGAAACCCACTGGGAGACCTTGGGCAAGTCACTCTCTCTCAACCTCTGAGCGAGGCAATGCCAAACCTCTCTCTGAACAAGTCTTCCCAAGAAAATCCCATAGGGTCGCCATAAGTTGGAAATGACTTAAAGGCAGACAACAACTACAATAAGAACAAAGAAGGAAAGAAACTTATCCCTACTCACTCCAATTCATAGAATTTCAGTCCATGCTCCAGTTTGTTGTGTGGTAGATTGAACTGAGAGCCAGTGTGTTACGAGTTATGCACAATAAATATTAATTGCAAGTAGACTTTGATGCTTGAGGCAGGAAGCTGCCTATTGTCAGAGTCTACACACATTGTAAGAGGCATATGTTGGAAATGTAGGGTTGGGAAAAGCTTGGATCCCTGGTCATCTTGGAAAGTCAGGCCTCATTTTAAAATACAAATTGGAATTTCCCTCCCTCCTGGTGACAGGGAAATGGTCTCATTGAGAGCAATCAGTGCTGAACTGCCATACTTACTTCCGTGGAATATGAGACCTTGCCAGACTGTCTCAGACTGGTACACCCCCTTCATTGTAAGGTACTATGCAGTTTCCAGAGCTGTTGGGCAATCCTATTTAGATGTGAAATAGGGTGAAGGTCTATACCTAATTGGAATTGTCTCATGGTGTGCAGCTCCATTGTGTTCATCTCTCCAGACCATCTAAGAGTCATTACCAGTGCCCAGAGGATGAAAGGCAGAGGCCATGTTTGCACCTGCCCTTTTCACATAGGCCATAGGCTTTGCACTCATCACTCTAAGCACATGGGGCCTTTCAAACCCTCCAACAGGATAACATTCCTCTCCCAGAGGTGTTGCCTTCACTCCAGGTAATAGCACCCAAGTTAGAAAAGGGGGCTATATATTGGCCAAAAGGGGAGTCTCTCTCTCTCTCTCTCTCTATTCTCCTTTCCAGAAGCTCTCCCCAGAAGACCTGGACTCTTTTTTGCATCAGATGGGTGAGAAAATCCCTGTGTGTATTCGTCTGTAGTCCCTTAATCTTAGCTACATCCCTCTAGCCCTCCCCCCATTTGGTCAGGAGTAGGGTTTTAGTGCTTGTGCTATTTCCCCCCCTCTTTTACAGAAACACCTTAGAAATAGCTTGTATTAAATATAGACATCTGTTGGTTTCCACTGCTATCTTTTTCTGTCTTTTTAATAAAGAAATAATTGTTTTGCTGCAAAATCAGCTTGTCCTCAACCTGATTTCTTTCACTTGGAGTCACTTCGGTTCATTGTTTTTTAAAAAACCTTTAGCCTGTAAGGTCCTGCAGATGGATAGTGCCTGGGAGCACACTAGTCTTAAACCCAGCACACTGTTCTTAACAAGTATGGTGTAGCGGTTTTAGGGATGGATTAGGACTCTGGGAGACCAGGATTTGAATCCTTTCTTGATCATGAGATGCAGAAATCATGGAACAGCAGACCCACGGATTGGAAAGTGAGTTTTATTACACCGGTGGGCCTGACTGGAATATCTTCCAAAGAGTCAGAACCCCGAGTCATGACTACAGAAAACCTTTATACAGTTTAATGACCGTATGCAAAAACAATTCCCTCCTCCTTCTCTTTTGTGTCAGCAATTTCTCTGCAACAATTGTTGATAGTTCAGAAAGTACAAGGCAAGATAACTTAGTACACTTGGGTACAGTTCGAGCGTTATTAGATAAAGAATTTGTTTACCTCAGCTTATCATATGTTTCTGGAACATAGAGTTGATTAGTAAGGAACATTGAAAAGACTTTGCAGACTTCTAGAGTCTCATGGGCTATCTAGTCTGACCTCAAATAGTAATTGTAAGTAACAGCATTCAGCAAATATACATTAGAATGCAAATGGATACCACACATGGACACTCAATAAATCACACTCTTAGCCTTAGATAAATCACACTCTTGGCCTCAGAAGAAGGCAATGGCAAAGCCCTTCTGAACAAAATTTGTCAAGAAAACCCTTGATAGAGTTGTCCTAAACTGAAAATGACTTGAAGGTATTCAACAACAACACAACAACAAACTGGACTGTGGAAAGATGCTCCCCCAACCACACCCCAGGGCTACTTTTAGGATGGAAGCACAACTCTAAGTATACTGGTTCTCAAACATTTTTTTTCAGTCCAGCCAGCCTAATTAGATATGCTTCCTAGGAGCCTCAACTTGGCTTTCATCCACATTAAACAAAAAGATGCAGATAAGTCTATCATTCATTAATTTTTGGCATCTGTCAGGGACAACAACAACTTAAAGAGCAGTTACTGGCGCGGTTGTTAGCTTTCCTGGAAATGAAATATGTTTTCATTTGGAAACACCTACTCGCTAGGCAGGCTGAATGCTGTACTAGGAAGAAATATGTCTATGATTAGCAAGGGTAATAGAGATGTAGGTACTTTTGACTCAGAGGGTTATGTGGGCCCATAGCTGGATATTTTCTGATTAGCCATTCTTAGCAAAAAGCTTCATGCTATAGCTGGATGTCATTATGGCATGCATTGCATGAAAGCTGGATCAAAAAGCACAGTGGTTTGCTTGCTTGCACAGGTTAGAGGCAACAGAGGAAATGAGATGAAAATGAATGAATTGTCATAAGGTTAGTTCTGCCTTGTCAAGTTCTGTGTCTTTTGCCAGATGGCCTGTCTACTAAAATTATATATATATATATATATATACATATACATATACATATAATAAAACCATTACTGTTATACTCCTTATTTCCTTCTATAGACATGTCATCCTATGCACAATTCATATCAAACAATGTATTTTTCTTTTTCTTTGACCGACCTGAAAGCTAGGTTCACACTATTCTGGTCACAGTACCCCTTCATTGCACTGCCTAGAATCTGGAATATGAAAAAAGTAAGCTGTGCATACCAATGTAAGAGGCTCTGCTTGAGTCATTAAAACAGCAAAAGAAGTGGGTTTACAACAGTATCCCGGAGATATCATGGTATCCATAATAGAAGCAGAACAGTAGGGGTTGCAGGTGCACACAAAGAAGCGAGGGGGACAATGGGGGAGTGGAGGCTCTGCTTTCTTTTGTTGTTATGCACTTGGCTAAACTGTTAATTAAGAATTTAGTTAATTATTTAATTATTTAAATTAATTAAAACATTAATTAAGAACATCAGAGATTTCTGCTGCAGATTGAGGAGGATATGTATATATTTTAAATGCTGTTTACACACAATCCTAAATATACACTGGACTGACTATGTGATGAATGTTGCTGTCCTTGAGCAAGCAGGGATCACCAGAATTGAGGCTATGATGTTGAGAGCACAGCTACGCTGGGCAGGGCATGTTTCTAGGATGGAGGACCATTGCCTCCCAAAAATAGTACTCTACGGTGAACTCGCCACGGGTCAGCGTAAGAGGTGCACTCCAAAAAAGCGATACAAGGACTCCCTGAAACAACATCTCAGGCTCAGCCAAATTGATCACCAACAATGGTCCGACCTGGCCTCACATTGGGAGGCATGGAGACGCACTATCCACAATGCTGCAGCCTTATTTGAGAACTCACGCCGAACAAGTCTTGAAGGGAAACGACAACGCAGAAAGAATCACAACCTGGAAACATCACCCAAGGAGACCTTCTGCTGTGCTGTCTGCAACCGGACTTGTTTATCTCAGATTGGCCTTTTTAGTTATCAGCACGCTTGCAGTAAGTGCGGGATGAGTCCTTCCTGAATCTTCGTTTGCAAAGAAAAGCCAGAGAGATTAATCACTATACCCTATGGGCAAAGGTCTGGTAAATGAAGTTCTGGAAAGGAAAGGGAAGTCCTCTAGCTCATTGTTATTCTTTTCTATCAAGTCAGATTCAATTTATGGTGACCCCATGAATGAGAGTCCTCCAGGATTCCTGCCCATCAACTGCTCAGGTTGTGCAAACTCAGGGCTGTGGTTTCCTTGACTGAGTAAATACATCTGTGATGTGGTCTTCCTGTTTTTCTACTGCCCTTTACTTTTTTGAGCATTATCATCTTTCCCATGCCATCTCATGATATGGCCGAAGTATGATATCCTCACTTTAGTCCCAGTTGTCTCATGCCCCTACACATGGAGAGCGAGTACTTGAAAGTACCTGAAAGATGGTCCCAACTAATGTAAAGAGCCCCATGGATGGTGAGGCTCTTCCTCCACAGACTTGTTGCCCTTTATGTGCAAAAGAGTGGAGAGGAAGCTGATCTATGGAGCTCTGTTTGTGACATGTTGGCAGATGATGCAAAAAGAACATGGGAATAGGATCATATAGGTCCAGGAATGAACATTCTGTAACCACATATTGGTCTTTAATTATAGGTCAATGAACTTTCAGTCCTCCAGAGTGAAACTTTTAATTGGACAGAGAGTTCTGGCTGCAGAAAATAGAAGGCCAACCACAGTCCCACCAGAGTGAATCAGGGAATAGCTGAAGTGAGTTGTGGCCAGGATCCACTGGCATGAAAAACTCATGAAGAGAGTTGGAAAGAAAAGCTGATAAGAGAGATGAAAGAAAAAAGAGAATCTAGAGCTGAGAACTTCAACAATTCAGAAGGGACAAGAATGGAAACAAACAGTGGCTGTCCAGAAGAAGATAAGAAAGCAGTAAGACGACCTTGGACAGCTGTAAGCATTGTAGCCAAAAGCTGATAGAGAGGAGTTGTAAGAGAAAGTAAGAGTTCTGAAGCAGTCCTTCAAAAGAGCTATGTTTGTGTCTTATCAGCTAGAAACATTTGGGCTGAAGAAGCAGAGATGTCTTCAGGGAACAACAAGAAATGCCTTCTGGGCTCAAGCCAGACTGTTCCCTCGCCCATATCACAAAGACACTGACACAGTATATCTTCACCAAATATATTGATAGAAGTGATAATGATAAACAGTACATGATATGCAAGTATGAGGTAGAATACATGAGGAAGAGAATATAATGAGGTAGAATATATATATGGCAATAAAATGCCACAACTATGATGATGGCTGATAATGGTTGGTATACACCGCATGGGTCCGTAACCCTTCATTAGACAACCCACCGTTGGCTAATGGCGCTGCTGGTCACTACCGACACCACTCCGCATGGAGGAGAGGAGTCCTGGCCAGGCCACCTGCCTGATGACCCTCCCCTCCCCTGTGAAACAAGCAAGGTTATCACAGAAAAGGGGGTCTCTGTGAACTTGACCTTGACCTTGACCTTGACAGAGACCTGTTTCCCCCCCATCCTCTGGATTGGGATCCATGCCAACTGCCACAAAAGGCGGGCCACTGCAGCAGGCTTATATACCGGCCTCAGCATCGTAAAGTGACAGCTGTAAAGCGACCATCGCAAAATGTCATGAAAGGCGGTGTCATCTGGCTGTGACGGTCAGAAGACCCACCCTCCAAGCTGCACTGCCCTTCAGGGAGCCCTGCCCTGATTGGCTCTCCTTTTGCGCCCTCTTTCTGGCCCACAAGGCAGGCCGGGAAGAAGGAGCCAACATGGTGCCCCCCATGCCAGCTGCCATGTGGCCGCATGGGTCCAGGGGAGGCTGCATGGGCTCCGAGAGCCGGCCGGGCCACAAAAAGGCCACCCGCCAAGCTCGGCAGCCGCCTTCTGTGCTGTGCCTTCACCAGTGAGATCATGACCAGAAGGGAGACTAGCCTTACTTAAATGCTAACTGGGGAGGGAATTCGCATAAGGGCAGTTGGTTTAAGTAACTAGACATGTTAGCCTGAAATAGAAGATTGAAGGAAGGGGCAAGAATAATACCGTCTTCAATTATTTAAAGGACATATATTCAGGGGTAGCCGTGTTGGCCTTAGAGCAAAATAAAACAAAATCCAAACCTCAGAGTTAAATCACAGTCCTTAGTTCCCTCTGTCTGTATTAGATCTCTCCAAACCAGCAGAACTACAACAGAAACAACATCTGATACAAAATGTAGGGCTGTTTCTTCTCTTCTCCTATTGTTTTTAACATCTGTTGCCTGAGGAAGAAGCTAGTGGTGCTTCAAAATCTTGCATGAAGTGTTTTGTATATATTGTTTGGCCAATAAAAGTACTGTATTGTTCTTTTGTTGATGTTGGATGTTGTTTTATTTGAAGGACTATTACACAGAAGAGGACAAACATAAGAAGAGAAGACAGGGGATGGGATATATCTAATGGGCCTAGGCTACAGAAGGGTAAATTTCCATGGAACATTAGTACACATTCTTGATGGGGAGGGCAATTTGACAATGGGTGAAATCACAACATCACTAGAGCTGATTTCTGCTTGTGCAATGGGGCTTTGTCTTCTTTTGTCATTGCCTGCTATGAATCAGTTGGATTAGAGAGGAAGAAACTGAAATAAGTTTTGTTCTTTTAAGTGAGTGGAGTCAGATTTATGTGGCAAGAAATCAGCCTTTGAAAGTCATGATGAAATCACACTGGACAGGTCCCTTGACTTAATTACCTATGGAAGTACCAGAAGTCCTTTCATTCTATTTTGCTTCTACCTTCTTTTTACAGACCCTAGGAAATTAATTCCAGTAGGTAGATGCACACCTAGCAATTTATCAATTTGTAGAAACTGTGCAACATGTATGTATGAAAGATTTTTAATTCAAGGTTATTACTGTTCATTCTGAGGCAGTATCATGAATACTTGGATACTTTTCAGTCCTGATTACTTTTGCCAAATGACTTATTACTGTTGAGAGGCTCACTTCTTTAACTTCCAGCTGAGATGAACTAATTTCTATGCACAAGTAAACTTGAAAATATATTGAAAACATACACACATAGGTAATGAAAAGATAATTGTCACTGTAGAATTCTGTTTGGAAAACACTGAAAAACTGTTTAAAAGGGGAAGGAAAAAAGTTATCGTGTTGTACCTGTAAAACTAATCAATTTATTTTAGCACAAGCTTTTGCAAACCATGTATTCACTTATGAAGTCATAACCAAATGTAACTCAGCTGTAATTAGCATGTGAATATGTAGTAATTGGAACCAAACTTGGAAAGGTTACTCTTTGGACTTCAGCTCCCACAACCTCCTGACCAGCTAGGAGTTTCTGGGAGTTGCAGTCCAAAGATTCCCCACCAAGCTCTTAGGTACATTTTAATCTCAATTAGTTGCTAACGTTCCTTTATGGACCAGGCCTCAAAGACTGTACTATTTTCACTGGAAGATGGAAAAGTTCCCTGCCGTAACAAGGAGAGATGAATAATAAAGCTGTCCAGAAATTGGACTGAACTAGACTACTTTGCTGATTTATTAAAGTCACTGGAAAGTTAGGACAAAAATAAAAGTAAATTAGGAGAGAAAGGTAAGAGAAAGGTAAATCCAAATAAACATAATTAATCTAAGTAAAATTTAAATCAATAGTTCATTATTTTTTTTTTTTGCAATGCCTCTTAGGTTTCATAATCCCTGTTTTTTGGACCAAAGTAAGGTCATTTATTCTATACAGCTGATGGGTGTATGCTTGTTTTGTAACCCAATAGCTCACTTGGCAATGGACATCTTGAATTGATTTTGGCACATGCTTTCAGATTACAGTTGTAGACTTTATATTAAGATACCAGCTCAGCTTCCGTACTCATTTTCATAGGGCGTGGAGAGGAAAATGCATAATATAGTGTTATGTGACGTAATATCTACTTGATGTGACATCAGAAGGAAAGGTATTGTTCAATCACTTTACTTGTTTTTAACACTGTGACTCTTATCTTGGTGCCTGCATATATTTTCAAGGAGATCCAGAAAGATGTTGAAAACAGACCCACACATTACAATACAACACAATGAAAAATAAAAAAATGGGATACATAATCAAAATACTATTTTATATTTTAAGGTTTCAAGAAAGATCTTGATTCTTGCCTGTTTAAAGGGGTCATGGAAAGCCTTTTGAAGATATCTTGGACCCCTATTTTGAAAGGGACATGTGGTGTAGTGGTTTGCACTCTGGAATGCAACTCTAGAGAATAAGCTTTGAGTCTCCATTTGGCCATGGAAACCCACTGGATGACCTTATGTAAGTCATATTCTCTCAGCCTCAGAGGGAGGCAAAGGAAACCCCCCTAAACATTTTTTTCCAATATCATATTGTGATAGGTTTGCCTTAGGGAACAACTTGAAGGCACACAACAACAACAGTGTGACATCTCACTTAACCACGGAAATATATAGCAATAGCATAGCATTAGCAATAGCATTTATACTTCTATACCTCTTATCAGTGCAAAGCACTCCTAAGCGGTTTACAATGTGTGTTGGCTAATTGTCCTCAACAAGCTGGGTACTGTGAAGTTGAAAGCTTTCACAGGCGGCATCCATAGATTTTCCCTGGTTTTTTTCTAGGCTGTGAGGCCGTGTTCCGGAAAATCTTCCAGAACACAGCCTCACAGCCTGGAATAAAACAAGGGAAATCTAAAGCTGGGTACTCATTTTACCAACCTACAGAAGGATGGAAGGCTGAGTCAGCCTTGGAGCCCTGTAGGTTCAAACTCACAACATTGTGGCTGCAGCACCAGCATTTAACCCACTGTGCCACCAGGGTTCCCTATATATATTGAAATTTGGTATGTAATGTGCAACACAGTTGTCTATTTCAACTTCAAAATCAGTTCAACTCAAAGGATCTGGAAAGGAAGATTCAAAAGAGATTACTATGTAATGTGTAAAATGAAACTTCTTAAACACTGTGTCATGCATTATACATTCAATGATGATCTAGAAAATACCACATAACATTGAAAGATTAGGAAAGTTTTCTTATTTATTTTACTCTTACAATGTTGGATGTGATTTTCTATCGTCATAAAGCTACTGAAGATCGTCTGTTGTCATAAAGCTACAAAATCAATATTGATTTATGGCACTGCTGATCCTTGAGGTCTCATCTGTTCTGAATTCAGAGGAATCTGAATCTTTCAAGCTATTAGTTTTCATGTCACTATAATATATTGGACAAACAATCAATTGATAAATATTTAAAATAAGTATCAACAATTTAAAAATAAGGGCCTCTATTCAATCATTCTTAAAGACAGAAAGAATTATTTCAACACCATTCTAGGCACTAGGCTGCTACAGGAAGACTTACAATAGGAGAAACGTCTTCTTCTTCTTCTTCTTCTTCTTCTTCTTATTATTATTTATTTTTCAACAAAATAGAATGCTTACATCACAGTATCATCACTTTCAACAAATCAATCTAAACAACACCTTATACGAATACACCTCTTACTAGAGTTCACTAATTTTTGAGTTTACCATTTTCAATCTTAGTAATTTATAATTTCTAAATGTTTACATTTAAAGTTATATTTTCTCTTCTTATTAACTTCCCATATGAATTCCAGTCTTTTCAGGTAATAAAATTTGACATTACTTTTTACTTTGTGTAAATGATCAAAAATTTGTATACTAACATACAGATTATTAAATTATATCTTTTACTTGTATGATCCCATATTATTTAATCCATCCCCTTTCAAGAAATACCAAAAAACACCATACCCCAAAGCAGCAAATACTCATTTTTTGATAACTGTATTTCCCATTCATCTTACGCTGTTTTTCTTTCTCTTCCTTTCCCCTTTCTCCCCTTCTATATGTTTATGTATAAAAAAAACTAAATACTTTTCCTTTCCTTTTCATTATTACTGTTTTTCCTATATTAATTAGTCAATCCAACTCCATTTCATTCTACAAAATTCCATCACAGGTTCCCATTTCATTTCTTGTATATTTGTAAATTTTTGTCCTAACTCAAAAGTAAGTTTGTCCATGCATGCCACGTCTAGTACTTTTTCTCTCCAGTCATATAATGTGGGAATTTCTGTTTCCATATTTGGGCTAATATTAGTCTCACCGCCATCATATATAGCATTATTCTCCATGTTGTTCTTTTATCCTCTTTTAAAATAATATGTGTCATGTTTAACAAGTAGAATTCTGGCTTCATGGGAAACTGAATACGAAATATTTTTTCTATAGGTCTATGGATTTTCACCCAGAACTTCTTGATGATTTTACAGTTCCAACCTATATGATTAAGTGAACCTGTACTTATTTGACATTTCCAGCAATTCTTATTTGTCATGTTGAACATTTTTCCTGTTTTTGCAGGGGAGTAATGCCATCTGTGTACCGTCTTAAAATAGTTTTCTTTTAAGATTTTGACAGGTGGAGAATTTATGCATTTTTTCTCTTGCTTTTTCCCAAGCCTCTATTTCTAAATTATAGCCAAAGTCCGAAGCCCATTTTAGCATTGATTCTTTTATTACTTCAGTTTTTAATTCCCTTGTAAGTAATGGTTTGTAGATTTTCCTTGGGTTTTTTTCTGGGCTGTGAGGCTGTGTTCTGGAATAGTTTCTTTGTGATGTTTTGCTTGCATCTGTGGCTGGCATCTTCAGAGAATGGCTGGGTAGGAGTGCGTGTGGGGTGTATGCAGGCAAAACATCAGAAATAAACTATTCCAGAACACGGCCTCACAGCCCAGAAAAAAACACAAGGAAAATCTATGGATGCCGGCCATGAAAGCCTTCGACTTCACAATACTTTGTAGAGTTTAGATATCTTCTTTTTAGTTGGTCCTCACATAGCTTTACCTAATTCATTTTCTTTTTCTTCATATCCCCTCTCTTTTGTATCTTCCTTGTGTCAGGGATGATGGGAGTTGTAGCTCTTCACCTCTGGCTCAAACTCACCACCTTGTTATGCAGCAGAGCCAACCAGCTTAGATCAGTGGTTAATGCTTTCCTCCAAAGCAGCAGAGTTTCAGAGAGTAGGCTGAAGATCCTGACAAACTCTCCAAGCCTTCTCACTCTTCTCCAGGTGTCTCCAAAACGTCTCCAGGAATCACCCAGGCAACTCAGTAGTTTTATATAAAACCTACTTTATTCTTCTATATAAATATACTATATGGTCAACAAATCACAATCTCTACACACTACTCCACAATATCTCCAAACTACTGCACCTCTATTCAGCCACAAAAATACATTGGCAAACATTGCAATTTTATAGCCATTGTTTATCACCACCCACTAATTAGTTTCCACCCAGTGGGTGTGTACTTCCATTCTGATTGGTCCACATAGTTCCACCCATGCCTAAGACCAACCCATGTATTTCAACATTTCACCTTGTACACTTAATGATTCTCAGGTGTTTCCAATCTGCATTCAGTACCTCTGTCCTTGGCTCTCAGGCCTTCTAGATTACATTAGCAGTTTCACCTGTGTAGCTTCATAATTGCTCTTGCTTAGTCATTGTGACTTTCACATACATATTTTATTTCTTTCACTGTATGTCCCATGTTGCATTTTCCTTAACAATCCCCTCCGAAATAAAATATTGTATGTGTCTTACAATGTCATTCCAACCATTTGCGTCAGCCTTTCATGTTTTTCTGCTGTCAATGCTTTTGTGAACAAATCTGCTATGTTGTGTTGTGTTTCTATATATCTCAATTCTATTTCACCCTTCTGAACCATGTCTCGCACATTTTGATATCTTACACCAACATATTTTGTTCTGTTCTTCAAACTTTCAGTTTCAGCCATTGCTATGCATGACTGTGAATCTTCCAGTATTTCCACTGGTATCTTGTAACTTTCATTTAAATCATTTAGCAATTGCTTAATCCACTGTACCTCATTTACTATCTCATTCAAAGCAGCGAATTCTGCTTCCGTTGTGCTTATCGCTACATTAGTTTGTTTTCTACTTCTCCAAACTATTGGACTTTCACTATATTTAATTATCATTCCTGTAACTGACTTCTTGTCTCCTAATTCTGATGCAAATGAACTGTCTACATAACAATCTAGATCTGAACTATTGTTTCTTATTATCAATTTCCTATCTAAGGTTCCTTTCAAATATCTCAATAAATGTTTTACCGCTGTCCAGTCTTCAATTTTCGGATCATTAACCCTTCTAGACAATACATTTACAGCATAAGAAATGTCTGGTCTGGTATGGCAAGATATGAATTGTAAAGATCCTATTATACTTCTGAAGAAAGTCTTGTCCTCAAACGCTCTAGTTGTTTCCTCAGACACAAAACCAGTTGTCATTGGAGCTCTTACTATTTTTGCATTCTGTAATCCACACTTTTCAATCAGTCTTTCAATTTTATTTTTCTGACTTAATAAACAATGTCCTTCTTCTGTCCATTCAACGCAAATACCTAAATAAGACTTCAATACACCTAAGTCCTTCAAAACAAACTTCTTAGACAATTCTCTTTTTACTGACTCAATTTCCTGTTTTGACTTTGCTGCTACGCACAAATCATCTACATAAATCACTAATACTATGTCTCCTTTTGTATAAACACAAGCATCTGCAATGCTCCTCTTGTAACCTAGCTTAACTAGCTCATCATTGATGCACAGATTCCACGCTCTGGCACTTTGCTTTAAACCATACAACGCTTTCTTTAATTTATATACTCTCTGACTACCATTTTCTTCGAAACCTTGTGGCTGTTCCATAAATATTTCTTCATCCAGAACCGCATTCAAGTAAGCTGTCTCAAAATCAAAATGTTCTACAACTAAATTCCTTTTTACTGCTACAGCTAGAACCATTCTCAGACTTTCTGGCTTTGCAGTTGGAGAATATGTCTTATCATAGTTCTCATACTGCTGTTGTGCAAAACCCTTAGCCACTAACCTAGCTTTATATTTGATACTTCCATCTGGCATTTCTTTCCTTTTGTATACCCATTTACAACCAATTACTTTCTTGTCTTTGGGTCTGTCAACAATTTCAAAAACATCTTTATTTACCAGGCAACCAAACTCATTATCCATTGCATCAAACCATCTTTCCTGTTCTTCACTAGAATAACTTTCCAATTCTTCAAAACTTTCAGGCTCTTCTACTGCTAAACAAGCTCTTGCCTTTGTCACAACAAACCTATCTGGAGGCTTTCTAACTCTATGACTACGCCTGGGAATAAAATCTGCTGTTCTGTCTCTTTCATCCTCACTTTCTCTACTAGGAGTTGTAGTTCTATGACTAAATCTCTTGTCTTCAGTCATTCGAGTAGCAGTAGGCCTAGATGCTATCTCATCATCAGAAGAACTACCACTGCTGCTAGGTGATGCTTCCTGCTTAACTGAAACCCCTCCGTTTCCTGAGGTTGGTTCAGTTTGTGCTTCTGGCTCATTTGAACTCCCTAGTCTCAAAAACACTTCTTTATTGGCATGCAGTTTGTCCCAACCAGCATGTCTCTCAAAATTTGCAGACCTAGAATACTGCACTTGTTTTCCTCCCAAATGAAACTTGTAGCTATTTCCAGAATACCCCAAAAACCTAAGCCTTTTGCTTTTGGGTTCTCCTTTCCTCCTGAAACAAGCAGGTGTGTAAACATGAGCAAATTGTCCAAAAACCCTTAAGTACTTGTAATTTGGCATTCTCCCATACAATACCCTGTAGGGAATGTCTTCAATTTCTGAATGATACAATCTGTTACTGATATGTACTGCAGTCAAAGTTGCTTCTGCCCAAAAACTATCTTTCACCCCTGCATCTGCCATCATACAAGCAGTAATTCTTTTTATATCTTGTATTTTCTTCTCTGCTAACCCATCCTCACTAGGACAAGCAGGGTTTGTAGTTTCATGCCTTATTCCCACCTTTTGAAACCAGTTAAACAATTGATTATTTAAAAATTCTCCTCCTCTATCAGTTATGATGGTGCCTACTCTGCTATCAAATTGTCTTTCCACCATTCTTACCCATGCTTTTAAACTTTGCCCAGCATCAGATTTGTTTTTCATTATTCTCACAAATGCAAACCTTGTATACCTATCAACAATTACTAGGAAATACTTGCTTCCCCCTAAGGACAAGCAATTAGCTTGGGCGACATCTGCATGTACATACTGAAATGGTCTTTGAGCAATTCTTTTTGTTTTCTTAGCTACTGGAAAAGCTCTGACCTTTACCTGTTGACATACCGTACAATCTAAGTGGTTTTTGCATTCAGTAACTTTTAAATCTGGACACATCCTGATTAAATTCTTTAAACATTTGAAGCTCGCATGGCCGAATTTTCTGTGAAGCTCGTGTATGCAGTCTTTGTGGATTGGAATATTTTCTATGTTATTAGCTTCTTCAACCCTGTATCTATCAATATTGTCCTCCAAATAATAAAGTTTGTCCTTTTTCAAACCTATGCCACGCAATTCCCCATTCAGTTTTATCTTACACATGTTCTTTTCAAAGATGACTGTGTAGTCTCTTTCTGTTAATCTACTTACTGATAACAAATTATTTTCTAACTCCTTTACATGTAAGACATCATTAAAATTCTCTTTTAGCCCTGGAATGTACACAGTACCCATTTGATTTACAGTACTTAGCTCTTTCCCGTCAGCCAAAACTACAGCATTTACATTAGCTGATTTTCTATTACTTATTAAATTTATGTCATTACACATCAAAGATGTGGCTCCTGAATCAACTAGCCATTTAGAATTTGCATATTGTTTTTCCTTAATCATGGTTGCAAACCCCTTTTTATTACCACTGTCCCTCAAAAATGGAGGTCTGGACCGTTTTTGATACTGCCGCGGCTGCCATCTGCTCTCTGCTTGCTTGCGTCTCTCAGCTGCAAAATGTTTACAATGTCTCTGCAGATGACCAATCTTCTTACAATAAAAGCACCTCCGTTGCTCCCTTGTAGAGGCTGCTTCCTCCTGCGTTCGCCAGTCAGGAGTTGTTTGTTGTTTTGGCACAGTCTTTAAGCTTGCTGAGTCACCTTGCTCAGACATTCTTCTCTGGTTCTCTTCCAGTATTCTGGCCATAATTAAGTCTCTATTAAGCTCAGCTTCTGGCAAGTTCTGCAAGCTGTTCGTTATGTTGTCCCACGAAGAGTCTAGCGATTCTATTAAAATGTAGCATTGCTGCTCTTTGCTAATTTGCACTCCCCTCAGTTCAGCTTGCACAAACAAATCTTGCATTATTTTTAAATGTTCTATCACACACTGCCCTTTAGCCATCTTTTGCCTGTATATTCTTTTAGACCATAGCATTTTTGCAAAAGCAGTTGAAGGAGTGTGTAATCTCTGCAAGGTATCCCACACATCCTTGGCAGACGTTTTATCTCTGACGTCATTAATTAAGTCTTCTTCAAGCATGAGATAAAGACAGGCTTTTGCTTTACTATCTCTCTCTTGAGTGGCTTCATTAGCATCAGCTGCCAGCCCTGTTTCAACTGTTGACCACAGACCTTCCTTTACTAGTAGAGATTGGGCATAAATCTTCCAGGTAGAGTAGTTGTTTCTATTTAATTTACTAAACTTTAGAATTTCCATCTTGATTTGTGCAGTGACTCAATTTGACACAGTCCTTCTGAGTATGCACAGCCGACCCGTCTGGGCTTAAGCAAAACACAAAATGATTTACTCACGAGGCTTATCAGTGCAGCACAAACAACTTGCTCTGATCTGTCGGCCACAAAGCTTTCTTCCACTCTCTGGAACTTTCAGCTTCTGTGGATGCTGGGTGCTCTAGTCACTGGGCCCATAACCCTTGTTAGGGATGATGGGAGTTGTAGCTCTTCACCTCTGGCTCAAACTCACCACCTTGTTATGCAGCAGAGCCAACCAGCTTAGATCAGTGGTTAATGCTTTCCTCCAAAGCAGCAGAGTTTCAGAGAGTAGGCTGAAGATCCTGACAAACTCTCCAAGCCTTCTCACTCTTCTCCAGGTGTCTCCAAAACGTCTCCAGGAATCACCCAGGCAACTCAGTAGTTTTATATAAAACCTACTTTATTCTTCTATATAAATATACTATATGGTCAACAAATCACAATCTCTACACACTACTCCACAATATCTCCAAACTACTGCACCTCTATTCAGCCACAAAAATACATTGGCAAACATTGCAATTTTATAGCCATTGTTTATCACCACCCACTAATTAGTTTCCACCCAGTGGGTGTGTACTTCCATTCTGATTGGTCCACATAGTTCCACCCATGCCTAAGACCAACCCATGTATTTCAACATTTCACCTTGTACACTTAATGATTCTCAGGTGTTTCCAATCTGCATTCAGTACCTCTGTCCTTGGCTCTCAGGCCTTCTAGATTACATTAGCAGTTTCACCTGTGTAGCTTCATAATTGCTCTTGCTTAGTCATTGTGACTTTCACATACATATTTTATTTCTTTCACTGTATGTCCCATGTTGCATTTTCCTTAACACCTTGAATCTTTGTTTTAATTGTTTGTATGTGAACCAATGTACATTGAGTTCTTCATTTGTTTTAGGTTTATATTATCTTCCTCCTTCATTATGTAACATATCATTGTATCTTAGCCAGGTTTCTGTATTTATCCACCTGTTCATGAAAGCTTCCTGTGAGTAGATCCAAAGGAGTAATTTCATATAATATTATTTTGCCTTTTCATAAAATGCTAAATGAAATACATCTTCATGAGAAGCCGAACTCATGGAATAATACCAATATTGTCGTAATACCAAAAGAAGAAAAAGATTGAACAGAAATTAAAAATTACAGACTTATCTCTTTACTAAATTTGGACTATAAAATGTACACATCCATAATTGCAGACAGATTAAAAGGAATCCTGAATGAGATAATCCATCCAGATCAAAATGGATTTCTTCCTGGCAGATATATCAGAGGTAACATCAGGACAGTAATAAACACTGTTGAATACTTTGAAAAACAGAATGGAACAAAAGCCTAGCAATGTTATTTGTTAATGCAGAAAAAGCCTTCGACAATGTAAGATGGACATTTATAACTGAAGTTTTAAACAGAATGGACATTGGCTCTAACGCAATCAAATGGATTGATCGTATTTGCAAAGATCAAAATGCCCAAGTAATTATTAATAAAGAATGAACGGAAAGTTTTGAGATAAAGAGAGGAATGCATCAAGGATGCCTGCTCTCTCTGCTACTTTTTATAACAATACTGGAAGTTTTAAATCAAAATATAAGACTTAATGAGAAGATTCAAGGAATAAAAATCAAAGGGGACAAACACAAACTCAGGGCATTTGCTGAGGTTCTGGACATTTTTTTAGCAAATCCAAGAGAACAAATGGAAGAATTAATGAAAACATTCAGAGATTTTGGAGAAGTAGTGGTATTTTAAGTTAAATAAAGATAAAACCCCAAATGCCTACTAAAAATTTGACAAAAAAGAGCAAGAAGATGTAGAAAGTATCTCAGGATGCAAAATAGGGGGAAAATAAAATATTTTGCAATTTGGATTACAAAAAAGAAAACTGATTTATATGAAAACAATTACAAAACAATTTGGACAGAACTGAAGAATGAGATAATGAAATGGTCAAAACTAAATTTATCAATCTTCAGGACAGTGGAGACAATAAAAATTAAGATCTTACCAAAATTCTTATATTTGTTTCAAAATATTCTGGTCATAACAAATGATCTGCTCTTTACAGAGTGGAACAAAGAATTGAATAAATTTATGTGGGGAGGTCAAAAGCCCAGAATAAAATTGAAAATCATGACTGATTCAAAGACCAGAGGTGGGGCAGGCCTCCCAAACATGAAATTATATTTCCAAGCCTGTGCCCTGATTTGGATTGTGGATTGGTTAAACTTGCAAAATACCAAATTGTTGAACTTAGAGGGATTCAACCCCAGACTAGGTTGGCATGCCTACATTGGCTATGGCAAAGTAAAATTAAACAAAGAATTTAATCATCACATTATTAGGAAACAGTAACTGAATGTGTGGGAAAACATGAAGCAAAAATATTAGGAGAAACATTTTTTTAAAAAAGAAAAGTTTCCTGGATATGAAAAAGAAATTTTGCTGCCACCGTTGGGGGAAAGGATGTCTTCTGACACATTGTGGTTTTAAATGTACACTTCAGATTTTGAAATGCAAATATAAATCATAACTATAGTCCTCTTCATGTTTTCTCCTGAGCGTGTGAGGAAGTTACATAGAACACTATACCTCCTGGCCACAGCTCTGAGGATTTCACACATGTTGGTCTCATTTTTCAGTCAGTCAAGAAAGCCTTCAGAGGAATTCTGCTTGTGTTCATTTGTGCATATGTGTTTCCACTGTATGCCATCACACATTCAGAAGAACCTCACCCCTTTGATGGAAAATTCATTATGACTTATGAAAAACAGGTATTCAAAAACACTTGTATTATCCAGATGCATTCAAGCAAAGAACGAGCAATAATTATAGATCATTGTGAACTGTACACTCAGAGGCAAAACCAGGTTTGCTGCATATGTGAAATAGTCATTGGATTCCAGCAGGTAATATACAGTTGGGATGAAAACTGCTGGTGCGATTCATCTATATCTTTGATACTATATGTCAGTCATGGAGATTTTTCTGACAGATACATCTTGCTGGAATTATTGTAGAAGAAATTATTTGTAACAACAATAACTGTAAAAACAATAAGAACAATTCACTGTCTTTGTTCTGTTCTCCAAGCCTGTTCCAACATGACTCCAGAAATCATGTTGTAACAGAGCACTTGAAGAACACACCCAAAGCATTATTGAGTAGGCAATGTGAGATGGTTTCCTAAGGTTGCAGATTCATGAGGCAAGAATGGTAGTGAATTTTTGCAAGGATAGAGCATTGCGTGCCTCAGTAAAGTCTATCATCAGTACTAAAATAAAATGTAACTGTCAGCTAGATAGCTTTTGTACATGGAGTTGGTTGCCATTTTGCCATTCATCTCGGACCAAAATGTCTTGGTCCAACTCTGGGTGTAGATGCAAAGGCATGAGAAGACAACTACCATGACTGGGGACAAGAAACAAGTGAATGTCAATTCCATCCCTATTACAAAAGGTTTGGAAGTAAATCCTTTGGAGAAAACATGTGTTGTAATTTTATGATTTAATGGGCATTGCTCATTCTTATGTTCACTTGATTAGCTCTTCTTCTGCATCATCTAGACAGCAATACAGTAAAACTGAAGAATTGTTATGACTTTAAAATGTGAACTCATAAAAAGGAGTAATGAGAAACAGTGTCAGCCTACTGACTTCTACAGCTTCCCTTTTTTCAGGCTGATTTTCTTAAACTACTGCCATTTTTCATTTAGCAGGAGACATCATTTTGTTTCAGTCACTGAATATATATCCATATCTACATCAATAATATAGATCAGACCAGGACATACTTCTCTGTTTGCCAGTAAGCAAAAAGGCAGTTCTTTATTAATTTCCATCTGCTGAATCAATTTTTTATTAATGGGTCTTGGTTTCTGAAGACTAACTTGATTAAATATGAAGGAGCAATGGAAATAATATTGCTTTTGCTGGTGGAATATCCTGTTGCTTATGCAGAATATGTGGATCACACAGTCATTACTTCTTAGATCAAAAAGATGGAAGAGCTCCTGTCCTTTAAAGAGTCTCCAAGAATAGCTGGGCAGCAGCATCTAAAAATCTTTTAAATTTCCCATAATGCTCCAGCTGTAACTTTTCTTTGGGGCACTGTGGAAAATTTAAATGGCCCTCGGTACCTGATAGTTGCCCCATGCATTCCATGTACTAATACTGATAAGTGAGAGGTATTAGATGGCAGGGACATGATCCCAGGCACAATTATTCCAAATAAGTCCCATTGTGTATTGGTGAAATTAAATTTTTAAAATGCTGAAGGCATCAGATCCTGATCATGGAAGCTAAGCAGGGTCAGCCCAGGTTAGTACTTGGATGGGAGAACCTCAGTCAATACCATGAGCTGTAGGGTATATAGTGGTCCCTCAATATCCATTGGGGTTTGGTTCCAGGAGCCCCCATGCATACCAAAATCTGTAGATGCTCAGGTCCCATTATATACAATGGCATAGTAAAATGGTGTCCCTTATATACGATGGCAAAATCAAGGTTTGCCTCTTGGAATGTTTTTTAAAAATATCTAGAAGCCATGGATGGTGGAATCTGTGGATGCCAAATCCGTGGATACAGAAAGCCAACTGTGTTTCAGAGGAAGGAATTGATAAAACCTCCTCTGAATATTCCTTGCTTAAGAAAAGCCTATGAAATTCATGGGGTCACCATAAGTCAAAGGGTGGCTTGAAGGCACATAAACACACATTAGCTGGCAGTCATTGAGGTTTTTTTCTGACTGATGCTGCTTCCTGAAATGATAGAAGAGGAAATTTTATGATTTATAATGGTTTGGGTCAAAATCTTAAAGAACTGTGAAAACAATAAGCCACTGTCTATATATTCTTTTTTAAGATTTAAAGGTAGTAATATAAGGATGATGACATTAGAGTAGGCACAGGTATAGAAATTCATGAGTATAAAGTAGCTTCTTATATGCAAAACATGTATGATGCTCAGGGTCTTCTACAAGCACTTGAAATTTTACTTTTTAAAAAATAATAATAATCTAGTTATAGTTCAAGGGAGGCAAAAAACATTAGCTATTGTTACAGTTATGACCTTAAAAAGAAGCTTTCTTACTCTTCAAATGCAACATTTTAGTTACTTAAATAAAAAAATATATAGCAGAGTGCTATAAGTCATGGTACATGATACAGAATATATCAAATAGTGAGGACACACACTCTAATTATAAAAGGAACTAAAACAGTTATAGTTACACCAAAAAGGAGAGATGTTAACAGTATTATGTAGTCATTCCTTAGTTATTTCAAAAAGGAATACAAGTACAAATAACTCACTACTTACAACTAGTTGCAAGTTGGCGGACTTACTTGGCCAGTCTGTGGTCAAATTTATACAAATGTAGACATTTTACAAATCAATACTCAGGGGTGCTTAGTAAAATCAACAACCTTTTACTACTTGATTGGTAAATTCTTACAAAACATGCTAATTTGTGTGGACTTTGATTTACTCATCGAAAGGACATCTTTTGAATGTAAACAAAAGGGCCTATTCAGGAACATTTAGCACAGATATTCCATAACAATTATGATATCCCGAGAATGCACTTCAGGATGCAGGATATATATAAAATAATAGACCATGGCAATCCTATTTTTTAAAAAAGACATAATGCAAAATTCATGAGCCCCTTCTGGCATTAGCAGCTTTGAAGGAAACTTTTAAGGAACTAGACACAATCCTGAAGTGTCAAAGTATACCATTGAATACTAAAGTTAGGATTGTTCATACAATTGTATTTTCCATTTCTATGTATGGCTGTGAAAGCTAGGCAATGAAGAAAGCTGACAGTAAGAAAATCAAAATGGTCCAAAAAGGTGGAAGAGGCAACAAGGGGTCAGCTATTTTAGATCTGATCCTAACCAACAGGGATGACCTGGTTAATGGGGTGCAAATGGTGGGATCCTTAGGTGAGAGTGATCATGTTCTCCTGGAGTTTGTTATACAATGGAAAGGAGAAGCCAGGCATAGTCAGACACGCATTCTTGACTTTAGGAGAGTTTATTTCAATAAACTCAGGGAAATACTGGGGGTGATCCCATGGTCAGGAATACTACAAGAGAAGAGACTTCAAGATGGATGGGATTTTCTCAAAAGGGAGATACTGAAGGCACAATTTCAAACAGTACCACTGAGGAAGAAAAATGGGAGGTGTCTCAAGAAACCAGGATGGATGACTAAAGAACTTTCAACGGAGTTAAGTTTTAAACGGAACATGTATAGGAAATGGAAAAGGGGGAAATCACCAAAGAAGAATTCAAACAGATAGCGAACATGTGTAGGAGTAAAGTCAGAAAAGCTAAAGTGCAGAATGAGCGCAAGCTTACTAGAGAGGTTAAGAACAATAAAAAGGCTTTTTTGGGGGGGTATGTGAAGAAGGTAATGGTAGGGCCACTACGCAGAGAAGATAGCTAAATGCTAACAGGGGACAGAGAAAAGGCAGAATTACTCAACACCTTATTTGCCTCAGTGTTTTCAGAAAAGGAAAAAGGTGACCAACCTGAAGATAATGGAGCAGAGGACAC
The DNA here is from genome assembly GCA_030847615.1 of Gambelia wislizenii. Classification (NCBI taxonomy): domain Eukaryota; kingdom Metazoa; phylum Chordata; class Lepidosauria; order Squamata; family Crotaphytidae; genus Gambelia; species Gambelia wislizenii. The sequence continues at coordinate 86,482,941 of JAUMIR010000003.1, forward strand.
AATAGGGGAAATCGAGCACAGAATAAGCAAAGAGGTAGTACAGGAATACCTTCTTAATCTAAATGAATTTAAATCTCCAGGACCAGATGAACTACATCCAAGAGTATTAAAAGAGCTGGCAAATGTAATCTCAGAGCCATTGGCAATAATCTTTGAGAACTTCTGGAGAAAAGGATAAGTCCCAGCAGACTGGAGGAGGGCAAACGTTGTCCCCATCTTCAAAAAGGGGAAAAAAGGGGATCCCAACAATTATCGTCCAGTTAGTCTGACATCAATACCAGGGAAGATTCTAGAGCAGATCATTAAACAGAGAGTCTGTGAACATTTAGAAGGCAATGCCATAATCACAAAAAGTCAACAGGGGTTTCAGAGAAACAAGTCATGCCAAATTAATCTGATCTCTTTTTTAAATAAAATTACCAGCTTGGTAGATGAAGGGAATGCTGTGGATATGACATACATTGATTTCAGTAAGGCCTTTGACAAGGTTCCCCATGACATTCTTGCAAACAAGCTTGTAAAATGTGGGCTAGACAAGTTAACTGTTCAATGGATTTGTAATTGGTTGACCAGCTGAACCCAAAGGGTGCTCAGCAGTGGCTCCTCTTCTGTTGGAAAGATGTGACCAGTGGGGTGCCACAGGGTTCTGTCCTGGGCCCAGTGCTATTCAACATCTTTATCAATGACTTGGATGAGGGAATTAGGGACATACTTATCAAATTTGCAGATGACACCAAATTAGGAGGAGTAGCTAATACCCTAGAGGACAAGATCAAAATTCAAAATGACCAGGATAGACTGGAGAGCTGGGCCAAAGCTAACAAAATGAAATTCAATATGGAGAAGTGTAAGGTACTGCACTTAGGGTGGAAAAATGAAATGCATAGATATAGGATGGGGGAGACCTGGCTGAACAAGACTACGTACGAAAGGGATCTAGGAGTCCTAGTTGAACATGTGTCAACAGTGTGATGCGGCAGCTAAAAAGGCCAATGCGATTTTGGGCTGCATCAACAGAAGTATAGTATCTAGATCAAGGGAAGTAATAGTGCCACTCTATTCTGCCTTGATCAGGCCTCACCTAGAATACTGTGTCCAGTTCTGGGCACCACAGTTCAAAAAGGATATTGAGAAATTGGAGCGTGTCCAGAGAAGGGCGACTAAAATGGTGAAAGGTCTGGAAACCATGCCTTATGAGGAGAGACTTAGGGAGCTGGGTATGTTTAGCATGAAAAAAAGATGGTTAAGGGGCGATATGATAGCCCTGTTTAAGTATTTGAAGGGATGTCACGCTGAGGATGGAGCAGGCTTGGTTTCTGCTGCTCCAGAAAATGGAACATGGAACAATGGATGCAAGCTCCAGGAACAGAGATTCCACCTCAACATTAGGAGGAACTTTTTGACAGTAAGAGCTGTTCGGCAGTGGAACACACTCCCTCGGAGCGTGGTGGGATCTCCTTCCTTGGAGGTTTTTAAACAGAGGCTGGATGGCCATCTGTCAGGGTTGCTTTGATTGTATATTCCTGCATGGCAGGGGGTTGGACTGGATGACCCTCGTGGTCTCTTCCAACTCTCCAATTCTATGATTCTATGAACGCATTTGAAATGTGGTGCTGAAGATGAGTTCTACAGATAATGTGTACTGCTAAAAAAAATACCAATAAATGGGTCCTAGACCAAACCAAGTCTGAGCTTCCCCTAGAAGCCATGATGACTAAACTGAGACTGTTGTACTTTGGCTATATAAGACATAGCTCACTAGAAAAAGACAATAATGCTTGGCAAGGTAGTAGGCAGTAAGAAAAGAGGAAGACCACATTCCAGATGGATAGATTTATTCAAGGAAGCCCTGGCCTTGAATCTGAAGTCCTGAGCAGGGCTATTGAAGATAGAGTGACTTTTGAGGTCTCTCATTCATACAGTCACCATAAGTCGAAGCTGACTTGATGGGAGTTAACAGCATTAACTCAGCTATTGTGTCTTCTGGCTCAGTTAGTTAAGTGATTGACCCTATTTTGTTGGTTTGTCTCTCTTACATAGAGTTCACAAGGCTTTGCTTATATTTTTCAACTTATCATCACAGTGTGTCTGAAGAGCTGGAATATCAGAGCCCCCTGACCAGAATGTTCTGGCTCTCTTTCTCCAAGCATGACTAAGGGCTTGCCCCCCCCAACTTTTTCTGGGTTCTTCTACTGAGCTTCTTTTATGGCCACTACTCTCTCAATCTGCTTATATAAGATATTCACTATAGCTCTCTACTGGACAGTTATGGCTTAATTGCTTTAATTGTTTCATTATCTTTATTTACCTTTTAGCTGTCTAACTAGTACTTCAACCCACTTTCACTGTCTTTCATTGTCCCTTTACCCAGGCACATATCTTATTAAACTTAGATGGTATTATTTTTTAACCAGGGCAGAGTCATTTTCATATTAACACTGTTTTGTTCCTCATTTCCAGAAACTGGCAAAATATATACTAAATATAGTAAGTAGCCTAGGACAACAGAAATACAGAACATCACAGACTGAAGGATGAGCACTCTGTCTTGCCAAACATTGCAAAAATGCCCTGTATAAACCACATCTGTATAAAGGCTTAAAATACACTTTATCTTTCTCCACAAACTTAATTTCATTTGGCTACTTTAAAAAAATGAACTAGTTAGAATCTGCAAAGAAAGAAGTACCTGAAGCCCAAGAATGTTTTCATTGTACACTTGCCCTTTCAATGAGGAAGATTATGGGGGTGGGGGTGAAATCAAGTGTCTTTACAAAAGAATTACATTTGAGGAAGGACACACAACAAGGCAATTTGCTTCTGACTGTATATAATTCCTTTTGTCCATGGCTTGGAAACATCAATACTTAGGCAGCCAGTAGGTTGGATAATTTGAATAAAGGCAACTGTTCCAGCCAGGAGAGCAGGAATTGAGTACTTGTACAATGTCTAAGTTCTTTCTTGATATTTCAAATGCAACAAAGGAAGGAAGGAAGGAAGGAAGGATAAACTGGCAAAGAAGGAAGGAAGGAAGGACACAGGAAAGGGAGGAAGGACGTTTTGGTTAAACATAAAATTAAACAACACATTAGAAACAAGATATTTATGACACTCTTCCTTCCACTTATTTCTAATGAAGGTTTACAGAATTCTCTTTATAATGATGATGATTCTTTCCAACTTAATTACATAGGTCGCTAGGGTATTATGACAATTCAAGTTAATGTGAGGCACATAAAAATATATAAAATCAGTATTTCTATTTGACAAATGTGGATCAGCAAGCAAGCAAGCATTTAGAATCATAGAATCATAAAATCATAGAGTTGGAAGAGGCCATGAGGGTCATCCAATCCAACCCCTACCTTGCAGGAATGCACAATCACAGCACTCCCGACAGCTGGCCATCCAGCCTCTGTTTAAAAACCTCCAAAGAAGGAGACTCCACCACACTCTGAGGCAGTGTATTTAATAAACAAGTAAGTTGCAGTGGGTATACTGCTACCTCCTTTTGTTAATATTTTATTATTGTTGCACCTTATGACTCCTCTCCTTTCTCTCCCTCTTTCTCCTTGTTTCCTTGTGTAAGCAGGGGCTGTTTATCCAGGTTGTATTGTTTTAAGGAGAATACACATCTTGTGTGGAGATTATACGGGAGAGGGGGTGAGAGGGAGCCATCCTGGCTGAGATGAAAGGCCAAAGTAGTCCAGCATCCTGCTCCCATCGTAGCTAGCAAGATGCCTATGGGAAACTCATAAGCAAGACATGGGTGCAATAACACTCCCCCACTCATCCTCCCCAGCAAGTGGTATTGAGATGCATTAGACTCTGTGATGAAGGGGATAATATGGAGCCACTAAGATTTGTAGCCTCTATAAATTTGTCTAATCCCTCATTAAAGTTGTCAGTCACTATACATTGTGGTAATTTAACAATCCAGATGGAAATAGAGAGACACAGTTCCACAGAGAAGTCGAAGGCTTTCATGGCTGGCATCCATAGATTTTCCTTGGGTTTTTTCCAGGCTGTGAGGCCATGTTCTGGAATAGATTCTTTCTGACATTTTGCCTGCATCTGTGGCTGGCATCTTCAGAGAATGGTTGGGTAGGTGTGTGTGTGTGTGGAGTTTATATGCTGTGAACTCCTGTTGGGGAGTATATGTAAATTTGTGTAATTGAATGGTTAGTTTCTGGGTATAGAAATGCAAGGCTTGTTAGTGTGTGTTTGGCTAATGGTTGGTTGATGGACCATTATCTGCTGGAACTCCCCCTGTCCCTGGGTGGAATTCCTTTGTAAGTGTTGAGTTTTGATTCTATTGTTCTTCAAAAGTGGGAGCCAGATTTTGTTTACTTTTAAGGTTTCCTTTTTCCTGTTGAAGTTGTCTAGGAAACAGCACAAAAAAAAAAAGAAAGAAAGAAAGAAAGAAAGAAAAAGCCCACAACATGGTTCCGATATGTGGATGACACTTTCACCATTTGGAACCACGGAGAAGATTTGGTCTCATTTCTGAACCACCTGAACAGCATCCACCCAAATATCCAATTCATGATGGAAAAAGAAAATGAAGGAATACTGCCATTCTTGGATGTCCTTGTCATCTGCAAATTGAACCAATGGTTAGGCCACAAGGTATACAGAAAACCAACACACATGGACAGATACCTACACAAGAACTCCAGTCATCACCCAGGACAAAATAAAGAGCACAATAAAAACATTGGTAGACCGTGCAAAAAGGATCTGCAAACCCCACTACCTGGAGGACGAACTGAGGCACCTAAACTGGGCCCTACAGGCTAATGGTTACTCCAGATCAGGCATCACAAGAGCAGCCAGACCCAGAAAACTACAGGAATGAAGAAGAAAAACAGCCATCCAAAGGGAAAGTACTTTTACCATACATCAAAGGAGTCACAGACAGAATAGGGAAACTGATGAGGAAACACAACCTCCAAAAAATCTACAGACCAACCAAGAAAATCCAAGAAATGCTACGCTCAGCGAAGGACAAAAGAGACCTCTCACAGCTGCAGGAGTTTACCGCATACCATGCAGCTGTGGACAAGTTTACACAGGGACCACTAAACACAGCGTGCAAACACGAATCAAGGAATATGAGAGACACTGCAGACTGGGCCAGCCAGAAAAATCAGCAGTAGCAGAACATGTGATAAACCAATCTGGACACAAAATGCTATTTAAAAACACAGAAATTCTGGACCAGGCCAACAACTACCATATCATAATGTACAGAGAAGCTATTGAAATCCACAAACACCTGGACAACTTAAACAGGAAAGAAGAAACCTTAAAAGTAAACAAAATCTGGCTCCCACTTTTGAAGAACAATAGAATCAAAACTCAACACTTACAAAGGAATTCCACCCAGGGACAGGGGGAGATCCAGCAGATATTGGCCCATCAACCAACCATTAGCCAAACAGACACTAACGAGTCTTGCATTTCTATACCCAGAAACTAACCATTCAATTACACAAATTTACATATACTCCCCAACAGGGGTTCACAGCATATAAACTCCACACACACACCTACCCAACCATTCTCTGAGGATGCCAGCCACAGATGTAGGTGAAACGTCTGAAAGAAACTATTCCAGAACACGGGCTCACAGCCTGGAAAAAACCCAAGGAAAATCTACATAGTTCCACACCTTATGCCTCCTTTATATCTGTGCGCCATAAACATTTGCTGTAATTGAAAGGCGGCAGTTCTGCTGTAAATTTACTCTCCACCCCATTTTAATGGGAGCACATTAAAGAAGTAATTTAATTATTATGGTCTTGACTCCAGTATTTATGCTATGTAGCTGTTTTCACTAGCCTGTTTATAATGTACCTGTTATCGGGAGATACAGTTCATGCATTTTATTACATTTTCAGAAGTGGGGGAAATAAAGCTAGAACTTAGTGGGAAGACAGGTTTCAAAACACTTCTAATTAGTTAAGTAGCTTGAGTGAGATTAAAGAATGACATGGAGGAATAAGATTATTGGTAAAGGTGAGAAGGTCCAAAATGTCAGTCTTTCAATGGGCCTCTGAGATGCAAAATGCAAAATAGCAAATGGTTTTCAGGATTTGGGAAATCTGTTGAAATATATTGTATTGATTACAAGGTATTTATTTATTTAAGGCATTTATATATCACCTCTCAGTGAACCACGGCCCTGGAGACAATGCACAATGGATGGAAACATTGAAAACACTCTGTAGGAATTTTTTTTTTTAAGATAAACTAAAAATGTTCTTTAAAAAACAATTTAACACTGAACAGTTAAAACAGCCTGAGCAGTTTCAAGGACCAAAGGACATGACGAGCAAGACCATATAAGCTGCCTGCTGGCAGGTAAAAAAAGACAGAGCCAGCCTAATTTCCTGTGGCAGGGAATTCCACAGACAGAATGCTGCTACAGAGAAAGCTCTGCCATGTGTACACACCAACCTAGCGTCACGAGGCATTGGGACATACAACAGGGTCTCTCTTAAGAATCCCAGATTGCATACAGACTCATCTGGGATTAGGTGGTCTTTCAGATGTTCTGGCTCCAAGCCAAGATAATTTGTATCTTTTGGAAGCCAGAATTTATGAATATCAACACATACATGAGACATAGGCCCCATCTGTACAAGGGGGAAAATATGATCTCCTCCAAAGAAACAGCAATTCGCAGTGCTGTGACACCCCCTAAACTTCGCATGACCCTTAGCCAAGATGGTGGCCATGAATGATTTACTAGCCATTTTAAACCTGCCACCACCATTTTTTTTAAATAAAAAAAAACTGCTTACCATGGTGCACACAAGTGATACCTCATATTTACAATTTACATATTTACAACATATTTACAAGAAAAAATTAGAAAAGAGAAAAATCATCATTTTATCTCTCTTACCAATCTCTTGCTTAGCCGATAATCCAACATGGCAGCAGGCAATCCCCCCCCCCCCGCTCATCCAGCCAATCAGCTTATGGTGCCTTGTTGCAGCAATGTGAATGTGACTGTCCTAATGATAGCACATTCACATGCCCTACAGAGCTTTTTTAAAATTCCAAGAAAAGCTCCCAAGGCTTTCCTTCAGAGCTTTATGATAGATTTGGCTACCCCCCCCTTCTGAATGAGATGTATTGATGTGAATGTCTGTTTAGACAGATTGCCTTCTGCGTGATTGCCATTTGGATTATTTTCACCATTTGGATAAAATCATATCCTCTAACATTTCACAGATGAAAAACAACACACATATGGCCAAGCAACACCAGAGTGTGGTCAAGATGGCAAAAGGTATTAAGCAGAACACACAGATTAAGAAAGGCTGCAGCAGTTTGTTTTTGCCTGAGCCTACAGGGAAGAGCAAGATTCTGCCATCTCCTCTCCTCTTCCCTTCTCATTGTTGAGTTAATTGCATGCAAACTACTTTTGCACTTTGAATTCAGTTTGCAGCAATTGAAGTAAGCTGAGGACAATGAGGGAAGTAGGAGGAAAAGAGAGGAACTCAGACATTTTAATGGCAGTTGAAAAGTGGGATGACACAAGACTGTCCCTGTCAAATTAGGAGTGTATGCAAGTACAACTATATCCCCTTTTCTTTGTTGTAATAACAAAACATGTCCCTAAGATCAATAAACACCACCTTTTGTCTGTAAACAGTCCCAGAACCAAAGGGTTAAATAATGAGCTAATTAACATTAACTCTTCAGTAAATAAACAATGTAAATTAGGGCTGTTGGTGGTCATGAATTATTTCCCTCATTTCTGACAATTGACATTATTGAACAAGGTTTTAAATCTGATATTTCAAAATCTGTCCTAAGCACACTTACTTGCAAATAACCCTAGTGCAACTTGTGTTTGACCAGGTATGCATTATGATATGTGATCTTTTATATCAAGGCATTATTGCTAATTATGGGTCACACTGTTAATATTTTATTACTTATTTCATTACTTTTCCCCCTTTATTTATTTATACGTATTTTAATACAGCTCAGAATTCACATATCTTTGTTACAAGATTTATCTAAGTGTTCTAACTTAGTACATCCAATGAAGTTTTATCACAAAAAAACCACGCAAGAGAAACAAAAATATAACTAAACAAAGATTTAACATTACTGCAGAACATTCAATTTTCGATTTCCATTCTCTTCTAACTCTACCTTCTGACTTGCTCTGACTTACAAATCCAAAGATTTTCCTTTATCCATATTTTTAAACTTATTATCTTTGCTCTGTTAGTTTTAAACAATTGTATTCAATCATTTGTTCATTATCAACCGATTCATTACCTTTAACATGTAATTTGCCTTGCTTTCTTGAATTTCTTTTTTTAAATCAAGATTTCATGCATCCAGTCTCCTCTGCTAATTACTTGTATTATCTTAACATCTTAACATTGTCATTTCCAGTTACAATTCCAGTATTTAGACAAATATTCTATTACTCCTTTCCATTTCCTGCTCATTTCTTCTATGTTTCCTTTATTTATTATTCTTGCCAATTTGTCATTATCTTTCATTTCTAATATCTTATCTATCCATTCTATAATTCTAGGTGCTTTCCTCTTTTTCCACCCGGCTGCAATCTTCAATCTAGCTGCTGTTACAAGATACAGCAATATTCGCCAAAATTCTTTTTCTGTTTGCCTCTCTAACATTGAAGTTATATTTAATAAATATAACGTTGGATCCAAAGTAAAGTTTATTCTCAGCATCTTTTGAATTATTTTATGCACTTTTACCCAGAATTTCTTTAAATTGGGCATGTCCACCACATGTGGTACAGGGAGCCTACTTCTTTTTTGCATCTCCAGCATTTCTTATTTTTTAGTTTATAAATTTTATTTAACCTTGCTGGAGTGAGATACCATCTATTGGTGATTTTCAAGTAGTTTTCTTTCAGGCCTTGATTTGCAGTAAATTTATTAGTTCTGTTTCTTGCATTCTCCCACTCTCCTAAACTAATAGATTCTTCTATGTCTCTTGCCCATTTTATCATTGTATCTTTTACCAATTCTTTTTCAAGCTCTCTTCCTAATGAGATGTTATACAACTTTGTAATTTTTTTCTTACCGCTGCCCCAAATGATATCATTGATTTCATTTTCTTCTTTCTTAAATCCATATATCTTTTTGTCTACCTTGTATCTTTCTTTTAGTTGATAATAGGTAAACCATTGCATATCATCTCCTTGTTCTTGTATCATTTCTCTCGTTTTTAAACAGCATTCTTCCCCTTCTTTCCATTCTATTAAATCTTTATATTTAATCCATTCTCCTTTTTGTTTCCATTTAACCTGGAAGGCTTCCACTGGAGATAACCATAGTGGAATAACACTGTAGTACTTTTGCCTTATAACATTCCAAATTTTTATTAGTGATCCTCTCACTGTGTGATTCTTGAATTCTTTTTCTACCTTTGATTTTCCATACCAAAAGTATGCATGAATACCATATCTCAAATTACAAAATTCCAAATTTAGTAATCTAGAATTTTCCAGTTTTACCCATTCGCTTATCCAGTTTAATCCATAAGCCATATAGTATAATTCAAAATTGGGAAGTGCTACACCTCTTCTGTTCTTTGCGTCTATCAAAGTTGTCCATTTCATTCTGGGCTTACGACCGTTCTATATAAAGTCTTTTAAATCTTTCATCCATTCTGAAAAAGGTTTATCATTCTTCAAGATAGCTAAGTTCTGAAACAAAAAGATCATTCTTGGTAATATATTCATTTTTATGGTGGCGATTTTCCCTATCAATGATATATTCATTTTCTGCCACTGTTTAAGATCTTCTTTTATTTGTTTCCATGTTCTTATATAATTGTTCTCATATATTTCTCTATTCCTTTTACTTATCCATATACCAAGATATTTAGTTTTAGACACAATTTTACATCCAGATTTACCGTTAAGTTGTGCGTCTTTGTCCTGGGATAGGTTCTTAGTAATTATAACCGTTTTATTCTTGTTCATTTTAAACCCGGATACTATTCCAAATTTATTTATCACTTCCAATAGGTTCTCTGTGTGGGTCACAGGATCTTGAAGTATTAGTAACAAATCACCTGCATATGCTAGAACTTTGTAATCTTGTCCTTTGAGTTTCAATCCCAGAATTAACTTATCTTTCCTAATTTGATTATCGAATATTTCCATTGCTAATATGAATAGGAGGGGAGACAACGGACAACCTTGTCTAGTCCCTTTTTGTATGTTAAATTCCTTAGAATGCTCACTGTTTACCATTATATATGCTTTCTGCTTGTAATATATATGATCTATACTACGATAAAAATCATCTCCGACTCCTATCTCTTCTAGTACTCCCTTCATAAATGGCCATCTAAGGTTATCAAAGGCCTTCTCTGCATCTGCAAATATTAAGGCTGCTTTTTTCTCATTATTTTTTTCATAATACTCCAATATGCTTAAAGCTGTTCTTATATTGTTTGCTATCATTCTACCTGGGAGAAATCCATTTTGATCTGGATGGATGATTTCTGTTAATATTGATTTTAGATCATTGCATAGATTTTATAGTCGGCATTCAATAAGGAAATTGGGCTATAGTTTCTGACATCTAATGCATCTTTCCCTTCTTTTGGGATTAAAATTATTTCTGCTTTTTCCCATGATTCTGGAACACCTTCCACTTTGATCTTATTAAACAATTCATGCATGTGAGCAATAGCATCTTCTTCAAATGTTTTGTAAAATTCAGCTGTGAAATCATCACGTCCTGAAGCTTTCTCTGCTTTCATATTTTTGATAGCCAAAGATATTTCTTGAATGGATATCTGTGCCATCAATTTTTCTCATTGCTCTCCTGAGATTTTCATAATACTGTTATATTTAATATATTCTTTCATCTCTGCTTCCTTTTCCTTTTCTATTTCTACGTCTGAATATAAAAATTCATAATATTGTTTAAATTTGTTTACTATATCTTCCTATAAGGTACAAATTGCATTTTCGTCTCTAATTTCTGTGATAAGTTTCTTTTCCTTTTCCTTTTTAAGTTTGTATGATAGCCATCTGCCTACTTTGTTTGCATTAGCAAAATAATTTTGTCTGATCCTCTTCAACTTGTATCCTATTTCTTCAGTTATTTCTTGATTTAGTTCATTCTGAATTGTTTTTATTTCCCCTAGGATCTTCTTATTTCTGGGGTTTTGTCTTAGTATATTCTCTGTTTTCTTAAGTTTTCCTAGTAATCTCTCTTTCTTTTTTTTCTTTTGTTTACTTAATTCCACCCCTCTTTGTAAAAATACTCCTCTCATTGTTACTTTGTATGCATTCCATATCACTTTAGTTGAAATTTCTTTAGTCTTGTTAAATTCAAAATAGTTTTGGATCTCAGTTTCATCCTTTGTATAAATTTCTCATCTTTCAATATTGATTCTTTCAATCTCAACCTATATTCACTTCTATTGAGGTTTACTGTCATTTTAATTGGGTTGTGATCAGATAGTGTTCTCGGTAATAGCTCCATATCTCTTATCTTTGTGCTTACTTCCTTCGCTATCCAGAACATGTCTATCATAGACCACGAATTGTGTAGCTCCGAATAAAACGTATAACCTTTTTCATTACCTTTTTTATATGGCCATACATCTATCAAATTATATTCCTCTATAATTTGATTACAAATGGCTGGAAGATAACCCTTACTTTTTCTGTTTGACTCTTGCGTTGTCCTATCTCTTTGACTATTTAAACCCCCATTGAAGTCTCCCGTAATTATATTATCTTCTTTTAGTTCTTCCATATCCACTCTTAGAGAGTTATAAAATTGGCTTTTCTTCTCTAAAGGAGCATATATTGCTATCAGAATTATTTTCTGATCCAAAAATCTAATTTCTATCCCAACATAATGCCCATTCACATCGTTCATAACCTCTTTCGCTTCATATTTATCTCCTATGTAAATCGCTACCCCTTTTTTCTTCTGCATAGCTGACCAGTAAAACAATTGTCCCAATTTCATATTATTTAGATACTTTGCATCCTGTTCCCTTATTGTAGTCTCCTGGACAGTTATGATATCTGCCCTTTGTTTTGCAAGATAATGATAAACTTTTCTCCTTTTGACATTCCATGATATTATAAATAAAACCATATTGTATTCCTCTCATTTTCCGCATTTTCTTTTCTAATCTTAATCCTCTCTATTTGTTTCATCCTCCTCTTTTCGGCCTTTTGACATTTGCCAGCTGCTGGCTTCAAAACCAAAAGTAAATTTTAATTGTTCTTTGTGACCGAGTGTCGAGGAGCCCCCCGCCCCTTTGCTTGCCCACAAGGATACACACACCCGAGTAACATGCACAAAAGGTTTATTGTACAGAAGAAAAGGATAATTGGCGGAAAGGCCACAACTTTCTGCTTGGTGATAGATGTCAGCGGTTGGACTGGGCATGAGTCAACCTGGGCAGGAAGAGAGCCCTCAACCTGCCCGAGAACCCCAGTCCGCCCGGCAAGGTGGACTTCGGACTCACGTGGGGGATCACGTGATCAGACACATGCCTGGCCGCAAGACCCTGCCACGTGTTGGTCACGTGTCCGGAAGAGGTCTTACCACGTGAGAGATCACGTGACAAGCCCACGTGCCAATACCTAACCCCCCCTGGGGGAGGTGGTTGCCCAGTGGAGGTCCAGGCCCAAGACCTGGCCCACCAGCCTGCAACATGCACACCCCCAGATGGGTGAACAAACTCATGCCCACCGCCAACAAAGCCGAACGGGGCCCGCTTGGCTTCCGCCAACCCCGACAGCTATCACCAAAGAGAAAAGACCCACCGCCTGGAGGGGTCTGCCGCCAGCCCTAACTGTGGAGGACGAGTTCCGGTAGGATGTAAGTGGAGAAGACCCTGGACCTCCATCTTCCCAGGTGCTGGATGTCCGCCGATGGCATGCCTTCTGCTGCTGCGGTGGTGGCCGCGCCAATCCGAAAGGAATGACTGCTGAAGTCGCCAGGCGGAAGTCCAAGGTGCTTCAAGGCAGCCCGAAGAACGCTTACGAACTGGAAGCGCGTTAAGTAGGATAGGTCCTTATGGATGAAGAGAGGGCCGGGGATGTCTGCACGCTGCTTGAGGTATCGCCGAACCAGATGAACAGGGCAGGCCGGCGAACCGTTGAGGGCTTGAAGACGTATGACGGTCCCTCGGCCGCGCTGGTCGTTCTTGGCCTTCCGGAGCCGCAGGTGGAGGGTCCCGTCTCCCAGGTCGACGTCTGAACGTAGGATAGCGTGCCCGGTCCCAGACGCCTTGGCTCCACAGACCACCTCCCCGATGCGCAGGGCTGCGAAGAAAGTGACCGAGAAGGCAGAACGAAACAGAAGAGTTTCATATCTGGATCGGCAGATGGTCGAAAGAGCTGCGATGAGGTTGCATAAGAGTCCAAATGAGACTGGTCTGCGTGTGTCCTGTTTGCTTCCTTCCAAGCGACGCCATCCCTCCACGGCTTTGCGAATCAGGAAAGAGCCACATAGATCAGCCTGCCCAGCGGCCTTGCTGAAGAAGGAGATGGCTGCTAAATGGAGGGAAATGGTCCTGGAGGCGAGGCCATCGTCCCTAAGGGTCCCGATGAAGTGGAGAACTTCTCGTTCCATGGGAGGCCAGGAGCACCCGTATCCATGACGTCTCCTGAAGTTGTCAAACTGCCGGGCCGCCCGGGAATAACTGACCCGGGTGGAAGGTGCCAGAGAGTTGAGGACTCCCCGGAGCACCGTTCCTTCCCAAGGTGCCAGAGTTCAACCGGGAAGGTGACCGGAGAATGATCTGCATCCGGGGCCAGCTCCCGAAATCTGCCATCCTGGAATCGAGATAAAGCATCCACTATTTCGTTATTTACCCCCGGGACGTGGCGCGCGGAGAAGGAAATATTGGCTGAGAGGCAGACCAGGACGAACTCTGACGAGTCGCATGACCTGGTCAGACTTGGAAGATTGGGAGTTAATAATGCGGACCACCGCCTGGTTGTCACACCAGAAACAAACTCGTTTGTTGCGGAACTCGTCCCTCCACAGATGGACAGCCACTAGAATGGGAAAAAACTCAAGAAATGTTAAATCCCGAATGACCTCAGACTCCCTCCAGGCGGAGGGCCAAGGCTGGGCACACCAGTGACCATTAAAGAAAATCCCAAACCCGGTGCCCCCCACCGCATCAGAGTGAACCTGCAACCCCTCCCCAAGGGCCGCCTCCCCCTGCCAAAAGTCACCCCGTTATAGGATTCCAGGAATCTAAGCCACACCCTGAGATCTTCCTTAACCCCCTTTGTGAGCTGGATGCGATGGTGAGGGGACTTTACGCCGGTGGTGATGCGAGCCAGTCTGTTACAGAAAGCCCTGCCCGGGGCCACCACCCTACAGGCAAAGTTGAGGTGGCCTAACAATGATTGGACTTCCTTCAATGATGCTTTCTTCTGATCCAGAAGGGAAAGCAGAAGCCGTTTTAACTCCTCCAGCTTATCTTCGGGTAGTCGTGAAACCTCCGCAACCGAGTCTAAAGAAATCCCCAAGTAGGTGATGCTGCTGGCTGGGCCAACGGTCTTTTCCGGGGCCAAGGGGACGCCAAGCTCCAGTGCCAACTCCTGAAAAGACTCAAGCAAAAACCTGCATTCCGGCCCCCCGGCCGCCCCAATCATGAGGAAATCATCGAGGTAGTGCGTGACCAGGGCCGAGCCGGTCCTGCGCTTGAGGGCCCACTCAAGAAAGGTGCTGAATGCTTTGAAGGCAAAGCAGCTAATGGAGCACCCCATGGGCAGAGCAATATCATAGTACCATTGGCCCTGGAACTTAAACCCCAGCAAGCAGTGGTCCTCGGGGTGTACTGGGAGCAGCTGGAATACAGACTGGATGTCGCATTTTGCCATAAGGGCGCCCGGGCCGCAGGACCTGACTAGCTTCACAGCATGATCAAATGACGCATATCGTACTGAGCAGAGTTCAGGCGGTATGGCGTCATTTACGGATGCCCCCTTGGGTTAGGACAGGTGGTGAATAAGTCGAAATTCCCCTGGGGTTTTTTTGGGAACAACACCCAAGGGGGACACCCTGAGGTTCCTGAAAGGTGGTGCGGGGAAGGGGCCAGCCACCCTCCCTGCAGCACACTCCTTGGCAATCTTGGCAGCCACAACCTCAGGGAGCTCGGATGCAGACTTGAGGTTGCCCGAATCTGATGCTACCCTGGGGCCTGAGGCCGGGATTCTGAACCCCTCGGTGAACCCGTCCCTGAGGTACGAGGCTGCTTGCCTGTCGGGATATAAAGCCAACAGTGGGAGGAGCGCCTGGAGCTTGACAGGAGTAAAGGCCATATGGCCCTTACCTGGCTTGCCACTATTGCTTTCCGCTTCCTTGCCTGGCGCTGCTGCCCGACCCTGGATCCCTCTAGGCGCCGGAGGTACCAGGGCATCCTGAGCGAAAGGGCTGAGCAGAAGCACCGGGTCGAGGACAGTTGGTCCTGGGATGCGACCCATAGCAGTTCTCACAGTAATGCTCGAACTTGCAACGAGATCGCTGGCATTTTCCCGCGTTAAATTCCCAGCAAACCAACCGGCGGGCATCCCTCTTGCAAGGCTTACCCGCTTCGGGTTTCCCTTTAATGTGAGAACCCACAATGACAAGCCAAAGCTTGTCATTGATGAGATCCCACCTGGCCCTGGGGTTCCGGGAAGCCCTCTTGCGGAAGGCGGAGTCATACTGGATGGCTGCCGACTCCCCCGCCAGTGACCTGGCCTTGAGCACGTTGCTCAAGTGGTTGGCCAAGTGCCACCCTCTATCAGGGTAGGCCATGCCCACCACCCCCATGTAAACTGTGAACCCTGCCAACCAGTTGGGGAAAGAGCGTTCCACCGGTTCTGGTTCTTGTCGGAGGATTTCTCTGATTTGGGGGTGCAGCCCACCTCTCCCTCTGGTTTCAGGAGTGAAAAAACATCCACGTAATATCCCCTCAGGATATTGTTGCGGGTTTTTCTGTCCAGGTGGATCCCAGGGGGATCCTCGTGGTCCAGAAAAAGGCTGGGCGTTGGGGGCCCAGCAGAGGCCGCCCCACCCCGCCATGCCCTGGATGGTCTGGCAGAGCCCGTCCCCGTGGCAGCCCTGGCCTTGATGGCCCAAGAAGGCAACCCCGGGACCAGCGCTGCCGTAGACCAATACCCCGCCCGGTCCCAATCCTCATCAGAGGACTCACCTGATGATCCCTCGCTGTCTGAGTCCCTCCTCTTATGTTTTGCCCGCTTTTTCCCGCCTTCCTTATCCTTCCCTCGGTCCTTTCCTCCTGGAGCTCTACTCCCCCGTGCTGGGGAAGAGTCGACAGAGGATACCACACTGATCTCATCGGGCGAAGGCGTCCTGCGTTTTCCCCGCCGTCCTTGCTAACTGCTGTGTGGCCTGATCCGTGGTGGAAGAGGAAGCCGCGGTGTCGAGGTTTCCAGCAGGCTCCGGGTTGGTGCCACTGCACCCACCTCCGGTCCCCTGCCGGACCTCAACTCCCCCACCTGCTCCGCAAGGAGCGTGACCGCACGTGTCAGCTCTTGGAGGTTGGGAGTCGCAGCGCCTCTGAGGAGGTGCTCCACGGCCTCAGAGCCAGCAGTCGCCCCCCTTGGGGGGTTGGCCTTCTGAGCACGAGGTGCCAGGGATGCCCAGGATTTGGGCGTACGGCCGGACTGCGCCCGAGTCGTGGGCCTACTAGGTGCAGGCTTCTTTTCTGAAGGCATTCTCAAGGAATGTGTGGTGAGTGATTCCAGCTCTGAGTATTTGGGTTTAGGAATCTCTCTCGGCTTGTCCGCCCTGTTATACACTACTGCCCTGCCCGGGCTTGTAGCCTCCTTCGTGGCTTGTCCGCCCCACTTGGTTTCTGGCTTGTCCGCCCTGCTTAGGGGTGCTCCCCCTTAATGCCCCCGATGGGCAGGTTTGTTCCTGGCTTGTCCGCCCCTTATGTGCACCTGCTGATCTCTCTGGCTTGTCCGCTCTGTCTAGGGAAGTGGGGGGTGCCTTCCCCACTGCCCTCCCGATGAGCAGCCTTATTCCCGGCTTGTCCGCCCCCTGCAGGCCACCCGTTGGCCTGCCCTGGGTAGGGTCCCGCGACCCTCACCCAAAAAAGGCTCGAGCCTGAGAGCCCACGAGCCTCCCCCTGGGCTCACTATAGGGGCTGCCCCCTGCCGGCCCCTATAGCTGCCCCTTCCACGGACTCCGAGTCCTTCCTCCCAGTGGCAACCGCGCCCTGGGTCCTGCCGGGCGAACACCAGAGGCCTGACCTCCCGCCGGTGGGTCCGCCCCCGCGGGCACCCACAGTGTCGGGGTCCTCCCTAGCCCGATGCCCCTGTTGGCCACCGGGCTCCGCCTCCGCGGGCACCCCGGTCGCTCCCACGGGCCTGCCCCCGCTGGGCTTCCAAGAAGGCCCTGGTGCCACCCGCTGGGCCTACCAAAAGGCCCCGGTGCTGCCCACTGGGCCTACCGGACGGCCCCGGTGCCGCCCCCCTCGGGCCTGCTGCCCCAATCTGGTGGCAGTCGCCCCCACGCTGGGCCTTCCCGGCCCAGCCACTCCGGCTGCTGGTAGCTGCCCCCGCCTCCTTGGCTCGGCCGCTGCTCCTCCGCTTCTCGCCGCCTGCTGCCGCCACCGCCGCTTCTCGCCACCTGCCGCCGCCCGCTTGGTCCGACGCCGACGCTGCTTCTTCGGCCTCCGCGCTCCGCTTCTTCTCGCCGAGGCCAGCCGGTCAGCTCTACCCGGTGGCCTCGGCTCCTGGCTCCTCTTCGCGGCTTCTCGCGGCTTCGGCTCTTCTTTCTTCTGGAGCTCCCCGGAGAGCTCCTTCCTCTTCGGCTCGCAAGAGCTAACTGACGGAGCCGGGAGCCGGCTGGGAATAAATACCTGGCCGGCGGACCAGAGAGGGGACTATCCCCGCCTCCCGGCCAATCAGCGGCCGCGCTGAGCGCGGGCCCTGATTGGCCCAGGAGAGGCAATTCTAGCCAATCAGGTGGGGGCGACCCCTACCTGATTGGCTAGTCTACTATCCTCTTCCCTGCCTGCCGAAGCAGGCTGGGAAGAGGAGGGCCAACATAGCGGCGCCCATGCCGCCATGCGGAGCTCGAGGTCGGGGGGACACCGGCCGCAAATGCGGCCAGCCAGGTGAGTTCTGGCGGCCGGCGTGTGGCTGGCAAAGTCTATTATTTAAGCACAGTCTTTTGCTGGGAGCTTTAACTTTGAAGTCTTTGATATTTTACTTACATTTGCTTTGATATAATCTCACAAATTGCTTCTTTTCATTTCCTTCGGCCGGGAAGTTAAAGATTTCACTGCTACTTGAGCTTCTGTCAGGCTCCTCCCCTGTTTCCTCCTCCTCTTTTCTTTCTTTCTTCTTCTACCTCTTCTTCTGCCTCTTTTCCCTCTATTTCTGCTTCATCTTCTTCTTGATAGTCTTCCAGAGTATTTACTTGCTCTTCCTCTTGTTCATTCGCTTCTTTCTGCTTCATTTCTCGCCTTATTCTTCTTTCTGTTTTTTACTTTCCTGTTCTAATTCACCATTTTCTTTATCATGCTGTTTATCTGTGCTCTTATCCTTTTTGTCTTCTTTTTTCCTATACCTTTTTGAGTCATATTTCTTTTCATCTTGATTCATTTTTTTCAAGGAATTCTTTTGCCTTATCTATTGTGTTCATTCTGTATCTCTTTTGATAAAAAGTAAAAGAAATCCCTTCAATATGCTCCCACCTGTAATTAATACCTTTGTTTATGAGTCTTTTTGTTAATCGTTTATGGTCCTGTCTTCTTCTAAGTATTTCTGGTGGTGTATCTTTAAAAATCTGTAACTCCTGACTATCTATCTTTAATCTTCCTTGATAGACCTTTTGTATTATCTTATCTCTCATGGAAGATTTTGTGTACATAATTACAATATCTCTCGGTATTTTTTTCTCTTTCATAGCTGCTGTGGTTACTCTGAATATTTTATCTGTATGCCGTGTTAGCATTTCTTCAGGCATCTCCATGAATTGTGCCATTGGTGGGATTATTCTTTCAAATAAGTCCTCTCTTGCCTGTTCTGATAATCCAATATTAGCTTATTTCATTATGAAAATAATGACATGTGATGGGTAAGTTGATGCAGCCATTATATTTCTGCCAGGAAGAGCAGAGGCTGGTTGATTGCCTATAAGTGGGGTGGTGAATCTGCTCTGGGATTTAGTCCAACATGTGAAGGAGCTATCAAAGGTGCTGAACCTTATCCACGAAACAGGCTCACAGAGTGGATTCACTGCCCCAGTGGCCTATAGGATTCTGATCAATAATACTTTCTAGACATATTGTAGACAATTTGAGACCACAGCGACACTCACAAATATAAGCACATACACACACAATCTCACTGGTTATCCCTTTGCACTTGCTCACAGTATCACTTTATCATACGTGCCAAAAATGGCATCATAAGGATGCCAAATTAAGAGGAAAGGGCATGCATATGAGATGACATCGTGCTTTCATGATTTTGTCTGGAGAAAAAAGCATTCTTTTTTTTTTTATTGATGAGCCAAGCTGTCAATAGATCTGCCATGGCATATTGTTCCTGGTATTGCTAGTGTTTCAAATTGTGCACCATTTTTGTCTCATGATTTCAGTATCAATGGGCGGTCTCACCAGAACACTTCTGGGGAAGAACAGGAAAGTCAGGTAGGGAATGTTCTTTTTATGAACCTCCCCAGTTTACTTTTAAGTTTTAAAGTGTGTTTCTGTGCTTGTGTGTACATTTTGTGTCTTCATTTTCCTGTATTTCTTATTTTTACCATGCTCATGTCTTCTCACGAGAATTGACAAGATCATAAATGCAGAAGTAAACAGAGCACCATTCATGCTTCAGTAATGCTGGGGCTGCTTTTTCTCATGATTACAGATGAGTTTGATGAAAAGGGTTGTTGTTAATCGTAATAATAATAAAATTTCTTTATATCCCACACCTCTACAAAATGCAATCGGGGCAGCTTACAACATTAAAATCTACATACAACCCCTCCATCCCACCGACCCCTTAAAATACAATTAAATAATTAAACATTTAAAACACAATAAATGCTAAAAATACTAAAAACAACACAATAAAAAGCTGGATGGGATCGGAGTAATTAAGATGGCCAGGTATTTATTCAGGAAAGGCCTGCTGGAAGAGATCCATCTTAAGAGCTTTTAAAAAGCTATTTAAGGTGATAATGTGACGGATCTCATCCAGCAGGCCGTTCCATAATCTGGGAGCAATAGCCAAAAAGGTCCTCTGGGAAGTTGACGAGAGCCTAGTTTTTAAAGGTTGCAATAGATTCCTCCCAGAGGACCTGAGTGCATGGGGAGGATTATATGGAAGGAGGCAGTCCCAAAAATAGGTTGGACCCAAGCCATCTAGGGCTTTAAAGGTGATAACCAACACCTTGTACTGGGCCCAGAAATTAATGGGCAGCCAGTGAAGTGATCTTAAGATCGGTGTTATATGGTCTCTTCTAGATGTACCCGAGACCAGTCTGGCTGCCATATTCTGTACTAGTTGAAGTTTCCGGACCAAGCACGAGGGTAGCCCCACGTGGAGTGCATTACAGAAATCAAGATAGGAGGTTACCAGAGCATGTACCATGGTCTCAAGGTCCCCGACTTCCAGGAAAGGTAGCAACTGGCAGATCAGCCAAAGCTGATAACAGGCACTCCTGACCATCGCATTTACCCAATTTGTCATCTGGAGCGATGAGTCCAGGAGTACCCCTGAACTGCAAACACAGTTCTTGGAGGAGAGTGTGAGTCCATCCAGGACTGGAGGTTGTATCCTGATACCTGGGTTCGGGGCTGCTACCATGAGAACCTCCATTTTGTCTGGATTCAGCTTCAGTTTGTTTTTCCTCATCCAGTCCATTGCCGCCCTAAGACAATCATTAAGAGAAGAGACACCATCTGAAGTCAAAGCTGAAGACCGGGGCATGGAGAAATATATCTGGGTGTTATCAGCTAACTGATAACATCCTGCCTCATGCCTCCAGATGATCTCTCCCAGCAGCTTCATATATATGTTAAATAGCATTGGGGACAGAATGGCGCCTTGTGGGGTGCCACAATTAAGTTCTTTCCTTGCAGAGCAACTGTTCCCAAGCATCACCCTCTAGAATCTACCCGAGAGGAAGGAGCGGAACCACTGCCTCCAATTCCTAACCTTCTCAGGTGATCCAAGAGGATGTGGTAATCTATGTATCAAAAGTCACTGAGAGATCCAGTAACACCAACAGGGTCACATTACCTCTGTCGATGTTCAGGCGGAGGTTGTCAGCTAAAGCCAGTTTGAACTGGATCTAGATAATAAGTTTCTTCCAAGACAGCTTGGAGTTGAAGAGCAACCGCCCTCTCGATCACCTTGCTCAAAAAAGGTAATAAGGAGACTGGTCTATAGTTCTTCATATCCAGAGGGTCAAGGGAAGGTCTTTTTAGGAGCGGTCTAACCACCACTTCCTTCAAGCAAGATGGAACATGACCTTCCCTAAGGGATGCACTGATTATGTCCCTGAGGAACATCTTCAAGGCATCACCTCCCTGGACGGCCAGCCACGAAGGGCAAGCATCAAGAGGACAGGCAGTCTTCCTCACTCTACCAAGGAGCTTGTCCACATCATCGGTACTTACAGATTGAAAGTGATCCAGTATAACCTCATGAACGGAGTTACTGGACACCTCGTCAATTGAATCTGCTCCAACCCCAGTGTCCAAATTGGCTCTTATCTGAGAGATTTTATTTGCAAAGAAGTTGTTAAATGCATCACAGCAGGCCGTTGTCAGGTTTAGTAATGAGTTCTGCACAGGTGGAACCTGTGTCAGTTCCCTCACCACCCTAAACAGCTCTGCTGGGTGAGACTCTGCAGACGCAATACGTGCAGAAGAGGATTTCCTCACTGCATGTATTGCCTCTCTGTAGGAACAAAGAAATTTCCTATGACAAGTCTTATCAGACAAGAGCCGAGTTTTTCGCCAGATGAACTCTAGTCATTGTCCAACCCACTTCACTTTCCTAAGTTCTTCAGTATACCATGAATGGCGATTTGAAGCGGGTTGGAGAGGATGCTTGGGAGCGATCGTGTTGATAACCTTGGTAATGTCAGTGTTCCAAGTATTGACCAAGGCTTCAACAGAATCACCGGCGTTACCAACCAATAAACCCTCTAAGACTTTCTGGAATCCAATTGGTTCCATTAGCCTTCGAGGGCGGACCATTCTAATAGGTCCTCCACCCCCGACAGGATGGACAGTGGCTCTGAGTTCAGCCTTGATCAGGAAGTGATCCTTCCATGACAATGCGGTGGTTTTAGTCACCTCCGCCCATGGATATTCCTGTTCCATACTAAAGACTGCATTGAGGGTATGACCCACACGATATGTGGGCCCGTTGACCAATTGGGATAGGCCCATGTTTGTCATGGACTCCATGAACTCCTGAGCCGCACCTGATAGATTTGACAAGCTGGTCTCAAGTGGGATGTTGAAGTCGCCCAGAACTAACAGTCTGGGTGACTCCAACAGCAACTCTGAAACCAGTTGTGTCAGCTCAATTAGGAAGTCTGTTAGACAATGGGGTGGATGGTATACTAACAATCCCTAGACTCTCCCTGGTCTTCAGGCTCAGGTTCCGTTTCCCCCCATTGTGTAAATGGGCCCATATGCTTGTTTTTCTGCTAGATGCTGTGTGTGAGGAGGATGGGTGGGTGTGGGACTGGTTGCTGTTCCACTTCTGTCTTGCCACACAAGTTTTCAAAGCACCCTGGCTTCTTCATCTGGCAAAGATATTAAAAATCATACAGGAGAAGAAAAGTGATGGTGTTAGTGTCATAGGCCCACATTTTGTCTCAGATGTTACCTTTGTTGTCAGTTAAGATGGTCTGGAGGGATCTCAGTGCAGGCAGAGGCCATACCTCTTCTTGGCCATGCGGGGACTAGGGAGAAAGGGCAGTAAAAGACAGGTAATAAAATTTCAGCTCCATTAACAAGAGAAAAGTAGCTTCCCTTGAGATCCTGTCCTGTGCAAAGCTAACTCCTCTTTGTTGTGTATTTTAGTTGGCCCAATAAAGCTATCCCTAGTTTGTGGATTTTGAATTGTAATAGCAACCATGGAGATTATCAGATGGGGCAAAGACTGCATCAGAATACCGTGATGAGAACAGAAATGGGTGAAATTATCAGATGACAACGTCCTTCAGCGTTCAGGGGGTGTAGCGCAGGAGTGAATAAAACATCCCTTTGTATTGGTGGCTTAGCCCCATCAAAACAAAAGTGAAACATTGTCCATGCCAGTGCTACGCCCCAAGAATGGCTGAGGATGCGGGCATCTGATAATGCCGTCCTTTCTGTTCTCATCGCATTCTTCTGGGGGCATGGATTTTTATCGTGTTTCTTTTTTCTTTTTAGTTTAATTTTTTAATTTTTAAAATACAAAAACATAAAACCTAACAAACATATATAACAGTGATTCCCTCCACCGAGGGACTTCTCTTAACATTCATCCCTCTTTCCAAAATCCCATTGTTTCCAACTCAGGTTTGCTTCCTCTCCCCTTTATTAATACAAATTCTAAAAATTTACTCCATTTTTCAACAAAAACATTCTTATTTAGCCCTCCTTTTTTTTCTTTAACCGTATTTGTAAATTTCTCATTTATAGCTATATTCCATACTTCATCATACCATTCTTCTATTTTGTATTCACCTTGTATTTTCCATTTCTTTGCTATTATTAACTTTGCTGCTTTCAACAGATTTGTTAGTAAATCCTTAACAATTTGAGATTCTTGTATTTTTTCACAAAATGATAATAATGCTATTTCAGGGCTTAAAGGTATATTTATCTCCAGTATTTCACTTATTTCCTTCATTACTATTTTCCAAAATTTCTGCACATATTTACAATTCCACCACATATGAATATACGTTCCCAATTCTTGGCATCCCCTCCAACCCTGTGCTGAATACTTTTTATCTATTTGATTCAATCTTACTGGGGTTAAATACCATCTCCATATAATCTTATAGTAATTTTCTTTTATTCTTACTGATAATGTTTTCAAATGTTGCATATTCCATGGATTTTTATCATGTTTCCCTGTGTCTGATAATTCCCCCCTTCACACTATAGACTTATAGCGCTATGATTCCACTTGAACAGCCATGGCTGAATCCTGTGGAATCTTGGGGTTTATAGTCTGGTGAGGCACTAGAGGAGTTCTATGGGTAAGAATTCTAAACACTTTATTTCTCCCTAAACTGCATATCCCAGGATTTCGTAGGATGTTGCCACGGCATTTGAAGTGGAATCATACTGCTATAATTGTGTAGGGTATCAAAGAGCCCTAATCATAGCTTCAGACACAGGGAATCAAAGCCCTATTGGCTATGCTAGCTAGGAGATTCTGGGAACAATAGTACAAAAAGTAACTTTCTTAAGATCTGCCTAAGAGGTACTGTAGGCAGAGTTGGGAAGACTGCATTATTGGGAGTTCTGTTTTTCCCCAATGCTAGTTCTTTTTACTGGATGACTGCTGGAAGGGCTTGCTCACAGAGTGACAGTTGAGTGGCTCATTTAACTCATTGAGCTGGAGCTGATTGCAATAACAATCATTGCTGGGGATTTAGGAGCTGGAGGAAGCAGCTCTAATGCTTCAAGACACTGCTGTTGGACGTGTATCATGCAGACACAACAAGCATTTGTTTACTGCATGCAAGGATGACATGCTGGGTCTTGAAAACAAGCTTCCAGCCTCCACTGTGAAAAATGATGCCTATCAATCATTCCATATTGTTTTAAGTCTCTCCGAAGCTCCATAGGATGGTATAGAAAATTCACCTCATTTTTAATACTGAATGCAAAGTATTTCAATAATGTCATATTAACCTACCATTTGAAACCACTTAAAGATAATAGCTATTCTTTTTCATTTTTTAATCAGGAAATAAATCAGCTATTCTTTTCCTCTGGTATCAATCAAAGACATCTGTCCCTTCCTTTATTATTGGAGAACTAGGAGCCAGCATGGCATAGGGGTTTGAGTGTTGGACTCTAGAGACCAGGGTTCAAATCCCCACTCAGCCATGAAAGCCCACTGGATGATCATGGGCAAGTCACACACTCTCAGCCTTAGAAAACCCTGTGATAAATTCACTTTAGGGTTGCCATAAATTGGAAATTAAAAAAAAGTGGAGATTTACTCTGGATCCTAGCAGAAAATCTGGATATTTACATGTATGTGGGGACTGCCCTCCACTGCAACAACAGTGTAGGGCAGAGGAGGAGTTTTTGGTGGGAGGTTGGAAGAAGTTGGGACAAGGCACCCTGGGGCATGCGATCAGCTGACCTTTTCCGCTGGTTTAATTTCACTTTTGAGCAGTTCTCTCTCTCTCTCTCTCTCAATCTCTCTCTCTCTCTCTCTCTCTCTGTTTTTTGCATACACAGCAATTGTTTGGAGAAGCACATACCAGCATATCCATATCATTAACTGTACATACCTCCTCTTAATAGGATGTCTGAAACCTCTCAGAGCCATGGGAAAAGTTATATGTATATGTTCATATGTGCAGGGGAGGGGGAAAAACCCAGAGCAGCCATGGCCATGTGGCAGCACATACTGTGATTAATTGGACCAGGGTGAGTTTGGAAGGGAGAACAGTGCCCCCAAACTTGCCTTGGTGTGTGTGATGATCATGTAGACAAGCCTGTGGTTGCCGTGGAGCAGGAAAAACCAAAGGTAAGCCAGGTTTTCCTCGCAGTGTAGATGAGCCCCTAGTCTAGTAACCAACCCACTACATCACACTGACACTCATTAGTTTATTTCTGATTTACTGCATCATTTTGACGCATCCTGCAAAATGGCATTGTATTGATTGCTTTTATTTCAGACCAGACATTGTTGTTATATATTGAATGGGAAAGAAGCACTATGAGACCATTGTAGCTAGCCTTCACTGATGAATCCAGTGTGACTTTTGCATGCACTCACATGCATGGGGGAGGAGCTCTTAACACAACCAGGTGTTAAGAGCTCCTCCTCCTCCTTGTTCTCCCTCGTCAGAAGAGTCTCTGTTAGAATCATATAATTATAGAGTCAGAAGAGACAGCAAAGGCTATCTAGTCCAACTCCCTGGCATGTAGGAACACACAACTAAGAATTTGTGAAAGTTGGTTGGTCATTCAACCTCTATTTAAACCGAACACAATATTCCAAGTGAGGTATGACCAAAGCAGAATACATTATTTCTCTCAGTCTGGACACTATATTAATGTTGATGCAGTTTAGAATTGCATTTTTTTTTTGCCACATTACACTGCTGACAACAGTGTGATGCGGCAGCTAAAAAGGCCAATGCAATTTTGGGCTGTATCAATAGAAGTATAGTGTCTAGATCAAGGGAAGTAATAGTGCCACTCTATTCTGCCTTGGTCAGACCTCACTTAGAATACTGTGTCCAGTTCTGGGCACCACAATTCAGAAAGGATATTGACAAATTGGAGCGTGTCCAGAGAAGGGCAACTAAAATGGTGAAAGGTCTGGAAACCATGCCTTATGAGGAGAGACTTAGGGAGCTGGGTATGTTTAGCCTGGAAAAAAGACGGTTAAGAGGCAATATGATAGCCCTGTTTAAGTATTTGAAGGGATGTCACGCTGAGGATGGAGCAGGCTTGTTTTCTGCTGCTCCAGAGACTGGAACACGGAGCAATGGGTGCAAGCTCCAGGAACAGAGATTCCACCTCAACATGAGGAGGAACTTTTTGACAGTAAGAGCTGTTCGGCAGTGGAACACACTTCCTCGGAGCGTGGTGGGGTCTCCTTCCTTGGATGTC
This sequence comes from Gambelia wislizenii, assembly GCA_030847615.1. NCBI lineage: Eukaryota > Metazoa > Chordata > Lepidosauria > Squamata > Crotaphytidae > Gambelia > Gambelia wislizenii. The sequence continues at coordinate 86,509,800 of JAUMIR010000003.1, forward strand.
TTTAAACAGAGGCTGGATGGCCATCTGTCGGGGATGCTTTGATCAAGATTTCCTGCGTGGCAGGGGGGTTGGACTGGATGGCCCTCGTGGTCTCTTCCAACTCTGCAATTCTATGATTCTATGATTCTATGACTCATGTTAACCTGTGTTCCATTCAGATCCCTAAATCTTTCTCATGTGTACTGATACCAGTACAGTTGTCATCCATCTTAGATTTATTCATTTCATTTTTCCTGCCTAAACGCAGCACTTTACCATTATCCCTGTTGAAATTCATGTTGTTAGTTTTGGCCCAGGTCTCCTATCTGTTAAGGTTGTTTTGAATCCTGATCCTTTCATCTAAGTTATTAGCTACCCTAACTTATTTGGTGTCATCTCCAAATTTGATAAGCATGCCCTCTATTCCATCATCCAGATCACTGACAAACATGTTGAACAACATCATGCCCGGGACAGAACCCTCTTGATTTCTGCTTCATTATAATGCAGCTCAAGAGAGACTTTACAGAGACTTACTGGACTGGCTTTGGCTCCAAAGGGGAGATGATGTGAAATCCCCATCTGGAGTGGGAAGGCAGGCAGGCACAGAGAAGCACTTGGTAGCTTAGAGCTATTCTGCTGTAATCAAAAGATGTGGCATGCTTTGTGACCAGGACATAGGAGATCTAAGCTCAGTGGCCCACTTAGGCATGAGACTTACATGGTAATCTTGGAAAGTTACTCCTTTTCAGCTTGAGCTACGTCACAGGGCTGTTGTGAACTAATTGGAGGAAAGGCAGCATAGAAATATTTTATTGTATACCACCCTGAGATTTTTTTTTTTATAGTGCGAGCGAAAAAATATTTTAATTCATGATAAATGTAATAAATAATAAATAAAGGGAAACTAAAATATCTTCGTCTTGGAAGGATGTGACCAGTGGGGTGCCACAGGGTTCTGTCCTGGGCCCAGTGCTATCCAACATCTTTTTCAATGACTTGGATGAGGGAATTAGGGACATACTTATCAAATTTGCAGATGACACCAAATTAGGAGGAGTAGCTAATACCCTAGAGGACAAGATCAAAATTCAAAATGACCAGGATAGACTGGAGAGCTGGGCCAAAGCTAACAAAATGAAATTCAATATGGAGAAGTGTAAGGTACTGCACTTAGGGTAGAAAAATGAAATGCATAGATATAGGATGGGGGAGACCTGGCTGAACAAGACTACGTACGAAAGGGATCTAGGAGTCCTAGTAGACCACAAGTTGAACATCTGTCAACAGTGTGATGCGGCAGCTAAAAAGGCCAATGCAATTTTGGGCTGCATCAATAGAAGTATAGTGTCTAGATCAAGGGAAGTAATAGTGCCACTCTATTCCGCTTTGGTCAGGCCTCACCTAGAATACTGTGTCCAGTTCTGGGCACCACAATTCAAAAAGGATATTGACAAATTGGAGCGTGTCCAGAGGAGGGAGACAAAAATGGTGAAAGGTCTGGAAACGATGCCTTATGAGGAGAGATTTAGGGAGCTGGTTATGTTTAGCCTGGAAAAACAACAGTTAAGGGGCGATATGATAGCCCTGTTTAAGTATTTGAAGGGGTGTCACATTGAGTATGGAGCAAGCTTGTTTTCTGCTGCTCCAGAGACTAGAACATGGAACAATGGATGCAACCTCCAGGAACAGAGATTCACCTCAACATTAGGAGGAACTTTCTGACAGTAAGAGCTGTTCGGCAGTAGAACACACTCCCTTGGAGTGTGGTACAGTCTCCTTCCCTGGAGGCCTTTAAACAGAGGCTGCATGCCCATCTGTCAGGGATGCTTTGATCATGATTTCCTGCATGGCGGGAGGTTGGACTGGATGGCCCTTGTGGTCTCTTCCAGTTCTACAATTCTATGATTCTATTATTGTATATTCCTGCATGGCAGGAGGTTGGACTAGATGGCCCTTGTGGTGTCTTCCAACTCTATGATTCTATGAACTGGTATCCAGCTCAGCAGTTACTATATTGTAAGCTGGATTTGTGATATCCTACCTGCTGGAGGTTCACATTTATGGTCACCTTTGCAGATTGGTAGCACACTGACCAAAGCATTTCTGAGGTACTAAACACTGAGGGACTGGGAAATAATGCCTGCAAAGCTTTCCCAGTTGTGAAGTGCCTTGGGACAAGCAGTTGTGGCAGTATACCCTGAGGGGTCTCGCCAGGCACCCCTTGACTGGATGGCCCTTGTAGTCTCTTCCAACTCTACAATTCTATGATTCTATGATATCTGTTGGATAGTGAGAGTTGTGTAGGGAGCTGTTTCTTTTCAGAGTTTTCTTTCAAGTAATATATTGTCCGCTTGGACTTAGTTTTGTTGTGGGGAATGCAATAGGGATGCAGTACAACATTAAAGTGTGGGGGGTAACCCCACTGAGCTATCATTTCCAGAATATTTAAAAGAAGCGTGACCAAGAAACCTTAAAGAACCTTAGCATGAAAGCAGAGGAGCTAGCGTGGTGTAGTAGTTTGAGTTTTGGACTATGACTCTGGAGTCCAAAATTTGAATCCCCACTCAGCCATGAAAACCTGCTGGGTGACCTTGGGCAAGTCACATACCCTCAGCCCTCAGAAAACCTGTGGTAGGTTTGCCTTAGGGTTGTCATAAGTCAGAAATGACTTGAAGGCACACAACAACATGGAAGCACCCATTATCAACAATTATCAGTAGTCTTGACTATAGACCTTGCAAAGAACAGGTGCAATACTAAAATGGGATTAAGAAAGTAATGCACCCTAATAGGGCCACTCTATTCTGCTTTGGTCAGACCTCACCTGGAATACTGTGTCCAGTTCTGGGCACCACAATTCAGGAAGGATATTGAGAAGCTGGAATGTGTCCAGAGGAGGGAGACCAGGATGATGAGAGGTCTGTAAGCCATACCCTATGACGAGCGGCTTAGGGAGCTGGCATGTTTAGTCTGGAGAAGAGAAGGTTGAGTAGGTACATGATAGCCATGTTTAAATATTTGAAGGGATGTCATACTGAGGATGGAGAAGACTTGTTTTCTGCTGCTCCAGAGACTAGGACATGGATTCAAATTACAGGAAAAGAGATTGCACCTAAATATTAGGAAGAACTTCCTAACAGTAAGAGCTGTTCGGAAGTGGAATACACTGCCTCGGAGTGTGGTGGAGTCTCCTTCTTTGGAGGTTTTAAACAGAGGCTGGATGGCCATCTGTCGGGAATGATTTGATTGTGTATTCCTGCATGGCAAGGTGTTGGACTGGATGGCCCTTGAGGTTTCTTCTAACTCTATGATTCTATGATTCTAATATTTCCACCATTTGTTAGCTTCCTACATCCATTTGGTCCTTCTTTACTCATGTTGCCTTGTGTTTATGCAGATCAAATCACTCTTTATGAAAAATCAACTAGTGCAGTACAAATGTGACCTTTTCAGTATTCCAAAATTTAATAAGCAAGCTTATTCTTCATGACACACTAGCAAAAAGTACTAGCAGCTACACAAGACATTGCATGTCGATTCCAAGATCTACTGAGCTCATCTCTGCTAATGAGGTGTAAAGCTTGTGCTTATTGCTTATTTCTTTATTTCATCCTTTTGGGAGACCCATACTCCACATCTTGCTTAAAAACAGAATGAAAAGATGAATGTAATAAATAGCTAGATAAGAAGAAAGGCCTGCTTTGTGATCTGGAAGGGCTCACACCATTTTTTTCCAAGCACCCTCAATTTATCTGGGGTTTTTCATTTGAAAACTGGCCACAGAGATATTTGGAAGAATTTAAAGTAAAGCTTGGAGATTTGGTGTAAAAGCAGATTAAAGGAACATTTGTGTATGCAGGCTGCATTCCACTTCTTGGTTTCATTTAAAAAGGTTCTGAAGACAGATTTCTGTTGTTTTGTGAAAGACTCAAGTTAAGTCCAGAATTTTCATGGGATCAGTTACTGAACAAGAAACTTTGTAGACAATAAACATATGCATGCTTCCCCCTCCCCCGCCATTTTGATTTTGGTTTTATTCTACTTCTATTTTAAGCTCCTTCAGATCTTTCTGTGATTTTTCATTGTGAACACATGGCATTTTGAAAAGTCCTTTCTAGGTTGCAGTGAAGATAGCAATAACATATTCTGTTGACTCTCCCATTGACATTTTTTTGCTTTACTGTTTAAAGATCTGAGGTAGAAAACTGCTGGTGTCATATATACCTAAGTCCCCCTTCCACCCTGGAAATGGCTAGACATTTGTATCAGATGAGCAATGTTCTGTTCAAGGTTGGGAAAGTGATGTTTGTTTCATGCAGTGTTGTTCCACATGTGGATGTACATTTTTGGCTGAAGCATATCTGCTTGCTTCTATTGAAGTTGGAAGTACATTTCTTTTCTTGTATATTGTGGTGTGTATTGGATTATGCATTTGGTTACACATCAAGTTGTACAATATTGCCATTCAATGCAAAGACCATATAGCACAATCAATATATAACTCAGCATGTGGAAAGTTATGGATGTGCCACTTTGACACAGTTACCAGTAGCATGACTCTAGTGATGGTAGAAAGAAAGGAAGGAAGGTTACCTCCCACAGGACTACTAGCCTTTGATTCCAAGTGGTTTTAGGGCAATGGGACCAGCTCCCACAGATGACACATACCCATTGGCATCCACAAATACACCAGTGTCCAGCCACATAGGAACTAAAATCGTGACCAAAAGTCACATGACAGCACTTCTGGTCACCATTTTGGCTGCTATATGACCAAAACCAGAGAGATTTTGGGTGGGATGGAGGAGGATGTTTTTATGAATTTTCATGCACATGGAGGGTTTTCAAGTGAAACTAGCCCCCACATTGCGCGAAATAATAAAAATGGTGGTGCCTTAGGAGAGTATCAGATGCACTAAATATGGCATTATGGGGACATCAGGGCAGGGCCGGTTTAACAAGTCTGCCAAGTCCAGATTGGTGGGGGCCCACAAGATCAATGGGCCAAAGGGGGGGGGCTAACCTCCTGCTATCTCCTATCTCCTTGTCTGACCAAGGAGACAGCCAGGAGGAGACACTGCTTTGCAAGCCCCCCCCTCTCTCCTCAGGTGGGGCCTGGCAGTAGCACTGAGCTGGAGACTGCTGTTGGAGATGGAGAGGGAGTTGCTCTTCCTACTGACTAAGTTGGAATTTGGAGACAGCCCCTGCATTGCTGTGAGGATGGGGGTATCTTGGAGAGGGGGCTGCCCTGCACAGTGGGGTGGTTATTTAACTTGTTGCTGGAGTCGGAGACTGAGTGGCTGCTGGACTTCTCTCCCTGCAGTGTTGCTTGCAGAGAGAGGCTTGGTACTGACTAAGTTGGGGGAGCACTGAGAAGGTGCCTGGCTAATACTGATGCTGTAGTTTGGAGACGGTCCCTGCATGAGCTGGGAGGAGGAAAAGAGAGAGGGAGAGAGAGAAAGCACTTTCTCTGAGACACAGAGAATGAGAGATGGGAGATAAAACTCACTGGGATTTGTGTGTGTGTGTGTGTGTGTGTGTGTGTGTGCACATGTGCTTTCAAGTTGCCTTTTGACTTATGGCAATCCCATGTACTCCAAAAATAAAAATAAGTTGTGGGTATTTATTCAGGACACTAAATTCATTGAGAAGTAGTGGTGATATAATTCCTCCATAAGTCGTATGTTCCTCTGCTTAATTAGCCAGTGGCTAGTTTAATTCATGAGCTACCTTATGTATTGTTACTCGCACATAAACCTAAAGCAAAATCAGCTGCACTATATAGCATTGTAGCATGAAGTGGACATGTTCAAAATTGTTTTGCAAAGTTGAAAAATGAACACAGAACTCACACACATCAGTCTTTAGGTAAAGGCTGTAAATGTTTCAGTTTCTCTTACCATGTCAGCACCTCTTCATTGCATCAGACTCAGTTAGTGCATTTTGATTATATTTCTCATTTAATATATGTTAAGATAATCAGAAACACATGGAGATGTAACTATTACAGTGGCAAAACACTCTCATGTTGTGGTTACTTAATTTTTGTTCTCCTCTGATGTACTTCTTACCTCTTGAAAATAATTTAGCAGCAATTTATTGTTTTAAAAAATGCAGAGTTGCTGATGGGGAGGGGGTCTGGTATATAGCTTTCTCGGACACTGGGATAAACATAGGGGCCCCCCAAAACAAACCATTACAGCCCCCCCCCCCCAATTCCTTAAACCGGCCCTGCACCAGGGAATCACTAAAGGGCTTACTTTTCAGACGACGTCATCCTCATCCCATGCTTGTTCCATGCTGGCTTCGTTTCTTCTTATTCATGGCTTAAACTATGAATAGATTGCCCATTCCATTTCTATGATGGAATGAGGGGCAAGTGAAAAGGTGCCCGTTATGCTGGCGCGATGCCAGTGTTAGTGGGAGGTCCATGCGTGAACACTTCCGGGTACGGTTTTCTCCTCCAACTCCATTTCAGGCCTCTTGATCGCTGCCAGATTGCCCCCACATCACCACCCAGATTTCCCCCACATCACTTCCTGGCTCGCCCCCCTCATTGCTGCCTGGCTCGCCCCCCCCATTGCTGCCCAATCATCCCCCATCCCTGCATGAATCGCTCCCCCCACCATCACTGACTGGATTGCCCCCACATCCCTGCCTAGATCACTCCCCTCATCCCTGTCTGGATCGTCTCCCCACCCCTGCCTAGATCGCTCCCTCATCCCTGCCTGGATTGCGCCCTGGCCTGGATCACTCCCCTCATCCCAGCCTGGATCACCCCCCACCTAGATTGCTCCCCTCATCCTTGCCTGGATTGCCTCCTGCCTGGATTGTCGTCCCCCCCCCGCCTAGATTACTTCTCTCATCCCTGCCTGGATCATTCCCCTCATCCCTGCCTGGATTGCCCCCCCCCCTGCCTAGATTGCTCCCCTCATCACTGCCTGGATCGCCCCCTCCATCTCTGATTGGGACAAGGAGGTAAGTGACACCTTTTTTTAAACCTTCCCCAGGTTACTTGTGGTTTGAAAAGTGTTTTTTTGTGCTTGCTGTCACTTCTTTCTTTTCGCTTTGCTTTTTCTTTTTGAATTTCCCCCATGCTGTTCTCTTGCGAGAACAGCCGGAAACTCAAACCAGGAAGTGAATGGGGCTCTGCTCGAGCTCCATTCATTCCTGGCTGCCAAGGGGAGGGGGCAGTCACATTTTTAAGCTAGGTCTTCAATGGGGGGGGGATATTGTGCTGCAATGGGGATGGGGGTGTGGAATAGCGAGACGGGGACACTTTTTAAGCATCTGAAACTGGAGGTTATTGTACTACAATGGGGATGGGAGGGGGTGGAATATAATATAGCAAGACAGGATGCATTTTAGGACCCCGTCTGATAATCTCCTTAGTAGATTTGTGAGGGGCACTGGTGGGAGGCTTTGGTGACAGCAAAATGGTGTTTGGGGAGTATATGTGGCTCACAGGCCACATTTTCCCCATCCCTATTCTAGAGTGATAAGTAATGTCAACTGTTCACTTATTTAAAACGATCACTTTCCTTTAAATTTGACTAGCATGCTATAGGAAGGAGCACTTCTCACATGATTCAGGGAATATAGATATTGGGACTTGATCTGAACATATATTTTCTTGCCTTGGCCAAACCTACCCAAATTCATTCTATTCTAAACTAAAATAGATCATTTTTCATTTCAGTAATGATTACTGTATTGTCTGATTTTTGTTGTTTTCGGTGTAATATATTTTTTTTAAAAAATCACACAATGACCAAAGAGCTAGCAGTCTGGGAAGAGTTTTTCTCTGAATGTCTCTAGATAATGTAGCCATGATGAATTTTTCAGACTGCAAATGTATCACCCAATTCACAATTACAGTAACAAGCTCTTGAACATACTGCATTGTTTTCAGTGATGGGAATATAATAGCATGTGGTTTTGTTGAGATAATTCATAATTCCCCTTTACAGTTGTTCAAAGAGAAGGAACAGACAGCTAGTGCTTGAGGAGCATTGTCTATCCTCAGATGTTTCAGAAGTAATCCAAATTGTAGCTTGTAACCTTCTCCTGGCATATAAGAACTCCATTGTTTTCTCCCATGCCATCTAAGATGGGAGAGAAAACCTGAGGAGCATAACGGGAGACCTCTATCCTAGATGGCATAGGAACACATGCTCCTCAAGTATTCTCTCCATCTTACATCTCAGCACAGAAGTGTGCAGCTGCAGTGAGGAAGGGGAAGTGGGATAGTGTTTGGTATGAATTAAATGTCCTCTGCCCATCTTCAGAGAATATGAGATGCATAGGAAGCAAAGGAGCCCACCAAACTCCTTGCTGTGTGCTGTGGAAAGGAGGAGGAGGGTATGCAGAACCTTTGGCCATTTCAGCTTATGTTAGAATGAATCTGTGGCTAGAGACAATGAGGCTTTAGTTATTGCTGTGAAAAAAACATAGCTACCGGTACTGATTAAGCAGCAGACTCTGTAATTATGACTCAAGGAAAGGGATTCATGACCAGCGCAATACAGTAGGACCCCATATCCACTGATTCATTATCCACTGATTCAATTATCCCCAGATCACAAAACAGCACACCTACAATAGAATCTTCCTAGAAAATGTGTCTTCTCTAGCCATTTTCTAGGTCCTCCAAAGCAACTCTATGGTATTTTTAACCAGAACTAGTTTATGAAGCCCTTGTCAAATGTTTAACCAGATGTCCCATTATTTTCAATGGCGTTCACTATTATCCATAGTTTTTGGTATCCACTCCTCCCCCCGAACCAATCCCCAGCAGATAAGGGGGTTCTGCTGTACCAGATTTAGGTGGTTGGACTCTGGAGAAATTAAAAAAGAAGCTCCTCTTTGTGAATTCTCTTTCCAGGCCTGAGGGAGGGCATTCTTACCAAGTCCCAGCTGGTGTGACTCAGGATAGTGTTTCAGAGTTAGTGAAGCCAAAACACCCCCCCCCTTCACTTGCTCCACGGCTGGAAAATTGGGGTGATGGTAAACACTACCAACTCTGGGAAATTGGGGGTAGAGAGCTCATTGAGCCTCTACCCTCCAGGAGCATTTCTGTTTTTACAGAACAGCCATACAAAAGATGTGTGTGCATGTGCGTGCACATGTGATGCCAGCAACAGCACAGGGGCCCTAGCCACAGAGAGCCCAGGAGCAATTTTTCCAATTACACAATTGATCATTCTGACCTTGTCAGCCAAAACTGACTTTGGTGCAGAGACAGTGTTCCTGGCAGAGGAATACTAACTTTTGACTACTAACTTTCTCACAGCACAGAGAATACTCACTTTCTCACAGCAAAACAGGAAGATTTGAATCTTTCCTCCAAACTGTAGCTACCATCACAAAAACTCCTGGGAGGCACACATATTCCCCACTCTCTGATTTGCACCTAATTTTGTCCTGATTGCTTTGTTACTATTGGATAATTCTGGTTTCTTGGGTACAATTTCTGTATGTCAGTATATGTGGAACATGAAAAAAAGATTATTATTTAGAATTCAATATATATGGGCCGTATGGGGATTTCAGGATCTTGGTTAACGCTGGACCCTAGGAAAGGAACAGTCACATGTCCAATATCTCCTGATCCTTGGTCTGAATGAACACAACAATATTCCCTAAAAATCTCCATGGGGGAGGTCCCAATTTTGCATGATCTTAGACGGGCCCTATTTTGTGATAATCTGAAAGTTTCCAGTCATAATTGATTCATTATACAGTAGGACCCCTGTATCCATGGGGGATTCATTCCAGGCCTCCCCACAGATAATGAAATCCTTGGATAATAGTGAATGCCCCCCTGTCATCATTCCTGCCATGGGGGCAATCCCAAGGGGTGATCCCGGGGATGAAGGGAGAAGGGAGGCACATCTATTCCTTCCTTCATCCCTACATTGCCATTCTCTTCATGGGAGTTATCCTGGCTGGTGATCCCAGGGGCAAAGGGAGAAGGGAGGCAGTTTTATTCCTCCCCTACATTCACCCCCATGTCACCATTCTCCTCATGGGAGTGATCCTGGCTGGTAATCCTGGAGACAAAGGGAGAAGGGATGCAGATCTACTCCTTCCCTCTCTTCCCTTGCATCACCATTCTCCTCACGGGAACGATCTCGGCTGGCAATCCCAGGGGTGAAGGGAGAAGGGAGGCAGATAATTCCTCTCCTCCCTTTGCCCCCACGTCGCCATTATCCCCACAGGAGCAATTCCGGGGGGTGATCCCAGGGGTGAAGGGAGAAGGGAGGCAGATCTACTTCTCTATCCCTCACTTCCCTGTCCAACCTCCTGTCACCATCCATGGATAATTAAATCAGTGGATGGCAAATCAGCGGATGCAGGAGGTGCTACTGTATTTATTATTTTACCAAGAAAGCCTAGCTTTTATCAAATTGAGATATACTTTAATTGCTAGGGGCCTAAAATCAAGCTGTGACAATTCTTTCAAAATGGCTACACCTGGGCCACTAATATCTCCACCAAGAGGAAACACCTTTTTTTTGCCTGGAATCTTCCATGTACATAACTAAATTCAGAACTAGTCTATGTTGCCCTTGTCAGATTCTATCATCTTGTCCTTCTTGTTACAGGCCTTGTCTAGACAGGCAATTTACCCCATCTTGCCCCCATTTTATAGCCCTGCAGTCCAGATGATGCAGGGCATTTGCCCTGTTTTGCTCCTCATGGCTCCAGCTGGTAAAAAACTGATCAGGCCCCTCACGAACGTAGGAGTTCATTCGAGCATGCTGGTGTGTTACTGCAGCTGGCATCTGCCTCACTCTTCCATAGCCAGGAAGGAGTCCTGCAGCATGTGACCAAGGCTGGTCACATGGAGAGGGATGCTGCTGGTCTCCTTCCTGACTTTGGAGAGTACAACGCAGGCAGTGGCTGTGGCGGCTGCAAAAAGCAGCTGGCATGGCAGTCTGGACTCCATCCCATTCCATGAAGGTAATGGGGGAGCAATGGGCCAGATCCACAGGCAGAATCCACAAATCCACAGGTGGGGGGCTGTCATATTCTGTCCATGTAGATGAGCCCCCAGATAACTTTTAAGTACAGTGAACAGGAGATTATTTTATTCTGTTCAGTGTTCATGGGAACACATGAAACAAGATCCTTCTCTAGACTGTCCTGTTTCTTGTTGTGTGCCTTCAAGTTGTTTCTGACTTATAGCGACCCTAAGATGAATTTAACACAGGGTTTTCTTGGTAAGATTTGTTCAAAGGGGGTCATTGCCTTCCTCTGAGGCTGAGAGAGTGTGACTTATCACTCAGTGAGCTTCCATGGCTGAGTTGGGATTCAAACCTTGGTATCCCAGAGTCTTTGGAGATTATCAGATAGGAATGAAAAAAGTGTTCCTCTCCCACAGTCGCCTCTCCCGTCCCCTCCCGTTCCTGTAATGACAAAAAGAAAAACTTTTCAGACCTACCTTGTTTGTGCGACAGGGCAGCCCAGGAGTGAATGGAGCTCCATTCACTTCCTGGAATGAAATCCTGCCAGTTCTCATGAGAAGACAAGAGTGTGGGAAATTCAAAAATGAAAACTAACTAAATAAAAAATAAAATAAAAATAAAAACTTGGCCACGAGTGAGTTACTCATGATTTAAAATCTGCCACCACCACCACCATTATTATTATTATTTTTTAAATTTCCCAGCACGTGAACAAGCAACAGCTCTTATTTACAAAGACAGAAAGAATAAAAAAGAGTATAAGATCACAATTTGCTCAACTTACCAGACCCTCACTTAGCCGAAAATCTAGTATGGAGGCCACATCTGCTTTCCCTCTTTGCTAGCCCTGCCCCATCCTCATCCAGCCAATCAGATTGCACTGCCTGTTTGTATTTGTGTGAATGTGAGTGTTCAAATTATCACACTTTCAGAAGTCATATGGAGCTTTTTGGAAAATGCGTATGAAGCCCTGGACGAGGTGCACATGGACTTTGTGGTGGATTTGGCTGCCCCCCTTCTCAATGACACATATTCGTGCAAATGATTATTTGAACAGCTCGCCAATCTTTCACATCACATTTGTATTATTTGGACTGTATAGACAGGACCTTAGCCAGCATGGCAAATGGTCAGAGAGAACTACTGAATTAATCCACTGATTCTAACTTTGTATCCATGATAACATAGATTATGAGAATGACAGAACTGACCACAATCACCTGCCAACTCACTTTACCTGTTTCAATACTAACCAGACAATTGGAGTCACAAAATAATGGTCTGTGATCATTTACGTCTTCATTTTGAGAATAGTGTCACAAAATAAGAATGAAGGACTACCTAAGGTCCCAATCTTTTATGACTCATTGGAAAGAGCTGCAGGGATGGGAAGCAGTGGTAGCAGGGATGGAGCAGTAATGATAAAAAAAATGCTGCTTGGTCACCAAAACTAATGCTATTATAATTATATGTATTTTTGTTATTTATGTATTGAATATATAGCTCATCTTTCTCCCAAGATGGGATTCAAGACAGAAGGGGCCCTTTCACATTACAGTTGTCCCTTCATATTCGCTGGGGTTTGGTTTCAGGACACCCCCCCCCCAATACCAACATCCATGAGTACTCAAGACCCATTATATGCAATGGCATAGCAAAATGGTGCCCCTTATATAAGATGGCAAAATCAAGGTTTGCTTTTTGGGTTATTATTTTTTTTAAAATATTTTCAAGTTGTGAATACTTAAATCCATGGATACCAAATCCGTGGATACGGAGGGACAAGTGTACATGCTTATAGCACTATGATTCCTTTTTAACTGCCATGGCTGCATCTTGCAGAATCCTGAGGTTTGTAGTTTAGCACTATAATTGTGTAGTGTGAAAGAGTCCCAAGTGTTAATGGCTGGAAGATTTGCCAAGGGAGGACACAGCTGGAATTGAAGAAAGATGAAACAAGCAGTGGCAATATTTGGGAATAGTCTCAGATGGCAGCTTTACCCTTTGATCCTTTGATCTGAGGATGTGTCTTTTTCATCAGTCCTGGAAATATAGTGTTTTCTGTGTGGGAGGATGCAACAACAGCATTGAATAACCCCTTCAGCTCCATCCCAGTCCTATGGTTGCTTCTGGCCCACTGGCAGGGCAAAAAGGGCAGTGGAAGCAGCACTAAGAGCTGACAGTGCCTCTTCTGGCAGTACAGGATCTTCTGGGATTGTTTTAACTAGGGGTGAGAATCAGAAGAACCTCCAGTTGTTGTTGAACTGCAACACTCTTCAACATTTGTTATGCTGGTTTGGATTATTGGGGCTCTCAGTCCACCAACATCTGGAAGGCCAGATGTTTCCTACTCTTGGTTTTGACCTTCCTGATGTTTCCAGCAATGTGACCTGCTTTGCACTGCAGAGATGATCAGAGCAGAGGCAAATAGTCACTGTACTAGACCACTTCAGTTCTCCTGCCGCACCTGTTTGTCCAGCATAGGGCTGAGAAAGCACTGGACAAAGGCATGAATATCATATTCCCATAACATCTAGTCCTAACCTAATCAAGACAAAAGATGGGCTAGAATTTTGGGCTAGTGGGTAAAGTCTTAGCTATGCTATTGTTTTAAACACTGAAACACTTTCTTCTTGCTGTTTAAACATAATTAAATGTTCTTAGGACCATAGCCATATTTGACACATCCTTGAAAACAAGATGCTGCATCTGAAGAGCTTATCTCAGCACCCATATCCCAGTGAATTAATCTTTTCAATTGCTTTTTCTCGCCTGTCAACTTTTTATGCTGCTATTCTCGCTAAATGAGGTGTTTATATGCATCACCCTTCAGTTCGCTTTAAGTAGATGTAAAAGCTGTGTGACATTCTTCCCCCCCCCCTTTTTTGGAGCCTTTGCCAGTTTGGCATCTCCATAGGAGTGGAAAGGTTTAAAATAGTGCTCCTGACAGCAGAAATGATTAATAGCAGCATTGGAAGATAGTGGTTATGTGGTACACATTGACTGTAGCATTGTGTTTACAGTGTGTATGTTAATGAAGCATCAGAAGGGAACATCTTGTAAGAAATTCTCTGCACAGTTTGAAAACCTGAAGGGCAGGGGAATATTTCAAACTCCTTGGTTATGGAAGCTACAGCTACAGGTATCAACAACACCTGCTTTCTTCAATTTCCTTCCATGAAGACCAAAGCAAAGCATCAAAGGTCAGGGGCTCAGAACTGTCGAGCTCTACTGGTACACTATAGTCATTCAATATTTTGAACACATTTTGGAGTAGTATTTACCGAACAACTGTGGTTACAGAAAGTCTCATCAGTTTTAGATGAAATGTAAATACATGGATATGAGGGTTGTACTGTAAGTCTAAGATGGACACTGTTGAAATAGGCACCTGATGAATGTATAATTATCACACAATTATACTTTATCTGTCATGGCTTCATCCTAGAGCATCCTAGGACATTTGCAGTTTAGTGAGGCTTTTAGAATTTTTTGAAAGAGAGCTCTGGTCTCTCCCCAGAATTTCAGTTCCCAAAATACTTTGATTTAATCCTTAATCCTTCTTCTTGAGGTACTTTGGGAAATATTGTTCAGGGAAGTGGGCACTAAGCCTTTGTAGCAGAACATTATTAACACCAGACTGAACTACAGATCCCAGGATTTCATAGGCTTGAGGCATGACATTTAAAATGTTATGAAACATACAAAGCTATGTGGTGCAGACACATCTCTAGTGAAGAGAAAAGTAAATGAGCAATCTAGGCAGATTTATTTAGCTTTATTAGATTTAAAAGCAGTATTTGCTTCAGTTCCTTGAGATAAATTCTAGACTGCATTGTTGAAACTGTCTATCAATAAGAATATCTTAAACCTTATTAAAAGTTTGTAGCGATTCAACCCTCCAAGCTATGATAGAAGTTGATGCCCACTGGTTAAAATTCCAGTAACAAAAGGAGTTCAGCAAGGATTTATTTGGGCTCCTTTACTCTTTCATTTATATATGAATAGTGGTGTCTCTTTCTTAAAATTAGATTATTTTTTCTTCTAGTGAAGGCTGGGAGAAAGTGATATTCTGTTCTAATGTATGCAGATGATACAGTACTAATCTCTTCTACTGAAAATGGTATAAGTAAGCTGTTAGAGAAATTTAGCCAATATTGCCAAAATGAACAGTTGAGTATAAATGAGGACAAATGGAAGAGATGGTTTTCAATTGAATATATTACGCATATGGCTAGCTTTCTGATGGCCATCATATGAACAAAATGAAAAATCCAATTATTTTAGGATAATTTTTCAATCAACTGGCATATGGTGGGCCCAGATATTAAAACCATTTTAGCTAGCAGAAAAGGCTATAAACAGTTTATTAAAATTTCATAGAACCAAAAGCAGAAATCAAGTTAAGCCAACGCTTGAAATATATAAATGTAGGATAGTATTTTAGATATTATATGTGGTGCTTTTATGGGCTATGGATGAGACTAACCAGCTGAACAAGACCAGAATACATTTCTATGCAGCCTTTTCATGATCCCTTCATTAACAAAACTGGCCACATCCAGGGCAGAATTGGGCCTTCACTAAATTAGAGAACAGGCAATCAGGTTAACTGTACTTTTTTGCTTGAAAACTATTTTTCAAAGAGTATTAGGCTTGAGATGAGATGCTTTTGAAATGGTTGATGATTCTTAGCAGTGGAAATGGAATTGTCTAGTTTTAAGGCTTGGGTTTCATCCTCTTATTTATTTACTCTGGATCATGAAATGGCCAAAGAGGAGATTCTACAATGATAGACAGATGTCTTATCTCCAAATAATATTGCTGATATTCTCCTATGTTTCCCTTGTTTTCCCTTTGTGTCAAATTATATGTTGTTTTACATTGCCTATATATATAAAAATCTGTTTTATATCTTGTTTTTATGTCTGCCTGAAATGAAGGAGTTGTGGATTGTGCATGATACCTTTTTGCTGAAATGCAATGAAGTATTCCCTCTAGTTTGAAAATAGCAAGCAGCATAGAGGTAATCCTACTTATTACCCAAAGAGGTGTGTGTGTGGGGTGCTTTAGAGCCCCACTCACGATGCCAAAACTATATTAATATTAGGGGAAATTATTATTATTAGCTCAAATGGAAGGCTGCGAGACCAGGTAGCTTCAGGATCTTTTCACCTATGTATACCATTATTAACTGCAGAGAACTCCAGTTTAAAGTGAAATAAAATGTTTTAGTGGAAATAACACAAAAAGTATTCACACACGCAACACACATTTACAAGAACCACACAAGGCTATCAAAAAGTTAAAGAAAGAAAGGTTGGATAGAGGAGTAGATTCATGGAATAGGGAGATAATTACCAGTATTGAAGAGTGGAGTTTCAGAATACTCAGACCAAGGTCTGAGGGTGACACTGGAAGTTCTGATATGGGGATGCACCAAAAAAGAGAGTGGCTGGTCTCGTCCACAGTGGCACACATTTCTATTGTTGGGGGACTAATATTTATACCCTGCTTCATGTTCTGAAGGGGGTACTTTGGCTAGAACAAAGCTTAGATGGGTTTCTTTTTTCCACCAAATAGACAAAGGAAACTGAAACTTAGCTGATTGTTCTTAATGGCTGGGAGATAGGAATTGATTGGTTTATGGCAACCTCACATTGCAGGACATTAGGGGGGTTCCAAGGAATATTTCCTGGGGATTTGGGTTGGAGAAGTCACTTGATTATTTAGGTAATGTGCCTCACCAGCTCTGAGTATTTCTGCCAATGAAAAGTGATGTTTTATTCTCCGCTGTAGCACAGAGACTGCATGGAGGCAGCATGCAAGGATGACGACACGTGTGAAACTGTGCAGTATGGTGGCAACATCCTCATGGGATTTTTGCCTGTGACTGATAATCTCCTAACTGCCTGATCCTGTGCAGATTGTTAAAATAGCCCACAAAATACTGATGATAACAAAACAAACAAACAAAAAAAACAACAACCCAGAAGCATGGGAGACTCACAAAGGAGCTAGGGAAGAAAAGGAGGCAAGTAAGATCTTTTCCCCTTCAGGACCAGGGCCCCTAGCCAGTGAGGAGCTTGGAGTGATTGCTTCAGTTAAAATGCTGATAATCTGGCCTTATCCACAATGAAACTCAAAACATGTGTAAGACGTCAACAGGATTCTAGCCACAGTGTTTCTGCATCCTTCTGAGTGGAAATTCTTAATCTCCAGGAGTCTTCAGTTTAGGCCTCTTCTGAAGGAGTCCCATTTCAATTCATAAACCTTTCACGTCTGTCCAAATTAGCTTGAGATACTTTGGGAATTTCTCTAGTCGAGATACTGAACCTGTGCAGTTTTACCTCACATCTTGCTTGTTGGGCAGAAATGGCCTTTCAAGATGAACTTGCCACGGGTCAGCATAAGAGGGGCACTCCAAAAAATTGATACAAGGACTCCCTGAAGCAACATCTCAGGCTTGGCCAAATTGAGCACCAACAATGGTCCGCCATGGCCTCAGATCGGGAGGCATGGAGACGCACTATCCACAATGCTGCAGCCTTATTTGAGAACTCATGCCGAACAAGTCTTGAAGAAAAATGGCAATGCAGGAAAAAATCACACTGGAAACATCACCCAAGGAGACCTTCTGCTGTGCTTTCTGTAACCGGACTTGTTTATCTCGGATTGGCCTTTTTAGTCATCAGCACGCTTGCAGAAAGCACGGGATGAGTCCTTATTGAATCTTTGTTTGCAAAGAAAAGCCAGAGAGAGAGAGAGAGAGAGAGAGTTGGCTTAGATCCTAAGAAATATATATGAATGTCTGTGCCATTGTTTTGTAGATTATATCATGTGTTAGCTTTGGGTCAATCTGACTTATTGCCCATGCCACCCAAAAAACTTGGTGAAGTTGTCCAACAACTATTTTGGGAATAAAACTGACATGGAGCTATGTACAAATGTGTCAGTGGCAAAGATCTTAAGCCTCTAGTTCTGCAGATTCCTGCAGATGTTATAAATACTCTGAGACAACTCACATTCAGAAGAGATTGTAATGTAAGCCACATGTTTGTCAAGAATATTAAACCCAGCCTTTACAAAATATGCAACCACCTTACTTTATGCAGGCATAAGTGGAGAAGGGAGTAGCACCAGCTCCACAGCTGATGCCCATTCAGTAGTGATTTTACAGTCTATACAGTAATGTTGTTGTTTACTTTTCCAGGGAATCAATGCAATATGCAATATACTTTTATTAGTGCTGTGGTATACTTTCCACCTTGATTCTTTCTGGCACATCCCTGAGAACTGGATGATCTGGCTCATGAAAAAGATTTTTAAAAAGAACCCCCTAACCTCCAGTTTTCTGGGGAAAAGTCCATAAAATTTCAGGGACAACAGAGACTACTTGCACAGCAAGCACTTGCCTTTTCTCTTCTTTTCTGTTTTATCTTTTTTTTAAAAAATACTCTTTTTGTAGAAATAGAAGTCTTATCCGCACTGTCTAGAATGCTCCATGTTCTGGCTGGAGTACTCTGGCTCTGGAGCTGCCCCGGATTCCACCCATTACCTTGTGTTCCATGGCAGGAATGGGCAGCTGTTTGCACATATATATGCACTGCATGTTATCAGTGGGTGCCTCTGCTGCCACCGCTGGTGTTGCATTTCATGCTCTCTGAGGCCACAAATGCAGCACCCAGGCTTGATCACATGTTGGGGGTCTTGTTATGACCTTAGAGAGTGTGATGTGTTGCACCAGTGGCAAAGGTGCCGCCGATACTGTTCAGCACAAGTGTGCAGACAGCTGCCCATTTCTACCATGGAATGTTCCAGTTTTCCCCACAGGATCAGCTTCCCCCAGCTATTTTTAAAATCTGTTTTAAGGGGTTTTTTGCACCGTTTTTTTTTCTGGAACCCATCGGAACGGGTATCAAGGTGTTTCTTGTCAGAACCCATCAGAACAGCTATCATCTGGACAGTTCAGACTAGAATCAGGGCCAAAAGCCTGTGTCATCCAAACAGCTGGGTACAGGGGAGGGGGGAAGGCCATTTCATTTGGCCTGTGCAGACAAGACCAGAGACAGCACCCTTAACCCACTCTGAGAGATTGTCTATACCCACCGTATATCTGTGAAAGACTCTGCATTGTGATACAGTGTCCTTCCAGGGACATTTTTGAGGGAAATAACAGCTGCTTCCATTGCCATAATGGTGGCCACCATTGTTTTGCCAACAGTGCCCCTTCCACAGAGGAAATGTTTGTGTGTGTGGTGGTAGTGGTGGAAATGACTCGAGAACAGGCTTGAAGTATTGTGGCCACTTTCTGCATATGTCTCTTACCCTACAAATGTTGAAGAATATTTAAAAAATACTTAATCTCAACTGGGAGTGGTTCTCAAATAGTCTCCTTACTTTTATGGTGGAGAATTGGACTGCGAGGAACACAACATCAGTTCAGCACAAATCACTTTTTTAAAAATTTCCCACAATCTTCCATGATGGTCTTGGCTGAGAGATGCTGATTTATCCATGGCTTTGAATAGATTTTAGTGGCTGAAGAATGATGCAAATTGGGCATCCCATATCCAAACCCAGCATTCTATTCACCATAGTTCAAAGAAGAAACACTAGGTTCTGTGCCATACCTTCAAAGACTCAACTCCTCCCCCATCTTTCTGCTCTTACATCACAATACATCCCTAGCAAAGATTTTCCCCCTTCTAGCCTCATCAACCTCCACAGGTCAACTACTTATTCTAAAGACTCTGTCTGTATTCTAGGTTACCTGTGTGATACCCTGTTTCCTCAATACCTCCCCCCAAATCCTCCGTATTATTTCTGTTTGGACTAAATAGAATTGTTAGTCTTCCAACACTTACATAAGTGCACTTAACAAATCCCATTCATTGGATAGCTGAAGCTAATGATTGGAGTTAGCCCTTAACTCCCATACCCTGCTGCACGTGGCCCCCAGATGGTGTTGGAGTGTGACTCTCAGCAGTCCCAGCCAGTTTAGCCAATGATGAGGAATTCTGGGAGCTGCAGTCCAAAACATCTGGAAAGTTGTACCCCACCCTACTACATCTAAGCCAGTTATTAATCCTATAGGCATGCTAGTTCGAACAGCTGTAATTTCCCAACTTGTTTACCACTATCTCAGATTCCCTTTCTTTCCTCTGTGGGTACATCTACACTGTAGAAATAATGCAGTTTGACACCACTTTAACTGCCTTGGCTCCACCCTACAAATCTTGGGATTTGTAGTTTTGTGAGGCACCAGCACTCTTTGGCAGAAAAGACTAAAGACCTTGCAAAACTTCAAATCACAGGATTCCATAGGAGGGAGCTATAGCATTTGAAGTGATGTCAAACTGCATTATTTCTACAGTATAGATGCACTCTATGTCAATTTTTAGATTGTAAGCCCTCTAGTCAGAGATCTTTCTTCCTATACTCTCTAAAGTACAATGCACATTATCGGTGTTGCATATAGAATGGTAATAGTAGTACAATAGATAATATTTCTTTCTGTAGTACAATAGATAATATTTCATTGTTTCTGTAGTACAATAGATAATATTTCATTGTTCCTCACACAAAGGTCAATACATAAATTCTTCAGAGCAAACAATAAATAGCCCACCATCACTGGTTGTCAAGTAGGTAAAAAAATCCAAACCACTTTAGAATTAATTTAGTCCTAAGTATCCCTTTGATGGTTTCCTTGACATTTCATATACATTCCTTCCAAAAGTCTGTGCTTTTTATATTTACTGCATAAATCTTCTGACTCAAAAACCATTTGTTTTAGGGTGAGTTTGCTTTATCCAAGTTCTTTTATGTTCCTCAGGTTTCCCCAGGAAATCAATGGAGGCAATGAAAAAGCCCAACAGCCCACTATTAAAAGAATGCAAACAAGTTAATTGTTTAAGTATGGTTAGCCCTGTTCCAAATGAAGGTATGGTTATTAAAATGGTTGAGTAGACACATTTTTGGATGTTGGCTACCTACTTACCTGCCAAATGGTTTCAGCCTCAATGTTACAAGAAATGAAAGAGGACAAGATGAAGCAAACATCCAGCCTGTTCAAATTGATTTACCAGCAAGTGTCTTATCTGGAACTGTGGGCAAGCTTTGATTTAACAAGATGCAGCTCATTAGGCCACCTGCTCTGGGGCTACGTTGCTGAAATATGTGTGAGTCTGGCATAATGAATGATATAACATCACCAACAACATAAAGAACCTCATTCAAAGATTGTTTGATGTACCCTGCTGGGTGTAAGTGCCTCTCAAATAATTAGTGATGAGATCCAACCCAAATCACTGTTTGCCCAACACACAATCCAATTTCCAATGCTTTGCACCATTCAGTGGAAACTGATTAATAATGTTTATGTTACCATTGTCTTGCATCTCGCATCTCGAGATGCAGTCATCATCACCCTGTACAAGAAAAAAGGAGCAAAATCCGATTGCTCAAACTATCGAGGCATAGCACTGCTCTCTATTGCTGGAAAAATCCTTGCAAGGATACTCCTGAACAGATTAGTTCCTGCCATTGCTGAAGAACTTCTTCCTGAAAGCCAATGTGGCTTCAGAGCCAATAGGAGTACTACAGATATGGTATTTGCCCTTAGACAACTGCAAGAGAAATGTAGAGAGCAGAACAAGGGTCTCTATGTAACATTTGTTGACCTCACCAAAGCCTTCGACACCGTGAGTAGGAAAGGTCTGTGGCAGATCCTGGAAAGACTAGGATGTCCCCCCAAATTCCTTAAAATGATTATCTTGCTACACGAGGGCCAGCGTGGTCAAGTCAGATATGGGAATGCTCTTTCAGAGCCCTTTCTAATAACTAATGGAGTGAAGCAAGGTTGTGTTCTTGCACCAACTTTATTTACAATCTTCTTCAGCATGATGCTCCAAAGGGCTACGGCAGAGCTCGAAGAGGACGATGACATCTATATACGTTACCGTACTGATGGTAGTTTGTTTAACTTAAGCCGTCTGAGGGCTTGCACTAAGGAGATTTTCAGACTGCGTTTTAGAGTGCCTAGGGCGGGAGGAGCTTTCGGGAGAGGGAAGGCGATCTTGCGCAGCAGGGGGGCGTTTTCGGACGCCGTTGTTCCTCTCCAGAAACCATCCGTGTCACTTCCGTGAAGCTTCGGAAGCCGCAGAGCCATATTTTAATCACGGAGGTTGCCTGTGATTAAAATATGGCACTGAGGCTTCCAAAGCTTCACAGAAGTGACACGGATGGTTTCGGGAGAGGGACGGTGGCGGCCGAAAATGCCCCCCTGCTGCGCAAGATCGCCGTCCCTCTCCTGAAAGCTCCTCCCGCCCTAGGCACTCTAAAACGCGGTCCGAAAATCTCCTAAGACTCTAAACTATCTAGTCCATGAGCTGCTCTTCGCTGACAATGCTGCCCTTGTTGCCCACAAAGAAGCAGCTCTGCAGCGCCTAACATCCTGCTTTGCAACAGCTGCAGAGCTGTTTGGGCTGGAAGTCAACCTGAAGAAAACAGAAGTTCTTTACCATGCTGCACCACAGGATGAACACCACCATCCCCACATTGCCGTCGGCAATTCTGTGCTTAAGTCCATTCAGCAGTTCACCTACCTGGGAAGCATAATCTCCTCAGATGCCAAGATTGACAAGGAGATCGAT
Source organism: Gambelia wislizenii (assembly GCA_030847615.1). Classification (NCBI taxonomy): domain Eukaryota; kingdom Metazoa; phylum Chordata; class Lepidosauria; order Squamata; family Crotaphytidae; genus Gambelia; species Gambelia wislizenii. The sequence goes on from JAUMIR010000003.1 coordinate 86,532,409, forward strand.
CACAGATTAGCAAAGGCACATAGCACATTTGGAAGGCTTTACAAAAGAGTCTGGAGTAATAAACACCTGAGGCGAAACACAAAAATCAGTGTGTATAGAGCCATTGTACTGTCTATTCTCCTTTATGGATCTGAAACATGGTTCACCTATCGCCACCACTTACAACTCCTCAAATGCTTCCACCAGCACTGTTTACGCAAAATTCTAAATATACACTGGACTGACTATGTGATGAATGTTGCTGTCCTTGAGCAAGCAGGGATCACCAGCAGTGAGGCCATGATATTGAGAACACAGCTGCGCTGGGCAGGGCATGTGTCTAGGATGGAGGGCCATCGCCTCGCCAAAATAGTACTCTACGGTGAACTCGCCACGGGTCAGCATAAGAGGGGCGCTCCAAAAAAGCAATACAAGGACTCCCTGAAACAACATCTCAGGCTTGGCCAAATTGATCACCAACAATGGTCCGCCCTGGCTTCACATCAGGAGGCATGGTGACACACTATCCACAATGCTGCAGCCTTATTTGAGAACTCACGCCAAACAAGTCTTGAAGAGGGACGGCAACACAGAAAGAATCACAACCCGGTAACATCACCCGAGGAAACCTTCTGCTGTGCTTTCTGCAACTGGACTTGTTTATCTTGGATTAGGCTTTTTAATCATCAGCGCGCTTGCAGAAAACGAGGGATGAGTCCTTCCTGAATCTTCGTTTGTGAAGAAAAGCCAGAGAGAGAGACCATTGTCATTAGTCATGCTGGTTATTTTATTACACAGGTGAGAAATGATTTGTAGCATGAAACCCCATGTCCCATACTGATGAGACTGTGTGTGATTGTAGAGTTGCCTTTCTTCTAGCCTTTGGATGTGAACATCCTGGGCATCTGTTCCTCTCCTCCACCATCGTCAAGGCATTGTTTAATCCCTCCTGTTTACTGATTACAGGCAGTTTAGTTACAGCTCACTAAAACTGGATATTAGGGTTTCATTCCCTTATTGTTATCCTCCTGGTGACCTTGTTGATATATTTGTGATTACAGCCTCAGTGTACATTCTGTAACCAAGGATTTGGCATCCATGGATTCCACTATCCACAGCTAGAAAATATTTTTAAAAATGTTCCAAGAAGCAAACTTTGATTTTGCCATTCTATATAATGGAACTTGAGCACCCATGGATTTTGATATCCATGAGGGTCCTGGAATCAAACCCCAGCAGATGCCAAGGTCCCACTGCATATCCCTTATAAGCTACAACTTCTTCATCTGATTAATTAGTGTTCTGCAACTTTCAGTTGTTTCAGGGGTCAGCAGGTTGGTCTTTGTTCATAGTAGCATTATTTATCCATCCTCCACAATTCTCTGCACTAGACTCCACCGAGACAAGATCCTGAGATGAGAGGGTTCATCCCATGAACCTCAAGCCTCTGCACAGGACCAACTTGCTGTTGATAAAGACAGATTAATAGATGATAAATAGTTGTGTAGATAACACAAGATGGATCAGCACCTGTAATTAACTCATTAAATTATCTCTGGATTTCCCATCACTTTCCAGATTCATCAATTATTGCTGAAGTTAAAAATATACTTCAGTAAATTAGGTTGTTAGAATTCATTAGAAAATGATAGGGTGGATACCTCTCACTCTGTCACACAACTTTTACAACAGTAAAACAGGAGGGCTTGCGGTCTCAAGACAAGTGATACTAGAATTGGAGGAAATGTGTCACATGGCTTTGTTGTTAGGCAGACAAATCCATGCGATTTTTTAAAAAGATGACAATATGGAGGAGGGAAGGATGGGGAGAGACAGGGAAGGGGAGAGAACTGTCTAGAGCCCAAGTCAAAGAGTTGGGCACGCAGAGTGGAAGAGCAGCTAAATTTGGGAAAGAAGAAGAAAAGAATGGAAAAGGAGAAAAAAAAATGAGTCATAAGCAATGGATGCAGTGTGCAGGGATTTGTTTGCTTAGCTGGTATGGAAGGAAAGTGTTGCAGTTGTTCTGGGGTGAGAGAAAGCACGTTGTAACTCTGTTCAGTAGCTTCACCTCCTTTATTGATTATGCTCTAGAATGGCTTCCATAGTATATTGTGGTATAATATACAATTATTATATAATATTTTTTTGGGGGGGGGGCTTTTGTCAAGATGTCTTCTGTCTAGAAAGGTCTTTTGTCTAGATGCCAGCCAGCACCCCCTGCACTGACCTGTATGACAGGAAGTGCTTGAAATCTTTCTGGAGGGTCAGAATAAATTATCTTCAATAACGTCCCCCCATTGATTATATTGTGGAATGATTTCTATTGTATATTATTTTATAATATGTTTTAATGACTGGGAACTGTATGCACTATCTATATACAATACTACTGCTGAATGATGCTCCAACAGTTTGTGTTTGATCATTTATATATGGGAAATATAAACTTATAGTGGCATTCAATGTTGTAAAACAATCCACATTGGTATATAAGCAACTCTCACAATACAAGCAACTTACAATGAATAACAAGCAATTCACAATGAATAATGTTCTTACAATGACTCACAGGTTCACATAAGCAACATCCAACAATTCTTGTGAACTCCCATTACAGTGTTAATGACTCTCAATATATGCAACACACAATTTAAAATCATGCATATTTTGACTGTTGTAAATAGGTAGCAACATTAGCAGTAATTAGTATATCTTGTAATAATTCACAATGGAATATAAGCAATTTCCAATATATGCAACACACAATTTAAAATTCCATATGTTTTGATGATAATATATAGATAGCAACACTCATTATACATCAATTAATAGGTAACAAGTGTTTTACAATAAGGATACCAACAGACCCCACAGGTTGCTTAAGAACATGGCTTAAAGGACACAGTTTGTATTCAGTGATTTCACGTCTTGGTATCTAATGCCTCACGAATATGTTGTTCTGCTGGTGACTGTTTACTGGAACTAATTCTACATGAAACTTCTATCGTCCCGTTGTTAATTATAAATCCTTACTACAAACCATAATTATGTTGTTCAAAGTATGTTAATATGTGGAATGTACTTAATAAAAAAACACTATTTCTAGGGTTACGATAGGTAGTTAAACTGTTCATTCCATGTGCATTCTGATTTTAATGTGCGCGCTTGCAGAAAACGCGGGATGAATCCTTCCTGAATCTTCGTTTGCGAAGATAAGCCAGAGAAGTAATCCAAGCCATGGTTTGGGTTTCGCCGCTGTCTGGAAGTATTCCCGTGCCTCAACTTCCCAGTTTTAAGTTTTTAAAACCCTAATAATATCTTATTAGTCCTGCCTGATGGAATGCAGTATCTCAATATTGAGTATGTAATTCTTCAATTGTAGATGTCTCTTACAAAAACTTACAAGGGTCCCAGGTAAGGAATGCGATGTGCCGCATTATTTGTTACGAAGCCTTAAGCCAGCAGCAGATACTTCCAGTTCCGGATTGTTAGCTTAATAATTACTGGAATGGTTATGTTGTTATATTAACCACATATATATGAATTATAACGGATTTTTAAGAGGATAAAGATGTTCCAAACGAGAGTAGTAAATCCACACAGTCACTGTGTTAAATGGAGGACCATAGACCGGATTTTCTAAACCAGGATATGGTATGTCATAAGCTGTGAACTGGAATTGATAGCTCAGATGGAAAGTCCCAGGAAATTGGTTGTTTTATTCACTTCCCCATTTCAACCCTCATTAATGGGTCTTCTTCAGTGAGAATTATCCCAGTTTTTCTTCAGTGAGGTACAAATATAACACTACAATTAATATTCATGTATATAATAATAATTTTAAATGCATAATATATGATAAATTTATATTTACCTTTCTGCAGTTCCATACAGAGATTGACCCAATGTATTGTGTCCATGGGTAAGTCTTAGTGTTCTAAGAACCTTAATATATTCTTTACAAATAGCTAAGAGTCAATGGAGGTAAATGCAGAAATCACCTGTTTGATTTACTACTTTCTCTTATAACCTCATCTCCGTACCCACAAGTTTGGCATTTCTATGGCTATTCAACAGCCTGCGTATAAGGTCTGTTCCTAGGCACTAGTTTACTCCATACATCTGAAGAAGTAGACTTAAGTCTATGAAAGCTTATGCTACAACTTCTTTCTCTCAGTCTCAAAGGCACTACAAGATGCCTTTGCATACTCATATTCTAGACTAACATGGCTATCTTTCAGTTGTGTAGAAAATTATTCTAAATAGTTCTGCATATGCTCAGAGATTCCCAATACTGTCAAATTAAGAAATGTCCATTCTCAGTGGCGTAGAGGTCGAACTGCACTAGGTGACACCATCGGGGATGGTGGTGACACCAGCCTCAGTGATGCCACAGTCCATTCTTAACTAACTGACGATCTTTGTAGTTGTAAGACGAGATTGCATACTTTGTGATATCCTTTCCTGATCTGACTGTTCCTAGATGTGCTGGGCCTTCCGTAATCCTTTTATAAACTTTGCAGTCTATATGGGGTGGGGGTGGGGATTCTAGATTGGAGAAAGGCAACTTTAAAAGGAGTCTTTTCCTCCTCTGCCCCCCCCAACCCTTTGAAGGAGCCAGTGACAAAATGTGGTCCACTAAGGTCAACAGCTGACAGCCTCTCTGGCATTGGGCTTGTCTATATGAGGCAATAAAATCTGGATTGGTGCACAGCAATGCCAATTCATAGCAGCTTTCATTTGTCTCTGCTTTCTCCCACCAAGATTGTCGGTATACAAAGCTATCCATATTTGATGTTCAAATGGGCATGCCTCCGAATCAAGATGGCAGGCATGAGTAAATTACTCAAATTTTTATTCTCTCCAGCTCCCCCTGATAAACAGTTTTGTGTTTTTTTTAAAGCAAATCCAAGGTGTGGAAGTGCAAAAAAAAAAAAAAAAAAAAAGCTTTGGGAAAAGCCACTAAGGCTTTTACCATGAAGTATATGGCTTTTTGCATCCCCCCTTCCGAATATGGCAAAATGATGTGGGATCCCATTGGGACAAAAGGTATTCTCCTTGAATTCTATGAGGAGTATTTTCACTGTTTAGACAAGCCCATTCTCTGTAAATCCTTCGGCCCAGTCAGTAATGCTTTAAATGTTGAGTTATTTAACAATAACTTCAATAGCTACAAACACCTGGACAACTTCAACAGGAAAGAAGAAACCCTAACAGTAAACAAAATCTGGCTTCCAGTTTTGAAAAACAATAGAATCAAAACTCAACACTTACAAAGGAATTTCACTCACACACAGGGGGATTTCCAGCAGATAATGGGCCATCAACCAACCATTAGCCAAACAGACACTAATGCTCCTTGCATTTCTACACCCAGAAATTAATCATTCAAATACACAAATTTACGTATCCTCCCCAACAGGGGCTCACAGGATATAAACTCCACACACACTCCTACCCAATCATTCTCTGAAGATGACAGCCACAGATGCAGGCGAAATGTCAGAAGTAAACTCTTCCAGAACACAGCCTCACAGCCTGGAAAAAACCCAAGGAAAATCTATAAAAATGTAATCACTTTGTGGCTTTTAACCAGCCCTAGAAAAAAAGGCAGAAAATGACTGGAAAACAATTTGATGTGTGCCATAGCATTTTGTCTGCCCAAGCTTATTTGTGACATGCTCCAATCAACCACTTCCTGCTTTTTGGTAGTATTTTCCAAGCATTTGTATGTAATATGTCCTTTGGCTATGAATTCTACCATTCTGAATAAGGGGAAAACCCTGTTAAAATCGAACAGGATATTTCAGCTGCATAGTTATTAAATGGCAGTAAGGAGAAAGGATAGAGGATCAAGGAGTTTTTAAAATGCCAACAAATTACCATGTAGATAACTCTTATCTGTTGCCTGCTTCCTGTGTGTCTGCTTTGGTCTTGGATCTGAATCTCTGGTCTGTGCCCTGAACTTATTTCCGGCTTAAACATGGCCTTGCCAACACTTACCTTTCTTGCTCTATATCTGGTAAACACTGCAAAACATCATATCAATTTTGAACTGATGGGTAAGGCTGTTATCTTCTGAGGAATTCTGAGGAAAATACAGGAAGGAAGCCCTAGTTTCTTCCATAGAGAGAACTCTCTTCTCTGAAAAATACTCTATAGCACCATTCCTCCCAGTTTCATGGCAGTTTGTATTCCAGTTTGTCGAGTTGTTGAAAAATATTATTCCTTAATTCTTTGCATATGAAAGATGAATCTTGATCACATGATTTTTTTATTTTTTATTTTTTGCATTTGATTCCTAAATGGGTTCTTATGCATGGCAGGGGGTTGGACTGGATGGCCCTTGTGGTCTCTTCCAACTCTACAATTCTATGATTCTATGGTTCTATGACACCATTTGTGTGCATTTTTGAGCACAAACATAAAATATCTATACTGAAGTATTAATGGGATGTGGAACAGAGATGAAAAATGGCTTTGTAATATAAGGTTGCTGTCAAAGTGCCACCTGGTATCAAGAATCTGGTTGATGGTGGGACATAATTTCTTCGATCTTGTCATAATGCTGGAAACAACCTTTGTGTTCTATATCTTTACTTTGAATTTTTAGATATCTACATGTCTGCTATATACTAGAAGTAGTAATTCCTGATGGGTAAGGAGTGAAAAAGATATTTAAAAACATGCTTTTTGACGTTCTCACTTTTCAGAACAACCCCGTGGAAAAACAACACATGCACACACACGCACACACAGACAGAGTTAAAAAGCATAGGTCTGAGGAATATTTGGAAATGAATATTCATGAACATATGAATTAATATTTGTGAACATAGTAAATATGTCACTTTCCAAAGCTCAATGCAGAATTAGTTGTACAAAATTAGTATTTTGGAATGATTCTTTTCGCAACAGAAATCTGAAAGCTGGAATAATTTAGACCTTCTCATTGTCATCTCTGGATAGCTTTGACTTTGGCAGGGTGGCCATCCTTCCTCACACTCAGCTGTGGAAATTCTTTTTTGTTTTTGTTTACCCTCATCCTTTCCCTATTAAGGAGGAATGAAGCCAATTGGCTGGATTTTCCAAAGTGAGGACAACTGAATTTATTTTGGTGTTCTGTGACTGTTTGTGCTTTATTTTCTAGATATGAGATACCGGGTACTGATTTGTGGCCACCACTTTGTGTACTGGGCGGCTCGACATGCCAGGAGGAGCCATTTTGGACCCCAGCTGGGTCTTGGAGACATTGCTTCTGTCGAATGGCTGGGCAAACGGGGTTTGAAGTGGAATGGTCTAATCAATTTGCTGTTTCAGGAGCGTTGTGGTCCTCCACCGCATGTCCTGGTGATCCATCTGGGTGGAAACAACCTGGGCCTTCTTAAAGGCAGAGCTTTGACACTATAAGCCATTGCTGACATGCGACGGATAAAGGCAGCGTGGCCGCATGTGTTCCTGGTTTGGTCTGATATCATTCCACAACTGTCTTACCCAGGTGAAGGGGCCCCTAAGCTGTTGGACATCGCCTGCAAGAAGGTGAACAAGGCTGTGCACCGGGCAATGGCTGGTGGCCTTGGCCATTTCATCCAGTACCCGGGCATTTCGTACAAATGCCCAGAACTTTATAGGGTTGACGGGGTCCACTTATCTGACTTGGGGATCCAGCTGTTTCTTGAGGGTATGCGAAAAGGGGTGCAGGCTATCTTAGCCTCCTGTGTGGGGGATAGGGGCTAAGTGGACACTTGCCCCTATCTGTGGCAGGGCGTGGGGAGATTATTATTTGGCGATCACCTATGGCAACGTCAATTTGAGTGGAAGGATAGCCCTCACTGAACTGTATCGGCATCTTAATGGATGGGGTACAGCAAGGTAGGCTATCCTTAGAGCCAGCATCGAGTTGCGATCATTCACAGAAGCTACACGGCTTAAGGATTTGCTGCTCGCTGCAGGGCCCTCCAGCAGAAGGTGCCCAAAGGGCACCCTGGACACCAGGATCCCCATTGGGGCTCAGGTGAGTCGCCCAGGGATGCTGGGAGTTAGGTCACTTGTGAACAACTGCCCAGCTGCCCCTGCAAGGGATCTCCCCTTTACAGGTTGCATCCCCCAAGAAACATACAATAAATAAGTAAGATATCAATAAAGTGGCCCGTATTTCAACCCAATCTTTTGTGTCTGGTCTTGTTATTTCATGCGTCAATCATTAAATCTGAAAGCTGGAATAATTTAGACCTTCTTATTGTCATCTCTGGATAGCTTTGACTTTGGCAGGGTGGCCATCCTTCCTCACACTCAGCTGTGGGAATTCTTTTTTGTTTTTGTTTACCCTCATCTTTTCCCTATTAAGGAGGAATGAAGCCAATTGGCTGGATTTTCCAAAGTGAGGACAAATCTGTAGACTATAGAGTGTCAACTTTCTTTCTACCCTTTATGGGTCAGTATGGGTTTCATCTGCTGGGGTCAGTTGGAGCTTGGGCTATATTGGTCAGAGATGGCTCTCTCTGTCACTTCCTTCATGTTGTTGAGAGTGGTCTGTTTTTTTCCTTAATGAGGTTAATTTGGCACCCCTTTTATTGCCATTTCTGGTAGATACTGTGTGGCCTGGGGAATAGGCATAAGTCTAGGTGTCATTGGTGAGCACCTTGAGGTGTCCTCTGGCTAAGGGATGTTCTTCCAGGTATCTTCTCCCAGCCACCAAGTGTGGTGGGTTATGGAAACGGCAGCTAACCTTGGGTCTGGGCAAGTGTACTTCCTTTAGGAGTTGGCAGTAATGGTCTGTGCAACTGCAAAGGTCACATTGGCCCAGCCATTTGGAGGAAAACTGTGATTATGCCTTAGTGCTAGTTCAGCATATAACATGAGTATGGAGCTAACTAGATAATCTTGGCTTTATCTAGACAGGCTATTTATCCTATCTGGGCCCCATCTTTGAGCCCTGCAATCCAAGACAATGCAAGGCATTTGCCCCATTTTGTCCCTGGGCAGTCTGTATGACCCCGGGAAAAAGATGGGGCCAAGATGGAGTAAAGCCCATTACATGGTTTTTTAAAAATACCTGGGAAAAACCACTTCAGCCAGCAAAAAATGGATTGGGCCCCACATGACCTCAGAAGCCAACACTGCCATGCCAGCCTATTGCTGCAGCTACAGTCTGCTGTCACTCTTCAGAAGCCAGGAAGGAATACCACAGCATGTGACCAGGCTTGTCACATGAGGGGCCCTTGCTCATGTCCTGTGGGCTTGCTTCCTGGCTTTGGAGAGTGGGACATGGGTGGAAGCAGCTGCAGTGATGGGCTGGTGTGGCAGTCTGGACTCCATCCCTTTTTGTGCCAGTAACAGAGGAAGGAATGGGCCTGATCCACAGGCAGAATGCACCAGCAGGAAGCCAGAGTATTCTAGCCCATGTAGATGAAGCCCTTCAAATACTTTTGGCTTTTAAAATTGGCTTTTATATTCTCTTTGGTGTTACACACACACACACACACACACACACACTCTTCCTCTCCCTCTGCATCACACTTATCAATTATCAATACAACTGCTTTCTGCTTCAAGTGCTCTAGAGACTGAAGTAATTTTGCAAAGTCTGCCCAACCTGGTCCTTGCCTAACCAATATGAAATATTGACCTAAGAAATGAGTGGCCATTGGGAAGGCTGCACATGTGTATGTAGAGATCCGTACACTCAAAGAAATTGCAGAGGATTAAATGCTCTTTGTACTAGTACTAGTACTAGTACTAGTACTAGGGAGCCCTGGTGGTGTAGTGGCTAAATGCCATGACATTATGAGTTCAATCCCAGAGGGCTCCAAGGTTGACTCAGCCTTCCATCCTTCCGTCCGTTGGTAAAATGAGTACCCAGCTTGTTGGGAGCAATTAGCTAAAAACATTGTAAACTGCTTAAGGAGTGCTTTGGCACTGACAAGTGGTATATAAACATCAATGCTATTGCTATTGCTAGTAAAGTTAAGATACTCCATACCATCGTATTTCCAATTTCTATGTATGGTTGTGAAAGCTGGACAGCGAAGAAAGCTGATAGGAAGAAAATCAACTCATTGAAATGTGATGCTGGAGAAGAGTTCTATGGATACTGTGAACTGCAAAACAACCAATAAATCGGTCCTAAAGCAAATCAAGTCTGAACTCTCCCTAGAAGCCAAGATGACTAAACCGAGACTGTCATACTTTGGCCATATCACGAGAAGACAATAGTGCTTGGTAAGGTAGAAGGCAGTAGGAAAAGAGGAAGGTTGGTATAAAAGATGGGTAGATTCAATCAAGGAAGCCACAGCCTCAATTTGTGGGTGACTTGGAGATCTGTAATTCATGGGGTTGCCATAAGTCAAAGTCAACTTGATGGCAGTTAACACCAGCAATATATGGTCTTTAGAAACTCTGTCAACAGATCATCTCTAACAGCAGAATGATATAGAATAAAGGAGCTGGTGGCATCTAAATAAAATTCTGAAGTGCTGACCGAGGAATATATCTTGCTCACATAAGAATCATCAAAAAAGGGTGCTTGGGAAACCTCCAGGGCTGACTCATGCTGTGACATCCATGGTTCTCAACAGCTACACTGTGTATACTATTGCCAGTGAAACAAATTACTTCAGAGATTTTAATTAAAGTATTAAATTGGTAAGACATTTTGCACCCCTAGCTCTCTTCCTCACAAATGAGATTCCCACTGGACTGTTGAACAAAGATGTCTGGAGTGTGGCTTGGTATCCAGTTAAGAAGGTACAGGCCAGTCTTAAAAAATGACAAGGGAGAATTGCATTTGGCCTTCAATTTAAAATGAACCTACCGATTTTGTACATGTTGGACTTACATGTAGATCAAGACTCAGTTATTATTTGGATGACACACTCTTAAATTTAGGGAATCAGCTCCTGGCTCAAAAATTGCAAACCAAAATGCATGTAAAAATAAATGTGAATTCTCATGTTGTTGTTTTTTAAATTAAAAATGCAGACTGATACAGATATAGGACAAAGTGACTGAATACATGCAAAACTGTCATGAACTAGGAAAAGACTGATTTCTCTCTAAATTTGATAATGGTGAACTTGCTCAATCAATTATTCCTTTTGTTGTTCTGAAATGCACAAGCAATCCATGAAAGAAAAGGGCTGTTTTATTGACCCCAAATCCTGCAGGAGATATTCCTGTGAGTACCAGCAAGTAGATCAATGAGTGAAAAGGAACTGCTGCTGATGCTGATGTTGCCAGGGGAGTGCAGAGTCACAAACTCATGGGACTAAATAGATACAAGTCAAGTGTGTCCAAATTGGTTTGATTACTATCAGCCCAGACTACCTTACATGGTTGCCGCGAGGATGAGATGAGATTAAGATGTGCTTTTCTTACTTGTTCTAAGCACTGGAAATAGAAAGGAAAGGAAAATACTATACTTTCATATTCTGAAGAAACAGTGGGATATCATTGCTTCTTTGGACTTTTTCGGACAAACAAAAAATAACGCTAGCAGCCTCGCCAGGTTGCGAGGCTGCAGCGCTAGAGGGCGTCCGTTTCGCATGACGCCCCTTCCCAGCGGTACTGTTGCAGTACCGCTGGGACATTTGACCGTCATTTGACCATCATATTTTGCAGATTTTTACTCACGATCAACGATCGTGAGTAAAAATCTGCAAAATATGACGGTCAAATGTCCCAGCGGTACTGCAACAGTACCACTGGGAAGGGGGGTCATGCAAAACAGACGCCCTCTAGCGCTGCAGCCTCGCAACCTGGCGAGGCTGCTAGCGTTATTTTTTGTTTGTCCGAAAAAGTTTATATTTGGAAAAAACCCACGTTTTATACTAAAATGGACTGTCTTTATAATAAACACTTGAAAAAAACACCAGACACATTAATAATTAGGAAAACACAAAGAAAAGAGAAAAACCAAGAAAGAACATTTTTAAAAGAGGTATCTCTCATGCTGGAACATGGGGGTTGTTTATTTGATGAAAATACTCCTCACAGAATTTGAGGAGAATATGATTTGTCTTAATGAGATCCTGCATCTATCTGCTGTATTAGGAAGGAGGTGCAAAAACACCAAATACTACATGGGAAAAGCCTTTGCATCTTTCCCTAAATAAAAATAAAAATAAATAAACTCTGAAGGAAATGCACATTCCCACTCTTTGGGACAACTGATTCACTTTGCTGCACATTCCTGATAAGAGAAGTGGAAAGTTGAATGGTCAGACATGTGCCCCTGCTTGTTGGTGGAGCTTGTTGGCAAGACAAGTGCCCTGAACTGCCATGTTGGATTTTTGCCATAGAGATTGTGCACTGGAGCAACAAAACAGCCTTTTTTCTTCTTTCCTTCTCTTTATTTAAGTGGAATATCTCACTTCTGCATCTTGGATATGCTTTAAGAAAAAAAGAAAATACTGTTTAGTGGTGGCAACTGGTGGGAATAAAAATGTGAGTAATTCTCTTGCGCCTGCCATCTTGATTTGCAGGCATACCAGTGTGAACAACTAACACAGATAGCTTCACATGCCTGTGATCTTGCCAAAAAACTGTTGAGACAAATGAAACGTGCTCTGAATTGGCACTAGTGTGTGTCAATCCACATTTTACAGCCTCATATAGACAACCCCATGTATTCTGGAAGGTAATAAACCAGTAAAAAGACCAGAATGAGGAGTAACAATAAAACATATGTTAAAAAAAAACTATAAGACAGAACAGTTTTTATACTGGTCAACATACTCTGGTTTCTCTTCAGATCGTATAAATCTTTCGCATTTTATTATATTGGTCAACAGTGTGGGGTGGGGGGAGAGAATAAAGAATTACGAGGTTTGAACCTTTCCCATTAGTATAATATTACAATGAGCCAAATTTTACTCTTATTAATATTGGTGTAATCAAAATGTCTTCAGTTTTGACTAAGGTGTGAGATGTATAAAACTTATTGAACTATTTACCCTAGTCTTTTCCAATGCAGAGTAGCTCCTGCAGTCTAGTCTTCAGTGTCTGCATATTTTAAGAGTATTGTCAACAGAAATGCTACCAAATCATGATATGATACTCATTATAATTTGTCCGATTACCACAGAAAATTCAGTCAAAGTTAACAAAGTACCTTGCAGACAATTATATTTGCATATAGAAGATAGGATCAAAGGAAGATGATTTGCCACTTAATCTACAAGGGATTCATTCTTCAAAACACCAATTGGTACTCTCTGTTGCCTAGATGGCTGATCAATGAATATTTCCATTTCAATAGCTAGCTCTCATAAGAGCATGGAACAGCATTCTAATAGGGAGAAATGTATTCTGTTAGAGAAATTTGGTTCAACCAAATCAAGTATGCACAGCAACAAGATTTTTAAAAAAGGGTGGAAGAGAATAAAGTTTTTATTATGTCAGTTTTTATTAAGAACTTTATCAGATGCATAAAATACAACATCATAACGATGCCACATAACCATGAATGGGCACACAGATTAGACATAGTTGCCCTTTCGCAGTTATATTTTGCCCCAATCCTGTACTTTTTAATTGATGGTTTAAGCCGTCAATTGATCCCCCATGGCACTTTTGTGTTGGCATTGCTAGTGTGTGAACCCTTGGGCCATTTAACTCATGTGAATACAGCATCAATGGCTGGTCTGGCATGAATACTTCTGGGTGAGATCAGGACATCCAGGTAAGTTTTGCTCTTTTTATGACCCTACCTGCATTACTTGGGACTTTTAAAGTGTGTTTAGTGCTTGGTGTAACTTTTTATGCTTTATTTTTTGTTTTATTTTAAAATTTCCCATCTGATGAAGTCTCGTGGGATTTTGAACAAGGAAGTGAATGGGGCTTCATTCACTTCCTCTTCATTGCTGGGGAAGCCTTCTGATGGGAGATAAGGTAAGTGCAGTGGGGGGCATTCTTTTGCTGGCATAAAAACTGATTTTTTTATGCCAGCAAAAGAATCTTTAAAGAGGCTAGTCTGATAAAGTCCTAACATTCCTTATTTTATTCAGAGTGAATTCAGCTGAACTTCCAGATATGTGAGCATGTATGTCTTCAAGTCGTCTGTTGACTTGTGGCATACCCATGAATTTCATAGGGTTTTCTTACGCAAGGAATACTCAGAGGTGGTTTTGCTAGTTCCTTCCTCTGAAATATACCCAACAGCACCTTGTCTTAGTTGGTCTCCCATCCAAGTTTTAGTTGTATTAGTTGTATTAGTTGGTCTCCCATCCAAGTACTAAGCAGAGTTGATCCTGCTTAGGCTTCCAAGATGAGATGGGCTCTAGTGCGTTTCGGGTATTTAGGCCTATAATTGAAATATACACTTTTATAAGGTCTCACAGTCAGAATATGGAGATATGCAAACCTGTTAGGATTGCATGATCTCCCTTGTGAAGACATCTGTCTAAATGAACAAGGATTCCATTCTTTATTCATCGGCTTCCAGAAGAAGGTATCCCTCTGTTCTTCCCTCTCAGATGTACAGGGGAAGAATTCCATGCTTCCATCTTTTGATCATGCTGAGTTTTAGTTAGTGTACCTTTCTCCCTGGCCTCTGTTTCCCCCCCTGCAGCTAAAATGATTCATATGAATGATGTCATATGAATTCATTCAGCATTGGTGCCTACAGTCTCAATGTACTTTTCTATTACTGTCTCTTTAGATAGAATGGACTTACTTATGAATTGACATGTATATGCTGACTCTGAAGAAGCATTGTTTTCTTTGCGGACCCAGACCATACAACCCCCTGCTTTCCTCTCAAAGAACACATGCAAACATATGTTGAGTAACATGATGTATTGATACATATTCAGAAAACATTGGTTAAGTACAGGTTAGTAGATAACATGTTGGTAATAAATTGGCCGCAACTTGCAGCTACATAAATGGTTGGCTATCTGGCATGGGTTCTGATCCCATCATTGCCCCCATGGGGTCAATGGCCACTCGTCGGATCCTTCCGATTCTCATGGAGGAGAGAGTTGCTGGCCAAGCCGCTCCGCCTGGCACTCTCTCCTCCCCTGCAAACAAAGTCACCATTAAGTGAGGGGAAGGGAGGGTTCTCCATAAACTTGAAGCTGAACTTGAGCTTAAACTTGAACTTGATGGAGACCCCCCTTTTCCCTTTTGACTTGATCATGACCCATGCCATTCGCCACAAAAGGTGTTTTCCCATGGAAATGGCCTTCCGCCAACCATTCCCCGATCATCAACAGGCAGCCTTGCAGCCCCAATTAGGCCTTCAGCACTTGTTCTGGGCGTATATATGTTGCCAACAATGGTCCGCCCTGGCTCACATCGGGAGGAATGAAGACACACTATCCACAATGCTGCAGCCTTATTTGAGAACTCATGCCAAACAAGTCTCGAAGAGAAACAACAACATAGAAAGAATCACAACACAGAAACATCACCCAAGAGACCCTCTGCTGTGCTTTCTGCAACCGGACTTGTTTATCTCAGATTGGCCTTTTTAGTTATCAGCGTGCTTGCAGAAAGCGCAGGATGAGTCCTTCCTAAATCTTTGTTTGTGAAGAAAAGCCAGAGATATATGTTGCATAAGCCCCAGATCGCCATCTCCCCAGCCACATGATGACCACCGTTGACAAGCTGCCTTGAGCTGCCATGGTATCCTCCCCGATCCGGAACGAGTGGCTACCGAACTCCTCCGCTGGCATCCCCATGTGTCGCAGTGCCATCTTCAGCATGCTCACAAACTGGAATCTGGTGAGCGGGGACCCATCCAGGTGCTTAAACAAAGGCCCTCTCATGGAACCCCATGCTCTTAGGAACTCCTGCATGCCCACAACTGGACACGGGAGGGCACCCTCTACCTTTCGCATGTGCGAAGTGGCTCCCGTGACCATGCTGGTCACACTTCGAACGCTGTATGCTTAAGGTCAGGACCTTGTCCTTGATCACCACGTCCTGCAGGTGCAGCGCCCTGCCAGACATATCACCTTTGGAGGCACACACTGCTTCGCCCACTCTCAAGGCACCGAAGAAGGTGATGATATAGGCAGTTCTGAAGAGCCCGAATGACATATTGCTGGCAATATGCTTACTAGACGCGACAGCATGCCATATGACATTGGCCTACAGGCATCAGCCTTTTTAGGCACCACTCTCCTCCAGCCTTCCATTACCTTTCTTACCATGAAGTTGTCTCATGGATCACCGTGCCCCGCTGCCTTACTGAAAAAGGATATGCCTGCCACATGCCCAGCTATGGTCTTGGTCGCTAGCCCACGGTCCTTCATCGAGGCCAGGTAATGCAGTACCTCTCTCTCCGCCACGGGCCACGCTGTCCCATAGCCATGCCAGTGCCTGATGTCCATGAACTGGGATGTCACTCTCTTGTAGCTGGCTCACGTCAAGGGTGCCAAGGAGTCCGCTATGTCCTGCATCACTGTCCACTCCCAAGATTCCAAAGTTCATCCGGAAACGGGCAACCAATCAGGGCCGGGCACTCCCACCCTGATTGACTACCTGTTGCCCCGCCCCTTCCCGCTGCAATGCTGGCTGGGAAGAGGCCTGGAGGAAGATGGCGGCCCCCACCGACCCACCATGTGGTCCCATGGTGGTGGGGGCCTTGGGAGGTACCCTCTGGGGGGAGTGGCAGCCGGGCCACAAAGAAAGCCCGCAGGCGAGCAGCAAGCCGTCTTCTCTGTGAATATTGATAGTGTCTCAGTTGTAAAAATGTTCTAATAGTCTTTATACAAGATATTCAAAAGAATGTTGTACGTTTGAAATTATTCTACATAAGTCTTGATTCTCAAAATAACTGGGTGTGTTTGTACTACTTTGGCAGGGATGGCCCTATGATAAAGTTAAATTTCAATGTTCAGTTGACAATAAGTAAAGGTATATTAGCATTGATTGTTGTAGATATAAATCTTCACAGTGCTGCTGGAAAACCATTGGATCTTATAGAAAATCCCATCGCCTGAAGTGAAAGGTAGAAGAAACTGGAATTATGAATCCTAGTTTGCTTAATGTGAAATGCATCCTATTTGTTATTATAGTTTTTTCTGTTATAGTTTATGGATCACTGATGTTCACATTTTCATATATGGCCTTTTTGATATACTAGTTGGATAAATGTTAAATAAAAAAAATGTTGGTGAGAAAGACATTAAAAGATTAAATTTTCAAAGGCTATTCACGGTTTGGGACTTTAAAAAAGTGAACTTTTTGTGCAGAAATCTGCACTTTTGCTGTTTTCTGTTCAGGAAACATGTTTTCTGCACAGGAAAACATTTTTTTCTTTGCAGGAAAACATGTTTTCTGCACAGAAATTTTTTTTTCTGCACAGGATATTATTTTCTCTGCCAAAAAATCACCCATTTTTCATGTAAAATCAGTCCTGGAAGACAAAGACTTTTGCCCATCTTGGACTCTCCTCCTCAGGGTTTCCCAACATAATAAATCCATTTTCAATCATTTTCCCTAGTTTTAAAATATTATTTCCATCTCTGACTGATATTAGGTTGAATAGGGCTGCCATTTAAGTTGATGTGGGGCCTAGATTGTTTTAAATATTTGTATTTGTTTTAATTTATAAGCTCCCTTGAATCCTGGTTTTGGGGGAAAGGTGTGACATAAGAGATTATCAAAAGCTGCAAAAACAAACAAACAAACAAACAAACAAACAAAAAAACACCCCAGGAGCATGCAAGGACGACGTTACTGTTGCATGAATGGGCCCTGGTTTCAGATGATGTCGTCGGCGTCACGTGCTGACTCTGAGCTGCAGCTCTGAGTAAGACATCACTTTTCATTGATGTGACCTTCCCATCAATGAAAAGTGACACCTTACTCGCAGCTGCAGCACAGGAGCAGCATGCGAGGATGACGAGGACACCTGAAACCGGGATCCATTAGTGAGACAGTAACGTTGTCCTTATGTGTTCCTGCAGTGGTTTTTGTAAGTGCCTGATAATCTCCAGTGATAGAGATGATCCTGATGCTGTTGACTGACTGATTGATTGTTATTACCCACCCCACCCCACCCCAACAGTGCCTTCTCACCTCCCTCCCCCAACCCCTTGCCACATACCCCATCATCATTGCTGCTTCTCCACCTCCGTTCTCATTGCCATTTGCTTGTCAGCCCACCTGCCATGAGTATCCTTTCTGCAGAGAAGCACTGACTACATAAAGTTGCTGAAAAACCTTTATGTAGAATCAATGCTCTTGTTGAAGAGAAATCACCTGTGGCTGGTATTTCTTGCCAGGGACCTCAAAGTAAGTAGGCAAGCACAGGTCAGGAGCAGGTGAAGTGATGAGGAAGGAAGCAGGGAGGTGGCCACCAGGAAGAAGGCATGGTAGTAGTGGCAGAAACTATCTGGCTGCTGCATAGAGTAAGATGATCTGGGCCATTACTGTAGTTTAGACTGCAGGTTCATACAGCTGAATGTACCTCCATACTAGGAATGGAAAAAAATATTTTCAATTATTTGTTGCCAGGTCAAAAAACAAGTTTTCCAACTGCTGGGAAGAATAATAGCTCAATAGCTCAATAATAATGAGAATTTTGCACAATTTTCTCCAGTATTTTCTCCAAAGTGTTATAGAGGAATTATTCTGCAGAGAAAAATATGTTGCCATTATTTTTGCACAAACCCCTGTTTTTGGCACAGAAAATGGGTTTCTTAGGCAGAAAACATGAACTAGTCAAGGATTTACAAAAACCAGACCTTTTTTTTTTTTTGCATTAAAAACCTCATATGTTTTTCTCCTTAGAATAATTCTTCTGCAATCCTTTAGGACATTCAAATACAGGAAAAATACTGCAGAGGAATATTTGTTGTCTCCTGCATTGGGTAGAAAATTACAATTTTTTGTCCTTGCCTATGAAGACAAAATATTTGAGGATTTACATCCCTACTCCTTACATTTATTAAAGCGAAGGGAGAATGGTCCAAGCCTAGTCTAACTGTACTGTGATATGCTGATATTTTCTGGCTGTTTCCCATCTATGTACTAACCACACCCTGCTTAGCTTCCAAGATCCGATGGGATCTGATGCCTTTAGGGTCCTTTAGGAAAAGACATTCAACTCCATCCAGTTGAAATATTTGCTGTTGAATCTTTGCCCTTCAAAAAAATTGTTAAAGAAGCATGAGTGCTGCCCTTCCAGAACAAATCTCATTGAGCTCCCATCAATGAAAAGTGCAACCTTGCTAACTGCTGGAGCACAGGAGCAGAACTCAATGAGGATGATGTCATGTAAAACCGAGTCCCATTTGCAGGACAGAAACATCTTCCTGGCATTCTTCTAAGGTACTTTTTGCTGCATCTGATAATCTCCATAGAGCCAGTTTTCTTCTACTTTTGTTAGACCAGATACTACTGTAATACTTTATGGCTCCAACTTTCCATCACTCCAGTGAGATCTTCTCCAGTACAAAAGCATGCAAGTGCCATGAAATCTCCTCCATTTTTAAATTGCCCCTTTCTGTGTGTCTAGCAGAAGATAATTGTGCCTTGAGTTATCATCAGTTGCCAAATGTTTCTTTGGTGCCAGAAGCAGAATGCATGAATCAAGCTGTTCAAGTTTTCTCACAGTGGTGGGTCGTGCTTCTGGTCATCTTCACATGACTTGTTCTGTTAAATGAACAAATGTTTCGTTATGCAGTTCTGGGCAACCAAACTGCTTCAAGGGGAAAAGTTGGCCACACCACATGTTGGTGTTACATTTCAAGAAGTACAGATAACCCTAACTTCTGATTAGACAGTTTACTGCAAATCAAACATTCATATATTTGTATTTCCAGAGTCTGGAAAACTTAATTTCAGACTGCAACTCCCTGAATCCCTGTGTATGTCAGCTGTGTGATTCTGAGAGTTGTAATTTTTTTTAATAGCAAATTTCCCAAACTCTGTTAGTTTAGGATTTCTAAAAAAAGAAAAATTGTACTCCAATATAGTATCCAACAGGTGAAAACCGCTGGACATATCTTGAAGAATGTAATATTTTGCTAATGCTAGGAAACCTACACCACCCTGAAGATACCTATCTTGTCTGACTTCAGAAGCTGTGCAGGGTCAGGCCTTGGTTGAGAGATAAGCAGACTATACCTGGGATCTCCTGGTAGGACTAGGAAAAATACTGCCTGGCAGCTTGGAGAGCCATTGCAAGTCAAAGTTGACAGTACTGGACATAACAAACCAGTGTGCATTGTGTGTTGTTGTTGTTTAAAAAAGATACACATTTAAATCTTGTCTAGCTGGCAATACAACACAAGCAGTGCTCAGAGCAAAGGAAGTAATACTGTATCCCGATCTGTTATCTATTTTCTATTCTGCTTTGGTTTGACATCATTTGGAATACTGTGTCCAGTTCTGGACACTACAGTTTAAAAAACATGGCTGAGGTCTGACTTATTATAGATGTGTAACTAAGTATCATCTCCTGGCCAGACCTCCCATCCAAAACAGCCAGCAGTTGCTCCAAGTGATGGAGATCTGTTCTACTGATGATTGGGATGCAGTGGGATTTTTATTTTTTTATTTTTTTGGTAGGAGGAACAGTTTTAGAAATGTGGAAATGGCTATTCTTTCTTAAGGTACAATGAAACTGTATGACAAATCTGCTTAGGACCTATACTCAGAACTCCCTTCATCTTATTTTTTTTTCCTGTAAAGAATCTTTTTGCATAGGCTTCTGCAGAGAACAGCTTGGATTTTCCTGCTATTTTGCCCTCCGCGCAAATCAATACAGGTTGAGCTGTTGTCAGATGTTAGATTTCTTTCACTAGTTTTACCTTATATCACTTTTCCTTTTTTACATTGCTTGTACATTAGGATTATTGCTTCCAGCCTTATCTGAGGAAAAAAAAAGTTGATAGTATCATCTGTGGAAGAAAGGACATTATATTTCTGTTTTCTTTTTCTTTTTTCCTTTTTGCAAGTGGAATGTGCTTACTTTATTTGGTTTGTCTATCTATCTAGCAATCAATTTACTTACAAAAACTAAATGTAATCAAAACCAACTTAGAAGTTACAAAAGCATCCCAGTTTAACATCCTGTCTGCATCACTATTATTCTTATAGCCATTCAACATTTTCTCAAACCTTTCTTGTAAATTTTGAACACAGTTTACATAACACTGATCTATACAATTCTCCTAACACAGACAAAATTGTGTTTAAACTAGGCATTGTACATGTCAGCCATTCCTTGGCAGAGCCCCCAGCAAGGAATAGAATGGATTTTATTTGATAGGAGACACATATTTGATAGCAGACACAAATAGTATAAGATGAATGGAAAACATTCTGCCAGAAATCTAGCTAGCTGGAAAAAAAAGACATAAGTTATGGCAGCTGCATATTATCTAAGTTATACAGATCTGTTCTTCTCTTAATACTTAAGTAGTTTTTCAAAACTGATACAGCTGCGCTGGGCAGGGCACGTTTCTAGGATGGAGGACCATCACCTCCCAAAAATACTACTCTACGGTGAACTCGCCACGGGTCAGTGTAAGAGGGGCGCTCCAAAAAAGCGATACAAAGACTCCCTGAAACAACATCTCAGGCTTGGCCAAATTGATCACCAACAGTGGTCCGCCCTGGCCTCACATCGGGAGGCATGGAGACGCACTATCCACAATGCTGCAGCCTTATTTGAGAACTCACGACGAACAAGTCTTGAAGAGAAATGACAATGCAGAAAGAATCACAACCCAAAAACATCACCCAAGGAGACCTTCTGCTGTGCTTTTTGCAACCGGACTTGTTTATCTCGGATTGGCCTTTTTTAGTCATCAGCGCGCTTGCAGAAAGCGCGGGATGAGTCCTTCCTGAATCTTCGTTTGTGAAGAAAAGCCAGAGAGACTATATGTTAGCCTAGAATTCACATAGCTCTACTCTGAAACACATTTAGGAGCAGCTGTATTGGCCATGCAGCAAAACAAAATCCAGAATCCACAAAAAAAGTGATACCTTTATTAGCCAGCCAAATACAAAACACATGATGCAAGCTTTTGAAGCTCTACTGGCTTCTTCATGAGTCAAAAGATGTTAAAAAAATAACAATAAATGTGACAATGTTGGAGTCATAGACCTACATGCTATTTCAGATGTTACTTGTGTTGTTCAGGTGAGGGAACTCATGCAGGCAGAGGCTGCTCCTACTGACCATGTGGGGCTGAGACAAAAAACAGTAAAATTTAAACCCTTTTGTAGTAGTGAGGAGCTCCCCTGGCACCCAGCATGTCCCTGTCCCTTTGTAAAGCAAAGAGCTTGTTTGTTTAGGCAGATCTCATTGGATTTTTCAAGAAGTCTCTATACTGGTGGATCTGGAAATAACTTTTAGGCACTGTATAGATCAAACTAGCCAATTATAATCCAAAAGAGGCAGACCCATTGAAACCATATACCTTTGCTGGAGGCAGAAACCCCAGAGAACTGAGTTTATATCCATAAAAACTCATGCAAAAAATAAAAAAAACCAGTTAGTCTTAAAGGTGCTGCAACATTTCTTTTTCTTTCTTATTTCCCCTTTCCTCCCCCTTCCTTCCTCCTTTTTTAGACTCAAACTGTAAATGGCAGCAAGCTACATGTGCACTTAATGTACTACACTCCCCACCACCCTCAATCATCAAATATTACATTTAATTGTACATTTGGTTGCATATATGATTGCACACCTGGTTCTGCAATGTTGTTATTTGGCATGAAGGTTGTGTAACACAATCAATAGGTAATGTTATGCAAAGATTTATACTATGCAATTTTAATGTAAGATCTCAGCCATTAGATTACCTTCAGTGTGCAATGTTTGGTTGGCAATCACTGAGTAAATATAACAATCTTACCCTTCCAATTTACAGGCATATTCACCCACTTTACTTAGACATTTGTCCTTTTCCCCAATCATCACTAAAAGTAGAATAGAAGCACTACTTATGATGTATTGTAACAAGTCAACTTCTCCCCAATTCTCCCTGTTTAATCTTGTACCAAGTGCCTACTCCATATACAAGCAGACACTCAGTGTATAAGCAGCAGTTTGTTGACTGGCCATGTAGATGAATAACTCCACCCATCCAGAGAAATACTGTGTTAGATCCAGATTTAATAACCATAGAAGAGATTTAGTGAAATCAGTGAAAGTTGTTAGTCATTACCAACTTAAATGGTTTCAATGGGTCTTCCTTAAGTTTAATGAAATCTAGATCCAACCCAATATGTAGAAGGAGACCACATGCTGACAAAGTAGGATTTGCACTTAAAAGTGGTATATAGTATCAGTATTAGTGTCAAACAGTGAAGATTACTCTATAGGAAGCTCTTTCAACAAACTGGCTAATTCTTGCAAACTAAAAACAAAACATTGTAAGTGATTTGCAGATATGGCAGAGAAGTACAGAGCAGAACTTCAAAACTATATTTTGTCCTACAAATCACAGACTCCTCAACAAAAAGTAAAATTTCCAAGCTCTGTTGAGGAACACCTGTACAGCAAATTGCTCCATTTCACCTAAACAACTGAATACACTACAGAGCGACTGAAAAACTACAGCTAGAAGGACAGAATATTCAGACACTCAGCAGATCACACCAGAGTATGTGAAGACATGTGAGACTGCAAAAATAGGTTTAGCAACAAGAGACTGTGCAATTTTGATGTTGAAAGAGTGAAGGATTGAGTTTTCAGTATTACTTAACATCAAGTAAGCACTACAAACAAAAGAAATAAAAAACAGATGAGTTTTGAAATGTAAAATATTCCGAGGGCTTTTGAATTTTATTTTTTCATCAAGGGCATGTTTACAGCTTATACAAACCATGAAATCAACCCCAGCAGCTCTCTGTGTTGCCTGGGCTGATTTTATAATGTCTTGAAAGTGCTCTTGATCTGTGTCTTGATTTTGTTGCCATCTCTCCAAAAGAAGCTGTTCTATGACAAATTATTACCTTATAAATTTACCATCCCTTGCCTGTAGGACCAATGCTAATAATACGCCATCTTCACAAGCACAGACTTAGGAGCTGCAATATTTTCAAGCTATATAGTCATTAAATCATCATTATTTTTACAGCCTTTTCAGGTCCTTAGGACACTTTGAACAATATTATAAAACAGAAATGTGTCTTGAAGAACAGCAAAAATGAAATAAGTAAACCATCAGCCAATGTTATAAAAGTTACTAGTCTGTGCAGTCTAATAGATTTACTATGGCATAAAGTGGACATTAAAGACCATTTTATGGCATGAGCTTTTGTGAGTAACAGCATAATATTGGCCTACATTAAAACAATGATCTAAATCTGCTGTTGATGTAATAAAATTGGATAGGTGATAGAATTGCCAGACAGTCCAATTTCTCTTTGTATTCCATTTCCCCCCTTTGTCCTAAGCTTACTTCAGTCACTGCAAACTAAGGTCATTTTCAGATTGGGCCAAACACCTCGTTTCTCCCCGCCACCTCCATTCCCATTCCTGCCGCGGAATAGAAGAAAAATGTTCTCACACTTACCTTCATTCCACAGCAGGAACATCCTTCTCCTCCCCTCACTGGCTGGTCATAAATGCAGCTGTCATAAGGCTGCATTTACGACCAGCAAATGAAATCCCGCCCTTTCTCAGGTGGTCTGGTCACGATGTTTCATCATGAATAGAATATTCTGGGAGCAGCACAGGGGTAGGACAGGAGCAAGACGGAATGTGTTGATGTTGTCCGAAAGGGAAACCCTTTCTTGACCCTGTTCTGTGTCTGCCATGGAATACTAAGCCCATCTGAAAATCTCCTGAGTGTTGAGTGCAAAAGTAGTTCACACTTAACTCCACAAGAAAGAGAGGAGAGGAGGGGGTGAAATCTTGCCCTTTTCGGGTCCTTAGGTTCAGGTTAAAGCAAACTGGTGCACCCTCTTTTAGTTTGTGTGTTCTTCCTTATGAATAACTTTCACCATCTTGATCACACTCTAATGTAGTTTGTCCACATGGATCCTGGTTTTCATTTGCAAAATGCTGGAGGTTATGAGAGATAGGGGCTCAGGGTTTAAAGCCACTTTGCACACAAAAACCAAACATCCTCCTCCTTCAGTGCTACTCTGCCTGAGATTTGTCTCCTCATATGGAAATGCAGGGGAGCATAGCAAATTCCCTGAGATTTCAAGTTGGCACCCTGGGATCTGGTAACTCAAATAGTGGTAGGTTTCACTTTGGACCAGAAATGGTGAGGTGGATTCCTGTTAGTATAGTAATGTTAAACATGACGTCTGTTTGCTTGTATCCACATCCAGCTTGGGTTGGAACACATGGATTCCTTGTGAGGCAGATACTCTGCATCATTAGTTACAGGTATGTTTTGTGTGTAGTTTGCGAATCTCCTCTTGGACACCATCTCAGACAATTGCAGCTACAAAATTTGTGCTATTAACTTAATCTCTGCCTTTCTCCTCCTTTTCCCATCTGTTTTGTTTTGCATGTCAGCTGATGATGGCTTTTGAAGAGCTCAGAACTTGCTTAGTGCTTTGTGACCATTTGGTTGGGCCTAATAAAGATATTTTGCTCCTCTGTATTGTAGATTCTGTATTATTCATTTTCCAGTAAAAAACAAAAAATGGATTTCCTGACAGTCAGGAAACCCCACTGGGAAAAAGAATTTCTCACAACATTGCCTTCTTATTTGAGTATGCCAAAGCACATTTTCTATGCAAAAATGTGTTGTTGTTGTTTTGGTGCAAAAAAACCCACACACAGAAGAATCCCCAGAACGCTTCGAGACAGAAATATTTGTTTATCTTCATCAGTTGGGATAAAACTAGATTAATGATTAATTCTTGCATATGAGGATGAAATTATTGAAGGTTTACATCCCATTTTCAGACTAATACTTTAAAGACACAACAGCTCATCAGGCAAAGGACAAGATGGCATCCTCTCCATAGTCAATATACAGAAGCTAATTGGCCTGCTAGCTGAATCTCACTTTAGCGCTGGCAGTGGGATAGCATTCTCTACTGTACTTGAGTCCTCAGGCTAGTTCAGAGAGTCCAGGACAGATCATGTGGGACACACCACTCTTTCCATCAACAGAGGGGGAGAGCAGAGAATTAATGAGAACAGTTGAGGCAATGACATTGCTATCCACAACATCTGTTGCCCCATTTTGCCTAATAGTAGGGCTAGCTCTGTCACTAACAAAATACCTTGCCAGATAGATGAGATTTAAATGTGTATCTTTTTTAAACAACAACAACAACACACAATACAAAAGATTTTGTTTCCATTAAGGGCTTCCATTGTGGTCATCTTAAACACTGGCAAAATGCTCAGTGCCAAGTGGTACAGAACAGAGGGACTGCAAATATCAACCTTTTTTCCCCTCCCAAAACATTTCCACAGTGATGTTTTGTGTAGAGAAATCATCATACATGAAGTATTCTTAAATCATTCAGAGCTGCTACATCTTATGAATCATTTTGATTACCCAAATTAATGGTGAATGGCATGCAATTAATTCTAAATGACTGCCTTTGTCATGCATATTTTCTTTTCCATTTTTTAAAGAACTGCATTGCCAAGGTTCCATCAATACACACAAATCCTGTCCAGTGCTAACTGGATGGAACAGACAGGAGTCTGCAGTATGTTTTACCACAGTATTTAATTATATATCAAGCTGGTGACTAATATGTATATATTAAATTAAATTAAAATAGTAGTGGTATTAATTATGCTCTGTCTTTTCAGGTAGCATTATTACTACAATGCAATCCTGCTGAGCTGACAAAAACCTGGCCAGGGATTGAAATATTCTGCTAATACCAAACTGAAACTACATGTAAAACCAGTTCCCAGTGAGTAACAGCTATAACCTTCACATAAATGTTGCCTCTGTGTGATGTTTCATAAATGATAATGATCCAGTTATGGGATGGCAATTTTGTTAGTCTTATACTACCTGCCAAGACATGCTGTTGAATAAAATTGTGTCCTTAGAAATTCTGGCAAGTACTAAATCTCAGCTATCATGTTAGGTGCAGGCAGAGATATAACAAAGAGCTCCAGAATAATTTATTTCCATTCTCTCTCTCTCTCTCTGTGCTTCTTACATATTCTTACCTATGCACTACCTCAGAGTATGGTGGAGTCTCCTCCTTTGGAGGTTTTTAAACAGAGGCTGGAAAGCCATTTGTTGGGAGTGTTTTGATTGTGTGTTCCTGCATTGCAGGCAGTTGGACTAGATGGCCTTTATGGTCTCTTCCAACTATATGATTCTATGATTTCAACATATGGCACCCCTGTCATAGAATTATCTTGGCCAGGTTGACTCAGAGGAAGTTTGTCATTGTCTTCCTCTAAGGATGAGAAAGTATGACTTGCCCAGCTTCACCCAGTAGGTTTCCCTGATTGAGTGGGATTCAAACCCTGGGTCTCCCACAGTCCCAGTCTAACCTGCAAACCACTGCTTATATTTCACATTAATTGTCTTATAAAATATTGACATGCAAGTGGTCATAGTGTCTCAAAAAGCAGAGGGTCTTGCTGGTAGCCTTTGCGATTGTTATCAGAGAGCAGTATGGTAAATGGTGGAGGGGGGACAAGTCCCACACAGAAATAGGCACATAGAGAGATGGTAGCACAGGAAAAAAAATGGCTAATTTAATGTGAAGTAGGGCTTAGTATGGAATTCTTTTTTCCATGTGGTGCTCTATGAAATTGTAATATGCAAAAAGTGCATCTGGTAATGAACAAAATAATAATAATAATAATAAAATGTATTTATATCCCGCCCCTCTGTGAGCAATCGGGGCGGCTTACAACAATAAAATAGTACACAGTATAAAACAGCTCCAAATCCCTTCCCCCCCCTTAAAACATTATTAAATTAATACAGATTAAAATCAATATATAATACAATTTATTAAAAACCCTTTCAAGCAAGCAGCATCAGTTTGGAGGTCCAGAAGCAACCTCTGGAGGGGGTTCCTGAGGCCAGGGTTAGCTATTCTGGAAAAGCCTGCCTGAAGAGATCCGTCTTGACAGCCTTTTTAAAGCTGTCTAATGATGTCAATAGGTGGATCTTATCCGGCAGGCTGTTCCACAATTTGGGGGCAACAGCCGAGAAAGCCCTCTGGGAGGTGGTCGCCAGCCTAGGTCTTTGTGGCTGCAACAAATTCCTCCCAGAGGACCGGAGAGCGCGGGGAGGATTATAAGGGAGAAGGCGGTCCCTGAGATAGCTTGGGCCCAAGCCATTTAGGGCTTTAAAGGTGATAACCAACACCTTGTACTGGGCCTGGAAGCTGATAGGCAGCCAGTGGAGGGACCTCAGAACCGGAGTAATGTAGTCCCTCTTAGATGTCCCAGAAACTAGCCTGGCTGCCATATTTTGTACCAGCTGTAATTCCCGAACTAAGCACAAGGGTAGCCCCATATAGAGTGCATTACAGAAGTCAAGACGTGAGGTTACCAGCGCGTGCACAACGGTCTCAAGATCCCTTACTTCCAGAAAAGGGCGCAGCTGGCATATCAGCCGAAGCTGATAGCAAGCACTCCTGACTGTCGCATTTACCTGATTTGTCATCAGGAGTGACGATGCTTCTGATGACAGAAATGCTTCTCTTTTACCTCTCTGGGTAACAATAACAAGGAAAGCTGACAAAGCCCAACGTAGCATCAAAAAGTAACAATATCTCAGCATCTAAAAGTATTTCTACTCTTGTTAATATACCTCATTTCTTTTTGTTTTCACTGTTAAAAGAATGAAGGTACTTCTCTGGCAGAGTTCCCAGGTCTCAAGTCTCTGTGTGTATTCCTTCATTGTTAGAGTGTTTTTTGTTTGTTTGTTTGAATGGCATACTCAGAAAATGTGGTTGGTGTTTAATGTCTCATGCTTAATGACATTACCAGGGGCTGCCCCTTCTGACCTGCCCAGGCCCTGCATTTTGTGCCATCACAAGGAGGTCATCCCTAGGTCTCAGGTTTTGGCCTTGAAGCCTGGGATAATTCTGACCAGGCAACCCTATTTGTCCACGATGAAGGCAATTCTGAGTATGTAGCTGGGTTTTATAGACTCAAACACCCTTGCACCTTTCTCATTACCAGCATTCTTAGGGATCACTCCACTGAAAAACACCTCCAAAACTGTCCTTTGAAATTGTTTCTCCCCCATTCCACAGCTTAAGGCATCATGACTTCCACCTCAAGTTAACCCCTGCCCTGTTGATGTTGTTTGCCTTCAAGTTGTTTCTGACTTATGGTGACCCCAAGGTGAAACTATCACGGGATTTTCTTGGCAAGATTTGTTCAGAGGAGGCTTGCCTTTGCCTTCCTCTGAGGCTGAGAAAGTGTGAACTGCCCAAGGTCACCAAGTGGGTTTTCATGGCTGAGCAAGGTTGGAACCCTGGTCTCCAGAGTCCTAGTCCATCTGTTTTTGTGTGTGTGTGTTTTGTGTTTTTTTTACATCTTACATATAATTTTTTAAACATCATGACTGACGAAGTGATCTGGAGATCTCAAAAGGTTGAACACATCGTATGCCATTTGGTTGGCCCATGAAAAGTATTACATGAATATGGATTTTAATTTACTTTTGTTCAGCATAACTACTTTTGATGTCTGTGGGGCAACATGCCATGTAATCAACATTACTATCTCTATTAATGGCATGCATTTGAGCAGCCATCTCTCCCTCCCACTTAAGCACAAAGGCACAGATTTCATTCCATGCCAATTGCAAAAAGTGACAACAGTATCCCACTATGCTAGGTGCTCAAAAGTCATTGTATTTTGCAAGTATGCCAAAACAAAGAGGAGCAACTTACCTTATACAGTTGTCCCTTCACATTCGCGGGGGTTAGGTTCCACAGACCCCAGCAAATGTGAAAATTCTGCGAATAACAACTGCCCGCCCCCTCCCCTACCAAAGTGACCACGGGGTCTCCGGAGGCCCCATAGTTGCTTCCTCCCACCTCCCCCTCCCTCCCAAGGCCTTCACGGGGCTTCCAGAGGTCCCATGGTTGTCTCCCCAGCCCACCCCCTCCCTCCCTAGGCCTTCACAGGGCCTCCGGAGGATCTCCATAGGCCCCGTGGTCACCTCCTCAGCCCTCCGCACTCCTCCCTAGGCCTTCATGGGGCCTCTGGAGGCCCCGTGATCACTTCCCCAGCCCTCCCCACTCCCAAGGCCTTCATGGAGGCTCTGGAGATTTCCGGAGGCCCCAAGATCGCCTCCCCAGCCCTCCCCCTCCCTCCCAAGGACTTCACAGGGCCTCTGAAGGCCCCATGGTCACCTCCCCAGCCCTCCCCCTCCCTCCCAAGGCCTTCATGGGGCCTTCGGAGGATCTCCGGAGGCCCCGAGATTGCCTCCCCAGCCCTCCCCCTCCATCCTAGGCCTTCACGGGGCCTCTGGAGGGTCTTCGGAGGCCCCGTGGTAGCCTCCCCAGCCCCCCTAGGCATTCACAGGGCCTCCAGGGGGTCTCCTGAGGCCCCATGGTTGCCTCCCCAGCCCTCCCCCTCCCTCCCTAGGCCTTCACGGGGCCTCTGGAGGGTCTTTGGAGGCCCCATGGTAGCCTCCCCAGCCCCCCTCTCCCGCAAGGCATTCACAGGGCCTCCAGAGGGTTTCCGGAGGCCCCGTGGTCGCCTCCCCAGCCCTCCCCACTCCATCCCAAGGCCTTCACGGGGCCTCTGGAGGCCCCGTGTCGCTGCTTTTGGGAGGGTTGGGGGGCCCTCCCAAAACCACGAATATTCAAAACCACGAATGCTAAGTTCACGAATGTGGAGGGGCAACTGTAAATAGTTTGCAGGGGTTACCTGTTTAACATCAAAAATGCTATTATTTTTTTGAAACCAGAGATAGGGCTTGTCTACACTGGCTAGAATGCACAACCGTCTGGCCCGTGTATTCTGGCCCTGGAGTTGGCCTGGACATTCCCCCCACCCCCATTACCATGACGAAATGGCAGAAGTCCGCATGCACACCCTGGGAGGTATTAGCAGGTGCCTTCAATGTTGTCATGTGAAACACTCTCTGAAGCCAGAAAGGAGGCCTTCAGCATGTGATCAATACTGGTCACATGCAGAGGGCCTTGATCATGTGCTAGGGGCCTCCTTCCTGGCTTCAGAGTGACACCAGTGGTGGCAGCAGAGACCTCCAGTCCAGTGTGCAGGTAGGGACCCTGTGTTCCCACACCAACCCATTGAGGCTTTCCTGCATAACACAGGTTTCCCACAGGTGGTTTTTAAAAAAATATGTTTTAAATGGGTTTACTCTGGCTTCCCCCTGGTTTTGCCTTAGGCATCATCAGGACCATCCAGGGGCAAATTGGGACAAGAGCCCTTTGTCATTTGAACTGCAGGGGTCCAAGGCAGGGGAAGGCTGGGGTAAGTTGCTCATCTAGACAAGCTCCTAGACTTCCAAACATATTGGAGTATTTTGGGAATGGTGGCAGTTGTGGCATTTTTGGTAGTCCATGGAGAGTAGCAATGGAAGGTCTTGCAGAGAGAAAATTGGCCCTTAAGGTTTCAGCAGTTGCCCAACCATGATGCAGAGAGTAGCAATGGAATCTGTGGATAGTATCTTTGGCTATTCCTGAACTGTTCTTTTTTATTGTCATGAACCAGTTTTTTATATACCAGCTAAAATAAACTTTTGCATCACTTTGATTTTGAACACTTCCTTTGAACACAGTTTTCTTTTGCAGCCATACATTTTGTTTGTGGTAAAAAGACCTGATAGTTTCAGAGACTTCGTCTCCAGTTTTTGCTAGGTTTTGTTGCCTAGGCACCAGATAAGTACACCAAACCTGTGAGAAATCAGTACTAGATTTATTTCCCTCCTGTTTCCTAGTGAGTAGAAGTCATGACTGGAATATGTCTTTCCATCTGCAGGTGTTAGCCTCAATTTTTTTCTTGATTTCTTTCACCTCCTTTAATGGCTCCTCTCTCTTAATAAATTGCAATGCTGCTATAGTCAGTGTCACAACCCTACCCTTTTATTCCCATACAAAAAGCCAGCATAACAGGAAATTGAATAATAGTACTAGCCATTATAGGATTCTGACAGGAACACCCATTTTCTCACAGAAAAAATGGATGTAGCAACACTGGGCTACTTTGCAGTTATTCAGACAGAACCTGAAGTATGAATATAGTAATAATAGATTTTATCTGCATGACCTGGCAGGCCACTTATTTATTTTATTTTTTTAAAAAATGAAGTTAAATAAGACCTGATTGGGAGAGATTCTGAATTCCTTCATATCTTCGATTCTACCATTTGAAATGGTGAAGTGGATGGGTTGACAGATTCCCCTGCCCCCTAAAAAGTCAATAAATTCTTTGGTCTC
Source organism: Gambelia wislizenii (assembly GCA_030847615.1). Taxonomy (NCBI): domain Eukaryota; kingdom Metazoa; phylum Chordata; class Lepidosauria; order Squamata; family Crotaphytidae; genus Gambelia; species Gambelia wislizenii. Next base: position 86,564,689 of record JAUMIR010000003.1, read on the forward strand.
AGGTTTTTTTAAAAAACAAATCGAGGCAGCAATCAGTTCCTGCCTGAGAAAACCAAAATGATGGCTTTAAAATGAACCTGGAAATTCACTTTACAGAGAGAGGATGTGCCAATCATTGCTTTAACTTAATTCATTTCATACAAATGCTCAAGCTTGGTATTATAAGAGTGGTCTCTGTGATTACTGTAAATCTCTTCTTGAGATTTATGTATTAAAACAAATAAAAACAGGACATGCCTGGGCTCATGTATGATATCTGCTTGGCTTATGTATGAGATAAAAAAGTCCTATTTTATTGTTAGATCTCAATAATCCATCCACTACAGTTCTGTTAACATGTGCTGGTTTGTCCAGCAAATGCCTCTTTGTCAACAGGTAACAGGCATTAAAACTTTTAATTCTTACTCCCATCCCAGTCTCATCTAGCTAGAGGATATACTAATAAACCATTTCAGAGGTGGTGGTGGGGAATCTTTTCATATACAGCCAGCTCAGGGGCCTACTACAGTTTAATATCTGTTCAATCTTTATGCCACAGTTTGTTTCACAGCAGCAGCCGAAATGATTAAAACAGATCAATACAAACACAGGAAGGATGCTGGCCAGTAACTCTCAGATTAAATACCAACCAACAGTCAAAAGTCCCTGTCCCAACAGCAGCAAGATCCTCTACTAAGTTCATCCATCTGTAAGTGAGTCAGCTATTTACAGCAAACAAGAAGTGCTGTGGATTCTTCCTGCAGACACTTGGGTGGAAAAGGCAACAAAACAATAAAAGATAGATTTATTTGGTCCATTGACCATATGGTGTTTGCAGAAAAAGTCTGTCCAAAAGAATAAAGAACTATTGTACTATCTAGCAACCACACAGTAATATTAGTCATAGCAACAGGGAATATCAAATCCAGGCAAGTAACATATTTGGTCTGGATTGCAAAAGTACCTGGAAAACAGTAACAACCTTCAGGACAATTTTAATATTTCCCCCTTCCACGTATAATTGAAAATCCCAGCTCACTGGAATGGCTTGGAAGGGATACTAATACCAATATTTATTTATTTATTTATTTATACCCCGCTCTTCAGCCACAAGGCTATCAGAGCGGCTTACAAATTGTTTTTTAAGCAATAGCTATTTACACATCTACACTGCATTAAACAGTTTCCAATGTGTGTTAGCTAATTGCCCCCACAAGCTGGGTACTCATTTTACTGACCTACGAAAGGATGGAAGGCTGAGTGAACCTTGGAGCCCGCTGGAACCGAACTTGCAACATGGTGACTTGCAGTACTGACATTTAACCACTGTGCCACCAGGGCTCCTATTGGATGGATCAACTTTCCCCTAGCCTTTTGATAATATTTACAGTGAAACAAATTACTCTGTGTTCCCAGAACCATAGGGACCATTTCTCTATAAGGCAATGGGAATTCCTCCATATTTTCCTTTCAGCAACTGGAAGTGCACCATCTTAAACCTTGCTAGTGAAAAACCTGAATGATACATTGGTATTAGACCCTGTAGATGACTAGCACTTTGTATAATTTTTGGGAATGTTAACTGGTGAACCAATGAAATCTGTTTGACCTGATTTTGCCCCTGTGCACTCAGATTCATTGTTTATTTGGCATCTTGTGGATTTTCCACTTGAAGGAAAAGATTCAGTGAAAAACAATATAGTTAGTGAAAAAGTAACCCTTTCTTCCAAAAAGGATGCATAGGAACGTATCAGAATTGCTCTGGTACTATCTAGACGAGGCAATATAATTGCTGCACATTAATGGAAATTCACAGCAGCATTCTCCATGTTTGTTTTTTGTTGTTTTTTGTGCAAAATCACTGGTATGCAAAGGTATCCATGTTTGATGTTCACACGGAGACATCCCTGCGAATCAAGATGGTGGCTGCGAATGAATTACACACTTTATTATTCTCCACAAGTTGCTGCTGCTGCACAGTATTTTTTTTGAAATGTAAATCAAGGGTGTCAGTTAAATGACAGTTTTTATCATGGGGAGATATGGGATTCCCTCATCCCGAGTTCATCGCTTGTTGTTTACACGATTTGTCACGGTAGCATAAGTCTTGGTTTTTTAAATTTCTTGTTCTGAGTGCCTCCATCCTGGGATAGGGGCACACAGCAGAGCAGTATTTTGACTGGTCGAACTTTGGAGGGGACAGATTTACAATGGAAGCCTGGCAAGGCTGGATCCGCCATTTATGAAAAGGTCAGAACCACCCTGTGATGTACACAGAACACAAACTCAGGGTTCTTCAATAAATCTCTTTATTGGAAGAGTAGCTTGTGTAAGGAACAGTTGCAAAGCTGCTACTGAAGTTTACATAAACAACCTAAAGATAATAATGCATCCAGCATGAGAACAGACAGAGCGGGGCGGGAGTTATTGCACGGGGGAGCAAGAGTAGCCGGCAAGCGTGGCCTTGAGTTCCTGGTAGGACTTGCGTTACCATGACAACCAGGAGGCCTGGCTCATTTTCTCAGGCATTCCAAAAGCCTGAGAAAATACTAGCTACATGTCAGGGCCTCCATGAATTCCACTCCAAAGCCCAGAATTCAGGGATGAGCCTGACATACTGCCCCCCCGAAGACCAACCCCCCCCTTTTTCATCAACCAGGCTTATCGGGAAAGCGGGCATGAAACTTTCGCAACAAGCGTTTGGCATTGATATGCTCAGAAGCAACCCACTCTGCATGGCCCAAAGGCAGGTGTTTCCACTTTACCAAATACTGTAACCCTCCCCGGTGAAGTCTAGAGTCCAGAATCTCAGAAATTTCAAAATGTTGGTCCTGATCCACCAGGATCGGCTGAGGAGCAGGTTCTGGAGCCGGGTGGTGTTTGTCCGGAGGGTTCACGGGCTTGAGCAGGCTGGAATGAAATACAGGATGTACATGACGGTACAACTTAGGCAAAGACAGTTCAAAAGCTACAGGATTTATCATCCTAACAACACGAAAAGGTCCAATGTATTTGGCTCCCAACTTTTTTGAGGGTTGGGGACACTTAAGGAATTTGGTGGACAAATAAACCATATCTCCCACTGCATATCTGGGGGAAGGGTCTCGTTTCTGATCAGCATAATGTTTGTAGCGTGCTTTGGCAAAGTCCAAGGCCGAGATTACATGAGGCCACGCATCCCTGACCTTTTGACTCCACTGGGAGACCGAAACGGGGTCAGAGTTGGGAGACCCCTCCAACAAGGGGAGGGGACCGAAATCATGCCCAGACACAACCTTGAACGGCGAGAGCCCAGTGCTCTGGTGAGTGGCATTATTGTAGGCCACTTCAGCAAAAGGTAGAAGATCAACCCAATCAGATTGTTGGAAATTCACATAGCACCTTAGGTATTGTTCCAGAGTCTGATTCGTTCGTTCCGATTGTCCATCCGATTGGGGATGATGGGAGCTGCTGAGACCAAGCTCCACCCCTAGAAGGTTTGTGAAAGCCTTCCAAAACTGCGAAGTAAATTGTGCCCCCCGATACGACACAATCTTGGCCGGAATGCCATGAATCCGATAAATATGCTGAATGAACAATTTGGCTAATTGGGAGGCTGTGGGGACTTTCTTACAGGCCACAAAATGCGCTTGCTTGGAAAACAAATCAGTCACAACCCAAATAACTGTCTTTTTCCTACTCTCTGGCAAATCCACAATAAAATCCATGCTAATGACCTCCCAGGGCTTGTTTGGGGTAGGTAGAGGGTGGAGCAAACCTTTGGGCTTCCCTGACCCCCCTTTTGACACTGCACAAGTGGTACCCCCCTTTACATAATCCTCCACCTCCTTCCTCATGCGGGGCCACCAAAACTGTCTGCGGGCCAAATGTAAAGTTTTGAGATACCCAAAATGTCCCGCACTCTTGACATCATGGCACTGTTTGAGAATACTCGCTCTCAAGACCTCAGGAACATACAGGCGATCTCCTTTCCAGGCCACCCCATCCTTCACAGTTACCTCATTGGGGTGAGCCAGGAACCACTGGTCCAGGGGCAGTTCCGAGGCCAATTGAGCATGCCACCCTCCTTCCTCCCTATGAGATACAGTGGGCGTGGCAGAGCCATCTGCCGTAGGGGTCACCGCCCGGGTCCCCGGATCGGGGGAAGGCGGGTCGGGGTTCAAGGGCTGTGGCACCGGTCCCGGCGCCAAGGGTGAATCACCGCCACTTTCAGTAGGACCCGGCACCTGAGCAGGGCTATCAGTGGATTTCTGCTCTTTGGCTTTGCTCCGAGTGAGGACAGCTAGTCCCAAGTGGGAAGGAGAAAAAACGGTATCAATGACCTCCTTGCGCTTACTCTCATGCTGTGGTAGCCTGGACAAAGCGTCAGCCAGAAAATTCCTTTTCCCCGGGATAAATTTCAAGGTGAAATTAAATCGGTAAAAGAAACTGGCCCACCTGACTTGCTTGGGGCTCAAACGCCTAGGGGTAGCCAATACTTCCAAATTTTTATGATCAGTCCAAACTTCAAACGGTTTGGGTGAGCCCTCCAGTAGGTGGCGCCATGTCTCTAGTGCCAACTTGATAGCCCCTGCCTCTTTCTCCCACACCGGCCAATTTCGTTCCGTGTCATTGAACTTTCTGGATAAATAGGCACATGGCCTCAAATCCCCGTCCTCCCCCTTTTGCAACAACACCCCACCCATAGCCACATCAGATGCGTCCACTTGGACCACGAAAGGTTGGGAGGGGTCGGGGTGTTTGAGAATAGGTTCAGAAGTGAAAAGGGATTTCAATTTGTCAAATGCTTGTTGGCACTGTGGTGACCACACAATTTTTTGGGGAGGTTTGTTCCCTTTACCGTGCTTGGAACCTTTGTTTTTCCCTTCTTTGGTTTTTAACAAATCTGTCAGGGGGAGGGCTACCGACGCTGAGCCGGCGGGAAACGGGCCCAGCCCGCCCTACTGAGCGCCCGAGGGCGGGCTAATCCGGAAGGGCGCCCGGATGCCGTGGTGAGTGGAGTGAAGGGCCTGTTCTTTATCAAAGCTCGAGTGGGGGTTGGAGGGGAGGGCCCCACCCGCAAAGTTATGTTAATGATTGACTCTGGTTGTACCCAAGTACTTATTCATCCCTCCTTAGTCAGTGAACTAAACGTTGATACTGTTAAGCTGGACAAGCCCGTGTGGCTGTCTCAGATGGATGGGGGGATGATGAAGGGGGGCCCCGCCCGGCGCATAACTGGTCCCATGCACATGAGGATGGGCAACCACCAGGAGGAACTGCAGTTTGTGATTGAATTCCACTCCAAAGCCCAGAATTCAGGGATGAGCCTGACACACCCCCACCCCTGCCAGGCACAGCTACACTGGCCTCTAATGAGAACCCCTCTCCCACCCCACGGGGCTTCTGCCTCCAACACTTGCATGGGGGTGTCTTCTCCATGACTGTCAGTCACGGAGACCCCGCCCGTGCCGCATTCCCCCCCGCCCTTGCTGCCGCGCAGGGCAGGGGGATATTCTCCATGACTGCCACTCACAGAGACCCCACCCCATGCGGCATTCCCCCCCCGCCCTTGCTAATGTGCGTGGTGGGTGTATTCTCCATGACTGCCAATCACGAAGAACCCCTCCTGCCCTGCACAGCTTTCCCCCGCCCTTGCTGCTGTGCAGGGCGTGGGGTATTCTTCATGACTGGCAGAGAATACCCCTCCGCCCTGTGCAGCTGCAAGTGCGGGGGAAAAGCTGCTTGCAGCCACACAGGGTGGGGTCTTGTCTGTGACTGCCAGTCATGGAGAACCCCTCCCACCCCACATTGCTTTCCCCCCATCCTTGCTGCCGCACAGGGCAGGAGTTATTCTCTGTGAATGCCAGTCACGGAGAACCCCTCCTGCCCCACATGGCTTTCCTCCAACCCTTGCTGCTGTGCAGGGCAGGGAGTGTTCTCTGCGACTGGCAGTCACAGAGAAGACCCCCCACCCCGCATGGCATTCCCCCCGCCCTTGTAGCTGTGCGGGGCAGGAGGTATTCTCTGTGACTGCCAGTCACGGAGAATACCCCCCTGCCCCATGTGGCTGCAAGTGTGTGGGGGAAGCCACTTGCAGCCGTGCAGGGTGGGGTTTTCTCCATGACTGGTAATCACAGAGAATACCTCCCACCCCACGCGGCTGCAAGGGCAGGGGGAAAGCCTCTCCCATCCCATGCTACAGCAAGGGTTGGGGCAATGCCGTGTGTATCACGGAGAACCCTCCCCACCCTGCGTGGCTACAAGTGTGTGGGGAAAGCTGCACTTGCTGCACAGACCAGCCACTGTCTGTGAGTGGCAGTCATGGAGAATACCCCCCACCCCGCACGGCTGCAAGGGTGGGCAGAAGACCCTACTGTCCTGTGTGGCAGTAAGCGTGGGGGAAATGCCGCACAGGGCAGGGAGTGGTCTTCTCCATAACTGCCAGTCATGAAGAATACCCACCACCCCACCAGCTGGGTGGGGTGAAAGCCACTTGCAGCTGTGCAGGATGGGGGGGTATTCTCTGTGACTGGCAGTCATGGAGAATACCCCCCACCCTGTGCAGCTGAAAAGGTGGGGGGAAAGTTACGTGGGGCGGGAGAGGCTTCTCTGTGACTGGGAGTCATGGAGAAGCCTCTCCCATCCCACGCGGTGGCAAGGGCAGGGGAAACGCCACACGAGGCGGGGGCCCCGCATGGTGGCAAAGGCGGTGGGAAAGCAGTGCGGGGAAGAGGGGGTTCTCCCTAGATGCTCGGGCGTGGGCAGGGGCACTCAGCTGGCTGCTTTGAAGCCAGCGGAGGACCCGGGGGGCTACCAAAATGGCAATTTCAAGGCTTCCCTTGCAAGCCTACCACCTCTAATGTCCAACCAATCAGAAACCATCCCATGTCCTGGGATGGTTCCTGGTCGTTCAGACAACCAATAGCATGGACTGTCTTGGACTTTCCCCCTAAAATCCTGAAAATAGAGGGGTGGAAAGTCACGGGTTAACTGGGTTTTTTGCTACTCCCTCCTTCTGAATAGCCCATGATTTGTGCGAACTACCAGAGATCAACACAAATTCTTTTCTGTGTTTTTTTTTGGTCATGTAAACGAGGCCAAGGGTTTGCAAGTGTGACCTGTTTAAAACAGTGGTTTCCTCAGCTCAGCTCAGCTCAGCAAAAAAGCACAAAATTGCTACTGTGACACTCCACCATGGCACTTCCAGCTGGCTAATCCACCCCCTGCACATGTCCAACCAATCATATGTCCACTTCTGCCCCTCTCTGAGAATGCACTGCAATTCGAATCAGATGTCAAGTAGGCAGTAATGCATATTTTTACGTATTATTTTTAAAAGTTTGGGGAAAACATCCAAGGCTTTTCCCATGTAGTTTTTGGTGGTTTTGGCCCCCCTTCCTTCTGAATACAGCAAATCACTGCAGAATCTCTTTGGGACAAAGGTATTCCCTGCAAATTTTATGAGGAATTTTTTCACCATCTGGACAACACTTCTGTTAGCTGTCATGTTGATAGCAGCACTTGATTTTAGACACAATCAATAGCAAAGTACCTGCTTCTGACTGTGATGTACAACCCTCATTCTAAATTTAGAGCTACCATAATAATAATAATAATAATAATAATAAAATTTATTTATATCCCGCCCCTCTGCGAGCAATCGGGGCGGCTTACAACAATAAAATAGTACACAGTATAAAACAGCTCAAAATCCCTTCCCCCCATTAAAACATTATTAAATTAATACAGATTAAAATCAATATATAATACAATTTATTAAAAACCCTTTCAAGCAAGCAGCATATATCTTGAAGGAGCCAGGACCTTCCTTAAAAAGTCTGCCTGAAGATTCTCATATGTATTCAAATGGTCTATATACAGTATTGGTGCTCCATATAGGATTTTACTTTGCTTAGTAAAACTAGATAACAACCAGAACAAACTTTTCTGCTTTCATGTAATAAAAACAGAAAACATTTATCTCTATCTAGTGAGTACTCCCCATGGACAAACTAGTTAAGTATAGATTGAAAGTGTAGACCAAAATATTCATGTGGATATACTTGTCAATGACTTGGCCATTTAACCATAGTTTGTATTTGGGTCTTATATTTGGGCTTGACAGCTGCTGGGGAGTTATGGAATTGTGTGGTGCTCTGTCTGACTTCTGTAGGATCTTAGCCATTGATTCTGAAATATTTTAGAAAATTTCCATTCAATGGTGAGAGATAATAAACACAGATTGTTAATGAAGAGCAAATTGTTATCCTCTGAAATATCAGCTTTTGTAGATGAGATTTCAGTGTAGTAAGAGATACAGGTAAATCTGAAAGGGGTCAGTTGAATAGTAAAGGGAGTTGGATAAAACCTTGTCTAGCCCTTTTACTTGTTAGAATTTGGACAGATGGCCTGTTGGATGCGATTCCCCTGTGGCGACTTTAATCATTAATACAAAATGAGAACTAAAAACTTGCCTATACAGTTCTTATATTAAGTAACTAAGGCAGCAATCCTACAATATCAGGAGAGTATCATGGGGACCAGGAATCAGAAATCTGTCTCCAGTCTTCAGCAGTATTCCTGAAGTTAGAGAGGGAGACTTAATCTTGGACACCTTCTCCAAGCCCTGCCAAGATACCAGTGGAGGTTTCTGATGTGGATTCTTTCTGAAGTTGGAATGTCTGACCTCAGAAAAAGGCAAAATGGGGCATCTTGGTGATGTTGTAGTGTGGGGGGAGGATGTATCTGTGGGTTCACTGGGACTACAGCCCACTTAGCCCCCAAGAACACAGAGGAAAATTTAGACCAGCACAGATGCTGGCCAACAGAGGGAAATAGTATTTGTAATTATTCCTGTCCAGGTTGAAAAATGTGTTTCTCTACAGTCACTGAGAAGAATAATAGACCAACAAGAATTTTGGACATTTTTCTCCTGGTCTTCAAATGCCCTGGAGTGTTGCATATGTGTTATTTTGCAGAGGAAAAAACACAGAAATAGGTTTTTTGCACAGACAACACTGTTTCCTGAGCAGGAAATCTGTTGTCTGAGAAGAAATAGAGTGTGTGTGCGTGTGTGTGTGTGGAATTGCGCTCACACACACATGCACAAACCCTATGTGTTTTTCTCCACAGAGTAATTCCTTTTCAACACTTTGGGATATTCCAATATGAAGAGAATATTTTGGAGGAGCATCTGAACTCTCCCTAGAAGCCAAGATGACTAAACGGAGACTATTGTACTTTCATCATATCATGAGAAGACATGACTCACTAGAAAAGATGATAATGCTTGGTAGGGTAGAAGGCAGTAGGAAAAGAGGAAGACCACATTACAGGTGGGTAGGGTCAATCAAGGAAGCCATGGCCCTGAGTCTGCAAGAGCTGAGAAGGGCCGTTGATGGCTTGGAGGTCTCTCATTCATGTGGTCTCCATAAATCAAAGTTGACTTGATGGCAGTTAACATCAACAGTAAACTGTTTTCAGATTGGATTTTGAATTTTATACTACAGGGAGTTCCTTTCTAAAAAAGGAAAATTATCTCTTTTATGCTGATTTTTCTATTGATGTTTGTATATTTTTTACAAGTTTCAAAACATGTTTATATGTATAATCACATAGAATTTTATTCATGTGTGAACTTTGAAAAAATGTCCCATTTCTGGTTGAAAATGCTCATAAATCTGCAAACACACAAATAAATAAAAGTCACCTGCACTTTTCTACTATACTCCAGGTCCTGTTTCCAGCCTACAGCACACAGCTAAATAAAACATGCAGCCGATTTCAAATTGAATTGGAAGAAGCCAGCATCCAACCATTATTCTTAAGTATTTAATTATGAAAGACACTTTAGAGCTGGATTGACGGTACCATTAAACAAGATCTTAAATGTAATCATTCGATTTGCTGAGCCTAAAATAAATGAGCACTTTTTCTTAATGTGAAAACAGTGTTGCAGTGCAAACAGATTTCAACAGTAAATTTTTAATGAGTAGGAATGTAAAAGGATGGTAATAATGATGAATAAATATGCCTTTAGTTCCAACTGGGTTCCAGGGGCCCTATTATAAATATATATATGGGAGTCTGGCCCCTAGCCAATGAGCAAAGAGTTTATACACACATTTAATCTTTGTTCCTTTTTATGCAGACATCCTTACGAAGACAAATATTTTGACAATGAAGGCTGTTAGGGCCCTTTTACAACCTACAACTCAAGCTATCACTCACCATTGGTCAGGCTGGATGAGGCTTAGGGGAATTGAAGTCCAATATCATCTGAAGGACCAGATGTTCCCTACCTCTGCTTTACAGAGTGATCCCAGGAACCTTCTCTGTCGGGCTACTGATGATATGATATAGCTCTTATCTTCTCAGCCAACTGTAGAAACAATGCCAAACCAACAGCTGTAGAAACATCAGAAAACAGATACTAACAACCCACCAGCAATCATGCATCATTTGTTGAATGTTCCCCCATGTTATTCAAGCTAGCAATAGGCAGGTAGGCATACTATGTCACCTTTGTAATCTTCTAAGAACCTCAGCTTGTGCTTTACCATGCTATAGCCACTTAACTGCATACACAGTGCTCTGAGAACACAGTCATATAGATTAGAATTAGTGGTGTCCAATATGAGGTTGTAGACTAATAGAATAGTACATTACCAAGTGGCAAAGAAGTGGCTGTTGACTACTCTGTTCACAAAGACAGGGAAGGGAGATGTACACCAGTGCTGGCTGGGGGCTTCCATGTCAGTGGGATGCTGAATCTTCTCTGGGTTTTAGCCTGACCTTTAAGGGAGTTATCTTAGGTACTGAACCCAACCTCCAAATAGTTTCAGCACCTTGGATGGCTCCTTTAAAGCTTGGGCTAAAATCTGGAGCATCTTCACTGCACCATTTGCTTGGGAGCTAACAGCTGCTATGGGGCAATGGAAAAAAATGCCATTGAGAGCCTGGTTTCAACCCTGTAAAAGAATACAGATCTTGTCACTTGGAACGGGCATTTCTCTGCAGATGAGAAAGGACAAGAACAGCTAGAAGAGTCTATTTCTGTGACTGCGTCCTTGCTGAGTTTGGTTGAGAACCAGTGCTGCTACCTAGAGATGCTTCTGTTCTGTTATCTCCTATCTTAGCTCTACATTCTCACACTGAGAGTTTCAGTGAAATCTATGGTGGGGGAGATAATGTAGCCATTTTGGATGAGCCCATCCCAGGTATCAAGTTGCACTGGGACTCTGTCTCTAATGAGTGTTCTGCTTCATGCTCTGATTCTTCAAAGAAGAATTGAGGAGTGTGTGTGTGTATGTGTATCTTGGGTATGTTTCCTTTCCCAGTGTGCTGATTGGCTGCTTAGGAAAAACACCCAACCAATACCCTCCCTCCTCCCACTCCCTCAGCCAATCACCACCCACATGCAAATTCCCTTTCCACCTCACAATGCACTCCTGCTACTCAATCTTCTACACACCCAGCCTCACAAGGGCCCTTCCTTCATCTCAGTCCCTCAGCCACTCACCACACACATGTGAACCCTTCAAATATACTATAATGGCATATGTTATGCTGGGTACAGCTAGCTGACTAGAAAATACAGTATCCCCTACAAAAGTGGCTGCCCTCCTACTAACCTCCAATAAGGAGAAGGAACAAATTTCCATTTGAAAGTCTGCCTCTGGGTGAAATCCAATGCCATGCCAGCAGCTGTCTACTACTGCAATGGGGCTTTCTTTCTTTCCTCTGAAAATTTTGTATCATCTGAAAATCTGTTCTAGATTTGCAGGGGGGAAAGGGGGGGTTGCCCTTTTCCCACTCCTGTTGATGGAAAAAGTTATATCAGAGGAATGACAAGTATTGCATCCTTTGCCCTGTGTCTTCTACATGGGCAATACTGATGCTAATTGTGTATGTGGGGGGAGGAACTAGGTGGAGGAGGAAATGACTCAATATTTTTGACAGCAGTACTGAAGAGTGAATTTCAGTCTTCAACACTGCTATCAGTGTTGCAGAAACACTTTCCTGTTTTACATCAGGCTGCTCTAGAAATAGTGGAATGCATTAATCTTCAGGAATGAAAATCACATCTTAATAAATAAATGCACACATTGTGTGAGCATGACTAAAATCAAGGTCATTTAATTTATGGTCTGCTTCTGTATGTGCAAAGCCTTTACATTTTTGTTGTGAGCCACTACAGCAGGGTTGGGCAAAGTGCCACCTGTAACGTGCATGAAGCCCTTGGGGCCCCAAATCTCCCAGACACCCACCTTTTTATTTTTGCACCAATTTTCAGGTGATTTTCAGCCCCAAAGTGGCTAAAAGCATCCCAAAGTGGATGCAAATACAGTTGTTTACTTCTTTCTCCTCCACAGAGCTCCCAGCTCTCCTACCCTCTCAATCCAGAAGAAAAAACTGTCCCAGCACCAGCTTGAATGGTGGCCAGAATTCAAACTACATCCTTCCAGTGTGCCAAAAGGTGATGGTACAGCCCGCCTTGGAGGTGTGTGTGGGGGAACAGCCCCTTCCCATCTTCAGTTGCCCATCCTGCTCTAGAGTGTGGCTACTAGAGGTATGTGAAATAAATGTCTCTGTGTATTTGTGCCTTCAAGTCTCCTGTTGACTTATGGTGATCCCATGAATTTCATAGGGTTTTCTTAGGCAAGGAATACTCAGAGGTGGTTTTGCCAGTTCCTTCCTCTGAATTATAGCCCACAGCACTTGGTTTTCATTGGCAGTCTGACATCCAAGTTCAGACTGGGGCTGACTCTGCTTAGCTTCCAAAATCAGATTGGATCTGGTGCCTTTAGAATATTTATAAATAAAAATAAACCCATGCATATGAGCAGATATCCATTGTCTATTATTTGTTCAACTTCATTTTGCACAAAGTATCTGCATTTTGTTCTTAGGACCCTTTCTCTGAAAATATTTATCACATAGGACTAAATCCAAATTATAGAGGTGGACCCCTGTATCCACGGGGGATACGTTCCAAGCCCCCCCCCCGATACCTGAAACCATGGATAATAGGGAACCCTATTATTTTCAATGAGAAGGATGCCAGAGGTTGACCATAGAATCACATTGAGGGACCTAGAAATGCCTAGAGAGTTCATATATTTTCAGATGGGGATAAATGAAACTGTGGATACCGAATCTGAGCATACAGGGGTCAACCTGTACATAGCTAGAATAGAGCCATTGAAACGAATATTAGTCACAATTAACCAATTTAGTTGTGGCTGAAAACTGACAAAACTATGTTAATCACATTCATTTCAAAGGGTCAACTCAAAACTGGATTTACACTGGATTTAGTTCTTTTCTAACTAATTTACATGGGGACTGTATGAAATAAACAAGTGAAATAAGTATAAAGGAAAACTAATTCCTCTGCAACACTCCAGGTAGACAAAACATCTAGTGATAGTCCTTCATATTTTCTGTGTATCCCATATTACTGTAGATGTTTATCAGTAGCATATTGTTTATAACCATATGCCATTGCAATTTAGTACATCAAAATGCAAAATTTTGATAATGATACAAATTAGCTTAATAGATTTTGGATTGTTGTATTTCAGAGTGGAACATATTCTGTGAAGGAAAAATAGAATACAAGTGCTTTATATTAGAAATACAAGCCATTCCAAACTAAAATTGTTATTATGGCATGATAGATGTGACATTAATCTGTTGTTCTCTTTCTTTTGCCATAGCCTTTGACTAGTGCACACAATGAATGGCATACAAGAGAAATTGTGTTCATTGTTCCTGTGAGAATGCAGTCAAATCAACTGTGGCACCTGGAGACATTCTGTTTAATGATGATCTGAGACTCAGAGAATAGGAGAGAAGGCAACTTATCCACACATTCTGACATGATACTTTTTTGGGGGGAGAAATGTAGCATCTGAAAAGAGAGAATGCTGAAAACACGAAGTGAAAAGTAACTCTAGATTCTTTCTGTTCTTTTCTGTCATTTAAGCATTTCAGAGATTGTTTAGCAATATGAGAACTGGAAGAGAAAGGCAATCTGTAGTGAGCAGATGAGGACCGCTGAATGTTGAAAGTAATGGCTAATAAACAGGTTGAACAGTAAAGAAACAAATATATGAACTTGGAGTGTTGTAGCAACAGGGCCAGTTTAAGGGCCCTGCAGCACCTGCAGCGCAGGGGGCCCCAACATTGTGGGGGGCCCTGTAGTAACCCTCCTACTGCAAAAACATTATTAGTAATAATCTGAATATCCTGTACTGTGAATAGGTTATGTTAGGTTATGTTCTGAAATGAACATATGGGGCCCCAAAAATAAAATGTTGCGGGGGGGGCAAATTCCTTAAACTGGTCCTGTGTAGCAATGTCATTTTTCGCTAACTCACACTGCCGATCACTTTTTCTTTTTTCCTTCCTCCCAAACAATACCAAAATCTCCTTTTGCTTGTAGATTCAAGTGCACAGAGGTTGTCTCGGATAGCTCATATCTCCTTAAAGACTATTCCATTTACTGCAGCAATTTTCATCTGCACGGGACCATGAAATGTCTGGGCTGGAGACATTGCCTGTTGGTGACAAATGCAGGCATTATGTCTATTGATGTTCTTTTATGGTAATTGTGAAAGGACGTATCCAATATCTTGTTTAAACAACACCCCTCACACAACCTACCTGGCAGCTGCTGGTGCTCTCCCCACCATCCTTGTCATTTCTTCTGGACGCTAGAGAAGAGGTGAAAGGATGCTTGGAAGAGCTTTATGGTCTATGAGGCTCATGTAGGATCTCAGCATATGTTGTTTTTTCTTTAGCAGGCTAAGGGTGCATCTACACTGTAGAAATAATATAGTTTGATGCTACTTTGTGTTGTAGCTCCAGCCTATGGAATCCTTGGAGTTGTAGTTTTACAAGGTCTTTAGTTCTGGTCCCTCACAAAACTACAAATCCCAGGATTCTGTAGGATGAAGCCATGGCAGTTAAACTGGAGTCAAACTACATTATTTCTACAGTGTAGATGCACCCTAACATAGCTTTCTTCTGGAATTTTTGTCTGGGTTGGAAGAGGTTTCAGTCTTCAGCTATCCAAACACACACATGGATATATCAGGTATCGTGAAAGCCCGGCAAGTTATGATCAGTAGTTAATGTTCATGGAATTGGGGGACACCGTGTTGTTCCTCATGCTTGGCATGGTCTGAGCCTACATTTAACTCATTCAGGGTGGCCAGTCCACAAGAGCAGAGAACCCACTCTTTATTTTATTGCTGCTTTCCTTGCAGTTGGTTTGAGTTGTTCAGTGCTGGACCCTATCCTTTCAGAGGTTCAGCACTGCAGAGCTCCTGGTCAACTCAAGTATGTGAGGAATGGTGCTGAAGTGCAAAGTGGATTCACCAACACCCACAGTTTTAGATGCACAGGCCTCTCCTCCAGCCAGGACATTCTCAGAGGAGAGATTACTGGGGCAAGTCTGCCCCTCCACAAGAAATCAATCTGGGCCACTGAGTCCATCTTATATACATTGAACCTAGGAGTAAATTTAATTGACAAGAGGTGGATTTCCTTTCACGTGAGCACAGAACTTGAGAGTAAGTAAGTACAAACAGCTAAATATGAAGCATGTTAATTCATTCCTTTCCACATTGACAAAAGCACAACTAAGTTACATTACAATTATAATTTAATAAAAGGTCATTTCACTCCTTTTATAGTGTGCCTGGAACTTGGTTCATGTACTGGCTTAAGGTGGAGGCCAGAAGAATGTGTTCTGTACTGCAGGACAGCAACTTGTAGCATTCAAATGGGCTTTTAAAAAGTAACCAACATCATCCATAATGGGGAAGTAAAAGGTAACTTTTGCAATTTGAAACTATAATGGTAACTATTGGGAGCTGTCTGGTAGCTACAGCTATAATTACTTTCCCAGCTCTAGGTTAACAAAAATGGGTTAACACTGTTACTCATGCGAATTGGTCCTGAGCATCTGTCAAATCACACTTGGCAATCACAGGTGCCTTGGATATCATGTTATCTGCACTGGATCCCTTAATGGGAGATTCAGCAATAAACTGGATGACCTTGCTGTTATGACAAAATGTCTCAGCACACCAGTATTGCTCAATATAGCCAGGAACTTTCTGTTTCTGTTTAGGAACTTTATGTTTAATTAAACTGGGAATGACTACAAACTGTTGTTCAAATGTTGGTGAATTCTTCTGTCTGTGGTTTGAGGCAAATGAAATAGATATTAGAAGCATGAAAATAATGCCCCATCCCTCTGCTTTTAGATAGCAATCTGTTCATGTTTATCTAAAAATTACTAACATGAACAGAGAAATACCACTCCTGTGTGTTCCCATCTCTTGGGCCCTAAGAGCCTTCACAACATGAAAGATTGCTTCACAACATTTGTGTGATTGCAGCAGCTTCATCTGAAACATACAGTGCTGTGTTCCAATAAAGGAGATCTTTGTGCAGAGATTTGTCTATGTCCCTTTTGTGATGTTCATCTGGCACCCTTTAACTGGTTTATTGCTCTGCTGTTATTGGAGGGAAATTGGGTAATTTAACTAAATCTCCTGGCAAGAAAGAAACAATGCAAAGCACTTTCCAGTCACTACCTCTGCCAATCCACACAAGGAGGCACATCCCCACTAAGAGTCATCAGTTGTTATGCACAACTGGCTGCCCTTGAACAGAGCTAGATTGGGAACTTATAGTGGGATTTTACTCTAAGGAGATTTTCAGACAGGCAAAAATCGCCCCTTGCCGCGCGAGCAGCCTCCCGAAACTGCTGCGCGGCAAGGGTCTTTTTCGGACGACGCTGTGCCTCTAGCGAAGCCGTCCGTGTCACTTCCGTGAAGCTTGGGACGGCTCCGCGCCATATTTCAAGCACGGAGGCTGCCCGTGATTGAAATATGACGCGGAGCCGTCCCAAGCTTCACGGAAGTGACACGGACGGCTTCGCTAGAGGCACAGCGTCGTCCGAAAAAGACCCTTGCCGCGCAGCAGTTTCGGGAGGCTGCTCGCGCGGCAAGGGGCGATTTTTGCCTGTCTGAAAATCTCCTTAAAACACAAATTGAACAGACTTTTTATTAGATTTTCCTTGGTTTTTTTCTGGGCTGTGAAGCTGTGTTCTGGAAGAGTTTCTTTCTGATGTTTCGCCTGCATCTGTGGCTGGCATCTTCAGAGAATGTTTGGGTAGGAGTGTGTCCTCTGAACCATTCTCTGAAGATGCCAGCCACAGATGTAGGCAAAACATCAGAAATGAACTCTTCCAGAACACGGCCTCACAGCCCGGGGGGGGGGGAGAGGAAAATCTATGGATGCCAGCCGTGAATGCCTTCGACTTCACAGGCCTTTTATTAATGGGCAATGATATCCTTGTTCAAACATGACTGTGCCCCTGTGGCAGTTTCCACAGCCCTTGGCCACTTCAAGGTTCTTAGCCCTCTATTTTTCTGGAGGGGGAGGGAAAATTGTTTCTCCCAAAAGCCTTCAGAGGCCATAGACCTCTCTCTGAACTGTTTAGCATTTTAAAAATCATCTATTTCTTGGACCAGAAGTTGACTTCAGGGTATTTTTAGATTTGGGGCATTTTTCACATTCTGTATAACCTTCTCCAGACCCATTAAAGTTGCCCACCCCTGCTCTAGGGTGGTTGGACTACGCAGACATTCTTGTATGCTGTCAGAAATCTTTTCCAACTTAGATTGGCTGAGAAAACAATCTGCTGGTAGAACTGGTCTGCTGGCTAAGATCTGTTGGCAGAAGACTCAGCAAAGGCAAAGGATGAACCAAATAATACCAGATCCAATGTGCCCCAAACTCAATCCTATGTTCCCTTAATTTGGAGTCAGTTCCACTGAAATCAAGAGTGCTTATTACTATGTAGCTATATCTAGGACTATATACCTGTGTAGTCTTGTGTAGTCTTGTGCTTACACAGTTTGATGCATTCAGCTTTTGTGAATATAGAGTATATTCCCATACTGGAAAATGTATCATGTGACCCCTGCAAGTGTCCATTTTGCTAGAAACACTTCTCAAGAAACCAATATATTTACACTTCTGTTATGTTTTCGCAGTACACAGGAGTAAAGTTCTTGACTATACATTTTATTTTAATACTTTTATGTCTCCAGAAAATTCCTTAAACATGTGTTCTGAAATGTCAGTGGGACAAAATTGGCTTTTGGAACAAATAAAGAAAAATGCCAGCAAAACCATTTTATTGTCATTTTTATTATTATTTCCTATGAGAGCAAATTATACTGTAATCTGTTCAAAGTATGAGATATTCCATCACTTTGTTGATGAAAGACCCACAGGGCTCATCTACATGAGCCAGGTTATGCCAGCTCCCTGCTGGTGTATCCTGGCTATGGTTCAGACCCGTTACTTCTCTGTTCCCACTTCCAGATGGGAAGAAGTCCAGATGGGCAGGTCAGACCACCACTGCCACTGCCACCTCCCTCACCCTCCTGGAAGTAGGAAGCTGACCCGCAACATGTGAACAAGGCCCCCTGTGTGTGACCGGCCTTGGCCATATGCTGAGGGACTCCTTCCTGCTTCGGAGAGAGCAAGGTAGACTGGCAGCTGAAGTGACAGGCTGGCCTGCAGGGCTGGGCTCCTGTGGTTTCGTGGGGCCCAATCCATTTATTCCTGGTGGGAATGGATTAAAACAGGCATTTTAATATAATAGTTATAGTCAATAGTAACTATATTGTCTTCCCCCCAGTTTAGTCCTGTATTTGCCCTGGAGGTCATGAAGACTCTCTGGGAGAATGGAGCAAAATCCCTGAGTCATCAGGATTGCACAGCTCTAAGACAGGCAAGATGGGGTATATTGCCTGTATAGACAAGTTCATAGAGCTCTTGCTCAAATACTGGATATGTTATAATGATGTTATACCATAGTTGCCTCACTTGGACAAAATTTCAAATTCTAAAATAAATCTCCTTGCCTTTAATTGTTTCTGTGATCATATTATTTATCCCCATTAGTATCTCTTTGAATGTTTTGTGCTGTTAGACCTCCAGTATATAATTCATCTGAATCTGTGTTATAATCATTTTAAATAACTCTGAAGCTTTCTCTCAGTGGTGGTGGCCTGGAATCTTCTGAATCAGCCTTTTGTAGCCTTTTCTGGAAAATCAATAGAAAATGGGCAAGCCTTGAAATTCTGCTGCTAATCCAAAATGCTACAATTTACTTTTTAATAAGGAGGGAACATGAAGAGAGAGATGACAATTTTGCAAAGCAAATTGCAGTACGTGGTTGTTTTTAGTTGTTATGCACAAAAGCATGAAGTATTGGCTTCTGAGTCATGGCATCATGTTAGAAATTATAGAACTTCCTTCCCAAAGAGGTCAAAATAATGTCTTGCATTTTATTGAAATAAAACACTTAAGTAAATATGATTGTAAATATTATTGACAAGTGTCAGTACTTATTTCTATAACTGGATTGCCAAACATATAGTGAAATCCGAAAACTACATTTGGACTCAAAATTTTATTATATAACAATATTGCAAGAATATTCTTCATGTTTCATTCAAGCTCTTCTGGCAAACTGTGGGCTTATCTATAGGAGAGGAGACCTTCTGCTGTGTTTTCTGCAACCGGACTTGTTTATCTCAGATTGGCCTTTTTAGTCATCAGTGCGCTTGCAGAAAGTGCAGGATGAGTCCTTCCTGAATCTTCGTTTGCGAAGGAAAGCCAAAGAGAGAGAGAGAGAGAGAGAGAGAGAGAGAGATTTCATCTTTAATTTTTTCATGTTGTGATCTGAGAATGTTCTTGGTGATATTTCCACTGATACTATGTTTCTTGCAACGTTCTTAGACACTAAGAACATATCTATCCTTGATAAGGATTTATGGCTCTCTGAAAAGTATGTGTATTCTCTGGTATCTCCATATAGATGTCTCCAAACCTCAATTAACGATAATTCTTCCATAAAATTTGCAAATGATCTGGGCAGTTTTCCTTGCTTATTTCCTATAATTTTATTATACAATCTATCTTTTTAAGGATCAATTACCCCATTCCAATCTCCTCTCCTAAACATATAAAATTGTCATAATCTGCTTCTAATGCTGCTTTTAATAAATCCTGGTAAAATTTATCTCTATTGTCCAATGGTGCATAGATTCCTACTATTAGCATTCTTTTCTCCATTATTATAGCTTCAATTCCAATGTATCTTCCCTTTGGGTCTTTGAAGATTTCTTTTGCGGGAAGTTTTCTATTTACATATACTACAATCCCCTTTTTCTTTTTTCCAATTGAGTTTATAAATTCCTGGCCTAATTTTTTATTCCTCAGTAAATTTTGATTTTTTTCCCTTTATGTTTGTTTCCTGGATGCAGATCACACCTACTTTGATCTTTTGTTTGTGATGAAAAATCTGTTTTCTTTTGTAAGGGGAATTCATCCCACTTACATTCCACGATATCAATTTGAGATCCATTTCTCTTATTTACTTTACTTTATTTTTTGTTTACTCTCTTTATATTTATTCTGTCTTGTATTTATTATCTCTTCTTCTTCTTTTTGTTCTTCTTGTTCTTCCAGTGATTTCTGTTGAATGCCCCTGAAGAAGGCCTTTTCTCATTCAGGCCAAGACATGTTGGGTTTTTGAAGGAATAAACTGTTAACCATCAAGTAGCATGTGGAGCTTGTCTCCTTTTATGTTTCCAGGAAGCAGAAGATCCAAAGAAGGGTAAAGAAAGGATGGAGTGAGAGGAGGTGAACTGTGTCAAATCTAAACCCTTCCTAGACTACAGATGTAGCCAGAATGCTAGTACGAAGTTAGGAAAGAATAAGGGTAATCTTAACATCCTTAGGCTGGGAGGAGCTTGAACTCAGAATGGCTTCAGCTGGCTTAGCATTAGGTTAAATGGTCTTTGGCCATCTTTGCTAGTTAGAATTGCACTCGTGAGTACCATTTCCTTCAGGTTATTGGACATTCATAATAGTATTAATAAAACAAAGCCTCAATGTGTCAGTTACCTGTTTAGAGTAAAAAGTAAATGTATAGATGAATAGGATCGTCAATCATTTTGTGATTAGAATATTCAAATGCGTCCATGTATCACATTGATGCAAACATTTTGAGGAGAGGGTAGAATACAGAAATGAGACAATTCAAAATCAATGATTTCATGTTATTTGTTTGAATATATTAATAATTGAAAAGACAAAGCCCCCATTCATAAATCTGTTTTCAATCATGATATTTCACTTTTCTGTCCTGTTCTGTTCTGAAAATCATTGCATCAAGCCTTGAAAGATATTAGAGGCAGAAAATTATAACAATGCTGTTTTTCCCTTTGAGAAGTTGCCTTTCATGTGTTACATTAATTATGAAAAGGAGGGGCACCTATGCATTCTCATTTTGTACACTGAAACTCTCATCAGCTTTATATACTTTCAAAAAGGTATACATTCTAAATCTAGATAAAATATACATTCTAAATCTAGAAACAAGAGGGCTTTCAGGTCTGATGTGATACAGCTTATCTCTGGGTATTTCCGCTGTTCTTAAAGACTCTTGTTTAAATGAATACTTGGCATCCAGTTCTTTCTCAGTAAATGGAAAACGCTATTAACACCTGGGAGCTATTGCTAAAGATAACCCCTATAAATATATACATAGGCTTTGCTACATTTTTTTTTAAAAAACTGATGACATATAGAAAGCTTTATACTCTGTCTCACACACGGCGAGGCACACACACAAAGCTATTATCACTATCATAACAACAGTTAGTGAAAATGTAATGGTCTTTGTGGCACGCAACCTTACAGATCACATTTTTTTTAAAAAAACTGAAACAATTACCAGTAAATGAACAACAGTCTTCCAAACCTTACTGACTTTCAGAAATAAACTCCATTAAGAGAAGCCCTTTGTGACTTCTGGATTTCAAAATTTGCTTTGTTCAGCTCAAAACAACATGACACATTAATTTCCTCAAACAACCACTGTGCAACACTTTTCTATAATGGATGTTCTCTAGCTATTTGGTGCATGTCTGCATATTATCCTTCTGCGGGACTTTCAGTGAAGTAAAATGGTGGCAAGTTGAATATAACCCCAGACTAGAAATACTGGTCACAATACAAAGGAGTATTGTACTAGTTGAAGTCAATGATTTTAAGTTTGCTTAACTCTTAACTTTGGGCTTGTCTACACTGGCCAAATACCTCGGCTCGTCCCCATTCCAAAGCCCTGCAATCCAAATGATGCAGGGCATTTACCCCGATCTGCCCCCTGGGTCCAAACAAACCCCAGAGCAGATATAGGGCTGGAATTGGGGCAAGCTGGGCTAGGGCCTTTACTGTGTTTTAGGAAAATACCCAGTTTACTCTGTTTCCACAGGATCAGACCCCATGTGTCTGTGGGAGCCCATCTGGTATACCGCTCCTCCATGCCACTGCCAGCTGCCTGGCTCTTCCGGAAGCCAGGTAGTGGTCCTGTAGTCACTTGTTGCAGGACCCCTGCCTGGCTTCCTCAATAAAATGGTGGTGGCTTCAGTGACAGGCCGACGTCCTGTTTGGACTCCAGCCTGTCTTCTGCAGGTAACGGGGGGGGGGGAGCCACCTCTGTGACCAGAATACACTGGGAGGGAACTGGCATATCCTAGCCAATGTAGATAAGCTCTTTGATTAAAATACATAACTATTAGTACTGTTTTCTATTTGATAGCTTGTTTTATTTTTATTTTTTTAAAATATGGGCCAGAATTCACTTGAGGTCTTACATCTTTGTAAGTGGACTTATGCTTGTGAAAAATAGAATTGAGCAGTTTCACAGCACCTATATTCAGCAAAGGGCTGCTGTTATGTTACTACTACATAGGAGAGCCAGAAAAGTGATAGTCAGACATTGGAACCTGATGCACAATGGGTACCAATGCATAATGGGGCCCTATGTACAACAGGACTGATGGTCATCAGCACTCCAGCTAGGGAGTGCCGATGCACATTGGCAGAGCCAATGTGCATTGTGACATTCTTGCTGGTGTCCCATGACATATCTTCTCAATACACTAACAGGGTTCCTAAGCATCTCCACTAATGTAGCTAAGTATGCATAAAATTATGCAACTATAGGCTGCTGACACACTACGGATATAATGCAGTTTGGCACCGCTTTAACTATCATGGCTCCATCCTATGGACTTTTGTGATTTGTAGTTTGTTGTGACACCAGAGCTCTCTGACAGAGGCTAAATATCCTACAAAACCACAAATCCCAGAATTAAACCACATAGAGCCATGGCAGTTAAAGCGGTATCAAACTGCATTATTTGTGCAGTGTGGCACCAGCCATAGACTGTAACAGAGCATTCTGGCCATTGTGATGGACTTTAGCTGCATTCTGTTTTAGTCTATGGTGTAAACTGCCTTGTATCCTACTTTGGGAGAAAGGCGGGATCTAAAAGAAATAAACATTCTATTTTGCCAGGGTAAGCTGCATACAGCTCTGATTCCATAACTCCTGTGACCTCCTTGCACCCCAACACTCCAGTCACCATCTAAAATGGCCAATCATACCCTCTCAGGTTGTGACTGGCAATTTCATTGCACCCTCCCTCCAGCCTGTTTTAGGCTTGTAGGAGGCTGTTCTCAAAATCAGAAGTGACTTGTGAACACTTCCAATATGGATTTTTTTCCCCCTTCATAGAGCTTTAAAAAAAAAGACCAGAAAGTGAGTGAGCACAAAATGACCAATTGCAATTTGGAGCTATCTGTGGATAAAAGATTTTTTTTATCATAGCAGAAGGCCAGCATGGCATGGTCACAGGGATGTGTGTACCTCTGAGGTTCTGAGTGATGAAGCCTGTGGACCTCTGGTAAATAGAGTCACATTCACGTTCTACTCAAAAGTGCATTCACATCGCTTTCTTGCTTTGTTTCTGATCAGAACAGGTCTATAGTTCAGCAGCTATTCCCAAATATTTCTGAGCTTGTCTGGTAGTTTATTGGGCTACTTTCAGAGTCAGGAATCGAGTGCACTCAGAAGACTGGCTGCATACTTGAAAATTTTTGTCCTTGGCTGTACTGACAACTAGGTCAAAGCTCATTCATTATGAAAGCCACAAACTTATCATGGGATGGGAAACATGCTTTGATGGCTTTCTCTTTCATAACATGTGGGAAGTGTTGATTGTTATACAGCAACTTGTTTGAAAGAAATATCCAAAGCCATTTTTTTCATTCAACTATTTACTTTAAAAAACCCATAGGAGCTTGGATATGACAACCTTTAGAATCTGTTTGCTTTCAGGTTTCTAAAAACTTTGAAAACTGCTCTTTTGAAACTTCAAAGTTCTGAAACGCCCAAGTTCCATGAAGTTGCCCATGCTTGTAAAATGTGGAATGATTTGATTTATTTATATCTTTAAAAAGAAATTCCAGAGTTTGTAGGTTTGAAGATAATACATTTCGAATTCAACTTCAATACAGACAATTTAATTTAATTTAATTTAATTTAATTTAATTTAATTTAATTTAAACATGGATGATTTGTAAAGGGGTGGCTCCAATTCTCATTGCTATTCAACAACAGAACTGGCTTTCCACACTATAGGGAGTACCCCTGTGCTCCACTGATCCCCTGTAGGTGTGGAATTCTTTGCTAATTTTCTTCTCAAAGGAAGCAACAAGTAATTTTGGAAATGGTCTTCTTGCTGCAAGAAAGTCTTTGAAAACTGCACAGTTTTCAAAGACTGTTCATAGTTCAAAGACTTATTCTAGATAAAATTCACATGTGGGTTTTTTGCCTTATAGAAAATAGCATTTGGGTCACAGGAAACAGCATCTTTCACTCAAAAGTACCATGGATGAATTTCACATACAGTAAGTCCTGAACTATGAAGGTTCCTGTCAGTGTAGGACCCTTCTCATCAGAATATCTCAACATTCAAGAAACATATTTTAAAAATTTATATATATTTGAATATTCTTCCCCTATTCCACCACACCTACAGGGTGCAGAATGGGAAGGCCCAATTGACCTGAATGGCCCATTAAGGTTAACCACAATTCACTGTTACTTAAAAGTAGTCACCATTTTATCACCGTCTTACTTTTTAAAATGGATCTTTTAATCTGAAATGCTTAGTCAGCTCTTTCTGCTGGATTTCTTTCTGATAATTTATAAAAGTCTTGGATGTTTCAGGGTGGGTGGCTGGGCATGCTTGCCAAGCATATCAGCCATGGGAGGCATGGTTAACTTGGGTGGCCCTACATGTACTTTGAAAGTAAGGAAGGTTTTGTGTGAATCTCCCAATGCAGGGAGCACCTTTCAAAGCAAGATCTTTGCCAGACCTAGCTGAGATGTTAGGGTTTAAACTAGGGATATTGTGCATGCAAACCATGTGCTTCACCACTGAGCTACAGCCCCTCCCTGGTAGCATCCTAACAAGGCTCCCTAGCAAATATGTATGAATGTATCTCTTTTCAGAGGTGCAGTGAATATATGGGGTGTGTGTGTAAAGAATGGGGAATCAAAATATTGCTCCCTCTCTCTGTGAAATGATCTGAATCAGAAGCCATACAGTATGCAAGTATAGTTTATTGTTTATGCAATAGATACCTTGCCTTTTGGGTTGTTCTAGTTTATACAAAATTATCACCTTGTATCTATGTATCTGTTATCAAGACCTTGTAAGATTTTCTAGAGACAATCTGAAGCAGTGTTGGAGCAATTTCAAGCAACGTTTTGAACTGTGTGGTCTCCTGGCCACCCCTAGCTTCTCTAGAATAGAGTGTGCTTATTAGGTTAAAGTAGTATTGTGTGAAACAGAGAGATTTGTTTTCCCCTATTTGCCATGGTCTAGCACAGATGGATCCTACCTCTGTATAAGGACAAGAGTTGGGGAGGATGAATGTTCTCCTTTGTAAAAACTACTGAGGAAGCCCAAAATGAACTAGATCCTTTGTTTATAACCTTTTCATGGACTTTTGGAAATGCAGGCTATTTCTGAGATGCTTCTTATTTTGTTTGAGGTATGAAGTACTTTAAATAATTAGGTCTTGTGCCCATATGAAGAAGGCTGAGGGAAATCTGGTTGGCTACCCAACTTGTTCGGGATCCAACCAGATTTCCCTCAGCCTTCTTCATATGGGCACAAGACAGCAGCTTGCCAACAGCATGGCATAATGCCACCCCCCAAGGTGAAAGGATGGGCAGGGTGTCTTATAGGGACATTATCAGACCAGCATCTTAAAACACTGTAATAACATGAGTAAGGGAGGTGGAAACATTGTTGCATCATAACTGAAATTATCAGACAACAACCACTTGTGTTTTAAGAATGGGATTAAAGGTCCTGCAACAGTGGACTTTTTCAGATGGAGTAAAAAAAACCCTGCAGAGGTCGGGAGGCGGACAGTGCTGTCCTGCTTCCAGCGCTCCATTTTGGATTATGCTGTCCTCCTCCCATCCATCATTTGTTCTGCCTCCGTCCTGCTTTTGTTTTGCTGCTGCCACTTTTTATTAAGAGAAAATTCCTTCAATAAAAAGTGGCAGAGGAAAAACAAAAGCAGGATGGAGGCATAATGAATGAAGGATGGGAGGAGAATGGCGTCATCCGAAACAGGGCGCTGGAAGCGGGACAGCACTGTTCTCCTCCCAACCTCCTTGTTTTTTTTTACCCCATCTGAAAAAGTCCAGTAACACTTGTCTTCGCATTACCTTTTATTAACAACATATTAATGCTTTTAACTGGCCCACGCATGCTCCTTTAAGAGAAATGTCCACTTACTTCCATGTTAGCCAGGGCACAAGATCCTAGTGGTACTTATGAGAAGACATGAGTCCACACAAAAACACCAAAAGCACTTTAAAAAAATTAAATACACAAATAGGCCCTGAAACATACATAAAAACTTGCCAGCAATACAGGGCAGTTCATAAAAAGAGTGCCCTATTGATCATTTTCACGTTGTCACCCCGAACGTTTTCTCAGTGGCACCAGGAACAGGGGAAAGAAGACTGCCCATTCATTCTGTATTCTCATGATTACAGGCTGGTCATGGGAAGAGGAGGGAGTTGTCTGATAATTTCAGCCCGTTATGTTATTATTCCATCATAATTGATTTTTGCTTTGTCTGATAAAGTTCTAAGTCTGGCCTCCCTCATTAGCATCACTATTATGCAGTGTAAAGCTGTCACCTCTTGCTCTCCACCAAAGATTTGCCACGTGGGATTGGATAGTTCCTCACAGAGACTAGTAGGAATTATTTGGACTAGAGTGACTCAAAACAGCATATCCCCCCCACCATCTGGTGCACATTGCTTGCATTTCATGTATTGTAGTCCACAATTTGATCAGATCTACATTGCTTTTGTTTACTTCTGGCAGATTTAATTTGAATAGGGAGGGAGTGGAAGTTAGACTATCTTGCAGCATCTGCAAGTAGAAGTGTGCAGGTATAATTTTGGGAGAGGCACAGTGTAAACAAGTAACAGGCACCCCTTCCAACACCATCACCTCAACCCCATACCCATACATATAATCTCATGACACTCCCTCCCACACACAAAAGTTTGTTTTCATTCTGAAATTATTGATACATATTCTACATTTCTGGAAAAAAACCACTTGCCTTTGCTACTTTTGCTTGATAATAACACTTTGCCTGGGGCTCCTACAAGTTTGATAACTATTTTATAACTTCTTAGGTCATGAATAAAGGGGTTATCCTATCAATGTCTTGGTTTTTTTTTTAATTCCAATGGACCAATATGGCTTCAAACATTAGGCCAATTAACTTGAGAGCTTTATTTTTCTACTCCCCTCCCCGCCAGAATTGGAAAATCATGAAATAGCCTCTCCTGCTATCAATTTCTTCCCAGTCAATTTCTCTTCACACTAAATAGAAAATATGACAAATATGACTTAACTGTTGTTGCCCCATTGTAGCTTTTTTTCTGAGTGTTACAAGCTTGCTGAAATTCTTTTAGCTCATGCCAGTCACTGAAAGTGGGCAAAAAAATCAATGTGGCCGTGCACACTTCACTGTAAATTAGTTGCAGTTGTTTCTTGTAAATCTAATTTACTAATGTAAATATAGGACTTTTTCAAATGGGAAATAAACCCCCTGTTGAGGTCAGGAGGAGGACGGCACTGTATCACTTACAGTGCTCTGTTTCTCCCACGTGTCAAGGGTGGGAGAAATGCGCTGCTTTTATTAATGGAAAAAACCCCATCGATAAAAATGGTGCATTTCTCTCTTCCCCGGCACGGAGGAAGAATGGGGAAAGGTCAGGAGGAGGATGGAGTCATATGAAATGGAGCGCTGTAAGCAAGACAGCACCGTCCTCCTCCCGACCTCGACGGGGTTTTTTATTCCCCATTTGAAAAAGGCCATAAATAAAACATTAATATGATATTCTTTTCTGAAAAAAGGCTTGATTCCCACTTCCACACCAGATGTAACATTTCACAAGGAAAAATCTCAGAAAGATCCATGTGATACTTATTAAGCAGGCATTTAGAGACTTCTTCCAGTTCCCCAGGCTCTAGTTTCATATATTTTAGGAATGAATAGCACGTCAGACAAATGTTGTTGTTCTGAATGTGTGCTATAATGTGCAGATGGCATTAGTCAAAGTTGCATTGAAACTATGATTCTGAGTGATCTAGATGCTTGCTGGAGTCCTACAAATCCTACCAGAAAAAGAAAGAGGACTTGCTTGTTTGTCTTATGGTGCTTCCACCAGGCTTCACTACTTCCTGCCTACATACAAGGAACTCTGGGACTTGTTCTTGTTATGCTAGGTCATGTCAAATAGGGGGAAACAAATCTCTCTCAGTCTTTCAGTTTCACACCATACTAATTAAATTGAACAAGCATAGTTTTAGAGATGGGCCTTAGGCTGGGGCTGGGACCAATTCAGAATGAACATATTGTTTGAGATTCCTTTAAAACTGCTTCTGCAAATTTTACAAGGTCTTAACAGTAAATACAAGGAAATAACTATCCTCAAGCGTGAGCTATAGTTTATCCTCCTTTTTTCCTTCCTTTCAGTAATAAGGATTGCAGTCTGGGCTAGGCCACCTTGGCCATATGGGCCCCTGAAAAGTATAGCTAACCATGGGTGCTCTGGGTGAAACATAACCACAATAATCAATTCATACCTGAAGTCAGTGATTTGGAAAAGACTCAGACTCAGTTCAGGCTTATTCAGAGGTTCTTCATTTTTACTTGGGTCCACACCCAGAAATCCATGCATCTCATTATTAGTGAGGTACTGGAACATGCAACAAGGCCTCCTCTGAGGACCTCAAATTTTGGTTAGGCTCATATGAGAAGAAGCAGTCTTTCAGATGTCCTGGCTTCAAGGTGTTTAGGGCTTTGTAGGTCAAAACCACAGATTTTATTGAGTTTAGAAGCAAACTGGAAGCCAGTGCAGTTCTTGAAAGAGTGGTGTTATATGGTCTCTAATATGCACACCTGTGTCAGGAGTTAGAGACTGAACTCATAGAAAATGGCCAAACAACTTCTGAGTCATGATGGCTGAGGCTAAGGAACTGCCAAGCCATGCTAGCCTTGGGCCTACAGCTGCAGAAGGAGGGTTACTTGAGGGCATAGCATCAGGAGAGAGCCTGGAGTGCAAAATCTGATGTAATACACCCATGAGGTTGAGTGAGCCAATGCCCTGTATCTCTGTATAAAAGAAGGCTCAGTCCAGAGCATACTTTCTCTTGAGATTCTTGGATGTCTGGCGAAGCAGTTTGTCTGTCAAGTGTATATATCTGTATATATTGCAACTGCTTGAACTCAAAGGTAAAAGTGCCTCCTCTTTATTTGGACATCAAAACATTCTGTGTGTGAGTATTCTTGGGAATGGGTTGCTGCTAAGTCTGCTGAGATATTTTTTGGCTTCTGCCGGGGATTGAGTGTTCTATTATCCCCTGAGAACCCGACACCAGTCTGGTTGCTGCATTTTGTACCAGCTGCAGTTCCCGAACACTTTTCAAGGGCAGTACCACATAGTGTGCATTATAGTAGTCTAATTGGGAGATAACTAAGTCATGAACCACTGTGGCCAGAACTGCCTTCCCCATGAAAGGGTGCAGCTGGCATAACCAGCTGAAGCTGGGCAAAGGCACTCATGGACAATGCTGCAACTTGGTCTTCCAGAAGCAGAGCTGAATCCAAGAGCACCATCAAGCTAGGTACTGGATCTTTCAGAGGGAGTGCAACCCCATCAAGAACAGGTTGGTTTTTCTACTCACCAACAGCACTTCTATTTTATCTGGACTGAGCCTCAATTTATTCATCCCACATCCAGTCCTTCACTGCATCCAGACAATGATTCAGGATTTTCACAGCCACCTTGACAACAGTTGTACAGGAGAGATTGAGCTGGACATCATCAGCATACTTACTGATGACACCCAACCCAAAGATCTCCGAGCAGCTTCATGCAGATGTTAAAAAGCATAGTGGATAGTATTGACTCCTATGGAACCTGAGAGGCTAATAGCCAAATGGTTGAATGATAGTCCTCCAACATCACCCTCTGAGAATGTTCAGCTGAAAAAAAGAGTAGAACTCGTGTAAAGCAATGTCCCCAAGTCCCATATCAGCCAAACAATCTAGACAGATACCATGACTGATGGGATCAAATGCCACTGAAAGATCTAGAAGGACCAATGGGACGCACTCCCCCGTCCAACTCCTGGTATAGGACATTCACCAAGGTGATCAAGGCTGTTTCTGTCCCATAATCAGGCCTAAACCCAGATTGGAATGGATCCAGGTAATCAATTTCATCCAAGAAAGCCGGAATTGTGTTGCTGCCACTGCTCTAATACCTTATTTTAAAAAGGGAGATTAGAGATTGGTTTATAGTATCTAGGGAGGTGGAGTCCAATAAAGTTTTTTTTTCCAACAAGGGTCTTACAATTAATTGCTCCTGTTAGAGAGGTTGGAACATAGGCCTCTTTCAAAGAAGCATTTACAACCTCCACCACCTAATTAGCCAATCATCCTCTGGCAGCTTTAATTAGCCAGAATGGGCCTGGGTCTAACAGAAAAGTTCTTGGCCCCACTTCTCCAAGCAACTTGTCCACATCATCATGTTGAACAAACTGAAACTTGATAGACAAAACTAATTGAATCAGTCCTGTTCCCATGATACATTACTTCAAAATCCCCAAAGCACCAGGACTGAAAAGGCTGGTAGAAGCATTCACTATGGCGACCAGCTAGAAGAACCTATTACAAAATTACACCCTTTTCTCCTGCCCCCTCCCCCTTCTTTGAATGCAAAAATGCTTGGAGGGAAACAGATCAGTTTTGGGAAACAGAATGTCTCCATTTCTTGTCTCTCTATATCCAGACTGCTAATGGGTCTTCAGGAGTGTTCAGATTTGGATTTAACATCTCCTGGATATATCCAAAGCAGCCCATTTTGGCTCCTCAGCTCAGGGTGAAAAGCACATTCATCTATCCTCTCACTGTCAACTGGCTTGAGGGATGTTGTATCTCATGTCCTGGTGGCATAATCTAACCAGCTCTGGTGAGGGGATATGACCAGGCCTTCTGTGTCAAACCTTGACCAGTAATGAGAAGTTTTTGGGAATTTTGAAGTAATCTATCATGGGAACAGGACTGATGCAGTGTTCAGTACTTTCTACTAGTTTTGTCTGTCACTTTAAGGACCGACCTTATATTTTCAACAAAGGGATTGTTACCACAGTTGGATTATCTGTCTAAGGTAAATAGTAGGAGACAGGATTTCCTAACTCTTACCTTACTTTGTCGTGACCTGCATTATCTGGTCCTATGTTATAGAAGTTGCTGTTATTATTGATCCACATAACTAATAACTATATGACTCTTTCTTAATCCTATTAAGGAGTAAATAATCCTAAACCTTGGCTATTCAGACAATCAATATTTGGCATTTGCATGGAAAAAAGGCAAAAGTCTGCCCCTTCTCTGGACTTCAACACATACAGTATTTGCAAATGAGTGCCTTTTTAAATGAATATTGGAGCAAATATAGATATCTTGCTCAGCCTCTTCTGGAATATGTTTGGTATAGGAAAAGAATGGTCTAAAAAGTTACATAATTCAAAAGCACTCTAAAGCACTTTTGCTGGTAGATAAATACTGAAAACAATTGCCCATAGCTTGTGAAATATTGATTTGTTTCCAGTTACAATGTGAACAGAGGTGATTATATCTTTTATGCAAATATTTACCTGGTTACCATGACTTGTCCTGCCCTAGTTCATTAAGGGAAAATGCTATCTACCTCAGCCCAGAAGTCAAATAGCTTTAATGTTTACAGTTTTGCAACTGGCATCATGTGAACAATACTTGCCATCAGACCATTGCTAGAGAGCCCCAAATACTCTAAATTTTATTTATTTATCTAGAATATTTATACCCCCCTCTTCAGCCACAAAGGCTCTCATAGTGGCTTATAAATGGTTAATTTAAAGGAATCAGATCCCATCTGATCTTGGAAGCTAAGCAGGGTCAGTCCTAGTTAGTACTTGGATGGGAGTCCACCAATGAATGCCAGATGCTGTAGAGTATATTCCAGAGGAAGGAACTGGCAAAACCACCTCTGAGTATTCTTGCCTAAGAAAACCCCAAGTCAACAGGTCACTCGAAGGCACACATAAGCAGACATGGAACCATTGGACTATGCAGGCAGAAAGTCTAAAAACAGAATCATGGTCACTTGTACTATTCAACTAGGAGTGGCAGCCGGTAGCTTTCATGTCAATCACTTTCTTTATACCCCATGTTTTTCCCAAGACTGGGAATCAAAGTGGCTCATAGATTTTTAAAAAAATACAAATAAAACTATGTGCAGCTAAAATGATATTTTTTTAAAAAAACCTAAGATCAAAATAGTATTAAACTGTCTATAAAATTAAAATAATTTAAAACATTGGAAGCATAGAATAAAAATAGTACAGTACATCAAAACAGAAAGCTCTTACATGTAAAATACTCATTTCCCAAAAGCCTGCTGGAATAGGAAAGTGTTAATTTGCTGATGGAAGGGCAGAAAGGAGGAAGGAAGCCTAGCCTTCCCAGGAAGGGAGTTCCAGAAGCTGAGAGCAGCCATGTTTACAACCAAACATGCCTGGGAAGGTGGTGGGATTAAGAGAAGTGTCTTCCCTGAGGATTTTAGAGCTTGTAGGCTCATATGGGGAGATATGATCCTTCAGAGGAGGTTTACAGTACAGGAAGCCCCTGCCTTTCAATGGCTCTTTTTCTGAGGATTCACTCTTTCAGCACTTGCAAATTAAGGACAAGTTCCATTCATTCAATGAGAAATCCATTCTTTTGACAGCTTCACATGCCTGCAATTTTGCAAATAAACAGTTAAGACAAATCAAAGCTGTTTCGAATTGGTGTTAGTGCTCATCAGTCCACACTTTTTCCTCTCGTATAGACAAGCCCCCCGTTTCTCTCTCTTCCTTCCACTTCCCGCTGCTTTGTTAATTTTAAAAGGTGTATGTTATGTGGACAGTTAGTTTTCCGTATTTACTATATAAAATAAAAATGAATAAATGTTAAAAATCTCCATTTCATGTCCTTATCGGACTCTCGCTTAGCCGGGAATCTAATATGGTGGCTGCTCCCAATTCCCTTCTTTGCTAGCCCCACCCCCTCTGCTCAGCCAGCCAATCAGATTACACTGCCTGTTCATATGTGTGTGAACGGGGTGTACAGATGATCAACAATACAAATGGCTGAATGGATTTTAGGTCAAGATTTGGTAATCTTCCCAAATGCCATATTAACATAGTTTACGGGGGATTCGCTAACCCCCCCTTCTGAAAGACACGTATGCATCCAAATGGCCGTGTGTACACATGATCGATCTGTCAAATGCCGTACATATTTTTTTATTGTATAGATGGGGCCTGAGTTCTGTTGAGCAATTAGAGTGTCCCTGGGTGTTAGCCGCCCACCCCAGAAACTCTATGAAGTTAAAACTGTTAACAGGTAACTTCCCTTTAGTCCAGCAGCACTTTAAGAAGGCATGACTCAATGTACATTACTTAGCCCTGAACTCCAAAAAACAACCACCACACACACACACACACAGACAGGCAGGTAACTTAACAACTTAAAACTTTACTTATGGCTATGCGATTACATAGTCATGGAGAGCCTAAATCCTAGCTAAACTAATGAATAGGTCTGGGTTATAAAGAGAGAGAGAGAGAGAGACTCTGTCTTGACTCACCAGCTCAAGGAGTATTGACAACATGGCTGCTGAAGAAGGTAAGAGAGAGGAGCATGGTAACTATAGGAGCTGTGATGGGATAAATCTCTATGTGACCAAGAACAACAGAGGTGCCCTAGGTCACATGGTCTTGTGGCTTAGTTGCAAACTATGAGAGAGAGAGAAGGATTTCAACATGGAGGAAATTCTGTCCTACCTATTACCCACTTGCCCTAATGGCAATAGTTTGTTGGGGGATGGGGGGAGAGAATGCCAATTTTCCCCAGCAAGTTTAAAGTGCAAAAGTAGTTTATACTCAATTAACTCAGTGGGTGGGTGGGAAGAATGGAAGAGGGCAGAATCTTGCCCTTCCTAGTAGGCTCAGGCTAAGCAAACTGCTGCAGTCTCTCCTA
The DNA here is from genome assembly GCA_030847615.1 of Gambelia wislizenii. Taxonomy (NCBI): domain Eukaryota; kingdom Metazoa; phylum Chordata; class Lepidosauria; order Squamata; family Crotaphytidae; genus Gambelia; species Gambelia wislizenii. The sequence continues at coordinate 86,599,285 of JAUMIR010000003.1, forward strand.
GCTTGTCTTCCTCATTCATAACTTTCACCATCTTGATCATCTTATATCAAAGGGCAGCATACAAATAATCTCTTCAGAGAGAGGTTAAAACAATTTGAAACAATAAAAAATATTTAAATAGATTCAAATAATTAAACACACTAACAATTTAAAGGGGGCTATAAGATTAAAACAGTTCAAAACCAGGTGCATAACATTTGAAATAAGTCAGGGAGGCCCCAGAACTTTAATCGGTAGCCATGATTTTAGTAGGTGCTAAAATGAAATCAGTGTTGGTACCAATCAGGTCTCCAAGGGGAGGACATTCTGTAATTGGGGTGTCACTGCTTAGAAGTCCCTCTCCCATGTCCTCACACAGTATATTAACTTCACCGATGGGACACATGGGTTTCCTGCCCCCCACACCTCAATCCTCACGCGTAGGCACATATAGGGAGAAGAACTGCCTCAAGTATCAAGGTCCCAAGCCATTTAGTGAAGCTATATCCTTGTAACTATAGAAGTAACCAGAATTTTAAAGTTATATCATAAAAGGGATGTGGATAGACCTTGTTAAGCTACAATCATAATGTAATTTATCTATCCTTTCATTATCAGGGACAGGAACTGATGACAAATAGCTAGTTGTTTGGAAGTAAATTCAGGAGAAAAGGGAAGCAGACACTTGTATTTGTGAGCTGAGCAGGCTCTTACTTGAATAGTTTTACAGCAGGCTGTGAACAGGCCTTTTTCTCCTCCCCCGAGATACACGTGCATTCATTCAGATGAGGGCTTGCTATTATCATCCCCAAGCACACCTTTGCAAAGTCTCATAGCATCTCTAGGCTCTCCTAGTGCTTTGCCCAGCCCCAAAGAAAGTATTGTGGCCAAAGGAGAATGATTGCTACGGCTCAGAGGTATACCATGGATGAGAACAATAAAACATGACTTGTGGTGAGCCAGGTGTTGATGGAGGTGGCCTGTAGAAAATTAGATGTTTTGAAAATGGATTGTGCACAGGTTTTGTAATACAAAAGGATATGTTTTGTGAAAGAAAGAAATGCTGTAATAGCTCAGAAGCAAACCTGAAATTATAGGCACATTATAATGTAGCCTGTTTTTCATCCCAAATAAAACTTATCTAATTTTTTTTAAATCCTAGCACCTTTCTTTAAAAATATACCTAGAAACCAAATCATTGGAATTAAGTAGCCACAATTCTAGGAACTATTATTAAATTCTTTAAAAAAAGACTGGGTTCTAAACTGCTCATTGCCTTAACAATGTCTTTATGTTCGCAGGATACAGTTTCAGAGGCTGATTTCTATGTGAAGGTTTCAAATTAAAATGTAAGAACTGTCTAGCACCAGCATTCAAGTGTTAGTGAAAATCAGATGATTAAGTTTTATTTTTGACACTGTGCAGAAAAAAAAAAAAGAGAGAGAGAGAGAGAGAGAGAAGAAAACTATACATATCCATCAAACAAAAGAGTATAACACCAACTTCTATCCATTCCTATGTATGGCTGTATGGATACACTGCATAGATTTCTCTAGAAATCTAATTTCATTTAACCTGCTGGAATCATGGAGAACTATAATTAGACAGGAATTTAAACCAATTGAAACATGCAAAGAAGACAGGAAAAAGATATGGCTGGATAAAATATGTCATATTCTACATGGCATTAGGAGTGGGAAGAATTAGACAGATTTTCCAGCCTTCTGACTAGTACTAACTAGGGCAAAGTGTGCTATGTGTGTCAGAAAACATTTTGCTGTGTTTATTAATATGAGGAATCCCCTGGTGGCTTTCATGTAAGTGGGCGGGTGAATCTTCTCTAAGTTTTAGGCTAAACTTTAAAACAGCCATTCACATGCTGAACTCTATCAAGGTTCAGCACCTTGGATAGCTCACTATAACCCAAAGTGGATTCACCCAATAACAGGGAAATGGCCAAGTATCACCTGAATCTTTTCAGTTTAATCTCCCTTCCTCACATTGTAAGATTAAGTACATCAGCTCCAGGCTAGATGTAATTGAGATGCTTGGATCAGGCCACTCTCAAGAGAATATAGCTAGTTGGTGTGAAAAGCTAGTTGAGACCCCCCCTCCCCTTTGAGTGCCCCATTTGGGGGCCTCCTAACTTCCTACCACCAATGAGAGCATTGTTGATGGGAATTTCCCACTCAGAATACTCTCTAAGGCAGCTTTTCTCAACCAGGGTTCCCTGGAAGAGGTCATTATGGGTTCCCCGAGAGACTGTGATTGGGGGAAAAATGACCCCCCTACACACACTCTTTCTCTCTAACTGTATATGTAAGATTTTTTTTTTATGGCATGGTTCCATGACATTTCAAGGGTTCCTCCAAGGTAAACAGGTTGAGAAAGACTGCACTAGAGTTCCAATAAAACTTTTACTATGGAGGGAGACATTCCCCACCCTTCACCTATGCAGCCATTCTTTGCCACTGGAGGGCAGTGGAGGGACCTCAGTCAAATCCTCTGCTACTGGTTGGCTTTATTAAAATGTATTAATTTTGTATTAGAACAATCGTTGGCATTTGTAGATAGGAATGCTCCTTTAAATTATATTTCCTGTCAAGTAGACTTCTTCCTCTTTTTTTTCCTCTCATTTTTTTCTTTGTCATACCATAAAAACCCAATTGATTTTTTTCTTTAGAAATAAACATTTCTTGCCCTTCTGCATATTTATCATTTTTTTTGTAGTTTGATAAAATGTAAGACTCATTTCAGAGGCTTGTATATGTTTTTTATTATAAAAGGGCATATGTTAGGGTATATGGTAATTTTTAGGGTATGCATGAGAAACTATTCTGGTCCACTGTGTGTATGTAGATGGACAAAATACAGGTAATTAGATGTCCAAGTTTTATCTCCAAAGCCATGAGAAATAATGTGTTACAGGCACAACTTCTTACCTAGTTACATGCAGATTGCACACCATTGGTGCAATATGTGAGCATGTAGATTTTTTGTTACCTAGCTGGTGTGTGTTTCTGAGAGATATTAAATTCTGGTGTGTGTGTGTTTTAAAAAGACATGTATTCTCACAGTTCAAAATAAGACTGTTACTGTTTCACAGCTTCAGTAGCAATAGCAATACTAAACATTTTTTTCTTGTAATAACCACTTCCTCTTTAAACACTGATTAGACAATAGGTCCCTCAAGTCCACCGTGTTCCAGGACATCAAACAAAACAGAGTCTGTGGATGAGTGAGTGAGTGAGTCAGTGAGTGAATGAGGAAGCAATTGAGCCACTGAAGGCCATCATGCCGGATATAGAGATAGTAAGCACACCCCAGAGAGGGATAAGTTGGCAACATTGTACATAAACTCCTTTGATGTTCAAAACACACTGGCTCAGAAGATTCATGGGAGGGTGAATTCTGAGAAGGACTTTGCTATTCTGTTGCAATCTCCTACTGCTGAAAGTTGTAAGAAGTACAAGGAAAATCTGAACCTTCTATGCCATGCATTCTACAGTTGCTCTTTGAACAAGCTGGTGGACTGCCTTTTTAAAGCAAGTGTGCTGCCCATCAGCTCCAAAGCATGACAGTACATTTAGACCCTCCCTGTGCCTCTTGTCTCCTGAGCTGGATGGCAAGTAGCCACAATTTATGCTGCAGAGTAGGTTCTTACCACTGCTCAGTGTGAAATAGAGACCAAGGATAATCTTCATTCAGAACAATTGTTCATGACCTTCACAGTTATAGGCATGTGGGAGGTTTATGGCTAGTTTGGAAGTGTACCACTCATGGGCTGCTCATTGTAGCATGAAGATCTTACGTGTGGGACTACTGAGTGAGCTGTGCTCTTAGTTCAGGGGTAAACAGCATCCCCTCCCCCAGGTACTTAAAAGTCAGCTTTGATTTCAACAGGAAATGTGTACTTCAGACAAAATGTAAATATAAGTATAAAAAAGGAAATTTGAGCTTAGATGCTCCATTGATTCCCTTGGGGGAAGGACAGGATACACAAGTCACAAATAATAAATATTAAGTATATCACTTGTGTACAATTGAAAAAGACAGCTGTAATTGTGTTTATTTTATTGTGAATTCCTGTTTACAAGCAACAAATATATGGTTTTCATTTTGGCAGAGAAACAGCCAAACGTACTCTCTATTTGGAAAATTATAATATTGTCAATGTTATGCTTTTTTACAGTACTTGATTTGTCTGTAAATGAAAGATAAGCTTAAATTTTGCCTAGGACAAGCTGTTGTTTGTGCAATGAGAAGTCTGATTGACTGCTTGTTTCTAGGCCTGAAGGATGTTGTTGCAGTAAATGAGCTTTCTATTAAAATCTAAGGAGCTATGTGATTTAGAAATGTCCATGACTGTACATTAGGGATCAAAGGAATACTTCCTGGCTAAAAAGTGGGACAACTGGGAAGTTTGGTTGGAAAGAATAACAGAGACCTTTTTTTGGCGGGGGGGGGCAGTTTTTGCCTATTAATTACACATCCCAAAATGTTTAGGGACACTTTTCTGTTCAGAAATAGACTTGGGCCTTTTTCTGTGGGAACATTTTGGGGTTTTGTGCTATTCCCCCCCCCCTCAAATAAAATACAAAATCACAATTTTTGTACAAAACTCTTGTGTGTTTCTGGAAAATTTTGTTCAAAAAACATGCTTTCCACAAAAAAAACACCCCAAACACCACTTTGTCCAGAAACACACTTTTGGGAGCAAAAATCATGGGAGTTTTGTGTGTGTAAAATCCCCACTTTTCTTTTTTTAAAAAAGGAGTATATTTCTGGAAGCAGTGTTTTTTATGTGAAAATGTATACTTTTTGCCCCAAACTTAGTATATTCATGCAGCCTTCCCATATATTTCTGCACATAATAATTTTCCAAAACATTTTGGGATGTCTGAATACTGGACAAAAGCTGCACAGAGATATTCCTTTTCACCTACAGTGGGGAGAAAACTATGGAAATTATTTGCCAGACCAAAAGCAGTAGTTCCAGCAAATGGAATGAGTTTTCAGTTCCAGAAATTTCTGCTGCTAGTTTCATATATTGCCCCTGAAGAAGGCCATCAAAATTATTACATAGGTCAAAACACATTTGGCTTGTTCTGAAATAAAAAAATAAAGACCATCTACAGAGTGTTTGGAGATATATCCTTTTTTTCTTGTGGATTCCATTGGGTGCTTTTCCGTATTTGCCTCTTCTATTTAGATTACGATTGAATTTTGCATAGAATAAATTCCCAAGAACAGCATTTTCCGTGCAGGAATCAGCTTTTTTCTATGTCGCAAATAATATTTCTGCACAAAAAATACTGTTTGCTACAAGGAGGAGAATGTAATGAAAATGTCATCTTCCTTTAGGATAGCTGAGGACAGAGACGCCCTGTATAACTGAGCTGCTGAGAAGCCACTACCCTGATTATAACTGTGAGTTCTGCATGGTATGCTAGGAATAATGAAACAGCCTCCCCAAGATATTGAATGAAGATCCATTGGCACTGTCCCTGAACTGTAATGGCACTGTGGACTGAATCAGAATTGACATGTATGTAAAGGTGAAAGTGATTACAAACTCTGGTGATGGAAAGCAGCACTTTCTAGGTACCTATGATCCGTGATGCAAAAAGAGTACTGGATGGAATTGATAATGTCTGCATCAACAGAATTAGATCCAAAGCAGTCAGATATAATGTCATACGTTTATAGTCCTTGGTAACAGATGAAACCAAGCCAAGTCAGGAAGCTGGCCCCAACAATATACTGTACTATTAATCTAATGTTGTGAAGACTGAAAGGTAACTGTTGTTGTTGTTGTTGTTGTTGTTGTGTGCCTTCAAGTTAATTCCAACTTATGTAATAAAGTTTTCTTGGCAAGATTTATTGAGAGGAACTTTGCCATTGCCTTCCTTCTAGGCTGAGATAGTATGCCTCGGTCAAGGTCACCCAACAGGTTTCCATGGCTGAGAAAGGATTTGAACCCTGGTTTCACACCACACCGGCTCTCAAGCTAAAATTAGTCATTATAATCTTTTATTTCTTCATCTTTTTCTCATTTATCCATAATTCCTATTATTTAGAGAATTATTAAAAGAATTAACCCTGTTGTTGATTAAAGCCCATATTGCCAACTGCACAAAACCCAATTTCTAATTGTATATTTATTTTCGTATTGCACAAAATATGTACAGCTGCACATTAGAATAATGCCTGATTTAGCCTACAGAGAAAATGCATGCCAGGATAGGGCTCATAATTTAAACAGAAAGATACTATATATCACTAAAGTGGTGGAATACTGTGACCAGATGACCTCTGTGACTGTTGAGTGGAATTTTATCCTGGATTTTATATTCCTTGTCCTTATATTCAAAGCAGATTTGGACTAGATAGACCTTCACATAAAAAAAAATCAGTAGATCAGATTGGGTTGCATCCAGACCCATTGAAATCAATGGGATAAATAAATCATACCTAAGTTAAATCCCAATAATTTCAAAGCATCTACTCTGAGGATACTTAGGTCCAAGCCACTGTCACCCTTTTACTTCACCCCTATTATTTTCATCCTTTAGAACTTTCACTTTCAATCCAACTAGAAGTCAGCATGGCACAGTGGTTTGAATGTTGGACTAGATTTTCAGATGGGGCCTTTTGCCCCATTCTTGCCTTACTACCCCCACTCCTGTTCCTGCCACAGAATCAAGAAAAAACTTTCAGACACTTACCTTGATCCCACAGCAGAAACATCCTCCCTCTCCCCTCGTTGGCCATGAGTAAAATGCAGCGATTGTAAGGCTGCATTTACAACCTGGAAATGAAATCCCGCCTATTCTCGTGAGAGAATGATTGCACGGGAAATTTAAAAATAAAAGTCAAACAAAACTTCAAAATGAAAAACCAAGCCCCAAAACAAATTAAAACAACAACAGGTAACCTGAGGAGGGGGAACAAGGGTGCCACTTACCTCCTCATCCCGATCTCCACCGGAAGTGTTCTGAACGGACCTCCCCTCCCCCCCCCACAGCTGGCATTGTGGGACAGGAACAGGGCTCCTGTTTGCACACCTATGATTCCATGACAGACATGGAATGGGTGTTCTATTCACAATGTTTCATCATGAATACAATATTCTGGGAGCAGCACGGGGGCAGTACAGGACATGTGGATGTTGTCTGAAAGGGAGACCCTTTCTTGACCTTGTTCCATGCCTGCCACAGAATATAGAGCCCATCTGAAAATCTCCTTAGACTCTGGAGTCCAGGTTTCAAATCACCGCTTGGCCGTGAAAACCCACTGGGTGACCTTGGGAAAGCCACACACTCTCAGCCTCAGAAAACTTTGTGGGCCACCATACATCAGAAACAACTTGAAAGTAGACAACAACAACAACAACAACAACAACAACGTATTTAACACCAAAATAGATTGTCCCTGACTGAGAAATTTTCATCTATATTTCTGTCCCCTCCTCCTCCCTAGACACTGTTTGGTCAAAGGAGACTTATGTTGGTAAACTGAGGCTAGGATTTGAGATAAATTTTGGCCAGATATCACAGTACAATGCATTGGGTATTGCTGCTATTGGAAGGAAGCCCATTAGCCTAAATACAAATGTCAGTGCTGAGACAAACTGTTTCCTCCTTGTATATCATGTATTACATTGCATCTGCCTTAGTACTCTTTTCAAGAACGCCCTCCTTTAACATATTGAAACCCAAGATATCATCTCATCTCTTCTTGTTTTATTGACAGATACATTTTCTGTTGCTTCTTATTAACTGTCATCTGCAAGTGATTTGTTAAAAAAGCAAGAGAAATTTCACATGCTCTCTGTTGGGTCCAGTATCAATTTTCCATGCCCCCAACAGTTTCCTTTATTAATTGGGACCCTCCTTTGCAATCCCTTTTCCTTTAGCCGATGTTTTGGTATCTAGTGAGCCAACTCTTCTCCCTTGTCCACAGTCCATGACCTTGGACTCTGATCCTAGCCGCTGTTAGGAAGTTAAAATTGTAGAAAGAATGTTTTAGAAATAGCATGTGTATGGAAACAGAGTTCAGTATGTACTGCTGAGGGCGGCTGTGTACATTAGTAAAATGCATACGTGTGAGAGAACAAGAAAAAGAAGATGGGAACTTCCAGTCCTTAAAACATTATGCTTGTGCTGAATCTTTGTACACAGTCCCCAATTAAAATAGCTCCCAAAGTTATCTCTTCCCCCAAAGTTCACAGACACATTACATGCCATCCTTGGGCAGTGATCTCATCAGCTGTATCTAAAAAGAACAAATACTGACCTTCCCAGGGCAAGAATGGAGATGTTCCAAAGAAAACCCAGGAAGTTCCTAGGTAACAGTGGTGATGTTGTGGACTTTTAGTTTCATATGTGAACTACTGGTTCTCCTGACATATAAGATGGCTTTACAAGATGATATGTAGGCATTCAGTCTGCTTACTAGAGCTAAGAGGAAGAGAGGAGAGAACATCAATGTACTAGTGGGGAGCACTTGCACATGTTCTTCTCACTATCGGTTCCTATTAAAGATCAGTGAATTCTTCATTGTCCACTAGAAAGCCAAATCACTAGATTCAGCCACAATATAGTAAAAGGAAATAAGGTAGAATCTTGACTTAACCCCATTCCCTCACTCACAATGACAGAGCTGTACCTGGCTGTACCTGGAAAAAAAAAACTGAAGTGGGTGGAAACCAACTGGGCGATCAAGATAGGTTCACAGTGAAAGCCAATCTTGGTTCCCTAATTCTGCTAGTATACATAGAGCTGAATTGCTTACAGCTGGGCACATTATGATAATGTCATTGCTGGACTGCTTACTCTACTCCTTTCCAAGTGTCTTATCACTTCTCTAGCTCACTTGTACACCTGAGGAGGGAGCTTGAACTGCATAGCTGATCTGGGCTTTTCTTCCTTGGACATCACAAAGTGGATGGATTGGGCATTACAACAAGAGAAAGTGGCTCCATAAATGGCTTCTAAAATCAAATCACTTTCAAAATCTCAAAGTAGTCTTTTGAAGTAAACTCAAAGAACCTTCTTCACTCAATTGCCAAGCTTTTTCTGGCATTATTAATACAAATTCAACTACCACCTAAAAGCCAAGGTTGGATAAAAGAATCCTGGAGGTATTTCTAAATGTCATCAACACTGGCAGAGCAGACATAGTCATAATGTGGCTCTTCAGTAATGGGAGTTTCTTAACATACTTCAAAAGAAGAAGAAACTCAAACATAAAGCAATCTGCTAATGGTGTTTTTTGTTTGTTTGCTATGATACCCATGGATCAGCTGTAAGTCAAACATGGATTTATATCCAACAGTATGAACATAAGGCCTGGATGCTACTTGCTCATGTAATGATAATGCCATGAGATTCCACTGTGTAACCATTCTTTTGATCCTAAGTGAAACTTTTCAGCCCTTAATATTTAAATAAAGCTTACCCACAGCCCATTGCTGACCCTGCTCAGAATTCCACAACTGGGTTATAATGCCCAGCATTACTTCTTCAGCTGCTTTATCTCTCAATGGCCCATAACAACATCTGGTTGCATCATCTCATGTTTCTGAGAAGCACTTCAATTGTAATTATAAGCCAGATCCAAATATTTCTTATTCATGAACATCTATGTTGATAGGTTACATTGATTTTGTTTACCTGAACATAAAAAAATGCTAAAATACAGCTGACAGCCTGTATCTAACTTTCTGTTTTGTTCCACTGCTTTTAAGCAATGAAATGAATTCCTTCCCTGCCCCCATTCATCCAAACAAAAAGTGTTCTTACCTTTCCCTCAGAGAAATATGTCATGTTTAGCACTGTTGGATCCTTTTCAAGTAGGAGAATTCAAACTGTGATTACTTAAATGTGAGTCAAAAGAACTTACTGGTCTAAGGAGTAAGTGTGCTTACAGTTATCACCTAATTTCTAACACTTAAAACCAGAGCTTTTATAATACTAGAAAGGGTTGTTTGGAGGACATGATTTATATAGCTCTCTGCCAATTTCTAATGTTGACAAAGTTATTTCACTTCAAGCTGACATTCAGTCCCCTTCCAAACATCTGAGGGCCAAAACAAGCATTGTGTAAATTCAAAGCAGGCAGCTATGCATTCAGTTCAGCTTCAGTTAACTATAGGTGGACATATTACAATGGGGGAGATTTTTATCAGGATTCTTATCAGAAATGCTGCATGTTAAGGGTCTCACGTCTTTACTCCTCATTGTGATTTGAATATAACCTCACCCTCTCTAAGTTAACACACACACAACATGTACACCAAGACATCCTCCTCCATGTCTTCTCTGCCAAGGGAAGGGGGGAATTTAAACTCCATACACACTTCAGAAGAAAGACATAAAAGTCTCCTCTTCCATGAACAAGCCTGAGCTCTAAGGTCTTTGAGGGAACCACTTCTTTCAAACCCCCATCTTCACAAGCATGTTTAGTGTAGGGGTGCCATATTCCAATTCCTCAAAACTACGCATCCGATTAGCATAACGTACAAATTACTCTCATTTGAATTCTAATTGTGCAAATTCAGCACAGTAATTGTTGCATTTTTTTTTCTTTCAACCCTTATACCATTTTGTACAGTTACAATTGATCTGAGGGAACCAGTACAGAGCAACGTTTAAATTCCTGGACTTGGAATAGAGAGACCCAAGTTTAAATGTCTGTTTGGTCATGAAATTTACTATGTGAACTTGGACCGCCACCATTACCTCTCAGCACCACTACCTTATAGGGTAGTTGTGAATGTTCACAGGGAGAGGCGAACCATGTTATGTGTTCCTGCCCATTCCTGTGCAGTACAAATAACAATAACAATACTACTAACATTTTAATGCACTGGCACTTCCAGTAGTGTTCTTATAAGATCACTTTTTTGCCATCAAGTTTTCACCTTTTGCAATCAATTTTTCACACACACACACACACACACACACACATACACAAAATCCCTACAGATCCACAATACCATAGGAAGCTCCTGTTTACTTTTAAGGTTTCCAGGCCAACAACTACATGCCAGATTGCACAGAGAAGCTATTGAAATCCACAAACACATGGACAACTTCAACAGGAAAGAAGAAACCTTCAAAGTAAACAAAATCTGGCTCCCAGTTTTGAAGAACAATAGAATCAAAACTCAACACTTACAAAGGTATTCCACCCAGGGACAGGGGGAGTTCCAGCAGATAATGGCCCACCAACCAGACATTAGCCAAACAGACACTAATTCTCCTTGCTTTTCTATAACCAGAAACTAACCATTCAATTACACAAATTTACATATACTCCCCAACAGGAGTTCACAGCATATAAATCCCAGACATACTCCTACCCAACCATTCTCTGAAGATGCCAGCCACAGATACAGGCAAAACGTCAGAAAGAAACTATTCCAGAACACGGCCTCACAGCTTGGAAAAAAACCAAGGAAAAAATCTAATAAATATTTGCCAAGGAATCTTTGGGTGTAAAAAAAAAAAAACCCTTAAGATTTAACAATTTATTATTTAAAATATAAATGTCTATACATAATATAGAAATACAACCTTGATTTAGGAGAAAGAATGATGCTGCCAACACACATCATCCTGAGCTATGGATTCATATGGCTTTATTCTTCAGTGCTTACAGAACCAACATAATTTCGTTTGTGAGAACAGTCTAAGGAGATTATCAGATGTGGCAAAAACCACATCAAAAGATCGCAATGAGAACAGGAAGGGGCGACCTTACCAGATGTCATTGTCCTCCAGCATTCCAGGGGCATAGCCTGGGCATCAGCACGGTGTCCCTTTTTATTAGTGGTTTGCCCCGCCAATGCAAAAGGGAAGCCTCATCTGTGGCAGCGGTAGGCCCTCGGAACAGCAGAAGGACATGGGCATCTGGTAATGGAGATTATCAGATGCAGGAGAACATGCCCAAAAATCGCATTCCCAACCACACCAGAACATCTCTATGAAAACAAAAAGGGTGACCTTATGAGATGCCCACATCCTTCAGCCACTCCGGGGATGTAGTGCTTTTCCATTGACAGGGACAAGCTGCTAACAAAAAGGGATGCTTTACTCACAGCCGTGCTATGCCACTGGAACTGTAGAGGACGATGTCTGGTGGGGTTGCCCCTTCCTGTTCTTCTAGTGATCTTTTGATGCGGTTTTTGCCATGTCTGATAATCTCCAAGGTCACTCTCTCTGTTCTTATAGCAATCTTCTGATGCAGTTAGGAACATCATTTTCTGATGCTTTCTTCCATGTCTGATAATCTCCTGAGTTGTATTGCATCAGAAGTGATAGCATTTTAAATAAGAGAACACTGGGATTCTACTGCATGGAAATTTTTCCAAGGAATTGCTGCAAGTGCCCTTTTCTCCAAAATCCCATTAACTTTGGTAGCTTCCTTCCCCCGCTTAACTTCCCTCAGTGGCATTATTTAGCAACACTGCCTTTGAGAACAAAATGCTCCCAACTGCACTTTATTAAATTATACATATGCAACCACTTAAATAAACTAACACACTGCCTTGTTTATACTGTGGACTCCAAAAGCCATGAGTAACCAATGGAAAAAATGCATATTTTAAAAGACAAATACATCTTGTACTTTTCATGATCCACTGTGTCTGTAGTGGTTACTGGAAACATGCCTTTGTACATTAGGTTTGTTCTGCTTAAGTTGCATTGATATGTTGTGGTTTGAGGAGTCAGAGCTCAGAGGAAATGCTTGAAGTATAACCTACACTGATATACTGCAGAGAGATAAGATTGTATTATACCTGCCCTCTTTTCCTAACAAACTGGCAATACTTCTCTTTCCCCTAATAGTTTCTTCAGAATTATCATCTTTTCATCCTTCCTGACAGGAGTCTTTCTCAGGTAACCATTCCATGAATCGATAAAGTTAGTTTTGCAACAGATGCAGTGATAGAAAAGATGTTTGTATGTTTTTTTTTAAATCTTCTGTCTGATATACAACTTCTAAAGATACAGGGAAGGGTCCATGATGGAAAAACATGTCAGTCTTAGGGGTTGTCTAAACGATGAAAATACTCCTCATAGAATTTTTGCGGAATACCTGTTGTTCAAATGAGCTGTGCTGGAGATTCGGCGTTTTCAGAAGGAGGAGGCAAAAACTCCATTTACTGCGCATTAGGGGACTTTGTGGTTTTCTGAGGTTTTTGTTTTGTTTTGTTTTTTAACAGCACAGTGCTGTACATTACCAGTCATCTGAATGACCGATTCACAGCATGGTGCATTTAGAGCCTGGAAGAAGTTGAAAGGCGATTGGTCTGTCGTGCAAATAGGGGTGGGTTTTCCTTTTACTCAGTCAGAAAGCACCATTTTGGCCTCCTGGGGGATCTAAGGTTTGCCTCTCATGAGCGTGCACTATATCGCAGCACGGGAGTGGAATATTTTTTCCAAAGCTCTCCTTTCTGCCCTTTTAATGTAAGAGTAATAAAAAATGTGCAGCAATGATTTTTTGCGGGGGGGGGGGGGATAGTGACCCGTACTCATGGTCACCATCTTGATTCGAGGGAAGTCTGTCTGAACTTTGCCACACATCACTTTGCAGGCAACTTTTTTTTTTTTAAGAAAATCATGGAGACAACAAGGAGCTACTGTAAATTGCAGGAAATGCATGTCCCAGCACAGTATTTCCTCTCATCTAGCTGACCTAAGCCCTTACTCTGTATGTACTGTCAGATCGGAGACAGGCAAAGTGTGGCCCTCAAAACTATTTTCATGGGACCTGGGTCAAACATGTGCCTAAATGTAGAGCCTAAAAATAACCCATTCTACCCCACAAAAGCTTCCAGGAACTGTAGTTGGACATCTTAGTTCATGTTAGGGCAGCTGTATCCAGGGTCCTTTAACATTACATAATTGTAGTACTGTATTCCACTTTAATTGGCAACATTCCATGGAATCCTGGGATTTGTAATTTGGTCTGCTGGAAATGGACCATAGAGTCATGCTGGAGGACCTAGAGATTCCTAGGGAACTACTGTTTTCTCAGGTAAAACAAGATAGTCTTTGCAATTTTTATTTATATTCATGATTTTCCCACTTTTGTGAGGGTCTTTCACCCTTAACTCACATTAAAGTGGACACCTGACTATAGTGTGAAAGGGCCCATGTTTTAGGACTGGGGAAATCAAAAAGTGAAGCTTCCAGACACTTTCAGTTTTGAAAAAAGTCCCTTGGGGATTTGAAAAAGATAATTCTTCTATGTTTTTCTGTGTATCCCTGGAGGCACTGGAGGATATGATTGGTTTTTTTAAGACCCACAGATGCTTTGGGGCGCAGGGGATGGTGCTTCAAAATGGCAGGTATTTGGTACAGATGTGGCCCTTGAGGTCATGGCAATGGGCCCCTAACAAGACTGTGACTTGGATAAAACTCATAATTCAGCTCCCCCCCCCCACTTTGATGAGTGCAGATTAGAAAGATAAGACTAGAGAAAGATAATGAAGAGTTATATAGCAATCAGCTGAGTAGGAATACTTATTAATTCTTTATGAAAAGTGGTGTTACTCACATTTCACTTTGGCAAGGCAGAATGATAAAAAAATCAAAGGTTGAGTGAGACTGTGAGAGTTTTGTGGGGGACTGACACTTTGGGACTCTGGTTTGGAATTTTTATGAAGAGTTTGTGTGGAAAAAAATAGGGGTTTGTTCAAAGGAATGTTTGCAAATAGTCCCCAAATGAGAGAAGTCTCACATTGCTTAACAACCCCCTCCCCAATAACAGGATGTTAGAAGGTATTGAGATGTTCTTTCTGAACAAAAATGAAAAAAAAAATGCAAATTGCAACAATAGATGCGATGATGATGACGATGATGATGATATCCTGTCTTTCTCCTGATAATGGGACTCAAGGCGGCTAACATCATATTTAACACAATACAAATTAAAAACAATACAAAAGCCAAAATAAAAGTATAAATGTAAGATTTAAAAGACATTAAACAGTTTATAACTTAAAATATTAAATATTAAAACTATTAAAATACATTAAAAGACTATATATGAACCCTAGAAAACCTTAAAACAGTACTGCACAGCATTAAAAGCCCAGCTCTAGTCAGTTTGTGAAAGATTGATGGCACAAAAATAGTTTGACCTACCAAAAGAAGAAGAGCAAGGATGGGGCCATCCTAGATGGAGAATGATCATTAAGTGGGATGGCAACTACAGATGAGATGAATTAAAGAATGGATGGGTCTGCCTAATCCTACAGTGTGTCACTATTTTAAAAATTCTGGTCTGATTTTCCAGCATCATAATTATTTTGCATCAGCACTTATCTTTCTGAAACTTTGCAGATTGGGTTTATTTACAATTTATTGTAAATTGATTTTATTGCCTCTTTAGATATAATGCAGGAAATGAATGAATGAATGAATGAATACTTATGCATGCTGACTAAGATTGGGTGAATCTGTCAGTTTTGTGTTCTCTCATATTCAGCTGAAACTATGGTTGTGAATACATGGGCGGCCAAACCAGAAGAGAGTCAAAAGATAGCTTACCTGTCCTTGCTTATGTTCTTCCACAATGTGCACCCACTTCAGTCTGCCCCAGTTTATAGAAGATAATTTGCATAGGACCTATAGGAAAGTGTTTATAATTTCTCCACACTGTGGACTTTATCAGACCAGGCAAATATGGCATGATAACGATGCCTAATGAATGCAAAAGGGCACGCATATCAGATGCTGTTGTCCTTTCGCAATTTTGTACTGTCCAAAAGCTGTTCCTTTTTATTGATGGGCCAAACTGTCAATAGATCTCCCGTGGCATTTTTTTGCCATCATTGCTGGCATTTGAAACCTCATGCCATTTTGATCTCGTGATTACGTCATCAATGACAGAACACTTCTGGGTGAGATTGCCACAGCCAGATAGGGGACACTCTTTTTATGAACATCCCCAGTTTACTTGTAATTTTAAAAGTGTTTTTCTGTGCTTGTGTGAATGTTTTATGTCTTTGTCTTGCTTTATTTTTTAAATTTACCACTTCTCACAAAAATTTTCTTTCTCGCAACTTCTCACTTCTCTTCTCGCAAAAATCAATGAGATCTCAAAACAGGAAGTAAACAGAGCTCGGTTTGTGCTTCGTTTACGCTGGGGCTGCCTTTCTGACATTGCTGGAGGTAGGTTTGATAAAGGGGGTTCTTTTCCTGGCATAAAACACAATAAAATATGCTAATAAAAGAACATTTATAGAGGGTGATCTGATAAAGTCCTCTGTGACTGATTAATTTCCATTATTAGAGAATTGTGGGTGTCCTTTCATACGTTGGGTCCCATGGTAGGAGGAGGGTAAGATATAAATTGATGATAGCTAGCTAGCTATTAGGTAGATAGATAGATAGATACGTAGGTAGATGATAGCTAGCTAGATCTGACAGGGAGACAACATGGTATATAGAGATACAACAGAGAGCCAGTTGGGAACCCATACTCCCGCAATCTCTGCTGGCATACTTCTGTCTTAATTAATGTAACTGGCAGGACATCTAATGCATTCCTAGTACCTAGCACCATCTGCAAATTGCACTTTAAAATTACAGCATTGTAAAACCCAAGTCCTGCTTGTAAACACACTTTTAAAAAAGGAAAGTCCCATTGGCTTCACTGTCTCTTTGTTGGGATTACAGTATGAAGGCTGATTTTATTTTGAACAAATATATATATCTCTCTCTGGCTTTTCTTCGCAAACGAAGATTCAGGAAGGACTCATCCCGCGCCTTCTGCAAGCGCGCTGATGACTAAAAAGGCCAATCCGAGATAAACAAGTCCGGTTGCAAAAAGTGCAGCAGAAGGTCTCCTTGGGTGATGTTTTTGGGTTGTGATTCTTTCTGCGTTGTCGTTTCTCTTCAAGACTTGTTCGTCGTGAGTTCTCAAATAAGGCTGCAGCATTGTGGATAGTGCGTCTCCATGCCTCCCGATGTGAGGCCAGGGCGGACCACCGTTGGTGATCAATCTGGCCAAGCCTGAGATGTTGTTTCAGGGAGTCCTTGTATCGCTTTTTTGGAGCGCCCCTCCCACGCTGACCCGTGGCGAGTTCACCGTAGAGTAGTATTTTTGGGAGGCGATGGTCCTCCATCCTAGAAACGTGCCCTGCCCAGCGCAGCTGTGTTCTCAATATCATGGCCTCAATGCTGGTGATCCCTGCTTGTTCAAGGACAGCAACATTCGTCACATAGTCAGTCCAGTGTATATTTAGGATTGTGCGTAGACAGCGCTGATGAAAGCGCTCGAGGAGTCGTAGGTGGTGGCGATAGGTAACCCATGTTTCAGATCCATAAAGGAGGATAGACAGTACGAAGGCTGATTTTATTTTGAACATATATATATATATATATATACACACACACACACACACACACACACACACACTATATATATATATCTTTTACATACTTTCTCAGGTTTACAGAAGTTCTCATCAGGTTTAACTGTAGCTTATTTGGTTTTGATAAAAACCCACACACACTTATTTGCTCCTTCCCTGCCCTGTTGGCTGCACTGAAACACTAAAGGAATTTTATATGTTTCAACATATAAAAGTGACTACTACAAGTTTAATATTGCCAAGTTTAATTAACATTCCCTTGTACTTAACTTAAATAATGAATTGTTTTGTTCATTAATTCTGTTTAAGGCATTCATTAGGCTGAAGCGTTGCTTTTTTTTTTTTTTAAAAAGAAAGACATATTAAATACTTATGAACAAAACGATAGTATTTATTCTTTAGTGATAAAAATGACAAGACATGGGATTTTGAACATGTTATGCTATAATTTAACAAATTAGGGCATCATGCAGTGTTGTACCTGGTACACCCGGAGAACTTCTTTGGTTTGAGAGCTGAATTCAAATATGAAATAGGTCTTTATGGATGTATTATTGCAATAGTTAGATCTAAAGACATATGTAGGTTGGAGGGAACAGTGCAAATCCAAATAAAATTGGATGGGGCCAGATCTAATTTTATGATTATATATAATGTATAAAATGAGGATTGTACACCAAGAAGGTGTACATTGAGTGGCTCTAACCATCCATTCAAGGTTGTTTATCATCTCCAGCATGTGCACACCCTGATGTTGTCCATGCATGCTTCCACATGTGAGGAGAGGATCCACATTTAGAAACAGTCCCCCCCACCGAATCTGGGACATAGATCTGATATTGTTAAGGTCTATCTGGGTAATCATAAGGAAATCTCAAAGCCAAGGTTCGATTGTATTCAGATGACTTTTATTCTTTGCTAGGAAAGAGTAACAGGGCATAAACCGCCATGCTGTGTTCTCCAAAACAAGGCACACATATCTTTTTATATTACAGAGAAACAAAACCTAAAAATCTAAGGCCCTGTGCATGTGTATTATAGTAGTCACCAAACAGATCTTTTTTAGGAACAGAAATCATTTGTTAGCTTTATATGTTTCTATTTTGATACCTTAGACATAGGCAACCGAACTGGGCAATGTGCCCAGAAGAAGATAACACTTTCTAGGCTGAATGACCCATTGTTTCTGATTCTAATAAACAAGACAAACTATATTATTTGTTTCAAGCATAGCATCTTGTCTATGTGTCTGGGCTTCTGGACAAGCTGGAAGAAGAACAGTTATATCTCTCAGCTTTCTCTGACACAGATATATTTTGGCAGACTAGGTCTTTTGCTCTACAGACTCAATATAACAAACTTTTGGGAAATCAATACAGACAGACCCTCTCAACGTCTCAATTTAAACCCCTGTGTAACAACACTCTTCTTGGTCAGTACTTGAAGCCAGGGGATATTGAATCATTGGCCTCTAGGCTCTAGCTCTTCTGCAGAGCTTTTTGGTATGAGTTGGGGTTAGTTCAGATACTCAGGTAGGACAACAAAAGTCTGAGGAATAAGAAAACAGCAACATATCCTAAGAGAAGAGACTGAGGATGGAGCTCAGATCATGGGGAGCAGAAGCCATGTGAAGCTGCTGCAGAGGAAGACCCTGGAAGCCATGTTGCAAGTTCAATTCCAGAGGGCTCCAAGGTTCACTCAGCCTTCCATCCTTTCATAGGTCAGTAAAATGAGTACCCAGCTTGGGGGCAATTAGCTAACACACATTGGAAACTGCTTAATGCAGTATAGATGTGTAAATTGTTATTACTTAAAACAATTTGTAAGCCGCTCTGATAGCCTTGTGGCTGAAGAGCGGGGTATAAATAAATAAATAAGTAGTTCTGAAGAGGATTTTCTGCCCAGATTGTCAGAAGAAGACAGCTGGCAGGAAGGCATAGTGGTAATCAGGAAGAGGCAACTGAATTCCTCCTTTGATGTTTTTCAAGATAAATGAGGACATGAAGGGAATTGTCCATTGAAATCTGATGGCTGAAAGTAATTCATTCCTTGTAGCTATAATTCCAAAGTTGAAATATTCTTTATAACTCTGCATCTTTTCAGTTTAGTACCTGACCAGAGAGAAAAATTAAAGATATAATCAAAACTTTACTTCCTACAACTCTTTTAGAGGTAGCAATGCAATGGTACTTTCTAGAGCAACTCACTTTGAAGATTTGGAATTGATAGGGAGTGGTCTATTCTTCTCTTGGAAAAATTAACCTACAACAACAATCATATTATTTAAAAATGACTTGTTAGCTGAAATGCAGTAACTCTTTATGGTATGTGCCAATAAAGACTCTATGCCACATGACCCACCACTTAAATAGCTGAGGTTGTGGGAAAATACCTTCTGAGGACTGATTAGACATTTACTCAAGGGGATAATTGCTCTATATTATAAATTATTTATTATGACAGCTTTGCCTGTGAGATATACTGTAGTGTTTTATACTTGTTCTCTGTATGCAAATGGATCTTGTAGCACATAAATCAGACATTAGGAATGGGAGTACACAAAAATCAGTTGCAGAACACTTCTATCTTGCTGGGCATTCTGCCTCTGACTTCAGAACAACTGTCCTTGGAAAAAAAACACAAACACACAACCAAACAAACTACAAAGGAAGACTGGAAAGAGAAACAGCAGAATTGGAATATATCCACAGACTCCAGTCAATCAACAGTGGGTTCAACAGAGACAATGGTTTCCTGGCACACTACACATATTACAACAACATTCCAGCCTCATAAGGGTGTTCTTGGTCAGTTTTTCACATTTCCTTTCTGGTTCCCAGCCAGCAACACATTACATTCTAGCATTCCCCCCCCCCCGCCATTCATGTGGTTATTCTACTCATCCTGGGAACATCTTTCCTTATGCCTTTGTCCCTCAATGACCATTGTCAAAACTGGTCACCTCATCACCATACCCACAAGTTTTGCATTTCTATGGCTATTCATATAGTTTGCTCAAAAAGGTCTGTTCCTAGGCACATTACTCCATGCATCTGAGGTAGTAGACTGAAGTCTACAAAAGCTTACAACTTCTTTCTGTCAGGCCTTGTGTAAACCTGCCAGAATACGCTGCTTCCTGCTGGTATATTCTAGCCCTGGATCTCCCCCACCCCATTACCTACTCAAAATGGGAGGAAGTCTGCACAGACATGCCAGCTTGTACCAGAGGGCGCCTCTGCTACTGCCATATGTAGCTCCCTCTGAAGCCAGGAATGAAGCACTTAGCATGTGATCAATTCTACAGGAGGACTTGATGACATGCTGGGGGCCTCTTTCCTGGCTTCAGAGGGACTCTAGCAGCAGCAGCAGCAGCATCTAGTTATACAGGCTGGCATGCAGATATGGGCCCTGTGTTCCCACACCAGCTTGATACAGGCTTTCCCACCTAATGTGGGCTTTCCTGGGTGTTTAATTACACCATTCTAAAGGGCTTTATCCTGGCTTCCCCCTGTCTTTGCTTCCAACATGATCTGGACTGCCTGGGGGCAAAACAGGTCATGAGCCCTGCATTGTTTGAATTGCAGGGCTCCAAGACAGGGGAAAGCAGGGGTAACTAACCCATGCAGACAAGCCCTCAGTTAGTCTCAAAGGTGCTACGAGATCCATTTCTATAATGATATTCCATACTAACATGGCTATGTTTTTGAACTGTTGTCCTCAGCGATGGACTAAATATTGTTTCTCCCCCGCTTTTTTTTTAAAAAAGACACAATTGTGTGAAATTAATTACAATATAAGCAAGAAGCAGACAGTGAACCAATGAGGTTTCTACAAGGAAAGCACCTCCGAGGTCAGCAGGACAGGACCATAGCATAATATGTTGCACTTATGGTGCTGTGTATGACTAATTGCGTACTGAAGTTATGTTTTGAAACTTTCTGGGGAGTGAATGGGACTCCTTATAACAATATTGGATGAGTCACAGCCAGAATAATTTATTTTACAATAGCACTAACATAAATAGCTTTGGAAGGACTGATAATTGCTTGGTTGAGTTACTGCTTTGTATGATTTTTTGTTTTGCTTCGTTTTTGGTGTGTTTGTAGTACATCAGACAGTGGCTACATGTAGCTTCCTGTTGTGATATAAACAATGATCACAACTTGAATTAAAAGATAGGCCTATAAACTACTCCCCTCATCTTTCTGAGAAAACGGACATTTATCAGATATTTTGCTCAATATATGTTACATATTCATATATCTCCTATATCTGTTTCAAATATCTATCTATCTATCTATCTATCTATCTATCTATCTATCTATCTATCTCTGTATCTTTAGTCACAATATTTTTAAATGTGGGAGGGTACATGGCAAGGTAAGAGCCTGGATAATGTTAATGCATATGTGTTGAAATACATTTTTTGGTTCATGATTGCAGTAGACTTTGGGAGAGACACAACTCAAATTATTTCCCAAGGTTTCCTTCCCCCCTACTGCTTGCAAACATGTGAGGATGATAGAGCATGAGAGAGAGAGAGAGACTGGGAAAAGGGGGAAAACCTTCCCTTCTCATCTTTTCCCACACATGCCTTCTGTTTCCACTTCCAATACACTTTTCTCAAAAGAAAAGTATGATGGAAGTATGTTTTGGGGAGATAACTAACATTTCCTTAAAACATCTCCTTAAAACATACTGTTATTCAATGTTAACTAACAATGAAGGCCACCGGCAGTAGAGATAGGTGGTGACAATTTTTTGGAGTCTAGTTGATTCAGAAAAATGTTCCAAAAAAAGAAAGAATAATAATTTCTGAGTAAGGGTGAGGTTAACTTTGACAAGCTGAACCATCTCTAGTCCATTAAAACATGAAGTTCTCAGCTTTATACAAGACCTGACTGCTGTCACTTTCTTTTGAGGAAGCACCCCAGAAGGTTTCTGTCTGCTCATTTGTCAAAATTTAAGCAGCAGTGTATATGTTGTTCCAGTAAGTAGTGCTATGCGCTAATGAGTCTTGGCTTATACATAATCCACTTGTATCCAGTGGTGCTAGTGGCTTCTATGTCAGTGGGAACTGTGGCCACTCCAAAGGCCCATCCACACTACACAGTTATAGCATTATTATTCCACTTGGAATCATTTAGTTGGTAGTTTGGTGAGACACTAGAGCCCTCTGGCTGAGGATTCTAAATGCCACTCCCTCCACTGCAAATCCCAGCATTCCATGGGATGTTGTCATGACACTTAAAGTGTAGTGTAGTGCTAAAAATGTGTAGTGCAAATGGGCCCTATGTTTTAGTTCAGGCTTTAAAGGAACTATTTGAGGGATAGGGTTCACAACCTACTTTAAAATGCAGTGTAAACTTGAAGTGGATTTACTGTCCTACTGAAATAAAAGCCACCAGCCACCACTGCCTATATATAAATGCTACCATGTGACTAGGTTTATAAGCACAGGTCACTATCTTCCAGCACCCAATTTACACAGTATTGCTGCCTCAAAGAGGACTGGATTGATCATGTGGTTAGCGGCCAACCCTCCTTTGGGAGACCCTGGACATTATCTCCCTGGTGGGTTGACTTGAAGGCACATAGCAGTAAACAAGAAGTTTTCTCTACAAGCAGTACCTAGTAGTAGTGGAAACACAGTCTTGGTTCTGATCACTGTGGGATAGGAGAGGCTTTCATTTCTACCCAACTTCAGTGATTCTAATTCTCTGTGGGCAAGGAAGGAGTTCAAAACCTGAATGCTATGCACTGAGATGTGTGCACTGCATGTGAGTGTACACAAATATATGAAAAAAGGGGGAGAGTGAAAGAGGGAGATTATATGTTGCATGTATGTGCATATGCACAGCCCATGCTGACACCAAGAAATGCCCTTAAGGGGGACCCAGAACTGTAGAAATAATGATAAACTGGCCTTTTTAAAGTAAATAAAACTGAAGATTCTTGTTCTACATTATGTTATATTATTATCCCAGATTCAGCACTGCAAACATTTGTCAATGGGGAAACAGCAGGCTGATATTACTACTCCCTCCCATGAGCCAGAAGGGCTCATGGTGCAGTTCTTCCATGCACCGGAGATCACTCGCACAAGGTGGGCTAGGAATGTCAGCCAGCCGCTTCCTGATTGATGGGGAAATGGGTTCCCATCAATTGCAGTGGCTGTTGCCCAGTATGTGGAGATCAGGGTACTTTCATGTTTGTATGTGTATGTGTATGTGCCTTCAAGTTGCCTGTTGACTTACGGTGGTCCCATGAATTTCATAGGGTTTTCTTAGGCAACGGATAGTCAGAAGTGGTTTTGCCAATTCCTTCCTCTGAAATATAGCCCACAGCACTTTATATTCATTGGAAGTCTCCCATACAACTACTAACCTACGTATCCCTTAAACCAGAGGATACATAGGGAATGTGAATACAAAAGACTCATGAATGTGTGGCTGTAGGTTACACATTCATAACTGCCTTAGTGAATTCTGGCCATTTTTGTTTTGTTTTTTGTTTAACCAGAATCAGGCATCAATATTGTAAGAAAAATAGAATAGGGTCGCAGAGCACAAGAATTTGACTGCAACAAAGAAGACAGATTAGATTGCCTTAAAAGGTACAGAATTATTGTGGTGTGGCTTTCATCTTGTTACAACATATTCATCAAGACTGAATTATGAAAGTGTAAATGTGTCTGGGGAAAAAACCCACATAAGTCTTTCTCAAAATATCTACCAGTCTTCTTTTTCTTACAGACCACAGTACCCTACTGCACAGACTTTTATAGGGAAACATCATTTGGAAGATCTAGCAATCTAATTCTTTCTCTGTGCTTGTTAATTTCACTTCCAAGACCATTAAACAAAAATGCAACAACCTTCCCATCTGCAAAGCCATTATTATTTCATGCATTTGGGGGAGACATGCAAATACACAATACTCTGTAATGATGTATAATTGCTTGATGCTGTGGGTTGGTCTGGTTCAGCACTTGCTGTCATGGGGAGTTTTTGCAGCTGCAACTATAATCTGAAAGAAAACAGTATGAAAAAAAGATGAGGTGTTTGTAGTTTCAGTTAGGTATTGGATCATCCTGCCATAAAAAAACAAATAAAGAAAGAAACAGACAGGCTTTTGGAAAATGGCCACTCACCAAGGAAGGGGCATTTGATCATTGTTGTGGTGCTTGTTCTGTGCTTTCAAGTAATGTCTGACTTATGGCGATCCTAGGGTGAACTTATCACCCTGTTTTCTTGGCAAGGTTTGTTCAGAAGGAGTTCATCCTTGCCTTCCACTGAGGCTGAAAGAGTGTAACTTGCCCAGTGGGTTTCCATGGCTGAGCGAGAATTTGAAACCTGGGAGATTTTCAGACCTGCAAAAATTCATGTCTGCCGCACGAGCAGCCTCCCGAAACTGCTGCGTGGCAAGGGTCTTCTTCGGACGACGCTGTGCCTCTTGCGAAACCGTCCGTGTCACTTCCGTGAAGCTTCGGACGGCTCGGCGCAATATTTCAATCACGGAGGTTGCCCGAGATTGAAATATGGCGCCGAGCCGTCCGAAGCTTCACGGAAGTGACACGGACGGTTTCGCAAGAGGCACAGCGTCGTCCGAAGAAGACCCTTGCCGCGCAGCAGTTTCGGGAGGCTGCTCGCGTGGCAGACATGAATTTCTGCAGGTCTGAAAATCTCCTTTGTCTCCAAAGTCATAATCCAACATTCAAACTACTACATCATGGTGGATCTCCTTTTTATTTTTCCTTATTGATGTTTTTCAAGTTGTGCTTTAAATGTTGTGTCTTAAAGTTAATTGTGTTTTAGTGTTTTCATTTGTTTGCACTTTAATTGTAGCTTTTTTACAGTGTGAGCTGCCTTGTGTCCCATTTTGGGGAGAAAGGTGAGAAATAAATAACACATTAAATTGTAACCATAAACAAAAGCAGAATGCACACCCATAATATCTCTCATTTTTATGCCTTTGAAAAAGAAGTATTGGGAACTTCCCTTTCTTTCTATGTAGTGAAGGACCAGTGCTCAGTGGCAGAACTAGAGATGATGAAATCTGTCAGATTTTCTTTCTTTCTTTTTTTAAAAAAATAAATTAAATTTACATGTATTTATTTTTTTAAAATCAAGTTCTTTCTGCACCAACTATGAAGAAATTTGTAAATTGTGGTAATGAGCTGAAACAAAATCCTCATTTTCAGTGCAAAATCACTACATACAGCTAGTTCCAGCATCAAGAGGAAAATGTTCCACTACTGGACATATAAATGTTTAAGATGAGGAGACATTTAAAAAATGATAGCAGTTCTAATTCATCAGGATTGAATACATAGGAATTTATAAGAGCTTAATATAAAGCCCTTGGTCTGGATGCAAAAATGTATTGGTTTAGGTTTCTCCCACATTTATTGTTTTTCTTTTCTTTTTTTAAAAACGTGAGATTCTTTCGGTGCCAAATATGATGAAATGTGCAGATTTTGGTAAATATTCATCAAAAACAAATGGAAATTAAATTCTCACATTGAAGCTAGATAGAATATATTCTTTCATGCAGAAAGTCTCATGATCAATCCTCAGTACTTCTGGATAAAGTTGTGAAGGAATGCTTTCTGAAATCTAGGTAAGTTTCTGCTGATCAGTGGAAATGATACTGAGCTAGAATACCGATGGTCCAATTGAATATAAGTCAACTTCTGATGTTGCTAGTGTGGACCACCTTTTACAGTGTACAATAACTAAGTAATTGTTGGGAAAAGGTGTCAATAAACTCATTCTGTGAATAATTTCTTACTAGAGAAAGAAAAGTGGTTTTATATTTCAGTCTCACTAGGTGTTGGACTATGACTCTGGAGACCAAAGTTTGAATCCTGACTCAGCCATGGAAACCCACTGAGTGATCCTGAACAAGTCACACTCTCTCAGCCTCACAGGAAGTCAAAAGCAACCCCCCTCTGAACAAATCTTGCCAAGAAAACCCTGTGATAGGTTTTGTCTTATGGTCACCATAAGTCCAAAATTACTTGAAGGCACAGAACAACAATTTATTGGGTATTCATTGTAGTACAATGATGTTTTATTTGATAGCAGAGAGTGAAGTCAAAGGCTTTCATGGCTGGCAGCCATAGATTTTCCTTGGGTTTTTTTCCCAGGTTGTGAGGCCATGTTCTGGAAAAGTTTACTTCTGACATTTCGCCTGCATCTGTGGCTGGCATCTTCAGAGAATGGTTGGGTAGGAGTGTGTGTGGAGTTTATATGCTGTGAACTCCTGTTGGGGAGTATATGTAAATTTGTGTAATTGAATGGTTAGTTTCTAGGTATAAAAATGCAAGGAGGATTAGTGTCTGTTTGGCTAATGGTTGGTTGATGGGTCATTACCTGCTGGAACTCCCCCTGTACCTGGGTGGAATTCCTTTGTAAGTGTCGAGTTATGATTCTATTGTTTTTCAAAACTGAAAGCCAGATTTTGTTTACTTTTAGGGTTTCTTCTTTCCTGTTGAAGTTGTCCAGGTGTTTGTGGATTTCAATAGCTTCTCTGTGCATTCTGACATGATAGTTGTTGGCCAGGTTCAGAATGTCTGTGTTTTTAAATAACATTTTGCATCCATGTTGGTTTATTCCCAGCAGATAATGGGCTATCAACCACCATTTGCCAGACACTAATGAGCCTTGCATTTCTATACCCAGAAACTAACCATTCAAATGTACAAATTTACATATACATCCCCAACAGGGGTTCACAGTATATAAACTCCACACACAGTCCTACCCAACCATTCTCTGAAGATGCCAGCCACAGATGCAGGTGAAATGTCAGAATTAAACTCTTCTAGAACATGGCCTCACAGCCCAGAAAAAAACAAAACAAAACAACAACAACAAGGAAAATCTATGATAGCAGAGAATTAAGGACAAATGGATACATATGAGTTTTTTAAAAATCCTCTAGTTCTAATATTCATTCATGAACTAGTTGTTCTAAAGAGTACTGACAAGCTCGAACACAGCTAGAAGAAGCTGATTAAGATTGTAAAAGGTCTTGAAACAAAGCTGACTCACAAGATAACATCATGTAAAAAGAGAATAGCCACAGTTTCAAAAGTAAGAAATGTGCATAAATTTATCCTTTTTTAATTTATCTGACAGATATAATTCTGCAGTCATAACTATATTGGCCCCAAATCACAAATAGGGACATCATTTATTATTATACCTGTTCTGCTGGACCATAGGAAGGAGCCTTGTGAAGACAGTGAATTCCCTATCTAGTCAAATGTCTTCTGTGCTAGTAGGTAGTGGCTCTTCATGATCTCTGAAATCTTTTACATTACTTGTTACTTCAGCTTTTTAAAATGGAGATACCAGGGACTGAAGTTAGGATCTTCTATTTGCAAAACTATGTGCTTCACTACTGAGTTATGGTATCGTATACCACTCACGTTCAGCATGAAAAAATAAATAAATTCTGATTTGTGATTTTATAGAAAGGGTTTCTTATAAAATAATGTTACTTTCTCTACCAAAGAGAATAACCTTGTCACTGGGGGATTGAAATACGAATCTCCTTCCATGTAACTCATACTAAGCTTGACATAAGTGGGATGTTGAATGATTTTGAAAAATAAGTCCTGTAGTTTCTTGTCAAAATGCACTTAAAAAAAAACCTAAAACACCCCCAGTATGTTCCTCAGCATGTGTTTTAGCCACACTTTTATCTGGAAGTGTTCCTGCAAGGGCCATCAAAGAATGTACAATACACCAAAATGACAGCTCTACCAAGTGGATACCTGGAAGTTTCAAGCAGCTGTTCCAAAATTTAAGGAATGTGAAACTCAGTTAAACAAAGCCTGTTCAATGAAACCAGTAATGATGCCAGGTTATGGCAAATGCCACATGGTGGCAATTGTCTTTTGTATTTATTTGCAATTTTGTTCTGCATTTAATAGTGTTCCAGAACTATAAAGAATTATGCATTGCCTGACAGAAACACAACCATTTCTATATTTTTGCTCTCTATGGACTCTTATTTTTTTCCCCATAGACATTCACAATTCAAAATGGAAGATTTCAAATAAGTTCAACTTGCACTAGAAAAAGGAGCATCACCATCACATCCCTCACTCCACCCTACCCCAATTCAATACACACACTTTTAAATAAAGTCAGGGGTCAGAGACAGGGCACTGTTCAGTTTTGGATGTCTCAGACTTCAGCCAGATGTCATAGAAAGGGTCTAACCTCTATAATGGGGGTCTAAATAAAACTTCAAACTATCTCTTTGAAATATAGATTTCCTTCACAACAGAGCCTATTTTATTTTATTATTTTATTTTATTTCTTTGAGAATTAAATTGGATGAAGGAAAGGAAAAAAAGGAAAACAAAAGCATTTAATATCAAAAATGACATAAGGCCTGACCATTTAAGCCAATCAGAATAGAAGGGATTAAGGCACACCCTGAAATTCAATACCCAGAGGGTAGACCTTTGTCTTGGAGGGCCTTGTTCCCTGTGGAAATTACATTTATTCACATAATTTTCCTACCCAGAATGCTGGGAAATCCTTGATATGTCTAAACAGGGAAATATAGTTTCCTCTTACTATGGTGCAAAGGTAACTTCTTGGCTTTAGACCCAAGGTAGGAGGAGGCACTGGAGGCAGTTTACTGAGGTGATCCCTGCCTGCTTGTCTTCAGTCTGCCAACAAGCATCCAATTTGGTATAGTTATTGATCATTCTTACCTGAATGCTCACAAAATCCATAGAAAGGAGTGGCTGGTTTGGGAGCACAGGAGCCTTATTCACTCATGAACAAATCATACTGATTCGTTAGATAAAGAAGGGAGGGTGTTAGACTCATACCCTTTTCAGTTTTATTCTATTTGTCACATGAGTAAATGATTGCACAATTAAAGCAATTTGATACCACTTTAACTTTCATGGTGCCTTCCTAGGGAATCCTTGGATTTGTAGTTTGGGAAGGGACTGAGAAATCTCTGCTACAAATGTCTAATGCTGCTATTCAGGGGAGAGGACTAGAGATACCAAGAAGAGAATTCTCAGTCTCTCACCAAACTACAAATCCCAGGTGTGATGATGTTGCTTTAAGAATTGGCTATTTGATGTTGCTTTAAGAATTGGCAGTTGCAGCTGAATGGCTGCTTGCTAGGTAACAGGCTCAGCACATGAAGAGTAAAGCACAACCCAGTGGTGTGAGGGTGATTTTTTTTTTTTAAAAAAAAAAGTAAACAGATTAAGTTTTGATAGTTGGTCTTCAATGAGATTCCAGTTAGAGAGTAACTGAGGAGTTTATTAGATTATTCCCCCTTAACGTTCTTTTGCCAGCATGTTTTGTGGTGTTTTTATGCTGGCAAAAGAACCTCCCCTACCAGACCTACCTTTAGCAGCATCAGTGAGGCAGCCCTGGCAGTAACAGAGCATGAACAGAGCTCTAGGATTGAGATGTTGCTGATTTTCGTGAGAAGATGCAAGCAGGTTAAATTTAAAAAACTAAGCAAGACAAAGACATAAAACATACGCGAGTGTCCCCTACCTGGCTGTCCCAATCTCATCCAGAAGTGTCCTGTCATTGACACTGTATTCCTCTGAGCACAATGGTGCAAGGATTCAAATGCCACTAATGCTGACAACAAAGTGGAAAGGGAGATCTATTGACAGCTTGGGTCTTCAATAAAAAGGTGCGGCTTTTTGACAGTGTATGATCACAAAAGGACGTTGTCGTCTGGTATGCATGCCCTTAAGCTATCATTAGGCATTGTTATGACACCATATTTGCTGCATCTGATAAAGTCCTGAGACTAAAGTCAGATCACTAAGAAGGAGACCCAGAAAGTTTGTGTATTAAGGAAAGACGCTAGATATACATTTGCTTTAGTCTGTCATGTGATGGATTTTTCTGTAACAATACTGAACTTGAAGTGAACTTGGATAAGATACCTATTTTATCTTATGGATAAAATTTTCTCTACTTTATCTTAGGGAAAAGTTTCCCTATTTTATCTTAGGGAGCCTTGGTGGCGCAGTGCAAGTCACACATTGCAAATTTGATTCCAGAGGGATCCAAGGTTCACTCAGCCTTCCATCTTTTCGTAGGTTGGTAAAATGAGTACCTGGCTTGGGGCGGGGGCAATTAGCTATCACACATTGGATATTGCTTCTCGCAGTGTAAATGTGTAAATTCCTATTGGTTAACAGTTTGTAATCCACTCTGATAGCCTTTGTGGCTGAAGAGCGGAGTATAAATACCATTTTTTTTTAAAAAAAACATGTTTTCTTCTTTCTTTCTTTCTTTCTTTCTTTCTTTCTTTTTTACTTTTTCTGACCATGGAATCTCATCCAGTATTTCCTTTTTTAAAGGCCAGAGTGCATAGTCAAGCTTCTTGTCTTCTGATGCTCAAGTTGTCCCTAATTTTATTCTTGAAGGAAACAGTGAATAATGGCTAGGGGGTCATGCAGAATTTAGGAGGGCTCTTTTGGCCATGTAGACAGGTTGCATTGTTGCAAACACCTGCCTTTCTGAATGTGTTCTTATTTCCCCCCCTCATATAGACAAGACCTAAGTTTGGAATCTTCAAATACAACACTTTCAAAAGTATTTGAAAAGTGGAATAAAAGTGTTTAAAAATATGTTCAGCAGAATCCTAAATTGCGTACTTTGTTACACCTGTGTAACTAGGTAACATCTCCTGGTCAGACTCTTTCCCAATCCATTTTAACAGCCAGATGCCAGGTTGGATGAAGAGGTCCATTCACCTTCTGACTGGAGTGCAATGAGGATGAAGTTTCCACCCCTTCTCACCAGGGAGCAAGTTTGTCACAGGCTCACTCATTGGCAGAAGTGGAGTGGAAACATCCTCCTCCTCCTTGTGCACTGATCAGAAAGCGAATAGACCTCCTTCATCCAATTCAGAGGCTGGTTCTTAAGGTAGACTATGGTGGTATTTATGTAGGATTCCAGTAAGACTGTGTAGTCTTACTGAAAACAGACCAGTTATAGATCTGTAACTCTAGGTTATGAATCTGTAACTGCAATACTGAATACCAACCATGATCTTTCGTGTGCTTTAAATAAAAAGGTTCATGGGATCCATACAGTTCCATGAAGCGTATCTGAGTCGTTTCTTGTTGAGGAAGCCTAAGATCCATGTGCCCAATCTTTCCAGGCATATGAAATAGAACTCCTTTTTGTTGTTGATCTCAGCTGCGTACAGATCATTTTATATTTGCAGAAGTATCCAGTATCACAACAATTAGAAACCCCTTAGGACCTCAAAATACAGCACTGATTCTTATTTAAATTTACAGGATCATAGAATCATAGAATTGCAGAGTCAGAAGAGACCACGAGGACCATCCAGTCCAACCCCCTGCCATGCAGGAAATCAGGATCAAAGGAGGGAAATATAGTATGCATTGGAGGATGCAGCACAACGTTATAAAGTAATTATAAAGAATTCCATTGTAGTGTGAACATTATAATGGTATAGACAATGAGATCAATATGGCTAGACAGCCATAGGAATCATGGGAAGTTTTATGCTTGAGTATGCCTGAACATTTTGATCACATGAAGTTATATACAGAGATAGTATGAAGTACATACTCACACTTTTAATGCCTCTAAGACTGCTTTTAAAGAAAGCTAACTTGAAGGAAACTTTTAGATCTTTTTTGGCTAATATAAATTGTTGGGATAGTGGTTTGTGTGCTGGACTAGGACACTGGGAGACCAGGGTCTGAATCCCTACTCAGCCATGGAAACCCACTGGGGGACCTTGGGCAAGTCACACACTCCCAATCTCAGAGGACAGCAATGGCAAACCCCTTCTGAACAGGTCTTGCCAAGAAAACCCCATGATATGATTTGTCTTAGGGTTACAACAAGTTAATCATTCAGGCTCTCTTGCTTTGCCAGTGGACTCTCTGAGCATTATCAGAAGTCTCTAAAAAAAAAAAAAAAGCTTTTTGGGACTAGAAAAGCTTTTGGGATCCCATTTGGTGCTTTGGTGTGTTTATGTTAGTAGGGGTAACAAAGTAGAATTTAGGCTGCAACCCTATGTCCAAAGGGTAGAAATCATGAAGCCTTACAAATATTGTTGACCTGCAACCTCCAGTATTCCCCACTGCTAACTATGCTGGGTAGGGTTGCTAAGATTTGCAGTCCAACAATATCTGGAGGGCCATAATTCCCATCCTTGCATTGCTCACTTCACACCAAGACATCATCCCAGCTGGGGGAGAAAGCAAACTGATAAGCTTGGAAACCTCATGCAATTCCTGTGACATTATTAAACCATCTCACTGGTTTGTTAGGAAGATTAACGAAGACAACAAGAACAACAAACAAGACTATAAAGCTTAATGTTCTTCAAGAACTATAACATGATTAATAAAATATAGGAGGGGTGTTTTTAGCCATCAGGAGATAAAAAGATCTGAAGAACGCTGTGAGACAGCTGGCTCACTCGCTTTCAAATCCTGAGGGCTTTCAGCTATGGAAAAGGAATAATCTAAAATGTACATTTATATATTTTCAAAGTTGAAAAGATATTGGGGAATCTAATAGCTTGGCGATGTAGAGTCACAACAAGAACTGTATATTGGCTTGGAGCTATTTTCCTCTACAGACCAAAGGTATTTCAAGTTCAAAGCAGTAGCTGATCATCTTGCTTGTTATCTGCAGGTGAGTTGCAGGCAAAATACCAGAATTGTCTTTTCTCCACTTCACTGAAGTTCCTGTTGGAAAACATTGAAGGTGCAAAAGATATTGAACATCTTAACTGAAAACTTTATTACAATCTAAACAAAGGTACTTTAATTTGCATAAAAATAATTGGGTTGTTGTGGTATCATAATTAATTTCTTTGTTACTATATGCTGTTCGTTGCACCCTCAGGTTGCCTTGCAATGGCTGCTGTAACAGGATAAGAATCGGTGTGTGTAGAGGGGAAGGAATTATCTCTCTTGAAGCTTTCTGGGAGACACTGTTGGTGATAAACTCTGTCTGACATATCATTTACTCTGGGAGAAGGCCAGAGTGAATTGACCTTGCAGTTGGTTAGGAACCATACCTCTCAAATGATAAATGGAAGCAAGTATATATGGTCTGGAAAGAGAAAAATGAAAGGATTTATAAAGTGGGGGTGGGGTGTAGCTATGGGGGGTACACAAAATGAGGGCATTACTCCCCCAAATTAGAATTATGACACAATGAAATTTTCCTTTAGTCCCCAAATTTCTGCCATTGGAGTAACTTTAAAACTCAGTTGAGAATCTGGAAAAATCATTTAGGCATTCCAAGAAAAGTGACAGTAAAAGGAGATTATCAGACGTGGCTAATGTGGCGCCAGAATAACGACAGCAGAACGCAAAAGGACGCCAATATCACACAATGTCATCCTTTTTGTGTTCCTCTGTCATTATTCTGGCATTTCTTTTTAATGATGGGCAAGAGCTGTAAATCGATTGCCCATCTTGTTTTGGTGCTGGCATTGTCGGCGTCTGAAACCTTACACCATTTTTGACTCATGATTTCAGCATCAATGGGTGGTCCTACCAGAATACTTGCAGGTGGGATTGCAAGAACCAGGTAGGCTACACTCTTTTTTGTACCCTTCCCTAGTTACTTGTTTGTGTGTGTGTGTATTTATGTGATTGTGTAAACTTTTTTTGGTGTATTTTTCTTTTTCTTTTTGAATTTCCCATGCTCGCATCTTCTCACAAAAACAGATGGGATTTCAATCCAGGAAGTGAATGGAACTTCATTAGAACTCCATTTATGCCTGGGCTGCTTTGGACAGAAGAGAAGGTAAATCTAATGGGGAGGCTTCTTGTGCTGGGACAGGGATGGGGCTGGAGATTGTGGGACAGGAATGCTTCTGCATTCCTGTCTGATAATCTCCAAAGTCACCAAGGGGATACAAACAGAGTAAACAGAAAGGTTCTAGTTATGAATGATCTTCTGTGTCTCATTCTTTATAATGCTAGAAAATTGAAGACTGAAGAAAAATTTCATTTGGGGGCAGAATTCTTATTTGGAGGCAAAACTCTCATTTATCCCTCCCGGTGCACCTCTAGTGAGACACCTTTTTGTACGAAGTTCAGTAATCACATTAATCAGAGCCCACATCAAATGTGCGTACTCTCTCTCTCAGTCTCTCTCTCTCTGCTTCACAGCTTTCATTCTCCTTTCCTCCCAGTTAGAACCAGGCCTACTTCCATGAAAACAGCCAAGGATCCTTTCAATCCCCCTCACTGAACAACTGTAGGTGTGACACTTTCAAAGTGGTCTACAACCTTTCTAATGACCCCTCCATCTCTGAACAGAGGTGTTTCACAAGTTTCAATCTAACTTGATCCACATTCTTTTTAGGCAGAGGGAAAGTGGGAAGCACATAAGCTACATATCCAAAGTGTTTCCTTGTTAGGACATATCAGCATTGTTTCTATTTTGTAGAGGTAGCTTGGCTTTCTGCAAAAGTTTTGTTAAGGAACAATTCACACAATTGTTTTTGTGGTTTGTATTAGCTTAGGTCATACATCCATTGCATATTTTGTTAAGCAGTATGATATCATGGTGGACACAATCCTCCCAGTGCTCCACTATGGTCTTGTCAATAAGGGGTGAGGGGGAATATGAACATGTCCAAAAAAGCAGGCATTTGTAATGATGTGACCTGTCTTCACAGTCAAAAGAGCCTCCCTAAACTCCTCATGACCCACTAGCCAAGATGGTGGCTATGAGTGATTTACTCACGCTTTTAAATCTACCACCACCATTTTTTTTTAAAGTTTCCCATGGTGTGAACAAGTGGTAGTTTGTATTTACAAAAAAGAAAGGGGAAAAAAGAGTATAAGATCATCATTTGAACAACTTACCAGACCTTCGCTTTGCCAAAAATTTAACATGGCGGCCAAAGGCACTTTGCCTGTTTGCTAGCCTCGCTTCCATGCTCATCCAGCTAATCAGATTCCACAGCCTGTTCGTATCTGTGCAAATACGAGTGTTCAAATGATTGCACATTCACATGTGATGTGGGGATTTTTTTAAAATCTGGATGAAGCCTCGGGCTCGACACACACAGACTTTGCGGTGGATTTGGCTCCCCCCCCCTTCTGAATGACATGTATTTATGTGCATGCTCATATGAATGGATTGTTGTACATTTGCATGCCATTTGGATTATTTTGACCATATAGACAAGAAAGACCTATCCTTGTAGTACTTGACATTACAAAAGAAGCATTTTGAGCCATGGAGTCCATAAAGAACCATAGTCATAGTTCTATAGTGGAAGAGTGTACTGTAGTAAATGTTTAAATAGCATGACCATGACACTTGTGAATAACTTTACTCTTGTGAAAGAGACAAATGGCTTTGCTTTTTGTTAAAGCTATTTATTTTGATGACTTTTCCCCAGTCTTACCAGACTGTCTTAATTGCATTTCTTTTAAAATAAATACATTCCCAGTAACTCAGTCTACAAACTGAATAAATCACAAGGCCTGATTTTTTCCTAATGTAGGCTCATATTTAATTCAAGCTTTTATCTAATGTAGGCCTGCTCTATTGGAAAACCTGACAGTAGACCACATTCATGCACTGGAGGCCTCAGGTTCAACCGCTGGCAACCCCACAAAGGGTTGGGAAAGTCCTCTATTGGAAAATCTAAAGAGTGGGTGGACTAATGGTCTGACAAGGCTCCAGAAGTATCATTAGCCCAAATACTATAGCTTGATTGATACTATAGAATAAAGCGGAATTCTTTGTGCATTAGTTCTGCATTAATGCTATTACTGTGTGATGCTCAAATTATGAAAAGATTTTTGCAATAGCACCCTTAACTACTGTTTTTATAAAGCTATGGGATATATGATTTAGCTAAAACAGGGGAGAAGTGGGATGGGGCTTTTGGATTTCTGTTTCTTTTTCCATAACCCAGGGACTGCTAGCATGCCACCTTTGTATTATTTTATTTTGCAATACTATGCAGGAAGAAATATTACAACCCAGGGCTCATCTACATGAGGCAGAATATGCTGGCTCCCCACCAGCGTATCCTGGCCATTGATCAGACCTGTTCCCCCTGTTACCTGGACAGAACAGGCCAGAGTCCAGAGGGGCACACTGGCCTGTTGTTGCAGCCGCCGCTGACACCAGTGCCTCCCTCACTCTCTCTCAAGATGGAATGCCAGCCCATAACATGTGACTAAGACCCCCTGAAGTCTTGGTCAGATGCTGCAGGACTCCTTCCTGCTATGGAAAAGCGATGGGAGACCAGAAGCTGCAGAGAAGGGCTGATGTGCGAGAACAGGCTCCTGCTGTCATGCAGGGGCCAATCCATTTCTTTCTGGTGGGAATGGATTAAAGCAAGGGTTTTTAAAACAAAACGAAACAGAACGTTTTATTGGGTACTACCCTGTCTTCCCTCATCTTAGTCCTGTCTTTGCGATGAGGGTGCTGAGGACTGCCTAGGAGGCAGAATGGGGCAAAAGTCCTGCATCAACAAGACTGCAGACCTCTAAGACAGGGGAAGACAGGGTATATATTGCCTGTGTTGGCAAACTCTTATTTCTTACAAAGGGTATGTTTGCAGAGATGGAAAATATGTGGGTTGTAGAAATATATCTGCACTGGACAGTCATAGCTATGTGGCATTACTTTAAGTGTCATGGCTGCATCCTAAGGAATAATGAGATTTGTAGTTTGGTAGGGTATTTGGAATTTTCTGCTAGAGAATTCTAGTACACACCCCTGGACTGCAGCACTAGAGCTTTTAGCAATGAAGTCTAAGTACATCACCAAACAACTGGTACCAATTGCTCTACTGGCATACTGTAGATCGGGGTGGACTGCATGTGACCCCAGGGCAATTTTTGTGCCCTCCCATGGGTCAACTTTATTTGCCCCCCAAAAAGAGATAAGATTAGTCTAGCACAACTTGTTTTTGAGAAATCCATGTTGACTTTTTGTGATCATGGCATTCCTTTCTAAGTGGTTACAGACTGTCTATTTAATGATCTACTCTAGAATCTTTCCTAGTATTGATGTCAGGCTAACTGGGCTATAATTATTAGTTCTGTTCCCCTCTTTTTAAAGATGAGGACAACATTTGCCCTCCTCCAGTCTGCTGGGACATCTCCTGTTCTCCAGAAAATCTCAAAGATTATTGACAATGGTTCTGAGATTACTTCTGTCAGTTCCTTTAGTACCATTGGATGCAGTTCATCTGGACCTGGAGACTTGAATTCATTTATACTGGCTGGGTATTCCTGAATAACCTCTTTACCTATTCTATGCTGCATTTCCCCTACTGCATCATATGCTCCATTTTCTCCAGGTTGAGCACTGTTCTTCTTTTGGGAGAAGACCAAGGCAAAGAAGGTGCTGAGTAGCTCTGGCTTTTCTCTGTCCCCTCCTAGCCTTTCACCATCTTCTCCTACCATTTCCTTGTTGTTGTTGTTGTTGTTTTTGCTATGGGCATATCCAAAAAAAGCTCTTTTTATTGTTTTTAACCTCTCTAGCAACCCTGAGCAACACCTGTGCTTTTGATTTTCTGATTTTCCCCCTACATGAGCTGGCTATTTGTTTGAATTCTTCTTTGGTGATTTCTCTCTTTTTCAATTTCTTATACATGTTCCTTTTTAAGTCTTAACTCTGTTGAAAGTTCTTTAGACATCTATACTCACTGGAACTGTTTGAAGCTGTGCATTCAATATCTCACTTTTCAGAAACTCCCATCCATCATGTACTCCCTTCTCGTTTAGTATTCCTGACCATGGGATCACCCCCAGTAATTCCCTAAGTTTTCTGAAATCAGCTTTCTTAAAGTCTAGAATGCATGTCTGACTACACTTGGCCTCCCCTTTCCTCCATATAACAAACTCCAGCAGAACATGGTCACTGCCCCCTAGGGATCCTACCACTTTCACCCCATCAGCCAGATTATCTCTGTTGGTTAGGATCAGATCTAAAATAGCAGATCCCCTTGTTGCCTCTTTGACCTTCTGGACCATGAAATTGTCTGCAAGGGAAATGAGGAATTTGTTGAACCTTAACAGTTTTGGCAGAGCTGGACTTCCAACAAATATCAGGATAGTTAAAATTCCCCATTATTACTACATCTCTCCTAACTGAATGTGCGGCCATCTCTTCTAGGAAGGCATCATCCAGGTCTTCAGTTTGGCTTTAAGGTCTGTAGTAGACCCCAGCAACAACATTTCTGCTGCTTCTCTTCCCCTTGATTTTTACCGAGATGCTCTCAACCTGGCTCCCAGGATATAGGTCATGGATCTGTGCACAGGTGTACACATCTTTAATATATAATGCTACTCCACCACTCTTCCTGTTTGGTCTGTTTCTCTGAAATAGGATATACCCCTCTATTACTATATTCCAGTCATGAGACTCATCCCACTAGGTTTCAATTATGCCTATTAAATCATATTTGCTTCATTGTCTTAAGAGTTCAAGTTCATCCTGTTTATTTCCCATGC
Source organism: Gambelia wislizenii (assembly GCA_030847615.1). NCBI lineage: Eukaryota > Metazoa > Chordata > Lepidosauria > Squamata > Crotaphytidae > Gambelia > Gambelia wislizenii. The sequence goes on from JAUMIR010000003.1 coordinate 86,638,173, forward strand.
TCTGTGCAGGTCTATAGAGACATCTAAGACCATGGGCCATTCCCCCATCTGTCTTTTAAAGGTTTTATTCTGACCACTGTTGGGTTCTTGAATTATTTGCCTTGTTGTCTGTATAACATTTGGGCTATTATTTCTAGCACTTGATGAACTCCTATCCTTATGAATACTGCCTTCCTCCCCCACACAACTCAGTTTAAAGCCCTCCTGATCAGATCTTTCAGAGTCTTAGCAAATACATTCCTGCCAGCTGCTATGAGGTGCAACCCATCTCTTGCCAGTAGTCCACCTCCCTGAAACCACACCCCAGCTAACCGTTCCTGGAGACACCATCTGTGCAGCCAGTTGTTCACCTCCACATATTTCTCTCCCTTCCTGGGTCATACCCTTCCACTGGAAGGACAGACAAAATGACTACCTATGCATCCAAGTCCTTCAGCTTCCTACCCAGAGCCTCATAATCCCTTTTTATATTCTGAAGGCTATGCCTTGCAGTACCATTGGTTCCCACTGGATCAAAAGGAAGGGATAACAGTCTGTAGGCTTCACGAGTCTCGTCAGCCTCTCTGTTACATCATGGGTTTTTGCACCTGGGAGACAGCACACCTCTAGAGTTATCTTATCAGGCCCACAAACTACTGATTCCATACCCCTCAGCAAAGAGTCTCCTACTACCACCACCCGCCTCCTCCAAGGATTGGCAGATGTCAGTCTGTGTGCTGAACCATCCAAGTTCTCATGCACATTTTCTGAGGCCTGGTTCTGCTGCTCTCCTTCCTGTTCCTTGTCAGCACTGACAAGGGAGAGAACTTCAAACCAGTTCTGTAGTGCCAAACCCATAGAATGGCCCCTGCTCCTTCTCCTTCTATGAGTCACATTCTTCCAAAGACTGACCTCCTGTGTATCAGAACTGCCCTCCTCCACAGAGAAATCCCCTGCATGTTCCTGAACAAGGACCTTCTGCTCTGCTCCAAGAAAACCTCCTGCTCCCTAATATGCTGTATAGTGGCTAATTGGGCCTCAAATTGTTGGACCTTCTCTTCAAGCAACACAACCAACTTGCTCTTGCTGCAGGTGTAGCTCTGTATATCCACAGGCAAGAAAACAAACATCTCACAGCTGTTGCAAGTGACTACAGCAGTTTCCTCACTGGCCATATTGAATACTGTGAAGTAGGCACTAGAACAGAACTCTGTGTCTCCCCCTAAAACTCCTCCACTAAACACCCACACCAAACACCCCTGTTGTCCTCTCTCCTGTACGCTGAGCTGCAGAGACTGAAGCTGCACCCGCAGTAAGTCTGGGAACATATCCCCCTAGGATACTGGGTGGGGGGAGATGTTTGAGAAAGATATTACTAAGTGCTAGGTAATGATAACGGAGGTTAATTGAGCATCTTAAAATGTAGTACCAGAAGTTACCACTAAGCAGCCTTAGTATGCCATTAGCAGCTGCTAGTCTGCATCTCTTTCTCTTGGAAATAGCCTCTGTTTAAAAACCTCCAAAGAAGGAGACTCATATATTACTGTCATTTCCTGATTATTGGTTTTAACCACATACTTCTTCCTGCATCAGTTAGTCTGCAGTTAGTCTGAGTCCTTCATTTTGTAGTCTTCAGCTGTCTCCCTTGCCTGCATGTTTGGAGACTACATGTTACACAGCCTCTCCCAATAAGATGTAATGAAAACTTTAGTACTTATAAGTAAACCTATTCATATGCTTTTATAAAGAAAACTAAGCTTTCTTTATTTCTTTGCCAGCCCTGTGTTTTGAAGGGTGTTGGTATAGGACTGGTCTTTGCTCACCTTCTGCTTATGAATACTAATCATTCTGCCTGTGAGATATGCTGTTATCTTTCACATCCCCTAACATGCTATTGGAGACAAGAACACTCTGGGCCTGTCCCCTTCAGTCCAGGTGGAATAGGTAAGCACAAGTAAGAAGACTCAAACAGTACTTCTATTCATTCACAAAGTTAGCTTACTTAGAACTAAGGTTCACTGAATTCAATGGAACCAGTCCTAGATCTGTCTACAATTGTGGCCGAAAGCATGGGAACAATGCTATTGCTTGGATGTTCCTTTAAAACCAACATTCCTTCTCTTGACTAACCTGACACATATGAGAAGATTCCCTGAGTACTGCAAGGGAAAGAAAAGAACCAGCAAAATGCAACTCAAGTCATGAGACATTACGTTTAATTGCCCGGACCTAATATCTGTATATCCACCACTATCCATTTCTTCCCACTAATGACTGTAATAAAACAGAATATTTTCATAGTCTTATAATATTTATCATATAAAATCTTTGAATGGATAAGTGCCTAATGAACCAAAGGAAAATAAGATAGTGTGTGTACGTATTCCATTTTCTACTCAAGTAAAATAAAGGAAGAAACATTACATTCCTGGAATCTCTTAATAAAAGTGAACTGTACATCAGGAGACAGTGAAAGCAACTATGCCTCTCTGTGCTTGGTAATATGAAGACCATTTATATGCTTTCTCTGTCTAAAATTAAAATTTCTCATGGTTGCATCTATGATGTGATAAATTTTCCAGTTAAATAATTTCCATAAAGTCATCCTGATAGATCTGGATGCAGGAACATTCAGTACGATATCAAGTGAGATTGAAACCCACATGCTTTAGGAATGTAAACAATCTGATCCCAGGATTCCCCCTAATTTATTGGCAACATTTTTATCCTCCCTTAAGTATGGATATCTAACCATTACAACAAAATGGCCTCTGTGTGAGGAAAACTGGAATTGCAGTTCACAACACCTAGTGTGCATCTACACCCGTGGTGGACAACAGTAGAGGTCTAGAGGACCTTCCAAGAGAACTTCAAGGGTCACACCTGCTCCTTCAAAACATTGCCTGCAAACACAATCTATGGAACATGGGGTATGTATTGGGGCCTTCCTGGGCTCCTAGAAGGCATTTTGGTACATTTTGAAAAATTTCACCATTTTTTTTAACTCCTGAGGGGTCCAGGGAGCCCCAAACATGTGGAAATGGCCAACGCAGTGGGGGGGGGCATTTTGGAGCAAAAAGAAGTTGACCCATGAGAGGGCACAAAAATTGCTCACGTTATATTTTAAACATCCGAAAAAGTCCTACACGAGAATAAACTCCATAGAATTAAGGATCAGATTTAAGACTGGGGTGTTAAAAGTAGAATTTTACACCAATCCAGAAGTACATGTGAAGAGATTTGTATTTGGGAAAGAAACCTAATCATACATGTTTCTCTGTAAAACCAATCAGAATTTAATAGCCATGACAAATAGCAATGAAAAGCAGGTCAGAGTTGGAAATGATGAAGAAAATGGACATGTGTCATGAGTAAGAAAAATGAATGATTTAGTTAAGGATAGGTGAAGACTCCTTTCTATCATTTTTGTGTGTGGATTTCCTTGGTTTACATCACCCAGACATAGTGCATAATTACAATGCCTTTGGTGTCCATATATGAGTCATTAACTCTGAATGCCTCAGCCAGTTCTGCTGTGGAGATTTTCAGATTGGGACAAAAATAGTGTCCCCGTCTTGCTACCTCTTCTCCTGCTACCCTCCTGACCCTGTTCCGGCACAGTAACGAAGAGTTTCAGACCTACCTTTAATCACGCACCTTCCCTACCCCTCGGCAGGCATGGAGTGAATGCAGCTTGCATGGAGCAGTATTCACTTCATGGTTGAAATCCCGGCCATTCTCATGAGAGGACAATTTAAAAACAAAAAGACAAATACATTTTAAAAAATGACAGCAAGCAGAAAAACACACTTAAAAAAACCAAAGTAACCCAGGGAGGATACAACCCTTCCCCCAAGTAACACGGGTAGGGTTCAGATGTCCTGATCACACCTGGAATTGTTCTGAAATGGACCTTTCACTGTGGCTGGCATTGCGCTACAGAAACGCAGAGCCTTTTCACTCGTCCATACTTCCGTGATAGGAACAGAACGGGTGATCTATTCATGATTTAAGCTGTGAATAAAAAGCAATGAGGGTGAAATGGGACCAGCATGGGAGCATAATAGGACTGGGACAATGTTGTCTGAAAGGGAAGCCCTTTGGTGATCTCCTGGCATTCATGTAATGCCATATTAAGGGCATCTGATAATCTCCTGTGTCAGAAATACTAATTACATCCTCAGAGAAAATAAAACGAACAAGTGAAGTTTACAAGTATTGGCTAGAAAGCATTCATTGTCATGTCAATGAAGATAAACTGAGAGGAATAAAGAACAAGCTGGTCCTAATTACTATTTTTAAAGTGCAGTATATTTGACAAAATTAGGATGACTGAAATTATTTCTATATTTAGAATGCATATCTATTGCACAAAATTGTAATAATCTACTTTGTAAGCTGCTCATATGCAATTCTTCAAAAAATCCTCCACTGTGCACCATTATGAACATAGAATACACAAGAACCCTGGAACCCCTTAAGCCTCATTATTTGTCTTCAGATTTCAAACTATGCTTTAGATCCCCCACCCTTTTGGCAAAGCAAAAACTGATATTTTGGATATATTGAACAATGCCACATGTTCTTAGGGGAGAAAAAAACCCTAGCCACATCAGCAAATGATAATGCTTCCTTGTGGCATATAATGGAATGTGCTCAATGGTCACTCTTGTCTGCCAATATATTAATTTTGTATTGAAAAATATTTGGTGTTTCCAGATGGAACTGCACTTTTATACTATATGCTGTGATTTGGAATTTGATGGTCAATGTGATTGGATCCCTTTGTGCTGTTATTGTTGCTAAAAGATTCAGAATCCACATGGGGGGGGGAAATATTCACCTTAGATCATTCAGTTGTCAGAAGATCTTCCTGCTACATGCAGACATGTATTCTACAGACATCTATTACAAGATAAATAATTCTTTGGACATGTTATATTAATTTATATGCTTAGTCTGTGTTCATATGCTTTATATTTCTTACCATCTTCCTTTCTGCTTTCTCCCTTTCATTTCACTGGTATTTTTAAATACAGTAAAAATATTTTAAGAAATAAAAAGGTGGTAGATGGAAAGTGTATTTTTTACTATTTATTTTTTAAATAGCATTTTAGATCAAATCCACAATACACAAATAATCCAGTTTGAAACTGGATTATTTCCCATGGCTCCTTCTCATTGATCTGTAGTTTGGTGAGGCATCAACACTCTTTGGCAGAAAAGACCTTTTAAAACAACAAATCCCAGGATTCCATAGGAAGGAACCTATGTAGGGTTCGTCTATATGATTAAAAAAAATCTGTTTGGGGGGTAAAAAATATGAATAGGCAGCCGTTCGTATGCATACAATCTGCCTACATGATTTTTTACCCCCCCCCTAAACTCCGTATGAGCCCCCTTCCCCAGCTGGATGGAATGAGCAAGCCAAGCGGCGGTTTTAAATCTCCCACCACATTTTTTTTTAATTTGCGGACACTCAGTTTTCCCTATTTACAATGTAAAATAAAAATAAATATATAATTCACGGACTTACTGGATGCTTGCGTAGCCGGAATCCAATATGGTGGCTGCTCCCAATTCCCCTCCTTGCTAGACCTGCCCCCTCTACTTGGCCAGCCAATCAGATTACAATGCCTGTTCGTATGTGTGCGAACGGGGCGTACAGACTATCAGCCATTGGAATGGCTGTACGTATTTTATGCCAAGATCCGCTACTCCTTCCGAATGTTGAATCCACGTTGTTTACAGGGGATTCGCTAGCCCCCCTTCTGAATGACACGTATGAATCCAAACGGCTGTGTGTACAGAAGAGCGATTTTCCGAACGACGTACGTATTTTTTTACCATGTAGACGGGACCTTAGTGTGGATGTGGCCTTAGTGTCATAGCACTATAGCACATTTTAATTTAAACAGCATTATTTTAAATATGTAGCAGTAATATATAATTGCTGGTTAAAATACAATACAAAACAAAAACGGAGTTGGTTATACATTGTTCCCACTGGAGATAGGAAGAATAGTGTGTGTGTGTGTGTGTGTGCGTGTGCGCGTATATATATATATATATATATATATATATATAAAAACATGATTTTAAAACCCCATATTCTTTAAGTGTTGGGAAACCCTGACAAGAAGAATCCTGGACTGGTGAGAATCTTTACAGTTTGGCACATATTTTATACAAAATTTGCACAAGGGTGTTTTGTGCAGAAAACAGCATTGTCTGTACAGGCAATGGCATATTGCTTGTAAGTCACCTTAGGTCCCATACTAGGGTCTTTATCAGACTAGCATCTATAATTCCACTATTGAGGAAAGCAGAAACATAGTGGCATTTTTACAGTAATTATCACACGACCACCACTAGTGGTTTAAGAGCGGGATTTCAGCTCACATCTTCATATTGCCTTCTAATGACAGAGGATTAATGCTTCCTGCTGCGTAGTGCATGTCCCTTTAAGAAAAAAAAACTCTTACTTCCTAGATTTTGCATGGGCGAGAACTTGGCTGTTCTCGTGAGAAGGCGTGACTTAGCTTAAACACACCAAAAACAAAATACATAACGAAAGAACTTTACAAATAAACACTTAAACAAACATAAAAACATACCAAACAAAGTCAGCAGCTCATTAAAACAGCATCCTGTTCGTCCTCTCCATGTTCTCTCCTGGAAGACGAAGTATGTGTTCTCCTTGGGACAGCGGAGGCAGAAAAGAGGGCCACCTATTCATACTGTAATTGCATGATTATAGCGGGACGCAATTTTGCATGCTCATCAATACAGAGAAAAGAACAATATTGAGAGCTATTGATGGCCTTTGCCTGTTAATTAAAAGTGGTGCCTGCTGAATGGGTGGACCACAAATTGAGCACGGGAAGACAATGACATCATATGATAATGGAAGCCCATTCCTGCTACCATCCCATTGTAATCACATGATTACAGCCTTCATAGAATCATAGAATCATAGAATCATAGAATTGCAGAGTTGGAAGAGACCACGAGGGCCATCCAGTCCAACCCCCTGCCTTGTGTGATATTGTCCTAGGAGAAAGGAAGGGTATAAAATGAATAAACGAGTGACTGAACAAATAATAAAAACAACTGTTGGGATGGCTTGTACTTTGCTAACCTCTATTCTTGGTCCTTGAAAAGGAAATATTTAATGTTTCAGTGGGCCTTATAAGACTTCTTAGTAATTTGGAACATGGCTATACCAGTCCCAGAGAATGAGAGAGAAAAAACGTGAGGCAGTACAATACTTTTTTTCTTTTTCTTTATAATTGAATATCATCTCCTGGCTAAAGGGCAGAAACCTTGAAGACTCACATAGCTGTCCTTCAGGGAAGAAATTATATAGCATGAATATTTTCAACAGCAGATACACTGAGAAAAATATTACCTTGGCCTCTCTACAGATCCATGGTTAGCCTCGGTTTAAATGTTAAAATGTAATGCTGGTGGTGTTATATCCTGGAGCTGTAAACATTGAAAGTAATAATATGTGCCTCTGATTTTTTAAAAGAGTTGATAACAGGAAGGGGTCTGTTTGTATGCATGTGCTCAGGAGGGGAAAAAAAGGAATGTTGGCCAGAATCCTGTATCAGCTTATATTTAACTTAGTTTAACCAAGCAACTTCTCCAAGTGCAACCCTGCACCAAACCTGATGGAAACATTATTTAACTGTGCTCACAGCAGCAGGAGAATGGGCCTCCTTCTCCCAATGAAGCTGATGCCTGGTACAGTAAGTGGTGGAAGGGGGGCAAGTAACAATTGTGGAAATAGTGTCAAAATATGACTAAAAGCCATTGTGACTACAAAACTAGTATGATCATCCCAGTTAACACAAAAGTTTTTAAAATGGTTTAGTAAATTAAGTCATTAGATTTCATCCTTAGGGAGGGTACCTCTCCCTCTGCCAGATCCAGGGCAGCCTACTGCCTTAGGAGAAGATGTATTAGGACTGGAGGAAATGCATCACATGGCTCTTTGTTAGAGAGAATAATATGAAGGATGGAGTGGAAAAAGAAAGAGAGAGAGAGAGGGGAGATTATCAGACAGGAATGCAAAAAGCGTTTCTGTCCCACAATCTCCAGACCTGTCCCTGTCCAGGCACAATAAACCTCCCCATCAGACTTACCTTCTCTTGTGTTCAAAGGCAGCCCAGGCATGAACAGAGCTCTAATGGAGCTCTGTTCACTTCCTGGACTGAAATCCTGCCCATTCTCATGGGAAGATGCAAGCACAGGAAATTCAAAAAATAAAAATACACCAAAAAAGTTCACAAAAGCACATACACACACTAAAAAAACATAACAAGTAACCCAGGGAGGGTACAAAAACCAGGGTAGCCTACTTGGTTCTCACAATCCCACCTGGAAGTGTTCTGGCAGGACCACCCATTGACGTTGAAATCATGAGTAAAAAAACAGTGTGAGGTTTCAGATGCTGGGAATGCCGGCACCAAAACAGGATGGGCGATCCATTGACAGCTCTAGCCTGTCCATAAAAAGAAATGCCACAAGAACAACAGCAGAATGCAAAAGGACAATGTTGTGTGATATTGGCATCCTTTTTCATTCCTCTGGCATCGTTTTGGCACCACATTAGCCATGTCTGATAATCTCCAGAGGGAGAGAGAGAGAGAGAGAGAGAGACAGAGACGGAGACAGAGACAGAGACCTTCTGGAGTCCAGGTCAGAGCAGCAAAAGATATAACATGCAAGGATGGAAAATGGGGGGGGGCATTCCTTGAATGGAATGGGAAGAGGGAGTATTTTTTAAAAAAATACACCAGGACCCTAAAGCAGCCAGGACCATTTCAGAATGTTAAGTCTTTTAGATCTAAAAGGCAGGTGTCCTTCTGCCCCTCATGGGCTTGTATGGAAGGAAAGTATGTAAAAGCTTTCGGGAAGGGGGGATGCATTGTAATTATTTTGAGCAATGTTTCCTCCTCTCTTGACTATATTCTGGATTGGTTTCTATTGTACATTATTGTATTTTATAATAATATACTGTACAATGTTTCATAATATTATTTGTGGTAAGCTGCAATGAATGGCTTTCTAATATTCTTGCTTCTCACACAATGCTACTCATTTGGATAATTAAGTGGAAACTTTCCTCCCTTTCACCTTCTTTTGTAGTCTCTCCCTCTTTCTCCTACCCATTCTGCTTTTCACCATCCCCTTTTCCTTCTCTTTACCATCCCCTTTAGCTATACTATTTAAGGCACGGCAGCTAAAGAGGACAGTGAGCTTGTTAGGCACCATTTAAGGGGTGGGGGATGAGACGGAGCATTCTTGGTGGATGCTTCTCAACTCTGGAACTCCTTTCTAGGCACCCTTCTTGCTGTCCTTTTGTTGACAAAAATTTCTTCATACCAACAGGCTTTTGAGAATGGAAGCTTTTACTGAAAGGACCAGGGCCGGTTTAAGGCACCAGCAGTGTCAGCATCCACAGGGGGCCCCATCATTGTGGGGGGTCCCCGTAGTAACCCTTATCCTGCAAAAACTTTATTATGGTAGTAATAATCTGAATATCCTGTACTGTGAATAGCTTAGGTTGAATTAGGTTACATTGACCTGAGATAAACATATGGGGCCCCCAAAATAAAGCATTGCAGCGGGGCCCAAAATTCCTTAAACTGACCCTGGAAAAGATTTTTCAGTGGGCACTATATTATTTTAATCATAATGCTTCCTGGTTTGGAGAGAAAGATGAGGTATAAATGAATTTCATCATCACCATTGAGTTTTATGGTTGGCTCAGGATTTGAACATAGACCATCTTGGTCTTGGACCAAGATCCTCATCTAAAAAGCTGACATTGATCAGTAGGAAATGTAATCAACTGGATATTTCATAGCAGTCCCATGCTAAGTGGAAAGGATGTCTGCAAAAGGTAAGGTGTGTGTGTGTGTGTGTGTGTGTGAGAGAGAGAGAGAGAGAGAGAGAGAGAGAAAGAATTAGGGATTAACAATTTTATCCTTACTCTCCCCTAACCCATGTCTGTTTCTCTGTTTGTATTGGATCCAGATTTGTGTGTGTGGAAGCAGTTACTCACAGGAAACCCTCCATCTCCCTGAAAATGCCACATAGAAGGTGCAAGATGTGGTGTGTCTGTGCATGGGTAATTTTCAACTTACAATTCCATCTCATCTCACCAACAATGCCATCAGGTAGTAATTTGAGAGGACTATTAAGATTTGAGTGAATGGGTGAAGAAATGGAAGGATTAGAAAAATTCTTCAGTCAACTATTTAACGTGGTCATTGCAATCTAAGGACTATTTATGAGAGACATCTTTTGCAATCCCATGAGCAAATCCATTTTCTTTCATGTTCTATTCTTCTCAAGCCAAGCTTCTTCTATTGTCAGACAAGTTGAACTTATTCTTCTCTACTTTATCGTCTGAAGAAGGGGGGAAATCTACCCCAGAACAAATACCCTTGGAACAGGAAATTGTTTGTTATCTCTTAACCCCAATTTAGTTTGCACATAAACAGAGTGGAGTGAATCATATTTCATGCTGAGGAATTTATTTTCTTGTCAATAAAAATCTTGTTAGCCACATTGTGAGCAGAAATGTTAATGTCTAGATCTGGAAAGTATACAGGCCATGCTTATTGATGTACTAATTCTGCTAGGACAATGCTCAAGAGATAAGAGGGAGTGAGTGGTTTCAGTGAAGAAATTGCTTGGCATACTCAGAACATCTCAATTATTGCCAATCATTGTTGTTTCCACCCACTGGGAAGTATTAGATAAGAAAACAATTCTCCCTCTCAAAGGGAACGTTTGTGCCTCACAGGGTAATAACTCTGCTAACAGTGCTGAGGCAACTAATTCATAATGAATAATTTATACCATGCTTTCTAACTTTTCTTTCATTTTTATGCATATTTGCCCAATACCAGAATGTTTTTATTTGAACTGCATTTTTTAGAGAGAAGACTTCATTTCTGTCCTGATCTTTGGGAAAAATTCCAGTGACAGGATTGTTACAAATAATTTTGTGCTTTATTAGGCAATCATTTCCCTTTAGGTACTTCTGGCATGATTTGCTTACTCTCTTTTTCAACTACTCTTTCTTTGATAAGTACAGCAAGAATAAACCTCGGTCTAATCCACACTACACATTTGTAGTTTTAAAAGGTCTTTAGCCTTCTCTGCCAAACAGTGCTGGTGTCTCATTGAACTACATATCTCATGATTCCACAGGAAGGAGCCATGGTAAATAATCCATTTTCAAACTGGACTATTTGTGTTGTGTGGATGCACCCCTGGCCACTGAATATTGGATATTGCTAGGTGATCTGATCTCTGGTCATTGAAAGTTAATATGTACAATCACTGGGCCATTGCACAAAAGCCTTTCCCAATAGTTTATCATAATCTGATGGTGCTAGGAAAAAACAAGGCTCATCTACACAGACAGAACACACCGGCTTCCCACCATTCTTGCCCTGAATTAGGCCCATTACTCCCCTGTTACCAGTACAAAATGGGATGGAGTCCATACTGGCAACCTGGTTCATCCCTGCTGCCATCTGTGTGACATTCTCTGAAGCCAGGAAGAAGGCCAACAGCATGTAAGCAAGACCCCTTGCTTTGGTCACAGGCTGGAGGCCAGCTTTCTGGATGCAGAGATGGTGATGGGGATTGCAGTTACAGAGACAGACTGGCTTAGTAGTATGGCCTCCTGCTGTCCCATGGAACCCAATCTGTTTCTTGCTTAATGAAGTGGTTTTCCCCAAGGACAAGGTATGAATTTTGCTGTAATAGTTTAACAGGCTTTACCCCATCTTTGCCCCAGGAGGTAATGAGGAAAGCACGGGGGCAAAACAGGGCAAAAGTCCTGCATTGTTTGAACTGCAGGGCTCTAAGACGAGACAGAACAGGGTAAATAACCCATCTAGAAAAGCCCACAGAAACCTCAAAATCTTAGTTATATAATTGTTTGTTTCAGGATGTGGTAAATATGATGCTTCACATGAGAGTCTTTCAGAAGACTGTTTTAGCATTTACCTTTCATACATGGTGATAACAACAATAAAAATCCTTGCATCGTGTGAGATAGGGGGTATTTTTTGATCTCAAACTCCAGTGCAGCAATGGCAATAGCAATAGCACTTATATTTCTATATCACTTGTCAGTGCAAGGCACTCCCTAAATGGTTTACAATGTGTTAACTAATTGCCCCAAACAAGCTGGGTACTCATTTTACCGACCTATGGAAAGATGGAAGGCTGAGTCAACCTTGGAGCCCTGTAGGATCAAACTCATAACATTGTGGCTGGAGTACTGGCATTTAACCCCCAGGGCTCCTTATATTGTGGAGTGGAAAAATGCCCCGTGTCCAAAGGATGGTTATGTGTGCAGAATCAAATGTATGTAAAATAAAATCAGATAAAATGAAACAAAACATAGATATGTTGTATTGTGGTGCATTTCATGACCCCAATGAATTCCAGTTTCCAACACCTTGGAAGTACAGTCCTCCCTCCACATTTGAGGACTCCACACTCGCGGTCCCGCATATTCGTGGTTTGCCGCGAGGGGAGTCCAGGGAAAGTGGTGATGGGGCCTCTGAGGCCCTATCGCCACTTTCGGGAGGGAGGCGAGGGGAGCGACAACAGGGCCTCCGGAGGCCTCGGGGGTCGCTTGGGGAGGGCTTAGGGAGGCTGGGAAGAGCAACCACGAGACCTCCGGAGGCCTCGGTGTCGCTTGGGGAGGGCGAGGGGCGGCCGGGAAGAGCGACCACTAGGCCTCCGTAGGCCTCAGGGTCGCTTGGGGAGGGCTGAGGGAAGCCGGGAAGAGCGACTGCGAGGCCTCTGGAGGCCTTGGGGTCGCTTGGGGAGGGTGAGGGGTGGCTGGGAAGAGCGACCGCGAGGCCTCCGGAGGCCTCGGGGGTCGCTTGGGGAGGGCGGGCGGAGGCCGGGAAGAGCGACCGCGAGGCCTCCAGAGGCCTCGGTGTCGCTTGGGGAGGACGAGGGGCAGCCGGGAAGAGCGACCATGAGGCCCCCGGAGGCCTCAGTGTCACTTGGGGAGGGCGGGGGCAGGGCTGTCATTATTCACGGAATGTTCGCATTTGCGGGGGTCTATGGAACCTGAGCCCCGCGAATGTGAAGGGACAACTGTAATTTTATTTTCCCTGAGGCCAACCTATTTACAACCAGAGCAAGAAAATTCTTATTTGTCCATCACAAAAAACAGCATCTAACTTTTTTTTATCCTAATGCATAAAATTAGCTGAGATAAAGAGTACTGCAGTAGGGAAAAAAATCCAAGTATGTATTCGGACATTTTTTTGTCTTAGGTTTTTGTATGTTTGTTGATAAGGGAGAAATAACCTGTCCATGAAAAATGGCAGAAATCTGGGGAGATGTAGTCAACAATGTGGGAAAATATCTACATTGTAGATCCAGTTCTCTATGGAATCTATGATGAAATGTGACTCTGGAAATCTCCCATCCTAGTGCATCTGGACTCAACTCTGCCAAATATCCTATGTCAACATTTGCATTTTGAATGTTTGCTGTTTGTATTAAACTGTAGGACAGTTTTGGGAACTAAAACAAAAGACAAAAAAACATTGTGGCATCCTGGTTAGAATGCTGGAGGAAGACTTCAGAGATCCAGATTCCTTGCCCACCAGAATGACCAGGTAATTCCATTGTTTACTAGTGACGTTCCTTGGCACCTAAATCAGGAATAATGATAAAATGCATGTCACTGCACCAACTGTATTTAAAACCATAATTTTATTTAACACTATTAACTTCACTAGACAAGATTTGCAACAGGAGGCCTCAGAAAATATGCAAGATTTTCCCCACATGCCAGCTAGATTGGCAGGAGTCTAAAATTCTTTTTCAGTTGCAACCCTTGACCCCCTTCCCATCTCTGTCAGTTTAATTTCAAAGCCTTGTCCTGCAGCTAACTACCAACTACCTAACATCAAGTGATTCTAAACCTAAATCTAAACCTAAATTTTATTATAATTAATTTAAACTTATTTATTTATTTAAATTTGCAGCAGGCACCAACTGGGCTGGGGTGGATTGCTTCTCCTCTTATCCAAGAATGAATATTCATGATATGTACCAAAGCTTCATTCTCTGGATATGGAGAAGGAACAATCCACGCGCTCTCCAGAATTACCCAAGCCACAGAAATCAGGTGGGAGTGGCTACCATCAACTGATTGAAGGACCATACGACCAAATGCTTCTCTTTTCTAGTCAAAAAATCCTCATGGATACACCTGCTTCGGGTAAGGGGTGAGCCTGGACCAGTTCTAGACAGGAGAAAGTCTGCTTTCTGTGTCTGCTCCATGGCCACACCTATTCAGGTGTTGAGGGAGACCTTTGTGAGTCACTCTCCCGAGCCTAATAGTTCTGTACAGTATTGGTAGAACAGTTTAGTCCTAAAGAGGGTTCTTATTCCCTAGAGCACTTGGATCAATTTTTATGAGCCCTCACCATTTGAAAGATGCCTCAGAGTTTTAGACCTCTGGTTTTATTTTGCCTGTATTGACATTTCTTCCTTGAACAGTATTACCTTCGTCCTACCAGACTCATTTTTACAGTACTGCCAAAACTATATTTCGAACAGTGCAGGGAAGGCAGAAAACCTTTCCCCATGGGCCAATCAGATAGACTTGAATCCATATCAAGTTTGCAGATGACACAAAACTAGGAGGTGTAGCTAACACATTGGATGGTAGGAACAGAATTGAAAAGGACCTAGATAAACTAGAAAATTGGGCAGAAATTAATAAAATGAAATTCAGTAGAGACAAACATAAATTCTTCTTTTAGGCCAAATGCACAGTTATAGGAATGGGGATACATGACTCAGCAGTAGTACATGCAAAAAGGAACTTGGTATTACTTGTGATGATAAATTGAACATGAGCCAGCAGTGTGATGCTGCACCAAAAAAGGTTAATGCTATTTTAGCCTGCACTAATAGAACCATAATTTCCAAGTCAAGGGAAGTAACAGTCCCACTATATTCTTCACTGTTTGGGCCACATCTGGAATACTGCATTCAGTTCTGGGCACCTCATTTCAAGAAGGATATATACAAGTTGGAGCAGGTTCAGGGAAGGGCGACAAGGTAGCTAAGAGGCATGGACAACAAAACATATGAAGAAACATATGAAAGTTGGATTTAGCCCTCTGTTTATACTCATTCTTACTAATCTTTTTTATAAACAGAAAGTGAACTGTTGTCCTCTACCTTGGGGATTCAGCAGTAATCATATGCTTCATACTCAACACTGGAATTTATTGTTGCAAAATTACATACCATTCCTTAGTACCAGCATCCAAAGGCCTTTGGCTCAGAGAAGGGAAGAAAGTCATGAGCAAAGAGAAGAAAATCATGGCCTGAGAAAAGAATGCATGTCAGATATAGAAAGAGGATATGAGAAAATAATATATGTGGCCAGTCTGGTTTTCATTATGGAAGTGTTATTTTGAGTTCTTTTCAGAAAATAAGCAGGGGATGAGTCAAGGTAGAAAAATATATTTTTCCCTTATGTGAATTGTATAAATTCCAGCAAAATTTACTGGCAATCTTAACCGTGTGAAAATTCATTTTATATAACATTCTCATTGGCTTCCCACTCTGTAAGCTAAGAATCCTTTGTCAAATGACAGCTGCATTATCTAATCACCTAGGAGGTAAAAATGTTCCTCAGGCTCTGCCTGTAACACCATGGTCAGTTTTCCAAACTCCTGTAAAAGTTATGACTTGCATGCTTAAGTAAAGAGGATAAGATTGAAGCCAGAGGGTGACTGGCTGACAAACAAACAAATGAGCTAGGAAACAGATCATGGAGTATCTCATTCTCTAGCAGATACACTTGATGGTTGTTCATGTGCCTGTCTGACTCCCAACACATCTATGACTTAAATCCTGGGAGCCAGGCTGAGAGCATCTGGGTAGAAATTAAGGGAGAGAGAAACAGCAGGGATATCATTCTGGGGGTATACTACAGCCCTCCAAACCAATCTGCAGACTTGGATGATCCCTTCCTGGAACAGATGACCGCACATTCAGAAAGGAGAGATGTAGTAGTAATGGGGGATTTCAACTATTCTGATATTTGTTGGAAATCCAGCTCTGCCAAAAATTTAAGGTCCAACAAATTCCTCACTTGCCTTGCAAACAATTTCATTGTCCAGAAGATGGAAGAGGCAACAAGGGGATCAGCTATTTTAGATCTGATCCTAACCAATGGGATGACCTGGTCAATGGTGTGGAAGTGGCAGGTTCCTTAGGGGGGAGTCATCATGTTCTCTTGGAGTTTTTTATGCACAGGAAAGGGGAAGCCAAGCATAGTCAGACATGCCTTCTAGACTTTAAGAAAGCTGATTTCAGAAAACTTAGGGAATTACTGGGGGTGATCCCATGGTCAGAAATACTAAAAGATAAAGAAGTTCATGAAGGATGGGAGTTTCTAAAAAATGAGATGTTGAAGGCACAACTTCAAACAGTTCCCATGAAAAAAAAGGGGGGGTGTCTAAAGAAACCAAGATGGATGTTGAAAGAACTCTCAACTGAGCTAAAACTTACCAAGGACATGTACAAGAAATGGAAAAGGGGGGAAAGCACAAAAGTCTCCTTCTTTGGAGGTTTTTAAACAGAGTCTGGATGGCCATCTGTCGGGAGTTATTTGATTGTGTATTCCTGCATGGCTGAATGGGGTTGGACTGGATAGCCCTTGAGGTCTCTTCCAACTCTATGATTCTATGATTCTGCTTCTCTCTAAATCAAGATAGAACATGATGCTGCTGAATAGGATATGCCTGCTTGACCACAGGCATTAGACTAACCTGCCTCTGGCTATCTTCTCTCCTCTAGTTTCCAGGAAACTAGAAAGAAAATGTTGGTGACTGGGAGACATACCCATTTAGAGGCCAGCTGGGGGTGGGGGTATGGATAGAGTCAGTAGGCTGTGTTTCTTTGTGTGTTGCTCTATATATCTATGTCTGTGGTCCTAGATGTATAGCTGTACATGTGTATAGTTATAAGTGCAGCTGAGGAATAGGATCATATACAGCTACCACTTCAGAAATTTAGTGAGAATGAATGCAACAGCAGCAGCTGTTTATGTTACAGTGGCAAATTTAGAGAAGGGTAAAGTTGCATGCATTTCCTAAACATTGTTACAGGGAAAAATACCTTGTTAGAAGTGGTATAGGTATATATGGGCTGGGTATTTATACAGGTATTTCAGAACATGAGAAGGGAATGATGAAATGTTCTAGTTCTCACTGTCCTAATGCATAGAATAAAAATTGAATCAAGAATTTAATGTACATTTTCTTCATGGCGTATTCATTTTTACTGGAATATGTCATCCTTTATCCTTAAAGAACATTTTTCCAATTTGCCTCTCCTGTGTGTGTGTGTGTGCGCGCACACACACACACATGTGTAAAGTGATCATACGTCTAATTTGACCATCAAGCCAGAATTTATCAAAATTTGACTGAAAAATGTGTCTCTTCCACCTTGTACATTCACATTCACATTCACAAGTGATCCATCTTAAAGAACAAAGGAATCTGTGGTGTCAGTCAGGAAAATGTATCCCAGATTATATTGATTTAAGAGTATTTTGATCTGTTAACAGAAATGATGAAAACAATGCAAAGAACATGGTCAAAGACAGGAGAGATCAAGATAAATATATCACTCTTGGAGCCTGCTGGAATCGAACTTGCAATGTGGTGACTTGCAGTACTGGCATTTAACTACTGCGCCACCAGAGCTCCCTATATTTTATGCTATATTATGGTCTTTATAATGTACAGTATTGTCAAAAAGCAGCATGTAGACATATACACACACACACAAACAGACACATATATATACATATAATGCACTGCCTCGGAGGGTGGTGGAGTCTACTTCTTTGGAGGTTTTTTAAACAGAAGTTGGATGGCCATCTGTTGGGAATGCTTTGAATGTGTGTTCCTGCAGAGCAGGGGGTTGGACTAGATGGCCCTTGTGATCTCTTCTAACTCTATGATTCTATGATTCTAAAGTTAACTTAGAATACAGATATATAGATGAGATCCAGAGGGAACTGAGTTATGGGGAAATTGATGCCAACATAAGATAATGTGAAGGGGAAAGGTGCTTTCAGAGTTTTTAAAATTCTGTACAGCCAGTGTGGTTTAGTGATTTGAGTGTTGGAGTAGGGCTCTGGGGGCCCAGGGTTTGAATCCCTACTTAGCCATGGAAACTCACTGGGCGGTCTTGGGCAAGTCATTCTCTTTCAGTATCAGAGAAAGGCAATAGCAAACCTCTGAATAAATCCTGCCAAGAAAACACTCAATAGTTCTTAAGCTAGGTGATCTAGGAGACTGACAGGTTTCCCCCCACAATGTGTCAGGGACTGGCACTATATTTGTGCCCTTGGCTGCAGCTGTTTCTTTCTGACCTGGAAACTCACTGTATACTGGCAGCCAATTGTTCATGGACCAGCACTGGAACACGGACACTACTTTGAATAGCATTGCCTTATGACAGAGTTGCCCCAATGGCCTGTCTTCACTGCAGAAATACAGCAGTTTGACACCACTTTATCCACCATAGTTCTATCCTATGGATTCCTGGTGTTTGTAGTTTGGTAAGGCACCAGAGTTCTCTGATAGAAAAGGATAAATACTTGACAAAACTACAAATATCAGGATTCCATAGGCTAGAACTATGGTGGATACAGTAGTGTTGAACTGCTGTATTACTGCATGTAGACAGGCCCCAAGTCAGAGTTAATGTGAAGACACACAACAACAGCAGCAGCAGCAGCAGCAACAACAACAACAAGTGTGGAGAAGTGCCATTGACATATTTATCTGGAACAGACCTATAGGGTTTGGCATTCTATTAATTCTATCACTTTCCCATGCAGTAAGAACTTTGAAGACAAGCTATAAGCTATAAATAGAGGAAGTCTCTTTTGAGGAGTGAGTACAAGGAGCTTAGTGATATATCTAGTGATACAGTATATGGAAGGAAGTGATATATGAAAGGGATATGGCTCCAATGGAGTCTTTTGCTCATGGAAGATGGCCAGAACCCCATAGTTTTATTTTTTGAAGACTCTTATGCCACATCCTATGCTGTTCCAAGAGATTTTCCTCTTTGGAGCAGATTTTCAGGGAGTGTGTTGGTGGGGGGCATGACACAGTCTCTATGCCTTCTTTGCATTGGACCCTCTACTGATCTGACCCCTTTGAGTGTATGAAATCATGCAGTTCTGATCCAACTTATGTCTACTTATTTACAAATAAATAGAGTGAGCAGTCAAAGAATCAGTTTTAATGTTAAAAGTAGCCTTAGATGTCTCAAAAACCACCGACATTCATGTACAGACCCCATCAAGGTAGCTTCTTGACATACACCTGCAACACTCAATGCTGGTTCTTTCCCACTAATCACATAGTATGACTGTTTTTTTCTGCCAATCCATACCATGGGTGGTAGATGTGACTATTATTTCCAGTGATACCAATGGCAACTGGCAATCAGTACCCAATAATCAGTATCAGTCTCTCAAACCAACACAGCATTCCATTCCAATTTCTTGGCAGTTATTTGGAGAAACTCAGCTCCTTCTCTGCAGGCTTGGGACTATCTTTCCCTCTCTTCTCCCTTGCTATCACCTTCTAGCCTTCTCTTATATACAGTTTCTAGTCTCAGGACCAAATCAGACATGAAACTAAATTATGAGCGGAAAGCCTTTTCCAGCTTAAGGGCCACATTCGCTAGTGGACAAATTTTCACTGGTTATACTGGATGGGGCCAAAGCAAAAGCTGAACAGAACCATCTTCTCTTCATGTTGCACACATAAACAGATCATATACTTTGACACAAAAACAGACATACAGTTGCCCCTCCACATTTGCGGCTTTCACTCTTGCGGTTTTGATTATTCGCGGTTTGCTCAGCAAGAACCCCATTTAAATCAGCTTCTCTCCCTCGCATGCAAGGGAGAGGAACCGAATTAAACAGAGTACTTGCTGAGCAAGCCAGGCACTCAGCTCCCTGCTCTCCTGGAACCTGGCTCCATTTGGGGTGGAGAGCCAAGCCCCGGGAGAGCAGGGAGTTCACAGGAAAGGTGCTTTTTAGCCCCCACCACCCTTCCCAAAGCCGCGATTGAGCTTTCCAAGCCTTGTCATGGTTTTTGGGAGGGTGGGAATGGCTGAAAATCCTTTCTGCCGCAGTCCCTCCACCACTCCCGAAATTCCCGAAGCAGCTATGGGGCTCTCAATCCCCAGAGCCCCTTCGGGAAGGCCGGGGAGAGGCCAGCCAGCCTCCCGCCTGCCTGCCACCATCCCTGGCCACCCCGAGACAGCTCCAGGGCTTCAAAGAGAAGGCCGGTGAGAGGCCGGCAAGCCTCCCTCCATCTGTCCTGCTGCCTCCCCGGCCTTCCCGAGGCGGCTCCAGGGCTTCAAAGCCCAGGAGCCTCCCTCCTTCCCTCCTGCCGCCATCCCCGACCTTCCCGAGGTGTCTTGGGGGCTTTAAAGCCCCAGAGCCCTGTTGTGAAGGCTTGGGAGAGGCCAGCAAGCCTCTCGCTGCCGTCCCCGGCCTTCCCAAGATGGCTCCGGGGCTTCAAAGCCCCAGAGCCCCCTCACAAAGGCTGGAAAGAAGCCGGCAAGCCTTCCTCCCTCCCTCCCTCCCTCCCTCCCACCTGCCGCCTTCCCCGGCCTTTTCGAGGCGGCTCCAGGGCTTCAGAGACCCGTAGCCACCTCATGAAGGCCGGGGGGAGGCCAGCCAACCCAATTATGGGTCAAGTACAGCAGCAGGCAAGATCTAATGTGTGAGGAGGAGGAATGACAATGATCTGTCATGAACCCATCCATCTATTGAGGTGTCCTGTCTCACAATCTCCAAGGTTTGAGTGTATACACCTGACAATAGGACAATTAAACAGGATGGGGATAGTGTTGGAGTACCATTCATTCTGCTGCCCAACTGTCTTCCTGCCAGACCTGCTGGAAGTAATCTCAGAAGTGGTGTTAATCTTCACCCAAACTTATTGTGTTGGGTGATTTTAACATCCATCCTGAGGCACCCTCATCAAGGCCAGCTCAGGATTTCATGGCTTCTATGGCAACCATGGGCCTATCTCAATTAATATTGGCCCTACATATGTAGCAGACCACACACTTCAACTGGTATTTGCTGGTGAGGATGATATTCCTTTAGGGGCAGAAGGGGGGGGGTTGAAAGAACATCACTGTGATAGACAGATCACTACCTGATAGGGTTTCAATTTGTTGGGACTCCTAACCTCTGCAGAGGCAGTGGACCCATTAAAATGTCCATCCCCCAGAGACTAGTGGATCTAAAAGGATTCCTGAATGCTCTGGAGGATTTTCCAGCTGCTAGAGTTGATTATTATATTGATGTCCCAGATGATCTGTGGAACAGGGATATGACCTGGGCAATTGACCAGTTGCTCCCAAGTGTCCTTTACTTGGGAGCACAACTGGGCTCCTTGTTCTTCTGTGGAGCTCAGGGCAATTAAGTGCTTGGGTATGCTACTAAAGCAACAGTGGAGAAAGACTCAGGATGAATCTGACTGTGGCCTGGTTGAAGCCCATTTTAGAACCTACTTTGCAACAGTGAGGGCAGCAAAGAAATTCATCTAGCACAACTGTTCCAGGTAGTTAAAGGTCTATTACATCCTAGACCTCAAACTGCTAAGGAGGAGCCCTGAGAAAAGTGCTCTGATGAATTTGCTAAATATTTTGTGGAAAAAAATTGCTTGGATTTGTTCTGACTTGGTGTTCACATTGAAGGTAGAGTCTGGGGAGGTAACTGAAGAATATAATTGTCCAGTTTTGATGGATGAATTTCAAGTTATTCGACATGATGATGTGGACAAGTTGCTTGGAAAACTGAGGCCAACCACTTGTACGTTAGACCTATGTCCATCCTGGCTAATTAAAGCAACCAGATGAGGACTGGCCAGTTGGGTAGTACAGGTTGTAAATGCTTTGTTGAAAGGAACTGTAAGACCTTTGTTGAAAAAATCTTCCTTGGACCCCACTTCCCTAGATAACTATTGACCAGTCTCTAAGTAAGTTTCTAAGTAAGGTCGTAGAGCAACTGGTGGCAACACGGCTCCAGACATTCTTGGATGAAATGGATTAACTGGATCCATTCTGATCTGGGTTCAGGCCTGGTTATGGGACAGAAGCAACCTTGGTCAACTTGGTGGGTGACCTACACCAGGAGTTGGAAAAGGGGAGTGAGTCCCTATTGTTATTCCTGGATCTTTCAGTGGCATTTGATACCATCAACCATGGTATCCTGGGTTGTCCGGCTGATATGGGACTTGGAGGCATTACTTTACAGTGGTTCTGGACTTTCTTGGCTGAAAGTTCCCAGAAGTCTCTGCTGGGAAAACTGTTGTTCAACCATTTGGCCACTGGCCTGTGGGGTTCCACAGGGGTCAATACTGTCCTCTATGCTTTTCAACATCTACATCAAGCTGCTGGGAGAGCTTCTCTGGAGCTTTGGGGTTAGGTGTCATCAGTATGTTGATGATGTCCATCTCTCTCTCTCCTTTACAATGGATGCCAAGGAGGCTTGATAGCACTGAATTGTTCTCTGGATGTAGAAAAGGACTAGATGTAGGTGAATAGGCTGAGGCTTAGTCCAGACAAGATGGAAGTGCTGCTGGTCTGTAAGAAAACCAACCTGGGACTGTGATCACAGCCTGTTCTGGACGTGGTTGCAGTCCTTCTGAAAGATCAGGTTTGTAGCTTGGAGGTGCTCTTTGACCCAGCACTGCTCCTGGAAAGCCAGGTTGCTGCAGTAGCCAGGAGCACCTTTGCCCAGTGTGCCAGCTGCACCCTTTCTTGAGGAAGGCAGATCTGGCCACAGTGGTTGATGCATTAGTTACCTCTTTGTTATCGACCCTGACACTCCCTGCCCCATATCTGTATTAATTGGCAACATTTAATAATTAGGTCAAATGTGACCTTCCATGCAGTATAGTAATTAAAACTGGGAAATTCCACAACCAGGAATCCCAAAGGCTAGCGTTCAGACTCAATCTGGTATGTACTTAAGGAGAAGGCAGCCCAATTCCAAAGAAATGATAATTTGCAAGGCAACATCCTGCCTGAATATCTGGCTAATCCCATCAGCCTAATCTGAGATACCCAAGGCTGTAAAGAGCCCTCTTGCCTTTTACCTTCCCCCAAATCAAGAAAGTTACTTCCTCTATTCAGTTACAAAGTATCTGCACATTGCATCATTAGCATATCTGGGGTGTCTATTGTCTCACTTTGAGAACCTCCAAGAAGCATTGTCTTTCACTCTAAATCCCATCCCCTGAAGGAAGTTATTGGCTATATAAACCCTTCCAAAACCACACTCAAGTGTACATAGATTCCCTTCCTGTGGATACTACATCTGCCTGTGTATCCATTCTTGCTTCGGGACTCCCACTCTGTTAGTTTCTTCCGTGACCTCATCTCCTCAGATCAGTACAGTATCACCAGAAAACAACCTCCCTCCTCTATTCCTCTATCCCAATACTTCCTACTTTATTTGCTAGCCTTGTGTGAATACTTAAAGCCTGAGTGTGTGTTTGAACATATTATTATTGTTTTCTCACATAAAGCTCAGTATTTGTAAGCTTAATGTCTCCTCCCTACTACTGGTATACACAGGTTAAAAGATCACCGATCATGTGAAGTGATAGGTTTTTTGCTTTATTCTGTATAGGATTTCTCACACTATTTTTGCATATTACCATACCTAAAACATTGTGGTTACCCCTCTGTATGCAACATTTGAAGAATATATGATATTACTGTGATGCTGTATATGTAATTATTGATAATGTATACTTTTCAATTGTTATAACTGGTCTGTGGTTATTGGGTTATATGATGAGATCTACATATTAAGAATTGCATGAATACTATGTATAGTTATATACTTTTAAACAATTGCATAGACTATTTCTCTTGAAGTCTTTATTGATAGTACATATTTTTCATTGTAAACAATATAATATACTTATACTTATTTTTCAAACATATAAAAAAGTTTGGATACTTCCTCCTTAGGTTTGTCGGCCAGTTCAGACACCCAGCCGTTTCAGTTGTTAACATCTTGATTAAACTACAGTAACATGCTCTATGTGGGGCTGCCCTATACTGGCTTCCACTTTGTTTCCAAGCTTAATTAAACATGCTGGTATTGACCTATAAAGCCCTGAGTGACTTGGGGCCAAGATATCTGAAAGACTGCCTCCTCCCATATGAGCCTGTCAAAAATTTGAGATCTTCAGAGGAGGCCATGTTGCATGTCCCAACACCTTGGGAAGTTAGATTGTTGGAGACATGTAACAGGGCCTTCTCTGTAGCATTACCTCAACTGTGGAACTCCATAACCAAGGAAGTTAGGCTGGCCCCATCTCTTTTAAGTTTCTGGCAGGCAGCTAAAACAGTTCTGTTCCATATGGCATTCAGTTTTTGAAATTGTCATTTTAACTATTTTAAAACTAGATTCTAGGATTCTTTTTAGACTGCTTTTAGGAGTTTTAAAAGAGTATTTTAATGTGTTTTAGAAATGTTTTTATCTTTGTTTTGTTTTAATTTTTGTTTTAATATGTTCATTTTCTTGGAAGCCCTTCTAGTGATACAGAAATACTATAAACAAACAAACAAATAAACCCATTCACACCTAGATGTATACACATCATTGGTTCTATACATCTGCAAACATAACATACAAACATCAGTTTATACACAAGCATATTTCCATCACCCATTGCCGCCCTCCCCACATACACAGAGGGAAAAAGGTAGGGACAGCTTATCCCTTTCCTATCCTATTATGCTAATTAGGCCTGGGGAGAAACTTCCCATTCAAGTAAATTGTCAGGCAGTAGTCTGGCAAGTCTAAATGCCAGAGTTCTTTTGGATGGAAAGGGCTTTTCTTTTCTTTTTTTTTTTTTTTGAGATAGAGCACATGGGAAGCATTAAGCTACCCTGTCTCTTCCCAGTTGCAATCTTGATAAACAAAATTACACACAGAGACACACCAGCATTAGACTTGAAAAGTACTTCCGATGCACTCCAACAGGAGCTTTAAAATACTATTATTATCATGTAAAGAGCAAAAAGGTGAGGTTGGAGGGAATATTTGAGATGCCTGTGGGTCCCAGGCCAGCAGTTATATATTCATGTGTTATATAAATCTTGGGTTTTTAAACCTGCATTAAAAAAAAATGTAAATAGAAAACTTTTGAGTACTGATAATTTTGAGGACTGTAGCAGACAGTTCAATTCTTTCATGTCTTGAAGTGGTCCTGATTAAAATTGCTCACCTGAAGATGCGATTTGCATAGGAGAAAAGCTCTCATTGACACCAGCTGCTCATTTCCTCCCCTGTTCCCAGCTTCAAGACAGCGTGGTCAGTACCCCTGAACAGGGCTTGGATTTTCCAAACATATGCAAGGGGTATCCATGGCCAGAATGTCTAGGCTGAGCCATGGATACCACAGTCTCCTCAAATGATACCTTCTCTCACTGGTGGAAAGCATAGAGGCAGTTTCATTGTTATGTGTGTACGTGCTGTCAAGTCACCTGTTGACTTATCGTGACCCCATGAATTTCATAGGTTGACTTATGGTGACCCCATGAATTTCATAGGGTTTTCTTAGGCAAGGAACACTCTCCCAGGCCAGTTCCTTCCTCTGAAATCTAGCCTACAGCAACTGGTATTCATGGGTGATCATCCCATCCAAGGTACTCTGGTATGTTTAGATTATTTAGAAATTAAAACCAGACCCTAGGGTGGGATATAATTCTCTCCATGAAGTCCTGTTTAGGCATTACTCTCTATACTTTCTGGAATAGCCCTGCCTCTATCCATCATCATTTTCCTCATAGGGAAAGTGGCTCTTTGGAAGGTAACAGGTTCCTGTTCCTTTGGAGGCTCTTAAAAAATCAGGGATCTTGCTCATATAGAAATCAGAGATATACCTCCAGTGTACAGCATATCTCTGTGTGCACAAGAAAAGGATGGGAGAATTGGTGTCTTTTTTAAAAAAAATAAAAAAAACACACTTTTTTTCTTTACATTCAAAAATGTCAAAGTTTCACAGAGAGAAAAAACAATTTGAAGAACAAATAGAAAATCCCTGTACAAAGAGAAAAAGAGCCACTCCAAACTTTCCTTTTATAACTATACTGTTCGGCTGTTATTTTAAATCTCAGATTCCTTTATTTTGCTGCTCACACTCTGATTGGGAAATATCTCTTGTGTTCGAAATGATAACAATATTCTCTTAGCCAATAGCAGTTCCATTAAGAGGATCTTAATCTATAATCTTGTTTGCATCCCATGCTTCATTAAAATCACCTTGTCCTCGGGTTTAGAGGTCATTAGGAGGCTTCATTCCCAGAATCGAGTTTATTCTATTTGCCAGCTCATTCCAGAACTTGGTGTCTGTAGGGCAAAATCAGAGCAAGTGTATCAAATTAAAACTGGCCTGTCCACCATTCTAGCCTCTTTGGCATTCCATTTTAAAACAATGGTGTAGAGCTAAGGCAGAAAACAAACATCTGAGTAAATCTAATTCTGGCCATTGTGGGCCTTTTCAGATAATGGGAACAGCAACAATAGCAATTTGTGGAAATAAACATCTCGTGGTGTTTACTGTAAATTTAGTCATTGGGGAAGGCCTCTAGAGAAGTCTCTAGAGCAAAAGTTTTAAAAATGTGTGATCATGGAAATCTTAAATATAATAGAAGCCATATCAACAGTCCTTTGGCCAAGAATCATAGGCAGCCTGATGAGGATAATAGTATTTAGGATTAGGGTCAGTGTGAATTACAATGTAATCCCAAAGTGAGACCCTAGGACAGGGACAGCTTAGGACCTTCCAGGGACCACAAGGACAGCCAAAAATGCAAACCCCAAGCCCTAACCCAGCAGTGGCAGGAAGCCCACTTCTGGATTTGTAAAATGGCAATTGTTGACCTCTGCAATGGGGAAATGGCCAGGCCAGCGGATGTTCTTTCTCATGATGAGGAGACAAATCAAATCTCTGATTTTCCAGGGACCTAGTGGTGATGAAGTGAGTGAGGCAGAGATTAGAGCAACATCAGTGGAAGACTTGAAGAGAGTCTGACCAAGCATGGGCTAGAGCCTATTTGAAGGCCCACTCTGTGGCAGTGTGGGCAGAAAATAAATTCTGGCAGTTGAGAGGATACCCACTCGACAGTCCATTGTGAAGAGTCTGCATGGCACTTTGCAGATAAAGTTCAGATCCATTCTGACTTGGATGTCATGGTCGATACATTACCAGAGGATGCAACTTTGGCCCTGATTGTCCAATAAGAATAGATTGTGTTCCATTTGTACAGCCTGAAGATGTGGACAGGATCCTTGGAGAAGTGAAAGCCACCACATGTCTGGTGGAAATTTAAATTTCCTGGCTCACTCAAGGAGGGAAAAGGGGACTGAGTGAGTGAAGGAAATAGTCAATGCCTTCTTGCAACAAGGCATCATTCCAAGAAGCCTAAAGAAAGCAGTTGTAAGGTCTCTACTGAAAATGCCTTCCCTGGATTCCTATATAATGGATAACTGTCAGCCAGTGTCTAGGCAATGTAATGGAATGTGTGGTGGCCTCCCAGTTCCAAGGATTCCTGGATGAATCAGATTATCTAGATCCATTTCAATTTGGTTTCAGGTCTGGTTATGGGACAAAGACAACTTTGGTCACTTTGGTGGATGACCTTCACCAGGAATTAGATAGAGGGAGGGTGTTCCTGTTAGTTTTTCTGGATTTCTGAGTAGTTTTCAGTACTGTCAAGCATGATATCCTTCAGTCCTTGCTGGGATGGGACTTGGAGACGTTGTCTTACAGTAACTCCATTCCTTCCTGGAGGGGACAGCTCAGAAGGTGTTTTGAGGGACTCCTGTTCAAATCCTTGGCCAGTGGTCTGTAGGATCCCTCATAGTTCCATTTTCTTTCTCATGCTATTCAACATCTACATGAAACCACTGGGAAAGGTCATCCAGAGGTTTGAGGTTAAGTCACACCAGTATGCTGATGACACCCAATTCTATTTCTCCTTTCAACCAAGATCCAAAGAAACTGTTTCAGTTGTAAACCCATGTATGGCATCAATAAGGGGCAGGATGGGGGGGGGGATGAACAAACTGAAACACAATCCAGATGAGACAGAGGTGCTCCTGGTCAGTGGAAAGGCAGATGAGGGAATAAGGATTTAGCCTGTGCTGTTACACTCCCCCTGAAGACACAGGTTTGCAGTTTTGGTGTACTCCTGGGCTTAGTCTTGAACCTGGGGGCTTAGATTTCTGTGCTAGCCAAGAGTGTTTTGGCACACTTAAAGGTAGTGCACCAACTGCCCCTATTCCTGTAGATGCCTGATCTGGTCCCAGTTGGATTACTGTAATGCATGCTATATGGCCTGCCTTTGAAGAGTGTTCAGAAACTTCAGTTGGTACAGAGCTGCAGCCAGAATGTTAACTAATTCTGGTTACATGGATCATGCAATTCCCTCCCCTGCTTCAACAGCTCCACTGACTGCTAGTTTGTTCCTGGGTACAATGCAAAGTGTTGATCTTAGCCTGTAAAGCTCCATATGGCCTAGATCCAGGTCCTATCCCAAATGGTCATCAGGCCCACACATGGTGCGGGTCATACCCTTGATGCAGTCTTCAGTACGGAACAGGAATATCCATGGGTGAAGGTTATAAAAACCACCGCATTGTCATGGATGGATCATTTCCTGGTCAAGACTGAACTAAGAGTCTCTTCCCACCCCACCGGGGGTGGTGGACCCATTAGAATGATCCGCCCTCGAAGGCTAATGGAACCAATAGGATTCCAGAAAGCCTTGGAGGGGTTAATGGTTGGTAACACTGGTGACCCTGTCGAAGCTTTGGTTAATACCTGGAACACTGATCTTCCCAAGGCTATCGACATGATCTCTCCCAAGCGTCCTTTCCAACCCACTCCAAACTGTAAGCCATGGTATACAGCAGAGCTTAGGAAAATGTAGCGGGTTGGACAACGACTAGAGCGCAACTGTCGGAAAACTTGACTCGTATCCAACAGGACTTGTCATAGGAACTTTCTTTGGTCCTATCGAGAGGCAATACATGCAGCACAGAGATCCTTCTCCTCTGCACGTATTGCATCTGCAGAGTCCTGTCCAGCAGAGCTGTGTAGGGTGGTAAGGGAGATGACGCAGGTTATTCCTGTGCAGAACCCATTGCTTAATCCAACGACGGCCTGCTGTGACGCGTCTAACAACTTCTTTGCAGATAAAATCTCTCGGATAAAAGGTGACTTAGATGCCAGTAATTTGACAGAAACAATTGACGAGGTGTCCAGAAACTCCGTTGATGTAAGTTTACTGGATCAGTTTCAATCCGTGAGTACCAAATATGTGGACAAGCTTCCTGTGTAGGGTGAGGAAAATGACCTGCCCTCTCAATCCTTTCCCTTGATGGCTGGCCATCCAGGGGTGTGTGTGCCTTGATGGTGTTCCTTAAGGACATCATCAATGCATCCCTCAGAGAAGGGTGTGTTCCATCCTGTTTAAAGGAAGCTGCCATTAGGCCGCTCCTGAAAAAACTTTCTCTGGACCCCCTGGACATGAACAACTATAGGCCGGTTTCTATGTTACCATTCTTGAGCAAAGTGATCGAGAGGGCAGTTGCACTTCAACTCCAAGTGGTCATGGATGAAACTGATTATCTAGACCCATTTCAAACTGGCTTTAGGATGGGATTTGGAGTTGAGACCGCCATGGTTGCCTTGACCGACAACCTGCGTCTAAGCATCGACAGCGGTAGTGTTACCCTGTTGGTGCTTTTAGACATCTCAGTGGCTTTCGATATGATAGATCATAGCATCCTCTTGGATCGCCTGAGTGGGTTAGGAATCAGAGGCACTGTGCTCCAGTGGTTCTGGTCCTTCCTCTCGGGCAGGTCCCAGAGGGTGTGGCTTGGGGACAGCTGCTCCAGCAGAAAGGAGCTTACTTGTGGCATTCCGCAGGGTGCCATCCTGTCCCCGATGCTGTTTAACATCTATATGAAGCCGCTGGGTGAGATTATTCGGAGTTATGGGGCTGGGTGTTATCACTACGTGGATGACACCCAGATCTATTTCTCCTTGTCCCAATCATCGGCCTCAAATTCTGATGGCATCTCTCCTCTTAATGATTGTCTTAAAGCAGTAATGGGCTGGATGAGGAAAACCAGATTGAGATTAAATCCAGACAAAACAGAGGTGCTCACAGTAGTGGCCCCAAAACCAGGAGTTGGGTTGCAACCTCCAGTCCTGGATGGGGTCACGCTCTCCTTTAAGGACTGTATTCGCAGTCTGGGGGTGATCCTTGATTCATCACTTCAGATGACTAGTCAGGTGAATGTGATGGTCAGGAGCGCCTGTTATCAGCTTTGGCTGATTCGCCAGCTGTGCCCTTTCCTGGAAGTAAGGGACCTCGAGACTGTGGTGCACACACTGGTAACCTCTCATCTAGATTTCTGCAATATGCTTTACATGGGGCTACCCTCATGCTTGGTCCGGAAACTTCAGTTGGTACAAAATATGGCAGCCAGAGTGGTCTCGGGAACATCTCGGAGAGACCATATAACTCCAGTATTAAAATCTCTCCACTGGCTGCCTATCAGTTTCTGGGCCCAGTATAAAGTGTCGGTTATTACCTTTAAAGCCCTAAATGGCTTGGGTCCAACTTATCTCCGGAACCGCCTCCTCCCATACAATCCTCCCTGTGCACTCCGGTCCTCTGGAAGGAATTTGTTTCAGCCACAAAAATCTAGGCTGTCTGCAACCTCCCAGAGGGCCTTTTCGGTAATCGCCCCCAAATTGTGGAATGACCTGCCGAACGAGATCCATCAGATGACAAGCCTGAGTAGCTTTAAAAAAGCACTAAAGATGGATCTCTTTCGGCAGGCCTTTCCTAATTAGATCCCGGCCTCAGGAGCTCCTGGCTTTTTTTAGTCTGTTGGCCATTTATTGTATTTATTGTTTTTAAATGTGATTTTAGATTAGTTGCTTTTTAATGTATATTTGTTTAATATCTTTTTATGGGGGAGGGTGGGGGTGGGTGGTGTTTAGGGATGTGTATCTGTATTGTATTTTAATTTTTGTAAGCCGCCCTGATTGTTTTAACAGAGGGGCGGGGTAATAATAATAATAATAATAATAATTATTATTATTATTGATTGCTTAGCCAACATGAGGCTCAAGAAAGCCAGCCCGACCATTTGGTACAGTGAGAGAACTCTTTCAGGTAGCTGAGGATGACTGCAGCTTCCCAGTTTATTGGCTCAATTTTCATTGAAGGCACAGCTGTGTGCTTACTTCAGGGCTTCTCCTATACCCTTCAAAGTGCTCTGCTGTTCTCAGGTGTAGTGGAAGATGCTATCCAATTTTCTATGTTGAAGTAAGATTCAGCTGGCATACAGTCAATTTCTGCATGATGAGTGGATGCCCTTTTGACTGCCCCTGATGTCTTGGGCCAACATAGGAAAAGAGGCTTTTCTCTATCTTTCTATGGTCATCTTTCTACTTTTGCAAGATGTTGATACTGGTAGAAATAGAGAATAGGGTTAAGTGCAAAGCATGTACATGACCCAGGCATACAATTAAGCCTATGGTCTCCCACAGCCATTACACCAGCAGTGCCAAAGATGAAGGACCAGGACATATTCCAAAGAGATCTGGTACTGCAGTATTGCTGAAGTTAAGCAATCCTGAATCAGTTCAGTATCTGAATGAGAGAGATTCTTCACAGATAATTTTTTCATCTCATTTGTGTGTGTGTGTGTGTCTGTAGTAGCCATCTCAGAGCAGAAATACATTTAGAAAATAGCAGAATTGCCTCTGCCATTCTCTAGTGGGAGAAAACTGTATACATTTTGAATTTTCATCTGTAAGTCTGAGTAAATGTAATGGTAAACGTTTGGTTGTACTCATTGTCCTTGGCACAATTTTCCACACCACTGAAATCTAGATTGCAAATGCCTTAGGACATGATTATACTTGGTTTTGTTCATATTATTTTTCAAAGACCATGTTCACTTTTTATTTTAGTTTTTATTCATATATACAGACGTATGCACGTCATTGACAATGCATATCTATTTTTCGAAGAAAGTTCTTTGATATGCAACATCCTCCTCCTCATGGAAACTTTGAATAGTTACTCCTGACACATGTTTTTCATTAAGCTCCCTCTCTGGACTGTATGACTTGAAGGAGTATAAAACCACTTTCTTGTTTACCAGAGCATAAAGACACTCTTCTTTCATTTTATTATTAGGATACTGAGAGGGCAGACTGTTTTTTTTTTTTTTTTTACATTCCACCTCATCTTCTAAAAGATAATAGGGAATTAAATGATACGTTTGTATTTGTTCCCCAGGAAACAACCCTGTGCACATCTACCTGGGAGCACACTCCACTGAACTCAGCAGGCTTGAGTAAATATGCACTGTCCTCGATTATATATGGCATAATCACCAGCTCCCCCTAGAAGTCCATAGAAGGCCATGGGGAACCAACCAGCATCCTTGTTCAGTTATCCCTTTGCAAATATCATTAAGTTCTGTCATGATGCTGATATAACCATTCATATACCGTTGTTATGCACATTTAATAAGCAACTTCATAGTTTCTGAAACACATGTCTGGTTACTCTCATAAAGAGTAGCTCATTCAGCGTTGTCATGTTTTTATGGCAATTTTACATTATGATGTTGCCATGATTAGGTGCAATGTAAATAGTAAAACGAACAACCAACCAACATTAAAAGCACAGAAATCCTATGTTCTATTAATCTATTATGTATAGGCTCTAGGTGCTACCACAAATACATGGTAATTAGAAGCATCAGCATCTAGCCCTGGACTTCATACTTATGAAAAATATTTTGTCTTACCACATTTTTTAGAAGCTGCAATTTCTAGTGGTCTGGTTTCAAGGCAGCATTACTGAATACAAGTGGTTTTGGCTCATTTACATTTTTATACCACAACTTCTAGTTTGTTTTCATCATTGTTTCTTGATATATCACCAATTATTTTATTTTATTGTATTGTATTTCTGGCTATATTGCTATCTTTTTGCATCAGTTGCATTGGAAGAACTAGCAAAGCTGTATGTATGGCCCTATCCTGAGGTCATACACTTACCTAGTCTGGGTACGAGCATCCATGACTAGATTCTATTGGAGATTTATGCCTCATGTAAGGGACACACATCCCAGCATATGCCCATGTTTTGGTCTGGGCATAAGAGCACTGGGGGGAAGCAGTGAAAGTTCTCCTTGTCAGGAGATAAAAGCCCTGTTAGCTCCTCAGTGGCTTTAGCTTCTGACAGAGATAGGTTTTGCTGCTGTCCCTATCCGTCCCCATTGTTAATGCAACACCTACGATCCCTTTACTTCTGCTGTTGTGGCACTGACTCTTCCTACGCTTGTCTAGTTATGCTCACACTATGGGTTCAGCTTCAGCCTCATGTGATCAAGGTTTCATTGCCGCTATGATCCTGTAAAGCTGTGTGATCAAAGTTCTAGCTGTGGTAGAAGCCTTATGTGTGTGACTCAGATATTCATTTCAGTGTGTACACAATGAAGGCAATGAGCCAAGCTGTCTGAACGTAGATCCAGCAGCATTACTTCCTATGAACAAAGCACATGGCTTTCAGTGTAGAAGCCAGTTCATATGATTGACGTGAAGAAAGTTAATGAGTGCAAGGTAACACATATTTCCAGTGTTAAAACAGTTTCCATGCCCTCAAACAATTCACAGGTGAAAACCAGAACACACATGGCCAAGCAATATCAGAGTGTGTTCAAAATGGGAAAAGTTATCCATGAGGAAGACATACAAGCAAAGCAAGGCTGCAGCAGTTTGCTTTTGCCTGAATCTACAGGGGAGGGCAAGATTCTTCTCCCTTTTCTCATATCCCCTTGCTGAGTTAATTGAGTGAGAATTATTTTTCCATTTTGAAGTCAGTTTGCAGCAAGTCAATTAAGCCAAGGACAAGGGGGGGGAAGTGAGAGGAGGGAAGAGAGGCTGGGACATTCTAAAAGCACCCGAAAAAGTGGGAAGATTAATTGGGACTGTCCCTGCCAAATCAAATCAGTTGGAGAGCATAAGCTTCCGTACCCTTCAGTTGATGTCTGGACCCAATTAAGAGTGCTGGTTTTTATTTCTACAGCTCAAAATTGTTGTAAAGCATACATTATAGACTGCTTACTGCAATATATCACACTATTTTAAGATTTTCCTCAGAGTTCCTTTCCAGGACCTTTTCAGTATGACACGATAGTAGAATTGCACTGCTACTACAATTTTTAAAAGCATTTGACTGGATTTGCGGATTGTTGTTTTCTAAAGGTGAGTTTTTAAAGTGTGTTCTCTGGTTCCAGCTAGTTACTGCTTCCTGATAAGATACAGGGTGTTCAAAAACTTCCTTGCTTTTCAGTTGCTAAAAACAGTAGGCACGAATTTGTAAAGTCTAATAAGGAACAAAATAGGGCTTTATAGGAAGATCTGTCTGATAAGAAATCTTTGAGATCTGAATAATGAATGACATTATGAATGTGATCTTCCAGGATGGAAACAGAGCTCCAAATTTACCACTGATTTCCATTGATACAGTGGTCTGCTCTAGTTGGGATTAGCAACTGGATTTTGGTCAGAAGGTGATATGCTGGGAAACAGCAAAAATTTTGAGAAAAGCAATCCCATTTTACCACTTTCCTTTTCAGGTTTCCCATAGGTTCAACCTTTCTAATAATGAATGTTAAATTATGCAGAAAGTAGTTTTAGTGCTGAACAGAGTATTCTCAATAATGAATAAAAATAATTGTAAAATCTCCCTTGAAAGTATAGCTGCTTACTTTCACAGTGATCTCTTTGGAAAAAGCCCAAAGAAGGGGGCTCACTGTGCAACAGGAAATTGCCACAAACTCACACTGCAAACTTTTGTAAAGTTAAAAATACTTCTTTGGTGGGAGTGGGAGTTCAGGATTTATCAGGATGAGTTCTGCCTGAAAGCAGTGCATTCTTGGACTTTTCCCTAAAACAGGTTTATTTTACAAATAACAGGATAAAAACATATTGGGAAAACAGAAATATGAAGACACCTAGTATAACAATATAGGGAATTTACAATTAACACTACAGGTCCAAGAGATTGCCATCTCTTACATTCTCCCCCAATTGCTTGTTTAACTAACCTAATTACATCCCTCTTTTGTATTCTTGCCTATCTCGCTGGGAATCATTCATACCCACTCCCATCCCACTTCCTTCCACCTACCTACTCCCCCAAAAAGCTTCTTGACACTACCTTTCAAAATTGGCTTCCAATGCAAATTGAGGAACTGCTACTGACCACTTTCACTTCCAAATGACAGCACCCCATGTAATGCAGTGCATGGTTGATAATGAAACCTACAGCAGGGATAGTAATTGATGGCCATTCAGATACTGCTGGCTAGACGTTATGGAACAGCACAGATTCTACCCATGGCCTAGAGAGACCAGTTACATGATTTCCCCCCTCCATGCATCTTTTATCTGAATGAAAAATAGTTAGGAGATTATCAGACGCTTTAAAAAACCAAAGGAGCTCATGAGAACAATGTCCCTGTACCACCAAAGGGACCTGATATTGCACAACACTGTCCTCTTCTTGTGCTTCCTCCATTCTCCCTCAGTTCTGACACAACAAAAAAGGTGCTGCTTTTCATTAGCAGAAACTTCTGCTAATGAAAAGCAGCGACCTTTTCATCACTCCAGCAGAGAGGGAGAATGGAGGAAGCATGAGAGGAGGATGACGTGTGCTATATCATGACCCTTTGGTGGTACAGTGACATTGTTCTCGCAAGCCCCTTCATTTGTTTTTTTTTTTAAGCGTTTGTTAATTTTCTTAGTTTGGAGCTAGAATATTATTAGGCATAACGACAGTCAACTACACAACTTCCATTCAATACCTACACTAGGGATTTACAGATCTTCTAATTCTTGTCCTGCAAATTAATCACAAGGCCTAAATCCAATTCTTCATTCTAACTGGAGGAGACCCATCTAATCAAATGAGTTTACATTACATCATATCATTTGGCAATTGATTCAGTGGATCTACTCTAGTTGGGAGAAGCAGTTCAGGACCAATGCTTGAAAAACCTCAATATGTTTAATATGGACACCTGAAAAGCCCAGTTACCTAGCATCTCCCCTTTCCTAGACGCCTTCTCTTAACTTTACCAACCCTACCCACCTCAATTGTTTCCTGACCTTCCTTCATGTCACATCAATCTTTTATGGGGAGGGGGTGACAACAAATAGGATGCCCATGTGGTAAGTACCTGTTGAACTTCCCTCTTTCACACAATGATAGAAGAGTCCTACCCTCTTTTTCGAATGACCACCCTAGTAACAGGTGTTGAATGGCTCCTTTCCAGACTTAGCAGACTGCTACGCTGCAAATGACCCTGCTTCATTTCCAGTCAGGGTTCCTGGGTGCTTGTCAAAGAGAATTTTCTACTCTCTATGCATCTTCTTCCATTCCTCCATGTTGGACTGAAAGTAGCATGGAGAGCAGGGGAGTGGTGGAGGTGGCTCCCAAGCCCCATTTCATGGAGGGGCACTACATGAACTTGGCAATTCTTGAAATGAGGCTTTATATTTTCATATCCCAAGTCTTTTTTACTTTACTAATCAGCAACACTAGCTTAAAAATATTGCAAAATGTCTGAGGAAGGGAGCCATGTGCTGTAATACAAACCATGAAAACTTAATGTGAAGTTGAAGGCTTTCAAGGCTGGCATCCATAGATTTTCCTTGGGTTTTTTCCAGGCTGTGAGGCCGTGTTCTGGAATGGTTTCTTTCTGACGTTTCACCTGCATCTGTGGCTGGCATCTTCAGAGAATGGCTGGGTAGGAGTGGCTGGGAATGTCTGGGTACACTCCTACCCAGCCATTCTCTGAAGATGCCAGCCACAGATGCAGGTGAAACATCAGAGAGAAACTATTCCAGAACACGGCCTCATAGCCCAGAAAAAAACCAAGGAAAATCAATGAAAACTTAGTGCTCCATATTCTATGGGAGTCTCTAGATGCAACAGGTACATGTAAAATCATTCTAAGAACTGGCAATGGGAGAAAGAACCAAGATTTTCTATGGTTGAGGGAAACATTATCCTTTCTATATAAAGGATATACAGAACAAATATAGGATGTCAAATTAATGATGTATGGCTGTTTCCAGCCCATGTCATTAGTTCATTCATAAGTCTACATTAGGGGTGTGAATATTCTTAAAATGTCTTGTTCTTACTGAAAAATTGCCAGACTTCACAAGTGTTCCATCTCTAGCACCAGAACAAGGCAAGCAGTGCTTTGGGTTTTGTCCAGGTTTCCATAATGTGCACGAAAATCTCTTTGCGCAAAACTCGTGCTTTCTCCCTTTCAGAAACTAAATACATGTACAGAGCATCATGCCTTCCAGTGCTTTGAATGTTTAAGAGTCCTTGCAACAGATGTCATTGTTTGCCTATGCAATCTGCACAATTTATAGAAATGTCCAGTTTGCACAATTTGCACAAAAATAATTCCCACACATGCAAAACCTTCTCAAGACCTGCAGAAAACACCTTTTATGTTTTGCAGATAAAGAGGAAAATTTTGTGCAGAAGAATGAGACAAATGAGGATTTCCATCCTATTTCTTCTTTAATCTGCCATTTTTTTTTAAAAAAAACAACCTTTAATACATATTTTGAATATGCATTTTTGAAATGCATTTGCTTAAAAATACACATATTTCTAAAGGTATTTTGGCTTCAAGTTTGTATTTAAAATACAGGCATACCTCAAATAACAAAGCCTCTGACAAAGAAGCTCCTTTTTACCATGTTCCTTTCTGTCCACCCTCTTCTTTTCCTTCTCCATCTAGGTGGAAACAATTTTTAACAGCATTTGGAGGGTGGGGAAGGAGGACTGGAGAAACATATAGACTTTCAGGTGCTGCGTTGCAGTTGCATATATGCAGTAAACACTACAATAAAGCTTGCTCTGGGAAAGACTGGGTTTCTCCTAAGCCCATCCCACTGTAGGTGCATGTGTCTGCCTACAACAGACAAGGTAAATAGCAGCTGGTTCTGGAATCCTTTACTGAGCATGCATGGAAAGCAAAACAAGGAGAAAAGGAAAAAGCTAATTAGCTTGCTTCACCAGACACCCCCCACCCCACCCCCCAATAAGTTAAAAAGGCATGGATGTAATATGGCCATCAAAATGGAAAGAAAAATGGAAGGCCGTGAAAGAAATATATATCTCTCTCTGGATGCATTTTGGAAGCAGCCTTAAAGTGGTGTCTAGAAGGTTATAAATGTTTTTGTTTACTTATGCAAGTCTTACCTGACCTGGTTGTTTCATTTCACATGTGCATACTGGTAGTTTTGAATAGAAAGTTTGCTGACACATGTCGAACTGCTCTCTTTTTTTTTGTTGTGTAGGAAACTCTCCTTATTCTTTACATGTTATTTCTACCTCTGATACAAATTTTCTGTTAAAGAAGTAAAGCCCAGGAACACATCTACTTTTTAAAAGTGAGGCACACCTGTATGTGTTTTTGGTTTTGTAGTGTATGTGTGTGTCTGTGCCTTCACGTTGCCTGTTGACTTATGCAACTCCATGCATTTCATAGGGTTTTCTTCGGCAAGGAATACTCAGAGATGATTTTGCCAGTTCCTTTCTCTGAAATATAGCCTACAGCACCTGCAGTCTCCCATCCAAGTACTAACCAGGGCTAACTCTGCTTAGCTTCCAAGATCAGACAGGATCTGGTACCATTAGGATAGTAGTTAATTACAAATAATGAATTATCTTCTGGTTTTTTTAGCCATAATGAACACATAACTAGCCTGTTCCTTCAAAAAGCAAAATTGATTTACATGAATTTGGATGTGCCAGTCTGAAGAATTACTGTGTCCTGATCCAAATATTTGTTTGGGAGGTATGGATTAAGTCAGTACACTTTGAAATGCAGACTGAGGGCTAGTCAAGATGGTGAAAAAAACCCTCTTAGACTCCACGGGGAATCTCATGTATCCAAATGGGATCCTACAGCATTCCATCCTTTTCAGAGGGAGGGGGAGCAAAAGTTGGGGAAAGTCAATGGCAGAAACTTCTGGAACTTTACCTGAGTTTTTTACAACCCCAGATGGAAATGCACACCCTCGCCTGTTAGGACAACTAAATCGCATTGCATCGCATTGCTGAAGAGGACAGCTGATTAGTTGGACGTGTGCGGGGGGGCGGGCGGGTAGAGCTTGATAAGATGGCAGATTGTGGAACCACTATGTTGGATTGTTGGCATAGCGATTGTGCACTGAGGTGATGAAACAGGCTTTCTTTCCTTTTTATTATTATTATTTAAGAAGAAGATATTTCTTCTGTACCTTGGAGTTACTTTTTTTAAAAAAATGTTTGGCGGAGGCAAGTTGGGGAGTACAAAACTACGAGTAAGTCACTCACACTTACCATTTTGATTTGCTGGCATGCCCCCGTGTGAAGAGGAAACATGGAGAGCTTCGCACACCAGCAATCTTGCCAAAAAATTGTTGGGACAAATGACAGCTGCTGCAAACTGGTGTTTCTGCACTCCAATTCACCTTTTATTTCCTTGTCTAGACAGCCCCTGAGCAAGATCCTCAAGCATATCTGTGGTGACTTCTTTCAGTCAGATCATCCACAATTATGAACCATTTTCATTAACCTGTGATACTGAATATTAGAGATGATCAGTGTGGATTTACATGAATGTGCTGGTCTTGCTAATAGAAAATATTGGATAAAGTAGCCTTCTTCCATCTGTTTAATCTCAAAATATTTCAGCAGATCATTGAAATGTCATTACATGCCATTCATTTTTAACTGATGGCACCTGGATGCCTCAGCCCTCCCAATTTCAGATTGCAATGAAGATATCCTTTTTTGTGCCTGCTGTTTTCTTTCTTTTCTCTTCTTTTTAAAAGGACTATCAGGTTATCATGAAAAAGTTTGCTCCAAGAAGTTCAGAGAGAACAGGTGGTGGGTAGTCAGTGCCTATCATTTATCAGCATATTTTTCATTATTCTGGCCACTGCTAAATACTAGCTGATAACTAGTTGTCCTGACTACCTTTTGGTCAGATTTAATATACTACTAATACAACTATACTACTAATGTACTACTTCTTACTTTCTCAGCTGTTCTAATTGTTCGACCAAGAACCCTCTGGGAGTATGTAAAGCTGGAACTTTATTGTTACCATCTCATGGAACATTTCTATTGATTTATACACTACAGAGTGGAACATGTATTCCCTGTACTAAAATGTGGTGGTTTAAAATCTCTCTCTCTCTTTCAGAAAGAAATAGTATTTTTGAGAGTATGGCTGGCTTGTTCATTTATTTTTTATTTTTTACAAAATAATGTTAATGTTCTGTAATGAATACAGATGTTTCCTAAATGGATGATTCACTAGCCAGGCAAGGGTAGAATCAGGGCCAGGTTATAAGTATGAGATAGTAGTTTGCAGCTGAAGTAGAGTGCTAGTGAGACAAAAAGGATGTATTTAGACTGATTTCACTAAAACTGGAATGAGGGAGGGGACAGCCTGGGACAGCTGTCCAAGTTACCTTCTTGGGGGACTGTTTTGCGTATAGTTCAAATCTCTTTTTTGCTTCTACTTATGCAAAAAAGTAGATCATTTAACCTCAGGAATGATCCTTGTATATTTGTAAATAAAGCAAATATTACCTAGATGACTGTACTCATGTGAACCAAAAGAAATCAAACTGGGCAGCAATGCCCTGGAGCATTGGACCACTCATAGAGGTAGGTAATATAATTAAACTTGTGTTTCATTTATAGAAATCAGGCAAATAATATTTTAGTTTGCATTAATGGAACCATAGTTTCCAAATCAAGAGAAATAATTGGCCCACTATATTCTGCACTAGTCAGGCCTCATCCTGAGTAATGCATTACATTCTGGGAACTTCATTTTAGGAAGGTTGTAGACAAGCTAGAGCAGAAAAGGGCAAAAAGGATGATAAGAGGTATAGAGAATAAAACATATGAGGGAAGGTTGAGGGAGTTGGGTATGTTGAGCCTGGTGAAGACAGTGAGATAACTGCATTATTTAAATATCTAAAGAGCTGTCACAGGAAGGAAAGTGTAGGGGTTTTTCCTTGGTTTTTTTCCCCAGGCTGTGAAGCTGTGTTCTGAAATAGTTTCTTACTGACATTTAACCTGCATCTGTGGCTGGTATCCTCAGAGAATGGTTGGGTAGGTGTGTGTGTGGAGTTTATATGCTGTGAGCCTCTGTTGGGGAGTATATGTAAATTTGTGTAATTGAATGGTTAGTTTCTGGGTATAGAAATGCAAGGCTCGTTAGTGTCTGTTTGGCTAATGGTTGGTTGATGGGCCATTATATGCAGGGAATCCCCATGTCCCTGGGTAGAATTCCTTTGTAAGTGTTGAGTTTTGATTCTGTTGTTCTTCAAAAGTGGGAGCCAGATTTTGTTTACTTTTAAGGTTTCTTCTTTCCTGTTGAAGCTGTCCAGGTGTTTGTGGATTTCAGTAGCTTCTCTGTGGATTCTGACATGATAGTTGTTGGCCTGGTCTAGAATTTCTGTGTTTTCAAATAGCATTTTGTGTCCAGGTTGGTTTATCACATGTTCTGCTACTGCTGATTTTTCTGGCTGGCCCAGTCTGTAGTGTCTCTCATGTTCCTTGATTGGTGTTTGCACACTGCGTTTAGTGGTCCCTATGTAAACTTGTCCACAGCTGCATGGTATGCGGTAAACTCTTGCAGCTGTGAGAGGGTCTCTTTTGTCCTTTGCTGAGCGTAGCATTTCTTGGATTTTTTTGGTTGGTCTATAGATTGTTTGGAGGTTGTGTTTCCTCATCAGTTTCCCTAGTCTGTCTGTGACTCCTTT
Organism: Gambelia wislizenii; assembly: GCA_030847615.1. Classification (NCBI taxonomy): domain Eukaryota; kingdom Metazoa; phylum Chordata; class Lepidosauria; order Squamata; family Crotaphytidae; genus Gambelia; species Gambelia wislizenii. Next base: position 86,680,229 of record JAUMIR010000003.1, read on the forward strand.
GATATATGGTAAAAATACCTTCCCTTTGGGTGGCTGTTTTTCTTCTTCATTCCTGTGGTTTTTTCTGGGTCTGGCTGCTCTTGTGAAGTCTGATCTGTAGGGTTCCCCCCCCCTCTGCTGCCGCACAGGGAGGAACTGGGTCTGATGGTTTTTAGTTACATGAGGGTAGATTTTGATTTAAACTTAGAAGGAACTTTTTGATGTTAACAGCAGTTCAATAATGGAACCAATTACCTAGAGAGGCAGTAGGATCTCACTCTCTAGATGTCTTCAAAAAAGAGGATGAACACTTGATTACCTGCTAGGGATGCTCTAACTGGATTTTCTGCATTGAGTGGGTGGTTGGACTTGATCTTATATAAAGTACTGTACTATGTTTTTTATGTTATCAGTTTTATGTGCTGTTGAGGACATTAGAATATTTAAAGATAATTTATCCGTGTAGAATTTCACCTACCATGGTACTTTCATATCTCCTGGAGATCGCTCTTTCAGATGCATCATTCTTCTATATATATTTTTTTACAATGAAAATGCATTTACAATGTGAAAAATGAAAAATGGGACATTTGTAATAAAACTGGACTGGCAGTGTAGGTGACAACCACAAAAGAAAGCCTATGGGCCCCTTTCCAACAGATCATATGGTTCTATGGAACTATGAGCTGCTGTGGTTGTGCCAAGGTAGAGCAAGTTTCAGAAATCAGAATCCAAGTAGCTCAGACATTTAAGGAAAATTAAATGAGTATGAATAAGAAAGTGAAAGCAACCATGAAGGAGAACCTGGAGAATATGCTTGGAGAGCTCATCAGCAGCTACAGGAGTCAAAGGTGATTCAGACGTTCAGCTACAGAAGATCCAACTGGCATGGCTGAGGAAATCCATGAGATGGAGAATAGCTGGTAGGTTTGTATTGTGGAATATTGCAGAAAAGCCTTTGTCCTTTAACTCTGTCCTTGAGTCCAACATTCTTTTCACAAAGTGTCAAACTATTTGCTTCACCAACAGGATATTTAACGACGTTCCACTCTGTATCTTGTACATCCTGGCAACAGATACACAGAGGCATTACTGCCCTCCCATTTTCCTACCTTTTTAAACCTCAGGAATTTTAGCAGCAGTGTCTTATTCCTCTTCTGTTTTCCCATTTTTCCCCTCTGCCTCAGAAATCTTATCAGCAGTGCCCCTGATTTTCCTCTCCTGTTTTGTTGTGGAATGGTACTGATTTGTACCTAATGCCACCAAAGAGGCTATAATGCCTTCTGTTTTTCCACATACACATTTTGAGCTCAGGAATCTTCTTTTTTCAAAAAATGGTTCAGAGGGAGTTTGCCTTTGCCTTCCTCTGAGGCTGAGAGAGTGTGACTTGCCCAAGGTTACCCAGTGGGTTTCCATGGCTAAGTGGGAATTCAAATCCTGGTCTCCAGGGTTGTAGTCCAATGTTCAAACCACTACAGCATATTGGTTCTCAAAGGAAAAAAAATACTGTGTTTGAAAAACAGTGGCTTATAGCTTGAAGTAGCCATGGTGGTGGGGGGAAGTGCTGGGAAGTTTTTTGAAGTTGCTAAGAGGACACTCTGATATCTCTTATTAATGACAGGTATTTTTGAATGTAACCAAAGTATTGTGAAGTTCTTCCACGGTCTTTGTGCATTATGTGCAGTAACTTAAACATTATGAGTGAACACATACACACACGGAGGTGTTTTCCTGTATTTCTGGGCTCATTTAGGGCTGATTCCTCCTTTTATATCCTTACTATGGGCTTATCTACACAGGCCAAATACCCCAGCTTTTCCCTGTTCCAGAGACCTGGAGTCCAGATGACACAGGGCATTTACCCTGAGCTTCCCCCTTACATTCCCGGGGCAGATATGGGGCTGGAATAGGGGCAAGTTGGGATAAGGCCCTTAAGAGCGATATAAGAAAATACCAAGTTTAAACTGATACCATGTGATCAGACTCCGCATGTCTGTGGAAGCCCATCCCAGCATGCCATCCCTTGCTGCCACCACCAGCTCCCTGGCTCTCCTGGAAGCCAGGCACAGTTCCCTCAGCATGTGACCAAGGCTGGTCATATGCAGGGGAGCTGTAGTCACATGTTGTGGGCCCCTTTCCTGGCTTCTGCATCAGCAGGGAAAATAGCAGCAGTAGCAGTGACAGTCTGGCATTCTGTTTGGACACCAACCATTTTTTTCCCTGGTAATGGAGGCAGGACAAGCCAGATCCCATGGGGAGCCACTGTATCCTGGCTAGTGTAGATAAGCCCCATACAATATCCCAAATGATCTACTAACTTCAATTTACAGAGGAATGGCCATTTAGCTTCAGACAGGTCTGATCAACTAGAACTTAGGAACCAAGGGATTTTATGTAATAAAAACTTCATCTTTGCCTTCACCAAGGCTAACAGTGAATGTTGCTTCCACTGCTCTTGAGGGGAAAGAATTGAATCTCTTTTATTAAACGTGTTTTGCATAAAAATAGAACATTAAAGTAGTTATGATACAACATTGTAGTAAGCTTAATGACATTGTCTTGTTCTTCTCTGTAATGATTAATGAAATAGCATTAATTTAAGGCAAATGATAGCACTCAAAGTTTTGCTTGTCCTGGGACTTGCAAAGAATTAGAATATAGTCAATGAATTATTGAAAGTCATATTTAAGGCAATGTGACTTTCCACCTCTTTTGATATGCACATTTTTTTTTTTGCATCAACAATTTTCACTGAAAAAGGCAACATGGTATGAGTGGAACAGAAAGAAAAGCAATTTCTAATGTATTAGAGGAGACTATGCAACTGTGCCCTTAAAAAAAGATATTAAAAATGAATACAGTAGCTCTGGAGGGGAAAACAAACTATTGTTTTGTTAATTCTTATTTTTGAGTGTTACTTTTGATTTAATGATCTGCAACCTCCAGCTACTTAAATTTTTGAAGGAAAGATCTTTCAGGATCATATTTTCTGACTGCTGTATTTGTTGCTGACTTTATCATATATAGTCACTGTGGACATTCCCCATATTGTCTTTCATGGGAGTTAAAAGGACCTCGGTTGCAAGACACTAGAACCTTGCACTATATCTTCAGATGTGGCTATCAGATCAATTAACAATGCAATCTCAGACATATCTGCTAAGAAGTATGCCCAACTGAGTTCAATGTAGCTCCCAGGTAACATGCATTTACTTATTTAATTTGCAGAAGTGTACTTATGAGAAAAACTCATGCTAAAGAAAAAAATCTACATTTTGCTTTTAGATGATGAGTGCATATGTTACAACAGGAATTATCTTGGAAGAGGCATTCCGTCCTTCATTGTCATTTAAAGAGGAAATACCTCTTTTAAGATGCTATCTGCCATCTTCATTTTTTTGTAAGTACTTGCACTGAAAGCATGTTTTCATCCAGGTATGCTTACCAAGTAAAATTTTTAGTCAAGAGCAAATGTTTTAATAATTAGTTAATCCTTACTTAATCAACTAAATGTAGACCAACTTTTTTTAAACAATCAGGATATAATAATGTTGTTAGTAATACTTATTGTCTGAATAGAAAAGAAAAAAGGCAGTGTCTAATTCTTGTATTAATTTATCCACTTTATCTCTTCTTATTTAAAGAACTATATTTTTATGTTATGAGTTTTATGTTCTGTCGAGGACATTAGAATATCTAAGGATAATTTTCCCTGAATTTCACCTACCATGGTACTTTCATATCTCCTGGAGATTATTTTTTCAGCTGTTTCATTCTTCCATATTTGTTTGACAACAAAAATGCATTTACAATGTGAAAAATGAAAAATGGAACATTTGTACTAACATTGAACTAGCAGTGTAGGTGACGACCCACAAAAGAGAGAAGATACATGTCTCAAGGTGCTCAAATGATAGATGTTTTTATTGGTAAAAAGTCCAATGAGTTTTGGCATGTATGTTGTAGCAAAGGCTTTCTTTGAGGGATATAATAAAGACATTTAAAAGACAACATATAAATACATGGTAAAAAAATACAGGTTATTACATGAAATCCTTATTACATTATTAAGCGTGGATTCACAGCCCCCACTAACTTGAGAACCACCACCTGCCAATGGGTAAGGATGAAGAGAAGATTAGGAAGAAAGCAAGAAAGGGAGACAAAGTGGTTGGAAGGAGAGGGTGAGAGAGAAAGAGAAAAGGGAAGAGAGAAAGGACAGGCAGGACTGTGATGGATGGCTGGATGAGGTTAATAGTTTGAATTAGAGGAGTGAGTGGACAAAGAGTGAATGAGTCTGGGGAACAAGAGATAACATTATGAAGGTTTAAGCACTGTTCTAAAGCAGATTCCACGTTACTGGTATTCATTACCTTCAATAAAGTTATCCTTGTTAATTCAAATGCAGAATCTGGACTTTATCAGACCACCACCCCCATTAATGTTCCTTTGCTGGCATAAATTTTGGTGTTTTTATGCTGGCAAAAGAACCCCCTGTACTAGATGTACCTTTACTGGCATTAAAGAGGCAGTCCAGGCAATAATGGAGCTCAAATCCAGCTCAGTTTACTTCCTGGTTTGAAATCTGCCAGATTATTGCAAGAAGATGTTCATGCAGGAATTTCAAACAACAACAACAACAAAGACACAAAAAGTTAAAGAAAGCACAGACACACACTTTAAAAGTTCCAAGTACATGGGGGGGTTGTTGTTGTAAAAAGAGCATACTCTACCTGGCTTTCCTGATCGCACCCGGAAATGTTTGCCTATTGATGCTGCATTCACATGAGTACAATGGCATGTGGATTCAAACGCTGGCAATGCCGGCAGAAAATCATTATGGGGGATAAATTGACAGGTTGAACCATCAGTTAAAAAAGTATGTAATTAGCGAAGTTTATGGGGAAAACTAAGACTCAATTTGAATGGGAAATAGATAAAATGTACAGACTATCATCTAAGGTTGCAAAACAGAAGAATCTTCCAAGAGACATTGTAAATATATTTTGCACGTAAGAGAACCAGAGATTTATTACTACAAAAAAAATTATGAACAAACATTTGAAATTGAAGGCAGTGAAGTACTATTATTAAAGGACATTCCAATGAGAATTCTTACGAAAAGGAGAAATTATAGATCCCTGACAGAACAATTATGATTAAACGGAATACAATATAAGTGGGAGAGGTTGGAAGGAGTCTCTTTCAGATTTAAACAGAAAAATTTTAAGATCAACTCAACACAAAAGATAGAAGAATTTCTAGAAAAAATATAAAAAAGATCTGAAACCACACTATAAGGAAACACAAGACTGTAAGCAACAAGAAGAAGGAGCGACAGGTGAAGATCGACAGAAGGAAGAAGGGGAGGAAGAGGAGGAGGAGGCTGAAGAAGAGGAGCAGGAAGAAGAGCGAGAGGGAGATTCGATGCCTTGAGAAGTAAACGAATAATAGGATTAGAGTAAAATAAAATAAGCATGGTGCAATTAAAGATATTAACCTGGAATATCAAGGGACTAAACTCACCTGAGAAAAGGAAAAGAATATTTCATTTTTTGGGGAAGACTAAATATGACATAATTTGCTTACAAGAAACACACATTCAGAAAGAAGATGTCAAATCGATAAGAAATAGCAAAATAGGACAAGAATATATATCTGCAGCAAATGAGAAGAAGAGAGGGGTTGTAATTTATGTGAACCAGAGAATTCATGCTCAAGAACTGTATATTGATCCGGAAGGCCAATATGTAATTATAGAAGCTAATATTCAGAATAAAAAACATTGATTTTAGGCCTTTATACTCTGTTAGAGAAGAAAAGCATGTTCTTTGAAAATTTAATGAAGAAACTCCTAGAATTTGAACATGACAGGTTAATCCTATGCAGAGACTGGAACGGTGTGATATCTCCAACTCTAGACAGAAGCTCCCAGAAGAAACTGAAAAAAAGACAGGGGAAATTACTGAAAACTTTTGAAAGCTTAAAAGAGAATTTATCATTAATTGATGCATGGAGACATAAATATGGAAATGCAAAGGATTTCACTTTCTACTCGGATAGGCATAAACCATTCTCAAGAATTGACTTTTTCATGTTATCCCGGACTATGGGAAATATTATTCAAACAATTGATGTACTCCCCAGAATCTGGTCAGACCACAATCCTGTATTACTTGTATTAAAAGAAGGGGGGAAGTCAACATTTAATTGGCGTTTGAATGATAATCTATTACAAAGAGAAGAAGTAATCTCAAAAGCCAAACAAGAGGCTAAATGGTTTTTTGACAAAAATCTTAAGGCAGACACTAATATTACGATATTCTGGGACACCTTTAAAGCGGTGATGAGAGGGTTTCTCATCCAACAGAATGCAATATTAAGAAGGAAGAAAATGGAGAGAACTGAGAGGATCAAAGAAGACGAAATAAGAGAGAGAGAGCTAAAAATGCAGGAGGATCCTTCCAAAAAAGACTTACAGAGAGAAATTAAAATCCTACAAGACCAGCTGACAGTGGAGATGATGGAAGAGATCCATAAGAGGATACAATATTTAAAGCAAAAGAATTTTGAATACTCAAACAAACCAGCCAGATGGCTGGCCTATCAATTAAGAAAGCCAAAAGAAAGAAACTTTATATCTAAAGTTAAACAAGTTAGATATAAAGTTATATCTAGACTTTATATCTAAAGTTAAACAAGGTGACCAGATCCATACAGATCAACAGAAAATTAAACAAATCTTTAAGAGATCAACCTATAATGATGATAAAATTTTAGAAGCGATTAAAAAATTAAAAGTTGGGAAAGCTCCTGGCCTAGATGGATTCACAATCAAATTTTACAAAGTAATGGAAGAACAGATACTGACACCCTTTAAAAATACTTTAGAAGCAATAACTAAAGGTGTATATCCAAAAACATGGGAAGAAGCAAACATTACATTAATACACAAGGAGAATAGAGATCCACAAGACCCAAAAAAATTATCGCCCGATATCACTGCTCAATGTGGGTTATAAAATATTTGCTTCAATTTTGGCATCTAGACTCAAAAGAATTCTTGTTGATTGGATTGGTGAAGACCAGAAAGGATTTTTACCTGGAAGGTACCTAAAAGATAATGTTAGATATGTCTTGAATTTAATTGAATACCATGAAACTCATAAAGATAAAAAAATGACCTTGATATTCTTAGACACTGAAAAGACTTTCGATAATGTGAATTGGACGACATTGTTTGAAATTTTGGACCAAATCAATATAGGCCATACATTTATAAATTGGATTAAAGAGATATATCATAAACAATTGGTGAAATTAATACAAAATGGAGAAAGAACAGATGATATACAGATACAGAAAGGTACACGACAAGGATGCCCTCTCTCTCTCCGCTTCTATTCTTAATAATTATGGAAATTTTAAGTAAGAAAATTAATGAAGATAAGATAAAAGGAATTGAAATTGGAAAATATAAACTTAAGTTAAAAATGTACGTGGATGATTTAATTATTTCACTAAGTAATCCACAAGAAGAAATAAAACCTTTAATGAATATATTGGGAGAATTTGAGGCATTATCGGGTCTGAAGGTAAACAAAGAGAAAACTTTGATACTTACTAAAAATCTGACAAAGAATGAGAAATCAGAACTGATGGAGAAAACAGAATTTAAAATGACAGATAAAGTGAGATATCTTGGCATAAATATAACAAATAAAAATCAAGATCTGTTTTACAATAACTACCAAAAAATATGGACACAAATTAAAAAAGACATGAATAACTGACAATATCTGAATTTATCATTTCTAGGAAGAATAAATGTAGTTAAGATGAATATTCTACCAAGACTTACGTATTTATTCCAGACGATCCCCATAATCCGATTTCAGAAGACTTTTAAGGAATGGCAAGCAGATATATCAAAATTTATTTGGATGAGGAAAAGACCGAGAGTAAAGATGAAAATTCTTCAAGACGCCAAAGAAAGAGGAAGATTAGCGGTACCTAATTTGGAAATATACCACGAAGCTTGCTGTTTAACATGGATAAAAGAATGGGAAACACTGGAAGATGATCAATTGTTAAAAATTGAAGGTGATGGAAACCAATTTGGCTGGCACGCCTATCTCTTTTGCAATAAAGATTTGATAAATAAGGATTTTCACAATCATTGTATTAGAAGCTCTTTAATTAAAGTCTGGAAGAAGCATAAAAACAGGTTATTCCCCCAAATTCCAATCTGGGTTTCATCACATGAAGCTTTTTACAGCAGAGAGGGAATCCCAAGTCACAAATGGTTAAAATACAGTGATATATTGAAAACAGATAAGGACCAACAGATATTGAAGACTGAAGAGGAAATGAAGGAAGAGAACCTGGCTTGTCATTGGTACTTATATACTCAACTAAAAGAAAGGTATAAAATGGATGCCAAATTAACAGGAATCACAGCTGAGAAAACAGACTGGGAGAAAATTACTAAACAAGGGAATAAAAATATATCGAGATTCTATAAATTACTTTTAAAGTGGGATACAGAAGAAGAAATTATTAAAACGAATATGATTACCTGGGCACAAAATATAGGCCACACAATAGAATTGTGAAATTGGGAAAAGATGTGGACCAGAGAAAATAAAAGAACACTATGCCAAGATATCCGAGAAAATGTTTATAAGATGTTTTATAGATGGTATCTATCTCCCCATGAATTATCATTAATGTATAAAGGCACTTCAAGCAAATGTTGGAAATGTGGAGAGAGAAAATGGAACTTTTTACCACCTATGGTGGAATTGCAAAAAGACAACTAAATACTGGAAACAAATACAATGAACAATTGAATAAATTTTGAATGTTAAATTACCATGGAAACCGGAACTTTACCTGTTGGGTATGGTGGAAGAGGAAGTGGATAAAGACCAAGAGAAGACAATTTTCTACATGCTAGTTACAGCTAGAATAATTTTTGCAAGGATGTGGAAGAGTAAAGAGTGCCCGACAACAGATCAATGGCTGGAGAAATTTTATGAAATGATGCATCTGGATGGATTAACAATGTTGATAAAGGGTCAGAACATAGGAAAGTACATGAAGGACTGGACTAATATATCAAATTATTTTAAAAAACGGTGGGGAAAAATTGCAGCAATCAGTAATGTATAAAAAGACGAAGATTAAAGGGAAAAGGGATAACAAAGAAAGGAAGTTAATTAGTAAATTCTATATAAGACAGGAAACTTGAGCTAAACTGGAAAAAAAATCAAAGAGATTCTGAGTGAGAGATAGTTTAGAAGCAATAGGGTACGTGTATAGGTGAAATAATTAACAAAAGCAAAAGGATCCAGGAAATGAAATATAAAAGAAATAATGAAAAGATGTGTGTTATGTTAATATATATTCAGGGTAAGTCTGAAAGGAAGTTTAGTAATGTCATGTACAAGAAGGGATACTACAGTAATGAGTAAAGGAGGACATATAGTTGCAATGTGGTATAATATCCCAAAATGTATAAGAAAAGATGCTACGTGAAGAGTTTTTTTTCGTTCTTTTTTCTAAATCATAGTTAATGCAAAAGCATGGAATAGAGAAACATTCAACTCTAAACAAAGCAAATCGAGAATATTTACAGAAGATTTTTAAAAGAATTTATATATGTTATTCAAACACTTTATGTTATAGTATCGTATTTGTTTTTAAACAAATGATGTTTTTAATAAAAATAAAATTGGAAAAAAAGTATGTGGTTTGTTTGTTTTTATTTTACATGATTGCGAAAAGGTGACTTTATCTGGTACGTGCACCCTTTTGCGATCATTACGTGTCCTTATGATGCAGTATTTGACTTGTCTGATAAAGTCCAAACTCTATTCCTATCTATTATATAAGTAAAGGCAAGCTACCAAAACACATTCCACACATTTAAGTAAGTATTAACCCTGGATACTAAGGGAACCTTATAAAGTAAAGGTGGGATGAACAGAGGGCAAAGGCAGCCAGGCTAAACCACAAGGTAAAGTGGGGCTGGCATTTTGAGGTTTGCTCTTGACCACCTTGACCTTGTCAAGCTCATATAAAGTGGCAGGAGTGTCACAAGGACTACTTATTATAGTGGCACAGTGAAGAATACCGATGCCCATAGCAGTTATGTTGGATGACTTGAACAAAGAAGTGTACCCTCACTTCCTGATGAGACAGAAAGAGTTTAATCTTAAGGGAAAGGGAAGTAGAGCTGGGGGCTAGAGCAAGCTTTAGAAAAAGAATGTAAGATGGAAAGAAATTAAAGCTTCAATCTTCAGGTGTGGGTGTGCCATCCTTAGGTTATTTAGAAGCCTAGGATATCTAGTCAGTGCCAAGGTGGAAAATGAAGATCTGAGCCTTAGATCTATTGGTAGTCCTAACTAGAGTAGACCATTCAAGTAAAATGTTAAATGGCGAGTCAAGCTTTACTTTAAATTCCATTGACTCAGTACCTATACAGTATTTTAGTTGGTAGAAGATTGTCTTTATTTGTGAAAAAGCCCAGCACAGTTTGGAAACTGAGGCCTTCTTCAGTTGTCTATTTAAAAAAAACCCCACAGAGGACAACAGATAATTTCACCCAACTATAGGTGAAGAGGTGTGTGTTAGTGTAGGGTGACTTGTGGATTTGGGTTTCTAGGTAACAAACTAGGTCTAGTGGTCATAGGGTATGCATCATATGCACAGCTCTCAATTCCTCCCAGTCTGGGTTGGTAGTAGTGGTTTTGAATCTGAGTTTATAAAAACAAAAGAAATTTTAAAGAAATTTTCCTGAATAAACTGAAATGTCTTGATTTCAAGAGACCCACTCTATTCATTTATCCACCTAGTTCCTATATACATTTACTTCACTTTATTCACAGAAAGAATGACATAACAGCAGCTTTATACCACATTAGTAGCACAACATGCATTGTTTTAACATTTTACAAGACAGATGTCATGTTTTTATTGGAAACATTTATTTGTGTATTTCCCTCCCTCCCTCCTTCCTTCAAAGTACATGTTGCTGTATAGAATAAAAAACAATAAAACAATTAAACACATCCCTGACAACAGCATACAATTTAGAAGTAAGGGCTTATGGGGAGAAGAAAAAACAAATATAGAGACACATTTGATGACCAACCATGAAATGATGAGACCAGACACAAATGGGTTGGGTTAAACAAGGGTCACTTTATTTCACCTATAACCTATTTAGATGTGTTGAACTTGGGGTTGTGCAAGAGCGGGGGAGCAATCTGATGCAGTTCCACCTGAGGCCAGGTGTCAACCTGTGACCCACTCCTCAGCCTTCCTTTGGATGAAACAGCAGACCCTGAAGGCAATCCAGTACAGTGAGTTGCTCCCCAGCCAGCCCTTTACTGGAAGGCAAACACAGGACACTATTTCCCCAACTTTATAAGAGAGAGCAAAACCCCCAGGAATGCCCCAAGGGGGGGGGGTCTCTCTCCAAGTCCCAGAACTTGTAGGCATCATTGCAGAGCCCAACCCCTCACCACATTGTGCCAAGTTGCACACAGAGCTCATAACCCGCCCCCACTAGCATCAAGTGAACACATGGAGGGGTGGTTCAGCCTTATAACTGTGAGCAGTTTGACATACAGCACCAAAAGCAAGGCATCCTGACCATTATTTATGGAGGCCATCAAAGCACCCCCTTCTCCACAGTGCTGTTCACTGCACAGGTCCGGATACATAACTATGGCTATAAAACTTCATATGGATAATACTAAACCAAAGTTCTTCAAGCTTTAGAAAACAAGCATGTTCTTTTTTAAAATTCACTATTCCCAAGAGAAACATCAAAACATCTCCATAGTGGTGTGTGTGTGTGTGTGTGTGTGAAAAGTGGTGTAAAATGTTCCCTAATGTGATTAAGATTGTGGGTGATGGTAGCTGAGATGACCAACTCCAAGCAAAACATATCTGTTCCCTTAATATTTACAGACAGTATATTAGCAGTAGGATTCACTAGAAAGAGTGTATTCCATATAATTATCTGTTCCAGATCTTGCCATTTTTCTGCTGATTGTCTCTCTTTCTGCAGTAAACAGAATAAAATATGACATGTTTAATAGTCTGTGCATTCCTTTGTTTTGATAGATTGCTGCACAGTGATGTAATAACTCCATGAATGGCAGTATATTCACGAAGGATTCTAATTTAATTGCAACTGTTCATCATTTCCTAAATCTTCCCATATTGATTAAGAACACAATGCCATACACAAAGTAACAATGCATGTTTTTGTAAATACTATGTCTTCATGCTGTGCGCATGGGCCTGATGCATTGCTAATCTCAACTTTCAGGAAGAAAATAACAGTTCCTGACTGTACCACAGATGAGAAATAAGGAAGGAAGAAAAACGCCTAAAATGCGTGCATTGTGACAATGTGATAACTCTATTTATTTGTCTATCTTTCTATGAAATGAATGGTCATATATGAACCTCTATTACTATATACAAATACACATTCTAATATTATATCAGACAGGGTATCAAGGGTCAAGTATCTAGTTAAGGGCTTGCTTTGCTCATCAGATGCAGGTTTAGCATATGAATGAAGCTCTTCTAACCCAAATGTGGCTCCATGTTTAGACAGTGATGCAGTGAGAACCTAAGAAGATCCGTGCTGGATCCAGACCTTGTAAAAGCTACTTTTGGGGATGACATGTCTAAGAATCCTTCAGCTAGCATGATACCTGGCAACAGTGAATGGATCAAACCCTGGCCCAGGCTTCTTTTCCTACATTGGCCAGCCAGATGCCCATAAGCAGAGCATGATAGTACAATAGCACTATCCCAGTCATGTTCCTCCATCAGTCATACTCAGAAGCTACTAGATGTGATATACAGCATTTTGACTAGCAGCCTTTGACAGCTTTACTTTCTATATTTTTTTCTAATCTAAAAGTGGCCCAACTTTATCTGCATGTCTATGTGTGCATGAATATACATTTATGTAATATATGCTTCTCTGTCTCCATCTCTTATCCATAGTTCTGTCTAAAAGATGGCATTTTACTAGGAACAGGGCTACCATAAACCTGTTGTAAGCTCATGCAATAATCTGAATAGAATTGAATGTTTTTTTAAACATTGTTTTGAAAACAGTGGCATGTCTCAGCACTACATATTCAGCTGAACAACCCATTTCCATTGTACATTCAATTGGGATTTGTCCCCCATGGTTATTTGTGAGACTATCTCAACCAAAAATCTTAGTTGAAAAAAACTGAAATGGGACAGAATATTGATAACATGAAGGATGAAGGTATAAATGACTGGTGTGGTCAACGTTTCAATTTGGTTAATTTGTTAGTGACAGACAAGTTCAAGTCAGTTCCTAAATTAATTATAGCAGTTGAAATAATCTTTGTTCTAGCTAAACTGCCTTAATAGAATGCCATTGTAATTTATATGACTAAACTAGAAGGGAAAAATTCACTTCCCAATGAAATTATTTTTATTCATTTGGATCAGCTAAATGGGATTAAGATCACTGTTTTTCAGAGTACTAGAGGCAAGGACTGTGTTTAGATTTGGCAGATGTCAAGAGTTTAGCATGACGTGTTCAAACTTATACAATGTTCCTCCTCTAAAAATAGACCAATTATAGACCCATCTGAGTTGGACCCATATTTAAGAAGAAAAGGTTGACTTTAGGAGAAACCATCAACTGATTTTCAAAGATTCTGGGGCTTAATTACTTCATTTTTATTCAAATCGCATTCACTTGCCATTCTAAGATCAATATGAGTACTAAAATAGTTACCAGTATCTATCTAAATAACCACCTCTAACTTTCACTGCCAAACTATGATCATTGACCAGCATGTAGTTAAACTCTTGAATTTACTGCTATAAGAACTGCTGATGGCCAAGGCCATCAACTTGGACAGCTTTAAAAGGGGGCTGGACAAAGTCATGATTATAGATTAGCAGTGGTTGTCAAGACAAGGTTATCAATGAATATTAGTCAGAATGGCTACACAATCTGTGTTGTGTGTGTGTGTGTTAAAATATTTGTCTATTATAATTGTTGTAAGTTGCCTTGAGTCCCAGTTCTGGGGAATATGTGGGCATCATCATCATCATCATCATCCAGATGTAACCCAAATTATGAAGCAGTTTAGTTTAACTGCATTAATTCAAAATAAGGATCCTCCTGTACATCTCTTCAAACTTTGGATGGGATTAAGACATCTGGAGGGACACAGAGAAACAAACTGTGTCTGCCAACATTTCTTGCCTAATTCCCAATTTAAGAAAACCTCTGTGATGGGGACGGGGGGAGACAGAGGAGAGAGGTGTCATTTTGTGACTAATAACTCTAGATTCCCAACCAAGGGGTAAGTTTTCCAGAGCTCTCCTTTTCACTTCAAATCAGAGTGTTTTTGAGGAGATAAAGAAGAACATATCAAAGGTTGCTCACACGTTTTCATAACACTTTTGTGGTTACGGGGAGCCCGGTGGTGCAGTGGTTAAATGCCAGTACTGCAAGCCACAAGGATACGAGTTTGATCTCAGAGGGCTCCAAACTGACCCAGCCTTCCATCCTTCCTTAGGTTGGTAAAATGTGTACCCAGCTTGTTGGGGGCAATTAGATAAAAATCATTGTAAACCATTTAGGGCATGCTTCGGCACTGATAAGCAGTATATAGATATCAGTGCTATTGCTATACCTATGGTGGCAGCATCTTTCTGAAACAGCTTGGGGACCATAACTGACTAGGAGTTGGCTGTATCCAATGGCTGGCTGTTAAGTGGCAATGCTGTTGCTGACTGTCCAACTATGTGAACTTCCAGAAAGTTCCAACAACCTGAGTCAAGCTCTCTCGTCATCTCCCTGCGCCTACTGGTACAAGGTGGGCACCTGCCTACTAGCAGTGATGCCTACCAGCAACTTAAAATGAGCAGGGAGAGGCACCAATGGTCAGTGGTAAAGTGATTGTGTGTGCCACATCCTCCCACTGAAGATCAGGTGCTCTCCTACTCAGAGCACCAGCACAATGGAAGAAGCTCCAAGAAGACAGATTGTATGGGGGCAGGGTCAAGGTGTGATGATGCATGTTGATGCACCATCTGTGTGCATGCACCAATATTATCATGCAGACTTATGAAGGTACTTTTAGAAAGCAGATGGCCTTCCCCTCCCTCCCCACTGCAAAAACTGGTAAATGCCAAACCAATCAACAAGTCAAGGAAAGCTTGCCAATCCCTCTGTAGTGGCATAGGTCTGCTTCCAATCAAGACCTCTTCCATGTAAGTCACATTCATTCATTCATTCATTTTATATTCAACCTTTCTTCCAGTGTGAGCCCCTGAGCAGCTTACAGTTAAAGCAAAATACCGCTAAAATAATCTATAGTAGTCTTTGACTAATGGCAGATAAAGGGCAAAGAGGAGACAACCTAGTCAACTGTGGGAGGAAATTCCACAGCCTGTGAACAGCTACCAAGAAGGCCCTTTCTTCTGTCCTCACCAAACATGAAGCCATAGTGGTGGGACTGAGCAAAAGCCCTCCACCAAGGATCTTAAACATTGGGCAGGCTCACACTGGCATATATGGGTTGGAATTCTCTCTATATTATGTTGCTACATAACCACAGTAGTTACATAGCTATGTAGTGAATCCTGGCCCCATTGGCCCAATCCCCATGTACTGGTCAGTAGCTACTGCAGTATATGGGGGGGGTAGGTGTTCTTTTCTCCTGCAATTTAGGAAATAGCTGATTAACCTTCCCCTTCCCTCATGTGAGTGATCTCTGTTGTGAGAGGCAGAAACAGGATCTCTGTTGAATTGCTACTTACAGTGGAAATTGCCTCCAGGAGGAGTTGCCCAGTTCCTGAGTGATGGGGGAGTGAACTCCTATCAATCACAGTGGCTGCTGCATGGTAAGTGAGGATTGGGGGAATTCAACAGTCCTTATGTATCCCCTAAATGAGGAGCTATGTTGGGCTTGTGAATATGAAGCAATCATGAATGTTACACATTCGTAACTACCCAATAGGATTCTGGCCATGATCTTTCAGTTGGTTTAGGCCCAATCAGCCTTTATAAAGCCTACACCACAATTAGACATCAACTTTCATCTGTAGGTACTGATATTTTCACTGGTGTTGATCTGTTTATCTACATGCTTTGCTTTCCAGCTGCAAGAGAGCCAGCATTTAAAAGAAGTCTATACAGACCATGTTTTGCTGCATGCGGTTTTTCCTTTATTGCTTTAACAATCGCCTTCTCTGTCCCAGCAGTGAAGGTTATTAACCTTTCTCTTTCTCGTGACAAATGTTCCTATTGTACGTGTTTTCTTGCCTTCGGCTTAGTAAACAAGAACTCCTATAGACCAGAAAGAGACTGCATTAATTTCACTTAGAAGCAGCTGGATTTTATCATTGTTTGTCTAGATTATGGGCTGAGAGCTAACTACAAAGTTAGCGACTCTTCCTGCGATGGTAAAAGAGGCTAATGGAATAGTTTTATTATAAGCATAGGAACATTCTTCTTGTTGAGATCTGCATACTGGGAGGGTTAAAATCTGGTGGTTTGGACTTGCTAATCCTGGGTGGAGCCAAAGGCAAAAGTTGATGACCACTCCTTTTCGTTTTTGTTTCTATCCCCAATTTCTTTATCTGACAGCACCATTTCTCCTTTCCTCTGTCCCCCTACTAAGCAAGCTGCCTCAGAAAGCCAGCAAAAGTAAACCTTTTGCTACAGGTCTAGACTGATTGGTTGCAGAAGGTTTTCCCAATGAAGCCAATATCCATGACATTAGACTGACATCACCCCATGCCAAGTGTGGTACTAAAATAAGAGTTCTGGGTCAAAAAAGCAGGGCTTTTAGAAACAGGAGCTTAGTCATGTCTGTTTTTAAGTATTAAATGCAACCTGAACAGCTAGGCTGTACATTTTGAATTTATTATATATGAGCTTGACCTTCAACATGCATTTTTTTAGTTTTGAACTGAAAAAATATTCTATAGCTACAGCTTCTATTCAGTATTAATACTTCATTAAAATAATCTTGATGGGAAGGTGTCAAAAATAATATTCACAATAATATTTGATTGTACAGTATATTCCTGCATGGCAGGCGGTTGGACTAGATGGCCCTTGAAGTCTCTTCCAACTCTATGATTCTATTATTCTGTGATTATACATTCTTCCCTAGGTGGAAGTCTGAAAAAATTCCCTGATTATATATTTTAGTCTTATAGCTTTCCCAACCAAATTGGGAAAGTTGTTACTGTCTCCTCCGTTTTCTTCAGAATAACCCTATGATACATTCTATACTGAGTACAAATTATTTAGGTTTATGATATGACTTAAGTGGTAGAGAGATTTATTACTAGGCACCTTCTCCATCTTAATATTGCTCATTCAACTCCTTGTTTTACCAGAAAGTTTGAACCACTCAAGCAAGATAGGAGAAGATGACTGAAGAGAAGCTAATCAAATATGTCCCCATTTTGGAGCCTAGTCTTACTCCATGGCATGAGCAACATACTTTTCTAGGTGCTTCAGCTTCATCATCACCATGATGCAACATTCTTTGTAAAAGAAGGCAGAGTGGCACACTGTTATGCACCCTTCAATAGACAAGGGTGGACATAGTGTGGCTCACTCCCAAAGCTGTTTTTGTGTCCTTTGACTCACTTGGACTGCCCAGACCATCATTTTTCTGGTAAAAAAAAAAAAAAAGGAGGGCATAAATTGCCTAGTAGACTCCAGGAACATCGATTTATGTTGTAAAAGTTTTGAACATAGCTCACTGCATCCTTTAACACCAAAACTTACATGTTTGGGTCTTCTGGCCTCATTGGCAGGGCCGGTTTAACCTGTCTGCCAGATCCGCATTGGCGGGGGGCCTCGGGGGTTAAGGGGGCCCCCTGGTGAGTGTTGCCCTTATCTGATGAAGGAGACAGCCAGGAGCCAGCAGCCGGCTCCTCCGCTCCTTTGGAGCCCCTTCCCCCTCCCTCCTCAGGCAGGGCATGGCAATAGCACTGAGCTAGTGCGGGAGATAGAGAAAGGGTTTGCTCTTGGGAAGTTGTAATTTGGAGACAGTCCCTGGCTGCATTGCTGTGAAGGAGGAAAGGCAGAGCAGCTGGTCGTGTGAGTGAGGGACTGTCTTCAGGGGGCCGCGGGGATCTTGGGCGGGGGGGCTGCCATGCACAGTGGGGTGGTTATTTTACTTTTTAACTTGTTGCTGGAGTCAAGACAGATGGCTATCCAGCCTCTGTTTAAAAACCTCTAAAGAAGGAGACTCTACCACATTCCCGCCCTCCTCCAAAAAAATGTCTCCAAAACTAAAGAGAAAGTGAAAGAACAGCAGCCCTCTGTGGCAGAAGCTGGAGGGAGTTTGCTGCTACTGCGGAGACGGTGAGTGTGTGTTTATGAGAGAGACAGGGAATTTGAGGGTTGTCTCAGAAAGGGCTCCTTTCTTTCTTTCTTTCTTTCCCTTCCCTTCCCTTCCCTTCCCTTGCCAACTGAGTTCAGCCTGCATTTGTGTGTGTTTGCCTATGTGCCTTCAAGTCATTTCTGGCTAAGGCAAACCTACCATGGGGTTTTCTAGGCAAGGTTTGTTCAAAGGCTGTGTGCCTTTGCCTTCCTTTGAGGCTGAGAGAGTGTGACTTGCCCAAGGTCAGCCAGTGGGGTATTCATGGCTGAGTAAGGATTCAAACCCTGGTCTCCATAGTCATAGTGCAATGCTGAAACTTTTACAACACTCTTAACTCTTTTAACAGAAGAATACTGTATAAAGAATATAAATTAAAATTTGGAGTAATATTACTGGGAACAATGGTTTTATTGTTGTCACTAAAACACCAATATCCAGTAGTGTTATGTGAGAGGCATTGGCCTAGAGCAGTGGATCTTAACCTTTTCTTTACCAGGGACCCCCTTTAAATATCTTTTGTTGCCCCAAGACTTAACTCAAGATTTAAAACCCTAATAATAATAGCTAACAACAACAACAATACAATTACACCATCCATTAAACTTTCCCTCAGAGACACTCTTGCTTCTTCCTGCAAGTTTGTGGCTGGAGTGGATTGAATGGCAATGTGCAGGCCAAGCCAGCCAGACTTTGCCTTGGGTCCTGTCACATGGCTACTCCACTACAGGGAGGAGGTGGGCCAAGCAGTCTTCAAGCCTTTGTGGACCCCCTGTGAGGACATTGCGGACCCCAAGTTAAGAACCACTGGGCTAGAGAATGCTGGAAAAGGAACAATGCAACCAGATCTTGAGAAGGGTGCTGGCAGGGGGATTCTGGGAGGTGTAATCCAAGAGTAACTTTCCCAGGCTCTGAATGCAGCCTAGAATCATAGGGCTGGAAGGGACCCCAACAGCCATCCCATCCGATTGGCTTCTGCCCTGCAGGAACACACAATCCAAGCATTCCTGACAAATGCCCATCCAACCTCTCCTTAAAAACCTCCAAAGAAGGTGAGTGCACCACACTCCCAGGCAGCAGAGTATTCCACTGCCTTACAGCTCTTACTGTCAGGAACTTCTTCCTAATGTTTAGGTAGAATCTCTTTTCCTATAGTTTGAGTCCATTGCTCCGTGTCCTAGTCTCTGGAGCAGCAGAAAACAAGCTTGCTCCTTCCTCAGTATGACACCCCTTCAAATATTTAAACATGGCTATCATGTCCCCTCCTAACTTTCTCTTCTCTGGGCTAAACATGCCCAGCTCCCTAAGCCGTTCCTCATAGGGCATAATGGCTTCCAGACCTCCCAACATCCTTCTCGGTATCTTTCTTGAATTGTTGTGCCCAGAACTGGAAACAATATTCCAGGTGAGGTCTGACCAAAGCAGAATGGAGTGATACTATTACTTCCCTTGATCTAGACACTATTAATGCAGCCTAGAATTGCATTGGCATTTTTTGCTGCTGCATCACACTGCTAACTCATGTTTAGCTTGTAGTCCACTCTTTCTTTTCTTTGAGGAAATCTGCATCATTACATTAATTGCTAATAAACTAAAAATATTATGTTAGTGCCTATAATATAGTTTTTAAACTAAATTATTGGTGTCAAATTATGTAATACAGTAGGCCCCTCTTATCCACTGGGGATTGGTTCGGGGGGGGGGGGTGGATTCTGAAAACCATGAATAATAGTGAACACCATTGAAAAAAATGGTACTTCTGGTTTAAAATACCATAGAGTTGCCTTGGAGGGCCTAGAAAACCACTAGGGAGGACACATTTACTAGGAAGACTCTAAGGTAGGTGTGCTGTTCTGTGTCCCATGGATAATGAATCCATGGATACGGGGGCCCTACTGTGATCTGAACATCCTGTACGGTGAATAGGTTAGGTTACATTGACCTGAGATAAACATATGGGGGCCCCAAAATAAAGCACTGCAGGGGCCCCCAAAATTCCTTAAACCGGCCCTGCTCATTGGTTGTTGTTTTTTGAATTATTGTCAGCAGGTGGCCCTTAGAGAGTCCTAGGAAAAGAAAAGGTGCCCCAGACCTGCTGTAGTTGTCAGCTTCTGCAATGGATCAATTATATCTATTGCTAGAGCCAGGTTATCAATGGTGCAGTTGGTGCAATTGCTATAGGACCTCACAGAAGACAAGCACTGAAGAAGAAGAAAAAAAATCACTGTAGCTTGCTTCTGCTGCTTCAGTCACTTCTTGATTCTCTCTAAGTTTCTGTTACCAGTAACATTTTGAGTAAACAACATCTCAGGCTTGGCCAAATTGACCACCAACAGTGGTCCGCTCTGGCCTCACATCGGGAAGCATGAAGACACACTATCCACAATGCTGCAGCCTTATTTGAGAACTCACGCCGAACAAGTCTTGAAGAGAAATGACAACACAGAAAGAATCACAACCCAGAAGCATCACCCAAGGAGACCTTCTGCTGTGCTTTCTGCAACCGGACTTGTTTATCTTGGATCGGCCTTTTTAGTCATCAGCGTGCTTGCAGAAAGTGTGGGATGAGTCCTTCCTGAATCTTCGTTTGCGAAGAAAAGCCAGAGAGTTATGTGAGCAAGTGAATAAAAAAAATTGTAGGATCAGGCTGTTAATCTTGAAAATGGGTATACACATGAACGTTTTTGTGTTGCCCTCTTTTATGCTCTGTATTCCACTTAGGACATTTTCAGACACGGAAAATCAGCTTCTTGCCGTGCAACAGCCTCTGGAACAGTTTCGAGGCTGCTGCATAGCAAGGGTCCATTTTGGACAATGCCGTTTCTCTCTCGGCGGCGTCCATGACTGTTGCGGCCAGCACTGGAGGCGGCTGTGCTATTTTTTACTCACGGACAACTTTCGTGAGTAAAAAATAGCGCGGCCGCCTCCAGTGCTGGCTGCAACAGTCACGGACGATGCCGAGAGAGAAACGGCATCATCCAAAATGGACCCTTGCTGCGCAGCAGCCTCAATACTGTTCTGGAGGCTGCTTGCGTGGCAAGAAGCTGATTTTCCATGTCTGAAAATGTCCTTCGTGAGCCAATGTGGTACCGTGGTTTGAGCATTCGACTATGACTCTGGAAACCAAGGTTCAAATCCCTGCTCAGTCATGAAAGCCCACTGGGTGACCTTGGGCAAGTCACAGTCTCTCAGCCTCAGAGGAAGGAAAAGGCAAACCCCCACTGAATATTTTTTTCCAAGAAAACACCCTGATAGGTTTGCTTTAGGATCACCATAAGTCAGAAACAACCTGAAAGCATACACCAACAAATTCTACTTAGTATTTGTTCCTTTATATACTTAATTTTTAGCCTCTGCTCCTAGAAGTGGTGCACAAGGGGTACCCCATTCTGGAACTGCTCCAGAGCCCCAACCATTTTAACTCAGCCTTGCCTATTGCAGTTCGAATTCCTCTTTATTTGGAATCATCTCCTTCAACTTGTTTTGTAGATTATCTCCAATTGCTGAAGCCTAAACATCTGACAAAATGCTCAGAGGAATATGGTAACCCATCTGTTTTCACAACCCATCTGTGGTGAAGCAGATGATTCCTTTAATGTTGTGGCATCCTGAGTTCTGGATGTTCTTCCAGGAACAATCACCTGACACAAAAAACTTGGTAAATTTTGTTTGCCATTTCCAGATGAATGCCTTCTTTATTCATCTAGGCATTTGGTTGCCACTGACTGTTTTATATTTCCTGGCATTTAGATTACTTCTGATACTGTTCTCTGTTGCTGTGTGGTTTGTTTGCTGTTGTTATATTTTTAAGTGTCTCTTTCTGTTAGCGTTGAGGCCCACATCAGTGATATGGATCCTGCTCAGATCTGGACAAGTATATAACCAAATCTAGAACCCTGATCTGAATCAAATTTGGAAATCTAAATTTTTCAGACACCTCTATTGGGAAATTCTAACAGCAGTAACTTTTTTCCCCCCACACAGGATGTATATGGGTGATGCAAGCCTGAATCCTATTGCTGGTCCTAACCAGAGCAGTCTCATTCAGGACTTTATCAGACGAGCCCCTTTAAACGTTATTTTCCCAGCACAGAAAAAAAACAACCATGTATTTGCCGGCAAAAGAACATCCCCCACTGCACTTACCTTCTCTGCCCATCAATGCCTTCTCCGGCAATGAAGAGGAAGTGAACAGAGCTATGTTCACTTCCTCTTCTGAAATCTCGCAGATCCTTGCAAAAGTTCATCGTGTAGGAAATTCAAAAATAAAAATTAAAACATTTTAAGTTACACTAAGCACCTAAACACACTTAAAAACTTCCAAGTAACCCAGCGAGGGTCATTAGAAGTTTGTCACTTACCTGGATGTTGCAATCTCACCCAGAATTGTTGTGTTCTGTCTGGCCATTTACTTTGCAGCAATGAGATTTAAAGGGCCAGAGGTTTCACACAGGCAATGCCAGCAAAAAGCCAGCACTGCCGATCTATTGACAGCTTAAGCCGTGAATTGAAAGTGGTGCCCTATTACTGGCTAATTGACAGGCTGACCATGGGAGAAGAACAATGTCGTCTGATAATGACAACCTGTAATGTCATTA
Organism: Gambelia wislizenii; assembly: GCA_030847615.1. Classification (NCBI taxonomy): domain Eukaryota; kingdom Metazoa; phylum Chordata; class Lepidosauria; order Squamata; family Crotaphytidae; genus Gambelia; species Gambelia wislizenii. Next base: position 86,703,243 of record JAUMIR010000003.1, read on the forward strand.
TCATGTATTTTTGGTGCCCTTTTTTCCTCCCCTGACAAAGTCCTCAGTCAAAGGCATTTGCCTACATGTTGTGTTGCCATTCAACAATTGATTCAACAGATCTACTCTAGTTAAAACTAATCAATACAATCCCAGCTACAGTGGCTTTGTCAGAGTAGATAAACTCTGCCAGATGATGGGAAAGAGCTAGCAATCTGTTGGTTAATCCCAACTAGAGTGAACCCATTCACTCAATTGTTGAATAATGAGTCAACGCATAAGTAAATTGCATTGATTCAATGGGTTTACTCGAGTGAGGACTAACAACAGGATTTAGGTCAAGTAATGTTACAAGGGCTTTTTTTAATTAGCTGCCTTTCATTTCTTCCTAAAAATAAATTACAATTTTCAAAAGCAGGTACAATCAGTTGTGCATTCAGCTCTGCTAGTTCATCCTGCTTTTGCCTTCGCACAGTTCCCCTGATATTGAGGTACCCTGCTAGACTCCTTAAGAGTAAACTGTTTACAAGAGTAAACAAGCTAAAGTACTGACCTCAGGGTGGAGAAAAACAAAATATTGTGATGGTCAGAGTTGAGTTACTGCATCAAAGAGCTTGGTTTAAGAGTAAAGTAAAACTGAAGTGAAAAACTACACTTGAATATGTGAAAAATTACTCTTGAAATATTCCTCCATATATAATTAAGTTGCAACAACATATTTAGAAAAGTCAGCTTGAAAAATATATAGCAGAATTTCTAGTATTTGACTTTTTTAGAGAAAGAAGACTGAAATATATAGGACAGATAAAGGAAGAAACCTGGAACAAAAAATGGGAAATGGTGATTCAAAAAGTTAATGAACAAGGGTGGAGTAGAGAAATAATTAATGTGATTGCAGCTATTACCCATATCATGGAAAATGTATCATGAAGACTCATATAGATACATTCTTTGTGAAGCTGTTGAAGAGGGTGGGTGGGATGGAGGAGGGGGACAGGGAGCAAATTAAACATTTGATTATGTAATGTGTTGTAAAATATTCAATATAGAATAAAATTATATTTAAAAAAGAAAAGTCAGATACTGCCTAGTAACTTCAGAATTTGAAAATGAAGCTACTGTGACACTTCCTCCTGTCAACGAATCTTTCCTGGCTGCTAGATATTTGCCAAGAGTAGTACTTTATGCTATTAAAGTAACTTCTCAAAACACTGAACTAATAGCTTTCCTTCAGACCCACAGCAATTGAATCTGGGTGCAGTCCTCCTGTAACAGAGGCTATAGGTAGCTGTTAATTTTTTGAAAATCATTCCTGTCTTATTTCACTGAGGTTGTGAAGTGGGACCCAGAGTCTTATTGCATGAAGGAAGGGAAGCTGGTGGGAAGCTTGAGAGTAGCACCACTCACCTTGCCTTATCACATGACTTCGATGTGTTTCAACTGTTCTCCCGTTCCGGTCCTTTGAGAGACAGTGGTAAACACAGGTCTTTTTCCAATTCGCAAAAAGACCCACATTTACTACTGTCTCTCACAGGACAAGGACAGGAGAACATCTGAAACACACCAGTGTCATGCAATAAGGCAAGGTGGATGGTGCTATTATTGGGGTGCACTGCCTCTTCCTTCCCTTGTGCAATAAGCCCCTAAGTTACTGTTGAACAAACAAAGTTCCTGACCTACAAATGTATTCCACCCTAGAGGTAACACAGAGCTCCTAGCTAGTACATGGAGGTAGCTTCAGCAGAACAACTGCTTTTGGAGCCTACTACCCCTTATCCAAGATGCAGGTGGGCCCAATCCTTACTACAGTCAGCTTCTGTAATGGGCAAGAGGCTTAGCATGGACGAAATTATTTTTGGCAGTTGAGACAGAGTTGAAGCCAAGGGGTGCCTTGTGCAAACTAAGGACATTTTCAGACGATCCTTGCCACGCAAGGATTGCCCGGGAGAGGTTTGTTGCAGCAGCGCAGCAGAGGGTCGATTTTGGATGACGCTGTCCCTGCTGCGAGATCATCCATCCCTCTTGCGCTTAGGCTTGGAGCCTGCTGTGCTATATTCGGCAAGATTTTATTCACGGACAACCTCTGTGAATAAAATCTTGCCGAATATAGCGCTGCAGGCTCCAAGCCTAAGCGTAAGAGGGACGGATGATCTCGCAGCAGGGATGGCGTCGTCCAAAATCGACCCTCTGCCGCGCTGCTGCAACAAACCTCTCCTGGGCGATCCTTGCGCAGCAAGGATCGTTTGAAAATGTCCTAAATCTTAGCTCAAGGTCTTCTAAATGATAAGGGTGGTGAACTTTTTATTCATACTTAAATAGAACTGGATTCCAGTAACCAAGAGTAAAACTGCTTGATACAATGTGCTCAAGATAAACCAATGCATGGAAAGACCTAAGTGTAAACCATGTTGAAGCTGGTCAATAAAATCCTTGAAAAAGGAAAAGAAATATGTGATGTATTTCTGCATTTCTATTATCTTCTTAAGTACTACTTGTGAGGTCTAAGCTAGATACAAGAGAAAAACTGAAGATAGAACACACACGTTTAAAGAAACAATACAGTCTATTGTTGTGTAAGAATGCAATCTATTTTGAACAACAATTGTAACCATGTTCAAAATTTAACCTAAAAACAAAACAAAATGAAACAAAAAACTAGGGCTGAGGCTAGAGGGTAAGGGTGTTTTAAAGCAAAATTACTACTACTAAGTAGCAATACTAAGACAAGCATGGAAACCCAAATAAATATGAGTAAGGAAAAATGGGTCTGGGCTTGAGAATTATTAGGAAAGGAGGTCGGAAAGATAAGTATTGGTAGATGAATTTTGCAAAAGACAAGCAAGATAAAGTTACAGAAACTAATCAGTTACCCAAATTTACCAGTGCTTTTCAGGAGAACTGATGCAAACTCTCTAAAAGAGAATTCTAAGTACCTAACCAAACTAGAAATCCCAAGCTTCTGTAAGATGGAAGTATGACGGTTAAAGATGGAAGTAGACCATTATCACATGTCTAGATATACTCTCAGGATTTTATCAGACAGGGCACATAACACTAAAAAAAAGCGTCATTTAGGATGTGACAACACAAAGGGTGAAATTATCAGATGTTTTCGTCATTCAGTCCTGGTGTGGATGAGGCATCACTTTTTTATTCACAGGGAAAGCTATCAGTAAAAAGTGACACCTTATTCATGCCTGCGCTATGCCCCCAGAATGGCTGAATGACATGTTGTCTGATAATTTTGCCCTTTTGTGTTATCGCCGTGTCTGGTAGTCTTGGTTTTGTTACATTTTTTTCTGAATCTCTCCCACCTGCGGTCTCATCCTGTCCTTGTTTCATATCAGATTAGGAGATCAGTTTAATGGATTCTTGTACACATTTGAAATGCACACATTGTGGCATGCCATTTTCCCATTGATGAAAGTGTTTTGTGTATACTATTCAACACATGGACAACAATGTTAGCTGTTTGCATATTTAAAATGTGCATATTTTTGTGTCATTTATCCTTCAAAACAGACCATACATATTTCAGATTTGGAGGCAGGATGTGTTTTGGTTTTACAGTGAGTCCTGAGAGATATAAAATGGAAATTTTTGTACAGAAATATAAAACCAATGAAAATCTTTTCTGTCAGTTCCTATAACTCACTCATGGGTTATGACTTTGAAATTGCTAACTTACCTGATTGAAACACTTCTAACCCTTACTCACATTTCTTTTTCTTTTTTTTAAATCTTAATCAAGACTAGAAGAAACCCATAATGTCTTAGCATACCTTTTAAGATGGAGATTTAAAGCAGTAAGCATAACAAGGAACATTACCATTTCTGGTATGGCTATCCTATGGGAAGGATGCCATCATCTTTTATGACACTTGAAAACAATGTGATTTCTCCATCACCTATTTATGCTTCCTTTTAATGATTGTTTACTTTTAAGCAGCAAAAGTGACTTAAGTGCTGTCAGGGCATTTGAATGGCTAGAACAAAGTGTGTCTATTTATTAGGTTTCTCTGAGCAAATAACATTTCCCAGGACTGAAGACCACATTACAGTGGGAACATGTGACAGACTTTAAGCTTTTAACAGCCTTCCCCCACCCCCATTGGCCCAGTGAGATATTTTTGAGAAATACTTCTGTGCTGACAATTCAGGTATCTATGGTAACTAATGATGCCATTAAAGATAAAAGAAATAAAACACAAAAAATAGCTAGGATCTAGCTTGCTCTGCTTCTGAATTTGTAGAAAAACTAGTTTACCGGGCTTTAAACCTTACTGGCTGGTTATTTCTGTACATGGGACTAACAAGGATTGATTCCTGGAGTTTCTGGGTCTAATACATTTCTGCAATTTCTGCAGTTTCTGGGACTAATAGCTATCAATCATAGAATCATAGAATCATAGAACTGCAGAGTTGGAAGAGACCACGAGGGCCATCCAGTCCAACCCCCTGCCATGCAGGAAATCACGATCAAAGCATCCCAGACAGATGCCCATCCAGCCTCTGTTTAAAGACCTCCAAGGAAGGAGACCCCACCACGCTCCGAGGGAGTGCGTTCCACTGCCGAACAGCTCTTACTGTCAAAAAGTTCCGCCTAATGTTGAGGTGGAATCTCTGTTCCTGGAGCTTGCATCCATTGCTCCGTGTTCCAAACTCTGGAGCAGCAGAAAACAAGCTTGCTCCATCCTCAACGTGACACCCCTTCACATACTTAAACAGGGCTATCATATCGCCTCTTAACTGTCTTTTTTCCAGGCTAAACATACCCAGCTCCCTAAGTCTCTCCTCATAAGGCATGGTTTCCAGACCTTTCACCATTTTAGTCACCCTCCTCTGGACACGCTCCAATTTGTCAATATCCTTTTTGAATTGTGGTGCCCAGAACTGGACACAGTATTCCAGGTGAGGTCTGACCAAGGCAGAATAGAGTGGCACTATTACTTCCCTTGATCTGGACACTATACTTCTATTGATGCAGCCCAAAATCGCATTGGCCTTTTTAGCTGCCGCATCACACTGTTGACTCATGTTCAACTTGTGGTCTACTAGGACTCCTAGATCCCTTTCGCACGTAGTCTCATTCAGCCAGGTCTCCCCCATCCTATATCTATGCCTTTCATTTTTTTGCCCTAAGTGCAGTACCTTACATTTCTCTGTATTGAATTTCATTTTGTTAGCTTTGGCCCAGCTCTCTAGTTTATCCCGGTTATCTTGAATTTTGATCCTGTCCTCCAGGGTATTAGCTACTCCTCCTAATTTGGTGTCATCTGCAAATTTGGTAAGTATGCTCCTAATTCCCTCATCCAAGTCATTGATAAAGATGTTGAATAGCACTGGGCAATATTAAAGGGAACTTATTGAGATTGAGGACAGCAACTTTAACAACAGATTTACCAAGTCACAGTGTGAATTATTCCTGTACAATATTATCTTTTGTTTTTTTTACTCCTTTAAACATAAAGTAGAGGTCATCTTAAAAAAGCATTTGGATACTTCTGATTCATATAAGAAATGAACCCTGTTAATCATGAATATGATTGACAATGGTGACTAAGGGTTCGTTTTGAATAGTAATTTCACTGAAACTCCTGCTTCCTGGCTTGGTAACATATTAATCTTCATGTGTTAGCATGCCCTTACTACTCCCTCACTATGATATTTCATAATTGAAAATATTGGACACCTTTCAGGGTCAAGTTGGCCAGGGTATACCAAATAAATGTCAGGTGGAGGTCACATTGACCTGGGATGTGTCTTAGAAATATTTTGACAAGCAAGCTCATATTAAGATTGTACAGAAGGCTCTTGGGAAACAAAGCCATTAAGGAGGTATGTGCTAATTCTTTCTTAGGCACCTCAGCAATGAGTCATCTAACCAAACCATCAAGTGACCTTTCCCAACCCTGGTGGAGTCCTGGTGGTGCAGTGGTTAAATGCCAATTCTGCAAGCTACCACCTTGCAAGTTTGATCCCAGAGGGCTCTAAGGTTCACCCAGCCTTCCATCCTCTTGTAGGTCAGTAAAATGGGTACCTGGCTTGTGGGGACAATTAGCTAACATGCATTGGAAACTGCTTAATGTGTAAATTGCTATTGCTTAAAACAATTTGTAAGCTGCTCTGAGAGCCTTTGTGGCTGAAGAGTGGGGTATAAACACCTATAATAAAATAAATAATAAAAATAAACCCCAGTCCCAAGGAAAGCTCACCTAAGAACTCCCCCTCCTGTCCTACATTGTGAAGTTGTTGTAAACCCATCAATTCCTATCTCCCAGCCATTAACACAATCAGTTAAGTTTCAGTTTCCTTTGCTTACCTGGTGGGAAACCCATCCATGCTTTGTCCTAACCAGAGTACCCCTTCAGGATATGAAGCAGGGTATAAATATTAGTCCACCAACAACAGAAAGATTGAAGAGATGCTCAGTTAACATCTAGTTTAAAAATAAAGAACCATAAGAAATCAACCTGAAATTGCCTATCAACAGTTGGCAACCAGAACATCAAGTGGACAACATAAGGTTGCAGTCCTCCCTTCTATAGTGAGATGCAGTCTATTAAAATGACAACAAAAATGCCTTTGGACATCTTAATAAAAGATGTAATTTAGTTTCATGCACTACAAAGTGGAAAATGATCCATGAGAGCTCATGCTAAAATAAATCAGTTGGTCCTAAAGGAGACACAAGTCTCCATTTTGGTTATGCTGGAAGAAATATGTATAGCTACTTCTTTAAAAAAATATTCAGTCATAAAATGATTGAATGACATTGATTTTCTAAATACAAATCTGCATATGCACATTTAATGAAAATCAGTATGCTTTTTTTTTTAAGGGAATGGGTGTGATACATATCCTCTTTTTGGAAAAGTGACCACCCTAATGTACACTTGCTTCTCCAGTATTCCCTTTAAACATGGCAGTTCTGCATTATATGATGATAACATACAGGTCACCCTTCGTATCCGCAGAACCAATATATGTGGTTTCAGTTATCCACAGCTGAAAAAAAAGGGCTATGCTGGAAAACGCCTAGAGAGGTGTCTTCTCTAGGAATCGCTAGGTCCTCAAATGCAACTCTATGGTATGTTTGTACTGGGAGTCTTTTATTTTAATAGGGTTTGCTATTATTCACAGTTTCATTTATAAATGGTGAGTTTGGGAACAAACCCCGGGGGTTGAACTGTATTCCAACACTTACCTTGGGTTTGGGTGCCTTAAAATATCACCCCAACATTTTTTTAAAAAAAGTATAATCATTTACCTCTCCTGTCAAATGTAAAATGAAGGTAAGACTCCTCTCTGATTACAGGTTGTACAGGTAGAACTCTTTTGGCCCCTAGGGAATGAACTGCTTGTTAAATTATTTCCATCTTTTCTACAGTTATTCAAGGTAAGGGAGGTCTGGTCTTTCTTGCATCTGGCCAGCTGATATGCAATGGAATAGCAATAAGTAGAAACTAATGCCAAAGCTCAGAAGAAAATACAAACTGTTGCTGCTCGAGGTCTTGTTGTGTGGAGAGTCCCCTAGTGGAAGCACAATCAAAAGTCATGGTCAGGTCATCTGACTTCAGTTCTGGATCAAAGAGAATGTATCATTCATTCCCTTTATTGTCAAACTTCAAAGGTCTTCAGATAGCCCAAACAGCACCATCTGCAGACAAGGCTCAGCAGGCTTCTAGGAATCTGAAAGCTTGTAGCAGTAATTATTTTTTTTTTAATCATACATAAATCACAAGGAGGCAAGGATACACGCAACTCAGCCCTATGAGAAATGGGTAGTCCCAGTGGCCAATGAATATTGACTGCTTGAGGTGGTGATATGAAAGACTAAGTTGGTTATGGTGGTGGTGGAATGGAATGTGATGTTTATGCTGGAAGAGTAGATGGTTATCAGACTGGAATACTGAACAGAGCCACTCTACATTTTATTACAGGCTCCATGTGTCAGCTATAAAATTACTTTAAAGAACATACCATTCTTTAGTTTAGGGTAAGATTACATATTTTCAGAAGGATGGCTCAAAGAAGCTTAACAATAACAATGAGCTTAGAAGTGCAATCTGCTGTCTTCTGAGCTACAAACCATTTTAAAATCCACCACATTTTCATTGAAATTTGAAGGAAGTTTCACATTATACAGTGGACAAAACATTTCAGCTTGGTTGCCTACCACGTACCTGTCAGAGATTAGGAAATGTGACATGTTCTTATCCATGTTCCAGGTGAAGCATAACTTGCTGTGGTTCCACATGAACATCTATTTTAAACTAAGCATTTCATTTATCTATCAGGAAAAAGAAAAAGTATTTTTTTTTTGACTGTGCCCATTTGAAATGAATATCTGTACAGAAGCAGACCTAGGGTAAAGTTAGAGTGTATCCAGTGGTTTGACAGTTTTTCCAAATAGCTTCTCTGGTCCTACAGTTTTTTAAAGATATAGATATCTTTAAATATATTATGACCCCACCCCCATTGTATGTTTGCATGTGTTTCTGTGTATATACACACAGGCACACATACATGCATGCACATGCATAAGGGAGGGATGTGCGTGTGTGTGTGTGGGGAGAATCTTACAATAATATGACACAGCAATTCTTGCAATCAGTTTTGGTCTATCGAAAACATCCAGACACTATAGTATATTTTCAAAATAATAGAGGTCTATTCTAAATTGGAACACATGATAAATATGCAAGTAAGCTGGATACAGTACAAAATATACAAAGCTACACATATTGTACTTCATTTCCCCACAGACTCTACCCTACCTTTTGCAATGAATATCAAAATATATCTCAATACTTTTTCATAACCCAACACTGCTGCACAATTTTATCCTGGACTTGTTTTGATAGCCTCGTGATATTTATGATGATCTTCAACAAACTCTGAGGTCTTCCAGACAGATGTCTTTAACCTGAGATCATATGGCACTGGAACTGCAGTCATGTGGACTCCATTAAATTATTTATGGGCCAAGGGGTCATGCAGGATGCCCCTAGCACCACCTTCCAGGTTCATCTTTCCATGAAGGAATGAATCCATTGTAAAAGAATGCTCCCAAGTCCCATCCCAGCAAGGCAACCCAAAAGGATACTATGATTAATGGTATCAAAATCTGCTAAGAGGTCCAACACAATCAACAAGGACATGCTTCCCTTGTCCAGCTCCCAGCACAGGCCATCAAGGCAACCAAAGCCATCTCTGTCCCAATACCATCCCTGAAACAGATTAAAATGGATCTAGCTAATCCATCTCATCCAGAAACCCCTGGAGCTGGGAGGCTGTCATACTCCCTGATGGGGTCCATCAGGCTTTTTTTGGGGGGGGGGTAATGGATTTTGCCTCCTTCAAGCAAAATGGAACTCTGCCTTGTTTAAACAAAACATTAATTAATTAATTAATTAATTAATGTTTTGCTTAAACAAGGCCTCAGAATTTGTTGAAGAGCATCATTAAGATCATGGTGCTATCAAAACAAGTCTCTCTACCCACTCAGCCAGTCCCCCCTAGCTTTTTTTTAATAAGCCAGGAAGGGCAAGGATCTAACACACATGTGATGGGTCTAATCCCTCCAAGAATTCTATGTCCATCCTTGGGTTGCACAAATTGAAAAGTATCCATAGTCACTGGACAAGCAGGGGCCAAAGTTACACCCAGTAGATCTATATCAATTATAGCAGTGGTTCTTAACCTGTGGTCCATGGACTACCAGGGGACTGCAATGTCCTCACAGGGGGTCTGTAGAGGCTTGAAGCCTGCTCAGCCCACATGATAGGAGCTAAGGCAAATGTTGGCTGGCTTGGCCTTCACAATGCTCTTCAATCCACTCCAGCCACAAATTTGCAGGAAGAAGAAGGAGAAAAGTCTTCCCTCCCCTCCAGTGCCTCTGAGGGAAGGGTTAGTGGATGGTGTAATTGTATCATCATCATCATCATCATTCTTATTATTATTGGGTGTTGTTATTGTTGTTGTTGTTAGGGTTTTAAATCTTGAGTTAAGTCTTGTGGGTCCTCAGCAACAAACAATTTTTAAAGGGGATCCCTAGTAAAGAAAAGGTTAAAAGCCACTAAATTATGGCATTCAAGTCAGACTGGATTTGAATGATTTTATCTGCAAAGTGGCAGGCAAGTTGTTCGCAGTGGGCTGTCCAGCAGTCTGGATTTTCTTCTCTTGGGCATGTGTGTAAAAGACCCCTGACTCAAAACAACTCTGCTGGAATGGCTGCTGAAGGAGGAAGACAGAGATACCCCTTCCTGTACAGCTGGTTTGCTTCTCTCATACTCCCCTGTGTCTCAACAAACAGAGACAGTGGAGTTTAGAAATATGTCCCAAGGTTCTCTGCAAGTGAACACCCGAAACTTAGTATGTCCTCCTGTGATGTGTAAGGCTCCAGATGTATACCTGACATCATCCTATCACCCATCAGTTGTTTGACTTAACTGCACAGTGCAGGAAAACAGCCCTTATATAATTATAGTTGATGTATGGAGGGAGAGTTAGTCTAAGAAGTAGCTGGGCCCAGGTTAGATGGAGGTGTGCCTGGCTGTTGCCCTTCTGCCCTCTGTGTCCAGAGCATAAGGATGTATAGGTTAACTTGCATATGTCCATGCTGGAGTGAGTTGCATTTTACTTTGCAACCATTCACCCTCCATCCTAGGAGTTTTTTCCCATCACATGGATAAACACATATTTTTATTTCACACACCTCTGTACATATTATCTGAGTGTTTCCAATTGTTTTAACCAGTTTTAAATTGTGAAGTTGAAGGCATCCATAGGTTTTCCATGTTTTTTTCTGGGCTGTGAGGCCATGTTCTGGAAGAGTTTATTTCTGATGTTTCACCTGCATCTGTGGCTGGCATCTTCAGAGAAACTTGCCAGACAGGCTGGCTGAAGATGCCAGCCACAGATGCAGGCAAAACATCAGAAATAAACTCTTCCAGAACACGGCCTCATAGCATGGAAGACCCCCCCCCCACCATGGAAAACCAGTTTTAAATTGTCTAGTTTTAATTGCCAAACTGTTATATTTTAATCTTTTAAAATCAGTCTTATTATTTTTTATTTTGAATTGGTATTATTGTAAGCTATTTGAGATTTTTGGATATATGGCAGGATATAAATATTTTAATAAATAAGAGAAACAAGAGAAAGTTTGCATCTCTGCCTCATCATTATTGTCCCTTCCACACTTGATTTAACCTTTTTAAAAGGTGAAGTCTTTCTTCAATGAGAAAAATATATGGCGTATTCTGCCCTGCATTATATTATTTTATAGAAATAGGTTTAATTACCCTTGATAAACACTCTGTATACTGTAATAAATATGAATCTTGTTGCAGATACAAAATGAATTGGAGAATATGTAACAATCACATTGGCAGTATTTGGTGAATGGAAGAGTAGGCAACAATTTGACAGGGTGGGAGAATATGCATTCTGTGAAAAGACATTGGAGGGTAGTTGTCCACTCTTATGTAAATATGAAGTACAGGTCGACCCCCATATCTATGTATTCAGTATCCACAGTTTCATTTATCCATGTCTGGGGGAAAAAGTTCTCTCTAGGCATTTCTAAGTCCTCCAATGTGATTCTATGGTCAATGTCTGGTGTTCATCTCATTGAAAATAACAGTGTTCCCTATTATCCATGATTTCAGGTATCCATGTGGCAGCTTGGAACATATTCTCCACAGATATGGGGGTTGATCTCTACTTTTGTGTACATTGTGACCAAAAAATAAAATAAAAACAGAAACACCAGGCAGAACTTTTGCTAATGTTGTAATCCAAAGCAAGTCCTGTTCAATCCCTAGAGTTTGAAAGCTGGCAGCAGTAATACTGGAAAGCTGGCAGCAGTAAAGGCCGGGCAATATGGAGATGCATTTGGCATAATAGGACTAAAAAGAGAGAGATATCTGTTTGAGATTTTGAACAGCTATGATAGCCTAGTCTTAAGTAGCTGCTTCAGGCAGGTGTGTGTGTGTGCGTGTGTATCATGAAAATGAAGCCATCTCATAGGGGAAGAGGTAGGGGACCATTCTTCCAGAGCTCCCTTGCTACTCCCCTCCACTGGTGGATGGAAGTGGGAGTACCATTTTGTCTGCCCTTTGCCTCTTAAACTAGCCTGCTGTCCTGACGTTTATAGTGAGTGTTGAAGAAAGATTCCTCTGTCAGTCTGTTTGCCTTATGTATTTGAAAGAAAATGGAATACTATCTTAAGAAGAACAAAAGATCCCTTTTGGACTTCTTGTTGTGTGTCTTCAAGTTGTTTCTTATGGTGACTCTACGGTGACCTTGTCACAGGGTCTTCTTGGCAAGATTTGTTCAAAGGGAGTTTTCCTTACCTTCCTCTGAGGCTGAGACTTGTCCAAGGTCACCCAGTGGGTTTCCATGGATGAACACAGATTTGAACCCTGTCTCCAGAGTCATAATCCAGTTCTCAGACCACTGCACCACACTGACTCTCTGCTGGACTAGACCCATTTAACCCAAGCAGATATCTATGGGAATTTCACAAGCAAGATAAAAGTGGGAAAGAATCATCCCACTGGCATTTTCCAAAAATGGTAATCAAAGGTAATCTAGCCCTAGTTCCAGTATTTTCCTGAACATATGTAGGCTAAAACTGGGACACAAATGTAAATAGCATGAGAGCCCTTCCCCTCAACATCTCCAAACACCTGGATATAAGTGAGAGCCTCACCCATTGATTGACAAGGTCTGAAGAGGGCTTTGTTACCCCCTTTAGATGAACATAATTACAAAGCTCCCATGGGTGGAAGTCTAATCTTATTAGAGTTCCGCATTCACAGGAGCTTTATAACTTCATACAGCCAAACACAGGTATAGATAGAATCATAGAATCATAGAATTGCAGAGTTGAAAGAGACCATGAGGGCCATCCAGTCCAACCCCCTGCCATGCAGGAAATCACGATCAAAGCATCCCAGACAGATGCCCATCCAGCCTCTGTTTAAAGACCTCCAAGGAAGGAGACCGCACCACGCTCCGAGGGAGTGTGTTCCACTGCCGAACAGCTCTTACTGTCAAAAAGTTCCGCCTAATGTTGAGGTGGAATCTCTGTTCCTGGAGCTTGCATCCATTGCTCCGTGTTCCAAACTCTGGAGCAGCAGAAAACAAGCCTGCTCCATCCTCAACGTGACACCCCTTCAAATACTTAAACAGGGCTATCATATCACCTCTTAACCATCTTTTTTCCAGGCTAAACATACCCAGCTCCCTAAGTCTCTCCTCATAAAGCATCGTATCCAGACCTTTCACCATTTTAGTCACCCTCCTCTGGACATGCTCCAATTTGTCAATATCCTTGAATTGTGGTGCCCAGAACTGGACACAGTATTCTAGGTGAGGTCTGACCAAGGCAGAATAGAGCGGCACTATTACTTCCCTTGATCTGGACACTATACTTCTATTGATGCTGCCCAAAATTGCATTGGCCTTTTTAGCTGCCGCATCACACTGTTGACTCATGTTCAACTTGTGGTCTACTAGGACTCCTAGATCCCTTTCGCACGTAGTCTCATTCAGCCAGGTCTCTCCCATCCTATAGCTATGCATTTCATTTTTTCACCCTAAGTGCAATACCTTACATTTCTCCGTATTGAATTTCATTTTGTTAGCTTTGGCCCAGCTCTCCAGTTTATCCAGGTCATTTTGAATTTTGATCCTGTCCTCCAGGGTATTAACCACTCCTCCTAATTTGGTGTCATCTGCAAATTTGGTAAGTATGCCCCTAATTCCCTCATCCAAATAATTGATAAAGATGTTGAATAGCACTGGGTCCAGGACAGAACCCTGTGGCACCCCACTGGTCCCATCTTTCCAAGATGAAGAGGAGCCACTGCTGAGCACCCTTTGGGTTCGGCCGGTCAACCAATTACAAATCCATTGAACAGTTAACTTGTCTAGCCCACATTTTACAAGCTTGTTTGCAAGAATGTCATGGGGAACCTTGTCAAAGGCCTTACTGAAATCAAGGTATGCGATGTCCACAGCATTCCCTTCATCTACCAAGCTGGTAATTTTATCAAAAAAAGAGATCAGATTAGTCTGGCATGACTTGTTTCTCTGAAACCCATGTTGACTTTTTGTGATTATGGCATTGCCTTCTAAATGTTCACAGACTCTCTGTTTAATGATCTGCTCTAGAATCTTCCCTGGTATTGATGTCAGACTAACTGGACAAAAATTGTTGGGATCCTCTTCCCCCCCTCTTTTTGAAGATGGGGACAACGTTTGCCCTCCTCCAGTCTGCTGGGACTTCTCCTGTTCTCCAGGAGTTCTCAAATATTATTGCCAATGGCTCTGAGATTATATTTGCCAGCTCTTTTAATACTCTTGGATGTAGTTCATCTGGTCCTGGAGATTTAAATTCATTTAGATTAAGAAGGTATTCCTGTACTACCTCTTTGCTTATTCTGTCCTGGATTTACCCTATTGTGTCCTCTGTTCCTTTATCCTCAGGTTGGTCCCCCTTTTCCTTTTCTCAAAACACTGAGGCAAAGAAGGTGTTGAGTAATTCTGCCTTTTTTCTGTCCCCTGTTAGCATTTTGCCATCTTCTCCGTGTAGTGGCCCTACCATTTCCTTCTTCCTCCTTTTGCTGTGGACATACCCCAAAAAAACCTTTTTATTGTTCTTAACCTCTCTAGCAAGCCTGAGCTCATTCTGTGCTTTAGCTTTTCTGACTTTACTCCTACATGTGTTCGCTATCTGTTTGAATTCTTCTTTGGTGATTTCCCCCCTTTTCCATTTCCTATACATGTTCCGTTTAAAACTTAGCTCTGTTGATATTTCTTTAGTCATCTATCCTGGTTTCTTGAAACACCTCCCATTTTTCTTCCTCAATGGTACTGTTTGAAATTGTGCCTTCAGTATCTCCCTTTTGAGAAAGTCCCATCCATCTTGAGGTCTCTTCTCTTTTAGTATTCCTGACCATGGGATCACCCCCAGTGTTTCCCTGAGTTTCTTGAAATCAGCTCTCCTAAAGTCAAGAATACATGTCTGACTATGCCTGGCTTCTCCTTTCCATTGTATAATAAACTCCAGGAGAACATGATCACTCTCACCTAAGGATCCCACCAGTTGCACCCCATTAACCAGGTCATCCCTGTTGGTTAGGATCAGATCTAAAATAGCTGACCCCCTTGTTGCCTCTTCCACCTTTTGGACCATGAAATTGTCTTCCAGGCAAGTAAGGAATTTGCTAGACCTTGAAGTTTTGGTTGAGTTAGATTTCCAGGAAATATCAGGATAGTTGAAGTCACCCATCACTACTACATCTCTCCTTTCTGCATGTGTGTTCATCTGTTCTAGAAAGGCACCATCCAATTCCTCTGTCTGACTTGGGGGTCTGTAGTAGAGTCCCACAATAACATCCCTGTTGTTTCCCTCCCCTTTAATTTTTATCCAGATGCTCTCAACCTGGCTTCCAGTATTGATGTCATGGATCTCTTCACTGGTGTAAATATCCTTGACATATAATGCTGTTCCTCCTCCTTTGCTGTTTGGCCTGTTTCTCTTAAAAAGGTTATATGCCTCTATTCCTACATTCCAATCATGAGACTCATCCCACCAGGTTTCAGTAATGCCTATTATATCATATTTGTTTTGTAGTGAGAGGAGTTCAAGTCTCTTCAGACCTTTGTTCTCAATGTGAGGAGGTCTAACTAAACTTCCAGGTTCTTGGGGAAATGGTGGTGGTGGTGATGGGGGAAATTACATGTCCCCCATTTTAGCCCTTTACATGTTCAGGTGAATACCTAAACAAGGCTACTATCTCTAGTACTGAAGATGGTATATGTCCATTTTGTCCGTTATCATAATGTTTTGAGCCTACCTGGGTTATTAGTGTGACTCATTATAAAAAGCTTCCTTTCTTTTATTTCTTTCTATCCCAAAATCATGGTTATTTAGCCAGGAAGCTCTTAGAATGCTTTGCTGCTTTGTTTGCCTTTTATTTTTCTGTTTCCTGTCCTATAGATACAGGAGCTTCAAGCTGTGTATCATGATGGTTCCTGCAACTCTTTCATTTCAGGATACTATCATTTAATTTGATTATATGTCATTGTGCAAGCAGCTTAATTGGTTTAAAGACGTTGGGTGGTTCCTGGCCATTGCATGAGATTAAAATGGATGGCTTTTGAAGGTCCTTCCGATTCTAGACTTCTACATTTCTTTGAAAATAAATTAAAGTAATAGGAAAAGAAGGCATAATTTGAGTGCTACATTTAATTCCACACATTTCATGCACCAGGGGTACTTACAAAAGAGCTTTTATTCTTTAGTCACCATAATTAGGGGTGCAACTTCTTCTGAGCTTTGCATTGGAGATCAATATTATGAAGACTACCATGAAAATTTCTGGTAACAATGCCAGCCTTAACTGTTCCTTAAATATTTCTTAATTACTTATCCTGCTGGCTCACCATTTAAATTATTCAGTTAATTAATACACTATATAAACTAAACTGTAGGCATACTTATAAATACATGGCAACCTAACAAAAATGTAACTTTTGCAACTGTTACATTCCTAATAGCTTTGCTTCTTCTCCTGTACTTTAAACCTGTAAGTTTGTCAGGAAATATTCAGCTCATCCCCAGTTCTTCTCTTGTCTTACAGCATGACCTTCAGAGCAAGTCAAATAATCTTATGTGCCTTTGGACATGTCTGCTTGTGAAAAATACTCAGATCTTTTGATGATGGCTCCTCAAAGAAAAGATAAACCAGCAGAAAGTCATGGGTTGAAAAGGAGTTTAAGAAACTGCTTCATGCATTTCCTGTGGCGGAATCCTTCCTTCAATTTTTTGCATTAATTGACAGTACTTGGTGCGTAGATGAATGCATGGAAACAAGTCAGGGGAAAAAACCCTGAGGAAATAGAGGAACCAGTGGAAATGTTTTAAGTTATTTTACTTGGGGCCTTTTATCCATTGGCTGAGACCAGTATTCTGGAAATGTAGGGTAGAAGTTCTGCATGTGGAACTATGCTCCACCTCTCTTTTCAACCCCAAACTCACCTTTAGCTACAGGATTCTCAATGACTGCTGGAAAGAAAAGGACATTGGAGAAGCATCTAGCTATGTCCATCTCTCTCTCTCTCTCTCTCTCTCTCTAGCTTTTCTTCGCAAACAAAGATTCTGGAAGGACTCATCCCGCACTTTCTGCAAGCATGCTGATGACTAAAAAGGCCAATCCAAGATAAACAAGTCTGGTTGCAGAAAGCACAGCAGAAGGTCTCCTTGGGTGATGTTTCCAGGTTGTGATTCTTTCTGTGTTGTCGTTTCTCTTCAAGACTTGTTCGGCGTGAGTTCTCAAATAAGGCTGCAGCATTGTGGATAGTGCGTCTCCATGCCTCCCGATGTGAGGCCAGGGCAGACCATTGTTGGTGATCAATTTGGCCGAGCCTGAGATGTTGTTTCAGGGAGTCCTTGTATCGCTTTTTTGGAGCACGCCTCTTACGCTGACCCATGGCGAGTTCACTGTAGAGTACTATTTTGGGGAGGCGATGGTCCACCATCCTAGAAATGTGCCCTGCCAAGTGCAGCTGTGTTCTTAATATCATGGCCTCAATGCTGGTGATCCCTGCTTGCTCAGTATTTGTTTTTAAAAATATATAAATCAATTTCAGATTTTGGTTGAAGAGGGGGATTTCCCCCTTCCACACACACATTCACTTTTTTGGCCCCTTTTCACCATTTTGTCCTAGTACTTCCATACAGAAATAGGTGCTATTTAAAAAAGTGACCCAGAAGAGATGAAAATACAGGCAAAAAGAGTTTGATCTAATTTGGATCCAGAAATAATCATGCAACCAAATCTCATTGGCTAAAAGGACTTGTTGAAGCCAACACAGAATGATAGGAGAAAAGTGTGCTTCTGAAGAACCTGCTGTGTGGATTTCTGAACCTTCAGTGAATAAAGCAAAACACTTTCCTGCACTTTTATATGTCAGGAAAACTAGAAAGAGAAAGTTTCCTACAAAACAAAATAAATAAAAGAAGGATCTTTTTAAAAGAAAAATCTTCAAAACTGATCTTTGTAGTAGCAGACCTTTCCCAAGAGAATAAGATAATGGTATTTCATGGAATATAATCACACTCATCATAGGATCTGCTGTAGAATCCATTAAAATTCATGGCAAGAGTTCATGGTTTCAAGGTAAGACTATGGAGGTCAACCATGCCCTAAAGGAAAATCATCTGACTTGTGCATGGAATGAAGGCCTGGAACATCTAGTGAGATACTTTGAACACAGCAGGCCAAAAAGAATGTATTTTTCTGTTCCCCTTGAAGCTACTCTCAGAATGTGTCGCACATTCTTTGGATGGTGAACACACATTTGGAAATGCCTTTTTTCCTATCCTGAATAAAGGCAACTTTTAAGCGTTTAAGACTGCATGGGTTCACTGATCCATACTAGAATTTATTACAAGTAAAAAATGTCTATCAAAATGGTAAGTTTATCTCATATGCAGTTTATCTCAATGCTATTTTTACAAACTGTTTTGAGACAGTACTACATTGAGCTAGACTTCAACTGTTGTTGTTTTAAAAATGTTGAATCTAAGGACTTTATCAGATGACCCCGTTTAAAACGTTCCTTTGAGACATAAAAACCCATTTCTATGCTGGCAAAAGAAGCTTCCCCCCCCCCAGCACTTACCTTCCTCTCCCGGCAAAGGCTCCTTGGCAATAAAGAGGAAGTGAACGGAGCCCCATTCACTTGTTCAAAATCCCACTAGACTTCGTTGCATGAGAAATTTAAAAATAAAAACAAAACTAACATATAAAAAGTTGCACCAAGCACCTAGGCACACTTTAAAAGTCCCAAGAAAACTGGGAAGGGTCATAAAAAGAACAAAACTGACCTGGATGTCCCGATATCAGTCAGAAGTGTTCACGCCAGACTGCCCACTCTCACTGCAGCGACCAGAGTTAATGGCCCGAGGCTTCGCACACTGGCAATGCCAACATCAAAACATCAGAGGGGATCAATCGACGGCTTAAGCCATCAATTAAAAGGTACAGGATTTTGACAGGACATAACCGCAAAAGGGCAACGGTGTCTGATCTGTGCACCCTTTCATGGTTATGTGGCATCGTTATGATGCTGTATTTTGTCCGTCTGGTAAAGTCCTAAGTGTTGTTGTCTCATATGCACCTTATTTCAATGCTATTTTGACCATATGTTTTGAGACAGTACCACAGATGTAAGCCAATTCTTAACTAGATTTTTATAAACATATTTAATCTAAGTGTTGTCCTGTTCTGTTTTTGAGAGATAACCATGAGTGCCTAGATTAGAGCTGCTGCCACACTGCAGAAATAATGCAGTTTGACAATGCTTTAACTGCCATGGATCAATGCTATTGGAAGCTATTGAGTTCTGGGATTTGTGGTTTTCTGACATATTTAGCCTTCTCTGTCAGAGACCTCTGTTGCCACACTGAAGTACAAATCCCAGGATTCCAAGGATGGAGCCATGATAGTTAAAATGGTGTCAAATTGCATTATTTCTGCAGTGTGGCAGCAGCCAAGGACTGTGAACATATTCTTGTATATTCATAATTATGAGATTGTGCTGACTAGCAAGTATCAAACTGTTAAGGGTGGAAGGTATAGCAGGACTCAGACAGTTAAAAGTCATGAATTACAACAGTACATATTTTTAAAATGAATCCTGCACCCTTCTTTTCATCAAATGTTGTTCAAAGCAGCTTAGAGCAAAAATACAGACACAAAAATATATATATAATAAAACATAATAAAGTACAAAATGAAAAACATTTAAAAAGACAAAGCAGCCAATAAGCATTAATAAGAAGTATTGTATTTTCAACTCAGGACTTTATCATACTACAAGTTTTAAAATGTTCTTTTGCTGGCATAGAAAAACCCATTTCTTCACTGGCAAAAGAACGTTCCCCCTGCAGTTATTTCCTTTCCCATCAAAGGCTCCCTGGCAATAAGGAGGAAGTGAGTGGAGCCCCATTCACTTCCTCGCTCAAAATCTCATACGATTTTGTTGTGCAGGAAATTCAAAAATAAAACAAGAAAACTACATTGAAAGTTTCACAAAGCACACCCACACATTTTAAAGGTCCCAAGTAACCCAGGGAAGGTTAAAAAAAAAATCTTCACTTACCTGCATGTACTGATCTGACCCAGAACTTTTGTTGGGGTAAGTATGAGACTTAAAGGGACAAAGGCATCACATGCCGGCAATGCCGGCAAAAGAGCAGCAGGGGGATGTACTGACAGCTTATGCCGTCAATTAATTTTTAAAAAAATTAATAATGCCAATTAAAATTTAAATTTGGTCTATTTTTAGCCATGAAAGGGTGACGTCATCTGATACATGCACCCTTTCGTAGTTATGTGGCATCGTGATGATGATGTATTTTCCATGTCTGATAAAGTCCTCAGTTTATAGGCCAAAGTATTTGTGCCTATATATCTTTGAGCAAGCCTCACTGGATACAGTGGAATTTACTTGGGAGTAACCATGCTGTTAGGGGTATGCATGGATTCATTTGGGATGGTTATGCTGGAACGCTGATATCCAGAGAACACATGTATTTAGCTCATGCTAGTCTGCATCTGCCTCCCCATTGACACCCCCTTGTAGTGGGGGAGAGGCTTGCGTACACTAATGAAGTTTTGAGCTATGCTGGCGGTGGCATAATAGCCACTGGTAGGGCCTCCTATTCCAGACAGGTCAAAACTGAACGGTCTGACAAAGAGTGTCAAAGGGCAGGATGGGCTGTCTAGCCTTATGGTAACCATCCTAGGAGAAGGAAAACTCTAATCCCAAACCCAGGCAGATGGTGCTCATCCAACCCTGTAAGGTCAACCATCTAACAGAAGGAAACTCTAATCAAACCTACCACCCGAGGACCTTATTGCTACCATCCATGCTTGCAAGGCCACAGCAGATGAACCTTTGGTTTAAAGGGTGAGGCCAGTTCTGTGCATGCTGCGTTCCACCAGAAAAATCCATTGCACAGGCTCAAAGGATAAATCCAATTCCGAAAAAATCCTGTAGTGATAGGCGAGGGACAAAACGGCAGGTGTAAAAATGCACTGGAAGCTACAGACCCAACCCTGCATGCAGGCAGCTCAGGACTTTGGTCGCTCAAGGCTGACCTGGGAGATGACAGTCTTGTTCGGCAGCATCCTGAATGATCAAGCAGCAATTTTAAAGGAGAGCACTGCTTGCTCCATATGGAGAGGGGCCTAGAAAAGGTGGCCTAACAAAAGTTCATCCCCATCTACCTGGTTGGCTAGCAATGGCCAATGGGCATCTTCTGATGTGGTCAAACCAAGGCAAAGACACAAAGGCACACATCGGCCTCCAAAGGTGTAAATACATTGACGCTTGCATGCTGAAACATCAGAACCATGCAAGACTCTGCAGATAGTGGACAGCCTGAGCGTCGCTCTGCTCTAATAGCCCATGAACTATCACGACTTAATATTAACATCGCTGCTCTTAGTGAAGTTCATCTCCATGAGGAAGGCAGCCTTAAAGAACATGGCGCCGGCTACACACTTTACTGGTCTGGTAAACCCAAAACTGAAAAACATCTTTCAGGAGAAGTCTTTATAATTAAAAACTCCATTGCCTCCAAATTCAAAATCTTGCCAACAGGACAATCTGATCGCATTATTACCTTACACCTCCCACATGTTGTTCTCTTCAACATATATGCCCCAACTGTACAAGCCGACCCTGTAGAGAAAGACAAATTCTACACAGACCTACGCCACCTCATACAAAAAGACCCTGTAGAAGATAAAATTATTATCCTTAGTGATTTCAATGCCAGAGTAGGAAAGAAGCCTGGAAAGGCGTTTTAGGCAAGCATTATGTTGGAAATTGCAATGATAACTGACACCTCTTGCTAGAGTTCTGTGCAGAACAACAGCTGACTATTACAAACACTATCTTTCAGCAGAAAGATAGCTTGCAGACAACATGGATGCATCCCTGATCTAAACACTGGTACCTGATGAACTATGTTCTAGTCCGCCAGAGAAACATTCGCGATGTCCGTCATACTCGAATGATGCCCAGTGCAGAATGCCAAACAGATCATCACCTCGTAAGATGTAAATTAAATCTTCATCTTAAGCTCAAACCTAAGAGGGGTGGCATCTTAAAGAGGAGACTCCAAGTCAACAATCTTCAACAAGTTACCATGAGTGACAACTTCCAGGTAAACCTGCAAACAAAACTTGAAGACCACCCTGTAGATCCTTCTCCTACAGTGTTTTGGCAACATATCAAAAACAGTATCTTGAAGTCTTGAAGAGAAATGACAACGCAGAAAGAATCACAACCCGGAAACATCACCCAAGGAGACCCTCTGCTGTGCTTTCTGCAACTGGACTTGTTTATCTCGGATTGGCCTTTTCAGTCATCAGCACGCTTGCAGAAAGTGCGGGATGAGTCCTTTCTGAATCTTCATTTGCAAAGAAAAGCCAGAGAGAGAGAGAGAGAGAGTTTGCATCTGAATGTACTGTATTTCACTTGGGGCAGATAATAGAGGTAATGCATATCACACAACTTGCATTATCATTATTGGATAACCATCTGTCAGTAGTGCTTTGATTGTGTATTCCTGCAAGGCAGAAGATTGGACTGGATGGCCCTCATGGTTTCTTCCAACTCTATGATTCTATTCAGGGGTGGGAAACTCTGGGAGGCTATGGGGCTGTATGAGCCCCTCAGGAGACCTTGGATGGCTGCACTCTCTAATGTACCCTCTGAAAAAATGTGAAACACCCCCCCCCCAGTGTCTTCTAGTGTGTGAGGGTAACATTTTCACCATGTTTCACCTCCCTCAGCGGCCATTTTAGTAAAAGTACCAAAATGCACTCTAAGGGGCATGGTTGGCATTTTTGCCCTGCTTTTGCTCCCCTGGGCCATTTTAATCACAAGAGATGTTTGAAAGAAAAACAGGAAGTGCCCTCTGCTCCCTTCCTGTTGTTAAAAAAAAAAGAGGTCACTTCCTGTTTTTTTAAAGCCTCTCTTGTGACTAAAATGGCCCAGGGGAGCAAAAGCAGGGCAAAAATGCCAACCATGTCCCTTAGAGTGCATTTCGGTACCTTTTTTTTTTAAATAAACAATTACGTGATTCACATATTTCGAATGTATATCTTATAGAACAGTAGTGTATAATATTGGCAATTTTTGACTTTAAATGTATTCTTACTTACATCATATTCAATATAAGCTTAACATAAACTTGGTATAAACTAAAATATAGATAGACTTCCCAAAAGTGTGGTATTATTGGAACAAATAATTGTATAAATATCTGTTTTCTGACTTTTGATATACTTCCCCCCCTTAGTTAACAAAACTCTACAATTTCCCTGTTATTTCCTTATGTACACCTTCCTCATCATCATCCCTTTTTTTTTTATCCCATTAATAATAAATTTCCTTCATCATATCCTAATCCTCTGGTTCCCCAATATTTCAAAATAGGTACCCATTTTCCCAGCGATTTCCTCTTAGGTATATTATGGATCTTGGCCATCAGTATATCTAATTCTAATAACTCTTGTGACTTCATGAGCCATTCATCTATTGTGGGAGTCTTAGGTGATTTCCATTTCTGGGCTAATACTATTCTAGCTGCTGAGATCAGGTATAATATAATTCTCCAATTCTTTGTCTCTGCTTCCTTTCCTAATCTCCCTGTCATGTTTAACAAGAACAGTTCAGGTCTCATTTCAAATTTGATTTGCAATATTTCACCCAATATTTTATGGATCTTAGCCCAGAATTCCTTCACCACCTTTCGGTACCTTTTTAAAAAGTCATTGACTCCGGGGAGGGGGGGGAGTGAAACCAGAAAAAAATGGTCCTAGGGGCCACTGCAGACTGTACGCTGCCCTTTGTCCACCCCTGTTCTAGTGGCAACAGTCTTCCAGCATTTGCCTTTCAGATCAAAATTATACATAAAACAAATTTTCTAGCTACTGTACTATTGCAAAATGTTGAAAAATATTCTTCTGCTGAGAAGAAAAGGTTCAAGTTTGTGCATTTATGTTCATCATCCTATGTCCCAGTGCCATGTGGTAACTCACATATGTGAAACAGCTGTCACACATTGGAGGATCTGTGTCTTTTCCCCCCTCCTATCAATGAATGTTGAAAACTGGAGAACCATGATGACAGGAAATCTGAATAGGGTAGTGGCATTCACATATTGATTCTGAAAATCCAGCCAAACTTCTACATGCAAGTTTCTAGTGATTTTATAGTCAAGTAGCAGAAAGCAAGAGGATGCATCTAAATGTCATCCTTAAAAAGTGATTTCTTAAACCAGCTTCAGAAGCAGTGCATGTAGCCTTCTGATATATATCCACATGGAATTATGTTGACTTAAACTGGCACAAACCTCTATGATTTGATGAAGAAATGTGAATTGCATACCATCTGTTTAAAACAAGTAAAAAGAGAACAGGGAGAACAAAAGTCTTAAAAGGAAAAAAAAAGACAGATGGATGTAAAAGATGTACTTTAGCTATAAGATAGCCAGATGTACTTGGTAGTTTTTTTTTGTTGTTGTTGTTGTTTAGAAAAAATCATTTTTAGTTTTAAAATTTGCAGTGTAGATGGGGAATGATGTTTAATGCCCTCACAAAAGACTAAAACCTTGGGAAATGTACAGTGATTAAAACTATCAAGGCTCTCTCTCTCTGGCTTTTCTTCGCAAACAAAGATTCAGGAAGGACTCATCCTGCGCTTTCTGCAAGTGTGCTGATGACTACAAAGGCCAATCTGAGATAGACAAGTCCAGTTGCAGAAAGCACAGCAGAAAGTCTCTTTGGGTGATGTTTCCAGGTTTCTGCGTTGTCGTTTCTCTTCAAGACTTGTTTGGCATGAGCTCTCAAATAAGGCTGCAGCATTGTGGATAGTGCGTCTCCATGCCTCCCGATGTGAGGCCAGGGCGGACCATTGCTGGTGATCAATTGGCCTAGCCTGAGATGTTGTTTCAGGGAATCCTTGTATTGCTTTTTTGGAGTGCCTCTCTTACACTGACCCGTGACGAGTTCACCATAGAGTACTATTTTTGGTAGGCGATGGTTCTCCATCCTAGAAACGTGCCACGCCCAGTGCAGCTGTGTTCTCAATATCATGGCCTCAATGCTGGTGATCCCTGCTTGCTCAGCTTTCAAGGTAATGTATTATAAAATCTCCCTCCCACACAACCTCATGGGCTGATTCACATATGAGTGTTAATTTAATTACTGTATCAGAGCAGGTCAAGGCAAACATATTTGAAGTGAACAGTCAGAAAGGATGTCCAGCAACCTGACTTTGAGAACCAGCTGGTAGCTCTCTAGCTAATGTTCAGAAGATTTTATTTCCACCCACATAAGCTGCCAGAGCATCACAGATGGAAAGGCCAAGCATGATCTAATTAGAAATTATCCGTCAGAATTTAACTTTCAGTGTCATATTTAAAGCTTCTTTCACTATAATCTTGAGCCAAAGTCTTTTGAAGTCCGTGGCAATTCTTGCCATGGTTCTCACTGGAGGTTTAGCTCAGTCTGTTTCTGGACAAAATCAGAGTGGAACAGGTTCTATTGAACTAATTGGGGGAAAGTGCGGTTTACTGGCAGATGTTTGGCCTGCTAATAAACAGAGCAGAGCATGAGGTATACAAAGAAAGAAGTCAGAGGTGGTTATGCCACTGGCTAGAGGTACCCATGGCTTATGGCAGTGGCATGTCCAAACACCAGATGGATGTCTGTTTTAATTTTTCTAAATTACCATTTGCAATATTCCATTCTCTTTCCCATTTGCTCTCATTTTTCAGGGCATGACAGAATTGTTTTTCCCCACATGTTCTCAGCTTGATGCTTGTGAATGAAAAAAATAATGATAAAAACAACTTAAAATGTTCAAAATGCTTGATGCACATTAGCATGCTAATCCTTACAACAAACCCCTAAAATAGGGGTTATTAAACTGAAACTTCCATCTACCCTGTCTAGCATAGATAGCCAACTATGAAGGATAATAATGTCCTTCAGAATGCCACAAACATAAAGTAAACATTATTATTTCCAAATACAAATATACATTGGAGGATAAGTTATAGGAGCAATTTCTACAGCTGCTCATCTTCTCTTCCCTTAGTCACTTTTAGGAAGATAGGAACATAGTCAGTGGCAGTTTTACAATCTTACTGGAACTACATAGGGATGTGGGTTGCATGGACTTGTATTCCCACATGGTCAGGCCACAAAACAAACAAACAAACAAATCCCCAGGACCGGTTTAAGGAATTTTGGGCCCCCCCGCAATACTTTATTTTGGGGGGCCCATATGTTTATCTCAGGCCAATGTAACCTAACTCAACTTAAGCTATTCACAGAACAGGATATTCAGATGATTACTAATAATGTTTTTGCAGTAGGAGGGTTACTACAGGGCCCCCACAATGATGGGGCCCCCTGCAGATGCTGATGCTGCTGGTGCCTTAAACCGGCCCCGCAAATCACTACCAATGAAGCAAAACAAACACAAAAGCTTCTGAATTTGGGGCCTGGCTGGTAGTGATTGGAGTTGGAAAAGGTGCTTCCTAACAGTAACACCACAAATAAGCATACTATTACTTAATTTTTTTAAAAATCAACAACCCTACATTCTTTCCATTCCATTTATAAAGAAATATCTGATCTTTTCCTGGTTTTTTTTTTAATTAAAAAATTAAAGAGTGTCCATTATATGAAGAAGCCTAGGAAATAGATTATAGGATCTCCATTTCCCAGTTTTTCTAGTCTAGAAATATGTTCAGACTTATCCATTGCTACAAGAAAGTTGGAAAATCACAGTATCTTGACATCACAGTATCTTAGAAATCTCAGATTTTTTTTTCAATATTTCCCTCAAGAAAAAAAACAATGAATTATAGGACATTTTCAGACAGCACTTACCACGCAAGCAGCCTCCAGAGGAGTAACAAAGCTGCTGCGCGGCAGGGGGTCCTTTTCAGACACTGCCGTCCCTGTTCCAGGATCATTTGTGGCACGTAGGTGAAACTTTGGAAGTGGCTGCACCATATTTCAATCACGGAAGTTGCCCGTGATTGAAATATGGCACGGCCGCTTCCAAAGCTTCATGTATGTGCCACGAATGATCCCGGAACAGGGACAGCAGTGTCCAAACCGGACCCCCTGCCGCACAGCAGCCTTGTTACTGCTCCGGAGGCTGCTTGCGTGGTAAGGGGTGTCTGAAAATGTCCATAGATGCAGAAGGGCCCTTTTTCAAGTTGGTATGACTGCACAGTTAGTAGACTCCAACTGGAGGTACAGTCAAGCCTGATATGAAACCTCTACTGGGTTAGTTATCCTTCAGTGTTCCCATGCATTGTGAAAGGGGATTATATGGAGCACAGCAATCATGAGGTCACAGCTCACAACCTGAAATGAAAACAGTTTTTGGAGACCAATGAACCAAGCACATCCCAAGATTTACCTATTGTTTTCAAGTTGTCACAGGAGTATCTCTGCTATTTTGCATTCACCCCCTTTCACTGTTGGGAAGCAGCAATAACAGACAAGTGACCAATAATGGGTAATATTGCTGTTGGCTGTGCCTCACAAGAGACCGATTCACACTGTGCAGGCATTCCTCTTCAATGTAATTATGGCCACATCTTAAGAGTACCATTTTTTCATCATCCTTTACATCTGCATGCTGTAGAACATTAGCTTGAGCTAGTGGTTTACCTTGTTTCTCCTTTCTCTCTTTCACTTCTTCTATTCCCTAAATTTGAGAGAACAGATGTCTGCAGTAATTTGACTGGGGAATCATCTGCTAGTCAGAATGTGTACGAAAGTATCTCTTGAGAATTAAGAGAAGACTTGTTGGCTTTGGTTTGTTTCAGTAAAAAAAAAATTGTTACCACACAGAAGCTGGTAAAACATCTGTTTAAAATGTCTAGTGCAGCATTTAGACCAGGATGAGGTATCTGTGTCTGTCCCATTAGCAGCTGATGGCCCCCATGCCAGTGGAACTTGCTCTGGTGAATTAGGACAATGGAGATTATCAGACACGGCTAACGTGGTACCAGAATAATGACATCAGAACACAAAAGGATGCCAATATCACACAATGTAATCCTTTTTTTTTAATGCTGGCAAAAGAACGTTGTAAGGGCACAGTCAGAAAAGAAGTCCATGCCTAAATGCAGTTGTTATAGAAATCATTCCCCATATAGCTCTATGCTTCAGAAAAATGACATTAAATAAAAATATAATTGCGATTATGGATGGGGAAATCTTTCAGATTGACTTTCAGGTGTTGTTTTTTTTTAAAAAAAACTTATATTCTTTCCACCCTGCATATGAAAAAAATGCCATTTTGAATAAAGTCTAACAGACTGAAATGAAATTCTCCTCCATTTGCACCCATGTAAGTCCAACAGATATGGATGTTTCCAGCACGGAAAGACCCGTATTGCACCTGGCTTCCATGTAGCTGTTAAGAAGGAGGAGCCTGTCATTTAAAAAAAAAAGATGTGGGAACTAACATGGTTGAATATGTAGGGATTCAAAGCCAGATTTTTAAAAGCACTCAGTATTCTAGGTTAAGACAGGCATATTTGGGATTCTCTCACATTATTTTTTAATTTTTTTAACATTCTTCCCATCCATAATATGAGGAAATCTGAAAATTTTGGTAAATTCTTATAAAAATGAAGTGAAATTCTTGCCTATTTCTAATCAAGTTATTCCAGAAGCTGTCAAATCACTCTTCTCTAGTATATCAAAAAGTAAGACCAATGGGTCCCATTTTCGGAGAAGGTGGCATATAAATTAAATAACTAAATAAATAAGTAAATAAATGATGTATGAGACCAAAGCCCAACTAGCTCAACACTTACACAGCAGCCAACAAGTTGCCTATGGAGAGGTGTGAAGCCCTAGCTGGTTCTCTGTATACGTTTCATTGCTCTTCCCAGTAACAGTTCTCTGCATCTAATCCTACAATAAAATTCCCTTTGGTAGGCTTAGCAGGCAAGTATTAGAGGATCCTTGCTACAAAAAGACAGGTACAGGCTTAGAGCATGTGACTTGCTCAAGGTCACCCAGGGGGTTCCATGGCTGAGCAGGGATCCGAACCATGGTCTCCAGAGTCACAGTCCAACATTCAAACTACACCACACTGGATCCTTGACCATTTACAGATATTTTAAAGTCCTACTATCCCCAGATAACAATTGTATTATGGGTTTTGCAGTCCATCTGGGTGGAAAATGCTAGGTTGCTTGAAAACAACCTTAAAATGAAACAAACAAACAAACAAAAACACCCCATCAATTTTGAAGTTGCCAACAACAAAATTTTCCCCCGGGGACAAGAATGACACTTTCCATGCCATTCTCTGTAAATCCCATGGTCTGTTATAGCAACAAGTTAATCAAAGAGAACTAATTACAGTGGACCCTTAGTATCCACTGGGGGTAGGTTCCAGGATACACACACACACACACACACACATAGATACCAAAATCCATGGATGCTCAAGTCCCGTTATATACAATGGCATAGTAAAATAGTGTCCCTTATATAAATGGCAAAATCAAGGTTCACTTCTTGATTATTTTTTTTTATATTTTCAAGCCGTGTATGGTGCAATCCATGGATGCCAAATCTGTGGATACAGAAGTCTACTGTAAGCAAATTCAATTATTAGTGTGAGTTGTAATGAATTAATTTTCCAGATTCTAATGTTTATTATTGAATTAATTTTCAAATTTAATGTCCTAAGATCTGTTTGAGAGTATGACACACTGAACACAGTAAGAATCACTTCTGAGTAAAAATGCATAGGTTTGCATTAAACATTATCCACCACACATATTCATGTGCATGCACAGTGATAGACACAAAGATAGAACACTGTTCAATTAATCTAGTCAAGATACTTTGGTTTTGCGAAAAATTATTAAATTGATTGTTAAAAAATATGGATGGTTTAACACTAGAGTTAAAGTTTATGGTTTAGAGACCCAGAAAACTGCAATGTTAGGATGATGCCTTAACAGTTATGTCTCATGGTCAGCAACATGGCAGGCTCCTCTGCAAGTTATAAGGTCATTTAAAAAAAAACAAAAAACAAGCAAGCATTAGCCAGGCGTTTCTTAAGTGAGAGGTTGGCAGGTAAGGAGTTGCTTCCTGAGACCAGGTAGCTTGTTCAAAGGAATTAGGGTTCAGGTCTTTTTTCTAAACTGAGGCCCTATCTATACTTCTCCTAATGAGGAGGAATGTGCACCCCCCCTTGCAGTTTTTTTAAAAAACTTCACGGAAATCCGTGAAGTCTTCTCCTAGCATGTACTATAGGGCCATTTCTCCCCCTTCCTTCTGAATAGGGCGTGGCAGGGGGTTGGACTGGATGGCCCTCGTGGTCTCTTCCAACTCTGCAATTCTATGATTCTATGATTCTATGAATCACTGCAGGTTGCCATTAAAGCAACACATTTTCTCCTCAAATTCTATGAGGATTTTTTCCACTGTTTAGACAACCCCTGGATGTTAGTCAGAAATGTTCCATATTTCTTGGCCTGTTTGCAGTTCCATTATATCTACCTAGCTTTCATTATGCTCCCTTACAGTTATTTCAAACTCACCCGTATCACCCTTGGAAGCCTGTTGCTACAGAAACCATATGTTTAAAATGTCTAGTGCAGCATTTAGACCAGGATGAGGTATCTGTGTCTGTCCCATTAGCAGCTGATGGCCCCCATGCTAGTGGAACTTGCTCTGGTGAATTAGGACAATGGAGATTATCAGACACGGCTAACGTGGTACCAGAATAATGACATCAGAACACAAAAGGATGGCAATATCACACAATGTAGTCCTTTTGTATTCCACTGTCATTATTCTGGCATTTTTTTAATTGACGGGGCAAACCATGAATATATCACTGACCCGTTTTGGTGCCGGCATCACTGGTGTGTGAACCCTTGGGCCATTTAATTCACATGAATACAGCATCAATGGCTGGTGTGTTGCAAACCTTTCTGGATGAGATTGCAACATCCAGGTAAGTGACACACGTTTTTAAACCTTCCCTGATTTACATGGAAGTTTTAAAGTGTGTGTATGTGCTTTTTGTCATTTCTAATGTTTTTTTTTTTTAATTTATGTTTGAATTTCCTATGCGATAAAGTCTCATGGGATTTCAGATGAGGAATTGAATGGGGCTTCATTCACTTCCTCTTCATTGCTGGGGAAGCCTTCCGTTGGGAGAGAAGGTAAGGGCAGTGGAGGGTGTTCTTTTGCCAGCAAAAAATGGATTTTTTAAAAAATGCTGGTAAAAGAACGTTGTAAGGGGATCGTCTGATGCTGTGGAATTCTGGGGTTTGTAGTTTAGTGAGGCCTAAGAGCTCTCTGGCTGAGAGTTCTAAATGCCCCTCCCTAAACTGCAAATCCCAGGATTCCACAGGAAGCAGCCAGTGCAGTTAAAGTGGAATAATTGTGCTATAACAGTGTAGTGTGATAAAGTCCTTAGTTTGAACTTTGATCCAGAAAAATATCAAAATATCAAGTGCTAAAGGTGCTGAACCTTAACATGGAAAGCATCAGCTGCTACTGGTCTGTTTCTATAAGAAATGGATATACAGAATCATTGAAATTTTTCTAGCCCTGATATAGGATGCCTGGCTTCTTCATGGACAAGCAAATATCCCTCAAGCTGCTGAGCTCTGCAGTCCAGAACTATTACTTTTTCATGGACAGATTTGACCAACTCAGGCTGTCTTGCCATTTGTGTGTTCATCATTCCTGGATTTGTTTTGAATGAATTTAAAATTCCCTTTGGTTTAAGGGATCACAACCTTGTGTATAATGCAACTGTCTCTTATGTCTTTCAAAATGCATCCCTTAAGAGTTAGACCAGCACACTTTAATCTAGAGAGCAAGGTTTCCAGTGGAAATATGCCTATGGTGGAACAAGCAGTTTGGAAGCAGAGACAAGTTAAATCCTTGGTGCACCTGCTCAATAAAGAAAAGATTGCATTTATTAACCAAGAATAAAGGGTCAGAGAGTGGGAAAGGTTGGGTCAAAACCAAACAAGTCAGTAAACATTGGATGTTATTACAGTCAGAAATCAATTTCATGCCTATCCTTTCCATTAAGAATTGTTGACCAATTGGTCCCAACATATATATTTGGATTTGTTTCCATCAGAGAACAGGCTTATTGGGAGATCTGTATAAAAATCTACCTGGTACTCAAAAGTTGCTCTGATTGGACCTAGGTCTCTTGCCAAGGTATAAAACTAAAGCAGATGGGCATTTTTTATTTAGAATATTATGATTTTATTGATTTTAATACATCCCATTTGGAGTATTGCAATGCACTCTACATGGTGCTGCCTTTGGAAACTATTTGCAAACTTCAGCGGGTCCAGAATGCTGTGGCCAGAACACTGACAGGCGCTTCTTATAGGGAGCCCATAACTCCCTTTTTAAAACAGCATCACTGGCTACC
This sequence comes from Gambelia wislizenii, assembly GCA_030847615.1. Lineage (NCBI taxonomy): Eukaryota > Metazoa > Chordata > Lepidosauria > Squamata > Crotaphytidae > Gambelia > Gambelia wislizenii. The sequence continues at coordinate 86,735,793 of JAUMIR010000003.1, forward strand.
ATTTTGTTTCCAGGCACAATTCAAAGTGCTGGTCATGCTATAAAGCCCGATACAGCGTGGGTCCAGACTATCTGAAAGAACATATCTCCCTATACAAACCTGCAAGGAATCTAAGATCTTCAGGAGAAGACTTTCTATTGGTCCTGCCACCATCACAGGCTTGCTTGGTGAGGACCTGAGAGAGAGCTTTCTCAGTGGCAGTTCCCACCCTCTGAAACTCCCTTCCGCAGGAAGTTATGCTTGCCCCCTCCCTGCTTTCCTTTCACTGGCAGATGAAGACACATTTATTCAAGCAGGCTTTTAATATGTAGCTGAGCTCATAGAGAGTTCTTACTGGGGCGTGCTTTTATTTTAGTTTTTTAACTGTAATATTTATTTATTTAGGTATTTATACCCCACTCTTCAGCTACAAAGGCTCCCAGAGCAGCTTACAAATTGTTTGAGCAATAGCAATTTATACATCTACACCACATTAAGTGGTTTCCAATGTGTGTTAGCTAATCGCCCCCACAAGCTGGGTACTCATTTTACTGACCTACGAAAGGATGGAAGGCTGAGTGAACCTTGGAGCCCTCTGGGATTAAACATGCAACGTGGTGGCTTGCAGTGCTAGCATTTAACCACTTTGCCACCAGGGCTCCCTGGTTATATATGTTTTATATAATTGTAAATTGTGATGATTTTAATCACTTTAAATTGTATGATATAAAGTTGTCCCTTCACATTCTGGGGTTTGGTTCCAGGACCAACCGTAAATACCCAGATCCATGAATACTCAAGTCCCATTATATGCAATGGCATAGCAAAATGGTGTCCCTTATATAAGATGGCAAAGTCAAGCTTTGCTTTTTGGATTATTATTTTTTTTAAGAATATTTCCAAACCATGAATACTTAAATCCGTGCATGCCAAATCCATGAATGATGAGGGACAACTGTATTTCATCTGATGTTTTTGTGAGCTGCCTTGGGTCCCATTCTGGGGAAAAGGTGGCATATAAATTAATTAAATAAATAAATACAATTTTGATTTGTAATCTGCCCTGAGCCTCAATCTTGAGGAAAAGGTTTGGATGGCAGTAACCAGCATCAGCATCAGCACCAGCAGCAAAAGCATGGTACATTTTGACAGGATGCTGGTTAAAAGTGTACTTTCTCTGTTACAATGTATGAATATATGATGAATAACCATAGGTATTTTTAAAGAACTTGCAGACCAACACTAACTGCATCCTCATTGTAGTCACTAAAATAGCTGTAGAACTTAGACATTTTGAAGCACAGAGAGGCAGAGCTTTAAAGTGATGCCACCTCTTGGGATGCTTTAGCAGTGGCTTCCTGTTGAAGGTTGGAACAGATGGCCCTTGGGGTCACTTTTAATCCTATGAGTTTCAGCAATGTTGAAAATATCAAGTGTGATTACAATATGTAATGTGCCCAATGTGTCTCAACATCTAGTTTTCTGCAAGGATGAAAGGATAGCTAGATGGATGGTTGGAGAGAGAGAGAGAGATGGAGAAATAGACAGACAGATGTACTTGAAATTTCTTGATTCTACTGGAAGAAGTTACTAGAACATTTTTATGGTATAAGTGCTGGGGGAGGGTAACACTCACATCAAAAATGCCCAGGAATGCAGTGAGGCTGAAGATAGCCATGGGAAAGGGGCAGAGGTGCACCCAAGTGTTGACTGGAAGGGAGACTGGCCATTGTACTTCTGAGGAACTGCTTCACTATGGAATTAGTGGATAGCTCCATATTCAAGCTTGGAGAAAGAACAACTGCATCACAAGCAGAAGTTGCACTGGTGTAATATCTTAACCAAATTCTGATCCATATTTTATTTTAAGCATGGGAAAAATCATGGATTGTGTTTGCCTCATACCTCTCCAGTAATGAAAGATCCAGCAGGAAAATCCCATCAATAGAATGGAATGGTAGCAATTTTTGATGTTTCTTCCCCAACCCCCCAACAGCAGCCCCTGGGGTCTTTCAGTGAAGAATGAAAAATGAAAATCATCAATCTCCCTATTACACTAATGAAAGTCTCCCCAAACATTTGAATGTTTATTTATTTACCAAATTATATATATTATTTATATTGGGCTTTTTAGTAAACTTTGTAGGTTTCTGATCTTCATGTCTAGAGGTATTACAGGACTTTAGTCTTTGCAAATTCCAACCTGAACTAACTTGAAGCTCTCTCACTTCTCTTCCATTTGACTGAGGAGATTATCAGATGGAATATAAAGTCTGGTGCAGGAATGGAACTATTATTATTAGTAATAGTAGTAATATTTCTTACCCGCCTCTCCCCATGGATTGAGGTGGGGAACAACACATCCACACAAAACAATATCAATTAAAATACATCTTCATTAATAATACATAAATGCATCAAAACACACAGTATCAGTTTGAAAGAACAAATAAAACTAGTACATATTAAAGCACTTTAAAATTCACAGTTTAAAAGTCATTCGGATAGGCCTGCTGGAAGAGATTTGTTGTTAATGCTCTTTTAAATTCAGATAGTATATGCAACTGTTGAATCTCTTCCAGCAGGCTATTCCAGAGTCTAGGAGTGGCTGAAGAAAAGGTCCTCTGGGTGACTGTTGCCAGCCTAGTCCTGGCTAACTGGAGTAAATGTCTCCCAGAGGACCTGAGTGTACAAGATGGATTATATGGGAGAAGGCAGCCCTGTAGGTAACCTGGACCCAAACCATGTAGGGCTTTAAAGGTAATAACCAACACTGAAATGAATGAATGAATGGATCACTCCTAGGTGTGCCAGTAATCAATCTGGCTGCCATGTTTCAAACTAATTGAAGTTTCTGAACATGGTGCAGAGGTAGCCCAATGTACAGCACATTGCAGAAGTCTAGCCTTGAGGTTACCAGTGCATGCACTACCATAGCCAATAGTGAGCAATGCTACTTGAACAGCATCTTGAGTTGCACATGATTCTCACCCTTGCAAACCAACTCTGTCAAGCAATGGCTTGATTTGGGAAATGAGTTGCCCATCATTGGTTTGAGATATTTCTAGCCTTATGTTCCATGCCTAATAGTGTATGGTATGCGTCTTTGTGCACTGGGAAGATTTCCTTCATCCTTCCTTTATCCTCTTTATTTAATTCAAAGAGAAAACACCAGGCAAATTGTTTAATATGCAAAAGAAGAATAATTTCAATGCCAGAGTGCTTCAAGCTCCTGAGAAATAAGTGACCCATTGGTAGATATTCCTTATTGTAAAACCATAGGGGACATGGTCTCAGTGCATCAGTATGACATCAACACAGCAAAAGCCTACTTCCTAAAACAGACTTGATTGTGCAACTCATCAGTGTAGTGTAAGTCTGGAGTGGGTAATGTACCAAAATCATAATTGATGTACAAAAATGAAATGAGGACAATAAACCTGGAGAAACGAGTGAGTCATTTACAGATACCACTGATTGCCTTGCAGCCTTAAGTCACTTGCCTAAAGAAGCAGCCACACTGCAGTAGATCAACACCCTGATAAACACAGAGAAGCAGAGCTTTGTAACTTGACTTTTTGGAACTACAACTCCCAGCATTCCCCAGCCACCATGGACAGTTGAATAGTAATTCTGTCATGCAGTGGCCATGATAGCTGCTGGAATCTGGGACCTGTCAAAGTAAGTAATTTGTCCAATTCTACGCAGAACTGCCTGCCCTCAAGGTGTAACTCGTATCTCTTAGGCCTTGTCTACAAGGGCTATTTACTCCATCTTGCTCCTGTCTTAGATCTCTGAAGTCCTGATAATGCAGGGCATTTGTCCTGTTTTTCCAGTGAGCAATCCCCATGACCCACATTTTAAAGTCAAGGCCAAGATGGGGCCAAGCCAATTATACCATGTTTTAAAAAAATACCTGTGAAAAACTACTCCAGCTGTCAAAAAATGGATCAGGCTCTGTGTGACCACAGGAGCCCACACTGCCCTGCTGGCCCATCACTGAAGCTGCTGTCTGCCTTGCTCTTCTGTAGCCATGGAGCAGGCACAGAGCATATGACCAAGGCTGGTCATATGAAGAGGGCATTACTCATGTGGTGCGGGCTGACTTCCTGGCTACAAAAAGTGGGATGCGGGCAGTGATGGTGGTGGCAGACTGCAGAGTCTGTCTGGCATGCTGGTCTGAACTCCATTCCATTTTGTGCTGGCTATGGGGGAGCAATAGGCCTGGTCCACGGGCAGAATATGCTGGTGGGGAGCCAGTGTATTCTTGCTTGTGTAGATGAGCCCTTAATGAAGGGGAGAGGTTTTTCAAATGAAAGGAATGCTTCTATGGAAATTGAGCATCTTGAGTCTACTGAAAGCCCTATGCCAGATCAAATTCATAGATCATGAATGAATCCTGGACAGCTTGTGCAAATACTATTATGTTAAGATTGAAGTCTTTCCTGATTTTTGGCTATGCCCCACCCCATGCCATACTGGAAAAATGCACTAAAGCATTTTCATTTCTTGATTTTACACAGTTCTTTACATACAAGTGGTTCTTAGGGGCTGTTCAAAGTATCTTGTACATCACAGAGCAAACGAAGCAAAACGGGTTCAAATCCCTACTTAGCTTCAAATTCACTGGTTGAGTTTGGGCCAGTCTTTTTCTCTTAAGCAAACCTTCTTTACAGGGTTGTGAGGATAAAATGACACACACACACTTTATTATTCTGTCTACTGTGCATTCTGGGTGTTAGAACAGAAAATGGTGGGTTCAAAAGAATTTTGTGGTTTGGTGTAAGACCTCTCAGTCTGTCTGAATAGTTTTCTTTTAACTTCTAGGAGATTTTTCTTTTCCTTTTTGGAAAATGAATGCTAAATGACTGACCTTGTCCATCGTTTTGAAAGAATGCTAACAACTCTCTTTCCAAAATTCCAACTGTGCCCACAACCTAAAAAGGTTATTATAGTAGCATTTTATTTCAGTTCTTTTCCTTAATATGTCAAACATGGATTTTGCCTTTTCAACAGCAATTCTATGGAGCTGTGATAGGGTTGCAAAGGACAGGATTGAAATTTGCTCTTCTGTACAATTGTTAAAGAGACAGGAGCCTACCTCTTATTTTACCTGGCAACCCTAGATTCAAATTTTTTATTGAGCTATCTACAACAACCTCTAGGTCTTTGGGGGGGGGTGTCAGTCATCCCCAGCTTATTTCCAGCCCCATTAGCATAAATGTGAAGTTGTGGAGGAGGTGGCCCAAATATGTACCATTTAATACAGTGATGGGCAACCTTTTGAGCTTGGTGTGTAAAACTTAGCCAAAAAATTTCGCATAACTTGGGTGGTGTGTCACTTTGAGGAAAAAACATTACTTTGTGATATTTATTGTTTAAATAACATAAATGTATACAGTTGCCCCTCCACATTCGCAGCTTTCACTCTCGCGGTTTTGATTATTCGCGGTTTGCTCAGCAAACACCACATTTAAATCAGCTTCTCTCCCTCCCACTCAAGGGAGAGGAGCTGATTTAAACATAGTGCTTGCTGAGCAAGCCAGGCGCTCAACTCCCCACTCTCCTGGGGCTTGGTTCCATGGGGGGGGGAGAGCCAAGCCCCAGGAGAGTGGTGAGTTGGCAGGAAAGACACTTTTTAGCTCCCCCACACCATTCCCAAAGCTGTGATTGAGCTTTCCAAGCCTTGTTGCGACTTTGGGATGGTGAAGTGGCTGAAAAGCCTCTACGCTGCGCTCCCTCCACCTCCCCAACCTTCCTGAAGAGGCTATATGGGGCTCTCAATCCCCAGAGCCCCTTCAGGAAGCCCAGGGAGAGGCCGGCCAGACTCCCTTCTGCCCTCCCATCACCTTCTCTGGCCTTCCCGAGGCAGCTCTGGGGTTTCAAAGCCCTGGACCCCCCTCAGGAAGGCTGGGGAGAGGCTGGGCAGACTCCCTCCCACCACCTTCTCCGGCCTTCCCGAGGTGGCTCCGGGATTTCAAAGCCCCGGAGCCCCCTCAGGAAGGCTGGAGGAAGGCCGGGCAGACTTGCCCGCCTGCCTGCTGCCTTCCCCAGCCTCCCTGAGGTGGCTCCGGGGCTTCAATGCCCTGGAGTCCCCTCAGTAAGGCTGGGGAGAGTCTGGGGGAGATGCCCACCCACCCGACCGCTGTCTTCCCTGGCCTTTCCAAGGTGGCTCGGGGCCTTCGAAGCCTCGGAGCTCCCTCGGGAAGGCTGGGGAGAGGCCAGACAGAGTCCCTCCCTCCCACTGCCTTCCCCGGCCTCCCTGAGGTGGCTCCGGGGTTTCAAAGCCTCAGAGCACCCTCGGGAAGGCTCCTGCCTGCCCTCCGCCTTGCCCAGCCTTTCCTAGGCAGCTCTGGGGAAACATGGCAGGCCTTGGGGGAGATGGCCAGGTGGGGGGGAGGCTCCACCCACCACCTCCCTAAAGTGGCAATTGGGGCTTCGTAGCCCCGTCTGCCACTTTCCTCCACCCTCCCAGCCTCCCTAAAGTGGCGACCAATAGCCACTTTAGGGAGGGTGGTGAGGTTTTGGGAGGGGGGGGGAGGAGGCCTACAGCTGCGTGTTAGCCCAAATGGCTACGCATGACAGTGTTGACACACGTGTCCTAGGTTCGCCATCACTGATTTAATACATGCCCACATGGAATGGGGTTTGCCATTTCAGTGTCAATTCCCTTAGTTTGGAAAGATCCTTTTGGAGATCTCAATTACTTTTTGTTTTAATTATCTACAATAATTTCTTGTTATCAGCATTCTTGGTCACCTTCTGTGTGTGCATATATGTGTGCATTGCATCCTGTATGCTGTGATGATAAATTGAGCACATTGCTTCCAAACCCCTCCCCTGGAAAAATATTTATTTATTTATTTATTTATTTATCTTTCTAATTGATATCCTGTCTTTCTCCCAAATGGGACCTGAGGTGGTTCACACATGAATTTTAAATTAGCTAACACACATTGGAAACTGCTTAATGCAGTGTAGATGTGTAAATAGCTATTGCTTAAAACAATTTGTAAGCCGCTCTGATAGCCTTGTGGCTGAAGAGTGGAATATAAATAACTAAATAAAAAAAATATGAATTAGAAATGAGCAACTTAAAAAAACAATTAGATAAGTTACCATATAAAACCTTAAAATAATATTAAATAATTTAAAACAATATAAAAATATTAATAAAATACAATCATAGCTCTCTTTGGGTTTTCTGCAATGTTATTATAGTCTACATGTAGTAGCCCTACTTCTTTGTTGCTCTCCATATATAGAGAACCATGGTCTGGAGAGCCCTGGCTACAGAAGAAAACTCTCCATGCATTTGGGACCCCTAATTTTTTTCAGGGTTCCCAATCATATGGAAAGCCTCCGCATGTAGTGTAGTTCTCAGCTTTAAACTAGAGCAGGCAGATTAGACATTCCCTATGCACATGTTTAGTTTGACCTCACTGCAGAACACCTGAATAGCACTAGTTTCCCCCAATGATAACATCACTCCCAAATCATTGCCTCGATAATTGGTGCAATTTTTCAGTTCTGTTGCTGACTCATAGTAGGCAAGAGGGCCTATCTTTTTGTGAGCAAAAACAAACAAGTGCAAAGTTTAAGGCACAGGCAAAATGTGAAAGCCAGAAAGAAATTCAACCTTGGATTTATCTATCATGCTTCCCACAAAAGTCTTGTAATAGGAGAATATTTTTGTTATGGTCAAAGTGACATGCATCATAACAGGAACTTGCACTAGATTTCTCTGCCACTGATAAGTGCATATAAATTGCAACCTCCTGGTTGGCCAGCCCAAATAAAATCTGTAAATCATGACCGATAACAGCAATATGTGTGTGCTGTGGGTGTGAATCATCTTGAAGGATAGAAAGTCCATGTAGCTGAGAATGTGCAGATGAATGAATTACTTATAACTGGCTCTGCCACAAGGAGAAAATTGCAATTTCTTGGAAAGCATACTGCTATGCAATTAGTTAATAGAGCTGAATTTAATGGAGATGGGTTTCTAACAGACATTTCCTAGGCAAGCCACTTGTATTATTCCAGTTACGCACTCATATAAATTACTATGCAGATTTTTGTTATATGACCATTCAAATCTAGCTCATGCCAGAACTAGCTTAAGATTCCATCAGGATTTAGGTTAAGAAAGGTAGAAATATGAGTGATAAATTTTAACTCACAACTTAAAGTATAGATGACAAAGCTTTACCATTAGGGAGGAAACTAGAAGAGAAATGGTAGTTATGGCAAGCACTTTCTGACCTTTCCCATCCTAATGGTTCTCCAGATGTGCTGGACTACCATTTCACCATTCCCATAAAGCATAGCCATGCTGGTTAGAAGTGACAGAAATTGTAGTCCAACACATCTGGAGAGTACAAAGTCGGTCTATCACATTTTACCTATAAAATAAAATAGTCTAAACAATCTGTTGTAAACATTTTACATCATCTAATATTGCAGATGTATTGCCATCATATGGCTCCAATGTAATGGTTAAAATGTTTAGGTTATTGAGATACTTAGTAAAGCCTACCTGAGGTGAGCTCATTTGGGTTTGACTGGGCTCAAATTGTTGTTGCTTTCTAGTTGTCTCTGGTTTTTCTTGGCAAGAATTAGTCAGAGGAAGTTAGCCATTGCCTTCCTCTGAATATTGGCCCAATTAAGTCATTTTAATTTAAACTAATTCTGATTTCCAGATCTGTGCTCTTGATTATGTCACTGGGGGTCTGTTACTTTTCTTTCCTAACCTGCTTACAAGTTTACAGTTTCCACCCATGAAGTAGGAAACATGGTGAGGCCTGGATACCTCTCCAACATGGCCAGATTAACCCCCCCCCCAAAAAAACACGTATTATACCAGATCCAGCCCTATTCCAGAAGCCTATCTAATGGTAAATAGTAATAATTCTTCATAATGATAATTAGGGCTTCTTACAGTAGCTTTAATTTCACCTTTGAACTTTAGAGGAACAGTGAATCTGGGACCCAGATTGTTGAGAGTTTTAGGTTCCCTGAATGACTGATGCACAGTATAATCTCTAAAACCTCAAAACGCAGAAATCATGGTTCTCACAATGCTCTTGAACATGTTAACAGGCATAGAATTCCCAGGAATTGTAATTTATATCAATGTGAATGTATTAAGGATCCAAAAGTTCTAAAAAGCTATACATTATACTCATGAATGCTAGGCTGCAATGGTTTTTGTTAGTCCCAGATAGAATAGACCTATTGAGGGATCATCTACACAAGCCAGGAGACACAGGCTCCTCATCGGTGTATCCTGGCCACAGATCAGCCCTGTTTGCTCAACAAAACAGGAGGAAGTCCTGATGGGCACGCTGGCCCATAACCGCAGCTGCTGCTACCATTTTCCTCACTGTCTCATAAGGCAATATTTGACCAAAGCCCCTGCCTGTAACCAGCTTTGGTCACATGCTGCAGGACTCCTTCCCGAACCCAGAAGGGTAAGGGTGAGTGGCAGCCCTGGTGGCACAGTGGTTAAATGCCAGTACTGCAAGTCACCACATTGCAAGTTCGATTCCAGAGGGCTCCAAGGTTCACTCAGCCTTCCATCCTTTCGTAGGTCGGTAAATTGAGTACCCAGCTTGTGGGGGCAATTAGCTAACACACATTGGAAGCTGCTTATTGCAGTGTAGATGTGTAAACTGCTATTGCTTAAAAAACAATTTGTAAGCTGCTCTGATAGCCTTGTGGCTGAAGAGCGGGGTATAAATAAATAAATAAATAAATAAATTAAAAAGCTGGAGTGACAGGCTGGGCTGCTAAGATGGTTTTTTTTCCAAGCATCAGTAAAGTAAAGCAGGTATTACAGTAGGACCCCCTTATGCTCTGGGGATTGGTTCGGGTGTGTGTGTGGCATGGATAGCAAAAACCCTGGATAATAGGGAATGTCATTGAAAAGAATGGGACTTCCAGTTTAAAATACCATAGAGTTGCCTTGGAGGACCTAGAAAATGGCTAGCGAGGACACAGTTTCTATGAAGACTCTATGGTAGGTGTGCTGTTTTGTCTCCCATGGATAATTGAATCAGTGGATAATGAATCAGTTGATATGGGGGTCCTACTGTATTTTAGAATAGTGTATCAGTCACTATCCTGGCTTTCCCCCATCTGAGACCTTTTTTCTGTCCCAGGGGTCATTAGGACTGCCTGGGGGCAGAATGGGGCAAATGACCTGAGTTGTCAGGATTGCAGGGCTCTTTGATGGGGGCAAACCAGGGTAAATTGCCCATGTAAATAAGGCCTAAATTGATTGTTGAATAGGGAGTCAACCTGTAGGTAAATCCAATTGATTCAGTGGGTCTACCCTAGTTAAGATTAATAATAGGACTTAGATTCTAGATTACATAATACTGCTACAGTGCCTAATGTAGGCTGCTGCTGTTACAGTCTGTCTCACTGTTGCTACTACCACCACTAGCTAATAACCGGTAGTACAGAGGTTCAAATTAATTATGAGTGGAACCTGGATTTCAGAAAGGTTAGAAAATGGTTTGAATTAACCTAGAAGTTCTGGATTTGAAGGCAGTGTTGCCCATATTTTCCAGTTTCAAACATCAAGTGGCTCATATGCTTTCTGCTCATTTGACTGTGATATTTTGAATTGTTTCCAGAGAAATAGCCATGTTAGTTTCATGTGCATGAAAGACTAACAGGGTTTGTAAGTGTTCATGGACTCTAACCAACTTCATAAAATGAAGTGTAGCTGCAAGTGGTAGGTATTTATAAACATACTGATGTAAGCAAAAATATGGGGGAACGTAAATTCAGTGACTTTTGCATTTCTATTCTTCCATATCTTCCACTACTCCAGAACTTGTACAAAGGTCTAACAAGAAGTATATGCCATGCAACTGTTGAAGTGGGCTACAGTCCACAAAACCTTATACCAAAGCAAAATTGTTAGCCTTTGTTTTACACCGGCAAGGCTGCCCTGAGTTGGGAGCCCTGCTGGGTCTTGGAGGGATGTCAGGCAGGCAGAAATAACCATGCAGCAGTTGTGGTCTTGAATAGGATACAGTTTGTTGAAAACAAAAAAAAAATAGACAAAAGCAAAAAGACATTAAAAAAAAGAAAAAGACCCCCCCCAGGGCTGCACAGGCTGGAAAGGGGGAGAGAGATAGCAAGAGATCTTGTCTCAAGCCCACACCTCATGGGCAAAGCTTGTTTAGTGGGAAAGAAAATGTTTTCAGGCAATTAGTTGGAGCCAGGTGCTCTTGGACCCAAACATCCTTATCTTAGAGGCCACACTGTCTCTCTTGTTTCCATAAGAAACCATTCCTTGACCTTCTCATCAAAAAACCAGGCCTAGCACATTCTCATGAAGTCTGAACCAAACTTTTGGGGCTAGACCTGAACCTACTCAGGGCCTAACAGCCTTTAAGGTACTATAAGATTTGTAGTTATTTTGAACAGTATCTGTCTAAAATCTTTTAGAAAGCCAGTATGATTATTACTCACAGGATATTCTATTTTTAATGAAGCTGTATCTATTGACCAGCTTCTTAGGGGGGAAAAAAGAATTCATCATGCAAATCTAGAAGTAAGATTAAAGGGTGCTTATTGTATTTGTGAGTACATTCAATACCATTCTCATACTGCAGCTTCTCTTAATTCAGTCCAGACAACCTGGACACACATAACATGTAAAACCACAAAATATGTTTGTACTCTGTATGTTATTCTCAAAGCCTCACTTATTTTTGAACCATTTAAAGGATATGCTCTAGTTCAACCACAGATTACTAAATGAAATAGAAATATTTTACATAATGTAGAAAGAATTGCTGAGTGATATCCTGTAACTCTGTTCTTTGGCATTACTATTTCCATCTATTTCCATCCTTTCTTTCTTAAAATTTATGAATAAAAATAAAAATAGAGGAAGTTTAACAAAACTACGGTACAAACATGCATTAGTATGGAACCTTAAATCAGACCTGGCGGATCACTAATGGAAAAACATTTCAGAACTTGAAGCAAAGTGTACAATCAAACTGTATACCTAAATTTATATCAACAAGATCTTTTCAAGAAAAACAATTGTGCTTACTTTCTTTACAAGTGAAGCTTCAAGTGTGTTTTTGCACAATTTTTCTCCCTAAGGTTGTATAGTGCCAGTGGGTGACAACATTGTCCTTTCGCATTTATGTCCTGGCTAAAACCCATCCTATTTTATTGACAACTGAAGCCATCAATAGAGCCCCATGGCGCTTTAGTGCCAACATTGCTGGCATATGAAATTTTGTTCCATTTAACTTATGTGACTGCAGCGTCAATGGTTGGTCCAGCCAGAACACTTCTGAGTGTGATTGCGACATCCAGGTAATTAACACACATTTCATGACCCTCCCCAGTTTACTTGGGACTTTTGAAGTGTGCGTTTCAGTGTTTTTAAAAACTTCAATCTTTTTATATTTGAATTTCTCGAACAAGTGTCTTCTTGCAAGAATCTGCAGATTTTGAATGAGGCCAGGGAAGCCTTTGCCGGGAGAGAAGTAAGTGTGGTGGGGGCCATTCTTTTGTTGGCATAAAAATGGAATTTTTTTTATGCCAGCAAAAGAACATTTTATGGGGCTTGTCTGATAAAGTCTTGTGTGTCTCTGTATAAGGAGATTATTAGATGCAGCAAAAACCGTGTCAGAAGAGCGTGATGAGAATAGCAACAGGTGACATTATCAGATGACATTGTCCTTCAGTGTTCTGGGGCATAGTGCAGGAGTGAATAAGGTGTCCCTTTTTATTGGTGTCTCATCCCCATCAATGAAAAATGGAAGCCTCATATGTGGCAGCACTACGCCCAGGGAATCACTGAGGACATGGGCATCTGATAATGTTGCCCTTTCTGTTCTCCTCATGATCTGACATGGTTTGAGACAAGTTTTTTTTGCCATGTTTCACTGCATCTGATAATCTCCAACATCTCTCATGTCGACTGGTCTTAAAATGCCTTCCAAGCAGCTTTCCACCCAGCTGGCTTTATTTCCAGCCTTGAGGCTCATCTGAGAGTAGAAGAAAAGAGCTAACATTTTTTTTAATGGAAAATATTGCAGGAGAGTGACTAGCTCATCAGCAGTTGAGTAATTTTAGAAGCTTTCTTCTTACTGGGAGAAAGTCTTCAAAACCTGCACAGTCCAGGATTTATTGTACACAAAATTTGCATGTTACTGTTTTGCAGAGTAAACAAAATTTTCTGCGCATGAAACAGCATTTTCTTCATAGAAAACAATATTTCTGCACATTAAATGGCAGAAAGTATTGTTTTTGTTCAAAACTATTATGTGAAAATTTTGTGTAGAACAAGTCCTGAACTGTGAAGATTCTTGTCAGTGCAAGATTGATGATGGTTCTGAACAGTCAAAAAAAAACATGTTTTTTGACCATTTTAAAAACAAATATTCTCTCCATCCCTAATAGCCAGAAGCCATTCCAGACCACCACACTGGAAGCCCTCTAATCAATGGGGTAAGCAACAGTCCACCACCAGAGGTTTTGAGAGTGCCTAGCATCTGATCTCCACATTGCATGCATTAAGGTAGGAGCGGGAGGAAAAACAAGTCCCTGTTCTTATACATCAGTCTTCCTTCCCCCCACACATACACCCTTGTGACTGTGGAAATGATTGGGAAACAATTGATTCTGGGCCCACAGAGGTGCCAGGAGGTAAAAAAAAAACTCCAAATGGGCAAATCATACTTTCTCAGCCTCAAAGGAAGGCAAAAGCAAACCCCTCCTGGACTAATTTTGCCAAGAAAACTCTGTGATAAACCTATCGTGGCTTTAGGATCAACATAAGTCAGAAACAGCTTGAAGGCACACAACAAAAACAATATGGTAACATATAGTTTTGTTCTAAGCTCATTTGCCATTTATTTTTTTAAAAATGGAATCACTGGCTCTGGGTAGGACCTATTGTTCTGTGCTAAGAAAGTCTATTTTGAGTCACTGGCCAGAATTTTGTTGGTGACATTGTCATTCATCGCTTAAGTGCTTCTTAAGCTATCTGATATGGGGCACCACAGGTCCCCGCCCCAGTATGCCAAGGATGAGTGCCATATTCATGACCATTGGCTACAATTGTTTCTTTCTTTCCTGGACACTTGTCACAGATCAGCAGCCCATGCTCATAGTATGGCACTGGTCCATGGGTCACCACTTTAAGTAGTACTGTTGTAGAGGAGTTATCGATACAACTAAAATTCTCAAGTGAAAGTCAGAGAAAATATCCCGAGAGAAAGAGGTGCTATTGAAAGTAGCATGCAGCACTCCAGATGTTGAATCTCAACTATCATTCTTTCCCATTAGCATGATTAACTGGTACTGATGGGAATTGCAATCCAATGACATCTGGAAGGCCATGTGTACTCAAGCCTTGTATTATAGCTGAGATGGGAACTGTGTGGCCTTTTGACTGTTGTTGGACTGCAACTCCCAGCAGCCCTTGACTGCATAGCCAATAGAGGTCAATGTTAGGAGTTGCAATTCAACATCAGGGGCAGGTGCATGACTCTCTGCCCTGTACTATAGATATCTTTTTTAAGTATGATTCCCTATTACTGTTTGAGCTCCACTTGCAGTAATCAGCTTCACAATTGTCACAATCTGCTTGTGTGTCTTGGTAGAAATCTGATACTCAACATGTCTCTATCTGGAATTAGCCTAAAAAGAAAAGGTCATGCTAAAGTCTACAGAAATCAAACTTTTAGTCTTATATTCTTAGTGATCAGCTACCCAGCAACATGTAGCTTTCTGAATTTCAATGTAGAACCTCCCGCCAGCATGTACTGCGGAGGTTATCTAAGCATTGTTGGATTACAACATCCATCAACTCTAACCAGCATGACCATTTGTTGGGGCTAATGGAAGTTGTAGTTCAGCATGTGGAAGGCCACAAGCTCCCAGCTCTCCACCAGGCAATGTGAGCTCACCATAGCCAATACAGAATCCCTTGGGAAAGTATGTGGCCCCTAGGCCATGGGCTGTGCACTCCTAGCTTACAGATGCTTTGGTACATTGTCTTCCCCTGTATCAAACTAATAAGTTTTTTTACTTAGTTCTCAACAAAACAAAAGACTGCTAAGAAAGACAAACAGAGAGAGAAATATAAAATCTTTTAGGAATCATAACCAATGTAAGTTTGTTTCCTTAATAACTCAGCTAGGTACACTTTTTCTTTTGGGCTGCAATTACCCATTTTAGACAAGAAATTACCTATGTGTCTTTCAAAGAAAGCAAGAAGAAATTATCCAGTTTAAGTCATTCTGGGGGTTTTGGACAAGATTTCCCAACCCACTCTGTATGTTTGAGTAGGGAGAAAGCAATCAGCTTCCTGATAACAGATCTTTCAAATTGCTTCAGTTTAGAGAATAGTTAAGAACACATAGAAACCAAAAGAGTTACAAAATACAGGGAGCAAAAGAAAATAGGGGTTAGAATGAGACAGGTCCATGAAAGTGCAGGGGAGAGAGCTGGGGACATGTACACAGCTAAATCCAAATTATACCATGTCAAATATAAACAAGATTTTTCAGTGATTTCTTGGAAGAATGAGTTCATTGTGTTGAAAGGACCTGATAGCATCATATGTCCTTTGTTCCAGCTTCCTGGAAAATCTGTTTGAGGAGCCAAACCCGTAATTTACCTTGTAACCCAAAGACTTTCCAATGAGAAGGGTGAACTTCTTTCATATTAGGTTTCCCAAAACATGTGGTCTGATTCAATCATTCAGATCTTGCACCAAAAGTTTGATGCTACTGGAGCCATAAAACTCTGCATGCCAGAGACTCCTATCCAGTTACACATCTAGCAATATCTAGTGGAAGAAGCCGGTTCACACAACCTTTTAAAAACAACATACTATGATGTCACTGCATTCCTTATGGAATGAGTAATTGCTGCACAATGTCCCCTGATTATATTACTAGAAAATAAGTCATCCAATTTATAGACTTTTTGTGATGATGCAGTAAATGCATATGGAGCACCACATGGGATGACGAATCAGCCAGAAGCATATTTCAGGTATTGATTCTGTAGCACTCCATGAGGCCAGGGTGGACAACTGCCAAATGTGTGTGAGGGATGGGGGGACTGCATTGTACCCTGGAACCTTGGAGGGCTGCACCCTTCCTCCCACCACTGCATTACTTTTTTTCTATCTTAGATTTCAATTTACTTGAATATTCAATTTGCTTTTGTCTTCCATAAGACAAAGCCAAGTTTTGTTATATTACTATGTTATAGCAGATTAAAGATGCCAATTTTGAACATTAAATTAGCAATAGTCCATTCTACACCCGCCCGTAAATATAAAACCCCCCACAAATCTTCAGTTGCTACAAATTACACCAATATTTTTTATACTGGGAATAATTTTGCGGGGGGGGGGGAGGAGGCACGAGAAGCCCTTTTTAAAAACTATATCTCTCTGGCTTTGCTTTGCAAACGAAGATTCAGGAAGGACTCATCCCGCGCTTTCTGCAAGCGCGCTGATGACTAAAAAGGCCAATCCGAGATAAACAAGTCCAGTTGCAAAAAGCACAGCAGAAGGTCTCCTTGGGTGATGTTTTTGGGTTGTGATTCTTTCTGTGTTGTCGTTTCTCTTCAAGACTTGTTTGGCGTGAGTTATCAAATAAGGCTGCAGCATTGTGCATAGTGCGTCTCCATGCCTCCCGATGTGAGGCCAGGGCGGACCATTTTTGGTGATCAATTTGGCCGAGCCTGAGATGTTGTTTCAGGGAGTCTTTGTATCGCTTTTTTGGAGCACCCCTCTTACGCTGACCCGTGGCGAGTTCACCGTAAAGTAGTATTTTTGGGAGGCAATGGTCCTCCATCCTAGAAACATGCCCTGCCCAGTGCAGCTGTGTTCTCAATATCATGGCCTCAATGCTGGTGATCCCTGCTTGCTCAAGGACAGCAACATTCGTCACATAGTCAGTCCAGTGTATATTTAGGATTGTGCATAGACAGCGCTGATGAAAGCGCTCGAGGAGTGGTAGGTGGTGGCGATAGGTGACCCATGTTTCAGATCCATAAAGGAGGATAGACAATACGATGGCTCTATACACACTGATTTTTGTGCTTTGCCTCAGGTGTTTATTGCTCCAGACTCTTTTGTGAAGTCTTCCAAATGCACTATATGCCTTTGCTAATCTGTGATCGATCTCTTTGTCAATCTTGGCATCTGAGGAAATGATGCTTATACACACACACACACACACACACACTTACTTTTGGTTTTCTACTTCGGTTTTTAAAAAAGTGACTCCTTTTGCTAAAAGAGAAACACCTCCTCATAGCTCAGTAGGTGTGGGATCAATGTTAATTAAAACCTTCCCCCCCCCCCATCTTGGAAAGGTGTTGGGAACCTCAGAAATAGCTTTGGGGGCTTCATGGAAACTGCATGCCATCCAAGTGTCCTGATTTGGCAGAGGCAATCCCCAATCAATCCTCTGTCAACCCACTTTTTTAGCTACTTTTAAAATGTCCTAATTTCTCTCTCCTCCTTTCCCTTCCCCTGTTTGTTCTCACCTTACTTCAGTTGCTGCAAACTTAATTCAAAGTGCAAAACCCATTGGGGGCAAAGAAGGAGGGCAGAATCTTTCCCTTCCCAGTAAACTCAGGCAAAAGCAAACTGCTACAGCCTCCCCTACTATGTCCAGCATTCTTTCTGTTCTCATAGCCAGTGCAACTTTACTGCTGAGAAATTTGTAAAAGATCTCTTCATCAGCATAAATGATTGATACTACTATCAGAGGCTGATTAAAACAAACTATCCAAGCCATCCAAATTACTCAGTATTTGGCTCTGTCAGGGAGGTAGAAACCCTCCTCAAGACTGGGAGGAACTGATGTTCCAGTGATGGGGTGCAACACTGCAATTGCAATAGTGCTTAGACTTACAATCAGCTCCTATATAACATCCCATTGCAACAATACAGTGACATCACATAACATCATTTTTATTTTTTTTAATTTATTTATACCCCGCTCTTTAGCCACAAGGCTATCAGAGCGGCTTGCAATCATTTCCCATGGACATTAGTGGGCCCACTTTCAAAAACCGTGGCTATGAAGTAAATATATTTGAGGTGCTAGGCCTATGAGACCACCTTGTAATTAAAGGCATGTGTTACTACCCCCACCCCCAAACCATGAGAACTTTGCCCTCATCCCAGAGTGTTCCCATATTCTCTCCCACCATCTTTGGGAAGAAATTTCTGAAAAAAGAGTTGCCCAGCCCCACTACTGTCAATGTTTATATTAATCTTCTTGACAATTTTCCTGCTTCCATATTTGTTTGACAGATGGGTGAAATCCACTTTATCTTTAGACATCAGCAGATGCCACCAGTTCATGAATCTGTGACCTGCATGGCAGCAGAAAAATAAGAACCTCCGCTTTTGATCCCCATTGCTGTGGAGACCACATTATTCCACCTCTGCTGAAGAAAGTATGCAATTTATACAGATGTATGTGTATGTGTCTATGCATAAAAATGCCATGCTTCTGCCTATGCGCCTATGCCTCTGTTACCATCAACTATGGCAAAATGGGTTGTTACAAGGTGGGCATATGATGAAAATGCCGAATAAATTTAGGACGAGATATGATGTAGTACTAATGTAGTACCCACTTAAGAGATATGACCCTTGAGGCAATATGCAGGAAAAGTTCTGTGGATGTACTCAGAACTTTGTTAGAATATCTGTATTCATATTTTTTTTTCTTGTTATCATTTTTTGGCTTATCTATATATATAAAGGTTTTCTCTAGGGATACTCCCCGAAACTGCCACAGAACACTTAAAGTATGTCAAGTAGAGCTGTGAATGACTGACACGTTGTTACTTAGACGTCTGGAAACTGACAACCCATGAAGGCAATGTTTCATTTATTCCTAGGATAACTTATAGGCTTTCTCTTTTTCTTCCATTTGCAAGAGGATATTTAAAAAAAAAAACTTAAAAAAAACAACCCCCTGCCTGTGACTCCCTGATGGAAGAAAGCAGATGTCATTAGCAATCTACAGAGTTAAAGGAAGCTGCAAGTGTAAGTTTACTAGCAATCAAATCTTACTGTCATAATGGAAGGAGAAATACTCAGCTGTACCCAATAGTCACAATCACCATCAAGACTAGAGACTCACTCAATAGATTCCCATCAATTCCCACTTACTTTCACCTCTGTTCTGTAAGGAATGATTACAAGCTGGATCCAGTACATTTTTTTAAAAGAAAAATGCAACGAGAAAATAAAGAATATATGAGAGAGTTGGAAAAGGGTTTTTATTTTCGCCCCCGGAGAGAGGGTTGCTGTACCTAGAATCCTTTAGCCCACACAGCCACTTCTCTACACTTATACCCACCAGATCAGTCTTTCTCTTTAACCTGGTGAAGCCCTTGAAACAATTTTCAGGTCTCATGGAACCCCTGCCTTAAAATTATTATATTTACAGCTTTAAAAACCCCTAGCAACCTCTTGTGGAACCCTAAGGTCCCAGGAACCCTAGTTGAGGAACCCTGCTCCAGATGTTTTGGATGACAACTCTCATTAGGCCAATAGTCAGGGATAGTGAGAGGTGAAGCCCAAAATTTGCTGAAGGCAGTAGATGATGGCAGCTAGCAGGCCAAGAAAGGCTGGAGCAGACCATTGATCAATCCTGCCCAGTACTGTCTATTCTGGATTAATAGTAGGTGGTAATCTCCTGCCTGTGAGGAACTGAATCAATTTCATGTTTCAGAAGATTATCAGACATAGTGGAATGTGGCAAAAAAAAAAAAAAAAAAAGTGTTCCAAACCATGGACTTTATCAGACATCCCTGTTAAAATGTTCTTTTGCTGGCATTAAAAAAATAATCAATTTTTATGCCAGAAAAAGAACATTCCCTTCCACACTTCCTCCTTTCCCAGCAAAGGCTCCTCCAGTAATAGAGAGGAACTGAAAAGAGCTCCATTCACTTCCTCTTTTGAAATCCTGCACGATTTTATCGCTCGGGAAATTCAAATGTTAAAAAAAGAAAAGGAAATAAATACCTAAAAGTTAAACTAAGCACCTAAATACACTAAAACCAAAACAAAAACAAACAAACAAACAAAAACACCTCCAAGTAACCCACGGAGGGTCAAAAAAGTTTGTCACTTACCTGGATGTCCTGATCTGACCCAAAAGTGTTCATGCTGGTCCAGCCATTGTCGGGGTAAGTACGAGATGTAAAGGGACAGAGGCTTCGCACACTGGCAATGCTGGCAAAAAAGCAGCAGGGAGATCTATCTTAGGCTGTCAATTAAAAATGACGGTTTGTGGGCTCTTCATAACTGTGAAAAGGCAACGTTGTCTGATCCACACCCCATTTGCAGTTATATGGCATCCTTATGATGCCGTATTTTCCATGTCTGATAAAGCCTCATGTCAAAAGAACGCGACAGGAACCGAAAGGGTGACATTATCAGATGCCCACGTCCTTCAGCCAATCTGGGGGCATAGAGCTGCTGTGGATGAGGCTTCCCTTTTGTATTGACAGGGGCAAGCTGCTAATAGAAAGGGATGGCTTACTCATGGCTGTGCTATGACTCGGGGATGCTGGAGGATGATGTTGTCTGATAATCTTGCCTGTTCCTGTTCTCATTGCAGTCTTCTGATGCGGTTTTTGCTGTGTCTGATAATCTCCTCAGTCACAAGTTTAAAAGAGTTAAGATGTTGTGGACATTTTGGGGCCCAAGTTTAAAACCCTGATAGCTCTTTTAAAGTCTGGAATGAAACTTGGAGGAGATTCACCAACCCACTGATATGAAAGCTGCCAGCTGTCCCTGGTAACTGTGCCTCTCCAAGCTCTGCAGAGTAATAGGTTTCTTGACACTCAAGAACCTCCGTTAGAAGAACAGAGCAGTAGTAAAGGTATTTTTCCCCCAGTTTGCAAAATCTTCAAGGAATTATTCTACATAAAAATATACATAGTTGTATGTGTAAAAAAAAACAAAACATGTTTTGCTCAGAAAATGGGCTTCTCGCAGGAAAAAGAAGTCTCTTGTGCAGGGGACAGTATATTTTATGCAGAAACCATGAGTTTTGTGTAGAAAACCCACATGATTCTGTGCAGAATAATTCCCTGAAAGACTTTCTCAAAATGGGAACATCAGGAGAATCCTACATTGAGATCTTTATATTTACCCAATGCAGGAAAAAAATGTCATAGAACCTATTGGTCCTTGCATACAAGAATGAATACAAACATCTACATCTCTGCTAGGCTGTCATCTGGAAGCAGGAATCAACATAAAAAATTCACACCAAGGTTTGTACATTGATCTTAAAGTTCTGCAAGAGCAGATGTCCAGACTCAAAAACTGTGTGATCAGCTTTGCTTGGTGCAAGAATGGGAATCCTCAGTGTTTGGACCAGGCATGCCATAATAGATAATAGAGAGGTGCAGGCAGCCCTGCTTCAAGGTTTGGAAATTTTTTATCCCTCATTGAGAAATAGTTGCTTGGCTCCTAGAACCCTTCAGAAGTGAAGGGATATGCCTTTATGATTTAGGAAATACAATTTTATTGACAGAAATGCGAATGGACCTTTATTTTGTGACATCTCCTTGGCTCACAGGACTCAAGGCTGGACTGGAAGATCATCACAATAGGGAGTGAGCACCTCATTGGCTAGCTTGGTGGGGGAAAGGGATGGATCAGACACTTCTCCCTTGTCTGTGGCAGCTAGTGGAGGGGGCGATTTAAGAATTTAAGACTTCAGTGTACACCTTGGCACCTGTTTGGTGAAGGGTAGGGTGCTGAAATCACCTCTACAGGTCCTGTGACACAGACGATTGGGAAGGAGTCTACCCTTGATACTGATCTGGGTTTCGTTTTCACTAGTAAGGCCCTATGAATTGGGTGGGAGTACTCTGGGTTTATCTTCCAGTAAGTGGCTGGCCAGGAAATAACCCATCTATTGGATTGCCCTCATGGTTACATTAGAGAAGGCCCTCCTGAATTGGTTAAATTGTATATAAAGTTGTGGCCCTAATTAAACCCATCATGGTTGTCCTTTCTTTATTTCAAAGGGAAGAGAGGAGACAAAGAGAATTTTAGCTAATGCTTTTTCAAAATTGATATAGAGAGTAGCTTTCCAGAGACCTGTAAAGATATTTCAAACTTCCCCATGTGTTTCTGCACTTTCTTCCTAGTGGATCACATAATTACCATAGTTCATCTTCTGTTTCCAATGGACAGGGCATTATTAAAAGCTTCATTCAGCCTAGCAAATGGAATGTACCAAGAGGGCTGAGTCATTCACTACTATCAATACAGCTTCTGCAGTGAATTAAAAACTGAGTAGCTAGGAATCCACCTGATTCAATTGAGATGGGTGGGGGGAAGGTCTGAATAAGGTTAGGGAGGAAGGAACACAAACCATTCATTGTAGCTTTGGAAGCTTTAATTTCTTTTTTAAAAATACAGCAACAAAGCACCACCTCCTACTTTGAGAAAAGGACTGGCAGTTTTTGTTCAATGAAAATAGTTGCCTGTAATAATCAGGTACAATAGACAAGCAACAAGCTGAGTACAATCTGCTGTGAAGATCAAATTTTAACTGAACATCAGGTTTAATAATAGAGGCAATCGATAGTTATTAATGGATAAGCAAAACTGATATTGCATTAGTGCTTGTTGGCTGCTTTGCCCTGTCATGGCAACAGAAGCTCTGCAGTCACAAGCATAGTAGCAAGCAGCCTCTAACCAGCATCTGACATCTGGTGGGAAACTTCCTAATTAGACATTATTGTTTACATTTCTTATTTCCATTCTGAGCATGCATTTCTTGTGCTTGAAAAGGGTTGACACTCTCCAGTTGACAACCAAATACAGTAGATAGTTGCTGTGTCCTTATAATTTTCATAACACCACACAGTTTAGAATCAAACCAATGTACTGAAAATGAAGTTTGGTTTCTGTGGATTTCCTGAAGTGTTTAATGGCTTTTTATATATGACTACACAGCACAAACATAGAACAAATATGCCATTGTGATAGTTTCATCATTAGTTTACTATAGATAAGGAAATGAATCTTCTTCTTCTTCTTCTTCTTCTTCTTCTTCTTCTTCTTCTTCTTCTTTAGCATGCTGTCATTATAAATTTGAAAACTCTATCCATCATAAAAATGAGAAAAGTTGGTCTTTGATTAGGAAATATGACATGGTGTATTTGTCGTGTAATGTTTTCTTTTAAAAAATTAAGAAAATTGT
Source organism: Gambelia wislizenii (assembly GCA_030847615.1). NCBI lineage: Eukaryota > Metazoa > Chordata > Lepidosauria > Squamata > Crotaphytidae > Gambelia > Gambelia wislizenii. The sequence goes on from JAUMIR010000003.1 coordinate 86,759,039, forward strand.
TGTGAAGGATCAGCTTATGTGTGTTAGATATAGTGGGCCCTTGGTATCTACTGAGGTTTGGTTCTAGGACCCCCCACGGATACAAAAATCTGTGGATGCTCAACTCCCATTATATACATTGATGTAGTGAAATGGCATCCCTTATATAAAATGGAGAAGTGGAAGGAGTTTCCCTTCCAAATCATCTGTTGCTGGAAATAGTTAAAAAACAAAACAAAACATAGCCTAATATAGTATAGTATAGTGCCCTGGGCAGAAGACCTCAGTCTGTCTCTTGTGGAGGATCAGATACAAGTCAAGAGGAGGTTCATTGTTCTGAAATACAATTCTTTAAAATGGAACCTCTTTGCTGCTTTACAATATGATGAAATTTCAAGGGAGTTAAGATGAGAAATGGCACTTAGGAAAGCACAGCTGGAAAAAAAGAAGAAATGATATGTAGAAAATGTACAGCATGAGTGGCTAACTACAACAGAAGAGGAGGGCAATTTTTGCCCCTCCAAGCTGCCCCTCCAGCACATTTGAGAGTGATATGTACATCTCAGCATGCATTCAACACTGTGTCATATGCTGTTCTCACATGTTTTCTATTTATTATACAAACAATTGAGCATGAACAGTCCACATATAGTTCGTGAACAGAAAAAAAAGTACCTAAAAGTGTAGAACAGAAGCAATGGATGACAGTACTCCTTTGGTGGAAGATGCATGGAGCAAACTGCTATTGATTCATAAATTACTAATTTACATACACTGCTGTAAGAAAGACCTTTTATTATGAAATGACATGGTACAAGACTAGAGAGAATATGGGGTTTACCAAGAACTTCAGAAACAACACTTCCAGTGGCTGCTCCCACCCTCTGGAATTCCCTCCCACAGGTAACTAGGCTGGCCCCCTACCTGTCTTCATTTTGCTAGCAGGGAAAAACATTTTTGTTCAAGCAGGCCTTTAATGAATAACTGCATCTGTGCAGCTTTCATTGGGTCGTCATGATGGATTTCCCATCATCCTGCCTGGAGACTGATAGCAACTCCCATCATTATGCCAGAGAACTACTTTTCTCTTTATTTGCAAATAGTATTGTCTTGCCAACATGGCATCAGGTAAGGAAAGGGTTAACTGGAAGGGAGGGTCTAAAACACCACCTTCACAGAAGCTCATGAGATGGCATCATCAATGACATCACATCACCAGACCAGAAATGGCCAATCACAACTCTTGAACTGGGAATCCTAACTAAGGTATAATTGCTTTTGTGTGAAGCCATTACAGAGTCAGACGATGTGGCTTTAAAAGGACAAAGGAGGCTCTTTATAGTCCAACATGTTAGAGCCAATGCTGAGCAATGTCTCTTAGAACAAGCCACCTGGTTTAGCTCACAGCTCCCCTGATACCATCTGAAAGCCAAAAGAAACTGCAAAATAGTGAGTATAACCTTTAGGGCCTGTTTAGGATCACATTAGGGAATTATGCTAATTTCCTCCACTTTGGTTGGATGTAGCTGAACTTAGTAACTGAATGTAACTTAGAATAACTGAATGCTTGGCGAGAGCCCCAGTTTAGCCTTAACATGGTGGTGGTGCTTTGACGAACTGCATCAGTCTGGGAAGTTAGGAAAACTGCTTCTCTCTGCCTCTGTCCTGCTTGTCTTTTATGCTTTTTAATATTTTTTTTACCTTTTATGTTTTTAATTGGCTTTAATTGCTTTTAACTGTGATTTTAATTATTTTGTGAGCCACCTTGGGTTCCACTTCAGGAGAAAGTAAACATAGAAATTTCACAAATAAATAAATAAATAAATAAGCCATTTCCCTCCTAGGAAAAATATATGTCGCTTCCATATTATAGTGCAGTAGTCTCTTAAAATACAATCCTATACACATTTATCAGGGAATAATATGGTTTGCACTGTAAGCATTTAAGGCTCAAATCATATTCATGCTTACCTGGGCATGATAGAGAGATGAATGTCAGCGCAGAGACAACCAGGGAATTTTGGTGCCTGAAGCAGAGCAGCAAGTGTCCTCACCTCACCCAGTCCATTATTAATGATCTCATTTCAACTCAAAAATTCCATGTATTACCTTGAAAGGTTTTCATAAGAAATGAAAGACACAAAAGGATTATTAATGCTGAATGTAGACCAGTCTTATAAAACATCATTCTTCAAGGAAATGACCCAACATTTTAATAAACTAAGTTCACCCACTGAATTAAACAAAGAAGTTTAATTTTAGGCTCATACCTAGACCAGAAAAATAGATTGGGGTAAAGAACTGAAATTGTATATTTTTAATGCTCTGAGAAAGACAATGCTGAAAAAAGAGGGATAAATTAAGAGCGTATTCAGCCTCTGGCAATGACCCTTATATTTATGTTAGATTCTTTTAATCAGCTGAAATTATTGTAATAATAAATTTAGAGTGTAAGAAGGATTTTGGAAAGTAACTTTTTGAGAAGAAGCTAGGATTATTACTTATTCATAACTTATAATTTCTTAACTCTTATTAATAACTCTTAATTTCTTGGTATAAAAATTTGCTTTTATCATTTGATATATGCATAATGAGTTATGTAGGTCATTTCCAAAGTCTGAATGTATAGTGAGTGGCCATAACAATCAAATAATTTTATAGTCAAAGGTGTGTAATTACTATCTGAGATACAAGATGATGAAGTATCTATCACTACTGGGAACAATACACAGCATGTGGGTATGGCACCCAATTGTGGCATATTTTCCCCTTGGAGGTCCAGTTGGGACCAATAGTGGTGTCATTCTGTAAAAACATGGATTTTTGATATAGCCTTTAGACCCAAGTTGATTTAATCCAAATGCGCACATGTGCATAGTTTTAAAGTCTTCATTTCCACTAGTTTCAAACTGTTTAGTTTTATCTTATCAGATTGTCTAATATGTTTTATCTATTTAAATTACTCTTAGCATTTTAAGTTGATTTTATTGTTCATTGTCCTTAGATCCTAGATCTAAGATTAAAATATAAATATTTTAATGAATGAATAAATACATCAAGATGAGTGATTAAAGAACAGGCTATTATTTCAAATCAGCACTAGAGTACAATTAATCAAGAAGGGCTTAACCAGTCTTTGGACAAAGCTACTACAGAAAACATGACATTCCTTATTCATAAATGAATACACTACAGTATTGTCTTCCTAGCTATGTTGCTCATATTCATGAGAATAATGTATGAATGTATCTTTTCTAAAAAATAAAAATAAAAAAATCTCTTGCCCTTTATTGGAATTTGATCAGACTTCTTTTGAAACAGAATAAACAAAATGTGTAAATATGATTTCTCTGGAATCTTTGCTCTTCCCATCCAATGCTTGCTCACTGTGGAAAAGGTCATATACCTCATATTGATCAACTCTAGAATATCAGTGCAGGCATCATATTCTCAGACAACAGGAAAAAATAACTCCTGCCTTGGTTTGTTATGTATGTCCCAGAGCAGCACATTTCTTTTATTTCCTTGTCACTAGCAAAACAGAATCTTGATTTATATTCTTGTTCTACTTTTGATTCCTAACTATTATTTATTGTATTTATTAGAATTATTAGTATCCTGCCTTTCTACTTACCACAGCAGTGTTCAGAGCATCCAAAGAATAATAAAACATGTCTCAATAACTGAACAATTTAAATCCCTATGCTTGCAAACCACATAACAGGGCATTTAGTTTCTCCATGCAGTGTACCCAAAATCTAAGCATTCCAGCTTTGTTTTTAAAATGTGCATTTGATGCTCAAATTCTTTCATTTTTGTTTATGATTGTAGCATTAGGTTGGCATTATATGTAATCAAAAGTAGATACCTACTGTGAAAGTAATTATCTGTACATCCTGCCACTTTTACCAACTCCTTTGCACATATGAGCTAGGAAAAAGAAGGAAGAGGCTGATCAGGGGCCCATTCACACTACACAATTATAGCACCACTATTCCACTTGAGCTGCCATGGTTCCTGGGATTGGTAATTTAGGGATGGGCAGTTTCTCAGCCAGAGAATTGTCAGCCAGGAGCTCCATTGCCTCACCAAAGTAAATCTCCAATATTCCATAGGATGGAACCATGGCAGATTTTGCAACCCAGGTTACAAACTTATATACAAAATGGATACAAACTGGTGCTCCCATTTCATGAGGGCAGTGAATCTATCCTCAGTTTTAGCTTCAATTTAAAGGAGCAAACCAAGGTATTGAACCCTATCCCTGAGGTCGAGCACTTTGAATAGCTCCTTTAAAATTCAGATTAAACTTCAGTTTGAGTTCACCACCCTGCTGACATACAAACCACCAGCCACCACTGTCAAGAGCCTTAAAGGACTCCCTGGCGTTTATTCCATGAAAGGCACATTCCTCAACTACGTCCCAGTTCTGGCTTGAGTGCCTGCACTGCAATGTCAGCAAGAGCAACATAAGGCAAGAGACTAGCCTAGGTCCCCTTCTGGGTTCTGCCATTACCATTTAGGGAATTTGGGGACCTTTCTACATATTCATAAGTCTCTGCATCTCTGGACACCGTCAACAGAATCACATCCATAGAGTACAACCCTTGACATGTGGACCATGCTAGTGGCATCTCTATGACCATTGTGTTGTCGCGTGCCTTCAAGTCACTTCTTAGGTGACCCTAAGGTGAACCTATCACAGAGCTTTCTTGGAAAGATTGGGTCAGAGACAGGTTTACCGCTGCCTTCCTCTGAGGCTGAGAGTGTGTGACTTGACTAAGTGGGTTGACATGGCTGAGCGGGGATTCCAACCCTGGTCTCCAGAGTCATAATCCAGCACTCAAACCACTATACCATGCTGCCTCTCCTATAACCACTTCGTGGCTTGCAAGCTGGCTTAATTGAGCTGTGGATCTGAACTACCAATGTATGAGGTGCATTTATAGTGAAATACTACCTCGCTTTGACTTAAATTGTAGGTGTTTATAACATGGGAAGGGGCTAAAACTCAAAACTCACATGGTGAACTTGTAGTTAACACTCTTTTCAAACAATAATATCACTATCAAGCATATCAAAAATGTATACTGGTGTATAATTGTGGGAAAGAAGCAACATAACCTTCTCCCAACACAGGCAACCAACCAACTGTGGAGTGTTTCCTAGCTAGAAGAAGGTGAATGAAACAACTAAGTCAAGACAGGAAGCAGGAATGTCTGGTTAAATGAGCTATTATGCTGGTGACAATCACTTTATTAAAGAAAGAAACAACAGCACATTCAAAGCTCCATTACTCTTTTAAAAATACTTATGTCTGTCTTAGTCTAAGTTAAACTGATAGTGCACACCTCTTAGAGATCACTTGAAATGCTAGAGACAAGTGTTAATATTGAAAGATCTGACAGTAAGTTCACAGTGCTATGAGGTGCCTTTTTTATATGACACCAGCCTCCAGCTTTAGTAAGCACTGCAGGCATTTTTGCAGTTTCGATTGAATTCATGTCCTAAATGGTTTATTTTCTCAACTGATGTTATGGTTGCGGAAGGCACTTGATGGAAAGTTCTGTGGAGGGAAACAAATTATCAAGTTGTATGTACCAGTTACTACTGCCATAATTATTCTTTACATATGTCACTGCCATAATCATATTCCCCTTACATTTTCAAATCCACAGTGTAACCAGGCACATTACACTCATTTTACACATTACATCATATATAATAAAACCCACACTAGTGGGAAAGTGATCTCTTCTCATATGAATGTTCAAATATGAATAGTTCCATCTTTGAGAGGTCTGTGCTGAGTAAGGATGACTGCATATGTTCCGTTTACCATATGATTATCTGTCCATAGCATATGTCTTTTTAAACATTTTCTTGCCAGGGACTTTTAGGCCTGATAATGTAAGTCCTAGCTCATTCTTCTGCCCTCTGTTTCCATATAGCATAGTCAGTAAGAGAATCTTTATCTCACATCATGGTTCGACCAGTCTGATACCACTTGCATTGAGCCAGTGTGGCAAAATGCTTTATATGCTAGATAAGGACTCTGGGAGATCACAGTTTAAATCCCTGCTCAACCTCACAGGAAGGCAATGACAAATCTCCTCTGAACAACAGGGTAACAATAAGTTGGAATCAAGTTGAAGGCACACAACAGTAACACTTTTAACATATAACACAGTAAACCATTTTTATTGCCATGTGTCCATCCTGTAGATTCCTGACCTTTGTAATTCTTTGCTAGAGAGCTCTAGTGCTATGATCAAGAGCCTTACTGCACTCCGAGGAAAAGTGGGAAGACAGCAGGAATGCTCTGTCTTTCCTGCTGCCTTCCTGCATGTCATCGTTGTTTTTTTCATTCCAGTCCTGAAAGGGACCAAAGAAAAACCATGACTTTTTGCTAACCAGAAAAACCTGTTTGCAAAAAGGTGAGGTTTTAGCTTGGTCCCCCACAGGACTAGAATGAAAGGACGTTGTGAGTGTTGGATAAAGAACCAACTAGTTTTTTAAAACTTTCTTTAAAGTGCATTTCATGAAGTTGCCTCTTAAATTTCCAACTTAATCCATAATTTAATCCATTTTAATTCACCATTTCCTATCCATGGGAATTTCAAAATACAAAAATGTAATCATCTAAGTGAACTTGGAAGAAAAAAGTTCTCCCCAGCTGTGAAACAAATTAAAGATGGCTTTCCAAAAATACCTAAGGCAAGGTAAAATAAAAGATGGTAAAATAGAGTGGGGGCTGTGGACCACTAAATGTAGGACTACATGTCCCATCGTTTTTCACCATTGGCTAACCTGGAGGAGACAAATGCAAGTTGGTATCCAACAACATCCATGAGGAGGGGTGATCCATCCCTGCTCTAAGGAGAATAGCTGCTGGATTGACTTTGTAACCAAAGAAAGAAGTAAATATCTAGACAGTATTAACCAGAGTCCTTTTGAAATGGCTTGTACAGAATTACATTTTTATAATATTAAATAGTTGTTTGGGTGACAGTACTTAAGATTTCCCATAATTAAAAATGTAGGCACTGATTGTTATTTTTCAGTCCCATGATTTAGTAATAGTCATAATTTTCTCTCTGAACTATGTGCTCAGAGGAACTGTACTGCAAACCCAGCTTGGCTGGGATCCTGCTCAATAAGCATGCTCACAATGATTCATTCCACCCCTGTCATCAATTTCAGAGCCTACAGTGGGTTCCTCTTACCTGAAGCAAACCAGATTGGCACAATAACCAATTGTGACTTGGTTCAGCTTTGGGATTTTGGCTGAGTCAATTGGAAGAGATATTGTGTATGTGGCCAAACTGTGAAGTCTTCATTTTGGAGCTTTTTGATATTCCATAAACAAAGAGAAGAAGTAAACAGGGAAACAACTTTCTCCAGAGAGGCATCTTTTGAATTCTACATGTGTTTAGGACCAATATGCATAACTGAACTCCATTATCCCCGCAGAGCATTCAACTGAGCTTTATGCATAGAAAACAGAATACTTTGAGTTGGGAGATATTCCAGTGCTGTGTAAATTATGAACTGTTGGTTTATCTAGCATAAGGAATCTCCAATGGTTCTGAGGGCTGTTTTCCTCTGAGCAGGAGCTCTTTTATAGCTGCTTGCATGTTTCTTTTTGCCTTTTTGCCTTCTCTCTTTTTCTTCCCTGCCTCATCTCAAATTGAGTAATTGAGCCTGAAGGATCATACAAATCATGTAATTAAGGAACAATGCACACAAAAGAGGATCCTGGCAGGATCAATTTGTTAGTTAATATCCTGAGGCAAGAAGCCCAGGCCAGATAAGAGATGCTCACCACACTGACAAACTGATCATTATGATTCAGGAATGGCTTGGACAAAATTATTCTGTTGCACACAATAAAGAATGAATAAATGCAGTTTGTGGTTGGAACTCTGGAGCCAAAGGGGAAAGTATCAGGATTAAGACAAATTGCCTAAACATTACAAGTCAGTAAAAATCCAGTGTGGCTTCCTAAAAGAATTAATTTGCCCCAAGTAATACCTCCCATTCCAGAGTAAAGGTAGAATCTCTTCCCAAACTATGCTGACCAATCTAGAGAAATCTAGAACAACAACAAAATGTTTTAAAACTCTTTCACAGTTGTCAGGGTCAGAACTGATGTTTGCATTGTTTTTCACTGAACTAAGTAAGCAGTAGTCTGGCTATGAAAGCCAGTGTGAGTGTAGTGATTTGAGCATTGAACTATAACTCTCGAGACCAGTGTTCAAATCCCCTCCTGGCCATGGAAACCTACTGGGCAAGTCATATCCTCTCAGCTTCAGAGGATGGCAAAGGCACCCCCCCCCAGAACAAATCTTGCCAATAATAATAATAATAATAATAATAATAATAATAATATTTATTTATACCCCGCCCCTCTGTTAAAACAATCGGGGTGGCTTACAAAATTTAAAATACAATACAAATAAAATCCCTAAACAAGAAAAGTGGGAAACAACTTGAAGGCACACAATAACAAAGTCTGGTCTTGGTTATGTTATAATATAGGCAGCCACAATGGAGAGGCTCCAAATGCTCTGGCTAACAAATTGAAAAAAGAGGTAAATGCATCTTGAAAGTGAAAGGAAAGCAATAATGGATCTGAAACAGACCTGGTAGATATGCTCTCCTGTTTAGGTGAGGTAACCAATAGATCTTGGACCCGGTGATGTTGCCATGCTGCACAACAGTTCAAGTAGCCATAGAGAGGAAGACCTTCTTCCTAAATTCATCAACATATGCATACAGCCAGTTCAGTGGGGGTAGCATCCCCCTAATAAAACTATTAATGTTGCCATATACAATACACTACTAGAATGTTATACTATTGCCTTCACAGCTTTCAAGAAATGTAGGCTGTCAAAGCAACCCCCTCTAAATGTATCAAACTTTCCTCAGAAATATAAAAGTGGTACTACAGGTTAAACCATAGGAGAAAAGAGGTGGAAATGTTGTCATTGGACAATGGAGCAAGATGTCTTCACATACAGCCAGACCCCCGTATCTGCTGGGGTTTGGCTCCCAGACTTACCATGGATACCAGAAACCTCAGATAATAGCAAATCCTGTTAAAATAAAGGACTTCTGATAAAAACATACCATAGAGCTGCATTGGAAGATCTAGAAGATGCTTAGAGAGAATACCTCTCTAGGCATTTTCCAGTGAGACTCTGTGGTATGTATCCCCTATTTTGTATTCCACAGATAACTGAAAACCACAGACTTTATCACACCAGACTCATATCTCATGGCAATCACGTTATTAAACCAGTTGTAAAACGTTTATCATCACACCTCAGTTCATTTGCATGACTGTGGTCCTTTGGCAACTGCCTGGTACAATAGGTCCCTTTACTTCAATTCTAGGATGACTGTAGTCACATGTCATGACAGGGCCAGATTCTCCTCCTCTCTATTTCTCTCTGCCTTCCCCCTTACTGTTTCAAAGCAGACTGCTGTACTGCTTTGGAATATCATGGGGGAGGGGAGAAAAGGGGAGAGCAGGAGAATCAGGTCTACATTGACTACAGTCATCCATAGAAATGAAGCAGAGGGACCTATTTCACCATGGGAAGCAGCGGAACAATAGTGATTTTGCAGGTATTGACAGGGTTTTGAAACTTGAAAGGGTCACAACAGTAATGACTAGAATGTGAAGCACTAACAGGATAGCCATGACATTGTTTGATAAGTACTGGCCAAATTCATTACTATCCTGCTGAAATTCTGCTTTAGCAGCCTGATGTGATAAAGTCCTAAGTCTTGAACTGTGAAGATTCTCATCATTCTAGGATTACTATTGACATAATTTCACAACACTTGAGAAACATGTTTATTGACCATTTGCCAAATATTTTAAAATATTGTTTCCATCATTAGTTGATGCAGCAGATTTCTGAACTATATATGATTATGTGCAGGAGACTGGTGTGGTGAGTCCCTTGAAATTCTAGGGCTGAGGTCTTAAATTGTCTCAAGACATATCTATACTGTCAAAATATGTATGTGATGTGAAAGATCAGTGATCCATTCAAACGGCTGTTCACACAAGTACCTGTCATTCAGAAGGGGGGCAGCCAAATCCACTGCAAAGTCAGTGTGCGCTGCATCTGGGACTTCATACAGGTTTTCTGAAAAGCTTCATATGACTTCTGAATGTGTGACCATTTGAACACTCATGTTAGCACAGATACAAACAGGCAGTATAATCTGATTGGCTGGATGAGCACAGAGGGCCGGGCTAACAAAAACAGAACGTGGCTGCGGCCACCATGTTGGATTTTCAGCTAAGCAAGTGTCTAGTAAGTCAATCAAATGGTGATTTTTTACTCTTTTTTAAATTTCTTTATTTGTAAATACAATGTGTTGCCATAAAATTATTTTTAAAAATATGAGAAATTGTGAATGCCCATAGCTGTCACCTCATTGCACAATGAACACTGCACACTACCTGTAGTATTGTACATCTGATCTGAAACTGTTCTACATGTAGAATTCTGTTTCCACCACCACCAACTGGATATGACCATTCTGCATTGCCCAAAAATGTCACTCCACGTGCACAGTGCAACTTACACCTGCATATGCTACCAACAGGATTCTGGCTTGTGATTCAATGCAAAGTAAACACTAGACCCAGGGAAGCTACTTGTTCAGGTGGTACACTGGGATGGACAACTGTGGAAGGCTAAGGGGATGCTTTATCTCATCCCTGATACCTTGGAAGGCCACAATCCTCCCATCTCACTCACTCTTTTAAAAAAAATCAAATCTTTTGCCCCTAAATGCCTGCTAATGCCCCTAATGTACCTGTGGGAAAATTTTATTGTGTTTGGGGATTAATAACAGGAAGAAAGCAGAAGTGACCATTTTGGAGCATTTTGGGCCCCTGGAGGCTACAAAAATGGCACAGGGCCTCACAGGATGCACTTTACCTACCCTGTGGTATATTCTCACTGCTGAGATTGTTACATTCCCTAGAAAGAGGAATTGTGTGTTATGTGCCATTGCTTTGAAGAGATATAATCCCTTGGTATCAGTCCTTCAGCATGATGTGGTGGCACAGGAAATGTAGCCTGACATGTATTTAAAAGCAGAAGTTATACCCAAATGTGTTAGGAAATGCATGTTACAATTATGTCTTCATTGTTTCCATCTTAAAGGAAACCTACTGCACAGGGAACATGACCAATGCTTTTTACCCTGGACCCTTGGTGGCTTCTTCAATCACTTTTAATCAGTACTTAATTGTCCCAGTTGCAAGGAGGTAGCTATGCTTGAATTTCAATTAAAGTTAAATTTAAAAATCAATTGCAAATAAAATGTTCACTGGGTGATGCTAAAGAGATTAGAAAGACCAGGTTACATTCACAGAAGAGGCAAAGCTTATAAGCACAATTGTGGCAAAAAGCTACCATAATGTAGGTAATTCTGCAGTAATGCAATAGAAAAACCATTATCTAATCTAAGTGTGGTTGGTTCAGAGATGCCAACAAAGTAAAGGCAAATGCACCTTAGCAGACTGTCTTTTCCTCATTTAAACAGAACTATGTTTGACTCAAAGGATGCTTTTTGCTCTTGAAAACAGGAGCTTCAACTCATATCTTCTTTCCCTATGTACTGCCTGAAAAATATGCATTTGGGTCTTTATGTTGTTAATAGAGTTAGTGAATATTTGGGGTTGAGAACTAGGCATATAATTGCCAGGGCCCAGACAAAGGACTTTATCAGAGAAGCATCCAAAAATGGTGTAATCCCTCAAATGTGGATAGTGGAAACATCATGGCATTATAACACTTACCTTTGCACATTGCTGTAATTATATGAAAGAACCACCACAGAATCATTGCACAATTACCACTAGCACTTTAAGAATGGGAGTTTACTTCTGTGATTCGGCATGGGTGAGATTTCGGTGGTTTTCAGAAGAAGACATGAGCATGCTTAAAAGTTTTTAACAACCTCAATTTAAAAAGTAAATGAATATAAAATCACTGAAACAAACCTAAAAACTTTCCAGGAAAATGGGGTGGGGCAGTGCATAAAAAGAGTGTCCTGTACTTCATTTCCTGTTCTCATCCAGATGCTTTCTCACTGATGACCACCCATTCATGCTATAATTTCACGATTACAATGGGACGTGGTTTTGCACGGTTTCAATTCCATGAAAACAGTGCTATTGAATATCTATTGACAGGTTAATCCATCAGTTAAAAGCAACAGGTTTTTCATGGCTGCAGAACAGGATAACCACAATGTCATGCAGTAGTAGTGGTGCCTATTCGCACTACCCTGACATCGTAATGCTGCAATTTTTGTCGCGTCTGATAAAGTCCTAAGACGCTACTGCTAGACTCTGCTGTTTCTGCTTTCAGAACATATTGGAACACTTCCAGTACACACTGGAGACCTTTGCACTAAATGCACAAATATCTATGAGGTAACCAAGCACATAGGACAAACCACACAGGGCTAATGTGAATACCTGCTTCTCCTGGAGGCCCTGTGACCCACATCTGGAGGTGGCTCTTTCACCAAATTGGGGCCTAGAGGTGTTCACCATCACTTCCCCTTCACTTCAGACCACACTATCTAAGCCATTCAATGCTACCCTTCTCATTCATCTCATGCTGGAATCCAACATGACTACAATATGCTTATCTGGCACCCAATTGTTCATGCTTTGGCCACATATTAACAAATGCGGTCCATGTGCATTTATGTGGTCCATGCTTTGGACCACATAAATCTTTAACAAAAGCAAGAAATGTTAAACTATCAATGCTGCTTCTTAAGGCCACGTATGAACCACAGGCTCCACAACTTTGGGCCACATAAACCTACAATATAAAAAAGAAATGTTAAAGTATCAAGGCTGTTTCTTAAATGGTTGTCTTATTCATCCTGGATTGGGATCCAAAGTGACTGGAACATGCTTGCCGGGCAGCATAAATGTTCCTGCTGTGGCCACATATTAATACCTGTCTCCTCTCCTTTGGGCACTATAAACCTATAACTAAACAAGAAATGGCAGACAAACTGCTGTTTCTTAAGTAGTTGTAAATAAGACTTGAAAATGGAATATTTCAACCTGCCAATTGTTCTAATGTCTTCAGATCTCTAGTCCATGCAGCAGCTGGTAAAGCTGCTCCAATCTGAAGGAGCTATTTCCAAATTTCCACTCATCAAAACCTAATTGAAAGGGGGGGGTGCTCAATTAGTCAGTGCCCAAATTGGTACTTTGGCAGTGGGTAATGTTTAGCATGATAGAACAAGATTCCTTCCCACTCACCCCTCAGCTCCAAAATACTCTTTCAAAGCCCTATCTGAACATAAGTAATTAGTGGGATCAGCATACCCCTGCAACTTAGCTTTAAAAGGCTATAGTAGCAAGCTGGCTCCAAAAAGAATTATTTTGCAACCTCTTTGCCCTTAGTTCAACTGGAAAGATTCTCTACATGCCCCATTATAGCTTTCCTGGTGCCAAAGACAACTCAATATTTTTCATGGGCTCACCCCATCAAGCAGCCACAGTTCTGCTGAAATCTTTTCTGACTGGACTGTCAGAGCCAGCTGATGAAATGACTCCATCTGATTGTAAACAACCGGTTACCATAGCTGTATATCTCACAGCAAAAAAGAGATTATACTGGAGACCTCTAACTAGGAAGGCTTGGACCAGACAAATGGTGCAAGGGGATATAGAGATGAGCAAATTAATGACATGAACCAGAACCATACTGTAACCAAGAATGGACCAGCCAATATGTGAATTCAGCAGCCCACAACCAAACTGTCACCACATTTGAAAAATTCAAAGAGCTACATCATATGCCTGACACCAAACCAAGCAAGCAAGCAAACAAACCATGGCACAATTTTCCTGTAAAGTAAACTGATGTGTGAAGATCTTCTGAAGCTCCAATTTTACATTCAACATCCCTCCTCCAGAATGACACTCCATAAAAATGGACTTGAAACTCACTGTAAACTTCCATGTCAGTCCTTGACTCAGCTATATGACCCCAAATTTCTGGTACAATCTGTGCAACCCCAGCTTGCATCACACAAACAAGGCAGGAAGGCCCCAGTAATGGCAACCAGCTGGCCCTCAAAATTAAAATGACCAACTAGGTCCTGCAACTCTTTTTAATTTTTTTAATTAATTTTTAAAAATAAACAACATACAAATTATACACACAATTTAACAAGCTAATATACTCGTTATCATAATAGTGATTCCCTCCACCCAGGGACTTCCCTTTACATTCATCCCTCTTTACAAAATGCCATTGTTTCCAACTCAGGTTTGCTTCTTCCCCCCATTATTAATACAAATTCTAAGAATTTGCTCCATTTTTTCACCAAAAACATTCTTATTTAGCCCTCCTTTTCTTTTCTTTAACCATATTTGTTAATTCCTCATTTATAGCTATATTCCATACTTCATTATACAATTCTTCTATTTGGTATTCACCTTGTGTTTTCCATTTCTTTGCTACTATTAACCTTGCTGCTGTGAGCAGATTTGTTTGTAATTCCTTAACCATTTGAGGTTCTTGTATTTTTTCACAATATGATGATAATGCTATTTCAGGACATAAAGATATATTTATCTCCATTATCTCACTTATTTCCTTCATTACTATGTTCTAAAATCTCTGCACATATTTGCAATTCCACCACATATGAATATACATCCCCAATCCTTGACATCCCCTCCAACACTGTGCTGAATACTTTTTATCTATTTGATTTAATCTTGCTGGGGTTAAATACCATCTCCATATAATCTTATAGTAATTTTCTTTTATTCTTACTGGTAATGTTTTTAAATGATGCATATTCCATATTTTCTCCCACTTAGATTTATCTATTGCAATTGCTACATCTATTTCCCATACATCTTTAAGATAATCTTGTACCTCTTCATTATCCATTAACATTTTATATATTTTACTTGTAATATCTTTTATATTAATTTTCTCTTGAGTAGCTTGTATAATCAATTCCTCAAATTTTGTATTTTTTCTACAACTTCCCTCCTTTAACCATTTTTGACCATTGTTCTAACTGTATTAATTTAAATCATGTGAATCCTTGCTCTTTTAATATTTTTTTCCATATAATTCTTATTTTTCATTTTTCACATCCATTCCTTCAATCTTATTATTTCTTGTCCTCCTAACTTTGTTTCCACTTCATTTCTTAAATTTGCTGGGAAACCCTCCAGCAATGTTACTGGAGTTAATGGACATATCCCTGGAACTAATACCTTTTTATATTTAATCCAAATATCTAGTATATTTTTTAAGGAGACAGACTGTACTCTTTCCCTATTTTTTATTGGTTTACAAAAGAATATATTTCTTAACTTTAAATCTATCTCTTGTTTATTTATTTCCATCCATTCCATTTCTTTTACTTCTGCAACACTATCAATAATATATCTCAGTTGATTCGCTACATATTATAGCTTCAAATTGGGTAGGCCTAAACCTCCTTTTTGGGGATTTATACCATCTATTTTTATTAATTCTTGATCTTTTGCCTCCATTACAATAATTATTTCTCATATTTTGCCACTTTTTAAATCGGGCAACATTCATGAATGAAATATGATGCGGTTTCCTCCATTCTGTCATGGAAGTGACACGGAAGGTTTCGGCAGAGGGACAGTGTCATCCGAAACTGCTCCCCTGCCACGCGGCAGCAACAGAGCTGTTTTGGGATATTTGCTGCCAAAAATTGCATCTGAAAATGTCCTTAGTGGCATCATCTTGCATGAGCATGGCTGGGTCATAGTCTGCATAGAGGCTGATTACAGCTCTGTATGAGATGATTCATCATAAAATGCCATGCAAGTCACACAAAGTCTACGTTGGGTGGCAAATTATGTCATTGTGCTGACTCAGTGACAAAGCACACCAACGTTGCACTCTAACTAGAACTGCAGCATAATAAATGAATAAAAACCGGGGAGCCAACTGGCCCACATCTGAGCTACTCTGTCATGGCCTGGACTGGATACTGGGTATGGCAGTTGGTTGGGTCATCTCCCTGCCAGGCCATGAGTTAGTTGAATGCTGGAATCCCCCCTTCTTTAGGAGATGGGATGGGGAAAGAATCTCTCCCCTCACCTGTGGGACAAAGCACTAAGGTCAAAGAGTTGGTCTGGGATGAGAGGGAAGGCAAAGAACAAAGGACAAAGAGTTGGTTTGGGAAGGCATCTGGGGACTGGTTCCCAGGAGGGGAATGCAGCTGGGGATTGGTGGTATGGATTGGTGGTATGGAAATTGAACCTCAGGGGAGGTTTTTTTTTTTATCTCTGTGTGCTGCTTAGCGTTTTCAGAACTGACTTTGCCCTCATCTTTACTGCATAGCCTGATCAATAAACCAATTGTTTTGTATGGATATTGCTTCTGTGTGTGTGTGTTAATGAGTTCATCAGACACTCACTCTTTTCTAGCTTTCCCCTCTCTAATTATTGAGTGCCTCCCTCACCATTTTTTCTCTCATTCCCTATAGAACAGTGAAAAGACATTTCCTTACCAAGCCCTGGTTGTTCACAGGCCTGCTGCTCATCGGTTGTGATCCAATAGGCAATTACTCCCCTCACTGTGCCAGGGGAGTTCCAGGTTAACTCCATGGTCCCTAACTTATCCCTATTGCTTGTAAGTTGCATTGACAGACTCACCTGGTCCATGTTGTCTTACCTGGGAGCCTTCAGACACAGGTGCAGTAGCACTGGGCAGACTGGGCTCCTGACTCCTCCAAAATAGGTGGTAAAATGAAAGACATTTACTTCTCCCCTTTCTTCAGCCACAGAAAATGTGAAAAGTTCTGTCAAGAATAGCAAAGCAAAATAACAAGATTCTACAGTGCAATGAGAAAATGGTGCAATGACAGCAAAAGAAAATAGCCACTAAGACAGGTTGTGGGGGAGAAAGAGACCCAATCATCTTTTTTTTAATTTAATTAGGTATTTATACCCCATCCTTCAGCTATAATGGCTATCAGAGCAGCTTACAAATTGTTTTAAGCAATAGCAATTTACACATCTACACTGCATTAAGCAGTTTCCAATGTGTGTTAGCTAATTGCCCCCACAAGCCGGGTACTCGGTTATTAGAAAGATCTTATGATTCAACTTGGAAATTATGATTCAATTGGAAGACTTTACAAAAGAGTCTGGAGTAATAAACGCCTGAGGCGAAGCACAAAAATCAGTGTGTATAGAGCCATTGTACTGTCTATTCTCCTTTATGGGTCTGAAACATGGGTCACCTATCGCCACCACTTATGACTCCTCAAACGCTTTCATCAGCACTGTATATGCACAATCCTAAATGTACAATGGACTGATTATGTGAAGAATGTTGCTGTCCTTGAGCAAGCAGGGATCACCAGCATTGAGGCCATGATATTGAGAACACAGCTGCGCTGGGTAGGGTACGTTTCTAGGATGGATCACCATTGCCTCCCCAAAACAATTCTCTATGGTGAACTGGCCACAGGTCAGCATAAGAGGGGTGCTCCAAAAAATGGTACAAGGACTCCCTGAAGCAACATCTCAGGCTCGGCCACATTGATCACATTGGGAGGCATGGAGACACACTATCCACAATGCTGCAGCCTTATTTGAGAATTCATGCCGAACAAGTCTTGAAGAGAAACGACAACACAGAAAGAATCACAACCCAGAAACATCACCCAAGGAGACCTTCTGCTGTGCTTTCTGCAACTGGACTTGTTTATCTCGGATTGGCCTTTTTAGTCATCAGAGCGCTTGCAGAAAGTGTGGGGTGAGTCCTTCCCGAATCTTCTTTTGCGAAGAAAAGCCAGAGAGAGAGAGAGAGAGAGAGAGAGATGATTCAACTCCAGGTTGCTAAATGAAGTGTAGAAATAAGAAATTAGCTTGGGCAGAATAAAATAAAATTAGCTTTGACTGAATAAAATTAATTATATCAGATAAATGACTAATTACTATAATTTCCTGGGCAGTTAATTTTAGGCTACAATGCAAAAGAGGGTGCAAAGGAGATAACTCCAGATCAATGGATTAATTTTGATGAAGAGATAAGAGGTGAGCTTTTCCATCCTTGTACTCTGACTTTGCAAATACTTTTCTCAGGAAGCATTCATAGCTGTTTTGTAGAATATTGATGCAATTAACCTGGAGGAAGGCAATTACTCCTAGTTATTAACTACCATTAACTTAATTGTTAGAGCTTTTTTCATGGTACATAATAAAATATGTGGGGCACATTTTAGCATTAAAGATGAATGAGAATTTCATTCGGTTCATTTTTTAAAAAATAATAAAATCTATAAATTTCTTCACAAATAGGACAGAAACTCCTTGAGATTTCTTTTTTAAAAAAATGAATGTGTGAGAAAGCAGAACTGATAGATTCACCCATTCAAGCAGACAGCTTTGAGTGTTTCACTCTTAAAAGTCTGAGAAAATGATACATTTCCAATTAGCTGTACTCCAACTCCAGCCCTGTATGACTTGTGAAAAGAACAGAAGTGGATGTCCATGGTGAGTGGAATATGAAAAGCAGGATTGGCTTCCCAGATCAAATACCAACCCCTCCCTCCAGGCAGGAGTGGAGGATACAGCACTTCCTCCTCTATGGAGATTTTCAGACAGGCAAAAATCGCTCTTTGCTGCGCGAGCAGCCTCCTGAAACTGCTGCACGGCAAGGGTCTTCTTCGGACGACGCTGTGCCTCTGGCGAAACCGTCCGTGTCACTTCCGTGAAGCTTGGGACGGCTCCGCGTCATATTTCAAGCACGGGCAGCCTCCGTGCTTGAAATATGACGCGGACCCGTCCCAAGCTTCACGGAAGTGACACGGATGGTTTCGCCAGAGGCACAGCGTCGTCCGAAGAAGACCCTTGCCGCGCAGCAGTTTCGGGAGGCTGCTCGCGCGGCAAAGAGCGATTTTTGCCTGTCTGAAAATCTCCTATGAATCCTGGGCCATGCAGAGATGAAAAAGCCCAGCAGGGAATGCACTCAATTAACTTCAATTTCTTGTATTTATTGGATTTATATCTACCTTCTTGCCAAAGGGTCAAACTTTAAGGCATCCAACAATATTATCAAATAAAGCAAACAGAATTAAAATAGGTTGAAAACCAGAGGTTGGAAAGTTACTTTTAAATAAAAGGAATACAATGACGTCATGAAGCCATCTGTACATGAGCATGGTAGAATGATGCTCTGGGACTTCTTCAGTCTCTCATTACACTCATTCTTCTTAAAAGCTTTCCAAGTTCTGTAATGCAGGTTAAGAAAACAAACACAAACCTATAAATGAAAGAGCAGCATTGCATGGTTAAATACACCTTCTGCAGCAATCAAAAGACCTGCCTGAATAACAAGATCTTTGCCTGCCAATGGGCCACAGGGACAGGGTAGGAAGGGAGTTTATGCTAGGGAATTCTGCAGCCTGGGAGTGTTTGCGGAGGAAGTCCTGATGACGCATGTCAGCACTGTTATCTGACACCAGCAACTCCTTTCCAATGAGCTTGGGCCACAGAAGGCAACAAAGGCCTTGTCTTTAAGATCATCTGGAGAGGCCCTTCTCTCAATCCCACCACCTTCTCAGGTACGAATGGTGGGAACAAGGGAAAGGGCTTTCTTGGTGGCTGCTCCCAGACTATGGAACTCCCTCCCCAGAGAGGCCAGGATGGCCCCATCTTTGCTTTACTTCCAGTGACAGCTTAAGACGTGTTTATGCTGCCAGCTTTTTGTGACCCAACAAGGATTCTGCTAGTGAAGCTGTGTGGTGTTGTGTGTTTTTTTTTAATTAAGGGTTTTTAAAAGGTATTTTAATTTTTACTGTAATGTTTTTAACTTGTAAATTGTTTAATTTCTTTTTAAATATTATATTTATAATGTGATTTTAACTTTGTACTGTTTTTAGCCTATATTGTTTTTATAATTATGATAGCCATCTTGAGTCTCATTGGTGGGAGAAAGACAGGATAGAAATGAATCATCATCATCATCATCATCATCATCATCATCATCATCTAGCCTTCCAGAACACACTAGCTTCCCACTGGTGTATTCTGGCCCTGGATCAGGCCCATTTCTCCACTGTTACCTACACAAAATTGGATGGAGTCCACACCTTGCAAGCCAGCCTGTATATACATCTGCCGCCACTGCTACCACTGGAGTCTCTCTGAAGCCAGGAAGAAGGCCCTCAGCATGTGATCAAGGCTCGTCACAAACAGGGGGCCTTGATCACATACTGAGAGCCTCCTTTCTCACTTCAGAGAGACACAAGCAGCAGCCCAACATGGGCTGGCTTGCAAGTATGGACTCCTGTGTTCCTATGGGGCCTGATCCGGGTTTTTCCTCATGAAGCAGGTTTTCTGGGTATTTTAATAAAATGGCTTAATGGGCTTTACCCCACCATCTCCCGCCTTTGCTCCAGGTGTCATCAGGGCTGCCTAGGGACAAAACAGGGCAAAAGACCTGCATTGTTTGGACTGTACGGCTCTAAGACAGGGGCAAGATGGGGTAAGTAGCCTGTCTAGACAAGCCCTAAGAACCAAAGAAAAGAGCTTTTGAGTTAGGATGTAAGCTCTCTTCTTAGGGGTCATTAGGGACAGATGCCCATTAAGAGTCTTGTAACAATGTCTCTTTTCTTGAACCTGTAATGAGAGAAAGTAACACCTGTCTGTGAACCCTTAGCAATTTATGTAAAATAACCATAAATATATATTACTCAAGGACCATAAAGGTAGCTATCTTGTGCCAGTTCCCCAAAGACACCAAGCTGGATCCTGTTGTGACCTTAGATTTATGAAACATGGCATCTTTGTGTCTTGGTTTCTAGTTTATATCCCCTTGTTTACAGTGGCTTCTGGTTGTCACTTTAATGTTCACTTTGTATCTTTTTGAGATGTAGCCTCTTCCAAACGTTCTCTTGATGAGGGGGGATTTAAAATATCTATTTAATAACATAAAAGTTTTATATATTGCACTGACCAAAAGAGATGCTATGTGGCTTTTTCTCTTTATATTTGCTAACAGAAGTGTCTAGCTGTGTCACATTGGAACTGACACAGAGTGCATAATTCATAGCTAAGGAACAAGGACAGGCAGTTAGTTTCAGCTGCAGATGGGACCAGGCTGGATAACTAGCTATTCAAATGCTGAACTGAGTGTTGCTTTAAATAAAAATGAACACCCAGCATATACTAATCATCTTTCCTAAATTGAAGTTGCTGAAACTATTTCTTTGAGTAATAGGCTTTACTTAGGAACAGCAATCAACAATGTGTAAATTTACATTTTAAGCATATCTGCGAACATAATCAGAACAGGGGCATTGTATAAAAGAAATCCCTGTCATTCATTTTCTGAAACAAGACCACTCCATGGCTTAATGGCTATTAATCTGAGTATGTCCATTATACTGAGTGAACATGTCCCTTCAAACTGTCTTATAGTGACCCCTTGAATTCCACAGAGTTTTCTTAGGCAAGAAATTACTCAGAGGTGTGGTGTTGTTTTTTTCCCAGTTCCTTCTTCTGGCATACAGCTCACAGCACCTATTATTCATTGGTGGTCTCTCATCCAAGTACTAACTAGGGCTGAACCTGCTTTGTTTCCAATACCAGACAGGATCTGGTGTCTTTAGGGTATTTAGGCCATTACATTAGTCTCTTCCAATTAAGCTAACACACAATGAGTACTTTTTATATTTCAGCAACTGAAGAACCCATGAAATGTACTAATCAAACATACCCAAGGCCTGAGCCTGATACAAAGACAACATAAATTAACATGGGTGAGCATTATGCTATCTGAAATCAGTTGCTTCTCTTATTATTGTCACTGGCTATAATCAGAAATACTTATATTTTTTCTAGTAATGGTGCTGACATTTAAAATTACACAGTGTGTATTATGGGTTTGACTAATTTGCAATACTTAGCTGATGTCTGAATTGAGTGCCATTCACTCTGTTCTAAAGTTTTTCCCTAGTGTGAGATGTCCAATAAAGCTCCTATCCATGTGATATCTGCAGTAAGCAGGAAAAAAAAACTCTCAGAGTGAGCAATATTGAGGGTTATGGTTTAGCTGAGTGCTGTGAAACTCTTGTGAACTGTATGGAAAGGACAAGTGATTTCTAGAACAATATGGTTATGCCTAAACAAGGAACAGGCAGTAGAGGCTACACAGATGATGGGGGCTCTCTGTTTTTAAATACGTTAAAATACTTCTATGTAATGGTGAGCTCAAGAATATATAAAATTAAGAATTATTTTTACCTATACTACTGTTTTGTAATTGAGGGTTTTTTTTCTTCAGGAAAATCATTTTATTGAAGGAGGAACAGTGTATGCTCAGCAGGAAACCATCACTTACCTTCTCCAAGCATCCTGGTTATCATCGGCCTCCTGACACAACAATGACTTTTGGTGAGCATTTTCTCTTAATGTTCTTTTGATTTTTTTTTTTTTGGTTTTTTGCAGATTCTGCTCAGGGATAAGTCTTCTACCAGACTCCTTCTCTTGGTGGCATTACAAAAATGGTGTTAATTCTTTTCTTAGTTGCCAGAGACAAGGCTGTAGAACATTGCTTCAGTTAGATGGATTAGGAAAGTTTCCAAACTTGTCACCTCAGAAGCCACAGAATGGTAGTTGTCAGAATCTGGACTATTTATTTAAAAAAAAAGTAATTTCACCTCCTTAACTCACTGTACTGCTTTCAATGTAATTCAGTGCTCTCACTTGTTATAGTGTTCATGTTGTACATTCTACTCCATGACCCTTTGATGATGAGTATATGGATTAATGAATAGCATAAAACTAGAAAGAAATCCTGTGAAATGCTTTCAGAAATTCATAAAAATAATTTTAAGGGGGGAAACCCTAGAAAATGTAAACACATAACAATAAATAATTTTGTTCCTACAAGGGATGGAAAGAAAATTTGTAAATATTTGGAAAATGGTTGAAAAACATGTTTCTTGAGAATTGGGAGACTCTGATGTGAAAAATTCTGAGCTGTTAAGAATCTTTGTAGTTCAGGACTTATTCTGCTCCAAATTCACATGTGGATCTTTTGTTGCAGAGAAAATAGAATTTTCTATGGCTGAAACAACATTTTCTGTATAGAAGTATTACTTTCTGCACAGAAAATACTGTTTCATCTGCAGAAAATGCTGTTTTCTGTGCGCACGCACACACACACACTGTATGTACATTTTGTGCAGAATATGACTCTCATTACAGCATTTTTAATGTAAGAAACAAATTTTTATGCACAGAAAACATTTCTGCATAGAAATATTTTTATCTGCCATACAATTTTTGCACAGAATAAATCCTGAACTGCAAATAGTGTTAAGGAATTGCAGTTTTGAAGATTTTTCTTGCAGCGGGATGAAAATTGTTAAAATTGCTTATTGCCTCTTTTGAGAATGAACTCAGCAAAGTGGTACATCCCTAGTCCTTATGTGACTTTTGGAATGCAATTTGATTGTATTCGTGTTACCCAAAAAGTGATGTTGCAGGTAACTGCATTATTTCTAACTCATTTCTTCTAAATTTTGGCCATTGAAGTACTAGCCTGCCTGCCTTCTTGAGGTGAGATGTGTGTTCTAGACTTGTCTAAACAGGATTGCAATGACCACATAACAGTTGGTCAGAGGTACAACAGCATGGAAGAGGGGAGAAGATAAGAGTTACATACAAGCACAGTAAGAGATTATGATAGCAGAAACATCAATATGCTCTGAAATAAGAGACTGGGGGGAATGATAGGTGTGTGTGTGTGTGTGTGTGTGTGTGTGTGTAAAGGGGTCTAATCTAATCCATTGAACCATCCATCTGTAGTGCCTGGACAGACGATTTGTGCTTGTTCTGTTTCCTTTCCTTTAACATCAGCTGGATGAGATCTAGCCTGCCTACCTCAGGGAAGTCCTTTGATGGAGGATTGACGTTATTTATACCAATTGCACCAATTGCATCTATTGCTACACATGGAAAGGTGAGATCCAAAGTCAGCATTGCTGAACTGACATAGATAAGAATGTCCTGTACCAGCTGACTGCTAGCCAGCCTTCCATTCCTTCAGGTAGTTTGGAATGGAGGAGAAAGAAGTTCAGTGGGTTGCTAATGCATATTAGCAAGTTTTGTTAAGGCTATGTCAAGACAATCTAGATGTCAGCCTCTATGCCAGGGATAAAGGTGGCCATGTTGACCCCCAGGGGCTGCACTAGTCACCTGCACCCTAGCAAATTCTTTTACAAAATGCTTTGCCCTCAAAGGCACCAAAGCACCCTCCAGAGGTGGATTTGGGCATGTTTTTGCACAGGGCCCATTTTAGGTGCATTAAATACTTTTCTTTAACAACAGGAGGTAAATCAAAAGTGACTTCCAGGTCACTTCCAGTTATTTAATAAAAGGCCTTTCCTGGGTTAAAAAAAAATGGTCTAGGGAGCCAAAACAATTGAAAAATAGTACACCCACACCCCAGAGTGCATTGGGGGGGGGCATAAAAAAAAAACACACACCACTGAATCCTATGTGTTCTTGGAGGCCACAAAATGACCCTGGGGGACCACATGCATTCCACAGGCTGCACTTCACTCACCCCAACTCTAATCCTTCAGAGCACATGAGAACACTGGTTATATTGAGGAAAGAACAAAACTACTGCCAAATGTAGAATGAAATGCTGAAGAGAAACAAACCTAAAGAGTATTGCATCTTCAGGGAAGAAGATGGCACTAATAAATAGTCTTCTGACCCCATCCAAGCTGCATGTAAAAAAATATAGGTAGAATAAATATTTAGCTGCAGCAGCCCATAATTAATATTCTTTTGGCTGGAAGTGTCATGTGCCATTATGGATTTTACCTGAACTACCCTCCCCAGGCCAATGAAACAGGGTTCATATTCCACTGCTACTCTATTTAGTATCAGTCCTGTCCACACTTACTTTACCTTAGAATGAGGAAGGGATAAGACAGTTGGCACTCCATAGCCATGGTGGTTTGGTTCTGAACCCACCCATGCCCCCTGGATAGCAAAAAACAAAAAACAAACAAAAAAAAACCCCAAAAACCAAACCAAAACAAAAAACAACACAGATAAAACAGTCCCATATTAATCAATGAGAGTGGCCATTTTAGGTATGTGACAGGGCCATTTTGATATGTATTGACAATCTGTCGATACTCAAATCCATGGATATTAAACCCGTGGATATGGAAGGCCCACTGTATGTGATCCAACCAGGAGAAGCTTCCTTTGCCAATTGTCAATGCTGTTTGTTTGGGGTTGTTTTGTTAGGAATGCTTTGTCAAAAATGGACTAGAAAGAAGAACTGGCATGAAGAATAAGAATCAAGCTAAAAACAAAACACAGGGGAAGTGGGAGAATGTATTACAAAAACCCCAGACCAAATATAACAATACATGTTTTAGTTAAGTAGAACAAACAAAAATGACACCCTTTCTTTTGGGTAAAAGTAGCAGAAAATTCCAAAAGAGACATGAACAATACATCCAAGACTAATGGAATAATTAATTACGTATTGACAATATGTTCTGTATATATTCCAGAAACAAGCTAACTGCGGTAAAGATTTCACAGCTGAAAATTTTCACAAAATAAAATGGTCCAGAAAAAAACCCAAGAAAAATTATAAAGGAAAACCTATAAAATCATTTATTTCAAGAACAGAGGCACAGCAGATTACCACCAGGGTGAAACTGATCAGTACTACAAGATAAAGCTGTCAGCTTGGTATATACTAGAAATAGGTTTATAACTGTCAAGCTGCAGTGGGAATTATTCATGCCAGATACCCATAATGGTAAATGAGGCAGTGGAAAACACAAGTGTTTAATATAATGGCCTACCTTGTGCATCTGTGGGGGATGAAATCTCCATAGAACAGATCTCATTGCCCATGCAACACACATGTGAAGTAAGTGCTTGGACAAGTTGCAGAAAATGTTTCACCTAAAAGACTAATGGAGACATTTTGGATTCCATCTCAGACATAAATGTCCAATATTTCCTTGTAGTCTGAGATACAAATATATTAGGCAGAATGTGACCATCCTTTTACATTGGATCATCCATCAAGGCAATTAGGGAGAGAACAAATAACAGCACATAAATGGTGGGATTCATAAAGTGTTGTATAAAGATGATTTGAAGCAGAGTAGTTTCATATATTTGACCAGTCCTCTGGGTTCTCTCAGCTTTATTACTTGTATCTGAAAGAAGAGTGAAGATGCCTTCACGAACGTGTCTGCCAAATGTAGAATGAAATCTATTATCCAAATGGATATCTAGGGAAATAATGAGTGTAGTTTTTGAAATACTGGCTGTGTCCTTTTGCAAATGTATTATTAGGGGGAATGTCTCATTCCTTTTCAAGCTGATAAACCACTTCATCTGATTTATAGCTTTCTCTTTCCATTGCTTTGCTATTGAGGTTACAGCCTGCTAGTCCCAATTTGAACAAATTCTTGAAGAAATTCTGTGGTGTCATGACAAGTTTTATATAATCCCCAGAATGAATGGAAAAGCAGGCTGGCAGTCTTCTTCCTTTTTTCAGAGTGGACCAGACAAGCACTTTTGGTTAGATAATGAAGAACCAGTCAGTGTTGATTATTTCTATTATATTGGTAACAATATCTGTGTCTACCTAAGGCAGTGCTAAGCTGCTTGATCTGGCCAGACAGCCAATATTCTGCTCCTAGAGCAGTTTGGGGACAGACTACCAAAAATGCTGAAGGTTGGGGGGGGGGGGTTATTGGAAGTGGCAACAGATCTATTTCAGGATTTGTGGGGGGGGGCATAGGTTTTTTTTTATTATTGTTAATCCATACCAGGGCTATATTTAAAAGTGAATTAATACTCCTAAAGAAGCTGTGCACTCTTTTTTTCTGACAGAGGAAGTATGGTCTTGAGGAGGGCAGGGGGCTGCATAATAGCCTTGGGGAGTTCACATGCAATCTCACTTTTACCATGCCTTTCTCAGGGAAACAAAATCAGCAGCAGTAAAATGTTATCCCAACATTCAGTTCCTACTCCACTCCAGCATTTTAGAAGAAGGCTCACTTCTGCAGAGCCAGTCCACTTCAGCTCAGGTCTTGAACCAGGGTGTGGTCCAGATCTATTTGCATTGGAGGGAAGCCCACTTCATCTCAGGAAGCATCCACACTGGACTAAAGAGGCTTGATTCAGCTTGGACTTCAGGCTTTGTCCACATCTGAGATTCAGCCCTATTAATTAAGGAGAACCATAACTGATGCAAACTCTCAAAGCAAACATTTGCACTACATAAATGACACTAGTCTTACTAGAACACTTTTTGAAACTCTTTGCCCCTGAAATTCTTCAGCAGAGGGAACTCTTCAATTCATTAGTATATATTTTTATATAAAAAAAAACTGTGTACCAACCTAGAGATACACAGAAAACCCAAGATGATCACCTTGTCAAAACACCTTGGGCTCCCTTTGAAATTCCTGATTCATGGTGTTATGATCATGGCAGCTTTATTTTCAGCCTCTTTCCTAATCATTGCTTGTTTTTTTTTTTTTTATTGCTGTTGTGCACTAAGCTGGGAAATTATTTTCGGGAAGTTGTTGGCTGTCAAGCCTGAAATCCCATCAAATTATACTGTATATTATGTTAGGAATCTACCTACCTATGTATATCACTCTGCAGTTAACAATAGTCTACCTAATATGTTTTTCACTTAGGACTTTATCAGATCACTCCCTAAATACATTCTTTTGCTGGCATTAAAAAATCCATTCTTATGCCGGCAAAAGAACATCCCCCACCACACTTACCTTCCTTTCCTAGCAAAGGCTTCCCTGGCACTGAAGGAGGAAGTGAATGAAGCCCCATCCACATCCTCCTTTGAAATCCTGTGTGATGTCATTGCATGGGAAATTGAAAAGTAAAACAAAAAATAAACATCAAAAAGTTACACAAAGCACCTAAACATACTTTAGAACTTACAAGTGAACCAGGGAAAGTTTTTAAAATTTTGTCACCTACCTGGATGTCATGATCTCACCCGGAAGTGTTCTGGTCGGTCTAGGTAAGTATGAGAAAAAAATCCCATGATGTTCCATACGCCAGCAATGCTGACACAAAATTGCCACAGGGGAATGTATTGACGGCTTAAGCTGTCAATAAAAAGATATAGGTTTTCGGCAGAATATAAGCACGAAAGGGTGATGTCATCTGATCTGTGTGCCTTTTCTCAGTTATGTGATGTCATTATGATGCTGTATTTGACTCAGTCTTTAGTCTGAAGAGATTCTTTTAAAATTCTTCCCATAACCTACATTGAATTTTAATACAGGTGTCTGTTCATTTTCCATATGTGAATAGAGGTAATTGATGACCAGGTTGCAGTCTTACCTCCTCTACTCTGGGCCTCCCTGTTTTCTCAGGGAAGGTCTGAAAATGGCTATAATCATGTTTGTCTGAACACAATTAAGTGTGATCTGGAACTCTGTTAAAACAGTGCTTGCAATTACAGACATGTCTTCAATCGAGTTGACTTGAATGCTGTTACAGCTCATTTTCAGACTTTCCCTGGAAATAGAGGGGTTCAGTTACATGGCACTTTTTATCCTGGGGAAATTTGAAAAATCGTGATCTTGAATATGTCCCTCACTGTTCCCATGATTTGTGGTGGGTAGCAAAAGTCTAGGTTTGTTTGTTTTTGTTTTTGTTTTCATTTGTTGTGTGCATTTGGAAGACTTTACAAAAGAGTCTGGAGTAATAAACACCTGAGGCAAAGCACAAAAATCAGTGTGTATAGAGCCATTGTACTGTCTATTCTCCTTTATGGGGCTGAAACATGGGTCACTTATTGCCACCACTTACGACTCCTCAAACGCTTTCATCAGCGCTGTCTACGCACAATCCTAAATATACACTGGACTGACAATGTGACAAATGTTGCTGTCCTTGAGCAAGCAGGGATCACCAGCACTGAGGCCATGATATTGAGAACACAGCTACGCTGGGCAGGACACGTTTCTAGGATGGAGGACCATCGCCTCCCAAAAATAGTACTCTATTGTGAACTTACCACGGGTCAGCATAAGAGGGGCGCTCCATAAAAGCGATACAAGGATTCCCTGAAGCAACATCTCAGGCTCGGCCAAATTGATCACCAACAATGGTCCGCTCTGGCCTCACATTGGGAGGCATGGAGATGCACTATCCACAATGCTGCAGCCTTATTTGAGAACTGATGCTGAACAAGTCTTCAAAAGAGAAACGACAACGCAGAAAGAATCACAACCTGGAAACATCACCCAAGGAAGCCTTCTGCTGTGCTTTCTGCAACCGGACTTGTTTATCTTGGATTGGCCTTTTTAGTCATCAGTGCGCTTGCAGAAAGCACGGGATGAGTCCTTCCTGAATCTTCTTTTGCAAAGAAAAGCCAGAGAGAGAGAGAGAGAGAGAGAGAGAGAGAGAGAGAGAGAGAGAGAGAGAGATGTACTTCCATCCCGGGAAAGGGGTGCACAGCAGAGCTGAATTTTGATTGGTTGGACTTTGGAGGGGGCGGGCTTGCAAGGGAACTCTTGCAATTCTGGATCCGCCATTTTTGTATGGCCCTGCACAGGATCTTCCGCTGCCTCCAAACTCGGCTGGCAGAACTTGCCACCAGCTGAGAGACTGGCAAGGGCTGAGCGTCCCAGACATCTCTCCCCTCTCCTAGCCGGCCCTTTATCCTGGCTTACCGCTGGCTCCTGAGGCTTCTTCTAGTCAGTGGTGAGGCGGGCGAGAGCGTTGGGTAGAACGAGCTGCCTCGGACAAGGGCCGCTTTCTTGGTGACTGCCCTCGCCTAGCTCTCAGTTGTCTGCAGCTTCTGCCAGTCAGGTAGTGGAGGCAGTGGAGGACCCTGTGCAGGACCATTCAAAAATGATGGGTCCAGAATTGCAAGGCTTCACGTGCAAGCCCGCCCCCTCCAAAGTCCAACCAATCAAAATTCAACTCTGCTGTGTGCCCCTTTCCTATCAAAAGAACCTCCCCTACCAGGCCTACCTTAGCCAGCATGAAAAGGTAGCCCTGGCAGTAACGGAGCATGAATGGAGTTTCATTTATTTCTTGGTTCCAAATCTCAGTGATTCTCACAAGATGCAAGCATGGTAATTTTGAAAAAAAGAAAAGGAAAACAAAGTCACAAAACATACACAAAAGCACAAAAACACACTTTAAAAAGTCCCAAGTGTACCAGGGAGGTTCCATAAAAAGAGTGTCCCCTACCTGGCTGTCGTGATCTCAACTGGAAGTGTTCTGTCATTGATGCTGTATTCACGTGAGCACAATGGCATGCAATTTCAAACATTATCAATGATGGCAACAAAGTGCCAGGGGAGATCATTTGACAGCTTACCCCATCAATAAAAAGGAACGGCTTTTGGACTATACATGATTGTGTAAGGATAGCTTTATATGATATGTGGACCCTTTCACGTTCATTAAGAGTTGTTATGACACCATATTTGCCTGGTCTGATAAAGTCCTTTGTCCATTGTCATGCAAGATATGACAGTCCAGATGCATTGGATTTTATATTTTGTTGAAAGTAAATATCTGGTTGGAATAGATTGAGACAGGAATGAGTTTATATGCTCTTTTCAAACTGGGCTTTCTTGCCAAAATGCTAGATAACTCTGAAAACCTGGGATGGGAAAAATATATAGGGCTTGAAGGCATTGTTGTACTGCAACTTGCACCATTTACGCAACATTGGCTATAATGCTAGGGCTGAATTGAACTTCACTGACATATGGAGGACCACACAATTCCTACTCATGTTATCAACCGATGACAACATGAACTCTCCCTCTGTCTAATATTGTTTTGGGCCAGTTTACATTGTCCTCTGTATATTCTCAAGTGTAGGAAAGAGCTAAATTTGTCCACATTGCAGTGTGCATATGGTGAAAGTTTGGGGTTTTTTTTTATTATTATTGTTTTACCATGTATGCTCAGATCACTCTTCATTATTCAGTGAGCTGTATCCATCATAACATGGTACATGAATACTACTTAAATATGTGAGTATGTGATCATAGAATCATAGAATTCTAGAGTTGGAATCCAGTCCAAGGGCCATCCAGTCCAACTCCTTGCTATGCAGAATACACAATCAAAGCATCTCTGACAGATGGCCATCCAGCCTCTGTTTAAAGACCTCCAAGGAAGGAGACCCCACCATGCTCTGAGGGAGTGTGTTCCACTACCGAACAGCTCTTACTGTCAAAAGGTTCCTCCTACTGCTGAGGTGGAATCTCTGTTCCTGGAGCTTGCATCCATTGTTCTGTGTTCTAGTCTCTGGAGCAGCAGAAAACAAGCTTGCTCCATACTCAATGTGACATCCTTTCAAATACTTAAACAGAGCTATCATATCACCCCTTAACCATCTTTTTTCCGGGCTAAACATACCCAGCTCCCTAAATTTTTCCTAATAAAGCATGGTTCCTAGACCTTTCACCATTTTAGTTGCCCTTCTCTGGACACGCTCAAATTTGTCAATATCCTTTTTGAATTGTGGTGCCCAGAACGAGACACAGTATTCTAGGTGAGGTCTGACCAAGGCAGAATAGAGTGGCACTATCACTTCCCTTGATCTAGACACTATACTTCTATTGATGCAGCCCAAAATCGCATTGGCCTTTTTAGCTGCCGCATCACACTGCTGACTCATGTTCAACTTGTGGTCTACTAGGACTCCTAGATCCCTTTTGCACGTAGTCTCATTTTGCACATAGTCTCTTTCAGCTCCCTGATGAAATAGTCAGGGAGCAAGGAATAAGCTATTGGGGTCAGGGGAGAAATCTTGATGAGATGTAACACTGGGCAAACTATGCTTGTTCTTTGCCATCTTCTAAATGCCTTTCTGGCTCAGAGCAAACTGACATCCAAGATGAAACACTCTGACTTTCTAGCTCTAGGGTCATTTTGTCAAAACTGGTGATTTGCATCATACCAGTTAAAATATGAATTAAATTAATTAGCTCACAACATCCAGATTGCCTATACTGGACATTGGCAAATAGCAATATTTCACATTGAGTTTCCATTTCTGCAGAGGTTGGGATTAATTCATTAATTCATTCGCTTTGAAGTTAGTATGATTCATCAGGCATTGAAAACGAAGGTACTGAAAGCTAATCATCTCCAACTGCCTCTGCATGCTGGCGGCATTCCTAATGGACCAACTGAACTCGGAGACCTTTGGATGGGCAGCTGCACAGACTTGTTTGCCGGTTGCAATTTGCACTGTTGTGAGTTGTTATTGATAGCTACGAAGAAAGTAAAGTTTTTGAGTCTACCAGCTTGCTAACAAAGGGAAAGAAATTGTGTTACAGGGCACCAACCATTTCAAATACAGTACTTAACTTCTTCATCTAACTTCATGGCTCCCTCCACCTACTGCGACTACTACTACTACTAAAATTTATTTCTATCCTGCCCCTCTGCAGTGCAATCAGGGTGGCTTACAGCGTAAAAACTCCATAATTACATCAGTACCCTAACTCACCCATCCCTTAAAGCAATATTAAATTAGAATGGATTAAAAACATACAATAATTAAAAGGAGGGGGGGAAATTGAATGATTCAATGGCAGCTCAAGGGGAAAGACAGCCGAATCTTCGGGCTGGGATAGCTATTCAGGAAAGGCCTTCCGGAAAAGATCCGTCTTGAAGCTGTCTAAGGTGGTAATAAGACGGATCTTGTCCGGCAGGCCATTCCATAATCTGGGAGTGGTGGCAGAGAAGGCCCTCTGGGAGGTCACCAACAGCCTTGTTTTCATAGGTTGTAACAGATTCCTCCCAGAGGACCGAAGTGTACAGGGAGGATCATACGGGAGAAGGCAGTCTCGGAGGTAAGTTGGACCCAAGCCATGTAGGGGTTTAATCATCATAATCAACACCTTGTACTTAGGTCTTCTCTGCATCTGCAAGGAACTATCATAGTCTTTCTTCTTTAATACAAGAATATAATGAAATTAAGCACATTGTATGAGTAAATACCAGATGAACACAAAAGCACTCAGGGTAACTTGTTGTTCAGAGCTGGATTTGATCATTTGGAGGAATCCTGCTTTGATAATATGTCCCAAATTGCTCCAAATCAGCCCACTTCTGTTCTGGATTTGGCATTAATCCAAAACTAAGAAATTGTATAATCTAGGTCAGAGTTTTTTTGTTTTTTTTTTAGACTTCAAGAAATATACTGAATCATTTTCCCCCCAAGGGACACATCATATCCTGATTAATTGAATTATATTGAGTCATAGCTGGTAGGAATTAAGTAGCTTTAAGCTAAACTGTTTAACATTAAAGACATTACATTTGCTCCCCTCTAGGTCAAATTCTTTCTCTCTGAAAGATGAGACATGACATGGAATCACCTTGGCATGAAATGTTTTGATGAAAGTCTACTTGACAGGCACCCTGCCAAAAAAACCTGGAAACATTTGAAAACACATCCAATACAATCCAAACTCTGTACCAAAATAATCAAACTGGAAAGGCAAAAGCTGAACAACAACCAGTCCAATGCTCACCCGCCTGCTCACACATACACAGGGTCTAGTAGAGGAAAGAAATAAGCTTGGTCTGCTTTTCAAAAGCCATTAATGTAACTTGATATACTAATTCTTGTGCATAGTCAAATAGATGATATAATAGAGGAGAGTGATAGAAGAAGAAAAGGGCTGAGATTAGATGATGCAGGAAGAGAGTAGTTGTGGTAATGCAAATAATCAGAAAGGACTTTTTCAGACAAGTAAAATGCAATGGAAGCAGCCTCGCCACATTGCGAGACTGCTGCGCTGCAGGGCGTCCCTTTTGGATGATGCCCGTCCCTGCCGGTACTGTTGCGGTACTGCAGGGACCTTTGAGTGTAATATTTTGGCGATTTTTACTCACGATCAACTTTCATGAGTAAAAATCACCAAAATATTACACTCAAATGTCCCTGCGGTACCGCAACAGTACCGGCAGGGACGGGCGTCATCCGAAAGGGACGCCCTGCAGTGCAGCAGTCTCGCAACGTGGCGAGGCTGCTTCCATTGCATTTTACTTGTCTGAAAAAGTCCAAAGTCTGTAAACAAGAAAATTAGCAGTTACTGAGTGCAGGCATAGAAAGGTTGCTAATGCTAACATGAACAACTTCTTGTTGTTTGCCTACTAAATCTTCACAGAGATCTCCACAAAAGGCTATAAATAGATTCAGACTTGCAAGTGTTGGAGAAAGCACAAGGATGAAGACAGTTGGATGGATTTACTCACTGACAGTGCCAACTCCACATCTAGTCAGACCATCCTCTCCCACTCCTTTACATTATGATTGGAGCAGAGTGTTCTGTTGCCTCCTATCCATACAGGATATTGGCCCAGTAATCTTTCCCATTACAGGGTAGGGTTTGCTGCCCAGAATGTACCACAGAAACACACACAAGTGGCAATAGTTCCCCAACCTGTTCTGGAACACAATAGCATGGCGGGTGGGGGGATCCTCACAAGCAGGAAGAGGAGAATGAAAAGGTGCAATTGCTTCTTGGAGTTCTTGAGGAGTGCCTCAGGTTGAGGAAAACCTTGTTTGGATCTTGGAAATACCTGCAGTATGTACAGCTACAGGAACCATGATGTTCTGACAAAAACCCCAGCTTGTGGGGGCAATTAGCTAACACACATTGGAAACTGTTTAATGCAGTGTAGATGTGTAAATAGCTATTGCTTAAAACAATTTGTAAGCCGCTCTGATAGCCTTGTGGCTGAAGAGCGGGGTATAAATAACTAAATAAAAATAAAAATAATAAAAAACACCGTATGGATTTGCCGTGCGTGTGTGTGTGTGTAAGACATAAAGACAAAATGACAGAGCAGACTTGGAAGCTAATCTACATCATTCTTTACCATTGTTATTCTTTTACCCAGGAATTAGGAAATGTAAACTGACTGCTTGATTTTTTAAAATAAATATTTTTTAGTTTTGTGATGGGCTGCACAATTCTGAGAAGTACCATGGAAGAGTGATAGAGCCTGGTTTCCTTTTAAAAAAAGAATACAGTGGAAGTGTCATTTTCATACAGTGTTTGCTTTATTCACAAATAAAGGGTATTTAAAAGGGAGTATAAGCAGAGTATAAGGGAAGCAGGGTGTCTTCTGATAAGATAGGGAAAAATATGGTCATCCAGATGTAGGTGAGATGTAGCTCACCACTGGTTGCATCATTCACCACTGAGTTTTCTGGTTAGGACCTTGGGAGCTGTAGTTCAACCATGTCTGTAGGCCCACAAGGTGCACACCCCACTATACAACACCATCCCAGAAAGCAACTTGGCCAGCTTTCCACACATGCCAAGCCAAACACAATTTTCCAACTAGGCTGGCTAGTAAGTTATGGCTTTTATTCTGCCTGATTCTCAGGAAAACTTGTATGCATATATATTTGTTACACATGGTCAGGAACCCTGTAAAAAACAGTGTTTGTTTATGCCTACCAAGCCTACAGCAACCCCAGTAAATATGAATCCAATGGGTAAGAGTGATTTCTGCTGCAATTCAATTCACCACCCAAGCCACCTGTTACAGCCCAACATAGGTTACATCATATGGGATCTTCAAATATGACTTTAAGGCATGGGTAAAAATCATGTCATCTCCTAGCAGCTCTAACTGGAACAGCCAATGGTGAGGAATGTCGGGAGATGTAGTACAATGACATATGGAGGGCTGCATGATTATGTCCCCTGCTGAAAGGCATTGTGGGGAATGTAACTTGGAGGATGACTCACAAGCCATCTGCCACATGTTCAAAAGGAACCTAAGGAAAGAAGGCTGGTAAATGCACCTAATCCAAACCAGCAACTGGAAAACATGGTCTTCAGCAACTTCCAGCAGATGTCAGATACTTTAACGTACAAGAGTGAGTTTTGCTTCTTCCATAAAATCGGGTCAATACAGATTTTTTTTTTTAAAAAAAAAAGTTAATATGTTTGCTCCTGTGCTGCTCTCAGACTACGATCCATCCCCAATTTCATTCCTTGTGGGAGCTGTGATCAGTTCCCCCTCTCACACCTTTTAGGAAGGACATGATAATCATTTGTCCTTTCTGTGGTTTTGATTATGATCATGAGTTTAATCATTTTATTGTTTCAAAATGTTTTTAATGTTGTTAATTCCCATGAACCACCACCTTTAGTGAAAAGCTGATATGTAAATATAATAACAAACAAAAGGAAGATATTAAAATGCAAAATTTAAAGTAGTGAAAACATTTAGAGAGAGAAATGGAACCTCCAAAGACCTCAGTAACTGGTTTGTGTAATAGATGATGCATTAGTATGTGAGTGAAGTTACTGATTAATTCCTCTCTTTGAGTAATACTCTGGCTATAATTTTTCATGCCAGGCTGGATGTTTATAAAAGTGATGTTGATTTATAATCCAAGGATTTAGGAGAATGAAATGGAAAAATTCTCACCAAAGTGCTTATATTTCATTCAGGGGGTCACTTTTATATTTCAGCTTCCTTTTTACTGCTTCCTCTTTACTGAGAGATTCTCTTGCACTTCCTTCTTTATTCAACTAAACACAAGTAGGAAAAAAGCCTGACAGATAAATACCCATGGATCTTTCTACCAAAATGTGGGAGATTTGCGTTTTTGTCTAAAAGTTCCAGAATATTCTGTCTATGGAGGGCATGTTGGTTAGAGATTCTGGCAGCTGTAGTCATATAACAATCTTTCCAAGCTCTGGTTCCTTGTGCAAGCTCTTTTCTCTGGAAATTCAATCTTTTGTCTTCTCTCATTTTACAGACCAGACAGACAACTGTCATGTCCTGGCAATCCAAGACTCAGTGACCAGAGGTTTCAGAATTCAAAACAGAAAACTTTATTGGCACAATAATCAAGAAAGCAGGGTCATTGCTCAGAATGAAATTTAGCTGAGAGACAGTATAGTAAAAGCATATTCCAGTCTACAAAATTTGGCAGGCAACACAGTCATTGGCTACCCATCATCCCCACTCCCATTTCCCACCATACCAGGGCTCAACCTCCTTTTTCCAGAGTTGAGACCCAGGTGCAATGCTTATCAAACTGTTCCTGGCATAGACCACGTACTGCCTTCTATCGTTAGGCTACACACTTGTTAACAAGCACAGGAAAAAAAAAGTATACACAATTACCCACAGGGTTACACAGTAAAACTGAACTTGGCAGGAAAAGGTCACATCCGGGACCGATCCTGACAACAACATTGTCACTAGCCTATTGCATTCCAATGTGGTCACTTTTCCTAGTGTGTGGTGAATTTTTTCAGACTCTGGAGATTTTCAGACCTGCCAAAATGCCGGTTTGCCGCGCGAGCAGCCTTCCGAGACTGCTGCGCGGCAAGGGTCTACTTCGGACGACGCTGTGCCTCTCGCGAAACCGTCCGTGTCACTTCCGTGAAGCTTCGGACGACTCAGTGCCATATTTCAATCACGGGCAACCTCCGTGATTGAAATATGGCGCTGAGCCATCCGAAGCTTCACGGAAGTGACACGGACGGTTTCGCGAGAGGCACAGCGTCGTCCGAAGTAGACCCTTGCCGCGCAGCAGTCTCGGAAGGCTGCTCGCGTGGCAAACCGGCATTTTGGCAGGTCTGAAAATCTCCCTAGTGTGTGGTGACTTTTTTTGGTAAATGAAATGAATAGATCCTATTTTTCTACAATGGAAATAGTTGGTTTAGGGCCCCCTATTACTATTAGAGATCTACAGTTGTCCCTCCATAGCCATGGACTTAAGTACTCATGGCTTGAAAATATTCTTTAAAAAATAATAATCCAAAAAGCAAACTTTGATTTTGCCATCTTATATAAGGGACACCATTTTGCTATGCCATTGCATATAATGGGACTTGATTATTCATGGATTTTGGTATCCACAGGTGTTCCTGGAACCAAACCCCAGCGAATATGAAGGGAACAACTGTATTTTCTTTTTGCAAACCTAATTTGTGATGAACTTTTTTTTTCAGGGGGTGGGCGGGATGAAAACAATGGCTCCTTTTGATGTGAAGTCAAAGGCTTTCACAGCCAGCATCCATGGGTTTTCTGTGGTTTTTTTCCCAGGCTGTGAAACTCTGTTCTGGAAGAGTTTATTCCTGACATTTCGCCTGCATCTGAAATCTATGAAGATGCCAGTCACAGATGCAGGCGAAACTTCAGGAATAAACTCGTCCAGTACACGGCCTCACAGACTGAAAAACAAAACAAAACACAGAAAGCCAATGGATCCTTTTGATTGTGCAGGGACCACAATCCAGACTAAGACCAGAGCAGGGTCTAAATAGTTAACCTGCCTCTCAACTTTCATGCTAGGTTCCTAATTCATATCAGAGGGACCTGTGCTGCCAGCCTCAAAACAAGGAATCCTGAACTCAAGGCCAGATTCCAGGCTTGAAGAATTACTTTTTAAAATTTATTAGTTACAGATCTGCTGATGGTAATCTGTAACTATCAGAGTTTCATTGAAAATATGCTTTACTTTCTTATTATTCTGAAGTAACAAATAGTTACTTTTTTAAATACGTAGTCAGAATACTGCAAGTTGCAAGGCAATTGTAGAAAGCATACGTAAGGAACAAATCCACACAATTGCATACAACTTTGAAAGTAACTATGACACTTACACTTAACATTATTGGAGAAATTAAGTAATCCCTCATTAATTTACCATGTTACGTAACTGAGTTGTGCCAAGTTACTGAAAAGAGAATTCATTACAAATAGCTAGTTATTTTAACTAGTCACTTCCAATCTTTAGTAAAACCATGCATTAAAAGTACAGTTGGTATCCACTGGGGTTTGGTTCTAGGACTCCTTGTGGATACCAAATTCCATGGAGGCTCAAGTCCCGTTATATACAACGGCATAGTAAAATGGTGTCCCTTATATAAAATGGCAAACAGGAAGATCTGCCTTTTGGAATTTTTTGGGGGGGAATGTTTTCAAGCTGTGAATGGTGCAATCTGTGGATGCATAATCTGTGGATACAGAGGGCCAACTGTAATGTCTAGTTTGGTCCTGAGTACCTTTTTGTGGCAGGGAAATTGCCATTAGCTTTGTGTCCTGGTGTTGGACTTCCTAAATGTATCTAGTTTACTGGACATAGATTCTGGGCTAGTTGTTCCAGAATCATCTCCAGCTTATCTGCTCCTATGTCTTCAATGAGTTTTGTTATCTTCTCAGGGGAGTCTTCCTGATCAAAACCTCTATTATGGATTAAGGATTTTAACAGATGTTCCTAAAGGCACATGAAATATGAAAATCAATTCACATTTTTTTGCAAAAAAAGGGGGGAATATAAAGGAGCTATCATAAACAAAAGCATGAATAGTAAGTAGCCATATTTGCTTACACAAATGCATTTCATAAGATTTTAGATGATAACTTTCCAAACAAGCAAAGAATTCAGCCTCCTTGCAGATGTTCTATCCTGGCCTTGCATACAGAAATGCAGATTTTGTGCTGATCTTGATGTGGCTGTTTTAGTATTCTGTAGGAACTCCATTCTTGAGCTGGCCAAGTTCCTTCCTATTGGAAGAAACAGGAGGGTTTAAACACACAAAGATCCTCTCGGGTAGAAAAAGGAAAAGGGTAACACACCTTTCACCCTAGCTAGAAGAAACCAAGATGACTTTGGAAGCAACAGATCATCCACCACTTAACTGCCCACTAGCATTTTACAAACCTAAAATTATTTGCCCTGCATGCCTTTAAGTGGGTCAGGTGTTCTCATCCACTTTACTGTCTGTAGAATGCTTCTTCTAGATATCTTTTTTACCTATGCTAACAGATTTCAGGTGAACACCACTTTTTTCTACAAGTCTGGTTAGTGCAAAGCAAGCTGTGTGCATTCACATGTTGCAAATATATGATGCTTCTCCCATCTCTTTGATGTGCATCTCTTTCATCATTATCCCTTGCTTTCTAAAGGGGCTGAAATTCTAGCTACTTAATCATAATTGACTTAGGGCTTGTCTACACAGGCTAAATACCCCATCTTGCACCCATCTCAGAGTCCTGAAGTCTATACAACTCAGGGCATTTGCCTTGTTCTGCCCCCAGGCAGTCCTCACCACCCCAGGGAAGATATGGGGCTGAGATGGGGAGGCAGGGCCGGTTTAACCTGTCTGCCAAATCAGCATTGGCAGGGGGCCCCGAGGTCAAGAGGGGCCCCCGAGGTCAAGAGAGGGCCCCGTGTTGGCCTCCTTAATCTGACGAAAGAGACAGCCAGGAGACAGCTGGGAGGAGCCCCCTCTTACCCTCCTCCTCCAAAAACCTCCTGCTGGCTTTTTTTAAAAAACAAACAAAACAGCCTCTCCAAAACTAAAGAGAAAGAGAAAGAAACAGCAGCCCTCCATGGCAGAAGCTGGAGGGAGAGGCACGTCGGAGAGGGTGAGTGTGTGTGAGAGAGAGAGACACAGGGAATTTGAGGGTTGTCTCCCTCAGAAAGGGCTTCTTTCTTTCTTTCTTTCTTTCTTTCTTTCTTTCTTTCTTTCCCTTTCCTTCCTTGCACATAGATCCCCTCCAGCCCATCTTTCCAGCTGCTTTTAACATGTCTTGGTCCCTCTCCCCTCCCTTTCCCCCTTGTTCTTCTTCAGCCATCCAACCTATGTTTAAAAAAAACCAAAGAAGGAGACTCCACCACACTCCAAGGCACTGTATTCCACCTCCAAACAGCTCTTACTGTCAGGAGGTTCTTCCCAATATTCAGGTGGAATCTCTTTTCCTGTAGTTTGAACCCATGGCTCCGTGTCCTAGTCTCTGGAGCAGCAGAAAACAAGCTTGTTCCTTCCTCAATATGACATCCCTTCAAATATTTAAACATGGCTATCACGTCACCTCTCAACCTTCTCTTCTCCAGGCTAAGCATACCCAGCTCCCTAAGCCGTTCCTCATAGGGCGTAATGGCTTCCAGACCTCGCACCATCCTTCTCAGTATCTTTCTTGTGCCCAGAATTGGAAACGGTATTCCAGGTGAGGTCTGACCAAAGCAGAATGGAGTGATACTATTACTTCCCTTCATCTAGACACTACTTCTATTAATGCAGCCTAGAATCACATTGGCATTTTTTGCTGCTGCATCACACTGCTAACTCATGTTTAGCTTGTAGTCTACTCTTTATTTTCTTTGAGGAAATCTACACCATTACATTAATTGCTAATAAACAAAAAATATTATGTTAGTGCCTATAATATAGTTTTTAAACTAAATTATTGGTGGCAAATTATGTAATATAGTAGGCCCCTCTTATCCACTGGGGATTGGTTCGGGGGGGGGGGGGGCGTGGATTCTGAAAGCCATGAATAATAGTGAACGCCATTGAAAATAATGGGACTTATGGTTTAAAATACCATAGAGTTGCCTTGGAGGGCCTAGAAAAGGGCTAGGGAAGACACATTTTCTAGGAAGACTCTATGGTAGGTGTGCTGTTTTGTGTTCCATGGATAATGAATCCATGGATACGGGGGTCCTACTATAATCTGAACATCCTGTACGGTGAATAGGTTAGGTTACATTGATCTGAGATAAACATATGGGGGCCCCAAAGTAAAGCATTGCAGGGGGCCCCAAAATTCCTTAAACCGGCCCTGTGGGGAGGGGAAGCAGGGTAGGGACCAATAAATTGTTTTTACAAAATACCTGGCTTATTCCATTATAGGTGGCAAAAATGGATGTGGCCCCATGTGTCCAAAGGAGCCCATCTAGCATGCTGGCCCTCGTTGCTGCCATACAGGTAACAGGGGGAGAATAGGCCATAGCAAGATGGCATATCCTGGCTCATGTAGACAAGTCCTAAGTTAGCTACTTTAAGTAACTATACTGAACTAAGTACTGTCTAACCCACCCACCCCAAAATCTGACTTAGTGGGCTTCCGCCACTGTGAGCAATGGGAATTTGTTCTCCTGTTGATTAGGGTGAGGCAGACTGAAATTTCCACTCCCCCTTTCACAAATGATCTCTGGCAGGATCATGTCAGGATTGGGGGACTTTTACAATCCCTGCATACATCCTACACTGTTGAATACACAGGAATCATTAATCTGAATCAGTTATAAGTCTAGGGGCTTCTCTAGATGAGAGGATATAATGCTTAATTCCTGCACATTATTGCAAATTTGCAGCAGTGCTCCTTTGTCTCCAGCCTTTTGGCACAAACAATAGCATGCAAAGCTATCCATGTTTGAAGTGCACATGACCACAAATTGACATGGCGGCTGAGTAGTAAATTAGTGTGTTGTTATTCTCCACATATTGCCACTGCTTCACAGGGCTTTTTTTTCTTTGAAGCAAAGTTGCACAAGTGCAACCTTCTGCATAAAAAAATATTTGGGCACCTTAGCACAGTAAAAGAGCGCACAATTGCTAACGCGAAAATCCAAAATGGCACTTCTGGCTGCTTCCTTGCTGGCAATCCTGCTCCCGCAAATATCCAACCCATCTGCTCTCCAGTTCCACCCTCTCCAAGAATGTGCAGTGATGTGAATTGGTTGTCCTAACAAGTGCTAACACACATTCCATGCATTGTTTTTAAAAATAAGGGGAAAGCCACAAAGACTTTTCCCACATAGCTTTGGGAGTTTTTGGCCCCTCTCTTTCCAAATAAGACAAATCACCATGAGACAAAAGGTATTCTCACATTCTATGAGGAGTATTTTCACTATCTAGACAACCCCTAGGTTATGTATTCATAATTGTGACAGTGAATTCCAGCCATAGTTTTTTTCTATATACATGAATATGTCCATAATTTTGAGGGCAATTAATTCCTCTTGCCTGGGATTCTGTTGAGACTAGGCAATCAGGCATAGGGAGTATGCTGTCACTTTGGAACAGAGAAAATTAGTTACCAGAAGATTTTGATGCAAATTTTGACAGCATTCCTACTCACACTCACACCCCACTTCAGATTGCTGAGTGACATACAGTAATCACTGTGCTAAGCCCAGGACCGGTTTAAGGAATTTTGGGCCCCCCTGCAATGTTTTAATTCCCCCCCAATATGTTTATCTCAGGTAAATGGAACCTAACTCAACCTAAGCTAGTCACAGTACAGGATATTCAGATTATTACTAATCATGTTTTTGCAGAAGGAGGGCTACTATGGGGGCCCCCAAAATGATGGGGCCTCCTGTGGATGCTGACGCTGCCGGTGCCTTAAACCAGCCCTGGCTAAGCCAAGTGACTTGTTCTATTGGATGATGTGAAACCAGAAATTATGATATTGCTTACTGTTATATTCTTAAAAGGAAAAGTGATGTAGGTATCACTCCTCAACATCCTTTTCAGGAATAAAGTTCTGTTGAACTTGCCTGGAATTACTTGTGAGTAAATGTGTTCAAGAGCAGGCTATAAATGAGTTTGGCTGCTTCTGCCTCAATGCAAATTGGTATAACCTGGTAGCTTAACATTTTTAATGTTTATTTTCCCTCGGTTGTACTCGGGGTTTCAATAATTTTCACAGTCATACTGGAACTTAATTGCAGGAGTAGAGTTCCAGTATATGCAACTATGAATGTCAATGCAGGTCTACTAACATCCATGATTCTTGAAAGCACTTGTAAATTACAATATGGGATTGAAACCTGCCTCATAATTGGTAAATCTTATGCGCAATGAAAACTCATATTCGTTTCATCTCTGGAATAATTCATGAGGAATTTCTAAATGTTCTAATGTACTGTAATTGCTTTTTAAACTCTCTTGTTTTTCTCTCTCTACTATGAAACTAAGTTTTATTTAATGTCTGATGGTTAGCAATTACTTTATTATGTCTAGTGAAAATATATATAAAAGTGAAACAATACCATTTGGAACAACTCAATTTTCTCTGCAGTCTTATCATCCCTTTTATCATTAAAACTTTGTGGTGACCCTCCCGACCAATAAGTTGAAATATAGGACATTTATAGCACATGCCTATGGAGATATATAGAAGGAAAAAACAAGACATTCAAGAGGTCTTATACCCAGGTACGTATGTGTAAGACTGGGACATTTAAGATTTTGCAATGGTTCTAGACCACAGGTGGCAATTGTGTGGGCTCCCAGATGCTGCTGAACTGCAACTCCCAGCATTCTTCACTATTGGTTATACTGGCTATGGGGCTGTTGGAAGTTGTAGTTCAACAACATCTGGAGGACCACATATTTCCTGCTACTGTTTTAGACCCTAGAGGTTTGCTAGTCCAGTCTTTATATTATGATCTAAATAGCATAAGAACTTAATAGTGTTTTTCTCATTGGGGCATATAATGAGCTGTCATACTGCTTTATTATGTTTTTAATGGGAGCATTCTCTTTCAAAAACATTTTGTATGTATCTTTTTGCAATCCTGTCAGAGTTTGCAAGATTCATATTCTGATTTCATGCCACCTGAACTATGCTTTCAATACCATTAACAAATAAACAGCTGAGTTTAGGAAAAGGCAGTTAGCAATTCACAAAAATAAGCTAGTTATTATTTGGAAACAATAGTACATTTTTATTTTCTAGCCATGTATCTTGTAGATGACATTAGGTGTAATCGCAAGGACTGCAAAATCAATAGGTTTCCCCATAGCTGCACACAGAAAGGGAAACACACAATCTTCCAGAGAAATATAAGGGAAAAAAAGAACTGATGTCTTCACTGTACTCTAGATCTTAGCCATCCATTTCATATGAGCATGTAAAGTTGAAAAATTCCACGAATTCCTTGTGAATTGCTGGGAAAAAGGGGAACTGCCATCAGACCTCCGAGATGCAGTCATCATCACCCTGTACAAGAAAAAAGGAGCAAATCCGATTGCTCAAACTATCGAGGCATAACACTGCTC
Source organism: Gambelia wislizenii (assembly GCA_030847615.1). Lineage (NCBI taxonomy): Eukaryota > Metazoa > Chordata > Lepidosauria > Squamata > Crotaphytidae > Gambelia > Gambelia wislizenii. Next base: position 86,803,970 of record JAUMIR010000003.1, read on the forward strand.
TCTATTGCTGGAAAAATCCTTGCAAGGATACTCCTGAACAGATTAGTTCCTGCTATTGCAGAAGAACTTCTCCCTGAAAGCCTATGTGGTTTCAGAGCCAATAGTAGTACTACAGACATGGTATTTGCCCTTAGACAACTGCAAGAAAAATGTAGGGAGCAGAACAAGGGTCTCTATGTAACATTTGTCGACCTCACCAAAGCCTTCGACACTGTGAGTAGAAAAGGTCTGTGGCAGATCCTGGAAAGACTAGGATGTCCCCCCAAATTCCTTAAAATGATTATCTTGCTACACGAGGGCCAGCGTGGTCAAGTCAGATATGGCGATGTTCTTTCAGAGCCCTTTCTAATAACTAATGGAGTGAAGCAAGGTTGTGTTCTTGCACCAACTTTATTTACAATCTTCTTTAGCATGATGCTCCAAAAGGCTATGGCAGAGCTAGAAGAAGACGACGGCATCTATATACGCTACCGTACTGATGGTAGCTTGTTTAACTTAAGCCGGCTGAGGGCTCACACTAAGACTCTAAACTATCTAGTCCGTGAGCTGCTCTTCGCTGATGCTGCTGCCCTTGTTGCCCGTATAGAAGCAGCTCTGCAGCACCTAACATCCTGCTTTGCAACAGCTGCAGAGCTGTTTGGGCTGGAAGTCAACCTGAAGAAAACGGAAGTTCTTTACCAGCCTGCACCACAGGACGAACACCACCATCCCCACATTGCCATCGGCAAATCTGTGCTCAAGTCCATTCAGCAGTTCACCTACCTGGGAAGCATCATCTCCTCAGATGCCAAGATTGACAAAGAGATCGATCACAGATTAGCAAAGGCATATAGTGCATTTGGAAGACTTCACAAAAGAGTCTGGAGCAATAAACACCTGAGGCAAAGCACAAAAATCAGTGTGTATAGAGCCATTGTACTGTCTCTCCTCCTTTATGGGTCTGAAACATGGGTCACCTATCACCACCACCTACGACTCCTTGAGCGCTTTCATCAGCGCTGTCTACGCACAATCCTAAATATACACTGGACTGACTATGTGACAAATGTTGCTCTCCTTGAGCAAGCAGGGATCACCAGTATTGAGGCCATGATATTGAGAACGCAGCTGCGCTGGGCAGGGCAAGTTTCTAGGATGGAGGACCATTGCCTCCCAAAAATACTACTCTACGGTGAACTCGCCACGGGTCAGCGTAAAAGGGGCGCTCCAAAAAAGCGATACAAAGACTCCCTGAAACAACATCTCAGGCTCAGCCAAATTGATCACCAACAGTGGTCCGCCCTGGCCTCACATCGGGAGGCATGGAGACGCACTATCCACAATGCTGCAGCCTTATTTGAGAACTCACGCCGAACAAGTCTTGAAGAGAAACGACAATGCAGAAAGAATCACAACCCAAAAACATCACCCAAGGAGACCTTCTGCTATGCTTTCTGCAACCGGACTTGTTTCTCTCAGATTGGCCTTTTTAATCATCAGCGCACTTGCAGAAAGCATGGGATGAGTCCTTCCTGAATATTCATTTGCAAAGAAAAGTCAGAGAGAGAGAGTAAAGTTGCTATACTGAATCAGATATTTGTTTTTATTTTTTAGTTATTTTAGTTAGTTAGTTATGCCCCGCTCTTCAGCCACAACGTTATCAGAGCGGCTTACAAATTGTTTTAAAGCAATAGCTATTTACACATCTACACTGCATTAAACAGTTTCCAATGTGTGTTAGCTAATTGCCCCCACAAGCTGGGTACTCAATTTACCGACCTCCGAAAGGATGGAAGGCTGAGTGATCCTTGGAGCCCACTGGAATCGAACTTGCAACGTGGTGGCTTGCTGTACTGGCATTTAACCACTGTGCCACCAGGGCTCCCTATAGTTATTCCTTTACATCCAATTGCTAGTTTTAACTAGAGTTTACCTCTTGAAAGGTCTAAATACTCTAAAGGCACCAAATCTCATCTGATCTTGGAAGCTAAGCAGGGTCAGCCCTGGTGAGTACTCGGATGGGAGACCACCAATGAATACCAGGTGCTGTAGGTTATATTTCAGAGGAAGGAACTGGCAAAACCACCTCTGTATATTCTTTGCTTAAGAAAATCCTATGAAATTTATTTGGTCACCTCAAATCATCAGGCAATTTGAAGGCACATACATATACACACACAGACTCAATGAACCAGCTGCTGAATGGTAATTCAACATTTATGTAAGTCCAGTTGATCTGTTATAGTCAGGATGAGCAATCACAGTTATCCCAGTATGTCTATTCTTGTTTTCAGTAAGTCCTTCCAAAGTTTTCAGTAAGTCCTTCCAAAATCTGCTTCTGATATTTTCTTGTCATTGTTGCTAAACTAGAAATGTGAAGAATTGAATTTAGGAATTTCTGTAGGCAAGCATGCTGTCCCCAACCTCAGTTAAGGTCTTTAAGTAGGTGATTGACCTTTTCACTTTTTTTTAACCAAACAAAGTTAACTTTTTAAATCACTACCCTTAAATCACTGTTTCGTATGGCTTAGTGTACTTGACCTTCCATTTGCATAATTGTTATATTTAGCATTCCTTCCTTTCTTCAGATTTCTCTGCCTACAAATCCCCTTTTGATCCCATTCTAAAAGTTGGTTAATTGAAAAAGAAAGAAAAGGGGGAAAAACCTAAATGGACACAAACCATAACACTTCTGCCTGCAGTGAGGAATGGCTTGCTGGGCTGGGCATCTGTGGGCATGTGAGGCCGGATATGTTTCCTCCCAGCAGAAACAAAGTAAAACAGGTATTATTTTAAAATATTGTATTGGACCTTACCCTGCCTTCCCCCACCTCAGACTCTATTTTCCCCAGGGATTTTGAGGACTGCCTGGGGACAGAATGGGACAAATGCCCTGTGTCATTAGGACTACGGGGCTCTAAGATGGGGCAAGACAGGGTATATTGCCTGTCTAGGCAAGCCTTAAATCATCCTGAGGATTAAAATGTGACTACAAAAAGTAGGCTTTCAGGTCCACTTCTCTTGACCTTTAAAATTAAGACTTTAGGACTTATATCATCCATCGTCTGAACTGTTACAAAATCATTAGTGATATATTATATATATAGTGAAACTTAGGACTTTTGTTAGACGCAGCAAAAACCATGTCATTAGGACATGACGATAGCATAAAGGGCTGAAATTATCAGACAATGTCATTGTTTACCTGTTCCTGCTGTGTCACACTGGCATGAATGAGGCATCACTTTTTATTGACGATTTTGCCCATCAATAAAAAAAAAAGTGTCTCCTCATTAGCGCCAGTGCAACACAGCGGAACAGGTGAACAACGAGGGGCATCTGATAATTTTGCACTTTGTGCTATCATCGCATCCTAAATTATCTTGTTTTTTGGCATTATTTGCCTTGTCTCATAAAGTCCTTACTCACAACATTTTGGGGATAATGCTATTAGGTATCATCCAGCATGCAATAACCATGTCAGTTGATGGTATGATGTTCTCTTTTAAATTTAACTTCTTCCAGTTGGTAAGATATATGTGTCATGCCCTGTGAACCTAATGAGGATATGGAGTCTGAGGAGGAGGACATGGCAGAGGATGGCCCTAGGTACCCTGGCACAGGTTTATCTACACCTGTGCCAGCAGGGAACTCTGCCAATGAAGAGCGTGATCCTAGTGGGTTGGTACCAGTCCCAGCAGCGAGCCCTGCCAACTCAGATAAAGAGGAGGAAGAAGAAACGGACTTACCCATACCATCCTTCAGCCAACAGAGATCCCAAAAGGAAGCCCAGAGAAGATCAATGAGACTTTATCTGAAACACACAGGCTCATTAAGGAGCACCTGGGATAGGCTTGATCACTATATATAAGCCTTGGGAGAGTTATGGAGCCTTCATAGAATCATAGAATTGCAGAGTTGGAAGAGACCACGAGGGCCATCCAGTCCAACCCCCTGCCACGCAGGAAATCACGATCAAAGCATCCCCGACAGATGGCCATCCAGCCTCTGTTTAAAGACCTCCTTCATCAGAGATTAACTGATCATCCTGGTAAAAGCTTCGTATTGGTTATCTTTGGCTCCGTGTTCCTGATGCCTTGATTCCTGTTTAGACCTTGGACTGATTCTGACTACACTGTTGCCTGATCCTGTTGACATACAGACTTGCTTCTGGACCTACATTGACTTCTGTAAGCCTCTGATTTTTTTGGACTGTTTACTGGACTATTCTTTGCATTTCCCTGTGCGCTTCTGCCAACTCTTATCAGGACTTTGTTTCAACTGCTCTGCTATTATTAAGAGTTGGCCACCTTCCCAGACATTGCTTTATCAACTTCTAAGCTGTTTGTTGATACTTTTGCCAGCAACTGGCTGCTTTCCCAGACAATATGTTAGACAACCAATCGATCATAAAGCTTCATATTCTACATGCTCTGGAATTCCTGTTGTTTTGGATTGTGTGTGTTGTGGTGATGGTGATACACCTTCAAGACATCTGTGCCTTGAACCCACTTATGGCAACCCTAAGGTGAACCTATCAGGGTAGGTCCTGATTTGTCTTGGATCTGAATTGGAACATTATTCCAGAAAATCCAAACCTTCATACTTTCTCAGTGTCTAGCATTGTGAAATCCACAAAGGCTGATGACTTCAAGGTCTATTTATTTGTTTAATTGGCTTAATTAAACAAAGTCTGCCAATAAAAATATAGTGGGCCCTTGGTTTCCCTGGGTTTTGTTCTTGGACCCCCCTGGATACCAACATTCGTGGATGCTCAAGTCCCGTTATATGCAGTGGCATAATAAAATGGTGTCCCTTATATAGAATGGCAAAATCAAAGCTGGCTTCCTGGAATTTATTTTTTTGGGGAATATTTTCAAGCCGTTGATGGTGGAACCAAGGATCCCAAATCCATGGATACAAAGAGCTAACTGTAGGTGTAAGTGTTTTCATAATGTAAAAGTTTAAATCTTGAATTAAAAAATAACAATGAGAAAACTGTTGACAACTTTTTATTTCTTTGACGAATTGGATGAAATTCATAGGTATAACTTATCCTTCTGGCCACATTTCACATAGGTCTAGGACAATTCATGCAAGAGCATTATTTTTGTTTTATGTTTCAAAAAAAAAAAAAAGGTTGCCACACACCCCCAACCCTTGTTTTTGGGAATAAATTTGTAGCACTTGGAATGCTTGTGCTTTTCACATAAGGATGCTATACCACCAATGCAAACAGTTCATTGTTCACAATGGGCTGATTTATAGGCTGAGTACAGCTTTGCCACCCATGATCAGAATGGCCATAGGATACCACAGGATGCCCTGGAAACCTAGCAGCCACACTGCCCTTGCTATCACATTGCCCTTGCTATCACAATCTTCCATGCATAAGTGTGCTGCTAGAAGTTTATGCTCCACTGGCTCCAAACAAGATCACACCCACAATAATTTATGTCACCATTTCAGCTGTAATCCTCAAATGACTTTTTAGACATTCAAATATTCATTGTGAATACTCCAAAATAAATTAGTTGAGAAGTGCCAGACTGTTTTACTTTTTAATTGACATGGATACTGGCGGGGGGAGGGAGGGAATATTTGTTGGGATGGAAAACAAGATAAATGATCTGCAGAATTTCAGAAACACAACACAGAACATAGGAAAGGGTGGCATTTTTCAATCCCTTACCTTAGTTATCTGACTGATCTGAAACAATAGTGGTGAGGAAGTTTAAAAATACCATCTTATATATAAACTATTCAATCCTTTACCTCCCACTCGACTTCTGTTAAATAGAATAAACTGCCTTATTCACACATCTCTAACCAATATAAAGTTGGTGTAAGATGGTGACATCCTGTATTATTTTTCAGTAAAAATGTAATGTGTTGGTATAATGGCCACTTAACATTAGTGGCCAATTAACACTATTCTTCAAGGAATACACACACACAAAACATCAGAGAGAATAAACTTGATTGGCAAAGAAAGTCGGCACAGTGAAAACATTGTTTGATTCAGAAAGCTACCTTAATGTGTTTTGTGAAGACAGAGAAGAGAGGAAACTACCACAGCTTTCAAGACAAACATAATGAAAGCTACTCTTCAGGATACTTTAGCTTCAATTTTCTTGAACATTAACACAATCCCCTGCTGCAAAGTTCCCTTCCTTCATATGCTGTTTTTCAGCTGCCAGAAGTTTGTACTGGAGGTATTTGCTTTTAACATGCTGAATTTAAGATGCTCTTAATGTTGGCTTATTTTTATTTATTTATTTTAAAAATGGTACCAAGGATGGCTATAAACCAGGTGAACTTGAATGTTTGAATCTTAGAAGCACTCCTATGGGGAAAGAGCCAGAAGGATGGAGTGCTCCAATTTTAGAGCCTCTGTTCTGTCTGAATCTACCTTATTTCAGCTGCCAAGGCAGAAGCAATTAGGAAACTAGATTCACCTTCCCCAATCTTTAAAAAAAAAAAAAAAGACTTTTTCGGACAAGTAAAACGCAAAGTAAAAGTTGATTAAAAACCGCCAAAATATTACACTCAAATGTCCCTGCGGTACTGCAACAGTACTGGCAGGGATGGGCGTCATCCGAAAGGGACGCCCTGTAGCACAGCAGTCTCGCAACGTGGCGAGGCTGCTTCCGTTGCATTTTACTTGTCCAAAAAAGTCCAATGCCTTTAGAAAAAAAATCACTCCCTTTGAAAGCAACAGGAAGGACATCATTTTGAGAAGATCTATGAGTGAGGTTCAGGGGCTCAGAGGAAATTACTATCCTCTTCCTGGGGCAAAATGTGGGCATTCCCCATACAAGGTGGCTGCTGGACTCACCCAGTGGCGGCTTTGCAGTCCAGGGCAGGAGGGGGAGGCAGGCACGGCCACCATGCCTGATGTCTTCTTCCCAGCAGGCAGCACAGCTGCACTGTGTTGAAGAGAAGCCCTGCTTAGCAGCCAATTGGTGCAAGGCTCATACTTTGAGCCAATTGGCTGAGCAGGCCTGGCTCCTAACAGAGGTAGACTTCCCTCTGGTCTGCTGGCTGGGAATATATTCCCAACCATCATACGGCAGGTCTCAGTTATTCTTGGTGAGCTCACCCACCCACCCTTGGGTTTGCATTATGTGGTTCACTTTACATGCTGTCTTCTTTTCTCAACTTGTGGGGGCAGTTGGCATGGGTGCTGGATCTAAGAATAATGGGAAGAGGATGGAGAGTCACCCATGGTAACAGGGACCCCAGACAGGTAGGACATGCTCTCTGGTGGGCCATGCACCTTTGGGGGGGCAGTTGGGCAGAAGGAAACCCAATGGGCCCAGTGGGAACCCCATCCAGATTTCCATGATTCTGGCAGTAGGCTGGCAGTGGGACCATTAGCCAGTAGGCAGGTTGGTCAATGTCAGGATCTGGACCCATGTGTTTGTGCCAACCCATTTTCAGCTGCAATCAATAAAGTTGTGGCCATTTTTTCCCAACTTCAATATGTTGTCTGTGGTTCCTTCGGCCTGGCTTCACCTTTGGACATGCAAATGAGATTCTGAATTCTAGCCCGCATGAAATTTCTCTTCAGTCTCCAAATTTCTAGCATTGCCAAGGTTGAGATACTGAAAATTGTTCACACCTAGAACTTTCATATTCCCTTGGTAACTTGTCTGCCCTTTTTCTTTGGATGCCTAATCTCTATTTCTAAATGTTCAGCTAGGTTTTAAGTTACTTCAGTATTAGAAATGTAGGGAGTGAAGAGAAATTACATGGGCGGTGAAGGACAGAATTCTTATTTGGGGGACACTCTCTCTCACTCACTCACACACACATATGTAGCTACACTCCTACCACAGCCACACAACCAACATAACTCTTTCTTCATCTCTGTAATATTGGAGATGCCGTTTTGCAGAGGGGATCACTGGAGAAATCTCCATTTTAGATGCAAAGGTCCAAGCAAATGGAACTTGAAACCTAAAATCTGATTTCCATGTAGGAGGAGAAGCTTTTGTTTAAGACTTCAGAGTGGGATTTCTGGTCTATCCTATGGATATGAATCTGAGAATAGGACCACTCTCTCCAAAGTTTGGGGGTGGGGAGAGAAATACTTTTTACCCACTAGCCATGTCTGCTGGGGGATTCTGGGAGTTGTTATCCTAAAAGCAATTTTTCCAAAGTCAGTGCTCTAAATTTGGGTTTAAAAGCATGGTTTTATAATTTTGGAAGTACTCATTTTGGAACTATACTTTTTTTTTTCATTCTAAAACATACGTGCAGTTGAAGGAATAATACTGTCCTTTTGGCGGGCATAATCACTTTCTCCATCACTTAAAAAAATCCATCTAGTTGTAACAAAAAAAAAAAAGTTACAAGTGCTGATTTCCTGTAATAGCAAGTGGAGTATAGATTTGAGTTTCTGAACTTATATTTGGATTCACACCCAAGTTGAAACTGATGGCCTCTGCATTAGTCCAAACTGAATTGGGCAGGTTTTTTTTTTCCCCCCCAGATTTGTTGAATCATGATCTGAACCAAATGTTGTGGTCAATGTGCAACCCTAATCCTGTATGATTGCTGGTCATCAGCGATGCACTTTCCCAAATGCTCAAAGCAACAGGTGAAGAAAAGAAAATGTTTGATAAAAAAATACATTAGTGCAAGACCTTTGAGTGCTTTTTTAAAAAATAAATCAATCACTGCTAGCAATGCCCAGAACTTTGCTATAATTTGCTGCTATTGCATAAATACGTTTGAACACAGAAAGCTTTCTATTATTCATATAACACCTACTTGTTCAGACTAGTTTATTGTTATATATTTATGTTGTCCACTCCAAACTGTATATTTGATTAATTCTTTAAGACTTGCTTAGATTTATTTTCTAGATAATAAGAAAATATATCATTTAGGCAATAATATCATTATTTAAGCAATAATATATTGATACATATTATTTGTTTCACTGTCATTTTTATTGCCCTGTAATGCTCTTTTATTGAGATCCTGATTTAGTAGACTAAGAAGAAGATGCAATGCTATGTCCAATTTTATAGAAATGCTCTCTCTACTAGAGGTTTATGAATTTCATCTAACAATTGCTTTATACAATTGGACTTCTGTTTAAGTTATTTATTTTAATAAAAGCCAGTGTGTGGCTAGGGATGCAGTCCCAAAACTATTTTTTGTTTTAAAAAATCTACTTAAAATTTAAATAATCAGAGCAAATATTCCTCTCGTCCATGTACTGACACACGCAAGTCTCTGGTTCACTTTCCCAACACATTTAGCAGCACTTCAAGGAGAAATATTTAAGCTGCTGTTTCTCAGCCATTTCTTAATAGATTTTTTTAAAGGAAGGACAGCTTTGAATGTCTGTCATGTAGGCTTTCTGTGCAAAACAATGCCAAGTCTTGACTTCATAATTATTAGAATGGCTTTGCAATAACTAAAAACTGTTTGATCCCTCTCCTTAGCTCCTGTATACATCGGATGAGAAAGAAATACCTTCTTGCTTAGCTTTATCCAGGCTTTCAGGATTGCATAGAAAAGATAGACATGCATATTCGCTGTATTGGTAAATAATGTACATAAGCCAGGAAGAGAACTTATTGTGATAGTCACATTCTGCTATATTCTACCTACATTTCTAATCAAAATTCTTGGTTGTGGTTATGACAGAGAAAAAGGTTAAAAGGTCTTCTTCTGAGAGCAAACATGGCTCACTTCAGTAGTTTGTAATAACCTTTCAATTGTCCTGTTCCTATAATTAAAGCACACCCAGTTCAAACTGTCAGTTTGCCATGAACTTCCTGCAATCTAGGTGAACATGTGAAATGTACACTAGGTGAAGTGTTCCCAGGCTAATCAGCGCCAACATGCCTTGTACTAATGTGTACAGATTTGATTTTGACAACCCTTTGCAAGTTGTAACAGCTGCCAGTACAGGTACTGTGTTTACATTTCCAAACTTCCTATTTGCTTTTGCTTTGCCAAGGTGAACTGACTGCTGCTGTGTGATCATTCTTCTATTTATCTGTGTTCCAGTTTGATAAAAAAAAAAACCTTTTCAAAATAGCCCTGAAACAGTCTCATTCCTTTAGAGGTCATGGGAATCTTGTTGAGTGCTTTGGAGGTTTCACAAGAAAATGAAGGTTCACAGTTTTGAAGGGAGCTTTGTAACCGCTCCAACAGGATCATATTAAAGGGCCAGAAAGCATTCCCTCCTCTAAAATAAGTCTTTAAAATTGTGTGCACTGTACACCAGCAGCCATGTTTGAAAAGGCTCTAGAATTTGCACTGGGAACTGCAAATGTATTCAGTGGGAATTCTGTCTTCTTTTATAATTTTTCTAAAATATATGTTATCGATATGGCATAGAACAGGCATGGGAAACCTTTAGACTTCCAGATGCTTTTGGAGCATAACCCCCCTCCATCATTCCTGATATTGTCCATGATATCTGGGGCTGATGGGAGTTTGAGTTCAACAACACCTAGAGGATCAGCAGTTATTCACTCTTCCTATAGAGGATGTTATCAGACCACCACCCCTAAACTCCGTTCTTTTGCTGGCATAACTCTGCTGTTTTTATACTGGGTTTTATGGCAAAAAAACTCCCTACGCCACACTTACCTCTAATCCCGGCAAAAGGCTTCCTGGCAATGAATGGGAAGTAAACAGAGCTCTCTTCACTTCCCTTATTGAAATCCCATGGATTCTTGCGAGAATGAATAGCATGGAAAATTCAAAAATAAAAACAAAAATAAGATGGTAAAAGTTACAAACAGCACCTATAACACACTAAAAAAAAAGTCCCAAGTATACTGGGGAGGGTCATAAATAGTGCATCACCTACCTGGATGTCATGATCTCACCCAGAAGTGTTCTCACCGGACAGGCCATTGATGCTGCATTCACACAAGTACAGTGGTGAGAAGTTTCAAATGCTGGCACAAAAGCACCACAGGGATCAATTGACAGCTTGAGCCATCATTAGGCACCTTTATGATGCTTTATTTGCCTTGTCTGACAATGTCCAGTGTCTCTGCACAAACACTCCCTGTAGAGTAACTCCACAATGCATTTATGCAATATTTAAATAAATTGTACTGAGCAATAATTTGATTACAGTATGATTGTATACACACACAATGCCACTTTTGAGGATTTGGGCTTGTGGGACATCATGTTTTCAGCTGGATAACCTCACTAAGCACATAGAAGCTTAATTAGCTTGCCAGTAGGGAACTTCTCAGGAAAGAAGAAACAGAATGGATATAAATGGTATGACTCCTTATTGTCTTTTTAATTTAGGGCAAATCAGTCAACTTCAAATCAATGTCACTTTTGCATGTGCTCATTCATCATTCCCATCTTTCCACATTATTCTACAATTAGAAAACAATCTGCATGAAAAATCATTTTTGAACAGACATATAATTTCTCTCAAAATACACAGAACATATTCTAAGATATATAGGATATTTAGGAAGTGAGATATCCAGTGAATGGCTAATTTTCCATCCATTGATTAGTACACCAGGCTGAAATGTCTTAATTGTTCATGAATATTGTGTTTTGTTTTCTGTGCTCTTTGCTTTGCATTTTGCTTGCTTCTTCTGGGGGGAGGGTTTTGAGCTTTTGGGGGGGTGATATGTCAGGTCTCTGGCTATTAGTTAGTTCTAGTTAGGATTGCTGTGTTAGGATAGCTATAGTTTGGCCTGTGTGCATCAGATCCACCAGAGACTTGACATGAGTGAAATGGCTAAAGAAATGGCTAATGGCTAATTAAACAAATGGCTAATGGGAGAGGTTTGGTTGGCTCTGGAATGTGCTTAGCCTGCTGCTTTGAATGTTCAGTGTTGTTTTGGCTTGGGAAGAAAAAGGAGCTGGAGACAATGCAGCCTAAACCCAATTAATGCAGGGAGAAGGGGGGAGAGTAGTGTTAAAAGGGGAAAATCAAAACCACTGAATGATATTATAGCTGGGGTTCTGGCAGGAACTTTTCAGCTCTGTCAATGAAGTGCTACTGTTCACTTTGATGCCTTGCAATAAAGCATTTGAGCTAATGCCTGTTGTCCGACTGATTGAAGTCTGATGGGGTTCATCATACTTCCCCATCCTCCCCCACTAAAGAGAGCATTTATTTCCTTCTGGTTAGCCTCTTATGAGTACCACTCTTGTTCAACGTTTTTCTGTTAAGCTGTGAACACACACATTAGCCATGGCAAGAGTGGTCTGCATATCCTACCTATCTTGGATGTTATTCTGTGATTCTTGGATGATGTACTGGTTTGCTCTTGGGAGCACTCCTGTGTAGAAAGGTTGAACTTTTTCAATTTCGTTGACTATTTCCCAGACAGTGGATTGTTGAAGCCTCAGATCTTTAGAAAGGATCTTGTAACCCTTTCTAGATTGATTATTATGGCATACCATGTTTTCACACAACCATATGTTGAAGTCTAAGCTCACAATATCTTTGATCCTCTTATAAGGTGGAGCCTTCCAAACACACACCTACAGGCCTTTCTTAAGCACCTGACAACTGAGACGATACAACCAGGGGTTCCTTTACTTTTGCATCTTTCAAGACTCTATGCATTCTTTGTTTACCTAATTTATTTATTATTTTATTTCACAAAACATGGAACTGATTAATAAAAAACTAATGGGATATTTAAAAAGACACTAGTTTTGATTCATGAAAGCTTTGATGGCAAGACTATTGGATTCCAGCAATTATTATCAAGGTTGATATCACCCCCCCATACTATAAGTTTCAATTGTTACATTAGTCCAGTATATGTGAATTAGTTCAGCTTGTATTAGAATTTATCAAACATTCCAGATTAAGTTATTCACATTTCACTTATCCTTCCAACACATAAATTACACATACTATGTAGGACTTCAGGAACTACAGATATTTTGTGAAACTTAATTTATGCATAATCCCAAGATCAGAATTCTGACAACAGAGTTATTTAAATGAGTATAATGGCTGGACTGAACTGCATTTTCATTTATGTAAATCTGAATTGGAAATGTTGTTTTATAATTTTCCAAATTAAATTAATAAACTGCTGAGTTAGTTGATGAAACAGAAACATGGCCTGCACAATTTGTTACCTTACAATAGATTACTTTGCTTGGTAACTCTGATGGCAATATTGCTATATGGTACTGTGTCAATAACAAAACTATCTGAAAAAAATAATATATATTCTACTACCCAACTACCAAACCACCAATTTCAAGTTGCAAAATAAATAATTATTTAGAAAACAGCCATTCATAAATTATGATTGTGCAACCCAAAATTAAATAGTATGAAAGAAAATGTAGAATGCTTAATAATTACAATTTTATACTTTAAGAAATGATAAAGTGAACATAAAACAAATAGTCCAAACTAAGTCAAAGTTATTAGGTTTAAACATTCATCAAAGGCAGTGAATTGAAACTTTCCAATGTTTTTAAAAAAGTGGAGGGTGAATAAACTCAAGAAAAAAGACTGCATAGTTACTCCCTCTGTTTTATTCTACTCACACACTGATCTGTATTCTATAGAATCATAGAATCATAGAATTGTAGAGTTGGAAGAGACCACGAGGGCCATCCAGTCCAACTCCCTGCCACGCAGGAATCACAATCAAAGCATTCCCGACAGATGGCCATCCAGCCTCTGTTTAAAGACCTCCAAGGAAGGAGACCCCACCACGCTTCTAGCATCATTCTTCTTGCTCATTTGGAACTCATCAATCCAGATTTCATTCTTGTGATATACCTATCAGCTATTACAACTATTGCATGCGCCAGAGTCAAATTCTTGAGTCTCATTATGAAAATATAAGGAGGTTTCCTCAAAATCTCCTCAACAGCAGTTCCATAGAATCTGATTGGGAAGAGGATCCTGGGAAATCTGGTGCTATCTACCAACATTTTGGGGGATGTGAAGAGGGCATTCTCTCTTAATCTGAAGACAACCCTCCTCCCATTATTGCAGAATGAGGTCTAGAAGGATATTTTGTGGCAGATTCAGAAACTGCAGAAAACAGATTCAAGCCTAATTGATGGTTTGCTCATTCCTACCATTTTAGTAAAGGTCCTACCCTATCTCCCATCCAGTTCTCCACTTTCTCTCCCACCCTGTTGTACCTAAGGTACCAGGAGATTACATTTTACATTAAAGCATTTCTTTATTGTATATGCAATTTGTGCAATAATATTCACCATAATTCTTAAATTAGCATTGCCCTAAGTGTATCATCTGTAGACTATATCAGATGTGCCCTTAAAACCTGTTCCTATTCCATTACCTACCCACGCACCCTCCTCCCGTCCCTGTACCTGAATAATAAAAAAAATGTTCACACACTTACCTTAATCCTGGGACAGAAACTGCTCCCCCCTCCTCCAGCTGTCCAGGAAGGGAATGGAGCTCTCACAGAGCCCCCTCCCCGTCCTGGAGACCAAATTGCATGGGGAATTTAAAAATTAAAAATCCCCTAAACCTCAAAAAGTACACCAAGCACCTAAACACCCTAAAAAAAAAACCACAAGTAACGCAGGGAGGGAACAAAAAAGGCTGTCACTGACCTCTTTGTCCCAATCGAAGCAGGAAGGGTTTTGCAGGGGCCTCCCAGGACCTTGTAGGGAGCCCTGCATTGCACAGGGAATTTAAATTTTTTAAAAAAAAAACACACACCCAGACATCAAAAAATTAAATAAAGCACCTAAACACCATTTAAAAGAAACAAGTAAACAGGGGAGGGTACAAAAAGTCTGTCACTTACCTGATGTCCAGATCATCACCAGAAGTGTTCTCTACTTACCTTCCAGGACCTTACAGAGGCAGGCAGCTGGGGGGAGGGATTTAAAAATAAAAATACAAACAGACTTTTAAAAATTAAAACAAGCACCAAAACACTTTTAAAGCTTTAAAAGCAACATGGGGAGGGTACAGAAAAGGCTGTCACTCCCCTGGATGTCCAGATCATACCCAGAAGTGTTTTAACATCGCACCAGCATAACGGCAAACCAGTTCACACACCCATGATTCCATTACAGAAACGGATCCGGAGATCTATTGATGACTTTCCCCCGTGAATAAAACAAAACGGAAAGCACACGGGGTAAGAACGGGGTCAGAACAGGAGAGGGGTACGTCGTCTGAAAAAAAACCTCTTTAGCGATCCTGTTCCATTTCTGTTCTGGTTTATTAAGCCTGTGTGATAAAGTTGAAACAGAAAATAATTGGACTTAGTTCCTTCTGTTTTCACAATAATTAGCCTTCCATTCCGCTGTCTCAGGTAACCAATCTGTGTGAAAGAATTATATTCTCTTTTCTGTGATGAAAATCGATGAAATGTGCCTAGTACTTGGTGTAATAGTTTGTCTTAATCAAATTTACATGAAATTGAATTCTGTATATAGTGGGATAATATTATTCATTTTATGCTCCAGTGGGCTGAACTGAACAAAAACTCCAAACAAGTGAAACCAATGGAGATTAAGTACACAGTTACTAAACTCTATATTATAATGTTCCAGTGGTACTCTCTTTAATAAACTCTTGGTTTCAGCTTCAGAAGCACTAAGCCATCATTCTCTTAGTTTTCCTGGAAACAATGAATACCAATGGTACAGCTGCTTTATGGTCTTTCATTTTTCCTACTGTGTGAAAAACAACAGCCAAGTCTACAGCTGTTCTTTGTATCAAACATTTTAAAGTATAGATGAGTTGTTTCAGAAACTTTTCTTCACACCCTGCTAAGCTATCTTGAGCCATTCTAAGGGCAGTTATAGTCTAGTAAAATGCCCACCACATCACCTGCTACCCTAAGAGGTGAGGAGTGCTTAAGAGGGGGTGCCCATGATGCCAAAATCCATGTTATTATTTGGGGGAATTATTAATGGAAGCCTGTGAGAGGCAGGTAATTTCAGGATCTTTTCACCTATGTATGCCAGTACTAAGTGTAGAGAGCACTCCAGTTTAAAGTGAAATAAAGTATTTTTATTGGAAAGCACACAAAGTGAGTTCACACACATGCAACGCACATTCCTAAGAACCATACAAGGTTAAAGCAGAATAAGACAGAGAGACTGGATAGGAGAGATTCGAGAACATAGGAGAATAGTTATCAGTGTTGAAGAGTAGAGTTTCATGAAGCGAAGATACTCAGGATATTTTCACATGGGGAAAGTAATCCCCGGGGAGATCGGGAGAGAAATGGGGCTGTTCTGGGTGCAGCACTCTGTTTCGCATACCCCCTCCCTTCTCCAAATCTCCCGTCGTCCCCCCTCCGTCCTGCTTCCATTTCCCTCCCACTATGTTCCACAATTTTTTACTAACGAAGAACCTTCATTAGTAAAACATAGCAGGAGGGAAATTTATGGCTGGGAGATAAGAATTGATGGGTTTATGACAACCTCACAAGGTTGGACAGGAGGGGGTATAGGAGAAACTTCCGTAGAAGTAGATTTGGGAATGGCCACTTAATTGTTTGAGTAAATGAATCATTGATGAGGTGCCCAAGGCTGGAAGAAAGGATTAGCACATACCTCCTTAACAACTGTGTTTGCTAAGGGTCTTCTGCACATTCCTAATATGGGCTTGTTTGCAAAAAATAAAAAAAAAATCTAATACGCATCCCATGTCATTGTGATCTCCAACTGATCTTTTTCTGGGTTGTCCCAGTCAACCTAATCCCCAAAAGTGTCCAGTATTTTCAATTATGAAATATCATGGGGAGGGGTAGTATATAGGGAGAGCTGGCCCTACCATTAGGCAGAGTGATCAACCACCTCAGGCCATAATGACTGAAACAGCAATGGCAAGGTTCCAGGCATCCCTTCTCAGATGCCTAGCCATTCTCCTCTTTTGGAGAACAAGAGTTGTGTGTGCCACACAGGATATACTTTCCCTCCTAAATTAGTGTTGTCCTTAGTGGAGGACCATACCCCATGGCTTCATATGTGAAATGAAGGGGAAGGCATCTTTTTCTTTAACTCAGGCAGCAAAATGTCTTGAGTCAGCCCTGCAACCAGAGAGTGGGGAAAGGTTATAGGAATAACATCCCAGTAATCACATCACTTACAGCATATGACAGTATTTTTTTAAGTCAGAAAGTTGATATTTCCTTTACTTTTCCCACTGCCTCTTTGCTATGCTATGTTAAGAGAACATTTTTCAGCCAGCACTGTGTAATGAAGCTAAGGAATCAGAATTTAAAAATGCCCCACACAACTACAAAACAACCCTCACTTGTTCTTTCTAATCAGCACAGGTTGTGTATTCCTTATCTGGAAATCTGAAATCCAGAAATACTCTAAAATCCAAAATTGTCCCCATGGGTGACTGAAATAGTGATGCCTTTGTTTTCTGACGGTTCAATGTAAACAAATGTTGTTTCATGCACAAAATTATTAAAAATATTGTGTATAAAATTACCTCCAGGCTACATATATAAGGTGTATATGAAACATAAATGAATTTTGTGTTTAAACTTGGGTCCCATCTACAAGATATTTCATTGTATATGCAAATATTCCAAAATCTGGAAAAAAACCCAAAAGATTGTTTTTTAAAATAAATAAATAAATCAGAGCCACATTGGTATTACAAAATATATCATTATTGTACATACCCTTAATATCTTTGTAGAGACTCTTTAATTACCTAGGATTCAAGAACAAAAGAAGTAAAAGGTGTTTTATATTCATTTGAAATGAGAGTGGGTTGGGGTTTTTTTGTGTGTTTGCTTTGGTGACATTTAAAAGTGTTATAGGAATATAACTTAATATGTGCTAGGCTTCTGTCAGAATTAGCATCTCAGGCTGTTACAGTCTTCCAAAATTGATAGTGTATATGTCAATTTTAAACAAATCTAGTTTGTATTAAAAAAAATGCTCAGAAGTGCTTTCTTATCATTCCTTGACTGTATATATTTTTTCATGATGTGTTTTAATTTTACTTCTGGCAAATGGTTAGGAAATCTCCCACAAAATCTAATTACATTTTTCTCCATGTTTCTTGAGATCTATCATTTTGTTCTCTGAAATAACCTAGAACTTCACAGAGGAGGCTATTCCTATAGATGCCTCTTCATCTAAGAGACTTAGGAGATTATCAGACATGTCCAAAAAGCACAAGAGCAGTGCACAAGGATGGCATTACTGTCCTGTGAACGGGACCCAGTTTCAGACATCTTTGTCATCCTCACATGCTTCTTCTGTGCTGCAGCCACAAATAAGGCATCACTTTCAATTGATAGGGAGGTTCCGTCAATGAAAAGTGACGCCTTATTCATGGCTGCAGCAGAGGAAACATTGAAAGCATTGTCTGAAACCAGTAACGTCATCCTCATGTGCTACTCTTGTTCTTTTTGACATGTCTGATAAGCTCCTTAGGTTATGCTACTTTTCAAAGGACATGTTAAGAAGGGTTAAGAGTATGTTTCAGCTGAAATCTATTATTCTATGTTATGCCCAATCATGCATATAAAAGGCACAAGTGTCTAGTGTCTAGATCAAGGGAAGTAATAGTGCCACTCTATTCTGCCTTGGTCAGACCTCACCTAGAATACTGTGTCCAGTTCTGGGCACAACAATTCAAAAAGGATATTGACAAATTGGAGCGTGTCCAGAGAAGGGCGACTAAAATGGTGAAAGGTCTGGAAACCATGCCTTATGAGGAGAGACTTAGGGAGCTGGGTATGTTTAGCCTGGAAAAAAGATGGTTAAGGGGTGATATGATAGCTCTGTTTAAGTATTTGAAGGGGTGTCACATTGAGGATGGAGCAAGCTTGTTTTCTGCTGCTCCAGAGACTAGAACATGGAACAATGGATGCAAGCTCCAGGAACAGAGATTCCACCTCAACACTAGGAGGAACTTTTTGACAGTAAGAACTGTTCGGCAGTGGAACACACTCCCTCGGAGCATGTGGGAGTCTCCTTCTTTGGAGGTTTTTAAACAGAGGCTGGATGGCCATCTGTCAGAGATGCTTTGATTGTGTATTCTGCATGGCAGGGGGTTGGACTGGATGGCCCTTGTAGTCTCTTCCAACTCTAGAATTCTATGATTCTATGATTCTATGACTAGACAGAATATATGGCTAACCTATTCCAAGTGTTCCTTTCAATCAGACACTCAGACAATCAGACAATCAATTATTTTGTCTAACTTTTTTACTGGGTGGGGAAGTCTAAAAGGGCTATTCATCTGAACACCTTCAGGCATTCACTGAACATGTGAAAAGTAGTATTTAAGCAGAGCTTCTGCTTTCATAAAGGAGCACCACTGTAATATTAGATGTGAAAGTATAGCCATTACAGAGCACAGGGAACACTTCCATAGGTGTTGTTGGGAAGGGTGAGAGATGATACAGTAATGGATCTCTCAAAGAGAGTAATCAAGGCAGAAGCTGAACAACAACCAGTCCATGCCAACCACAAGGTTTAGCAGAGAAAGAGTAATGCCAATTGCCCCACCACAGAAAGGTATTCAGGGCCAAACTAGACATTACAGTTGGCCCTCTGTATCCACAGATTATTCATTCACAGATTCCAACATTCACAGCTTGAAAATATCCCCCTGCCCACCCAAAAAAATAAAAAAAGCAAACATTGCTGTTTGCCATTTTAGAGATGGGGTGCCATTTTACTATGCCATTGTATATAATGGGACTTGAGCATCCAAGGATTTGGGTCTCCACAGGGGGCCCTGGGACCAAACCCAGTGGATACCAAGGGCCCTCTATATCTTCACTTAGAATACTTGTCCATTGAGAAAGAGAGAAGAAGAAAATAGCAAACAAACAGGAATGAGAAAACATGCAAATTATCAATTAGTACCAGCATGCAAAGGTTGCTAACTCTAACAGGTGTTCAGGATATGGCTAGCAGGCACGCTTCCACGTCACCCTCACTAGTTCAGTGAACCCATGCTGTTTAGAAAGCTCTATAATGTACTAATATTTGACAGCCTGAAATTAAGGCTCAGTACACCAAAATGATTTACAGCCCACATGCTTAGCAAGAGAATTAAACTAGGGACTGGATCAGAAGGCTGAAATGCAATCATTTTCAATTTTCAATTTACAGTTTGTAGTATTGTCTTTTCTGTAAATCCCCAAGGCCTTCAAATAATAACCAGAGAACTGGCTTAAGTACTATACATGCTTTGAATGAAAAACTCCCGTACAGTCTTTTCCACAAGATTGTTGTTGTAAGATGATTCCACTCCTCATACTTGAGTAAAATCAATATGTCCTTCAGATCCTACTAATACAATATGTTCCAGTGTTGGTCAAAAACTGTAAAGCAATTTTTTTTGGTGCAGAAAACTGACATGTTTATCATCAACCAGAGTCCTTACTGTCTTGTTTGAAAATAGTTTGAGTCTTTCAAAATTAAATTTTGGGATATAGCTGTGATACAAACACACACATACAGAGAGACAGAGATATGGGGGAGAGATGGGGTTTTTTTTATCCCTTGCTCTACCCTTTAAATCAGTGGAGAATTTTGTGCGAATTGCTCTGGGCTGTAATTAACATATCAAAAACCAAGACTATCACTTACCAGTCCCACTTCATAGGCAGGGGGTGGTTTTCCCAATTTCCCTTTTGGGGATGGAACACAGGTAGGTGGCAAGAGGTGGTGCCCCATCACTGTAGTCCATCAGAAATCATTCACCTTCATAGGTTGGCATCTCCAAGACTGGATTAAGATGGCTGAGGCCCTAGAGTAGTTCCAAAATACCCCCCCCCCACCTTTATGCATACCTTTTAGGAATAGTGGCATAGAAAATAAAACTTTTAATACAAAATATTTGGCTTCATAAGTACAAAATGAAATCTAGAGTACAGTAGATCACAAAATTGTTCACATGTGAACCCATCTTGGAGACTTGCAAGGATTTTATCAGACAAGCCTCTTTACTCATTCTTTTCCTGACATACTTTGTGCCGTTCTTATCCTGGCAAAAGAACCCACCCTACCAGACCTTACCTTCAGTCCTGGTAAAAGGTAGCCCCAGCATTGACGGAGAGTGAATGGAGCTCTGTTCACTTCTGTGCTCAAGCTCTTAGCAAATCTCGTGAGAAGATGTGAGCACAGGAAATTTAAAAAATAAAGAAAAATGAACACACAAAATGTTCACACAAGCACAAAAACACACTAAAAAAAATTACAAGTAAACTGGAAAGGTAAAAATAAAAAGAGCATCCCCCACCTGACTGTCCTGATTTCACCTGGAAGTGTCCTGTCATTCACGCTGCATTCACATGAGCACAATGGCATGAAGTTTCAAATGCCAGCAAAAAAGTAGAACAGGAAATCTATTGATGGCTTGGCCCATCAACAAAAAAGAACACCTTATTATAACACATGACTGTGAAAGTACATTATCATCTGTTATATGTGCCCTTTTGCATTAATTAGGCATCATTATGATGCCATATTTGCCTAGTCTGATAAAGTCCAAACAGCCTGATGTGATGAATTTTTACTCATTTCCTCACATAATACTCAAACTGGTGGGACTTCTCTTGTTCTCCAGGAATTCTGAAAGATTATTGACAGTGGTTCTGAGATTAATTCTGCCAGTTTTTTAATACCCTTGCATGTAGTTCATCTGGCTCTGGAGAGCTGAATTCACTTAGGTTAGCCAGGTAATCCTGTACTACCTCTTTACCTACTGCATCATCTGCTCCATTTCCCCCCAGATGAGGACTGGTTTGTTTGTTTGTTTTTTCCTTTTGGGAGAAGACTGAGGCAAAAAAGGTATTGAGTAGCTCTGTCCCCTATTATCATTTTGCCATCTTCTCCATGCAGTGGTCCTACCATTTCCTTGTTCTTCCTTTTGCTATGGATATAACCAAAAAAAGAGCCCCTTTGTTGTTTTTAACCTCTCTAGCAAGCCTGAGCTTGTTCTGCACTTTAGCTTTTCAGACTTTAGATTTTCCTTGGTTTTTTTCCAGGCTGTGAGGCCATGTTCTGGAATAGTTTCTTTTTGACTATTATATCTGTGGCTGGCATATTCAGAGAATGGTTGGGTAGGAGTGTATGGAGTTTATATATTGTGAAATCCAATATTTCTGTAATTGAATGGTTAGTTTCTGGGTATAGAAATGTAAGGATTGTTAGTGTCTGCTTGGCTAATGGTTGGTTGATGGGCCATTATTTCCTGGAAATCCTCTTGTCCCTGGGTGGAATTCCTTTGTAAGTGTTGGGTTTTTATTCTATTGTTTTTCAAAACTAGGAGCCAGATTTTGTTTACTTTTAGGGTTTCTTCTTTCCTGTTGAAGTTGTCCAGGTGATTGTGGATTTCAATAGCTTCTCTGCACATTCTGGCATGATAGTTGTTGGCCTGGTCCAGAATTTTAGTGTTTTTAAATAACATGTTGGTGTCCAGGTTAGTTTATAACATGTTCTGCTACTGCTGATTTTATTGGCTGGCCCAGTCTGCAGTGTCTCTCATGTTCCTTGACTCATGTTTGTACACTGCGTTTAGTGGTACCTATGTAAACTTGTCCACAGCTGCATGGTATGTGGTAAGCTCCTGCAGCTGTGAGAGGGTCTCTTTTGTCCTTTGCTGAGCGTAGCATTTCTTGAATTTTCTTGGTTGGTCTGTAGATTGTTTGGAGGTTGTGTTTCCTCATCAGTTTTCCTATTCTGTCTGTGACACCTTTGATGTATGTATGTTGATGACACCTTCCCTTTGGGTGGCTGTTTTTCTTCTTCATCCCTGTGTTTTTTTCTGGGTCTGGCTGCTCTTGTGATGTCTGATCTGGAGAAACTATTAGCCTGTAGGGCCCAAGAAAATTCAAGAAATGCTATGCTCAGTGAAGGACAAAAGAGACCCTCTCACAGCTGCAGGAGTTTACCGCATACCATGCAGCTGTGGACAAGTTTACATAGGGACCAGTAAACTGAGAGTTCAGCCTTGATTTGCTGAACAACCTATTTGTCTTTTTATTGCCACCAGTATCTGTAGAATTCTTCTCCAGCACAACATTTGAAATGAGTTGATTTTCTTCCTGTCAGCTTTCTTCACTGTCCAGCTTTCACAACCATACATAGAAATGGGATATACAAAAGCATGGACAATCCTAACTTTAGTATTTAATGATATACTGTTAACAGTTCAGGATCTTGTCTGGTTCATTCACAGCTATCCTTCCAAGCCCTAGTCTTCTTCTGCAGTCTCCATTCTGATCAATTACTGAGCCAAGGTATGGAAAATCTTGAACTACAGGTTGCAACCCCCCCCCGTGTCTATGGAACCAATATCCACTGTTTCAGTTATCAATGGCTGAAAAATAGGGACACATCACATAGATGCATGCTGGGAAATGCCTAGAGAGGTGCCCTCTCTAGAAATCACTAGGTCCTCCAATGCAGCTCTATAGTATATTTGTACTGGAAGTCCTTTATTTTAATAGTGTTTGCTATTATCCATGGTTTCACTTATAAATGGTAAGTCCAGAAACATATGTTCTGCATGTACAGGGGATGACCTGTATTTTATTGTCTTCATTGTCTACTTTAAAATTATGTAAATCATCTGTGGTAATTATTTTTGTTTTCTTAATGTTCAACTGTAAACCTGCCTTTGCACTTTCTTCCTAGACCTTCTTTAGCAATTGTTCCAAGTCTTTGCTATTTTCTGGTAGTGTCATCTGCATATGTTAAATTGTTGGTGTTCCTTCTTCCAATTTTCATGCCTCCTTCCTCTGAGTCTAATCCTGTTTTACATATGTTCCCCATACAAGTTAAACTAATAGGGTGACAAATTGTAGCCTTGCCTGAACCCCTTGCTAATTGGAAATTATTATGCTTCTCTGTATTCTGTCCTGACAGTAGCCTCTTGTCCTGAGTACAGGTTACACATCAGGACAATCAAATGTTGTGGTATACCCATTGCTTTAAGAGAGATCCATAGTTTTTCATGATCTATACAATCAAATACTTTGTTATAATCTATAAAGCACAGGCTGATTTTCTTTGGAAATTCTTTGGTGTGCTCCATTATCCAATGTATGTTTGCAATATGATCCCATGTGCCTCTTCCTTTCTTGAACCCAGCTTGGACATCTGGCATTTCTTGCTCCATATATGGCTAAAGACTTTGTTGTTGAATTTTGAGCACCACTTTGCTTTCATGGGAAATTAATGCAATGGTTCTGTGGTTACTACCTTCCCTGGTGTTCCCTTTCTTGTGGATTGGAATGTACAGTTGTCCCTCCACATTCACAGATTTGGCATTCACGGATTTAAGTATTCACAGCCTGAAAATATTCTTAAAATAATAATAATCCAAAAAGCAAACCTTGATTTTGCCATCTTATATAAGGGACACCATTTTGCTATGCCATTGCATATAATGGGACTTGAGTATTTACGTATTTGGGTATTCATGGGGGGGGGGGTTCTGGACCCCAACAAATGTGAAGGGACAACTGTATTGAGTGTTTCTGATCTGTGGGCCATTCATTTGTTTCCCACATTTGTTAACAGATTTTAGTTAGAACTAGAGTAGATTATGTCTCTATAGCTTTAAGCAGCTCTATTGGGATACCATCTGTTCCTGCTGATTTATTTCTCCCAAATGTTCTCAGTGCCACTTCCACTTCACTTTCTAAAATTTGAGGTTTGTCTTCCAGTGGTTCTTCCTTGAATGAATCTGTCACCATTTCATCTCTTTTATATAGTTCTTCCATGTATTATTTCCACAATCTTTTTATTTGTACTTGGTCCATGTAATGTGTTCCCCTGCTGGTCATAAAGCATCCCCACTCTTGGTTTAAATTTCCCTTTGCTTTCTCAACTCTTGTGGAAGAGGTCTCTTCTTCTTTCTTTTTTTGTCATCTTCAATTTCTCTGCATTGATTTGTGGCTTTATATAGCCTGTGTTTTTCAGTCCCAGTCAGAACAGCTAAAGGTGAGGGATGATGGGAACTGCAGTCTTATAATATCTGGAAGGTCACATATTGTCCATCCCTGATATAGAGGAATTTTTTCCCCCACATTTTGGTACAACAGAAACCAAGAACAAATTTAACTTTTCTACTCACAATCCATTTTGCTTCAAATACATTTCATAGTTGTAACTTTCTTTTCCTTCAGGTCATAAAGAAACTAAACTACATATCTAGCTGAGAGGAGGCTGGAGAGAGAGATTGGGAGGGAGAGAAAGAGAGAGATAATGTGAGCATAAGTATTACCAAGTCAGGATTTTAATAATAAGGTCACTGTACAGGTTAATGAAAAAAAAAAACCCTTTATGACACCCTCATCATTGATTTCAAATATGTGTATGGATGTCATAGAGCAGCTAAGGGCACTGGTCAGCCTGAGGTACACACAGCAAACTATTTTGCAAACTCAGGAGACCAATAAAGGAAGGCAGCTGAAATCACTTGAAAGAAATGCTGCCTGGCTGGTAGGGAAATGTTACAGCAATAAAATGGGAACATTCTGTGTCACCTACTCCTACAAAACACTATAGAGCTTTGTTTCTTATATGAAGTGCCTGTTACATTTAAGTCTGAACAAAGGAAACGACATTGGATAATATAGTGTGCTCCTGCCTGTTTTCCAGATATGAACACTACAATATCTGCTATTCATTCTCCATTTCTCTTCGAGATTTCTACCAGGACTGCAAATCAGATAACCCTCACTTTTCTTTCAGGCCATGAGTGACTATGTTTCACAGTGATCATGCTTCACACTTCACAGGCCATGGGTGACCATGCTTTTGGCCATGGGTGACCATGCTTCACAGTGCTTGTATATTTTCCCCATGAATACTCTTTCCCCTGTCATACTGTAATTTGAAATGAAGTACATTAAAAAAAAACATGTTTACCAGCACAGTTTAAGCCAATAGCACAGGTTTCCATGGCAGCAGGTTGAGCAATGCCATTATCCATGCATAAGTCATGCCATAAATCCTCCTTCAAAAGTCAAATTAATAAAAAAAGAAAGGGACAAGTTAAAAAAATGGCATTATAATCTGGATAATATTTGTTGGTAGTTCCAGCATTGGACAATATTAATTTTGTAGAGAGAGTTTCATATCAAATGCTTTCCAATCCTAGAGTTCTGTGATTCTAGGATACTTTTGTTTGGATCCCTTTATGTTGTTTTGCCAACAAGGTTTATTATGTAATGATCACACATTTTCAATGCTTGTGCAAGACCCGTATCTGATACAGTGTTTAATGTATGAGAGGTTTCAGAACAGCTTTGCACAAGAACTAGTAGGATTTTTTGTTCAGCTTCTGGCTCTCTATGCAGCTTTGCTTTCTTGTAGGCATGAAGATGTCTCATTCACAGGGTTGCTATGAGTTGAAGTCGACATGAAGGCAGTTAACATCAACAAGGCATGAAACAGCTAAGCCTTTACCAAAACTAGCATACTACGGGGGAGAAGAAGAGACTGCCTGGGGAAGCAGAAACTTTACTTGTTATATAATTTATGGGCTAGACCCTGTATTGGAGGCATATGGCTGTCCAGTGACCCATACCATATAAGTTTCCAGTGCCTGGATAAGTAAAAAACTAAGTAACTATACATTTGAAAATGTATCCAAACACTTAGTGGAGAAGACCTTCTAATGCAGTATTAGAAAGGTTATTCTTTTGTTGCTTAAATAAACTAGAGAGAGAATGAAGATAAATTATTAGTGCTACACAGAAAACGGCAAATATGGAAATATGGCAAATATTTCTTTACTTTCGTACGTCTTTATAAACGAATAGGAGAGTTATTAACATAGCAGCTCATGAACTGTGGGACATAATTATATAAACATTGCTTACAATACATTAAGTGGCATTTGTCACTCTCTAGAAAATCCAGCTTACTTCTAATTAGTGTTTGCTCCATGTTTGCATCCCTGACATTATTCTCATAAAATACACACACATACAGAGATGGAGAGAGAGAGAGAGAGAGAGAGAATGCATTTTTATTCTAAGAAGTCTGACCTTTTAAGGAAAATCCATAAAAAATGTTGTTAACACCGTGACATCTCTAACAAATAATTCTCACTTAATAAAATGTTCAGGATTCCTTGACAGAAATGTTTAAAGGTAAACTAACATAAAATTAATACATTTTGACATACCCACAAAACAATTGTTTCCGAACTGCAGGGATGTTATGCTATGGAAAACATGAAGACGATATAAACTTCTAGTGAACAATGGATCCTGAAACAGGTGGAGTGTTTCTTCCACTCCAGCAAAGATCTGTGTGGGCTAGATGCCCTGCTGCCAGATGACTCTCACTGACCCACATATGAATTGTGACAGTGACTTCATTCTCAGTTCTCCCATGACACCAAACTTTATAAAGAAGGAAATGTTATAAGAACTACTGTATTCCCTTCTCAAAACAGACATTTTATGTATTCATTTATTTATTGTGCCATGAAGAGGGTTGTTCAAATACTTCTCTGTGAGCAGCTTTGTTGTTGTTGCTGCTGTTGTTGTTGTTAATGCATATATAACCTGCCTTTTCCCCAATACTGGGACCCAAGACAGTTAACATTGCTGTTACCAACGCTGCTAACATTGATTTAGGGCAAATGTTATTCTTTTTCAAAATCTACTGTTCACTTCGTATGCCACTTGACAGATTTCTTGTTTTTAGCATCAGACGTGTTCTAGCATTGTGCATGACAATTGCATGTCCAGGTGCTATAGCACTCCACATAAAGAATAGTACCACACAAGGCATATGTGGAAAATAAAAACTCATAGCTTTATTGATTACAGGTGTAAATGGGTTGGCACACACAAGGGTCTGGATCCAGGCATTGACCAACCCAACTGTTGATCAATGAGCCTGTCACTCCGGTCCACTGCTGGAACCAAACTGAAGGCAGGAGGGGAATCCCTATGGATGGTAGCCCAGCAAGATCCCCCTGACTTCCAGGGGGTGCCAGAAAGGCACCTGCACATGGGGGTGTAATACCCTTTCCAACTCTTACTCTGAATCCCAGAAGGGGACCCCCCATTCCTTACTAATGCTCTGGAATCATATGTAAAATATGTCCCAGAACTAGGACTGATGCCAACTGCCCCAAAGTTGTGACAAAACAGTAAAATTACACAGATGATACATATCACAACAAAATGCTTATAAACAATTTTTCACAATTAGAGCATTGAACAGAAGGAGGGGGTGGGATGATGCTCAGGGGTGAACTGACAAGCGAGTGGGAGAGCAGCACCTTAAATATCACCAACCCAACCAGAGTGACAACTGCAAGCAGCTCACTCTTGTCTAACACCCCAGCCAATTAGTTCAAACTGGCTTTGAACTCATTGGCTAGCTTCCTGCCTTCTGCCCCCAGAGAGCTGAGCGGCATAGCCCACTAAGAAGGAAAAGCCCAGCAGGTGTGGCACACTCTGCTCCAGACCACAAAGTAGCTGCAGGTAAGTCTTGCAGTTTATTTTCTGCCATTCACCTGCAGGACAAATTGTGGATGGATTAGGAAGACCACAGGGTAAAGGAAATTTAAAGGAAAGAAGGGTGTAAATACAAAATGCTATTTTATATTCTGTTATAGACTTTCAGAATTATAGAAATTCTAAAACTAAAATGTGTTGTTGTTATGATGTGACTTCAAGTTAACTCTGACATATGGAAACTCTAATAGTTTTATTGGCAAGATCTGTCAAGAGGGGGTTTGCCATTGCCTTCCCCCAAGGCTGAGACAGTGTCACTTGTTCAAGGTAAGCTAGTGCATTTCCATGTCTGAGTAAAGATTCAAACCCTGGTCTCCCAGAGTCCTAGTGCCTGGGTACATTGCAGAAATACAGCGGTTTGACACCATTTTATCCACCATAGTTCTATCCTGTGGAATCCTGGTATTTGTAGTTTTGTAGTTTTTATCAGAGAATTCTGGTGCCTCAGACTGACTATGTGACGAATGTTGCTGTCCTTGAGGAAGCAGGGATCACCAGCATGGGGGCCATGATATTGAGAACACAACTGTGTTGGGCAGGGCATGTTTCTAGGATGGAGGACCATTGCCTCACCAAAATAGTACTCTATGGTGAATTCGCCACGGGTCAGCATAAGAGGGGCACTCCAAAAAAGTGATACCAGGACTCCCTGAAACAACATCTCAGGCTTGGCCAAATTAATCACCAACAATGGACTGCCCTGGCCTCACATCGTGAGGAATGGAGACACACTATCCACAATGCTGCAGCCTTATTTGAGAACTCACGCTGAACAAGGACATTTTCAGACAGCGTTTTAGAGTGCCTACCATGAGATGAGTTCCCGGGAGAGGAACGGCACTCATTCGTGGCAGGGGGTCGGTTTCGGACACCGCCGTCCCTCTCCCGAAATCATCAGTGTCACTTCCGTGAAGCTTCAGAAGCCGCAGAGCCATATTTTAATCACAGAAGTTGCCCGTGATTAAAATATGGCGCTGCGGCTTCCGAAGCTTCACGGAAGTGACACTGATGATTTCGGGAGAGGGATGGCAGCATCCGAAAATGACCCCCTGCCGCACAAGAGCACCGTTCCTCTCCCGGGAGCTCATCCTGTGGTAGGCACTCTAAAATGCTGTCTGAAAATGTCCTAAGTCTTGAAGAGAAACGACAATGCAGAAAGAATCACAACCCGGAATCATAACCCAAGGAGACCTTCTACTGTGCTTTCTGCAACTGGACTTGTTTATCTCGGATTGGCCTTTTTAGTCATCAGCATGCTTGCAGAAAGCACGGGATGAGTCCTTCCTGAATCTTCATTTGCGAAGAAAAGCCAGAGAGAGAGAGAGAGAGAGAGAGAGAGAGAGAGAGAGAGGTGCCTCACCAAACTACAAATACCAAGATAGAACTATGGTGGATAAAGTGGTGTCTAACCACTAGTGTAGACAGGCCCCTAGTCCAACACCATACTGACTCCCTAGCTGTGAATAAGAGAGTGTCAACTGGAGGGGGGGAATAACAACTGAAGCTTCCACTTCTGAACTATCACAGTAGCATTACAAAGATTCTTGTAAATGCTCAGCACTGGCAGTACTGCCAGCACTGGAGCAATTGGGAAACTAGTAGTAAGTGTGGCAATATAAAACAGACAGTCTGGAACTGAAACATCTAAAGCAATATTTGGCTAAATTAGTCTCCTAAAAAATATGTATAAATCCTGAACTTTTTTCACAACGTCAGGCAATTTAAAAATCTGCAAAAGTAATGGGAAGCTAGACTTATAGTTCTGTCTTATCCCAATTATTTTAGATAATGGACACCTCTATTTTAAACATGACATTATATTTTGAAGCATCATTTTTGCCTTTCACCTCAACAGCATCAGCAATAGATATCTGCAAAAGATTAAGTGTCTAAAAATAGTCATATTTCTGACTCTTCTGATATTTTGTAACTTGCCTTATTTCTTTAAAGGTCAAGAAAAGATTGTAAGATGTCAGGTCATTTGAAATCTTTAAAAGTAAACCACTTTCTAATCAGGTTTGCAAGATAAGTTTTCAAAACTATTTTATAGAGGAACATACCCTATCCTAAGAGACAGTCACAGGGAAGACAATTTTGGAAATGCTGTCTTGGGATAGGAGAGACACAGATCTCTATTTTGAAGATTCACAGACTTCTTTACACATTTCTCTTAAACGAGTGTAAAGAATATCTTTATAAACACAACTGTGATAGTAATATATCCTAGAATCCAGATTCAAAATGGTGCTGAAACCAAACATTATTAAGAAACAACTAGACTATTCTGCTGTGTGCATAAGCATTATGTCTTATTTATTACACATTTGTGTCACATATTTTGCATGGTTTCAACAGCAAAGTGTTTGCTTGGTATTTATTCATTTTTTAATCTGTCCTCAAAGTTCAGTTTCCCCTAGTGATTATCTTAGGCTTATTTATTCTGCTGTAAATAGGTGACAAGATGTCTCGCATTCATCAGGATTGTTCATAGAATTCAATAAAATAACTGTTACAGAAGGTGTTAACTAGTCTTTCCTGGGAGTGAGATGGAAACAATCACTTGCTGCTCTCCACCCCTGTAACTAGCAGTAGTGCACATTATTCTGTTCTAATGGGGGGGGGGGTCCATAGAATGAAGTCTGCAGTACGGTAGGCACTTGATGTCCACTGGGTTGGGTTGCAGGATGCCCCATGGATTACCAAAATCCATAGATGCTTAAGTTCCATTATATAGAATGGCATAGTAAAATGGTGTTCCTTATATAAAATAGCAAAATAAAGGTTTGCTTGGAATTAAAAAAAAATATTTTCAAGATGTGGATGGTTGAATCCATGGATGCAGAATCTGTGGATATGGAGGGCTGACAGTACTGTTGTTTGCCAATTCTGTGGGTTCAACTGGCATTAGGGATGATCTCTTGCAGTATGCATAAAGAATTTTAGATACTATTCCTTTAAAGTCGATGCAGAGGCGGCACCAAGAGGCTCCAACCAGCAATATGCAGGGGGCTCTTTTGCAAGGGCTCTCACTGCTTTGCACTAGTCTGGAAGAAACCTATATGGAGTTGCTGTACTATATTAATTATGTTTAGCTACATAGGGCAGCAACAAATTCCACAAGTAATCATATGAGGAAAACCTCAGAAGCTGTTGAAAAGGTGAGAAATCCCCCAAAGTTTATTGTGCCTGCTTTGATATTTTTAAACATAACATTTCAACAGAAGCAATTGATTGCTCTCTTTCTGTCTTTTCCTCTCTGTGTCTATTTGTGCCTGCATATAAAAAAATATATTGCAAATCTTACATTTCATGGCATGGAACTATAAGTATTGACTTCTAATGCTTACCTGGAGGTATGTTTTGCCCATCACACAAACAATGTAAGGATAGGCAGGGAAGAAGAGCAACTTCTTGGAGATTATCAGACACGGCTAATGTGGTGCCATAATAATGGCAGTGGGATGCAAAAGCATGCCAGTATCATACAACATCATCCTTTTGCATTCCACTGTCGTTATTCTGGTGTTTCTTTTTATTGACGGGCTGGAGCTGTCAATTATCCATCCCATTTTGGTACAGTCATTGCCAGCATCTGAAACCTTGCACCGTTTTTGATTCATGATTCCAGCGTCAATGGGCAGTCCTGCCAGAGCACTTCTGGGTGAGATCATGAGAACCAGATAGACTACCCTCTTTTTGTACCCTCCCCAGGTTACTTGTTATTTATTTTTAGTATGTGTATGTGCTTTTGTGAACTTTTTTGTGTGTATTTTTCTTTTTATTTTTTAATTTTCTGCACTCACATCTTCTCACAAGAAAAGGCAAGATTTCAATCCATTAGAGCTCTGTTTTTTCCTGGGCTGCCTTTGGACAGACAATAAGGTAAGTCTGATGGGGAGGGTTATTGTGCCAGGACAGGGAAGGGAATGGAGATTGTGGGACAGGAATGATTTTTTGCATTCCTGTCTGATAATCTCCCTTATCTGGTTAGTGCCATTTTTAAATGTAGCAAATAATCCATACTGAAATTATAGTTAGTTATGGAGCTATTACATGAGTATTGGGCTATGACTCTGAAGACCAGGGTTTGAATCCCTGCTCAGTCACTGGGCGTGTCTGATAATCTCCCTAGTATCAAATAACTTGTTCAGGTCCCACATATATCTTTGATGTTTTGTTACAAAAGTTGGATTCTAAGATGAACATAGCTGGTCACTTGAGCAATTCACAAACTCTCAGCCTCAGAAAACCTCTTGTAAGGTTCACCTTAGGGTCAACATAAGTTAGAAATGACTTAAATTGTTTTAACAGAGGGGCGGGGTATAAATAAATTTTATTATTATTATTATTATTATTATTATTATTATTATTATTATTAAAGGACATTAAGTGACTTAAAGGCACACAACAATAAAGCTATACAATTATTTGACCATAATGACAATAAAATATAAAAGGGGAGAGGGGGGAATTGTATAGGTTTCCTTAATTAACAAATGGCTCTTGAGGTCCTTCCTGAAGAAAATAGTTGCATAAAATTTTAGCAAGTAGTAGTTTGAACTGTACCAGCCTAATATGAAAAAATAAAATGCACATGGGAATGTTAATTAACTTAAAAAAAGAATGTAGAATATAGAAGGGTAAATTACCCACAGGCAATTTTTCTTGACTCACAGCTGCAGAGCACTGCAACTCTTTGTGGCAACGAAAGCCTTTACAAGAGATCCTCTGAGGTATTAATTAATATATTGTCCCAGAGCAGGCAAACAGTGCAGAAGTGCTTTTGGAAAAGAGATTCCTTGCTTGTAAAATTGGCTAGATGGTCACAGATGCCCAACTCAAAGATTTAAAGAAGCTATGCTCATCTTGGAATCCAACTTTTGTACCAAAACAGCAAAGATATATGTGGGACCTGAACAAGTTATTTGATACTAGGGAGATTATCAGACATGCAAAAAACTGTGTCAGAAGATCACTAGAACAGAAAGGGGTGACCTTACCAGACAATGTTGTCTTCCAGAGTTCCAGGGGCATAGCGCAGGCGTAAGTAAGGTGTCCCTTTTTGTTGGCAGCTTGTCCCCGTCAATGCAAAAGGAAAGCCTCATCTGCAGCAGCGCTACATCCCAGGAATGGCTGAAGGATGTGGCATCTGGTAAAGTTGCCCTTTCTGTTCTTCTAGCAATCTTCTGATGTGGTTGGGAATGTGATTTTTGGTGTGTTCCCCCACATCTGATAATCTCAAATATAACTGAAAGTAACTTGGCTAAGCAGGGTCAGCTCTGGTTAGTACTTAGATGGGATACCACCAATGAATACAAGGTGTTGAGGGCTATATTTCAGCGGAAAGAACGGGCAAAACCACCTCTGAGTATTCCTTACCTATGAAAACCCTGTGAAATTTGTGGGGTCACCATAACTCGACAAGTGACTTGAAGGCACATGCACAGACATACACCCACACCTTGGCCAAAAAGGTGATACATGGCTTCTCAAGTAATTTTCACCAAAAGAGTTCAAGGAAATAAGATGGCAGTGTCATTCACGTCTAACAACAATTCTCATTAACCTATTTGTTGTGTGGACTGGATTCCTCTGTGATATTTACCTAGATTATGGGCTGTGAGCTAAGGTGTAGATCATGTCTCCAGTTGTAAATGATATTAACTAGTTGCTATTTTCAGGCTGAACAGGTATATGATATACATGTTTGAAAAAACAGTGCTGTTCTAATCTAGCATATGGTTCTGAGTGTATCCTTTTCTGAAGCCAGGATGAAACTAGCTTGTTTTAACCTGTTCAGTTTCCACAGGCATTAGCAGCATGGCATCTCAAGATTACTTTATGAATTAAGAAGTAAGTATCCTGGGAAATGTGTGAACAAGCACAGCAATTCAAGCCACATTTGGGTGAATATCTTTTTTTCTACCACAGGTTGGGCTGTTTTATGCATCAAAAAACAGAAGGAAGAGAGAAAGCTATGTCAGTACTCACCAAACACTGGCATTAGATGCACCTCAAGAGTACTTTAATTTTATTTTGGGGGCCCTTTTGAAGAAAGTATCCTGTGAGATATTATGTGTTAACAAAGGCAGTGCTGCTGATCTATCTGTAATACACAGGAAGGACAGTAATGTGGATTCAGTTTGGAAGCAATTGAGACAAGATGCATACAGCTCCTAGTATAAATAATTTATATTTAGCAGACTCAGACTGGGGTAAAAGGGAAGAAAAGGAGAAGATAGCAGATGGCAGGAAGATAAAGATAGAGACAGAGAAGGTGGCAGAGGGGAATATATGAGTACAGAAAGGCAGGGGGATCCAAGTCATGGACTATGCTTGTCTAGGAACATCTTGCCTCAACTTTATTTCTACAAGCACTTATTCACACTACAGATGAGAACAGAAAAACCAACAGCAATACATGCACTCAGAGCCAGTGTGATCTAATGGTTTGAGTATGGGACTAGGGGCTCATCTACACCAGTCAGGATATGCCAGCTCCCCACTGGTGTATCCTGGCTGTGGAGGTGGCCCGTCCCATCCCCCCCTTGAGAAAATGCTGCAGTCTTATTGCTGCAGCCGCCATTGCCGTTGCCACTGCCATTTTATCCACTGGTGCAGAAGCTAGGAAGAGGGCCAGCAAACTGTGAATGCAGGCCCCTGAATGTGACCAGCCTTGGTCACATGCTGCAGGACTCCTGCCTGGCTTCCAGGAGAGCCAGGGAACTGTCGGTAGCAGTAAGGGACAGCATTCTGAGACAGGCTTCCACAGACACATGGGGCCCAATCCAGTGGTACCAGATTAAACCAGGTATTATTTTAAAACACAGTAAAGGGCCCTATCCTGGCTTGCTCCTGTAACAGCTCCATACCTGTCTGGGGTCATGAGGACTTCCTGGAGGCAGATCAGGGTAAATGCCCTACATCATCTGGACTGCAGGGCTCTGGAACAGGAGCAAGCAAGGCTATTTGGCCAGTGTTGACAAGCCCCAGGACTTCAGGAGACCAGGGTTCAAATCTCTGGTCAGCAATGGAAACCTAGGTGACCTTGGGCAAGTCATGCTGTCTCTGCCTCAAAGACAAAAGCAAACCTCTGAATAAATCTTTCCAAGAAAACCCTAGGACTGGATTGCTGTAAGTCAGAGTTGACTTGTGCGTGCAATACAATAACACACAAACTTGCAGGAAAAGTTCTCCTGAGGGACATGCACAAGGTTTGACTCCCTGGAGAATGATCCCATTCCCACTGAAGCAACTGAACCAGACCAATGGACTCTGAAAAATTATCTGACTTTAGGAAAATACACCCCATGGTAGAGTCTT
This sequence comes from Gambelia wislizenii, assembly GCA_030847615.1. Classification (NCBI taxonomy): domain Eukaryota; kingdom Metazoa; phylum Chordata; class Lepidosauria; order Squamata; family Crotaphytidae; genus Gambelia; species Gambelia wislizenii. The sequence continues at coordinate 86,839,747 of JAUMIR010000003.1, forward strand.
TGTAAAAGGCATCAATAATGAAGCAGAACCTGGTGCTATTCTTTCTACTATTGCTGCCCTCTCTAGCTCCCTGCCATGACTGTATTTGAACAGGAGCATCTTTACTACTTCTATTTTTTTAAATTATTATTATTGTTGTTGTTTATTCTTACAATTCCAGAAAATACTATGAAGAGAGGGGGATGTAACCATGGGGATGTGACCAAGTGCTGATCTGCTGCATAGACAGTTTCCTTTATTCTACCAAAGTACAAGACTACCCAATTTTGATTATTCTGCCTCAGGGCAGAGGAACCTGTGGTTTTCCCAATGTTCATTAATTTCTGCTCCCATCATCCCTAAACATTGGCCAAGGTCTTTTACATAAAATAACACAGTATTCTGAGTAAACACATAGGGTTTTGTTTTATGTGTTGATTTGTTTTGTTTTTTGGAAAAGTGAGTTTTTTCACTTTTTTTTTTTTTTTTGCAAAAAAATGTCCCAAATTGCAAGATAGATAGAGTGGGAAGCATCTTGCAATCTCACCCAACGGGGTGGGGGGGGAGGCTTTTGAAATATTTGTTCTATGAAATAAGCAAAGATTTATACTCTTAATGCTCATTTTATACTGAACATTCCTCAGACCAACTGAAAGGGATACATAACTATCTTTTAGAATGCTGGTGACATTTGACAGCCCAGTTAACATATTTTATTAACTTGCCGTATATCATTAGACCTTGGGATTGGGTACAATTAATGAATTTATTTTAAAAACAACTTAAACTAATTTTAAAAATGTAAGCAGGTTACAATAAAATCATAACTTGTCAGATCAAGAACAAAGCTATGACCTTCCTACACCCAAAATGCATGTAAGAAGGGGTTTTCACCTTTTTGTTATATCATGTGACTCTCTAATTGTAAGAGTATTTTTTTCATGAGAGTTTCTGAGGATAGGTTCCATTGCCTAGAACCTAGAAACATTACTTGTCCTCCAAGCAGTACCCATGCTGTATAGAGAATTCTGGCACCAAAATCCACACTAGGGTTGCATAGTATAAATCCTCACATTTAGAATTACACATTAACTGTGTGACACAGCATTTGTGTTGAACAGCAACGTTGCACAACTGAATAAAGACACTAAATGTGCAACTGAATACACAAACAAAATTATGTGCATGCACATGCAAAACAATGGACAGTGGCACCATATATGAAGCTCCACTTCTGCAACCTTGAATGTAATGTGGATATTCACATAAAAATGTCCTTTTGCTTCTGAAAGGGAACTTATGCATGCATGATATGCTAACAGCCTGGGAGTTGTAGTCCCCAATCAGCTTTCCAAACTCTACCACTGCATAAAAAGCAGTCCTTCCTTCCATAGGTCTACTGCATATACCTTGCATGCCCCTGAAAGTCTGATTTAATGTGGTTTGGATTATGAGTAAGAGAACAAAACAATACATAATTGTCTGGTAGGTGTATGATTTCACACAGTACAGCAATATGCAGTTATATCTGAGAATCTGATTATATGAAATAACTGAAATTACAGCCATAACTTTTATCCAATTATACTACATTAAAAAAATCGGATTCTATATTTTCTGACTGAGTTTGATAATTCTGAATTTGATAATCTAGCAAGCAATAGTTTGTCTCTTCGCTTATGTAATGATTATAGAAAATTGTCCAATAAATGCTGCCACTACTTCTGCTCTTTGACTATCAAATTTTAAAAGTGGAGTTTTTGCTGCAATGTCTGGCTTATTAAAATATTACTTTCAGTATCCATCTCTTTAGGTTCAGAATAGGGCCATCCCATTATATGCCATTAATGGGGTCAATTTGATAGGAGAGATTTCTTTCTCCATGCAGTAATGTCACACACAGCTGCAATATTAATATACCTTTCACAGAGGATTTTGATGTTACTGGATTAACATTTTGTGTGAAGTCAAGGTTGCATTGGGACTTCAGCCTAGGTATTGATTGACAAGGATGAGCCAAAAACAATGTGTGAAATAACAGAAATTGCCTTCCCTTATGTAGCTTTATGTTTAGATATGGGTCCAGTCTGTTCCAGACCCTTTTGTCTGCTCCGTGAGAAAGCCATTCAGGCTTTGTCACAACCAGCACCCCTCCAGGGTACTAAATGGGGTATAAATATCTTAGATCTGACCCTAACCATGTGTGCCACAGACTGGACCCACCATTCTGTGTGTCACAGCTGGTATGTCACAAACAGTTCCCTCCATTCTCTTTCTTGATGGACTGGATTCCCTGTGCCACTCTCAGATGCTGTCTGAGTCCTTCCACTGCCTGGACCTCATTCTCTGAGACTGGTAACTATCACCCTTCCACACCTGACTTCTTCTCTCTATCTAACCCTGCCCACTTTTCTCTTCTATAGCCTTGTGTGGTTCTTAAGAGTGTATGTTTTTGTATGTTAGTGTATCCCTTATGTTAATTCAAATAAAATACTTTGTTCAACTTTAACTGGAGTGCTCTCTATAGTCAGTACTGGTATACATAGGTGAAAATATCCCCAAAGTTACCTTCATTTCACAAGCCTCCCTTTTGAACTACAATTCCCCAAATTTCAAGGAGCCACTTGCATTGTAGGTGGGACTCCAACACCCCCACCTCTGAGGATAACAAGATTGGTGGAGAATGGGGGCACACCCTGCACCCTTGACTCATGAATTGACCCATGCAGTTCAGGAAAGGCAGACATAGGGAAACCTGTAGAGACTCCAGAAGGCTTTTGCGTGTGTGCATGAGTGCAGATCTGTGTGAGTGCAGCCATAAGGGACACTGTGGTGTTAGAATCTGCTCCCTTTTCTTTCTTGGTCTGTATGAAGAAGGCACCCCTACACAGCCAAAAGCTTGGCAGAAGCCACCTGTGATCCACAGGGAAAGCAAGGGCTTGGTACAGTACTATCCTGGGAATCCCTCCCTACCTCTGGGTCAGTTGTCGTGTGGGATCCAAGAGTTAGGTACTTGGTGTCAGGAACACACACACACATCACACATTAGGGACAAGTGCTCCCCTGTCACATTTACAGATGGGATAAGAAGCAGAACCTTGTAAAATCTGTGTGGACTGTGTGCTGCCATTTCAGGTTGTTGTGCTTTTTTGAATTTCCCTGTTAGGAAAAGCCAGCAGGGTGGAACCCTGTGCCTCTTTATAGTTCCTTCAGGGTAGCTCCCATGAGAAGAGCTATTTGTGTGTCGTAGGTGGCAAAAAAACCTGCTGTCGGGTATAGCTCTTTGCCCAGATTTGAAGGAGTACCCCTCACTTCCAAAAAGTAGTTCATAATTGGCAGGCTTCAGACAGGATCCAAAACCCTGTTTTTTCTACCACTAGGCCATTCTGTATTAAGTTCCATAGAGCTCATCCACCCCCCCCCTTTTGCAGCTCTGCTTGGTGCAGACAGTCCCCCCCGCCCCAGGACTCTGGTGGTCTCCCAATCACTGAGTGCCTGGTACACTTTCCCAGTTAATGAAGCATTGACCTGACCAGAAGCCATGTAGGAACTGCAGGGACAATTAGAAAGAGATGTCTTTGCACTTAGAGCAACAGGAGCATTGCAGAAGTGTTTTGGGAGAACACTTCCACACTTTAAATAGGAGCTGTCAGAGACAGAGTTAGTTTTATTTTGAGAAGCAACATTTTTGATCACCCTACAAATGGATAACCTGGCAATAACAGGTTGCCAGTAAGAGTAGGAAACCATGGACAAAGGGGTCTTTTAAGACAACAGACCCACTGGAAAACCTGCATGACACATTTCACATGCAGTGCAAGGAGAGGTCACTTTTTGGCCCCTCCAAAGAATCTATGGCAGCTTGGGGGTTCTGGATCGCCCTAAGTGACAATTCAAGCACCATCCAGGAACTCAGCAGCATGGCCGAAAAATTGGCCAAGGAATTGAAACAACTGTGGACACAAACTAACACTCTGTTGGTGGACAAATTGGCTTTTTCTTCCATAGCACAGGAAACCCATTCCAAATTAAAAGAGGCTACAGTGCAGATTGAAGCACTGCAGTGTTGGCTAACTACATTGGAAGAGGCACATACCAAGGTACAATACACTGCCCAGTATTTGTCCAGCCGAGCTAAGACACAGCACGCTAGCACAAGCCATGAAGCCTGTAATAAGAAAATAGAACTAGTCCGGAGGCTGGAGATGAAGGAGGCAATCATCTCCACCATCTGCCCAGACACACTTCCTCTACTCCCTGTGCATATTTTAACTGAGTCCCTACTCAACGAGGCAGAACCTCACATCCCTTACAACCCTGACTGGGAAGAGTCCACTCTGTTGCCCTGTTCAGAGTAAGATATCACTAGGCAACTCACCAGTGGCTGAACAAAACAAAAGAACATTGAGGAGAGGATCTGCTGGACTGCAACAGAGGCCAAGGCCATTACAGACCAGCTAGGTCCATTAAAGAGACAGGGATTGTATGGCTGGATGCTGTGGCTCTCACACATTCCATTGCAATGGCCAAGACTTGGCACAGCTCACCCAGCTGTGCATTTCTGCCACAGATTTGCCAGCCCTAGCATCAGCACTAGCTGTCTGAGACCTTGCAACCCTAGATATGTACCCCTGGGTGAGGGAGCTCATCCAGCTCATGTGGCCAGGACAAATAGTGAATGCTCTTTATATGTAATGGAGCACCAGGCTCCAGATGAGAATCCCGAGGCTTTCATAGCCCACAAGAAATTATTGGCCATTCTGGTGCAGAAAGCAGATGTAGATCTCTTAGGGTAACAATCATATTGGAAGGTTTCCTGAATGAACAGATCTCTTGTAAAACAGTGAGTTTATAGAAATCTTGTCAGATTCATGAATAAATAAATTCACATACTGCCATGGCTAGCAAAAGTTTGTGCAAGAAAATTTAAAATACACTGACAATGGAATTGTACACACAGAGCTAGAAACAAACTGGGATATCCTTATTGTTTTCATGGTGGCAATGAAGTCATAAACCACACCTGACAAGGTGACTGCCTTCTGCACGAATGGCGAAAACTTAAGGATTTGGCCAGATTTCTAGCAGCATTTTCTAGAATTCAACCGAGTCAGCCCTCTTCTCCTTGATCAAATCATGGAATCACAGAGTTCTGTTGTTTTATGGGAGCCTAAACTGACCTGTACCAATTTCAGACAAAGTAAGAAGGTTTAAGAATGAGTGGAAGAAAAAATGGAAATGAATTGTCACTTTGCCCCCACCCCCTTACTTGACTCTTCTAATATTGTTCAAATTCTCCTCACATCTGTTTTCAGTTCCATGTGAATTTGTTAGAAATATACCGTAAAAAGACCCTATATGGCTTCGAGCCATGTGCTGTGTCAATACTGAATGCACCCTTTTCTTCTCTGACAGGGACCTTTAGGAGAATGAACAGTCTTGGACAGAGGATAGCTTAATAGCTTAATTCAGATGTCACTGCCCTAAAAACTAACTTATTGCACACATAGGTTGAGAGTCTTGTAAAAAAAATCCACTTCTCCTCTGTCTATGACACGTTTTCCTCCAAACTGTATTTAATTTTCAATTGTATTAGACCCTGTGAAACCTCCTGGCCAGTAGAAGTACTATCTCAAAGCCATTGTTAGAAGGGTCATACAATCATACCCTTCTAATAATTAATTTTCAGTATCTTTTAATTACCTGAGGGCCAGGCAATGACAGCAGTGCTGCAACTGGTGCTAGATGTAAGTCTAAATGGTCAGAATTATTGAACTGAAAATAATGAGCAGTTGCTATATGTTTACTTAGCAAATTTTAAATGCCTGGATAAATATTGAAGTTGGTTAAATGTTCAGACTCTTCATGGTACATTTGTTACAGCTGAGACACCAACGTCAATGTATTATTTCAGGTTGAGTATCTCTTGAGATATAATGGGGGACAACCCCTCCAAATGCACAAATCACTGATTCAGGAAATCATATTCTCCCATCTGTTTGCTTGGAAGTGAAGGCAAAGCAGTAGCCATGAATGTTCCTGATTTAAACAGATGCTCCCTGCATATAGAAACTCTGTGTTTTAATGAGATACACTATTATAATTAAGCTCATCTGCCACTAACTAACAGTATAGGCATGGGATTAATTTACTGCCTGTATCATTACAGCTTTTTAAAAGGAATACTTGCAATATTATAATTGCAAAAATTATGTTGCATATCAGCTTGGGCTAGCAATTTTATTTTATGTCATTTATCTGGAGCACGCTTGCAATAGTAATAGTTCCCAGTTACCCCAATAATAAAAGTTGTAAACTATTTGCATTATTGAATGCAAGAGATAGTGCAATAAAACTTCCGGTCTGGTACAATATGTACCCGCTTGTGATGAATAGTTTGATTAAGCCTTGTCTGTCTTCTTCTAATATGATTAAGAGAGATAGGTTATTAGATTAGGGTCCTCAATAAAGATTAATGCTCTGTCTAAGTAAAGCTCAGCATTTTCACCATGAATATTTATTGCAAGTATAGGGTGCAGAGGGGCTTATTAATGTAACATTTACCTAACATTTACAACATTTACCAGTTGCAACCAAGAGACTTTACATTAATCCAGGTGGAGACCTGAGCTAACTTATAGCCTGATTGGTTAAATTGTGTAAGCTCAACCTCCAATGACCATTGATTCTGGCAGTCTGATAATGTATTTGGCCCTTATTTGTAACAAGGTAAATGAGAAAGCAAGATCCAATGGGATTTATGCCAAAGCCAATGACAATCAGAGTCACCTGAAGTTTCCAGATGTCTCAAACATTCCATAAAAGTTGCCATTTCTTTTGGGACATACAATACAATACAATCTAGTTTTACAGAACACCATTTAAAGGTCAATTGTGTGTGGAAGCAAGACTCATTGAGTTCAGTTTATCAGATTTAAACTCTTCCTACCTAAGTCCAGATAAAATAGTTACAATTTTAGAAAGAGGGACAAAGAAAGCATCCCTGGTTTCTGTTGTCTCTGGCTTTTCTTCGCAAACGAAGATTCAGGAAGGACTCATCCCGTGCTTTCTGCGAGCGCGTTGATGACTAAAAAGGCCAATCAGAGATAAACAAGTCCGGTTGCAGAAAGCACAGTAGAAGGTCTCCTTGGGTGATGTTTTTGGGTTGTGATTCTTTCTGGTTGTCATTTGTCTTCAAGACTTGTTCGGCGTGAGTTCTCAAATAAGGCTGCAGCATTGTGGATAATGCATCTCCATGCCTCCCGATGTGAGGCCAGGGCGGACCACTGTTGGTGATCAATTTGGCCGAGCCTGAGGTGTTCTTTCAGGGAGTCTTTGTGTCACTTTTTTGGAGCGTCCCTCTTACGCTGACCCGTGGCGAGTTCACCGTAGAGTACTGTAGTATTTTTGGGAAGCGATGGTCCTCCATCCTAGAAACGTGCCCTGCCCAGTGCAGCTGCGTTCTCAATATCATGGCCTCAATACTGGTGATCCCTGCTTTGCTCAAGGACAGCAACATTCGTCACATAGTTAGTCCAGTGTATATTTAGGATTGTGCGCATACAGTGCTGATGAGAGCATTTGAGGAGTCATAAGTGTTGGCGATAGGTGACCCATGTTTCAGATCCATAAAGGAGAATAGACAGTACAATGGCTCTACACACTGATTTTTGTCCTTTGCCTCAGGTGTTTATTGCTCCAGACTCTTTTGTGAAGTCTTCCAAATTTCTGTTGTACTGCCTTTGAATAGTCTAAGGGACTTACTATCTGTGTCACCCATTTGGAATCTAGAGCCTATCAGACAGGAACAAAAAAAGTGTTCCTGTCCCACAATCTCCTCTCCTGCCCCTGTCCCGTCCCTGTCATGCTGCAATAACACAACTTTTCAGACCTACTTTAGTAGCATCGACAGGGCAGCCCAGGAGTGAATGGTGCTCTAATGGAGCTCCGTTCACTTCCTGCAGTGAAATGCGACCTGTTCTTGCGAGAAGACGCGAGTGCAGGAAATCCAAAATTTAAAAGAAATATAAAAGAGAAAAAGAGTCAGCAAGCACAAAAACACACTTTAAAACTTCCAGGTACACCAGGGAATTTTTTTAAAAGTGTGTCACTTACCTTGATGTCCCAATCTCACCAGGAAGTGTTCTGGCAGGGACCTCCCATTGATGCTGGGATCTTGCCAGCAAAACGGGGCACCTTTTCAGTAGCTGTCAAATCTGTGACAGGAACAGAATGGGGGATCTATTGATTGCTTCTCCCATCAATAAAAAGCGGCACCGGCAGAACAGCAGTAGAATGGGTACATTGTGAGGGGGGAACAACATCATCTCAAAAGGGAGCCCTTTAGCAACCTAATGCTGAATAATCTCCTATGTAGTTATATAGGTTTGTTTGTTTGTTTGTTTAAAAGCAAACAGTCTATAAAGGCAGCTCCACATTGAAGTGATCCTACTTGGATGTAATTGAAGGGCAAATCTGCTTTTTCAGAATGGGGTGCAGCAATACTAGTTGGAATAGGGTGAAAATGAAATACTGAATGTATGTAATCACAAATTACCCATGCAGATTCAGGGACGGATTCAGCAGTATTTCCAGACTTCAAGCCTCGTTTTTCAGAAAGTGTCTCTCTCAAACTGAAAAGAAATTGAACAGCTGCTTCTAGTGTAGCTTTCTACTGATCCCAAGCACATCTATCTATTCTGGACAGGATACACTTCCTTAACAATGCAGTGATACACCTCCTAATAACATGCAGCATGGATAGCAATGTGCATGCAGATTAAATTATAATGTTCGCAACAGCAAAAATGCACCTCAGATGCACATATAATCCTCATCACAATGCTCAGAGAAAATATACATTTTACTTCATTGTTGGGTTGTGATTCATGTAATATTACGTAAACACAGAAAAGGTTCCTACACCAATTCATGCTATTTCTATTCTTAGTTCTATGTTCCTGATTACCAAAACAGATGCAAACACTCTGTTTAGTAAAATAATGGCTTTTTGAAATAAATCTTTAGTACATGCTTAGGATATTTTATTTCAGTTGCTTCCACCTACTTGGGCAAAAAATGTCACCAGGGTGGATGTGTACCTGCCTCTAAATCTACAAAATATTCAAAAACATGAATTGGCAGATCATAGTTTCAAACTTTGCTAGAAGAAAAGCAGAATGGAAGAGTGATGAGGAAACTTGGATCTGCTAAAAAATCTATGCTTAAAAATGCTTCCATGCATCTTTCAAAGGCACATAAGACACCTACTGATTTCTACAAGCAGCTTTATTAGAAATAGAGAAGCAAAATCTAGATTAATTTTTAATACTTGATGGTCTTTTTTCTCTAATTTGTAGCCTGGTGCAGTTCATACGTAACTGTTTTTTGAAAAATGAGGAGGAAAAAAGCACTGATAAATATGAACATCATATTCAGAAACACCATATCAATTACCACCTCCCATACTATCACTAACATTACTTAAATGCTGATCTGACAGAAATATCAATGCTAGCAAAATTGCTTTTATGCTATACTATCAAAGTAATAAACATTTTCTAATTTGCCATATGAGATGTGATTCACTAATCTTGAAAATTAGCGTTCTTCAGAAATATATCTGTCAAATGCCAAAAATTTATGAGGAACCTTTTAAAATTGCTTCCATTTTCCTTTTTTTAAAAAAATTAAAAGATAAATGTACTATATTATATGAGAAAATAATGCAGGGGAATTTATTATAAAAGCAATTATTCCCTCATTCATGATCAGTTTTCTGATTTTTTTATTTTTATGTTACAAAATTGCATATTCAGTGGGGGAATTTCTTTTCATAAACAATGCACATTATTCAGTAACTGAAACTATTTCATCATTTGCCTGTTCCCATAATGCAGAGGGATATGCAGGAAACAGAAACTGTTGGAGTAAAGCAGGTATTTTCTTATAATGGTGTATTGGTCTCTATCCTGCCTTCCCCTCGTCTTGTCCCCATATCTACCCTGGGGATGGTGAGGACTGCACAGAGGAAGAACATGGAAAATGGCCTGTGTAGTCAGGATTGCAGGGATCTGAGATGGCGTATATTGTCCATCTGGACAAGACCTAAGAAAACCCTATGAAATTCATGAGGTTGCCATAAGTCAACAGGTGACTTGAAGGCACATAGACACATACACCACCGCCTAATCATTTAGAGCTGTAGTCTGTCCCATGAAGGATCCTGGCTTCAACTTAAAGTAGGTAACTTCAAATCTTCTAAAGCCTTTAATTCTTAATTTAATGACTCTCTTGGGGCAGCTGAGAATGGGTATGGGTTGCTGTGAATTTTTGGGGGTGGGGTGGGTGGGAAACTTGAGTCATTGTGAATAGGGGTGTCATACAATCACTGCTACCCCCAACCAAGACATTCTTCCCCCAGCCATTTGCCTGATTCAGCTCTTTGGGCCGCACTCAGAAGCTGTCCCCCTCCAGTTCACATGTTCTTTAGTGGCCAATCTAGGCCAGCCAAAGCATATTTGGGAGCTTTCCCCAGAGGCAGAGGGGTTGGCAAAGAACTGGGGGAGTTGTTCATCCAGGTGATGGAGGTGGAGACACCACTGCTGTTCTTCCTCTTTCTTGTCCTCTGGGAAGTTGAGGTAACAAACAGTGAGCTGACTGCTTCTGGCTCTCTATTTCCAGCTACATCTACTGTTGTTGGGGATCTTGAATTTTCCCTGGAGCTTCTTCTGATGTTGCCTGTCTGCCCATTCTTCTCATTCCTTTTCTCCCTTACTGGTACTATTGCATCCCTTTGCCTACCCATGGCTGTTTCCCCCAGCTGTTGAGCCCCAGTCCTGCTTTCTCTTGCAGCCAGGGCAGATTGGCTTAAACTTTTTGGCATGCTGAAAGAAGCATTTTTGTGTATCACTATTATTTTACTTGAAATTCATCAATTTTACAAAAAGATGTCAAAAATATCAGATGTTCCATAATGATACTACTGAGAAAGATGCAATATAGGTGGCTCCCAAGCCTCCCCTCCAGACTTCCAGACCCTGGGAATTTCTGTTAAATCCTCTTCCTTATTGACCCTGGACACTATGGTTCACAAGATGAAGGCCAAATAACACTGTCTCATTGGGGGAATTTGCACTGGTATTGGCTATTTATTAATTAAATTAAAACCTAAAATAGAAGAAATTCTGTTTCAGCACTGGTACACCAAACAGTACCAGAAATTCCCCTTTTCAATTGCTCGGCTGTGTGCAACAACACTTAGCACTGAAGAGTAACAATGCCTCAAAGCATGCAGTAGTAATAGGGTTAGATAGTTTGAGTGACCCAAAGTTTCTCCCCTTATTGTTTGCCTATTCTGACCCCTTGTCATATTGCATCTTCAGAGTCAGTGGACAGTAGCTTCAAGGTTAAATAGTAAGCTTTATTGTTACAGAAAAACTAAAGAGCCATAATATGCAACACTGTTGCTTGAAATGAAGCTCAAAGGAAAAGCAGTATAATAAAAAGTATTTACAATGAGCCAGATCTGGTGGGGAACTCATTCACTGGTTACTGAAGTATCCAGACACACCCTTCTGCTGCAGTATACTCCCAACCATTTGTTTCAACTGAACCCACATTCTCTCGGCTATTCTCAGCACATCAATTTGTTACCATTTCAAAGGAATGGAAAACATCAAACGATTACACAGCACACAGAGTTAATGGAAGGAAAAGCTCGCTTTACACCTGCCCCTGACATCCCTCTGTGATGCAAACTGATACTCTTATGGATGTTTCACACCTCTTCTCTTCCACCAACCCTCCCTAATTTTTCTTTAGAATGAAGTTAGTTTAGATCAGCACCCTGAGCAACTTTCCTGTCTTAGAATGGAGTTACTATAATAAAGACTTTAGTTTGTTTCTCCAAGCCATTGGTGTCTTTGCTCCTTGATCAGGATCTCAAACCACTGCATGCACTCTCTATCAGGATGGTATAATCTTCTACTAGCATTCCAAGGCAAAGGGGTCTAGTAGCAAAAGTTTTTTCCCCCCCATCTTTCTAGCTCCCTACCACTACCATAAAAGCAAACCTGCCATTTCAGAGGCCTCCTCAGTCAGTGGAGTTCAGGGGTAGTATTGCATATTAAATGCCTAGGTAATTGTTCAAAATTAAATATGGCAGATCAGCTCTTTGCAGTTAAATTTGGCAGGTCAATGGCTATATTTCAAATTCATTCTGTGCTATAGATGAAAATGCTTAAACTTTAAGTTTTCATCATTCTGTTCTGATTCACTACAATATGTCTCTGTAGAATTCGCAACAACAGGCAATTATTTATACAAATATTGCTTCTTCTTTTCATACATTTTACATACATTAGCCATCTCCTCCTTTAACTAAAATTAGGATCAGCCAAATTAAAAAAGTCCACGTGAAAGATAGAATATGTTTCCTTGGTTTTGCCATTTTACATTATGCTTGTAAGCCTGTAAATGGGGCGGGGGTTCTTAGAACCTGTTTTATATGCTTCCAGAAAATGTTTGATGTACAGTATTACTCAGACAGAACATGTGTTTCATTGCATGTTCCATATATCTGTCCCTGACAATTTAAGAAGCAAAGCATGCCACAGAACTAGCGGTATAAGAGAAATTTATTTGGCTCACAGTGTAATGAAAACTATCTTAAATGCATTTATTTTTATTTATTTATTAAAATATTTCTATATTGTTTTTGTAGATTTGAGGGCAGTGTGCAATGCCAAAGTTTAAATTGTTTTCAAATAATTTTATAATTCAAGGAAATGGAGTCACATATCTGCATTTTCTTTGAGGTATTCTAGAGAGATGATATATGTGGATATTTCAGGCTCCACCTCTAACTCCATCCTCAAAAAAAGAATCCCAATAAACAGTCTTTAAACTAAAAAAAAAAAAAGACCCTGAGAACAACAGAATCCCCTTTCTCTATTTTGCAGCTACTAAGTCTTATTTCCAAATCTCAAGACAAAAATGGTGAAAGGAAATTTTATCACCTTCTTTTAGGCATGAGTGTGGATATTTGGATAAAGCATAATACTTATGTCTGCAGCATTGCAGAGGAAGTAAAATGGTGGCCAAACTGGAAACATGGTTGCCATAGCTGCTATTGTAATGACAGGAAGGAATACCTTAGAGTGGAGAGAAGCACTACCTCCAAGAGACTGTTAAGGGATTACTTTTTCTCCTGGACAAATCACAGAAGATCTTCCTCTCCCATCCACACAAAAGGTTTATGCTAACAAGTAGGCCAGAAAGTTTCAGGAAGCACACAACTTAAGACCTGGGGTTTGTCTTCACCAGCCACAATAATCTGTGTGCAGCTGGAGTATTCTGGCCCTGGAGCTGCCTCAGATTCCCCCCATTACTGGTGCACTCTGCAGTGACACCAGGTGGATGCCTTCACACATGCCCCCACTGTGTGCCCAGCACCACTGCTGTGAGTCACATCCTCTGAGGCCACAAACGATGTGCCCAGCATTGATCACATGGTTGGGAACCTTATTGTGCCCTCAGAAGATGTGACTCACACTAGTGGCAGTGGTGCTGAGCAACTGGGGATGTGCATGAAGACATCTTCAGGGTGTCACCACAGAGTGCACTCGGTTTTCATGTAAAGTCAGGAGAAATTCATGAGAGGTTTTTTTACTCCATTTTAAGGGTGGTTTAGTGCTGAACTGGCCAGATGTCTCAAAGACAGTTTGCACCAGAGTTGGGAATTTGGCCCTGCATTATCTGGACTGATTGCCATGGGGACAGGGGGAGGACATTTTTTTGGCTGGTGTAGAGAAGCTGTTAGATACTACTGAGGCTGGAACAATGGAATGTACTTATTAAGTGTTATGTTAACTTATGTTAACACTTAGAGTATGTGAAAGGAACAATCAAGTTACCATTGATGTAATAGGTCTAATGTAGATGGTACTAACAACAGGACATGGGCACTAGTTCTTTTCCTGGGAGCATTGTGCTATCAGCATTTCATTAGTGCTTAAGATTATTGTATGAGAACATTTTCTTTTTCAGGCATATAAAAAGCAGTATCATGCATGCATGCTCTCTTTCTCTCTTGCTTGCTGATAAGCTTGGCAGAGCTCTACTGTATACAGCACACACCATCCTTTTCCCAGCCTCTAAAAAAATGCATCAGATGAATAAACCAGACAGACCATAGTACAAGCACTTCTAAAATGGCTCACTCTCTACTTTTTCAGGCAGAAAAGGAGCCCTGACAATGCAAACACTTATAATTTACAATCTGTTAGAAACTTTGAGTGATGCCAGGATGGTTTCCCATCTTTAGGCATCTGGCATTCATGTCCATGATAATGACAATTACAAATGGGACTAACAGTCACAATTGCATTAGCGACAGGTTCAAATTTAGTTTGGCTTTTTCTGTACAACCAAAGGTATGATTCTCAATACAAATGCCTATATGCCTATACTGGTGTCTTTATCTAGGAGAAGTCCATGAAGTCTTTCCCCCTCCCAAATAATACGTTTAAGAGGAAAACTAAGAGTAAACACCAGATTTAAAAAAAAAAACACCATGGGGTTGAGGTATAATGGAAGCATTATTCAAGTCCTAAAGTACAGGGAGATCAATGTAACCTTTTGAGTAATAATAATAATAATAATAATAATAATATTTTATTTCTATCCCGCCCCTCTGCAATGCAATTGGGGCAGCTTACAATATAAAAACTCCATACTCACAGTACCCTAGCCCACCCACCCCTAAAAATAATATTAAATTATAAAAGATTAAAAACATACAATAATTAAAAATATATAAATCAGAAAAAAAATTAAAACATACAATAGTTAAAAAAAAATCCGATTGCAGCTCAGAAAGGACAGCCAAGATAGTTATTCAGGAAAGGCGTGCTGGAAAAGATCCATCTTGACAGCTTTTTTAAAGCTGTCTAAGGTGGTAATAAGACGGATCTCATCCGGAAGGCCATTCCATAATCTGGGAGCGGCAGCAGAGAAGGCCCTCTGGGAGGTCACCGACAGCCTTGTTTTCATAGGCTGTAATAGATTCCTCCCAGAGGACCAAAGTGCGCGGGGAGGATCGTACGGAAGGAGGCGGTCCCAGAGATAAGTTGGACCCAAGCCATGTAGGGCTTTAAAGGTTATAACCAACACCTTGTACTGTGCCTGGAAACTAATAGGCAGCCAGTGGAGAGCTTTTAGCACAGGTGTTATATGCTCTCTTCTGGAAACACCAGAAATCAACGTGGCTGCCATGTTCTGAACTAGTTGAAGTTTCCGAGTCAAGCACAAGGGTAGCCCCATGTAGAGCGCATTACAGAATCCAGATTGGAGGTTACCAGTGCATGTACCTGAGGTTTCAAGTTTTCTTCTTCAACAATATCATGGCTAGAAATAGCTTTTCACCCAAAATGCTTTAAATCTGTTTTTCAAGGATGCTTTTACGTATACTGTTAGAGTAGATTACTTTGGGACCCTTGCTAGGCAGAAAAGTAATTAATAAATACTATATAAGTAAATAGAAAGAAAGAAACCTCTTTAGGAGTGGTGGAGGCCACAATTCAATTTTCCAGATTATTTGACAGTTAAAGATATTGCAACCTATCATGCTACAGTTCTTCAGAAGACAAGAGAATTCTTAAGAAGTTGAATCCTAATAAACCAATGGTTTCTCTGCTGTATAAAACAGAGTGATCCTATAACCCATTACTTGACAGAGAAAAAGATTTTTTTAAAACAATCCGCACTTCCACTTTGATTATTACCCTCTGAAGTTTCACATGGCTTCTGTTGCATGGATAAACTCTGTTGCTTTCTGCATCTCCTCTGAATAACACCTGATATGTAATTCACCAGAATTCATCAAAGTAGCAACCATAAGAATGGGTTAAATTTAAATCAAGATTTGTTTCTGGCACCCAAATGGATTAAGGCTCTGCCATTTTCTCATCTTGTTAGAATCTTTGTCAAAAGAATGAGGATTATATGTGGCTAATGTCTCCCTCTTTAATAGCAAACTATATTGTTTTGACCTTTACAATGTTATCTGATTTGTTTTGCTGAAGAGTCAAGTCTATTCCATTCTCTCTATTTGCTTATGAGAAAGAGGTGGACAGGCAATACAATTAAAGGGTACAGTAAAGGTTAAAATATACCATAGTCTTCATTGTAAACAGTGCTAGTGTGAAAAAGGAGGATATTCTTTGTTCCTAGAATGAAAGCTACATATTCACAGTTTCAGGTAAAGATCTGAAAAAGTAACAGAATGTCAGTTGCTTTTTGTAACTCTAAAAGACTGATGGCTGGGGGAAGAGCGGAAATTGATTTGCAAAATGGTGATGCAATTAAGCCAATTCTGCAAAGTGAACAACAATAGACAGTCTCCCAGTATGCTCTTGTGAATCCAGAAGATGACAGTATACTGCTTCTTTTTAAATATATACTTAATAATAAAAATGTATTGTAATGAATGAATTGTATGTAAATGTAAATAAAATGTAAATTTGTTAAAAACAAGATTGTATAGGTCACCTGGATGCATGGCTGAAAGAATAAATCCAATAAATAAATAAACAGTTTTGTTCTTTTAAAATTTTTTATATTTATACAGTATTTTTTTTAACTTCTGTATTGTTTTTAACTTGCATTGTATTAAAGATGTTGTTAGCTGCCTTGAGTCCCATCCTGGGAGAAAGGCAGGATATAAATACAATAAATAAATACACTGTTGACCTGCTGTTCAACAATATCTGGAGGACCACTTGATTCCCACCCCTGCAATGATTCTTTGAAAAGCTAATAAAGGCTGCTGGATACAACTTCCACCTGTAGAAAGGGAAGACCCCTCCATCTTCCTACTTCGATGTAACAGTAGAATGCTATAGGGATTCGTTTCCAGAAAGGCCAGGATGGCCCCATCCTCACTCTGCTTCAGACAGCAGGTTAAAAAACATTTTAGTGCTGCCAGATTTCTGGGCTTTTAAGGCTGTGTGGTGTGGTTTTTATGATTGGGAAGGGTCTTTATATACTTGTAAAGGCATTTTAATATTTTTAATTTAGCATAAATTGTTTAATTCTTTGTTAAATTTTATATTTCTACTGTAATTTTTAACTTTTGCATTGTTTTTAGCTTGTATTGTTTCAAAGATGTTGTTGGCTGCCTTGAATCTCATTGGTGGGAGAAATAATAATAATAAATAATAATAATAAGCTGTTGTTTCTCTGCCATCACTGTTCCTATGGCCAGGGCTGGTTTAACCAGTTTGCCAAATCAGCATTGGCAGGGGGCCCCAGCCACAGCGGGACCCCCATAAGTCCTCCTCCTCCATCTGCTCCCTCCAAACCCAAAGCCCATCCCCCCCGCCTCAGCTCGGCCATGGTCCCACCTCCTCCTCTTCCTCCTCCTCCCTCCAGCATCCTGGCTCCCTCCCGCCAGGGTCCAGTACCGGGGCATCCCTCCAGCCAGCTGCCTTCCTGCCGCCCACCCATCTGTCCCTCCTTCCCCCCTCTCTCTGTCTCCTCGCCCCACCTGGGCTCCAGCCTTGGGGAGAAGTCCCAGGCTGGAAGAAGGGCCGGCCATGGAGGGGGGAGGGGGAGGGGGAGGCAGAGGTGGAGGCTTGAGCTGGTGGCCCTCAAAGGAAGAGGAGGAGGAGGAGGAGGCACCCCCCACTCCCTTTCGATGAGTGCACTCCCCCCCACTCCCCCCCAACCATTTCATCCTGAAGCTGAGCTGCCTGCAGAGAACAAAGGTGAGGCACCCGGGGCCTCTGCCTAAGGGGTGTGGGGGGAGCTCTGGGGAGACTTCTTTTGGGAATGTGGGATGCCTCTGTGTGGACCAAGCGGGAAGTGGGATGGTGCGGGGGGGAGAAGGGCATTTTATGTGGGGAGCTTGTGCACTGGGGGGGGAGATGACTGATGGGTCGTTCCCATATGGGGCCCCCAAAATCCCTTAAACTGGCCCATATGGGCCCCCCCAAAATAAAGTGTTGCAGGGGCCCCCAAAATTCCTTAAACCAGCCCTGCCTATGGCAGTATGGCTAAAAAGTGTTTTATTGCTCACTTTGGTCCAGGACAACCTTTAGATCCAAGCTTCTTTGTTCCTCTAACATGTCCTCCCAGGGTTGACACTGATGTGGACTGGCAGAGAATGACAATTACAAACATTAGGAAGAACTTCCTGACAGTAAGAGCTATTTGGCAGTGGAATGCACTGCCTCAAAGTGTGGTGGAGTCTCCTTCTTTGAGCGTTTTTAAACAGAAGCTGGATGGCCATCTGTTGGGAATGCTTTGATTGTTTATTCCTCTGTGGCACTGGACTGGATGGCCCTTGTGGTCTCCTCCAACTCTATGATTCTATGATTATAAGGCCAAAGTAAGGTAGACCCAAGCTGAAGAAAATGTCTGATAAGCACAGAAAATTGTGTAAATTCTTAGTTGTTTCAAAATTGAGCTAAACATGTACAAAAATATTGTGAGCCATGTTTTAACATTTCATGATGTGTTATCAAGATAAAGGACAATAGAAAGAAGACCAGTGCGAGATACAAAGAACAAGCATGATATACATAGTCTGGAAATAGTGCTTGCTCATTGTTGGCGAGTTTGTATGATTGCCTTACACTTTTCTACATTCCTCATAGCTGCTCTTCCAAGTCTTAGTTTTCTGATTTTTTGACTGCAGTCTCTACTTTAATTACTGAGCTAAGGTGTAGAAAATCAACAATTTTGATGAGCTAGGAACTAGATAAGATCCTCAAGTATAAAGATTCTAATTAAATACAAAAGAATCATCGATGGCATACTATTTCTGATTTCTATCTATGGGTTATGAAAGGTGGGCAGGAAGAAAGCGGACAGGAAGAAAACCAACTCATTTGAAATGTGGTGGAGAAGAAATCTAAAGATAGCAAGGACTGCTAAAAGATAAATAAGTGGGTCTTTGGGCAAATCAAGCAAGAACTTCCTCTAGAAACAGAAATGACTAAACAGGGGCTGTTGCATTTTGTGCATATCGTGAGAAAATATGGCATATTGGAGATGACAAGAACACTTAGTAAAGTGGGAGGCAGTAGGAAAAGAGGGAGAAAACACTACAAGCGGATTGAATCCCACCTTGAATCCTGTGCTGGGGGAAAGGCAGGATAAACAAACAAACAAATGGGTCTGAATTTGCAAGGGCTGTGAAGCACAGTTGATGACTGACGGGTTGTCTCAATGGTGAAAAAGCTCCTAATAGAATTTGAGGATAATACCTTTTGTCCCAATGAGATCCCACATTGATTCACTGTATTCAGAAAGAGAGGGGGGATGGCTTTAATGATAGTGATCTGGAGGCCATTCCCCCCCCCCCCACTTTTGTCTGTGTAAACTAAGAAAGGCAAAACTCACTGGATCTTCCAATCTAGCAATAAATCATGTGAACTATGCACCGCTGGTGCAAAAGGATGGAAATCCAGAATTTTGCGTACTTTATTCTGCCATGTAACTGGCCCCCAGGTAATCAGTGTGCATGGCAATTACGTAAGCACAAGGGGTGGGACCAGAGGCTTTATATGGCCCTGCTTCCCCCAGTTGCTTCCTCTTTCATCGATTGACCCACCCTCCCTCTGCTATCATAGTGTGACATCAGTGGTGATTTGGGGGCCGGGTAGGAATTTTTGCCTTCCTCCATTGTTGTTTTTTCCCACCTACCCCATACTGTGGTAGTTGGCACAGAGCAATTGACTAGGGTGGTGTCTTAAATAGGCGGTCACTGGCTGGTTGAGAGAGATTTTAGTTCAGTGAGCACCCTGGCACCACTTTTCAGTGAAGGTAGTCTCTGGAGTTTCCCCTTTAGGTCCTGTGAGCAGGGGGTGGTGGTGAAAGGCCTTTCCCTTAAGGCTGGCCTGAGGGATAAACCCTGTCCTTAATTCCTGTGACTTTTAGGTTGGCCTTCCAGATGCAGGCTAGCTGGTTGGTAACCCAGAGTCTGGGTTCTTGCCAGGGTTCAGTTATTTCACCTTGGGGAAGTTGGGGAGAGGGTCTAGGGATTGACCTCCTGCCCCAGCTGTTCCCACACCAGGCTGCCTCCTGCATTGCAGTTTGAATATTTAAATAGGTTAAATTAAATAAAGTGGCCCTTTTTACCCACATCTTGTGTTTCTTGCGTATGGAAGCTTGCTTGGGACTGACCTCTCATGCAGATGCTGCTTACAAAGTGAAAGGAGAGGGGAGAAAATTCACCAAGGTGAGTGAGAGATTTTGTGCGGGCTCATACTGGCAGTCCCAAACAAGCCACTGTAATTTCCTCACGTTCCCTACATGGATTCTGCTTTTCAAACAATTCCAATTTCTGACACTGCTGCAGTCTCTAACCCAGCGTTTCTCAACCAGGGTTCCCTGGAATCCTAGGGTTCCACAAGAGGTTACTGTGGGTTCCTTGAGATATTGGAATTGAAAAAATAAACATTTTTTGAGCTGTAGATAAAATAATTTTTAGGCAGGGGTTCCCTGAGATCTGAAAATTGTTTCAAGGGTTCCACCAGGGTATAAAGGTTGAGAAAGGCTGCCCCAACCTGTTGGATAACTGGGGGCTTCCTGTACTCCATAAATCAATTTTACAGCAGTATCTTCCTTATAGTTTTACAAAAATGTAAGATTCAGCATTACTATCAGAACAGAATATATTCTCCATGCTTCACTAAACTGTTGTCCCTCTTATTTTGGATAAGTAGCTATTTTATATAGCGTTAATAAATACTACTGAATTATTTATTCATTCTAGTTTTGGTGGGAGGTGCCTGTGATTAAATTTCCAGAGTCTTACAAATATATTTCTAGGTAGAGTCAATAAATCAAAATGGGCAACTAACTACTCTGCAGTGTAATAACTATAAATAAGTCAAACAGCCAGAATTTGGTTTTTCTTACTAATTTAATTTTAAATATTTCATTTATTACCAACTCTACAACAATTTACCCCAAACCTCTCACTGTTTTGCATAACCATCTATGTGTTTAGAATGCCTATTGTTTTAGAACCCCTGTTTACTTTCAAAATAGGTAAGATACCATTGTAAACAATTTTATAAGAGTCCCCCTCCATTTAAAGAATCTGAAAACTTTGTTCTTATGAAAGAGGTGTGTTCACAATTCGTCAGAAATATTTCCTTCAAGTCTGTATTGTATTTGATTTTAAATTTTAGATCTTATCTATATAATTTAATCTATATCAAAGTGTAATTTCTGAGTTTGTCTTTTTATATTAATTTATTACATTTTCACATTTCTTTTCAGACTATAAGATGTGGTTTTATTTCAGAATCATAAAAAACTGCTGTGATGCCATCAATTGAACAGGACTGTCCAAAGTAAATTCACCTGAAAATCCATTGTTAAATATTGCCAAAAGGTCAGCTAAAGATTACTGCCAATTTTGGTCAAATGTTGGCTCCTACCTATCAAATACTGCTACTGTATGTCAGCTGTCATACTGTTTAGCGGAGACTGTTGTGGCAAAATTAAAAAAACAAATGAAAACAGCTGCCAAATAGTTACCAAATACACACATATGGAGACTGCTCATTATCAGTATTTTAGTTATACCACAGGCATATGCAGATGAGCTGAAAGAGGCCTCTTTTGAAAGGAAGTAGCTTGGTCTTTTATTCTAACCTCCAACATATATACAGAAGCAAAGGCTCATTAGATGTTCAATGAGGACATTGGAATTAGATTTCATTAGAGGCACTTTTCAAATTAGGGGACTAAATTCAGATAGACAACTTGCCATATTTATACTTGGTTTTGTCATCCTTTCAATGTATCAGGGTGAGGATTTTGTTTCATATTGAGCTGACAGAAAATATGCAAGAATATAGTTCCATGGGGCAGTGGTGCCATAGGCATTCTTGGAAGAATTTGAAGAACTCCTTTCTTATCCCTCCAAAGCAATGCCAAAGCTTTTGTATCTACTGCTTCCAGATCAAAGCAAAGTACGCTTAGTGCTTCAACAGTATTGTTGTGGCCACTTTGGGTTCCTTGCTAGGAGAAAGATGCTATATAAATTAATTAATGAATTAGTTACTGTATATTCTGGTGTATAAGACGACAGGGGGAGGGAGGGATAAGACGACCCCCCCATTTTTAAGTTAAAATATAGACTTTGCCCCCCCCCCTGTCCAGCTGGCCACCTGGCTGGAAAGCTTGACCCCCACCAGCCAGCCAGCTCAGTGGCTGTAGATGATGGAATAGTCTGTGAAATTAAAGGGCTGAGAACAGCTAAAAAAGCATGGGATACTTTGAAAAATCTCGGTAGAGTTCAGTCTTTGGAAAGGTTTCATTAATAATGAAGTTGGTTAATATGAAGCCCAAATTTTTGAATGAGCACATTAATGATTTTAGAGCCACATTGGCAGACTTGCAAACTCCTGGAGAGGAAATCCCCAAAACTATGCAAATGGAAATCTTCCAGGCAAGTTTACCAAAATACAATCCCTAAATGGAAGTCAATTAACACTTCAAAGGCAAAGCAGTCATTCTCACAGCACAGGGAAGGATCTGCTGGGGAAACTGCCCAGGGAATTTACCTCTTCAAAGACAAGGCAGTCATTCTCACAGCAGGGGAAAAAGATCTGCTGGGCATATAAGACGACCCCCCACACACTTTTGAGGAGATTTTCAAGTGTTAAAAAGCAGTCTTATTCACAGGAATATATGGTAAATATGTGGATAATGCTTACATTTTAGTCCAATACTCAAGAACACCTAGGCCATATAAGTTGCAGTACATAAGCAATATGTAGCCCAGGAGAAAATATTTCAGGAAGTAAGTCTCCAGTCACCAGGCAAAGCACCACCCATAACTACAGCCCACCACTTCACATAAATCGTCTCCTCTCCTGTTATAGATTACATCAACAAAGTGAGACATATTGAAAAAACAGGAAAACATCAGAACTACAAAAGTTCCAAAAGCAACCATCAGACATGGCCATTTATTCTTCCAACATCCTTAATAGAAATGCAGTATCTTTCATGCAACTACTTGTGAATTTGCAATCTCCAACAGCTATTTGTTTCCTTTATAAAACTCTGGCTTTTCACCATTTGTTGTTGTTGTTGTTGACTGTTCTGGTCTGGGTGGACGTGACAATTGTTTTTGTTTTGTTTTGTTTTGTTTTGTTTTAAGATGTCCTTAGAAATGAAAGACTTTATTCAGGAGAATGACTTTGTGCACCTCTGTGTAACTCATGACATTTGTCTTCCCATAAGAATTGCTTGTTAAGAAAGGAAGTTGATTTCTCTGAAACTTCAGTCTCTAACATACTGGGGGTTGAACATTAAGCCAGTTGTTCCTAACTTCAGTCCTTATTCTCCAGAAACTGCCGACAACAAGAACAGCAACAACAAAAATACACAGAGAATGCCAGACAGGCAACATCTCAAATGGAAATAAACTGAGAAACAAGAGACAAATCTCAATGTTTATCATCCTGGGATGAAGTTGCTGGCTGTATGGATTATTGACTTGTCAGTATTTTCAAGCATATTTATTAATATGATACACCCATATGATGCATGAATGATTTAAATTATGACAGAAGCTATATTTGTTCAAAAATGCTGCCTTAAATTAATTTTTAAATTAACCTTCATGATGATAGAAGACAATAAGGACTTTTATCACATGAGTCTGGTATTTCACAGTTACAGCAAGATAGTAGTGTATTTGGGCAGTACTTATCCCATGATGTCACATCTTTCCTGTTCATGCTTTGAATTGCATTCATTTCAGTAGTGCACCTTTTCATTGACAGGGAAAACCCATCAATGGCTCCCAACATCGCTGTTCCATTAGTCCCCCTGGAGCGATAGGTTCCTTCTGGTGTAGTAACGATATGATGTCAGTGATGTGGCATGAGGGGTGGGATTCTCCTCCTCTCACCCTCTCTCCCCCCCTCCCTAGGCCAAGGTTGTTTTTACTCTATACCTTTCAGGTTTTTTTAATTTTTATTTTTGCAATGATTGTGACATCATGGTGGAATGATAAAATAAAATTATTTTTATCATTTCTCATAATTATACAATCACAGTAAAAGTAAAAATAAAAAACATTGAAAGTCATGCATGCACTGAGTAGGGCATACATAGGTAAGAAGGCTGTGTTACAGAGCCAGAAGGGACCATGCAGAAAGGACCATGATTTGCCAGAGCAGCACACTCACAGCACGCTCATGCAATTGCAGAGAAGTTTGATACTGAACATTTTCAAACCAGTATGTTCCTATTTGCTTCACTAACACAATTGCTGGTGTGATAAAAGTCTTAATATTATTTCTCTGTTTGATTCTTTCATGCTATTGTTAAGAAATTCTTACAGCAGGAAAGTACACAAATATAAAAAGAGTACATCTATTTCCTGTATTTCTTGTATCTCAGCTTTTTGAAGACCACCTGTTGTTTTCTTCAAGGGTCTAAGTCCCTTGCAATAATCCTGGGAGTACACTTTGTCACGTATATGCCTCAGGGCTTATTTCAGCTTGCTAGCATGGTGTCTCTGAAGTTAGAAGTCACCATCTGTCAGTTGTTACAATCTAGCAGAATAAGGAAAGAAACAGTCAAGCAGAACACTTAAACCAGAAGGATTCAAAAGCGTGGCATATCTTACTTGTCATAGGTTACAGGAAATCATTTGCCTCAAGGTTACTGCTAAAGAATTAAATCTTGAATGCTCTACATGCTGGAGATTGATTTTGTACTTTTGTGAGACACTTGTGTATCAAATTGTAAGAAGCAAAGTGAAAAGTTAATAAAATACTTGCATTTTCATGGGTATGTCTCACAAAGAATGTGCTCCTTGGAAGCATGCCAAAGCAGACTGCTAACTGGGGGAGTGATTTGGAGAGGCCAGTCCATTAGGTGCTTGGCACCAAATGTGAGGCATGAGACCAGAGCTTATTTAAGGCTCTGCAGCCTCTCATCACACCCTCTTACCTTCCTTTACAGAGACCCTCTATGCAGTATGAGTTAACTGATCACTTTCAGGGCTGGGTAGGAATTCCCCCCCTCTTTTACTGGGGGGTCACCTACCCTATACTGTATCTGATTGGATCTGGGGAACTGGCTCTGGGTGGTGTCTTAAATAGGCTTCACTCAGCAGGTAGCAGAGGGAGAAATTAAGAGATAACTGTTCATATTGGCACCCATTTGGTGAAGGGTTGCACTCGGGAACTGCCTTTTCAGGTCATGGAATCTGGGGGGATGGAGGAGTCTGCCCTTGGGGATGACATGGGGGTTTACTCTCTCTTGTAAGTTCCTAGGACTTGCAGGGAGTGGCGCTTCCTAGGTTTGCTTTCTAGCTAATGACTGTCCGAGTAGCAACTAACATTCATGGGATTGTGCTTGGGGTCTGGTGTTTCACCCAAGGGAAGTCTGCGGAGTCTGGTCACAGACTGATGCCTAGTCCTCAGCTGGATCCACATCAGGTTGCTCCCCCCATTTTGTTCATTCCCAGGCTAAAATCGATAAGTGGTCCTTGTTAACCCATTTTACTTGTGTTTGGCCTTGTTATTTCAAGGTTGGACATCAAAAGGGAAGGCACTTACACAGAAAGAGAAAACACTTCTCTTGGTCCTGCCACCCTTGGAGGTTTACAAGGTCTGTCTATTAAATAACGAGACTCATAAAATAGCCCATCTTTATTTATATGTATTACAATTCTAATGATTGTCCCCTTCAATCTTCTCCTTGTTCACACACACACTCACCAATGCAGTCTTGTTTTCTTCTGGTCAAAGGTATGGAGCAGATCTATTTTTGTTAGTTGTGTCAACACATCTGCCATTTTCTTCGTACTGCATCAATTGACTCAAAACGTGTTCCTTTAAGCATTGATTTCACTTAAGGGAAAAGAAAACACTCACATGGTGCCAAATCTGGTGAATATGGAGAATGTTCAAGTGTAATAATGTGTTTATCAGTCAAAGACTGCTTCATAGAAGTGCTGTGTGAGCAGGTGCATTGTCTTGATGAAGAATGAAACCATTGTTCCACAGTTCTGGCCTTTTTTTCCTGATTCTTTCTCTCAGCTTTGTCAAAACTTCCTTATAATAATGCTGGTTCACTGTTCTGCCTTCTGGAACTCATTCTGCCAAAATTCTGAAATCTGCTCTTGATGTAAAACAAAAACAAAAACAAAAACATAAACAAAGAGTATGGTTTTGAATGTGGACTTACTTTGACATGCTTTTTTCCATTCTTGGTGATGATGGTGCTTTCCAGTGCATTGTCATTTTGTCTCAGGATCATACTGGAAGATCCAGGTTTCATCTAAAGTGGTATTTTTTGAAAAAGGTTTGGGTCCATCTCAAGTTGCTGCAGAATGTCAGCACAAGTTTCCTTGTGGCACTCTTTTTGCTCTGGTGTGAGAACCCTAGAGACCATCTTGGCACAAACTTTTCTTATGTTGAGATCCTCATGCAAAATTTTCCACGCAGTGTCTTTGTCAATGTTCATGGCTTCAGCTATCATTCAGACAATGAGTCAGTGGTCTCCTCAAACAATCTGGCTATTTTTCCTCACAATTTCATTGGTAATTGAAGTGGAATTTCATCCAGGGTGTTCATAGTCTTCCACATTCTCGCATCCTTGAATCTTTTGTGCCACTCAGACACACACACATGAGACATGCAGTCTTCCCCATAGGCCTCAGTAAGCATTTGAAAAGATTATGTGGGTGTTTTGTTCAATTTTACTAAAAAATTCAAATTGACACATTGTTCAACTTTTAAACTTAGCATTTTTCTGCACACAACAGACTACACAGCTACTTTAAACGATGACTGACAATTATCTGAACAGCCAATAATGTTGTTGTTTGTCATGCAGGTTCAGACATGTTCAAGATTACCACTCAAGCATTCACAACTTCTCCCTGATTTGTCTGAAAGGTAGAAACACAGGACTTTTTCCAATCCATAAGGAGGTCGGGAGAAAAATGGGGCTGTCACACTTACACAGCCCCATTTCCGATGACGTAGTCCTCCGCTGACCTCCTTCCGACCTTACCCCGTGCTGCTGGAGCCTCTTTTTATTGATGGAAAACCTCCATCAGTAAAAAGCAGTGCAAGCAGCACAGGGAAAGGTCAAGAGGAGGTTGGGAGGAGGACTGCGTTGTCTGAAATGGAGCTGTGTACGTGTGACAGCCCTGTTCTTCTCCCAACCTCCTCATGGATTTGAAAAAGTCCACAGTCTCGTTATTTAATAGACAGACCTTGTATTTGCTGTGGACATGAGATATGAAATTCCCATTGGCTGCTCCTAGCCTCTGAAACTTCTTTCTAAAGAAGGCAATTCTGCCCTGCTCTTTGTTTTGACAGCAGGCAAAGACCTTAGGCCCATACAGATCACACAGTTGTAGCATTATGATTCCATTTTAATTGCCATGGCTACATGGGTATGTAGTATGGTGAGGCACTAGGACTCTCTGGCTCTGTAACTCCATGTAAGGAGATTATCAAATGCACTAAATATGGTGTTACCACAATGCCAGGAGATTGCTAAAGGGCTTCCCTTTCACATGACATTGTTCCCCTCGCTGATGACTAAAAAGGCCAATTCGAGATAAACAAGTCCGGTTGCAGAGTAATATAATAAATAGCTATTTGCATGTGCTCTTCAGAAGAAGTCTATTCTATTAATATCCCTTCCCACCAAACAATTTTTGTGCTCAGATAAAATGGAACAGAATAAAGATAAAATATCCTCTTGTTAATACAATAATAAGATTATTAGAATGATGGTGTCATAATGGAGGAAATAATGATTTTACATATGGCTTACATCACACTCTAATTGTTGTCTAGGCAACAGGTGAGTAACTACATAGCAGGAAAATACTATTAATAAAGGGCAAGGTACTCCAGTTGAGTGGATGTACTTTTCCAGTACATACTGTCTTTGAATAACAAAGATAAAGCTGTGATGGGTCCCACTCCAGGTAGGCCCCACAATCACCACCCTTGGAATCCTGTCACACACCTTGCCCCTTGCCCCCTTCCTAGACTGGGTACATGGGCCTCAAGGTGACCCTTATATGTGGACTTGTAGGTGTATTGTTTTGTAGACTCACTGTGGGAAGTGTGACCTGTCTCTTTATCAGGCTTGATAGAGACAGTCAGAGACAGTTTAAACAAGGAAAAACAAGTAGAAGTTGTTATTAAGACATGCTAACCCTTGAACTTCTCAATCATTCGTGGCTCCCCAAAATCATAGTCAGTTATCCCCTCTTACTAACTGTCCTGTCTCCCTGTCATCTATTCCCCATTTCTCTGAAATCAAAGCCTATCTGCCTTTTTGACAGAGACAAGCCTCAGTTTTTGTATCATTTCTCCCCCACAAGCCCCCCTTCACATTATTCCATGAGCTGTGATTGGCTGACTTCAGTCAGGCTTGCCTAGCTCCTCCCATCACAAAAGCAAAATACAACAAAATCCATAATCCTCAAAACATTGGTATCTTTATTGAGCCTAAAAAGCACAAAATACATCATGCAAGCTTTTGAAGCTTCACTGTTTTTTTTTTAATCATGCAAAGATATTAAAAACCATACAGGAGTAGAAAAGTGATGATGTTAGGACTTTATCAGACCACCCACCTAAATCCGTTCTTTTGCTGGCATAACTTCTGCCATTTTTATGCTGACAAAAGAACACCCTGCGCAACACTTACCTCCTATTCATATGAACAGGCTTCCCCAGCAATGAATGTGGAGTGAATGGAGCTCCGTTCACTTCCTTTACTGAAATCCTGTGGATTCTCACAAGAATACATAGCATGGGAAATTCAAAAACAAAAACAAAAACAAGACAGTAAAATTTCACAAAAGCACATAAACACACTATAAAAGTCCGAACTAAACTGGGAACGGTCATAAAAAGTGTGATACCTACCTGGATGTCCTGATCTCACGCAGAAGTGTTCTGGCTGGACTGGCCATTGACACTATATTCATGTGAGTACAATGGCACATGGATTCAAATGCCAGCAATGCTAGCACAAAAGCACCATGGGGGATCAATTGATGGCTTGGGTCATCAATAAAATAGGATGGGATTTGGACTGGACATGATCGTGAAAGGGCAACGGCATTTGGTATGCACACCCTTTTGCAATCGTTAAGCATCCTTATAATGTTGTATTTCCATGGTCTGATAAAGTCCTTAGAGTCATAGGCCTACATTTTGTCTCAGATGTTACTTCTGTTGTGTGAGAGGGGAATACGACACCTGACCATACCCACCACTGCCTTCAGCTTCTCCCCAGGCCCATTACCCATCACTACATGCACATTTTAGGACAAAAAGGTTGGCTATCATTGCTCTAAATATAAAATTGTATTCACAGGATTACATCTAAACAAATACTCAAGGCATCAGTTCACATATTGACAACAGGGTACTTTTGTATTAGCAGGATGGAGCACCCTACTCTCAACCTTCACTGTGAACCAGTTCCTCCCCCCACAATCAATCTGGGAAGACTGATTTGCTTGATGTTCCTTCTTCAAAAACAAGGAGAAACATTATGGATAGGGTTATAAAGAATATTTGTAAATGTTATCATCCTTGATCATAAAAGGTTCCTTGACACTAGAGACCCCATCAGAAAATGGGCAGCCACTGAAAGATTTTTGCCCTGCCCATGAGTGATTTTTTCGTCACAATTTGTGTAAGAAGACCTGCATAAAAACAGTCTCTCTCCTACTTCATCAATCAAAATGCACTTGTGGGACAGGACTTCAGGTACACTCAGTCAATAAAGCTTTTGGTAGTGAAGCTTCTGTTTGCAAAGTCTTTTCACTTCCATTTAACCCCCTATCCTGTTTAGCTGGAAGGTTTCCAACTGAATCATAATTGGGAGAATGGAGAAGTAGGGCTCAAGAAATACAGACATTTTGTGTTGGGTTGCAGCAGCATGTTTGCAATAAACAATGCAATGGACAACGCTTAAGTGGAGAAAGAACGGGATTCTACTCTAGGCAATCCTACTGTACCTTTGTATGTCTCCAGAATCCCTTACTGAGAATGCATGGACAGCACAATGGCGAGAAACCCCTCCAGCTCATTAAAAAAAAAAAAAAAAAAAGCATAGGTCTAAAAGTTTGGCCACCAAAATGGAAATTATAAGGCAAGTAGAAGTTGCTGAAAGAAAATGTCATCCCTGGATGTATTTTAGAAGAAATCTTCAAGTGGTCTCTAGAAGAGTCATATTTTTTTCTAATTATGCAAAGTTTACCTCACCAGGTTATTTTATTTCACATGGGCATATTGTCAGTTTTGAATAACAAATTTGCTGAAGCATGTCATTTTTATGGTGTAAAAATAATCTGTCAATTTTATTTCTGCCTCTAGTGCCAAATTTTCTTTTAAAGAAGTAACGTTCAGGAACACATCTTTTTCATTCACCAGGTATTGTTGCCCTCCCACCAATGCAAACAACCCATCCAGTGCTCCTCTTCTTTAAAAGTCGATGAAAAAAACAACAACCAGTGGCATATTTGCAGTTTGCACAGCATGGAGTTCATACAAAAATGTTACACAATTTGTGTACAAATATCCCATAAAGGCAAAAAAAATTCTCATCATCTCAACTCGCACCTGTAAAACCAAAATAAGACACATTTTCTGCATTCCTACAAATTTTTGGCCCATTACTGACACATCATATTCCCCTTTCTACCACATGGAAGCATATGCAAAGCATGTCTAGACAGGCAATATCCTGCTCCCTTTATGCTGTTTCCAGTGAAAAGAAGAGTAAAAGATCTCAAGTCTACATGCAGAAATGTTCAATGGTATAGTTGTTGTCTCTGTTTCTAACCGAAGAAGAGAATGACCTAGAGCCATGAAAGCCATGCTATTCCACATATTCCCCCTGAAGTTTGACACACTTGGTGCATAAGTGTGTCAAGTTTCTTTCACCTGTCAAGTTTCTTTCACCTGTCCAAAAAAAATTCTGATGCCTGGTCACTGAAATACTGCTCTGCTGCTGCTATCACCTCTGAATCATTTGAAAATTTCCTTATTTTCAGACTCTTGGAAATAGGAAAGTCAGACAGATTCCCTCGGAGTGTGGTGGGGTCTCCTTCCTTGGAGGTCTTTGAACAGAGGCTGGATGGCCATCTGTCAGGGATGCTTTGATCGTGATTTCCTACATGGCAGGGGGTTGGACCAGATGACCTTTGTGGTCTCTTCCAACTCTACAATTCTATGATTCTATGATTCTAAGATCTGGTGAGTAGCTTGGTGCAGTCAAACCCCAAATTCTTCAAAACAACCATCATCTTGCCAACCCAGGGACCAGGTGCATTGTCTTGCAAAAAGAGAACACCTTTCTGCAGCTTTCCTCAACATTTTTACTTCAGTGCCTTCTTTAATCAGCACAGCAAGTTAGAGTAGTATTCTGCATTAACTGTTTGGCCCTTCTGAAGATAGTCAGTCATCAAAATACCTTCCTTATCCCAACTGTGGCCATGACCTTTCCGGCTGATTTTTGAGTCTTGAATTTTTTGGCCATAGAGAACCTGACTGCTGCCACTGCAAGGATTCTTGTTTGGTCTCTAGTTCATAGTAATGTAACCATGTTTCATCAACAGTGACTAGTCATTCCAAAAAAATATCACGAGATCTCTCAAAATGCTGCAAAATAAACTTGAAGGTATCCACTCAATTTCATTTCTGGTCAGCATTCAAGCATTTTGGCACCCACTTGACTGACAGCTTCTGCATTGCCAACTGCTTGTGAATTTTAAACGCAATGCATTCCCGGGGTATCTCTAGTGTTTCAACAATTGTGTTAGCTGTGATTTGCCAATCTGCCAAAATCCAGTTAAGAACACATTCAACAATTTCAGGAGTTGACACTGTTGAAGGCCTCTGAGACTTTGCTGCATCTTCAGTCTCAAAATCTCCACACTGAAAGTTGGCACACCACAATTGAGTATGACAGGCATTTGTCACTCAATGTTTGCATCATACACTCATGGATTTCCTTTGGAATTTTCTTCTGCAGGAACAGGAAGTTCATGATGTTCCAGGGTTTAGCACTTGAAAATTCCACACTTCTCGTTAACATGGTTCCATCATGATCTGAGAAAATTCAGAAATTAGAGCTATAATCCTGTGAACTGGCAATTTACAATACAAAACAACAACAACAACCCACCACTCTTTCAAGCTACAGTGACAAAATTACCTTCATATTTTGGAAAGTGGGTTGGGCCAAGAACTTTTCAGCATCTCCTTATAATCAAAGGAACTAATGTGGTGGGGAAGGTATAGTACATATATTGTACACAGCAGGAATAACCTACAAACATTTGACACAAGTGCATAGGCTAGTAATTACTCTGTGCTAAAGGGGGAAAGATTCTGGTAACTAAATTCCATTCCAATAAAATACAGATTTAATATTCATAAAACAATGCCTAATGTGATTAACATTTGCTACATATGTTTTCAGGAGATAGCAGATTTACCTCTTTGTGAAAAATAAAAGATTCAAAGGCAGTTTCTTGTTTTCATCTGGAACTTTCACAGCATGGCATCAGTTTACTATGTAGGAATTAACTGTTGTCATAGCTGCCTTTGGCAGTGATGTTGGAAATACTGATGTGGAAGGATTAAAACCACCAAGTATTTTGGTGGGATGCCAGTATTCATAGTGGCAGATCAGCAAAGGCAACACATCGCTGAGGAGGCTCTGCCCATTCGATGGCCTTATTTTGGGTATTTACACAATGTTCATCCTAACCACAAACAGATGCCCTTATTAGAAATTTTAGAAACCAAAGAAGGCTCTTCTCCTCCATTACTTTCATTGGGCATCCTTGGCTTCTCATATTATGTATCTTAATGTATTTGAAGAATTCGGTTGCCTGGACTTACCTGGGCGACCGGCTTTGTGGTCTGGGGAGCCCCCGACTCCCCCAATGCACATGGCAGTCATGGGCGCCACCATGACTGCTGAATATCCTCTTCCCGGACTGCCAGGAGGATGGGAAGGAGGATCAGGGACAGCCAATCAGAAAGAGGCTGCTCTTATCTGATTGGCCGTTGCACATTGCCATCAGCCAATCAGAAGCCTTGGTCTTCCAAGGCTTCTGATTAGCTGCAAGGCGGGGATAGGCTTCTTTCTGGTCCAGCAGCCAGGGATATATTCCCAGCTTTTCAGCCAGACCAGGCAGTTGGCTCATCAGAGCCAAAGACCCACCCACCCTCCCTCAGTTAGGATGCATTTGTATTAGTTAGAATTCTCTGCATTCATTGTATATATTGTACTATCGTATTGCTTGCTTCTCTGTCACAACTTTCCTGGGGCAGAGGTGAGCATGGGTTCTGTTCGAAACCAGTAGGGTCAAGGGTATCCGGCAAGTCACATGCCAGGTCATGATAAGGTCAAGTTCAAGTTCATGACCCCGGAGACCCTGGGGGAGGGGTTCAGCATGTGCTGCTCTCTGGGGGCATCACTGCTTTGCCCCCCTTTTTGGTGGTTTTGGAGCATGTGACTCCATCATGTGACCGGTTGACGTGATCTGTTGGCAGGCATGCCAACAGATACGACATTAACTGAGATGGCAGATGGGTCGATGTCCGGTTTTAATAACCCATGCTCAGGCACCAACCAGTATGGCTATCACAAAAGAAAGTTGTGGCCTTTATCGCCAATACCTTATATTCTTCTCTCATTCATCTTATCAAATATATCTTTCCACATGAAATTGTGTTTGCCCTTTCTGCTTTTGGGGCAGTGTGGCATGGGAAAGGGGGGACCTGTCTCACCTCAGCATGCAATTAAAACCTAAGATACGTGAGAAACTGTTTTTGTATAATATTAAACCAGCATGCATTTATAAACAAACGTATACTTAACTGCATTGTATGTTTTTAAAGCAAAAATACAGTAAGTTTTGGATCCTTCAGATCTTGATTGTTGTTCCATCCAATTTGCAAAAAGGAAACCATTGCACTCTGGTAGAAACAGCATGATTGATGATGAAAGTTCACCACATACAGTAAATAGGATTGATTGAGAGGCATCTTATGATCCTTCCAGGATGATCCTATCCCAGATTCATAAAGTAAATCCAACTGAGTCCACAGAATTGCAGTATTAATTAATTTTAACTAGGGTTGGTCATACAATGTTCCACACTTACAATGTGCCTGCTCATGCTTGGTGGCATGTTCTGAACATGTAAGGTAACCAGGAATGATTGAAATATGAAATCACTCCATGCTAATTTTCTTATTATCATTGATTTCATCAATAGTGGAGGAAATACTTTTTCCATTTACCTCGCAAAAATTGTACTTTTAACAAGATCCAAGGGTTCTAAAAAAACATTAGTGTGAATAAATCATTATTTTTTTTTCCTCTTGGCAGATCACTGTTGTTTGGCCTAATCTACCTCTTGGAGGCCATTGAAGATAACTCCATGTATATCATTTTATCAGGTTAGAAATCATGTGATATATCTCCATAATGGATGGTATGAGGTTGGGACATTTTTCTTTGTTGCATGGACTTGTTGAGATTGGCACGGTCTTGTCCATTGTCCTGGGCAGCAAAATGCAAGAATGTAGGCCAAACAGTAGGTTAACAACTAATAGCTGGATCCTACTGCTCTTGTGAGACATCATAAACCTGCTGTGGGTATATTAAAATTAGAATTAGAATTATAGAAATTTCATTGGTACAAGTCTATTCTCAACCACATATAGTCAGGCCAGGGACTGCAGTGAAGTAGAACCATCCTGTTCTTGAACAGAGACCAACTGGAGTAATCTTCAGATAATTCTATTTCTTTGATGCATCCTACAACAATTGATGTAAATCTGACTATTCTAAATGATTTATTCTTTAAGTTAAGGGAAACTGCCACAGACAAAGGAAGTAAAGGGAGGTCTTCTTCCTTTATTAATCCATTTTATTTTAATTATTTGTTTAGAGAAGTGTAATAATAGCAGATAATGACAGAATATCCTTTACAGAATAAGAGCAAATGGTAACCCTCAAACATACTCTGAATATATTTATGGGTTGGATCCAGAGCATCCCTTCAAATATAGCTAGAGGAAGGCTGGGGAGGAAATTTTTGCCTATTGCTTCTTGCCCATTCAGTCTGTACCACCCTCTGGAAAGCTGTTGCAGAGGGCTGTGCATTATGAGAGGTATCAGAACAGTGTGGGTGCTGGAACAAAGTCCCCCTTCCATTGGCTTGTTGAGCCATTCTGTTTTTGGAATTAATATTCTTGTTGTTGTGTGCCTTCAAGTCATTTCCGACTTATGGCAACCCTAAGGCAGACCTACCATGGGGTTTTCTTGACAAGATTTGTTCAGAGGTGGTTTGCCTTTGCCTTTCTGTGAGGTTGAGAGAGTGTGACTTGCCCAAAGTCACCCAATGGGTTTACATGGCTGAGTGGGGATTTGAACCCTGGTCTTTAGAGTTGTAGTCCAACACTCAAACCACTGCATCACACTGGCTCCCAATGGATACCCTACAACCCTATATTTCATGTGATCTATATTGTTTGTCCTCACAGGATTTGAAGAGGAGGACATGGCATTAGGGAGTTTAAGGTAAGCTTAAATATTAAGAAAAAGTGCATAGATGTCAATGGTGCAAAGGGAAAGAAATGAATTGGGGGCTAACACTACTTTGTGGTATATGGAGAAAGTGGAGAACGGGCAGATTTTCTATGACAGGCCAATAATGTCCTAGGCACTATATAGAAAGAGTATTCAAGAAACAGGTTGTGAGATTCTCTAATGAGATTCTACAGACTGCAGTCCTTTGTAGTCAATTCCATCCTTGGAGTCCATGTTCAAACTTTCTAAATGCCATTTCTGGATTTTAAGAGTAATTTTTTTAAAAGGCTAAAAAAATGTTATCCAAAGTCTTTTTAATTACAAACTTGGCTTTTGGTATGCTAAACTGATGAAAACCTCCAAAGGTGACTTAGAAAGGGACTTTAGTTCATCCAAGATAAAGTAAAATGGTCTCCGACATCAACACATCATATGGGTTATTTTATAAGGACAAAACAAAAATCTCTTTCCTTGAAAGGCAATAACCACATAATCTTTTCTTGGTCATTGAAATAAAGCCAAAGGCAAAGTATGTATTGAAATATCCAATTAGACTACACAGGCAAACACACACAGTTCTTTCTAAATGCCTGCTAAAATTATTTCAACATTGACTGAAAGTGAAAGCGGGGTGTCTGCTCATCCCATCTCCCTTTGTTCTCTGTACATGGGGATCACATACTTATAGGAGTTCTCTACACAGTTTTGAACCCTGAAAAGGTTGGGGGTTGAAACAACATTAAGAACCTCATTTGACTAAGGTCCTTTCCTTCTTAAAGAGTTTTCCATGTGCAAGGTATTGTGGAAGATCCAGTAAAGATCAAAGACACCTCCCCTCCATCTGCATTTTACTAATAACTCCTGGATAGCATTGAATCTCTCTTACATTATGTACATGTCAACATCATTTCACTGATCTACAATAACCTACAGACTGGCTGGACAATCCTTTTTCTGCTAATTACTGCATGCGGTGGCTGTGTGCTGCTGGTAGGCATGACAGAAGCTGATGGACCTGAATCCTATACTCTTTTTTCCTCACACACAGAGGAGATTTTCACACAGCTAAAATATCCCCTGGAGAAATCAGCACAGAAATATTTCTGTCCCGGAAGTAGCGCCGCGGTTCACACGGCCAGTTCCCTCTCCCGATATGCCGTCATCCTCATGCTGTGTTTTTTCCATAATATATGCCGTCGTCCTCATGCTGTGTTTTTTCCGTAATATATTACTAATGGGAGTTCGCCGTTAATAAAATAATACGGAAGAGGGAAGATAAAACACAGCATGAGGACGATGGCATATCGGGAGAGGGAACTGGGCATGCGAACCGCGGCGCTGCTTCCGGGACAGAAATATTTCTGTCCTGATTTCTCCAGGGGATATTTTAGCCATGTGAAAATCTCCGGAGAAACATACACAACACACCAGAGTTTAGAAACATTACTCTTTTTTTTTTTTTTAACTAAAGCTGCCAGAACTATTTGATGTCCATGCTGGCTAGCAAATTTTGGGAGATCATGGTTACCACCCCCGCCCTGGTTCCTCATGTGATTGGTACCAATGTTGGAAAAGTGCACCATGGGATCACAGTGGTCCAATCAGGCATGCACACACTACAGAGCTATGGGAAGGAGTCAGCCCATATATGAGCTCCAATGATTCCAGTCAGTACCTCAAATATATGAGCAATATATATAATCAAGATTATTGCTAACCATTTCTCAATGGGCAACATTTCCAGCTCAGCATTTCTAAATATCTGCAGTGTAATGCTTGCAAATAAACCTTAGACTTTATTTATTTATATTAAGCAGCTTTCAATGTCTGTTAGCTAATTTCCCCCACAAGCTGAGTACTCATGTTACTGACCCACGAAAGGATGGAAGGCTGAGTGAACCTTGGAGCCCTCTGGAATGGAACTTGCAACGTGGTATCTTGCAGTACTAGCATTTAACCACAGAGCCACCAGGGCTCCCTGGGACTTTACCAGGTAGCATTCCCTGGTAGCATGACTTTACCAGGACTTTAGCATGAGCCAGCAGGATATACAGTCGTCCCTTCACATTCGTGGGGGTTCCGTTCCGCGGACCCCCGCGAATGTGAAAAATCCGTGAATAACGACTCCCCTCCCCCCTCCCTCCCCAGGCCTTCGCGGGGCCTTCCTAGGCCCCGCGGAAGTCTCCCCGGCCCTCCCGCCCTCCCTCTCCAGGCCTTCACGGGGCCTTGCTAGGCCCCGCGGAGGTCTCCCCGGCCCTCCCTCCCCCCCTCCCCAGGCCTTCGTGGGGCCTTGCTAGGCCCCGCGTAGGTTTCCCCGGCCCTCCCTCCTCCCTCCCCAGGCCTTCACGGGGCCTTGCTAGGCCCCGCGGAGGTCTCCCCAGCCCTCCCTCCCTCCCTCTCCAGGCCTTCGCGGGGCCTTCCTAGGCCCCGCGGAGGTCTCCCCAGCCCTCCCTCCCTCCCTCCCTCTCCAGGCCTTCACAGGGCCTTGCTAGGCCCCGCGGAGGTCTCCCCGGCCCTCCCTCCCTCCCTCTCCAGGCCTTCGCGGGGCCTTGGTAGGCCCCACGGAGGTCTCCCTGGCCCTCCCTCCCCCCTCCCCAGGCCTTCACGGGGCCTTGCTAGGCCCCGCGGAGGTCTCCCCAGCCCTCCCTCCCTCCCTCTCCAGGCCTTCGCGGGGCCTTCCTAGGCCCCGCGGAGGTCTCCCCGGCCCTCCCTCCCCCCCTCCCCAGGCCTTTGCGGGGCCTTGCTAGGCCCCGCGGAGGTCTCCCTGGCCCTCCCTCCCCCCTCCCCAGGCCTTCGCGGGGCCTTCCTAGGCCCCGCGGAGGTCTCCCCAGCCCTCCCTCCCCCCCTCCCCAGGCCTTCGTGGGGCCTTGCTAGGCCCCGCGGAGGTCTCGCCGGCCCTCCCTCCCTCCCTCTCCAGGCCTTCGCGGGGCCTTCCTAGGCCCCGCGGAGGTCTCTCTGGCCCTCCCACCCCCTCCCCAGACCTTCACGGGGCCTTGCTAGGCCCCGCGGAGGTCTCCCCAGCCCTCCCTCCCTCCCTCCCCAGGCCTTTGCGGGGCCTCCGGAGGGCCTCCGGGGGTCCCTCGAAGGCCTCCCCACCCCCTCCCCAAGCCTTCGCGGGGCCTCCGGAGGGCCTCCGGGGGACCCGCGAAGGCCTCCCCACCCCTCCTCAGGCCTTCGCGGGGCCTCCGGAGGGCCTCCGGGCATCCCGCGAAGGCCTTCCCACCCCTCCCCAAGCCTTCGCGGGGCCTCCGGAGGGCCTCCGGGGGTCCCGCGAAGGCCTCCCCACCCCTCCCCAGGCCTTCATGGGGCCTACGGAGCGCCTCCAGGGGCCCCGTGGAGGCCTCCCCGGGCCTCCCCGGTCCCTCCAGGTCTTTTCAGGGGGCCTCTGGAGGCCCCGTGTCGCGGTTTTGGGGGGGCCCGGGGGGGCCCTCCCAAAACCGCGAATAACCAAAACCGCGAATGTCAAGTTCGCGAATGTGGAGGGACAACTGTACTGTCGGGTGCCAGTTAGACGGTAGTTATTATCGTGGGGCGTCCCAGGACTTATTGATCCCATATTCGTCTCTCGTTGTTTACACGATTTTTGTCTCTGATTTGGATATCCTGGGAGATCCTGGGATCATTGTTTACATGGCATCATGTCCCGTGTTATATCTCCTCTCCCACTATATACTATCCCGTTTTTGTTTGTTTGTTTGTTTACATGTGTTTATGGTCCCAGGATTTTTTTTTTTAGCTGTCAATCAAGGATGCGATTACTCATTTTTTCACAACCTCGGTGACTACTTCCTGTAGAGTTTCCCGCCACGAGCAATGCTATTGGCTGGCACAAATGTTTGTTCAAGCTTCTGCATTGGTCAGAGAAGGAAGGCGAAGACAACCCCCTCTGCACAATTTGATTACAAAAAAACCCTGATGGGGAAATGCCCCCCAAAAGTTAAAATCCATGTAAAAGGAGAATGCCAGTACAGACAAACAAGGCATTTTAAAAGACAAACCTCAGTTGGTGCGATAGTCTGCCCAGACACTGGCAGTTTTTACTGGGCCTTTAAACCCACGATGGAAAGGATGCTTCTGGGGGGGGGGGTGGATGAATGAGAGATCATCCGCCCAGATGCTGGCAGTTTTTTACTGAGCCTTTAAACCCACAAAGTGGATGGATGCTGCTGGGGGGTGGGTGGATGAATGAGTGATTGTCTAGCTACCTGCTTGCAGTGTTTACTGTGTCTTTAAACCCATGGAGGGGATGCAGATGGGGGATTAATGGGCCATCTTCTGCCCATGATTTCTTTAAAATTTACTCTCTCTTTAAAATTTAAACCCAGAATGCCAGGGAGGGACAGGTTAAAGCTGAAGGGTTTGCCGTGTAGAAATCCATTGAACAGGGTGACTTAGTGCAGACACACACACACACACACACATAATCAGAAAGCTGTGTTGGTATGCAATATGAATTTTAGAACCATCTTTTAAAGATGTCATTTCCATATTTTCTATTCCAGCGGTTCTTAACCTGTGGTCTGTGGACCCCCAGGGGGCTGCAATGTCCTCACAGGGGGTTTGCCAAGACTTGAAGACTGCTCAGCCCACGTGATGGGAGCCAAGGCAAAGGCTGGTTGGCTTGGCCTGCACATTGCTCTTCAATCTGCTCCAGCCACAAATTAGCAGGAAGAAGCAGGAGAAAAGTCTTCCCTCCCCTCCAGTGCCTCTAAGGGAAGGGTTAATGGATGGTGTAATTGTATTATTATTATCATCAGGTGTTGTTGTTGTTGTTAGGGTTTTAAATCTTGAGTTAAGTCTTGGTGGTCCACAGCAAAAATAGATATTTAAAGGGGGGGGGCTTGTAAAGTAAGGGTTAAGAGCCATTGTTCTGCTTCATCAGTTATGGTCAGGAAGTACCTACAGTGATATTATAAAGGCAAATGTGAGTGCTGGAATGGTAAATCCTCACTGTATATGAAGAGGATATAAAAAGACTTTACAGTACAAATCAAGGAGATGGATGTTGCAATGTCCTTTGGGGCCTATACTAATGAATCACAACTGAAGATACATCATATGAAGCCATGAAGAATTTTTTTAAAAAAAGTCACTTAGTGTATGCATTTAAAAATCCAGACATTTCAGTTATAATATAACACAGTATTGCGTGTCAAAGTGCAGAGGAAAAAATCAGATCATCCATGAACTTCTACTTCAGGCTAAATACAGGAGTTAAATCAGAATGTTTTCTCCTCTGCTTATCTGTAAAATGGCACAATAAGCATGTCCATGTTGTATTTGAAATGTGAGGACTGATGGTGACATTCCTCCCTTTTTATGAAAGCAAAGAATCTGTTTATGAATTTCTTATAATATTTCTAATATTTCCCTTAGATTTAGTGCAGTCCTCTTCCCTTTAAGATGGCATTCTAGTAGTTATTTTGCATCTACTATGCCTGTCCAACAATCTTTTCTAAAGCTGAAATTCCGCTATTTAATTCGGTCTATTTCCCTTCTAGGATGTTGCCCCCATTTTATATGCCTGCCCTTATCCTCAATGGCTGAGACTGTTTCTGTTCTTCTCTAACATATATTAATGATTGGATTCTTTTTTTTTTTTTACAGTAGGTAAAATGTAGAAATTTACAATTCTTCTCTATTAAGCGGTACAGATATTTCTGTACAAAGAGAAGGATTTAGAAGTAGGATTGTTACAAACAGAGAAAAGTCAACTTTTCTTCCCCCCCCCCCAGCCATATGTTCTGGAGTTCTCTCTTTCCACTTTCCATGTTCCATCAAAACAACAGTAGTAATTGTACCAATGCAGTGCTGTTCTTGTTTTTAAAAAGAATAAATCCAAGCCCACAATAGTACAGATGTGCAAAGAGATTAGTCAGCACTAGAATGACAGAGAGTACTAATGCCATGGGACCTATACAGAGTAAGGGCACATTGTCACTGTGATGTTCTCCTTCACAGCTACCATGGAAATGTTCATGCTCTTTTGCATGTCCCCGTTCATATTAGAAACAATTGTCCAATTGTTAAATCTGATCATTTTCCAGTTGTCTACTTCATGTTCCATTTTTGCTGGAGATCAGGACAACTTTAACAAGAAGCAGAAGTTTTTGCTACCTGTCTCAGGATTACAGAACAGTGTGCTCCAGTGGAGGTTTGACACAGCACATAAGCAGAAGGTTTTAGAAGGGACTGTCAGAATTAATTACCTCTTCAGGAAAGCATCTGGGAGCTGACATGCAGGAAATTTGTATTAGAAACTGCTGCTGTTAAATTTGGTTTATCCCTAAGATTATGTTCTCTGGTTTTAATTATTGTTAGCCACTTGATCTGCAGAACTGGTAGTATATAGATGATGATGATGAAGGTATTGATGGCAACGAAGAAGCTTGTGCAAAAGAACTTCCTGGCAGATAATTCCTTAATGTTTCCTCTTGCTCAGTTAGGAGGTGTTCTGAAGCTGATGAAACTTTACTTTTCTAGACCATGCTTATATTTGGAACATAAGTAAGGAAGACACAGAACATCTCAGAAAAGTAGCAATAGTCTACTTTTCCTATTTAGTGAGATGCAGTCGTGGTGGTGGTGGTGGGTATACACACACACACACACATTTATATGTAATACCTGCCCCTTTGTTGTTCGTACTCCTGGTTCTTTAATGCCAGCATTTGACAAGCACATTCTCTGTGCTTCTGAGTTATTTGGGAAGTGAATACTTTGGCTATCATCCACCTACATAGCATCTGCAATGCCATCATTTACTCAAATTAATTAATATGTTCTTTCCGGAGTAAGTGCTACTGGGAGATTGCCCGCTCCTCTAATACAGCCATTCTTGTGAATATTCTTTTCAGGGTTACTATTCCTTTTTCACCAAAAAAGAAAGAAAAAAAAGGAATGAATTTATTTTCTTATTTTCTCATACCAGCCATTCAGAGTCTTTTTATGTGGCATCCATGAACTCAAGTGCTCATAGTGGAAGAACATGTGCATTTGGTTTGTTTTCTTTTCACTTGTCACAGATCTTGTAGGATGATGACCACTTTGAAAGGGGCTTTTCTACCACCTGAAAAGAGATTTTACAAGAAAGGACATACCACAAAATAACATACATAGACAGGAATGATTAAATCTATACATTTTGCTTGTTCTGCACTATTTTTTTAAAAAAAATCTCAGGCTTCCTACTTTATGTTTATGCAGAAAATTGTTGATTTTGACAAAAAAAAAAAAAACCAAACCACCCAACACCTGCAAATGAAATTCTCAATTATTGGCACTGGCCCAGTCCAATAGGTACAGCTATAGAAAGTATGGACACGATCATGTTTTAACTGCCTGCCACATCACTGTTAAAGATGAGGGGTTTGCTAGGAAACAATATGTGGCAACCCTATTTCAGTATCATAAATATAACTGAATGCACAGGGAATCCAAGATAGATTTTTAAGAGCTAAGCGTTCAAAGCGTTCAAAGCCTTCCAGCTCAGTGGACAAATGTGTCTATATTGTTTTTGTCCACATTTAAGTTTTTTAAAGCTCAAATTCATTGCATCTTCTATGAAGAAATGTACAAATCTTTGCAAATTCTTATTAAAAATAACCTATTTGTATCCATCCCTTCTTGTAAGTAACCTATTGATCTGATTTGTACCAAAAATATGTACTATTGGGCATGATTCTACTGGCAGTACTTCAATACTGAACCACCGTAATTATGAATTTTGGACTCTACTGGAAAGAGTCGTTAACAGATGGCAAATTCCAATTGCAGTAATTTTGCTTCTCTCATAGGAAGATCATATTTTTGCAATACTGTAAGATTTTTTTTTAAGTGAGTATAAAGTCTTTTCTCTCTCTGGCTTTTCTTTGCAAACGAAGATTCAGGAAGGACTCATCCCGCGCTTCTGCAAGCGCGCTGATGACTAAAATGGCCAATCTGAGATAAACATGTCCAATTGCAGAAAGCACAGCAGAAGGTCTCCTTGGGTGATGTTTCCAGGTTGTGATTCTTTCTGCATTGTCGTTTCTCTTCGCGACTTGTTCGGTATGAGTTCTCAAATAAGGCTGCAGCATTGTGGATAGTGTGTCTCCATGCCTCCCAATGTGAGGCCAGGGCGGACCATTGTTGGTGATCAATTTGGCCGAGCCTGAGATGTTGTTTCAGGGAGTCCTTGTATCGCTTTTTTGGAGTACCCCTCTTACGCTGAACCGTGGTGAGTTCACTGTAGAGTACTATTTTGGGGGGCAATGGTCCTCCATCCTAGAAACGTGCCCTGCCCAGTGCAGCTGTGTTCTCAATAGCATGTATTCTGCATATGAAAACACATAAGGTAATTTTAACTCAATATGAGACAGTTTCCATATATGCAAAAGTAACATGAGCTTTTAAATCCTTGTCACTAACATAGATCTAACATCTATGTTAGTGACAAGGATTTAAAAGCTCATGTTACTTTTATATATATATGGAAACTGTCCCATGTTGAGTGCAGTGGTTGGGACAATAATCTAGCATTAAACTATATCTTTTAATGATTTATATAATCTAAATATCTGAATCAGTGGTGGTCCTTTATGCTTTGACCCAGTATATAACAGTTAAGCCAAGCTATTTCTTAATCAAACAGTAAACTCAAAGATTTACCACTTAAGAATAGCTGGCAGCCCCCTAAGTTATGATGAAGCAGCACCCTCTGGTGGAATCAATTCAGGAAGATATCAGAGCATCAAAATGGCAAACAATATGGGGAAACTTAAACTCTTTTGTAGTGGTGAGCAGACTGACTCCATCATAGTTTGTACTTTACTCACCAAGTTGTGAATCCATTGTTGTGGATAAAGTTTCCATTATTAAAATATCCCATAATAGCTCCTCCTTTTAGTGTATATGTGTCACCAATGCACATCTAAGAAATGTAACATGTACAATTACACTGTTTTCCAACCCTATGCATCATAACAGCATGTGCCATTGCTCATTACATATGCTACTCTGCCTGTTACCACTTGTATAATAAATGTAGGCTATCCCAGGCAAATAAATGGGTCTGAAAGCAGCCTGAGCTCTCACTAGCAGCCAAAAGACTTGGAAGGGGGGCGGGTTATAAAGGAACTAAATGAGATGTAAAGATATATTTTAAATATCAAGATCAGAATAAGCTATACAATGGTATTTCTGATTTATATACATGGTTGTGAAAGCTGGATAGTGAAGAATGCTGACAGGAAGAAAATAAACATTTGAAATGTGATGCCTAAGGAGATGACTATGGATATCACAGAGTGGCAAAAAGTCA
The DNA here is from genome assembly GCA_030847615.1 of Gambelia wislizenii. Classification (NCBI taxonomy): domain Eukaryota; kingdom Metazoa; phylum Chordata; class Lepidosauria; order Squamata; family Crotaphytidae; genus Gambelia; species Gambelia wislizenii. The sequence goes on from JAUMIR010000003.1 coordinate 86,884,676, forward strand.
AATCAGTATGTCTGAGAGCAAATTAAGTGAATGTTCACTTAGAAACTCAAATGACTGAACTGAGGCTGTTGCACTTGGACACATCATAACATGACATTACTGATTGGGGAAAATGATTATGCTCAGTAAAAAAGGAAGGCACTAGAAAATGCGAAAGAGCACATTACTGGTTGATTGGATCAATAAAGGAAATCTTAGCCCTAAGCTTACAAGATCTGAATAGGGCTATTGATGACCACAGCTCTTGGAGGTCTGATTCCTAGGGTTGCCATAAGTCAAATAACAATTCTGGACAGGTAAAAAATTACTGAATTTATTGATGGGTTTGCTTTGTATAGTGGTCAGTCTGGGAGCCAGTTTGTAACTGTCCCAAAAAGACAACAGTAGAGCTGACCATTCTTAGTTATAACCTTTGCAATCAAGCACATCCACCTGTTGGCCACTAAGAAGTCAACATAAAATATATTGGGACTTGTACTTTGTTTTCACACCAGTAGATCAACATGAAAAAACCACTAACATAAATATTCCTCAATATTTGAACTGATTGATTCCTTTAGTGAAGAGCAATTATGGCTGGCCACAGACCACAGGCTGCATATTGCCTTCCACTGAGATACAGGAATAATGCAATAGCTATTTCAAAACCATAGAGTACTCTGACAGGATCTGCCTCTCAAACATTTGTAAGTTGCTCAAAGTTGATGCATGAAAAAGAAAGAATAAGCAGAGGTCTCTCTGGCTTTTCTTCACAAACGAAGATTCAGGAAGGACTCATCCCATGCTTTCCGCAAGCGTGCTGATGACTGAAAAGGCCAATCTGAGATAAACAGGTCCGATTTCAGAAAGCACAGCAGAAGGTCTCCTTGGGTGATGTTTCTGGGTTGTGATTCTTTCTGCGTTGTCGTTTCTCTTCAAGACTTGTTCAGCGTGAGCTCTCAAATAAGGCTGCAGCATTGTGGATAGTGCATCTCCATGCCTCCTGATGTGAGGCCATGGTGGACTATTGTTGGTGATCAATTTGGCCAAGCCTGAGATGTTGTTTAAGGGAGTCCTTGTATCACTTTTTTGGAGCACCCCTCTTACGCTGACCCATGGAGTACTATTTTTGGGAGGCGATGGTCCTCCATCCTAGAAACGTGCCCTGCCCAATGCAGCTGTGTTCTCGATCTCATAGCCTCAATGCTGGTGATCCCTGCTTGCTCAAGGACAGCAACATTCGTCACATAGTCAGTCCAGTGTATATTTAGGATTGTGCGTATACAGTGCTGCTGAAAGCATTCGAGGAGTCGTAAGTGTTGGCAATAGGTGACCCATGGTTCAGATCCATAAAGGAGAATATACAGTACAATGGCTCTGTACACCCTGATTTTTGTGCTTCACCTCAGGTGTTCGCCTCAGTAAGGTGTTCGCCTCAAGCAGAGGTAGGAATGCAATAAATACTCATAAACCTTTGATTTCAAAATGAGGCTTGGTACCTTTTGTAAATGGGAGGTGGAAGGTCATTATACTCTTATAATGATTTGCAACTTAGTTGCATCAGCACCCAGGGGTGGGGGGAGTTTGCTATGTTTCTCTTTCCAGCATTTTTCAACATAACATGCTTTCATAGATTTTTAAGGTATAAAAGAAATATTTTCTACAGCACCACATAAACTCCATTGCTTTTACCATCTACTGTGTCAGAAATTATACAAAGAGACTTCAGTTCTCCCTTCATATTTACTGGGGTTTGGTTCCAGGACCCCCCCCCCCCCCGTGGATACCAAAATCTGTGAATATTCAAGTCCCATTATATGCAATGGCATAGCAAAATGGTGCAAAATTTTGCAAAATGGCAAAATCAAGGTTTGCTTTTTGGAATTTATTTTTTAAAGAATATTTTCAAGCTGTGAATACTTAAATCCATGGATACCAAATCCGTGGGAATATTTTCAAGCCATGAATACTTAAATCCATGGATACCAAATCTGTGGATATGGAGGGACAACTGTATTTTCCCTACCCGCTGTAAAAGGCATATGCTTCAGATTGTAAAACAAAAGAAGAAAGAAAAGTAACTCATACAAGGAATGTAAAGAATATTTCTAGCAATTTTTTTTAACTCCCAAGAATGAGAACATTTAAAAAAACCATTTTGGTCATTAACAGTACATACTAGCAAAAAAATAAATAAAAAAAAATCCTTTTTTCTTTTGTGCAAAACCATGCTCTGTGTGTGTGTGTGTGAAAAAATTTATATTTTGTGCTTAAAATGTGTTTGTCTTTCAATATTCCAGAAATACCAATGATAAAAAATGTGCAAGAACTCTTCCCAATTGTAATTTGTATAGTAGTAATTTTCTATATTTATATACAGTACACCAACAGGACAGGAGGTAGATTAGGAGATATGTTTTTAAGAAGGCTGGGAAAGTGAACTAGCTCAATATGGATGCATTATCCAGTCCCATTGTATAAAGAGCAGATACAGAAGAGAAAAATCAACAATACTGAGAAAGCTTTTTATTCTGTTTATTGATGAAATGTGTAGCACCACCTATTGCTGAAAATGAAAGACTGATGTTAAAAGACTTCCCTCCTTGGTCTACAATCAGGTGGATAGCCTTTAAAACGCTTGAAAGTTGTGTAACTGGTTTTGCAATCAAATTAAACCACATGAGAATGCAAAACAGTGTGAGAAGTAGATGTAAGACATATGTTTCTCTGAACTTTAACCTCCAGCATAAAGAAGCAGTGGCTTTGATAATGCAGATTAATTTGAAAGTTGAGACCTGTTTTAAGAAAGGCAATGAATCCTCACCAGTGCTCTGTTCTGAAGTCACTTTTAAGGCACAGAGGTTGCTGTAGTCCTTTGGATTAATATCAAGGGCCTGTGATCCTCTAAGAGCAGTCTACAGATGTTACCGTCCCAATTCACTGACATTCCTTTCTAAACTGTGCTAACTGCAGTGTAAAGAAAGAACTATACTATCAGCTCCAGAGCATCCCCCTTGGGGAGGTTAATACAAGCTTGTAGGATCCAAAAAATACTCAACTCCTGAAGACTTGGCATATTCCATCCAGATGATTCAATGTTTGTTAAGTTACCCTAATGTTCTGAAAAAAGACATCTTACTGCAGTTTATCTTTGCTTTACCATCACAACAGTCCCAAATCCAGCAAATACTATCTTCCATAACAGAAGATATTTACACTTAATTAGATGCAGGGATTGGACCATCTAAATGTGACTGAGGGAAAGAGTTTAAGGAAAGTAAAAATGGACAGAGAAGCAGATGATATATAAATAGCTACAGCAGATGATAAATATCTGCAGACCTAGCTTCTTGCAGGCATCTGCAAGGTTGCCCAGTGAAATCAGGCACAGGGCTCCTGTCCCTTTAACAAGGGTATTTCAGCAGGCGTTGCTTGTCACACAAGATTCACCGGCTGAGATTTCTTTTTCTACACAATCATTAAAGGTACAGGACCCCATCCCTTATTTCACCTGGCAACACTGGTAGGGATAAGTTGGAGGCAGTGTCATGTCTCTGTTTTTTCTTTGCAAACAATAATTCAGGACAGGGTCATGGGTGTGTAAATAAACCCTGCTCCTGTATGTCGCCCCTGGCTCTAGCAGCTTCCCAAGCTTTCTGAATCTGGTCACAGAGCCCTATGCAGAACTTTCTGCTCAACACACAAAGGGGCTAGGAACTTGCTGAGTGTGTCAACATTTTGGGTAGGGGTTTGCATGCGTAACCAAGTCACTGCTAAACTAGCACAACCAGTTTAGCTCCCATGAAAGCATGCAAAGACCTTCATAAGACTGTCTCCCATACTAAACTTACTTTAGTATGTCTTTGACATTTGATAGAAGATGCTCAGTCCCCCTGGAATGTAAACTAACCAGTCAGAGCTAAGAGTTGAGAAAAAAAAATCAGTAATGCATAATGTATCAATTATGCCAGTGCAGATCAGTTCTGATTAGTAACAGCTCATTGGCCTTTATCTGATGACAACATGACACCAGAGACCAACAGAAACTACAGAACTGACTCCTTTGAGGCATCAAGCAAAAGGAATGGGGCATTCTGCATATGAATTCACTTTTTTTTCAGGACCATTACATGTTCTGACACTAGAACTGGACCTTTTATAAAACAGACCTTGTGCAGATCAAAGAAATATTGTTGAATCTACTTCAATTTGTAAAAAGAGAGCTTCTTTATTCTAGGCATGGAGAGAGGAGATTTAGGACAAAAATATTAGGAAGAGGATATTTATATGGATGTTGAGGATTACTAGTTGACACTGAATTAGTGGCAGTCATAGATGACTTAAAGGGCACATTAATACAGTAGCCTATGCCAGATGCTAGCCATTTAGTGTGCAGTTCAGATACCATGGTTGGAATCTGATTGGTTACTCTAGTTGAAAATATTCCCCAATATATATCATAGAATCATAGAATCATAGAATTGCAGAGTTGGAAGAGACCACGAGGGCCATCCAGTCCAACCCCCTGCCATGCAGGAAATCACGATCAAAGCATCCCTGACAGATGGCAATCCAGCCTCTGTTTAAAGACCTCCAAGGAAGGAGACCCCACCACGCTCCGAGGGAGTGTGTTCCACTGCCGAACAGCTCTTACTGTCAAAAAGTTCCTCCTAATGTTGAGGTGGAATCTCTGTTCCTGGAGCTTGCATTCATTGCTCCGTGTTCCAGTCTCTGGAGCAGCAGAAAACAAGCTTGCTCCATCCTCAACGTGACACCCCTTCAAATACTTAAACAAGGCTATCATATATATATATTTTCCAAAAAGGAAATCATGATTTTGCCATTTTATATAAGGGACACCATTTTAATATGTCATTGTATATAATGGAACTTGAACATCCATGGATTTTAGTATCTAAGGGGGGGGGTTGGCATTCTGGAACCAACCCCAAGTGGATACCAAGGGGCCACTGTACTACAATAATATATTGGACATGTATAAAACTATCAGGTACATTTAAATGATATCATTAAGTGCAAAACTATTGCAGCTATGAAAGAACATTGGAACTGGCTAAAACATGAGAATATATATAAAGAATAAATGGAAATCATGTATATAAAGCTCAGGGAACAAAATAGAAAACTGAATTATTACAGCAGAACTGATCTATGAATAGTTGTTGGCAACACTTATAAGAAGGACACACGGGAGCAATACATTTGATGGAGAAAAATATGCTTAGATAGATGGAATTCCAGGCAAATTAAGGTCAAACCTCTATCAAACTGTGACTTTCACATATATCCAAGTGGTACATGAAGTTCCACATTGCTAGGGTGGAATGGTGGTGGGATGCTAATGATGATCAGGGCAGGTAATAAAAACATATCTCAAACCATGTATACAAATATAAAATATAAATAAAAGCATATAAAAACAATGCATATTAAAATCCATCAATAAATACTTAAAAAACTTAATTTAAAAAATCTGGTAGGCTTGCTAGAAGAGACTGGTCTTTACTGCTGATTTAAACTCAGACATCTCAGTAACAGATAAAGATCCCAGTCATAACTATTGGGGGGCGGGGTTGGTTGGTTGGTTTGTCCTTGAGTTTGCTGTGGAAGTTCTGCATATAATGAATGTACAATAAGAAAAGTGAGTTTACATGGAGAAGAATTTAAAAGAAATTAAAAAAAATCAAAGCAATGTTTTCTACAGATTGTAGTTGGCATTGTTTGCTATCAGGTTGACTTCGACTTACGGCAACTCTATGGTATCAACAGCAGTTCTCAGGTCTTGCAAATTCAGGGCCATGGCTTCTTTTGTTGAAGCAGTCCATCTATAGTGTGATCTTCCTTTTCGCCCCCTACTGTATTTACAGAGCACTATCCTATTTTCTAATCAATCATGTTATATCACGATATGTCCAAAATACAATAACCTCGGTTTAGTCATTTCAGCTTTTAGTGAGAACAGAAATTATGCTTGATTAAATAAACTTGAACAATAATGTCTAAGTGATCCTATACAGAACACTCCTCCAGCTGGATAACCTCCAAATATATTAGACACCATTTCCCATCCACTGCAGTTATAATGCCAATGGCCATACTGGCTATGACAACAAACCTATAATTCTACACGTTTGAAGGGCACTAAAGCACTGTCCAAGTATTATTCACCAGCCTTTCCTGAACACAAGAGCAGGGAACTGCCTATCCATGTCCCCCTCCAGCATCAATATCTTGATGTGGAAATTGAAAATATTTCAACACTGCTTTTGTTCTGACCCTTTCCCCCTAGAGCAGGGGTTGGGGATGTACACTCTATGGGCTGCCTGCAACCCCCAGGGCCATTTTGTGTCCACCAGGGCCTCTCAGATTTCTTCCAATATTTTGTTTTGCTCGCTAAAGGGTGTGAGGATAAATTGTCCACAATATATCTTAAAATACAAAATAATGTATTATTGTTTCTAGTAACTTGTTGATGTTATCTTACCTTAAGATATAGGACACTATCAGACTAGCCCCTTAAAACGTTCTTTTGCCAGTTTAAAAAAACACACACATTTTTATGCCATCAAAAGAACGTTCCCCCCCCTTGCACTTACCTTCCTTTCCCAGCAAAGGCAGCCTTGGCAATGAAGACGAAGTGAACAGAGCCCTGTTCACTTCCTTGTTTGAAATCTTGTGAGACTTTGTCACGTGGGAAATTTTAAAATAAAGCATAAAAAGTTTTTAAAAGCACACACACACTTTAAAGGTTCCCAAGTAACCTGGGGAGGGTCATAAAAAGAGTGAAACTTACTTGGAGGTCCCAATCTCACCCGGACGTGTTCGCACTGGACTGACCATTCTTGCTGTAGTCACGAGAGTTAAATAGCCCTAGGTTTTGTACGCCAGCAATAATGCTGGCAATAAAGCGCCACAGGGGATCTATTGACAGCTTGAGCCATCAATAAAAAGGTATGTGTTTGGGGCTGATTTTAACCAAGAAAGGGTGACGTCATCGGGTCTGTTTGCCCTTTCGCAATTATGTGGCATTATTATGATGCTTTATTTCGTGTGTCTAATAAAGTCCATAGAGGGTTGTTTTACCATTCTTTTAAATGTAATACAGTTGTCCCTTCATATTCGCTGGGGTTTGGTTCCAGGACCCCCCCCCCCGCTGTGGATACCAAAATCCGTGAATACTCAAGTCCCATTATATGCAATGACATAGCAAAATGGTGTCCCTTATATAAAATGGCAAAATTGAGGTTTGTTTTTTGGATTATTTTTTTAGGAATATTTTCAAGCCGTGAATACTTATATCCATGAATACCAAACCTGTGGATATGGAGGGATAGCTGTATTTACAATCCAATGATCTTTAAACCATATGATTTCCAAGAAAACTACTGATGCTAAACCAATGCTATTTGTTTTTTCTTGTACTGAGTAAGTCCTATTAATCCATCACTGATAGATTTCCTTGATCTTTTGTCAACAACTGGACTTACCACAGCTAGATTTTATAGCCAGTTGCTTGTTAATGAACATTCTAAAGGCAGGAACAACAATTTAGAGGCAGGAAAATACTGACAGAGGACATAGCTTAGTGGAGCAAACAACAAATTAGAGTTTAGTCCAACAACCATGATTCTCTGTTTAGAAGATTAAGATATTATGAAACAAAAACCATTTTGGTCATCTTTTGAACCTTCCTCCTTGTTGAAAGTTGACTTAGATGTTTGCTTATCAAATCCAACCTGCTTTTAATTTCCGTATAGATCATTAGCCACCCATATACATTGCTGTATATGTCCATATAGGTCAAAAAAATTAACAGCACCAGAAATCATATCTTGCCTTTTGAGGCCATGTTATTGGTGATGATGTAAAACAGATTTAATAAGCACAAGTGTGGGAGCGGGTGCAATTTGGTGTAGTTAATGTGGACTTCCCAACCTACTTTAACATAGCATCATTTGGATCTCATGGAAAGCTGCAAGGTTGTTCAAGTGATGTGTATGGGACATCCTGCTTCGTCAGCTAGGCTGCAGCTATCAGTTCCTGCCTAGTACACTATACTAGATCCATGCAAGCTATTGTAAGAAGCAGTTTCTATTACAGAAAACCTGGCTTTATGACATCCTATACAAATGCAAGATTTGACATTCCATAGCTAAAATCTCATTTTCTGGAATAAAGGCTATTGTATTCTTTCTTCCAGAGAATACTGGTCCCACAATTCCTGTAAAAACAGCAATTTCATTGAAATTATTGTCACTATTATACATTTATGCAGGATGATTGGTAATCAGTAACTATGTCTTATTAACATCTGATAGGTATGAGCTGTGAACAAAAATGCCAGATGAATCCCTCCTTTTTTTTTTCTTTTAATTTGAAAACTATATGGAAGCCTGACATCAGAGTTCTTTTATATTACTCGCTTGCAGATGATCAGAAAATTCTATTTGAAAGAAGGCGGAACATGTCTATTGTACCAAGGATGAAGTTGTATATGAGCTTTCTTTCTCATATAAATTCCTCCAGCTGCACACTGAGCAATAAGGTAAAGGGTCTAATTCCTCCCTGCCTGAACTCTTCATTTTAATCATTCCTATTTCAAGCAATTAAACATTCTGTACAGTCCAATAATAACAGAGAAAATTGCATTAACATTTTTTTTTAAAATGCCAAATTATTTTTTTATGTAACAATCAGATAAACATCCTGGAAGTTGTGATGCCCTGCTCAATTTTTTAAAGATTTTTCCCCCATCCCCAAAGATTTGAAGATACCTCATTTTGCCACAACAAGGGGAATGCTAAACAAGAGGGAAATATGGACTAAACTCTCTGAGGTTTCTACCTCCAACAAAGGTAAAACTTCTCTTTCAGACTATAATTTTTACCTATACAGCACCTAAAAGTTCTTTCCAGATGTAGCAGTACAGAGACTTCTTGAAAAATCAAATGGCCTCTGCCTAATAAAGGGCCCATGGCTTCACAAAGGAACAGGGACATGCTGGATGCCAGATAGGGTGCCTCAGGATTTAAATTTTACTATCTTTTGTGACAACTCCACATGACCAGGAAGTAGGAGTGGCCTCTGCCTGTATGAGTTCCCTCACATGAACAACAACATAAGTAGCATCTGAAACAGCATGTAGACCTGTGACTCCAACATTGTCACTTTTCTTTCTTGCTTCAATTTTTAACAGCCAGTAGAGCTTTGAAAGCTTGCATCATGTGTTTTGCATTTGGTTGGTCAATGAAAGTATTGCTTTTTTGTGGATATTACAAGGGAGTGAGGCAAGCACTCCAGACACTGCAGGCCACCTTCCTGCAGGGTTTTCAGTGACCCAACATGGCTGCTATGGTCTCTCCCTAGGCTTTGAGAAAGTTCAGGGTCATCTTTCTACCAAATATCAGTCCTCTGCTTATACTTCTGCCATAGCTACCAGAGTATAGAACCTGAACCAATGAATTCAAATTACAAGAAAGGAGATTCCAGCTAAGCCTTATGAAGAATTTTATAATAGTAAGAGCTGTTTGACAGTGGAATGATTTACCTTGGAAAGTAAGGACTTTCATTTATTGGAGGGTTTTAAACAGAGGTATATGGTCCCTTCTCAGGGGCGCCTTTAGTGGTGCATTCCTGCATTGGCCAAGGCTTGGACTGGGTGGGATTCACACTCCCACCTCCCCATACATACAGTGCATATGAGTCTCTTACTGGCATGCTGTTGGTGTCTTATGCATGTGTAAGTTTCATTAGGCAGGCAATTATACTTTTTTGTGGCTTATACATAACATCTATATTTAGTTGAAAGTTACAAAAGTGGAATTACGCATGTGGTGCCATTGTTCATTGTTGTCCATAAGTGCATCATTGCTCACTGGTTTCATAGCTGAACATTGTGTATTTCACATCAATGCACAAAGCACATCTGGTTACAAAATTGCAATTTTGCACAACAAAATGGCATAGCACAGCAAGCACTTACTTCTGTGAGCCTAAATTCATACTACTCTTTGATGCAGGATCTCAGCCAGTATAACAATACATATGCAAAACCAACTGTATGGATAGTAGTTAACATGCTGCTGGTTGCATTACCCCCCTCCCCCTACCTGTTGCCTAGATGCAGGTCAACTGAACTACCCTACAGTTCAAAATCCCACAACCTATCCATAGACACAAATTCTGTAATCAAAATGACTTATAGAACTTAAACACATTATTGTACACACTTACTTGGACAACATAAAATACATCTTTTATATTTCACTTTCACTATAGATATTACACTGATAAAGATATACACACATCAAAATTCTTGGGTATACACAATGGCCTTAGGTATGTAGGTATCTTGCCTCTTCGGTATGTACAATGGGTTTAGGTATGTTGCCTCTTTCAGTGAACTGATTAGCCACTCCTGTAATTCCCCCAGCCAATCACTACCCATATGCAAATCACCACCCACATACAAATTCCTTCTCCACCTCACAACCCATTCCTGCCACTCATGGCCAATCTGCATACTGGGAGCAACCAAACAATGTGCTACAGTGTTGGCTATAATTACTAAGGCTGCAGGCCTTTCCAGTTCACCAATGTCTCAGTGCTGCACAAGTCCCATTTATGATTTCAGTCTACACAGTAATATCATTTCTATTTGCACTGCAAAAAGACCCAGGCAGTCAACTGGCGGTGATGGCAGTACTCCACTGCTGCTGCTGCGACAGAACCCAAGCAGTCAATTAGTGGCGGCGGTGGAATGTTGCTGCTACCACTGCAACAGGACCCAGGCATCCGGGTGTGAGGTCTACTGGGCATTTGGGGGTGAGTTTTTTAATGGTTTATGGTACGCCGGGTCCAACTAGTTGTATGTATAATATATGAATGTCAATTTTCTGACATTTATATGCTTCTATTGTATTTTAGATAGAGAAATGTCATTGGTACAGGCATTTTGTTGTCATGTATGGTTCCTCCATATAGATTTCAATTTGGATATGAGAACAAGCAAAATCCCTGGTATGGATTCAAGGATTTGTTTCAGGTCAAACAGACATTAAGGGGAATATGCACTTCCTGTGTTTTCCTATGGCATGCACACTTCAGCAGCCAGACTTGTAAATTAAGTCCATGTTTATACCGCAATGATCAGTCACAAAATAAAGAATGTTAAATGCAAGCTACATAGTTAAGGACAACCATGTGGTATGACAAACATATATCTTTCACCACTTGAGGAAACATCTTTTCTAAATACACATTAAACATATCATCAAGTCTGATCCTTAGCTCTCCATCTCTCACAGACTTTATTGCAAAGGTGCAAACCAAAGGGCTATGTAATGTAATAATAGTAGTGGCAGTTGGAGGGAGAGGGAAAGCAAGGTGCCATCAGAATGCAACTGGTACTATTTTTTTTTAATTCCCTGGAGAGAACCCCCTTTCTAGTGGGGCTAGAATGGTCCCTTTTTGTTGTCCTTCCATCAGCAGGCAAAAAGATATTTCCCCCCAACAGGCTTTTGAAAACAGAGGGTTTTTAAAGAAAGGACTTTAAATATGATGCTGTGTTGTTTTTTGCTGTATTGTTTTTAAGCTGGTTTTTGAATGTTTTACATTCCTTTTAAATTGTGTTTTAATGGTACTGACATTTGAGCAACATTTTAATGTTAATCTTTTATATGTTTTAGCTATTTTTTTAAAGCCTGAATGCCACCTTGAGTGCTGGCTTTAGATGGAAAGATAGGATACTAATATGATTAACAACCATTATCCTGGAATTTTCATTGATAAGGAGAGAAGAAGTGAGTTAGATCTGGACAATTATATCCCTATTTCTGCGTTCTTCAGAACCTGTCTGGCAGCGTAGAATGCTGCCAAGTTGGAAAATGGGAAATTGTATAAAATGCAAGTCACTGGTTTGGAGCTGAACACTAAAAGCTGTCCATAAAAAATACTGACACCCAGGGGGATTTATATGAGCAGGAAAAACTGCCTAAAACTTAACCTTATCTTTCTTACTATATACTTCTAAGGGTAACTTTAGAGGCCAATCTTTCGTACAAGTTACTTGACTGTTCAGCTAACTGATGAACTGATACAAAACCAGTGCAACAGAAAACCCACATTGCTCTTCTTCTTGATCTAGCCACAACTACTGAGGTGAAAGAGGAACCTCTGGGGAGCTCCATGAAAACAAAACAATTCTCCACCATTAAATTATATAATTCAGTGCCAATGGAATCTAGCTGGTAAACTATTGATGAGAACACAGCTGCACTGGGCAGGGCACGTTTCTAGGATGGAGGACCATCGCCTCCCAAAAATACTACTCTATGGTGAACTCACCACGGGTCAGCGTAAGAGGGGCGCTCCAGGAAAGTGATACACAGATTCCCTGAAACAACATCTCAGGCTCGGCCACATTGATCACCAACAATGGTCCGCCCTGGCCTCACATCGGGAGGCATAGAGGCGCACTATCCACAATGCTACAGCCTTATTTGAGAACTCACGCCAAGCAAGTCTTGAAGAGAAATGACAACACAGAAAGAATCACAACCCAGAAACATCACCCAAGGAGACCTTCTGCTGTGCTTTCTGCAACCGGACTTGTTTATCTCGGATTGGCCTTTTTAGTCATCAGCGCACTTGCAGAAAGTGTGGGATGAGTCCTTCCTTAATCTTCATTTGTGAAGAAAAGTCAGAGAGAGAGAGAGATCATGAAGACATAAGCTCAATACTTGGTCAGCCATAGACTCACCAGCTGGCCTGCTCTTCCCCAGACTCATTTCTCTGTATCCTGAAAATAAAACAAAATGGCTGATACAAGGATAATTGGCAAGGCAAAGTACTCTGAGACTGCCAAGCTGTTCAAAGCATACATTTGATCTCTGGAAACCCTTTGGTATATATTAATACTATGGCTTTGTCACTAGATAATCAGCCAAAAAATAAATAAATTCTTGTCCTTCAAATAGTTCTGCACAACATGATCTGTGTATGTTGATATTAAATCTTTTTTTTACTTTATTTTTTTCCAGACAAAGTACAAAAAGAAAAATACAAACATAGAAATAACCAAGAAAGAGCATTCCATCTGCGTTTTATATCTATTCTATTGTATAAAGTCATTAATTCGTAATATTTACATATAGTACTTTCCCTCCTTTCTTTTCCTTTACATTTGCTTCACACATAAAGAAATGAATTAATTTATCTACCCCTTCGATTGCGTTGTTTTGACTGAATTTGACTGTGATTCTTGCCTTAATTTTAACCTAACTTTTGCTTCTAGTAGGTTGCATTCTATTCTAGTCTTGGTTCCTCTTTTCCTTATATGCATTTGCTTTCCCATCTCTGTAAATTCTGTAAATTCTCTTTTGTGTCTAACTTTGCTGTTTTATCAGTGCCTTTTATGGTAATATCTGAGTATCTTAACCATCGGTCTATGTTGGTCCATCTTGACATGAATGCCTCCTGGGATGATATCCATAGTGCTATCTTATAGTAGAAACTACGGTACTCTTAACTTTTTCCCAGACCACTAACAATCCTGTTCACACGCAATGATTAGAGAAATCTTTGTGCACTTTCGCTTTCCCATAAAACAAGTAGGCGTGCCACCCATATCTAATATCGTGACCTTCCAGATTTAAGACTTTGATGTTGTTTAGCTTAACCCACTCTTTAATCCATACCAGCGTCGAAGCTTGGTAGTAAGTTCTTAAATCTGGTAGGTCACAACCTCCTCTTAATTTTGAATCAATTAAATGATTCCATTTTAACCTAGCTTTTCTCCTTTCCCATAAAAAAGTTTTTAAATCCTTATTCCATAGTTCAAAAGTTTTGTAGCTCCTCAATATTGGCAAGTTTTGAAAGAGATATAATAATCTAGGTAGAACAACCATTTTTATGGCAGAAATTTTCCCAAATAAAGAAAGTCCTAATTTACTCCACCTATCTAAATCTCTTTTTATTCCTGCCCAGACTATCTTATAATTATTATCATAAAGTTCTGCATTCCTTTTAGCTATCCAGATTCCCAGATATCTGGCTTTTTTCCTTATTTTGCATCCTGCTATTTCCATGATTTTTTCCTCCTCCGATTCTTTAATATTTTTAATCAGTATTGTGGTTTTATCCTTGTTAATCTTAAAACCCGAGAAAAACCCAAATTCATTCATTACTTTTATACATTCCCCAACTAAAGGATCCTCCATGAATACAATCATATCGTCTGCAAATGCTTTCAGTTTATAAGTAAATCCTTTTATCTGTACGCCTGGTATCTTCTTGTTAGATCTTATTTTTCTGCTTAATACTTCTAATACTATTATGAACAACAGCGGTAATATGTGACATCCTTGTTGCGTTCCCTTCTCTATTGTAAACGTGGTAGATTTTTCACCATTTATGATTAGCTGGGCTGATTGACCAGAATATATTCTCTTTATCCTTTCAATAAATTTTCCCCCAGACCTATTCTCTTCAGTACTTCCAGCATGAAATCCCACCGTATACTATCAAAGGCCTTTTTAGCATCAATTAGCATTAATCTCATCTTTTTCTCTCCATGAGCTTGAAAATATTCTATCATATCGATCACTGTTCTTATGTTGTTGCTAATACCTCTCCCCTGTATAAATCCATTTTGATCTTCATTGACAATATCAGTGATTATTTGTTTTAATCTATTCGCCAGGATCATTGAGTATATAGTCCAAGTTTAGAAGAGAAATAGGTCTATAATTATCAATCTCTCTCCCATCTTTTCCTTCTTTTAATATGAGTGTTATATTAGCATTCTTCCAAGAGTCGGGGACCAAATTTTTCTCAATTTCATTTATTGTTTTGTATAGCGGTACTGCTAACTCACACTCAAGTTTCTTATAGAATATAGTGGTGAAACCATCCGGCCCTGAGGCTTAATTTATCTTAAGGTCTTGTATAGCTTCGGAAATTTCTCCCATCGAGATAGATGCATTCAATTTCTCAACTTCTTCTTTATTTATTTTGGGTAGATCTTGAATTTCTATGTGTGCTTTCATGTTTTGATATTCCTTGCTGTTCCTCGGACTTTGCCTAAATAGGTTTCTGTAATAGTGTATAAATTCTGTGCATATCTCTGATTGTTTTGTTATCGTTTTCCCTTGGTATTTTAATTCTGCTATTCATTTCCTTTCTACCTCCTTCCTTAATCTATATGCCAACCATTTGCCTGATCTGTTAGCATGTTCAAAATTTAATTGTCTCATCTTCTTCATGTTCTTTTCTATTATCGACATTGTTTCTAAGTTTAGTTGTGTCTTAATGAGTTTAATTTGACTATTAAATTGGCTTTGGTTGGATCTTCTCTTAAGTCTTCTCTTTTCTTTAACTCTTTGATTAAAAAGTTATATCTTTCTGTGTTTTGTTTTTTAAGTTATGCTCCTCTTTTTATCATTAAGCCTCTAATTACTGCTTTCCCTGCATCCCAGACAGTTTTCATACTACATTCCTTGTTGTCATTCTCTTCGAAATATAGTCTGGTTTCTTTTTTGAGCTTTTCCATGAATTTCTCATTCTTCAATAAATTTTCGTTTAGCCTCCAACTGAATTTCTTCTTTCCCATTTTTAGTTTTATTTTTATTGGATGGTGATCCAATGTGATTTTAGGTATTATATCCATGTCCATTGTTTCAGGTTATGATACACATTATCTGATTGCAGCAGCAGGAAGTGTATGCTTGTATTTATAGATCACTACAGCACTGACACATAGCACTGGTTACTGTTTCTACAGTATAAAAACCAAATACCACATCTGCAGCTTAGGTGTGCTGCCTCGGTCATTCTCACTGAACAATTAGCCTGCCTAGATGAGGCAAGCAGCAAACACTCATCACACATGGGAGGCAATGTCTGTCTCCCAGTCTGTGGAAATGACACCCAATCTACCTCATAGGCCTTGTCTACATTATTAAAACCCCTGAATCCCCCTGAGAATTCCCCTGTATTTTACCTTGATGTGAAGTATGTTGTATATGGGGTTTTCTCCACGTTTTCAGCTGCCACCGTCACTGTGACCACCACTGCAATCATTTTAAAGCTCAGGAGACCAGTTCACAGCTGAAGGGAGATGTTTTCTCTCTTTCCCTGGTTCAGCAGCACTGTTTCTGCCCATTCTCCATTTGCCGAACACTTGCTTCAAGCACCTTTGTCGCTTGCTTCAACTGGCGAGCAGGAGAGTGGGTGGGTCCATTGCTGCCAAGTCAAAGATACAGAAGTGATGGGCAAGCGGGGAGCAGATGGAAGCACTGCCAAGCCAGGGGCAAGGAGAAAACCTCTTCGTTCAGCTGGGAACTTTGCCTCCTGAGCTTAAAATGATCATGGAGGCAACTGCAGTGGACAAAACTGTGGAGAATAAATACTGTGCAGGGCTTCGGGGAGAATGTGGGGGCACAAGGGACAGGACTTCATTCAGAGATTTTTCCCCATGTGTAGACAAGCCCACAGTCTCTGCCCTGCTTTTTGGACCCTTGGAACTGAACCGTGACTGTTCTTTTTTGTGTCCTTCTGCCAGATTGCTTTTCCCAGCTACTGACTTATTCCTCAGCTTCTTGACCTCCAGACTACTAATTACCCATACAACTTCTCTCACCTCCCAGTGAATTATGACACATGTGCACTGTTGCCTTTCCAAAATGTAACCTTTGTTTTCATAATGATCTTGTGATCTGAGTAGGCCATAGGCAAAGATACCACCTGATTGCCTGCGGGGCGGTATTCATTATGACTGAGTTCCACCATCTATCCTTGTTCCACCTTCTATCCTTCCCTTAGAGTCAGAAACTTATGTGGAAACAGGATATGGTAAAGGCAGTGGTAATGAGTATTTCCAGAAGTATTTTCCCCACTAGAACTAAAATTTAGATAACCCAAAAGTACATTGCTACAATTTTTTGTAAATATATCTGTAACGAAAATATTGCGGGTGACAATAAAAATTAAACACAGTAATTAACAAAATGATTGAAAGTATAAAAATATATTATTATTTTTTTTAAAAAAAAAGACTACAACCAGAAAGCCTGAATAATAAAAGAAAATAGAATGCCTCATGTGAAACAAAACAACAACTACTTCTTCTTCTTCTTCTTCTTCTTCTTCTTCTTCTTCTTCTTCTTCCTAATTGCATAGTGCCTGGAATTTATTGACTTCAGAATACAGTTTTAAATATCAAATATGTAAAATAAAAAAGTGTTTGTTAATCCTTGTCATTGAATTATACCTTTCGATATCCCAAAATTTCATTATTCTAGACTAGTTTCATGTAAATAAAATATAAGCTTTCTGTTTAAGGATATCTATTTACCTTAGGGCTGTACATACAGCTTTGGATAAGACTGGACCCTTCTGTATGACCTTTTCTCTTAATAATGACATGATGCCAACTTTTTTTTTTTTTTGCTTACTTGCTCTGAGAAGCAGGGCAAAGCTTAACAGTATTAAACTCATAAATTAACCTTGCCCATGAAGTTATGTAAGGGTGGCAACTTTCCAGCAGCTGTTGGCAAGACACAGCTGTGCTTCCAGGCCTTGGTTGCCCCTGTTTCTGATTAAATCCCCCATTTCATTTCAGTGACTCTTACAGGGGATATCACAGGTACACACTGATCTTTGAATAACTGAAATGGTTACATCATTTGGGTATCAGTCATGATCCCATCTCTCTCTCTCTCTCTCTCTTCTTTTTTTTTTTTAAGTTTTGGTGAAGACACTTGATACTAAACTATATCGATCTGTGTTTAAAATTCTGCTGAGAACACAAGCACAATGAAAGGAAAAGCTAAAGAAACCCTTGTTGCAGGCATCTGAAAATGCAAATCTGCAAGTGCCTTAAGCCCACCTGCCAATACACCCACTTTTTTGCTCTCAGAGGCTCAACAGGAGTGATAAAATAAAAGCTAAAACAGCAAGTAAATATTTTCTCCTCTCTTTCTCTCTCCCTCCTTCTTGAAAAAATAATAATGACAGAATTAATTAGATGGAATAGAAGGTCAGCAAACTCTGCCTTTAATAACTGTGTGTTCTTGTTGCTGGGATACAAAGATTATGTATTACAAACAAATCTGTGTCAAAATCTTTAGGGAGTGACTTGACTGTTGGTGTCATGCATTTACCCTATCAACATTTTGGAAAAGTTACAACATTATGGGTTTGGAGGGGGAAGGGGGGAAACATCTATACTGGGGATGGGACACTTCTAGTCTATAAGCTTGATATGGTCTATGAAGGGAGCCATGGTAGTGCAGTGGTTAAATGCCAGTACTGCAAGTCACCATGTTGCAAGTTCGATCCCAAGGGCTCCAAGGTTCACTCAGCCTTCCATCCTTTCGTAGGTCGGTAAAATGAGTCCCTGGCTTGTGGGGGCAATAAGCTAACACACATTGGAAACTGCTTAATGCAGTGTAGATGTGTAAATTGCTATTGCTTAAAACAAATTGTAAGCTGCTCTGATAGCCTTTGTGGCTGAAGATTGGGGTATAAATACCTAATTAATTAATTTTCCCCTCCTGGCCCAGTCCCTCCTAGCACCTCTTTAGGTAGACCAGTGGTTCTCAACCTGTGGGTCCCCAGATGTTGTTGGACTACAGTTCCAAGGAGCCCTCTAAGGTCTCACCTTGACAACCAGGTGGCCCTCCCAGTCATTAGTGAGGCTGTAGGACTGAACTCACAGCCTCACTAATGACTGGGAGGCCAACCCGGCTGTCAAAGTGAGATCTCAGAGAGCTCCTGGGAACTGTACTCAAACAACATCTTGGGACCCACAGGCTGAGAACCACTGAGGTAGACATACATCTATGTTTGATTTCTTAATTGAATCTATAGGATTTTTAATCCTTATTTGGATATAACAAGTAGTTTACATTTGGAATAATCGATTCTGCATGAAATCCTCCCTAGCCCCCACAAAGTAACTTAATTTAATAATATTCAAAACTTCTACTCCTTATTGGAGAACATATCTTGCTTTTAATAACTTTTTAAAACTTCCAGGTTGGAAATATCTACCTATAACTGGAAATAATAACAATATGCCATTCTCTATTTTTTGCCCAAATGACATTTGCTGAAATGTTGAAAATTAATCATATCGCCTGAAAAAAAATTATCCTTGGCTTTATGGGTCTTGTAACTTCTTGATCAAGCCACTGTTTGACCTCCCCTTTACCCTTTTTCCCTACCCACTCACTTCTTTCACACTCTTCCTCCACTTTTTCTTTTTCAGAATATCTGCCTTCTTGCCATCAGTCTATGGTGTCGTCCTCTCTCCCTGGAAGTATCTCTTTTATCTTCTTTTATCTTTCTCTTCTTGTCATGGTCATGGACCTCCAAGATCATATATTGTTCTGCCACTCTCTCTCTCTCTTCATGTGCATTTTTCTCTCTTTCCAAAGTTCTCTACTTGTCCCCCCTCCATCCATATCCATGTTCTTCTTGTCTTTGTATCCATCCCCCCTGTCCTGATCTGTGGTTGCAAGTGTCTCTGCAGAGCTAAAGGCTTCCCTTAGACAAGAAACAGTTCCATGGGAGGAGTAAAGAAAGAAGTCAGAGACAGGCCTAGATCAGTACACTGAGTCCATAAGATTGACAAAGGAAATGGTCAGTATGAAACTTAAGCTCAGATAGAGAACCCTCCAACTGTCTCAACTGGTCAGTCCCAGTTAATACTCTGTCTTCCCAGTTTTGCAGCTGCTTTTAAAATGTCCCTGTTTCTCTCTCCTCAGTTTCAACATTTGCCTTCAGCTTTCTTCAGCTACTGAAAAAGGAGTTCAAAGTGAAAAAGGAGTTTTCACTCAATAAGTCATCAGAGGGAAAGGAGAGGAAGGACTTTATCAGACCAGGCAAATATGGCATCCTAAGCACGCCTAATGATCACAAAAGGGTGTGCATACCAGACAACATTGTCCTTTCATGATCATATAATGTTAAAAAGCTATTGTGTTTTATTGATGGACCAAGTCATCAACATATTGGCTGTGGCACTTTGTTGTTGGCATTGCCAGCATTTGAATCTTTGTGCCATTGTATTCACATGAATACAGCATCAATGGGCAAACACTTCAGGATGAGATAGTGACAGCCAGGTACTGTATACTCTTATGACCCCCCCCCCATGTACTTGGAACTTTTAAAGTGTGTTTTTGTGCTTTGCTGTACTCTCTCTCTCTCTCTGTTGGCTTTTATTTTTAAATTTCCCATGCTAGCATCTTCTTGCGAGAATTGCCAGGATCTCAATCCCAGAAGTAAATGGAGCTCTGTTTGTGTTCTGTTACTGCCAGGGAAGCATCACTAAAGCTGCCCAAAGTAAGTCTGGTGTGTGTGTGTGGGGAGGGGGGTTTCTTTCATCGGCATAAAAATTTATGCTGGCAAAACAACAGTAATGTGGGGTGGTCTAATAAAGTCCGAAGTAGGTTCCAGCAACAGCAAATTGGTGCAGCCTTCCTGGTTTGTGAGTTCTTCGTCATTAATAATGCGAATTATTGATCACACTCTGATGTTGCTTGGCCATGAAATGTTGGAGGTTATGGACTTTTTCAGATGCAAAAAAAGTCATCCTGAGGGATCAAAAGAGGTACACAGCTGTTCCGTGGTAGGGGGCCAGTTTCAGACCACGCCGTCGTGTTTGATTGAAGGAAAAGTCCTACTCACGAATGACTTCTGTGAGTAAAAAGTGGTGCCTTTTCCTTCAGTCGAACATGGACAATGATGGGAGAGGGACAGTGTAGTCTGATACTGGCGCCCTGCCACAGAACAGCCACATACCTCTTCTGATCCCTCGGGACGACTCTGAAGAAGTCCTTTGAGAGAAGCATCCTATTTGGTCAAAATTCAATATTACAATAAGGCAAAAGAGTAGTCCAGGAAGCATGTCAATATGGTCACACAAAGGAGGTTTGAGTAAAACAAAGACAGGAATACTGGGACCAGAGCTCTCTGGCTGAAAGTTCAAAATGTCCCTACCTAAACTACAAATCCCAGGATTCCACAGGAGGCAGCCATAACATTTAAAGTGTAATAACAGTGCTATAACAGTATAGTGTGATAATCTTTAAGGTCAAATGCTTCATCTCAGCTGAGCTTTATAATCAGTTTTCTTCAAATGCCATCTGTCTCTAGGGGTTCAGCCTTTTCTGCTCCAGTGTTTGTCTCTGTTTCTCTAGGGAAGATGGATCATCTCTAGAAAGTCCAGCTTTGCTTCCAGACCTTGGCAAAAACTAGTCTGACTGTCACAATCATATAAAAAAGCAGTTTACCATGTGCTTTTTCCAACTTTCCCTCCACCATAGCTAATAGAAACGTCTCTGGTTTCCATGGGATTTGAATCTGGAGGATTTCCTCCATGCTATGTTTAATATTTTCCCAAAATTTAGCAGTTTCTTTACAGCTCCACCATATACGATAGAACGTTCCATTTTTATCTCCACATTTCCAGCAAGAACCCTCAACACCTTTATACATCATTGCTAATTTGTGGGGTGAGAGATACCAGCAGAAATACATTTTGTATATGTTCTCTCTTATATTTTGACTTAGGGATCTTTTCATCTGGGTTGCCCTGAAGCGTATTTCATTTATATTTATATATGTATGCTTTTCTTTAAATAAATAAATAAATAAATAAAAAAGAAAGTCCAGCTTTGGCCTCAGTTTCAGCTTCAGAGAGGTTCTAAGGGACTGGATCCTGTTGGGCCCTCAGGATCAGCCTCTGATGCAAAGTCTCCCAGCTGGACCCTCATCCTCCAGTGAGGACTTTTCCATTAAGGTCACAACATGTCTCTCTTTTACACACACACACACACTGCAGCTTCCTTCTGTCCCATGTGTACACATTGCACCATGAGACATCACACCATGGGCTTCCTCTTCCTACTCCTCTTTGTTTCCTTTCCTTTGCTATTTACTGTTTGCATCCACCTGCCATAGAGCAAAATAGTCTTAAAAGGATAACAGGGAGGTAGGGAAGGAGGGGAGGAACAATAAAAACCTTCTCCCCACCATACCATGCTCTGGGAAAGTTACATTAAATTTTATTTAATGTAAAGTAAAAAGGTGGTTTACATTGTGGTTTATATTTTTTTTCCTAATATGAAAAAAACATAATCAATGTAATTAATGTTAACACATGGATTCCAGTCTTTTTCAGGTTCCACTATGAGGTACTGGAACAAAGAAAAAAAGAATGGTCATACCCTATAATTTTGAAAATATAAAACCTTATGTAGAGAAAGGGGTATTATAAATCTTTCAGTAATTAAAGGATTTGGGGCAGCTTATAAGCTTACATGGACCCTGTTTATTCACACCTATTGCCTAGGGCAGCTATTTTCCGCTTCAGTTGCAAGAGGAAATTCAAGAAGCAGTGAAGATGACTAGGTAAAAATTCCTTCTGTCTGCAGATTTCAACTGTCCATGGATTGAATCTTAGTCAATAATTAGCTAAATGATTGCCCTTCATTGTGACTCAGCACAGAATCTCTTCTGACCATCTAATAAATACATAATTCATGGGCAGGCCATGACTCCTCTTCATTCTGTGCACATTTGCTCATCCTAAACAAATGTCAGTAAACTCTTTAGTATTTTCAGTTTTTGAGTATTGTGCCATTTCTTCTGATCTAGCAGTACCTAGCAAAGCATTCTACTTTTTTGTAAAATGAGATTAGATATTAAATGGGAACATTTATTTGCAACTTGATTATTTCCACCTATAGGACTGCAATTGCATACTAAGTAATCTAGCAAGAGACACATCTGGACTTTTACTTATCATCATCATCATCATCATTACTATTATTTAAATTTCCATCTGATTTTTAGGAATGAGTGAAAGGTTATTTAAGGAGAACTGCCCTTCAGAATGCCTAAGGAATAACAGGTGGCATAGGGTCATCCATTAAATATGACAGCATTAGCATATGTCTCCAAGAGTCCAAAGTCAATTCTTTATATGACAACATTGGTCAAAGGGCAGCCACATGGGTTTTTTTCTAATTAATCTAAATAGTTTTCATTAAGAAAACATAAATATGTGTTGACTGAAAATTTAACAGATAATTGAGGGCATTTATTTACAAAATCCAGGTTGACATTTGCACTAGCAGAAAACTTTCAGTAATATTGACTTTGGAGCAAACTTTTTGGGTAGAATGTAATGAATGATCTTTTCAGCAACATTAGTTTTAGTTGCATTTATTGTTAGCTGTTATCCTGAGGTCAAATCCCTAACACCTTTGGCCACCTCCACTTGCACTAAAATTATTGATCATGCCATAACACAGCAGACTATACATAACCTCATTGGTAGTGACTGCCTAACTGGCACTTTTAACAAATTGTTTGTTGTGGTCATAGTGACATCTCAACGTAACACTCTTCTCCCTTCAGAAGAAAAGAAAAACCTGATCAGGAAGAAAAGAAAAATCTGAAAAAGCCTAATATTTAACAAAATGTGTGGCACAGGGTTTTGCTGCTAAGATACCTTTTGTGTATCAAGTGGTGGTTCACCAGAAGATGGCTGTTAGAAGAAGACACTTCCACTGAATAAAAGGGGTGTGACTCCCATTACTTATCTCTCGACTTTGACTCAGGTTGATTGGCCCAGCACAATGAATATATTGGATCCAAAATGTCCACTATGACCATTGCCATTGACGAGCTATGTATTTGGTGAGCATTCAGTCCAGTCGGCAATTCTACAACCACATAGTACTGATCCAACCACCCCCTGCCTCAATGGACTAAGCATTCACCAGTAAGGCCATAACACCCCTTAGATTAGATCATCATTCAAGAGTCAAACGTACCTTCAAGTGCACTGTGGTAACCTGAGGCTCAATTCATTCCTTTAGAATGGAAAACAATAAGCCTGAAGATCCAAATGTAGCTTAATGTTTATCCAGGTAGATTTTTTAAAAAGATCTTGCAGTTAGTGACTTAGGCTAATGCCATACTCCATATTGGCTGGCATAACTGTTGCCAGCAAAGGAGATAGTCCAGTGGCAGAGGTAAGTGGTCAAGGGTGTGGTAATGACAGGAGAAATGGCTGCAAAGGTATCTCCATCGGGATATAAAGCTGATCTGCTACCAAAGTGCCTGGGAGATAACGGGGCAGATTTATCTCCTGATACAGATTTATCTCCTGATACATATGGCTTTTATTGCCAGCCTCCTGCCACTGCCACCCCCCAGTTATTTTTAAAAGGCTTACACTGCTATAAAGGACCCTTCACTAGTGTAAATTACCAAATGAATTGCAGACTTTATCTGGGGTATCCTCAATGAAAATTGCAATGTATTACAGGGCATAAAAGTGCCCATGTCCACAGGAATATTTGTGGGTGAAGAATCAAAGATATGTGGCAATACCTAAATATTTGGAACCTGAAACCAAATGTTTGCTGCTAAATGACAATGGCCTGAATTCTGTTTTAGTTCCAAGCAGAATAGACCCATTAAATCAATGGGGTTTACCAATGTGTTGACTCACCATGCAACAATTGAGTCTATGGGTCTGTTCTATTCTGGGGTAATGAGCAGGATTTTTTTGGGGGAAAAAATGTAACCAATGCAATTTGGGGGGGTCTTTAAAATGTCACTATTTTTGTCTGCCTACCTTGTAAGTCTACTACTGTGTGAATTTTTCAACAGAACATAACTTGGGTGGACCAAAATATTCTCCTGCCTAGTTGAAACTAAATATCTAATGAAAGGTATACTGTTATGCAGTGTGGCTCTTTCCAATGAATGTAGTACTGTAATTTATTTTTATTTGTAAGCTACTTTTGTGCCACATGTTTCCAAAGTGGTGAACAAAATGGGGGAGGGTGAGCATTACAGACACCTTTTGAAACTCCTGTAAAATGCAACATGGTAGAAGCATGGGTTATAGACAAAGTGTCCTTCTGTTTTCTCAGACCAAATTAGTCTAGCACACTGGTGTATAGCATACCAAATGTGCAGCGGTATGTTAAAATGTGAACATACATAAGCTTTCGTGTGCATACTCATATACACATGTATGTGAATGTGTAGAAATCTGCATCCGAAAGGCTCATACATTTCCTCACTTGTCCATACATTGTTAGCAAACTTGTCTATATCTCAGTGTTCATCCAGACAATCTGATATTTAAGGGGACAGGTTGGTGAATATTCATTATAACAGCAGTTACTGATCACTAATAAAATGTCCTAACCTTTTTTTTTCTTTCTTTCATAGTCTTCAAAGTTGTATATGAAGCCTGCCAATATTTTTTTTAAAAATACCAGCATATTAATGTAGTTCCTATTTTAAGCAACCTTCTCAGGTCAATCAATCTTCTCAAGTAAATATGAAGCTCGTTAATCTGAGGCATATATTCCAGTGGGAAAGCCTGTTCTAAACCTATTCTAACCAAACAGAATTCTCCATTTCTCTTGATCCCAAAATATTCCATTGTCTTCTTATCAGTTTCAGAAAGACATTTTCCAATTAATAAGGATGTGCTTAACAGCTATGATGGGAAACAAACATGCAGCTTAAACAGCCAGTTTTTAACTGGCAACATAATAAAGTAGAGCACCCCCAAGCAATAATATTCATCTCCAGAGCTGCTTTAACCATGAAGCAAGTCAGGTTCAATTACTTACCTGATCTGCTTAGCTCCTGACATAAGAGCTGATGCTGTTGTTTTGTCTTGAAACCAGCTTGTGTTTACTCAGATAAGAAGCTAATGATGAAAACAAAGCTCTCCCTGCAGGTAGCACTTTAGAGTAAGTTAAGGTTTGTTCTGACATTTTAATAAATAGACCTCTCATAAGCCATGTTCAAGACGCTGCTGGTGTGTTGCATTTGGCATGGAAAAACAGCATTTGTGTCCAGTCTGCAAGGGCAGAGAAAACACATTAAAGTGGCACAGAGCATGAGGAGTCCATGCATGAAAGCAGGACTTGATATGGTATCTAACTACGATGGTCACACACACCCCTGAGTGTACCTAAGCAGCTGATATTCCACCCACTTACTCAGAAAGTGACTCCAGTGAAGGTGTGTCTGATTGTTTGAAAGTGCTGAATAGGAAATTTTCAATGAACATCCGGACTGATTAAATTAAAGAGGGTTAGGGTCTTTTCCCTGCCTACTCCACGCTGGGCAAATAGGAGCTAACTGGCTGTGAAATGAGGTACCTTTTTAAATGACAGGAATAGTTTCAGTGGGCAGGCAATAGGGCTAGTCACTGATGGGGAGCCACTGGTAAGTGCCCAATGGTGCCTTAAAGTAGGGGGGCAAGCTCTGTGGCTGCTCTTGGAGCCCACCAGAGTACTAGCAACCTTTTCCCGAAATGGGAAAAATTGCTTTTTAATTGTACAGGGATGATCTAGGGTTTGCTAGGGTAATCAAAGAAAAACAGTTTTGATGGCCACACACAAACCTTGCACCATATCATTTCCACTCCTGCTTTCACATGCAAGAACTAGAATGGTATGTTTCAGTGCCCCAGAATAAATAACATTTTCTTCCAGAACCCATGCAGAAATAGACCTACAGTGTAGCTACTTGACATGTACAGGGCTAATTTTTACACAAAATAAACAAGGGGGAGGGGGACCAGACACAAGGGGATGACAAATCTGTTGCTTTTTGCTACAGATCACTTTTGTGTGTGTGTCAGTCAATATAATGTATACCATACTGTTTCACAGGACAGCATGATTCAACACAGTACAACTGACGTGCTTCATTATCAATGAACTGGTCCCATTTTCACTGGGACAAGAAGACACAAGGTATACATAAAATCCTAATTTTAGCATAAATAATCGTATAGATAAGACACATTCCTAAACCTACTGGAATTCTGTTTGGGGCATGGTGTGTGTATGTGTGTGTTTAATTGGTGGGGTGTGTGTGAAAGAGGGTTCCTTGCATTCCCAATGGCATCATGTGTTTGGTTGAGGAAGAAACTATGCTCCGGGCCTAAGCTATTTTCATGCCTTAGAGCTGTGAGAGCTGAGGCTGCACAGTGTATAACATTGATTGATTTCTTTGTTGTAAATCTATAAAGTTGTGGCCTTAGTTTCACTCAGCCTCTCATGTCTTGCCTCATCATTTTTGGATATCTGGTTGCAATCAGGAGGCAACAATTCAGAAGGACTTATTCAAACATATTCTCTGCAGTGAAATAAAAGAAGATGATGTGATTATTGTATATTATACTTACCAATTCACATGTATGTATATTAGGGATGCATGTGAAAACGTCTCGGGTGGTAGAAGCAGTTGGTATCTAAACTTATGGATTTCATTACATGATGCACCTTGTTCAAAGAATCAGGAACTAACTAACTAACTAACTAACTATATATATATATATATATATATATATATATAGAATAACTATATATATATATATATAGTTAAGAATTTTAACCATAAAAAGGTAGGATAACAGAGGGATGATGAGGAAGGATATAAAATGCTCTGTAACTATGCAGAAGAAGGAAAAAGAGTAAGTTAAACACTATAAGGATTGCTAGTAGTTATAAGATGAAGATGAACACTTGAAAATAAATATAGTTCCAAAAGAGATTATGGTCACTACAGAAAGAAAAGCAATCAGATTGGCATTTGGTCATTATGAAAAATAGGGAAACTACAGACTAAATTGCCTCTGAGGCAGCTAGATAAAAAGTACCTGCTAGTTATAGTGTGTGTGTGGGGGAGGAAGCAACGCTTACAGCCAATATATCAAACACAGATATACAGTATTTCAAGAATATAATGAATTATTAAGGGAAAAAAAAACAATTCCTCTTCCCTGTCTTAGACAGTCTTAAGGATTGAATCAAATATAGGTGGTGATAACAGAACATTCCCACCATCCATGTTAGATCAAATACAGTACATGGAAAGTTGCTAGCCTTTAGGGAAGCACACAAATTGGAGCATGATGCTCCCTTTGGCAAAGTGGCATTAAATTAAAACCAATGAAATAAAGCTAGCCATGAAGTAATATAGCAGAAATAAAGGAAGTTTATGCCCCCAAACAATTAATGAAAACCTCAAACAACATGGAGAAATTAAGGCCATGCCATCTTTTGTTCATAGAATCATAGGCCCTATCTATACGATTAAAAAAATCCATTTGGGGGGTAAAAAATACAAATAGGCAGTTGTTCGAATATGTACTATCTGCCTACATGATTTTTTACCCCCCCAATTCGGTATGACCCCCCCTTGCCCAGCTGGCTGTAGCGAGCGATCCAAGTGGCGGTTTTAAATCTCCCACCGCTTTTTTATTATTTAAAAATGTGTCTGTTATGTGGACATTCGGTTTTCCATATTTACAAAATAAAATAAAAGGGAATAAATGTAAAATTCATGGACTTACCGGACTCTCACTCCCAATTCCCCTCTTTCTTAGCCCCGCCCCCTGCGTTCAGCCAGCCAATCAGATTACACTGCCTGTTTGACTTTACACTGACTTTACACAAGGTGATTTCATAGTAAAGCAAGTTTCACTTCAGAGACACCATGTATCCAAGAAGTAGCTGGGAGAAATGTTCCATATCTCACCCTCTTTTTATCAATATACTACACTTTCTTTTGGAAAAACATCTAGAGTCAGCATACCTGGATTGAGTGGCATCTCCTTTAAAAGTGGATGGGGTTAACATAAGCAGAGGCACTCCACACTCTTTGGTGCATATCACATGCACCCTTTTTTTTAAAGGAAGAGTTGAGAAAAGAAGAGAGTCCAGACTGGCAAAGCCCACGGCCCCCATCCAGTTTGTGGGCTAGAGGTTCCCAACCCTGTCTTCAACAAAGGAATCTGATATAGATGACTAAAAAGACTGTTTAAAATATTCAGTATAATAATTGTATGATGTTGATAGTCTAGCCTGCTTCACAGGTAAGTCTCTTCCCTCCCCTCCAACCCCCCATTCCCAAATCCTCAAGAGTCATTACGGTTATTCAGTTTTAGGATTAACAATGATAAATCTGAAATCCTCAGCATGAGGATTCCAGCGTAAGACAAATTAACCTAACACAAATCTTTTCCATATTAATGGGGTTCAACCACCTTGGAATTTGTAAGTATAGTCACATCTCTCCTTTTAGACTGAATAACAAGTCTAAATTACAGCCCACTAATGATGAACATTAAGAAAGATATGAGATCATGGGATAAGCTAGACCTGGCCTGGTTTGGTTATACAGTGGTTGTTAATGTAGATGTATTTCCCAAGGGAAGTACAATTCACACATGGCAACATTTCTTAAATACTACAGTAAGCTACTAGGACACAAAGGTTGATGGAGAGATAAAAAGAAGAGGGCTGACTGATCTGTTAAAAGTATTATTAAGTTTTTTAATTATTTTTAATTGTAGGTTTTAAATTGTTTTAACATTAATAATAGTTAATTCCATTTTAACATTGATCTTTTGTATGTTTTCAGCTGTCTTGTACTCATTTCAATTAACAACAACAACTGGGACAAAATATTTTTAAAAATGGTATTATGCTATTATACATTTTTCTGGGTTTAAAGTGTACTCTAAAACTTTATATACAAAATCCACACTGTATCTTCTGTTTCTCTGCAGAACATAATTGCCCTTAAAGTTCAGGCTCAAGCTTTCATTGCAGTAAACAGTACTGAGCATGGGACTGACTTATGAGTATATATCTATTTCAGAGGTGTGGGGAACATGCAATTCCATACATTATTGAACTACAACACCAAGCATTCCTCACCAGTAGCTACACTGCTGGGACCTGCAGTCCAATGATATAGAGCTTCACAATCCCTACTGTGATGTACAGGGTTACACTGATTAGTAAGGTTAATTTTACTTTTTGTGAAATTGACTTTAGGTTCCAGTATTGTCAAACTATTAATGGATCCCTCACCCCATTAACCATATAGAACTTCCACACTAATCAGTTATTAACCAATTAAAAGTATATACAGAAATGCCAGAATTATGCCAGAACCTTTCTCTGGCTTTTCTTCGTAAATGAAGATTCAGGAAGGACGCATCCCGCGCTTTCTCCAAGCGTGCTGATGACTAACAAGGCCAATATGAGATAAACAAGTCTGGTTGCAGAAAGCACAGCAGAAGGTCTCCTTGGGTGATGTTTCTGGGTTGTGATTCTTTCTGCGTTGTCATTTCTCTTCAAGACTTGTTCGGCGTGAGTTCTCAAATAAGGCTGCAGCATTGTGGATAGTGCATCTCCATGCCTCCCGATGTGAGGCCAGGGCGGACCACTGTTGGTGATCAATTTGGCTGAGCCTGAGATGTTGTATTGTTTTGTTTGTTTGTTTGTTTGTTTTTGCAGTGCCCCTCTTACGCTGACCCGTGAGTACTTACCGTAGAGTACTATTTTTGGGAGGCGATGGTCCTCCATCCTAGAAACATGCCCTTCCCAGCGCAGCCGTGTTCTCAATATCATGGCCTCAATGCTGGTGATCCCTGCTTGCTCAAGGACAGCAACATTCATGACATAGTCAGTCCAGGAGATTTTCAGATGCCTCTTTCAGCCTCTTGCTGTGCAAGCAGCCTCCGGTGCAGTAACGAGGCTGCCGCGCAGCAAGGGATCCATTTCGGATGATGCCGTTTCTCTCTCAGCGTCGTCCGTGACTGTTGCAGCTAGCATTGGAGGTGGCCGCACTATTTTTTGCTCATGGACAACTTCTGTGAGTGAAAAACAGCACAGCTGCCTCCAATGCTAGCCGCAACAGTCACGGACGACACCGAGAGAGATGGACCCCTTGCCGCGCAGCAGCCTCGTTACTGCACTGGAGGCTGCTTGTGCACCAAGAGGCTGAAAGAGACGTCTGAAAATCTCCCCAGTGTATATTTAGGATTGTGCGTATACCTCGCTGATGAAAGCGTTCGAGGAGTCGTAAGTGTTGGTGAAAGGTGACCCATGTTTCAGACCCATAAAGGAGAATAGACAGTACAATGGCTCTATACACACTGATTTTTTGCTTCGCCTCAGGTGTTTATTACTCCAGACTCTTTTGTAAAGTCTTCCAAATGCGCTATATGCCTTTGCTAATCTGTGATCGATCTCTTTGTCAGTCTTGGCATCTGAGATGATGCTTCCCAGGTAGGTGAACTGCTGAACGGACTTAAGCACAGATTATGCCAGAACCATATTTTACTTTAATACAGTAGGCACATATTCATGTTTTTAGAGAGGGACCAAGCATTCTCCACGGAAGATTAATTTTAAATGAGTTTACTATGGAATCTTTGAACTCCCTCCCTAACCCACCACTTTTAGTCCGCTGGCCATTTATAGTATTTTATTGTATTTACTGTTTTTAATTGTTATTTTTTTGATCTGTTGGTTTTAATTTATAATTGTTTAATATTTTTTATGGGGGAGGGTGGGGTGGGGGGTGTTTGGGGATTTTATCTGTATGGTATTTTAATTTTTGTAAGCCGCCCCGATTGTTTTAACAGAGGGGCGGGGTATAAATAATAATAATAATAATAATAATAATAATTACATGCAATGCAGAAGTTCCCCAAAAGCAACAACCATCACAAGACTTAGATTAAGTGGGACACATTAGGTCCTTGACTACACATAGGGTAAGAATCTGATTGAAAATCAGAGTTCTTTGGCCTGGGGCTACCCAGAGCTACCCCACATGATATTTGGACTACACTGGTCCAGATTTAAGGGCCACACCTGCCTGGCCAAAAATATCTCTCCACCAAATTTTTCCCACCTGATGTAGTTCCACCACCACTGCCTAGCCAGGCACCTCTTCCCAAACAGCTTCCTGCATTCAAGGCAGATCCCTCCAGCATGCAACCACTCATTCTGAGGTCAGAGGGGGTGACTGTACCAGGCACAGTTTCTCCCTCTCACCTCAGAACAAGCTGCTGTGAGGCAGACCCCCAGCATATGGCCAATCGTTCTGAGATCAGTGAGTGACTCTGCATAGGACAACAGGCACCACCCTTCCCCCCTCCTTGGTGCAACTGCCACTGCCTCTGCCTTCCTGGTGCATAGTGCATGAGTGACAGTATGCTGGGACAGCAGAGTTGGCAGCACCAAGGAAGGGAAAAAATGGCAGCGCCTGTCAGGCAGTGCTTGTCCAGCCTTCCTATCCACTGAATCCAGTGCGTACCCTTTGTCCACATTGCAGTTTCCTCCAGAGATTCCAGCAAACTGGAGAAAACTGCAAGTCTTCCAAAATTGGGTTTTAGGTGGTATCCCCCAATGCCACATATCATGTGGCATTATTGGGCTAGATTTGGGGGGGTTTGGATTTTACCGCTAGTGCAGACAAGGCCTATGCTCTTCCAGGCTGTTTCTTGATGAATACAGAAAGGGGCTGATGAAAGAGAGTGAGAGGGTGAGAGAAAAGGAGAAAGATGACAGAAGAAGACTGGAATCGTGGTTTGTTTTTTAAAGAGAGGGAATTCTACACTCATCCTGAAAGCACCAAATCCTATCTGATCTTGAAAGCTAAGAATGGCCAGCTCTGGTTAGGACCTGTATGGGAGATCACCAACGAATACCAGGTGCTGCAGGCTATATTTCGGGGGGGGGGAGAATGAACAGAACCACCCCTGAGTATTCCTTGCCTAAGAAAACCCTATGAATTTATTGGGGTCATCATAAGCTAACAGGTGATTTGAAGGCACATGCACACATACAAATTTCACACAGAGGTTTTTAAAGCACAAAGTGGGAAGAGCTGTATGTTGGTGGTTAGCAATATGCTTTCTGTGTAGGAATGATAGGTTTCGATTTTCCAGAGTGCTGAGGATACCGTGGATGGCCAAAAAGACAAACAAATGGATCTTAGAACAGATCAAGCCAGAGCTCTCACTAGCCTCATAGAATCATAGCTTTGGAAGAGACCACAAGGGCCATCCAGTCCAACTCCCTGCCATGCAGGAACACACAATCAAATCATCCCCAACAGATGGCCATCCAGCCTCTACTTAAAAAGCTCCAAAGAAGGAGACTCCACCACACTTCAAAGCAGTGCATTCCACTTCCTAATTGTCACGCTACAGCCTGCTGGAGTCTATGTTCAGGAGCCCAGCCAGCAGTCAGGTTAGCAGAGTAGCAAAAGCCTGTTCCAGATGCTTCCAGCATGCTCAATGTTCAATGAGTAGATGGACACACTTAGTGTTTAAAAACCTAACAGTCTTTATTGTTTACATCCTAAACTACAAACGAAATCATTGTTCTAATAGTTAAGCGTACAGTTAGCAGTCAGTCAAAGAAATCAGTTGAAGAAGTGAAGTGGGCTGCCTTGCATCATGACTTATATAGGGTTTTCTTAGCTGTTCTAGCAAGTTCTAGCAACTCCCCTTCATTCATTGTTGACTGGTGACATTATCTGACATCATCCCTAGTATGTTATCTCCTTTCTGAGTCATACTGAGATAAGCTGGCTGAAAAACCTCAGCTGTTTAACCTTCAGCTTTGTCCTCTACAGATAAATGGAATATATGGTATCTCTTTATGACATAAATGTCCAAGGGCTAGAATCATAGAGTCATAGAATTGTAGAGTTGGAAGAGACCACAAGGGCCATCCAGTCCAACTCCCTGCCACACAGAAATCTTGATCAAAGCATCCCCAACAGATGGCAATCCAGCCTCTGTTTAAAGACCTCCAAGGAAGGAGACCCCACCACGCTCCGAGGGAGTGCATTCCACTGCCGAACAGCTCTTACTGTCAAAAGGTTCCTTCTAATGTTTAGGTGGAATCTCTGTTCCTGGAGCTTGCATCCATTGCTCCATGTTCCAGTCTCTGGAGCAGCAGAAAACAAGCCTGCTCCATCCTCAGCGTGACACCCCTTCAAATACTTAAACAGAGCTATCATATGGCCTCTTAACCATCTTTTTTCCAGGCTAAACATACCCGCTCCCTAAGTCTCTCCTCATATGGCATGGTTTCCAGACCTTTCACCATTTTAGTTGCCCTTCTCTGGACATTGCTCCAATTTGTCAATATCCTTTTTGAATTGTGGTGGCCAGAACTGGACACAGTATTCTAGGTGAGGTATGACCAAGGCAGAATAGAGCGGCACTATTACTTCCCTTGATCTAGATAATATACTTCTATTTATACAGCCCAAAATCGCATTGGCCTTTTTAGCTGCCGCATCACACTGTTGACTCATGTTCAACTTGTGATTTACTGGGACTCCTAGATCCCTTTCGTACATCGGCAACACATTCAAAACCCTAACACTACCAGCTCTTACTTACAATAGAAGCCAAGATGACTAAACTGAGACTGTCATATATTGGCATCATCATGAGAAGGCATGACTCACTAGAAAAGACAATAATGCTAGGAAAAAGATGGAGGGTAGTAGAAAGAGAGGAAGGCCACACACCAGATGGATAGACTCAATCAGAGAGGCCACAGACCTGAACCTGCAAGACCTCAGCAGGGCGGTGGAGGACAGGGGGTCTTGGAGATGTCTCATTTATGGGGTCACCATGAGTCAGTGTTGACTCAAGGGCAGTTAATAACAACAAAGGTGAATCTATCACACCATTTTCTTGGGAAGGTTTGTTCATTGACTTTGCTTTCCTTCGAGGCTGAGAGTGTATGACTTGTCCAAGGTCACCCAGTGGGTTCATCTTCCTTGCATCATGTTCAGTTCCAAAAAGAGACACAGAACTTCTAAGATTGTTTTAGACTATGGACAAATGTGAATACATGAGACAAGTGTTCTGGAAAACATTTCCACATTGTTCAGTTATCTTCTCTACCATATGAATCAGAAATAGGCTTGGAGAAAGAAAGATATAGCCAGCTGTCATTTTTAATGGATAAATGCAGACAGAGGAGCAAGGCCTTTTTCTCTTTCAATCACCCTGTCACCTGAACTAGTACAGATTCACTCTCTGAGATGATAAGAAATATTTGAAATGGAACATCTGTATTGGCATCACTGAAATAATTGCAGGCAGCATAGAGATATCACTGTATAACTCCAAACTATGGATGCCTTTGTGAAATAACTAGGCTGTAGAATTTAAGACATTTTCAAACCACATCTACCTGAATATTCAGGCTCCATTGGACACTTAACTTTGCGAGCACTTTGCAGAATAAATAGTTGCACTTGAACAGCCGGTTGAACTGGGTAATTGTAACGGTACAGTTGAACACTATGATCTCATGATTTCTAACAATCAGTTGCTTTCCTGACTTCCTGAGCTTTGATTAACTAAGAGCCTTACCGCACTCTGAAGAAAAGCAGCAAAGCAGCAGGAACATTCTATCTTTCCTGCTGCTTTACTGTATGGTGTTGGCATTCTTCCGGTGTGCTTTTGTTCCAGTCCCATGGGGACTGTCTTTCTGCAAACAGATTTTCTATTTAGCAAAAAGATGTGGTTTTATGTCAGTCCCCCATGGGACCAGAATGAAGAACGCTGACATCATGTGGTAAGGCAGCAGGAAAGACACAATGTTCCTGCTACTTTGCCGCTTTTCTCTGGAGTGTGGTATGGCTCTAAAAATACTTCCCATTTGCACCAGGGCTTAAACAAGCCCTGCCTTTTGCAAAGAATTCCAGCAGGTTTTCCTGACCTTTAGCTTCTCTTGTAAAGGCATAGCAGCTCACTGCAGACTGATATCACTCAGACTTTGATCACAAAGGGCCTACACAGTTTCTGTCTTTTTCCCCAGGTCATTTTTTTTTATGTTATGGAGCTCACTTTTCTTGATGTACCAGATACATTTCCCCCTGAAAATATTTGTTGCACTTTCTGTAATTAGGTTTTTAAAAATCAAAACTACTTTGCAGATGGTGCTGTGTGAACAAGTTCTGGCTAGCTTCCTCCCAGGGTCGAATTGGGAAATTACATAAAGCAGGAATAAATAAAAAATAATAAGGATCCAGACATAGACTAAGCTGAGTCACAAGCCCAAACTTGCTTCATCAAATTCTTCATTAGAAGTGATCAGATTTTACGCTGTGGGCAGCCAAATTTCTGACATCTTATTCTTACATGATGGATATTGTCTATAATTTTTTTAAAAAACATGCACAATATGACATATACTAGGAAATAATGATGTTTTCAGCTTCAGATATGCAAGGAGGATAGGTTAGCCAAACAGACACTTAGCCAAACGGACACTTATCCTCCTTGCGTATCTCCATCCAGAAAATAGCCATTCAAATACACAAATTTACATATCCTCTCCAACAGGGGTTCACAATATATAAACCCCACACACACTCCTACCCAACCATTCTCTGAAGATGCCAGCCACAGATGCAGGCAAAACGTCAGAAATAAACTCCTCCAGAACATGGCCTCACAGCCTGAAAAAAAAGAGAGAGAGAGAGAGAGAAACTCTTCACTTGATTTATTATGAACACTGAATACCTTTCAGTTGAATTTATATTGCACTTATATCTATATACAGTATATATTGTAAAATTGCTTTGAGTATTATGTTTTTAGCATTATGGTAGAGTACAAGGAGATATAAAGAAGGTCTGTGGCAGTGCATGGGTGCCTAAGCCAGGAAAGCATTTATTTCTATACATAATGGCATCTGGACTTTTCTGGGACCACACTGTTCACTTTGGTCAACTAATGGTTTGCCTGTCCATCCAAGGTTACTCTGGCATGACCCAAACTTAAGAAGAGGAAATAAATAATGGTAGAGTTGTTCTTCTGGGCTGGCTGTGCAAAACAGTTAGCTTTAGTAATTGCTGTATCTCTGTGTGCAACAGAAAATCCAAACAGTGCATAAGTGAAGGTGGAAGCTTCCCAAGAGAAATGGGCTGCCTGACCTACTGCATGGCATTGTTGTGGTCTGGGGTGGGAACAGAGCACTGGGGGCTTTCTCAGCATGGTGCCTGTTGGCTTCTTCTTTCTGTGAGGTTCTGTGAGGCTTCTCCCTGGGGGAGAGGCAGGAACTGCCAGCCAATGATTTTAAACATGGGTTTGAATTCACTGGCTGCAGTGAGCTGTCTGCAGTTTTCACTCCAGTCAGGTGGGAGGGTATTTAAGTTCAGCCTGCTTACTCACTCAGCAATGCTTCTTTGAGCATCAAACAGACTGGATGAGTGGTGCTGAGTAGAAGCTTAGAGGAAGAGCTGAGAGAAATAAGTGAGTGGGGAGAAGATGCAGTGATGACAGAAAAGCAAGATGAGGCCAGACAGCAACTGCAGATTCATGAATCCGGGCATGGTCTTTGCAGGTGGCCGCAAGGACAGCAATTTTTTGGGATTCTTAAGCAGTCGGTGGCATGGCAGATCTGGGTCCTAGAGGTTCCCTCCCCCTTCACTGGCTTGAGGAATTGCTTCTTGGCTAAAGCCCTTATAAGGGCTGCTCCAGCTGGGCAGCTAGGGTGTTTCACACCCAGTTGCCTTCCTCTGTTCTGCAGAACATCCACCATCCCATGGTACCTAATACTGGTCACAGTCCCTCTTTTCAATTGGGCTAGCTCAGTAAACATTACTCACCCCTTCCTATCTAGGTACTTCTGTGGGCCACCTTTATTAATCATTACACCATTCTATGGACTTTTTCAGACACTGAAAAATAACGCAAGCAGCCTCGTCAGCTTGCGAGGCTGCTGCGCTGCAAAGCGTCAGTTTCGGATGACGCTCGCCCCTGCTGGTACTGTTGCAGTACCACAGGGAGAGTTGAGCGTCATATTTCCTTGATTTTTAATCACAATCAACTTTCGTGAGTAAAAATCAAGGAACTATGATGCTCAACTCTCCCTCCAGTACCGCAACAGTACCGGCAGGGGCGAGCGTCATCTGAAACTGACGCTTTGCAGCGCAGCAGCCTCACAAGCTGACGAAGCTACTTGCTTTATTTTTCAGCGTCCGAAAAAGTCCTATATCTAGCTCTCTCTTTGTTGCTGGGCAAGGCTGGAGGTCAGTTGGTATCCAGGGACTGGGCCTTAATTACGGTAACCCCTAAACTGTACAAAAGTGATGTGGACTGTAACTTCAAAACTATTCTGTGTGTGCATGCATGTTAACTTTCTGCTTGGATAGCAACCTTGATTGCTTGTTTTTTAAATAATTCACAAAAAGCCGGCTCTATCACTGAGTGTGTGCATTGGTGGGCAACTTCGCCAGTGGTGGTTGAGCTTCGTGTGGTCTGTATTCTATCATGCATTCTTTTTCCCTATCTCCTGTGTGGTAGGAGTGATGAGGGTGAAGGAGCCAAACTTGAGAAGAGGAAATAAATAATGGTAGAGTAGTTCTTCTGGGCTGGCTGTGCAAAACAATTAGCTTTAGTAATTGCTGTATCTCTGCATGCAACAGAAAATCCAAACAGTGCCTAAGTGAAGGTGGAAGCTTCCCAAGAGAATGAGCTGTTGGCAAGGAAATGTACAACATGGGATCTGAAGGTAATTACAGATGCCCTTATTATGCTGACAGGTACTGTGAATAATAAAGAGCAAGTGTGACTAGAGATAGCTGTGCTTCCTCTATAGCACTTTCCCTCATTTTAAAGGAACATCAATTAATGAACCAAAAACTTAAAGGACAAATCTCACATGAGCCTAACACTCTGGTTTATCTTACTTTATAAAAGGATAAGCACTTAACCATATGCTTTGGGTTAGCTCCAAAGACATCTTCCTTTCCTTTGGGTGTCTTCCATTCCCAGAATGGCTGGTGGGTTTTTGCTTTTTATTTGTTCTTGGTTTTTTTTAAAAAAAAAACTTGCACAATCCCCTTGAATAAGAAAATTTAATCTTTTTTTCAGACATGAGCTTCGTTCATACATGTAACTGTGCACACACAGCAGTAAAACTGGGGATGAGGACATGGGCACTGACTTAAGCCCCACTTACCCCCAAAGGCCACTCAGGTGCAAGTAACAAGTAAGAATTAAGCTGAGAGCAAGATCTGAGGAGGGTTCTCTAACCATCTTCTGCTGAAAGGAGCCACACAGCTACCATGAGTCCTACTCCGCCCTCCTCCCAATTGCTGTGTATTCAGCACACAATGTTTGCACTTGTATGCATGACATCTGTTAACAGTCAGGAACTATGAGCAATGGGATTTTTAATTGGAGAGTTGAAGTGTACAGTCTCTATTTAAAGGCATTGCACGGAACCTGCAGCTCTTAGGGGATCCCTATGGGGAGGTGGTAGTGAGAATTGGGTCCAGGACATGCAGCTCTGCTCCATTGTCCAAACATAGAGTAAGCCTGTTGACTCATCTAAAAAAATTAAAAGGCTTTATAGAAAAACTTTGCCCAAAACAATAATCTTACTGATATTTTCTTGACAAAGAATGCTAATGCTTGAGGAAATATTGTATTTACTTGTATCAGGGTCCCATATTGATTGTACATGCTTTGGGCTTTTCCTCACACAATAAAGATTCACCAGTATTTGCTTGTTTTCTCCCTGTGCTTTTACTGTCCGAGTATTGGATTTTCCCAGGGCTTCGATTATCTTTTCTTCATAGGAAATGTGCTTCTTCTAGCCAGTTCAATATTTGCAATTGATATTGCCAGTGCTGCCTATTATGAGAGTTATGACATCAGTGCGTATGAGCAATTTGCAACCTCTGAATTCATTTAGTGCCTGAGTATTTTGTAAGTCACATCTTATGTAAATATGAAATATAAACATATATTCTTGATTTGTGAAAGACAGATAACTATCTTCTACCAGCAAATGTAAGACAATTCTTCAGATATGACAGACAGACAGACAGACAGACAGACCACAATAATATAATACAATATTCGGTATTATATTATGTAAATATCATTTGTTTGTCATTTTATATTTTGTTAAAGAAGGGCAATTCTTTCTTTGATGCACCCAAATGGAATTTTGGCATTATTCTCTTCATGATTTTATACATTACTAAGTGGCTGACCTGAAAAAGCTGACCTGTGCTAAAAAGGGAATTGACTCTATAACCTTGGCAACTGTTTTTGATCCATCGTGTACAGGGTTTTTATGGTAATTATTTGTTTCTTGCAGGAAAAAAAAAACTTACACAGATACACACACCAGAATGGAATTTAACAGAACATCTGTACTGAGATAAAACTAAGTTGTTTTCAATACTTTTTCCTGTAAGAAATATACTGTGGGGGGCATTATTTTCACAGCTGTTTCCTAACAGCTGTGGGGCATTTAAAAAACCATGTTAAATGCATAACAGTTAGCAAGTTCATCATCATAAGAGACTGAAAAGATATTTGACATCCATAAAGCTAAAACATTAGAAGCCATAGTCCTTAGGAGCAATTCCTTGGGGCAAACAAGAAAAGCTGGACTGAAATATATGATTTCCAGAAGTACTATTTTAAAAGATTAAATCCTAGGAAAGGTAGAATGTAGTCAATAAATGCATTCAGTGGGAAAAGATATGGAAAGTGAAACTCTTTTAAGTCGAAGGATCTGATTTTATCTGGGAAATTGTTGCATACTTTGGCCTCCCAGCACCATGCTTATGTTATGGAGAATGCCCAGCCACTGGTGAATAACGAGATTCACCTCTAACATGCTGACAATTTCTAATTAATTTTATGACTACTCCAAGTTTTCAGCATTCATGAGTAAGACAGTGCCACCTCTAGGACTAGAATTCTTCAGGCCAGCCGAAATAAAATGCAACTAACTACAGTAGTATAAGGGCATTACCTGAGAGATCCCATGATCATTGCATCTTTGAAATTGTCATTTGATGTAAACTACTAATGCTCCCTAATTTACAGTTGGGTGCTTATCCTTTCCACCTCAATCTCTTACAAAATTATTGTTTCTTGCTATAACCAGGTGTCATAAATGGGTCATTCATACAGCTTTCTTTAACTGAATTTGCATTAAAGAAACACAGAGAGTGGGTTGAATTCTGGGATTAAGCAAAACTCCTACCAGTATTCTCCTTGTACTGCAGCTGGCAGCTGCCATTTTGTTTTCACCAGAATGTCTTTTGGAGTGATACTGCATCATAATGTAGTATAATTTCATTGGGCACATTTTTGAAAACAAAATGGTGACTGCCAGTTCAGGAGGAATGTTGATGAGTTTTCTTCCAACTCTAAAACTTGCCTCCCTCTCTTTCTATCACACAAAATCATCATGACCTCCACATACTTTTGTGTCCTGCACTGTCCTGTACAGATAGACAGAATATCTTATTAATATATCACTATTCTTGGACTGTATAATAACATTGTTTAGTCCGGCTCAAAATATGTACAGTTGCCCCTTCACATTCACTGGGGTTTGGTTCCAGGACCCCCTGTGAATACCCAAATCTGTGAATACTCAAGTCCCATTATATGCAATGGCATAGCAAAATGATGTCCCTTATATGAGATGGCAAAGTCAAGGTTTGCTTTCTGGATTATTTTTGTTTTAAGAATATTTTCAAGCCGTGAATACTTAAATCTGTAAATGTCGAATCCATGAATGTGGAGGGACAGAGAAAATAATGCTTTATGATTCAGAGCAATGTGCTGAAGCCACTTATGAACATGCCATGGTTATGGGGCAATTTTTCATGTTTCAAGGCCAGCATTTGGGAAGACGGGGTGAAAGGGAACAGAAAAATCAGCAGCAACTTTGTTAAGTGGCACAAAAGAATCATAGAATCATAGAGTTGGAAGAGACCACCAGGGCCATCCAGTCCAAGCTTCTGCCACACAGGAGTACACTATCAAATCATTCCCAATAGATAGCCATCCAGCCTCTGCTTAAAAACCTCGAAAGAAGGAGACTCAACCACACTCCAAGGTAGTGCGTAGAAAACTTGTTTTAACCCTATACAAACTCTCTACTGTGCCACAATATGGCTGGGAATGTCAATTTATTATCAGTCAGCTGTAAAAGG
Source organism: Gambelia wislizenii (assembly GCA_030847615.1). NCBI lineage: Eukaryota > Metazoa > Chordata > Lepidosauria > Squamata > Crotaphytidae > Gambelia > Gambelia wislizenii. The sequence goes on from JAUMIR010000003.1 coordinate 86,926,553, forward strand.
CAGACCAAGTCTTGGGGTATGTAAAAGACTGTAATCCTCAAACAAACCCAATGTGTTTCAGCCTGAAAATATTTACATGACCTTCTTCAGGGGAAAACAATTAGAAAACTGACCTGCAGGGATTTCAAAAAGACAGTCTCCAAAACTTTTGCCTAGCAATGTTTATTCTAAGTTGAAATGTATTACTGGTATATATTTTGGGGATGTTTCCAGTTCCTTCCCCGATTTTTCATTTATTACCAATGCCTTCCTTTTCTATCTATAAAATGTACCTGATACAATGTACTTTTACATGTGCATTTGGCTTTTAGCCAGCTTTCTCATGTGCTTCTACAGTTCTCATAGTGAAACTGTAAAAAAAAATCTCCTCCAGTATAAATTAATAAATTAAACATGCTTCTAGATTTGTAGGATGTTTCCAATGTGTTCTGTAATGCTTGGAAGGACTGAAAAAAAGGAAAAGAGGAAGAAGAAGAAGGAAGGAAGAAAAGGCCTGTATTCTTCCTTCCTCTGCCCCCAAAACCCCTCCCTTCTACAGATCTTGGTGGTGAATATTCAGGTTATGTAGTAGTCCTCTTACTTGCATTCACCTACAAGCTCTGTGCATCATTTTACTGAGTATCTTATAGTTGGTATTGGGGAGCAGTCAGCGCTTTTCTGACAATATCTGGCATAAAGCTATCAAGTTTGACAGCATTTGTAGATGAACTGCAACATAATTTAGGACAATGCATGTTAACTTCATTTAGTTCCAAAGAGAGTAGCCTGTGCTCAAAAAACTTTTCAGTCGGCCATATCTGAATAACTGTTCTTCCTTTCCAATGGTGTTCAGCTGAATGTTTCACTGCCTGCAACTGTCAGCCTTGTTCTGTGCATCTTTTGCTTGCTCGCTGGCACTGCTAATCTTCCTGTTTACACTTCTAAAACTTTGGAAATGATTATGACTTTCATTTTTAAGTCATTAGCATTTGTTAATAATTGTTCTGTCCCAGCCTGGATTTCTAAAAGCCCTGGACAATTATGAACAATTCTGGATAAACTCTCTCTTGATATGCTTATGAATCTCTGAGCATCACTGAGAGGCCCCCAATTAACATAGACTGCTGAGAAGCACTTGGAATGCTTAATCTTTTAAGAATTACAAACTTTAATATTAATCGCTTAAGTTTTAAACAGAAGGCATAAAGTATAACCTTGATTGCATAACATATTTGGAAACAAAATTGCCATATCAGTTTGCTGTGTTTCTCAATGGGAGAAAAGTTTGAAAACTTCTTAATGAAGTGACAGAATGGAACTCTAATACAAATATATATATATATATATATATATATATATATATATCTTCATTCCGAAAGGGAGCATTAAGGTCATCCCTGAAACTGCTATCTGTGATATTCATAAACATATCCCAAGAGCATTTTAATATTCATTAAGGACATCAAATTAATTTGTAATGAATACCTTCCAAGCTCTGAACAGGAATGGTAAGCATGTAGCCTTTCAAATATGGTTGGACTGGAGCTCTTATCAAAGCTGGTCAGCATAGCCAATGGTGAAGAATGGTGGAAGCTGCAGTCCAAAAACTCTGGAAGGCCATATTTTCCCCATTCCTGACTTGAAGCAGCAGGTTCTTCATTGAATGATGTGTTACAAAGCAGATAGATTTTTTATTTCCTGATGAACCATTATGGATATAACTAGACAGCCTGGAGAATGATATATAGTAATATTCTCTGAAATTGCCTGCTTCAGCTAGCTTACCATGTCACAAACAACTGTTCGCTAAAAACACACGGCAATATAAAAATATAAAATTTCTGGCACTGTGACCTTATGCCAAACTTTTGCAGTAGCTACCAATAGTAGATCATGTTCTACTAAAATTCTTTTCTATCTTATTTACAGTTCAGTACACTGCCATACAGTACAAATAAGAAAGCGGGGGGGGGGAGAATTTACTGGAACAAAAACACATTAGAACTTTATCCTCTACACCTTCCTAAAGAAATTGCATTGTGGTATATGTAGTAATGCTATAAACAATAAAATAGATGGGGAAATTGAACAATTTAATGTAGCAATATGATTGCTTGTTCCTACAATATTGTTAGCAAACCAATTTTCACAGTAGCAGGCCATGAGAGGTTAAAAAAACACTATTCCCAATGGAGGGGTAAAGCTCTCTTTCAGACTGAAATTGTAGCAAATGAGACATACTTATTCATATCCTTGGGATGTTGAGCAAGAATTTTTTTCAAAACTTTTCCTACCCTTTCCTCTCCCTCTTCATATTTTTGTGCTTTTTTAAATAAATTATCAACAGGCATCTCTAGCTGAACTGAAGTGCTTCTATAACTCCAGACAAGTAATTACTTTCAGCGATTGGACGTAGAATTGAGGCATCAAGGGACAAGCATGCTTCATTGTTCTTCTTGTGCCCTTTAATACCCATTTAGCTTTATCCATTTTCAGTAGCTAAATATGTGAATGGGGGGAAATGTCCTACAGATTCAGCTCCTCCAAGAACAGAAGGTTAAATGAGATGTTTAGCATATTGCGGCATAGCTGAAGATGGAACAAATCTGGTTCCCCAAGAAGGTTCCCAGTTCTTTATACATATACTGTACAGTAGTAAGTGCATTTAGGAACAATAGACTGGATAAAAGCAGTTGTTGTTGCACTCATACTAATAATTCACGTTCAGTCCATCCAGGCTGAAAAGAATGTTTTATTCTACTCCCCTCTGAGTATAGACTGACATACTGTAGCAACTGGGTTCATGGTTTGTTCTCTATTTCTCTGACTTTTTGAGGGAGAGACAAACCAGGTTTCCCTGTCTGGATGTCACAATAAGCAAACTATATGTGAGAAGTCTGTAGGGATGGGAAGAATATTTGAAAATATTCAAGAAATGGTCGAAAAGCATATTTCTCAAGTGCTAAGAGACCCTGATGAGAATAATCCTGAACTGATAGGAATCTTTGCATTCTACACAATCTATGCAAATTTGCATGGAATTGTTTTGTGAGGAACACAGCATTTTTTTTGCACAGCTTATTCTACAGAGGAAATGCAGTCTATTTTTGCAATCACAGTTGACTTTTCGTGCAGAATAAGTCTCAAACTGAAAATAATCTCTGAAAACTTCAGGTTTCGAAGACCTTTCTGCAGCAAGAAGAAAATTTCTAAACTTACTCATTGCTTCCTTTGAGAAGAATATTAGTGAAGAATTACATTCCTAGTCCATGGTTTGTTTCACCACTCCTGCAACAGGAGCAACTGAGCAGCATACACCAGCATAATTTTGTTTATCATGACATCCAATTGTGCCTTATGCAACACAGGTGCTCCCAGATCCACAGATCCTGGTGTCATCTGTCCAAATATATTGTTCAAGAATTCCATTTTAATGGATTCTGGTTTATTTTATTTTTGCTGAAATAAAAAAGATGAGAAGAGCAGTAGGAAAACAAAGGACACTTACCAATGGAAGACTTCAGTGTTTTGACACTTCCCACCCTGCTCCCAGAATTCAGCAAATGCAACAGAGCAGTTGAACAATAAAAATCTCATATGGAGGTATCTCTCATTTGGGGAAGGACTTTATCAGATGCTGCAAATATGGCATCATAAGGACACCTAATGAATGCGAAAGGGCACACATATCAGGCAATGTCATCCTTTCACAATTTTGTGTGGTCAAAAAGCTGTTCTTTTTTATTGACAGGCCAAGCTGTCAATAGATCTCCTGTGGTGCTTTTTTGCTGGTATTGCTAGCATTTGAAACCTTGTGCCATTGCCTTCTCATGATTTCAGCATCAATGCCAGAACACTTCCAGGTGAGAATGTGAAAGCCAGGTAGGGGATGCTCTTTCTATGAACCTGCCCAGTTCACTTTTAAGTTTTAAAGTGTTTCTGTGCTTGTGTGCACGTTTTCTGTTTTTGTTTTGCTATATTTTTTAAATTTACCACACTCACATCTTCTTGCAAGAATCACCAAGATTATGAGTGCAGAAATGAACAGAGCTCCATTTGTGCTCCGTTAATGCTGGGGATGCTTATTGACGCTACTGAAGGTAGGTCTGAAAGAAAGGGTTATGTTGCTCAGACAAGTACAGTTAGCTTTTGGTGAGATAGAATCATTTTTGCAAGCTTAGTCTGATAAAGTCCAAAATCAATTATGCTATTTCCAATGCATGCTTCTCTTCTACTTGTCCTATAATCCCACAATACTGGGCTTCTTGTAGGAGATGAGTCTAAAAAATGAAATTGTATTAAAAATTCTAGGATCTAGTCCTTTTAAAAAGCAATAAGAATTATCTTCTTTAAAAAAGAGTTTAAAAATCATTCATTTACTTTTAACTTCATGCAGAGTGCAACTTAGGAATGCTAAGACTGAAAGCTCAATGAACACTTAAAAGGTGTCTTCAGAGGTCTGAGATTACTCAGTTAAATTAGACTCATTACAAAATAAAGGAATCAGTTTAAAATGCAAATCAAAGTTTATTGAAGGTATATCAATCTCAATCTACATAATAAAACAAACTTTAAAAAGAGGTTCCTAACTGACTAAGAGTATTTAGGGTAGGAAAACTCACCCAGCCTAATAGGCTGCATGGTAAACATCATGGCATGGTTGCAGGAAAGATGGCTTAAGATGGAGTGAGATGGCCTAAGATGGCTAAAGCCTCATGGAGACTCAAACTTAAAAGAGAACTTACACACAGCAATAAAATGTAAATTAGGTCATGTGTGGAATGACCCAGCACTCCAGTTGGCTGGAAGTGCTGAGTGAAATAAGAGAAAGGGAATTTTGGGAGAACAAAAGCATGCAGGGAAAAACCCTAGACATATCTTAGGATGTGAATGAGGTACACAAGATTGCTTTTACATTACAATTATTATTTCCCCACATACTACACTTCTGCCCTGTGTTGCCAGAAACCTGTGTTTGAACCAATGCACCAAGAAGCTTGACTAGCTCATTAACTAGAACCATCACCAAAGATTCTATGAAACATGACATCTGGGATTATAACTCCTGGCTAGCAGATTTAATATGTCATTATCTATGTCGAGGGAAGAAAATCAAGAGGTATAGCTTTTTACAGCATGGATTTACAAAGATCCAGTAAATTAATTGTACCTCTTTTAACAGCTTCATAGCCTGGATTGAGACAGATTTACTGCATTGCATGACAAGGCTGCTTTCTCACATTGTTAAGTGACTTTTAAATATTTGACTGTTATTCTATGTTAGATAAGGAGAACTCATTTTTCAAAATGTATCAGAAAGGCTTCCTTCTGCTATTGACTTCTCAGAAAACAAAGACACAGTTTGGACTACCAGAGTTTATAATGTAAAGTAATAGCTACATAATAAATATCTCCTGTTTTAACTACAAACCTAATAATATTTTACTGTCATGTAAATTCAACTGAAATAAACAGGGCTTGTATCTAAGGGAATGGATTTACAATTGAACTATACATGTGAAATGGAGCAATGTAATTTTTTAACAGGGAAGACAGAATTTGTCCTGCCCCACATCCATAAACTACCTTGCTGCTACTTAGTCAGTTTTTATTTTTCTACCTGCAACAAACATTGCCTTCTTGTGCTAGTTCTCCTGTTTTACAATATACATCACAGTTTACAATGTTTACTTCTGAAATGTTGGGAAATGGTAGGAATGGGTGAGGATTTTGTTCTTTTTCATCAAAAAATGAACAAAAGTTGGATTGTCCCCCCCCCCAATTCAGGGTAGAAAGAATTTGAAGTTCATTTTTTTAAAAACACAGTGTAGGAGAAAATCTAAAGGAATCAATTCATCATTCATCCAGGCCAGGAGTTTTCAATGAGTAACCCTTAAAAGGCTAGGTATGAATCCTTCTATACAACTGTGTTAATAATGAAATGGGGGTTTTCACCTTTTTTTTTTTAAGGAAGGATTTTAAAAAAATCTTTAACATCTATATAATACGCAAGCACAGCATGGTTTTCACCTTGTTGGGGATAGCTGTGCCTTTGGAATTTGACCACTACAAATGGGGAGGAATTTAATTTCATTTGGTTTTTCAAGAATTTGCCAAAATTTGTAGATTTCTTCATATTCAGTATGGAAATAATCTGAGGTTTTTATATAAAAAAAATCAAATGTCGTAGAAAGCGAAATTGACAGATCTCCCCATGTTTAATGAATCCACGCTATCTGACTGTTGCCTAATTAGCACTTGGAGTGGGAAAAATGCCATAATTAAAACAAACCAGGTGCTTAGAAGATAAAACAATGTGGCCAGTTACACGGCAGAATAAAGTGTGTGAAATTCCAGATTGCCATCCTTTCGCACCAGCACTGCATAGTTCACATGATTTATTGCTAAATTGGAAGATCCGGTGAGCTTTCACCTTTCTAAGTTCACACAGACAAAGGTGGGAGGGCATGGCCTCTGGATCACTACCATTAAAGCCAGGCAGGAGGTGGGGAGGAAGCGAGGAGGGGAGCAGTGCGAGGGGGGAAAAGACCATAGCTTTGTAGCTTCATCTGAGCCAGCGAAAACCAGATAAAGCAACAAAAAAAGAGGGAGACCCGGGGGGGAGGAATAGTGCTTGCTTTCTAGCATAATTACTGTGCCTCTCCCTCCCTCCCTCTCTCTCTCTCTCTCTCTCTTACACACACACACACACACACACAATCGAGCAATCAGCTGGTGGAGTAGATCTCTCTCACACACACACGTGCACGCACACGTGCACGCACACACACACACACACACACAGAGAAGGGGGGAGGGAAAGGGAGAGGGAGAGAGGAACAGTAATTATGCTAGAAAGCAAGCTAGCTGGCTGGATCTTTTTGAGCCTTATCTCTTGCAAGTCCACCCCCTCAGTCCAACCAATCATGGCTAAGCTCTACTGGGGCTGTTCGGAAAGACTGCTGGTAGTTCCCACTGCCGTAAGCGAAATGGTCATTCACACAATTGAAAGTGCACTAACTTGCGCTACTTTTCAAAAAAGACAGGCAAAATAGTGAAAGCTGATACTGCATGACTTATGGGTTTTTTTGCCCCCTCCTTCTGAATATGGCGACTTTGATCCAAAAGATGTGGGAACTATTAGGACACTTTGCGAATTCTTAGAGGATTTATTTTGTTATGTAAATGGCTGCAATGTGAAACAAACACCGGAGCTTACACAGCACTGCTACTGACGGCACCATCTAAGCTCATGAGTTCTGAGCTACAGTTGGCTATGCCAATCAAGTGTCCACACTAAGTTCAGTATCAATATTGTGATCCTTGCAGAGCTGCGGGGGCACCAGGTTGCCCAAGGAAGGGTGAACTGGCCCAGGTCAGAGATGGAGCAGGTCAAAACTTCTGTGCTGAGTCCAAGCTACTTACTGATGCCACTGTGGGAAATGAAGTTAGGAAATAGTATAAAGATAAAAGCTAACCCCAGTGGAAATCCTCATGAAAAGAAGCCATAAATAAAAGGTATACACTCTTCATACTAGTTTACAACAGTGTAGCTTGGATGATGAAACAATTTCACTGTCTTTACATTTTCAATATTGGCAAATTTGATAAACACTGGATTATTTTTCCCATTTCCTGTTTCATTTCATATTTCATTCCTTCACTTGTATTATTGCTAAGGTTTGACAAACTCTGCATGACATGTAAAGTGAAAGCAGCAGAAACCTCTTGGGTAGGGACCAATTTTGAGGTTTAGTAAAGAAACCGTTCTGGGTGATAGAGTGTGGGAGGGGCTTGAAAAATGAAATTTCTTATTAATCTAAAGCAAGGTTGGAGAGCCTTTAAAAATGTGTTAAAGGCCACATTTCCTCATACCTAATCTGTTGGGTGCTGTTTGGTAGTAGCCAAAATCAAATGGTGATACAGTCAGAATCAAATGTGAATGGACTTTGCAACATTTCAGGTTTGTGTAATTTTCTTTCAGCTGTCTCTCATCTTCTTCACTGCCCCAATGTGCTCTCTCTCTCTCTCTCTCTCTGGGTCCATGAAGACTGCATGAACCCACCTGAAGGTGTCATTCTTAACAAGAGCACCCATCTGTCCCTGGTTCCGCCTGACCCATGTTGCTACCAAACCAGATAACTTCAGTCTCCTTTAGACTGTAGTGACTCACAACTGTCCATCATCTTGTTTAATTCTAGGTTCTTCCGAAGCATTTTTGGTAGTACATTTTCAAGATCAAAGAGCTTTCCCCCCTCTCCCACAGGCTGAGTTTTCATTTGAGTAATGGAACTTGTATTCTGTTCAGTAGCTGAAATATCATATGCTCCTGGCAAAGGAGACTCAGACAAGAATGAACTTCACTAGTCAACACCCTTGAGAGAACAATACTTTTCATTACAAGGGGATATGTTTTAATGAACTGGATGGATTCACTTGTTTCTAGTGGTTCTCTGGAGCCTATGATGATCCCCAGATGATGAGTCACAATTTGTATTTTAAAAGACAGCCGATCATTTCATTGAAAAAGCATCAGACTCAAGAATCTACAAGCAGTCTTTTTATTATTTAGTGTGACTAATATGGCTTGTTATTCTTATTATTATAGGCATTACATTTTCTTCCTTCAGCGGTATGCTATTAATTCAACAACTCTGCTAGCTACATTAATGCTCAAGAAAGAACTGAGAAGAAGAGCTGACCAATTATATACCAGCCAGATTTATCAGCCTTGACAATTGAAACTCACAACTTTGCAGTTTGTTCCTTTTACTTCCCCCATGGTATTTGCAAATCATTTTTCTATAACCTTTCCAGTATTGTTTCTCAGTAAACCACCTGTTACCCAAATACATATGAAACATGGGGAAGAAGACATTGTTTTTCCATGCATTTGTTAGGAAGCTTCTAATATATCCAGGCAAACAAAAATAAGGCCCTGCATAAAAAATTAAGTCAAAAATAGGTCTTTCAGTTTTACTCAAACCACATTCCCCCAATATCAACTTGTCTCTATCTACTGTAGAGTAGAATTTGCCACAATTGGTTATCAGTGGTTATTTAATCCTTCTAGCATTTCTATTTCACTTCCATCAGGACCAAACTATATGTAGTAATCATGTGAAGCTTATCCATGTTATTTCTTCCTGTACAAAATATGATTTCAGAATAGCCCCTATAGTCAAATGTGGAGGACTAGTAAGGACATTATCAGACTAACATCTAAAAATGCTGTAATTCCATGAATGAGGATAGCGGAAACATTGTGGTATTATTACACTTATTATTGCACATCGCTGTAATTGCATGAAAGAATTGCAATGGCATTATTGCACAACCACCACTAGCACTTTAAGAAAGGGAGTTTACTTCGGTGATTTAGCATGGGTGAGATTTCAGCCGTTCTCACTAGAAGACATGAGCGCACTTAAAACTAAAAAAATCCCACTACCATTAATAAACAAAGTAAATGAACACACACACACTGAAACAAACCTAAAAACATGGAAACTAAATGGGACAGTCCATAAAAAGAGTGTCCTGTGCTTCGTTTTCACATTGTCACCCAGACGTTTTCTCGCTGAGGACCACCCATTCACACTGTAATCTCACAATTACCGTGGGATGTGGTTTTGCACACCTTCAATACTGCGAAAAAAGCAACATTGAAGACCTATTCACGGCTTGTCCCATGAATTAGAAGGAATGCCTTTTTTGTGGCTGGAGCATGCTGTAACCACACAAAGACAATGATGTCATGTGGTAGCGGGACCTATTTGCACTACTGTGGTGTCGTAATCCTGCAATTTTTGCCACATCTGATAATGTCCTAAGACTGTCTTAACACTTTCTCCTCCACTGTCTTTTCCAGCTGAAAATCCCACCCCAGCTGCATCTTCCCCTTTGGGTGAAAGGATATAGCTACACATTTTTTCCTCATCCAAGACAAAATGTAGAATAAGGGAAGAACTTCACAGAATGTGTGAAAGAACACAAAAATCTCTTCCAGCAGTCTTCCATTTTAATTGCAGCTAAAAATGGACAGGGAAGTTTCCATTTACATTAGCCCTGTTTACAAGATTTCAATTTTACATTTCTGAAGAAATAAGTAAATAAATGAAAGTGTCACCCACAATGTATACTCCTACCAGAGCACTGATACAGTGAACAAGGCAAGACAGGTGGGAGAGTTAGGAAGTTGAGGCCAGCTGGAGTTTCAGCATAAGAAAAGATCACTGGACTTGGTTTCTTTTACCTACCTAGGATTTAGGAGTGGGGCAAGTGAGAAAGCAACTATAGTTTGGTGTTTCCAGAAGAAAGGGGTTTCCTTTGCTTATTTAGAAGAGAAGGATGTGAAGGAGAGAATGAATGTCAGGATTGGCACCAGATGTGACCTTTTCCTGCCAAGTTCAGTCCTCTTGTATTTCTTTGTTGCTAATTATATTTGCATTCTTTTATACTTGGTAATGAGGATGTAGTCTAACTGAGAAATGGGACTCTGCTCTGTGTTCATGACAGTTTGATAAAACCTGCACCTGGCCTCAGCTGTGGGAAAAGTGAGCTGAGCTCAGGTCTGGTGGGAATGGAGTGTGGGGATGATGGATAGCCAATGGCTGTTTAGCCCACCAGATTTTGTAGACTGTAGAATACTTTTAGTTTACTGCTTGTTAGTTAGATTTCATTCTAAGCAAGAACTTTGTAGGGTTAGCATTTTGAATTACTGTGTGAATAAATATTTCTGGTTTTAACTCTGAAACTGCTCATCATGGAGTCTGAAGAAGCCAGTACATGACAATGAAATTGGAATCTTGGACTTTTGGTGTAGCTGAAGGAGAGGTTTCCGCTGTGCTTATGTGAGGAAGCATGATGGGGAGAGAGCAAGTAGGTAACAGTTGCAGTGCCAAAAGTGGTAACTCTGATAAGCACACTGTGGTAAAAATGGCAAAGGACTTTGTCAAATGGGATAAAAAAACCCAGAGGAGATGGGGAGAAGAATGGGGCTGTCACACTTACAAAGCCCCATTTCAGACGCTGCTGTCCTCCTCCGTCCTCCTCCTGACCTTCCCCTGTGCTTCCTCCATGCTGCGGGCACCGCTTTTTATTGATGGAAAACCTCCGTCAATAAAAAGTGGCACCCGCAGCATGGAGGAAGGTTGGGAGGAGGTCAGAAGGAGGACAGAGGAGGACGGGGCTGTCTGAAACGGGGCTCTGTAAGTGCAACAGCCTTGTTCTTCTCCTCACCTACTCAGGGTTTTTTTACCCCGTTTGAAAAATTCCAAAGAATCTTGTGACATCTTAAAGCCTGCTTACAATCCAGGACTTGGTAAAAAGTGGAAATCAGTGGGCATTTTGTGCAACCACTGGTTTTTGCTTTTGTTTCTTAGTGCAGCTGGTTACTATACAGGAGATGTGTTGCCTCTTCTTCTGTTTTGCCCTCTGCACCTGCTGCACATAGGCAGAGATCCTGTGGCAGCACTAAAGATGGTGACACCTCTGATGGTTTCACCTGGAGTGCTTAGGTCTGATAAAGTCCTTAGTCTGTCAAATAATAAGGATCAACATGGTAATGGACTGATGTCCAGAGTAATGTGGTCATGGTCCACATTTCCTAATAATGTATACGTGTGCCCTTAAGAGTTACAGTTTTCTGATATTTTGGACCTTGAGTAACCATGGAAAGTTGTTTCCACAGGGGTGGGAAACAGGTACCGTTTTCCCTTCTCCCTCCAGAGGGTCCTTCTAAGCCCCCTGACACAGGCATTTCTTGGGAACAATGTTCCTTTAAGACATTGTAAAATAGTTTGTATGGTTGTAACTGATAAGTAACACCAGGTGTTAACCCTTAGTTATCATCAATATATATAAGTGTTCTAAAAACCCAGGGCATGGGGTAGGTTGACATATGTAGCTTGAAGAGTGGATTGAAGATCAGATTGGTGGGTTGATTGTAGAGAGTGGATTGCTATATATCAGACAGTGAATGTTGGAGAGAGTTAAAGGAGAGTTTATAACTTGTACATATTGCAACAAGTGATAAAGCCTCCAAGGACTTTGGAAGAATCCAACTGTGTCTGTGCATCATTCAAAGTTGGTCAGTGCAATATTGCCAAATACTATAAAGTGGGATGGTGCTCCTGCACTCTGTTGCAAATAGCTACTGTTGAGGTCAAGCACCTCAGACAGTGCAGATAGATGGCTTATCTAGTGGGCCTAGCTTTTTTGTATTTGTTGCTGCACGCCTGTAGGACATAGAAGAGAGCCAACAGCACTGCAATGAAGAAAGCAGGGGAAAAGAAGGTACTAAAGTCCTTGTGAAGTCAAAGGCTTTCACAGCCAGCATCATTGGTTTTCTGTGTGGGAACACGGCCTCACAGCCTGAGGGGAAAAAAAACCATGGAAAACCTATATTCAGGTCCTGTTTATCCTTAAGAATGGAAGTTTTCAACTGAAACATGCATGCTTTCCTGCTTCATTAACAGGAAGATCAGTGCTTCTTAGGTCTTATCTACACTAACCAGGATAAACCAATTCCCTGCCAGCATATCCTGGCTGTGGATGTAACCCCCCCACCCCACCCCAGTTACCTGCCCAAAATGTGCTAGAATCCAAACAGGACAACAGCCTATCACTGTAGCCGCTGCTGCCATTTTCTTGCTAACATAGAAGACAGGCAGAGTCCCGCAACATGTGACTGCAGGCCCCCTACATATGGCCAGCCTCAGTCACATGCTGAAGGCCCCCTGCCTGGCTTCCAGAAATGCCAGGGTGCTGGCAGCAGCAGGGAAGAATGGTGTACTGGGGCAGTCTTCTGCAAACAGGTATTTTTTAAAATGTGGTAAAGGGCCCTATCCTGGCTTGCTCCCGTTCCAGCCCTGTATCTGCCCCAAGGGTCGTTTGGACTGCTTGGGGGGAAATCAGGGGAAGTGCACTGTGTTGTTTGAACTACATGGCTCTGGAACAGGGCAAGCTGGTGTTTTTGGCAGGTTTAGTCAAACCCTTAGAGTTCTAATCTGCATCACAGAAGGTAAAGCAAACTCTTGAGGGACCATGATGGGGTGAGGCCAACTCTCAATGGGTTTGGGGTGGCAATGCAGGACCACTCCTCCCTTAACAGTTACCCACCCCTGCCTGAACACATGGTCCACTCATTGAATTATAAGTAAATCAAACCAGCAGGCCCATCAAACTATAGATGTCTGCAGTGAGGGAAAAGGGGATCTGTTTTGTTTTATTTATGTTTGTTTACTATTGAATAATCAAGGCATTATGAAAACACTGGTTCCCAACCTACTAAGCCACATTTGCTTATAAGGATAGCTCAGAACTGTAAGTGTCTTCCAAGATCAATATTATAGATCTTGTTTGTTTCCCATGTCAACATTGCTGGAGTCAATTAGTGCCTGTAGATAATAAGCAACTTCATTAGCAACTGGATTATTGTTTTTCTTTGTAAAGATAAAAATGTAATTGTTTAGTTTATTAGTGTACAAGAGGAATGGACTATTGTACTACAGAAATATTCAAAAGTCGCTTACACAAATACACAGTTGTGATCACCTTTCCCTAGTTTCTACTCCATGCTTTCACCATTTTTCAGGGTCTGAATTTGATTCTCTTCCTCCCACTTTCTTGCTTTGTCCCAGTTTCCATCTTTGAAATGTTAGCAGCTATGTACTTCTAAGCTGGCACCTCTACACAGGACCATGCTTTTGACACCACTACTAAAGGACCTTTCTGGCCTGTCTATCAAACAAATGAGATTGTAGATTTCTCCATCTTTCCATCTCCATACCTTAAAATTTATTCTGTTTTGAGACTGATCCTTGTAAGAAGTCATTAATGCTATTGATATTCATCTGTCTGCCACTGGTTTTATTCCAGAGGGATCATTAGCTGTATATAATGGCCTTCTGGAGCCACAAACTGTAGCAAGATAAGTGCTTTCTTAATATGATGAGGTCTGCAAGTATCTATCTTTTGCCTGCTGACCTATCTATCTTTTATGTTTTATTGCTGTCATGACATGTTCTCTCGATGGACTTTTTATTATTTATTTTTCCACAGTATCTTAAATCACAAAATTACATTCAGATTGTTACATTCTCCATTCCATCTTTTCCAAAGTCTAATATCCTTTATCATTTAAACAACACAATCAACACCACTTCATCCCTCCACCCCTAACCCTTACCCCCTTCCATCTATTCATTCTTTCTCTCTTCTTCTTCCCTTCTCAATTCTCAATACCTTCCTCCACTTTCCCCTCCTCACTCACTTCTTCTCTTTATTCCCTTTATTGCACCCTTCACCCATCCCATGAACTTCCTTTAGTTCACCACATGTCTGGGATATTTCAGTTTTTGTCTCTTCATTTTATCCTCCCTACCTTTGTTACTTATTATCATATCATTTATCCCTTAATATCATGTTATTATCATACCATTACTCTTCCAATCCTGTCCTCTATTGCTCACATCTTAAACCATTTTTTTTATTTTAGAAATTTTTGCTTAACTTGTAGTTTATGCTCATTTGTTCAGTGCCTTCTTTCTTAGTTATGTTTATCTTATATAATTTTCATCTCTTTTTTAATGTGCTGGCCTTGTGTTTCATGCTAGTAGTTTATCTTCGTATCCCATCTTTTTCTCCAGAATTCTTGGATTGGGGACCAGTCTTCTTCCATTTTTGCTGTATTTGCTTTATTTAAGATATATGTTAATTTATCATTTTCTTGCATCTCTCTAAGTTTTATTAACCAATCATCTATCAATGGGATTTCTTTATTTTTCCACTTTGCAGCTATAATCAATCTTGCCGCTGTTACCGCATATAATAATGTTCTCCAATGTTGTTGTTTAAATTTTCTTTCCAGTTCAGAAGTCATGTTCAATAGATATCATTTTGGGCTCATCATAAATTGAATGTTATAAATTTTTTGAATTGTCTTGTGAATGTTTATCCAGAATCTCTGAATTTTTGGGCACCCCCACCACATGTGATACATAGCACCAATGTCTTTTTCACAACGCCAGCATTGACTGTTTTTTTGTTTTATACATCCTACTAATTCTTGCCGGAGTTAAATACCATCTATTTGTAAGTTTAAAGTGGTTTTCTTTCAATGCTAAACATGCTGTGAAAGTGTGGGTGCCTTTCCATGCTGCCTCCCATTCTTCCATAGTTATTGCATCTCTTATATCCTGAGCCCATTTAATCATAGCTTCTGTGATCCTTTCTCCTTCTAATTCTCTTTCTAGCAGCAATTTATAGAATTGTGATATTTTTTGTTCTCTTTATTCCAAATCACCTTATCTACGTCCGTGTCTGATATTTCAAAGTCGTATTTCTCTTTATCACTTTGAAATCTATTTTTTATCTGCAAATATTTAAACCAATTCATTTTGACACCTCTTTCTTCCAATTAATCACGGTAAGTAGTTTGACACCTTCTCCTTTTTTCCATGCTGTAAAGTCAATTAGATCCTTGTAACATAACCAGTTCCTTGTATTCTCCCATCTCCCTAAAGAGGCTTCATGTGGGGATAGCCAAGTCAGAAGTTTAAGATAAAATTGTTTCTTAATCTTACACCTAATCCTGATCAGGGCTTTTCTAACTATGTGATTTTCAAAGTCTTTATTAACTGGCGATTTCTCATTGCCGAATGAGTCAGGGAAACAAAGAGACCAGACACAAGATATGGGGTAAAATAAAGGGTTTTTATTTAACCCTACCTATTTAATCCCTCTAAGATCTTCAATGGGGGGCAGGCAACCTAGTGAGGGAGCAGCTGAGGCTGTAGGTCTAACCGAGACCTTAACCCCCAGCTTCCCCGGGTGAACACCTGAGCCCTCGCGAGGAACCCCAGAACTGGGGTTACTCTCAAGCCGGCCCGCATCTGGAAGACCAACCCAAAAGTTCCCCACTCAAGCTCCACAGATTAGGGTGGGGGATTCTCCCTCATGCCAGCCCCAAGGTGGGTCTCCTTCCCTTCTGCTAAGTCCCATGACTTTATTGGTCATTCCAGAGACCCTCCCTTCACCCAAATAGGTACCAAGGTTCCTCCCCCAATTTCAGGCCATGGATAGGGTCAAGCATCCGCTTAGTCCCTGTTCCCCCACCAGCCTGTCCAACAGGTCCCTCAATCCCCCCCCCCGGAGATCGGTCAAGAAAATAGCATTACCCGCATCCGAGAGGTGCACCCCGTCGGCTCAGTACAGCTTGGGCCTCTCGAACACTATAGCGGAATGAGGGATATACCAACCCAAACCCTTGGCAAGAGCGTTCTTAATTTTCCTGTTGGCTCTATGCCAAGCCCTATTGAGCAAACGGGGATCTCCATCCCCTCTCCAAACTTGACGGGGCAAAATGGCAGACCACATGATGGTAACTTCCGGCCACCTTGACCGGATTACTCACAAATCTTTGATCATCTGAATTACTAATGCCTTCCCTTTTAGTAAACACAAATCATTTCCACCCAAGTGGAGAATAAGAACATTGGGAGGGGGCCCATGGCGCTCTTCAAACAGTAATGGCAACAGGCCATGTCAACGGAGGCCCCTCCGTCCCAACCATTCAACAATCAACTGGTCCCTGAGGGCGAGGTCAGGTCCAAAGTGGCTCAAACAGGCCTGTCGTGCTGCCCAGTAGGCCATACTGTGGCCGCAAATAACTGCCCTTCGTCTCACCAACGCCAGCCTGGGACCTAAAAAACAAGAAAGGAAACAAGTTAATACTGTAATGGCCGGACATACTTGCGGTATGCGGAAGAATGCCAGTGGCTGATCTGCCGTATTGCCTGTGACTGGAAGCCCATAGCAGCAGCGGTGGATGCTGCTCCTGTCCTGAATGAATGCATCCCAAAATGCCTACCTGTTAAGCCCAGTTTGTCCAAGGCTTTAGCAGTCACTGCCCAAAACTGAAATTTGGTTAAAGGAGAAAGGTCAGCGTGAATAAAGAGTGGGCCCAGAGTCTCGCCTCTCACTGTCATGTATTGTCTAAGGGCACTCACAGGACAAATGTCCCATTGAATGCAAGCACACAACTGACACTGAGAGCCAACACCTCACTGACCCGTTTTGGAAAACGCAACTTGAGCAGGACGTGCTGCTCATATAATTCAACATCTCTAAACTTAAGAGCTTGATTACATTGGTCATTTCTAGACACTCGTACCAATTCACTAATATGCAAAGCACCAAAAAACACCACAAGAGCTGCTGCATGAAAAAGGAGTCTCTCGTAGGGTGATACACAAATGTCTTGCCAGATGGCAAAGAGACCACGGAGGACACTTGGCAAAAGGGGGGCCCTAGTGTCTTTAACCCGTCCCCTTTCCCTAATCCAACCCTCTAAAACTTTACGTATTGTGAAATTGGTTGTATTATCTGCAATTCCCCTTGCTTTAAGCCAGAAGGCAATTCCAGACAGCCTGGAAGGAATGGATTGCGGGGCAAGCCCCTTATGATGTAAGTGGACACAGAACTGTAACAAAAATGAAACTGATACAGGTTCCCCCTGCTACCAGCCTAGCTGATGGCCAAATTGGGTGAACTCGCGAACTGCTCGTGTATAACTGGTTCTGGTGGAGGGAACCAAGGGCATACCTAACACCCTGATCACCTCAACCTCCCAAATCATCCACAGGTATGCACAGTGGGCATCGGGGCACCTTCGGGCATCGTGTCAGGAGCCAGCTCTCTGAAGCGCTCCATCTGTTGGTTTTAATTTATAATTGTTTAATATTTTTTATGGGGGAGGGTGGGGTGGGGGGTGTTTGGGGATTTTATCTGTATTGTATTTTAATTTTTGTAAGCCGCCCCGATTGTTTTAACAGAGGGGCGGGGTATAAATAAATTTTATTATTATTATTATTATTATTATTATCTGCATGCGGGAAAGAGCGTCAGCAATACCATTGTCAACGCCCGCCACATGCCATGCCATAAACAAAATGTTGTGCTGTAAGCATTGCAGAGTAAAGGCCCAGATGAGCCGCATGACCCGGGACGACTTGGAAGTCAAGGAGTTTATAACATGGACCGTGGACATGTTATCACACCAGAAGTGCACGGTGGAATTCTCCAGCTCTGCTGCCCAAACATGAACAGCCACCAAAACTAGAAAAAACTCCAGAAATGTCAAGTCTGCAGAGAGTCCTGAAGCAATCCACTCAGCGGGCCAATTAGCTGCACACCAAAGGCCCACGAAATGAACTTCGAATCCTATCATGCCCACAGCATCTGAAGCAATTTGCAAAGCTCCGTATAATTTCCTTTCCTCCCACCAAAATGAGATGCCATTAACTGTTCAAGAAAATCTTTCCATACCTGAAGGTCACTGCGTATTTCCACAGGAACACGAATCTTGTAATGGGGGAAAGAGCACCCTTTAATGGCGTCACACAATCAGTGCAAGAAAGCCCTCCCCGGAGCTATCACCTTACAAGCAAAGTTTAAATGGCCAATTAGTACCTGAAATTCCCGCAAACTAGCTGTTTTATGGGACATAAAGTCTGCTACTCTCCTTAAAAGGTCAGCCACTTTGGTTCTGGCCAGGGGGCAAAGCTGATTAACAGTGTCAATTTCAATGCCCAGATATGTAAGTTGTAATGCTGGGCCTTCAGTTTTTTCCGGCGCTAAGGGAACACCTAGTTCTCCTGACATCAGGTCGAACTGACGCAGCAAATAGGCACATCGTCCCAAGCCGCCCTCCCCAATGAACAAGAAGTCATCCAGGTAATGGACTATGCCCATTAATCCTGTTCTTGCCTTCAAGGCCCATTCAAGAAACTTGCTAAATGCCTCGAAGTCACTACAGGAAACAGAGCAACCCATAGGTAAGGCTCTATCCATGTAAAATTCACCTTCAAAGCAAAAACGCAATAATTCAAAGTCCTTGGGGTGGACCGGCAAAAGACGAAATGCTGATTTAATATCACACTTTGCCAGCTCTGCCGCCGGACCATGCCTCTGAACCTCCCTAATGACCGCATCAAAAGAAGTGTATCTGACTATGCATAATTCAGTGGGGATAAAATCATTTACTGACTCACCGTTGGGGTAGGACAGATGATGGATGAGTCTAAATTCCCCCGGTGCCTTCTTAGGCACCACCCCCAGGGGGGAAACCCGCAGGTTAAGTACAGGTGGCTCCTTAAAAGGTCCCAATACTCTACCTTCCAAAACCTCCTTCTGGATCTTGGTCCTAACCACTGCTTCCATGCCTTTAACAGACTGTAAATTGGTGGCCCTATAGGCCTGTCTCAGGCCTTGAAAAGGAATTCTGAAACCAACTTCAAAACCATAATATACCGTATATTCCGGCGTATAAGACGACTGGGCGCATAAGATGACCCCCCCAAATTTTTAAGTTAAAATACAGAGTTTGCCCCCCCCCAGCCAGCCAGCCACCTGGCTGGAAAGCCTGTCCCCCACCAGCCAGCCAGCTCAGTGGCTGTAGATGATGGAATAGTCTGTGAAATTCAAGGATTGAGAACAGCGAAAAAAGCATGGGATACTTTGAAATCTCTGTGGTGTTCAATCTTTGGAAAGTAAGGTTGCATTAATACTGTAAGTTGGTTAATATGAAGCTATCAAATCCCAAATTTTTGAATGAGCACATTAATGAATGAGCACATTAATGATTTTAGAGCCACATTGGCAGACAAGAGAATTTCACCAGAGACAAAGCTTGATGCAAAATGTTTTTTAAAAAGTTTAATTCCAGAAATTCTAATTTTAGGTTAACTTGTCCTGAAAAGAAACATCATTTTGACTCTCCTGAGCTAAATGGAGGGCCATTTAACTCTTCAAATGCAAAGCAGTTATTCTCACAGCAGGAGGAAGGATCTGCTGGGAAAACTGCCGAGGCCATTTAACACTTCAATAATTCTCACAGCAGGGGAAAAGATCTACTGGGGTATAAGACCCCCAGACACTTTTGAAGAGATTTTCAAGTGTTAAAAAGTAGTCTTGTATGCAGGAATATATGGTAAATAACTAGCTGCCGGCCTATCTGGATAAAACTTTAGCCAGCGGCTCAGAACTTCTAATTTAATTGGGCTGGGGCCCTTTTGAAGCCGTAGTATTGCTTCCTGCACCCTTGTTGCCCCATTGGCCACCCCTTGTGCCCCAAAACTGGCCCCTTCCCCTAGGGCAATGACAAAAGGAGTGGGAAGCCCCACAGATAGAGCAGTCATGGCTATACCTGCAAGGATTCCTATTACATACCCCCTGGGAAGAAAAATCCCAACAAAGGAGCTTAGGGCCTTGGGCGGCCCCGGAAGCCCATTGGTTGACTGCTGCTGGTCCTCTTTGAACAAGGTGACCACTATGGGTCCTTTCCCCTTGAATAGGCCAGGCTGGGGTCATGAGTAGCATCCACAACTGTGGGTGCATCATGTCCCATCACAGAGAAGGATAGATGGCAGCCCTCATACGGAAAGCTTCATCGTAAAGCAGCCATGCTGGCCCGGCATTTTGTCATCTAATTCATCTTTGTCTTTCTTCTCCAGCTCGCGCTAGAGCAAGAAAAAGACATCCACATATTCTCCCTTTATAATTTTATCTCTCGTGGAATGTAGTAGGTGGTCCCCTAACGGGAGAGCCAAATCGCCGAATGAGATGGAGCCCACCCACAAACAGATGCCTATTGCCCCTTAATAACAAATGCCCTGGGTGACAGAAGGACCACAGGCCGCGCTACGCTGCAAGTCCTGCTAGGCCTGCCAAATTAAGGCAAGGAAAAAAGGCCCCCTACTGGCCACGATAGGCCGCACTGCCAAATTGATGCCCAACTACCAGACAGTCTGAGTTGAGGTCTGGTCCAAGGGGGCCCCAACAGGGCGCAATAATAGGCCACCCACCTGGCTAAATGAGGCTTCCCAAGCCGTAATAGGCCGCGCTGCCCAGCTGAAAAGATCCAACCACCACCCCCAGGCTGCACAAGGCCGTGAGGCCTGATCCACCAAAGCCACATGGCCTAGCCCCTAAAAGGGCCCGCGCGCCCCCAGAGGCGTCAAATCAACAGTGCAGCAGCAAAACCACGCCCCTTCAAGCGGTGAAAAAGGAGAAAACCGCCCTGCCACCGATAGACGCCCCGCGGTGCCAAACAGGGCCGACCGCGGATTGCGCAGGTTGTGCATCCGGCTGGAGGCCACGCACTATTGGCTGCGGCAATAAAGCCGCCACTGCAAGCAAGGCCAGGGAAGGGAGGGAACCGCCCAAAGAGAAGAAGCAGCCCTGGTGAGAGGAACTAATGCCAGCGGAGAAAGAAGTGGGGTGGTCCACCACGGCGCCAAAACAGTTGCGCCGAAGAACCGCTGTCCAACGGCGCCCGGGGGGCCTAGTTTGGTTCCCTCCCATGACCACACCATCGTGCGGCCTCCACACTGGCCGACAGGGCCCTGACCGAGGAACCCCTGCACAGCCTTCCCCCTGTACTCCCTGTCCAGAGGATCGACGCTGCTCCTCTCCAAGCCAGCCAAAATTCGCCCACTCTGAATGGAGAGGCTAGCTGCTCTGCTCCAATCAAAATGAGCAAGGGGAGTGGGGAGGGTGGAGCAGCCTTAAGTAGGCCCAACGCTCAGCCCCTCCCCCTCCTGACATCAGTGCTCTCAGTGCCCGGCATCAAGGGATTGGTCTCTGCCCCTCCCATCCGACAAATGCCAATTCCCTCCCTGTACAGGCTGTGCCTGCTGAGGGGGAATTAGGGTAACCCAAGTAGGCGTGCCATCCATAATGTAATGCATATCCTTCCAAGGTTAATATTCTATCATTATTCAATTTGATCCATGTCGTTAGCCAATTAAGTCCGCAAGCTGCATAATATATAGTTTCAGGTTAGGTAAAGAAGCCCCTCCAGTATCTTTGTCAGATGTTAGCGTTGAGCACTTTATCCTTGTTTCCTTCCCCTCCAGATGAATTTATTCAATTCAAACGTCCATTGTTGCAATATTTTGTCGTTTTGGAGTATAGGTAGATTTTGAAATATTAACATACATTTTGGTAACACGTTCATTTTAATTGTATTTATTCTTCCAAATAGTGATAAGTCTAATTTGTCCCATCTCTTCAAGTCTGATTTAATTTCTCCCCACAATTTTTTATAGCTATTTTCATAGAGATCAATGTTCCTTTTACTTAGCCAGATTCCTAAACATTTCACTTTCTTTTCGATTCTACAGGCGGATATTTCTCTTAGTTGTTCCTCTTCTTTTACTGTTAAATTCTTTGCTATAATTGCTGTCTTATCCTTATTCAATTTGAATTTGAATCCTGCAAAATTGCCAATTTTTTTTAATTTGTTCCAACAGATTAGTAATATTCTCTACGGGGTTTTCTAGTATCATTGCCAAGTCATCGACAAATGCTTTTATTTTATACTCTTGTCCTTTTATTTTAAGGCCAGTTATTTGTTTTTCACTCCTTAATTTATTATTCAGGCATTACAAAACCATTATAAAAAGTAATGGGGATAATGGACATCCCTGTCGAGTTCCTTTATATATATTAAAACCCTCTGTTTTTTCTCCATTTATTATCAGACGTGCTTTTTGTGTTTCATATGTTGCTTTTATACCTTTGACAATAACATTACCCTGTTCTAATTTCTCCAATAATCTTATCATGAATGTCCAATTTATATTGTCGAAGGCCTACTCTGCATCAATGAATACCAAGGCAGCTTTCTTATTATTTGCTCTTTTGTAGTATTCTAGGGCATCCACAATTATCCTTATATTCTCTTGCACGTGTCTTCCTTTTATGAATCCAGATTGATCGTCATGTATTATTTCTTTTATTATTTTATTTAATCTATTCGCCAATATTCTTGTATATATTTTGTAGTCCGTATTAAGAAGTGATATATGTCTATAATTTGTTGGATTTGATTTATCTTTGCCTTCTTTCAGAATCAAAACAATATTTGCTGTTTGCCAAGAATTTGGAATTCCTTCTTTTGAGATATTATTTATGACTTGTTGGAGTGGTTGTACCAATTCTTCCTGAAATTTTTTATAAAATTCCACAATATATCCATCTTGTCCTGGCGATTTTCCTGTTTTCATTTGATTAATCGCTTGCCATATTTCCTCTGTACTTATAGGCTTGGCTAGCTCCATTTTCATATCCTCTGATAATTCCCTATTTAGGTTTTCCTCTATATATTTGTTTATTTCTTTTTCTTGATCTTCAATTTCCTTTGGTCTGACATACAATGATTTGTAATATTCTAAGAAGATTTTTTTAATTTCTTTTTGTGTAGTGTATGTCATATTTCCAATTTTTATTTCTGTGATTAACTTTTTCTCTTTCTCTTTCTTCAATCGATGTGCTAACCATTTACCAGCTTTGTTAGCACTCTCAAAATGCCTTTGTTTTACCCATTTCAATTTCTTTGCAATTGTTTCAGTCAGGTCTGATTTTAACTTGTCTTGGATCAATTTTCTCTCTCTGAATGTTCTTATTTTTCAGTTTTTTTCTTAAATTCTCTTCTTTCTTTTTCAACTCTTGTGTTAATTTTCTGTATTTTTCTTCTTTAATCCTTTTTATTTCCGCACCTCTCTGTAAAAATATGTCCTTTAAATACGTCCTTGCAATTTTGGCTTATTTTGGCTTTTTATCTGCCACCTTCTGCTTCTTGGTTTCTGTATTGACAAACTTATGAATAGTACGATCGACAAATGCCTTCTCTTATTGCTTGTTAAGATGCACGAAAATAACCGCTTGAAGGTGAGATGTAGTCTGAAAGGACATGTTTCCAAAGAAGTACAAGTCAAGAATGGAGTCAGACAGGGGTGTGTGTTGGCCCCAACATTATTCAATTATTACATAAATTCATTAATTCCATTTCTGAGTAATCCTTCTTATCATCCTCCTAAAATAGCAAACAGACACATCAATGTGCTATTATACGCTGATGATGCAGCGATCTTATCTCTAACCCCAATCGGCCTCAAAAGAGCTCTAAAGTCTCTAGCTCTTTATTGTGAGGAAGAAAACCTAACAATAAACCACACCAAAACCAAAATTCTCTCTTTTGCTAAATGTCAAAAAATGAGAAAATGGATGATGGGAAAGCAACCTATCAAACAGGTCAAAATCTTTAAATATCTAGGAAGTCTATTTCAATCCACAGGGAGCAGAAAAGCTCACCTGGATTATGTCACTTAGAATGCCCAAAGATCAGCAAATGCTATCCAAAGGTACTTCTCCACTAAGGGAGCCCAGTTTGTTCCAGCTGCAATTAAACTTTTTTTGGCCAAAGTAAAGCCACAATTACTTTATGGAGCCCAAATAGGACCCTATAAAGATCCTATTTCATTAGAACAAGTCCAAACAAAGTTTCTAAGGAAAATATTTCAAGTAACCTGCTGTGTACCAAATGCAGTAATAAGAAGGGAAGCAGGAGTTAGTAAACTCGAGACAAGTATGTGGATTAACACCTTCACATACTGGCTCAAATTAAATAAAAATCCTGGTGGGCTGATTAAATTTGTTTTGGCAGATACCTTTAAATCTTCGTGGGAAACAGCAATAATTAAGAAACTGAACACACTGGGTTTCTCTAGGGATACCATCTTGAAATTAAATCTAGACCATGCAAAACTGGCCATTAAACAAAGATTGTTAGATATCGAAGGCTAGCTAGAAACCGCTGCTTTCCCCAAACATATTGTAGTCAATAAACAAATTCGAGTTACTTCACCAGCAGTATATCTGTCCCAAATCACAATGCCTAAATTTAGGAGAGCCTTTTCCTTGGCCCAGTTTATTGCCCTGCCCACAGCAGTCTTGGAAGGTAGGGTCAAGAGAGTGCCCTACGAAGCCCGCCTTTGTCCTTGCAATGCGGGTGCAATTGAAACCATTTAGCATGTCTTTTTGTATTGTCAATTCTATAGAGACATCCATCAGCAGTTGATTACCCCCCTTCTAGAGAAATACCCTGGTCACCCTGACACCTTTTATATCTACAATCTTCTAAATAATCAGGTACCTGAGGTTGTATTTAAGGTAGCAAAGTTTTGCTATATTGTATGTAAACTGAGACCTCAAATGGTTAATGGGAATTAATGCAGGCAAGTTGTGTGTCTGTAAGACTGAGGCAGTCAAGGGTGGAACCAAGGAAGTCACGACGTCTGGCCCTGGGCACGTCTGAGCTTCAAGCTCTCGACGCCAAAGATTGTGATTATAATTTCTCAGAATATGGCTGGAAATCACTGTTTTCTATCGTGGTTGCCGTTTCAGTTTGATTATGCTGGCCATATATGGTTCTATATGAGGTACCAATTTTGCTATATTGTTGATATAACCTCTTCACATGGTCATTGGGAAATAACAAAGTCAATTTGGTAAAGACTGAAGGGGAAGTAACGAATCTCAGGAGAAATGGCGTATGGTCCTGGACATGCCCAAACTATTACTTTGAAGTGTTAAAAGTTTATATTATTTTTTATATGTATGATATTAATGTTTAATAATTGTGTTTAGAAATTCTTGAATTTTTATTGTAATTGTATTATACCTATAATTTTGATTCTGCTGGTCAATGACCGAATAAATTTATACTTACTTACTTACTTACTTGGTTTCTGTATTGGCTGTACTTATGTGACACATTTCTTATACTAATTTCATGTATTTGGTCCTACTTACTAGCTGCTCATAATATGTTGATGTTACTTGGTAATAATTTTGCTGTTCCAGTCACCTCCAACATTGAGACATTCCCTATACCCTTCATATCAGGAATGGGGAAAATGCAACCTATGTGCCACATGGGGCCCCAACCCATTTTGTGGCCATAAAGCCACCCAAGATGTTCTCCAAGTCCCCAAATTTTTGAAAATTATGGGAGATTTTTTTTTCTTAAAACCAATAAAAAAAGTTTGAAGCTCCCACAAAATGTAGCAGCAAACTGTCTTGAAATGTAGCAATATTCCCCACAGGGGAAAAAAAACACAAACACAAAAGGGAGAAAATCAGCCATAACAAAAATGGCAGTGACATCCTATCACACCAAGGGGTTCCCACCAGTTTCCAGGATCAGGCTCCTCCCACCCAATTTATCTGCACAAAATGGGAGAAAGAGTACATGGACATGCCAGCCTGTGTCAGTGGCCATCTCCATTGCTGTCTGCCTTGCTCTCTCTGAAGCTGGGACAGAGGCCCACAGCATGTGATAAAGGCTGGTCACATGCAGGGGGCCTTGATCACGTGCTGCAGGCCTCCTTCCTGGCTTCAGAGAGAGAGAGAGGCAAATGGCAGGGGAGGTGGCCAATGGTACAGACCAGTGTGCAGATATGGACTCCTGCATCCCCGTGGGGCCCAATCCATTTTGTAAAAATGACGTGGTTTTCCCTGTTAAAATATTAAAATACAATGATATACTGGGATTTACTCAATCTTCCCCCATCTTTGCCCTGGGCATCGTCAGGGCTGCCTGGGGGGGGGGGAACAGGGCAAAAGCCCTGCATTGTATGGACTGCAGGGCTCCAAGACAGGGGCAAGATCAGGTAAACAGTCCATCTAAACAAACCCCAAGTCTTGGCTTGGCAAAGCAGTGTACGCCCACCCCCAGGGTGCAGTGAGGCGAAAACAATCCCTCACTGTCAGTTCAGTTTCCCACCCATGTTTTATATTTACAGAGGCATCATGGTCCATTTTGTATTCAATTTCTTGCTGAACCTAGAAATTATTGTATAATTAGATTTCTGTGAAGGAAGAAAGAACAATGCGGGTGGGAGAAGGTCAGTAAATGTTTCGAGAGTGTTCTGTCAGTGGGGTGTGTTTGTTTGTATGTCTTTGAAAAAGTAATAGCTATCTTTGTAAGAGTCCCATAGATATTTCTGCATCTGTAACAAATGTAGTCTAGAGGTCTGTTTACAAATTAAGGTTTGAAAAGCAACAACTTTAATTGACAGTCTAAATTGAAACAGGGACATAAAGAAAAAAATAACTAAACATTCTGTTTCTCTATGTACTTCCTTTTGGATTAGGAAGATGTTTTTCTGGAAAATTTATTTAGAATCCAAAGTGTACTGAGCTAAAGCAAGGGCGGGGGGGGGGTAGAGTTTGCTGCCTATTTTAGTATGTTTTTAAAAATAAATCATACATCTCAGTGGGAAACAAGAAATAAGGCTTGTTATCAGGAAGGGGGTGAGCTGCATAGATCTACATTTCCATTTGTTGAGAAACCTATGAGCGTAAAAAACTCCTTGCTGTCACTGGGGTGTTCTTCCAAACATGCTTATATAATGGGGGAAAATAAAATTTTCAAGTCTGCATCCTATAGAATTAATGAAACAACCAAGTAAAAAGAGGGAACCAATGAATGTTGGACTGGAATTGGCAGCGGCGAGGAACTTGAGAGACTCACCAGTTTAGGTCCTGACAGTGCACCAAGCTGAAACCTGGACAGGGAGAGAAATCTTTAGCTCAGGATACGACTATACAATTATAGTGCTATGATCCTATGGAATTCTGGGAAATGCATTTTAGGGAGGGGTATGTAGTATTCTCAGACAGATAGCTCTAGTGCCACTCCAACCTACAAGACCAGGTTTCCATAAGAAATTGCCATGGCAGCTAAAATTGAATCCATAGTGCTATAACAGTGTAGTGTGAAAGAATACCGGGAATGGCAAGCAGCACTAGCTGAGTACAAAGAGATAGGATACAGTCCACCTGCCAGTTGACCTAAGCAGAGCCATCAGTAGCAAATCAGGGAGAGAGTTTGGTCATGGAATTCTTGCAGGCTCATCAGAATACTAAGTGAGGAAGGGGGAGCCAGTGAGACCAGGCAGTGGTGGCTGCTGACTTCTATGTTGGGAGGGGAGTGAATTTGCTTTGCTTTAGGGTTGTTTTTTTTTCTGATTTGGCTTTAAGGGCTCATCTACACTAGCCAGAGTATGCCAGATCTCTGCCAGCATATCTCAACTTTGGAACTGCCCCCCCCTACCACCTGGAGAAAATGGGCCAGAGTCCAGACAGGATCCCAGCCCATGGCTAAAGAAGCTGCTGGCATTTCCTCTGCTAATGTGAAAGCCAAGTAGGGTTCCCACAACATATGACTGCAGCCCCCCTTCATGTGACCAGCCTCAGTCACCTGCTGAGGGACCCCTGCTGGCTCCCAGGAGAGCCAAGGAGATGACAGTGACAGCAAGGAGTGGCGTGCCAGATGAGCTCCTGTGGACATGCAGGGCCTGGTCTCATTTTTCCTAGGTAAACCAGGGTAAACCAGATATTTTTCAAAATGCTTTATCAGGCCCTATCCCAGCCAGTTCCAGCCCATATCTACCCTGGGAGTCATTTAGATTACCTAAGGGTAAATGCCCAGAATGGTTTGGACTGCAGGGCTCTGGAACAGGGGAAAGCTGTGATAAATAGCCCATGTAGACAAGCCCTAAGATTGATTACTCACATACTCAGCTTTGGCTACATGATACTCAGCTTTGGCTCCAAAAATCAAATTTGAGTGCAGGTAATTCTGCCCTCTTCATTCTGACCTAGCTGGAATGGGGGAATTACATCAAATAGCAACAGTGTTCACCACTGCTGTCACCACAAATAGGCAATGAAAAGGGGGCAGACAAGTGAATGCAGAAGAAACTTGTGTAAAACATTTCCATTCCCAGCCCTTAGTTTTAAAGGAAAATGAAAATTCAACAATATTTGAATAGTCTATATTCAAAAATTGGATGGGGTGCATCTTACGACAGTTGGCAGAAACATTTTTGCCAACAGTCTCAAGAATCTGATCAGGAGGGCTTTAAACTGAGTCATATGGGGGAGGGAGACAGTATTCTGGAAGGCAAAAGGGCTGGAGAAAATAGTCCAGCTGTCATAGAGGAAACAAGGCAAACAGTGCAAGGACCCAACAGTGGGAGGCAAAAACTTGCACAGGCAGCAAGTAAAGGGAACACATGGTCTTAGATGTCTCTACACTAATGCACAGAGCATGGGAAATAAGCAAGATGAACTTGAACTCCTAGCACAACAAAGCAAGTATGATATAATAGCCATTACTGAAACCTGGTGGGATGAGCCTCATGATTGGAATGTAGGAATAGAGGGGTATAACCTTGATAAGAGAAACAGGCCAAACAGGAAAGGAGAAGGAATAGTATTATATGTCAGGGATATTTACACCAGTGAAGAGATCCATGACATCAATACTGGAAGCCAGGTGGAGAGCATCTGGATGAAAATTAAAGGGGAGGGAAACAACAGGGATGTTATTGTGGGACTCTACTACAGACCCCCAAATCAGACGGAAGAACTGTATAATGCCTTTCTAGAACAGATGACCACACACGCAGAAAGGAGAGATGAAGTAGTGATGGGTGACTTCAACTATCCTGATATTTGCTGGCAATCTAATTCAACCAAAACTTCAAGGTCTAGCATTCCTTACTTGCCTGGAAGACAATTTTATGGTCCAAAAGGTGGAAGAGGCAACAAGGGGGTCAGCTATTTTAGATCTGATCCTAACCAACAGAGATGACCTGGTTAATGGGGTGCAAGTGGCGGGATGCTTAGGTGAGAGTGATCATGTTCTCCTGGAGTTTGTTATACAATGGAAAGGAGAAGCCAGGCATAGTCAGACACACATTCTAGACTTTAGGAGAGCTGATTTCAATAAACTCAGAGAAATACTGGGGGTGATCCCATGGTCAGGAACACTAAAAGAGAAGAGACTTCAAGACGGATGGGGCTTTCTCAAAAGGGGGATACTGAAGGCACAATTTCAAATATTACCAATGAGGAAGAAAAATGGGAGGTGTTCAAGAAACTAGGATGGATGACTAAAGAACTTTCAATGGAGCTAAGTTTTAAACGGAACATGTATAGGAATTGGGAAAAGGGGGAAATGACCAAAGAAGAATTCAAACAGATAGCGAACATGTATAGGAGTAAAGTCAGAAAAGTTAAAGCACAGAATGAGCTCAGCCTCGCTAGAGAGGTTAAGAATAATAAAAAGGGTGTTTTTATTATGTCTGCAGAAAAAGGAAGAAGAAGGAAATGGTAGGGCCACTATGTGGAGAAGATGGCAAAATGCTAACAGGGGACAGAGAAAAGGCAGAATTACTCAACACCTTCTTTGCCTCCGTGTTTTCAGAAAAGGAAAAGGGTGATCAACCTGAGGATAATGGAACAGAGGACACAATAGGGGAAATCTAGCACAGAATAAGCAAAGAGGTAGTACAGGAATACCTTCTTAATCTAAATGAATTTAAATCTCCAGGACCAGATGAACTACATCCAAGGGTATTAAAAGAGCTGGCAAATGTAATATCAGAGCCATTGGCAATAATCTTTGAGAACTCCTGGAGAACAGGAGAAGTCCCAGCAGACTGGAGGAGGGCAAACGTTGTCCCCATCTTCAAAAAGGGGAAAAAAGAGGATCCCAACAATTATTGTCCAGTTAGTCTGACATCAATACCAGGGAAGATTCTGGAGCAGATCATTAAACAGAGAGTCTGTGAACATTTAGAAGGCAATGCCATAATCACAAAAAGTCAACATGGGTTTCAGAGAAACAAGTCATGCCAGACTAATCTGATCTCTTTTTTTATATAAAATTACCAGCTTGGTAGATGAAGGGAACACTGTGTATATCTCATACCTTGATTTCAGTAAGGCCTTTGACAAGGTTCCCCATGACATTCTTGCAAACAAGCTTGTAAAATGTGGGCTAGACAAGTTAACTGTTAAATGGATTTGTAATTGGTTGACCGGCCAAACCCAAAGGGTGCTCAGCAGTGGCTCCTCTTCCTCTTGGAAAGATGTGACTAGTGGGGTGCCACAGGGTTCTGTCCTGGGCCCAGTGCTATTCAACATCTTTATCAATGACTTAGATGCCAGAATTAGGGGCATGCTTATCAAATTTGCAGATGACACCAAATTAGGAGGAGTAGCGAATACCCTAGAGGACAGGATCAAAATTCAAAATGACCTGGATAAACTGGACAGCTGGGCCAAAGCTAACAAAATGAAATTCAATACAGAGAAATGTAAGGTACTGCACTTACGGCGAAAAAATGAAATGCATAGATATAGGTTGGGGGAGACCTGGCTGAATGAGACTACATGTGAAAGGGATCTAGGAGTCCTAGTAGACCACAAATTGAACATGAGTCAACAGTGTGATGCGGCAGCTAAAGAGGCCAATATGATTTTGGGCTGTATCAATAGAAGTACTGTATAGTGTCTAGATCAAGGGAAGTAATAGTACCACTCTATTCTGCTTTGGTCAGGCCTCACCTAGAATACTGTGTCCAGTTCTGGGCACCACCATTCAAAAAGGATATTGAGAAATTGGAGTGTGTCCAGAGAAGGGTGACTAAAATGGTGAAAGGTATGGAAACCATGCCTTTTGAGTAAAGACTTAGGGAGCTGGGTATGTTTAGCCTGGAAAAAAGACAGTTAAAGGGTGATGTGATAGCCCTGTTAAAGTATTTGAAGCGGTGTCACATTGAGGATGGAGCAGGCTTGTTTTCTGCTACTCCAGAGACTGGAACACAGAGCAATGGATGCAAGCTCCAGGAACAGAGATTCCACCTCAACATTAGGTGGAACTTTTTGACAGTAAGAGCTGTTTGGCAGTGGAACACACTCCCTCAGAGTGTGGTGGGGTCTCCTTCCTTGGAGGTCTTTAAACAGAGGCTGGATGGCCATATGTTGGGGATGCTTTGATCAAGATTTCCTGTGTGGCAGGGGGTTGGACTGGATGGCCCTCGTGGTCTCTTCCAACTCTACAATTCTGTGGTTCTATGATTCTATGAATGGGATAGTTCTCTCATGTTCTGGTTGGGAGTTTTTAAAAGACTTCTGGTTGACCAGTATGGATAAATAAGATCCTTTGGTCTGACCCAGAGTGGGTTTTCTTTTTTCTTTTTTCTTAAAGAGGAAAATAGCACTAAACAACAGGGTACAGTATGTGGAATTTGGAAATTTAAAAAAAAAATCTAATCAATGTTCTCAAAAGTCCAATAATTTGATTGAGAATACAAGTCACCATAGGCTTGTTATATGTATAGGACAAAAATGTTTTCTTCAGGGACCACTGGTAAAACAGAAGCACAATACTCAGTTCTTTGTGGGAAATGAGATCAAGGCTGCATCTATTTACATACTAGGCAACACTACAAAAAATGCTACTTTCTCATATCTCTGGAAGCTGCCTTTGTAAGATGATTTCTTTGCTTGTTTTTTCATTCATAGCTGCAGCTCAACAATAGTGCAAAGCAGTAGATATCATTAAAAAGAAAAATTGTGAGAAATCCTTTCAACAAGTAAAAATGCATTTTCCTTGGTGTTATTTTTTCAAATAGCTGCTGTGTGTAAGCAATAGGGAATGATGCTTCCTTATAGGCTTCAGAGTTTGTTTATTCTCACAGTGGCTTGGCAATTAGCTTTTAGCAGCTGATGTTTTGTCTTCCAGAAGAAAACTAGATCTGTCATTTCTTTCTCCATGGGAATGCTCCCAAAGACAAGGAACCTGCAGCAGGCAAGCACAGCCCATGTAACAGAAAAAAACAATGTCTTCCACCCATTGGCTGCTGTGCTTTCTTTCCACCTTAGAACACAGTTGCTCTGCATAACTGCTGATGGAGAAATATTACTTGAATATTCGAAATAATAAAACTGCAGAAGAGCTTTTCTGTTGTTGCTGACATGATGGTTAGAGCTGATTTTGTCATTTATAGGAGGCAAGGAAGTGAGTTATCAAAATGTTATGTGTCACAGGTATAGAGCTCTTTTGCAATGACAGGCTCTTGACTGTAAAGGGAGAAAGTGAACATGATCTTCACAGTCAAATAGTATAGTACAGTACAGTATAGTATGGTATAGGATAGTACGTCTGAAGTTACATGTTAGTGTTGAGAATGATGAGCTCTCCTCTTAAATTTTGATCAGTGCAGTATACTCTAGGAATGGAAAGGATATTCATCATTACTCATTTCTTGGTCAACAATGAGTCCTGGTGTACCTTTTTCTGGGCTCTTTGGGGCCAATTATAAATGAATATTGCAAACACAATTACAATTTAAGTCCAAATATATTTTTAACCCCAATACAACAAACTATATGCTAAACTGAACACATATCAACTCTCCCCAAAGCTCCAGGCAAGCATCATCTCCTCAGATGCCAAGATTGACAAAGAGATAGATCACAGATTAGCAAAGGCATATAGCGCATTTGGAAGACTTTACAAAAGAGTCTGGAGTAATAAACACCTGAGGCGAAGCACAAAAATCAGTGTGTATAGAACCATTGTACTGTCTATTCTCCTTTATGGGTCTGAAACATGGGTCACCTATCGCCACCACCTATGACTCCTCAAACACTTTCATCAGTGCTGTATATGCACAATCCTAAATATACACTGGACTGACTATGTGACGAATGTTGCTGTCCTTGAGCAAGCAGGGATCACCAGCATTGAGGCCATGATATGAGAACACAACTGCACTGGGCAGGGCACATTTCTAGGATGGAGGACCATCACCTCCCAAAAATAGTACTCTATGGTGAACTTGAAACGGGTCAACGTAAGAGGGGCACTCCAAAAAAGTGATACAAGGACTCCCTGAAATAACATCTCAGGCTCAGCCAAATTGATCATCAACAATGGTCCGCCCTGGCCTCACATTGGGAGGCATGGAGACGTCCTATCCACAATGCTGCAGCCTTATTTGAGAACTCACGCTGAAGAAGTCTTGAAGAGAAACAACAACGCAGAAAGAATCATAGAAACATCACCCAAGGAGACCTTCTGCTGTGCTTTCTGCAACCGGACTTGTTTATCTTGGATTGGCCTTTTTGTGTCATCAGTGCACTTGCAGAAAACGCGGGATGAGTCCTTCCTGAATCTTCGTTTGAAGAAAAGCCAGAGGGAGAGACAAGATGCAATTGCAAGATTCTGCTGTATCTGCTGCTAAACAGTATTTCAGTCTTGGATGCAAATCTTAAAGCCTTTATTCAAAAGGAAAAAAGGCCTAATCCTTATCCCTGGGAACTGCTTCTCCTCTCTTCTCCAGCTCTCCCTCTTTTTCTTAACTCTACCTGTAAGAACAGCCCCTCTTTTAGAGTTCCCTACTGTGATGCACAGGTGCACCAGCTAAATTTATGTAACTGTTCAGCCTGACCACCTTGTCACTTACACTGCCACCAAATAAATATTTGTGGAGCCTGCAGTTCCACAGTTTGCAAAGGGAACCCTTATCCTTCCTTAGACTGGGGTTTGACTTAATCTGGATAGTACTTATATCAGTGTGTTAACTTGCCAAATACACTTTCAGGGTTAGCTTGAAAGTATTTATTTATTGAAATAAATACCAGTAAGGGAAATAATTCAGGAGGAGTCTGGATTTAATAAATAAAACATAAAGATTGGTTTATTGTGTAAACAGTATAAGAGAAATGCTTTGAATTTTGTCTCCAACTTGGTTAAATTCCATCTCATTGCTAGTCCCACTCTCTGGTGACTGTATAACTTCAGAATCTGCCAGACTCAATAACAACTTGTAAGGTTCTTTCTTTCATCTCACACTATATTCCAATCAGCCTCTATTCCTCTTAAAACTTATTCTCACTGCACATATATTCCCTCAGCTCCCCTCACAGCATACACACATTCCAGCCCTCTCCCCTTCACATCACATCTCCAACTGCCCATTTCAAATTTCATCTCCTTTCTTCCCTCTCAGAGACCCTCCTATACCAGTTTCCTGCCACAGGATTGGCTCCTTCAGGATCTTTTCCCATTTGCTCATTAACATTCCATCAGCTGCCCATCACATGCTCTCCACACCTACTCATTGGACCACATCAATAATTCATTGGGGGTTACACCAGCGTTTCTCAACCGGGGTTCTGCAGAATCTTAGGGTTCTGTGAGACATCGCCAGGGGTTCGGCAAGAAATATTAATGAGGCCTGTTGGTTTTCCACTCCCCTCTGCTCCCCCCTGTTGCAGGAGGGACAGAAGATGGGGGATGGCAAGAGGGAGGAAAGGGGGTACAGACTGAAAATGAGGATGGGGGAGAAAAGAAGAAACATTGGGGAAGGAGGGGTTTTTGCATGAAGTTGCACAGCCTGCAACCTCACCTCTTACAACCTCTGGATTTAACCGTGCATGTGTTTAAAGTGAGTTAAATCTGTGGGGTTCTGTGTGGAGCCTTCCAGCCTTTTAGGACATGGTTATATGGAGCCTCTAGTACTAGAAGCAGTGTGTGTGTCTCTCTCTGTGTGTGTAGGGGTGGTGAAGAGCAGGGTGCAATTAATTCTATCACCTGAGTTTCTCTGCAAGATTTGGCTGGTCACTGTTGAATGGATCCTTTTGTAGACTCTTTTGGTCTCATAATACAATTTTGCACAAGTAAATAAGTAATAATTAATTTTAAGTAATTTTGCACAAAAACACTGTTTTTAGACCATCACGTTTTTGTGTATGCCAACTGCACATAAAAATACCCACATTGGGGGTTGGGTTGGTGCAAGAGAGTTGTTTTCTATATGTGCTGTCTGTGCAGAAAACAGCAATCTTGCAACTGAAAAACCCATTTGTGGCTGGTTTTGGTGTGCAAGTTTTCTGGGTTTTGCACAGAAAATAGTGATCTTGCACACAGAAAAAAAGTGGCTGTCTAGAAATAGTGGGAGAGAGGTTGTGTGCAAAATCCCATAATTCTCATAGGAAAACACGTAATTTTCTGAAACACTTTGAGATGTGTGAGCACTGGGTGAAAACTGCACAGAAATATGCATTTTCTCAGCAGCTGAGAGAAAACTGTGGCAGTCATTCATCCTCACCTGCAAAAATGTAATAGTCAAATGTTTACATCACTAGTACATTCTGAAATCTCTCATTTTATTTTATTTTTTTATCCTAGATGTATTGTCTCAGATTTTTGTTGTTTATTATTGGTTATCTGTATAATGTTATACACTCATTGTATGACTGAGTTATTTAAATAAGAGTTGTGTAATTTCTTTAGAAAAATAGTATAGTACAGGTAATACAATAGGACATGATTATATCTCTTATTGAAATACATTGGCAACATTAGAAAGAAGCTATGGGGGAAGATCGTAAGAAGGAAGAAAACTAGAAAATGTGTAATTTAAAATACTTAGAAATGTAGAGGGTGACCTTCTCTAGCCACTTCCTTCTTTGTGGGCAGTACTTGGAGTCAAGTAACACTAAACTGACACATCTTTAATCATCATCATCATCATCATCAGGGCGGGGTACAACATTACACAGTACAGTATACAGTAAATTCAACACAATACATTACAATGCAATTTGTAATACAATACATTTCAGAGTATAGTACATTCAGTGCAGACAATTGTACAATGTGTGTGCCAGCAGATGGACCTGCTGGCATACAAACAATGCTTCAAGAGTGACACTGCAGAATGCATTGCACACTAATAATGACTGCTGCTCTTTTTGGAAACTGAATTAACAACTTCCACAGCATGTCGCCCCAGCTTTTTTTTTATGCTGGTACTCATTTTACCGACTTACAGAAGACTGAGTCGACCTGGGGGGCCCTGGAATTGAACTTATGAACTCAAGATATACATGAGTTTGGGTACAGTTTTAGCTGCATTAGCCTACTGCACCACCAGAGACCCTAATCTTTCTCTTTCTTTGTATCTTTGTGCCAGGACTGTAGTTAGGAAATAGGATTCCTTCAATATATTATCTTCAATATAACTTCAGCCTACCTTTCCAGCACAGCATGGAGAAACTATATGCATTTACTGTGGTAGGGCTTCTACTGCCACAACAGTAGCCATTAGAGTAAGGCACAGCAAAGCCAAATACATTTGAAAATTCCTTTGAAAACAAAACATATGACTTGCTTTGTTTCCCTTTGTTTTAGGACTTTATCAGATGTGGCAAATATGGCATCATAACCATGCCTAATTAACATGAAAGGGCACGCATATCATATGATGTTGTCCTTTCACAATTTTGTATTGTTCAAAAGTCATTTTTTTTTATTTATAGATCTGCTGTGGCTCTTTTTGCCATTTGAAACCTCACGCCATTGTGCTCAAATGAATACAGTGTCAAAGGGCAGCACACTTCTGCATGAGATCACAAAAACCAAGTAGGGAACACTATTTTTATGAACCTCTCCAGTTCACTTTTTAGTTTTAAAGTGTGTGTCGGTGCTTGTGTGTATGTTTTGTGTCTGTATTTTTCTTAATTTTAAAAATTTACTGCGCTTGCATCTTCTCTTGAGAATTGCCAAGATTTTGAACCCAGAAGTAAACAGAGCTCCGTTCATGCTCTGTTTATGCTGGGACTGCTCAAGGTAGGTCTGATAGAAAGGGTTCTTTTGCTGGCATAAAAGTGCCACAAAATATGCTGGCAAAAGAACATTTATGGAGGTTAGTTTGATAAAGTTCTTAGAGGGAACCTTAATTTCTGTAGTGACTGACTAAGGACTTTTTCAGATGCTCTAAAAAGAAAACCCATGTAGGTCGGGAGGAGGATGGTGCTGTCCTGCTTCTGGCGATCTATTTTGCACAACACCATCCTCCTCCTGTCCTTCGTTCATGTTTCTTCTGTGCTGGAGGGACAAGAAAGGCATCACTTGTCATTGACAAAGTGGCTCCTTTTTCACCTCTCCAGCACAGAGGAAGCACGAACAAAGGATGAGAGGAGGACAGGGCATGTGAAATTGATCATCAGAAGTGGGACAGCACCCACCTCCTCCCAACCTCCACGGGGTGGTTTTTTTTTTTTTTTAAGAGCATCTGAAAGAAAATCTTGTAACAAACACCATAGCAAAATTATCCAAGTAGTTTTAAACTGTTATTTTATTGTTTGTTTTTAATTTGTTTCATTTTATTCTTGAGTAAACTTCTGGGCACATTTATTTAAGTACAAGATGGATGCATTCAAAATAGACCAGGAGGAAATTGAAATAGTGAAAGACTTTCCATTTCTTGGGTCAATCATAGACCAGAGTGGAGATTGCAGCCATGAAATCAGAAAAGGATTAAGACTGGGTAGGACAACTATGAAAGGACTAGATAAGATCATAATATGCAAAGACAGAACACTGAGCACTAAACTAGGAACATTCTTGCCATCGTTTTTCTCATCACCATGTATAGATGTGAGAGCTGGACAGTGAAGAAAGCTGATGGAAAGAGAATCAACTCATTCAAAATGTGATGTTGGAGAAGAGTGCTGAGGATACTATGAATAGCCAAAAAGACAAAAAAATGGGTCTAAAAGCAGATCAAGCTAGAGCTCTCACTAGAAGCCAAGATAATGAAACTGAGGCTGTCATACTTCAGCACATCAGGAGGAAACATGGCACACTGGAAAAGTCAATAATGCTAGGAAAAGTAGAGGGGAAAAGAAAGAAAGGAAGGCCACACAACAGATGGATAGACTCAATTAGAGAGGCCACTGGCCTGAATCTGCCAGATCTGAGCAGGGTGGTAGACGATAGGGCATGTGACGGACAGCTAGGTGAGCCAATGAAGGGAATGGGCTCCAGGAGCCCATCCTCTGTGAGGCAGAGGGGGATGGGCTTCGGGGGGGGGAGTGTGTGTGACAGTAAGAGAATGAGGTAGTTCAGGAGAGTTCAGTTTAAGTTTAGGCTTTGAGAGAGCGAGTTCAGGGAAGTTTGGCTTTCAGTGAGGCTTCAGAGTGTAAAGTCAGGAAGAGAGACTTAGAAGGAATGTATGTGCAAGGAAGGGATTTAATAAATCAGTTGTGTTTATGTTATGTTACAATAAAGCGTTCTTTATGTAAATTCATGACATGCAGTCTGTCGTGAGTAACTTCTCTGACAACTAATTCACCAGTATTAAGGACATACACACCAAAGTACATGTGCTATCCATCACTGGAAAATGTAATTCAGCCATGATGTGGCTGGCCATCCCAAATTTGATGGCAGCAGTGGGATAGGAAAGGCCCCTGCATCACAAATGTAGGGATAGGAAGGCCTGGGTGTCACAAAGTGGTGCGAGTGGTGGGAGGTATAAATCTCCTGCTCCACAGGGGGTCTTAGAGAGGTCTCATTCATGGGGTCTCCATGAGTCAAAGTCAACTTGGAGGCAGTTAACAATAATAACAACTAGAAGAGGATTGATGAATAAACAGAATGTTTGGGATCTGAAATCAATCTGTGGAATTCCCTAACATCCAATCTGTTATGGCCAATAAGTCTAGAAATATTTCTTAAAGAAATAGGCTGGGGGGGGGGCAAAGTGCAGCCTGTGGCCACATGCAGCCTCCCAGAGCTGATTTTGTGTTTCTTAGGTCCTCCAAGGGTAAAAAAAAAGTTTAAAGAAACAAAACTTTTTTGGATCCAAAATGCCAGCCAATGAAGGGGTTGTAGGGGCATTTTTGCCATTTTTTGCCTCCCTAGCCAATTTTAGGCCTACAAGGAGCCTTCTTTCAAAACAGGAAGTGACCAGAAGTCACTTCTGGTTTACTTCTGGTTTGGGTGCAAGAGCAAAGAGACATGGGCTTCAGCGCTCTGTTCCTGAAGCACGCCCGTTGGGTGCTGTCCATGTTACTCAGCAACTTGTTTGTTTCATTTCTGTTGCTGAAGTCAGCTAGGGTTGGTCTGTATCTTCGGGAATAGAGGGACAGCAGGACGTGAAGTGGCAGAAGGACTACGACAACTTTCTCCCAACCTTCAAGAGGGGATGTGCTGGGCAGTCTGCCACCATTCGCCCCAATGCTGGGAAGGAGCAGGGTTTGCCTCTAGCTCCTTTTCTTTGCTGCAGACACCTCCATATGGAAGAGGTTTTTCTTCTTTTTAAAACTTTATTCTTTGAATGGAGGGCATCAAGGAGGAGAGCGAGTAGTTATTTCCTTTTCATCTAAGCTACAAATAGTATCAACAGAAATAAATACAGTTGCAGAGAGGTTTTTCCTTTACCTCACAACTCACAATGGATACTGAACTGGGTTTTTTTCTTTGTGTATACTCTGAACGTTGGACTCTTTAGTATTCTGCAATTGATTTTACTGGACTTGAATTGACTATATGAGCAAACATTAAACTCAACTGAATATACACATATAGATATAAGAAGAAACACTATCATTTTAAAAAAGAGAAAGAGAGAGTGGAGGAGGCAAAGGGACAAAGGACTTTTTCGGACATTAAAAATACAACGCTAGCAGCCTCGCCACGTTGCGAGGCTGCAGCGCTGCAGGGCGTCCCTTTCGGATGACGCCCATCCCTGCCGGTACTGTTGCAGTACCACAGGGACATCTGAGCGTTATATTTAGCCGATTTTTACTCACGAAAGTTGATCATGAGTAAAAATCGGCTAAATATAACGCTCAAATGTCCCTGTGGTACTGCAACAGTACCGGCAGGGATGGGCGTCATCCGAAAGGGACGCCCTGCAGCGCTGCAGCCTCGCAACGTGGCAAGGCTGCTAGCATTGTATTTTTAATGTCCGAAAAAGTCCAAAGAGTCAAAGAAAGAGGTGTGGTTTACTTCTAGTTTTTAAAAAGGCAGTTCCTTTTTAAAGAACTCTGAAGCCTTGAAGCTACCACCAAAAAGGCCTGCACTCAAGTATGTGACAAATGTTCTGCACATGTTGACACGACAGAAATATCTCTTCACCATATCTTAAATGGTTGAAGCCACAATACATTGTGTTTTGCTCTGAGGTGCATATGTGTTTAAGCATAGGTAGCAAAAACCTGGTACAAACATCTTTTTTTTCCAGCTCTGTTTAGGAACTTGATTTCTTCTTTCTTAATTTTTTTTTAAAATCATTTCTTGTTGTTAATCTCCTCCGCCTTCACTCCTGCTATTGCTGCTGCTGCCACCAGAGCCCTCATGGGGGAAGGGAGAAGGGAGGCGAGATCACTCCTATGCCTCCATTCCCCCTCCACCAACCACATATAACTGAATCAGTTGGTGATGGATCAGCAGATACGGGGGTGTATTTTTCCCCTTCCTGCAGATGCTGACTATTTAGTTTTGCCCTTTCTCATGTTTTTTGCCTTCTCTTTCCTACCCAGTTCTCCAGGATATATTTGTGTTTTCCCTCCTCCCTCAACCCTCTCTTTCTGTCTCCCATTCCCTTTCTCTTCCACTTGCTTTTCTCCTTAGGGCTAGCTTCTGAGTAGACATGTGTAGGACCATTAGTCTCTCTTGCTTTTTTGCTCTAACATTGACTTCCAATTATCATCATGATCATAATATTTGGGGAGGGGGTTCTGCTCAAAGCACAGCTCAGAAAACTTTCTTTGGTTGGACTGCAACACCCATGTGTTCTTAAAGGCAGCACTTGCAAAGGTGTTAAAAACATAGTTTGGGAAAGTTTGGGGTTTTTTTCCTGCTCAGTTCAGAGTTTGGGAAACGGAATTTTCCACCTAATAAATGTTTTCTAATTTGTTAGCCTTTGAGTTTGTTTATTCGAATGATGCTCAATGTATCATTCTGAATGTGAACCATGCCAAATGTGGTTGACACTCAATTATCATTCTTAACACATGAAAAGGGGCCACCCTTGTAACATCACTGGGACTCCCCATGCCATCACCAGGGGCCACTCCTAGGTATCAGGTTTGGGCCCTTAAATCTCAGGTTTGGGACTTTAAATCTTGGGCCCTTGGATGCTCCTGACCTGGCAACCCTTCCCACAAGGCCTCATAGCACTGAGGTTTCTTGACTTGCCTCTAAAAAAGGCAGCATGCATCACAAATTGGCATGTTAACTGAGGCATGTGTCACCATGGC
Organism: Gambelia wislizenii; assembly: GCA_030847615.1. Classification (NCBI taxonomy): domain Eukaryota; kingdom Metazoa; phylum Chordata; class Lepidosauria; order Squamata; family Crotaphytidae; genus Gambelia; species Gambelia wislizenii. The sequence goes on from JAUMIR010000003.1 coordinate 86,968,298, forward strand.
TGACTAGCCTCTGCTGTACGTAAGTGCTCTTGGCTGCCGACAAAACATAGTAATCCACATTCAGGATTGAATCCAGGAGTACAGGAGCACCCTTTGTTAAGTGATCTGTTAACTGTATAATTTAGGAGGCCATTGGCTATGGTACTGAGAGACATAAAGAGAAAAACAGATTTTAAGTCCTTCCAATTTAAGCAGAATACAAAGATTAAGAAGAACTCAGTTCCAAGATAATGATACAGATTAAGGAAACCTGCATTCCAGATAATACATCTCTATTCAGCCATACTAATAACCTCATTATCATCAATCCTGTACAATGTACTGTTCACTGATGCTTATCTTTTGGGACAGAGAAAGGTATTTTGCAAGAGGAAAAGACCCAACTAAAATTGCTTTATTTTCATCTACATACAATATCTTACTTTTGCTTGCTATTTCCCATTGTCATTGCCTTAGCAATCTTCTAACTGTTAAAAATATTCATCGTCAGCTACATAATCCATCAGTAGCTTCTATTTGCCTATTTTGTAGACAAGCAAAAAATTTTTCCAGATCCCCATTTATCAAAAGTTTGTGAAAGTTTTTTTTACAAGTTTTTTTTTAAAATTCTTTCTGTTCTGTCACTTACTTTTCCAGGGTAAAAAAATGAAGGTGCTGTATCTAGGAAATCTGTGTTAGAAATCACACCTATGCCATAAACTCACTAGCCTTAAACAAGTCACATTCCTCTCTCTCAGTCCCCACATTTGTAATATGGAGGATAATAATTTACTAATGTTGTAAGTATTTCAACACTTTCAACAACTGAAAACACAATGCAAAATAATCATTCCTCCTCCTCCTCCTCTAGCATTACCACCACTTAGCAACACCAATAGCATTTATATTTATATACTGCTTATCAGTGCCAAAGCACTCCCTACACAGTTTACAGTGTTTTAAAGTTAATTGCCTCCAACAAGCTGGATACACACCTTACCGACCTACGGAAGGATGGAAGGCTGAGTCAACCTTGGAGCCCTCTGGGATTGAACTCATAACCTTGTGGCTTGTAGTACTGGCATTTAACCACTGTGCCACCAGGGCTCCTATTATAAGTAGCAGTAGTAATAGCAGTAGCCGTAGTAGCAGCAGCAGTAGTATTGAAGAATAAAGACTGCATCCTTGTAAAATGGGTTTCTCCAGCGTATCGCTCTGGCCCGTTGGCAATAGAGAATCATAGAGCAAGGAAACATTGGCTGAGATCTTACATTGGGGTTGTGTTGCATAAATCTCTGAATGTGGAGTTATGCATCACTTGTTCTACACAACTCTTACACAGAATGGCACAACTGAAGTAAGGGTTTTATCAGACGAGCACCTTAAAACATTCTTTTGCTGGCATAAAAACATCCATTGTTATGCCAGTAAAAGAATGCCCCTCACTACACTTACCTTCCCTCCCAGCAAAGGCTTTCCCACCAATCAAAATCCTGGGGATTCTTGCGAGAAAACACTCACATGGGGAAATTCAAAAATAAAAACAAAAATAAGAAAGTTAAAGTTTTAAAAAGCACTAGAACACATTTTAAAAGTTACAAGTAACCCCGGGAAGGTAACAAAACGTGTGTCACTTACCTGGATGTCACAATCTCGCCTGAAAGTGTTCTGGCAGACTGACCATTGATGCTGCATTCATGTGAGTTAAATGGTGCGAGGTTTCTTACACCAGCAATGCCAGCACTAAAGTGCCATGGGGGATCTATTGATGGCTTCAGTCGTCATTAAAATAGGATGCTGGTGATCCCTGCTTGCTCAAGGACAGCAACATTTGTCACATAGTCAGTCCAGTGTATATTTAGGATTGTGCATAAACAGCGCTGATGGAAGCGTTCGAGGAGTCATAAGTGGTGGCAATAGGTGACCCATGTTTCAGATTCATAAAGGAGAACAGACAGTATAATGGCTCTATACACACTGATTTTTGTGTTTCACCTCAGGTGTTTATTACTCTAGACTCTTTTGTGAAGTCTTCCAAATGCGCTATGTTCCTTTGCTAATCTGTGATCGATCTCTTTGTCAATCTTGGCATCTGAGTAGCATAGCATTGAGGCCATGATATTGTGAACACAGCTGCGCTGGGCAGGGCATGTTCCTAGGATGGAGGACCATTGCCTCCCAAAAATAGTACCCTATGGTGAACTCGCCATGGGTCAGCGTAAGAGGGGTGCTCCAAAAAGCGATACAAGGACTCCCTGAAACAACATTTCAGGCTCAGCCAAATTGATCACCAAAAATGGTCTGCCCTGGCCTCACATTGGGAGGCATGGAGACACACTATCCACAATGCTGCAGCCTTATTTGAGAACTCACGCCGAACAAGTCTTGAAAAGAAACGACAACGCAGAAAGAATCACAATCCGGAAACATCACCCAAGGAGACCTTCTGCTGTGCTTTCTGCAACTGGACTTGTCTATCTTGGATTGGCCTTTTTAGTCATCAGTGCACTTGCAGAAAACGCGGGATGAGTCCTTCCTGAATCTTCATTTGTGAAGAAAAGCCAGAGAGAGAGAGAAAATAGGATGGGTTTTGGCCAAGATATAAATGCGAAAGGGCGACGTCATCTGATTTGCGTGCCCTTTCACATTTGTGTGGTATTGTTATGATGCCATATTTAGTGTGTCTGATAAAGTCCTAAATGCAGATATTTCACATCAGACAAAGATGCCCAATCACATCTGTAAGGAACTTACACATGCATAAGACACCTATTGGCCATTGTTTCCTAGAGAACTAAAGTATTCCAGCTTGTTTAGGACTCTGCCATATGTTCCATCAGAAAATGTTTCATCTGATAAAAGTAACAAACCTTTTTCCATAACTCCTCTCAGTTAACATTATTTTCTTCAGTCTCAGGCTAAATAATTTTAGGATAAATCCTTCACTCCCCACCCCATCCCCTGAGTCTATTACCTAGCCTTAAATTTGCCCGGATTCTATGCAGATATTCAGCACATATTTCATAATCTGAAGATCCTATAACTAAAACTCCAGAGACAGACACAAAATGTATGGCTAAACCAAGGTACACATGTACAGTGAATGAACTGCCTCGGTATAGATTCTTGTATGTGTGGATGGGCATGCAAGCAACCACTTCAGTGTGCTGACTGGAAGAGAAAGTTGCAGAACCTGAAACCATCTGCTATCTCTGCATTCATTTTATGTGTGAACAAACAGTATATCCTGAAGTAAAAGTTTTTAAAGTACTGAATATAATGTAGAACTAAAGCATTGTCATGGTAATATATCATTGTCCTGGTTATATGCAATTAACTGTGAGAGGTTAATAATTTATCTACAACTGAGTTATAATAGTTACTTTGTCACTGAAGCCTATCATTTGACAATGGGATATATTTATCTGCAACTAGGTTTAATTACTATATTTTACTTTAACTTTTAGATATATCTTATTTCCACCATGACTATAGTTTAAAACCTAACCCCTAGTTAAGGCAGCATAAGGTTTTTAAGGCCATTGTAGAAGGAGGTATCCTGTACCTCCTTGTGCAGCATGTTTACCTTCTGGTGTGCAAGTGCACCCAGACACTCATAGGCACTACTGCCCACAGCCATTGATTGATTGTGATAGTGCTACTAGCAAGCACCTGTCTGCCCTTGCACACCAGGACTGAAGGACTTCACCGTTCTCTGGGGGCAATGGCTGCCTCTTCTCTGGGGGTGTGCAAAGTCAGCCTGACACTTCAGGGTGCACCCCATAGCCAATTCCTTTGCCTGGGAGCTTCCGGTTGCCCTTACACACCTGGGAATGGAGAAGAAACCATTGTCTCCTGAATCACTGGCATAGCTATGCTAGTGATGAGTTGCGCATCTACCAGCATAATTATTGGATCTTGGCCACACTTTTTATTTAGAGACCTTTTGGTGGCACAAGTTGGGATAGCAGGAAAACAAAATTGGTCCTCCGCATTTGGAGATACATGATAATAAAAAAGTGAAAATCCTACCCACCATGGTATGCCTGGAGAAGAACTGTTGCTTGTAAAAAAGATGACTGGTTGAGTAGCCTTCAGTTGGAGACATTATATGTCTTTAAGATTATGACTAGGATTCAAAGGAATCACACTGTTTTCTCCAGAATAGGCGATCATACCTCTTTCATGTACCCCCAGTGCCACCAAACCAAGAAGAGGTAGTGGATGATGGTTTTCAGAAACAAATCTCAGAAAAGTCACAGATGTAAAAATTTGTAGTTATGGCAGACTTCAATTGCCCTGATCTCTGCTTGGAGAATAACTCTGATAGGCATAGGCTCTCCAAAAAATTCCTGGTGTGCCTTACAGATAATTTTGCATTTCAAAAGAAGTAGAGTAAAAAACACGGGGTTTGGCAATCCTGGACTTGATCTCAACCAAGAGGGAGGAGTAGGTCACTGGAATTAAAGTACTCATTACTTTAGGGGAAGTGACCATGTAATGCCATGTAATTTCACAGTTGTGGGACAAGACAAAGAATATAGTCAAACACAGACCTTGGGTTTCAGGAAAGCTGATTTTAACAAGTTCAGGGAATTACTGGGTGGAATCCCATGACTAGACATGCTAAAGGGAAAAGATGCCCAGAAAGGGTGGGAGCTCTTGAAGAATGAGCTTGAAAAAGTGAATAATCGCAAACAATCTTATGGAAGAAGAATGGGAAACACCTAAAAAAGCCAATGTGGCTGCATAGCAACCTCAAGGAAGAAGTGGGGAGGATATATACATAGAATGGAAGGAAGGATGAGTACAGATTTATAGTCCAAGCTTGCAGGAATAGTATAAGGAAAGCTAAAGCTCAAAATGAGCTGAAACTGGCTAGGCAAGCAAAGAGCAACAACTCTTCAGCGTTTCTATAAATAACAGATCACAGAGTGAAGGGAACCCTTATCAAGTCTGCAGGTGGCACAAAACTGGGAGGGATGGCTAGCACAGGAAGATACAAATAGAATCCAAAAGGACCTAGATAAACTAGAAAATTGGGCAGAAATTAATAAAATGAAATTCAATAGAGACAAATGCAAAATTCTACATTTAGGCCACAAAAACCCAAGGCTTGGGGACACATGGTTCAGCAGTACTACATACAAATAGGATCTAGGGATTATTGTTGATCATAAATTGAATGTGAGCCCGCAGGATGCTGCTGCAGCACAAAAGGTATATGCTATTTTAGCCTGCATTAATAGAATTATATTTCCCAAGTGGAGGGATGTAATTTGCTGTTGATAACTGTCATCAAGTTGACTTCGATTTATGGCAATCCTATGAATGAGGGATCTCCAAATCACCTATATCAACAGCCCTCCTCAGGACATTTTCAGACGTGATTTTTGGCAGCAAATATCCCAAAACAGTTCTGTTGCTGCCGCATGGTAGGGGAGCGATTTCGGATGACACCGTCCCTCTGCCGAAACCCTCCATGTCATTTCCATGACAGAATGGAGGAAGCTGCACCATATTTCACTCATGAGCAACATTTGTGAATGAAATATGCCATGGCTTCCTCCATTCTGTCACAGAAGTGACACGGAGGGTTTCGGCAGAGGGACAGTGTCATCCAAAACCACTCCCCTGCCGCATGGCAGCAATGGATCTGTTTTGGAATATTTGCTGCTGAAAATCACGTCTGAAAATGTCCCCAGTCTTGTAGACTCAAAGACATTGCTTCCTCGATTGAGTCTATCCATGTAGAATGTGGGCTTCCTCTTTTCCTACTGCTTTCTACCTTACCAAGCATTATTGTCTTTTCTAGCAAGTCATGTTTTCTCATGAGATGGCAAAAGTATAACAGTCTGTTTAGTCATCTTGGATTCTAGGGAGAGATCTGCCTTTATTTGCTCTAGGACCCATTTATTTTTCTTTTTAGCAGTCCATGGGATCCATAGAATTCTTCTTGAGCACTGTATTTCAAATGAGTTGATTTTCTTCCTACCAGCTTTCTTCACTGTCCAGCTTTCACAACCATACATTGAAATGGGTAATATGACGGCATGGACGATCTTAACTTTAGTATTCAATTATATATCTTGACACTTGAGGATCTTGTCTAATTCCTTCATAACTGCCCTTCCAAGTCCTAGTCTTCTTCTGATTTCTTGAATACAACCTCAGTTCTGATTAATGATTGAGCCAAGGTACATATTGAAAATCTTTAAGTATTTCAATGTCTTCATTCTTTACTTTAGAGTCACAGTATGTAAATCACCTGTGGTCATTGTTTTTCTTTTCTTAATGTTCAACTGTAAACCCGCCTTTGCCCTTTCTTCCTTGACTTTCTTCAGTACAAGTCACCAGGTCACTTTATTTTACTGAAAACTACTCAGTACCACACCAACTTGAAAATTCATCCTCCCCCATAAAGTGCTGCCCTCTCTTCATCTTGATCATGGTTTCATCCCACCACCACCCAACACCAAATATTCAACTTTAAGGATGCATTAAACTTAATCTGCCTTTTGAGATAGTCAGACATCCATTTAGCACCTGGGATGTCTGGTCATGGAAAGAGGTAGAAACTCTCTAAAGGAAAATAGAGATATCCCATGAAACAAGCTTTAAAATTATTTCAAGGAAAATGTCACTTTACCCTATACTAAGATCCATTCTCAACTAGGCTTCCGAAACAGAATTGTTGTCATAGAATTAGAGGGTTGACTTTCCTGCCTGGCAATAACCATATTTTGAAGTAAGATTGATGTGGCTGTGTGACATCATTTAGGTCTTGTCTATATGAGGGGGAGGAAATATGAACATGTCTGAAAAGCAGGCATTCACAACAATGCAACAATGCAACTTGTCCTCACAGTCAAAAGAGCCCCCCTAAACTCTGCATGACACTTAACCAAGATGGCAACCATGAGTGATTTACTTGCAATTTTATATCTGTCACCGCCAATTTTTTTTTTAAAAAAGAACAGTTTAAAAACAGTTTCCCATGGAAAAAGAAGAAGAAACAGTATAAGATTGCCATTTGATCGACTTACCAGACCCTCACTTAGCCAAAAATCAAACATGTCAGCTGCAGGTGCTTTCCCTGTTTTCTAGCCCCACCCCCATCCTTGTCCAATCATATTATGCTGCTTGTTCATATCTGTGTGAATGTGAGTGTTCGAATGATTGCACATTTGCATGTTGTACAGAGCTTTTTAAAAAGTCCATAAGATGCCCCAGATGTGACACACATGGACTTTGGGGTAGATTTGGCTGTCCCCCTTCCAAATAATACATATTTATGTGCATGTTGATATGAACGGATTGCTGTACATTCCCATCCCATTCGGATTATTTTGACCATATAGACAAGACCTTAGTCTGCCTTCTGGTGGAGTTGCAAACAAACACTGCTCCTCCCTTTGCCCCTATGCAGTGAAGCACCTATAAAATAATTGTACTCAAAAATGGTCTTGAAAGCACAGTTAAATATTCATAAGATAATTTATTTTAGCTGCTTGATCTGATATTCACATGATTGGATGTTTTAATGGCACAGTTTGGGAAGAAATAAAAATAAAATAAAATAAAAAGGCTGGCCAATGTTACCCAGAAGTGGACTTCTGTTTCTGACTGAATGCCAGACATACCTGGACTCTTTTTGTTACTTATAAAATATGTTTTGTCTATTCCATTCTAAGCAATGTGGGTATGTAGCATGCTGGATACACAAAAATGTAGCTGGTGGGAATACAACCTCTGCTGTTTTTATATTGATTGATCTTTAAGTCCTTTAGCTGTAGCCTCTATAATATGAGAGCATTGCCATTACTCAGGAAGCAATCCTCTGCTAAATGTACACCAGCTGGAGTGCCTTAGGCATAAGTCCCCTGCAGCAGTAGATCTGGAAGATCCTGTGCCAAAGACATACTGCTGTAATTGCAGCACAAGGTTAAGGCAAGTATTGAATTTCCTCCCAGACCTGGGGTTATATTTTTCACTGATCAACAGAGCTAGCCACCTCCCATTGTGGCAGAAGCACCTGAAAGTTATAAAGCAGTCATACTGGGGGCCATATTGAAGCACTGAGTATTCCTGGTCCCCCTCCACACATCCATAAATTGTGGAGGGAAGTTTGTAATGAAGTTTTATTTGGATTCACTGTGGTGCCACAGACAGGCCTTCATTATTCCCTGAACAGGAAGAGCCCAACTCAAGTGTATCATTATGCTGAGGTATGGGGCATGAGGTATAAGGAGTATGAAAGCCTTCTCTTTAGCAAATTCCTACTCTTTAGGTTTTGTGTCTTTGTCCACCTGCCCAGATTCCTGATCTTGGCAGGCTGTGGCTGATCACTTATCAGGCTGGCTAAAATTTTGCCCTCTTACTGCTTGTCATGAGGGATGGGCAAAGTACAGCCCACAAGCTGCATGTGGCCCTCCATGCCCTATTTCCAGCCCCATGGTGCTCCTAGAACTTCTTACAAGTTTCAGCAGGAAACCCAAATAAAATAAAACAGTCAATAAAAACTAAACTGAACCACTAAAGGCACTGCAATAGTCAGTATCACAGGAACTAAATGCAGTATTGTTAATGGGGTAGTCAGTATCAAGTTCAATCTTACATGCAGTTCATTTATGCAGAAATAAAAATTTAGTAATAATTAAGCAAGTATGAAACTCTTTATCCCAGAAATTTCATACCAAGTAGCAGATTTATTTGTTAATAATGAGCAGGGGAAATTGTTAGTATTGTAATTCACTACTGATTACTAATTACTGAAGTGTGGATGGGGGAGTGATTTGTTAATAGTGAGTGGGGGGACTATTATTTGTGAATAATGAAATTTAAAAAAATAAAATACAAAATGGACAAGTGTTCTATTTTAATCGGTGTTTTGACTCCTGACTTCCCTGTCTATTACAATACAATCTACTTCCTCAGTTTCTTTTTTCCATTCTTATTTTTATTTCTTTTGTTACAAACAACTCACTGACCAAACTTTGAATGCCAATTTATTTCATTTTCTTTGGACTTTTTCAAATGGGGAGTAAAAACCCTGTCGAGGTCGTGAGGAGGACGGCGCTGTCTCGCTTATAGCTCTCCATTTCATACAACTCAGTCCTCCTCCTGACCTTCCCTCATGCTTCCTCCATGCCGGGGGAGAGAGAACCGTACCACTTTTTATCGATGGGAGTTCTCCATTAATAAAAGCTGTACAATTCTCCTGCCCTTGCCATGGAAGAAGCACGGGGAAAGGTCAGGAGGAGGACGGCATCATATGAAACAGAGCACTGTAAGTGAGATAGCGCTGTCCTCCTGACCTCAACGGGGGTTTTATTCCCCGTTTGAAAAAGTCATCAGTAAGGTAAAATAGGGTGAGAAGAAAGGAATATAATATTGTATGTATAAGTTGAGTGATAATTGATGAGAAGGAAACTATAAACAACTAAATTAAAGATTAGCAGAAACCTACATCATTCAGTCTGAGAGTCATCCACTGGTGTTCAAGCCACTTCTTTTGACATTGCATTAAAATGTGTCAGGAAAATTAAAATGGAAGGTCAGGCCCACTAGTTGTAAATTATGCTTTTATTTTCATAAGCTGCAGGCCACATGCTATAGCTAAAATATTAGCCCAAAAGTTAAGGGAAAAAGCTGATTTTTTAAAATAATATGCCTTTGTTCAGCATTACTTCACTCTTGGCACTTTTAACAACATCTTACATTTCTCTTACAGTTTCATTTTCCTATTTGTCACCCACACAGGCCTTTATAACCTAATAAGGAAGAGATGAGTCTGAGTGCAGAGAAGACAGAACAAGAAAATTCAATATTTTTTTAAATGAAAACAAGAGTCAGAAATCAAAAAGAATGGGGAAAGCAGGGGGGAGTCTCAAGCCACATTAAGAAATAGCTTAGACATTAAAATCAGTCAATATGAATATCTGTGATCACATCTCAATCCTACCATCACCCACACTAATAGGAAAGGGCAATAATCATTGCAAAGAGGAATGAGAGTAGGTTGGTTTGTGTTCATCCTCTCTTGCCTCACTACATAGAGCTAGGGCAAAGGAACCAGTGGTTGGTAGGGACTTTTTAGTTAATGGAGTGCTGGACTGCCTCCGGTCCAGAACCCCAATTCAGGCTTAGGTTGAAAGTGAATACACTCCAGGTTTTGGTCCTTACTTTGAAGGAGTTATCCAGGGTGCTGAACTTATTTTGGAGTTTAAGTTCAGCACCCTGTATAGCTCCTTTAAAATTCAGTCTGGAACCTGGAATGGAGTCACTGCCCTGAAGAAACTACTGGCGGCTGTTGGTTCCTATACGCTAGATCTGCCTGTTAAGGCTAGAGAAAGCTGAGCACAAAGCAACCTTCAGTCATTTGTTGTTGCAAGGATTGTCATCCCCACATGGAAACTACTAGCTGCCATTGAAAGGAAGCTTTCTGATGTTTAACAAAAATTGTGCTTTTTTTGTACATAACCTCTCTCTGTGTTTGTGTGTTTGTCTCTGTGTGAGTATCAATCCCCTCTCCATTGATGCCCCCTTGTCGTGGGAGAGAGGCTTGCGTACCCTAATGATGTTTTGAGCTATGCTGGCGGTGGCATAATAGCCACTGGTAGGGTCTCCCATGCCAGACAGGTCAAAACCGAAGGGTCTGACAAAGAGCGTCAAAGGGCAGGATGGGCTCTCTAGCCTTGTGGCAACCGTCCTAGGAGAAGGAAAACTCCAATCCCAAACCCGGGCAGATGGTGCTCATCCAACCCTGTAAGGTCAACCATCTAAGAGAAGGAAACTCTAATCAAACCTACGGCCCGAGGACCTCACTGCCACGTCCATGCTTGCAAGGCCACGGCAGATGAATCTCTGGTTTAAAGGGTGAGGCCAGTTCTGTGCACGCTGCGCTCCACCAGAAAAATCCATTGCACAGGCTCGAAGGACAAATCCAGTTCCAAAAAAGCCCTGTAGCGACTGGCGAGGGACGAAACCGGCAGGTGTAAAGATGCACTGGAAGCCGCAGCCCCAACCCTGCATGCAGGCGGTTCAGGACATTGGTCGCTCAAGCCTGACCCGGGAGATGACAGTCTTGTTCGGCAGCATCCTGAACGACCAGGCAGCCTTTTTTAAGGAGAGCACTGCTTGCTCCATATGGAGAGGGGCCTAGAAAAGGTGGCCTAACGAAAGCTCATCCCCAACTACCTGGTTGGCTAGCCGCGGCCAACGGGAATCTTCTGATGCGGTCAAACCAAGGCAAAGAAACAAAGGCACACACCGGCCTCCAAAGGTGTAAATAAACTGACACTTGCATGCTGGAACATCAGAACCATGCAAGACTCTGAAGATAGTGGACGGCCTGAGCGTCGTTCTGCCCTAATAGCCCTTGAACTATCACGGCTTAATATTGACATCGCTGCTCTTAGTGAAGTTCGCTTCCATGAGGAAGGCAGCCTTAAAGAACATGGCGCCAGCTACACACTTTACTGGTCTGGCAAACCCAAAACCGAAAAACATCTTTCAGGAGTAGGCTTTATGATTAAAAACTCCATTGCCTCCAAACTCGAAACCTTGTCAACAGGACACTCTGATCGCATTATTTCCTTATGCCTCCCACATGTTGTTCTCTTTAGTATATATGCCCCAACTATGCAAGCCGACCCTGTAGAGAAAGGCAAATTCTACACAGACCTACGCCAACTCATACAAAAAGTCCCTGTAGAAGATAAAATTATTATCCTTGGTGACTTCAATGCCAGAGTAGGAAAGAACTCCGAAGCCTGGAAAGGTGTCTTAGGCAAGCATGGTGTTGGAAATTGCAATGATAACGGATGCCTCCTGCTAGAGTTCTGTGCAGAACAACAGCTGACTATTACAAACACAATCTTTCAGCAGAAAGATAGCTTGAAGACAACCTGGATGCATCCCCGATCCAAACATTGGCACCTCATTGACTATGTTCTAGTCTGTCAGAGAGACATTCGTGATGTCCGTCATACCCGAGTGATGCCCAGTGCAGAATGCCAAACAGATCATCGCCTTGTCACATGTAAACTAAATCTTCATCTTAAGTTCAAACCTAAGAGGGGTGGCATCTTAAAGAAGAGGCTCCAAGTCAACAATCTTCAACAAACTACCATGAGAGACAACTTCCAGGCAAACCTACAAACGAAACTTGAAGACCATCCTACAGATCCTTCTCCTACAGTGCTTTGGCAACATATCAAAAACAGTATCCTCCAGTCTGCAGAAGAATCCCTCGGGTTCTCCCACAAGAAAAATCAAGACTGGTTTGATGAAAACAACCAAGAGATCCAGGAGCTGTTGGCAAGGAAGAGAGCTGCTCACCAGGCATACCTCGCCCAGCCAACCTGTCATGTAAGAAAAGCAGCTTTCTGCCTCACATGTAGCAAACTACAACAAAAACTCCAAGACATGCAGAACAAGTGGTGGATCAATTTAGCAGAAAAGACACAATGCTGTGCAGATCTGGGTGATCATAGAGGATTTTATGAAGCTCTTAAAGCAGTGTTTGGACCTACTTATCAGGTCCAAGGCTCCTTATACAGTACAGATGGTCAAACATTAATTACTGATAAAGCCTCCATCCTGGATCGTTGGGCTGAACATTTTCAAAGTCTCTTTAGCGCCAACCGAGTAGTCCAAGCCTCAGCTATCCAACATATGATACAAAAACCAATGAAAAATGAATTGGACATAGCTCCCACTTTGGAAGAGACCCTTAAGGCCATACAGCAGATGAAAAACGGCAAGGCAGCTGGGATTGATGGAATCCCACCTGAAGTTTGGAAACACGGAGGTCATGCACTCCACGAAAAATTCCACGAATTCCTTGTGAATTGCTGGGAAAAAGGGGAACTACCATCAGACCTCCGAGATGCAGTCATCATCACCCTGTACAAGAAAAAAGGAGCAAAATCCGACTGCTCAAACTATCGCGGCATAACACTGCTCTCTATTGCTGGAAAAATCCATGCAAGGATACTCCTGAACAGATTAGTTCCTGCTATTGCAGAAGAACTTCTCCCTGAAAGCCAATGTGGCTTCAGAGCCAATAGGAGTACTACAGACATGGTATTTGCCCTTAGGCAACTGCAAGAAAAATGTAGGGAGCAGAACAAGGGTCACTATGTAACATTTGTCGACCTCACCAAAGCCTTTGACACTGTAAGTAGAAAAGGTCTGTGGCAGATCCTGGAAAAATAGGATGTCCCCCCAAATTCCTTAAAATGATTATCTTGCTACACGAGGGCCAGCGTGGTCAAGTCAGATATGGCGATGCTCTTTCAGAGCCCTTTCTAATAACTAATGGAGTGAAGCAAGGTTGTGTTCTTGCACCAACTTTATTTACAATCTTCTTTAGCACGATGCTCCAAAGGGCTATGGCAGAGCTTGAAGAAGACGACGGCATCTATATACGCTACCGTACTGATGGTAGCTTGTTTAACTTAAGCCGTCTGAGGGCTCACACTAAGACTCTAAACTATCTAGTCCGTGAGCTGCTCTTTGCCGATGATGCTGCCCTTGTTGCCCACACAGAAGCAGCTCTGCAGCGCCTAACGTCCTGCTTTGCAACAGCTGCAGAGCTGTTTGGGCTAGAAGTCAACCTGAAGAAAACAGAAGTTCTTTACCAGCCTGCACCACAGGACGAACACCACCATCCCCACATTGCCGTCAGCAAATCTGTGCTCAAGTCCGTTCAGCAGTTCACTTACCTGGGAAGCATCATCTCCTCAGATGCCAAGATTGACAAAGAGATCGATCACAGATTAGCAAAGGCATATAGTGCATTTGGAAGACTTCACAAAAGAGTCTGGAACAATAAACACCTGAGGCAAAGCACAAAAATCAGTGTGTATAGAGCCATCGTACTGTCTATCCTCCTCTATGGATCTGAAACATGGGTCACCTATCGCCACCACCTACGACTCCTCGAGCGCTTTCATCAGCGCTGTCTACGCACAATCCTAAATATACACTGGACTGACTATGTGACGAATGTTGCTGTCCTTGAGCAAGCAGGGATCACCAGCATTGAGGCCATGATATTGAGAACACAGCTGCGCTGGGCAGGGCACATTTCTAGGATGGAGGACCATCGCCTCCCAAAAATACTACTCTACGGTGAACTCGCCACGGGTCAGCGTAAGAGGGGCGCTCCAAAAAAGCGATACAAAGACTCCCTGAAACAACATCTCAGGCTCGGCCAAATTGATCACCAACAGTGGTCCGCCCTGGCCTCACATCGGGAGGCATGGAGACGCACTATCCACAATGCTGCAGCCTTATTTGAGAACTCACAACAAACAAGTCTTGAAGAGAAATGACAACGGAGAAAGAAACACAACCCAAAAACATCACCCAAGGAGACCTTCTGCTGTGCTTTTTGCAACCGGACTTGTTTATCTCGGATTGGCCTTTTTAGTCATCAGCGCGCCTGCAGAAAGCGCGGGATGAGTCCTTCCTGAATCTTCGTTTGCGAAGAAAAGCCAGAGAGAGAGAGAGAGAGTGTGTATCAATCCACGTACTTAAAAGAAGGTATGGTTAGCTTCTATTAAATTATATCTTCACCACTGTAAAATCAAAGTGTGGTAGACGTTTTGTTTAAAAGGAAAGTAGTTCTTTACTAATTTTGTTCTTATAAGAAGCAGTGAGACAAACGAGCAATTTCCACTGCTACAAGAAAACTGCAATTTTCATAGACTATTTGCAGTTTATGACTTATTCTCTGCAAAATTTGCACGTGCATAAAATAATGTTTTCTGAGCAAATAATAATAATAATGATGATGATGTTATAGTTAGGGATATAATCGATACAAACTTTGCACATGGTACTTTATTTAAAAAAAAAAGCATTTTCTGCACAGGAAACAGCATATTCTTTCCATAAATATTATTTTCTGTGGGAAAATGCTGTTTTCTGTACAAAAATACCATGTGCACATTTTGTACAAAATAAATCCTAAACTGCAGATTCTCACATCGCTTACATGAGATTCTTGCTGTCAGGGTTTCTCCAAACTCAAGAAACATGTTTTCTTTTAATCTTTTTTTTTTTTAATTCCAAATATCCTTTCCATTCCTAGTTTTTCAAGGAACAAGTTGTATGAAATAGGGAATGGCAAATCCTATCGTATCAATGCTACCCCAGATTGTCAGTACAGTAGGACCCCCATATCCACTGATTCATTATCCACTGATTCAATTATCCATGGGACACAAAATAGCACACCTACCATAGAGTCTTCCTAGAAAATGTTTCCTCTCTATCATTTTCTATGTCCTCCAAGGCAACTCTATGGTATTTTAAACTGGAAGTCCCATTATTTTCACTGGTGTTCACTATTATTCATGTTTTTTGGTATCCCCAAACCAATCCCCAGTGGATATGGCGGTCCTACTGTATAGTTGTGGCCACTCCCCTGTTCTCCACTAGTTTGACAATGCCACTGTGCACTTATATATTAAAAGTATTTTCCTGATGTCCCAGTGCAAAAATGTTTTCTAGAATTACTAGTCATACCATTACAGCTTTTCTTTCTGGTTTTGCCATAGGGCAGGAGTACATGAACAATCCAAACTCTCTTGCCACATGAAGATGGGAGCACCAGCAGAACCATCCATCCGTTGGAGAAGGAGGATGAAAACAGTGGTAGCTGCAGCAGGTTCATGATCCCTTTTGCTTACCCACCTACCCACCAGCTGGCTGGCTTGATCTCTACCTGTCCAACTGTCTATCCACACATCCAGAGACGAAGAGGAGGAGGAGGAAGAAGAGGGAGGGGAGGGGGAGAGGAGGGGGGAAGGACTTTTGCAGTAAATCAAAGCTGAAACTATCAGCAGATTCATGAATCTTTGACTCTGGGTCTTAAGAGCCAAGTTCTATGAGATGGAGACAAATCCGAAGAACATTGCCTGCATTGTGGCACAAAGATAAACTCTTCTACTTCCCACCCTAGGGTTCTGATCTGAATCAGGTCTATTATCATTATCATTATTTATTTATTTTAGTAATGTTGGTGGGAAGACATAGCCATGTCACTAAAGTAACATATTGTTTGGCCTTTAAGTAAAGCATTACTCAAGACTGAGATTTTGTTTTTGTCTGCCAGTTATTCATTGATCAGGATAAAGGGACCTGTGAATGCTGTGTAATCATCCTGAATACATTAAGCAGAATGTATCTGGGGTGCATTGGTTCAAGCTCTACACTTTCTGCAGTTTCAGAACTCTGAAAATTCAGAGAAACATCAGCAGTATCCTCAATCACCTGAACATGAATAGAACTCTCTATATGATTGGAGACTTCAATAAAGCAAGTTCCATCATTTGTTTCCATTCATAAACAGCCATTACAAACCACCAACCCTTTTTACAGGACAGTTACTTGTTACTAGTTTATTGAGGCTGTTCACAATATTGATGATGTGTCTTCTTGGTTTTGCTTCTGCACGTTGTTAACCATATTTTTAAAGTGTATCTGCCAGACAGTTATGACTCTGCTCACATTGTACTATTTTGAGCGGTATTCACACATAAAAGCAGGAGGCACACAGGAGAATGTCTGTGTTATCTTGTTTTCAGAATGTCAGAATCCATCTATATGCCAAAAGAAAATTAAGTAGCAGAAGAAAATTGAGGCCTTCTGAAATTTGTTTTCCTGATCCATCTCATCTAATGCCAAAAAACCCAAACAACTGGACAAGACCCCTTGTATAAGTTGGATGGTATAAAAAGATTTTGGAAAGGGCAAGCATTCACTTTAGATATGGATAATAAAAGTGGGGAGTTGGTAGCTATCCCCAAAATTGTCTGTCAGATTGCCACAAACTTTTATTTTGAGGAAAGTTTCACAATAGAATCTATAAATAGATATGCATCAAGGCTTAAAGAGTATGTTCGATGGCAGATAGGCTCATAGAATCATAGAGTTGGAAGAAACCACAAGGGCCATCTAGTCCAACCCCCTGCGATGCAGGATCATACAATCAAAGCATTCCTAACAGATGGCCATCCAGCCTCTGTTTAAAAACCTCCAAAGAAGGAGACTCCACCACACTCCAAGGCAGCACACTCCACTGCCCAACAGCTCTTACCATCAGGAAGCTCTTCCTAATGTTTAGATGGAATCTCTTTTCCTGTAGTTTGAACCCACTGTTCCGTGTCCTAGTCTCTGGAGCAGCATAAAACAAACTTGCTCCATCCTCAATAAGACACCCCTTCAAATATTTAAACATGGATATCATATCACTTCCTTACCTTCTCTTCTCCAGGATAAACATACCCAGCTCCCTAAACCATTCCTTATACGGCGTGGCTGGACACATATTCTAGATGAGGTCTGACCAAAGCAGAAAAGAGTGGCACTATTACTTGGTGGCCCTTGTGGCCTCTCCAAGCTCTATGGTTCTATGAAGCTGGCAGATAATAGCTAATCCCAGTTTAATTTCATATGAATCTTCTGAAGTCTGAGCTGCCAGATGAAAAATAGCAACTGC
Organism: Gambelia wislizenii; assembly: GCA_030847615.1. NCBI lineage: Eukaryota > Metazoa > Chordata > Lepidosauria > Squamata > Crotaphytidae > Gambelia > Gambelia wislizenii. The sequence goes on from JAUMIR010000003.1 coordinate 86,985,792, forward strand.
ATTTGTTTGGCGGTTTTATTGCTACTATATCCAGTGTCTTAAAAAACATTCATATTATTTCCGATAACAAATCCCCACAGAATTGGACTTCAGATAACATATTGGAAACTTTCCTAACCTTGTCTGATTTTTAATATGTGGCAAATGCAGCAAGGACAAAAATGTATCTCCGTTACAACTTCAGGTCATATTTACCTTCAATAAACTGAACACCACTTGGGCCTTGGGTTTGTATACACAGCATATTTGGCAAACATGGACTCATGCTGTGTTTGAGGATTATTACAGCAGAACGATTCATCCTTATTAATAGCCCCAGAGCAGGCACAAACTTGTACTGACCTATGATCAGTCAATGGTGAGAGTAGTTCCTTGCTGTTAGGGAATGATTGATTTTTCCCCCCTCACTGTATCAGTGAGTTAACCCAAATGTTTTGTCAAGGAAAGTTGGGAGAGAAAGAATTTGCAATGGTTTAGTCCATGCTGTTAGAAGTAAAACCTGTAATTTTTTAGTGTTACAGACACCAGCATGTCCAAGCCACGGGCACCTATGCTATATATATCCTACTAAAAATGAGATAACAAAGTGATTTGCAAGATTGCAGTTTAATTACTATCATTATTTTCCCTTAAAAACGAGATCTGATCACCATTTGGACTTTGAAAAGAGAATATTTAGCTTTATCAGTGAGCCAAGGATGATCAGTGGATGTCTCTTTTATGGGACCTAATAATTAAGAGGTAGTTTCTAGACACTAGTTTCTTCTAGTGTCTTCTCTGGATCTTTACACTGTGACAATCATCAGAGCTGAGAGGAAGTGTGTTGGTGTGTTCCTTAACTGCAGTTTTGCACCAGACTTAGAAAGGTGAGCTATAAAGTAAAATGAACACACCATGGTGTGCAGCTGCAGGTACCTCTTCCTTGAAATCTGATGATCATCTGCTGCATGCTATGAATGTACAGTAAATGCTTTTGCCCCTAGTCTTTGTCTACTTGTACAGTCTATATCTTTTCTTCGACTCTGCAGATGTTTATCCTTCAAAGAAAACCATATTCAGATAGCACAATCCCTGAGAATTTCTCTCCTTCTTGGGAAGAGAGGAGCATGTAACAAGATGATACATGAGAACAGACTTCCCCCAACCTGCCAATCACAATGTTTGGCAGTAACTAGTGTGATCTTAGTCCAATGCATAGGGTGGCATCAAGCTGCGTGAGATATTAGTTTGAGCTAATTTGGGAAAGATGAGAAATAGGGAAGAAAATTATATCCATTAAAAGAGGATATTGCCATCCTTCATTATTGAATATTAGCCTGCTTGTACTATGCCCTTACTATTTGATTATCCCTATGTGCTGTCTTTGTCCATAAGGAAAAATAATCAGTCACTCTATCAATCAAATCATTGAAAGAATGACACCAAAACAAGATACAATTGCTTGTGGCTTTTTAACTTTAGAACCAGCATGATGTGGTGGTATGATAAACCCTGGAGACCAAGGAGATTATCAGACATGGCAAAAAAATGTGTCAGAAGAATGCGAGAAGAACAGAAACAGGCAACATTATCAGAGGGCGACATCCTTCAGCATTCCAGCCGTGTAGTGTGGGAGTGAATAGGCATCCCTTTGTATTAGCAGCTTAGCCCTGACAATCAAGGCACCATTTACACGATGAAAATGTAGTGAGATAAATTTGTGTCGATCTCTGGTTGTTTACATGTACAGCATGACGGTCTCAAGCTTTTTGGAAGGGGGGCACCTTTTATCCCTCAACCAGCAGGACTTTCCATCCTGTGGTTTGTCCCATTTTTTTAAAAAAGTCACGGGAGGATTCAGAAAATCAGATATGTAAACAGCCTGGGACAAAGTATCTCGTGAGTAGGTGGTGACTGGAAATTGAGTTGAGTAGGGGCTGGCACATAGTCATGAGGAGGGGTCAGTCACCCTCCCTGTCACCTGTTGTTTTTTTTTTTTTTAATGGATGGCCGAAGCTTTTCTTTTCTTAAAGACTTAGCAAAGCATGCACTGGGGTGTGTGTGTGTGTGCATGCGTGCACGCCTGCCTGCCTCAATAGATTGCCAAGCACTCTGCTTCTCTCTTCTCAGCTGAAAGCAAAGCAGGGGCAAGGCTTGTGTCCCTGTTCTTTTCCCCTCCCCATTCCCCTCTAGGCTAAAAGCAAAGCATGTGCTGGTGTGTGTGTGTGTGTGCGCGCTCACACGTGCCTGCCTCAGTAGATTGCAAACCATTCTGCTTCTCAGCTGAAAGCAAAACAGGGGCGAGCGCAGTGTGTGTGTGTGTCTTCAAGCTGCCTAGATGGCTTTTCAAGTTCCTTCCTCTGAAATATAGGCTACAGCTCCTGGTATTTGAGTGATTCTTGCAGGTTCTTTAAGACAAAAGTTTTATTTTTCAATAACCTCTGTAGATTTACAGCCAAGGCAAGCCCATCAGGTTTATTTTTTAAAAAACAGGAATTGTGCAGAAGGTGTTGCCTTCGCCCTCCTTCGCTGAGCAAACATATATGGCAGCCAATAGCATCATTCATGGTGGGAAATTCCACAGGAAATACGTCACTAAGGTTGTGAAAAAACAAGTAATCACATCCTTGATTGACAGCTAATATATATATATATATCCCGGAACCTTTTCCTGTGTAAACAAAAAAAACTTGGGATACTATGTCTCGGGATCTTGCTTTTGTCATGGAAAAGGTTGTTGTGTAAACAGTTATCCCGGGATATTGCTCATCCAGGGTAAAATCATCTAAAACAAGGGATGAACTTGGGATCACGAAATCCCATTTCTCCCTGTGATAAAAACTGTCGTGTAACTGGCGCCCAAAAGTAAGGCCTCATCTGGAGTAGCGCTACACCCTAGGAACAGCTGAGAAGGTGGGCATCTGATAATGTCACACTTTCTGTTCTCATTGCATTCTTCTGATGTGGTTTGGGATGTATGTTTTTTCCACGTTCCCCATGTCTGGTAATCTCCTATAAGCTCAAAACCCTACTTGACTACTGGGTGACCATGGATAATTCGCACACTCCCAACCTCAGAGGAAAGCAATGGCAAACCCCCTCTGAACAAATCTTGCCAAGAAAACCCCTGATAGGTTCACCTTAAGGTTGCCATAAGTCAGAACTGACTGGAAGGTACATAACAACAAACTCTTTCTTTATGATGAAATGGAATCCTTGCAACAGAAAGCAGCCCACAGCTGCCAGGATTTGTTATCATGCCAAAATGAAATGAGCAGCCTGCCCCAAACATATTTTTCTGCTCCTATCAATCTTTGACACTGAGGACTGGCAACCCAGTTCTTCCCTGGACCCACCATGGACTGCAACCTCTCCAAAAGAAACCAAAAATGTTTCAAAGTTCAGGGCTGCAGATTTTTTTAAAAGGAGAATTGCTATTTCTGGAATCTTTTTTCTACCTTATTTTGATGAAAAAAGGTTTCTTTTTCAGACACTTAGGACTTTTTCAGATGAGGGTTTATAACGCTAGCAGCCTCGTCCCCGTTGCGAGGCTGCTGCATTGCAGGGTGTCCCTTTCGGATGATGCTCTGCCTTGCTGATCCTCTGCCGGTACTGTTACATAACCGCGAGGACGCAGCAGCGTTATATTTGGCGGTTTTCTAATCACGATCAACTTTCGTGATTAGAACATTCCATCTAGACTCCCCTATCCTTACATTGATATGGCCCTTAATATGCATGCTTTTCTCTTTTGGCACCCACTGTGTGGAAAGGTATCCCTAGTGAAACTATGTAGGCTGCTGTTAACTGAAGACTTACCCATTTACTCAGAAATCTCCCAGACCTCCTCTGGTTTTTAATGAATGTTTTTACAGATTTTACTGTTCTAGTTGTTTTATCATCTTATCCTTTTAAACACTATTTTATTGTGTCTGGGGGCTTGTGAACCATTTGGAGATTTTCAAAATGGAAAGTAGGATATAAATTTTGGGAATAAATAAATGCAGATTAACCCATGGGTCCATGGGGGATACATTTCAAGACACACACCCCGTGGATATCTAAAACTATGTATAATAGGGAACCCTATTATTTTCAGTGAGAAGAATACTAGAAGATGTCCATAGAATCACACTGGAGGACCTAGAAATGCCTAGAGAGAACATATATTTTTGGATGTGGATAAGTGAAACTGTGGATACCAAATCCGTGGATATGGGGGTCAACCTGTAAATGTTTTTGACAGAGTAGTCTAGGATGGTCTAGGGCTACATGCAGTCCATGGGCCCACTCTGCTTTAAGGCTGGCAAAACCTCATGAAGCTTCATGAACCATTGGAAGGAGGAGAGTTTGATTCAGGGTACACATTTCCTTGAACACATGTCCTCCCAAAACTAATCTGCTACCCATCTTTCCTGCACAGATGTCTTTCGGTGATTGGCCACATCAGAAGTTGAGTAAAAGAAGCAAATGAATGGGGAGAAAAAGAAGCTGAGGAGACAGCTGGGTGTTTGGGATACTAGGGAGGGGAGAACTGAGTGGGGCAGAGAGAGGGGAAGACTCCCAAACCCAGTAACACAGACTGCCCTTCACAGTTGTTTTTTAAAAATGGAATTTTAACATGGTATGTCAATGGTTAAGTGGGGGGAATTGACAAAAAAGGCAAAATAGAATCAAAACTTTGCTCACATGAAGGCACAATAGGGGGATCTGAGATAAAAGAAGTCTAAGAGTTACAAGTCATTCTTCAGAATTCCATACAGTGCACAAGTTGGCCTTGTGTTGATGAGTCTTTGTTCACAAATAAAATGAATGGACACCACATGCCAGCAAACAGATTTCTACTCTGTCCTTTTACCCCCAATTGGCAGTTTGACCAATATTGATATTAACCAGGTCCTGTCAAGCCTCACTCATGCTGAGATTTTCTAATGTTTTCGGGGCCAAACATTTTTGAGGTATGCAGCCGTCAGTAAGAAGCAAATAAAATCTTCCCATAGCACTTTTTCATTATCACCAGAACAAATAAATAATAGTCACACCTCATTACAGAATTTTATTGGATAGCCTGTCATGGATACAAACAAACACATTATGAACTTGTTTCTAGAAAGAAGAAAGTGCTAGACAGGTAAGCTATAAGTGGATTTGGGATCCCAAGAGATTGCATCTTCTCCAGCACAAAGGAAAAATCTTTATTATTATCAAAGCTTAGCAGGATAAAAATGCCAGTGGTGGAGTACTTCTAAAACACATTCCATCAACCATGCAGAGAGATTTAAATAGTGGGGAAGTGTACTGCAGGCCTGAGGGGGTATATTTAGATCTGTTTCCCAAGCCAGTGACTTCAAAGTTTAAAGGACTTCTGGAGAGCAGAGATTAGATTTCCTTTGAAGCACCTTCCCTCCCTTGCTCTCTATCAGCTCAGTCTTCCCAATCCTCAAATAGTTGATCCCTCACAGCCAGGCACTGGTCATCTCGAGGAGAGGAGTGGTATTGAATGACCACATAGCTGGGGAATGGATTGGGGCAATGTTGGTTGAAAACGTCTATGTCAATGGTATGATGAACCAATTCCAGGTTTTACTCCAAATTTTAAAGGAGCTAACTAAGATACTGAAAATTCACTCCCAAATCAAATCAGCATCTTAGATAGTTTCATATCTAGTAGAGGGCTGTTATTACATTGCTACATATCACAGCCAGCAAAGTACATGTTGTGCATCTGTACACAATATACATCAGTGCCCAATGTGCATTAATGCACAATGCGCATCAATGCCCAATTCACAGTGGTGTACATTATGCACCAATGTGCACTGTGTAGTGATGTCTCAATGCTCATCCAGTGCTCAGTCCCAATGCTCATACAGCACTCTTGCCAGTCTTCCATTACACCCTTTTGCAATTGAGTAAATGGGTTTCTTAGCACCTCTGCTATATAATTGGGTATACATAAAGCTATGCAACGTAGCAGTTCAGACAAGATTCCGGCAGTTGTTTACAAGAAATTTCTTATTTACAACAACTTCCAGAAACATGTCCTTATTTATAAATCTCTCCCCTCCCCCACCCAGATGTCTACATTGGCATTCCCATATTCCTCATTTAACGTTACTTTCTCAGATTATAAAAGGTAGGATACTGATTCCCTTTTAAATTTCTAACAGCTACACTTAACAAATTGACACATATGAAATGTAGGATATGTAGAAAGAAGGAAGCTTATTCTGCCCTTCACATCTAAATGTGGCAAAGGACAAGAATGAGATGGTCTTGGTTACCACCCTCCTTTTTTTATTCTAGTATGTCCATTTAAAACCCAACACTATAAACCAACAAGAACAACATCAACCACTTTGTAAAATTTTGAGGCATATAGCATGATGTCCCAAGCGTGTTTCGTTGTAGTACATCTGTGCTTCATACCCCAGCAAGATCCTGACACATTATGTACAGATGAGAGTAAAATTAACTATTTTAGTGTTTCATTGCTTTCCAATTTACCTACTTCACACAGAATACAAATTCAAACTCTCTGCATAATCTGTTTTTTGATTTCTAGGTTTATGCTAATCCTCTGAAGTATTTCCTAAGCCCTAAAGCTCCTTTTGAAAACTTGCCATACTTGAAGTGATAGGCAAAGTGCTGACAGATGATTTAAAAAAAAAAAATAGATTACCCTCAGTGAGCAGTACAGTACAGTTGCATATATAAATAAACATCACAATATTAAAGCTCCCCCTAAAGATATAATAATTGCAGGGCTTGTTCCTGAGTGCATATTTCCCTTTGGCTGAATTTTGCTACTATTTATGAAAACAAAAAACACCTCAAGTTAAGGCTGCCAGTGCCTAGCAGAACTAGAGCATAATGTTTAATGCATTATTATAAATTATATTTTTGCTGCTCATTAAAAAGTTCCTTTTTTAAAAAAAAAAAGTACTCACAATCTGGATTGAGTTTCATGATAAAACTCCTATTTGCTATTTAATAAGGTAATTAGAAGCAGGCCCAGGGTTACTTAGAGAATAATTTACAACTTCTTAACAATATACTAAGGTCCTCTGGGGTTTGTTTATTTGCTGTATTTTGTGATTGTGGAAGTTGTTGCATAATTTGGTAGTGGTTCTAGAGTTCACACAGATGATCAAATAATATTGTTCCTCTTTCTACTAATATGTATTCAGGGCTGTGCACAGAGACTGCTGGATGATCTCTGGGTATACAGAATAGTTACCAGCTGCCCAGAATTTTAAACTCTTGGCTAATAGCTAAAAAGAATGAAAAGCTGGTATGTGTTGACATTTTCTGTGTTAGCACGCATGCATGAATTTTCTCCTTTTGAACACAGCACCTCTGGGACAGCAATCCTACTTGAAGAGATACACTGAAGGAAGTAATGAGCACTGAGCTGCACCTAATATATTCTGTGCAACTATAACCTTTTTTATGGGAACAGGAAACTTCCGCTCATCAGCTTAATCTGTCCCACAGAGGTTCTCCTCTCCAGGATGGAAATTAAGGAGGTATTTATGGACCTATCTGAAACTTTTAAAATGGTAACCTTGCATTCTGTCAGTGAGCTACAATGACGTAGTCAGACTTAACACTATTGCAATTCACTTTTTTGGTTATTGTGAAGGTCGGAATTTTGTTCCAACCAAGCAATGGCCAAAATCCCCCCTCTCAAAAACAAACAAACAAGCAAACAAACATCTTGTTAGCAGTGCAGCACTCCCACAACACTGCCATTTCTGTGTTGTTCAAGAGTGAGTAGATCAGAAGAGATGTGTCAAACTATTTTCCTATAACTGGATGTTCTGTGAAGATGTCATTCTGTGAAGATGTTCTGTGAAGATGTTCTGTGAAGATGTAGGGACCTCCTGAGGACTGCTGAAGATCTATATGGATACCTGTCAGAGAGCTTCCAGCTACAGGGGGGAAAAGCTGGACACATTCCTGGTGATCTCTGGAATCTATGACACCACAGAAGTTGTTGTGTTAGGGGGCTATTGTGCTTACAAGATGAGTTTTGTGAAGAAGCATTGGGAGACATAGCTACAGAAATGTAGCTACATGATACACATACATCTCCTAATGCAGGATCTCAGCTAGTAGTTTTCAAATCAAAGCCAAGACACTTAGGACATTTTCAGATGGTGCTTACCATGGGATCAGGTCCCGGGAGAGGAACGGCACTCTTACGCAGCAGGGGATCCTTTTTTGGATGCCACCGTCCCTCTTCTGGGATCATTCGTGGCACGTCCGTGAAGCTTTGGAAGCGGCCGTGCCTTATTTTAATTACGGGCAACTTCCGTGATTAAAATATGGCACGGCCGCTTCCAAAGCTTCATGGACATGCCACGAATTATCCCGGAAGAGGGACGGCGGTGTCCAAAAAAAGGACCCCCTACCACACAAGCGTGCCGTTCCTCTCCCGGGACCTGATCCCATGGTAAGCACCATCTGAAAATGTCCTTAGTGTGCCCTACTACCCCATCCCACAATATCTCATAATTGGAAATATTTTGGACACTTTGGGGGGTCAGGTTGGCTGGGGCAAACCAAAGGTCAGTTGGAGGTCACAATGACCTGCGCTGTGTCATAAAAATATAATGGCAAGAAAGCCCATATTAGGATTTTGTGGAAGCCCCTTAGTTAACATAGTCGTTAAGGAAGTATGTGCTAATCCTTTCTTCCAGCGCTGGGTGCCTCAGTAATGATTCATTCAATCAAACAATTAAGTGACCATTCCCAAGTCTACTTCTGTGGACTATACCCAGTGTTGTCCAACCCTGTGAGATTGTGGTAAACCCATCAATTCATATCTCCTAGCCATTAATGCTATCAGGTGAGTTTCAGTTTTCTCTGTCTATCCCAAAGAAAAGCCATCCAGGCTTTCCCAGTGAGGAAAGCCAGCAGGGTGGGAGGAACCCCATGCCCCTTTGTAGTTCCTTCAGGGTAGCTTCCTGAAGAATTATTTGTGCATCGGAAGTGGTGACAAACCACTGTTAGGTTTCAGTGCTTTGCCCAGGTCTGGAGGAGGTACCCTTCATTTCTGAAAAAGAAGCTTATAATTGGCAGGACTCAGACAGGACCCTAAACCCTCTTTCCCAAGCAATAGTAAGTTCCCTAGAGTTTGTCACCCCTCTTGCAACTCTGCTCAGTGCAGATGCAGGGAGTTTCCACCAAAGGACCCAATGGTCTCCCTGTCCTGAGTATCTGGGCCACTTTCCAGGTTAGAGAGGTGTAGACCTCACCAGAAGCTGTATAGGAACTGCTGTAATGTTTAGAGAGTCATCTTCATGCTTAGAGCTGCAGGAGCATTGTGGGGGTGTTTTGAGGAAGCATCTTCACATTTTGTCCATCAGGAGCAGAGTTAGTTTTATTGTTAAGAGAGCAATATATTTGAGAGCAAGTTTGGTGTGGATAGGGCTGTATGTTGTGTGGCCTTATGACACCAGATTCAGAGGGATGACAGGTTTTTTCACTAGTATAGACAGGGCCTGGGATTACACCTTGTTGCGATTACCACCTGTGCTGAATGCGGTTGTATTTCTTCTGCAGGACCACATTAGTAGCCTAAGACTTTTGGAGCAGCACTGCTCTTAGATTGTCAGGTGTCTGCTCTGGCCAGAAGTGCATTTGGGAGCTCTGCTGCACCCTTTCCTAAGAACAGATACCTCTCCGGATCAGCAGGAATGATTGAGCCGGGGGAGGTGTTTTAATGATATGCATGGTGGGGAGCACAGGACTGGCCATGGCGTAGCCACACCATGGCTGGGAGGAGGCAGGGGAGTCTTCCATGGAGAGTGAACACCCAAAGTGTGTTTGCAGCTGCCTTTTCTACAGAGGCTGATTGCTGAGTGAGGACAACTGGAGCAGATCCAACTGAACTACAGATGTCTATCCCATGCCTCCATGCTGGGCCATTCCCCAAATGCTCTTCTTTTGTTGGTATGTTAGAGGCAACTGGGATACCGTAGCAGCACTTCCACTGTGGAGATCTCTCCTAAGAAAAGTCAAGGTGGCTCCTCCATTGATGAGCTTCCAGTAGGTGGCTGGAACTGTATTATTCCACTGGGCTTTGTTCTAAAATTGGTTTTAGTCTGGCTTTTTATTAAAAAAAATGTTTCTGTTCTCTTTGTATAATGTGATTCTGTTCCCATACTTTAGGGGCTACAAAATGCTATGCCTTGTAAGTTATCCCTGTGTATGTAGGACTGCGCCGTGAAAGAAAGAAAGAAAGAAAGAAAGAAAGAAAGAAAGAAAGAAAGAAAGATCTAAAGCCATACTGTATTGTGGGAATGAAATTATGATTTTTTCCCACTGAAAATCCTATATAAGGGATGACGATGATGATGATGTCCCACCTTTCCCCCAGTTTGGGATTTATATTTATTTATTTATTTATTTATTTCCTGCTCTTCAGCCAGAAGGCTATCGGAGCAGCTTACAAATTGTTTTAAGCAATAGCAATTTACACATCTATACTGCATTAAGCCAATGTGTGTTAGCTAATTCAAGGTTCAAGGCAGTCTACAAAACCTAGAACAAGCATAATTAAAGTTAAAAAGCAGTTAAACCATCATAAAAGTGAAACCAATTAAAACAAATGAATACAAACAACAACTAAAAGTCCAGCATATTATGCAAGGCCTGTTTCACCTGAAAAATCAATTATCAATGCCTGCTGGAATAAAAAGTTGTTTACCTTCTTGTATAAAGATAGTAAGAAGGGTACAAATCTAGCCTCTCAGGGCTACCTGGTACATTACTAAGGCTGCTGCCATGCTGCAGAAATAATGCAGTTTGACACTGCTTTAACTATCATGGCTCCATCCTATGGAATCCTGGGATTTGTAGTTTGTTGTGGCACCAGAACTCTCTGACAGAGAAGGCTAAATATCTCACAAAACTACGAGTCTCAGAATTCCATAGCATTGAGCCAAGGCAGTTAAAGCGGTGTCAAACTGCATTATTTCTGCAGTGTGGCAGCAGCCTTAGGAGATTTTCAGACCTGCCAAAATGCCGGTTTGCCGCGCGAGCAGCCTCCCGAAACTGCTGCGCGGCAAGGGTCTACTTCGGACGACGCTGTGCCTCTCGCGAAACCGTCCGTGTCACTTCTGTGAAGCTTGGGACGGCTCAGTGCCATATTTCAATCACGGAGGTTGCCCGTGATTGAAATATGGCGCTGAGCCGTCCCAAGCTTCACGGAAGTGACACGGACGGTTTCGCGAGAGGCACAGCATCGTCCGAAGTAGACCCTTGCCGCGCAGCAGTTTCGGGAGGCTGCTCGCGCGGCAAACCGGCATTTTGGCAGGTCTGAAAATCTCCTTAGCTTCCTATCAAGAAGAAACCATACTTATTTGATGCACTGCTGAAAGGTAGTTATTAAGGTGACAAGAGGCTTCTTAAAGTCAGGGGCTGTCTAATCTTTCCAGCAATGACTGGAAATTTCAAAGGGAATTTTTTTATTGTGGCACTCTTTAAAACTGATTGATTGGTTAGCTTATTGCAATCCCTCCCTAAAACACCACAATCTACAGTTAGGAACACACTTCCATTGTCTTAATGTTATATGAAGCTGGTGTTCTGAAAATGGAAAGTGTGGAAGACAGATGCCAATAAGCTAGATGTCTCATCAAGGTTGCTGCTGCAGGCTAGAGGGCACCAATGTGTCCCAAGTACAAAAACAAATCTATGAATTCAGCCCACAACACTCAAAGCTAGGGATTCTATTGTGCTCTCTTGCTGCTTCATTGTAAACAGAGATATTTTACTTTCTTCAGCACTGATGCTACAAGACCACCAAAAAGGAGATTATGCTGAAAGAAAAAGCTGTAAAAGTGGTATCTGGCTGTACTTCATCTGTTATACTATCTAAATTATCATTGCAAGATAATTTCGGCACTGGCATCCTCAACTGCAGTAGAATTCTATCAAGACAATGTAAACTATTTGGTCTTTGAGTGAAATTTCTAGAGATTGCTCTTCTACGAATGCTTTTAAAGGTTAAAATAACATGCATATAATTAAAATAGTACATATCAGAGGGGATGGTTGTCCTTATTCATTGTCATTATGCAAATTTAAGATATCCTGTTTCCCAGAACATGGAGCTGATTCACACATCATGCTCTTCACTGTACCCTCAGATTTTGCAAACATCTATCAAAAACAGAATGTGTCGATGACACAAAAACATATTTGGAAGCATAAGTATCACATGGGTATGTACACTCACCATACCTTTTGGCTGCAGTTTCCTGGCAAGATAGGTAGCAATTTGTTGATTATTTACTTATTAAAATATTTTTATCCCATATCATGAGATATCAGAGTGGCAAATGGGTGAAACAATTTAAACAATTCTAAATTAAATCAATAAAATATTGAAACAAGATAAAAACCTATTGCACAACTCAAACAAGTTAAAACAGCATGAACAATCCTGCAATAATCACAAGGATACATTGTGAATGGACTGTCCTCTTTCCCTCTTCCCTGTTGCCAGGGTGAAAACTTCCAGGTGCTCTTTTTAGGAACTTTCCCATTTTGCTGGCAAGCTTTTAGGTTTGTTTCAGTGCATGGGTATTAATTTACGTTGTTATTTAAGGTGTTTTTGGAGTTTTAACCACACTCATGTCTTCTCGCGAGAACCACCAAGATCACACACCCCAGCTAACATGAAAGTAAACTCCCATTCTTAAAGTCCTAGTGCTCGTTGTTTGATAATTCTGTGGCAATTTCTTCATGCAATTACAGCGATGTGAATCTTTGTTTGCAAAGAAAAGCCAGAGAGAGAATGCCTCTATGTTTCCACTTTCCTCACTTGTGGGATTACAGCATTTTACATGCTAGTCTGATAAAGTCCTAAATTCCTTTTTTTTTCAAACACAAGAAGTGTTGCTTTAAGTTGTATATGTAAGGATACACTCGGGGGAGATTGTAAATTGGGAGGTGAGGGGAAAATTAAATGCAAAATGTACAATCAGTCACTATTATGGTAAAGCTTAACCATACGTTAAAGCTTAATTGTGTTCCTGTGGTGCTTTTGGATTGTGGAGCTCTCTGTGGGCTCCAATTAGTTCCCATTCTTTTTGTGTTTTGGAGGGGTGTGAGAGCTTTCCCATTGGATTTTAAAAACCATTTTAATTACTATAATGATTTTGAAGGTTCCATTAGTTTAAATTCTCTTTAATGATGTTTATTAGCTACATTAGGCACTAATTTTTAGTGGAAAGGTGGAATAGACATGTTTTGAGCTGCCATTGGATTTTTTTTAATTATTGTATGTTTTAATTTTTTTCTAATTTATTTTTAATTATTGTATGGTTTTAATTTTTCTGATTTAATATTATTTTAAGGGGTGGGTGGGCTAGGGTACTGCAATTATGGAGTTTTTATATTGTAAGCTGCCCTGATTGCATTGCAGAGGGGCGGGATAGAAATAAATTTTTTATTATTATTATTATTATTATTATTATTATTATGCATAAATAAGGACAAGACTACTTAAAGATATAAAAGCACCAGCTTTTAGATGCATGCTATTATTCTGCCAGCAAGTAGTTATGAATTTCTGGGCTCAGACATTTTTACAGTGGGAATTTGAAGTGGTTACATACAAGCTATAAGCGCTATATGTTTTTGTGTGCATGCCTTCCAGTTGCCTCCCAAATTATGGCAACTCCACAAATATCATGAGGTTTTCTTAGGCAAGGAATGCTCAAATGTGGCTTGCCAGTACATTCCTCTGAAATATAGCCTGCAGCATCTGGTATTCCTTGAAGTTCTCCTATCCACCCGGCCTGACCCTGCTTAGCAATTGTCATGAAGGCAAATATATTAATGCTTTATGTCAATGGGTGTCATGTTTTTATATATTATGTATTTATTTGCTGCCCTTTTGTAATTTTTATATTGCCCCCTGAATTAGGCCTGAAGAGCATTAGGCCAAAACATGTCAGGGTCCCCCACCACACACACAAATAAAGGCCATGGCCAGAATTCTATATTGCCTATATAGTTACATATGTAGTGTCTCCTGGTGTGACTGCCCCCCCCCAACCTACTTTTCCTGGCAGCCACCAGATTGGCAGCTGGCAGTTGGAGCTCAGGAGGATGACATTTCCACCACCCCCTCCTGCCAGCTATCAAGGCTGCAACAATCAGAAGGAGGACCCCTGTCTCAAGTCCTTGCCATAGCCTTGCTGGCTGGTGAGAGTGAAGTGGAAACCTCATCTTCTCGTGCCCCAATTGCCAGCTAACTGGACCTCTTGTGTCTGTTCTGGCAGCTGCCTGATCACATAGGTTTGGGAGGCAATTCAATTGTGGCAATACTACCACATGTGTGACTACATCATGTCCATGAATATGGATGAGTTTACGGAGCTGTAACTTGAGACTGCACATCTGCAACTGCAATACTGAATTCCATCCTATTTTTACCATCCTGAGATCTGTCTCTTTTTTCGTTGGGGACATGTAGCCCAACAACTTCCAGAGCAGTACATGATTTCCTCCCCATGTGTGAATAAATAAACTAGCCTGGCATTTTTTGGAAATCTGACACATGCAGGAGAGATATTGATATTACTAAAGATTCCACAGTCCAAAAATAAAAGTTTCTAGAAGGAAAAAAAATACCACTGCCATACCTCTTGAAAATGTGATTTTTGTTGGCTGCCTTGTCACAGATCACCTTATGGAAGAGCTGAACATTTACCTTAGCAGTAACAACCATTTCCAATTGGTCGTAGCTTATTTCAGGAACAGAATGAGTGTCACCAAGTCATTGTGACCACAATCTCTGCTGTTACTATCATCATCCTAGTTCTCAGCAAAAGCAATATCTCAATGCCATGTTATTATTACAGATATCACTTTTCAGGCTGTTCAGATCATGGCATGCCTTAACTAGCCTTTTCTGTCACAATGTATCATAGGCCTTCAAATAAAATATCTGGAAATTATGATTGACTTTTTTTTAAAGAAAAGCCATGGATTCAAAATATGTGATCAGAGAAACTAGCTTTTTAGTTTGTGTGAATTACTTTTACAGCTGCTGTTCTTTTTGCAGCTATCTTTCTTATATCATTCTGTAGACTGAATAAATGAGCCCTTCTAATAATTTCCACTAAGAGCTGATGCTTAGTGGGAGGTGAGGTTCAATTAAAGGCTTTGTACTCATAATTGCATGTCAGGCAGAAATTCAACAGGCAGTACTTTTCCCAGCACACAGCCAGAGTGAAAAATAAAGGTATAGCTGCCACTTCGATCATAAGGACACAGGGCTTCTTTCACAGAGGGCAGGTGGTGACAATTCTGACGAGAGATGATTTCTGAGGAAAGAGCATTCAGCTCCATACTGTTCCAACCAGCATAATGGTACTCTCTCTGGCTTTTCTTCACAAACGAAGATTCAGGAAGGACTCATTCCGCGCTTTCTGCAAGCGCGCTGATGACTAAAAAGGCCAATCCGAGATAAACAAGTCCGGTTGCAGAAAGCACAGCAGAAGGTCTCCTTGGGTGATGTTTTTGGGTTGTGATTCTTTCTGCATTGTCGTTTCTCTTCGCGACTTGTTTGGTGTGAGTTCTCAAATAAGGCTGCAGCATTGTGGATAGTGCGTCTCCATGCCTCCCGATGTGAGGCCAGGGCAGACCATTGTTGGTGATCAATTTGGCTGAGCCTGAGATGTTGTTTCAAGGAGTCTTTGTATCGCTTTTTTGGAGCACCCCTCTTACGCTGACCCGTGGCGAGTTCACCGTAGAGGAGTATTTTTGGGAGGCGATAGTCCTCCATCCTAGAAACGTGCCCTGCCCAGCGCAGCTGCGTTCTCAATATCATGGCCTCAATACTGGTGATCCCTGCTTGCTCAAGGACAGCAACATTCGTCCCATAGTCAGTCCAGTGTATATTTAGGATTGTGCGGAGACAGCACTGATGAAAGCGCTCGAGGAGTCATAGGTGGTGGCGATAGGTGACCCATGTTTCAGATCCATAAAGGAGGATAGACAGTACAATGGCTCTATACACTGTTTTTTGTGCTTTGCCTCAGGTGTTTATTGCTCCAGACTCTTTTGTGAAGTCTTCCAAATGCACTATATGCCTTTGCTAATCTGTGATTGATCTCTTTGTCAATCTTAGCATCTGAGGAGATGATGCTTCCCAGGTAGGTGAACTGCTGAACGGACTTGAGCACAGATTTCCTGAGGGCAATGTGGGGATGGTGTGTTCATCCTGTGGTGCAGGCTGGTAAAGAACTTCTGTTTTCTTCAGGTTGACTTCTAGCCCAAACAGCTCTGCAGCTTTTGCAAAGCAGGATGTTAGGCGCTGCAGAGCTGCTTCTGTGTGGGCAACAAGGGCAGCAGCATCAGCGAAGAGCAGCTCACGGACTAGGTACACAGTTTTAACAACTTTCATATACTGTATTACTACCCTTGAAGCCACTCTGGAAGGCATGCCTAGCCTCTGGAGCAGAATTTGGGGGTGCAGGAAGCAGCACATATGATAAGGAGACAGAGGAATCCAGTTGTTTAACCTGGAATTTAGCCCAGATACTCAAAACAGGCACCATTGGTTGCAGCCTCCTGTCTCTTATTTGAATCCCAGGATCTGTAGTTTTACAAGATTTCAAACTGCATTATTTGGATAGTGTGGATGCACCCATAGACACCTAGTGGAGAAGGCTGCACTAGATACTGCACAAACTTGAGGGCATTCTGGCAGTGATATTTTGGTGCTGCTATGAGATTTTTTTGTATTACATTTATTAGCCTGCTACTAATTTTAGGGTAGATTAGATTTTATACTGTATTCATCATTATAGTTTTATTATCTTATTCTGTCTCTGTGTGTATGTTTTGATTTTTTTTTTTATTGTAAGTCACCCAGGTAACTTACCATATATTCCAGCGTATTAGATGACTTTTTAACTCCGGAAAATATCTTCCAAAGTCAGGGGCTCATCTTATACACTGGGAATACGGTTTGCCTCACCGACCGCCCAATCTCCTGCCTCTTCACTCCCTTCATAAAGGGAATGAAGACACAGGAGATCAGGTGAGGGGTGAGGCAAAGTGGGTACATCTGCCCCTCTCCTCCACCTTCGCCCCCTTTGGGGAGCAAGCGAAGGTGGAGGAGAGGGGCGAATGTAGCGGCTTGCCTCAGCCGCCACCTGATCTCCCGTGTTTTCATTCTCCAAAGGGAATGAAAACACAGGAGATTGGGTGAGGGGTGAGGCAAAGTGGGTACATTCACCCCTCTCCTCCACCTTCGCCCCCTTTGGGGAGCAAGTGAAGGCAGAGGAGAGGGGCAAATTGCCTCGGCCGCTGCCCGATCTCCAGTGTCTTCATTCCCCAAAGGGAATGAAGACACAGGAGATCAAGTGCATTGATCTCCTATGTCATTCGCCCCTCTCCTCTGCCTTCACCCCCTTTGAGGAAACAAAGTTAAATGTGGATGTGCCCCATATGCCTTCTGAGCCTCCGAGATTATACTCACAGGGAGACTTAGCAGAAACATTGGGGAAAATGCTAGAACGTTCACACCACCCTGGTTTTGAAGCTGGAGACTCCACCTTGCCAGATCTCACAGTGTAGTTTTGAAGCTGAGAGAGTGGCATCATCATTTGCAATACATGAAAACACAGGCTTGCCTGATGACACACACTCTAACCTTCCCTTGCAAGGTGAGAATACTAGCTTCTCACATTGGAATGAAATCTCCTGAATTGGGAAGTCTGAAGCTACTACTTGATCTGCCTCCCAATTTAAGTGATCATCCAGCAGAACCCTAACTGAGGGAACACAAAGGGAGTCCTTTACAGACACCTTGCATTGGGACCACTCCAGATAGCAGTTTAGTCACTGCCCAGTTGAGGGAACACATTGCAGAAAACACACACAGCATCCAAAAAGGATCCTGCTTCAATTCTAAGCACTGTCCCTTTAAGGGAATTGGAGCAGTTGCCAGCCCAAGCAGGCTAATCTGAAAAACAAAGAAGCATGCACTAAATGGCCCCAGAGAAAAACTGTCTCTCAAAGGCAAGGTATCTAATTCACAAGGGCCAGCCTTTAACCCTTTCTCATGCAGTGAGCTCAGAGGAAGCAAAGGACAGCAGACTGATGAAAGTGGGGTTTTTTTCTATTTCACTTGCTTCCATAAAACTCCCTGAGATTTCAGCCATACAAGATCTGCTTTGTCCTTAAGGCACCACAACTAATGCAATTTCTAATCAAGGCAAGTTAGAATGGATAACTGGATCATCAATACATATGTGGTGGACGTGCCCGAAAATACGTAAATTCTGGATCAAGATTCACAATACCATTCAAAAAATGTTCGATATAGAAATAGATCTAAATTCGAAACTGTATTTGCTAAACATCACAACAGTGCTAACAAAAGAAATCAAAAAACAATTTGGGAGAGTTATCCTATACCTCTGCACAGCAGCACGTTTACTTTTAGCTGCTAAATGGAAAAGTACTGATGAACCAAGAATGGATGATTGGTTCAATAAGATAAACGAAATGAGAGACAACGACAAGCTAACTGCCATGCTTAATCATAAATCAGTGGAGAAAATTGAAGCGGAATGGCTACCAGTGCTTAAGTATTGTAGAAAAAGGTGGAATATAGCGGATGATATTGATTTTTAATAAGAGAATCAACTATGGCTAATTGGTTCAGGAACATAGATTTAGGGCTCGGGAGAAAAGTATTAAGGAAAACGAGAGAGATACAGAGGAAATGAGAGATATAAGAACTAGGGTGTGATAAAGGAATCAGCGTTAAAATACAGTTTGAAACTACTATGAAATAAAATAGAGAAAAATTGAGTATTAAGAAGGACAAGAGGAAGGAGGGAAAAATTAAACAAACTCTTAGAGATATTTATCACGAAGGAAGTCGTGGTTTTTAATTTCAATTCTTTTAATTCAAATTATAGCGGTAAGCTAAGACAAGGGAGAAAGGGTGGGGGAGGGAGTGGGCTACCCCCCAATATCTCTGTACAGTTAGTCTGTAATGAATATGAATATGCAAACTTAATAAAAAATATTTTAAAAAAAGAATGGATAATTTTAAAGGATGCTTGTATTCCCATAGAAGGTAAAGATTCTTTCCACAATAGACACACCACAGACTTCTGCACCCTTAAAGCAGTGATTCTGGTTGATCACATGCAGTGATATCCCAAGTGTAATCCTGAAAACAGTGGCTGCATGTGTCAAATATTATGTAGATAGATTGGACTTTGAAAACCCTTGAAACACTCATGAGCATGTCCTCTCTCCAGTAACTGCTGGAATTGCAAGGGATTTTGCTGAGGGATCTCTTTCTCTCCCAGCCATCCCCACCCTCACCCCAAGGATTAGCTGAAAAGACATCAGGGACACAAAAGCTAGAGAGTGTTTTTAAACCTCTCATGCATGAGAACAAATTCCATCTTTTAAAAGGTTGTGAGAAACCAGGTTCCCAAAGATTTTGTTGAGACATCAAACCTCCTCCACTTATAGCTACTTCCAAAAAAGGAAACTCCCAAATGGAAATGCTCAAGCCTCTTCTAGACTGGCAGGATGAAACAGTGTCCACTATCCTTGACAGTCTGGTAGGTCTCCATTCTAGTTGTATGTTTGCCAGAAACATTGCAGAGGTAGAAACCACACTGAAAAAAATGGTAAACAGAAAGATTCCACAAAGAGATGTGCTCACTTGTTTACTGGATGGCTAGGGAGAGCCTTGCCAGCTAAAGCATTTCTCTTTCCCAACTCATGAGGAGCTCCTCATGAGTTGGGAAAGGGGAGCTTTAGCTGGCATGGGTCTACCCATCCAGCCAGCGAAAGCTCCATGTTTCTCCTGCTTTGCCACAGGAAACATGGAGCTTTCGCTGGTTGGCTGTGTAGACCCTTGCCAGCTAAAAAGGGGTTTCATCTTATATGGCGAGTATATCCCAAACTCTATATTTTAACTGGGAAAGTTGGGGGTCGTCTTCTACGCCCAGTCATGTTCTGTGCCAGAATATATGGTACATTATTAGGTGATGTATATAACATGCAAACAAGCAAGAATACAGGTCTTGCGCTCCCATTCCAAGAGATGTACAGTTAAGAACTGAAATACATAATATGAATCTCCAGATTGCAAAATTCTCCCTAATGCCCAGATGTTTGACAAACTGATTATCATGAAAAATTAAAGAAGCAAACAAAATAGCTGAACAATCTGAACAAAGTAAAGGGAGGGAAATCAAAATCTGATGTGCTCACAGCATACCCCTCCTAATAAACATATGACTATAAGCAGCTCCCCAAAAATCAAGCTTAGCCATGCTGGCCCTCCAGTTTCTCACTACTCAAGGAAGTGGGGAGGCTCATCAGTCTATAATGCCTTTTGGAAAGGGAATGTTTATTATCTTGACAAGAAATGATTGTTGAGAGATAATGGGGAGATAATTTAGCAATTGCCTGAGCCCATCCCATTACAGGAAGAACAGTAGTTATGCACATCAAGAAATGAAACGGCTGGTCTAGACAAAAACAGAGAGTGAAACAGAGGGCTTTATCAGACACGTGGGAATGTGGTATAAAACCGTGATCCCAACTGCATCAGAAGAACACTACAAGAACAGAAAGGGCAACATTACCAGATGCCTACATTCTTCAGCTGTTCCGGGGGTGTAGCGCAGGCATGAATAAAGTGTCTCTTTTTTTATTGATGGGCTAAGCTATCAATAAAAAGGGATGCATTATTCACGCCTGCACTATGCCCCCAGAATGGCTGAAGGACGATGTCTGGTAATGTTGCCCATTTTTGTTCTTGTAGCATTCTTCTGACATGGTTTTTGCTGCATCTGATAAAGTCCAGAGACACAAAGCTGAGATTTAACTTAAGGAAGGAACTGCCATGTTGGCACTTGTCTCTGGGATTTACTGTTGGGCAAATCTGCTGCTGCCTGGTAGGAATTGCACTTTATTTCCAGCTAGGGTCTGTTTGATTATTTTTATATAGAGCATACTTTCCATTTGTTAAACCTTCAGTCCTGGGAAAGAAACTGATGCTGGACCATGCTGCTGGTGGGATTTATTGCTGTTCAAAGAAGAGGTTGGAAGTGGAGAAGCGGAGAAGCAACCCAGTCTACTTCCTATTGGGTGTCATTGTAATTTATTTATTCATTCACAATTCTTGCTCTTTACTCCTTTTCTCCAAAACAGTGGAACAAAATGGCTGTTATTATTGCCAACAACAACAACAACAACAACAACAACAAATTCATATTATTACAATACAATAGTTAGAACATGGCAGTAGTAGAAGAACACAGAAGTGCAGGAAGAAATAAAGAAATCAGGAGCCAAGTGCTTAAATAAATAAGATCTTTTTCTTTGATTTGAAAATGCAGAGGGGGACTAATAAAATCACCCATTGGAAGGAGTTCTGCAGATGGGAGGCCACCACAAAGAATGCTCTACCTCACATCCTCCCCCTTCTCCCTTTATTTTTAGATAAGAGGAACAATGAGTAGGATACATCCTTTACATCAGGATTGCAAAAGCACAAGCCTGTGAACTAAACACACACCTCACAGACATTTTAAAGCCAAGGTACCTGGATTTTAAGACCAAGGTAGTCAAGACCAAGGTAGTTAGAAGAGAATACAGAGAAACAGAATGGTTCCAAATTGGAAAGCGGGCCAGGCAAGGCTGCATTTTATCACCCTATCTCTTAACTTGTATGCAGAAAATGTCATATGCAGAGCAGGTTTAGACTCGGAAGAAGGAGTGAAGATAGAGGAAGGAATATCAATAATATAAAATATGCAGATAATACCATACTACAAAACAACAAAGGGCAGGACTTTATCAGACTAGCCACTGAAAACATTCTTTTGCCAGCATTAAAAAAAATTATGCTGGCAAAAGAATCCCAACCCCACTGCACTTACCTCCTTTCCCAGCAAAGGCAGCTCTAGCAATAAAGAGGAAGTGAACAGAGTAAGATTTCATTGTGTGGGAAATTCAAAAATAAAAAAGGAAATAAACATGTAAAATTTACACAAAGCACCTAAACACACTAAAAAACTTCAAAGTAACCCAGGGAGAGTGATAAAAAGTTCTTCACTTACCTGGATGTCGCAATCTCACCTGGAAGTGTTCTGGCCGGTCCAACCATTGTCGGAGTAAGTATGAGATTTAAAAGGCCAGAGGTTTTGCACTCTGGCAATGCCAGCACAAAAGCAGCAGGGGAATCTATTGACAGCTTAAGCCATCAATTAAAAGGTATGGCTTTGGGGTTGATTTTAACTGTGAAAGGGTGATGTCATCTGATCTGTGCACGTTGTTGCAGTTATGTGGTGTCGTTATGATGCTGTATTTTGAGTGTCTGATAAACTCTAAAGACTTGTAACAATTACTAAACAAAGTTAAAGAAGAAAGTGCTAAGGCAGACTTACTACTAAACATTAAGAAAATAAAAATGATAACCAGGAGGATTTACATAAATTCAATGTAGATGATGAGGAAATTGAAACAGTTAAAGATTTCCCATACTTTGGACCAATCATTGATCAGAATGGATATTGCAGTCAAGAAATCAGAAGAAGATTAGGACTGGGAAGGGCAGCTATAAAAGAACTAGACACGATTGTGAAGTGCAAGGATATATAACTGAACGCTAAAGTTAAGATTGTGCATGTCATCGTGTTTCCCATTACTATGTATGGGTATGAGAGCTGGATAGTAAAGAAAGCTGATAGAAAGAAAATCAACTCTTTGAGATGTGGTGCTGGCCAAGAGTTTTGCAGAAATTCTATGGACAGTTAAAAAGATAAACAAATGGATCAATCATAGAACAAATCAAGCCTGAACCCTCCCTGGATGCCAAGATGACTAAATTGAGATATAAGAAGGCATGACTTGCTAGAAAAGACAATAATGCTTGGATAGGTAGAAGGCAGTAGGAAGACTACAATCCAGATGGATAGATTCAGGAGATTTTTAGATGGGGCTTATACTGCGGGGCAGGCACAGAACAGGGTCAAGAAAGGGGCTGTCATTCAGACGACTTCGACCCCTTCCATCCAGTTCTTGTTCTGCCCCAGTCCTGCTCCCGGGATATTCTATTCATGACAAAAAAATCGTGAATAGAACACCCCTTCCGTGCTTGTCATGGAATCAAGGATGTGGGAAACAGAGCCCTGTCCATGACCCATGATGACAGGCACAGGGGAGGAGCTTCGTGGCAGGCACTTCTGGCCACCAATGGGACAGCCAGGTAAGTGCCACCCTTCTCCTCCCCTCCCTGGGTTCCTTTTTTATTTTAAATGTATTTTTTTTTCATTTTATTTCTGTCTTTGACAGCTAGGGGGGGTTAAATTTGAATTTCCTTCCCACTCATTCTCTCATGAGAACGAGCAGAAGGCAGCCTTACGACAGATCCATTTACAGCTGGCCGGGCAAGGAGGGAGGACACCTGTTCCTGGAGTGGAATGGAGGTAAGTGTGTGAACATTTACCTCCATTCCATTGCAGGAACGGAAGAGGAGATGGTGGGGCAGCAACGGAGCATTTGGGCCACATCTAAAAATCTCCTCAGTCAAGGAGGCCATGGTCCTCAGTCTGCAAGGCCTGAGCAGAGATGTTGAGGATACAGTGTTTTGGAGGTGTCTCATTCACATGAGTCGGAGTCGACTTGGAGGCTGTTAACATAAACAAACCTGGATCTCAGGGCTTTTTGAGCTAACAAAAAAACTGTAAATGAGTTTGATAACTTGCTGGCAGCCACAGCAGTGCTTTGAAAACCAGGTCACGTGTGGCCAAGCAACATCAGAGTATGGTCAAGATGGCAAAAGTTATTCATGTGAAAAACAGACAAACTAGGACAGGCTACACCAGTTTTCTTTTGCTGGAGTCTCCAGGGAAGGCTACAACTCCACCCCTCTTCTGCTCTCTCCACTGCTGAGTTAATTGGGTAAAAACTACTTTGTACCCAAAAGTACAAAAACAATTTTTTAAAAAATAAATTACCTTGATTTGTTCACTGGAGACATTCAGTGAATGTCCAGTTTGTACCCAAAGTAAATTGGGTACAAACTACTTTTGGACTTTGAACTAGGTCTGGAGCAATTTTAAGTAAGCTGAGGACAAAGAGGGGAAGTGGGACATTTTAAAAGCAGCTGAAAAAGTGGGCTGGCAGAGGATTATTTGAGAATGTCCCTATCCAATCTGGAGTGATGAAGGTTATGCCTGGGCTAAAACATTTAGCACTAGGTGCAGTGTCCAGACTGCCTTCATGGGAAGGTACATGTCAAGCATATTCTAATACTTTATCAAAGCTGTTGCCAGAGCAGAGACAACTGGAGTTAGATGATTTTGAACTAGAAATGGCTGCAGCTGGTAAGCAAATTGGAACTGAGAGAAAGTAGCTGATTACACACATATGTTCTATGCCAATGCTCTTGCATGTAGTACGCATGGAGGGCCTATTCTCAGCTTTAACCCATTGCACAGATGTAGGCTCTGGCAAGGCAGCCAGCCCAATCCAAGTGCCCCCAAATAACATGGATGTGGATATGGTTGGAACAGAGCTAGTAGCACCATTAGGAGTAATTATGGTGACTTGTGTTTTTTGGGATGGTGGTGGTAGGTATTATTCTTTATCATTCTGAATTGCAAGAAGTTCTGAGACAGTGGGCTGAAGAACAGATAATAAGAATGCTACATATATCAACTTAATAGGTGCAGATCCTGTTACATCTTGCTGAATGTCTCCAGTGAACAAATCAACGTAATTTATTTTAAAAATTGTTTTTGTTTAAATCTGTGTGGTGAAAATGTAAATGTAATGGTTCCAAAGTGTACAAATTGTTCGGCTCATTAAAAATCTAGTATATGTCTGTTCCTCTTTGGCAATATAAACATTCATTTATTTTCCCATTCATAGAAAACCTCACTGGAACTCAGCTTCTTTTTGTATCATTAGGATTTTCTGTCATTTTCTCACCTGAGTGCAGAAGCATCCATGCAAAGGAAGAGGCTGCTAAGATGTAAATACAATTTCTAATGACATGTTTCTGCTTTGGGTGTTTAGGATACTGTAGTGGCTGATCATTTAAGGGACTCAACTTATAATGACTTTCTTTCAACAAAACAACCAGCCCCCAATGTTATTCCAATGCTAATTCAAAAATTAGATCCCCTTTTGTGTTCAAATACATCACTAAAGACGGCAGGAGTGACTCACAACATTATCTTTTAAGAATAGCTTCAATTTAAAGAAAACGAAGTTAGAAAACAAGTCAACAGTGGTTCAATTATTCTTCTCTATCAAATCCAGAAGCAATTTTGCTTTCATGGTTCTGAACCTTATTTCTATTCTTTTAAAGATAAAATGTTCTCATATAAAAACCAGTATCTCTCAGCAACTTGATTTAGAACTTTCTCACATTAAGAAACTTTTGATATTCAAAAACATGACGATTAAAGAGAAAGCAGAAATGACTCTAGGGAGGTTTTCAGACGTGATTTTCAGCAGGATATATTCCAAAACAGCTCCGTTGCTGCCGCACGGCAGGGGAGCAGTTTTGGACGACGACGTCCCTCTGCCGAACCCCCTCCGTGTCACTTCCATGACAGAATGGAGGAAACCGCATCATATTTCATTCACGGTTGTTGCCTGTGAGTGAAATATGATGTGGTTTCCTCCATTCTGTCATGAAAGTGACACGGAGGGGTTTGGCAGAGGGACGGCGTTGTCCGAAACTGCTCCCTGCCGTGCAGCAGCAACGGAGCTGTTTTGGAATATATCCTGCCAAAAATCGCGTCTGAAAATCTCCTAGGTATCATGATCTCAGATAAGAACTCAGTTTTATTTCAAGACAGCTACAATAAAATTTGGGGTGAGGAATTAATCTGGATTATCGAAAGTGGAACAAATTGAAATTATCTCTATTAGGGTGAGTTGTAGAGATTAAGATGAACATTTTACCAAAGATGTTGTTTCTCTTCCAGACTCTTCCAATTTTAGTTAATGACAAACCAAAAACTGGCAAAAAAAAAAACTGTTGAAATTTATTGGGGGAGGGAGGGAAACATGAGTTCAAGGTACTCTAAAATGATAGACTAAGAGGAGGTTTGGATCTACCTGCTTTGAAAACTTATGCAGCTTGTTGCCTGGTGTAGCTAAGAGAATGGTAATACTGGAAAACGAAGAAATGTTAACTTTAGAGGTATATAACCTGAGGTATAGATGGCATACCTATCTATGGTGTGATAAAGTCAAAGTTAATGCTGAATTTCTGAATTATTATGTTAGACGAATGGTTTTCAGGATTTGGTCAGATATAAACCCAGGTTATGTCCCAAAGCACCATTACGGATTTTGGTTCAGGGTGAATTCTATAGGACTGATAAAAATAAAAGTGGAAAATGGATGACTTGTCAAGATATGTTGGCATGTGAAGAGGGGCAATATAGATTCAAAATGAATGATGAGTTGGTGTAGAAGGTTGGAATTCAAACTGGTATAGCTATAGACAGCTGATGGAAAGATTCAAAATGGACAAGAAGTTAAACATAAGTCCTGAATTGTCAGTACTCTTTGAAAAACTGTGCAGTTATCAACTTTCTTGCAGTGAGGAGGAAAATGGTAGATTTATGTATTCTTTCCTGCAGGAACAAAAATTGCAGAGTTACTTTCCTAATTTAAAGTAGTTAGGTGTTATTCAAGCATCTCTTTATCTACTCTGGACTTCACATTCTTCTTTATGTTATTTATCTTACTTGACTGATGCTTAACAGAACTCCCACTGTGAGAGCAGACTGAACCATCTGCATCACCTGTTAACAATCCATCACCTCCCCTAACTGTTTCATTTACACCTTCCTTGGTCTTTTTATTCTTAACATAGCCAAAGAAGCTCTTTCTTTGTTATTTTTCATATGTTCTGAGTTGCATAGGTGGGTCTAAGTAGCACATTGTAGTCAGAAAATGAGATTACATTCAGCTAGGTACATTTTTTTACAGCATAAGATATATTCATGTCCCTATCATAGAGGTGTGATTTAGCCCTTAAAAATCCTTATTATTTCACCATTTTATACCACTCACCAAACCTGTAAACAAAGCTTTTCTGAGGACTGAAGATGGACCAGATAAGAAATAATATAATATATGAACACTTTCTCACTGTCTTTTCTTCAGGAACAGCTTCTGGGTATTGGTAGATGGTGGGCATTTCAGATTCAGAGAACGTTGCTCTCCAACTGTCCCATCTCTGCTTTCATGTGTTCTCTGCCCTCAGGATCATTCTGCCCTGGAAAGGCTTGTCTTATAATCAGAGCAGATAGGGGAACTTTGCAGTATATATACATCACAGACCCTCAGGTAGAGATTTCATCAAACTTCAGAACAGGAAAGCAGCTGTTGACAGCTAAACAAAAAACACAACTGGACTGAACTCCAACAGGGATGATTTATCATACTGTAATTATATGGCAATTTCATGCAGGTATAACTCCATGAAAAATCATTCTCAGGTTTCACGATTCTCCACAAAGATAAGCTACTTGCTATTGACTTACAAATAAAGCAAAGAACCAATAGTCAGATTTCATACACCCTAGGGAATGAGTCAGTTTTCCAAACTTCTAAGAGATTTAAAGTAACTTTGCAGCCTTAAATTATTAATGTTACATGTAACTGTTGATAACTATCATCTCATTGCATTCCTATAGCATGACAAGAATGAGAGGCAAGAGCTGTTGCTGCACGTGTGCCATATAACTCTACAGAATTGGTCACAGCACAGCATGAAGAGGACAAAGATCACAACATATGTAAGGATCTTTTTTATTTGTCCATGATTAATTCATTACTTTAAAGGCTATGGGTTTCCACTACAACTTTCTCTAATAATTTATATTTCTGCTTTTTGAAAACAGATTGGATTTTTGCATCTCTTACTACAAGATACTCATATTTGTTAAGAATAATCTTTTTTAAAAAAAGAACATAGCAAACTTACAAAATTTCAGATCTTCAACAATTAACTTTTAAAGTCAGTGAGAGAAATTGCCAACCTCTTTTTAGGGGACTCAGGGCTATGCAGGAAAGTCCAACTTCTTATTTAGCTACTAACTCCACCCTGCTCTCAGACTAGTCAGCTTAAATCTCACTACCAAAATGATACTCAGCTCATAGGGACTGGAAATGCCTTAGGCCTTGTCAAGTTGGGCTATTTACCCTCGACATTATCAGATGTGGCAAAAAACGCTTCAGAAGATCGCCACAAGAACAGGAGTGGGAGATATTATCAGACAACGACATCCTTCAGCATCCCAGGGGCATAATACAGGCTTGAGTAAGGCATCCCTTTTTATTGGGGCCTTTCAAATTCAATGAAAAAGGGAAGCCTCATCTGCAGCAGCATTATGCTCTGGGAATGGCTGAGGATGCAGGTGTCTGATAATGTCACCCTTTCTGTTCCAGTGACATTCTTCTGATGCAGTTGGGGACATGGTTTTTTGCTGCATTTCCCCATGACTGATAGTCCCCCTTGTCTTGCCCCCATCTTAGAGTCCTGCAGTCCTAACAATGCAGGGCTTTTGCCCTGTTTTATCCCCGGGCAGTCCTGAAAACACCCAGGGCAAATATGGGGGGAAGACAGGGTAAAGCCCTATGAAATGTTTTAGCAAAATACCAGGAATAAACCATTCCACCTGAGAAAAATGGATAGGGCTCTGTGGGACCACAGGAGCCCATACCACCATGCTGGCCTGCCGTTGCAGCTGCCATCCACATCGCACTCTCTGCAGCCAGGAGGCTGGTCACATGCAGGGGGTCTTGGTCAGGTGCTGTGGGCCCCTTCCTGGCTTTGGAGAGTGTGGCATCGACAGAAGCAGCAGTGACTGCAGGAACAGGGTGCAATGGAGGTCTGGACTCCATCCCATTTCATGCCAGTAACAGGGAAGCAACGGGCCTGATCTGGGGCTGGAATACACCAGCGAGGAGTTGGCATATTCTGCCCGTGTAGATGAGGCTCTAGGGTTGCTATATTCCACTTCCTCAAATCAGGGTAACTAATTTGTATATTATGCAAGCTATTATAATCACGCAAATATTCAAATCTGTGTTCTAATTATGTAAATTCAGCACATTAATTCTTGCATTTTTATACCACTATGTTTTACTCCTCATACCATTTTTAACTGCTACAAGTGATCAAACCAGTGCAGAATAATGTTTAAAGTGCTGGATGTGGAACTGAGACACTCAGGTTGCATTTACATGGCAAATTTATTGCAGCAAATTGCGCTTTAGTTCTTTTCCGCAGCTGTGCTGGTCAGTTACTTTTGTTTACTATTTCGCTTTATGGTTCAGACTGGCAAAGGTGCGGGGTTGTGGCCTCCCAAGCAGAGAACAAGCAGAGGAAGGCTTGATGGGGAGGGTGATAGATCTTCCGTGACTGAAAGGATTGGAATCCTGCATTTTCTTGCCAAATAAACAGACTGCCAAAATAGCAGGGGGAAAGATCAGAGAAAAGTTTCTCTCTCTCTCTCTCTCTCTCTATCTCCCCCTCCCCCAAGCAGAGACAGGGATCCCAGCTGACAAGGAGGAGCTTTATGGGGGGAAAAGATCTTCCCCTGACTGAAAGGACTTGGGAATCCTTTTTCTTGGCAAACTGGATTCACACAGACTTGCAAAATAGCAGAGAGGATTTTTCAAAATTTCCTAATTGCTACTGAACCTCCCTCACTCACTCCACCTCTTTTAAGCCCACCCCTTCATCATAACAACCAATCACAGTGCAGCTCTGCTGCAGCTCTTAGTGAAATGGTTGTTTACACTAGCAATAATGCACTACTTTGCAAATAACTCAGCAAAAATAGCAACATCCCCTGTCATGCTATATTTGGGTGTTTTACCGTCCCCCCTTCTGAATGAGGTGATGCTGTGGTGCAATCCGTGGGAACCATGAGCTATCTTTGCGGTATATTTAGGGGAATATTTGCCCATGTAAATGCAGCCTCAGATTCAAAACTATGCTTGGTCATAGATTTTACCATATAACCTTGGGCTACCACTACCTCTCAGCAAACCTGCCTTTAAGTTCCCTTACATCTTGCTCACTCTCCATTTCTTCCTACACTTACCTCACCTCACCTTTTACCCTGACAATGTAGTTTCTTCCTTGCTTCTTCCATTTCCCCACTTGCACTACTCACTTGACCTAACCTTGCCTCACATCTTCACAATCCCCTCCCACACTGTCATCCCCTTTTCCTTTCATTTCATGTTTTAATTAGATTGTAAGCCTGAGGACAGTTAATTGTTTTGATATTCTTTTCCTTTAAAGAGCCATGTACAGTGATGACACTATAGAAATAAATTGTGATGATGTTGATGCTGCTGCTGCTGATGATGATGATACATCCCTCTCTTGCTTCTCGCACTCTGCTACTCACACCATTCACTGTCCCTTTCCTTATGCCCTCACAATGCCTCTCTCCCTTGATTCCAGCAGAAATATTGATAAGTGTCTATCATGGTAGAAAAAGGAAGCCTCCGAGGAAGAGGAGCAGTGGTGAGTGGAGACAAACAGAAGGAGAAGAAGAAGCTGTGGCCAGCGAAGAGGAGCGAACGGCAGCAGCAGTGGTAAGAGGCCAGCAGAAGTGGATGAGGTGGTGGCGGTGGCGAAGAAAAAAGCAGCAGCTGGCGAGGGAGAGGGCCCAGCGGCAGTGGGCCAGAAGCAGGGAGGCCAAGGAAGGCGGCGGGATGATGGCCGCAGCGGCAGTGGTAACCGCCACCATAACGGGCTGTGCCAACAGCCACGGGGCAAGGGTGGCAGGCGAGGTGGCTCGCAGCCACCCCCAAGGCTCGGGAGTGAGGGAGACCAGTGAGGTGGCTTGTGGCGGTCAGTCAAGAGGGCACCAGTGGGGCCAGCGAGGCAGCTCACTTGGCCACTCACCATTGGTGGGAAGGAACTGGGCCAGAGGAGTGGCAGCCGGGCCAAGCAGGGCGGCCAGGTGACAGAAGGGGGTGGACCGTGAGGCATCTTGCAGTGACCATAACCCGCTGTCAGGTAACTGCCTGGCTGACGCGAGTCTGCTGGGGGGCTCCACTGGAGGGCAGCCTGCAGCTGGGCAGGCACCAGGGAGGTGCTGCACGGGCAGCAGCTGGGAAGCTCTGGTGGGGACTTCCTGGTTGGGCTGCAAGGGCGGACAAGCCAGGGGGGAAGGCAGGCATTGTAGCCCAGGGCAGACAAGCCAGTGAAGGGCCCAGGCAGGGCCAGCGAGGGCAGACAAGCCAGGAGAGGCCCAGGCTGGGCCAGTGAATGGCAGAGTAGCCAGAGAGCCCCCCCCCCCACAGCTCCTCAGAAAAAGGCGGGCATTGGAGCCAGGGGTGAACAAGCCAGTGAAGGGCCCAGTGGGGCCACCAAAGGATGGACAAGCCAGGAAAAGCCCAAGTTGGGCCAGTGAGGGGTGGACAAGCCAGAGAGAGGGCGGACAAGTAAAAAAAAAAAGCTGAAATCACAAATAAGGCATCTTGTGCCTAGAGCTGTATCACTTCACAACATGCCTCCCAAGAAAAAGGCACAGTCTAATAGGCCAGTGGCCCAGGCCCAATCGGGCAGGGCACCCAGGTCATGGGCAGAGCTGGCACCAAGAGCACGCAGGGCAGCAGCCGCAGGCAAAGGCACATCTCGGGCTGTGACCAACAGCCCGGTGGCTGTTCAGAATCTCCTAGCTGGTACAGGAGCACCCAACCTGCAGGAACTAACACAGGCAGTTACCTTCCTGGCAGAGCAGGTGGTGGAGCTGAAGTCCAGTAGGAACCCCGGGACAGGCACAGGACAAGCACCTGAACACACCAGCAACACCAGGGCTGTGCCCCCAGGCAAGGCAGGATCATCCTCTCAGTTAGCAAGGACAGCCGGGCTGCAGCACAGGCCATGCTCCTCATCGGAGAGCGATGTCAGAATAGTCTCCTCACCAGCCTCATCACCAGAAGGCGAGCAGAGGAGGGCAAAGCAGGAGAAGAAAAAGCGGCTTTCCAAGCACAAGAGGAGGAGGGAGTCAGACAGCAATGGATCTTCTGCTGAGTCCTCTGACAAGGATATGGACCGGGTGGATTATTGGAAGGCAGAAGCATTAGTCCCAGGGCTGCCGGCCTGGGCTATCAAGGCACTGACCCATTCGGATCTCTCTGCCTCGGGACCCACCAGGGCTTGGCAGGATGGGGCGGCATCATTGGGTTCCCCTGCTCTCAGCCTATTCCAGGATCACAAGGATCCACCTGGGATCCACCTGGATAGGAAGACATGGGATAATATCCTTAAGGGATATTATGTCAATGTCTTCACACTTCTGAAACCCGAAGGGGAGGTGGGCATCACACCCAAGGCTGAAAAGAATTCAGACAATGCCAAGCCAGATCCAGTTGAACACACCTTCTTTAACTGGTAGGCCGGGTACTCTGTCTTCATAGCAAGGGAAGGTTTCCCAACACCAGATATTCAAAGGCTAGGCAGATGGCAATCCAGGGAATACACATCCTACATCTGTCCAGAACTTAATCTTTACCCCTGACAGGTCCTGATCAGAGTCCCTCCTGTCAGAAGGCCGGACCACAAGGGGGGGAGCAGTAGCTGCCGGGTTGGCGGAAGCCAAGCTGCAAGGTGGTAGGCAGCTTGACTTAGGTAGCGGTGAGCATGGGGGGGGGGTAGTGATCCAGACTTGGGGGTCAGGGGTCTCTGGTCCAGGGCCAAGGCCATGCCTAGGACAAGTTCAAGGCCATGGCCACGAAGACCCTAAAGGGGGAGGAGGTGGACACTGGGCCATCGGTGGGAGGGCCCAAGGTTATCCTCTCCCCTCCCCTTTTGGGTCTGGACCACGTGACCATCTTGTGACCGGATCATGTGATCGGTTAGCAGGCAGGCTAACAGGTACATAATCGACCAGCAGGCAGGCTGGCCGATACCCGGTTTCCAGGCCCATGCTCAGGCGCCAACCAAGCAGCTATCACCTAGGCGAAGTTGTGGCCAGTTATTGCCAATAGTTTACTAAGTCCAGTTCTTTGCTATGTGATCTTACTTTATCTGTATCAATATATATATCTTTCTGCATTCTTGGTGTCTGCGTCTTCATTGGGTAGGGCGAGCGGCGGGGGGAGGGGAACTATTCACCTCAACACACAAATAAGTGCTATACTATGTTATTGTGTTGATAATTGTTTATGTTGTGCTTTACTGTTAACAAAAAAATAGGATATGTGATAGCATGTGCAGTTATTCAAGCTTGGCTTATAGCTATCAGCAAGATTATATTATACCTTCCTAACCACTGAATTATTGTTGTGTGAGACATCTGTGAGAAGCAGAAGCACTTCCAACTGTTAAGAACTGTCTGGCTATACAAATTGAGTTAATTATATATTTTTGAAAACTTGAAACTCCTGCTGTCACCACCACTAAAAGACAACACACCATCATCTTGTGGCATAGTGCACCCCATGGTCTGGCCAGATCTTCAAAGCACATTCAAAGAACAGTATTCAAGGAAGAAAGAAGCAGAAACTGGCTCAGTGGCAACAGGAGTCTAGATTTCACTTGCATCTGATGACAGGAGGACCAAAGATTTCTTCAGAAAAGGTACAATCTTTGATATTGTATAAATGCTTCAGATTCTTAATACTGGCAACAGTAGGGAGTTGTTACAGCCTAAGTGCTACTTTGATGCATATCTTAAACTGATGAAGGCTGAATATTAAGAAAATAATTGTGTCTGTGTAAAGTAAAAGGACAGGTGTCTGTATAAATATTGGCTGGCCACCTATTTCAGCACGATGGCCATCTAACTTAAAGGATATAAGAGAAAGAGTCCAATGGATAAAACAGTAAACAGGTGACCTACATGCAAAGCTTGCACCATTCACTCACCTTCCCTCCTATTACCTCCCATGCCTCACCTCATGTCCTTGCTTCTTTTACTTCCTCATCTGCATGATTTAGGAGATTATCACACGTACCAATTATGCCAGCATAGGACAGGAGATCATTAGAAGACTTTTTTCAGATGACATCATCCCTGTTGTGTCATCATCCCATTTTGCTCCCATTCCCCCCTCCCTCTTCTTAACGATTTAAATCATTAATGGATCGCCTTTGCCGTCTCTGTGATGGAATCACTGGTGTCTAAAATGGAGCCCCGTTATGCTGGCGGGATGGCAGCAGCAATGGGAGGTCCCTGCTGGACACTTCCGGGTGCGATCGGGATGAGGAGGTGACACCCCCCCGGCTTACTTGTAATTTTAAATGTGTGTTTTGGGGCTTGGGTGTTTTTTTAAAACTTTTATTTTGACTTTTATTTTTAAATTTCCTGTCCGATAGTTCTCTCACAGTAATGGACGGGATTTGCTTTATGGGACATGAATGAAGCTTTATGACAGCTGCATTCACTCCCGGACAGCTGAGGGGAGGAGGAACAGTTTTCATGCCAGGATAAGGTAGATATCTGAAAATTTTGGGGTTAAACTGTTATGGGGATGGGAGTGGGGTGGGTGGGGGTGGCAAGACAGGGGATGTTATCAGAGGGTCCATCTGATAATCTCCTTACTCTTC
Organism: Gambelia wislizenii; assembly: GCA_030847615.1. Lineage (NCBI taxonomy): Eukaryota > Metazoa > Chordata > Lepidosauria > Squamata > Crotaphytidae > Gambelia > Gambelia wislizenii. The sequence continues at coordinate 87,020,398 of JAUMIR010000003.1, forward strand.
CTTCCCTTGTGCCTGGAAGGCAGAGGTGGAAATGTTTCCCAGAAAACCATTTCACAAAAGAATGCCTCCACTTTTCCCATATCTTGGCTCATACAAGAGCTAGGGACTTACTTGGGGAGTGGGGCAGGGAATGAGAGCTTTGGAATTTGAGCCAGATGGTGAATCAAAAGGGCTCCATGTGGCATGCCTACAGGCCAGGAAAACCCCAGTCAAACCAGGAATATGGCAACCCTATTAGTCTTCCACACCCATCCCACTGCTCTTCCTCTTTTCTTCAGAATCTGGAATCCCCCCCCCCTCATTTCTCTTTCTTGATATTCTTTCTTTCTCTCAATCACAATACTCATTCATGCTTTCCTTCAGCTCATACTTTGAAACATCTTCTCTTTCCTTCCTTCCTTCCTTCCTTCCTTCCTTCCTTCCTTCCTTCCTTTCTTCCCCTCCATCTCTCTTAATTCTTTGAAGAGCTCAAGGCCCTGCCAAAAAAGTAGCATCATAAGGATCTGCCTACAGGCTATCAGAAGAAAGAAATATCCCAGCACTGCCTACAGCTTTGCCTATAGGCAAAAGTAGTCCCTTTTCTCTTTCTTTCTGTTTTTTTTTTCTTTATGTCTCCTCCAACTCTGAACATATGAAAAATAACAAAGAAAGAGCTTCTTTTACTATGTTAAGAGTAAAAAGATCAAGGAAGGTGTGAATGCAACAGGTAGGGAAGGTGATGGGTTGTTAACAGGTGATGAAGATGGTTCAATCTGCTCTCACAGTAGGAGTTGTGTTAAGCATCAGACAAATAGAATAAATAACATAAGAAAGGTGAAGTCCACAGTAGATAAAGAGATGCTTGAAGAGCAGCTAGCTACTTTAAATTAGGAAAGTAACTCTTTGCAATTTTTGTTCCTGCAGGAAAGAGTGCATCAATCTACCATTTTCTTCCTCACTGCAAGAAAATTGGTGAAAATGGCACAATTTTTTAAACTGTACAACTTATTCTGTGTAAACATTTGCATGTAGTCTTGCACAGAAAACATCATTTCCTGTACAGAAAACAAGTTTCCTGAACCCTTTCTTCCTCTCAGTTACATGACAGTTTTTAGTGCGATAGTTTGCACTTTAGCGCTTTTTCGCACCAGTGCCAGGTAGTGTAGATGATTTATTGGGAAATCGGTTGCTCTGTTTATTTTTTCACTTTCTGGTTCAGACAGGCAAAGGTGGGGGGCATGGCCTCCCAAACACATCTGAGGGAAGATGAGACGGAGGGAGAGAAAGAGAGAGAGAAAGTGCTCAGATCTTTCTCTCCTCTGAGGAATGCCTGCTAGTTTTCATGCCTCTTCTTCCAAAAGCCCTTTCAGCCACGGAAGAGCTATTCCCCCCCATCAAGCCCCCCTTCCCCTCACCCTCTCTCTCTCTCTCTCTCTCTCACACACACACACACACACACACACATGCTATCAGAGGAGTGCTAGTTAGCAAATAGCTGGAGGAGCTTATCACTACTCAATCTCCCTCCCTCCCTCCCCCCATCTCTCTCACACACACACAGAGCCAAGCAAGCTGCAGACAGCTTGCTGGATTTTTTCCATGGCTGAAAACAATGGGGGCTGGATCTTTTCATTTCAGGCTCCTCCATCTCTTGCAAGCCCACCCCCTCCTTGGACAGCCCAACCAATCACAGTGCAGCTCTGCTGTGACTATATCAAAAAGATTGCTGGTAGTTCACACAGACTTTTCTGAAATGGTAGTTCACACAATCAATAATGTGCTAAGTTGTACTACTTTTCAAAAAAGTCGGGAAAAGTAGTGAAAGCCCTTATTATGCTACTTTAGAGTTTTTGAGCTCTCCCCTTCTGAATGAGGTGATACTGTGGAGCGATGTGTGGGAACAATTAGGAATCTTAGCAATTTATTTAAGTGAATATTTTGCCATGTAAACAGGGCCCTGGTCTCTTCCTCCACATTCTTCCCAGTTGTTCATCAGCTTTCTTTCTGCTTTCTTACTGTTATGTGTGCGTGTGTGTATGTGTGTGTTGTTTGGGGAAATCTGCAGGGGGAAGCATCATATAAGAGAACCATAGAGTCACCTACTGGCCCTCTGGAAAAAAGAGTATCCCAGGCCAGCTTTGGCTTTAGGAAAGCTCAGAGATGCATGTCACCTCATGACTAAAGATGGTATTTCAAGCTGCAGATATTTTTGATTATGCAAGATCAATTAATCCATTTTTACAACAGAATAAAGCTAAAGGACACATGCCTAAGCATCCATTCCATGTTTCAGATATTTATGTTTCACAGCCTTGTAGCTAGCATAGAAAGCAGCACACAAACACACTGTCTCTTTCCTTTGTTATTAGAGAAGATGCTCTTACAGTAATGGTGGCTGCTCTATGCTTCAGTTCCCTATTGAACATGTGAAAAAAATGTCCTCTTGACTAAAATTATTAAAGAAATATACAAACAGATTATTTAAGGCTTGGATAAAGCGTTTGTACTTCAGGTAAAATCTCTAGACACTCTACCCTGTGCCCCATTTCCCATCATTACTCCCCCATCATTACCTACCCCAGTCTTTTGAAGAGAGAATAGTGCTTCTAACCATGCAGCAGTAGCTTTCTATAAGAAAAGATCAGCTATGTGCATTGACAGTTTCTGGTGCCAAGCTGATGCTCTGGTTATGCCAGTCAGACTGGAATGCTGAAAACAATAGTCTCCATTTGATAAGAAACATACTGAGGCAGCATTGATTGGGTTATTTCAGAAACTGAATGCCAACAGAAGACTGAAATTGTTGTTCTCATTTTGAATAGCTTAATTATGTTCAGTGTCATTCACTTTAGACACTCATCTTCTAAAAAGAAATGTTCTGTTTCAGCTCATGTCAACGAACTGAGACAATTTGACTTTAACCAACACCGGAACATTTGCTTTGTTAGGTAGTTCCATTCTCTGGGAGTTTTGTCTTATTATATTTTGGTTTTTTTCCTTATAACTTTCACCAAAATCAGCTTCATAGATGGGAATGGCCCAGTGAAAACTGATAGATCAATCCATATAAAAAGGAATTCTGACAAATCTAGATGGGATGCTCCAATTCTTCAGGTTTCAGTGTATCCAGGTCTTTAAGCGTATGTTAAAATATGAAGTCTAAGAGTTGAAAATGCTGAGACATGCTTTCTATCCATAGCATACAAGCCAGTAATTAAAAAAAAAAAAAACAATTGGCCATGTGGAAAACTGTGCTTCATCCTCTGTCCGGGAGCTGAGGCAATGATGAGGTGGATGGGAAAAGAGTGTGTTTTATACTACAAATGCCCTGTAGTGTTTGGATTCTTTTGTACTGTCTATTCTCCTTTATGGATTTGAAACATGGGTCACCTATTCCCAACATTTACGACTCCTCAAACACTTTCATCAGCGCTGTATACGCACAATCCTAAATATACACTGGACTGACTATGTGATGAATATTGCTGTCCTTGAGCAAGCAGGGATCACCAGCATTGAGGCCATGATATTGAGAACACAGCTGTGCTGGGTGGGGCACATTTCTAGGATGGAGGACCATCGCCTCCCAAAAATAGTGCTCTACGGTGAACTCGCAACAGGTCAGCGTAAGAGGGGCACTCCCAAAAAGTGATGAAAGGACTCCCTGAAACAACATCTCAGGCTCGGCCAAATTGATCACCAACAATGGTCCGCTCTGGCCTCACATCAGGAGGCATGGAGACGCACTATCCACAATGCTGCAGTCTTATTTGAGAACTCACGCCGAACAAGTCTTGAAGAGAAATGACAACACAGAAAGAATCACAACCCAAAAACATCACCCAAGGAGACCTTCTGCTGTGCTTTCTGCAATTGGACTTGTTTATCCCAGATTGGCCTTTTTAGTCATCAGTGCATTTGCAGAAAGCGCGGGATGAGTCCTTCCTGAATCTTCGTTTGAGAAGAAAAGCCAGACAGAGAGAATTTAGTTATTTCTGAGAAACAGGGAAAGTAAAGATTTACTTTTAAAATGTAATTATATAGTGAGTCTATATAGTGAGAAGGGAGTATTTTGAATTTAGTAATAAATATTCAAAAATGTTGGCTAGATCCACACAGAAAAAGAAAATGGAAAATATGATAAATGGGATTAGAGATAAAACAGGTAAAATGTGTAGAACAATGAAGGAAAAACTAACAATTTTTGAGGAGTTTTATAAAGACCTTTACCAGTCAGAGAATAAATCAGTGGAACAAATAGAAAAATATGTAGGGAGAAATTGAAAGATTAAAATAGAAGAGAAAGATAGGGATTTATTAGAAAAACCAATTACGAAAATGAAAGTAGAAGAAGCAATAAATAATTTAAAAAGTGGGAAAGCTCCAGGAATGGATGGGTTAGGACCAGATTATTATAAAGTGTTTAAAAAGAAGTTGATACCTAAATTATTAGAATTATATAATAATATAATAACAGGAGACAAAGTCCCTCCATCATGGCAACAATCATTGATAATAATACCCTGGAGGAAAGGATCAAAATTCAAGATGACCGGGATAAACTGGAGAGGTGGACCAAAGCTAACAAAATGAAATTCAATACAGAGAAATGTAAGGTACTGCACTTACGGCGAAAAAATGAAATGCATAGATATAGGATGGGGGAGACCTGGCTGAATGAGACTACATGTGAACGGGATCTAGGAGTCCTAGTAGACCACAAGTAGAACATGAGTCAACAGTGTGATGTGGCAGCTAAAAAGGCCAATGCGATTTTGGGCTGCATCAATAGAAGTATAGTGTCCAGATCAAGGGAAGTAATAGTGCCGCTCTATTCTGCCTTGGTCAGACCTCACCTGGAATACTGTGTCCAGTTCTGGGCACCACAATTCAAAAAGGATATTGACAAATTGGAGTGTGTCCAGAGGAGGGCGACTAAAATGGTGAAAGGACTGGAAGCCATGCCTTATGAGGAGAGACTTAGGGAGCTAGGTATGTTTAGCCTGGAAAAAAGATGGTTAAGAGGCGATATGATAGCCCTGTTTAAGTATTTGAAGGGGTGTCACGTTGAGGATGGAGCAAGCTTGTTTTCTGCTGCTCCAGAGATTGGAACACTGAGCAATGGATGCAAGCTCCAGGAACAGAGATTCCACAGGAACATGAGGAGGAACTTTCTGACAGTAAGAGCTGTTCGGCAGTGGAACACACTCCCTCGGAGCGTGGTGGGGTCTCCTTTCTTGGAGGTCTTTAAACAGAGGCTGGATGGCCATCTGTCAGGGATGCTTTGATCGTGATTTCCTGCATGGCAGGGGGTTGGACTGGATGGCCCTCGTGGTCTCTTCCAACTCTGCAATTCTATGATTCTATGATTCTATGTTTCTATGATACCAAAGCCAGATAAGGATTTGTTGGATCCTGGATCATACAGGCCTATATCATTGATAAATCAAGATGCAAAGTTATTATCAGCAATAATGGCAAAGAGAATGAATAGTTGTATGTATAAATATATATTAAAGGACCAATGTGGATTTGTGAAAGGAAGACAAATGCCAAATTTAATATGAAGGGTGTTAAATAAAATACATATAATTGGCAAAACAAAAGTAATTGCAGGGATATTAGCATTAGATATATGTAAAGCATTTGACTGTGTGGAATGGCCAACATTAAAAATAATATTGAAAGAAATGGCTGAGATATAAAGATTTAATTGATATGATGGCTTGGAAAAGAGGAGACGGAATTAAACTGCAAGGGCGAGAAGAACTCGAAAGGAAAGGTATTGAGATGAACTGGTTTAAATATTTACAGATAAAAAACAGATTTCAAGAAGATAAACAGAAGTACGGATTTGAAATAATTGATACAGAAATCGACAAAATAATTTGGGGTGAGGAAAGTAAAAAAATTGCAAAACTATATAAGGTATTATTGGAAAGAGAACTTGAAGGAGAAAGGATCACAAATGCAATGACAAAATGGGCCCAAGAGATAGGAGAAATAATAACACTGGAAGAATGGGAAGTAGCCTGGAAAAACACAAATACTTTTACAGCATGTTTGGCATTAAAGGAAAACCACTTCAAATTAACAAATAGATGGTACTTAACGCCGGCAAGAATCAATAAGATATACAAAACAAAAAGTAATCATTGTTGGAGATGTGATAAAGACGTAGGTACAATGTATCATATGTGGTGGGGATGCCCAAAAATTAAGAAATTCTGGATAAAAATTCATAAAACGATTCAAGGAATTTATAATACCCAATTAATTATGAGCCCAAAATTGTATCTACTAAATATAACATCAGAATTGGAGATAAATATTAAACAAAAGTATTGGAGAACTTTATTGTATATGATAACGGCAGCAAGATTAGTAATTGCGTCTAAATGGAAGAACAAAGAAATTCCATCGATAGACGACTGGTTGATGAAACTCAAAGAAATGCAAAGAAACGACAAATTAACCTACATATTAAAAAACACGAATATGGGAAAATTAGAAGAAGAATGGCAACCAATTCAGGAACTATGGAAGAAAAGATAGAATAGGAAAACAGACTGAAAATAAGGTATATACAAACCACCAAGTTAAATTTAAAAGTGGTTTTATAAACATTATAGTTCAGAAATAAGATACCGAACATTAAGCATAAGTTTACAATTTTAATTTCGAAATAAAGAATACGAGAGTATAGAGGTAGGGAGGATGAATGAAGAGACTATGGGTACAGGGAGATACCCCAATCAGATGATACTGTAAACGGAAGTAAGAAAGGAGGAGGGAAGAAGAAAAATGGGAAGAGGGTAGGAGAAATGGAAAATGAAGAAAAAGGGGTTTATAAATTATGATGATTCCACCCATATTAACAATTTGAGCTGTTACATACTGAAACAATATATTTGAACATTTACTGTAATTGTAAAATAACCGTTGCGAAATACTTGAATAAAGATGATAAAAAAAATAATAATAATAATATTGAAAGAATTTGGAATGGGGAAGAGGTTTCAAGGGTTAATAGATCAATTGTATTCCCATAACACAGCTATAGTGATGGTTAATGATGGAATAACAAGAGAAATAAAAATAACGAGAGGAACAAGACAAGGTTGCCCACTTTCTCCAATATTGTTTGCAATGGTAATAGAAATTCTAGCAAATATAAGAAATGATAATAGTAAAAAAGGAATTGGAGTAGAAACAAAACATAAGATAAGTTTGTTTGCTGATGATACATTGCTAACAATTAAGGAATTGATTAACAGAATAGAAAAAAATTAAAGAACATTTAAAAGTATTTGGGGAGATTACAGGCTTACAGGTTAATTGGAACAAATCAGATATGATGTTGTTTAACTATACTAAGGAAGAAGAAAATATATTTGTAAAAGAGAAAAAATTAGAAGTAAGATTAAAAAGTAATATTAAGTATTTAGGAATAAATATTACAAAAGATTTAAAAGAACTAGAAGAGAAAAATATTATGGTATTAAGGAAAGAAATGGAAAAGAAGTTGGAAGAATATAAAAATATTCGATTATCATGGTTTGGAAGAGTAGCTTTAGTTAAAACGAAAATATTACCTAAACTAAATTTTTTGTTTAGAATGTTACCAATAAAAATACCAGAAGTAGAACTGAAAAAATGGCAAAATAAGTTGAATAAATATTGTAATGGAGGGAAAAGGACAAGATTAAATAAATTATTTTGGTATATATCACAGAAGGAGGGAGGACTTGGTCTTCCCAAAATAAAAGGATATTATGAAGCTAATCAATTGAGATATGTTATAGAAGGAATTGTAGGACAGGGGGATTTAGAATGGTTAGAGATAGAAACAGAGAGAATAGAAAAGAGAATATGGAACATATTTTTTGATAATTTTACAAAAAAGGAAATTAAAGGAATTGAGAACCCATTTCTGCAAAATATATGGGAAATATGGTTATAAGAGAGAATTTTTGCCTATTGATTCAGTATTAACACCGGTTATAATGGAAAAAAAATTCCCAAATAATTTGAAGGAAAAAATGGGAAAGGAATTAAAGAAAAGAGGACTAGATAAAATAGAGGGATGGATAGGATGGATGAATGAGAAAGGGAGTATAAGAGAGAAATTATGTGGTATGAAAATGTCATGGTTTAATTGTATACAGTTAGAACAATGGATTAAAAATTGGAAAAAGAATCATAAAGAAACAAGGGAATTTACAAAATTTGAAAATTTGGTGAAAAAAGGTGAAAAGAGGGTTGATAATGAAAGTTTGAAAGGTATTACACGTGAATTATATAAAATATTGATAAAAATAAGGATAAAAAAGACAAAGGGGAATATTTAAGGAGAATATGGGAGGAAGATTTGAAACAAAAAATTGGAGATCATGAATGGGGTAAGATATGGAAACAAAGACATCTAAAAAATATGTCAATACAGATAAAAGAAAATTATTATAAAATAATATGGAGATAGTATTTGACACCAGCAAGATTGCATAATATAGATAAGAATAACTCTAAATATTGTTGGAGAGGTTGTCAAGAAATAGGTACATATATGCATATGTGGTGGAATTGTAAATTTGTACAGCAGTTTTGGGAAATGCTTTTCATAGAAATAGAGAATATTCTGAATAGAAATATAGAAAGGAAACTGAGCATAGCATTGATGTCAATTTATAATGGAGAGAATGGGAACCAAGCAGAAAAGGATTTAATAACAAATTTATTAATGGCAGCAAGATTAATTATAGCAAGACATTGGAAAATGCAAATAAATGTACAAGTGGATGAGCGGTATAAAGAAATTTGGAAGATGGCAATAAATAATAAGTTAACATGTAGACTCAAAGTAAGAAGAGGAAGTTGGAAAGAAAGTGATTTTGATAAAATTTGGAAAGTATTTGTTAAAAAAGTATTACAGACAAAAGATGGGAGGTTACCTCCACGAGAAGAAATGAGATTCTGGAAAGATTAGGTAAGGGATAATGGCTCCGGTGAAGAGGAGCACTGAGGTGGGGGGGGGGTAGGGGAATTAATATTTTTGAATAGAATTATAGTAAAGAATCTATGTTAACTTTTGAAATAGTTAATAGAAAAATTGCGATGTTTATAGTAATTTTATGTGTTATACTAACTAAGTATTGATTGGATAATATAATGTATGATTATAAAATATATTAGACATTAATAATATATTAATATTATATTAAAAATAAAATAAAATGCAATTATAACAGAAACTGACTAGTTTATTTTGCTCCCTTGGTCTCTTTATTGTCATCTCAGCTTTTCAAATGCCATCACATTTGTTTCTAGCTTCTTTCAAGTTGTTTTCTAATCAATACAACAATACAATATATAATTTATTGATTAGGTGCTAGACCATATCAAAGTTATTAGATTCCAATATTACATGAAATTGTAAAGACAAACGAGCAGGGATACACTACTAAAACTTTAAAAAGGCACCATATCCATTAGTGCTAAAAAAAAAAAGAGCATATATATAAATACACATATAGATAGATAACAACAATTTAAAGAAATATGAGTAAACTATATAAAATAATATTAAGAACACAACCCTAAAAACATGATTAAGTAAAATTAAGGTACAGAGGGACAAACACTTCATACATTTAGAATTGGGTTAAATTTAAATATATTCATCGCCTTTACAGACAACCCCATTTTCTTCCATAAAATTTGACCAGCACTATCTATAAATTTAGCCACTCTGATAGTAATATGCTTATTCAAACCCTGTAAAAGAAAAAAATAATTGTGTATTTCAATCCCAGTATTTTATTCTGTCCCGAAATAACTGTAAATACTGAGACCTTGCCATACAACTGACAGTTTAGAAGCACGTGCGTGATATCTTCTACTTCTGCTCAACAAATACATATTCTCTCATGATGTGGGATTTGATGAAATCTACTGTATCTAATCATGGTGTCTAATTGTTAAAACCTAGCTCTTGTTAATGCTCTCCTATGATGGTGATCTTTAAATACTTCTCTATTTTTTTAAAAAAAAGACTTAGTTTTTTGCCAGCCATTTTAATGACCTAGTGTAGGCCGGTGTTTCTATGGACTTTTTCAAATGGGGGGGGGAACCCTGAGGAGGTTGGGAGAAGAATGGTGCTGTCCCACGTACAGTGCTCCATTTCAGACAGTGCTGTTCTCCTCCTGACCTTCCCCCGTGCTTCCTCCGTGCTGCAGGCACCACTTTTTATTGATGGCGGTTTCCGTCAATAAAAGCGGTGCATTTCTTGTGCCCGCAGCGCAGAAGAAGCATGGGGCAGGTTGGGAGGAAGAAGGCATCGTCTGAAATGGAGCGCTGTAAGCGGGACAATGCTGTTCTTCTCCCAACCTCCTTGGTTTTTTTCCCCCCATTTGAAAAAGTCCTATATCAGATTGAGCATTTACATCCAGAACTCTTTGTTCAAATAATGATTGGGCCTGATGTCTAACAGAGAATAGATATTGAGGTGAAAAACCATAAAACAAAATCAATTGAGATAATTGATAGATCCAAGTATTATGTAGGGGATTGTCCAATTGTTCTTCCAAGCATAATTTAGGTATTCTAACCAAATCTATATACAATATTTTCCACTAGTAATTAAAAACTTTGATTACTGTCAAGCTATAAATAGAATGAGTGCTAGTTTCAGTTCTTACAGCAGCTACAGAAGTACTTCTGTCTGTCCCTAGTATATTTTTTTAGGAAGCAGGCTTGATTTTGTTATAATAAGGGGGCTTTTGATTGGCCCCACAATTCAGAGCCATATATTAAGATTGGAACAATTTCTGCTTTATAAACCTTTAAGATGGGGAGCAATGATGATGGGTGATTATAATTAATCAATTTAATTAGCTTTTTTGAATTAACAGTAGCCTTGATTGCACCTTGTTTAAAATGGTTGGTCCAGGACCCTGTATCAGTAAAGGTCACCCCTAAAAAAGTGAAATGTTCTATTTGTTTTATGGGCTCACCATCCAAAAACCAGTTATATTTGGTTTCCCAAAGACCAACACTTTATACCTTGTCCTGTTGATATTTAATGAATTAGTAGCACAGTATGTGCCAAATTTCTGTAGTAATCTCAGACCCACTTGGGTATGAGCCAAAAGAACTATATTGTCAGCATATTGCAAGCTATTAATAGGTCTGTAGGAGATCTTGGGCATATGGACTTCATTAGATTGCAATATGCCTGGGATATCATTTACATAAAGGTTAAACAACATCAGAGCCAGCATGTATCCTTGTCTCATCCCTTAAAAGGTAGGTGTTTTTTGAGCAAGGGCACCATCGACTCTGGTTAGGACTTTCAGGCAAGTATTTGTATATAGGGCCTTAATCAAATAAAATAGTCTGGGTTCCATATTAAACTTCACCAGTTTACACCATAGAGTGTCTCTATTAATTGAATCAAATGCTGCACTAAGGGCAATAAAGGCTGTATAGAGGTGTCTTCCTTCCCTTGTGTACCTACTTATAAGATGCTGTAAGACAAAATATTTGTCTGTTGTAGAATATCCTTTTCTAAATCTGGCCTGTTTTTCTGCTAAAATATTTCCTTCTAATACCCAGTCCTCAATTTTCCCCAAAAGGTGTTTCACATACATACATCTTTACTGGTAAGTCTATTAGACTTATGGGTCTATAATTTCTGAGATCATCCCTATCTCCTTTCTTAAGTATGGGAATTATGATGGAAAATTCCCATCCTGTTAGATTATATCCAGTGTTGTCTATGGACTTTTTCGGACGTCTCAAATACAACGCAAGCAGCCTCGTCGCGTTGTGAGGCTGCTGCACTGCAGGGCGTCCCTTTCGGATGACGCTTTCCCCTGCCGGTACTGTTGTGGTACCGCGGGGACATTTGAGCATTATATTTTGCCGGTTTTTAAATCACGATCAACTTTCGTGAGTAAAAATCGGTGAAATATAACGCTCAAATGTCCCCGCGGTACCGCAAATGTACTCGCAGGGGAGAGCATCATCCGAAAGGGATGCCTGGTCTAGAATTTCTGTGTTTTCAAATAGCATTTTGTGTCCAGGTTGGTTTATAACATGTCCTGCTATTGCTACTAAACCTACCCAGTTTAGGTGCCATTTGGAACCATGGAGAAGATTTGGTCTCATTCTTGAACCACGTGAACAGCATCCACCCAAATATCCAATTCACGATGGAAAAAGAGAAGGAAGGAACACTGCCATTCTTGATGTCCTAGTCATCCGCAAACCAAACCAATGGTTAGGCCACAAGGTATACAGAAAACCCACACACACGGACAGATACCTACACAAGAACTCCAATCATCACCTAGGGCAAAAAAGAAGCACAAAGGATCTGCGAACCCCACTACCTGGAGGACGAACTGAGGCACCTAAACTGGGCCCTACAGGCTAATGGTTACTCCAGATCAGACATCACAAGAGCAGCCAGACCCAGAAAAAAACCACAGGAATGAAGAAGAAAAACAGCCACCCAAAGGGAAGGTATTTTTACCATACATCAAAGGAGTCACAGACAGAATAGGGAAACTGATGAGGAAACACAACCTCCAAATAGACCAACCAAAAAAAAAAAATCCAAGAAATGCCATGGTCAGCAAAGGACAAAAGAGACCCTCTCACAGCTGCAGGACTTAACTGCATAGCATGCAGCTGTGGACAAGTTTACATAGGGACCACTAAATGCAGTGTGCAAACACGAATCAAGGAACAAGAGACACACTGTAGACTGAGCCAGCCAGAAAAATCAGCAGTAGCAGAACATGTCATAAACCAACCTGGACACAAAATGCTATTTAAAAACACAGAAATTCTGGACCAGGCCAACAACTATCATGTCAGAATGCACAGAGAAGCTATTGAAATCCACAAACACGTGGACAACTTCAACAGGAAAGAAGAAAGCTTAAAAGTAAACAAAACCTGGCTGTCAGTTTGGAAAAACAATAGAATAAAAATTCAACACTTACAAAGGAATTCCTCCTAGGGAATTCTAGCAGTTAATGGCCCATCAACCAACCATTAGCCAAACAGACACTAATGAGCCTTGCATTTCTATACCCTGAAACCAACCATTCAATTACACAAATTTACATATATTCCCCAACAGAGGTTCACAGTATATAAACTCCACACACACACACCTACCCAACCATTCTCTGATGATGCCAGCCACAGATGCAGGCAAAATGTCAGAAAGAAACTATTCCAGAACATGGCCTCACAGCCCAGAAAAAAACCAAGGAAAATTTATAGACCTTTCTAGGTCATAACAAACTGTGGCTGCATACTGGGCCTTTTTTTTTAACTGTCAACTTCTTGTATGCACATCTACACTTCAACATTTTATTATGGGATTCTGGAGTGGGATTCTTTTGTACCCGATGCATGGCTGATTTTAGTTTCTTTTTAAAGCAAAGACAGAATTGAGCCACTTTGAATGTACTTGCTGTCGAGTATTAATTGGAAATTTATGTGATAAAAAAGTTTTTAATGTCAAACACAGATTGGTATAACCCATAAGAGTTTCTTTAGAGGATTGGTTAGCCAAGATAACCTCATTCACCCAATTCCAGGCCCTTTCGGTTTTTAAAAAACTAGAAATTGCCTCAGTATTCACCTTAGCCTATTTAAGTCTCTTATTTGTCTTGCTTCTAGGTTGGTAAAAAGTTCCTTATCTCATGACATGGATGATCTTAAATCCGAGCAACTGCAGTAATCAACTGCTACAGGTTGATGGTCACTGTCCTCCCTTGTATAGGGAGAATAAATGCCAGAGACTAAATAGGTCTTTCCAAGCAATTTGTTTTCTAATCAATTTTAGTTCACTCAGGTAGTGAGAATCTTCAAACCTTTATTGTAGGAACAGCACCAAAACTTACACAATGGCTTTGGCCTACACATCTAGCTGGTATCATGAATACAGATATTTATACCAGGAGAACAGGAATTGCATGTCTTAAGATCAATGTGCCCTCAACTTCATACATTGCCCCAGTAGCTATTGGTGGCTCTGATACCACTGGTTCAATTAGTCTACTCTGGAATTTAGTCTGAACTTAAGGTGCTGAACCATATCTTCGAAATAGGTCCAGAACCTTGGATATCTCCTTTAAAGTTTAGGTTACACTCTGGAGTGGATTCACTGCCTTGCTGACAACTGAGCCACTGCTATGTTGCACCACAACTTATATAATAACAGTAACAACAACAACAACAACAACAACAATTTATTTCTATCCCGCTCCTCTGCAACGCAATTGGGACGGCTTAAAATATAAAAACTCCATAGTCACAATACCCTAGCCCACCGACCCCTTAAAATAATATTGAATTATAAAGGATTAAAAATATACAATAATTAAAATATATAAATTAGAAAAAATTAAAACATACAATAATTTAAAAAATCCAATTGCAGCTCAGAAAGGACAGCCGAGTCTTAGGCCGGGATAGTTATTCAGGAAAGGCCTGCCGGAAAAAATCCGTCTTCACAACTTTTTAAAAACTGTCTAAGGTGTTAATAAGACGGATCTCATCTGGCAGGCCATTCCATAATCTGGGAGCAGCAGCAGAGAAGGCCCTCTGGGACATCACCGACAGCCTTGTTTTCATAGGCTGTAACAGATTTCTCCCAGAGGACCGAAGTCTGCGGAGAGGGTCGTACGGAAGGAGGCGGTCCCAGAAATAAGTTGGAACCAAGCCATGTAGGGCTTTAAAGGTCATAACCAACACCTTGTACTGTGCCCGGAAACTAATAGGCAGCCAGTGGAGAGCTTTTAGCACAGGTGTTATATGCTCTCTTCTGGAAACACCAGAAATCAACCTGGCTGCCATGTTCTGAAATAGTTGAAGTTTCCGAGTCAAGTACAAGGGTAGCCCCATGTAGAGCGCATTACAAAAATCCAGACGGGAGGTTACCAGTGCATGTACCACAGTTTCAAGGTCCCTGGTTTCCAGGAAAGGGTGCAGCTGGCATATCAGCCAAAGTTGATAACAGGCACTCCTGACAATCGCATTTACCTGATTAGACATCTGGAACGTCGGGTCCAGGAGCACCCCCAGACTGCGAACACAGTCCCTGGAGGAGAGTGTAGTTCCATCCAGGATTGGAAGTTGTATTCCCAGACCTGGTTTCGGGCCTGTAACTGTTAGTACCTCCGTTTTGTCTGGATTCAGTCTCAATTTGTTTTTCCTCATCCAGTCCATTACTGCTTTAAGACAATCATTGAGAGGAGAGACACCATCTGAAGTCGAAGCTGACGACCGAGACATGGAGAAATATATCTGGGTGTCATCAGCATACTGATGACACCGCACTCCATGCCTCCAAATGATCTCGCCCAGAGGCTTCATACAGATGTTAAATAGCATCGGGGACAGAATGGCACCCTGAGGAATGCCACAGTTAAGCTTTATTCTGATAGAGCAACTGTCCCCGATCCTCACCCTCTGGGATCTGCCCGAGAGGAAGGAACGGAACCACTGCAAGGCAGTGCCTCCAATTCCTAACCCCCTCAGGCGATCCAAGAGGATGAAATTATCTATTGTATCGAAGGCCACTGAGAGGTCCAAGAGCACCAACAGGGTCACACTACCCCTGTCGATACCCAAGTGGAGGTCATCAGCCAGAACAACCATGGCAGTCTCCACTCCATATCCCATCCTAAAGCCAGTTTGAAATGGATCTAGATAATCGGTTTCATCCAAGACAGACAGCTTGGAGTTGGGAAGCGACCGCCCTCTCAATCACCTTGCTTAGAAAAGGCAGCAAGGAGACTGGCCTGTAGTTGTTCCTGTCCAAGGGGTCCAGGGAAGGCTTTTTCAGGAGCGGCTTAACCGCCACTTCCTTCAGACAGGGTGGAACGGACCCCTCCCTGAAGGATGCATTGATTATATCCCTAAGGAATACTCTCGATGCGTCACCCCCCCCCTTGGGTGGCCAGCCAAGATGGACAGGGATCAAGGGGACAGGTCATCTTCCTCACTCTACCAAGGAGCTTGTCCACATCATTGGTACTTACAGATTGAAGCTGATCCAATAAAATTTCATCAACGGAGTTGCTGGACACCTCATCTATAGATTCTGTCATAACACTGGCATCTAAGTCGGCTCTTATCCGAGATATTTTATCTGCAAAGTGGATGTTAAACGCATCACAGCAGGCCGTTGTCAGGTTGAGTAAGGTGTTCTGCGCAGGTGAAATCTGCATCAGCTCCCTCACCACCCTAAACAGTTCTGCTGGATGGGACTCTGCAGATGCAATACATGCAGAGGAGAAAGACTTCTGCGCTGCACGTATTGCCTCTCGATAAGAATCAAGGAAATTCCTATGACAATTCTTGTCGGATAAGAGTCGAGTCTTCCGCCAGGTGTGCTCTAGTCGTTGTCCAGCCCACTTCATCTTCCTAAGCTCCTCTGAATACCAGGGCTTATGGTTAGGAGCAGGCTGGAAAGGATGTTTGGGAATGATTGTGTCGCTAGCCTTGGTGAGGTTGGTGTTCCAAATATTAACCAATAGAATCACCAGAATTCAACAGAATCACTGGCATTACCAACCATTAAACCCTCCAAGGCTTTCTGGAATCCAATTGGTTCCATTAGCCTTCGAGGGCGGACCATAAGGGCAGACAGTGGCTCTTAGCTCCATCTTGACCAGGAAATGATCTGTCCATGACAATGCAGAGGTTTTAATAACCTCTGCCCACGGATATTCCTGTTCCGTACTAAAGGCCGCATCAAGGGTATGACTTGCACAGTGAGTAGGCCTGAAAACCAATTGGGATAGGCCCATGTTTGTCATGGATTCCATGAACTCCTGAGCTGCGCCAATTAGATTTAGCAAGCTGGTCTCGAGTGGGATGTTGAAGTCGCCAAGAACTAAAAGTCTGGGTGACTCCAGCAGCAACTCTGAGACCAGCTGTGTTAGGTCGGTTAGGGAGTCTGTTAGCCAACAGGGTGGCCAGTACACTAACAGAATCCCTAAGCTATCCCTGGACCTCAGGCTTAGGTACATACACTTGATGTGGACTGTGTTCCAGATAGGCTTCCTGGTCAAGGTTAGATTGTTTTTATGAACCAGAGCCACTCCACACACACCCCGCCCACTTTTCCTTACCTGCTCACTAACTGAGTACCCGGCCGGGAGTGCCTGCGCCCAAGTTGCAGCACTGGCCTCTCCCAGCCAGGTCTCCGTAAAGCATGCCAGGTCGGCAGCCTCATCCAATAAAAGGTCATGGATAATATGCGTCTTGTTTTTAACCGACCTGGCATTGCAAAGGAGCAGAGTAAGGGTCTGTGGAATGGTTGGTGTGCTCTCCAATTTATTCTGGGAAACAGAGTGAACTGAAGGCGGGATAGATATTAAACATCGATCCTGCCTTCTTTTGTAACAATTTTTCACTCTGTTGCCGCCATACCTTACCTTCCCCCACACAACCTCAATTCCCACTCCCAGATCATTCCCGGCCCCTGATAGGTGTTCCTGGGGTTGGGGGGTGGAGTGACTTTTAAGGCCAGCCACTCCTGGCCACACCCCAACTCCCTGCTCAGCTGCCCTTACCCCGGTGTAATAGGGAAGGAAAGCTTCCTCACAGTCCTCCAGGATCTTCTTCTAGCTGGCTGGCTGGCTGGCTGGCTGGCAGGTGTTCCTGGGGTGGGGGTGGTGGAGTGACTTTTCAGGCTAGCCACTCCTGGCCACCAGGAGAACTTCTGATCTTTTATCTCCTGCTATGTTGAACCTCCTTATATTCCTCATAAACAAATGAAATAATAGATGGGATGATCATAACCTTCTCATAATAATCGCTGCTTGTGTTGTTCCTGCTGCTGGTTAATCCAGAATTTGTGGTTCTTGTTGTTTGGGAAACTCACAGATATTATGTAAACTTGCCTTTGATTTTTCACCTCCTTTTAAAGGCAATCTCAATACTGTTTATAATTCAGCAGACATGGGCTTAGTCACTTTTTGTTATACTGTTAGAACAAGCTGCAGATGGGAGGGGGAGGAAAGATTTCCTTAGTGATTTTTTAAAATAAGAGTTGATGCAAGTTGCACTATAGGGAGCTGTAGAAGTAATGTGAATGATCCATCTTGCTCTTGCCCAAAACATCATAATACACAATGATGCCACAATAAGCTACCATATTGCACTGCTAATATACCAGGTGCAAACACCCGCTTTAAACTCTGTTTAATACTGTGGGAGATAATTCCATTTGTCAAAGGCAAACTCCAAAGATTTGCAGTCAGAATGTATGTACAGAAAAAGTGGATACACTGCCTAAAAATAATTTTTTTCAATGACTCTCCCATCATTTGACGCTTTGTATTGTTTGCACAAGTAGCATCTAGGGAGAAAGATCTACCAGAATGCCATGCCAGATTAACTGAAAGACAGTATGTTTGAGTCATAATGTTTTTCTTAGCTTTTCAGAATGAGATTGCATCATCATCACCATCACCACCACCACCACCACTGGCTGGCATCCTGTTAGTTAGCACAGCCCCACCCACACAGCCATTACCACTTCGTCAGAAACGGGGGGGGGGTCAGCAGGGAAGGGTTCCGATGTTTTCCTGTAGTTGGCTGCATGGATGTCATCTGCAGGAACATGTTGAGAACCCCTGGGGGTCCCTATGGATTCCTCTTCCAGTATGTCTAGCTCCAGCAAAATAATGGACATGTCCATGTTGACTCCTTTGCTCTCTGACAACAGAGAAATAGCTATGCTGGTGAAGGCTGCACTGCTTACAAGGTGGGTTGAGGAGGGGAGGGGTAGCATTGGGAAACATAGCTATAGAGATGTAGCTATGTGATACATGCATGACTCCTGGTGCAGGATTTCAGCGTTTATCTATGCCCTGCCTTCCCCCCAAAATTGGAACTCAAGGTAGCTTATAAATTAAAATACATTACAATTAAAATGTTTTTAAAAGGTCAACATTAAAATAGAATTAAACTACCAACATTATTTAAACACATTGTAGAACATAATTAAAATGTGTTTTTTAAAATCAGTTTAAAAGGACTGTACAGTTAAACCAATACAGCACCCTCCTAAAAGTGCTTTGTTAAAAATCTTTCAGTTCACAAGAGCCTGTTAGAATAAAAGAAAAATATTTGGCTGCCAACAGAAGTAGTTGGAGAAGGATGGAGCCATTCTAGTTTCCCTAAGAAGGGAGTCCCAGAACCTAAAATGAACCACTGAAAAGGCCCTATATTGCATCCACACCAGTTGTGTTTTTGAAAGTGATGGGGCTGTGCAAAGGGCCTCTCCTCAGGATATCAGGGCCTGGCCAGTCTGATATGTGGAGGTATATTCTCTTAGATAGCCTGAACTTAAGCTTTATAGATTATATAGCAAGCTTTCCTGACAAGTGTTTGTAAAACACTTACTATATATACTCATGTATAAGTCTAGAAATTTTCATCAAAAAATTGACCTGAACAACCTGGCTCAACTTATCAACAGGTCAATGTAAGTATGTACCTTAACTCTTATTTTAAAAGGAACCATTCCCTTCTCTGAGTAGAGTGGCAAAAGGAGGAGCTTAATCCATCTCATGGAGAATCTAAAAGAACCACCAGCCCCCCTCTACTCTCTCTGCCGCAGCACTTTCTGGCCTTTTTGGATGTGGCAGTGGTGGCAGCTCTTAGGCACTTCTCCTCAAAAGAGTGTCTAGAGAAATAGACAGGAGATCCTTCTTTTAGGTTCTCCTGAGACAGACTAAGCTCTCACCTTTCGTCACTCTACTTAGAGAAAGGGATGGTTCCCTTTTTGATCAGAATTAATACTGTGCCTTGGCTTTTATCAAACAAGGAGCTTGAGTAGAGTGGGAAAAGGCCTTTTCGCATGCCTGTGGGAGAATGGTGGTGGCGGCAGCCAGGGGCAGATGGCCCCCTAAGGTGGCACTAGTGCTTCCCCTCTCCAAAGAATGACCCTAGACTTATCCATGGGTCATAACAAAATCTATCATTTTGGCCCCAAAACCTGCCTCCCACTTATACATGAGTATATATGGTATATCTTTTCTGAGACTTCTCTTCTGGCTGGTCATTGCTACACTCTTATTGTATTGCCCCTTGTGGATCCGTTTGGAAACTGAACCTTCACCATCACTGTACTCTCAAAACAATCACAACAAGGATGGGATGGGGGGGGGCAATTTTGTTCCATTTGCATTTTGATAAAGAGTTGAACAAATTTGCACTTCCCAAATCAACAAGCAAATTGGAACACTGTTACCCTTTGGAATTTTCACTGCTCAGAATTTGTGATGCAACCCTTCAAACAAGCAAAATTTTGTACAAAAAGCATTTGTTGTTTTGTGCCTTCAATTCAACTATGAGTAATGGTGCCCTTATCATAGGGTTTTCTTGGCCAGATTTATTCAGAGGAGGATTATCATTGCCTTCCTCTGAGGCTGGGAGAGTGTGACTTACAAGGTCACCCAGTGGGTTTCTATGGTGGAGAAGGGATTTAAACACTGGTCTCTAAGAGGCCAATACTCAAACCAGCATAATATATTCCCCATGTATCTTCATGGAGAAAGGTACAGGATAAAAAAGGTGTTATATATGGGAAAATTACTAAGAAAAGTGGACGTATTAGGCAAAAAAAAATTAAAAAGCATAAATGTGGAGAAATGTGACCAAAACCAATATGAATTTTGGTTCAGAATGCTTTATTTTAAAAAAGCAAACTGATGCAGAGACAGAACAGAATGAATTAAAGTTCAGAAAAATGAGCAACTGGGAGAAACCAAAAGTGATAGTTTAATCTGTTCCCTACAAGACAGCACAAGAAGAGGTTTTCCAGCTGTTTTGGAGAAGAGGAACTACACATTTTTAATGAACAGTTGAGAGAATTGACTCAGATAGTAGAAATGAAAGTAACTATGTGTTTTCTTTTTATTATTATTATTATTTTTACAAATACATTTTTCATAACTTCAACATGATTAATCAATAAGAGAAACTTCCACCTCAACAGTGTTCATGTTAGCTTACAAAATCACAATTCGTCTTCTGATTAATACTTTAGTCTTCTAATTAATACATTCATCATCTGATTAATACATTCAAAAGAAAACTGATATACTGAAATTATAATGCTCAACTCCCCCAGAGGGGTAAAGTTTCTCTTGACTCCACTTCTACCAAGGGTTATTACTAATCAGAAAAAGTGCCATCCATCTATTAATTAGTCTATAATCCATGTATTCATATGCCCATTCCATTTTCCCTTCCAAAACTCAATTATCATTTCCCAATCCGTTCTAAAGTCCTCCACCGATCTATGCTTAATCCAACCTGTTAGAAATTCCATTTGAACCACTTCTCTCATTTTCATCTGCCATTCTTCCTTGCTAGGGATCTTATTTTGCCGCCAATATCTCGCGTACACTATCCTAGCCGTGGTGGTCATATATAGCATGACTTTTTTGTGTTTTATAGGGAAGCCCTCATCAAAGATATTCAATAAATAAAGCTCTGGTTTTAATTTAAAATCCGACTTAAGGATTCCTCTAATCTCATCGTGTATATTATTCCAAAATTGTTTGGCCATTTTGCACGTCCACCACATATGAAAAAAAGAGCCGTTTATGTCCCCGCATTTCCAACAATTTGGTTTAACTTGCTTATACATCTTTGACAATATCCTTGGAGTTAGATACCAACGATATTGCATTTTGTAGCAGTTTTCTCTTAATTCATTATTTATGAAGGATCTCACGCTCTTTTTCCACAGAGTTTCCCACTCTTCCATTAGAATACTACGCCCCACATTCCTAGACCACTTTATCATATGTTCCTTCACTGTCTCCTGTTCTAACTACAATTTCAACAGTAGTTTATACACCCCTGATATCTTAATCCCCTTATGGTCTGCCAGTAGGAGGTCTAACTCAGTTTTTAAGTTCTCCACCCCTATCTCTTTGTTATCTATTTTAAACCTCTCTAAAAGCTGACGATGTTGGAACCAGGAACATTTTATCTGATTCTCTTCTAATTCTTCCTTGGTTTTAACTCTGCACTCCTTTTGTTGAAAGATTAGCAGCTCATTATATGTCCACCACTTTTCTCTGTGGATCATTTCTGTTCTTCTAAATGCCTCCTGTGGGGACACCCATAAGGGCAGCTTAATATAGATTTGTGGTTTGATCTTTTTCCAAATTCTAAGGAGAGATTTTCTTATAAAGTGATTATTGAAATTTCTGTCAATTTTTTCTTTACTATACCACAGATAAGCGTGGAATCCAAATTTCATGCCAACACCTTCTAAAGTCAATAGTTTATTGTTTTCTAACGTGAACCAATCGTATAACCAGACCATGACGCTTGCTTGATAGTATAACTTCAGGTTTGATAAACCCAGTCCGCCTCTCGCCTTTTCATCTTGTAGTATTTTATGTCTTATTCTGGGCTTTTTATCTTGCCAAATGAATTTCATCACATCTTTATTCCAGAGTTTGAACAGATTATCATTTAATATAATGGGAAGATTCTGAAACAGATAGATCATCTTTGGTAACACTGTCATTTTTATCGCTGCTATTCTGCCTAAAAGAGATAGGTTTAGATGTTTCCAATTTTCCATATCTTTTTTAATTTCGAACCATTTCTTTTTATAGTTATTATCAACCAAATCCATATTGTTTTTAGTAATTATTATTCCTAAATATCTGAGTTTCTTCTCTACTTTGTAGCTCGTGAGTGCTTTAAGTGTATCCTCTTCTTTTCTATCCATATTCTTTGTTAACAATGTCGTTTTTTCTTTATTTATAGTAATGCCAGACAATTTACCAAATTCTTCAAGTATTCTCTGTAATGGTGGAATAGATTTCAGTGGATCTTCTAAATAGATTGCAAGTTCATCTGCGTAAGCACTAATTTTGTATATTTGATTTTTGATTCTAACTCCCTGAATCTCTTTTTCTATTCTAATTTTCTTGCATAACACTCCTAAGACCATAATAAAAAGTAATGGGGAGAAAGGGCAACCTTGTCTTACCCCCTTCTCCAAGCTTATAGGCTTTGTTTTTTGGCCATTAATCATGATTTGCGCCGTCTGTTTATTGTATATAGCTTTGATTGCATTCAGGTATTGGTTTCCTACTTCTACTTTTTCTAGTAGTTGTAACGTAAATTTCCAATTAACGCTATCAAAAGCCCGTTCTGCATCTAATGCTATCATCGTAAATTTTTTGTCAGGCTGCTTGTCAAAATATTCGATAAGATTCAATATCTTCCTAATGTTGGTACTTATACGTCTATTCGGAAGGAAACCCGTCTGATCTTTATCTATCCATTGAGCTAGTATCTTCTTTAACCTTTCAGCCAAAATATTTGTAAAGATTTTATAATCAGTGTTTAAGAGTGAGATCAGTCTATAGCTCCGCATATCCTCCACATCTTTATTCTCTTTTGGTATCAGTACAATGTTCGCATCTTGCCACGATAATGGCAGCTCTCCACCCATTAGTATATTGTTAAAGGTTTTTGTTAGTGGAATCTTTAACATCTCTGCAAAGGCCTTATAGAAGTTTGAAGAGAATCCGTCGGGGCCTGGAGTCTTGTTTGCCCTTAACGATTTAATTGCTTTCTCAACCTCTGAGACTGTGATCATTCTGTTTAAATCTTCTCTTTCGGTCTCAGTTATTTTTCAAATATTTTGTTGGGTCAGATAATCATTTATCATTATTTGAGTTTTTTCTTCTGTCAGGGGAGCCTTGTATAAGTCTCTGAAATATTCTTGAAAGGCATTTTTTATTTTTTCTTGTCTTGTTTATATAATTCCTTTCTCCTTAATTTTCAGAATTTGTCTTTTTTCTTGTTCCTTTCTTAGTTTGTATGACAGCCATTTTCCTATCTTGTTGCTATGTTCGTAATAATTTTGTTTAACATATCTGATCTTCTTTTCTATTTCTTCTATCATTTCTATCTTCATTTGTTCCTGTATTATCTCTAATTCCATTTTTATTTCTTTGTTTAACGGATCTTTTTTATGTTGCTTCTCTTTTTGTATTAATGCCAATTGCAATCGTTTCATTTTTTCATTCTTCATTTTTTTGTTTTCCCATTTTATCTGCATTGCCACCCCTCTAATGACCGCCTTACTGGCATCCCATATTATTGGTATAGATGTTTCTTCCTCTCTATTCTCCTCAAAATTATTTTGAGGTAACAATGTGTTTTCATATCACTAACTTGCATTATTGTCAAAAGGCACCTGTGTTTTCAGTGAGTTTCAAAATTCCCAGCAACATGCCAACAGGTTTTCACCCAAATTCCATACAGTAATCACACAGCTCAAAATATTGTTAAAATGTTTGTTCTGTTAAGATTTTATACCACTAGTTAAATGTCATGAACATCTAGCTACATGTCTGCACTTGGCTTTTTCAGGAACCAGATGTTATCAAACAGTGTAGGCCATCCCTACCAGTGAGCTGAATTGTCCCTGAACTGGCTGTGTTTTTTACTATCTGAGCAGATTTTCTCTTGTACAGCAGCAGATTGGAACCACACTGTTTATGCTACAAAGTCAGCACAAACTCCACATCAAATCAAGCATTCCCTTTCAGCAAACCTTTTATGGGATTCTAAAGTAACACTAAGGCAAGAAACTGTAGAATAAGAGAAAACCCTGTATAAATGCTCTTCAGATACAGCTGGGATTTAACCACATGGTCTTAAGCCATCATCTTTGGAAACAATGCATTTTCCATGACCCATTTTCAGAAGGATCTGCAAAAGATATTTTTTTAACATAATATTCTTCATGTTTTCATCTGCACCTCCAGGCCCTACATGTAAGGAAAAATCACTAGAGTTGTTTCAAAGTACAGTATTTTGGTGCCCCAGTAGTGGGATAATTTTGGCCCTTCCCACCTTACACTGCTGTTAGTTCCTGTACACCATAAAAACAGGTGGAAATCAAGTGATAACTACTGGAACATCTAGCAGAGAGCTAGAGCACCCTTTTGTAAAGAAAAAGGCCACACCATCTGTGACTGTTTGATTTAGAGAAAAGGCAGGTAAAGGGAAAATATATTAGAAATGTATTAATTTATAAAATCATGCACCTACTTCCTGCTGCCTTTCCTTCCACCCTGTTCTTGTTTGAATGCATTTTCTATACATCAAGCCTGCTGGAAGTCCAGGAAGTCTTGTAAGAATATTTGTTATTGCGTGGTCCTTTAGATATTGTCAGAGTGCATCTACAATCAGCCCTAGTCAGTGACAGGAACTATGAGAGGTGTAACTCAAACACATATGTAAGGCCTCAGATTCTTTATTTTTGTTCTAAATAGCTCTTAATTGCCAGTGACATTGTTTAGAAAAAGGTGAAAAAATACCTGAGAAGAAATGCAGAAACATGTTTTGTCAGCAAAGACCATATTGTTATTCTGCCTCTTCAACTTAAAACTGTTTGGCTCTGAGATCCTGGTCCATTTGGAGAGATTTGATCAATGTTGTGAAATAATTGTCAGCTCCCATTGCATTCTCTACTCATCTGCCAAGTCCCTTGAAAAGTAACCATTTCAAGTTACTATTTCAAGTCACTAATAAAGTAGTCATTTCAAGTCAAGGAGCTATTTGGAGAAATAGATCAAGTAAGCCTTCTATAAACATAGTAAGCATTAAACAGCTTGTATGAACTACTCTTGGGATGTTGCAGCTTTGTTTTCACTTGCTAGTCCTGACTAAAATTAGAATCAATTGGATTTATACGTGTTTTGATTCACCATTAAACAGCTGACTGAATGGGTCTGCTCCAGGTGGTACTAGACAAGAGGATGCCTGCTAATATGTGCTGTATGCATTATCAGATGATACAACTAAGCAGGAGATAAATAACACTAAGGCTTTGATTTCTGACCCAATATCCTCATAGATACATCTGGAGGAAACTCAGGAGACAGCCTTCTCAGTGGCTGCCCCCAGGTTCTAGAGAAGTTAAATTGGCACCCTCCCTGTCTTTCTTCCGGAGCCAAGTAAAAAAAATTCTTGTTTCAGCAGGTGTTTACTGGTCTCTGCTGTGCTGAGGTGTGTGTGTTTAAAAATTTAGCTTTTTTAAAAAAACTTTTTTATTGTTTAATTGTGTTTTAACTTTTTAACTATTTTCCTGATTTTCCTGAATATGTATTAGTTCTTCAGTGCTCATATTAACATAGCTGCCAGTTCCACGACAGGATAAAGTTCGCGAAATTCCGGATTACCATTCTTATGAGGAGTGCATAATTCACACGAATTCATGTTTATTTGGAGCATGATGCAGCAAGTTTTGGTTTTCATTAGTTTACACAGGCAAAGGTGGAGGGGGCATGGCCTCCAGATGATTAAAGCCAGGCAGGAGGCAGGGAGGGAGCAAGGAGGGGGTCATATACCATAAATAATGAGAGGGAAGAAAAGCACAAACAAACAAAAGAATGACAGAGCAATCCGTCAAGTTCCCGATCATCTTCCCTGCCCTGAAAGCCTTGAATAAAGAAAGGAGTGAAGGGAAGCACAAACAAACAAAAGCACAATGGACCAATCGGTTGCAGCATGCACACACGCACACATACACATGCACACACCACCAAAGCAGGGGCTAGCCCCATTCCCTGCCCTGAAATCCTTGAATAAAGACAAAGGACTGAAGGGAAGCACAAACAAACAAAAGGACGATGGAGCGATCGGCCAGTTGCAGCACACACACACATACACACACGTACTACCCAAGCGGGGGCTAGCCCCATTCCTGATCATCTTCCCTGCCCCCAAAGCCTCAGAGCAGATTTCTGAAAATGGGCTGCAAGCTCGGTGGATTTCCTTCTCCAACCCCTCCGTCTATTCGGAGAAGGCACAATGGTCACTCCAACCAATCAGGATTCAGCTCTGCTCACGCTAATTCGAAAAGGTTGCTGCAAGTTCACACAGACATTTGTGAATGGTAAATTCACACAACCAATTGTGTGCATTTTTGCTAACTTTATCAAAAAAGTCAGGAAAACTAGCGAAAGCTGATATTGCGCGACTTATGGGTTTTTCACTCCTCCTCCTTCTGAAAAGGGTGCTGTGGCTTCGAAATGTGTGGGAACTATCAGGCTTTTGTCGCATTCTTTGAGGATTTATTTTGCCATGTAAACGGCGCTTTAGCTTTAAAGATGTTATCAAATGTCTCCATTTTTTAGCATGACAGGAGAAAAGTTTTTCACAAATTATTTCCGGAGAGCAAGATTATATAATCCAGAAATACATTTTTCATTGTTGGGAGCATTCATGATCTATACATATATACGGATGTTGATGTGATGAGATGAAATTTGTGTAAATAAGTACATGGCTTTAAAATAATTGGGTATTTTGTTAACATCTTTTTGCTTTTCCAAAGGAGAATGCAATTTTTAGGAACAATGCAGGAAAGCATGGGAGTGGTACTTGACACTTAAGGTTACATGATAAAAAAATTATGGAGATGTGGGCTGCAATTTTGAAATGCAGTAGGCTTGTTTTGTATGCAGGGAAGCAGAAGACTAAAAAAATTCCATTATCACAATTCTAATAGAGGACTAGAGACAGAGATGGGCACTGACACTGACAAAATTATTTAGAATATGATAGGGTCTCATTCATTACTGAAGTCTCATGCACTGATAAGCTGTTTACAAGTGTTTCCTTATACAATGGAATTATTATTTAGGTGTACAGAGAGGTGCCTTTGTTGAAGCCACATCAAGGTACTTGGAAACCACTGAGATTATGTAGTGTTGATAGTTAAATGAACTATAGTACCGCTTCCAGGTGTTCTCTGATAATGCTGATAAACATAAGCCCACTTCAGGTGTTCAGCTGGAAAACACTTTTAACATATGGGAGCATATCCTTCAGCTGAGAGCATGGAAAAGTTACCTTGTGGGACTACAACTTTAAGAGTCACCCAGCCAGCATGGCAAGTGATCATGCTAGCTGGGGACATCTGGAAGTTGTACTCTAGTAACATTCTCATTTTGCTCCACCTTCTCTTAAAGGTGAACACTTGAAGGGAGCTTCTGTTTATCAAGGATTAGAAAAGAAGACCTAAGAGCAGTGCTATTTGCATCATGTATATCTTTTTAAATGGAATATCTAAAGATAGCCAAAGAACGTTACCTAAATCCTGATCACTTGGTGACTGCTAATTTGATACTTGCATGTGTGATTCAGCCATGACAGCATTACAGATGGACTTTCCACAACACCTTAGGCCATTTTTTGACAAGGCTTTTCAATTAAAGTGAACTTTCTAGTTTTACACGTGAACCTTCCAGTTTACAGTAATAAAATATAAATAAAGCATTGAGAAGCCTCAATGGATGACAGATGATAGGATGACTTGCAGGTCTCTCATTCTTAGGGTCACCATAACTCAAAGTTGACTTGATGTTCATTAGCAACATCTACCGATTGACCTTCCCCATGTGAGATGGCAAAGTGGAAGAAGTGTCTTGACCATTTAATTTAGCAAAGAGTTCCATATTTAAATGGAGGTTACAGTCCTATCTTTGACAAGAATTAATGTGATATATTCCCACAAATTAGTTTTCCTACTGGAATGTATCCTCCATTTAGCTGTTTGCTGTAGTGTTTTTCCAATGTATCAGTGAAGTACTAGTGGATGGAGGTTTTGATATGCACAACACTATGTGTCTGTTTCACCCATTTTCTTCCCTATTACACTGTGGAAACGTGCCTGATTTTAGGAGTCCCCATGGTCCACATTTGAGTATGTATGTTTTCAGTACAGTATATGAACACTTAGACATTGGAAAAGCTTTTTTCTCCCAGGACTTCAGCTTCCAAAATCCATCAGCTAGTGGTCATTGACATGGTCAGTGACAAGCAAACAAGTAGTCCCCAAAAATAAAAATTGCCAGATTCTGCTTATAGGAGTCATATATCACTTAATGAGGCAGTTGTTAGAACTGCAATAGGGATTCTATATGGCCTGTTGCCTCTTTCTCATTACATATAACCTCATTGACTCTGTTCAATTTAAGCATGGATTTAAGCTTTCCTACCATCTGCTGCTTGTTTCAGCTCATCATGCTATTTAATCCCTCCTGCACTATATCAAGCATGGCAGTGTGGGAAATTTTGCCAGAGACTACACGTTGATGGAAATGAACCATATTCCACCCACTAACAATGTATTTTGATAATTTTATCTTGTTAGAGATGGCTCTCTATCTAAAAAGCGTCACTGAATGGAATTTGCCAGAGTTAGGTAGTTAACCCCCAAATATTAAGGAAGAGGCATACCATTGTGATCCTGACAATCTTGCTGCATTTTGTTTAAAGATGTTGTTGAGAAAACTAAACATATTTTAGGTGTGCAGCAGCCAGAATCATCATCATCATCATCTTTATTTCTATCCCAGTTTTTCCCCAGTTTGGGACTCAAAGTGGTGTACAATAAAAAGACATTGGGCCTGTCTAAACGACGAACATACCCCTCATGGAATTTGCTGGGAATCCTACCTGTCTAAACAAGATCCAGTGCTAATCCACACTATTTGGAAGGAGGGGGGGTCCAAAACGGCAGAAACAACAGGGTAAAAGCCTTCACAGATTTCCCCGTACTTTTTAAAAAACCGTGAGAGAGGTGCACATTCCTGCTCATTTGGACTATCAAACAGCAGGAAATCTAAAGGGAAGCACAAAGCTGATTGGCCAGGCAAGAGTGGGGGGCAGGGCTTGCTAGCAGGGCAAGCACCCACTGCCGCCATGTTGAATTTTCACTTAGCGATCGCTCATTAAGGATAAAACAGGGTCAATATTTTCTGTTTTCCTTTTCTATAAAATTGGAGAATCACTCTATCATACCAGCGCACCTTGGGATGACCTTTTAAAAAAAAAAAAAAAAAAAAAAGGCTGCGGTGAAGAACTAATGCTAGTATATCACTCATGGCCACCATCAGGAATGCAAGGCTTATGGGGGCTTCTGAGGCCAGAAAAACTGTTTGGACATGTCGCTGCTGCTGCGAGATGCCAATACTACAAGGTACTTTGGATTCTGCCCCCCTCGTGTAGATGGGCCCGTTGTTAAGGAATGTTTGTCTCCATGCCATACTGCCCCTGGCTCCTCATCATTTTGGCCTTTCCACAAGCATATCTGGGCAGTTCTGAAAGGATATCATTCATGTAAGGGATGTACAACAGGTTCTGCTAAACTAACACAGCTGCAGCTATGTGCTATGGCCCATCAACCAGCAGAACCTGCACCCCAAATCCACAAAATGTGTTACCTAGAAGCCATGATAAATTATTATTATGTGCTATTACTGCTTCTTTTAGATAATATATTCAGAGGTAGGTGTGTTGGCCATGCAGCAAATACAATAACATCCAAATCCACAAAACAGTGATACATTTATTGGGCCAATCAAAAATGCACAAAATACATGATGCAAATTTTTGAAGCTCCACTGGTTTCTTCATCAGGCAAAGGTATTCAAAGGTATACAGGAGAAGAAAATGTATGACAGTATTAGAGTCACAGGCCTACATTTTATCAAGATCTTGGTTTTTTATTGTCAGTAAAGATGGTCTGGGGATAGCCATATAGGCTGAGGTCCCTCCCCTCTTTGGCCATGTGGCCAAAGAGTTTAGGTAATGTTTGGCATTTTTATGACAGGAAACAAATTTGGTTTTGCCGGAACTTTCTGGCTGGTCTTTTGGTCACTGAATTGTTTCTCCTGGGGTTCACTTAGATCCACATTTCTCTATTATTTTTTGATTTGTTCGGATATTAAAAGAGTAAAAAAAAACTGGTGAGTAAATAAAGCATTTTTTTTTACACTTGATCTTAGCCAAAGGGCCAAGAAGCAATAATTTTTTTAATTATGAAGCAGAAACTATAGTGGCACACCTTGCTAATTTCCTGCATTGTGTCTCTGAATCAACTGTTGCCTTCCATTTACCTGGCCTTACACCCTCTCCCTCCAATAATTCATAATTCGGCTTATTAGATACTTCATGTGGTTTCAAGTAGACCAGGGTAACCCAAACATAGGGGTTATCAAAGGTCACTAGAACCTATGGAAGTGTCATTGGAAATTCCCCAGAATCAAACATGCCCAGAATGTGATTAAGTGAAGCCCCTCTTAGACAGTTGTTAGGGAGTTATGTGCTAATCTCTCCTGGATGCACCTGGCAATGAGTCATACTCCAAAAACAGTGATTGGAACACCTATTATCCCCACTCATCACAGCCCCCATCTATTCAAGGGGGGAAACATACTGCCTCACAGTAGTAACAAGTTGAGCAGCTATGACTTGTCTTAATAGTGTTTTTTTTCTCCCAGCAGCCCCCATAAGCTTCACATGCAAAGATGACAGCTCAGGAAGGGAGAAGAGGGTGTGAGAGTCCTCTTCTCTTCGTCAGTCTCTGGGGGAGGAGGAATGGTGTCAGGAGGGACAGGGAAATGGGGAGTGGGGAGAGGATGGCAGCCGCCATCCTACCTTCCCTGATCCCCATGGCAGTGGTGGCAGCCGGGTGGGTGGGTGGGAATGACAGCCACCCACCTCCTTTCCATATCCCCCCATCACTGCAGGGGGATGGTGGCTGCAGGTGCTTGCTAATCAGGGGTGCACTTCCTTTACTATGGAATAGTGAAAAACTGTGCACACCCCTTGCAGTTTTTCAAAAATTCCAGGGAAAGCCAAGAAGGCATTTCTCGTGAAGTTTTTGTCTTCCTTCTTCGGAATATGTTGACATGCCACAGGATCCCATTAGAACAGGTGGCCTTCTCCTCACATTAAACGAGGAGTATTTTCACCATATAGACAGCCGCCTGGTAAATGTTTTTCCCTCACACCTTTTCCTATCCATAATATAGAGGAAGTCATAAACCCATTAACCTTAATGTTCCAAACATTAGCGGCAATCAACGAAGATGGACCTTCCATTGTTTAACTCTGGGAAACTCACCCAAGCATTGTATTTCATTCTCAAAACACCTCTTAAGGGTACAATATTAGGTATAAATACAGTTGCCCCTCCATGTCCATGGATTTGGTATCCACAGATTTAAGTATTCACGGCTTGAAAATATTCTTTAAAAATAATCCAAAAAGCAAACCTTGATTTTGCAATCTTATATAAGGGACACCATTTTGCTATGCCATTGCATATAATGGGACTTTAGTATTCATGTATTTTGGTATCTACGGGGTATATGTGTGTGTGTGTCCTGGAACCAAACCCCAGCTAATATGAAGGGACAACTGTATCACCCTAAAATCATAGCCATGTGTGCACAGTTCTTTTGATGCCATTACTCTGTTTGTTTGTTGTCACACTCTCAGTACAAGTCTGAGTCTCTCTTCACCGCAGGAACCTCTACTCTCCAGACAGGTAATTATAATCCATTCCCCAAATCTATTCTTCTGTCCAAATACTTCCTCCTAATTCTCTGTTAGCCTTGTGTGATCTCTTGTGAGTGTGAGTGCATGTTTAAAACCTTCCATGACCATTTTCCATTTTGGCTTGTAGTCTCATCAGTGAGTACTGGTACACAGGTGAAAAGGTCCCATAGTTACCCAGCCTCTCGTGGCCATTCCTTTCAGCTAATTAAATTCCCCAAATTAATATCTTAATTTTTGTGTCACTAATGGGTCCCCATGGACCCCACACAATTTGAGGAACACTTCAATGTCCTAGAAATTCCTTTAAAAAGCAACAACTCATGGCTCCTTGTTCAGTGTTCCATAAAATGCATGATTGCTTCATGTGGAAAAGAGCCCATCCTATAGCACTCAATTAAAATGTATGAACTACTGTATTATCTTCCCTCTACAACAGGAAGCCTGCAAAGCATGCCCCTATCTCTCATAGATGGTATTTGGGGCCAAAAATGTTGTTTTTTGTTTTGTTTTGTTTTGTTTTGTTTGTGTGTGGGGGGGAGCAGGTGTGGCCCTCCAAGATCTCTTGGCAGGCTAAGGTAGCTCCTTAGTCTTCTACAGTTCCCCACCCCTGCTCTATAAGAACTATTTTAGAAAGAATAGGAAATGATTTGGAGGAAGAGGAGGGAGGAAGCTAATTTTTTAAGATGCCAGTACCTGTCCTTATTCCCATCTGAATCCTCCAGGAAACAAGTGACTCTTCAGAAAAATATGTGAGGGGAAATTACCAAATTTTACTGAGGACATCTACAGTAACAACCTAGTACCCTATTCCAACTAGTTATTTAGTATTGCCAGTAACATTCCATTTCCTTTAAAAATGACTATGGTTGTTTGAAATTCTTCAAGCCTGTAACTATGTACTTATCATTCATCTTATCATCTTACCATTTACCTCTACCACTTGGTGGTAGGTTCTTGCATCTACTGAGACATCACAGAGAAAAAGAAAGAGTTGAAAAAGTAGGAGCTAAAAAGTAGGAACATTTGTTTAGCAAATGGCAGAGCCTTTTGTACTAAATTACTATCATACAGCCTGATTTACCTCAGGTCACTAATCCTGCCATCTTTTGCAACCCCACCTGTCTTACAATGCAATGCTGGTACTACTTTTAAATAATGAATTACAACAATGGACTTAGAAATATAAAGAACTCTGAAGTGGCACAGGTCCTATTCAGATGGATATAATCTACATGAAATATATTTGATGGAGTAAAGGTTGCGACTATTCGTACAACAACAGCATCCTATGATGAACCAGCAGGATGTTCTTCAGAGTACTGCCTGCCACTCTATATGGTGCAGCAATTCCAATGTCCCATCTGTTAATGGTAAAGCCATGAGAACACAGCTTATTGAGGGGAGTATGTTGGTTTTGTTTCTTAAAACATAGTCACTAGTGTTAGCCTCATACTTGATTTTCACCTGCTCAAGTTCCTGTTTACCAGTTGTTGCTTATTTCTTTAGCATC
The DNA here is from genome assembly GCA_030847615.1 of Gambelia wislizenii. Classification (NCBI taxonomy): domain Eukaryota; kingdom Metazoa; phylum Chordata; class Lepidosauria; order Squamata; family Crotaphytidae; genus Gambelia; species Gambelia wislizenii. Next base: position 87,054,329 of record JAUMIR010000003.1, read on the forward strand.
ATGAATGTACATGGCATTTAACAGGTAAAACAGCAACAAAAGGCAGGCAGTCCTGCCAAAGGTATACAAGCTAAAATACATACACATGCATACAGAGGGGAAGGGTAGGGTAATGCAAATACAAAATTAATATACAATAATAAAACAGATTATCCAGATATAATACAAAACTACAATACAAATTAAGCAAAGTGACAAATACATATCATAAAAAATATACAAGATCATGAAACAATATGAAAGTAAAACAAAAGCTTCAGAAAACAAGGAAGATTTCAATTGGGATTTTTTAAAAAATGAGGGAAGGAGCAGTTTGCAAATACTCAGGTAGGCAATTCTAATAGTATGGAGCAGAGAGTGAGAAAGGATGAAGCCAAGCCAAAGAAGAAGAAACTTTTGGTTGAATGAGAAGCCCTAGAGTTCCTAAAACACAGATCCCAAGCAGGCTGGTAAAAAAAGAAGTGAGGCCTGAAACATAGAGGGAGCTAAGTCATGTGGGGCTTTGAAAGTTAAAAGGAGCTTGTACAGAGTCCTAAAATAAATAGGCAACCAATGAAGTGATATCGAAGTAATCTTAATCATGAGGTAACATGATTAAAAGAAGAAGAAGAAAAAAAAATCTTAGCAGAATGTTGAATGGAAACCAGTGGGCTAAAATGAGATAATGGAAGACCAGTCAAAAGAAGATTGCAGTAATCAAGGGGGGAAATTACCAAGGTGTGAGCAAAGGTCTGACCTGTAATATGGATAAGCCTAGACACTTCAGCCCCTAGCCAAGTGACAACTGGATTGCAGGGAGACCTGAAGGAAGGGCCAACTGACATGAACTTCATGATTAAACAGATATATCATGCACTTTATTTTTCATATCAGTTTCTTTGCTATAAAAGACCTACTAGAAGTAACTACAAAAAGGATTCTATTCTGGAAAAGGTTACACACAGCAGCAATTATGCCTATCTGTCAAATTATATTTGTGATTTACTTTTTTTTTTCAACTACACAATCAGCAATTTATACAACTGAAACCCTGGATCTGACAGAATATAAATTTGTCTTTTAAGTTTGGCCTGTGCCAAATCTTTGCTTTGAAAGACTTCTTATGCTGAGAAAGCACAGCAGGGTGGTTAAGCAAAGTGAAGTGACTTGCCTGAAGTGGCAGTTTTTAGGTATCACCGAAGGACAGAAAAATGTCAATTACTTGGGTTATCATTATGGAATTACCACCTTAGGAGTGCTGTTAGATTTTTCTTCTCTTAGGTCCCCAAATTTCTTATAATAAACACCTTCTTTCAAGTGTCCCCTTCCTCTGTCTGATGAAAATATAAAATGCAGAGCAATTTCAGTATGAAGCTAGGCAATATATTTATGAAAATACCGTACTTAAATTTATGTTCAAATTGCAGGATTGTATGCCATAGTTCTAATGAAACCAATCCTTCGTATGGACCAAAAAAGCATATATCTGCACCAAACATACTTGGACCAGGCATTTTCAGTTAGTACATCTGACTATAAGCCTCTCCTTGAACCAATTCACATTTTGAATGAATTTTTCAAGCATTCAATAGGAACAGTCCACAGAAGAATTGTAGAAATGAATCCCACTAGTATGGAAGAAAACAAATCTAATGAGCAGTGTGAAGTTGATGGAGAAAACAGAAAAAACAAGTAAATATGCAAGGTTAAATCGAAGCCCAATAAAGACAAGGGTGATGGTGGTGGTTGTGTGTTCTCAAGTCATTTATGACTTGTGGTGACCCCAAGGCAAACTTATCACAGTGTTTTCTTAGCAGAGTTTGTTCAGAGTAGGTTTGCCCTTGCCTTCCTCTGAAGCTGACAGAGTGTAACTTGGTCAAGGTCGCCCAGTGGGCTTCCACACCTGAGTGGGGATTTGAACCCTGGTCTCCAAATGTCCTAGTCCAACACTGAAACCATTATATCACACTGGTTAGTGAGAAGTATTTCAGCAGCCTAGAGTGAGCACAGAGAGGATATAACTTTCTTATAAAAAGGGTTTGTTTTCAACTGAGCCCTTAGCACACTCACTAGGTGAGATTGCTCTCAAGGTCCACCTTCAAGAGGTGATTCTTTGTCCTGAAACCTCTGTTGCCTCTCTGATATTTTTGCCAGTTGTTAACTAACATTGGTAATATCCTGGAGAGCCAGAAGCATTCTTCAACCTGGAAGACTCTAGGGGCATATCTACACGAAGAAAAAAATGTGGCAAAAATTGGCAAGAATGTGGGCAGAATACGTTTAGCTTAGATGAGCTCCTGCCAGGATTTGCCACATTCAGAAGGAGGGGGGCTGAAAACTCCAAACAGACCGTGATAACAGCCTAAGCTGTTTCTTGCGATCCTTTTTTAAAATTGCATAAAAATGAATATAATTGGTCATCCGTACAACCAGTTCTAAAAGGGGACACAGCAGAGCTGAAAGCTGATTGGTTAGACCTCAGAGTGGGCAGGCTTGTAAGGGAGGGCTTGTGATGCCAGAGATGCCATTGTTCTTGGTTTTGCTGGCATTATTGTTCAGCTGGAAAAGCAGCAGAGTGAAAGTATGAAGTTTTATTTAAGCAGAAAACAGCTCTTCTGTCACTCCTAAAAGAAAAAAAAGGAGGAGGAACAGAGGGAGATTTTCCAGACTCATCTCACTCGGAGCCACCTTTTTTCCCCCCATGGATATAAACTGCAAAACATTCTCTTCCAAGCTTGCAAATGAGCTGTGGGCACAAATGGGCACTGCAGCGAAAAGGAGGTAAGCTGCTATTTTTCGCTACAAGTTCTCCCGTGTAGCTTCACCCTAAATGTTTTTGACTATAGTCCAGTCATTCCCACCTCTCATTCTCAATGGTGTCATATCATGTAATTTAAATCCAAAACATCTGGAGGGCATCAGGCTGGGGAAAGCTGCTGTCTTTAGTTTTTTGGTAGACTCCATCTTGAGAGTTAATTCTCTAGGCCCACAGCCTGAGGTCTTGGTTTGGTGGGAAAATTCTTGGGGTTTGGCCTGAGGCTTAGGAGATTATCAGATGTGGGGGAACAAGGCAAAAAAAACACATTCCCAACAACATCAGAAGATCACGAAGAGAATAGAAAGGGTGACATTATCAAACAGCTGCGCCCTCAGCCATTCCCAGGGCATAGTGTTGCCATGGATGAGGCTCCCTTTGTTCAGTGATGGGGACAAACCACCAATGGTATGTCCTGGGAATGCTGAAGGATGATGTCATCTGTTAATGTCACCCCTTCCTGTTCTCAGCGCAATTTTCTGCCACAGTTTTTGCTGTGTCTGATAATCTCCCTCATATCAGAGTGCAGGATAGGTGATTTATCATCTATGCAAACGGTTGAGAAATGGGTGAGATAGTACTAGATCTTTCAAGCAGAGCAATCAAATTGGCAAGTCAGAAGATGAGCCACAACCGATCCCATGCCCCCCCCCACAGGATCTAACAGAGAAAGAAATAGGTTTAGTTTTCTTTGTAAAACATATTAAATTAGCTTTACTTACTAACACTTGCACATAATTGGTCTTATGGAGAACCAAAGAGGGAAGGTGGAAATGGCAGCAGATTAGAGAGATGCAGGAACTTTAAATGTATGGACTTTATCAGACATGCGCTTAAAACCCATTCCTGTTCCATTACCCACCCACCCACCTTCCTCCTGTCCCTGTAACTGAATAAAAATAAATGTTCACACACTTACCTTAATCCTGGGACAGAAACTGCTCCCTGCTCCTCCAGCCTTCCAGGAAGGGAATGGAGCTCTCACAGAGCCCCCTCCCCTTCCTGGAGACCAAATCACATGGGGAATTTAAAAATAAAAAATCCCCCAAACCTCAAAAGAGTACACCAACCACCTAAACACCCTTAAAAAAAAAAACAAGTAATCCAGGGAGGGAACAAAAAAGGCTGTCACTTACCTCTTTCTCACAATTGAAGCAGGAAGTGTTTTGCAGGGACCTCCCAGGACCTTGCAGGGAGCCCTGCATTGTGCAGGGAATTAAAAAAAAAACAGACATCAAAAAATTAAATCAAGCACCTAAACATCCTTTAAAAGAAACAAGTAAACAGGGGAGGGTACAAAAAAGTCTGTCACTTACCTGGATGTCCAGATCGTCACCAGAAGTGTTCTCTACTTACCTTCCAGGGCCTTACAGAGGCAGGCAGCCAGGAGAAAATTAAAAAATAAAAATACAAGCAGATGTCTAAAAATTAAAACAAGCACCAAAACACCTTTAAAGCTTTAAAGGCAACATGGGGAGGATACAGAAAACACTGTCACTCACCTGGATGTCCAGATCATACCCGGAAATGTTCTAACATTGCGCCAGCATAATGGCAAACCAGTTCACACACCCGTGATTCCGTTACAGAAACGGAACCGGAGATCTATTGATGACTTTTCCCTGTGAATAACATAAAACGGAAAGCACACGGGGTAAGAACAGGGTCAGAACGGGAGAGGGGAACGTCATCTGGGAAAAAAAAAACCTCTTTAGGGATCCTGTTCCATTTCTGTTCTGGTTTATTAAGCCTGTGTGATAAAGTCCTAGATGCAGTAAAACAAGCAAACAGGAAGTCAGCATTGTGCAATCTAGCAATCATTGAGTATAGGCATGCAATGCTTGCTAACTCTAACCCAAGCAAGCTTTCTAACATCCATCTTTGGTCTTTCTGTCCCAGTGCCTGGATTGATGTCCATAGCTTGGATAATTATAGTGATTAGTTAATGTTAAGCATGTGTTTCTCCTCTTCCCTGACAGTCTTTCCAAGCTCCCACCTGCCAAGATGTCACTCTGGAGAAGAAGGAAGGGTTAACATTAAAAATCATTCACACACCAGATACTTCCTCCATTGTAAATTTCTTCCTCTTTCCCAAAGTAAGCCTTGTTTAGGGTAGATATCTTGGGTGATGCAAAGGTGGCTCAAAAGGGGCATCAGTATAAATGCGGAGGCAGGCTACACATCTGATTTTGAATTCAACCCAAGGGTAAAGAGACTGAACCTGATTCAAATGAAAGACTGTAAATTGTCTTCCTCCAAATACTTGCCCAGTCCCTGACCACAAGAGGATAAATCCTGGTACCAGTGCAGGCTTCACTCTCACAACATTGCATATATTTTCTTTTCCTGTTGTTGTGTTTCTCATTTTTCTTTAGACTTCTGACATTTCTGTTCTGATACTGAAGAGCTGGACTGGATTTTAGAAGAAACTTTTCTGCAACTTTGAAAGCTTTGGCCAAAACATTGTGACTGAAAAGTTGTTGGTGGGTACGTTCCTCCTCTATCCTCCTTGAGCAGAGTAATAATAGTTAAGGTGAAACATTTTCTGTAGATCTATTGACTAGGAAGAGCCAACAATTGCTTCAAATTGCTAGGATGTACTCTGTGCTTAGAATAGTTAGTGCCTTCATACGTCGGACAAGAGAATAATAAGATTAAAAATAATCACCTGACACAGTTGGTAGCATTTTCAGTCCGATTCCATACTCATCTGTAAAAGCTTTTGATTCTGGAGAGAAAGGATGGAAACAATGGCAAATGCAAGTCAAGTGCTCTGCAGTATTTTTCTTGCAAAGCGTAAGCTATGCCACATAATGGCATCTAGAATTATGCATTGTTCTCCTTTCTAACCAACATTTTTGAACTGCCCAGGGATTCTTTTTAATGAATTATGAAGATGGAGGGGGGGATCAAAACAAATATATTGATCTTTCCCAACTCAATCCTTTATAACTTTAAACATAGGCTTTGTGCAGATTTTGGATCATGGAAATGAACTTCAACCAGTTTTGTCAAATAAAGATAAGAATGAAAGCACTCAACCAGCTATAACTATTTCCACACACTAGACATGAAGGACACTGTTCAGCTGCATAGTGTTAATTTTTTAAAACTATTTTTGTTTAATATAGGATGTGGGGGAGGAAACTGGCATGCAATAAAGGGGGGGAAAGGAGGTGGAGATACCATCACAGCCTCAGTTGACCCTTCATAGAAATTTGGTTTGATCTTCTTTTTGCAAACAAAGGAACTTGTAGAGTCACCACCCAAATTCATAACTGAGACTTGGAAGGGAAATGCTGGGAGTGCATATTATTTGCCTTCAGCATGTGATCAGGCATTGCAACCTGAGTTTCTTCCCTAGCTTAAGCAAAGAACTCTTCCTTAAAGAGATCAGACAACCAAGCTGGGAATAAAAAAGGGCCACTTTATATTAACTATTTATGTTTAAGATCTGAAGGGAAGAGCCTGAAATGCGGTCTAGCTGAGGTAGATGGTCCCATTCCTGTCTCTTCCTTAGACCAAGTACTAATCACCATGTAAGATAGACAGTCCCAAGGAACCTCTCCCAGGTCATATGACTTTAGGGAGAGCATGCTCCAGGCTGGCTCCAATGGTAAACCCATACTTCACCCAAGCAAATCTCTAGACCTCTCCTTTACCAAATATGTGCCTAAGTGTGCTTACCATCAGTACCCTTCTAATTTCCCCTGTTTACTTGCCAAGTGACCACCTAATTAAACAAGCCATACACAATGTTAATCTCTTATATGTTCCCCCAGAACCAGTCCTGGAAAATGCCTACCTCTTTCCAAAAGGCAACTAGAATAAACCTGCACCACCCTGGAAGGGTGGAAGGGCAGACTGAGCAAGCACTGAAAAAGAGAAATCAACTGGTCAAACTGGCTTACAAAGCCTGCAGTCTCTCACATGAACCTGCAGGGTTTTAAGATCTTCATGGGAAGGCTTTCTTTTGGTCCCACCACCATCACAGGCTCACTTGGTGAGGACACAAGAGAGAGCCTTCTCAGTGGCTGCTCCCATCCTCTGGAACTCACTCCCTCAGTAGGCTAGGCCCACTCCCTGTTTTCATTTTGTCAGCAGGCAAAAACCTTTTTTGTTCAAACAGGCCTTTGATATACAGTATATATGTACCTGTGCAGCTTTTATTGGGGTGTGTTTTTATGTTGTTTTTATGTTGGTTTTTTACTCTGTGTGTTTTTAATTGGTTTTAATTGTGATGTTAATTGTTTTGCGAGCTGCCTGGGTCCCACTTCAGGAGAAAGGCAGAATATGAATTGCACAAATAAATAATATAAATAAACCTTAACACCTTGGCATTCAAGTGCCAAGATGAAACCTTCCTTCCTCTTACTGGCCCCTGGTTCCTTTGGGGCTAGCAAAAGCAGCCCCTTCCCACATCAGGACTTTGCTGCATGGGGCCAAGTTTTTCTCTGCCCCTTACCCTCATGCACCAACTTACCTTCCTGCTGCAGTGGATGATTCTTTCTTTCATTCCTTCATCCATGGCACATGAAACATTGTAAGGGCACATGCAGAAGAAGCCCTGGGAAATATAATTTTCCCAGGGTACTTGAGAAAGGCTTCCTGAAGATGCTTTCCCAGCAGTATTTCTTGAATGGAGGATGAAAGCAGGAGATAATGGTGCTCCTCTACCTCTAGAGCAACTGTCAGAGAGTGAAGGGGGAAAGGAAACAGGGAGAAAGTGCAAACCAGTAGAGCTGCAGTCTCAACTACTCCAAAAGCCCAGCAGTTGCAGTTAGAAAGTAACAGGCATGGACCAGACAGGAATGGCTATTTCAACCATTCCCTCCCTCCCCCCAGCTTTCTCTTTTTTTTTGCTCATAATTTTTGGGAAGTTCAAATCAACCTAAAAAACGTTTCTCATCCTATAAACCAAACTTGACCGAAAACTAACTTGTTGACTATTCTAGAAATATTCAGCATGATTCTTCAGCATGTAGACTTATTTGGTTGTGTTGTTTTTTTAAAAATTGTCACGAGTGACACTATCATACCGAATAGTCAAAAGACAAATCAGTTTTAATGGCCAGTGTGGTAGGATTTAGACTAAAAGGCCTGGCCTATACAGTAGATCTCTATAGATCCCTCTTTTATCTCAACAATTGCATTAAGAAGTCATTCTCTCAACCTATCCTATCTCACAAGGTTGTTTACAGATGAAAATGGTCTGTTAAAGCTGTCGCCCCCCTGCCCAGTTGCTCGTAGAGCCTTGTGTGTAGGCATATGGCTAGAATGATTCATAAATATAATCTCTCCGGCAAAAGGAATGTGACTCATCATATTTACAGAGTATGGTATGCTCCTGGAACTCATACAGAATTACCGGTAGCTATAGTTGCAAAAAGCTGAGTTATCTGTCAACATTTTTATACTGGACCAGCAGAACAAGTCCAGAAATTTCTGAAATGACTCTATCAATAGGTGGATATATAAAGGGAAGCTATATAATGCTGCCCATCTCCTAATATCTGTGTTTATCTCTGTGCTGGTAGGAAGCACATGCATGTAATAAAACTTGGTTTTGCCAATCAGTCACTGTGTTCTGTGTCTCCTTGGAGTCCCACCAGGATCAGACATTGGGGGAAGGTCTTCTGGTAGGGTTACAGATAGCCTTTTTGCCTGATTCTGTTTCACCCACAAAGTGAAGCTGGGATAAGGCTGCAAAACAATGAAAACATAGTTTTATACAAACAATATTGATCAGCTGCAGTTCTGATACCACCATTGTGCAGTTCACAATGAAAATAATTTGGCTTATCTATACTTAGTGTACTTTTATTTTAGGACTTTATCAGACCACCCCCTGTTAATGTTCTTTTGCCAGCATATTTTAAAATGTTTTTATGTTGGCAAAATAATTCCCTTGATCAGGCCTATCTTTAGCAGTGTTCACAGGCAGCCCAGGCACTGATGGAGAGTGAATGGAGCTCTGTTCACTTCATGGTTCAAGATCTCACTGATTCTCGTGAGAAGATACTAGTGCAGGAAATTCAAAAATAAAAGCAAAATAAACACATAAAAAGTACAGGAAAGCACAAAAACACTTTAAAAGTCTGAAGCACATGGGGGGGTCATAAAAAGAGTGTCCTCTACCTGGATGTTGTGATCTCACGTGGAAGTTTGCCCACTGATACTGTATTCACGTGAGTATAATGGCACAAAGATTCAAATGCCACCAATGCTGGCAACAAATCACCATGGGAGATCAATTGACAGCATGGCCCATCAATAAAAAGGAATGGGTTTTTCACAATATATGATCACAAAAGGGTGGCTTTGTCTGGTATGCACACACTTTTGTGATCATTAGGTGTCCTTATTACACCAGATTTGCCTGGTCTGATAAAGTCCTTAATGAAGAACTTTTATTTTAGTGTGCTTCTTCAAACTAAGTTCAAAAATTTCCAACGTCAGTTCTTGATAGCCACATGAACAGCACACAAAACAAAACATGTTTCTTTAATGTCATCTATTTCTGCTAAATCAACACATTTTGGAAACCTAAGAGACACTGATTTTGCCAGCTGTTATATGCTGAAGGTTTTTCTCCTCCATGATTGATATAGACAATGTGGAACATAAATAGTTGTCAGCTATGGAAATTAAATCATAATTGCCTGAAGACAAGACAGGCACTAGCATCTCTACTTCCATTATATACTGGCATTTCATCAAAAGAACTTTGCTTTGCAGGCTACATTAATACAAAAGGGATTTTTAAGAGGAAAATCTTTGGAATCTGAAAAATTATAAGACCAGTTCTGGCAAAACAACAGCAACAAAGCTAATTGCAATAATTGTCAAACTTAAATTGCAAGTATATAGTATCTCTTTTAATCATGATTAAGCCATATTTATTTATTTATATGAGAACCAAAGCCATTTCTATACATTAAGACTTTGGATGTTGTCAGACAAGCCTCTAAAAATATTCTTTTGGCACCATATTTTAAACCATTTTTGTGCCGGCAAAAGAACCCCAAATATTAAATGCTGCAATGATAGCGTGAAAAAAACAGCCTCATATTTCTCCATTTGCTGCCAAGCATGATCTCAGTTGTTTTCATGAGAAGATGCGAGTGTGCTCCAAAGTCTAAAAACAGCTAAATTTAAAAACAAAACGTACACACAAGCTCTGAAACACATTTAAAAACTCACCTGCAACATGGGTGGGGGGTGTTGTGACCTGTACCTAGTTTTCACATTCCCACCTGGAAGTGTTCTGGTGGGGATCACCCATTGATAATGCAATCACATCAGCAGAACAAGGAACGGTTTCTCTGGCTTTTCTTCGCAAACGAAGATTCAGGAAGGACTCATCCCACGCTTTCTGCAAGCGCGCTGATGACTAAAAAGGCCAATCAAAGATAAACAAGTCCGGTTGCAAAAAGCACAGCAGAAGGTCTCCTTGGGTGATGTTTTTGGGTTGTGATTCTTCCTGCATTGTTGTTTCTCTTAAAGACTTGTTCGGCGTAAGTTCTCAAATAAGGCTGCAGCATTGTGGATAGTGCGTCTCCATGCCTCCCGATATGAGGCCAGGGCGGACCACTGTTGGTGATCAATTTGGCCGAGCCTGAGATGTTGTTTCAGGGAGTCTTTGTATCACTTTTTTTGAGCGCCCCTCTTACGCTGACCCATGGCGAGTTCACCGTAGAGTAGAATTTTTGGGAGGCGATGGTCCTCCATCCTAGAAACGTGCCCTGCCCAGCGCAGCTGCGTTCTCAATATCATGGCCTCAGACTCTTGCAATCACAGCAAAAAAACACCATGGCCAATCTATTGATGGCTTGGACTGACAATAAAAAAGAATGCCTTATTGTCAACACATAATTGCAAAAGCATGACATCATCTGGTATTGGGACCTTTTCATATTCATTAAGCATTGTTATGATGCTGTATTTGCTGCATCCGATAAAGTCCTTTATCTACCCTAATTTCTGAGGGTTTCTTGTTTGCCTGTTTTTTGTTGATCAGTTGGCAATGATACTTTAAATACCTGGTTAAAAAAAATGAGTAAAGTTGACATGTCTTACCTATTTATTCTGTACCTATGTACTCCATAGAAGCAGTAACTTGTCTTGAAGTGTAAAAAAGTGCTCAGGAACACATTGCTGAGCTGAAATCTTATGCATCCTTTATCAGCAATAAGTGCATTGCAGTCAGTCTTATTCTTGAGAAAATATGCATTGATTTGGGTTACTATGTTTGCTTGCATGTTTTTCTATCAATGAAAATGTACTTTCCGTTTTAAGTAAACAATCCCTTCTGGATGCAAATATTTGGGGATAATGTAGCTTAAGTACTAGGGAGAGTGATATCTCCAACAAGATCCTCTCTCTCTCTGGCTTTTCTTCGCGAATGAAGATTCAGGAAGGACTCATCCCGCGTTTTCTGCAAGCGCGCTGATGACCAAAAAGGCCAATCCGAGATAGACAAGTCCGGTTGCAGAAAGCACAGCAGAAGGTTTCCTTGGGTGATGTTTCCGGGTTGTGATTCTTTCTGCGTTGTCGTTTCTCTTCAAGACTTGTTCGGCGTGAGTTCTCAAATAGGGCTGCAGCATTGTGGATAGTGTGTCTCCATTCCTCCCGATGTGAGGCCAGGACAGACCATTGTTGGTGATCAATTTGGCCGAGCCTGAGATGTTGTTTCAGGGAGTCCTTGTATCGCTTTTTTTGGAGCACCCCTCTTACGCTGACCCATGGCAAGTTCACCGTAGAGTACTAGTTTTGGGAGGCGATGTTCCTCCATCTTAGAAATGTTCCCTGCCCAGCGCAGCTGTGTTCTCAATATCATGGCCTCAATGCTGGTGATCCCTGCTTGCTCAAGGACAGCAACATTCGTCACATAGTCAGTCCAGTATATATTTAGGATTGTGTGTAAACAGCACTGATGAAAGTGTTCAAGGAGTCATAAGTGGTGGCGATATCCTACAAACACAGGAATAATCATGGTGCGCCTAAGACAGTTAACAAAACCTATATTGTTATAATATCTTCATTAAGTCAATCCAAAATGCACAAAATGTTCTGTGCAGCTTTTTGAACTCTTCGCTTTTCAAAAGAACCTGAAGAAATCAGTGATTTCAAAAGCTTGCACAGAGATTTTGTGCTTTTTTGGCAGCCTAATAAAGGTCCTAGCACAATATGGATTTTCCAATAAGATCCTCCTAGGTCTTTTCCATTAGCAGACAGGCTGCTGTTAATCTAGATGATTATGCTCTCCCCAAAAGCATGCTTCATTAAACACATATTGTGTGTAACTTGAGGAAGATAGCTGTGGCAACATAGGGTCTCCACTAGGTGTTCAGGAGAGGAATACAGATGAGCTCAGTGATTTTTCTAAACACTGTTTTACTGACACAGTAAGATGAAAGGCAATTTATGGAGTAGCTGATCAAAGCTATTCCAGAGAAGAGAGAAACAGAGAGTAGGGAAAGAGATTTGATTGATGTGAGGAGGTGGAAGCTGGAAACATAATTATCCACTTGGCACCCCACATCTATATTTATCTTGTCACCAGACTCTGGAGGTTCTAGACACCCTGTGATATGAACGAATATGTAGCCACATTTATGGTGCTTAAGTATGAAGCATGGTCAAATGGATGGATGGATGGATAGATGCTCTTTGGTCTCTTTGACAAGTGAGGCTTGTGCCTAATTTCAGTGTTTTGACTAAAAGCCCAGATTTCGTGCACAGTTCTCTGTTAAGCCCTAACCCTGCCATCTGTATCACTGATGTTACCTGGCTAGATGACAGAACTTCCTTTCAAATGTTCACTTTGATTCCATATAACAGAGGCTGATCTTCTGCTTTTGGCAAAGCAAACTTACTCCCTCAAGGAAACAAAACCCTTAGGAAGGAAAGATAAAAGCAATTGAACCAGGAGACAGATGTGGAAAGGAAATAATGTAAGTTAGAGGGATGCAACTAGGTCCACCATATTTCAGGTATCTAAATCTGGATAAAAATTTGTGCATATTAATTATGGAAATATATCTATCTATTTATTTCATTGATATCTCCACCCTTCTCCCTTTGTAAGATCCAAGGCAGCCTACAGGTTGTTTATACAAAAGTTTTTAAAAGAATTAACTAGCAGTTCAATTAAAAGCAGAAGATTAAAACAATATAAAGACACAAATCATAATAAAAAGGTAAAAAGCATAACTCCACCACAAACCGTTTCTGTTACATAGATTTTAAACCAAAGGTCTGCCTGAATAAGAAGGTCTTAAGGGAAAAGAAAGGAGAGTGGGGGGCCAACCAAAGTTCCCATGGGAGGGAGTTCTACAGTCTGGGAGCAGCCACGGAGAAGGCTTTCTCCCAAGTCTTCACCATATGTTCCCGTGATGGTGGTGGAACCAAGAGAAAGCTTTCCTCCAAAGATCTTAAAACTCAGTCAGACTCAAGAATGTTATTCTATGTATTCTATATTCATCTGCTCCTGACATGTGCAGTTGACCCTCCACATTCACTAGGGCTAGGGGTGTAGGACCCCCACAAAAGTGGGAAACCTGCAAATATCTGGGCCCACCAAACCATATTTGGCACACACAAAATGTACAATCTGCAGATTCAACCCACCGTGGATGCCTTCAAGGTAGTGGTGGAGTTCCTTTGCAAGACAGAAGCAGATGAGTGATAGGGCTTGACTCCCCCTCTGCTGCTGCCCTGTGCCATTTTTAATAGGGGCTTACAGGCCTCACCACACATTTGCAGTCTCTTCCAATCTTGCGAGGCTTGCAGTTCCTATTAAAAGTGGCACAGGGCAGCAGTGGAGATGGCAGCAAATACTCTGCAAATAATACATCTGAAATGCTAAACCTGCAAAAGTGGAGGGCCGATTGTACTTCAAAGGTCTGAGAAGAAACACTGGAACTATGGAGAGGTGAACAAAGTGTTTCAGCATGTTCTTTGAATTCAGAAAGTCCCAGATTCAATTCCTGGCATTGCTAAGGAAGAACGATCCAGTAGCAGGTGCCAGAAAGAGCACTGCCTGAGCTCTACAGAGCTGCAACTGTTTTGAACAGAGAAAACTAACACATGTTGACCAAGAACATAATATGGTACAAAGCAGCTTTTATATATTTAATCTCTTGTTGTTGTTATATGCCTTCAAGTTGTTTCCAACTTATGGCATCCCTGAGGGTTTTCTTGGAAAGATTTGCTCAAGGTGGGTTTATCATTGCCATCCTCTGAGGCTGAGAGAGTGTGGCCAAGCAGAAATTTGAACTCTTTTAATCTTCTCACATGCCTATTTTTTTAAAACCAGGAAAGCAAAGTACCTGTCATCTGCCCTCAATTATATTCTCTCCTCAATTAACAGAAGTTCCAAGTATGAGAGAAACTTATTGTTTTGTAGGCTAGTCTTTGAATAATGAAAACCGATACTGAAATATAGTTACTGTTTGAATGAAGCTCAAATGATGATTCCAACATGCAGAGATTTATTTCCTATTTCTGGAAAGATTTTTTTCAACTTAGACCACAGATATTAATGACAAACTCATTCTTCAGCTGTGAATCCCCATTTAATCAATCTGGCAACATCAACACCTGCATGGCAGAGGGTTGGACTGGATGGCCCTTGTGGTCTCTTCCAACACTATGATTCTATGGACTTTATCAGACTACCAATTTTAAAATGTTCTTTTATCAGCATAGGAAACCAATTTCTATGCCAACAAAAGAGTGTTCCCCCCTGCACTTACCTCCTTTCCCAGCAAAGGCTCCCTGGCAATAAAGAGGAAGTGAACGGAGCTCTGCTCACTTCCTCACTTGAAATCTCATGCGATTTCATCGCGTAGGAAGTTCAAAAATAAAAACAGGAAAACTACATTTAAAGGTGCACAAAGCACGCACACACACACACATTTTAAAGATCCCAAATAACCCAAGTATGGTTTTAAAAAGAAATTGTCACTTACCTGGATGTCCTGATCTGACCCGGAAGTGTTTGCACCAGAGGGGGCATTGTCAGGGTAAGTACATGATTTAAAGGGACAGAGGTATTGCATGCCGGCAATGCTGGCAAAAAAGTGACAGGGGGATCTATTGACGGCTTAAGCCATCAATTAAAACCTACGGGTTTGGGGCTCTTCGTAACCGCAAAAGGGTGACATGGTCTGATCCGTGTGCCATTTTATGTGGCATCCTTATGACATTGTATTTTGTCAGCCTGATAAAGTCCTATGATTCTAACACACATCAAAGATTTATCTGCAGGCTTGGAAAAATCCCAGAGTTTGCAAAAGTATAACAAATATGTAAAGGAAAATAGCTTCTTGTGAATGGGACAGAAAATCATATCAATGAAAATTAAGCATACTCAGTAGCATGAAAGACAGACAATGTTGAATAAAAAACAAAAAAGTGAAGATAGGGTGAATGAAAAATGGAAAAGGTTGTGGTTGGCTGGCTAGAATCCTGGAATCCTGAAGAGAAAAACTCCACACTGCAACATTCTGTTGCAGACAACACTGGTTACATACCACTACTTATTTGACAGATATAGCTGCCTAAGGGAACAATATATCTTTACATTCCGTTCAGCTAAGAATGGGGTGGGGAGGCACAGATTGGATTCCTTGGTCTCATTTTAGAGATGTGTTACAGCATACTTAATCTCTTTTCTCTTGGCTCTCTCTCACATTTCATTTGGAATGTTTCAAGATTTTAATTAAAGCCCAGCTTTTGTGGAAAAGTGACATTTTTCCATATTAATGGCATGACATTTCCAGTTTGCTGACTGCTGAGAAGAAATGCATCCCTATGCATGGCCTAAGGTCCCAGCTACAACCACCTGTCATTTTTCTTCTTCAAGCATCTCGTAATTAGGGCTGCTGCACATGACTGCTCTCCTTAGAATGGCTGCTGAGTATAGCAAGCTGGTCACCTGACTCACACACGATGAGCAGAACATTAGATTTTGCACACTACAAACCTCTCCAGATGTGGTCTGAATAAGTCACAACAATGATAGCTCTGAGTTGGGGTGAGGTTTCCATGATAGAAAGTTGTAGGATGTACCTCTAAACTATACCAATGGATGACTGAGAATTCACTAGCAGGGAGGCTTATCCATAAAGCAGGCTGGGAGACAGATCTTAAACTTTCCATCCCAGAATCGGACTGGCTTAACATCTGGACTTCACCCTACAATAAATTTAGATCAATTTTATTTATTTATTTATTTATTTGTACCCCGCTTTTCAGCCACAAGGCTATCAGAGCGGCTTACAAATTGTTTTAAGCAATAGCTATTTACACTTCTACACTGCATTAAACAGTTTCCAATGTGTGTTAGCTAATTGCCCCCACAAGCTGGGTACTCAATTTACCGACCTTCGAAAGGATGGAAGGCTGAGTGAACCTTGGAGCCCGCTGGAATTGAACTTGCAACATGGTGGCTTGCAGTACTGGCATTTACCCACTGCGCCACCAGAGAAATATCACTTAAATTAATACACAAATGGTACCTAACGCTGATCTGCCTAGTGCATATAACAAAGAGAACTGCCCCCAATTGTTGGTGAGGCTGTGCTGTCAGAGGTATCTATTTACACATGTGGCTAGAATGCCCACCTATACTAACATTTTGCTCCTCAGCACTAGACATCACAATGAAAATCCCTAAGCAAAGCATAGTACCTGCCCCCAAATTACTCCTGCTCTCCCTTTTCTTGCACACGAATAAATCTCTCAAGCACAAAAGTCTACTAAGTAAGTATACTTAGAATACTTATACAAACTTAGTACAGTTGTCCCTTCACATTCGCTGGGGTTTGGTTCCAGGACCCAAATCCATGAATACTCAAGTCCCATTATATGCAATGGCATAGCAAAATGGTGTCCCTTATATAAAATGGCAAAATCAAGGTTTGCTTTTTAGATTATTATTTTTTAAAGAATATTTTCAAGCTGTGAATACTTAAATCCGTGAATGTCAAATCCGTGAATGTGGAGGGACAACTGTATACTTATACTGACTAAGTAAGTATACTTAACTAAGGCCAAATCCACACTACACAAATAATCCAGTTTGAACCTGGATTATTTGCCCTGGCTCCTTCCTATAGAATCCTGAGGGACTTTTAGTTTTACAAGGTCTTTAGCCTTCTCTACCAAAGAATGCTGGTGCCTCACCAAACTACAAATCCCTGGATTCCATAGGAAGGAGCCAGGGCAAATAATCCAGTTTAGAACTGTAGTTCTAAATTGTGTAGTGTGGATTTGGCCTATATGTAACTAATGTAGAATACTGGCCACTATTTTTAGGGAAAGGGCTCAAGAATGCCCACCCCCTATCATCCAAAGTGTAACTGGGAGTGATGCAACATCTTATCTGGTCATCCAAAATGGCAGCCAGGATGGCATGCTATAACCTTCCAGTGGTCTGGAGAACTGTAAATTGAGCGGTGTGGCCTTCCACACATATAGCTTTGTATTCTACCACTTCATTGCTGTCCTTCATCACTTTTTTGCATTTGACACAGCCATCTTATTCTGCCTAATGCTAGGGCTAGCCCTGCATAAAAGAAAAGTTATTTAAGCAACATTTGGCAGAAGCATACTTCCTTAAGTGAAGTTCACTGAACCCATCAAAAAAATTGTTGCCATGTGCTTTCAAGTTGACTTTGACTTATGGTAACCCTATTACAAGATTTCTTAAGCTGAGAGCATGTGACTTGCTCATGATTACCCTATGAGTTTCCATGGCTGAGCGGGGAGTCAAACCAAGAATACTAAGGCTTGTCTACATTGCAGAAATAGAGCAGTTTGATACTATACATAGTTCCTTAGTTCTATCCTATGGAATCCTGATAATTGTAGTTTAGTGAGGCACCAGAGTTCTCTGATAGAAAAGACTAAATATAGTAGGACCCCCGTATCCGCTGGGGATTGCTTCTGGGTGAGCATGGATACCGAAAACTGTGGATAATAGTGAACACCATTGAAAATAATGGGATTTCTGGTTTAAAATACCATAGAGTTGCCTTGGAGGACCTAGAAAATGGCTAGAGATGACACATTTTCTAGGAAGACTCTATGGTAGGTGTGCTGTTTTGTGACCTGTGGATAATTGACTCAGTGGATAATGAATCAGTGGATATGGGGGTCCTACTGTACATCACAAATCTACAAATATTAGGATTCCATAGGACAGAATTATGGTGGATAAAGTGGTGTCTTTACACTGGCTTGTTTCTCTTTGCTTTAGGTCACTATCCTCCACTGTCTGCTATTCCCTATACATATGCCCAGAAGCAAAGTAGTCACCTTGGAGTCCAAGGATGGGGTAACATGGAAGGATTCCATGGAGATGAAAGAGGTCTTTCCTCCTGGTGCTGAATGTCTGAGAAGAGGACAAGCTTCCAGAGGCTGTCACTGCAGTGAGGCAAGCAGGGAAGGATGGAAGCTCTGCCACATGAGAAACCTCTTTGTCTTTGAAATCATGGTTCATGTTCAAAGTATCCTGCTTAATGATATCCCCACATGCTGCCCCTTGTAACATAACCAGGGCTTGCCACCTGTGCCATCATGAGAGGGGCTGCATCTGCACTGCAGAAATAATCCAGCTTGACACCCCTTTAAATGTTGTGGCTCAATGTTATGGAATTCTGGGATCAGTAGTTTTAGGGGAAATTTAGCCTTCCCTGTCAGAGTGCTCTGGCGCTGCAACAAATTACAAATCCCAGGTTTGCATAGCATTTAAAACCATGGCAGTTAAAGTGGTGTCAAACTGGATTATTTCTGGAGTGCATATGCAGCCTGGGTTGCCCCTTAGGGTTTGGTCCTCAAACCTCAGAGCCTGGGATAGTCCTGACCTAGCTAGCCTACCTTTAAAGGGATCCCTGTGTGAGACCAACTGCTCACATAAAGGGGTTCATATGATTCAGTTCACATAATAACCAGTTGCCCTGGTTACATGGAGTTTCCCTGCATGTGTATATGTATATGGTCAGGGGGAGGGATATGATATGATGTGTGAACATTAGAGGGATGACCTAGTCCAGATCAGTGATTTGGAGGTGGGGTCAGGAACATGGCCCCATACCCACAGCTCATGTTCAGGTTGTTGACTCTGAAAGCAGGGTTGAAAATTGTCTACAGTGGAAAATAAAGTTATATGAAAGGTGACATTCCCCCCCCGCCCACCATCAGTTCATCTCCATGCCAGAAAAACTTCACTTTATTGATTTCTGTATGTGAGGCAACTATTAAGGCACAAGAAGGAACAGAGCTTGCAAAATAAATGAGTACAGAGGTACTGCACAGTCTGTTATATGCTATTAAGTGCTGGTTTCAGAGGATTCTAATGGCAGGTTTGACTCACCAGATAAAGTGCCACATATGTGCCTTTTGTTCAGTGCCATCAAACTGTAGTTCATATATTTTGGAAGCCCTATAGTGATGTCTAACCTTACCAAAAAGGAAAGTACATACAAATTAAGAGTAGCCAGATTCAATGTTGGTATTGTGCTAACAAATATAAGGAGAGACCTTGTTGATTTTTTGTATTTATATTAAAATACATAATATGTCCTCAATAAAATATGATTTCAATATGTAACATAAGTAGGCTAAAACAACAGTACCTCAGAAATAAGATATATTTAAGCTTTTGTAATCTTCATCATTTTTATCAAGTACTTTAATCTTAGTAGTCAAAGAAGTATACTTAAAAAGACCAAAGGAAGTGTAACAGCAATCTTGAAGAAGACTTTTAAAGGACAGCTCTACTGAAATTCCAAGATCTTACTGAAAGTCACACAGCATGTTTTCAAGCTTCTGGTGAGCTTTATATGCTGGTAAAAGAAGCTAATATTTCCCCAATATCCTAGTATTGTTGTATTCTTCTTTATCTTAATATCACTGATATAAAAAAAAAACACCTTCTGGTGCTGAGTGCGCCTTTATACTTGGCAATCCTTAAAAAACTGTCCCTAACTAATATCAAATAAGGATTAATCTGTCTTCTTGTGCCATAAAAAGAAAAGATCTTTGGAGCAGATGTCCCTTGGCTGGCATAGTTTGTTAATTTGGTGACACAAAGACCCATCTTTGGTGTGTTCAGTGTATTTTAATTTAGTGCCAGAACTTTCCTCCATATCCTTATTGGCAATTCAGGAAGTAAAATGCCAAGTCTTTATTCTACATCCAATAAACTTTGCTGCAGTACCTTGAGCCATGACACCATTTGTTACCCTCCTGATGTAGCACCTGTTTGTAGTTTAAATGTTCTTGCTTCAGAATTACTTTGAAGACTTCACAGGATAAATCCAGCCACCTTGAGATTTACTTCCAGAGGTTAGTTGTTGGATCATTTGAGAGATCTCTTGCATGCTATTGCTATTTTGCTTATTAATTGTGAATAATTAAATTTATTCTTGTTAACTACCATCAAGTAGTTGACTTCAACTATGGTGACCCCATGAGTGAGATACCTCCAAATCACTCTTTCACCAATGGCCCCTACTCAGGTCCTGCAGACCGAGAGATGTGGCTTCCTCGATTGTGTCCATTCTAGTGAGTCATGACTTCTCATTGCTGAAGTACAGCAGTCTCAGTTTAGTCATCTTGGCTTCTAGGCAGAGTTCAGGTTTTCTTTGCTCTAGGACCCACTGAGTTGTCATTTTAGCAATCTTTGGTATTCATAGAACTATTCTCCAGCACCACATTTCAAATGAGTTTTCTTCTCCTAAGCTTTCTTCACTGTCCAGCTTTCACAACTGTGCAAAGGAATGTGAAATACAATGGCATGAACAATCCTAACTTTGGTATTCAAGAAGCGCCCCCCCCCATGACACCTGACACAAAAGGGGGTCAAGAGCAAACTGCAATGCACCAGCCCCCACTTTACCTGAGGGTTCAGCCTGGCTGCCTTCACCCTCTGTTACTACCACCTCAACTTCTATGGTTCCCTTAGTTCTTTCTGCCTGAACTAGGGATGTACCTTTTATCCCAATTGTGTGGTGTTTCCATGGTAGCATACCTTTTACTATCTATAAGTTGAATGAATTGCCAAAAGTCTGTAGTTGATCAAACAACATAGGATAACTTTATTGAAGGGAATAAGATGTATAGTAACTTGGAAATCTTGTGCTTATAATAGTTCACTTTCTGAGCAGACTCTCTTTCCAGTAACCGTTCTTAATATTAACCTGACTTAGAAGTCCTAGCACAGACTGTTCTTGGATCGTTATAATATCCTCTCTTATCCCTCAGACTCATTCAGTCTTTGTCCAATCAACCTTCTCATTCAGCCTTTCAACCCTTGCACACAAACTTGTTAAATTCAAACCTCAAACATACAGAACACACATGGAGTCTTCTGCTCCAGCCCACTCACTCTCTCAGAACCAACTGAACTCCTCACTGTCATGCAATGCTTCAAACATCCAGAAACCCCTCCCATTTCAGTCTCCTGCTCTGGGATTAGGTTCTTTTATACTCTCATCCAATTCACTCACCTTTATGTCTGTCAAACCCCTTGCTTGTTGATCACATGGAGCAGCACCCCGTTTTCACACCCCGTACCTCACCAGCAGTGACTGCGATGGCCAGCCTCTAAAGATTGCTGCTTGGCCAGCAAGCAAGACAGTGGTGGCGATGGCAGTGTCACCTAAGAGGTGGGCCAGAGAGACCAATGTGATGGGTTTAGAGACATGTGGCCAGCTGGGTTGCTCCGGATCCATCCTGATCCATCTGTCCACACATCCAAAACACTGGGGCCACTCCGGAGTTTTCTGGAAACTGGAGTAACTTACAATTTCTGTTAAGACAGAATAATGGCTAAAAGGAGCAGATTCACTCCATGCATTATGTGTACAAATTGCACTGAAACTAGGGATGAGTAGACAAGCCCATAGTCTACTAAAGGTTACTAGAGTTTTGGACCGTGTCGATAACAACAGTGATGATGCTCAGGCAGCAGCCTGAGCTAAATTCCCTAACATGCCAGCATTTCCCCCCTCCCACACCAGAGTCCAGACCTTTGCAGAATTGCAGGCAGAAGACTTACAAGGTCAGACATTCTGTGGTTCCTGCAATGTTCTCCCAGTGAGCATTGGACTGCACCCTACCTTTTGATCCAACCCACTGATTCTATCCTCTGTGTTGTATTTTTTGGTTCCTAGTTTGCTTATTTTATGTGTCTACTCTACTTTTTTTGTTGTTGCAGCCCACATTTTCTGTTTTAAAGTATGTTATGTTTCTTTGTTTATGAAACTTTTTTTCAGCATCCCTTACAAATATAATGTATTTGGGGAGGGGGAGGGATACAATTAGCTATATAGCTATAAATAGTGGCAACTAAGAAGGAAATACCAAGGCTTAAATCCAGCAGGGGACATTCATTGGTGAAACTGTTTCCATCAGCAGAATTAGGAAGGGGGCTAAATCCTCTTCCCCCTGCAACCCCCCTCCTTCCTGTGCACTTAAAAACATACTCTGGGGAGATTGGAAATCCTTCTAGAGCTGTTTGGGGAGCAGTCCTGAGGACCACAGGACAGGGCATTTTAAAAGAAATTGTTAGTAGGTATCCACTGTCTCATTGAAAAGGTTCATGAGTGGAAGCTTCTCCCCTGCGTACTACAGATTATGTTTAAAGCGATTGTTTTTAAAGAAGGGTGTCAATACAGAGCTGCAAATACATAATTCAATAATTAAATTATATGTTTCACAGGACTATGTGTCCATTTGGACACACTTTACACTATTACTTTAAAAATGCCTTGTTCAGAAGAGATGGAAGCAGAAGAAAGTTCCATTACTCTAGCAGTGCTATATTTGTGCAATGGTGGATTTAGGCCAAATTAGAAATCTGAGTTGATGATCCACTCAAGCAAAATTTTTTTGAAAAGCTTGATTTATTCATATATCAAAAGAGTAGGTGTTAATTGGATGCTCTACAACTCAGTAGGATAGCTGAAGGAATGTTATCTTATTTGTCGTTCACTGCCCCGTTCAACCCACCAGAGTATCTGAAATCATTCCCTCAAAAGTGCTTGAGGTACTGACCTTCATTATAATTTTAAAAATGGTACATGGGGGTGAGGATGCTTCAGAAGAGATCAAGGCTGTGCCTACATCTCTAAAAAATGAACAACATTAGGTACAAGCATAATAAGTATATATTAAGGCAGGCAGAATTGCTCAGTCCAAACCCTAAGAGGGCTTCACTATCTTAATTGAGATTTCACACAAGGGAGAATGGTGGCAAGCATGCTGCATGGATACTATCATTCATACATTATTTTTCAGATATTATTTGCAGCTTGATGCTATATAGACATAGCAAGTCTACCTAGGACTTTGGCCATGTTATCTTTTCCTATAAAACTGCCTAACAAAGCTGTTGTCAAGGGGTTAATGGGACTTAGTAGTTAACTTCCATCACCAAATTCAACTTCCTGTCTGCATCACACTCCAGCATGCAGGTATTCTGTTTTAGGATTTCCTGTTGTGTCTCTTTTTTCATATATTAACAACATAATAAGAGTGTTGGATCATACTGTAAGCCCACCTGTTCCCGTATTGTTATGATTCCCCAATAATCAGTCAGATGCCTATGGGAAACATATAACAAAGACACAATTGCAAAACTTCCTTCTGCTCATGCTCACCAACAACTGACAGAGACAAGCAGTAATTTTAGCACCCCCTATCCCCCATTACAGTCTGGGTTACTGAGGCAAACTTTTAGACCTTTGTACTTTCTTGCCAGCTTTTCAATTTTTGCTGAATTTTTCATTCTCCTGCTTTCTCAGCTAAATATTTCTACTTCCATATTGCAATATTGTATCTGAATTTTTTGACCTCTACACTATTAATCTTCTAGCTTAAATTGTCTTGCATAGGTAGAGGTGGAAAGGGAGGAAAAGAAATGAAGAGAGGACAGTATAAAACCAGTTGTTGTTGTTGTTGTTGTGTGCCTTCCAACTTATGGTGACCCCAAGGTGAACCTATCACAGAGTTTTCTTGGCAAAATTTGTTCAGAGGGGGTTTGCCATTGTCTTCCTCTGGGTTAAAGACTGAGGGCTGGTTTACATGGAAGGTTTTATTGCGTTAAGTTGTGCTGTAGTGCTTTCACGCATCAGTGGTGGGTAGTTTATATGGTAATTGTTTACACAGCTATATTTTGTGGCGTTCCCACAGCCAAATGTGGTGGGGGCATGGCCAAGCATTGGAGAGGGAAAGGAATGCAATAGGAATGCCTGCCCTGGCCCCAACTCCGTGCTGAACAGCTTAGAAAGTTTTATTCCTTGCTTGAAACAGCATTTTCTTCCAAATACAGGAAAGCTAGAGAGAGAGAGGGGGGGAAGAGCAGTTCAGCTTGGTACAACCCTTCGTGAAATCGTTTCTCTCCCTCCCCCATGCACAGGAAAAAAGTTGACAACTGAGGTTTTACATACTTTTGAAACAGCAGAGAAGGTGAGAAGGAATGCTCCCTGAATGAAAATTGTTGGGAATCCTTTTTTTTTTTTTTTTTTTGCAAACTGGCTTGCAAAATAGCAGACAGGATTTTTGCAAGTTTCCTCTCTAATGGCTACTGTCTTTGCCTCCTCCCTCCCCCTCTTTTAAGCCCACCCCTGCATCATCAACCAATCACAATGCAGCTCTGCTTTAACCCTTAGCGGAATGCTAGTTTACACTGCAAATAAAGCACTACATTGCAAATATACCGGCAAAAATAGCGACATGCCCTGCCACGCTATATTTGGGTGTTTTACCTTCCCCCCTTCTGAATGAGGCGATGCTGTGCTGCGATCCGTGGGAACTATGAGCTATCTTAGCGGTATATTTAGAGGAATATTTGCCCGTGTAAACCACCCCTGAGACTTATGCAAAGTAACTCAATGGGTTTCCCTGGTCTACTAGAGTCCTAGTGCAACAGTAAAACCACTACTCCACACAGTAAATGAAAAAGAAATGTGTGTGCACATTGGTCAATTAGAGATCCTGACTTAAGGAGCAAAGATACCAACAGCTTTAGAGAAACTAAGGCTTTATTGTAGGAACTCCATTCTAAAATAGGAAAGTTACTCAGGGTGCTATTCTAAGGTAGCTACATCTCTAGGGAGAGCTGAGAAAGTTCTGGGTAGAAGAGGTGGAAACACCCTTAAGAGTATCAGTTTACATTACGAAGGAAGCAGGACAGGTAGACAAGCAGGAAGAACTGTGGGTCACTCAAACTCTCTAGCCCTATTACTACTGCGTGCTCTGAGGCATTCTTGACTCCTCAGTGCTAAGTGTAAGTCTTCTAAACATTAAATGGAGGAAAGTTCTCTTCCTTCACAGGGGACTTTATTTGATGAAAATCAGCCTGCCCTGTACTTCTTAAAACAGTAAATAAAACAAATACTTTCTAGGCATACAGTTTTATGTGACTTCTGGTGACATTTTAATGAAAATGAAACAATTTCCAAGGACATGTAATTCAAGAGTGACAATCATGCAACCCTCCAGATCTCATTCGACTATAAGTTCCAGCAGCCCCAGACAGCTTTCTCAATGGTGAGAAACAATGGAAACTGTAGTCCAGCAATACTGGGAGGGCCATATGACTCCCACTTCTGTTTTAATGTATTAATTAAATAGATAGTCACATTGGGTTGCTTCATTCATTCTCTAATAACAATCTTGGGCTTTTAACAGTTCTTGATAAGAAGAAACCTAACCAGTTAACACTACTACATCTCTACACTGGGAAAAGATTTGCCTCTACTCATATAACTACTAAAGACAGAGTAATATGCCAAAAGAAAAGGTGGGAATTCTGCAAAGTTATTTATTAAAGCAAAGAAAAGCTGCTCCTCAGTAATGATGTCTACACTAGATCTCTCTGTCATTTCTTCATTCTGGAGATAAATAATCACTTTGCTTCCCAAGAGTCCCAGACTAATGAAGGCTACATCTGTTAAAGTTTGCAGCAAAGTGGTTTGCTAATTGTGCTCCCAGGAAACAGTGGGAGTCTCATTATGTTTAATATGTTATACTAACAACTTAGCACAACTGTAGAAGCTGAGATGGTGCATTGGCTAACAAACAGTGGCCAAATAAACCATGCATCAAGTGAGACAGAAGGAAAGAGGTTTCTCAAGGATTGCTCACTTTAGTTTGAAACAATTCTGTCACATCTAAGTATATACAGAGTGCCTCTCCCCTTAGCTGGGTGGCCACTTTAGAAGAGATCAGGCATCATACATCTTCAACAGCTGTGCAGGGAGGGGTGAATTTCAGTAGGTACAGCTCCCTGTTTCTACACAACTGTTGAAGGCACAAGAGCCCTGTCCTCCTTTTCATCTGGTAAGCCTTTGTGTTAGAGGAGCAAAGATCTCTTCTTTTTTTTATTTAAAAAAATTAAAGGCAAGGTGCCAGTGAGCATAACAAGAACTGATTTCCATGCAGAAGGAAACTAGTGGGATACAGCACCTCTGAGGATTTTGCAAATATTTTTCCCAACTTGTAGATTCAATGAAATCAGTCAAAAGGTTAAGTGCTACTGTGCATGTGCAGAGCACCCCTTTCTTGCATTTGTTTAAAAAGAGTCATAAAAATGAGAGCCCCCCTCCCCAAAATCCTATCTGGCTTCTCATTCTTTCTTGTCTTTTCCTCCTCCTCCTCGCCCCCACCCCATCAGCTAGCCTAAACCAAGGAATGAAACTCTGTCTGGGCTGTAAAACTCTGATGGGTTGGCAAGTCTATCAAGTGAATTCTTTCTTTATAAATTGTTGGGTAACAAAACACACAGAGTCCACAATGTTGTATCTAAATCTTTATTCTGTTCTGACTAAGGTAATAATGATGCACAGCTGTTGGTAACTTTTTAAAATTACTTTTCTCTTAACACTATTTTTAATTCTATCATTTAGAGCCAGTCATTTGGTTTCTTTGATGCATGCTGGTATTCTTCCATTCACCGTATTTTCTTTTTAAAAAAGCAAAATGACATATGCTTAATATCACTGCAGTAACACAAGCTGAAATGTATTCCCTGCTATTAGCACTGGCTTTTCTCACTAAACGATAAGCAATCTGGAAATAAAGTTTTAACTGCAATTATGATTTAACTGCATAATTGCTGGAAACAGTGAACACTGGCAAGAAGACTGGCAAGAAAACAGAGTTTGTTTCATTAATATTTAAAGAAAGTGCCTTTGTTGAAGTTGTGTGTGGGAGGTCAGTCAGAAAAGAATGATCCACAAGGCAGCATACCAAGGGAAACTCATCTGGGATGAAGAAGTAATAGTTACTCATATAATCAAGGCCTTTTATTTTCAGAGAACTGTTCATTGGATTCAGAATCCGAGCTCAGAAGAGTAAGTTAAGAGGTGACATGGCAGCCATGTTTAAATATTTGAAGGGCTATCATACTGAGGATGGAGAAAGCTTGTTTTCTGCTGCTCCAAAGACTAGGACATGGAGCAATGGACTCAAACTACAGGAAAAGAAATTCCACCAAAACATTAGGAAGAACTTCCTGACAGTAAGAGCTCTTCAGCAATGAATGCACTGCCTTGGAGTGTGGTGGAGTCTCCTTCTTTGGAGGTTTTTAAACAGAGGCTGGATGGCCATCTGGCAGAAGCACTTTGATTGGTTATTCCTGTAAGGCAGGGGGTTGGACTAGATGGCCCTTGTGGTCTCTTCCAAGTCTATTATTCTCTGATATTGGAAATGTGCACCAATTATAGTGGATAAGTATAATGCAGCCTATATGGGGATGCCTTTGGAAAGGTTTTGTGGGTCCAAAATACTGTGGCCAGACTGGTTATAGGAAACATAGAACTGCCCTATTGAAAAATCCTTACTGTCTTCCATTCAGTTTTTGGGCACAATTCAAAGTGTGGTTTTGACCTATAAAGCCCTATATGGCTTAGATCCCGCCTATCTGAAAGGCTCTCCCCTAATATAAACCTACATTTTAAGATCCTCAGAGTAGGTCTTTCTATTGGAACCACAACTATGGTTGGTGAGGACATGGGAAAAATACTTCTTGATGGCTGCCTCAAGGCTATGGAACTCACTCCCACAGAAGGCTAAGTTGCCCCTCCCCTTGTTTGGTTCTCTTTCTTTTAGGAGGCAAAACCTTTTGGGGTGGGGTGGGGGGTTTAGACAGGCTTCAACTGTTAATTGGCCACTGCAGAAGGTCCATTAATTGCAGTGTACTATATTTTTGTCCTCATCATTGTGTTTTAACTGCCTTTTAAACTGTTTTTTAAAATTAATTTTGGCATGGCTGTTTATTTAATTGTTTAACTCTTGAATTATCTTTTTTTTTTCAATTATATTTGCTTTTAACTTGTATTGCCAGCCGCCTTGGACCCATTATTGGGAGAAAAGTGGAATATCAATTCAGCAAATAAATAAATAAATAAATAGCTTTTAAAGGAATGACAAACCAAAGGAACTTCATAAGGCTCTAAAACAGGGTAGACAATGTATGGCCTCTAGGTGCTGCTGGACTTTGAGTCCTTTCAGCTCTAGTCAACATAGTAAGGGATGGTGAGAGCTGTAGTCCAACAATATCTTATGACTATTTATTTCCCCCTGCTCTAAGCAAAATATTTCCAACAATGGTTTTAATTGACATTCTTGAGCCAAATCAAGCCAATGAAACCATATTGTTCAATGGTACTATATTGTTCAATCATCCAAGTTTCTTTAATTTTGATCACAGGATTTTTCCTCAGCCGCTGATAGGTTAAAATATTTAGTCACTAAAGTCATTCATCAATGTAGTCATTTGTTGATTCCTCAGCAGCCCCCAGTATTCCAAAATGTTCCTCAAATCTCTGGAGATAATGATCAGAGACACTGAAGCAGAAGGGAGAAGAACCTGGCAAAGACTGAAGATTTTCAGACTTCCTCAAAGTGCCCTGTTTCTGCCCCGCCAGCATCTTCCCACCCCACTCCTGTCCCTGCCACGGAATATTAAAGAAACGTTCACACACTTACCTCTTCTGCAAGAGAAACCGCTCCCTCTCCCCTTGGCTTCCCTGCAGTAAATGCAGCTGTCGTAGAGCTGCTTTTACTACAGGAAACCAAATCCCGCCCCCATTCTCATGAGAGAATGATCACATGGGGAATCTTAAAAATAAAAGCAAGCCAAACGTCAAAAAAGAAAATTAAGCACCCAAACACTTTACATTTAAGAAGTAACCTGGGGAGGGTACCACTTACCTGGATGTCCCGATCATGCCCGGAAGTGTTCGGAACAGACCTCCCCCCATGGCTGGCATCGCGCCAGCATAATGGGTGAGGAATAGGGTGCCTTTCAGACCAGCCAGGATTCTGTGACAGTAATGGAATGGGTGGTCTCTTCACAATGTTTCCCCATGGTTACAATATCACAGGGGCAGCACGAGAACAGCACGGGAGCAGGATGGACAGGATCAATGTCATCTGAAAGGGTAACCCTTTCACAACCCTGTTCCATGCCTGCCACGGAATAAATAGCCCATCTGAAAAAGTCCATTGTCCATTGTGATCAAAAATCCAATGCAAAGTTCCTATTCTAACAATGAAAATAAGTCTTCCACAAGGGTATAAAGGATAGTCATGAAATTTCTCATAATTGATGAGAAAGATTTTCTTGATGCAATTTGATACACTGTGGGGAAAACTGTCAGCCACCACAAGATTTTTCACATTGTAGGGATCACAAGGGCATGTGCTTTTTAAAAATGATTGGCATCATTTTCAGTATTTACAGTGTGGTAAGCTAGATGTGCCTAAATACCCTAAAAGCACCTGATCTTGGAAGCCAAGCAGGGTTGGCCCTGGTTACTACTTGGATGGGGGACTGCCAGGTGCTGTAGGCTAGATTTCAGAGGAAGGAACTGGCAAAACCACCTCTGAGTATTCCTTCAAAGAAACTCTATGAAATTCATGGGGTCACCATAAGTCAACAGGCAACTTGAAGGTACACCACACACACAAAAGCTGTACTTACAACCTCAAAAACATTGATGTTTACATTCATGATTGTGGGTGTCATGCCCTGCTTACAGAACTTGGAAATGGACTCTTACTCAGAGACTGAAGCAGGACATGTCAAGACCTACTGAACCAGAGCAAGAGGATGTTCCAGAGCCACAAGCCTCAGACAGAGACAACAGTGCATTACCAGCTCTTGTACCTATACCTACCTTCACAGCACAGAGACAACAAAAGGAGGTCTTGAAGTGGTCTTAGTGTATTTATAGGAAGCAGCAATTAGTTAACTGCTCTAAAAATATGCAGCACTGCCCTCCAAGGGTTGTCAGAGATTATCTGACCTACCAGATTACCTGTCATGTTCCTGCTTCCTGTGTTTGATCTGGGCTGTGTTTGTTTACTCTGGACTCTGTTCACCTGTCCTGGATTCTGCTGGACTACCCTGAACTCTGATTGCTGGACTTGGACCTTGTATATTGGCATTTGCTTGTGGACTCATGTTTTGCTTTCTAATAAAGTAAGTGATTGACTTCACACTGCCTTGATTCCTTTACCTGTAATTAGCTGGACTGTGCTGCGCCTCTCTTATCAGCTTTGTAGTAACAAGTCTTTGGCTGGTTGCTCAGACATTGTTTGGACAGTAGCATCATTTTCATAATTAGAAATTCTCCATAAAACTCACCTTAAAAACCAAGCATCTCTACCAACAAAAGTTGGTCTGTGGCACTGGTAAACAGGGCACTGAAAGATAATGTATCCAGCCTCCTCCTGATAGAAAGCAACGGTACAACAAATACTTATGGTAAGACCCTGCAGGGGCCCTTGTCACTGTTCATTTCACCACAGCTCATTGACAGGGGAGGGCTGGATGCGTTATCCTTCAGTTCCCCACTCACCAGCTGTGCCAAACTCCATCAGTGGGTGCAGTTCCCTTGTTTTTAAGGTGGGTGTATGGTGTGGGTTGGATCAGGAGACAGAGCATAGTTATGTAATCATAGCTACATCTCCCATGCAAGACCTTAGCCCACATTTTGCACAAAATGCTATTTCATACAAAAACTTTTCATGTTTCTTTTTCAATTAAATTCCAAAATGGGAGGACCCTGAAAATTCTCAAAGCTTTGCCTAGCTTTTTCTACTTTTTAAAATCATGCATGAATATAAAATAAGTGAAAATTTACCTAACTGAAGGAGAGAGCTTATCTACACTAGCCAGGATAAGACGGCTCCCCACATGTATCCTGGCTGTGGAGGTGGCCAGTTTCCCCACCCCATTACCTGAAGAAAATGGGCAAGAGTCCAAACAAAATGCCAGCCCATTGCTGCAACCAACACCAACACCATTTTCTCTGTTGATGCAGAAGTTAAAAAGAAGCCCCGTAACATGTGACTGCAGGTCCCCTGCAGGTGACCAGCCTCAGTCACAAGCTGAGGGATCCCTGTGTGGCTTCCAGGAGAGTTAGGGAGCTGGCGGTAGCAGCAAGAAATGGTGTTCTGGGAAGGGCTCCCATGGACATGCAGGGCCCAATCTGATGTTACAGAATTAAACCAGGTATTATCTCAGATCACTGTAAAGGGCCCTATCTGGGCTTGCTCCTCTTCCAGCCCCATATCTGCCCCAGGAGTCATTTGGACTGCCAGGAGGCAGATGCAAGGTAAATGCCATGTTCTTTGGACTGCAGTGCTCTGGAATAAGCCGGGGTATTTGGCCCATGTAGATAAGCCCCTAGTCCACAATGGCTAAGTCTAGATCCAAATCAATGTCAATACTAAAACCTCACCAGACTGTGTAGTTTGAATGCAAATATCTGTAAATGTTAACCAGTTTGCTTTTTGCAATATTCCTAATTAAACATATTTTCCTTACAATTTCAGGTAAACTAACAACAGCATGACTGGCATCTTGTTGGTGTTTTATGCACACATACAGTACATTCCCTCACACATGTGGTTGTACTATTTTGGGCATGATGTAATGCCTACATTCATTTTGCAGTTGTGGAAGCAAAGTTCCATAAGTGTAAATGTTGCACTTGCAGCTGCACATTCTTGGATGATGTGCAACTATTCATCGGTGCCTTCAATGTACTAGTTTATTCACTGGGATTGTGGAAACAGCTGGCACATTCACAGGAACACAATCTGTCACACATTGTTGGAATTCAGTCTCATAGCTTTATGGAAAAATAAGGAACATTTAAATAAACAGTAATCTGAGTAGAAAGTTGCAACAATTACCCCACAGTTGTCAAGAAAATATATTTCTGTGGCATTCTGTCTGAGCAACTGAGCAAGTTGCGATCTAAAGCCAGTTGCTAGTCCCAACTATTGTACACCCATTGAATCAAATGCTGGATGGTAGGGCAATACTTACCGTATATTCCGGCATATAAGACGACTCTTTAAGCTCTCAAAATCTTTTCAAAATTATGGGGTCATCTTATGTGCCGGAATAGGGCTCTCCATCACAGCTTCGGAAGGACAGGTGGTGGCTGGATGGATAGATGGGGAGAGGCTTGCCAGCAGCCCCCTTCCTGAAGCCATGATGGGGAGCCCTATAAGACCAAACCCCGCCCAGTCAGCCACCCATCCGTAACCCCCAAGCCGCAATTGGGACCCCGATACTGGCTCCATGAAGGGTGGGTGTGGGATGGAAAGCCTCCCCCCTCCCACCCTTCACGAAGCCCCAATCGCGACCCTGATCCCAGCTCTGTGAAGGGCGGGTGTGGGGTGGAAAGTCTCACCCCCGCCCTTCATGAACCCCCGATCGGGACACCAATCCAGACTCTGTGAAGGGTGGGTGTGGGTGGAAAGCCTCCCCCCTCCTGCCCTTCACGAAGCCCTGATTGGGACCCCAATCCTGGCTCCTTGAAGGAAGGTGTGGGGTGGAAAGCCTCCCCCTGCCTTTCACAAAACCCCAATGAGGACTTCGATCCCGGCTCTGTGAAGGGCGGGTGTGGGGTGGAAAGCCTCCCCCCTCCCACCCTTCATGAAGCCCTGATCGGGACCACGATCCTGGCTCTGTGAAGGGTGGGTGTGGGGTGAAAAGCCTCCCCCTCCCACCCTTCATGAAGCCCCGATCAGGACCCCGATCCAGGCTCCATGAAGGGCGGTGTGGGGTGGAAATTCCCCCCTCCTACCCTTCACGAAGCCCCAATCAGGACCCCAATCCTGGCTCCATGAAGGGAGGTGTGGGGTGGAAAGCCTCCCCTGCCTTTCACAAAGCCCCAATCAGGACCTCGATCCCGGCTCTGTGAAGAGCAGGTTTGGGGTGGAAAGCCCCCCCTCCCACCCTTCACGAAGACCTGATCAGGACCCCAATCCTGGCTCCATGAAGGGTGGGTGTGGGGTGGAAAGCCTCCCCCCTCCCGCCCTTCACGAAGCCCTGATTGGGACCCCGATCCTGGCTCCATTAAGTGCAGGTGTGGGGTAGAAATTCGCCCCTCCCACCCTTCATGAAGCCCCAATCAGGAGCCCAATCCTGGCTCCATGAAGGGAGGTGTGGGGTTAAAAGCCTCCCCCTGCCCTTCACGAAGCCCCAATCAGGACCTCGATCCTGGCTCTGTGAAGGGCAGGTGTGGGGTGGAAAGCCCCCCTCCCATCCTTCACGAAGCCCCGATCGGGACCCCAATCCTCCGTGAAGGGAGGGTGTGGGGTGGAAAGCCCCCCTCCCACCTTTCACAAAGCTGAGATGGGTGGGTGGTGGGCATCAGGATTTGTGGGGGGCCCTCGTGTGTGGGGCCCCCTTGCATAGAGCCCCAACTTGTGGCGGCAGTGGTGATTCCAGGCTCCGTGAGTACCAGCAGGTGCTCCCCTCCGCCACCGCCACCACAACAAAGGGAGGGAAAAGGAGGAGGAGGAGCAGGATGGGGATGGAGCCACTGCCAGCACCAGTGCCTGTGAAGAATCTCCTCTCTGACGCCCGCAAGCTCTGGCCCTCGTCTGCTGCCTCCTCCGCAGCTCTTCTATGTGGCCCGGGGGGGAAGGGGGGAGGCACCTAGTTCTGCTGCTGCCACCACCTCTGCCACCTCCTCTTCCTCCTCCTCCTCCTCTTCCTCACCTCCCCCACCTGCCCAGGCCACTGTGGCCCATTCAGGAGGTGCCCGTGGCCACCCTCCCCAATGCCACTGATGCCACCATTATGGCCCAGCCCCGCTGCTGCAAAGCCAATGAAATCCAAGGGGCCCCAGGGAGGGAGGGAGACCCCCCATGCAGCAAAGGGGAGGGGAAGGAAGGGGGTCCCTCCCTCCAGCAAAGGAGATGGGGGGAAGATGGACATTCCCCTCCTCCTCTCCCAAAAGAGTGCCTGCCTCCCTCCGTCTCATGGCAACCCTAAGGTAAATCTATCATGAGGTTTTCTTGGCAAGATTTGTTCAGGGGGATGTTTGCCTTTGCCTACCTCTGAGGCTGAGATAGTGTGACTTGCCTAAGGTCATCCTGTGCCACCAGTGGGTTTCCATGGCTGAGTGGGGATTGAAACCCTAGCCTCCAGAGTTGTAGTCCAAATGCTCAAACCACTCTTCCACCCTTAACTAGTGCAATCAGAGGTGGGAATGCTTTGATTGGGTGTTCCTGCAGGGCAGGGGGTTGGATAGATGGCCCTAGTGGTCTCTTCCAACTCTATACTGTAATTCTACTATTTGCCAGTTCATTCATTGGTTACTGCATTACTCTAGTGTTCTAGGCAGCAACTAGTGGTGTATGGGTGCAAAACTAATTAGAATCATAGAGTTGGAAGAGACCACAAAGTGCCATCTAGTCCAACCCCCCCCTGCCCTGCAGGAATACACAATGGCCAATAGATGGCCATTCAGCCTCTGTTTAAAAACCTCCAAAGAATGAGACTCCACCACACTCAGAAACAGCATTGCTGTTGCACTGTTGAACAGGTCTTACTGTCAGGAAGTTCTTCCTAACAATGTTTATGTGGAATCTCTTTTCCTGGAGTTTGAATCCATTGCTCCATGTCCTAGTCTGTGGAGCAGCAGAAAACAAGTTTACTCCATCCTCAGTATGACATCCCTTCAAATATTTAAACATGGCTATCATGTTACCTTTTAATCCTCTCTTCTCCAGGCTAAACATACTCAGCTCCCTAAGCTGCTCCTCATAGGGTATGGCTTCCAGACCTCCCACCATTTTGGTCTCCCTCCTCTGGACACGTTCCAGCCTCTCAATATCCTTCTTGAGTTGTGGTGTCCAGAACTGGACACAGTTTTCCAGGTGAAGCCTGACCAAAGCAGAATAGAGTGGCACTATTACTTCCCTTGATCTAGACACTAGATTCCTATTGATGCAGCCTAGAATTGCATTGTTTTTTTTAGTTGCTGCATCACACTGCTGACTCATGTTCAGCTTGTGGTCCACTCTTTCTTTTCTTTGAGGAAAACTACACCATTATGTTAATTGCTAATAAACAACAACAAAAATATGTTAGTGCCTATAATATAGTTTTTTTAACTGAATTATTGGTGGCAAATTATGTAATAATCTGAACATCCTGTTCTGTGAATAGGCTAAGTTACACTGACCTGAGATAAATATATGCCCCCCCCAATAAAGTGTTGCAGGGGGCCCCAAAATTCCTTAAACTGGCCCTGGTGGTGGGTGGTGGGGGGAGTTTGGGATATACTTGCTGTATAAGAGAAGGGTGGTGGTGGTCTTATATGGTGAGTATATCCCAGACTATATTTTAACCTAAAAATTGGGGGGATCGTCTTATATGCCCAGTCGTTTTATATGGCGGAATATACGGTGTGTAAATTTCATTGATTTCAGGAGTCTATTGAATAAATGAAATTCACATAAGCTAAAAAAAAAGTGTAAATATGGAAAAATTTCTGCAGAATATGTCCAAAAATGACAGCATTTTCTGAAAGGAAAAAGCACAGAAAATTCTGTCTCCTATGCAGAAAATGCTGTTTTCTGGACAAAAAAGCCATTTGTGAATTTTGCACAGAATAAATGGCCAGTGCAAGCAACTTTTGAAGCTTCTCTTGCAACAGGAAGAAAATCACTAAAATTATTCATTGCTTCCTTTGTGAAAAAAATTATCAAAGAATTTCCATCTCTAATTAAATCTATCCATTTGATGAGCCAAGGAAAAGGGCAACCTTGAGTTGACATCCCCAAGGTATGTCCCTTCATCAGCTTCTATACTTGTTTCAAGCTACTTTCCACCTGGGTTGTGAGATCTATTGTGACACAATAGATTTAACTAGAAATGTGTTTAAGTTTCCTAAACTTGCTCTTTCATGAATAACAACTGCATTTTGGTCAAACTTGGACAACCTTATTATAAGAATTGTTCTTAATTATACCACACAGTAATTTCTGTGCATTATTCCATCCAGAAATTGGTTTGTCAAATCTATGTCTGGCTCTTTTCAAGAATTCCTTCTCATCTATTAGTTATGAGCAGAATCTGAATGATTCTAACACAAGCCATAATTGAGAAACATAACATGTACTGATAGAATTTTTAAAAAAGGGAACTGGAGAAGAGTGATTTCACTGTTAACAGGAATGGACATTTTGCAAATTAAAATGAAGATCAGAGGCTTCTTTATAATGAATGTGTTGATTAGAAGGAAACATTTTTATATATTCCTAATGAGGCAGTAACGAATAAACCTGCTGTCTGGGGAAAATAAAAATGTACCCTAGAGATAGGAAGGACTGTATTTAATTTGAAGATTTCAGTTTGCACATAATTATATACAGATTAACCCTTTGACCATTTTTTCAGGTTAAGCCCTCATGAGATGAACCCATTGATTAGCCTGATTTTGCTCATCTTGATATCCTTTGTGACAACTATTGCTTGTCATCATGTGACCTAATCATGAACAGAGATAACAAAGACTGTAAATTACCTATTAAAATATGTAAAGGGCTTATTTGAGGATAATTAAAGATGGTAGTTATTTTTTTAATGTAAAAAGCATCTAATGCCTATTTGGAGGAAATGAAATGCCAGTTGGAATTGTGGTACGGAGAAAGGCAGCTCTCTAGCTAATAACTGGGATTGTTTTAAGGAACGTAAGGGTGATCTGCCTTAATGTGGCTACAGATTAAAAGAAAGCCATGCCAAAGACTCTTTAAGCTGAAAGGCAAATCAGAAATACTCTAAAGGATGATACAAAGACAAATGGTCTGCTTCTACGCTCCCCCCCCCCCAGTGCTAGATTATGACCTTTTTATATATCCAAGGATTTTAGTTAGCATGACCTCTTCAGAACTTGAAAATCTTGCTTTTTGCCTGTGGAGATTATCAGATGCTCTAAAAACAGTGTTATTATGGTGACAGGAGATTGCTAAAGGGCTTCCTTTTCAGATGACATCATTGCCCTCTTGTAATGCTCCCGTTCTGCTGCTGTTCCACTGGCACTGCTTTTAATTGATGGGAGAAGTCACCAATATATCCCCATTCCGTTTCTGTCACGGAGGTTCCTGCAAGTGAAAAGGTGCCCTGTTTCGCTGGCAAGACCCCAGCATCAATGGGAGGTCCCTGCCAGAATACTTCCTGGTGAGATTGGGACATCCAGGTAAGTGACACACTTTTTAAAAACTTCCTTGATTTACCTGGAAGTTTTAAAGTGTGTTTTTATGTTTGCTATCACTTTTTGATGTTTATTTTTCTTTTAAAGTTTGAATTTCCCACACTCTCGTCTTCTGGCAAGAACGGCCAGGATTTCACTCCTGGGCTGCCCTGAAGACACTACAGAGGTAGGTCTGAAAATATTTGTTTTTGTGCTGGGATAGGGACAGGAGAGGGGTGAGAGAGGAGATTGTGGGACAGGAACACTTTATTTTCATTCCTGTCAGATAATCTCCTATAACTGTTTGTACTGATGGAGGAGGTTCAGAAAGTAAAAAAATAAAATAAAATAAAATAAAAATTCAAAGCTCTTAGCTTGCCTTGAGGTTTTCTTTCCCTAGTTTTTAAAACTGTGGCTGTAATATTACTGCTTTATTAAATTATTGCCTATGAGTGCTGTATACCACACAAATATCTAACTATCCTCCTGGCTGGGAGACTCTGAGAGCTGTAGTCTAAAAATCAAATTTTCCAAGCTCTGAAAACAATAAAGAATTCCCACAGCATGGTCTGAGGAAGCATGCATCTCAAGAGTGCAAGAATGTAAGAACCACTCAGCTTTATTATGGGCAAGGCAAACTGTTAGCTAATAAAGTGAGGTATAATCAAGTATCGTATGTTATGAAATGGTAGTTTATTTCAACTGAGGATGGGCAGAATCAATATAAATGAAATAGCCTGTGACCAGACCACACACAAGTCTCTTTGAGTCCTACAGTTCTCAGCTATTCCAGATTACTGTGTAGTTGTTTCATCTTTTTTTTTTACATGTTGATATATAGTACTTCATTACGTGCCTTCATCAACATTATTAAATAATCTAGAAAGCACATATGGATCTGGAATATCTTAAAACAGATGTATTAAGAAATGCTTCATCAATGCTTCATCAGCACTACTAAATAAATTATAAAACAGAAACAGATTATCTGCAATATCTTGAAACAGATGTATTATAAAACTGAACCTTCCTCAATGCCTCAAAAAGCTATTTTGCATTCCTGTACAGTAGTATATTTAGCAGACAATTTGCCTCTAATATTGATGCACAGCAGTTTTGTGTCAGTCTTCTGAGGTGATTATCAGATAGGAAACACAAACGTTCCTGTCCCACTACCAAAAAAAAAAAAATTCTTGTCCCAGCACAATAACCAAAATTATCAGACCTACCTTGAGTAGCATCGATAGACAGTCCAGGAATGAATAGAACTCTAATGGCGCTCCATTCACTTCCTGGTTTGAAATCTTGCCGATTCTCATGAGAAGACGCAAGCATGGCAAATTTTTAAAAAATAAAAATAAAAATAAAAAAGTGCACACAAGCACAGAAACACACTTTACACAGTACAAGTAATCTGGGGAGGTTCATAAAAAGAGTGTAGCCTACCTAGTTTTCATGGTATCACCCAGAAGTGTTCTGGCAGGACCACCTGTTTACGCTGTATTCATGGGGGACAATGGCGCGAGGTTTCAGACACTGCAATGCTGGCACCAAATCACAATGGGGGGATCTATTGATGGCTCATCCCATCAATGAAAAGAAACACCATAGTGATGCCAGTGGAATGCAAAAGGAGGCTGTTGTCTGATATTGGTGGCCTTTTGGATTCCTTTGGCATCATTATCGCACCACATTTGCTGTGTCTGATAATCTCCTCTATCTCATTTTTAAAGCTTCTCTAACAAACAAATTTGGCTTAATATGCATTTTTTTAAATTGGGTCAACTTATAGGTAGTTTGATGTAGGATATATGCACATACCTTTTTTTATAAATTGTAACTTGTATCTTGTTATAATTACTGTTATCTGTTTGTATCCTAATATTGTATCCTAAAATTCCAAAAGTTAAAAATGCTTAAGTGGAGTGCCTGTCTGTTTCAACCACCATCACCAATTGGGTACTCAGGTGACCAGACAAGGACCTTCAATCCCACAGCCTAAAGAGACACAGGTGGGGAAACCATGCCTGTTTCAATCTCACCCAATTAATACTTTAGAAAGAGTTACATCATGCACCAAAAAGCATGGTTCTATAATAAAATGCAGCTTAAAATAAGATGCATCCAATAACATCAACTTATTTGTAGAAACAAAAATAGAGGAAACTAAACATGAAAGCATGCATGCACAAAGACACATTTTATATAACATTAGTAGCTCTGATTGGCTTTTGGCTGGATGGCCATTTCATGTCATTAATTGGCCTGACCTATTAGCACTGCTGCTGCTACTTCCAGATATGTGGCAGGATTGTGTGCTTCTGTGAGGCAAGAGGCTCTGCTGATAGTAGCAGTGCTGCTATTAGGGTCTCCCATGTGAGACAAGCTTTTTCTGAGGAGCCAGACTAAAAGTGCCAATCAGCTACTGGGTAGCAGCAGTAGTGGGGTGTGTGTGACACTGGTGGAGGATCTCTCAGAGACAATGGCAACGGCAACATAACTGACACCTGCTAGAAGAAGGCATGGTAAACTCCTTTTAAATGTCTTTTAACACCAAAACCCTATGATGAGACAATCTAATATGAAACAAGAGATACTGCCAGAAGATTATACTCCCAGGTTGGATGGCACTCAACAAGCTACTGGGATACAGCAGAGGACAACTATGAGTAGTGCTGTGGATAATGATGCAACTGGACTTAAGTTGAAAGGACATTCAGCTGTTAATATGCTCAGAGGAGAAAGGAAACTCCAAACCTGCACAACACATATTATGGAAACATAGAATGTGAAAGCATGAATCAAGGATATAGTAAAACAAGAAAGGGAACACACGATAAAATGAGAACATGACTTGACTAAGAAATGAAATTGGAATGAAATCTTGTGACCAATAACAATATCAGTAACAGAACATTACAACAGACAGTTACAACATATCATTACAACTATAAAGTGTGATAGGACATACATATCCATCCATGATTGGACTTGGCTACCAATTTTGTATCAGTTTCTTGGATTCTAATAGGCTAATTTTAAATGAACACTGCAAACACTGCTCACAGATTATTTTAAGAAACTTCAAAGCCCTAAATAAAAATCATAAACAGATACAAACAAATAATACAATGCCCGCTATAAGACATTTATCTTCTTGAATCTACCGTATATTCCGGCGTATAAGACGACTTTTGAGCACTCAAAAGTGCCCTCCAAAATTGACAGTCGTCCTATATGCCGGATACACTTTGCTTCGCCCACCTGCCTATCTCCTGCCTCTTCGCAAACGGAGCGAAGAGGCAGGAGATGGGGCAGGGGGATGAAGCAAAGTGTTTTGAAGATCATTCGCCCCCCTCCTCTGCCTTCTCCCCCTTTGGGGAGCAACGGAAGAAAGAGGAGGGGGGCGAACATTGCGGTTTGCCGCAGCCGCTGCTCGAGCGCTTCTGCAGCGGCGGAGGCAAACCCGCGATTCGCCCCCTCTCCCCACCTTCCAGGAAGGTGGGGAGAAGGGGCGAATGTGCCCCGTTTGGCCGCACAGTCTGCGGATCCCCCTCCTGCGCTCCCTCCTGGAAGGGAGCGCAGGAGGGGCATGGAGAGGCTGCGCGGCCAAACTGCGATTCGCCCCTTCTCCCCACCTTCCTGGAAGGTAGGGAGAAGGGGCGAACGTGCCCGGTTTGGCCGGGCAGCCTCCGGATCCCCCTCCTGCGCTCGCTCCTGGAAGGGAGCGCAGGAGGGGCATGGAGAGGCTGCGCGGCCAAACCGCGATTCGCCCCTTCTCCCCACCTTCCTGGAAGGTGGGGAGAAGGGGCGAACGTGCCCGGTTTGGCCGGGCAGCCTCCCGATCCCCCTCCTGCGCTCCCTTCCAGGAGGGAGCGCAGGAGGGGCATGGAGAGGCTGCCCGGCCAAACCGCGATTCGCCCCTTCTCCCCACCTTCCTGGAAGGTGGGGAGAAGGGGCGAACGTGCCCGGTTTGGCCGGGCAGCCTCCCGAACCCCCTCCTGCGCTCCCTCCTGGAAGGGAGCGCAGGAGGGGCATAGAGAGGCTGCGCGGCCAAACCGCGATTCGCCCCTTTTCCCCACCTTCCTGGAAGGTGGGGAGAAGGGGCGAACGTGCCCGGTTTGGCCGGGCAGCCTCCCGATCCCCCTCCTGCGCTCCCTTCCAGGAGGGAGCGCAGGAGGGGCATGGAGAGGCTGCCCGGCCAAACCGCGATTCGCCCCTTCTCCCCACCTTCCTGGAAGGTGGGGAGAAGGGGCGAACGTGCCCGGTTTGGCCGGGCAGCCTCCGGATCCCCCTCCTGCGCTCCCTTCCAGGAGGGAGCGCAGGAGGGGCATGGAGAGGCTGCGTGGCCAAGCCGCGATTTGCCCCTTCTCCCCACCTTGCTGGAAGGTGGGGAGAAGGGGCGAACGTGCCTGGTTTGGCCGGGCAGCCTCCCGATCCCCCTCCTGCGCTCCCTTCCAGGAGGGAGCGCAGGAGGGGCATGGAGAGGCTGCGCGGCCAAACCGCGATTCGCCCCTTCTCCCCACCTTCCAGCAAGGTGGGGAGAAGGGGCGAACGTGCCCGGTTTGGCCGGGCAGCCTCCCGAACCCCCTCCTGCGCTCCCTCCTGGAAGGGAGCGCAGGAGGGGCATGGAGAGGCTGCGCGGCCAAACCGCGATTCGCCCCTTTTCCCCACCTTCCTGGAAGGTGGGGAGAAGGGGCGAACGTGCCCGGTTTGGCCGGGCAGCCTCCCGATCCCCCTCCTGCGCTCCCTTCCAGGAGGGAGCGCAGGAGGGGCATGGAGAGGC
Organism: Gambelia wislizenii; assembly: GCA_030847615.1. Classification (NCBI taxonomy): domain Eukaryota; kingdom Metazoa; phylum Chordata; class Lepidosauria; order Squamata; family Crotaphytidae; genus Gambelia; species Gambelia wislizenii. The sequence continues at coordinate 87,096,438 of JAUMIR010000003.1, forward strand.
TGCGCGGCCAAACCGCGATTCGCCCCTTCTCCCCACCTTCCTGGAAGGTGGGGAGAAGGGGCGAATGTGCCCGGTTTGGCCGGGCAGCCTCCCGATCACCCTCCTGCGCTCCCTTGCAGGAGGGAGCGCAGGAGGGGCATGGAGAGGCTGCGCGGCCAAGCCGCGATTCGCCCCTTCTCCCCACCTTCCAGGAAGGTGGGGAGAAGGGGAGAATCGCGGTTTGGCCGCGCAGCCTCTCCATGCCCCTCCTGCGCTCACTTCCTGGAAGGTGGGGAGAAGGGGCGAACGTGCCCGGTTTGGCCGGGCAGCCTCCCGATCCCCCTCCTGCGCTCCCTTCCAGGAGGGAGCGCAGGAGGGGCATGGAGAGGCTGCGCGGCCAAACCGCGATTCGCCCCTTCTCCCCACCTTCCTGGAAGGTGGGGACAAGGGGCGAACGTGCCTGGTTTGGCTGGGCAGCCTCCCGATCCCCCTCCTGCGCTCGCTCCTGGAAGGGAGCGCAGGAGGGGCATGGAGAGGCTGCGCGGCCAAACCGCGATTCGCCCCTTCTCCCCACCTTCCTGGAAGGTGGGGAGAAGGGGCGAACGTGCCCGGTTTGGCCGGGCAGCCTCCCGATCCCCCTCCTGCGCTCGCTCCTGGAAGGGAGCGCAGGAGGGGCATGGAGAGGCTGCGCGGCCAAACCGCGATTCGCCCCTTCTCCCCACCTTCCTGGAAGGTGGGGAGAAGGGGCGAACGTGCCCCTTTTGGGCGCACAGCCTCCGCATCCTCCTCCTGCACTCCCTCCTGGAAGAGAGCGCAGGAGGGGCATGCGGGGGCTATGCGTTGGAAGAGGGGGGTCGTCTTATAGGGCGAATATATAGCAAACTCTGCATTTCCCCTTAAAAATTGGGGGGGTCGTCTTATACGCCGGGTCGTCTTATACGCCGGAATATACGGTATATATTAAAATGCTATCACCTTATTCAAAGTGACAAGGACCTAATTCTTATCCCTAGCAAACACAGCTGGTCTCATCTCCCCTCCCCATTTTCTGAAATGAACTAGCACATTTAATCCCTTCTTTAGGGTTGCCCCATCCACTGAACCAAACCAATAATTCATAGAGATTACATCTGGAAATAATCTTTTAGCCAGTGGAGCTGTTGTAATGGGGGAGTTGTGTGCTCCCTACAACCAGCCACAGTCAACAGTCAAATTACAGCTCTTAGAACCAGGTGAAGTTTCTGAACACCCTTCAAAGGCAGCACCATCTACGGCACAATATAGTAGTCCCAACAAGAAGATGTAATTAAGTCATATATCATCTCAGCTGGATCAGAAGTCTCTAGGAATTTGGGCAGCTGGTGCACTAGCTTTAAATGTACAAATGCACCCCTGGCCACTGCAGAAAATGTAAACTTCTAGGCTTAGGGATGAATCCAAGAACACACCAAAGCTGTAAACCTGTGCCTTCAGGTGGCTAAATTCCTCTCCCATAATCTGCCTTTTGACTGACTAGAAACACTTCTGTCTTATCCGGATTAAAAGTAGTTCCTTGGCACCACCTTCTAGGCCCACCATCCAAGAAGGAACAGAGTCAATGTAAAACGGTGTTTTCAGGTTCCATCTCAGGCAGGCATATTAGAAGGATGTCATGGTGCCAAGAGATTCAGCAGAACCAAGAAGGACTGTCTATCTCTCACCAGCATAAGTCATCCACTAAGATAACCAATGCTGTCTGTGTCACATTGAAACTAGATTAAAAGGAATTTAGACAACCCACTCCCATCCAAAAGCCCCTGAAGTTGGAAGACAACCATACACTCCAGTACTTTCCCCAGAAACAGGATATTGGAAACTGGCCAGTTATCCAATATAATGGGATCCAGAGAGAGCTTTATAAATGCCTCCTTTAGTCATGTTGGAACGATGCCTTGTTGTAGCAAGGCTTTGACCACTCCTTCTCCCATCTCAGCAAGTCCATCTCTGGCTTTTTTAATTAGTCAGGAATGGCAAGAACCACTTGTTGTGGTTCTCACCTCTCCAAGGGTCCTCAGGCTGTAAAAATGAAAAGTATCCAAACGGGGCAAAAGTTACATTCACTGGGTCTGTATCAATTATAGCATCCAAGTCAGAGCAGATCCAAATGTTATCGGCAAAGCATGGACAAACCGTTGGCAGTTGAACCATTTGCATTCTCCTTTCATGGGTCAGTATGTAAAAGACCTGTAACCATTCCAAACAGCTCTGCTGAATGCCTTTTTGTAGCAGTCATTATAGCAAAGATGAACAAGTTTTTGACTGTCTCCACTGCCATGGAGTAGACTTCAAATTGGCTCTAGCCCATATTCAGTCAGATTCTCTTGAGTCTGCCAACATAGACAATGTAGCTCTAGTTGCTTCTCAGACAGCTGTGATATGCTAGTTGGAAGAAAATGGCCCATCGCTTTGATCCTAAGCATTTTCATCCAGGCACTATGTCATTCCTAGACTGACCCAGGACTTTATCAGACACATCAAATACGACATCATAACTACGTAACATAACCACAAAAGGATGCACATGTCAGACAACGTTGCCCCTTTGCAGTTATGTCCCTGCCAAAACCCGTACTTTTTAACTGGTGCCTTAAGCCATACCCCTGCTGTTTTGGGTTTTTTTGTTTTTGTTTTTTGCTAGCATAGCCGGTGTGTGAAACCTTGTGTTCTATTTTTCCTGTACTTACCCCACCAGTGGTCGATCCAGCATGAACACTTCCAAGTGAGATCACAACATCCAGGTAAGTGACACACTTTTTATGACCCTCCCCAGGTTACTTCTACGTTTTAAAATGTGTTTTATTTTTTGTTTTTGTTTTTTGTTTTTTTGCTTTTAAAAAACTTTTTGTGTTATTTTTTGTTTTTAATTTCCCACACGAAGAAATCTCATGATATTTCACAGGATTTCAATGGAGGGAGTATATGGAGCTCCGTTCACTTCCTCTTTCATTGTTGGAGCTGCCTTTGCTGAGACTAGAGGTAAGTGCAGGGGGGAGCATTCTTTTAGTGGCATAAAAATGGATTATGTTATGCCAGCAAAAGAATGCTTTAAAATGATAGTCTGATAAAGTCCCCAGTCTATTACATCTCTCCCCCAAACCTTTCATAGCTATCATTCAATCTTCATGACTCTTCAGTTAATGATTTTTTATGGATCTTATTATTTTATGTAAGCCACTAGTTTCATTGTATTTGTTTTTATTGCAAACTAGTTTCAGATTTATTTAATATAATAATTTGTATAGAAATGTTTGGTGGGGGGGCAATACAGATTCACAAACACCCCTTGCCAAGGGAAGTAACTGTGTGGGAGAGCAAAATGAGGCCATTGCTTCACCAAATAAGAATTCTGCCCCATCCCCGCCTGTCAGGATAGGCAGCCCCTCTTAGCAATCTGTACATGCTCAGAGGCAACATTAGCAGAACAGCAGAAATGTGATGAGTAGTAGCTCCCAATTATATCCAGGTGTGTAAAACATGAAGACAGGCAAAAAATAAGCTTTTTCGGTTTATTTTTAAAGTTCTAGTTCACTAGAAAAACAGATTACATGCTGGCAGCATCAGAACATGCAGCCGGTCAAGCTACAGAAGTAAAAAAATCATCTCAAAGTCTGTCTGTCTGTCTGTCTGTCTCTCAGGCAGAGAACAAAGACAGCTTTCATTTCCTGGTCCACACAGAGGGAGATAATGGTGAAACCATAACATAGAAACTTTCACAAAGGAGCTTGGCTGTCATCCAAATGAGATAGCACAGCTGCTGGGAAAGCTCCTTGACTAAATTCTGAAAGTCAACCAGGCCTGTGTTGAAAATCAGGCCAGGCCTGCATTTACTCAGAGTGAAAAATCATTCTCAGGGACTACAAAAACCATTTTCCATTGACACCACCATGACATTTTTCTTCTCCAAATTTGTAGAACTGCAGTAACTTAAACTTTCAGTGGAGCATTTAGAAATACAGTTTAGACAAAAACAAAAGGGGCAGGCAAACTTAACATGGGAATGCAAACACAGCAATATAAGAAGACTGTGTGTGAATGATGTTCAGTGTCTCACTGTGAAATGCTAGAAATTTGGGAACTGAAGGCAAAGTTGGAGACTGAATAGGAGACAAAAAAATACTACCACACTTCCCCCTCCATCCTGTTTTTTGTTGCAAGAGACTAACACAGCTAATTCTTTGAATAGGAGTCAGAATTTTTATTGGGGAGACAAATGCCTCGTTTTGTTCTTCCTGTAGCTACACCCCTGCCTGTACCTTGTTGTTGTTAACTGCTGACAAGTCAACTTCAACTCATGGTGACCCTATGAATGAGAGACCTCCAAGTCACCCAATCATCAACAGCCCTGCTCAGGTCCTGAAAACTCAGGGTCATGGCTTCTCTGATTGAGTCTATCCTTCTGTAATACAGTCTTCCTCTTTTACTACTGCCTTCTACCTTGCCAACCATTGCTGGCTGATTACAGGAATAATGAGACCACACACATAAAATAGGGTGAAATAAAGTATTTTATTACATTCAACCTATTTAATACCCTCTAAGATCTTCAGCAGGGGGAGGCAACTTGGTGAGGGACAAGCTGAGGCAGTTGGTCTATGCTAGACCACACCCCTCAGCCTTCCCGGGTGAACACCTGGGTCCTGGAGAGGACCCAGGTGCTTACTGGCCAGCCCGCATCTGGAAGGTCAACCCAAAAGTCCCTCACCCAAGCCACACGGATTGAGGTGAAGGATTATCCTTTAGGCCAACCCCAAGGTGGGTCTCCTTCTGTCCCCTTAGGCCACACGACCTGAAGTGGCCCTTCCAGAGACCCTTATGTGGTGACCCGTACACGGTCAACCCACCACCTTAACACTCTGGCTTTAGGGTGGCAGTCCTGTGGGTTCTCTTGCATCCCACCGCTGCCACCAAAATTATGTGTGGTGCACCAACCACTTTCTATTGGGACAGCCCTTTGTGTCCCTGATATCAGGTAGCGTGGTTTACATTAAACGGAGGCCAAGCAGCTTTAAACTCTAACAAACGTTTATTGAAAAATATAAAACAAATAAACTGTAGTTGAGTATTAATGTTGTTAATCTTCTTAAGGCTTAGTTACATCAGATTCCTTTTAAAATAATAACATCAATCTAGACACACGAGCACTACAAACTCAGGCACAAAGTCCTAAATCCCCTTTATATACTTGACTTGTTCTGAGCCTCTCCCTATTAGACTCTCCAAGTCTATTCAGTCCCTCTCTGGACCCTTAAGACTCTTCTGTGGTCATCAGACTGAAAAGTTCCCTCAGGAACTCTAAGAGCACACCCTCCCTTCAGTGTAACTCTTTCTTTCCAGTCAAACCTCAAAACAACTAACTCCCACTCACTCTCTGTCAGGCCTTTTTATCGCCATGCCCAGCTGCCTTCCTATTGGCTGGGCACCTGCTGCTCTGAGATTGGCTAAAGGAGCTGCCTTTTCATCACACCTACCTTCACCGAAATTGGTGCCAAGGTGCCCACTGAAACTATGCCTCCCCCTTCCCCGCCATAATAAGACGGAATTGACCTATTTAGAGACAACCCTGGCCAATTTCCCAAATGCCGCTATCCTAGTATGGAGTAGGTGAAAAAAAAATTAGAAAAGGAGGGAGAAATTCCTACCCAGCTCCAAAGCAACCAATTATCACTCTATTCAAGCGGCAGGAGGGTGGGTCGACAATTCTGGCTGAAGAGGAGTAGTCGAGGGGCGGCAGGGCCTTATATGGCCTCTGGCCCACCCCTGTCCCTCCATCACAGGCAACACTGCCTGGAACATTCTGAGGGGTCTCTAACCCTCCTCGGTGGCAAAGGTGGCTCCCTTCCAAAACAGCTCTGCTGATGCAGGGGGAGCCAGATTGCCGGCCAATTGTGGGAATAACGAGACCACACACATGAAATGGGGTGAAATAAAGTATTTTATTAAATTCAACCTATTTAATACCCTATGAGATCTTCAGCAGGGGGAGGCAACCTGGTGAGGGACCAGCTGAGGCAGTAGAACTATGCTAGATCACACCCCTCAGCCTTCCCGGGTGAACATCTGGGTCCTGGAGAGGAACCCCAGTTGCCTGGAGTTGCTCACCAGCCGGCCTGCATCTGGAAGGTCAACCCAAAAGTCCCTCACCCAAGCCACACGGATTGAGGTCATAGAATCATAGAATTGCAGAGTTGGAAGAGACCACGAGGGCCATCCAGTCCAACGCCCTGCCACACAGGAAATCATGATCAAAGCATCCCTGACAGATGGCCATCTGGCCTCTGTTTAAAGACCTCCAAGGAAGGAGTCCCCACCACGCTCCGAGGGAGTGTGTTCCACTGCCAAACAGCTTTTACTGTCAAAAAGTTCCTCCTAATGTTGAGGTGGAATCTCTGTTCCTGGAGCTTGCATCCATTGCTCCGGGTTCCAGTCTCTGGAGCAGCAGAAAACAAGCCTGCTCCATCCTTTAGGCCAACCCCAAGGTGGGTCTCCTTCTGTCCCCTTAGGCCACACAACCTGAAGTGGCCCTTCCACAGACCCTACCTTCACCGAAATTGGTGCCAAGGTGCCCACCAAAACTACGCCTCCCCCTTCCCTGCCACAGAAAGGGGCAAGCATCTGCTTAGTCCCTTCTCCCCTCCAGCACTCCCAAAATGTCCCTAACCCCTTGCTGAAGATTGCCCAGGAATATCAAATTTCCAATGTGCAAGAGATGCACCCCATCTGCTCTGTAGAGCTCAGGTCTCTTGGACACAATGTCTGGATATGACAGGTAAAATCCCAACCCCTTATGCATGGCATTTTTAATTTCCCGATCAGCCCCCTACCAGGCCTTGTCAATTAGACGGGGATCACCATCCCCTCGCTAAAGCCTTCTAGGCAGCATGGCTGACCACATGATGGTAACCTCAGGCCACCGAGACCTGCTTACCCACATGTCACGTCATTGTCTGCTTCAGGAAGGTACATGGGCGCTCCTGCTTCTGGGAGGCACATGGGCGCACCTGGAACAGAAAAGCAGCATCAGGTGGAGGCCCATGGCAAACCTGAAACAAGAACAGAGTATAGGGTGGAAGCCCAAGGCTCTCCAGGAACAGAGGGGGCATAAGCACAGGCCTCTCCTCCCATCCCTCAGACAAGGGAACCTGGCTCAGACGGGCCTGGTGTGCAGCCCTGCAAGACAAAATGTATAGTTTAGAAATGATTTAGGTAACGCTCTCCCATCTGAGAACAGTTCCTGCTTAGCACCCAAGATCAGCCAGAATATGGAGTCCTAAAAAATATGGAATCTGTAAGGTATTTGAAGAAATGACGTAGAATGAAGAACAGCAATGAATTTATCAATTAAATAATATGTAAAATCATTACACCAGTAAGTGTAGAAATCTATTAATCAGTTAAGTACAGTTGTCCCTTCATATTCACTGGGGTCTGGTTCCAGGACCTGCCATGGACACCAAAATCTGTGAATGTCCAAGTCCCACTACATGTAATGGCACAGCAAAATGGTGTCCCCCATACAAGATGGCAAAATCAAGGCTTGCCTCTTCGATCACTATTCTTCCAAGAATATCTTCAAACTGTGAATACCCCAATCCATGGATATCAAATCCGTGGATACGGAGGGACAACTGTAATTAATTAAAGCTAATAGACAGCACTCAGCAATAGCAATAGCACTTATATTGCTATACCGCTCCACAGTGACAAACACTCTACAAGCAGACCACAATGTGCCAGCCAATTGTATCCCAACAAGCTGGGTATCCACTTCTCCAACCCACTGAAAGATGGACAACTGAGTCAACCTGGAGCTCAGCAGGACCAAACCTCCAACGCCATGACTGCAGCACTGGTATTCAACCATTGCGCCATCAGGTTCTGCTAATGCTACCATGGGTGATACAGTGGATAATGAAAACAGAACACAAGTTCTAGTGTCACAAAGAAACTGCAAAGAAATTAGAAGCGAAGACACAAAATGTTAAATCAATGATCTCTCATCCAAAAACAAATCATAGATGAACCTGTGTGACACCTAGTATGATTATGTCAGCAAGAATAGAAAATCCACAACCAAGTCTTCACCAGTGGTCAGCCACCTAATCACCAACCAGTTCTGACCCTGTTGAACATCCAAGAGACCAAGTGCTAATTCAGAGCTCAAACCCCAAACAATTTAATGCCTCAAAAATAAGGCCATAAATGTGATAATGTAAGCAATATAAATAAAGCCTACAATAAGCCTTCATGAATGGTCTCCTTTCCAAATTACCACCAGGACAGACTCCCCTTAACCTCCAAGATGTAAAACTGTCTGGTGGCCTGGAGAGATTATTAATGGCAAAACACAGGTAATATTGATAAAAATAAATTAACAACATGTAATCAATTAATCCAATCATACCAATATCCTGTGCATTGCCAACAACTGCTTTATTTGTTCTTATTTACATGAATATATATATATATATATATATATATATATATATATATATATATGTAGTTATTCATTACACTTCCTAGGAACTGAATCACTGTAAGTGTATAATCAAGGAAGGTAAAATATCACTGATATTTTACCAATAGCCGCCAGTGGCAGTCAACAAAATGGCTCCTGCAGCCTCACACCAAATGGCCGCCAGGGCCAATGAACAAATTGGCACCCTGTGCATCAACCAAAATAATCATGCACCAAAACACCTCCCACTAAAAGACTGGCTGAAACAAACCATGGTGTCAGCAATAAAAGAAAGCAGACTGTAGCTGAGGTTTTCCATCCAAGCACAAACCAGGACCAATCCCCCAGACTCAGATCAAATGTGGTCTGGTGTCCTGGATGATTAATAGCGATAAATGCAAGAATGTCAGCTATAAAAGAGTAGTATTAAATGCAACTACATTGATAAATTGTGTAGGGATAGAATCAGTCTCCCTACCAAGAACAACCAGGACAGACCCAGCTTAGCTTTCAAGATCAAACAGAATCTGGCACTGTTAAGTGAGTCAAACTAGCTAAAGACAATAATAAATTAATAAATTAAATCAAACTAGCTAAAGATGTGACCAGTGGGGTGCCACAGGGTTCGGTCCTGGGCCCAGTGCTATTCAACATCTTTATCAATGACTTGGATGAGACAATTAGGGGCATACTTGTCAAATTTGCAGATGACACCAAATTAGGAGGAGTAGCTAATATCCTAGAGGACAGGATCAAAATTCAAAACGACCTGGCTAGACTGGAGAGCTGGACCAAAGCTAACAAAATGAAATTCAATATGGAGAAATGTAAGGCACTGCACTTAGGTCGGAAAAATGAAATGCATAGATATAGGATGGGGGAGACCTGGCTGAATGAGACTATGTGCGAAAGGGATCTAGGAGTCCTAGTAGACCACAAGTTGAACATGAGTCAACAGTGTGATGCAGCAGCTAAAAAGGCCAATGCGATTTTGGGCTGCATCAATAGTAGTGTCTAGATCAAGGGAAGTAATAGTACGAGTCTATTCTGCCTTGGTCAGGCCTCACCTAGAATACTGTGTCCAGTTCTGGGCACCACAATTCTAAAAGGATATTGAGAAATTGGAGCATGTCCAGAGAAGGGCGACTAAAATGGTGAAAGGTCTGGAAACCATGCCTTATGAGGAAAGACTTAGGGAGCTGGGTGTGTTTAGCCTGGAAAAAAAGACAGTTAAGGGGCTGTATGATAGCCCTGTTAAAGTATTTGAAGGGGTGTCACATTGAAGATGGAGCAAGCTTGTTTTCTGCTGCTCCAGAGACTAGAACAGGGAACAATGGATGCAAGCTCCAGGAACAGAGATTCCACTTCAACATTGGGAGAAATGTTGCTCTTTTTGACAGTAAGAGCTATTTGGCAGTGGAACACACTCCCTTGGAGCGTGGTGGGGTCTCCTTCCTTGGTGGTCTTTAAACAGAGGCTGGATGACCATCTGTCAGGGATGCTTTGATTGTGTATTCCTGCATGGCAGGGGGTTGGACTGGATGGCCATCATGGTCTCTTCCAACTCTACAATTCTAAGATTCTATGATTCTATGAATACAGCAGAAAGCAATATTAATGAATTTTGTAGGGATGGGATCTGTCTCCCATAGCGGACCCAACTTATTCTCCCAAGTCCAATGGGATCCAATGTTAGTAAAGCCTTGCCAACTAATTATAAGACAGTAGAATTCAATATAATCTATAGATAGTAGAATTTAATACAATCTATAGGAATGAATTATGGAGTGATATAATTGCTCGCCCAACCAAGAAGAAACCATAGTGATGCTGCTTAGCTTGCTATATCTAATGAGATCTGGCACTATTAAGAGAGTCCACAAAACAATGTCAGGGAGACCATAGTTTTTCTGGCTCCTGGTGAATTAGACTTAATAGTGCAAAACTATTTTTATGTTATTATTAAATTCTATAGGAATGTTTCTCAGGTTGTATTTTGGCACAGCGGTTGGTTTAGTGTTCTTCTTCATCTTTACCCTAAATTTTTGATATCAACTGTTCATGGTTGGTTCTACATTCTGCTCCTCATCTTGTTTTTGCAGAGAGAATTGAGCTTCTCAGTCTTCTGCTTCCAATTCTGTACTCTATTTGATTTCTAAATCGGCCTTTAGGTGATGTACATGTATTCAGTCACCTCGAGTTGCTTGAAGAATGTGTTTGCAATGAACAAACTATTGTCCTTGCAAAATTCAATCAATTGCTCTCATGCTTCATTTCTTGATCCTATGTCAAATTCTCCTAAAATCTTTGATTCTGCTCTCTCCTTTTGCATTCCAATTGCCTATGATTTCCAATTGCCTATGATTAACAAGAAGTCCTGTTTTGGTGTGTAAACAGTTTCCTCCTGGATTCCCACATAGAATCTTTCAATTTCTTCTTCTGCCTCTGCAGTTGAACCATAAATTTGTATTATGGTTATATTGCTGGGTTTTCCCTGAAGTTTTATTGATATGATTCAGTCAGATTTTGCATTATATCCTTTGACAGCTTTGGCTACATCTCTCCTCACTATTAATGTCACCCCATTTCTTATTCATTTCCTTAGTAAAACACTGTGATTCTGATTCAAAATGCCCCATTCCTGTCCATTTTAGCTTGCTCACCCCAAGCATTGCAATGTTTATACATTCTGTTTGTTCTTCTACTATGTCTAGCTTCCCTAATTCATGCTTCTCACATTCCATGTTCCTATAATATCCATTGTGCAGTTTCAGACTTTCTTTTCACCTCTGAGCATGTCAAGAGCTAAAATCCTTTCAGCTTGAATCCAGTTGCATCATTAATCACACCGCTACTCATGGTTATCCTCTGCTGTACCCCAGTAGCTTGTTGAGTGCCATGTGACCTGGGAGTTTCATCTCCTGGCCCTATCTCTTGTTTCATTTTAGATTGTTTCATCATAGGGTTTTCATGGTAAAAGACATTCCAAAAGAGATTTACCATGTCTCCTTCTGCACAGTCCTAACAAGTGTCAATTATGGTGCCACTGCCATTGTCTCTGAAAGATCCTCCACCAGTGTCACCTGCCCAGTAACTATTTGGCATATTTAGAGTGGCTCCCCAGCGAAACCTGTCTGACATGGGAGACCCTACCAGCAGCACTGCTGCCATCAGCAGGGCCGGTTTAAGGCACCAGAGGCCTCAGCATCTGCAGTGGCCCAATCATTGTGGGGGGGGGGCTGTAGTAACCCTCCTCCTGCAAAACATTATTAGTAGTAATAATCTAAATATCCTGTACTGTGAATAGCTTAGGTTGAGTTAGGTTACATTGACCTGAGATAAACATATGGAGCACCCAAAATAAAGCATTGCAGCCCCCCCCCAAAATTCCTTAAACTGGCCTTTGCCATCAGCATAGCCTCTTGCCTCACAGGAGTATGCAATCTTACCACTGCAGAAGGCTAGTGTCATTGGTTACTACAGAAAGTCAACAATACAAAGTGGTACATAATTTATATAACACCATACTCCTCCTCCACCCAAGAAGTTTCAGCCTTTACATTTAACTACAGAATACCAGTTTACAGGGGCAAATGCTTCACAGTTTATACACAGCTAATGGTACTTAATGCTGTAACCTTGAGGAGCAATTGAACCAAATCCATTATAAGTGGACAGCAGCTTCATGAATAATCTACAGTTTGGTGTTTTGACATATATCTAGGTGGAAGCTGTATTTGAAGTGTAAATTGTTACATCCCAGACTGCTTTTAAGCCCTTTTTCATTCACAGGCATGCTAATTAGTTTGGAGAAACTATTTCACACTTTGCTGCAAATGAAGGAAAGAATTGGTTTAGTAAGAAGAATAACTTGTTGGAGGTTGAGTGGAGGGATTAAAGGAAGGAATTAGTAATTTGTTACAAAATGAGCCAAAACTGTCTTCTGCGTAGTTATAAATGGAATTAATTGAAACTTGTTCTAATTGCATTAATTTTATGGTAATTAAATTTGAAAATAATTGGTCTAAGCTGTTCATTTGGAAATTTATATGACCCATCAATTACAGGCATCCTCCACTTTTCGACAACTTGTTTTCCCATGTTTGGCTGTTTCAACAGATCTAAATTATAACTATATACTGGGCATTGACCCTTGGTCAGGACTTTTGACCATACTGCTTTTTTTGTTTTTCTCAGTCAATTTGGTATGCAGCGTTTTTTCTCTCAGTTGACTTGGTGCCATCTAGTGTTCAATACTTTCTGACAGTGTGTGGTCCCCAACCTGTCAGATAAGTGGGGACTTCCTGTACATTATTTCTTTGCAATCTATTATTGTTATTATTTGGTATCTATGTTATAAGGATTACTCCTTTATATATATATATACATATATATATATATATATATATATATATATATATATATATGTATATTTAGTACCTCTGGACTTCTGCACCCCAAAGGTGCCCCACATTTTACATAGCAGTCATGTTTTCTATAGTTTAGACTGGGAACTTTATCAGATGTGGCAAAAACTGCATCAGAAGAACACAATGGTAACAGAAATGGGCAAAATTATCAGATGACAACGTCCTTCAGCCATTCCTGGGTTTAGCACGGGCATGAATAAGGTGTCCCTTTTTATTAATGACTTAGCTTGTCAATAAAAAATTGATGCCTCGTCCACGCTGGCACTATGACCCGGGAACAGCTGAGGGTGTGGGCATCTGATAATGTCTCCTGTTCTATTATCATGTTCTTCTGACACGGTTTGGGATGCGGTTTTTTGCTGTGTTTCCCCACATCTGATAAAGTCCTGGGATTACACCGATTTTTGGACAAGGGCATTATAAATGGGAAGTATTTCACTTGAAAGCCTTGAACACATGAAGGACAACATGTGCTGGGAATCAGCTACACTTGTTCAGGCATACTATCCCTTCTACACATCAAACATGGGTTTAATGTATGCAAACATGTTTTCCCCCCATATAATATGAAGCCATCCTTAGAAAAGCTGTTGCAAAGGTTCCAGACTATTCTCAGTAAAACAGATCATGGCTCATCTGCAGCACCTCTCGTTCCAGATATCTGTATGGGCTGATTTTGATGTATTTGAGGGATTTAATCATTCTAGGATTGACATGGTACCTAGATAAAAATGACTTAGGGTATGAATACATGATGGACCATTATTCAAGTGACCATGCCCGCCATTTGATCAGCTGTTACACCCTCTTGCTCCTTCAGAGCTGCAGTTGGTGACAACACACAACAGGTCTTTCTCAGTGGCATTAGGCCATGTATGGAAGTCCATTCTACTAGGATAAATCTTCCTTTTTGAGAATATCTACACTGCACAGTTAGAGCAGTCTGATACCAGTTTAACTGCCATGGCACCAACTATGGAATACTAGGATTGTAGTTTAATTATGTGTAGTTTAATTATATGTAGTTTAACATTCTCTGCTAGAGTGTTGGAGAGTTGGAGTGCAGGGGAATTTGAATCCCTGCTCCACCAAAGAGCGATCTTGCACAAGTTACAGTCTATCAGCTTAAGAGGAAGGCAATACCCTCCTCTGAATAAATGTTGCCAAGAAAACCCCAAGATAGGGTCAACATAATTTGGAGCTGACTTGAAGTCACATAATTTTAAAAAAAGCTCTTTTAACATGTTTATTTTTAATATATTTTAGCTCGTATAAATTATTTATTGGTTCATAATATGGAATTGTTTAAAATGGTAATATTTTAATAATAATAATAATAATAATAATAATAATAATATTTTTATATCCCACCTCTCCCATCAGGATTGGGCAGCAAACATCATATAAAACACTAAACAACAGTCCAGCGCAAATAGTCAAACATCATTAAAACAGCTATACAATAATAAATTAATTCAAATTCTAAATATAAAATACAGATATTAAAATAAACTTATAATGGAGAAAGACATAAAATGGAGTATAGAGAGCAGCAAACTAGAGAACAGCAAAGTGACAAAATGGCAGCCGAGCATTTAACCTAATCTGGGAAGGCCTGCCAGAAGAGATCCATCTTAACAGCCTTCTTAAAAGCACCCAAATCGTCAAGGTATCGGATCTCCTCCGGCAGGCCATTCCACAGTCTGGGAGCTGTAGTGGAAAAGGTCCTCTGGGTGACTGTGGCCAGCCTAGTTCTAATCGTCTGAAGTAAATTTTTCCCAGAGGACCTAAGGGTACGGGGCGGATTATATGGGAGAAGGTGATCCTGCAGGTAGCCTGGCCCCAAGGCATGAAGGGCTTTAAAGATAATAACCAACACTTTATACCTTGCCCGGAAACTAATTGGCAGCCAGTGAATAAATTTTAATATTGGTGTAATATGGTCACCCCTAGATGTTCCAGTGACCAGCCTGGCTGCCATATTTTGAACCAACTGAAGTTTCCGGAACAGGCACAAAGATAGCCCCATGTAGAGGGCATTACAGAAGTCAAGCCTTGAAGTTACCAGTGCATGTGCTACCCTCTTTCAATCCTCCAATTCTAGGAAGGGGTGCAGCTGGTGTATCAGTCAAAGCTGATAGTAAGCACTCCTGGCTGTTGCATCTACCTGTGCTGTCATCTGGAGCGATGGATCCAGGAGCACTCCCAGGCTGCGAATGCAGTCTTTCAGGGGGAGTTTAACCCCATCCAGAACAGGTTGGCACACCTCCAAACCCAGTTTGGGAGATTTAATAGTAATAATCTGTCTTGTCTGGGTTCAGCTTCAGTTTGTTTTTCCTCATCCAGCCTATTACCACTCCAAGGCATGCATCCAGTGGGGACACACCATCCTGCGTTGCAGCTGTTGCTGGAGACAAAGAGTAATATATTTCGGTGTCATCAGTGTACTGATAACACCCTGCACCATGCCTCCAATGATCTCTCCCAGCGGTTTCATGTAAATATTAAACAGCATTGGGGATAGTACAGCACCTTGTGGGATGCCGCAAGTTACTTCCTAGAGGAGCAGCTATCCCCAAGCATCACCATCTGTAATCTACCCAAGATATAGGACCGGAATCACTGAAGGGCAGTGTCCCCGATACTCAGTTCCCTCAGACCTTCCAGAAGGCTACCATGGTCGATGGTATCGAAAGCCACTGAGAGGTCCAGAAGCACCAGCTGGGACATACTCCCCCTGTTGATACTCAGGTGAAGATCATCCACTAAGGTGACACCTGTTTGCCATCCTGAGATCTCATGATAAAAAATAGGGATAAAAATATTTTAATAAATGAAATGAAAATAATAATAAAGTTCTGATACTGTAATGTGGTAATAAAAATCACAGGACTGTTCTGATTCTCTACAAGGTTTGTTGAATTTGCAGCACACTTGGGTACTATGTTGAATCAACAGGATGTGGAAGCGTGTGTGTTTTAATCAGTTGGGGATTTTTTTTTCTTTTGTACTTTTTCACAAATAATATGTTTGAGGCCTATTCATTGTTCTTCTCCTAATTTGCTATTATTCCTTTTCTGATTCAATGTAAGGGGGGAGCATTTAGAGATTATTTAAGCGACTGCCCACCTGCCTCAGTGCAGTCACATTGGCTTTAATAGAATTAACATCTACAGTATTGTGTGTCATGATTCATGCATAAGATACCTGAAGGACGGGAGTTGTGGGTGGTGGGGAATATTGGTCTTCCAGATATTTTAGACTCCCATAAACCCTTACTGGGATATGCTGTCTGGATCTTCTGTGAGATGAGTTCAAAATATCTAGAGAGCAAGTGGCTGCCAACCTAGGGCAACTACTACTAAATTTAGAGAAGAAGAATGAATTCCAAGCTGATAATGTAACTACTAATAGTTGTTAATTTACAGTGCTGTTCAATGGCAAACATCCAATGGAATGAAAATATACAGAAATCCCTATGAAGATGCTATTGCTGCTTTGTGGTTGTTTCATAAAACTTGTTATAAGGCAAAGAAAAAACGAGATATGCATGAGATAATCCATTTTAACAGCTCATGTAAGTAAGTAGGAAGCCTTCACTGTGAACAGATTATTAGTTCTCTATTTGATTGGATTATTGCTCACAAAGGCATTTCAGTGGATTGCATCTTAAAAGTAATTGTTGTTCAGTAATTGAAATAATTTGCATTAATGATCAGCTTTTCATCTCTAAATTTTAGATGGGTTATGTAGCTAGATCCCATTTAGTTTATCACATATCTTGAGCCACAAGAGCTCACATGCAACAAATATTAAAATATGGAGTCTCGGTCAGGGTACAAAATCTTTTTCCCCATCCACCATTAAAAAAACTCAAAAACCTAAAAGTATGAAGAATTAGGAGACCATTTGCTCATTCAGTCTATACTACTCTCAAACTTTGTCTCTATGAGGCAAAAAAAACCTGGAGTGCCTCAATGGAATAGTATTTTGCAGCAGTCTCGACTTGTCTTGTGGTTTTGCCCCCATAAGCTTCACATGCAAGATGGTGTCTGTGAGTGATTTACTCACATTTGTACTTGCCTCAATTTGCTGCTGCCAAACTTTTTTTTAAAGATGTCCAATGTGCACTAGAGCAATTTTTTGATTTAACAGAAAAGCAAAAAACAAAAAACAAAACACCACACCCTTTTCTCATCTTAGTGCTTGCTCGCTAAGATGAAAATCCAACATGGCAGCAGCAGGTGCTTGCCTTGTTATCAAGCTCCTCCCCCCACACTAACCTGGCCAATCTGCTCTGCACTTCCTCTCCTATGGGAAAGCAATTCATATTAAATCGCTTATCCCAATGAGCAGGAATTCACTGTTTTTTTAAAAAAGCTTTGGGAAAAGCTGTGAAGACTTTTCTTGCTGAGTGTTTGACATTGGGGGGGGGCCTCCCTCCCAATACAGCGAAACAATGCGGAATACCAATAAGACAGGTACAATTATTGTATGGGGGATAATAATAATAATAATAATAATAATAATAATGTATTTGTATCCCACCCCTCTACGAAATGCAATCAGGGTGGCTTACAACATATAAAATATACATCCAAAACCCTCCAACCCCCTTAAAATACAATTAGATAATTCAAAAGTTAAAACATACTTTAAAAATACTAAAAATAAACAATAGACAGTGGCTGTAGCGAGGTCAGGACAAATTAGATTTTCTTTCTAATGGCCGGGTATCTATTCAGGAAAGGCCCGCTGGAAGAGAGCCATCTTAAGAGCTTTTTTAAAGCTATTTAGGGTGGTGATATGACGGATCTCATCTGGCAGGCTGTTCCATAATCTGGGAGCAATAGCTGAAAAGGTCCTCTGGGAGGTTGTAGAAAGCCTAGTTTTTAAAGGTTGTAGCAAATTCTTCCCAGAGGACCTGAGTGCACAGGGAGGATTATATGGAAGGAGGCGGTCCCAAAGATAGGTTGGACCCAAGCCATTTAGGGCTTTAAAGGTGATAATCAACACCTTGTACTGGGCCCGGAAACTGATGGGCAGCCAGTGAAGTGATCTTAAAATTGGTGGTATATGGTCTCTTCTGGATGCACCCGAGACCAGTCTGGCTGCCATGTTCTGTACCAGTTGAAGCTTCTGGACCAAGCATTACAGAAATCAAGATAAGAGGTTACCAGAGCATGTACCACGGTCTCAAGGTCCCCGACTTCTAGGAAAGGGTACAACTGGCAAAGCAAAAAGACTGGTATTCTGCATTGCAGTTACGGATTCATAACCTAGAGTCAGAGATCTATAACTGTTCCATATTCAGCTTTGCTATGTGTTAACTATCGTGACACTATTACTACAATCATAAATGACACCTGGATTCCAGGGAGCTGCTCTGAGCAAAAGAAGTCTGTGCATGGTTGAGTGGGGTGCTTCAGGATGATGCAGCCAGCCACCTCTCACCCCTGGGCTGTGGTGTGGCTCAGGGGCAGGAAGGGAGTGGCCACAGTGGTGGGCTGACTGATGAAGTAGGTGCCCTTAAACATTAGACAAATATTTAAAATGTTAATGACTTCTTAGTAGCTTGAAAATATAATAGAAGTTCCAATATTATTACTGTATGCAACTAAAATTTATGTTGTATTATGGGTTGCTGGGTGGGAGGCACCCTCTGTACAGAGGGTGTCTGAGCGTGGGATCCCCGGGCAGACATTGTCTCTCATGCACAGAGGCCAGTGGGTAGACCGGGAGCCCTGTGGGGTAGAGGCCCACACTGGTAGGCTGGGCCCCCCACCATTCCTCCCCAGGAAGCAAGAAGTCACAATTGTTGATGCCAGTGGGGCCCCCACAGGGAGAAGCAACCCCTCCCTTCCCAGGCTCTGGTGGCCCCCCTTTGTCTCCTGACAACTAATATTTTTAGACCAGTCCACCATTGGGTGGCCATATCATCCTGAAGTGCCCACTCCATCACACTGCAGAACTCCATCATTCAGAGTGGCTCCCTGGAGTTTAGAGTGGATTTCAAGGCTTAGTTCCTTAGGTCATTCATAGCTACATTTACATAACTACAAAGGTGATGTAGGATTTCAGCCAAAATCTTTAAGATTTTTTTTCCCAATGCAAGTACAAGCAGTTAAGCCATGTGAAAGGGATAGAAATCTCAAATGAAGTTCATGTTTCCATGAGAAGTCAGCTTCTTATTCAGAGGTTGCTGTGTTGGCCATGCAGCAACCAACAACACAATCCACAAAAGAGTGATTCTTTATTTACAACTAAAATTCACACAAAATACACCATGCTAGCTTTTGAAGCTTCACTGGCTTCTCCATCAGGCAAAGTCATTAAAAATCATACAGAAAAGTGGTGATGTTAGAGTCACGGGCCTACATTTTGTCTCAGATGTTACTTCTTAAGATGGTCTGGAGGGATCTCAACACAGGCAGAAGCCACTTCCCTTCTTGGTGGTGTGGGGACCAGTGACAAAGAGCACTAAAATACAGGCAATAAAATTTCAAATCCATTAGCAGCTGTAAAGTAACTTCCATTGAGATCCAGGCAAACTGGCCCTTTCTTAGGCAGAGAACATTGAATTTCTGAAAAAGTCTCTGTACTGTTATGTCTATAAAAAAAATAAAATAAAAAAAAATTAGCTGCTTTACCTAAGAAAGGGGAAGTTGGCCTTGTACAGGACAGAGTTTCCCTGGATCTCAATGGAAGTTACTTTGTACTATTACTCTGTACATCTAGAAAACTTTTAGGTGTTCTGCCTAAGAAAGGGGGAGAGCCTCAACCAGGGCAGAGTTTGCCTTGATCTCAATGGAAGTTACTTTGATGCTCCTAGTGGATTTGAAATGTTATTGCCTGTGTTTTACTGCCCCTTGTTCCTGTTCTCCACATCTCCAAGGAGGGGGATGGCCTCTGCCTGCACTGAGATTCCTCCATACCATCTTAACTGACAACAGAAGTTACATCTGAGACAAAATGTAGGCCTGCGGTTTGTCATTTTTCTTCTCCTGTATAGTTTTTAACCTCGGTGCCCGATGAAGAAGCCAGCAAAGCTTTGAAAGCTTGCATGATGTATTTTGTGCATTTTAGTTGGCCCAAGAAAGGCGATTTTAGATTATTTTGTATTCACCTTGCTATGTTACTGTGTGTTTATATCCTCCATTAGGAATATGGTGATTCTGAACATACCCTTCCTTATGAAAGAAAGAAGGGGATGTGATTCATGTGAACAGTATTCAGTCCAAATAACCTCCTCAAGAAGCTCCACATGTATCAATAGAAAAACAGAAGGGGGAAGACGCTGTATGCTAAACTTTACCTACACATATAACTTTTCTTTTGTAGGTACAATGAATCATGCCCAAGTAATTTAAAATGCTAAAAACATTTTAAAAATTAATATGCTGACACAGTCTTTCTATGGTGTTACGAAACTCATATTATATTCTTGCAGAGACTTTTTATAAATAATTGTAGCTAATGTTCATGAATAACATCATGAAGAAATAAAGGTGAAAGGGCCAAAAATCTGAAATGATTGTGTAGCCAGAAGGAGGATTGCAGTATGAATGTTGATTGTGTTTTACCTCTCCTCTGATGGAATATTTAATTTTTCCCCCTCAAAGGTTGAAAGGTCAGAATTCAACAGCATTGTACTTATATTTTGTTTACATTCCAAGATTGGCAATTTTTGCACAGGCTGTTTACATTTGTTTATATTTTTCTTTTCACTGATTACATAACAAATTGGTCAGAATTTAGGATGCAGGCCACAACATTTACAACGTGACCAGACAGTAAAACAGTCTGGCATCTGAGAGCTAGCATAGTGATGTGGAAATAAATAAAGTGCTGTTAAAAAGAAAGCCAGTTAAAATCTTGCTTAGGTGATGTTAGTAATCACTGTCTCATGATGTTAACTTCCCATCTTCCATTTCAGGTCATAATGATCCTAATGATACATGGCAATTGAAATGCACAATGAAATAATAAAGGTGAAGCACTTGAGCACACTAAATTGTTATAGAAAACAAGTCAGCATCATCGTTCACATTAAATAGTTCAGGTGGCAATGGGGTATGATGCCGCCATGTTAAACAAGTGTATGCCATCGGTTTAAATAATTTCCCATTGTTTTAAATTTAAATACCGTAACTTCTCAGTTATTTCAAAGTGATTTTTATCTGCACGTCTCCCTGAGATACAGGGTGGCATAAAATAAAAAAATAACACAACAGTTCAAAATTTGGAATTACTGCAATGATAAAAGCTTCATATTAGCTTCATCAGCACAATAATTTTTTTTATTTTGAGGTGATATAGGACTCCCCCATTCCCATGTCATTGGACTGGGCTGTAAAGAATACCTTTTCAAAAGAGAGAAGTGTTTATAACAATGAATAGTCTCAAAAATAGGCATTTAAGATTACCTTTTCAATAAGCTAGATAAGCAGTTGTGTGGTTATTAATCACACAAACTGATGTTTCTGCTACAGTCCTGAATTAAGCGTCTCTCTTTGGACTCTGTGTCCTTCCAGAAAGCAGCTAATAGTACAAAATTCCATGTGAAAGAATACTGCATTCTAAGAATTACATTCACGCCTTTTGGTTCTGATTTATTGTTTGGGTGAACATGATGGACAGCTTAAGGATAAAAGCAGAACATCCTATCTCTAGGTTCTTAAAGAAAAGCTTCAAACCATTGCTTAATCTATCTATGTGCTATGTAAAAGTAAATTCATAATAAGAATATTACAGTATTAGTCCATCTATAAATCTGCAGAGACTGGGGATCTGCAGACACTAGCTTCCGATATTGGAGTAATCATGTTCTGGAAGCAAATGGGAGCATACCCCTTTGAAAACATTCCCTATCACACTTCCTCTGAAATCCTGCCATTATTCTCCTTTGGAGACTAATTATTTGGAGAATAATTATTCATGGTCCCGTGTTTGCTCTTCTGCAATGCCTTGCTAGCCCCACCTCCCTCCCTGTGTATGCCCTCCCAGGCACAGGGCAAAACTATGCACTTTTTAAAAGAAAAGAAATAGTAAAGAAAAAAAGCCAAGAAAACGTTACCCCAGCCTGCTTGAGAATAGTGAGGAGGAGAGGGGAGGGACTGCAGCAAAAAGGACCTACCACATGGGAGGATTGCTGGAATAGCAGCAGTATTGGCAGCAATTAATGGGATTTCCCCACCAATGAAAAGCTGCACTTTGCCTATGATTCCAATGCAAATTAGCAATAGGAGGAACATGACATCATGTGAAAAGCCCAAGCCAAAGATACAATTATCTAGCTCCATTTGTGGTTTATTGCTTCATGTTATTAAGTCCTAAGTGTACACTTATATGAGAAATGGCATCATATGGGATCAGAACTACAAGGTCTGTCTATTAAATAATGAGACTGTGTTTCTACCTTTCAGACAAATCAGGGAGAACTGATTGTGAATGCTTGAGTAGTGACCTTGAGCATCCTGAACCTACATGACAAACATCAACACTCTCGGCCGTTCAGTTAATTGTCAGTCATCATTTAAAGCAGCTATGTTGTCTGTTGTGTGCCAGAAAAATGCTAAGTTTAAAAGTCGAGCATTGTGTCAATTTGAATTTTTTAGTAAAATTGAACAAAACACCAACAATATCTTTTCAAATGCTTACTGAGACCTACAGGGAAGACTGCATGTCTCGTGTGCATGTGTCTGAGTGGCACAAAAGATTGAGAAAAGAATGTGAGAATCTGGAAAACAATGAACGTCCTGGATGATCTTCCAAGAACTGAAGAAATTGTGGGGGAAAATCAGCCAGATTGTTCAAAGAGACCACTAACTCAGGAGATTTTCAGACGCCTCTTTCAGTGTCTTGCCGCGCAAGCAGCCTCTGGAGCAGTAACGAGGCTGCCGCGCAGCAAGGGGTCCATTTTGGACAAAGCCGTTTCTCTCTCAGCGTCGTCTGTGACTCTTGCAGCCAGCATTGGAGGCAGCTGCACTGTTTTTCACTCATGGACAACTTCCGTGAGTGAAAAACAGCACCGCCGCCTCCAATGCTAGCCGCAAGAGTCATGGACAATGCCGAGAGAGAAACGGTGTCATCCAAAATGGACCCCTTGCTGTGCGGCAGCCTCGTTACTGCTCCGGAGGCTGCTTGCACAGCAAGACGCTGAAAGAGGCATCTGAAAATCTCTTCAGTGTCCGAATAATAGCTGAAGCCATAAACATTGACAAAGACACTGCATGGAAAATTTTGCATGAGAATCTCAACATGGGAAAAGTTTGTGCCAAGATGGTCCCTAGGGTTCTTGCACCAGAGCAAAAAGAGTGCTGAAAAGAAATTTGCACTGATATTCTGCAGAAATTTGAGGTGGACTCAAACCTTTTTCAAAAGATCATCACTTGTGATGAAACCTGGATCTTCCAGTATGATCCTGAGACAAAATGACAGCCAATGCACTGGAAAGCACCATCATCACCAAGAATGAAAGAAGCACATGAAAGTAAGTCCACATTCAGAGTCATGGTCATTGTTTAATTTTTAAATCAAGGGCATAATTTTGGCAGAATGGGTTCCAGAAGGCAGAACAGTGAACCAGCATTATTATAAGAAAGTTTTGACAAAGCTGAGAGAAAGGGTCAGAAAAAAACAGGCAGAACTGTGGGGAAATGGTTTCATTCTTAATCAAGACAATGTGCATACCCACTTTCCGTGAAGCAGTTTTTAGCTGATAAACATGTTATTCCACTTGAACATCTTCCATATTTGCCAGATTTAGCACCATGCAACTTTTTTCTTTTCCCTAAAGTGGAATTGGTGCTTAAAGGAACACGTTTTGAGTCAACATGCAGTAAAGAAGAAAACAGCAGATGTGTTGAAACAGCTGACAGATCTGCTCCATGCCTTCGACCAGTGGAAAATAAGACTGCATCTGTGTGTGAGTTTGAACAGGGAGCATATTGAAGGGGGAAAGCATTAAAACTGTAATACATATAAATAATGATGGGTTATAGTATCAGTCTCGTTATTTAATAGATAGAGCTTGTACTGCTTGACATATTAGAGAACTCACTTCTCACAAATAGTCTGCAAACTGCCTCTCTTTTCCTGCCTGCCTATTTCCCTCCAAACAATACCACAGGACAACAAACTATTTCAAAAATGCAAGCCTCCATGCAATAACAGAAGTTTCCGCCTGTAAACAGATCAGAATCAAGTCTTTCTTGTGCTAATGGCTCACTGTCTTAGATCTCTGCATGAATTTCAAACCTTTTCCTTCATGTTGGCTGCTGACATTTTTTTAAAAAGACAATCAAAATTATTAGCAATTTTCATCAAAAGTTAGGAAAACAAGAGCAACATGACTGATAGTCATCTATATCTACCAGGAACATGATGCTATGTTTTGTAAGGAAAATATCTCCACAGGATACTCATTGGAATTTCTTCAGAGTCTTTGCTTAGAATAAATAAGGTGGTGTAAGATCAATGGCACAATTTTCCTTTATGTTTTATCACCTGCCCAGAGCAAATTAAGGTGTCAAAGTCAAACCCATATTGTTTGCTATGTGGAGTGGCAGAACATCTGTCTCATTTGCTGAGAACATGAACAGAGGTATATCAGGCAAGTAAATAAATCAGCCACAAGACAATGATATATTTACAGTCCTTAGGTTTACTTTCAGCCACACAGCAGAGGATTTTATTTCTTCCGAGTTATCACTTAGCTACCAAATCTAAGTTTCTAGTGTGTGTTTCTTTATTATTATTTCTCAAGATCACCTTGACCTATGAACATTATTTCCAATTGTAACTCTTAGTCAGACTCTGAGATCACCACTGGCAGGCTTTCAGCAGAATGGTCAATTGACAGCAATTATGACAGCAATTTTTGTTACATGCTCATGGAGCAATTGGACCAAGATGGATTTCTGAATGTTTTGTTGCAAAGACCAAATTTTTCATGACTAACAATTACATGAACACAAAGTATTAACTCCCTCAAGCTTTGACTTCCCTTATTACTCACTGAATTAATATCAATTATAGGAGCATGTGTGATATAAAAAGAAATTTGTTCCAAAAGTCAGCTTACATGAAAATTAAATTGTACAAAATCTCATACTTCATAAAGGCTCAGCTGGGGAGAACATGTATCTTTAGATCAGTAACACTGGCATGGCTGTACAGTATGACAACATATTCATGGCTTCTGTCCATTACTTTTATAGAATCATAGAAACATAGAGTTGGAAGAGACCACAAGGGCCATCCAGTCCAACCCCCTGCCCTGCAGGAAAACACAATCAAAGCATTCCCGACAGATGGCCATCCAGCCTTTGTTTAAAAACCTCCAAAGAAGCTCCACCACACTACTAGGAGATTTTCAGACAGGCAAAAATCGCTCCTTGCCGCGCGAGCAGCCTCCCGAAACTGCTGCGCGGCAAGGGTCTTCTTCGGACGACGCTGTGCCTCTGGCGAAACCGTCCGTGTCACTTCCGTGAAGCTTGGGACGGCTCCGCGTCATATTTCAAGCACAGAAGCTGCCCGTGCTTGAAATATGACGCGAAGCCGTCCCAAGCTTCACGGAAGTGACACGGACGGTTTCGCCAGAGGCACAGCGTCGTCCGAAGAAGACCCTTGCCGCGCAGCAGTTTCGGGAGGCTGCTCGCGCGGCAAGGAGCGATTTTTGCCTGTCTGAAAATCTCCCTAGACAGTGTATTCCACTTCCAAACAGCTCTTACTGTCAGGAAGTTCTTCCTAATGTTTAAGTGGAATCTCTTTTCCTATACTTTGAACCCATTGCTCTGTGTCCTTGTCTCTGGAGCAGCAGAAAAAAAGCTTGCTCCTTCCTCAGTATGGCATCCCTTCAAATATTTAAACATGGCTATCATGTCACTTCTTAACCTTCTCTTCTCAAGACTTAACATACCCAGCTCCCTAAGCCCCTCCTCATAGGGTATAAATGGCTTCAAGACCTCCCACCATCCTGGTCGCCCTTCTCTGGGCATGTTCCAGCTTCTCAATCTCCTTCCTGATTGTGGTACCCAGAACTGGGCACAGTATTCCAGGTGAGGTCTGATCAAGCCAGAATACAGTGGCACTATGACTTCCCTTGATCTAGACACTATACTCGTATTGATGCAGCCTAGAATTGCATTGGCTTTTTTAGCTGCTACATCACACGGCTGACTCATGCTCACCTTGTGGTCCACTAAGACTCCTAGAACACTTTTGCATTTACTGCCATCAACCCAGGTGTCACTCATCTTATATCTGTACATTTCATTTTTACTGCCAAGTCTAGTATCCTACATTTCTCCCTGTTGAAAATCATTTTGTTAGTATTGGTTCAGCTTTCTAATCTGTTAAGGTCATTTTGAACTCTGATCCTGTCCTCTTGGGTATTAGCTCCTAATTTGGTGTCATCTGCAAACTTGATAAGCATGCCCACTTTCTTAGCTCTTGTTCCCAAAAGTCTTTGTGGCCATCTCTTTATTATTTGACCACATCTTTATTATCTGGATTCATGGACAGGAATCATTAGGGAAGTTAACTAAGACTTTAATAACTTTCACCATCAGTCTGAACCTAGACCAATCCACACAACAGGTTTACTTTTTGAATACTAGCTTGTAACTATTTGATGGTATATTAGCAATACTTCAATTTAAAAAAAAACTACTGATTGCTACACATACTTATATCCTTCCAACTTCCACCTAGAAGACACCACAAAATCCATGGTCTACAACAATGATAGGAACCTCTGTAAAACCACATGCCAAATTTCTCCCATATAACCTATGGAAGGAGCATGCACTATAGAACTTTATCAAACCACCCCCTAAATCCTGTTCTTTTGCTGGCATAACTTTGCCATTTTTATGCCAGCAAAAGAACTCCATGCCACACTTACCTGTAATCCCACAAAAGGCTTCCCAGCAATGAATGAGGAATGAACGGAGCTCTGTTCACTTCCTCGTTTGAAGTCCTGTGGATTCTCGCAAGAATAGCTAGCATAGGAAAGTCAAAAATAAAACCAAAAATAACACAGAAAAAGTTAAACTAAGCACATAAACACACTTTAAAATTTCCAAGTAAACCGGGGAGGGTCATTAAAAGTGTATCATCTACCTGGGTGTCTTGATCTCACCCAGAAGTGTTCTGGCTGGACCGGCCATTGACAGTGGAATGATGAGAGGACATTGGTGTGAGGTTTCATTTGCCGGTAATGCTGACAAAATATCGCCATGCTCGATCTATTGACAGCTTAAGCTGTCAATAAAATACGACGGGTTTTAGACAAGACATAAATGTGAAAGAGTGATGTCATCTGATATGCACACCCTTTTGCATTTATGTGGCATTGTTATGATGCTGTGTTTGATGTGTCTGATAACATCCTATGTCACTGCCACCAGATTTGCAGCAGCAAATCTTAATTGCTTTTTCTCCATATTAATTATTTTTTGCACATGTGCATCTTGTTTCCAAGGCTAATGACAGTCATGAAAGCCTGCTTGAAGTGCCATTAGCCTTGTAAACAAGGCACACACTCCTTGTTTCAAGTGAAAACAGTACAGAGTATTTGCCCAACTTTTTTCCTGCCACAGAATTCTTGACACTTGTTTACCCTTGCAGTTGGACCACAACTGGAAGTGATGTTGTCCCTATTCAGACACTCCTGAGAGGGTTAACCTGAACTCATGAGGAGCAGGAGTGGGCTTGCCTGAGCCCACCGATCACTATTCACATCACATGGAGAGAAATGGTCTTAACATATGGGGGGCTCTCCGTGGAATCTAGCCCTTGGAAGATTAGGGTCTCTGATGATGTGAAGAGGCAACATGCACTGTTCCTGTTCAGACTATTTTAACCCAACACATCAGGAGATGGTGACACTTGCATTTGTCACATGTGATGGTGTATGTGTAATCCACATGGAAAGGATGATACTTTCACCTGGAAAAAAATCATTGTGTGTGAAGGATCCCTAATATTCCTTCTGAAAAAATGGCTAATACCTTTGTTCTGAAACAGTACATTCACAGTGAAGTCAAAGGCTTTCATGGCCGGGATCCATAGATTTCCCTTGGGGTTTTTCCAGGCTGTGAGGCCGTGTTCTGGAATAGTCTCTTTCTGACATTTTGCCTGCATCTGTGGCTGGCATCCTCAGAGAATGCCAGCACAGATGCAGGTGAAACATCAGAAAGAAACTATTCCAGAACACAGCCTCACAGCCCGGAAAAAATCCAAGGGAAATCTATAGTACATTCAAACATTGAGGAGAAAGGCCTTACTACTTAAGTAGGACTAAAGCAGCTCCAATATACCACCCAGAAGTGAAAAGTAAAGTTGGATTAATAATTTGTTCAAACAAGAAAAGATTCTGCTGGTGGTGCCATAAAAACTGTTCCAGTGCTATATATTTTGTTTTGTCTTGGTCAGAAAATGTGAAGGTAGGGGTTTGTGACAGAAACAAAAACTTCTAAAGTTAGTGCTGGTAGACAGTGAAAAGCTTTTTTTAAAAGATTAACTATGCTGGGGTAATTTTCTTCCATTTCTGAGACAATAAAGCTATCTTGGAATGAAGTAAATTGCTGAAGCTATTATGCCATCTGTATTTCAACATTCCACCACAACCTTGGCAGCAGTACTGCTTTCTAGTAAGATACCAATTGCTTCCATGTGTTGCATTTCTCTCGCAACAAAACAGAAGCATATTATTAAAACTCTGAATAATTGGGTAGGGAATCAACCAATGGGACATTGTGCCCAGTTGTCTGCTCTGAGGAATGTTTCTCTAGTAAAAGTCTAAGGAACAACACCTAATGTACAAATAACACAGTTGCTTGATTGCTCGCTCGCTCTCTCTCTTCTTAAGCAAGGAAATATAAAGGTAAGTTGTCAGGAAATTAAATTGTGGTTACCTGATGATGTCTCTTCAGACTAAGGACTTTATCAGACTATAACTTTAAAGTGTTCTAAAAAAAATCTATGTTTATGCCAGCAAAAGAATGCTTCCCCCTGCACTCACCTCCAATCCCAGCAAAGGTAGGTCTGGCAGTGAAAGAGGAAGTGAACGGAGCTTTGAAATATCATGAGACTTCATCATGCGGGAAATTTTAAAAAGCACAAAAAAAGTTTTTAAATGCACTTTAAAACTTACAAGTAACCCAGGGAGGGTCATAAAAAGTTTGTCACTTACCTGGATGTCACAATCTCACCCAGAAGGCCACTGACAGGATAAGTACAGGAGAGGAGAGAACACAAGGTTTTACACACCAGCTAGGCTGACAAAAAAAAAAAAGGCAGGGGCAATCAATTGACAACTTAAGCCCTCAATTAAAAACTATGGGTTTGGGGTAGTTAAAGCCATGAAAGGGGGTTGCCTGATATGTGTGCCCTTTCGTGGTTATGTGGCATTGTTATGACACTGTATTTGATATATCTGATAAAGTCCTTAGAGATGAGACCTATGAACAGGAAGCTTTATCACTATTTTTCCTCCTTACGGGTGACCTGCACTTAAAATATTCCACAGCATATTTATTTTGTTGTTGTGTGTCTTCAATCATTTCTGACTTATGCAGACCCTAAGGTGAGCATAAGAAGTTTTCTTGGCAATATTTGTTCAGGTGTGGTTTGTCTTTGCCTTCTTCTGAGGCTGAGAGAATGTTACTTGCCCAGATCACCCAATGGGTTCCCATGGCTGAGCAGGGATCTACTATACATGGCAACTGAAACGCACAATGAAATAATATAGGTGAAGCACATGAACACACTAAATTGTGATAGAAAATGAATCAGCATCATTGTTCACATTAAAAAATCCAGGTGGCAATGAAGTGTGATGCTGCCATGTTAAACAAGTATATGCCATCAGACAATTTGGCCCATTTAGCTCATGATTTCCTACACTGGCAGGACCCTGAGGACTCGGAGGCTGAGGTTCTGCAAAGTGAGTACCATAATGCTCTACCTATACACTTGAGCTCAGAGCCTCAAACAGGATTTTTAGACTATAGATCACAGAATTCCCATCCACAGAGTCCAAAGCAGGAGTCCAAAAAAGCAACTTCCAAGACCTGCTCTGAGCTGGCTATGATTATATATTTATTTTAATTTAATTCAACTATATTTCTCCACTGTCTAGCCAAAAGGCTCTCACAGCAGTTTAAAGATCATAGCAAAGAGATTATGGCCTCATGTTGTTGTTGTTGTTGTGCACCTTCCAGCTTACGGGTGACCCTAAGGAGAACCTATCACAGAGTTTTACTGGCAAGATTTGTTCAGAGGAGGTTTGTCCTTGCCTTCCTCTAAGGCTGAGAGTGTGTGACTTGCCCAAGAAGCAGGAATTCAGACCATGGTCTCTGGAGTCCTAGGACTTTATCAGATGTTCCCCTTAAAACATTCTTTTGCTGGCATAAAAAAAAACAATTTTTATACCAGCAAAAGAACATTCCCCCCTGCATTTACCTCCTTTCCTGGCAAAGACTCTTCTGGCAATAAAGAGGAAGTGAGTGGAGCTCTGTTCACTTCCTGTTTTGAAATCACACAGGAAATTCAAAAATAAAAATGAAAAAAAAATGTCAAAAAGACATACTAAGCACCTAAACATACTTTAAAATCCCCAAGTAACTCAGGGAAGGTCAAAAAAAGTTTGTCACTAACCTGCATGTCCCCGTCTGATCAGGAAGTGTTCTGGCCGGTCTGGCCACTGGCTGATTTAAAGGAACAGAGGTATCACATGCTTGGCAATGCCAGCAAAAAAGTGGTAGTAGGGAGATCTATTGATGACTTAAGCCATCAATTAAAAACTACGTGATTTTGGCCGTTTTTAACCAGGAAAGGCAATGTTGTCTGATCTGCGCACCCTTTTGCGGTCCTATTTCCAATGCTCAGACCACTACACCATGCTAGGTCCCTTTCCAAAGAATGTCCTCTGCATATCTCAAATGCAGATTTTATTAGGTCCCTATGGAACATCTTTGTACAGGGGTAGACTGGGTCCTATTCTTTTTATAGTAAAATAAGAGGGAGATTCCTGGGCTAGATTACAGTAAGATTCCCAAGTTTGGAAGACAAATGTATCAATACTTATTGGGAGACATGCTTCTGTATGTTATTTATGGAGAAGCTATTTTTACCTTTTTATTTCTTAAAATTAGAAAGTGACGTGTACTTGCTATATCATTGACCAGACTGTAGTTGGCTCCAGTTTTAATGTGGACTTTCATCATGCGTTGTAACCACCATTTTGTGTTTTGTATCCCATATTTTTAATCGTCTTGTTATGTTGTTATGACAAATGTGTATTTCCTTATGACTTGTGGTTACAGCATTAACCTTTCCTTACACTACCGAAGCCCATTTTTTTAAAAAAAACTACTGATAGTAGAAGCCTTCTCCTCCAGAGGAACATCAATTGCAAGACGGCAAAAAGTTACTTTGTTCTGCTGAAGTTTGTCCCTGGCCTGATTGGAGATTGCTCTTTGATGAAATTTTGATCCCTTTAATAACATGATTCTAAGCTTGCCAGAAATATCTTCCTTCTGTATTGTTAACTATAGACAGGGCTTGTAGTATGGCTCCATAATTCCCACATAGAATGTCATTCTAAGCTACCTAGAACCCTGTCCTAATGGAAAATATTTTCAATTGAAAATACTGTACTGTTTTACAAGTAGGTTGGAGGAGCAGGGGATCTGCGAGTGCAGTAGCAACAGCAGTTGGTCTTCCATCAGAAGTGAGACCATGGCCAGGTCCTTAATGCAACAATTCATAATATCTGACCATTAGGGAAATTGTCTTTAAAATAATCTTACCATTAAGTCTAATATCATAGCTAGGCTAAGTACCATAATTTTACTTGCAATAGCTCTTAGATACTTTTGCAATTAAGAAGTTGCCTTTGAGTACTCAGAATGGCTAAATGGAAGAAATTTTAGTGATTTTAATGGGAACTGAAGAGCATGAGTGGCATAACAGACACATGTGAGCTCAAAAACAACACAGTGGTGGTGCTTTGTGGCAGGGTGGGGAACATGCTGCCTAGGGGCCACATGTGTCCTCCCAACATCATTTTGAGGGCCACAGGACACCCCAGCAGCCGCACTCCCAATTTTCCCAAAAGATTAGGAAAATACTTCCCCCTCCCCAATGCCCCCTAGATGTTATGGGTTCAATTTTGTCATATTTTGCCAAATGACAAATCCCAGGATTCCATAGGATAGACCCAAGACAATTAAGATGGTTCCAGACTGCGATGGCCATGTAAGGTAGTATGAACTCATGATTTTCATCCCTTGCCTACTTTCCTTAGTCACTTATGCTTATATTCCGCCCCCCCCCTACACTTTACACATACTCAGCTTGAGAACCTGGGACTTTTCATATTACACAATTGCAGCACTATGATTCCGCTTTAACTGCCACATCTGCTTCCTGTGCAACCCTGGGATTTGTCATTTGGTGAGGCACTGGAGCTCTCTGGCTGAAAATTCTAAATACAAACCCCAGGATTCCAAAGGATGTTGCCATGGCAGTTAAAGTGGAATCATAACACTTTAATTGTTTAGTGTGAAAACCCTCCTGTTGTTGGCAGTAAGTCCCTGTTATCTTCCTACACAGATGACAATGCCTAAAAGAAGAGACTTAAGCTTTCCCGAAAGCCATCAAAATGGTGTATCCTTTCTTTCATGTCATAGCTTACCTTTTACTTTTTGACATTTGATATTGAAATGTTAACTGCTATAAATACACACACCAATCTATTTATTTTGTTCAGAGACTTAGCTGCTAATTTCTGTAAGTCACCTTTTTTTTAATGATCCAATTCTGTTTGCAATTCTGTCTGCATTAAAAATCAATTTCAGGCTATTAAAAATAATGATTTTTAAAACCATGGAATGCTTCACTGGATCAGGGAGCATGTTTTTCCTTAATACTAATGTTTTTTTTTAAAAAAAAACTTTTAAAATGAGTTCAGTTCAAGGAGGATTGGGGGATTATTTTTTGTTTTGTTGTTTTGTCATTCGTACAAAAAAAATCTGCATTTGCTATGTACTTCACTTTTGTTAGTTGTTTATAAATGTGGCATGTCTGTTTATATCCTTGTATCAATTATGGATGTGCTGAGAGTATCATGCAGAGAATGGCTTATAACAAAATATCTAAATCACCTCCTGTGTGAGGCACATAGGGTACAGTAGGATCCCCATATCCACTGATTCATTATCCACTAATTGAATTATCCACAGGACACAAAATAGCACACCTACCATAGAGTCTTCTTAGAAAATGTGTCCTCTCTAGCCATTTTCTAGATCCTCTAAGGCAACTCTATGGTATTTTAAACAGGAAGTCCCATTATTTTCAATGGTGTTCACTATTATCCACAGTTTTTGGTATCTACTGCCCCCCACAGAACCAACCCCCAGTGGATACGGGGGTCCTACTGTACATGCAGTTTACAACACTGATAGTTCCAGTGTTGCCCATTATATCCTTACTATAATATATCTGATGTTGAAGGTTGTGCCAATATAGTTTGTCCCATGGAAGCCAAAACTCCTTTACAGTGGCGAACAAGTCCTCTTCTGTCCGCCCATTACCTTCTCTTCCATGAATTGTTGCCACTTGTTTTTCCTCCAGGTAATAGATGGGTGTGCTGCTCATATACCCTGTGTAGCAATGGTAGCATCTTCTTCCCTAACTGTATCTTCACAGCCTCTTTGACCATCGGGTTCTCTTAGTGGAAACACCAAAATACAATGGAAGGGACCTCAGGCACCAGAAACCACAGGAGAATGTGAACACAAATGACAAGGAATGTCCTAAATAAAGTAAGTCACAAAATATATGTGTCATTACTTGTTGCCAAATTGTGTGGGGTCTGCAAGGATCCCACTATTGTCCAAAATTAATATGGGGAACATTTAATTATCTCAATTATGGCAGTGAGAGGCCAGGTAATGGCAGGATCTTTTGACCTATGTATACCAGTATTAATGGAGGAGACTCTAAGCCAAAATGTACCATTGAATTATCTTTATTGGAAATTAACAGTAACAGTATTCATGCGAACAGGCTTCAAACACTCACACAAGGCTGTCAAAGATAGTAGGAAGTATTTGGATAGAAGAATAGAGTAAGGGGATTGTGGGTTATACTATCCCAATCCTGTAGATCTGAAACCACAAAGTAAACCAACAACAAGGAGGTCTGGAAGACAGAATGGTGACATGAACTGATGTGAAGTCAAAAAGCAGGTGATCCGTGCACACTTGAGCAGTGTTTTAGGGTGATATTTATATGTGCTAAATCCCCTGAAGGGATGGGATTTTGAGCAACATACAATGTTGCTCAGAATTTCCCAGGTCTAGACAAAGGGTGCTCTGAAAGAGTTAATGATTGTTAATGGGTGATGGGTTGAGAATTGAATAGGATCAGGCAAGGTTTATTGTTAGAAGGGAAGAGGAGATGAAGGACCAAAGGACCTGTTTTACAAGTATCAAGAACTCTGCTATCTTTGAGTGGATCAGTGAATGACTCACCTCCAGGTGTTAGCTCTGACCTGAGTATTTGTTTGGGGAATTTCCAAAGGCTCTTCCTTTGGTTATACGTGTCTCCAACCTTAGTATCTGGGGGTTCCTGGTTTACTGGCTAACCATGTGGAAGGCCATATCAAGCCAAATTATTAAATATTGCCAATTATGCAATATCCCAAGATGGGGGGGGGCTATTAGGGTAGGTAACAATATATTCAAAGTATAGATATGTACAAAACATCTGCTGACAAGCAACAGTTGAGATACATTTAAAAAATCCAACATAGGTTAACATGATAATTCACAGTTAACAAGACATAACATATATTTTAACACGAGAGAAAATTTAATGCAATACACAGAGGAAAGGAAAACTTGTCCAGAATCACAATTCCTAAAACCCAGCACAACTAACAAAGTCTGTAATAAGAAACCTGTCAATTGACACGCAACCAGCCTAAATAAAGGCAAGTGAATGAATGAGTTCACTTATGTGAGACCATGTATATAAATACATAAGACAAACTTGGTGAAGGATTTATATTATACCACCAATAATGAAGGCTGTGAAGGCCAGGAAGATTTTAAGGGGAAACCATCATTATATCAGAGCACCCAGTCATTTTGCATTCAGTCCTGCACACTAATTTCCATAGAATGATCAGATAAGTTTAAACTTGCAAGCCTTAGTGAATGCTGAGTGGCTGCCAATTGATATGCAACTCTTCATGGAAACATGGAAAATTCTGTTTGCAACTAAAAATACATACAATCATGTTTCAGTTCTCATCTGTCCCTTATGAGCCATGGACTCAAATGAAATGAAGTTGGTTATGACTTAATTGTAACTTATTTAATATCTCACTTTGTATTCCTCTCATGACTTCATATTTTCCATCTGTAGGAAGAGCCACCTACCTCTGCCTCTGCCCCTCTGTAACGCAGCCTTGATCACCCTTCTTTCCTCCTGTCAGCCTGTTATGAGTGCTATACAATGGCAAGCAGGCAAAAGAGGAAGAAGGACTGAAAGAACTCAGCAGGACTGTGTTAATGGCTAGAGGTGGACCTGACTCTCAAACAACTCTATTCAAAAATGTAATTCAAGTGCTTTATTCAAGTAGTACTCCCACTGGTCTGGTCAGCTACAATGGAGAACAATCTTTCTGCCACAAAAGAGCAAATGGCATGTCCATTAATGTGCAGATATGTATAGGTCAGGCCCCTCTAAAGAAATTGTAGGTTTTTTGGGGCGGGTGTTCTACACACCTTCAAGGTATTATTATAAGCAGTAAGTGGAATAGAATTTTTTTCAATAATAACAATAAAAATAGAAAAGTCCTCCTTAATGGTTTTGATGTCTAATTGAATTCTATTATGCTACAAATCATAGAGCAGGCAAGAGAGTTTATTCAC
This sequence comes from Gambelia wislizenii, assembly GCA_030847615.1. Taxonomy (NCBI): domain Eukaryota; kingdom Metazoa; phylum Chordata; class Lepidosauria; order Squamata; family Crotaphytidae; genus Gambelia; species Gambelia wislizenii. Next base: position 87,132,299 of record JAUMIR010000003.1, read on the forward strand.
TCAGTTCCACTAAGGCAAAGCCATAATGGTTGGGTGGGTTGGTGAGTTTTCGCACACTACATAATACAGGAACTTGAAAAATGCTTTTGAAAAACAGCATAATCTCTCCTTTCCAGTAACCTTCCCCAGGTGGGTGAAGGATGATTGGTCTATTTTGTCGGTTGCAAAATCAGCTCCTACAGCCCTGAATTAGGATTATTCAACAAAATATGCCAAAGGAGAAAGTCTATAAGGTAAAAATACACCGCATAGAATTCAAGGAGAATACAATTTGTCTTAATGAGAACCCGCATCAATCCACTGTATTCAGAAGGAGGGAGGCCAAAACCTCCAAAAACTTCACAGGAAAAGCTTTCACGGCTTTTCCCAAAGTTTTTTATAAAAAACTCCACAGGGAATGTGCATTCTTGCTCATTGGGACAACCAATTTGTATTGGTGCACATTCACAATAAGAGCAGAAGTGGGAAGCTGATTGGTCGGATATGCACTGGGGTGGAGCTTGCTAACAATGCAAGCACCTGAAACCACCATGTTGGATTTTCACCATAGTGATCATACACTGAGGTAACAAAACAGCCTTTTTTTTTACTATTTATTTAAGATGAATATCATACTTTCACACCATGGATATGCTATATATATATATATATATATATATATATATATATATATACTGTTCAGAGGTGGCAACTGGCAAGAATTAAAAAATGAGTAATTCACTTGTGCCTGCCATCTTGATTTGCAGGCATGCCCATCTGAATAACGAAAACAGATAACTTTGCATGCCTACGATCTTACCAAAAAACCATTAAGACAAATGAAAGCTGCTGCAAATTGGCATTAGTGTGTGTCGACCCACATTTTATTGCCTCGTACAGACAACACCTTAGTTTTTCCAGAAACAAAGGTGGCATATAGAAGATGCTGCCAGATGGAAAATTTAAATAAAATGCTATTAATTGGTTATATAATCTGAATAATTACCTACAGTTAGACTGAATTTACAAAGTTTGGCTTTTTCACTGGACTGCTCTCAGGAATTAAAGCTGAGAACCCCATGGTAGAGGTGAAGGTGATATCAAAGGTGATGGTGAAAGAAAAAGATAAAAGGCAATGGCAAGGAAAGGGAGCAGCAACAGCAATGAAAGGATTTCCTCTCCTCAAGAAGTGAGGAATTCAAGGAACAAGAAACATGGAGCCAACAGCCCACTTCTCCCACCCCCATTTTCTTCTTGCACAAGTGTAAACCACTAGTATAACAGACTGTTATGCAAATGTAGTGCCCTTGTACACCCATAACTAGATATCTCCTTCTGCAGTGCCCCCAAAAGTACACCCACTGGTATAACTGGTGGTTGTGTGCTTTCAAGTCATTTGCAAATTATGGTGATGATAATGCAAACTTGTCACAGGGTTTTCTTGGCAAGATTTTTCCAGAGGGGGTTTGCCTTTGCCTTCCTCTGAGGCTGAGAGAATGTGACTTGCCCAGGGTCACCTAGTAGGTTTCCATAGCTGAACAGGGATTCAGACTAGGGTGACCAACTTTCAGCCATGAATTTAAGGGAGATTTAGTTATGACAAATGTTGCACATTTTTAGAAGCATGGCGTCAATCCAGCAATTTTATTGGTAGAAGATTACATCTTTAATGGCCAGACCATATTGTTTAATATTTTGATTGGATTTGTATGTTTGCGTATGTATGCACTATCCAGGGAACTTAAACAGCAACAACTAGAACAACAAAACTATTCTAAAAAGATCCCAAGCACCACTACTAACTTTAAGGAAAACTGAAAGAACTATTACAGATATCATATCAGAACAGACACAAAGGAGATTTTCACACGCCGAAAATATTGCCTCCAGAAACCGGGACAGAAATATTTCTGTCCCGGAAGCAGCGCCGCGGTTCGCACGCTCACCTCCCTCTTCCGTTGTTCCGTCGTCCTCGCTTTGGGTTTTTCCCTCCCTCTTCTGGAATATTTTACTAACGGGAGTTTGCCGTTAATAAAATATTCCGGAAGAGAGAGGAAAAAACCCAAAGCGAGGACGACGGAACAACGGAAGAGGGAGGTGAGCGTGCGAACCGCGGCGCTGCTTCCGGGACAGAAATATTTCTGTCCCGGTTTCTGGAGGCAATATTTTCGGCGTGTGAAAATCTCCAAAGACACACACTCACCCCCCCCCCCCCCACATATCAAAACCTTTTGAAAGCTTGAAAGCACCTGTGCCAAATCAAGATCAGGTGTGGGAGCAACAGCAGAAGCTGTGCAACACAACATGTGCCAAACCATTGGAAGGTGGCTAGACTTATTACAACATGCCAGTGAGAACCACTTCACTTTGCTTTGTCGAGCTGCAGTCCTTTGGATAAGGCCATAGAACAAAGAGCAGGAAGTTGTCGCTGGATATTCAGATTCCTCACTTTTGAACCAACAAGGACAGCACACTTACTAACTTTCTCCTTGTGGAAGTTAAGGCAAGAGATATTTTTGCCTTAATTATTACTTACATTTCTTGATTCTAAGATGTGCTCATGAGATCTGACAGATCAGTCTTCTGGATTCTTGACACGGATATGAAATGCATTAATATGACTAACAAATGTATACACTAAAATGGAAGTAAACCCAATACTTGATTCTGATGACAAATGAGGCATCTCTAATCATTGTAAGTTCTACTGAAGATTGTTCTAGGATGGTAATGTGTCCAGTATAAAGAAAGAGTCATTTCTATACAGTGACATTGATCCAGATGCCTCTGTCTTACAAAAAGAAACATAAAGAGTCAGAAGAAATGTTACTGATTGAGTGAGGGATTGATTCCACTAGAATGTTAGTGAACCATTTCACTTCCACTGAACATGTCATTCTTATGAAAAATTGTGATAGTAGCAAAAAGATTAAGAACTTATAACCTCTATCCAGTGCACACACACACACACACTAGTTGGCAGAAATAAACTGAATTCCTTCTTCTCTTGCAGTGCAATATTCTAACCAGTTGGTTTTTTTAAAATCTTTGGTTTGAACTAGAGACACCATAAATCAGTCACAGGCCAAATGTTTCCTTCAGGCTTTCAACCACAAGACACAACAACCCTGCTGGACTGCTGTGTCCTACAGTAATAAATGCCTAGAGAAAGCCAATAAATAATACATATTTCCAGGGGATTTGGTGTGGGTTTAGTTGTTCAAAAGAGAGAATAGGTGCCAGTGAGTTGCACATTTTCTCTGGTGTAATTTCTGTGGCAACTCACATATCACTGCTATGGTTCAAAAGGAACCTCTGAAATTCAGTCTATCTATGATGGGAACTGCATGTCATAATTTCAGTGTCTACCCTGTAAAATAAAAGGATGGTGAAGATTCTGCTTTCAGTGTTACCATTAATATTGAGAAGTTTGCAAAGTCACCATTCAGTATAATGTTTACTGACCATAGCTACAAAAATCAATCACAGTGTAAATTATACTAGTTCACAGCTTTTATTCTGCAAGCCTAGAAATGTTTCTACCACCATAGAAAATCCATCCTCTTCAAATCTGACAATTGCTAAAGAACTCAAAGGGCCAGTGCATCTGCAGGTATAGTTTCATCATTTTCAAACACATGTTCCTATAAGTGATGCCCAAGATGGTTTCCTGCCTTAGGAACAACAGTAAATGGCACCTCTCAACCACCCACATCACATTTCTTTGTATTCAAAGCCAGCCAAGTTATTTTGACACATGAGACAGAAAATTTCACAAGCACCTCTTTCCAATTCCTGGCTTGCAGTAAAAATACAATAATGAAGTAGATAGCTAACATTACATTGCTTTTTCAGGTCATTCCATATCTGCTGCCTGAGTTGGCTGCCTCATGATACCTAATAGTAAGGACAGCCCTGCATTTCTGGCTGCTTTGTAAATTCTCTTCCTCACATTCAAAAATTGGTTGATGCTATCACCTGCTATTCCACTCAAACTATGCCTTGGTTTGCTCTGTGATAGAAGTTGCTTGTTGCAGGTAGGAAGCAGATGCCACCGGTTCAGTTTTTGTGTTTTACAATATCTTGCTTTCATATGAAAATTCCAGTCTTTTGGTTCCAGCTATACGAGGGTGAAAAATAATGACAACAACCACCTGTGTCAAAATCAGTATGCATGGATATGTATGCTGCCAGAATTTTTACCCAGTGATACAAGAATGTGGCCGTGTTAGTCTATCTAAATCTCACTGCTAAAAAATACTGGAGGGGAAAACTGATTATTGGAGAAAAGAGGAAATAATCCAGAGCACAGCGGTGACTAATGTAGTTGATTTTAAAAGCATACAGTATAATTCAACCATCAGCCTGAGGCACCGTCCCAGTACAAGATGGATGATAATGCCTCCATGTCACATCTCCATAGTATTCTCTGAGGCAGGTTTGTCAAATGTGAGGCCAAGCTTCCCATAACCGTTGATCTCCTGCTGTGCAGTTCTAATGAGTAGAGCAGAGGGTGTGAAACAGCTGTCTGTGGAAAAAGTAGCTTCTCTGTCACTCTCCTCTCTCTTCCTATAAACGAAAGGGCTTAAAACAATGTGTCTCAGGAAAAGACAGTCCCCTGTGACAAGCAAAATGTTCTTTGGCAGCTCAGGAAAGGCTGCTTCCTCAGCTACTTCACACTGAATTCTCAGGGCCAGTCTATCCATAACTTCACCTGTACCCCAAAGCAAATGTATCTGCCTTTAATAGTTTCACAGGGATTGTCCTAAACAGAGAGCTTGCTTAGTGGGGCTGTCAAGGTTGAGGGGACCCTGGGCATGGTACCTCTGGCAGACCTCCCAACCCACACATTTGTTGGTGTTACCACCATTAAGCTCCCCACTAGCACCCTTTTGTACTTCCTAGTCGCACTTTCTTTTCTATCTCATCTTCCCCCCTTCTTCTCTCTGCTTTCTCCCCAGAGCTCTTCCCTCTTCTCTTTTTCCTCTTCCGTCGCGCTCCATACCTTTCTCTCTCACACACTTTGTTTCCTTCTTCACTCTTTTTTTAAACTTTATCACACTACACTGTTGTTGGAGATTATCGGACGGGCCCTTAAAACTCATTCCTGTCCCAGTACCCCCCCACCCGGCCCACTCCTGTCCCTGTTCCATTTTAATCAAAATCTTTTCAGAAACCTACTTTATGCTGGAACAGGAATGCCCTCCCCTTCCCTTTGCTGGCTGGGAGTGAATGCAGCTGTCATAAAGCTGTATTCACGTGCCATAAAGTAAATCCCACCCATTCTTGCAAGAGAATGATGCATGGGAAATTTAAAAAGAAAAAGAAACATCAAAAGTTAAAAAGAAGCCCCAAAACACACTAAAAAAAGATCCCAAGTAACCCAGGGAAGGTTAAAAAAAAAAGTGTCTCCTTGTCCTGATCGCACCAGGAAGTGTTTGGCATGGACCTCAAAGTGATCTCCCAGTGACGTTACATGACACCAGCATCATGGCAGCAGAACGGAGCCTCATTTCAGACACCCATGATTCAATTAATAAAACAGAATGGGCAATCTATTAACGATGATTCCCTGTGAATGATAAAACACGGGGACAGAACAGAGGGAGAACGGGAGAAGCACGACATCGTCTGAAAGGTAAATCCTTTTGCAACACTGTTGTTTCTCTGTCCCTGATTATAAGGCTCGTCTGATAATGTCCATAGTGCTATCATTCCATTTTAACTGCTATGGCTGCCTCCTGTGGAATTCTGGGGTTTGTCATTTAATGAGGCCTAAGAACTCTCTGGCTAAGAGTTGTAAATGCCCCTCCCTAAACTGCAAATCCCAGGATTCCACAAGAGGCAGACAGAGCACTTAAAGAGGAATAATAGCGCTATTACAGTGTAGTGTGATAATCTCCAAAATTTCTCATCCCTCCTCTCATTTTCTCCCCTTTCCATCAGAAATTGCCAACTTTTCTCTCATATTTCTTTTGTCAGAAAAAGTTTAACATATTACAAAGGAAGATTCCCAGCATTTGCTTTCCCCCAGGAATTAGCCATCTTGTTTTCTAGGCCCGCGGAGGCCCAAGTAGAGGCTCTTGTGAGAAATGAAGTTCCCAGGATGGGTGCATCTCCCTTCCCAGTGCACAACATAGTTATTAGAAAGACAAAGGACATGAGGAGAAACAGTAGGAGAGAGGGAGAAAGAGAGAGAACAGAGTGGGATGTGTTCCTGCCCATATTTTTAATGTCGTCCTTTCGCGATCATATATTGTGAAAAACCTGTTCCTTTTTATTGATGGGCCAAGCATCAATTGATTTCCAGTGGCGATTTGTTGCCAGCATTGCCACCATTTGAATCCTCATGCCATTGTACTCACATGAACACAATGTCAATGGGCAAACTCTTATGGGTGAGATCTCAACAGCCAGATAGGGGATGCTCTTGTTATGACCCCCCCCCATGTACTTGGGACTTTTAAAGTGTGTTTTCATGCTCTCCTGTACTTTTTAAGTATTTATTTTGCTTTTATTTGTGAATTTCCTGCGCTAGTACCTTCTCATGAGAATCTGTGAGATCTTGAACCAGGAAGTGAACGAAGCTCTTTTCACTTTCCGTTAGTGCCTGGGTTGCCGGTGAATACTGCTAAAGATAAGTCTGATCAAGGGGTTTTTTTTGCCGGCAAAATTAAAAACATTTTAAAATATGCTGGCCAAAGAACATTAATGGGAGGTGGTGTATAAAGTCCTAACTGAGCAGGAAAGAGGGGAGAAGAGGGGGTGGACTCTTGCCCTTCCCAGTAGGCTCATCCAAAAGCTGTGGCCTCTCCTACTTTGTGTTCTTCTCCATTAATAACTTTTGCCATCTTGACCACAGTCTGATGTTGCCTGGCCACATGTTTCCTGGTTTCATCTCTGAAATGTTGGAGGGTAGGCTATAGGGCCCTAGTCTTATACCAGCTGGTGGTATCCTGGTAGCACGTTGAGTTTGCCCCCATGGATCTTCTTAACATTAGCATTTTTATACTAATGGCAAATAGCTCATGCTGTCATGGACTTCTCATCTGATTAGGAGGTTTGACTGGCACTGCAACAGAATCTTCCTTCTACAACAGAATTTTCCAGGTACACATAATTTAAAGAGGTATAAAATGATGCCCACCCCATGGCCCCATTCAGGGGCTGCTGGCAGACATCAGTGAACAAGCAAATCTCTTAGGGATGCTTGCCAGCTGAGTGACTGGAGGAAGATGCAGAGAACTGAAAAGAGGTTTAAAGGAACTGGAGAGAGGAGATGCCAGATATATTTGTGTATGTAGGAGGGAAATGCTGTAAACAGCTTCTGCTGCTAGTGTGCCACTTTGATCCTACTGAAACTCTCTGAGCACAATTGTGTCATATTTTTGAGAAAAGCAAGCCCAGACTCAAATTATCTCATCTACTCATAACCATGTTTCAAAATGGATCCAAAGTCACCCTCTTTCCTATCCTATCTATTCCCTCCACCTCATCCTTGCTTTGTACATTGCTGCCATTAAACTTTAAGAGAAATGTTCAGACTGTTGTTGCTTGCTTTTGCCAAATTCAATTTCCTATTTGCCATGCCTCCTGCAGATATTATCATGATTGTTTCTCATTTGCTGCAGGAGTTCTTGTCAGATAAGCAATATGCAGATGGCTTTGTATAGCTGGGTCTCGACTCCCATGAAATAGGACAATGTGAAAATGATGCCAATGTTTTGGATTATAAGCAAGGCCAACATAAGATTTTGTCTTTTTACTACAGTGAATCTAGTAAACATAGCTAGTTGTATGCAAAAAGTAATCTAATATGGCGCCTGATGCTCATGTAAAGCAGAATCAGTAAGAGCAAGGCAAAGTCTACACCAGAGCCAATTCTGTTCCAATATACCATGGCAGTATATATCTTCTGCATGCAGTTGCAGCTCTGGGAGCACACATTAATGAATCCAGTAGGGATATAAATCCTCAGCTACTGTATTTTGTCCTACATGGAAGGATGAATAATTACACTAGTTTTTCCCCCTACAGCTGTGAGTGAAAATGAATAATACTCCACAGTAATCATCCTGTATTCAAATGTCCTGCAGAGTTGCGGACAAATCGTTCTGCAACAGAAAACATGTTGGGGGGGGGCTGCACAAAAAAACCATGGTATCCTGCACAAGAAACAGAATTTTCAGTGCAAGAAACTCATTTTCTGCACAAAACTCCCACAGTTCTTTCTGCACCAAAAACCACCCATTGGTTTCTGTAGAATAATTCCTCTGCAATACTTCAAGACATTCAAATACTGGGAGTAAATTACTCTAAATTCTTGCTGGTCTATTATTCTTCCAGGTAGGGAAGTGGGGGAGGGGGTTGAACAAAGAACAGATAATTATGAATATTCTTACCATTGCCTAGAATACAATGGAGTATCCCCGTTTTTATAAACCAATCATTTCAATAGCAGCTGGTGACATCCATGTTAGTGGGATGGTTCTTTGAGTTTTAGTGCAAACTCTAAAGGAGCCATCCAAGGAGCTGAACTCTATTTCCAAAACAGAGTTCAGAACCTCAGAGAACGTGTTTAAACTTCAGACTAAAGCCAGAGTAGATTTATTACCCTACTGAAATGGCTGCCTGCATCTTCCACTGGGCCAAGAGTCATATGCCAATTCATAATGTAGTGATGGTTGTAGGACCAGGAAGAGTTTGAAAGATCGTGTGTGGGTCCCAGAACTAGAAAAACAGCCCAGATCCAAGAGAAGAGCTATGGGAAGAATGGTTATCAGAAGGCTGGTTATTTGAAAGAGTAGTCTCTCCTCCCTCCCCAGGAGAACAGACTATGCAACTAAAACCTAGGAATGCTACTTTCCAAGGAAACAGAAGCTTCAGTATCCACAGCAAATAAATAACTCAGGAGGCAGCCTGGAGGTTATTGGCATTGCTTCACTGACAAGGTCAAACCTACGTAGCTGCTAAAATGGACCCTGTGTGTGTTTCATAAAGTAGGGGTGGGAAATTTGTGGACCTTCAGACATTAAGAATGTAAGAATGTTGTTGGCCTTCAGCTCCCACCAACCCCATAAGCATGGTCTCTAGCCAGGGGTTATGCAAACTGTAATCCAACAAGTTCTGGAAGGCTAGAAGCTTCCATCTGAATACATTTCAAGATCTAAGAGTAGCCAATACATTTGTCTGACACATTTTTACCTGTCAGTGTTAGGTCAGAGTGAAAAAGCCTTTGGCTCCCCAAATGTTTTTAACTACAGCCCTTTAACTATCCTTGACTGCTGAAGCTTCCGAGGTTGAAGTCCAAAACATCTGGAGGGCCAAAGAATACCCACCCCTACCTTAAACCAGTCTTCCACAACCAATTACCCCACAGATGTGTAGCATTACAACTTGGCTCAGGATTTTGGGGATTGTAGTCCAGCATAGACAGGGGCTACTAGATTAGGCAGTTGCTCTGTATGGGCTACAGCCACAATAACCCTTCTATAGGAAGGGACACCTTCATGCCTGTGGGCTCTGCTGGTCTGCTATAGGCTTGCTGCATTGTTATGTTTGTTTATATATTTTTTTCTCTCTAAAATGAGCTGCTCCCATATTCAGCTGAGCCATCCCAGTTTTATCTCATTAAACTGAAAGCTGGTGGTAGGTTTGAGCATGCTGTCTGAGATCTGCAGCACATAATATTCTTTGCTTATACAACCTGTACCTTTGACTGCTTCCCAGAGACCAAGATAATTGATTTCAAAGGTGTCGCCTGCTTGCCTATCCTAGCTGACCTAGCTCTCATTTACGTCACTAAGCCTGAGAACACTTCAGGGCAGGCTTTTCAGTTGACTATAGTCAATATTATTTAGCTACTGGTCTTCCTATTATAGCCTGCTGCTCTCTAGTCTTTTAGATAAACCAAACAAATGATGTAAAAGGCAATTCAATGACCAGACAGAGAGTGTGTTTAAGAAGCAAGGAAATCAGAAGCAAATTGTGATGCTTTGACAGACTTACTCATGATCTTTCAGAAGTGCAGTCTCTTCTTTCAAACCAGCAACATTCCAATATTTGGAGAAATGCAGGATATAAATTAAATAAATCAAAATGATAAATAAACATGTTTACTGAAACAAGAACAGAACACTAAATCAAGAACATATATGCACTCAACAGCAGTGTTTGGATTTCTCACAAGTTAACCTCTTGGAGATCTATGGGGAACGTTTTCCCTCAGTTCCATCTTTCTAAGCCTTTTAATCATTTTCCTTCTGAATGTATGGAAATCCTCAACATAACTTCTTTCCACTGCCACCATCTATATATATAATTCTCTTGGGTATGTTGACTTTCCCAGTGTGCTGATTACTCAGGAAACACACACAACTAATCACCATCCACATGCAAATTCCATCCCCACCTCACAATCCACTCCTGCCATTCAATCTGTGGCCCGGATTGGTACCCAGACAGTCAAATGGCAACGGCAGTCACAGCGGCAGCAGGGCAGCAGAGCAAGTCGCCCTCAGCATTTCTGGGAAAAGTGTGGAATGCTGAGAAGGGGAGGAGGAATTTAAAAATCCACCAACCTACCTTATAGGGTTTCTGTGAGGTCTACCAGGCGGTTTGGGGGGCGTTTTTTTAATGGCGTATTTTACACCGGGTACATCTAGTTTCTTTAGAAACCCCTGATACTCTAGGCTTAAGCATGAGATGCAACATTGATTCATTACCTGCAAACTCAGGTCCATGGCTTTCCTTATTGAGTCAGACCACCTGAATGAGGCCTTACTTGTTTTCCTATTGCCTTCCATTTTGCCCAGAATTATTATCTTTTCCATTGGGTCGTATTTTCTCATGCTATGTCTTAAGTATGATAGCCTCAGTTCAACCATTTTGGCTTTTTGTGAAAGTTCCGGCTTGATGTGCTCTACAATCCATTTATTTATCTGTCTTTTGGCAGTCCATGGTATCTGTAAAATTCTCTTCCAGCACCATATTTTGAATGAGTTGATTTCCCCCCTCTCTATAAGATATCCTCTGTCAGTGTCTCACCTTCAACAACTGCCTAGTAGCTTTCCTTCAAGAATTTCTGGTGTCTCCATTTTGAGTTTTCCACCTTGGATGACCCTATTAGGAGTCTAGTATAAGAGTATACCCTCCTGATAGTATTGATCTTAGGTTCCCTGATGCTATCAAACACCCTCACCACATTAAGGCATGCATTCAATTGTATATTATATACCATTTTTTAAAAAGGTATTTCTGAGGATCCCAGGGTCTCTTTCCTCCTCCTAGCATACCAATACCCCTCTATTGTGTCTCTGCAGCTGTTTTGGCTGCAGTTCTGTCAACATTCTGCATCTGAGTTTGCTCATAGAAACCACCATAAGTGATGCTCAAACATATTCAGTGAGTCTGAACAAGCATCTTTCATTTCTACCCATTCAGAGATATACTAACAAGGGATTGTAGCATCATGTGAAATGCATCCAGAAAAATTACAAGAAATCTGTATTTAAATCTAAAAGATTTCTGGACATGTATGTCTATGTGCCTTCAAGTCATCTGTCAACTTCTGGCAACCCCATGAATTTCATAGAGTTCTCTTAGGCAAGGAATACTCAGAGGTGGTTTTGCCAGGTCCTTCCTCTGAAATATAGCCTTCAGCACCTGGTATTCATTTGCAGTCTCCCATCCAAGTACTAATCAGAGCTGTTCTTGCTTAGCTTCCAAGATCCAATGGGATCTGATGCCTTTAAGGTATTTAGCCAACAGCGATATTCCAGAAGAAGGAGATATGCAGATTTAATACCCATGAATCTTACATAAAACTTGGCAGAAAAATGCTACTCCTTTTTATATGTGCCACAGCATTTATAAGAAAACAATGTTTTCATGTAAAAGTTTTAAAATATGCCTTATGCTGTAAAAACAACTTTTGGGAAGCATAATATTTTTATTCTTCTGACTTAATCAAGTGTGAACAAAGATGCTATCTCCTAACTTTTCCCAGTGACACAAGTTTCTGGCAGCCTCACTTTGTCCTCTAGATTTTGCAGTCCCACCAAGGCAAACCCCCTCTCAACAAATCTTGCCAAGAATATCCCATGACAGGTTTGCATTAGGGTCACTGTAAGTTGAGAGCTATTCACTGAAGGCATACAACAGCAACATTTACAAGAGCTGACAAACAATATAGGCATCTTCTTCATTGTACAATGTTGCCACGTTTGCCAAGTCTGGACTGTGGCGTGAAACCCAAGGACAACCTTCAAAATGTGCCAGTCAACTTTACTGAACTATTTACCCTCTGTTCCTGCCACCTTCTTTATAGTTCACCTTTGGTTCCCTTTTTACTGAACCAGACTTGAACCTTCTTAACCAAATATGTGGCTAATGTATGGTGTTTCTCTGGTAAGCATGCCTTTACCTGCCTGTAGAATGAATGGATCACAAGGAGTCTAGATATTATAGGTTTAATGTCTGTTTGGCTAATGGTCCATTGTCTCCTTGCATATCCTCCCACACTAGGAACTAGCCATTCAAATACACAAATTTACATATCCTCTCCAACAGGGACTCACAGTAGATAAACCCCCACACCTCTATCCCACCATTCTCTGAAGATGCCAGCCACAGATGCAGGCAAAATGTCAGGAATAAACTCTTCCAGAACATGGCCTCAGAGCCCAGAAAAAAAACCATGTAAAACCTATGAATGCCAGCCATGAAAGCCTTCGACATCACAGTCTGGATATTATGAACAAAAAGCAAAATACTGGCTTATTAAAGAATAAAGATGAAGTAACAGTGTAGCAGTCTGGTGTTCATACCTGTGTTGGAATAGCAGTACAGGATATCATTATGTGGTGACCAAGCATAAATATACTAGTTCACAGTTTAACTCTTTGGTTATACTAATGCTTTCAATTATATCCTAGACTCATTCACACTTTGTTCATTCAGACTCCACACTCAGACTTATCCTCAAACACACACTGATTCCAAATACAAACTGACATGCATCTCTTCAAACACACAGAAAGCCCTCCCATTACAGTCTCCTGCTCTGGGACTGGTTCCCTCATGCTCATATCTCATTCATCCAGGTACATGCATGTCACATGGACCACAGACAACATTCTCAGGTGAGCCAGGAACAGGAGTCATAAGGTAAGCCAGTACTTAGGCTAAGTGGGAACAGGAAGTTGTCTTATACTCCTTCTTCAGGAGTATGCCAGTGTCACCCTAGTTGGGTACAGCCAGTCTATAGCAGGGGTCCCCAGCCACTGGTCCCTGGACCAGTCCTGGTCTGTTAGGGGCTGGGCCTCATGTGAGGTATCCAATTAGCAGTCAGCCTGAGCCTGGCTGCCTGGTTGCTGCTTTTGGCAAGCTCTCTTTGCTCCCCTTCAAGTAGCAATGCTTGAAACGGAGTAAACAGACCTTGCAAAAAGCTTGAAAAAAGCCTATCATGCATCCGCTACGAGCTTGGCTTGGTTGGAAGCTACAGCAGCCTCTTTCTCAGCCTGGCTGTCTGGTTGCTGCTTGAAAGGGCAAAGAAGAGAAGCCAAAGCAAGCTAATTTCTCTTCTATGCCAGGCAGTAGCTGCTTGCTCCAGCCTCCCTCCAGTAAGTCACGGTGATCTTTTTGTATGAAAAGACATCCCCACTGTTTTTATCTGAGAAGGACTCATTTGGATATTAGGTTTGGGGAAAAAACGTTATCCTTCCCGGTGGCAGCCTCCAGTTCCGATGCCAGCTGCAAAGGGATGGCAGGAGCCAGCTGGGATTCTCTCCCTCCCTTTTCCAAGCAGCTCCCCTGATGGCTACTGCCTTCCCTTTGCCACCCGCAGTGGATTTTAGCAAGCAAGTGGCTGGAAAGCCACTTCAAAAAGAGAGAGGAGGGGAGATTCCCCCCTCTGCCCACCAGTGAAATGTGGCCCACAAGAAATTCCTTGAAATTGAATTTTGCCTTTGGGCTGAAAGAGGTTCCCTTGCAGGGAGACTTCTTATGCTGGTGGGTACTCTAGTCTTAACTTTTCTATGTTTTTAAATTGTTTTATATTGTTTAATTTATGGTTTTGAAAATGGCAATATTTTAATTGTATTTTAATTTTATTGCTATGCTTAAAAATATTATATTGTTTGTGAGCCACCTTGGGTCCCACACCAGGAGAAAGGTGGCATATAAATGCAATAAACAAATAGATAAATACTTCTAGAATCTATTCAGTATATGATGGGTAAACTTTAAACAGGCTCCAAGAGAAAAATTGGGATAAAAGGTTTTTCATATAAGGGAGCTCTTGGATCCTTTTCAAGGGCCCACATTTTTGGATCCCCCCCACAGTCCATGGAAAAATTGTCTTCCACGAAACCAGTCCCTGGAGCCAAAAAGGTTGGGGACCACTGGTCTACAGCACAAGGATACTAAAATGCCAATCAGAGACTGTGGAGGTTTTCAGATGGGGACCATATATAGCATCCCCATCTCACTAGCTATTTCCCGCCCCACTCTCATCCCTGTTGCACTTTTTAAAAAAAAAATGTATTCAGAGTTACCTTTTTAGTGCAACAGAAATGGCTTTCCTCCCATCTGTCCAGCAGTCCAAGAAGTGAATGGAGCTCTCGCTGAGCCCCATTCACTTCCTTATTTGAAATCCCATGCCATTCTTGCAAGAGAACGGGCACACAGGAATTTTTTTTAAAGTAAAAGAAAGAAAGAAAAGTGACAGAAAGCACAAAAACAAAGTTAAAAAAACACAAGTAACCCAGGGAGGTGCGGGGGGGGGGAGGGTGTCACTTACTTGGATGTCCCGATTGCACCCAGAAGTGTTTGGCAGGGACCTCCCACCATGGCTGGCATCGCACACAGAACGGGGTGCTGGTTCACAAGCCCATGATTCCGTTACAGAAATGGAAGGGGCGATCTATTGATGGCTTAAGCCATCAATTTAAAAAATGCAGATGGAAGAGAGGGGTCATGGGAGCAGGATGAGACAGGGACAACATCGTCTGATAAGAGAGACCTTTGGCTA
Organism: Gambelia wislizenii; assembly: GCA_030847615.1. NCBI lineage: Eukaryota > Metazoa > Chordata > Lepidosauria > Squamata > Crotaphytidae > Gambelia > Gambelia wislizenii. Next base: position 87,147,309 of record JAUMIR010000003.1, read on the forward strand.
TCTCCTACATCCCTGTCCTGCATTTTTTAAGTTGTCTGATAATCTCCTGCAATATGTAATTCAATTGTTCACCACCTGGGGCAGCTACATAGAAATTCAATGGACCCCAGCAGGTCCGGACAGCATTCTATTCTTGATAACATTCAAGGATTTCTAATGTACTTCTAAGTGTACTAATATTTCCAGGATAATTATGGTAACTGTAGGGCAAAAGGAAATACTGTGCTGAGCTCTTTATCCCTATCAGTTTCAATGAGAATGACAATTGATACTTATCTTACTGCAATGGAGTAATTGTTGCATCTGCACAGCTGCTTTCACTACTGCACTTATATTCATTGGTGGTCATCCATCCAAGTACTAATCAGGGCTGACCCTGCTTAGCTTCCAAGATCAGACAGGATTTGGTGCCATTTTGATTTACCCCGCATTAAATTTCCACCAAATCCACTGTGATTCCTTTATTCAACCTTCCTATTCAAACAGGTCTTCAGCCTTAGGGTAGAAGGATGTGCAATGGTTCTGTTGGGTTTTTTTAATATGTAATGTGTGTGTTTTAATTGTTTTACATTAATGTTTTTATTTGACTGATTGTTTCTTGCTTTCTAAAGGTTTATATCATATATCTTTTTAGCTAATTTGTGTCCCATATTAAGAGAAAGCTGTTTTGGGTCCAAGATTGGGAGAAAAGAGGATATATATATCAAATAAATAAATTTATCCCCCCAAAAAATTCCCTTTGATTGCCAGCTCAGAAAGAAATTTACATTTTATTGTACCCCAACCCTATTTTCCCTCTTCCCCCAGCTTAAATGAAACACCACCAAAGGAAGCATGAGAAGAAGCTGCTATCCAGTTACAGCCACACGCCAGTGCCTTACCACCACCCACCAACCAGCACCTTACTTTCATCTCTACCCTCTCTTCATTTGATGCAGCAAAAGTACCCATATGTGTGCCTACTTATAATTAGTTGGGAAAGAGAAGGAAAGGAGACAGAAGTTTAATAAGCCCAGCCCACAATTAGAATTTCAGTGCTGAACAAATGCATCCTCTAGACAGCATCTCATTCTATTACAAATAAACCATGACTCAAAGCAGCTCACAGCAGTATTAAAAAGGAACAGATTTTTTAAAAAAAATAGCTTTTGTGTTAATGTTAACATAAACATAAATGTTAAATATTGAAACACAATTAAACCAACTGTATTGTTAAAACACAATTGAATTAAAAGCAATTTAAAAACAAATCTTTAAAAAAAAAATAAGTATAGCAGCCGTCCATTAAAAGCCCCTTCCTCAGCAAATAGCCAGTTTCCAGAAGCATAAAGATCTTGGCTTGCTTACAGATGAATAAGAGGGAGAGGGCCAGCTCAACCTCTCACTTACGGAGAAGCAGTGGTGCCTACGATGTTGGGGGAGAGGGGCAGGGAGTAAATGTGCTCTGGGTTTTAATTTGAACTTTAAAGAAGCTGCCCAAGGTGCTGAGACCTACATATCTCCCAAATAGGTGCCATACCTTGGATGACTCCTCAAAATTTAGAGTGAACACTGAAAGATTTACTGTCTCAATAACATGGGAACCACCAGCCACTGTGATTAAGAAGTCCCTCTCTCACATCTCCACCAAACAAGCCTGGGACTAGATTGAGAGAAGTACCTTCCCCTGAAGTCCTCAGCCTAGACAGAGTGGAGGATGCAGTCCTTTTAATAGCTCAGACCCAGTCATATAGGTCTCTATAGGGCATAACAAACACTTTGAGTTTTACTCAGAAGCACTGACTGACTAAGGACTTTATCAGGCCACCCCTCAAAAGCCCATTCTTTTGCTGGCATACCTTTTCCATTTTTATGTCAGCAAAAGAACTCCCCATGCTGCACTTACCTTGCCTCCCATCCAAAGGCTTCCCGGTAATGAACAAGGAAGTGAATGGAGCTCTGTTCACTTCCTCGTTCAAAATCCCATGGATTCTTGTAAGAAGACACTTGCACGGGAAATTTTAAAAAACCCAAAAACAACACACCCAAAAGTTACACAAAGAACATACACACACTTTAAAACTTACAAGTAAACAGAGGAGGGTGGTAAAAAGGGTGTCACATACCTGAATGTTGTGATCTCACCCAGAAGTGTTCTGGCCGGACTGGCCATTGATGCTGTATGCACATGAGTTAAATGGTGCAAGGTTTCATATGCTGGCAATGCTCTCACTAAAGCACCATAGCTGATCTATTGATAGCTTAAGGTGTCAATAAAAAAGAGCAATGTCATGTGGTACGCGGGCTCTTTTGCATTTATGTGGCATTGTTATGTGCATCTGATAAAGTCTAGAGTCCGGAGGAAGTGCAAGTCCTGATGCCTTCACCAGCCCAAGTGAAAGGTCTCTTCCTCCGCCTCCACCACCACCACCATCAGTTCAAACAGTCTAAGACCAATGCAACCTTCTAATTGTATTGCACTTTGGAGGGAATGGGAAGTAGAATATAAGAATCCAAGGAGCATGGAGGTGCAGTGAGTTCTATAAAGCAACAGAGTGGACATAAAAAAAATTGTATGGACTCAGTGTTGCTAAGTCAGGTCTATGCCAGCCCCTGACATTCCAGTACCAAAACCTGAGAGGTAGGGATAACCTATCCCCCACTTGTGATGTCACAGTTAGTGAGCCCTGGTGATATTACAAAAGAAGTATTACAAAGAGCAGCACGTGGTGATGTCATTAAGGCCAATAATTTAAGCATCAGCCACAACTGCACAGAATATGCCATCTAAGTGAATACCAAGTCTAACAAATTATATACAAGCATTTTGTAGGCAGCACTTTCACTCTGAAATTCTTCACCCTGAAGACAAGAGCAGCCAAACCCTGAGATTTGGGGCCAGCCCCTAAGATCTGGTAACCCTGTATGGACTGTAGAGGAAGCCTTTTTCCAAATATTGCAAACACACTTTAGGCTTCCTTTAATTTCTAAGCTAGTCCTTTGCAACATCTTATTATTACATGGGCCCAACCTAACAGCTGGAATCCTGTTGGTTTGTCCCAGCTAGAGTAAACCACTGAATTAATTGTTGGAAGGTCAGTTAACACATAGGTAAATTCAGTGGAGTCAATAGATCTACTCTATTTAGAAGCAACAATAGGGTTTTGGCTCTCTGTTCCTTGGTACTCCATTGGAGTCCTCTATTTCCACTGTACCCCAGGCCCTAGTGACAGGGGGAACATAGGCATTTTTATTCAGTTTCTGTCCCACAACTATCTGTCTACACTGCAAAATCCAGGGGCAGATCACAGAGCTGATGACATTGAGCTCACACCCCTGAAACTTCTGTTTTAGAAGGAAAATGAGACATTTCTATAGGTTGACTTTCTTGTGAGTAGTGTTCTGACACCTGCTTTCAAGATTATTTTCTCCTAATTTGCTTGGTAAATCTGGAGAAAGGTGACGGGTGAGCAGGGGCTGTTTATTCCACAAATGTTAGTAATTCAAGAAGTTGGTGCCACCCTATATGTTATTCTCATTATAAAGCCTGGCTGCAGTCCTGTCAGGATCAATAAAAACAACAGAGGAAGGGGAACAAAAAAATATCACCTATAACAAAAGAAAGGGCTACGGTGGAGGCAAGTGTACTGCTTATTTCTTAACCTGTACTCCTCCTGCCTTTATTAATGATTGCATAGCTGTACATGTACTTGCAATGCCACCTAATGGACACAGTTAACATTGAGCCCATACTGTATAATAAAGTGGTTAAAATCTATTTAAGGAACACAAACACACACATGCTCGTGGCACTTAAAAAAAATAACAGATTTATTGCGACAAAAGCTATTACAGACCAGAGTCCATTTCATCGGATGCATGAAATTTATCGTCTACTGGTGTCTGTATCAGATCTGTGTCCATTTATTCTTTGGCAAAAAATAAGGCTATTCCTTTTATAGTCTATTGAAGGGCACAGTTAGTAACTGCATATGTCACATTGAAAGATAGCATTGGATGACTTCATGAATCAACTAATAACTCACAATGCTTGACACTTAACTCATGAGACATTAATCATAGCTCTTTAGCCCTTTTGCCTAACCTTCTATAATTTTTCAAGTTTCTTGTCCAAGATACCTGTAGGATAGATGCCATTTTCATACAAATTGCCCCCAAACCTGGAAAGAGCTGGAGGGAAGCAAATTATTCTCCCCAAAACTGAATACCCCCTGCTATCCAAAACTCTGCACCTATCTTTGTGAAATTTTGCTGGTTTCTTAACTATGGCCCTCTCTATTTTCTTAGTGATGACACTCTCTAGTTCATAACAACTGTACAAACAAAACCAATAGAGAAGTGGGTCATTTAAAAAACACACAAACACAAACTGTAAAGGAGGTGTGGAGAACTTGTGACTTCTGGGCAGTTTTGGACTGCAGTTCCCAACATTCCTTGTCACTGACTATTCTGGCTAAGTCTGATGGAACTTGCAGTAGAAGACTATTTGAAAGAGCTCACTTTGCCCACACCTGTTGCTTTCATGCAAAATTTGTTGCCCTTGTTCTTCTGAAACTTGGTAGGTTTGATCCACTCAGAATGGACAGCTATTCCTGCAAATTCTATCCAATTGTGTTAGGAAGCTAATGGCAGTTCCCTGGGCGGGGGACAGAACTTATAGATATGTGGCAAAAACCAAACCAAACCATGGAGTTGAGGAAAGAAATCTGTTGCCCACTGCTAAACGATTCATTTCTAGGATCCAAACTATGTTGGACCCAGCCTAATAATGTGATTAGATCTGGTGAGCATTTATTTTGCATGCCTTCATGCTTGAATATATTACTGATATACAAGGTATGATATTAGGAAAGAGAATTATTATCTGAAGGGGCAATGTTTTCTCTTGTTATGCTTTTTGCAACAACTGAAGTCTTGTTGTTGATGATGATGATGATGTGCTCCTTCATGTAGTTTCTGACTTATGGCACCCCTAGAACCTATCAGTGGGTTTTCTGAAGGCTGAGAGTGTGTGACTTGCCCAAGGTCACCCAGTGGGTTTTCATGGCCAAGTGGGGATTCGGACCCTGGTCTCCCTTGAGAGTCGTAGTCCAACACTCAAACCACTACATCATGCTGGTTTTGACTGCAATCTTAAGGCTAGATAAAACCATCATAGGACTTGCTCAGCTGTCTAGTTCATCCTTTGCTATATTTTTAAAATAGTGTGTATATATGTGTATATATATATATATATATTCTTTTAACACTTCTTTTAAAATGGTAGGGTTTGTGTATACAGTCAGAATGCATAGACGTAGATCATTTTCTGGCAGAATATAATTTTCAGTAGTTTATAACCTTCAAGATTGGAATTTAATCATGAAATCTACTACAGAATTTCAACCAGATTCTTTAATAAACCAGAAGTTAATAAAAGATAAGGAAATGTTGCAGTGTATTGCTGTGACTAATCTTTTAAGCACTAAACATGATGGACAAATTACTTTAACTCCTCTGCTAACCTTTCTCCTATACTCCAAAATATTAATGACAATTTGTACTTAATTCAGTTACTACAGCAGATGAATTGCCTGTACAAATAAAAGGTCACAAATAACTCCCTCCCACTCCCCATATCACCTTTTTAGTAATAACTATATACCTCTGAAATTCTTCCACTGAAGAACCCCAGGTTGTCTCATCACTTGAAGCTCTTCCATTTTTAAAAAATAAGTTTTGAAATGAATCAGTGTTCTTTCTATGGAAGAAAAGTAGGATATAAAATAAATAAATAGTTTATCTTGAGTTCTTCTTGGCCAGCATGACTTTAATCATGATTTCAACTTAACTGCACAGAACAAATTCAAATTGTGTCAGGGGAATTGCATCCATGTACTTGGAACCCCATACAGGTACAGTCATGTCTCATAGGACAGCATAGTGGTTAGAGTGTTGGACTAGGATCTACAAAACCTGGGTTCAAATCCCTACACAACCATGAAGCCCACTGGGTGACATTTGGCCAGTCATATACACTAAAGCTAACATACCTTGCCTCACAGACTAGTTGTGGAGAGATTCCCTGACCCCCAGGGAAGAAGGGTGAGATAGAAACATAATGCAGCAACCACAATAATAGCAATCACACCAATTCTACTTTCCAAAATGTAGACAGCAGCTGTGTATTTACCAAATAATTCAGCTAACCCATATAAGAATTCAAGTGAGACGGCACTTTGGCCAGCTTGGGCCCTTAACTATAGAGAAGCAATTCTTCATTGACAACCAAACAGCTGTAATATGGTATGAACTGGCATAGAGATTTGTATTTCTGTCATGAAATAGGGTTTTACTTCAGGCAAGTTCACGAAATTCTTTCATGCATGTTCTTTTAAGGTCCTTACTGATATGTTTTCCTACAGGATTAAGGTAGAGATGGGCTAATCTGTTACTTTTGATTTATGTGCTTTCTGTTTGAAAACAAAAAACAAAAATTCAAGGTAGTCCCTCCCAGTGCTGGTTTAAAGAATTTTGGGGCCCCCTGCAACACTTTATTTGGGGGGGGGGCATATGTTTGTCTCAGGTCAATGTAACCTAGCCTAACCTAACCTATTCACAATACAGGATATTCAGATGATTACTAATAATGTTTTTTCAGGAGGAGGGTTACAACAGCCCCCCCCACAATGACGGGGGGGCCTGTGGCTGTAGGTGCTGCAGGACCCTTAAACCGACCCTGGTCCCTCCCTCTCCGCATTGTTCTTATTCACACTGGTGGTGAAAGTCCACAGCATAGGTAGCAAGAACAGGTCCAAGCAGGCAAATTGCGCCAACAGTTGGAGCTGAACTGAGGCCTTTTAAACTACTGGCCCAGGATTACTCCCTCTAGGGTTCACCCCTTCCCACCAAATGGGAAGTCTTAGGGGAAAACTTCTATCCTTCAGACAGGTACTTTGTCAGCTATTTAGAAGCTTGTGTTGATCACACGGCTGGTGTTAGAATGCCAGCTCCCAAGATCAAGGATCAGAATTTCGTCCTGGTATTAGGGCCAGACTGGGGCGGTGCCAAGGTTGCTGTGGGGATAGAGGCCTCATTAGTTCTAGAGTGTAAGGAATCAGTGACCCACCGGTGTCAGGTCTGACCAACAACTCTGTGGTGTCAAGTTTGGCTAGGTTGGGTTGGCAGGACCTGGGCCTGATAGCTCCACCACTGTTCTTCAGACTTTGAATCTGTGTCCAAACCACTACTGGATTCTTAGGACTTGCCAGCTGCTCCCAGTGGGAGAGAATTCATATATATCAGTTGCTAGACTGATGTAGTTTTGGGGGGAGGGTGATATTAGGGTAACAAAGATCCTTTTCCTTTTGTTAATAAAATTATGAATTTGAACCAAATCACTTTGTTATGAGTGATGGAGGGAGAGAGGGAGGAAGGAAGGAAGGAAGGAAGGAAGGAAGGAAGGAAGGAAGGAATTCTCTTCAATTTTCCACTACATTATCAATTGAGTGATTTATCTGCTCTGGGTATTAGTCTGAACTTTGAAGAGCTACTAAACCATAGAAGCAAAAAAAGCCCAACAGGATTTTATACTGGTTCTGCTAAGAATAGTCACAATATTCCATGCTACAGGTGATTTTTAAAATAACTCAGGGAGCAAAACTCTCAGGTAAACTACAAGTAGCAGAAGTCCTCTGCTAAAGCATATTTTTCTATACTGGTAGTAAATCTGATCCAAACAAGTACACAAAGGAGAAGTGCCATTTCTTATCTGTTTATTTTCATAATAACATTGATATGCTGAGAACAGGAAGAATAATCCAGCTCAGACAAGTGATGTGAAGGCAATACTTTTGGTCTCAATCTATACTTGTCATAACAAATCAGACTCCCAGACCAGGCTCCTCTCCTACACCCACATGGGCAGCAGGGCCAGGCAAAGGCCACACAGGGCACGAAGCACAGTAGACCAGCCAAGAGGAAGGAGAAGCACCCCACGCATCGCACGGTGTCGTTAGGGAGAGGGAGAGGGATGGAGGAGGTCCCAGGCCCCAGCCATGCAGGCCAGAACTGGGTGAGGGCCGATTCAAGTGTAAACACCAGGGCCATTAGTGATGAGGAGGATGGGCAATGGGCATCTGAGTCCAAGGAGGATTTTGGTCACCCACCCAACCTGAAGCACCTGAGATTCCAACAGGGAGAGGAAGATCTTCAGGATGAGGATAAATTCCTGATCCATTCTTCAGTCGGGGAGGGGTCCAACCTGGATGATCTTTCCGACCAGGAAGAGGGGGAGCTCTCAGAGGAAGAGGCTGGAGACATAGGCGACACATCCCATGCGTCAGCCTGTCATTTTGCCACGGATGACTTTCCGGTTCTCCTGAGGAAAGCAGTGAGGACCTTGGGCCTCAAGCTGCTGACCAGCCAGCAATCACAGATGGATCCAGATTTACCTGAGATATCTGTAAATTTTTCCCTGAATTTTTCCCTGAATACAACCCATACTGCTGGACATGCCAGTGCCGGCTCCTTTCATGCGCATGATCTGCGACGAATGGGGTGCTCCAGCGGTGGCCAGGGCGCAGCCAGATTACGCCAAGAAGCTCTATGTACTCCCCAAGAAGGTGATGGGCAAGCTTCAGGTGCCCCTCACTAACGCTCCTGTTTCTGCCCTGGTCTCCTCTGTGGTTTTTTTGTTGTGATGGGGAGGAAACGCTTAAGGTACCTGAGGACAGACGAAAGGACATAGCCCTAAGAGAGCCAACGAGGCCCTCTCTTTGGCGATTTGGGCTTCCACAACCATGGCCATGATGGTGAGGGCGGCCATACAGTGGTCCAAGGATGCCCTGGCTGATGTTCCAAGGTCCCAGACCAGAATCCGACAGGATCTCAACAAGTTAGCGAAGGTGTCTGCCTTCCTAGCTGACAGCACCTTGGACTCAGTGCAGTTCTGTGCCCGCGCGCAAGGTGCAACGGTGGCAGCCAGAAGGCGGGTGTGGCTAAAATTGTGGAACATGTATTTCAAATCTAAGCAGAACTTGGTGCTTTCCCCCTTCTTGGGTGAAAAGCTATTTGGAGAATCCCTGGAACCAGTCTTCGTGGAGGATAAAGACAGGATGAAGAAGACTCTTGCATCTTCCCACAAAAGAGAAGAGAGATACTTTTCAAGATGCTACTGACCCTTTCGTCCCTCAGGGGGTCACCAGGAAGGCACCACGTCATCTTCCTCTTCCAGTTCTAGGGACTTCAGATCACCAAGAGCCCGCTGGAGCAAAAAAGATACCAACGCAGGAATCATCAGGGATCCTCTGGGAAGTCCTCTCAGACTCAGCCAGCCAAGACCAATAACAAGAGCTAGCAATGATGGCTCCCTCCCGGTGGGGGGGATGCCTACAGGCCTTCGCGGACATTGGGAGAACTCTACCTCAGACAGATGGGTCCTGCAGTCGATTCGGCAGGGTTACCAGATAGAGTTCTCCCGAAGACGTCCACATTGGTTCACCACCACACCTCCGCACAGGGATGCAGAAAAACAGTGATTGATAGCGGATGGCATCCAGCACCTTTTACATCTTCCTCATCATCTAAACCACTTTCTTTCTCCCCCTTCTCCCCTTCTGCTTCTTGTTTCTTGATCATCTCCGTACTTTGCTCTTAAATCCTTTCTATATTTCTCCAAGAATTCTTCCGCTTTTTGTACAGTGTTGATTTTGAAGTTCTTCTGTTTGAATCTGAATGTTATTCCTTCCAGCTTCTCCCATTTGTAACGTATGCCATTTTTCCATAGTTCTGTCATTACTAGATTATAATTTCTCCTTTTTTTTAGAATCCTCAAAGGAATGTCTTTGAAAATCATTTTTTCATTTTCTTTATCTGAAACTTTTGCTCAAAGTTCTTTTGAAGTATTATATCTCTGGTCCTCTTCTGCACAAAATATACTACTACGTCTCTGGGTATACTTCTTTGTTTGGTAATTCTAGACGATATCCTATAGATTTTGTCAATTTCTCAATCAAATTGGGACTTTGTCTTGCCAATAAACTTGGACAGTCTTGGAACCAATATTTGTACAGATCTTCATCTTTCTGCTCTTTAAGTCCTCTGATCTTTATACAATTTTCTCTCCATCTTAGTTCTTCAAGTGCTCTTTCATCTTGTTTCTGTTCCTGTCTTGCCTCTAAACTCTCTGTCCTGACTTCCAATTTTTCTATTTTCCCTTCTATCTCTGTAACTTTTTCTTTAAGTTGTCTTGAATCTTCTATCACTTTCTCTATAGATTCTTTAACTCCCTTGAGTTCTCTTTTTATATCTTGTTTAAATTCAGTTCTCATTTCTTTAAACTCTGCTCTCACAAACCTTTTTTCTATAATTTATAATTGACTTTGTTGATTGAGTTCAATTGATGGTCGTCTTGTTGTTTGTGCTGGTATTTTCTTAGTTGTCATTTTATATCCTTTGTTCCTTCTGCTTCTGTCCTAGTCGACTTCCTCTTTTCTTCTCTCTCTCTTTTTTTTTCTTCCCTTCCCTCTCCTTCCCCCTTTCTCTTTACCATTCTTCTACCATTGCTTGGCTGACCCCTTCTTCTGAAAAACCAAATATATATATATATCATGATCTTGTGTTAGTTATCAGCTCGTGTTACAAAAACTCTAAAAACTTCAAATTAGGGGATGTAGATGAAGCCAAAATGTTGGTAGTGTTCTCTGTCACTTACACACTTACAACCTCTGTCTAGTTGATCATTCAAATTAAATTGATCTCAAAGCTGTTTAAATCTGTGATTATGCTTGTTAATATAATCTATAAAATCAGATTTTTTAAGAAGGTAGAAAGGAGAAAAAGAAAGGGAAAAAAGAAAAAAAATTCAATGATATCAGAGAGAGAGAAGCTAATCAATATAGATGTTTAGGTATTCAAAATTGTTCTACAAAGGTACCCAAGATATAAATCAATAATATCAAATATATCAAATACCTGTACAGGAATGTTCAAAATATCAAATCCTTAATATATATCAGAGTCTATGTATAATCAAATTTTTAAATTATATCAATTAATTATCATTACAATTACAATTATAATCAGATATATTTATTATTTCCACCACTTTATAATGACTCAATCAGATATAACCATCACTTTAAAATTAATTTTCCACTCTTATTTGACCTATATTCCTATTTTCCACCACCTCTTTTGAGATCTTTCTTACCCCACCTACCCTTCTACCTTTTCACCTACCTACACCCCTTCTCCTTTCTTCCTCTCTCTTCCTCTTTCTTCCTCACTCCACTACATTCCTGCTTCTACCAACCCTATCCCCTCAGCCTTGCCTCCTACCCACCTTCTATCATCCCTTCCTTCCTCTAAACTTTCATTCACTTCCCCCACCTTCTATCACCTTCTATCACCTCCTTTCTTCACCTCCTTCTTCTATCTCCTAGTGTCTGTCCTGTCATTTGCCTTTCTTGATAGTTTTTTGAGTGTTTATGTGACTCGTTCCCTCCTTTCACTAACCTATTTCCCCATTCCACTAACCTATTTCTCCTTTCTTTAAAATTCTTCTCCAACCTCCCCCGACTCTTTCCTTTCTCCCTCTTCAACTGCACACGCTCCAAATCCCCCTTACCTTTCCTTTCTATCCCTCCCTCCTTCAGCCCTTATCATCCCATTCCCTTCCCTTTCCCACCCGTAGTAACCCCTCTTTCCCTTATGTTTGCTTCTCTGTATTATTTTCCAAACACTCCCAACCGCTCTTTAAATTCTCCCCTCCCCTGAGCACCCTTTGGGTTTGGCCGGTCAACCAGTTACAAATCCACTTAACGGTTAACTTGTCTAGCCCGCATTTTACAAGCTTGTTTGCAAGAATGTCATGGGGAACCTTGTCAAAGACCTTACTGAAATCAAGGTATGCGATGTCCACAGCGTTCCCTTCATCTACCAAGCTGGTAACTTTATCAAAAAAAGAGATCAGATTAGTCTGGCATGACTTGTTTCTCTGAAACCCATGTTGACTTTTTGTGATTATGGCATTGCCTTCTAAATGTTCACAGACTCTCTGTTTAATTATCTGCTCTAGAATCTTCCCTGGTATTGATGTCAGACTAATTGGACAATAATTGTTGGGATCCTCTTTTTCCCCCTTTTTGAAGATGGGGACAACGTTTGCCCGTCTCCAGTCTGCTGGGACTTCTCCTGTTCTCCAAGAGTTCTCAAAGATTATTGCCAATGGCTCTGAGATCACATTTGCCAGCTCTTTTAATACTCTTGGATGTAGTTCATCTGGTCCTGGAGATTTAAATTCATTTAGATTAAGAAGGTATTTCTGTACTACCTCTTTGCTTATTCTGTGCTGGATTTCCCCTATTGTGTCCTCTGTTCCATTCTCCTCAGGTTGGTCCCCCTTTTCCTTTTCTGAAAACACTGAGGCAAAGAAGGTGTTGAGTAATTCTGCCTTTTCTCTGTCTCCTGTTAGCATTTTGCCATCTTCTCCACACAGTGGCCCTATCATTTCTTTCTTCCTCCTTTTGCTGCGGACATATCCAAAAAAAACCTTTTCATTGTTCTTAACCTCCCTAGGAAGCCTGAGCTCATTCTGAGCTTTAGCTTTTCTGACTTTACTCCTACACATGTTTGCTATCTGTTTGAATTCTTCTTTGGTGATTTCCCCCCTTTTCCATTTCCTATACATGTTCCGTTTAAAACTTAGCTCCATTGAAAGTTCTTTAGTCATCCATCCTGGTTTCTTGAGACACCTCCCATTTTTCTTCCTCAATGGTACTGTTTGAAATTGTGCCTTCAGTATCTCCCTTTTGAGAAAGTCCCATCCGTCTAGAGGTCTCTTCTCTTTTAGTATTCCTGACCATGGGATCACCCCCAGTATTTCCCTGAGTTTATTGAAATCAGCTCTCCTAAAGTCAAGAATGTGTGTCTGACTGTGCCTGGCTTCTCCTTTCCATTGTATAACAAACTCCAGGAGAACATGATCACTCTCACCTAAGGATCCCACCACTTGCACCCCATTAACCAGGTCATCTCTGTTGGTTAGGATCAGATCTAAAATAGCTGACCCCCTTGTTGCCTCTTCCACCTTTTGGACCATGAAATTGTCTTCCAGGCAAGTAAGGAATTTGCTAGACCTTGAAGTTTTGGTTGAGTTAGATTTCCAGCAAATATCAGGATAGTTGAAGTCACCCATCACTACTACATCTCTCCTTTCTGTGTGTGTGTTCATCTGTTCTAGAAAGGCATCATCCAATTCCTCCGTCTGACTTGAGGAATCTGTAGTAGAGTCCCACAATAGCTTCTGTGTTGTTTCCCTCCCCTTTAATTTTTATCTAGATGTTCTCCACATGGCTTCCAGTATTGATGTCATGGATCTCTTCACTGGTGTAAATATCCCTGACATATAATGCTATTCCTCCTCCTTTTCTGTTTGGCCTGTTTCTCCTGTAAAGGTTATACCCCTCTATTCCTACATTCCAATCATGTGACTCATCCCACCAGGTTTCAGTAATGCCTATTATATCATATTTGTTTTGTAGTGCTAGGAGTTCAAGTTCATCTTGCTTATTTCCCATGCTCTGTGCATTAGTGTAGAGACATCTAAGACCATGTGTTCCCTTTACTTTCTGCCTGTGCAAGTTTTTTTTGCCTCCCACTGTTGGGTCCTTGCACTGTTTGCCTTGTTCCCTCTATGACAGCTTGACTATTTTCACCAGCCCTTTTGCCTTCCGGAATACTGTCTCCCTCCCCCATTTGACTCAGTTTAAAGCCCTCCTGATCAGATTCTTGAGACTATTGGCAAAAATGTTTCTGCCAACTGTCGTAAGATGCCAGAAGTCGTAAGATGCCAGAAGTCCCCCCTCATGGAAGTGCAGCCCGTGATCTAAGAATCCAAATTGTTCCCGGCGACACCATCTACGGAGCCAGTTGTTTATGTTGGCTATTTTCCTCTCTCTTCCTGGACCATTCCCTTCAACTGGCAGAAGAGACGAGATGACAACCTGTGCATCCATTTCTTTCAGCTTCCTCCCCAGGGCCTCATAATCTCTTCTGATCTTGGGAAAGCTGTGCCTTGCAGTATCATTGGTTCCCACATGGACCAAAAAGAAGGGGTAATGATCTGTAGGCTTGACGAGTCTTGTCAGCCTCTTGGTCACATCACAGATCTTTGCCCCAGGGAGACAACACACTTCCCGAGACATCTTGTCAGGCCCACAAACCACTGCTTCTTTACCCCGCAGCAAGGAGTTCCCTACCACCACCACACGCCTCCACCAAGGCTTCGCAGCTGCTGTTCCTTGCGGTGGTACTCTCAAGGTCCCCTGCTCTGCCCCTGAAGTCTGTCCATGCTGTCTTTCCTCGTTGTCCTTGATAAGGGAAAGGTCTTCGAATCGATTCTATAGCTGCAAGGTGCTCGACGTATCCCTGGATTTTCTTGTTCTGTGTGTGACATTCTTCCAGCTGTCTACCTCCTGTGTCTGTGGAGTGACCCTCTCCTCCCCAGGCAGTTCCTCTGTGCGGTCCCCGTCCAAGAGTGTTTGTTCTGTTCTGTCCAGGAAAACCTCTTGCTCACGAATCTGTTGAAGTGTAGCTACCTGTGTCTCCAGCTGCTGGACTTTCTCCTCCAAGAGGGCTACCAGCTTGCACTTGGTGCATGTGAAGCAACAAGCAGCCAACTCCCAACAGTTTTTAAAAAAATTCAATCTCCCCAGTCAAAATGGCTGTCCAGAAGCTGCTCTTCTTCTCCTGGCTGGAAACTGGCCTGGAAACTGGCAGGAAACTGGCTGTCCCGAAGCTGCTCTCCTTCTTCTCCCTGGCAGGAAACCTCCTCCTCTCTTCTCCACTCTGGTGTAGGATTGCTTCTGCTTAGCTGTTCCCCTCCCTTTCAGTTTTAGTCAGGATCACCGTTCTGCCTTTCACACTTAAAGTTTGCACAGTCAAGTTTAAACTGTTAAGGGTTTTTCACCTCTTCTTTCTCTTTCCTCTTCTTTCCTCTCTTCTTCTCTTCCTCTTTATGTTTTTCTCTTTCTCCGCTTCCCTTACTTAATTTTACATCACTTTGCCTGTTACAACACTGTCTCTTTAAATATATCTTTGTCTATGTCACTGTCACTGTCCTTTTGTTATATTCTTTAATCTCTCTTGTCTTTAAAGTCTATATCCAATATATATTATCTCCGTCACAATCTTAGTCACCAATCTTGGGTTTTCTGTTAGTCAGTGTTATGTTTATTATATATTATTATATTATATTTACGTTCAAAGGATTTTCTTTTCCCTTTACCTTGTTATAAATATAAATTATAAATATCTACAAGATGACATATAGATGGTATTTAATAAATAATAATAATAATAAAATATATTTATACCCCGCCCCTCTGTCAAAACAATCGGGGCGTTTATTATTATTATTATTATAGTTCTTTATCCATGATACCCAACAAAAACATCTCTAGTAACATTGCAAAATCCACCTTTAGAAATTTTTGAATTACCATATTTAACCTGGACTAATAGCTTTTCCCTTTCTTAGAAGTCCACCACACAGGGAAGAAAGAACCTTCTTTCTCTTAACATCTCCAACCCTGATCTGATACCTTCTTAGACATTTTCTATAAGTTATTTTGAGTTAAATAGATAACAACTGTGGGTTACTTCTTAGATACATGACAACAGCAGCAAGAATATTGTTTGCTCACACCTGGAAGCAGACTGAAGCACTGACAATGGAAGAATGGATAGCTCAAATTGCCAAGCTAGTGTGGATCTTAAAACAAAAATCCAATTGAAGATTTTCTGAAAAACTGGAAGCCATATAGGGAGTTTCTGAGCAAGAAGAATAGTCACAATGTAATAAATTGTGATTATGAGTATTAACAATCCTAGTAGGATTATTTAGTTTGATCTGTAATGGTAGAATTCTTTCCCCTTTTTGGATTTTTTTTTCTTAAGACTTCATTACAGTTGGCTAGGGAGGGGCCAGAGCCCCAAGGTGTGTTAGTTAATAGTTAATGTTTAGTCTAGTTCAGTGTCTTAGTATGGTGTATTAGTCATAGTGTAGTTTAGTATGGAAACAGAAGTTCTTTACCAGCCTGCACCACAGGACGAACACCACCACCACCACATTGCCGTCGGCAAATCTGTGCTCAAGTCCGTTCAGCAGTTCACCTACCTGGGAAGCATCATCTCCTCAGATGCCAAGATTGACAAAGAGATCGATCACAGATTAGCAAAGGCATATAGTGTATTTGGAAGACTTCACAAAAGAGTCTGGAGCAATAAACACCTGAGGCAAAGCACAAAAATCAGTGTGTATAGAGCCATTGTACTGTCTATCCTCCTTTATGGATCTGAAACATGGGTCACCTATCACCACCACCTACGACTCCTCGAGCGCTTTCATCAGCGCTGTCTACGCACAATCCTAAATATACACTGGACTGACTACGTGACGAATGTTGCTGTCCTTGAGCAAGCAGGGATCACCAGCATTGAGGCCATGATATTGAGAACACAGCTGCGCTGGGCAGGCCACGTTTCTAGGATGGAGGACCATCGCCTCCCAAAAATACTACTCTACGGTGAACTCGCCACGGGTCAGCGTAAGAGGGGTGCTCCAAAAAAGCGATACAAAGACTCCCTGAAACAACATCTCAGGCTCGGCCAAATTGATCACCAACAGTGGTCCGCCCTAGCCTCACATCGGGAGGCATGGAGACGCACTATCCACAATGCTGCAACCTTATTTGAGAACTCATGACGAACAAGTCTTGAAGAGAAACGACAACGCAGAAAGAATCACAACCCAAAAACATCACCCAAGGAGACCTTCTGCTGTGCTTTTTGCAACCGGACTTTTCTATCTCGGATTGGCCTTTTTAGTCATCAACGCGCTTGCAGAAAGCACGGGATGAGTCCTTCCTGAATCTTCGTTTGCAAAGAAAAGCCAGAGAGAGTTTAGTATAAGGTTGGTCTTAATTGTAATCAGTTATATATATGTATTATTATATATGTTCATGTATTTTCTTTTCCTTTCCTTTTCCTTTTCTGTTTCTTTTCTTCATCAATTCTAGTTCTGAATATTTAGTGTTTTTGTTGTAGGGTTCATATTCTTGTATAGTTTATAAGTCAATAAAAAGTATAATACATTTTTAAAAATAGAAACTGGTATAAGATGACCACTTATTAAATGCTCTAACATGCTCCATACTAAGTGGTGATCGTTCTTGGTATTTAGGTCCTACATTTTAAACAGAAGCATCACTATCATATCCTTCTTAACACCTCCCAAAATTAAAGTTCCATCATAACAGTGATTGAAAACAGTTTCTTCTCAAATGAGGAACAGAACTCAAGTCAGCTTAATAAAATGTTGTGGGCAAAATTAAATTACACAGAGACGAAAAGATGAAAAGGTGCTTAATTTGACATCTTGACTGTACGCATATTTGGAAGTTGAATGACATTTACATGGAAGGGAACCTAGCAGTACAGATATTGTCAATAAAAATTAGGTTTTACAAAAGCCATTGGCAGCAATGGTGCTTTCATTCCTTCTTCAGCCTCAGGGAACAATTTCCCAATGAAATGGGGGAAATGGCCATTGTCTGACAGCAAATATGGAAATTAGCAGATTTCTGAATACACAGGCATTATCAACCTGTCCAGCAAAATAAAACAAAAAAGGGGAAACTTGCCCACTATTTGCCAACATGCCTTTTAAGGTGGCTCACATTTTGAGAAGATTAGTTATTTTCTTACATGCACTAGCCAATTTACTTGACAGATTTGTAAGGCAAATCTAAAAGATTTTGATTTTATTTTTGTATTGTTTATCTTGAATATGGTCATCACCCACATTATAAAAGTTGAAAAACAAATGCCCACGTCAAAGGGTTTTGGGGGATGGACATTTTCAGACAGTCTTTTTAATAATATTTCTTAGAGTATGCTGTCCTGTTAAGACTTGTTGAAGCAAGAACAAAAAAGGTGTAGATCAAATTCTAGCATTACTCTCAATTGTGCATTTCTACATCTTCCATGCTTCTGCAAGTAATTATTGCCACAGCACAGCGGCAAGATGGTTGACAGGTGGAGCCCCCAAGCACAGCTCCACTCTTCATGAGTCATTTGCCATGCCAATTTCTTCTCCCTCCTTGCCCAGAACTCATGTAAGTAACCTGGCAAGCTGCCTTCTCTCCACCAGCGCTGAACAGGATTTTGACCTGTCCAAGAAGATCCAAAAACAGTATGGTGTACTTTTTTTTTTAATGAACCACTGCTCATTTCATCAAATGCAGCCATGTCTCTCTCTCTCTCTGTCTCTCTGTCTTTTCTTCGCAAACGAAGATTCAGGAAGGACTCATCCCGCATTTTCTGCAAGCGCGCTGATGACTAAAAAGGCCAATCTGAGATAAACAAGTCCAGTTGCAGAAAGCACAGCAGAAGGTCTCCTTCGGTGATGTTTTGGGGTTGTGATTCTTTCTGCGTTGATGTTTCTCTTTAAGACTTGTTCGGCGTAGTTCTCATATAAGGCTGCAGCATTGTGGATAGTGTGTCTCCATGCCTCCCAATGTGAGGCAAGGGCAGACCATTGTTGGTGATCAATTTGGCCGAGCCTGAGATGTTGTTTCAGGGAGTCCTTGTATCGCAGCCATAAGAATTGTCTATTTGCTTTTAGTTAAAAATCTGGTATCTGTACCTGGGTTTCTTCATGAGACTGATGTATTTCTACTTCAGACAGCTAATCTGATGTCTTCCATGGTGCTATGCATGTTAATCTGTTGCAAAAACAGAGAGTCACACAAATATCAACAAATTTGCAGTGGCATAAGCTTCCATCAGGCACTGGTCCATGAAAGTTTTTGTCTTAATACATTGCTTGTTTTCTAAGATGACACAGGACTCCATTGTTCTATGTGGTAAAACAGCCTATGAGCTAGACTGGAGGGCCACACAATGTTTAAATGCTTAATAATAATGAATAACAAATGGTTAAACAGCTCAAGAGCACACTGGTCATAACACTGAGGTTCCTCTGTGGGAATCAACTGAGAAACAGGGGGCCCGTCCCATCTGTACAAGACAAAAAAATGGAGTACCTCACAGAAATGGTATTTCGCAGCAGCAGCGACCTGTCTTAATGGTGTTTTTGTCCCCATAAGCTTCACATGCAAGATGGCGGCTGCGAGTTATTTACTCGCATTTGTACTTACCTCAATGTGCCACTGCCAAACTTTTTTTTTAAAAAAAAATGTCTAAGGTGTGCTAGAATTTCCATTTTAACAGGAAAGCAAAAAAAAAAAAAAAAAAAAAAGACCCACCCCATTTTATCACCTTAGTGATATCTTGCTAAGGCAAAAATCCAACATGGTGGCAGCAAGCACTTGCCCTGTTGGCAAGCCCCACCCCACTCTCACCTAGCTAATCAACTTGTCCCAATGAGCAGGAGTGTGCACTCCCCTTGTTTTTAAAACTCCAGGAAAAGCTATGAAGATGTTTTTGCCATTTTGGTGCCCCCTCCTTTCAAATATAGTGGATTTGTGTGGGATCCCATTTAGACAGGGCGTATTCCCAGAAAATTCCACGAGGGTTATTTTCACCATTTAAAGAACCCCCAGGGAAATAACCATAACTTGGATGATTTACCTAATGCAGTTACAATTGGAACAACATATGCATAAAAGAGGTCATAACCCAAAGCTAGCAAGATGGGGAACTGTACTGCAACACCTTGCTCAGCCCATATGTGAAAGTTGTGGGGGAAATTTCCACTGCCTGATACACATTTCAACTAGACCATATGGCCTCTTTTGCACAGAACAGGGTGGGCAGTCATGGAAAGCTGAACCTGCCCCATTTTTAGGTCCTAGACTACCCCCATCACCAAAATTGGAATGCAAAATTTACAATTTTGGCATGTTTCAGATCTTTTACATATTCAAGAGGCCAAAGCCAGCAGTATAATGTCCTGAGGCCTCTAGAAGCATGATTATGTTTCTTTGACAATTATAATTTGGACTTGATAAGAGTCTAGGGTTACCTCAATGTACCTTGGGCTACACAATTCCCACCTGTGGCCTAGAAGTACCAGCCTTAGCTAAACACATTTCAAACAAGAAAGTTGTTAAGCTGAGAGGGACATAATCCAAACACCAGGTATGACTATGGGGACTTGGATGTAGCACTTTCCCCATTATTAAAAGACTTGAAGAGCACACACAATGGATCGTGTCTGAGGGAACCTGATCCATCTTTTTTCTCTACTGCTAGGGACTGTCCAATTCAGAAGACTACAACATGATATATAGAGAGATTTGCAGTACTTTTATTAGTTGATTGCTTCTAAGTATATTGTATCATGATGCTTAATTAAGCCCATTAGTTTATAAACACTTGACCTAGATTTGTCCATTCAACTGGAATCTTTTCAGGTGTGGCTACTATAAAGCTCAGTGTTATACTGGATGGGGAGGTTCAATTTCTCTACTTCTCAACTTGGGAGACAAACGGCACTTTAGGGTGAGGCACAGATGTGTCACTAAGTGGATGCCAGATTATGAGCAGGCTATAATCATTAAAGAGTCAGTCCACATTCCAAGAAATCCCAAGTTGTTTATTAAAATAAAATTACTGTCCAGCTCTGTGCTTATTACAAGAGATACATAAGACGTTAAAATGGGAAAAGCTGTATATTAACATTTTTCAAGACCATGCCTGTTTTCTTTAGTAGAAATACAGAACAGCTACAGAATTTTGCAATTTTCTCCCAGCCCTTCACTGTTGCAAATATCATGCTAACTTTTTTAATTTAAAGGCAAGCCAATTGGTTAAAAAACGTAATGTGACACTTAAATGTAAAGTAGGAGAATAAAGGTGTCACTATGAAAGGACAGGTTCATATTCACAGGGTTCTCTTTTAATCCATTCCCCTAAAAGAGGATAAAAATTAGATATGTCAGTCATCAAATAGAATTCAGAAATGTAAGTGGAATGTTGTCCTTTATATTAACTTGTAGAGCTGTACTCCTGTAAGTACAAGTAAATAAAATTTAGATATTTAAATATTCTAAATAGAGAACTGTGATGAGCCATAGCATTAAAAAACTGGAAACTGAAATCCTCAACTAAAACCTTATCTTACATCAACAAGATGGGGGCTTAAAAATAAACCACAGAAATGCAGAATTCTATTTAGTGGCTTTGTAGAAAAGAGATCTGTGCTTTACTTTCATAGAAAAGCCAAACCGATCCACATGCAACTATGTGTAATAGCCACATCCATGCCACAGAAAAATGTCTGTCCCTATCCCTGCACAACATTCACAGCTTGACATCTCAGCACATGCAATGTCTCTCTGCCATTTACAAAGTCTACACTGAAAAGCATTCCCTCACATCCAGCAGTTACAATACACTGCATTGTATCATCAACTTAGACGCACACTGCAACACATCATGACTATTTTACTAAAGTAATAAATTATTCTCATTAGTGACAACTAGCTTTCTAGTGACCAAGGTAATTCTTACAATGCCTCCTTTTCTTTTAAATTAGAACATTTTCATTACAATTAGTCAAGCATTATCTGCTTATATTGCTTAGTTCTTTTTAGGAAAAAATTACATAAACTTGATTCTAGCATACACTGAACATCTAGTAAAGTGTGGTAAAACAAAGAGAAGTTACTTATTTACAAGCACCTATTTATCTGACCTTAAGTAGAAGCCATCAGCAATATTTAGAAAATTCAGAGAATACATTCAGTTTAACAAATAGTGCACATTAGCAAGGATGAGATGTAATTGCTCTAAGTAGTTAGTAGGCTTTATTAGAGCAATAGAGTTCATTTCAGCTGCTATCTTGTTGGAAATAATAAAAGAACAAGCAAATTAATTCAGGTTTTACTGTCAGCTCCTGTCACTGATATGATGTAACTTTGGTTTTGAAATTCATCTTAAAATATTTTAAAGCACCTATGTAGTGATGCATAGCAGCTCCTCTCATAGGCAGTAGTGTGGGAATACTGACAAAATATGGCAATGTTAATTGCTTTAATCCACAAATATATTTCTAAAAGATAAGACTAACAAATGTTTACTCCACAGTAAACACACAAACTTCACAGAAAATCTGTGCTGGAGTGAATGTGCACACTGTTACTTTTGCATTTTTCCCCAAATACATGACAGCTAAAATAGATTTTCATGACCAAACAATTTCCCAGGCTCCAGCTGAAGACAACAGGGCTAAGAGTGGTCTGTTGATGTTAGAGCAGCAGCCACATTTCATCATTTGATGAGAGAACAAATTATGTGGTTTTTGCCTCTGCTAATATCAAATGTGTTGGCACTGTAATTCACTCTGGGAGTCATTAATAACTTAGAATTCTACCCGAGAATGAGTGGCTTGCAGTCTTAATCCCAAACCTTGCCATTAACAATAAACACCTAAACCAGAGTTACACTTTTGTTTGAGCCATTTTACAGGTTCGATTTTAGTGCTAACACCTCCCATTCAACATGAATCAAGATCAGAACAGGTTAATTCAGTTATGAAATATTTTCAACATTATCTCTAAAATTTATAGTGCTTAAGCTATATTCAAAATACTGGAAAGTAGCAAACTGATATTATCCTTCTGGTTCAAATACAAATAGAGGAAAGTATCTTTGGGCTTTGGATGCAAAATGCCAAGGGTCCAGATGTTTAATAAACTAATTATTAGTTTTCCATTCCTATTGGGGATAAAACCCAATAGATCTTAATGATCTTATTCTGCCACTACAAGTGCAATAGATGTGGGTCACTGAGAGCTGGGTCTTTAATGAGATGCCAGCTGTTGCACTATTATTTTTATTTAGCATGTCCCCACAATAATCAATAAAGGAAAAATATTAAATGCCCCTTCCATCCATTGGAATCAATTCTCCTAAGCACTTTAATCTACAAGAGTGAACAGAATGAGTTGATCTTGCTGACAAGGCTTTTGTAAAGTTTGCATATTACTCTGAATTATTTCATCTTATTCAGAACTACAGAGATTGCTGGTAAAGATACTTGTGCATTTATCACAGTCATTAGTCTTCAAATAAACATAACACTTTTGCAGTGCAAATATGTAACACGTGATTCATGTGAAAAGTAGGTATATTTTGTTTTGTTTTGCACAAACATGGCTTTATCGCTTGCATCCAGTATGTTGTAAGTGTTTAACTGGGTTACTGAGTCATAAAGTTCCAGACATGCATATTTAAGAAGGCACTTGTCTTCCAGTGGTTTGGGTCAGATAAGGCCTATCAAATGGCACTATAAACACTATGGAAGCAGCAGAAAGCCCTGAAGCTCTGTGTCACATTCTCCAAGTCTCCCAAGTTCTTGGTGGCAGAAGATGACAGAACTATGCTACAGTATAACAAAACCCAGGATGAATTCCAGTAGTTTTTGCCTATTGCCATGAGGTAGAAAAGTGCTGCTCAGTTCCAAAACACTCTCTCTCTTCTGCTTTGTCTCCTTAAACACCTAGAAGGAAAAAAGTAAAAGTATGTTTTAACAACATCTTTCAGAAACACCATTAGTGGCAGCTCTGAACAAATACGCCCTCCCAGGGCCATGCTACTTTGGCTTGCATTTTCTATTTGCAAAAATCATTTACACACACAACAATACAATATGCGATCTAGCAGCTCACAGAGTTTAGCTCAGCAACTTTCATAATCTGTAAGGTGCTGAAATGGGTGTATAAGCACATGGACCTTGTGGGTGAAAAAGCATCTCCTATAAATTATATGAATATGTTCTATTCAGAATCAAGCATTAAAACAACATGTGGATGTCACGGGCTAATGGGAAACACCAAAACTTTTTTAAAAGAGCCAAATCTATGCAAGATAAATTATGCCAAAAATTTTCCCATGGCTGTGTGACCTAGGGCAGCATGCTGAGCCAAAGAAGTTTTTAGTGCTATAAATTAGCAGCCTTGTCAAGAAACCTCAAGAGAATAACTAACATGTACTTCCTGCAGACTAAAGTGGCAGAGTCAGTGGGGCATTTACAACTGATTCATGCACTCACCAACTGGCAGATGGGCCACAGGCAGGTACAATTGTCTCAGCAGTGCTTATGATGTGGGACATGGGTGTACAAACTAGAATGCCAGATCCCCCCAGATTGTGGTTATTAATTGTTATTAGCAGTAAGAACCTAATTATAGTGCTGGTTCAAAAGGAACGGTAACCAAAATTTATATATAATTTGTAGCCTTTACAAAAATGCTATACAAGGTATAAAGGTGATTTGGAAGCAAGGTCTAGTATGTCTATGTGCAACATCTTTAATGTGCAAGGGCAGCCAGAGGCTACCCGGTGAAGCTCTGCCCTTCCCTGTGTGTACATAAGTGGCCACAGGAGTGTGCTTGGGTGTCACTTGGCTCTCTTTGTACACCTGGGGAAAGAGAAGCAGATCACCATCCTCTGTGAGTACTTAACGCTGGCAAAGAATTACACTCTCCCGGTGGGTCAACAAGATTTTGGTTGGTGTCTCACTGGACTTAACAGGATTAACATGAACATACATATTTAGGAATACACAAGGCATTGTGAGGAGAACCAGTGTGGTCTAGTGGTTTGAGCACTGAACTACGACTCTGGAGACCAGGATTTGAATCCCCGCTCAGCCATAGAAATCCATCTTGGACGAGCAATATTCTCTCAGCCTCAAAGGAAGACAAAGTCAACCCCTCTCTGAACAAATTTTGCCAAGAAAACCCCATGACAGGTTCACCTTAGGGCCGCCATAAGTCAGAAATGATTTGAAGGCACACAAGAACTACAGCACCAACCAACAACAAGGCATTGTGAAGCAAATAAATACTTACACCCATGTCCTTGAAGACTTTCACTGCATTTTTTGCAAGGCAATAGGTGGCACTCTCAGCTGTAAATGTGGAGAAGGTGAAGAGAAAAGTATTATCTCAGGATGAATACAACAAAACTGCTGAGAACAATGCCAGTAAAAACAAACCTCTTCCTAGAAAGCAGCTGTTTCACATACCATAGACAGCAACATTCTTCTCTGTTCTTGTCAGTAAGTATTTGTGTAATTTTTGAAGGTACTCAGATTCCCTGACAGGACCACTGAAATTATGGATGAATATGGCTGCAGCACTGTATGCCTCCAGTAAAGGTCCTAGCAGCTTCTGCAGGAAGGTGATGTATTGCTGGTGTTCCTGTGACTGGCTGACCTACATAAGAGAAATAAAACAAGAACAACTGGCAATTAGTCACTACAATAGAAGATAAAGTGTGATGCAGCACAGCCATACATCAGGTGAATCTTTTTCCTAATCCAATTCAAATGCAACAAGGGTTGTACAGTTGTCCCTCCATATCAACGGATGTGGTATTCATGGATTTAAGTATTCATGGCTTGAAAATATTCTTTAAAAAATAATCTAAAAAGCAAACCTTGATTTTGCCATCTTATATAAGAGACACCATTTTGCTATGCCATTGCATATAATGGGACTTGAGTATTCACAGATTTTGGTATCCACAGGGGGTCCTGGAACCAAACCCCGGAGAATATGAAGGGACAACTGTATACCTATATCCCATATACTGATAGTGGTCCCAATTCACACAGTACATATGTTATTTATTTGACATCCTTTTCCCTTTCCCCGCCTTGCCCACAACTAATACTTATACAGTCGGCCCTTCGTATTCATAGATTATGAATCCACAGATTCAACCATCCATGGATTAAAAATACCCCCCCAAAAATAATCCAAAAAACAAATCTTGATATTTCCATTTTATATATGGGACACCATTTTACTACCCATTGTATATAATGGGACTTATCAGCAGGTTGCAAGCATATTCCAATTTTTGCAGAAGTAGAATATATGCAGGAGGGGACCAAATAAGGAGTAAGCATGCTCAGCGGGTATGGAACACTGGCTTAACTGGGAAGGGTGGGCTGGAGATCAAATGGAAGAATGTGATGGAGTGCCTGGGATCCTGAACAGGTGCACATGGCAATATTTTCTTTCATTTGGGTCCTGAGTTATAAAATAGGGTTACAGGAAAATAAGATAGAAATAGTAGCTTGCTTGGATAACCAAGAGTCCTGCTGCACTTTAAAGACTTGTGTCTTTACATATTATTAACACAAGCTTCCATGGAACCCGGCCCACTTCATCAGATGCCAGCCATTCTCTGGTGGCTAGAGTCCACAAAAACTTGTTAACCCTTTAAAGAGATACAAGATTCTTTGTTGTTTTGGCTGCAACACAACTATGCCACTTGCTTAAAAAGACTGCTTGGAGGAACCCCAAAAATAGAAACAGATTATCCAGGGGTGAAAACCTAGAGAGATAACCAAACAAACAAACTCAAGGTGGAGTGGGCATGCCTAGCAACCATAGAATATCTACAGTAGGCTGCTGTAAACCTCAGTGAAATGAGAGAATGGAGTATGCTGAAAGAAAGCAGGACGTCGATGTAAATCCTCTTTGAGGTCGATGGAATGGATTATGGATTTTCCCATGAGCCTTGAATGAGCTTCAATAGTGAAGGTAGCACCGGTATGACAGCAGTGGGAGGAATGTTTGAGTTGATCCTACAACAGATTGGATCCACAGGCTCAGACTCCCTCTTGGTGATCTTCAAGTCGAAGGCGTGGGCCATCTGGAGCATCTGCTCTGAAAATGCTCGAACATTGTCCATCACCGTTCTGTACCTATGTTTCTGTGAAACAGAGAAGTCACATGCACAGGAGGTAGAGGAGGCAGCGAGGATCTTGATGCCCAGGTGAGACTAACTGCTGCCGTCCCTCAGTACGGGTTCGGCCGGACAGATCTCCTCTAGATGAGCCCGTTCCATCTCGTGGAGGGAAAGGTGAGGGAGAGAGTAATAACCCCCATGGCCAGCACTGTCAGCAAAACGGAACTGAGGCCGCTGTGCAAAAGTCAGGCCATGGCTCCAGGAGGAGAGAGGAAGGGAAGGTCGAAGGCCAATCGGGCAACATCATAAGCTCCATATGAATGCTCGACGTCCAAGACTCAATGTGACAGAGTCGAAGAAGGACCCTTCCCTGTTGCCTCCTGTGATGTAGTTTCGACATCGACCATAACAGCATCTGTACCGAGGAGCTCGTCTTGGTACAGAGCACAGGGGACCAGTGCACAGGGGATCAAGCCTGAACCACAGGGGAGGAAACCCTTACCCCTTCAGAGATCTCTCATTTTCCGGTTTGAACAATCACCAAGGAAGGAGTAGGAGTCACCTCATGCGATAGATCGCGGACAGTGGTGACATCTCTGGTTTCTATAGGAGGAACCGGTACCGACGTCTGGTTCGGATACAAAACAGCCGTAGCGGCAGTAGCCAGCTGTTTTTGCTCCTCAGGCTCCTGTGCCAAAGTAGCCACCGCAGTGGACAAAGGGTGCTCTGTGCCATAGTGGCAGTAGCCGACTGTTGTAGCTCCTTGGGCTCCTGAGCCAAAGTAGCCACCGCAGTGGACAAGGGGCGTGCTGTGCCGTAGTGGCAGTAGCCGGCTGTTGTTGCTCCTCGGGCTCCTGCGCCAAAGTAGCCACCTCAGTGGACAAGGGGCGTGCTGTTGGGTCTCAGAGAAGAGTGTCTTCTTTTTCCTCTTCTTAGTCCTGGCCCGGAGGAGGCAGAGAAATCACGGTCTCAACTGGACCCAGATGGAATCATGGTCTCGACTGGACCCAGATGGTCCCAAGTCGAGGTTGAAGGTTTTGAAGAGCCATAGCCTTTACTTGATCCCGAAGCTGTAGTATGCTTATGGGACTGAAGCACAGCCTCCGGATCTGACGCCACCGATTGACGACGGGACGGACTCAAGGGCCCATACCTTCTCTTCACTGATGGACTGGCTGACAGAGAGTGACCTCTCTTCTGTGGCGGCGGAAGCCCAACCTGAGCGCCTGGAGTAGAAACAGAGAGTGGGAACAGTGCCATCTCATAGAAGGGACTTCAGCCTCGAAGAGCAATGTTTACATGCCTGAGGGGTGAAGTTCTGACAATGTATACAAGCATCCACATAGTGGGTTTCATGCAGGCAGATAAGGCACTTTGAGCGCTCGTCAGAGGCAAGAAGCTTTGCCTGACAAACGGAGCACCATTTGAAGGCGGCAGAGTCGAGGCCATAATCACAGAAACAGGGAAAAGACGAAAGAAGAGTCAAACCAGTCCGAAGTCGTACCAAGTCGGAGTCCGAATCCGAATCCAAGGGCAAACAAGAGAGAAGCCGAAAAACAGTCCAAAAGACAAAAGGGCCAGAAATCACAACAAGAATCAAAAGGAAAAGCCAAAAAATTGAAGTCAATAAGCAGTCCGAGTCAATCCGTGAGGTAAAATAGAAAGCGAAAGAAGCTCTAGAGAACGAAGAGTTCCTATGTGCTGCTCGCATGGCGGATAAAAAGGAACTGAGGGGAATTAGGTGAGAGTGCCTCAGAAAGACTGTTGGGGTGGGCAGAGTTACCGCCAAAATGTATCAAAAACTATTCTGCCTAGCAATGCCAGAAGGTTCTGAGTGCTCTGCGCAGGTGCAGGAATTACCCACTGTATGTATGCACAGAGACCACAAAGAAGATCTATGAGGGACACCCAACAGCCATGTACTATTTTGATGTAGGTTCAATAGGTATATATTGATATATTTAAGAATAAATGAGGAGTCCATCAAATTGGACTAGGTGGGCAGAGATGTAGCTGAGGCAGAAGCAGATGAAAGCAAAAGCAGATGAAAGCACAAGCAGATGTCAGTTAGGTCCAGCACACATGTTGTATGAATGTCCTTTAGGCACAATCTCAGTTCTGCACATTTAGGAGATGCTAACTAGGATTTCTTGAGTGAGTTCCTATGCAGTCACAGTTCCCTAAACATGGGCAAAAGTTGGCTGGTGCTCCTACAGTTTATGCAGTACCTTCAAGTAGCAATCCCGCTGTTCTTCACCAAAGTCACTGTCTTCATCTTCCTCATCACTCCTCCAAGACAATGGCTCTGGGATTTTCTTCTCCCAGTGCTGCTCTGAGAGGTTAGGATTAATATCCTCCTGTTCATCCTGCTTAGTATAGAAATAGAAAACAGTAAGAATCAGGCAAACTGCAACATTATTGTTTGTCAAGCTTTTACCATTTTTATCCTTTCTTTGTACTCTGGAGCCACCGTTATATGGAGAGACATCCCAACGTTTCTTCCAAAATAGGTACTTTTCATTTTTATAAAGAGACAGTATGGGAGAAATATCTCCTATAATTTGTTGAGAAGTGTGCACCCTTCTACTAACATTAACTAGCCAAGTGAAGAAACAATGTTCAACTATGCTTTTAAAAATTATTTTTTATACCTATCATTACCAACTAACAACATTAGAACTGTCTTCTTTATTTTACCATCTAATGTAACAATCCTCTTTCTATAAACCTCCCCACTCTCTTTAAACCTGTGAAGATTAACTGCCTTTGCACAGTTCTCTTAACAGAAGTTTTCATGAACATTCAAGCACATAAATCTTGACAACTGCAACTTCCAGGGATTTTTCTACAAGGCTTCATTTCCATGTATAGATTTCTGCAGTACTGAATTATGCCACAGTCTTGTTTCCCAACTACTCTTCCCTCTTCTTTAAATTTGTGACCACCATGGTGTAGTCATTCTCACATAACAAAAATATTACATTCCCATATCTAGCTCTGGACTTGTGTTCAAGAGTACACATCTATTTATTTTAAAAATGTACATATTACTTTTAAACTGGTATTACAAAAGCTGTTTATATAGAACATAACTGATAATTGATGATACAAAGTAATAACTCAGGATTGGCTGGTTTAACTGGTTTAAACCAAATGACTTTTTTTTAAAAAAAACACTCCTGTTTTTTAAGAATTGATTATTCTTTTTGTTTGTTTTAAATCTGACTATTATTACTATTTTCCAACCCTCTTAAGGGGAACAACAATGGCTGTTTGAATTTAAACACCTTAACAGTTTATTAGCAGTTGTTAATTTTTAGACCACTAACTAGTGTCAGTTGTTTCTTTTTAATCACTTTATTTTGTAGTGCAAGAAATGCCATTCAGAACAAATCCTTCAATTAACATAATAAGTTCAACCAAAACAACTTCCTTTGAAAAACCACTTTTTAAAGAACAATTATTATTCAAGCTAGTGGCCATAACATCTGAACTGCATTTTGCTACTTAATTCTCTGATTTAGTCCTATATTGGTTTTAATGCAAACACACACACACAAAACTGGTTTAAACCAAACAAATAGGGTTTGGGGTTTTTTTTAATGGTTTCTCCCCTCCCCCCCAGCCTGTATTAAATCTAAATTATTTAGATTTAGATTTAAATAATTTAGTAATTGCAAGGCTCATCTTAGATTTGAAATCAGCATTTAAAGCTGATTTGTCATTATTTGCTGTCAAGTCAGTTTCAATTTATGGCAACCCTATGAACAACAGACCTCCTCCAAGAGCCCCAGTCATCAACAGCCCTACAGAAGTCTTGTAAGACCAGGACCATGGCTTCCTTGTTTATTTTTCAAACTGAAACCAAAGAGGACACGATACGGAACAGAGACAAAGTCTCAGGATATTTTTAAAAAGAGATGATTTTATTCTTTAAAATATCTCAATGTGTTTTGGTCTGGGAATATTTTTATGGCCTCCTTCTGGGTTTACAACTTTAGAATCAACCTGCAGGGATTCTAAAAAGAGTGTTTCCAAAGCTTATGCCTGGCAACTGATAGTTTACAAGGTAGGAGGCATAACATTATACTACTGGAAAATTAGAATAGAAAAGCAGGACCTTAGTTATTTAAACATATAAAACATAGGATTAGCATCTTACCTCTGCTATCAAAAGAATTCCATATTGTATGAACTGTTCAATTGCCTCATGGCACACCTGACATAACAGCTGGCAGGGCTGAATAGAAGAACAAGTCAACTCAGTTACTTATGTCAAATCTTCCACCACTCTAATACCCCCTCTTGTTACTACATTCTTCCAAAAAGAAATGTATATGCCTGCAGATAGGAGTAATTAGGGGAACACAACTTCTAAAAGTAGAAGTGTTCATTCTTTCATCCAGATTTCTCAAGTGCTCCAAATGATTATTAAATGTCCACGGGAATACTAATAAAAATGAATGGGTCATATCTACAAATGTATTTGCCAAGTTGCTTGATAAGCTTCCCTTCTTTTATATTTTACACATTTCATAAAATGCAGGCCAACCCAAAGGATTCACTTGTTTTGTACTTAAAAGCAAAAAACAAAGGGTTAAGCAACTGGTGAATGAGGAAATCGGTAAGAAGCATAGCTTTAAAGTAGCTGTGCAGAATAACTTGGTCAAAAACTTACTTTTACGAAAGTAGAGAATCATCTATTTAAATCTGGGTACTAGCACATTGTCACAAATTATTATGGGTTATTGCACCCCATAATGATTTTGCATTTATTTATAGAAAGTACTTCCATTCACATATGATCCGTATTTTCAGCCATTCCATCCAAGACCTTTCCCCAAACAATAACTGTTCTGGAAGGCTGGAGGAACACAACAATATAATAACTCTATGGCAAATGGCAAATCTCATTTAATTTGACAGAGAGAAAATTTCAGATGCAGAGGTACTGCGCTGCCAGTACTAGGGATTTCTGTAATCTATTTACACAGTATCATCTGTTTTGCTCAAGTGTGCAGTATGAACTTGACTCAGCATCAAAACCTTTACAATCATATGCAATTCTGTCCTCCAATATCTTCAAAAGTATTCTTGTATGAACCATCAGGCATCCAAATACTGCTTTATAGCATGCAAGACAACTGCCGTTCTTCACTGTTTTCATCACCGTCATCATCCTGAGGGCTAACATCAGAAGCAGAGCCTCCTCTACTCATGAAATCAAGTTCTTATATTGCACAGGGAGTCTCCATGAACAGAAAGGCAATTACTTCAGAAGTTTGCTCTCAGTAACACAAGGGATAGATGAACAGTGATTATTAATTCTGATTAGATTTATACCTCTTTTCCTCACGAGCTCAGATTTGCTATAGTACTCATGGCTACTACACCTCCTCAGATGTACAGATTACATAGTGCACAAGCTATACTGTGACTTGTGAATTGACTGATATTCTGTAAATTACTTCACACATGAAAACACTCAGATGAAGAAATTTGGTCCCTATATATCTACCAAACAATATGGACTTTATCACACTACACTATTACAGTGTTATTATTCCATTTTAACCACTATGTCCGCCTCCTGTGAAATTCTGGGGTTTGTAGTTTAGTGAGGCCTAAGAACTCTCTGGCTGAGGATGCTAAATGCCCCTCCCTAAAGTGCAAATCCCAGGATTCCATAGGAGGCAGCCAGATCAGTTAAAGTAGAATAATAGCACTATAAGAGTGTGGTGTAATAAAGTCCTATGTATGGGGGGAAATACAGCAACATTGTTTCACAATGCCCCTTCTGTCTTAAACAGTGTCAACACCCTACCCATTAGTACTGTAATTCTGTATCACTCCTTTGGCATTTTACCCAAATCTGACACAAGTGCATTATCTACCATAGGATCTACATTACCTTTTACAGCAGAACCCTCTTATCCACAGGGGATTGGTTCCAGCGCCCCCCTCCCCCACAGATAATGAATACGCCTCAATACGTACCAATGAAATGGTGCCTTCATTAGAAAGTAAGTAACACAGGCTGGCAGCTTTGCGGACTAGCTGTTCCTGACTAATTGTGTTGGGTGGGATTCCATTGATGCCATTCCTATGCCTTTTACTCTGTATGGCATGGAGACTGCAAGCTGAGGGGTGGGGGGAGGAGAAGAACAGTTTC
The DNA here is from genome assembly GCA_030847615.1 of Gambelia wislizenii. NCBI lineage: Eukaryota > Metazoa > Chordata > Lepidosauria > Squamata > Crotaphytidae > Gambelia > Gambelia wislizenii. Next base: position 87,180,196 of record JAUMIR010000003.1, read on the forward strand.
CTTCAAATACCTCAATAAAACCCACAATTTAGTCTGATAAATGTACGTGATACTGTGTCAAAAATATCAAACCAGTCATGCACAGTACCTAGCACAGCAAAATTAAGATGCAATAAATTCAGGAACTAGAATTATTTGCTGACAATAAAGAGGGGGGAAGTGCTGTTAAAACCTACAAATAAGGTAATGCCCGGGACATACTACACAGTGTTTCAACGTATGTTCAGGCTAATAATTCCTTTGGCCACACTCACAAGGATAGATTAAAGTTGATACTGGCCAATAAAGGTGGTCTGTAACTCATTTTGCTCAAGTTCAAGTTTTAGAACATACCAATTATAGCCTCTTTGAAGAAGACATGTAGAATCCCATTGCTGTAGAAATTGAGTTCAAAGACAGTAGGAACAGATGTGCTAGGGGTGATGAAGAAATCATTATTCCGACTGGTGTTTGTAATGGTTATACAGTTTCCCAACAAATGGATGGCATGCATGACAACATCTTCAGAATTCCCTGAAAATCCCAAGTCATAGTCCCGAGCCAGAACTTCTTCCTTCATGGAGAAAAAATCTTCTACCAGCTTGGAAAGATCAATTCCCTGGAGCAAAAATCATAAGATGCAGAATGCTAAATGTTTTTATTTTAAAAAAATTAGGAAATTCCTTTTCATCTAAATTTTAGTTTTAAAAATCTACCTATCTGGTTTCATAATTGGTTCCAGCTGGCATAAGGGAACACCTATTCTATATAAGTAGCAGTTTACCTCATAACAAAACTACTCAACGGTACAGAAACTCTGGATGTTCTTGGCACTGTTCAGAAAATTTTGGTTCTGTTGTTCTAGTCTAATGTTTTGAAACTGCATACAGAAAGGTCACAAATGAAATGTAAGTAGACCAATCCTTGGATTCTAGGTATGAACTGGGCTCAATTCTAGCACATATTTTCTGAGAGTAATTAATTTTTTCCTCATAAAACTGGGCGGATATACAGAACACAAGAAGCCAGGAACTAGCTAGGAGCAATGGGCTGGCACACACTGTTCAGCTGCTACCATTTGAAGCAAGAGGAACCAAACCATGGACCTTTGCTTTGCAGTTTGCTTCTTGTGCCATCTGGCAGACTGCAGCTTCCCTCCTCTGATTTTTTTTCTCTCCCATACCAAAGAAAGAAGCTTGGATTTGTTCTTGGTTCTTCCTGCTGCTGGCTAGCAGGGAACGAATCAGAGAAGGAAAGGTGACTTCAGCCAAACATCCCAAGCAACAAACTATCAGAGAAAGCCAGAAGTGGGTGCAATTGAGTAACAAGCACCAGCATGCTATTTGTCTGCAGGAAACCACAGATCTGCAGTGCCAATGCGTGTATTATGCAAACCAGACATTGTGTCTTAAGTGTCATCCAACCCAAGTTACCACAGCTTAAGAAATCATAACTCAGACTGCTCAGAATTATTGCCCCAAATACTACAGTAGAAGGATCTTCAGGTAAGAGCTCAATAAGGATTATCTTACACTAATTGACCTCACTTTTTGACAATACAAGAACCACTGCCTTGACACATGGACTAGGATTCTACTGTGTTAAACTCAAACAGACAGACCCATTTAAATAAATGGAATTTACCTAAGTGATGACTCACAGTTCAACAATTTATTTAATAGATCTAGTCTAGTTGTGGCTCACCAAAAGGATTTAGGCTTAAGTGTATCCTACCATGTTCATGAACATCTCTTATTAATCTCTTAACAGCATCCACAGGAGGAACATATACTTGTATCACCCCAGATGTTTGAACCTTATAATGCTGTTACCAATGGACTGCTCTGAAACATTGGCAAGCTGACCTTCTGTGTAATTGGAAAAGAAACAAGCAGCATTTTCTCAATTACAACTATTGTTTCTCAGCTTGTGTCTTACTGAAACACTTATTTGGCCCTGAACATGCACTACATACTCCTTCACAGTTTCTCAAAGGGTAAGAAGATCAGATTAAAAAGAATACTGGATCGTGCAGCACAGCAGAACAAGCATCTTAGATTACCATCCAAGTAGCTTAATTCCACAAAAACTGGCACAGGTTACACAAGAAGCTTAGTGTCACAAACACACACCATCTCTTTTTAAAATAGTCTTGATCTCAAAATAAGGAGGATCATGCATGTCCCATGATTAGTCAAATCAATGATAATCAAATGTTCAACTATTTAAAAAATTAAACCTAACTAGGCCAGAGGCACTCCTTTTTCCTGTATATAAAGGAAACCAGTGCAGCGCAAATTTTTAAAATTAGTATGGCAATGAATTCTCCAGACTGATGTTATGAAATCTCTTTCTCATCACTTGCACTTGGATACATGTACGTAGACAGTGTGGCATACATTAACTTCTGAAACAAGCTTTATTGTCAGTAGTTAACCTTAAACAAGTTCATTTGGTTAGTCAATCTGCTCCACAAAATTGGACCAACTACTTCACTAATCAGTTTGAATGTGATGTTTGAGTGTGAGTATGCTTTTCATCATATCCAGCTCAGGTAATGATGAGGATACAATAAGGATCACATGAGCACAGAGCACATCCTAAGCACCACTGGCAATCTGCAAGCTCTAATAAAATTTATTACTTTGTGAATGCAGAAGCAGAGCAGCCTTACCTGCCTGTGTCGGTAGAGCAGCAAACAGGCAACAATGTGTGTTGACATCACAGCACATGACTTGTTAGCAGCTAAAAGCAAACAAAATAAAATAAAGCTATGCTGGCGCTCTATCATGCAGTTGAAATGCTTACAAGGCAACTGGAACAAAATGTTAAGTACTTGCAAACTGAGCATAGTTAACTTTTAGTTTTAAAGACTGAGAGGGCTTCATATTTCAACAGTACACTGCACTGGACTGAACAACAGTCAGACAGAAAAGTAATGACTGACAGTAGTTGAGGCTTTTGATCATTTTAAAGCCCCTATATACCAGGATGGTCAACCTGTGGACCCGCAGATGTTTCAGACTAGAACTTCCATAATCACTTACCATTGTCCATTGTGAATTAGAACAATGGGGGTTGTAGGCCAAAATATCTGAAGGCCAAAGGTCTGCTCCTGCTACACACAATTGCCTCTACATTTTAGTAAATAAATTAAAACGTTTTCACTTAGTGACTCCACTAACAACATCTGCATAATTTACTACAACCAGTGCAAAGAGCCACAAGGTGAAAATAGGATTTTTAAAATACCAATTTGGTATAGGCAGCTAAGCTCTGATAAGTGGGCTTGGGTTGGGTTTTTTTTGCACTGGATGCTAATTACCTACATGGAAATGAATATGAGCATACATATGACAACACAAGAGAAAGAAGGAAAGCAAGCTTTGTATATTCCATTCTGGGGGGGAGGCAGGATATAAATTCAATAAATAAATATGGATGTAGCATATCTTGATGACTTTTGATGACATCCTCCACAATTTTCTTGCAGTCAAGCTGGTAATATGGGCTGGACACTACTACTGTTAGATGCATTTGAAACTGGTTGATCAACCAAACCCAAAGATCGTGCACCAATGATTCTGCTTTATCCTGGAGATAAATGACTAGTGCAGGTGCCACAGGGTTCTGTCCTGGGACCAGTGTTGTTCAACATCTTCATATATGACTTGGATGATGAAATGGAAAACATGCTGATCAAATTTGGAGATGGGACTAAATTAGAAAAGGGATAGTTAATACTCCAGAAGAAAGAATCAGGACTCAAACTGACCTTGACATTTAGTTTTGGATGGACTAAAACTAAAAGAAAAAAAATGAATTTCAACAGGGATAAATATAAAATACTACAGTGAGGCAGGAAAAATGAAATGCATCAATAGGTGGCAAAGCAGTACATGTAAAAAGTATCAAGGGGTCTTATTAGACCACAAGCTAAACTTTAGTCAGCAGTGTGATGCTACAATCAAAGAAGCCAATGCAATTCTAGGGGTACAGTATCCTGATCAGGGAAGCAACAGTACAACTCTTTTCTGGTATTGTCAGACCTCACCTGGGATACTGTGTTCAGTTCTGGGCAAGAAGGATATGGAAAACCTAGAGGTTGTCCAGAGGATGGTGATCAAGGTGGTAAAAGGTCTAGAAACCAAGCCTTATTAGGAACAGCTTAAGGAGCTATGTTTAGCTTCAAGAAGAGATGATTGAGAGGTGAGACCCATCTTTAAATATTTGAAGAGATGTCATGTACAAAATGGAACCAGGTTGTTTTCTGCTGCTCCAGAAATTACATGAACCAAGGAAAGAGATTTCACATAAACATTTGGAAGAATGTCCTGACAGTAAGAATGGGTGGACAGAGGAACAGATTATCTCAGAAGACAGTGAGCCTGGATGGCCATCTTTCAAGAATGCTTTAGATGTGTATTCCTACATGGCAGCAGTTGGACTAGATGACCCTTCCAGCTCTATGAATCTGATTCCAAGTGCTATTGCTTCCATCTATTCCATCAGCATGCTGAGAGACCACCTGCCTGCTCTCACCTGTCACCCAATGGTAACCATTCCATCTTATAAAACTGTGTTTTAAGAACTGTTACTGAAATTTGCTTTTTCCCTCCACCTTCCTAAATATCCTCAATATATTTTTCCTTTTTGTTTTCTGTAGTATCTTTTAAATTATTACCTTAAGGAAAGGACTGAAACTAAGCAGCTTTTTAAAAGCTGCTACGGAGAGTCTTTTTCTTGAAAAGTGTGATAAAAATGCCTTTGATAAATAAAACTGGTGATCAACAGAATCAATATACAGTGGGCCCTCAGTATCCACTGGGGTTTGGTTCTAGGACCCCCCGTGGATACCAAAATCCATGGGTGCTCAAGTCCCATTATATACAATGGCATAGTAAAATGATGTACCTTGTAAAAATGGTGAATAGTAAAGGTTTGCTTTTTTGGAATATTTTTTTTAAAAAAATATTTTCAAGCTGTGGTTGGTTGAATTCGTGGATAAAGAAACCATGGATACAGAGGGCAGAGTATACTGTATTGATCAGATAAATGAATCTGTAAGTGCCTTAATTTGCCCAACAAATGCCAACCTGATTACTACATAGATAATTTGATGAAACTGTTTTAAATGTGCACACATAGCTAGCCAAAATATTTTATCCTCAACATATTTCTTCTGTTATGGAAACAAATCCTAAAAATATAGTAAGCACGTAGTAATTATTTTGTATGTGTGAATTACTCAGAAACAATGTACGCACCTTCAAGTCACCTATTGACTTATGGCAACCCTATGAATTTCATACCTCATGAATATTCTTAGGCAATGACTACTCAGGGGTGGTTTTGTCAGTTCCCTCCTTTGAAATATAGTCTACCGCACCAAGTATTCCGTGGTAGTCTCCCATCCAAATACTAACCAGGGCTGACCCTGCTTAGCTTCTGAGATTAGACAGGCTCCTTTAGGGTATACTTATGGCATCCAAACAAATTAAAATGCAGTCGGCCCTCCACATTTGCAGGTTGAAACTTTGCAAATTTGATTATTTGCTGCCCCCTCCGTTGCTGCCCTATGACATTTTAATTGGGACTGCAAGGCTCATGATATGTAGACTGTGAACACACAGCAAGGTTTATAAATCTCTATTTAAAATGGCATAGGGCAGCAGCGGAAGCGGCGACAAGCCCTGCCAACCATCCAATTCTGTCTTGTGAAGGAACCACACTGCCTCGAAGGCATCTGTGGTGGGTTGAATCCACGGATCATACTTTCCTTGTATGTTAAATATGGGTGGGGGGTGGGGGGGCTAGAGATATTTGCCTTTTTTCACTTTCATATATGTCCTGCACCCCTAACCCCAGCAGATGTTGAAGGCCAACGGTACTGCACTCAGTACTACACATGTGTAGGAAGTCTCACAGGCTGGATCAGGATTACTGGAGATACTCTGACAACACAATGCATTATCTCTGCATCACTCCTACGTATCTGATGTAAACATAAATCAAAATATAACACTTTCTCCTCAAAGCACCCCTTTTGGTATAGAAAAAAATGGTTCAATCATTAGCCCCCATTCCCAACTTCCTGACTTATACCCATAGTGGCACATCCAACTTTTTACCATCCGAAGAAACTTAACCAATTTGCATGTTGGAGTTAGGTGAAAGTTTCTAGGTAAAGAGACTTTTATTCTCAAGGCACTCAGTTAAGAGAGAAGCAAACAAAAACTAAACTGCCAAACTGCCTGGATTATGGTTACAGATACAACAAATCATACATTTCCTTAATAATACAGGAGTACAAAGACAAGACACACCTCCTCTCACTGGCTTCATGTAATTATAGTGGGGGTTCAAAAGGAACTGTAAGAAAAAATTATAAAGCACGTTTAGCAATTGCAAAATTCTCCACACCATGCATAAAGGCAGGTTGGGAGCAGCAACTAGGTCATCCTATCATAAAGGGTGATGAGATTTTAAATGAGAACATTCCCAAAGGAGAAGGAGAAAAAAAAAATAGACAGTACCTGCTGTACAGTTACGGAGTCTTTCTACAGAAGGCAGATGGAACCTAACATTATTGCCCTGTGACTGTGGCACAGGGCACGATTCTGCACCAAAGCTGCTTTCAGTACTATACATTAGCAGATTCATAAAGAAACCAACTATCTTCAAGAGAACATGGGAAAAGAGACATGTGCTTTCTGCTGGCTGAAGTGGCGGAGTCAGTGGGGCTTTTGGGATTGATTCATACACCCACCAACTGGCAGATGGGCCACAGGCCTCAGCAGTGTATATTATCTGGGATATATGTGAACAAACTAAACTGTCAGATTCCTCTGGATAAATAAATCAAATTACAAAGTTCTTTAATAATGTGTAACAAGTAACAAGACAATCCACATGACATCTCACTTTGAGCAATTTGTAACTATAGTACAGGATCAAAAGGAAGCATAATAAAAATTATGTATCATTTTGTGGCAATTTCAAAATTCACCACAGAAGGTCTGAAGGTGGTTTGGAAGCAAAGTTCTTTTATAACAGAGGCTGACTGGATGTCTACATCATGGAAGAAGCCCATAAAATCAGTTTCAGTAGATAAAAGGGAGAATGCAATAAAGCTAGTTTACAGAGGGAAATTTACCACAAGTAGGCTAGAACACAATACGCGATACGATTCTAACAAGTTGGAATAGCTGTGGCAGCCTCATTACATTTTTGCATATGTGGTGGGTGTCTGCTGTGGTACATTAAGTTTAGTTAAAGGTTGAGAAGGAAAACAGTGAAATTATGGATCATTTGATAATGCTGCACTCAATACATCCTTGCTAAATATCTCCTCAGGGGGCAAATGTGACATCTTTACACCAGAAGCTGGGACGCTACCTCCTCCTTTTAGCAAGTGGAAATTGCTAGAAGATGGGAGGTGTGTTCCGCCTTTTGTCTAGAGAATTGGTATAAAAGAATTAGGTATCTAGCATTGTCTGAAAAACTTATTCAGTAGATGTTGAAAGATTATATTTGTTGTTCTTATTTGCCATAAAGTCAACTTCAGGAGCCCCAGTAATCAACTTGTAAGCTCAGGTCTTGCAAACTCAGGACAGTCATGAATTCCTTGATTGCATCAATCCACCTGTAATGCAGTCTTCCTCTTTTCCTGCTGCCTTCTATTTTATCAAGCATTATTATATTTTCCAATGAGTCATGTCCTATCATGGTTAAGTCCAAAGTAGGAAAGCCTCAGTTTAATAATCTTCGCCTTGAGTGACAGTTTAAGCTTCGTTTGCTCTAAGACCCATTCATTTGTCTTTTTACATTCCATGGATCTGCAGACTTCTCCAGCACAACATATCAAATGAGTTGATTTTCTTCCCGTCAACTTGCATCGCTGTCCAGCTTTTATATCCAGACACAGAAATCGGAAATACTATGGCCTAGATGATTCTGACTTTGGTATTCAATTATATGTGTTTACATTTGAGGATTTTATTTAGTTCATGGCTGCCTTTCCAAGTCTTAGTTGCCTTCTGATTTCTTGCCTGTGGTTTCCATTTTGATTAATGACTCAGCAAAGGTATAGGAACTCTTAACTATTTCAACATCTTTGTTATCATAGAGATACAATGTTAGTGTTATTTTTTTTATTTTGCCTAATGAGAGAAAAATGAATGAAGACAAGCACCTGCTTCCCATGGAGATCTGTAGCAGAACTCCTTTATTTCTACAGAATAATTTGACTAGACTGACTGATGAAGATTTGCTTCTTTTTGCATGGGGTTTAATCTGCCACTGTAATGACCAGTTGTTTTCATTTCCTGTTTGTATTTGTCCTTCTAAAGAAATGCAAGGAATGTTATAGTGGTGGTTTGTGTTATAATTAAAAGTGAAATAATTGATGACTATATTTTTCAGAAATTTTACCCAAGACTGTAAAATATATCAAAGGCAAATAACCAAAAGTCTTACTAAGAGGTTCATTTCAATAACCATCCTGATTGCAAATAAAGGATAAAATACACAGTTTCTGTGTATGCGTGGGCATGTGTTTCAGAAGAAAACAAAAGAGTACAGAAGAGAGAGGTTCTGCCATATATGAAGCTCAATGTCACAGACAGTATGTTAAGAAAGATCTGTACTCTAGCAAGTACTTACTGAACATTATGTGCTGAGCCAAGTTAGCTATCAAATGTCTTCTCAATGGTTCACAGGATATATCCCGGGAATCAGGAAGTGCAACTTCTCGACCTTCTTCTACTACAAAATTAGGCCTGCGGGGGGGGGGGGGAGGATTAACAATGATTTATGTAAACCACTCCTTACAATTCTAAGGAATGTTATTCCCATTGCAGCAACACCAAAAAGAAAATAAATAATAAATAAGTAATGACTTCCCTTTATATCAGGAGTAGGCAAACATTCCCAACACAGTTTCAGTTCAGAAGACTACTCTTTAAACTAGCCTCAAAAGGAGGCAACATGAGAACCACATGTAAGCTACTCTGAGCTCCTGTAAAATGCCGTATATTCTGGCGTATAAGACGACCTTTGAGCACTGAAAAATAGACTCCAAAATCAGGGGTCATCTTATACGCCAGATACACTTTGCTTCACCCCACTGTCTGAACTCCTGCCTCTTCGCTCCCTTCGCAAATGGAGCTAAGAGGCAGGAGATCGGGCGGGGGGTGAAGCAAAGTGCTTACGCTTCATTTGCCCCCTCCTCTGCCTTCTCCCCCTTTGGGGAGCAACCGAAGACAGAGGAGGGGGGCGAATGTTGCTGGAAAGCCCCCCCTCCACCCTCCCCGAAGCCGCGATCGGCCCGATCGCAGCTTCGGGAAGGGGGTGGGTGGTTGGGAAGCCACCCTTCCAGCCACTCTTCCACCCTCCGCGAAGCCCCCTCCCTCCAGCCACCCATTCCAGCCACCCACCCCCTCCCCAAAGCTGCGATCGGGCTCCCGATCGTGGCTTCGGGAAGGGGGTGGGTGGCTGGGAAGCCCCCTCCCTCCAGCCACCCTTCCATCCTCTGCGAAGCCCCCTCCCTCCAGCCACCCTTCCACCCACTCAGCCCCTCCCCAAAGCTGCGATTGGGCTCCCGATCACGGCTTCGGGGAGGGGGTGGGTGGCTGGGAAGCCCCCTCCCTCCAGCCAGCCTTCCACCCTCCGTGAAGCCCCCTCCCTCCAGCCCCCTTTCCACCCTCCCCGAAGCCACGATCGGGCTCCCAATTGCAGCTTCGGGGAGGGGGTGGGTGCCTGGGAAGCCCCCCCTCCAGCCACCCTTCCGCCCATTCCCTCCGTCTTCATTCCCTTTGCAAATGGAACGAAGACGGAGGGAATGGGCAGTGGTCGAGGCAAACCGAGGTCATTTGCCCCCCTCCTCTGTCTTCACCCCCTTTGGGGAGCAACCAAAGGTGGAAGAGAGGGGCGAATGTTGTGGCTGGCTGGCTGGGAGAGCCCTGCCAGCTGATCCTGTTCGCTTTCCCAACTCATGAGGAGATCATTGTGAGTTGGGAGACAAAGAGGATCAGCTGGCAAGGCTCCCCCAGCCAGTCAGCCAGCCAGCCAAACTGGGTGTGGGTGTGGGTGGGTGGTCTTATATGGCGAATATATGCCAAACCCTAGATTTTCAGTTCAAAACTGGGGGGTCGTCTTATATGCTCAGTCGTCTTATATGCCAGAATGGTATATAATATAATATTTTAGAAAATAATGTAAGAAAATAAACAAGCTATTACTATCTGCTATTTCTACTCCAAAACATCATCAATGTCCCCCCAAGTCAGAGTCTGGATACAGAAATGGCAGGATCTGCCTAGAGCATAATAATGGCATTGCACTTTGGCTAAGGGAGTTTTAGAGCTCCCATACCAGCTCCTACATTATGCCACAATAACAGCTAGGATTCACTCAAAAGGCAGATTTGGATTTTACGACAGGCATAACCAGGTGGTCCAACAACTTTCACAGAGTGCCTTCAAGGCATTTATGACTTATGGCAACCCTAAGGCATGGGGTTTTCGCAGCAAGATTTGTTCAGGAGGGATTTACCATTGTCCTTCTCTGGGGCTGAGAGAGTATGACTTGCTCAAGTACAATGAACAATTATATACGCTCATACCAAATTGATTATGCTATGTTTCTATTGTATCAGCAATATGTCACAAACCTTTCTTTCTGTAAATTGTGTAATACATTATTTGTTACATATTAAGAAGATGGCTATCAGTCCAATATTCCGTTCATAATAAGGTAACATGTTATGTATTGCTGAAGATTAGTTATCTATTCAGTTTCTCCCTAAAAGATTTCATTGGAACAGCTCAAGCTTTGTTTAATTACACCACTTACAAAATACCCACAGGATATTTTTATAGTACAACTGCCTACCGGGAACACAGTTAGAAGCATAAACAGGGATAAATATAAATAAATATTCATCATGCTTGCCTATAAGCTTTATTCATTCATTTATTCATTCATTCATTTTATTTATTTATATCCTGGCTTTCTCCCTGGATAGGACACAACTAGCACAGCAGTGCTACTTAATTGTTTGCATATAGCCTTTTATCTCAATAACGTTACTTCAGATGTATTAAGCAATAAGGAAATTGCTTTCAAACTATAATATGTTCTTGTTAAGCATTGCAATAGATTTTTACACTGTGCAAGTTCATTAAAACTTACTATAAAATGCTCTATTACAGAAAGCATAGTAAGCATACTGTAAAAGTAGTCTATAGACTTTAAGTAACGATATTTGCTTAAACTGAACATGATAATTAGGTTCATTGTGGTCTGTAACAAAACATCAAAGAGTTATAATAAAATATCAATAGATTTAATATACTTGTTAAGATATTCTCATTGCTTTTAGAAATTCAGTTTGGTCTTACCTTGAAGGTAGTATAGCTGGTAAGAGTGTATGCTCCAAAGAAAGAGAAACAGGCATGGGTTTCTGACTTTGTCCATCTAAATATTCCTGTAAATATATAAAATTATTCAAATGTTTCTTGCAGCAACAAGCATTCACCTGACATCTTAATCAGCAAGAAAACTGGCCTTGAGAGAACCACAGGTAACAGGCAAACACCTATAAAGAACAAACTTTGGCAGTTCCATACTAAATTATGTTGATTGCCTTCCGCATCACTAGCTGCCATGAAAACAACAATAACACATTAAAAAACTACAGTGTATTCACTGAAGTACTACATATCTATACGCAGTTAAAAAGAGAGAGAGGGAGAAAGGTTCTGTACTAGCATACAGTATTGTGTACTAATATGCAGACCTGTTTTGCTGAATTTTGAGTTGTCAGAAATTGTTGAACTACTAATGTGCCATTCTGCCTAAGCATCACAGCATTTACTGTATAGTTCAATTATCATCTGGGGACCTGAGACAGACCAGGTAAGGCAGCCTCTCCCATCCCAATTCCCTTCAGTTGTTGTGGACACCTACTTCCAAGTTTGACTGATTGTCATGGATGCTGAGAGTTGCAGCTCAAAAGATCTGGCAGATTGCAAGCTGAGGAAGACTGGAATGGAGGCTTCAGAAATGGAAAAGAATCGATTAGAAAAGAAATTCTTATCCTAGCCAATGTGTTACCCTACAGATGGTCCGGACTACAACTTCTCATTGTTGTTGTTCTCTGTTCTAGCTGTGTGCCTTCAAGTTGTTTCTGATTTATGACAACCCTATGGTGGACCTATCACAGGGTTTTCTTGACAAGATTTGTTCAGAGGGGGCTTGCCATTGCCTTCTTCTGTGGCTGAGACTGTGTGACTTGTCCAAGGTCAGTGGGTTTTCATTGCTGAGTGGGGATTTGAACATTCAAACCACTCCATCACACCGGTTCTCACAACTTCTCTAATTCCTACTTATTAACTATACTGCTTGGGGCTTACAAGACCTTTATCTGGTTGCCCACCCTGGCTCTAAATGTTAAGGCTTAAACATCTAGCTTATTTTTTGGTGGTTTTCCTCCCAGTGTCTAGTCTTCCTTCTTCTCCATATCACTTGTTCTTAGCAAGTGCCTGATGAGGAGTACTGAAGGAATGCAAAAACATACACACTTTTTAGTGACATTTTAATAAAAGTATTTCCCAGCTGTGGGTTGCTATTTATCAACAACATCTAACAAGATCCCTGCATTATTGCTGTATTACTACCTAGCTTAAATCTTGAATCTTCATTTGCAAAGAAAAGCCAGAGAGAGACTAACTAGCATATCTCTGCTCTCGACTGTATTTTGTACTTACTTCTAAAGTTTTTTTTCCCCTAAGTACTATAATCTTACTTTTGAAAAACCTTCACAATTTTAGCTAATCTGGGCATTTCTACAAATGTAATCATCACCTAAGGTTAGGCAATTGAAATATTAACTTTTTAAAAGTTAAACAATTTCTAGCCCAGTCCAATCCCAGGATCTTTACAGAGTAGACAGACAAGGGCTTCTAATTTCCTATAGTATGCAAGGAAAAGTAATGACTGTAGATTCTGAATGTTGTTACTAAAGTCTACTGGTATTCCTGTCTGGAGATGCTAGGAGTTTTATCAGATAGCCTGTAGAAAAAGCTTTGCCATTTCCTAGTGCAGCTCTCACCCCTATCCTTGGTAACAAGTAGTGTTGTAATTAAATTAAAGCAGTAACCTGCTTTACTAACCTACAGTGATATTCTTTACATTACAGATTAGTTGGTGAAATGATAGATGTGCAAGAGAGAGACACAGAAGGGAAAGAAATAAAGAGAGAAGAGCTCTGGAGCAAGAGGGGAGAGTTCCAAGATCAGGTTAAATAAGTATATAGTGCTGGCAGTATAAAAATTACCTTCATTATTCAGAGAGGCAATGAACTACAAAAAAAAACCCTGGGTAAGTGCAGCTGAATATGGAATAATCTGTTCAACTGAGAAAAATTTGTAAAGAAACAAGTCAAATACTATTTTCATTTATGGTGACACAGAATTAAATACATTTATAGTTTAAATAATGACAGTTGTTGGAGGGGTAGCATTCTGAAACATATGAAAATGGCATAATACCAGGGGGAGCTGTTTTACTGATTTTTAAAATGTTGTTTAATAAGAAAGATATTCACTAGGAAACTAATCTTTTATAGAATATAGGACCTTGCTGTTTCAATAAATATCAACTCATTTACAGACTTGTGAAGAAGAAAAATTCTAAGGCCCTCCCTGTGTGAATAAGTGTATACAGTCTTAATTGCAATACCTCCTTTTTCAATATTCAAAAGGGGATTATGTTCAGCTGCTGGCTTGTTAAATTATGCATACAAAACTTCTTATCACCTTCCAGGAGCACAGCTAGAATGAAACCACTTTAATCAGAAATGCCCTACACATATATCTCTAATTGCTGAAATGTTACCGAGCTGTAACTTTTTTCAAAGATCATAAAATCATTCTTAAGAGTTCTCTCACACTTCAGCAGAAGTAGAACGTGGCCAGCCTAGCTTCCCACTGTTTTCACTTATGAAGGCAAATGATCTATATGCTAATGAGTTAAGTATTATTAGCCCCCTGGAAATCCAGTCTGAGCAGAACGCAGTACATTCTGAGCAGTACACCAACGCAAATAAAACATCTTCTTAGCTGGAAGGAAATGAAATTAAGACCAATGCCTAATATGAAATGCCTTGGATAGCTTCTTTAAAGTTCCAAAAGGACACAATCAGGAGTCAAAATGACATTAACAGATTAAGCTGGGTCAAAAAGAATTTGAGTAGGATACATTTTAGGTTAGGCAAGTTAAATGACACACACAAATATAGGATGGGTGACACCTGATTTGAAAACAGTATATGTGAGAAGAGTTCTTACTAGACCACAAGATAAACAAATAGTATGAGGCAGCACCCAAAAAAGCCAATGCAATTCACCTAAAATACTGTGTTCAGTTCTGGACACTGCAGCTCAAGAAGGATATGTCCAAGATAGGATATGTCCAGAGGAGAGAGGGGAAAAGTTTTAAAACTAAAGCTTAGGATATGTTTAGCTTAGAAAAGAGAAGATTGGAAGATAATATGATAGTCATCTTAAAATATCTGAAAAAATGTCATATAGAAGATGGAGCAAGCTTGTTTTCTGCTGCTCCAGAGACTAGGACATGAACCAATGGATTCAAATTACAAGAAGAAGATTCCACCTAAATATTAGGAAGAACTTCTTGATAGAAAATGCCCTTTGACAGCAGAACAGTCTGCATCAGAAAGTGGTGGACTCTCCTTCTTCGGTAGTCTTTAGAAAGAGACTGGATGGCCAACTTTCAGGAGTCTTTCAGCTGTGTATTCCTGCATGGAAGGAGGCTGGACTAGATAGCCTTTATGGTCCCTTTCCTACTAAAAAAAGGAGCAGACTTGCAACCCCACTGCCATGTAAGCCAGAAGACACCACTGTTCCTAGGCTCTATGGACATATCTCTCTCTCTCAAAAGCCAGCACTGGAAAAACAGGTTGGTTGGAGCCTATTTTCGTCAAAATTACCATGAAAAACTTGCCTGCCTGCCTGCCTTCACAGTGTTGTGCCTGAGGCTTAAAAAATATTGATGCTTTAGCCTGTGCTAGTAGGAGGTACTTCCAGATTGGTTTAAAGAAGTATTAGATCTGGATTTTGCCAGTTGTCACCTCTGCATACTTTTATTCCATTCTTTTGGGGGAGGAACTGTTTATATTTATATCTTAGATCTACACTACAGCTCTTCCAAAGGGTATTTTATTTTACTTTATTTAAGACCAGGGTATAGTTTGCTTAAATGATACTACATCTTGATGGGGAAATACAGCACCCTGCAACACGTGTGCCCTGATTCAGAATGAGGATGCAGGTACAGAACTCCCTTGCTGGAGCAGTACATATCTGTACAAGATGTAGACATGAAACATTCTTCTTCACATAAGGCATAAATAGTATCAAGTATTTTTCTTCAGCATAGGTATAACTCTGGAATATGAAATTATGCCATATAATATGAACTTACTTTTAAAGAAAATGGTTGTGCAAAATCAACTCTAACACATCCATAATTCTTCCGTAGCATCCGGAAGACTCCTCTGGCTATACCCCAAAGGCTTTCATCCTTCTTGGGGTTTCCCTGCAAAAAACAGAATATTTTAAACATTAAAAATTTAAACAATTGAAATTAATTTAATTTAATATTAAATAAATCCAAACCACATTAGTGCATACTCATAAACAAAATTCAATGCCAGTTCTTCCACCCTCCAAACTTATACGTGTTTTCTCCAAATTAAATATTTCAAATGCTTTCTGCCCCAAATAATTATTCAGATGTCATTTGCCCCTTACATCCTTTTTTTTTGTTACAAATGTTGCAAATGAAATTTTGAAACTCCTGTATCCAAAGAACAGTTACCCCCAGATCTTTTTAAGGCCTGCTCAGCATAACAATAACATTTCAGACACTCTTACCAGCTGTTCACTATTGTAGTGACCTTCAATGATTCTATCGTAGGATATTCCCACAGGTATAATTAATATGTCAGGAGTGGCATTTACATAGAGTGCATCCACCACCACCGATAAGAGGCCTGCCCTTGCAAAGGATGTCTTCCCACTCCGGGACCGTGTGCCCTCCAGGAATATCTCTAAGAACTGCTGCTGTCGAAGCAATTCTTGGACATGCTCAAAAGAAGAAGGGATGAAACTAAAATCAGACACAGGCAATTTGCATTACTTCACAGAAAACAGCAGGAGTGTGCTACAAAATTTTGAAGTATATTTTAGGTTCTTGACAGGAATACTCACATTCAGAAATCCAGCTAGCTTGTAATAAGCAGCTTCTGTTTTTTACAGGCCTCACAGGGAAGAGGTAGGTAGGTGCAGAAAAAAATATTTGTTTTTTCTTTCCACCTCTCCTTGAACCCATCCCAGTTGTGATAAAGGGCTCAGTATATGTGAGAGCCAATTCAGTATCTTAGTAATTTATTTCTACATAATGTGCATGTATACGTAGGGACAGGGGTGGTGATTCTGGGGCACTGGACATTCTCCTCTTTCTTCTCCTAGACTTTCCCCATATAGTATGGAGACAAGCATTTTTAACATTATGACACACATCCTGTCCTGTCCACTATTTCTAATCCAGACACCTATGATGCTACAGATTTTTGGGGGCTTGAACCACAACAATTCAGGGAATTGTTGGCTAGGGTTTTGGCTTAACCGTCAATACACTATGGCTCACTTGCCATCATAATTCCATAGTAATATACTTCTGTACACCTAGGAATCTCTCAAATAGTACATTAGTTGGATTCTTTTTTCCTTGGGACATTAAAGCTTGATACTAAAGGACATGAGAATTATCAAAGTGTGCTGGTTTCCTTTTATCATCATCAAACAAAATACGGTTTTTGGATGAAATAAGAGGAATTAACATTTTAGTTACATTTACAAAGCAGTATAACATACACATACATGCACAACCACAATTTCCTTGAAGACAAAAAGAAACAAGGTAAGAAATTACTTCCTTTTCTGTATTTTCAAGCACATGTGTTCGGGAAAGTCATCTTGTTGCAGAAGAATACACAGCATGCACCTGTTAAACCCATTTATTTAAGCTGACACAAAAAGGCACCTACATGGTCTCTAGCAACACTGATGGCAACAAGCCCAGGTCTCTGTACTGTAATTCTAGTCCACATACACTTGATCTTATTAGTTTTATAAGGATTACATGTAGCTGCACACAAGGACAACTAGTATTGAAAGATCATAGATGTCCTTGACATTTGCTGAGGGCAGCAGTGCAAGTTGAGAGTATTCAAGATATGAGAACAGTTTCAATATATAATTCAGGTACAGAAATTTCCATGTGGCATACATATGGCATACAACAACACAACAGGACATCACAGTTTCGTAAATTACTTTCCAGTTCTCCATCTATTTTCTCACAGAACTAGCTCTCTGGCTTTTCTTCGCAAACGAAGATTCAGGAAGGATTCAGAATAGACAATGCATACTTTTTTTTCAGGAGAAAAATTACATTAATTTAATTATTGATGGCTGAGAGCTTTAACTCGGCATCTCTGCAGCTTCCAAAGTCCTGATGGATTCCTACTAGCAAGGCGAATGTGAAGGAGCAAAAGCGTAATCTGCTTTCCACCCTGCTTTTTGATCTAGTTTTTCACAATTTCCTTTCCACTACTTACAGTGGGAAGGAAATTATTTGGAGCAGTTCCAGGGCTTTGGGTGCTGTGGATTCTAGGCCTCTCCCTGTTTAATGACACCCTGATTTTCCCCTTTTCACCAGACAATGTCAGAGAAGTAAAGGCCCTGGACATTTGGATGCGGAGGATAGGGGAACTGAAGTTGAAAGTCTGTCTTCAAGCCTAGAGGAGGGGAGGTGTCTAATCTGTCCTGTGGCACCTGGGTGAACACACCAGAGATCATGGGACTGCATAGTCAGAGGTACTTAAGAGCCAAGAACTTCATCGGTTTTCAACAATTTAGTCTTCGAATTCTGTTGACACTTCTCCCACCAAAACCTGAAAAGATATCTATCTCCCTTGTATAGATAAGCAATACATACCACATACAGTAAAGCTCTGTACAGATTGTCTTTACGACCATCAGGCCTTTCATCTAGCTTTCTCCGAATAAAAAATCCTCCAAGTTTGCGGATCAATGTGCTGTAGAAAATTATATATTATAGGTCACTTCAGTTTTAAAAACTGTAATGATATAACATTACTTTAGCCTGAATGCATACAATCTGTATCACACAGAACAGCATGTGACTCTCCTATTGTTTCCTCTATGTGTGAAAGCTGAAGTTAAATTCCATCTCTGGCACTCCTAAAAAATGTTGCTTAGCAATAGGATTACAAAACTTTCAGGATTCTTCCAGATGGATGGCTTGAAGTGCCACCAATCAAACAACATTGTACAAACAACTATTCCATCTTTTACTCATTAAGAGACTTTTTGTGTGTGTGTGAAAATTTAAAAAAAAAGACAGTTAAGCAGCAGTGGTATAACACAGGAGGACTGCAATTCCTTTGTTTTCCCTGTAAAATTCCATGAATGGGACAAAGTGGTTACACAATGATGTTTTATCATTTGATGCACTCCCAGGTTGTGAGCTGCCTTAACTCCCACTTAAGAGAAAGCTGGGATAGAAATTAAATAAATAATAAAAGAAGTACAAAGGAAGTAATCACAACAGGCTTTAGCAAAATTCCTTTACCACAGGGGGGTGGAACTTCAGTGGATCTAGGGGCCAACTGCCAGCCCCTGGACTGCACAAACTAACAAAGATGTCAGGAATGTGGGGGAAAGGAAAATAATCAGAAGTAGCTGGAATTCCTATTTTTGAGGGAAAATGTATTTGTAATGTTAAACCTTGCAAGCAGCCCTGGTACCTAGTTAAAAATGAACTGCCACTTCTGGGGGCTTCAAGGAGAGTAAAACACACTTTTTGGCCAAGAAAAGTATGGTCCAGAGGAATTAGGGGGGGGGGGGCATCAAGGTGAGCCACATGTGGTCCTTGGAGTGCCCTTTGCCCACTCCTGCTTTAAGTCTGCATTAGTATAATTTGGGCACCAATAGTTCATAAATATTTTTCCCCAATTCCCCGAAAAGTATAACTCACGCCAAACAAGTCTTGAAGAGAAACGACAACACAGAAAGAATCACAACCCGGAAACATCACCCAAGGAAACCCACTGCTGTGCTTTCTGCAACCGGACTTGTCTATCTCGGATTGGCCTTTTCAGTCATGAGCGCGCTTGCAGAAAGCGCGGGATGAGTCCTTCCTGAATCTTCGTTTGCGAAGAAAAGCCAGAGTGAGAGAGAGAGAGACATCATAGTAAACCAAATCCAAGTTTTACCACTGCAACTTCATAATTAAAACTGTCTTGCACTAGCGATCTTTACTGATTCACCCAGACAAAAGTATATTTATCCTTTCAGATGGTTATTAATGGTCACACTAAATATAAATATATATATATCATCATATATAAATAAAAGAAGTATGGAGGTCACTGCCGAACCATAATCCTATGAAGCAAATCTACTATTTCTTCCCACCTTCTTAATTTATGGCATAGTACTCATAGATAATCTAGTATGTTATCATTTTAAAAAAAAAAATCTTTGCAAGCCTTAAGCAAACCACAATCTCTATAATTTTACAAGTGAACATCTGATTTATAATTTGTATCTTTACTCTCATCTGTTGTAACTACAGCTTAATACACCACACTAAAAGAGGTGAATAATTGCACCATGTACTCTACAACCTGAATGTGTGAGCAATACAGTAAGAATTAAAGTCTATCTACAGAATCACCCGCTGACGCATATGTACAGTAAATACTATAGTAATGGTTGTGTATAACTTGCATAATAAAGGATTTAGCTAACTCCTCAGATTACCCCTCAGTTATAAGGATGGATAGACTCAGGCCCACTTCTTTTTGTTGGTATCTTTCTAAGTCAACACTTTCCATAGATTCTACTCTACCCTTGTACTCTAGTTAGGATTAACAATAGGATTCAGGCCTCACAATTTGTCCTCAGGTTCTTCTTTAAGGTTCTTGTGACCCTAAAATAATCCACACTGCCTAAAAATATCATTGCTTTCGGCTTAGACATTATTTCTAAACTATTGCCTTAATACCACAAAAGTGGAAAAAATAGATACTGACATTTAATAAGAACAGTACATTGGTGAAGTATTCGTTGGAATGGTAACAAATTAATACAGGTGCTTTCCATGTAAGTCTTATAGTAAGCACAACAGGTCAGATCATCAAGCAACAATATCAGCAGCAACAACAGGCAGAAAATCAAAGCACACAATTCTTGATATAAACTCCCTCATAAACAACTCTCACATGTTGTGGCATAAGATCTGTATTCTATATTGGTCTGTAACAAGTAACACTGAATAAAAGATTACTACAGAATTTAAGAAAACCATAGCCTTCTATAATTAAGATTGCCCATTTAGAGCAATCTATTGAGTGTGTTATACCCCATTACTGAAATTACATTACTACAAGGTACGAGTAAATCTCTGAACTCATTTCAAATTACTTCTAAACTTGCGTTAGACAACATACAATTTAATTACTGAGGAACTCAAATCACTGTTAGAAAGAACCACAAATATTATTTAGTCTCATTCCTACACGAAGTAGAATGTTATTTCTAAACTCAACATTAATCTACTAGTCTATTCTTTTATGAAGCAACATATTCTCTGTCCCTCACCTTCTACAACTGGGACATTTTCCATTCCTTTCACTGAATTGTGATATTCTTTCTATTAATGCTTTACACAGTAGCTGTGACATGCACAGTGTACAAGCAGCTTCATCATAGTTGAACACATACACAGTTTGATGGACCAGGGAAAATCCAGTGCAAAAGTAGGCTCTACCAAGTCCTACTGAAATTGATACTTGGGTCCAAACCAAGTGCTTGGATCTTTCTTTTTGATGCAGTTGGAAATAAGCATCTGTGACTACTAGGGATGTGTGTTACAAATGAACTGGGGGGAAATGTATTAATAATTGTATGAAAATACAGCATAAGATATACTGGCATTCATATACCACTACAGAACTGATAGAACAGTTGCTGTCCATGTATAAACTACTTAAGAACATAGCTATCAAAATGCCACGTGTTAAGTAGCCAAGACTTCTCTTCAACTGCATACGGAAGGTAATTTCCCTAGGACTGGTGAGAGCATCAACATGGCTGATGCTGACATAATAACAATATATACCAAGACCAATATTACCTGAAAATGGGGATACTCAAGTTATTCCCTGCTGCAATGTAGGGTGCTTTGATGTTATGGCAGAGAAGAATGAATGTGAGAAGCAGATAATCAATATGAGATTTGTGAACCGGTAGGAAGATAAGAGGCAAATTTAGCTGCATAAAGAAGAAAATAAGATTTTGTTTATATATCTCCCAACAAACCTTCTACTTTTCAAAAAAAAATTCTTTATCTTGAACATGCATTTCTACTAAGTTTTTGGCAATTAACATACTCTTCACTTTCTGTTCTTCATTTCAACATTTAAACTGTGAACAACTAGGGAGGGGAAGCAGGAAGAACAGCAGACTTCAGATAACAAGATCACAGTACAAATAACCGACAATTTGTTGATAGTGTTATTTGCCATCAAGTTAGCTTCAAGTTATGACAACCATATGAAATCTCCAAGAGCCCCCATCCATCAACAGGTAATTAAATATCACCTTTTCCTTGCATTGTAAAATGTTGATGAGCATCCCAAGAATTTTAATTATATGTAAAGTCTTTTATTTTCACTTACCACAATTATATTCAAACATATAGGAAAACATTTAGCTTAGATAAATGTTTTTAAAACTGTATAGAAATTATTGATAGGCAATATGTAGAACAAGCTACAGATGCCAAGTTGTTGTTTCTGTTAAACAATTTGTACACTGAAATAGATATTTCACAAGTATGACATGTATACATCATTCCAAGACAACACCACAAACAGGTGATTAAGTATGACTGAATTTGGCCTGCACTGACCTCTCCCCAGACTGAAGTTCAGCTTGTTAATATTATTAGCTTATTCTAGCAAGTTGTTGCAAGGGTCCTGTGAAGCTCAAATAATACTGGAAATGAAACAAAAATGCCAGTCTTGCTTTCACATTTCTCTGAAACATTCTGCTGTCTTGTTTCAATGGAGATGGGTGGGTAGGAGTAGAGAGTAGGAGTGTAACAGTATTGACCCAGTTTCTTGATCATCTATGCAGATTATCTATGATCAGCAGCTACCATAAACTTTTTCTTTATTATTAAAGGTTTTACACCTAACTGGGTGATCATCTATCTGCACACAGAAGCTCTTCCAGCAGTGGAAGAGCCCTATTCAGAGAGTAGAAGACTTTCCTTCAGAGGGCTGAGGTCTTTTCTAACTCAGTGAGTCAGTAAAAGGTGTCCTCTGAACATTTTAGTCTGACACATGGGGTAAAATCTGGAAAGCTGATGTCAGTCAGCATTAGTTGGTTACACAGGAAGTACAAACTTGTTATTCATGTTGTAAGCCCAGACCTGGGCTGTACTACTGCGGGCGGGGGGGGGGGAATTCCTCCCTACAAAATAATACTCCTGTTCCATAACATAAACTAGCTGTCAAAAAATATATATTCTAGACAGAATTTTTACTGTATTTTGTTCCAATTCAATTGAACAAAGCCTATTCAATCATGGAAACCTAACACTAAGGGCTTGTTTATATGATGCAAAAAAAAAACAACCCTTGGAGTGCCTCATAGTAATGGCATTTCTCAGCAGCTGCGACTTGTCTTAATGGTGTTTTTGCCCCTATAAGCTTTGCATGCAAGATGGTGGCCGCAAGTGATTTACTTGTGTTTGTACTTACCTCAACTTTCGACCGCCAAACTTCTTTTAAAAAAACGATGTCCTTGTGCATAGAGCAATTTTTCAACTTAATGGAAAAGAAAAACCCCATTTTCTTGCCTTAGCACTCGCTCGCTAGGGCAAAAATCCAACATGGCAGCAGTGGGCGCTTGCCCTGTGAGCAAGCCCCCCCCCCGGTGCTCACCTGGCCAATCAGTTTTGTGCTTCCTATCCTATGAGAAAGTGATTCATATCAAATTGCTTGTCCCAATAAGCAGGAAAACACATTCCCCTCATTGTTTTTTTTAAAAAAAACTCTGGGAAAAGCTGTGAAGGCTTTTCTTGTGGAGTTTTTGACGTTTTGGGCCCCCCTCCTTCCCAATACAGCGAAACAATGTGGAATGTCATTAAGACAGGTAGGATTATCCTCACATTCTGTGAGGAGTATTTTCACAATTTAAACAACCCCCTAGAGTTTGAAGTGGTACAGAGAGATTAATTCACAAGTTCACTCACTGGTGAACCGAGGCTGGCAGAGTTATCAACTTATTATCAGCTCTTCACTGTTAAACTAAGCTGAATAAGAGACAGATTCTACTCAATCTTTCCTCTTTCACTTCTGAAAGTACAATCTGCTTAAATCTCTGCTCCAACAGGAATGAGTCGTTATTGCTCTCTATTCGGACCTTGTACAGCTCAAAATATCCTGCTACAAATTTGTTGCTGATTAAGATAATTGGACTTTGTGGTATGTTACATCAAAAAATAGTTTAGTGTTGCACATTTGCTCCACCATTTTATTACCTCTGTCGCTGCTTTCACCATTTCCAGTTGGCCTTTGTGAATCTGGATATTCCAAAAAAAGCTGTTAAATAATTTCAGGAACAACCATCCTGTTAACCTAAAAGGGCAATAAAAGTTGAAGCATCATATAAGAATTTTATACACGTTTTAGTTTCATGCAGAACCAATATAGCCAGAAAGTAACAGACACATGCTACCTTTACAATACAGATAACAAAGTATATAAAAGTACTGAGAAATCTGTACAAAATAAACTTTGAAGAAACACTTGTTACAAAGCAGAGTCGTATAAAAACAAGAGATTCCAATCTCTTTTAGGCCTAAATAAAGGATAACATTTGATTGATGATGTGAAGTGGTCACATTTTAGGTTTGTTTCACCAAAGAGTTCACTAATATCACACTAGTGCCACACTAACATCACATTCTAATATTATTAATTATTCAATAATATTATATGCCCACACATATACATGTAGCTACATACACACATATATCCAATTGAAAGGACAAATACCATTTCTTTGGGTTCAGCTTGAAACACTGATAACAAAAGTGAGAAAATGAGGTAAAAATCAACATTTTTGTGTGAATATAAGCTGCACTTTAGCATTAAAACTATTATCAATTAAGAGTTATTAGCAGCCAAAGCTAACTTCATCACCTGATCAAAGCAGGAGAGATGTTTGCTACCATTTCTTGAAGAATCCTTCTAGCTTTCTTCTTTACTTTGCTGATGTTCCTAGGGTCCAGCTGACCAGTGCCACCCACAGCAGACATTTCTGAAGCCTCCTCTATAATAGCGTTCTGCACTCTGGATGTTACAAATCATTTAGAGGATTTTAAAATTAGCTTCACATCACGACTAATTTTGTTAACATGACTTTGCTTAAAAAAAAAAAAAAGAAGAAGCTAATCACACACCAAAGAAATGTCCAACTCAATACACCTATTAGCTATAAAAAGTAGAACAATTTGCTGGCAGAATATGATATATGGATATTTTTCCTTTATAGTTCTAATATGTCTCCCTTTTTCATGGTGAAAAGTATATACATAGTCATACACGAAGTAGAAATAAATAGATTGGCTTAGGTTTTAATATATTAGCCTAATCCATGGAGAACAATAGCTGGCCATGTTAGGATGAGGTACAACTATGTTATTTATCTCATATCAACAGAAAGAAGCATAAACAGATGGTTCCATGAGGCTGCCTGCCAGTTTTGAAGGTGTGTGTGTGTATGTATGTGCCTTCAAATCACCTGTTGACTTATGGTGACCCCATGAATTTGATAGGGTTTTCTTAGGCAAGAAATACTCAGAGGTGGTGTGCCAGATCCTTCCTTTGAAATATAGGCTTCAGTACATGGTATTCATTGGTAGTGACATTTAGGGTATCAGTTCTGAGGGTGGGAGAAAGGAATTCAAGACATCCTACCCTGGGCATAAATAGTGAGAATTTTGGTTTCACTAATTAAAAATGATTTTTAATCACTTACCTGCTGCTGTTCAGAACGTTTTCTGTCACATTATTTGCAAACATACCCTTATGAACATCTCGTTCTTGTATGAAAAGGATGTAACAAAGTCGCCTGGCAAGCCAACCTCGGTGCCTGGAATATTACACAACAATTTAACGAAGTCCAAATTAGAACATTCCCATCCAGTCATAACTATGTTAGATCCACAGTTTGGGAGGGTTCATTCTATAAGGCTATACTGTATGCTGGCGAGGCTGAGAACAGAGAGCACTTTTTTTAAAAAAGGCTAGCTTGATTCTATTATGTACCGTATATTCCAGCATATAAGACGACTTTTGAGCACTCAAAAGTGCCCTCCAAAATCGAGAGTCATCTTATACGCCGGATATACTTTGCTTCACCTGCCTGCCTATTTCCTGCCTCTTCGCAAACGGAGCGAAGAGGCAGGGATGGGGCAGGGGGGTGAAGCAAAGTGTTTAGCAGTTCATTCGCCCCCCTCCTCTGCCTTCTCCCCCTTTGGGGAGCAACAGAAGACAGAGAAGGGGGGCGAACGTTGCCGTTTGCCACAGCTGCTGCTCGATCGCCTCTGTAGCGGCCTAGGCAAACTGCTAGATTCACCCTTTTCCCTCACCTTCCTTGAAGGTGGGGGGAAAGGGCGAAAATGCCCGTTTGGCTCTGCGGCCCCGATCCCTCCTTCTGGGCTCCCTTCCGAAGGGAGCCAAGGCAGGGCAAGCGGGGCCGCTGAGCCAAACCGCTAGATTCGCTCCATCTCCCCACCTTCAAGGAAGGTGGGGAGAAGGAGCAAAGAAGCCCCGTTTAACTCTGCAGCCCCGATGCCTCCTTCTGGGCTCCCTTTGCAAGCTTTGCTCTTTCTCCCCACCTTCGAGGAAGGTGGGGAGAAGGAGCAAAGAAGCCCCGTTTAATTCTGCAGCCCCAATACCTCCTCGCCTGCTCTGTCTCCTCGCCTGCCTGCTCATGCTCTGGGTCAAAGAGAGCGTCCCGCTGACCAATTCAAGGAAGGTGGGGAGAAGGAGCAAAGAAGCCCCGTTTAACTCTGCAGCCCCGATGCCTCCTTCTGGGCTCCCTCCTGGAAGGGAGCCCAGGAGGAGGGATCGGGGCTATGCATCCAAACGGGGCGTGTTCATCCCTTCTCCCGGAGAGGGGGCGAATCCCGGGATTGGCTGCACAGCCTCCGTGTCCTCCTCCTGGGCTCCCTTCCAGGAGGGAGCCCAGAAGGAGAGAGTGGGGCTGTGCAGCCAAATAGGGCATCGTCGCCTCTTCTCCCCACCTTCCTTGAATAGGGAGCCCAGAAGAAGGCATCGGGGCTGCGGAGTTAAACCCCTAGATTCGCTCCCTCTTCCTTGAAGGTGGGGACAGGGGGTGAATCCCGGGTTTGACTCCACAGCCCACAGCCCCCGCGTCCTCCTCCTGGGCTCCCTTCGGAAGGGAGTCCAGAAGGAGGGATCGGGGCTATGCAGCCAAACGAGGCATCTTCACCCCTTCTCCCCACCTTCCTTGAAGGTGGGGAGAGGGGGCAAATCTAGGGGTTTGCCGTGGCCGCCCCCGCTTCCCCCACCTTGGTCCCCTTCGGAAGAGCCAAGACGGAGGGAAGGGGGCTGCTGAGGCAAACTGGGCATTTTCGCCTCTTTAGTCCACCTTCCAGTCAAGTTTGACTGGAAGGTTGAAGAGAGGGGCTGACTGGCTAGGAGAGCCCTGCCAGCTGATCCTGTTCGCTTTCCCAACTCACGAGGAGATCCTCGTGAGTTGGGAAACAAAGAGGATCAGCTGGCAAGGTTCCCCCAGCCAGTCAGCCAACCAGCTAAATTTGGGTGGGGGGGTGGTCTTATATGGCAAATATATGCCTAAGCCTAGATTTTTGGCTGGAAATTGGGGGGGGGGTCTTATACGCCCAGTCGTCTTATACGCCAGAATATATGGTAGATATTACAGAACATGTATCAAGAAAACAGGAAAGCTATCTTCCTTTTAAGCCAATTTTCAAAACAATCTTCATAAAAACAGTCAATCTAATACACTATGAGATAGCAGATATGAGTTATATTTCTCAAAAATCATCAGAATCATTTAAAGTCATAAATCTGACAGGCCAAAGGGAGGGACCAAGAGAACTAACAAGGATCAACTTCTCCTATGGGGCTCCAAGTATAGGCTGCCCAAGTATAGGTTTAGCTTCTGAGACAGAATGACCTCTGCCAAAATAATTAGTTCGCTATAAAGAACAACAGTGCTAGAAAAGTCTTCCTTAGCACTGATACTCCAGCACTTAATCCTTCTCACCCCGTCCAACAGAACTATAGTTAAGGCACATGGCTGTATTTTGGTCTCATTACAAACATGGCATCTAGACATTTGTATCACGATTATTGCACTATTCAACATCTGGTTCTAACACTTAAGAATTGAAATAAATTGTTAAGTTTTTTTTTATTTTTAAGTTAAGTATATTAAATTAAGTATAGATGCAACATTTGCTAACAGCATTTAGCATTAGCATTTATATTTCTATGCCGCTTATCAGTGCAAAACACTCCCTAAGCGATTTACAATGGGGTTGTCCACACAGTGTAAATACCCCTCAGAGAATTCACTCAGAAAATGAGATGTCTTAATGTGATCCTGTATTGTCTTGTTGTATTGTGAAGGAGGGGGGCCAAAAAGAGGGAAAACTACCCGAGAAAAGCCTTTGCAGCTTTTCCCAACTTTTAAAAGAAAACTCCAGTGATATGCACATTTTTGCTCGTTAAGACAAGTGATTCAACATGAATTGCTTCCCTGTGTAGGAGA
Source organism: Gambelia wislizenii (assembly GCA_030847615.1). NCBI lineage: Eukaryota > Metazoa > Chordata > Lepidosauria > Squamata > Crotaphytidae > Gambelia > Gambelia wislizenii. The sequence goes on from JAUMIR010000003.1 coordinate 87,208,191, forward strand.
AAGTACAAACCTGACTGGCTGGACAAGGACAGGGGGCAGGCCTTGGTTACAGGACAAGCGCCCGCTGTCGCCATGTTGGATTTTCACCTTAGCAAATGATCGCTAAGGTGATACAACAGGGATTTGTGCTATCTTTTTTTCTCTCTTTTTTTTGGAAAGGTGGAATATCACTTGTCCACACCCTAGAAATAGTTATTGTTTTTTAAAGATCAGCGGGGACAGATTTAAAAACGCAAGTAATTCACTCAAGGTCCCCATCTCAGCTACAGGCATGCAAAGTTTATGGCTGGCTGTAAAACCATTAAGACAGGTTGCAGCTGCTTACTGTGGAACAGTCCATTTTTTCCCCTTCATATAGACAAGCCCAATGTGTTAGCTAGTATCACAGAAACCAGAAAAAACGCTGTCAAAGACTCTTGATTCCTGGAACCAATTTCCACTGATCCACCTTACTGTGCCCTTACTTGCTGAGCTTAATGTCTACCATCTCCTTATCAAATACAGTTGTCTCTTCATATTTGCTAGGGTTTGGTTCCAGGATTCCCCATGGATACCAAAATCCATGAATACTCAAGTCCCATTATATGCAATGGCATAGCAAAATGGTGTCCCTTATATAAGATGGCAAAATCAAGGTTTGCTTTTTGGATTATTTTTTTTTTAAAGAATATTTTCAAGCAGTGAATACTTAAATCCGTGGACAACAGAGGGACAACTGTACAACCAAGCTTTCATCCATGACCGTTTTGACCAATTCATTCATCTATGAAGGAATAAACATCTTCCACCTATGATATCACCAGACTTCAATAGTTTATTGAAGCTGGGCCATACCAGGCATACTGAGAGCATCAAACTCCAAATATCTTGACAGGAATCATACACAAATTAAAATTTGCATAATTTGTTATGTTACCGGTATTATGTGCCTCCAAGTCACCTGATTTTCATAGGATTTTCTTAGGCAAAGACTAATCAAAGGCAGTTTATAAGAACTGTTTTTTTTTTCCAGTTAGAGAAACTTCTCACATGGTCTTCCTTTCCCAACTTCATGCCCTGCAGCTCATTTCTGACCAACATTCTTCTGACCAGGAACAAGATCTCATTACACTTGTGGCAGGCTTTCTGCAGACTCAACATTCACCTACAATATCCTGAAAATCTACTCCAGATGACTGAGGGCCCTTCCAGAACAGTGTGGAAGATGGTGTTAGAGGCTGTCGGGGGGTAGAGGGCAGAACCCAGCAAAGATTTTCTACCCCATCCTACCCAACTTTCCACTAGCAGGAGTATTCTGAGTGGATATCTGCTCAAGGAGTGCCATAATCTGCAGAAAATTCCCAACCCAGGGCATTTATTGTCCTATCATGATAAAATCACACTGTGAAATCATACTGATAGCACTCTTTGAATGATTGCCTAATACTCTAAAATGTTTTCCAAAAAAAGGTTGTAAGATTACAAAATATGACACCCAATGAGCAAAAGCATTACATTTGCACAAAAAAAAAAATCTTTAAGAGCTACTTAAATGCATTGCTGCAAAAACAGCAATTGGCTATTGGCTTTTGCTTCAGACACAGCAGTGAGTACACACACTGCTCTTTTTCAGGTATGAACTCACATTTACAAAGGCTGCAAAAATCCAAGAAGGGCTGGTTTTAACTTGTTTTCTGTCTAGTGCTATTGTTAGAAAAATAGGCTGTGGATATATGCTAGAACATCAAGAAAAAACTTTTTTCTTGAAGAAACACAATGAATACATTTTCATCCATGTTTAGGAACTAAGCAATTGCTATTGGTGAAAAGGAGAGCTTTCTTCTCCACAAACACAACTGAACTCTGGGGAAGATTTTTCACTACTCTTATGCAGACTGTTTCATTTCCAATTACTGGTATGATGCACCATTTATGGCATGATGCACCAGCTTTTACACCTATTCTTTGCAAGTGGAACAAAAATAACTTACTTTATGTGGGATTATGCTAGCAATGGACACCCTTTTATAGCTGAATAGCAGTAAGTACCACACATGCATGCATGAGGAAGTCATGCGCATTTTAATTATTATTGTATTAACTATTTATTTTAATTTATTAGATATGTTACTATATTAACTCACATTAATAAAATAAATATTCATCACATAAAATAAATAACAAAATATAGCAATAAATAATAAACTTTAACAATAAATTCACAGTTGGGTAGTCCCTGACTGGGTGCTTATGCACCAACGTGTGCTGTATTGTCTATATGAGCTGTATTGTATGTAACTGTTGTATTTTCTTTTTAATTGGCATCCTTTTGCACAGGTTGGGTCTGAAATGCTTGGAGCCAGAAATGTTCCATATTTTGGACTTTTTCAGATTTTGGAATACATAATCAGATATCTTGGAGATGAGACCTAAGTCTAAACACAAAATTCATTTATGTTTCACATACACCTTATAGACATAGCCTGAAGGTAATTTTAAACTGAATATTTTTAATAACTGTGTGCATGAAATGAAGTTTGTCTACACTGAACCACTGGAAAGCAAAGGTGTCACTATCGCAGCCACCCATGTGCACAATTTTAGATTTTGGAGCTTTTTTGGAATTCCAAATAAGGAATACTCAATCTGTAATTGCTTTTAATTCTGATGAGAATTTAGTTATATTTTAACTTCTGCTTCATATGTACTTTTAGCTATATCTGTTTTGACTTTTGTAACCTGCCTTGAGTCCCAGGGCTGGGGAAAAGGTAAGGAGATGATGATGATGATGATAACAAAGAAGATGATGGGATAATTAAATCAAAGTCAAAAGTCACTAAAATAAAGGAAGCTAGAAAATCATTCTGATGGATCATCTGAGGGTGGAACTAATTATTGATTACTAATTGCAGCTAGCATTCTAGACTACAGTAGCACTCCCGCATCCACGGATTCACCATCCACAGATTCAATTACCCACGGTTTCAGTTTCAGCACAGCTACCATAGAGTCCTCCTAGAAAATGTGTCCTCTCTAGCCATTTTCTACTCCAAGGCAACTCTATGTATTTTAAACCAGAAGTCCCATTATTTTCATTGGTCTTCACTATTATCCACGGATTTCATTATCCGTGGTGGGACCCAGAACCAATCCCGTGCAGATACGGGGGTCCTACTGTATAAACGAACGGAAGGAAATGCCAATCTGACATGAGTATGATTTCTCTCTCAGGTAGACAAAAGCCTTCATTCACATCTTGAACTAAGCGTCTGAAACATGGCAACTGTGGCCCTCCAGATGCTTTTAGATTGCAGCTCCCCCAACTCCTCACACTGTCTTGAGCAAAAGGGAATTAAAACCCATCTTCTGGCAGAGGCACCATTGCTGACTCCTCATTAAAACAGTACTTAGTTTTGCTGACCATTTCTAAGGTTCATTTGTGAGGTACTAAATAAATAAGAAAGGAGTGATCTTTGTTCCTCTTTGAACTGACTGTTGTTGCTAGCTTTGTTTAAATACTTAGACAAATAGAACAAGATTTTAAATAGCAACACTCCACATAAACAAACAATTTTGATAGAGATGCAGATCACACCTTAAAGCTTGCTCAGGAAACTGTCTCAAAATGTAAAGCTTAAAAATGTGAAAGGAAAGCTGCCAAAAGGCATGGAATCAGAAATGAAAAGTTTTTTTAAAAAATGTGTCCATTAATCTAGATAAAAGCTGAGTTTATATGTTACTTCATCCATGCATCAAACTAATGTTTGCCTTGATGAACACCTGCAGTTGTTGCTTTAGTATGGTAGGACTAGGCTTCATGGTAAACTAACAGAAACCAATGACTAGCTACCACCACCAGACACAATTTGTAGACTCCTGTTTTTTTAGCTGACAACAAGCTTTATCTAGCTACTTATGCCAATAATGCTCACTGTTCACTAAGATCCTTAGAAGTTAAGAGACTGACAATTTCAGCACTGTGTGTTTGTAATTTTCCAATGAGTAAAATACATATTCTCATAAGGCCATTCTCATCTACTTAAATCATTTATCTGCACTGAGAGACAAACAAATCCTATCAACTCTGTAGGCCAAGGGTGCCTCCCCAACCCAACCCCTTGTGGGCTGGATGATGTCAAGGAGTGAGGCCATACTCTTTGACGTCACAAAGTCCCAGGCCAAAATACTGGCAGGTGGCACTTTAGCCAGGGAGCTCATTTCACTTCCCCACTGGTTTTCCCTGAGGAACAGGTGTAGTTTAGGCACACTCGGCCAAAGCTTTGAGAGCCAGCTATGCCTGCTTTCCTCTCCACTTGTAACCCACTCAATTTAACTTCATATTGGGAAGGCAAATGGAGTGGTATCACTATGCTCTCTCTGATCAACTGTTGGGTTTTTAGGTGGCAGGTGTGTGTCCCAGCTTCACCCTCCACAAGTGGTGGGAGGCTGTGTGAACAAGCAGAGCCCTGTTTTCTAGAGGTCTGGCTGTCTGAGAGACCACATTCTCCCATATCAGTCTGCCTACCATTTGAGATCCACAGGCAAAGCTCTTCTCTGGCTCCCACTATCCTGAGAGACACATCTGGTTCAAAGACAAGGACAGACTTTCATGGTGGTCACTGTCTGGATCTAAAACGTCATACCAAAAGGGGATTGGATGAAACACACTCCTCTGTTCTTCTACTGCCAAGAGGCAATTGCCTTTTTATTTAAACAGCATTCAGCAATTAAACTGCTACAGGGAGAGCTTTTTACTGGGTGGGTTAATGCCTCCCTTATACTGGTGTGTTTTTAAGTTAGCTTTTCATTTGTGTTTTAACTAATCCATTTTATGGTTTAATAGTACTTGTTTTATTTGATTTCCTGATTTCCATTTTGGTAAAACAGACTAAAAGCTAGGGATTTTTTTTAATTTAAAAAAAATTAAAAATACTGTGGACAGGACAACAACTACACCCCCACCTTTCCAGTTGAATACTAGTCTTATCTGCTTCTCCATGGGTCTTTCCAATTGGAAAGGTGTGTAACTTTGACGGGAGGCCACCTACAGATCATCCAGGTCAGATTAGGGTTGATAGCCAGAGCCTTCTTGCAGCAAGACTACAAGTTTCCTCTGTTCTTTTCTTTAGTGTCCTCTGTTCATTTCACACTGTTGAGGGCAACAGACATCACTACATTACAAATTACAGTAACAGCCATATTCCCAAAAATGATTTACCTCGTGTGTGTTTCATTAATATATATGACATTACGAAGGCCCAAAGAAGGGATACTAGGATTAAACAGTTTGTCCTGAAAGGGAAGAAAAAAGAAACATGTGAGAAAACAGTATTTCTTCCATTTCCAATCATATACATTCATAATAGCCATGGAAGTTATGAATGACAATGCGAACAACACAGGGGCATGAAGTGCTAACATGCGTTAATAAGCAGAATCTGAAAATTAAACTGTTAGCATAGACATTACAAGATGAGCGTACAGTTACCTTAACTGTAAAAGTGAGCCACCTATTTGAATAATATGACACAACAATTATGTTTCAATTTGTTACTAACATAATACAATTTACCCAGCTTTGAGGAGTACATGTGTAGCAACAGCGTCCCACAAATGGCCTATTTCTGCCCAGTAGGGTCTCTTTCCATTTTAAAGTGGCTGATCGGAAGACAGTAGGTCTAGAATTGCATTCTCCCTAAAACAAACAAACAACAAAAAAACCCCAATAAAATAAAAATTGCACATACCAATTAAAGGCCTTAACCTCCTTCTTGTATACTCCCTATATATGAAACAACACATATTGAAATCCAATGATTACAATGGAAATTTATGTGCATGACGAACGGTTCTACTGAAACCAACTGGACATAGGCTTCACTCTAAGTCCCTAAACTTGATAGAACTTACTTCTGAGTAGGCATGCATAGAACTGCACTGTTGATCTCTAAAAGCCATGTTAATCCAAATGGCATTACCTAATAAGCATGACACAACATCACAACTGACTGTTTGAAAACATACCAGTTCTCAAATGCCCACAGTGATAAAATTCTCCAACTCAAAATCATTTACAGAAAGTATACATCCTTTCAGCTTCAGAGAAGTGGCTGCAATACAACATCCTCATGTTGGGAAGTAAACCCCAATGAGTCAGTGAGACCTAATTCTGAATAAGCATGCTTACGGTTGCAAAATATAAAATATAAATCTTAAGACACAATAATTAGTCAACTGTAATAAGCTAAGATTACTGTTATTTTAATTAGCCAATTCCACACTTAAACAGTGTAACAATGTAAGCATTTATCATTCTAATCATTTGTCTATAAATACTATTCAGCTTTCAATTATAAAATATTATTTAAATCAGGCTACAGAGTTTTTGTATTCATAATTCTCAGAATACTGTATTGAGAAAGGCAATACAGTTGTCCCTTCATATTCGCTGGGGTTTGGTTCCAGGACCCCCCGTGGATACCAAAATCTGTGAATATTCAAGTCCCATTATATGCAATGGCACAGCAAAATGGTGTCCCTTATATAAGATGGCAAAATCAAGGTTTGCTTTTTGGATTATTATTTTTTTAAGAATATTTTCAAGCCGTGAATACTTAAATCCATGAATACCAAATCTGTAGATACGGAGTGACAACTGTATTTTCTTACATTTGAGAAAATGTAGTATGAAGGGAATAGCCAATCTAACACAAAGAAACCGATCAAGGACTACACAGTCCTATGTACACTTGAGATTTAGGTATACTGATTAGAAGTCTCACAGAATTCCCATGAGGCTTACTTATATGTAAACATCCAAAAAACTGGCCTCATATACCACCAGAATGCCAAACACCACTGGAGCACACTACCCTGGAATTGAAACACTGTATCAATGCACACAGAAAGATCTCCCTACAAACAGTTGAAAATGACAACAAAAACACCATAGAAAGTCACATAAAATGCACCATACAAGATAAAACTTAGTAAGATAAATTAGTCCGAGCAACAATGTGACTAACATTTACCCCATTTTTTAAAAAAAAACAAAACAAAACTGAAATGGAGCTTTTTAATGATTATGTTCTCATGTAAAATACTGTTTCTACCACTAGCAATTTTGCAACACTGGAAGTAACTTCCAAATCTTATTTCTATCCTTCCATTAATTCCATGGTATAAATATATATGATGATCAATCTATTCTGTCAGTTCTAAAAGATGTTTTCATTCAAACGCTCGGGTGTCATCTGTCGTAATCTGTTCAGAAAGAGCCAAACATGGCTGCCAAAGTAATCCTCTTTTCTCCCACCTCTGACCAGATCGCCAAATCTTCACAAATTACAGGTTGAAGCTGCTTCTTACCTTGAATACTGCATAATCCAATTTTTCCTACCCTGCTATTTTCATGGCTTCCTCTACTTCAGGACTATCTTTACATTCCACCCAGGCACATGTAGTCATTATTTCAAGTGCCTGTTTCCAACTTCTGTTTCTGATTTCTACCTGCACTCCCAGGTAGTGTGAAAAATACTTCTCCCTCCCAGAAAATATTTTGCAAGCTCCTTCCTATATGGCTTCCACCGTGATACTATACTATCTATTTATGTATTAACTTGCTTCTAGATACTTGAATTCAGTCCTGTTTGACACTAAAGTATTATGAACAGAGAACCTTTCACAGTTCAAGAACCTCAGTCAGCAGTCTCTAGCAAAGCTATATTCCTGGGTGACTCTTTCATAGATATGTTACATTTTATTTCTGATTTTTCTCCCCTAAATTAGCAGGGGTATGGGCTTTTGATTTTCTTTACACCTGTGACTTCCTACAACTTACTACTTAAGAAAATGAGAAGTCCATGAACAGTTCAGCATATTTTACTTACCCATTCTTCACTGGAGTGTTTGCATCTTGAGACAGTACACTCTGATGACGATGATGAATAAGAAACATCTATTGCTCCAAGGGACAAAGCAGTGTCATCCATGACATGCAATTTAAAGTCAATACCACGAGCTAGTAAAAAAGAAAATTAAGTCAATGCTAAGGAACAATTTTACCACTACTCAAAATGGGAATATTTTCTAAGAATTCCTATGCCAAGTAGTTAGTACAGTACAACTAACATGGTAAACTCTTCTTACTGAATATTCCTTGTTTGCTTCAGTTAGTTCACTTTAGCTGCCTTTTTGAAGGAGCAATCCTATTCAGGCTCACTGTGAGTTATTTCCAACTAAACACATGGATGATTAGGCCACATATTAATAAAATAACTTGTTCTCTTTACTTATGCTTTCTAAGTTCCAGTTATGGAGGAAATTAATAATAATAACTACAACAACTAACAAGCACTGCCATCCATTCTTGATCCAGGAAACATCCTTTCCCCCAAAAAAGCTGCTCTTCACATGATCAACCAATGTACTATTTGTTATCAGTGTGTATACGGGACCAAATTTAGATTTAATTCTAAGATGCCATTGTGTACTATTCACATATATTAGGGCTGCGGCAGCTGTGGCACAAGAGACAATGTGGGACTCCAGCTCCCATCAGCTCCAGCTGCCATGGCCAAAGGTCAGACATGTTGCCCATAGTTTTCCCAGCCCTGGTGGTTAAACAGATTCTGAAGTATTGAAAAAAAAAAACAGAAAAATGGAAGGGAAAAGGTCTGAGCAGATTACACTTTTATTACAACTATAAGCAAACAAAAACTTAGACGGGCTTTTCAGAATCTTTGATGGCCTTTTCAAAGTTATAGCATCTGAAGAGAAAGAATAACTGCTCCATATTTGATATGCTGTAATCAATAGGAAGAAATGCTCTGGACTTATAATCATGATACTATTCAAAGATAATGATGCCATTTTAGTTCACCACCAATTAGAACTTTTTTTTATGGTTATGTCATCAAACACCCACTCTGCAAAACAAATGAAGAATATTCAAACTGCTACACCCATGTGAACAAGTGAATTATAATTTAAATAAAGGAGTTGGTGAATGCAATAGCTCCTAATGTATAGTAGTTATAAGGCATAAATCAGAGGCAATATAATGTTATTACTGCAAATGTACAATGTAATATTTGAAACAATTGAGAATGCCAATCAAATACAAAATAATTCCAAAGTTTGAAAGAAACTGGAACTAACACACACATGTATATGCATAGATTCGATTTTTAAAAATCTGAAAAGAACTACCGTCAGTGTCCAGTTGTTGTGTGCCTTTAAGTCATGTCTGACTTATGGCAATCCTAAGGCCATATCATAGGGTTTTCTTAGCAGAATTTGTTTGGGGGGGGGTGCCCTTGCCTTCCTCTGAGGCTGAGAGTGACTTGCCCAAGGTCACCTAGTGGGTTTCCATGGCAGAGCAGGATTTGAACCCTGGTCTCCCAGTGTCCTAGTCCAGCACTCACACCACTATACCATGTTGGCTCTACTATCAGTGACCAACATAACCAGATCAAGATACAAAATAAAGTGGAATATTTTGATAATCTCATTTGCTCTTGGAAGGTAAGCAGGGTCAACCTTGGTTAATCCTTTGATGGAAGGCCACCAGGAAATATTGCTTGGAACCACTGCTAACTAAGAGTTGCAATAATGACGTTGTTGTTGTGTGCCTTCAAGTCATTTCCAACTTATGAAAATCATGGGGTTTTCTTAGCCAGATTTGTTCAGAGGGGTGTGTGCCTCCCTCTGAGGGAATATAATTTGCCAAGGTCACCCAGTGGATGTCCATGGCTGAGTGAGGACTCAAACTCTGGTCTCCAGAGTCATGGTCCAACACTCAAACCACTATACCATGCTGGCTCGTAATGATGGACCAGTGGTCTAGTTCAGTATAAGGTAACTTCCTAGGTCTCTACTCCAGATAGGCAGACTATGTAAAAATACTTTTATCTACCAAGCCTCTCTGCACAAAGTTTTCAGAGCTTTCAATTAGAATCTTCCTTCACACAAAGAGACACAGAGAGAAACTTTTGGGTTCCCAACCTACACAAGTGTGTGTATAATTGTGACAGCTACTGAAATTATTTTTGTCTCTCAGTTTATCTAGTGAAAATACATAAATAATGGTGTAAAAACTGGTGTACATAACAAATATTAAGTTTATAAGTATTGTATGAACAATTCTAGAGCTCAAAAATCATGCTGTTTTTTAGAAGTAGGTACCACCTGCCAACAAGCAACCCAATGCATGCTTGTTGTTGTTGCTTTGTGCCTTCAAGGCATTTCCAACTTATGGCCACCCTAAGGTGAACCTATCACAACCTATCTGAGGCTGAGAGTATGTGACTTGCCCAAGGTCATCCAGTGGGTTTTCATGGCCGAGTGGGGATTCGAAGCCTGGTCTCCAGAGTCATAGTTCAACACTCAAACCACTATGCCAAGTTGGTTCCGTCAATCCATGATTACCTGGGAGTAAATCTCACTGAGCTAAAAGAACTTATTCCCAAGATCAAGACTAGTATGAATACTACAAAAGAACAGAAAATTTACAATGATCTAGATCAGAGATCGTGAATGTGTGGTCCTCTGGATATTGTCTGAAAGTATCTTCTATCTGTGGAGATTTTCAGACCTGCCAAAATGCCTGTTTGCCGCGCGAGCAGCCTCCCGACACTTCCGTGAAGCTTCGGACGGCTCAGCGCCATATTTCAATCACGGAGGTTGCCCGAGAGGCACAGCGTCGTCCGAAGTAGACCCTTGCCGCGCAGCAGTGTCGGGAGGCTGATCGCGCGGCAAACAGGCATTTTGGCCTGAGTCTCCAACTGGTCAAAAATGATGGAATAACAGGACATTTGGAGTGCCACAAACTTTTCTGATGTACAAAGAGACCAGGGCAGAATCAAATTCCTCTTTTAGGATTTGCTTTAAGCAACTTTTAAATTATATGGTGTTTAATTTAAAGCAGCATGGAGTAAAAAATATACAACATGCTCAAAAGCTATGCTATAAATAAAAGTTCAAATGCCAGACAACCGTATCAGGTGTTGAGTGTCCCCGAACAGCAGCATGCTATCACCAAAGGGATTTCTCTCAAACTATGTAGTCACCAGGGGAATGACACCAATCTAAGCCAAGTTGGCTGGATGATGGCAAGTGCTTTCACACAAGGTTAGTTAAGTATACCAGTGGCGTGCAATTGGAAGAGCAAAAGAAAAGGGGAGAAAGAAAAACAGCCTTCATTTAAAAGGAAGTTGGGATCTTTTCCAGAATCAATTCTGAATGCAGACATCTCAGCCTAATTCTTCTACTTTGAATACATTTTAACTGCTTCTATTCACTATTATGCTTTCCCCAAACACACACAAATATAGAAAGATGAACAACCCTAGTTGCTAGTGATCCATTGCCACCAAGATTTTCTTTCCTTTGCTAGTAATGCACGCAAAATATACATTTTGCTAGTACTTCAACCATGTATTTCTAGTAGCTTCCTCTCATCTAGGAGAAGTATTTTGTTGTAGAAGGCTCTTAACTGATTCTCTAAAAGTCCCTTCCTATCCCCTGTTCACAAAGCTCCGTAACTACTTCAAAAATACTTTTAAAATGTTCACCTTTGCTATACTTTATCTGTTTCCACTGAGTGGTGAATCATTAATATCCCTCACTCACACAGGCCAAACAAGACACCTGTTCCAAACTCTCCAACATTTAATAGTTAAAAACTGGGATACATGTGACCAAGCAACATCAGAGTATGAGCAAGATGGCAAGTGTTATTAATAAGGAAGAATACACAAGCTAAGAAAAGCTGCAGCAGTTTGGAATTTGTAGCTTTACAAGGTCTTTAGCCTTTTCTGCCAGAGCTGGTGCCTCACAGAACTACAAATCCCAAGATTCTGTAGGATGGGGCCATGGCAATTAAAGTAGTGTCAGACTACATTATTTCTACAGTGTAGATGCACCCTTAATCAGTGCAGAATTGATTTTGCCCTTTGAATTCAGTTCGCAGCAACTGAAGTAAGTTGGGACAAAGAGGAAAAGTGGGCGAAAGGGAGAGAAACTAGGACATCTTAAAAGCAGCAGAAAAGGTGAGATGGAAGAAAATTAATTGGGCTATCTAAGGGGATATGCTATTCTTTATCTCAAGAAAAACTTTCCTTTATAAGGGGCATCAGAAAATCCACTTCTCTCATTACCAAAATGTGATGTATAGAGATTCCTTTCTTCCTTCCTTCCACGGTTGTGTGTGTGTGTGGGGGGGGGTGTAATAGAAAAGGGACAGAATAAAATAATGTGAAAATATAGGAGAGTTGGAAAACAAATTCATCTGGATCTCACCCTCTGTAAAACTCCATGCTTGAGGCAGGACATTAGAGGATTTTTTTAAAGCCTCATGAGGAAGCACCCTTGGCGTTAAAACGCAGCATTCTTTTCCAAAGTAAAATATTAATTTTATTTCCTTTTTGCCTGGGTCACTGACTGAAGCGAACGAGCCCAAAGTGACAGGAGAAGTTATGGGTTATTACTGTCTCCTGCTTTAAGTCTGGGTGCATCTACACTGTAGAGATAACACAGTTTGACACTGTAGCTCCATCCTATGGAATCCTGGGATTTGTAGCTTTACAAAGTCCTTAGCCTTCTCTGCTGAAGAGTGCTGGCGGCTCCAAACAAAACTACAAATCCCAGGATTCTGTAGGATGGAGCCATGGCAATTAAAGTGGTGTCAAACTGCATTATTTGTACAGTGTAGATCAGGGTTTCTCAACCTGGGTGCCCTGGAACCCTAGAGCTCCCCAAGAGGCTTCTAGGAATTTTGGGGGGTTAGGAATTTTTTATTGGAATAAGACCATTCTACTGAAAAATATACCAGACCGCAAAAGGCCATAACAATAACACAAAAATAATATTGTTTTCCTCTTTTCTTACTAATACAAAAATAAAACTATCCTAACACTAATACATTTTTCCTCTTAATATTCTAGGGGTTCTGCAAGATATTGAGATTGAAGGGAAAAAATGAACATTTTGGGGGGGCGGGGTTGCTGCAGTCCCTTCATATTCGCTGAGGTTTGGTTCCAGGACCCCCCATGGATACCAAAATCCGTGAATTCTCAAGTCCCATTATGTACAATGGCATAGCAAAATAGTGTCCCTTATATCAGATGGCAAAATCAAGGTTTGCTTTTGGGATTATTATTTTTTTAAAGAATATTTTCAAGCCGTGAATACTTAAGTCCGTGGATACCAAATCCGTGGATACGGAGGGACCACTTGTAATAAAAAAATTAAGGCAGGGGTTTCCCTGAGACCTGAAAATGGTTCCAAGAGTTGAGAGGGAAAAGAAAGGTTAATAGTTGAGGCACCCTCAGAAACCACCAAAAGAAAAAGGAAAAAAAAAAAAAAACCAGACCTCGCACACATCCCAAAGCGGTCTCACTTCTCCAAAGACTCTCCACAGGGACCCAAATCCCTACACACACACACACCCAAAAGCCCATCCACAAGGAGCTCCCGCCCCAAACACAGAAAAGCCTAACCAGGGAAAGGCAGCCACTGGGAAGGGGGTCTTCCCGGGCGGGCGGGCAGGCACCCCCCATGGCTTCGGACCCCCATGGCTTGGGGTGCTGCCTCTTCTTTTCCCCTCCTACCTACCTGCCTACCCTTCAGCGCAGGTGGTTCCCGCTCCCTCCGACCTTGCCGGGCACCCTTGAGAGCCAGCCAGCCAGCCTGCCTGCGGGGAGGCTAAGGAGGCTGTGCCTGTGTGAGGACTTGGCCGAGGAGCCTCAGGAAGGGCAGCGAACAGGCAGGCAGGCAGCCGGAATCCTTCCCTCCTTCCCTGGCTGGCTGGCTGGCTGGGCAAACGCCGCACCGAAAGGGGCGGGCGAGGGCTGACGCCATTTCCTGAGGGCCCGTCGCCATGGTGCACAGGCCAAGCCGGCCCGTTTGCTTGCGGGCTTGCTTCTCTCCCGCCCCTCCTGTCTCTTTGCTCCGCCCGGCCTGAGAGGAAAGGCAGGCAGGCAGGCAGGCGGCGGCCTTGAGTGGCCTGTAAGGCGGGCTCGGCCCTCAGTTCCACAGTGAGGCCGTTTGACCAGGCTTGAGCAGAGAGCGCCTCACGACTGGAACCTGGACCATTCTCACTCCTTGGGCCTCTGGGTTCTTGGACTTCAGGTCCCAGGAGCCCTCACCCTTGGCCAAGCTGGTTGTGGCTTCTGGGAAATGAAGTCCAACAACACACACACACACACACAACCCTGGCGAACAGTCCTAGCCCATAAAAGCGGAGAAGGGTGGTTTCGTGTGTGCTTGTTTTTCAAAGCAGACAATATTTTGTAGACTAGTGGCTCTTCACCTTTTCCTTACCAGGGACCCGTTTTAAATATCTTTTGTTGATGTGGACCCCCAAGACTTACCTAACTGAAGATTTGAAACGGTAACAACAACAACAATATAATTAGGCCACCCATTAAATCTTCTCTCGGAGGCACTGGAGAGAGTGGGATGACTTTTCTTTTGCTTCTTCCTTTTTTTTTTAATCATAATTTTTATACTGTTGCATCCATTAATGCATAGTTGCTTTTCAAGAAATTATATCAAACTGTGTAACTTTTTACAGGTTTAAAAAACAGGTTTAATCGTTATCTTATTATTTTCAGTTTATCAGCCCAAAAAAGTTTTTTCAATATCTTTATTTTCGACATTTCCTCTATCTTCTTATTTCTTTGTGTTGTTTTTAAATCCTTTGTTCTTAATTCTGACTTCTCCCATGCTATCCCCTGTATTTCCCGACTTTTATTCTAGTTGTCCTTGTTGAGTGTCTTTTACTTAAATTGATCTGTAATCCTGCTAATCTCATTGTATCCTTAATGGCAACTTCGACCTAGCTAATTCTAGTTATATTGTACTTTTGTAAAAATGTTCATAGGTCCAAGTTGGTCAGATTTTTCCATTTCCTTTTCCAGTATCTCTTTAACTGAAGCCATTCCCTCTCTGTTTTTTCCTTTGGGATGTCTTTAAGCTGGGCAGTGAGCCAATCCATGTCCATCATCTCCCGCATCTTGAGCAGCCATTCCTCCATAGTGGGGGTTTCCTTTCTTTTCCACTTAGATGCAAAGAGGATTCTTGCAGCTGAAATCATATATAACATTACTCTCCAGTGCTTTTTCATTGAGTTTTGATCTATTGTATCTATCATATTTAGTAGATAAATTTGCGGTAACATTGGGAATCTAATTCCTAGGATTTCGTTTATCGTTACATGAATCTTTTTTCCAAAATTCTTGTGCTACTTGACATGTCCACCATGAGTGGTATAAAGTACCTTTTGCTCGCTCACATTTCCAGCAAGATTGTGATCCCGTCTTGTATATTTTATTTAACTTAACCGGTGTCAGGTACCATCTTCCAAACATTTTTAGGTAGTTTTAAACTTTGGGAAGAAGTGAATTTTTGAGTGTTCAACCAAGATCTTTCCCACTTTTCTAAATCAATACGTTGCCCCATGTCTTGTGACCACCTTATCATCTGGTCTTTATCTACCTCATCTTCCTGCAAGTTTGTGGCTGTAGCAGACGGAATGGCAATGCACAAGCCAAGCCAGCAAGCCAGCCTTTGTCCTGGTCCTGTCATGTGGCTGCTCCACTGCAGGGAGGAGGTGGGCCAAGTAGCCTTCAAGCCTTTTTGGACCCCCTGTGAGGACATCGAGGACCCCTGGACCACAGGTTAAGAACCACTGTTGTAGACAGTGAGCTAGTTATGCTATGAAAACCCAGCAGGAGTGAAACTGGGAGGGGGGAGGGGACAAAGGCATTGCTTCCCAAATATGAATCCCCCTCCCAATTAAAATTGCCTTCATTTGCCACAAATTTTCTCATTGCAGTTACTTAAAGCTTCAGTTGAGCATTTAGAAATACAGTACTGTACATGGATACCTTGGTTAACAAAGCCTGGGATAAAGAAGCTCCTTTTTACAAATGTTTTTTTTTTCCTGCCTGCCTATTCCCCATTTCCCTTCTTATCATCTGTCTAGCTGGAATTTTTTAGCAGCATTAGCACTGGGAGGGTGGTGAAGGAAAGCTGGAGAAACATAGACTTTCAGTGTCAATTTGCAGTAGTGCGTCTGCAGGAAACAATGCCATAAAGTTTGAGCTGGGAAACAATAGATTCTACTCTAGTAGACCTAGTAGATACTCTACTTTGTAGCCATGTGTGTCTGCCTACAACAAGCAAGGTAAACAGCTGCAGGAATCCAGAATTCCTTACTGAGGATACATGAACAGCAACACAGAGAAATGTGGAGAGCAGATAAGCCTGCCTCACCAGCTCCTCCTGGATGTTAAAAAGAAAAAAAAAAGGATAGATATACAGGAATGCCTCAACTAATGAAGTTGATGTGTTTCTGTTCATTGCTTCTTTAACAGAAAAGTTGGTATCACTGGCAGAACTAACATGAAAGGGTTATGGATAGGTTCCTACACCACAAAAAAGAGCAATCAAGCATGTTTCAGCAAACTTTTTAGTCAAAGTTAACAATAAAGTGTGCACATGTGAAATAAAACAACCAAAGCCTTGCCTCAGCAGACAAATATTTTGATGTTTCTAGAGACTCCCCACCCCTGATTTGGTTCCAGGACATCCTGCTCCCCGGTGGATACCAAAATCAAGTTTCATGTCCTATACAGTGGTGTAGTAATTGGTGTCTCTTATATAAAATGGCAATGCTTTTTGGATTAGTATTTTTTGTTGTTAATAATATAAGCTATGGATGGTGGCATCTGTGGATGCAGAATTCATGGATGCACAAGGCCGATGGTACTTGAAGGTTTCTTTCAAAATACTGTACATCCAGGGATTACTTTTTCTTTCACAGCCTCCACATTTCTTAGGATTTCCACTTTGGTGGCCAAGCTTACACATCTGTGCTTTTTTAACCTTCAGGAGATTGCTGGTGAGGCAGGCTTATCTGATTTCCCTCTGTTTTGCTGTTCGCACATACTTTGTGGGGGATTCTAGGGTTAACAGCTCTTTACCTTGCCTGTTGTAGTCAGGCACAGCAACAGTAGGATCAGCTAGAATCTCCATGTTTCCCAGCTTAAGCTTTTAGGCAATGCTTACTGCAAGTCTTCTTGTGTTTCCCCAGATGTCCATCACCATTCTCCCCAAAGTAGATGCTGCTAAAAAGGATGAGAAGGAAAGGCGGAGAGGGGGAAGGTGTTAAAAAAAGACTTTGTAAAAAGGAACCTCTTTGTCAGAGGCATTGTTAACTGAGGTACAAGTATGCCTGTATAGGTTTGGTAACCAAAATGGAAATCATAAGGATATTGGAGGCTAGTGAAAGGAAACAAAATAATCTCTGCATGCATTTTGAAAGAAGCCTTAAATTGGTCTCTAGAAGGTTCAAAATGTTTATGTTTACTCATGCAAGGCTTACCCTGCTTGTTTTATTTCACATGTGCATTTTGCTGGTTTTGAATAAAAAGTTTGCTGAAGCATGTTTGAACTGTTCTTTTTTATGGTGGAGGAACTTACCCTTATTCTGTCAGCGAGCCTGTCTACACTACAGAAATACAGCAGTTTGACATCACTTTATTCACCATAGTTCTATCCTATGGAATCCTAGTATTTGTAGTTTTGTGAGATGTTTAGCCTTTTCTATCAGAGAACTCTGGGGCCTCCTAAAACTACAAATACCAGGATTCCATAGGATAGAACTATGGTGGATAAAAATGGTGTCAAGACTGCTGTATTTCTGTGGTCTAGACTGGCCAGTGTTACTTGTGCCTCTGGTACCAAATTGTCTTGTTAAAGAAGTAATACTCAGGTACACATCTTGTTTGTTAACTGAGGTATGTATATACAATTTAAGCCTTCAAAGAAAAAGGGCAGGAAAAGTTACCAATGGGAATGTGAACATAGCCAATATACGAGTTCTAGGTGTGAATGATTTTCACTGTCTTGCTCTCGGCAATGCTAGAAATTTGGGAAGTGAAGGAAAATTTTATGTGAAGGTGTAGAATTCTTATAGTGGGGGAACAGTGCCTTCATTTTGCCTTTCCTTCCACCATAGGTACACATTTCTGTCATTTTTGTTGCAGAGGAGCACATACCACTCGTCTCTACCACACAGGAGTTGTCCTTGCCTTTTTTTAATGCCTTTCTGTGGCATTCCTTTTTAGGGTAAAATTTGGGTCAGAACTGTTCTCAGCTCCTTTCATGAATTGCTCTTCATTTGTTGGAAGCTGTTTGAAACCAAACCAGCCATACTAGCTATTTTTACACATACTCTTGCTCGCTCTTCCCCCCCCCCTTCCCTAGGGGAAGGTCTTGTAATGTTTAAAGGAAAGAAGGAAGAAGGCAGGGAGTTTGGTTCCCTGGGATGAATCTCCACCAGGACTGGGTTCCCAGAAGACTTGAATGGGGCCCTCTTGGCATAATGCTGATGATGGCTGCCTCTGAACCAACCTAGTCCCCCACCTTAGACCCCCCTGACATGCTGCCAGCTGCTGCCTTTCCTTTCCCTTATTCATACCATTAGTCATCCAGCTTCCCACTAGATGTCCTTACCCTGTAGTTCTACTGCATGAGAACCAGGCACTGATTGATACCAACCATTGGGTTTTAGAAAATAAAAGATGTCTGTGGGAGGGGAGTGGGGGAGCAAACCATGGTGAGCCATTCCTGGACACGTGGATCCTGGCACTTGCTCAAAAATTGCAAGTTCAAAGTACTGAGAATGTTTCCTAGAGAGAGAACTCTGGCAAGCAAGCGAGAAGATGTGTTGGCTGTCCCTTAAAGGTCCAGAGTGCAAGCAAGTGGTAAGAGGGGTTACTTTCACTTGCTAGGGAACACCACAGCCCCATACAATCCACTGGCTGGGGAATACTAGTACAGAAGTAGCAAAACTGAGCCTTCAGATGTTTTTGGACTCTCAACCCACACCCCTTAGTCTCAGCCACCCCAGCTAATTGCATCAGCCACTGAGACCAGCGGAAGACCACAGTAGACCCCAATGGATGATGCAGTTGCTTCACATCTGGCTACAAGGACATAGATGCTTCTGTGATCCTCCCTACTCCCTTGCAGACACAAATGGCAGAGGGTTTCAGCAGGACTATGGTAGGTTGTGGTGGTGATAAATGGCTCAGCATAGCAGTAATTCTGTAATGCAAGATTTTGGCCATTGTTTCCCATTGCACTTCTCTCCCCTTCTGTTGGTCCCCTGTTTTATTTTAGATTGTAAACTCCTTGGGGCAGAGATCCATCAGCTTCTTCCCATTAAACTATCATGCAAATTGATTACACTATATAAATGAAAAATAATAGCAGCAAAAACATGGGAAGTTCTCAGTCAATATGACACCTGTCCTACCATAACAGTATTAAGAAAAATTAATGAAAGCTAAAAACCCAAAAAAAACCCCATACACAATGTTTTCTCTTTCCTAGCATTAAAACTCATACTGACAAATTAGATATTGACTAGTTGCAAGTTTTGGGGAGGGGGTAGGGAGTGCATAAATACCAAATCCTATCTGATCCTGGAAACTAAGAAAGGCCAGCCCTAGTTAGTACAATGAATACCAGGTGCTGTAGGATCCATTTCAGAGGAAGGAACTGGCAAAAGCACCTCTGAGTATTCCTTGCCTAAGAAAACTCTATGAAATTAATGAGGTCACCATAAGGTGACAGGTGATTTGAAGGCATGCATGCACATACACACACAGAGAGAGGGAGTGGAGTCCGTGAAAGATTTCAATAGCAATGCTAGTGAGAACATAAAGTATTTTGTACTCTAAAATAAGCTATAGTCAGAAAAGTTGAGATTGTCACTATTTTTTTTAATTTTAAAAAAATGTTGTTTCTGCAGTGTTGTTTCTGTTCTTTTGATAGCTTTATCCTGGGAAGAATAAATTACCTTTGAAAGGAATGGTTACCTGAAATGATATACTTAAAACACACACACAATGAAATCCATTAAAAGCTTTGGACAAAACATCTTTAGTTTTATGTAGAGAGGTCATGATTTTGTTTTCAAAAGCATGTTTTTTGTATGTGATGTTGCTGTGGAATCTAATAAATGACAATACAGTAGATTCAGAGTTTGCCTAAAGGTCTTCTAGGACTTTTTGTTGTTGTTGTTTTAATTAAACTGTTCTCTTCTGATGCCACTTAACAAAAGTGAAGTGACAGAACTGAACAGGATCCTTGCCATTACTTTTAACAGAAGCAGTGTTAAGTTATATCAGTTTCATTCTTCATCTGTATTTTAAATTTAATGTATTTTCTGTGTTACAAAATACAGAAGAGATAACTTGAACTCTGCAGCAAACTGGAAATACTCTTTTGGGAACAAAATACTTTCTGCATGATTTGTAAGCAAATTTAAGCCAAAGGGTGCAGTTACACAATTTCTTAAATTTATAATTGATACTTCTCTTACAAATAAAAGAAACCTGATTGTGTGTAAAATCTCCTACCATATAGTAAATTGTGGCTGCAGTTCTTTAATAGATTCCTATAGAATCTATTAACTGTCCTGTAGACAGTTTAATGAGATTTTCTTCAACTACAATTTGGGTGTAGATTTTCACACACTTTCCCTCACATTCACACATGTGTAAACCTCTCTTTCTTCCCAACATTTACAAGTTATCTGCTCCAAATTTGTTTCTAGCAATTCCCACAGAACTAATTCCATGGGAAGAAACAGAAAACTGTTTACAGAAGAATACAATGTGTAGAGGTCTTTAATTAAAATAAACTTTGAAGCTAAAGGATTGTAACAAGTAGAGAAACCAAAAGACCCTACAGGGAAACAAAGAATGGGCGCAATCAACAAAAGCCTTTTTGTTTCTTTTGACCATATTTTCCCACACAAGAATACAAAAAATCCAGTCTGTGAAATCTGGCAGCAAAGAGTTCCAATGACAACATTATAACATTTTGTATATATTGTATTAGGAACATTTGCAGAGTCTGTGGTGTTTCTGTATTGCCTGATAAGGCTGTATGGTGGTAACAGTGCTCCTATGTGTTTAAAGTTTTTTTGATGGATTGTTTCTTTCACTTTCCTCCCTGAAAACAAATAGAAAAATGTATGAACCTTGTGTTCTTCTTTTCAGGGTAGCATACCACATATTTAGGAGTGAAAAGGGCCCTTTGGTATCATAACTCAGTAATGATGGAAACATAGGAGAGGGTCGTTTTGGCCCTGTCCTAAAATGCCTTTCTATGTTACTTGTTTTGCAAAGAAGATTTGTACTAACAGAACATTTTTATGAGATTGTTGCATTAAATAGCTATCAAACTTAAACCATAGTACTTCGTGCTAGATGATGTATTACTGCAAAACTATTTTTAAAAGTCTGTGATTGCAGTCTTCAGCATAATTACTTAGAGGTTTGTGTGTGTGTGTGTGTGTGTGCCATCAAGTTGCCTGTCGATTTATGATGACCCCATGAATTTCATAGTGTCTTCTTAGGCAAGGAATACTCAGAGATGGTTTTGCCAGATGTGGCTCGGCAAATACTGGCAAATGCCAGGGATACTGTCTGTATCCATTGGCAGTCTCCTATCCAAGTACTAACCAGGACTGACCATGCTTCGTTTCCAAGATCAGATGGGGTCTGGTACCTTTAAAATCCTACAGGATGCCAATCTCTGAAGACTATGAGATGAGAATATGAGGGAGCATAGTACTGAAAGAGCAACTCCATGCTAATGAGGAACTGAGTAGTTAAAGCTCAGACTAATTAATGACAAGCCTAGACTCTTTAAGAATCCCTGAACTCTCACAGTCAACCATTTCTCCTCACCTAAGGTGGAAACAAATCTGCAGAATGAATATAGAACATAAAAAAGAAAGTATAAGCAAATCTAAGCAGATATGAGAATGTTATTGCTAGAAACATCAACCTTCTTAATATAGTACAATCCCATGAGCATCAAAGAGTGTTGCAAAAAAGAGTGTTGAGAGACAATCCATCCTTCAACCACATCAGACAATAATACATTAATCCAAGAACTGATAGCTCATAAGGACAGAAGACTACATGTTGGAGTAAAAGACTGAACTGCAAGTTCAGATGTAGATTCCTAAAATGGGGCCATCAATAGTAAAAGGAACAAAAGTTATGGAATTACTGTGTACCCAGCATGTGACTGCATGCTTCCAAGTACGAATGTACACCCTTGACAAATTATTTTTCACAAATAACACATTTTAAATATAAAGGTATCTATTTGTTGATACCATCTTGATTCAAAAAGCAACAAACACTTTCCCCTTCATGAATTAAAATATTTGATAACAGAACACTAGGGGCCTGTCTAAATGGTGAAAATACCCTGCATAAAATTCACTGGGAATCCTACCTGTTTAAAAAGGATTCAATGCCAATCCACACTATTCAGAAGGAGGGGGGCCCAAAACAGCAAAAACAACAGGGTAAAAGCCTTCGTAGATTTCCCTGTACTTTTTTTTTTTTTAATGTGATGTGGGTACGTATTTTTGCTCATTTGGACTATAGAACAATAAAAAACTTGAAGGGAAGCACAAAGCTGATTAGTTGGGTGAGTGCGAGGGTGGGGCTTGCTAGGAGGGCAAGCGCCCACTGCCGTCATGTTGGATTTTTGCCTTAGCAATCGCTCGCTAACGTGATAAAAGGGATCGTTATTTTCTGTTTTGGTTTCTTATAAAATTGGAGAAACAGTATATCGCACCACCACACCTTGGGATAACTTTTTTTAAAAAAGGTTGCACTGAAGAACTAACATGAGTAAATCACTCTTGGCTGTCATCAGGAATGCCAGGCTTGTGGGGGCTTCTGAGGCCAGAAAAACCATTTATACATGTCACTACTGCTGCAAGATGCCAATACTAAGAAGTATTTTAGATTTTTCCCCTCATGTAGATGGGTCCTAGATGTTTCCTAATTGTTTTAAGTTAAAGTTTTCCTTTCTAATTAATTTCAGAATAGTATAAAAATATCTGATTTACTAGAAGTAATAAAATTACTTCTTAAGAGAAATTAGGTGAAGCACATGCCTAAGTTGGCATCCAATGCTGTAATTTTCTTATACATTGATCTGAGGTGGCCCAGGTACCAGACTCTATACTCTCAGAGTGTCCCAACCCTAATAATCCCTGATTCCCATCAGAAAAGCAAATGAGAAGATAAAGTTATAATTGTTACACAAACACAGTTTGAAAAATCCCCTTGTGTCTCTTCAGCTATGGTCTCATCTCCGGTCACTTCTGAGCATGTGTTTTCTATGAGCCTGCTCACGTGGGCTTTTTGGTAGCTGGGGAGCAAGGAAGGGACAACCACTGCCTGTTTGCTATATGCATATGGACTAATTTTTCACCACCACCCAGCATCCTTTAAAAGACAGTGCCTCCCCTGCCTCCCACTCAAGGTACTAAGCATAGTGAAACCAAAAGTGGAGTGACAAGTAATGGACACTCATGAACCAACAGACCCTTCTTATTCTCTTTCTGGGTAGGTCACCTTAAATGCAAGGCAACAAGACTAGTCTGAACAGGAAGGATTTTCTTTCCCATCATGAAAGGGAAAAGGGGAGCGAGCCAGGAGCATCTCTTCCTCAATAGAGGCATAGATGAAGGCAGGGTCATGTCCTTGGCTACCATATATAGCTTGCTGCAGCCACCATCCTTTGCACTGGCCATGTGAGGGAGGCCAGAGCATGAGGACCCAGCTTCATGATCTAATGAGTGTGTGGGGAAATTATCTTAGGGTGAGCTGGAGATGCTCTTGATGCAAGATCTGGCTAATGAGTTGGGGGAACTTTTGAGGGAGGTGGTCTTTCTATTTGGAGAAATACATTTTAGAGCAATATAGATGAGTTAATGAATTAAGTGGCTTGCCTTCAATGAAACTGATACTCTGGTCAGAACAATGTGGGCTAAGTGGGTTGCATTGTGCTGTTTTCTTAGTCAGAACCTTCCCCAACTGTCTATTTCTCACTTCTTGAATGTTATGTGCTAACCCCTGCTTGCCATTTCCATGCCAAAAAAAAAAAAAGACTCAGTTTGGCTGTGTCTACAGCAGCAATGGAAAATTAGATGTTGGACTGTAAGGATATAAAGTCCTTATTTCAACATAAAAAAATCTCAACAACTTATCAGAATAGTCATGCCAATACATTTCAATAATGCTACATTTAAAATAAAAGATATCATCTATAAAAAGTGGCATATTATACAGTCATTACCTGGTTGCGATACTGTCCCTATAATAGCTTGGAAAAGAACATCTAATATCAAGGATTCTCCAGTACATACAGATTTAGTAAGACCATTTACCTTCATCGCATTTACCTAAGGTATTCTACAAATGTTGCCATTGCCTCTCATGTAAACAGTCTTATAACACAAATGAATTAATGAATTTGTCAGTCCAAAAATTCAAGAAGCATTTCATTTGAAAGTGTTTTTTTTTCCCCCAATTTGGAAATAAAGATGCTGTTGATGCTCTAATATGTCCCTGTGGTTTAATTTACATTGGGATTTCAGGGAGACCAGTTCGCCAGAGGATGGCTGAACATCACTCTAGAATAGCTAACATTTCCACAGATACTCCCCTTATTTTTTCAGATATAAACATGCTCCTGATTCCTTTAGGTTTTGTGTTTTAGAAACTATGGGGTCGTTAACATGGCAAAATAAATCCTCAAAGAATGCGACAAGAAGCCTGATAGTTCCCACGCATTTCGAAGCAACAGCGCCCTTTTCAGAAGGAGAGGGTGCAAAAAAACCATAAGTTGCGCAGTATCAGCTTTCGCTAGTTTTCCGCACTTTTTTGATTAAGTTTGTGAAAATACGCATAATTTATCGTGGGAACTAATGATCGTGTAAACTGGCATCTGCCTTTTCGAATTACTGTGAGCAGAGCTGAATCCTGATTGGTTGGAGTGACCATTCTGCTTTACCCAAAAAGACTGAGGGGTTGGAGAGAAGAAATCCACCCTCCTTCTGCTTGCAACCCACTTTGGAAAACTGAGCCCTTCCTGTCTGTCTTTCGGGGGGTGGGTGGGTGGGAAGATGCTTCGCTGCTTCGCTGGTGTGGGTGTGGGTGTGGGTGTGCTGGGAAACAGCCAATTGCATGTTCGTTCTTTTGTTTGTTTGTCCTTCCATTCACTTGCCTTTATTCAAGGCTTCGGAGGGAGGGAAAACAAATGCCCTAGTTCTGTGGTGTGTGTTTGTGTGTGCATGCATGAAGGGAATCGAAGATCACTCCACCATGCTTTTGCTTGTTCATGCTTTCATTGACTCCTTTCTTTATAGAAGCCTTTTGGGGCTGGGGAAGGGGGAGGTTGATAGATCGCTCTTTTGATCCCTTGTTTGTTTGTCCTTTTTCTTTCCTCTCATTATTTATGGCCTCCACAACCCCCTCCTTGTTCCCTCCCCGCCTCCTGCCTGGCTTTAATCATCTGGAGGCGATCCCCCCCCCCTTTGCCTGTGTGAATTAAGCAAAACAGAAAGTTGCTGGATCTGGCTTCATCATCCGAAAATGCCAGGCGTTGTATGATTTATGCACTCCTGATGCGAAAGAACGGTAATCCAGAATCTGGTGAACTTTTTCCTGTCATGGAACCGGCCCCACTAAGAAGACCTTTTCATAGAATGAATGTCCATAACAGATTACTCCAACTAAAAGCATGATGGATCCACAAACTAAATTCAATTTACCCTAATGGGTTAAATGAACTATAGAGTGGTCAGCTTTTCTGTAATTAGTTCAGCCTACATTTGAGGTTCCTTTTGTTTTTAGGACAGCAGCTATAGATGTGAAATCAGGATATAAGCAGAACCTGAGCAATGGCCAGATACCCACTGTGAATTTATTCCAGTGGGTCAGAGCCTTGATGCAAGTCCTGGAAAGTTGTTGTTGTAAAATTTGCTAGTATATTTTTGCTAATTAAGCAGTTTTACTTATGAGTATGTGTCCACAGACAGATCTAAATGATATAAAATAGCGCTGAGTGAAGACAAAATGGATTGTTGAAACGAAGAAGTTAAAATTCCCAGGCATTCCAGTACGCACTTATTGATCCATTACTAATCTGTTCAGGACTACATATCCATCATAAACAACTTTTAGAGAAATGAAGTTGATTAACAAAAATAGTAGTTAAATATTTGTTATTGAAAGAAGTGGTGTTAACCTGCTAGAATAAGATTTAAATGTCCATTTTGACTTTATCACATTTACTATATCCTTCAAGTGTTTTGTTGTAAACCGTTTCTTATTTTGTTTGCTAAATATGCAATTCCATGGTTGATAACTATTTGTATCTCATTCTTTTTATGATGTATAACCATTTATATCTTATTCTTTGTTGTTGAATATTGCATTTCCATTGTGGTTGTTTAAATATATCATTTCTTTTTGGATTTTTTTTTTTATAATATTGATGTTACTATTTTGTGCCAATACATTGGTCATTTAATAGTTAACTCACTGATGTGTATTGTGGAGTGAATGATCTATTGAGGTGTACTGTTGAATGAATGTTACCTTCAGGGAGTTATTACCTTGGCTTGTCACCATTTAGAAACTACAGTATGTAATTCCTGTTTAACACTTTGTAAGAGGTGATTGCTTATTGTGTATTGAGTAAAATAGGTTATACAGTTGCCCCTCCACATTCGCGAACTCAGCATTCGCGGTTTTAATTACTTGCGGTTTTGGGAGGGCCCCCCCGGGCCCCCCAAAACCGCGAAAAGGGGCCTCCGGAGGCCCCTTGAAAGCCCTGGGAAGGAGCGGGGAGGGCCGGGGAGGCGTTCACGGGGCCTTTGGAGACCCTCCAGAGGCCCCGTGAAGGCCTGGGGCGGGTGGGGGGAGGCCCCGGGGAGGGAGGGTGGAGGGTGGGGGGAGGCCTTCATGGAGCCTTGGAAGGCTCCGTGAAGGGCCCGGGGAGGGAGGGGGAGGATGGGGGGAGGCCTTCACGGAGCCTTGGAAGGCTCCGTGAAGGCCTGGGGAGGGTGGGGGGAGGCCGCGGAGGCCTTCACGGAGCCTTGAAAGGCTCCGTGAAGGCCCCGGGGAGGGAGGGGGGAGGGTGGGGGGAGGCCTTCACGGAGCCTTGGAAGGCTCCGTGAAGGCCTGGGGAGGGTGGGGAGAGGCCTTCACGGAGCCTTGAAAGGCTCCGTGAAGGTCCCGGGGAGGGAGGGTGGAGGATGGGGGGAGGCCTTCACGGAGCCTTGGAAGGCTCCGTGAAGGCCTGGGGAGGGTGGGGGGAGGCCGCGGAGGCCTTCACGGAGCCTTGAAAGGCTCTGTGAAGGCCCCGGGGAGGGAGGGGGGAGGCCTTCACGGAGCCTTGGAAGGCTCCGTGAAGGCCTGGGGAGGGTGGGGGGAGGCTGCGGAGGCCTTCACGGAGCCTTGAAAGGCTCTGTGAAGGCCCCGGGGAGGGAGGGGGGAGGGTGGGGGGAGGCCTTCACAGAGCCTTGGAAGGCTCCGTGAAAGCCTGGGGAGGGTGGGGGGAGGGCAATCAATATTCGCGGTTTTTTGACATTCGCGGGGGTCCGTGGAACCTAACCCCTGCGAATGTCAAGGGACAACTGTACTGAGTTCTCCTCTGTTGTTCCTTTAACTGTGCCATAGGAGTCTCAACTTTTGTTTTTTCACCAATTGATCATACATCAGCATCACTTAAGCTAATGGGAGCTGATAACAAACAGGATGTTTCCTAGATTTAAATATTCCTATCAGGAAATGCCTCTGTCTTAGTAATGAAAAGCATATTTACATGTATGCAATTGTATTTCTGAAAGATTATGTAGTAATATTCCTAACAGTAAACTATTTCATCACCAGTATTATAATATTATGTTATCAGTTCAGGCATTACATTATAAGTGATGAAATGTCTCTGATGAAGCTTTAAGTATGTCACATTTTCCCTACAGTTTCTTTGCTGGAACTTCAAATCTTAAGGTTTGACCATATAATGTAATAATTTGTTGCTGCATTTACTGTTTTCAAATACCATGTAATTCTATACATGTTTAGATGTGTCTCACTGTGTTCAGTGAAGCTTAGTTCCAGGAAGAACTAAAGGCACTGAGCCCATATAACCTACAGACCAGTGTTCTAATTACTCTGCTATAGCAGAAGATAAAAATCAGGTTCATCACACACATGGCACACTCCTAGCCACAACAGCAGCACAGGAGTGGAGGGAGATCCCAAGGAGGAAGCAATTATATGCATTCCCCCACCCCAATTCTATCATGGGATGTATCCCACAATAGGAAATGTGAGAAGGCCACCAGACACTCACCAAGGTATAATGTGCTATTAGAAGAAGTTGTGGCGGCCTTTAAAAGAGGATTGATCAAATCCATGTAAGATAAGGCTATCAGTGGCTACTACTAGCTGTGAAGACTGTCTGCTACTTGTAAGATCAGAAATATCATGCCTCTGGATACCAGTGCCCATCTGTATAGGAGAAAGAAAATGCTGGACTAGAGAGGCCTTTGGGCTGATCCAGCCAGCTCTTCATATGTTCTTACACACTTGGCTCTACATCTTTTGACCCACTATATCCCCTAGAGGATAGCTAGCTGAGCAGAGCAAGGAAGAGCCATGACAGACATCCCTATCTACCACTCCTGGTGGGGGAGACACATATGATATACAGTAGGACCCCTGTATCTACTGGGGATTGGTTTGGGAGGGGCGTGGATACTGAAAACTGTGGATAATAGTGAACACCATTGAAAATAATGGGACTTCCAGTTTAAAATACCATAGAGTTCTTTTGGAGGATTTAGAAAATGACTAGAGAGGATCCTTTTTCTAGGAAGACTCTAGGGTTGGTGTGCTGTTTTGTGTCCTATGGATGACTGAATCAGTGGATAATGAATCAGTGGATACGGGGGGTCCTACTGTAGTCAAAGCCTTTATCCTGCCTAACTCAAGGTGGCTTACAATATCATTTTTAGAATAACATAGGAATAATTAAAGAAATATATGTTGGAAGACAGCAGGCAAAAGTAGAGAGTAAAAGCAACTAGTATGACCAATTTGATATAAAACAGCTTCCAATGAATGAAAAACAATTCACGAAAGGAGATGAAAACACATGTAGCCCAAATGCTTTCCTAAAAAGGAACACAGTGAGAAGCCTTTAAAGAAGGACAAGGCATACTAGCAATAAGGCCCTCTCTCTGGTTCCAGCTAGAAGAATTTCTGGGGATGCTGGGGATATTTAAAAGGGCCTCAGGTATAGACGCCAGTAAATGGGCATCCTCATATAGTAGGAGACAGTCCTTCATAATTAAACTTGTTAAGGTGGATCACTTAATTATTTAAAATTTGCTCAAAAAGACTATAAGAATTGTAGTATGAAAGGTGAATGTAATTGATACAGTCAGAATGAATTAATATAAACATATTTCAGTGCTTAAAAATGATGAACTAGGATGTTATAGTATACATTTAGAAGGAAGGATTTTGGATCAAAGTGAATGTTTTAAACATTGCTTTGGATAGATTTGTCTGGGATTGACTTGTCTGATTTTTTTTTTTTTAATCTGAAATGAGCTGTGGATTTTCCCTTGGAATCCAGTTGATGTTAAAAATGTTGCAGAACTGATGTGCACAGCTTACCCATATGCAGTTTGTGCACAAATGTTTGTTTACACAAGCTCTATTCAAATTTATTTTAGGGATTAAACGGAATGCATAAGGAATTCCTCCATCATTGTTCTGCATTTACAGAGAGTGGCTTTATGAAAAGAAGAGCCTCATCTACACCTAGTCACATGAGGAGCCTCCATGCATAGAGAAAGTTCTCATCAGAAAGTTACTCTCTCCTTGTGCAAAGAAACCACAAAGGGGGCAGGACTAGCACATTCACTGCTTCACATGCTCTGTTCAAGCCCCCAAGGGATGCATGAATAGGGTTACACTCTACTCAAGATACATGATACAGGGATACAGGTCTGCCACAGTTGTCATTTACCCAGTTCTAGTGCAACTGACTGAAAAGGCCTTCCTATTTTCTGCTTTCTGGGAGTATCTGATACATGAGATGGTATCCTGTCCAATTTGAATTTTCAACTTTTGATACTATTTCCAGTATCAGAATTAATATGCCTCTCAGTACCAGTTGCTGAGCAACACAGATGAAGGGGTGATGTTGTGCTGATGTTCTGTTTATGGGCTTTACTTTAAGTTGGCCACAGTGGGAACATCATGCTGGACTGGATAGTCCTTTGATATGATCTAGCATGGTTCATATTTTCAATGTCTTTGCTTGGTTTCTTTTTGGCGTCTCATCTCAGATTTTCTGAAAAACAATTTTTAAAATTTCCAATAAATTGTAACATACGCACAAATGGTACCATGGTATATGGAGAGTTAATATATAGAGAAGGCCCATTTATTTCCAAAGAACAATGTGGAACAACCCTTACTATGGTTGCTACTAAAATGGCTGGCTTGAAGTTAGAGGTTCTGGCTTCGGTTATGTTTTTATCAGTTTCATTTCCCTCAGAAGAAGTTATGTCTGTTCATTGTGGAAGCCAGAAAATACTCTGGATCTAACAAAGTACCATCCTGCTTATTTTTGACTTGCCTTTGAATATGTCTTGGTTGTCTTTAGAGGTTTTCTTCCTGTGCAGATTTCCATGTGTTTTGTCTTTTTTCCCCTTTCAGTTTCTTTACTATGACAGGAAATAGGAGACACTTTCCAATCACTTCACTATGGCAGGATGTATAAGAAAGTATGTTGTTGTTATTATTATTATTTTATGCGCTATCAAAATGTTTCTTTGATTGTGTCAGTGGGCATGGTGTGCTTTGTGTATCATTAAAAAGTGCTCAGAGCCAAGTGTTCAGAGCCACTTGGCCCAGTGATTTCTACCCACTCAATACATGCCTACTATGATTCACTGCCTCAGAGAACAACCTGGTCTGTTGTTGCTACATCCAGGTCTACATCCAGGTAGGTGACGGATTTTTTATAATCCTCCCCAGTTTACTTGGGACTTTTAAAGTGTGTTTTTCTGCTTGGTGTAACTTTTTGAGTGTTATTTTTGGTGTGTGTGTTTTTTTAAATTGCACTATGTATTCTTGCAAGAATACACGGGATTTTGAATGAGGAAGTGAATGGAGCTCCATTCACTTCCTCTATCATTGCCAGGACTGCTTTTTCTGGGAAAGAAGGTAAGTGTGGCAGGGGGAGTTTCTTTGCTGGCATAAAAACAGAAAAGTTATGCTGACAAAAGAACAGGGTTTGGGGGATGGTTTGATAAAATCCATGGTCTTAAATAAAAATGTGGTTGAAAATTGAACAGGGACTTGGGAGCTCCAGGTATAAGTCCCCTCAGATCCATGAAACTGATTGGATAACCTTGGAACTTGGGGCCATCACCTTCATTTACTTCACAGGGTTGTTGTAACTACTTAGGGGAGCCAACAAAGTGACACATTGCATATCCAGACTGATGTGCATCCAGACTGATGTGCACCCAGACCAATGCATACTGGACTGATACACTCCTGATGCCCATCTGGACAATGGCTAGGGATTGCTGATGCACGTCAGTAGGGCTTAAAGTGCATTGGTACATTTTTCTCAATGCCCTGATAGGCATCTTCACAATTCACCAAAAGGGTTCCATAGCTCATCTGCTATGTAGATGTCTGCATAAAGTTAGGCAACAGAGACTGTGATATAAAATCACAGGCTAAGTAAATACATATTTTTCTGTAAAGAAGGCTTTTGTCTCACAAGGCAGCCTAAGAAGGATTTCAATGCAGTAATAACTGCAAATATAGGCTACTGTATATCTAAATATTAATTTTAGAGGAACTTTTGTTTATTTTAATGATAGTATACCATGATAATTTTGTTATATCAATTTTAAAGGATTTTATCCAAGAAATAAGGTCAACTTAGAAGGGGATGGTCTTCTTTGCATACAGATGGTACACTGCCACATAACTGTGAAAGGGTGCGTAGATCAGACGAAGTCACTATTTCACAGTTATATTCTGCCACAAACCCATACCTTTTTATTGATGGCTTAAGCCGTCAATAGATCCCCCGTGGCGCTTTTGTGCTGGCATTGCCAGTGTAAGGAACATCACGGTTTTTAATAATAATAATAATAATAATAATAATAAATTATTTCTATCCCGCCTCTCTGCAACGCAATCGGGGCGGCTTACAATATAAAAACTCCATAGTCCCAGTACCCTAGCCCACCCCCCCTTAAAATAATATTAAATTATAAAAGATTAAAAACATACAGTAAATTAAAAATATATAGATTAGGAAAAGATTAAAACATACAGTAGTTTTTTAAAAAATCTGATTACAGCTCAGGGAGGACAACCGAGTCTTGGGCCGGGATAGTTATTCAGGAAAGGCCTGCCGGAAAAGATCCGTCTTGACAGCTTTTTTAAAGCTGTCTAAGGTGTTAATAAGACAGATCTCGTCCGGCAGGCCATTCCATAATCTGGGAGCAGCAGCGGAGAAGGCCCTCTGGGACGTCACCGACAGCCTTGTTTTCATAGGCTGTAACAGATTCCTCCCAGAGGACCGAAGTGCGCGCATACTTACCCTGACAATGGCCGGACCAACCAGAACACTTACAGGTGAGATCGCAACATCCAGGTAGGTGACAAACTTTAAAAAAAACTTTCCCTGGTTTACTTGTAAGTTTTAAAATGTGTTTAGGTGCTTGGTGTAACTTTTTGATGTTTGTTTTTTGTTTTGCTTTTCAATTTCCCGCACATTGAAATTGTTCAGGATTTCAAAGGAGGAAGTGAATGGGGCTTCGTTCATTTCCTCCTTCATTGCTGGGGAAGCCTGTGCTGGGAGAGGAAACTAAGTGTGGTGGGGGACATTCTTTTGCCGGCATAAGAATGGATATTTTTTTATGGCAGCAAAAGAACATCTTTAGGGGGTAGGCTAAAATAAGGACTAAAAAGTCCTAAAATTAAGGATGAAGTCATTCTGGTAATGCTTCTAGTGCAATAATGTAATGTAAATGTGCTCTTACAACATAAACATAATTAAATTAGTCTTTTAACATCTAATTGGTTAGCTTAATGTCTTAACCCTTTCCCACTAATTCTCTTCTCTCTACTTTAGAGTAGTTGCAAAATTTCTGGGATTTCCTTCAGCCCAAAAAACTATGCTAGGAGAAAGTACTCATTTTCCATCTGTGAAAAGCAACAACTACAATGACAGCTAGGGATAGGCCCTCATATTAACAGAGAAATCTCACGTTGAGTCTGACAAGGACTGAAATTATGAAAGATCACACTACCAGGATAAACATTCAGGTTGCTTCTACAGATAAGATCAGCATATCTTTGCACATCATCTTATCTCTAGTGGCAAGTTCTCATCTTGGCTGCCCTTACTCCCACTTCTTCATCATCTAGAACTGAACTAAATAGTATTAGATTCCAGTTGCACAATCACAGCATTTCAAAATGGGAAGAATGGCGGGGCACCCTTCTCTATCTAATTTCTCCATGCCATGTATGCATTTCTATAAATTCCAGTTATCATAACCTTTCTGCATAGAGAAATTGTTACAAAGGCTCCAGTTCCTCAGAATTTCAAGGTGTGATGAGCAGAAATGTGAATAATATTCCAGGTGTGATCATTACAATATAAAAAGCGCCAGTCCCGAACTCTCAGAATAGATCCTTTGAGGACTCTGTATTTCTTACATCCCATGGACTGTCCCTTCTAGCGAACACATCAGAAACTGAGCTTTGCTCTCTGAGTCACTGCCATATAGCACTACATGTGACAGAAGGATGGTGATTCATGATTATTATTATTTTTAGATTTTTCCAGTATCATTGAGTTTTCTCCTTTAAATTTTTTAAATTTTGTATGTGATAAATAATGATGGTCATGATAACAATGACAACAACAACAATGCTAGATAGGTAGATACTAGGTTGAAAGTCTTACTTCATAATATAGAAAAGTGCAGAGCTTTTGGACTACATCTTTTTTATATAAAAAAGGAAAGGTGGTAAATAAATAGAAATGAATGAATGAATGCTCTGTCCAACTATGCTGCTGCTTTTAAGTATCACCAAAGCTGAAGGCAGAGATGATATGAAAAGAGGGTCGATAAGGTGAAGAAGAAGAAATTATCCCCTCCTCCATAGCTGGACAGAAGAAGGTCTCAAGAGACAGTTTTGGGATTGATGATGACAAACAAGCTGAAGCTCAGCTCAACACATGGATGCCTTGTTGAGAAATCTGCTGATCTGGATGGAAGTATAAACCTCTCTTATATGAGATTGCACTCCTCCTGAAGGATCAGTTACACCATCTGAAGATGTTCCTCCTGGATTTAATACAAATTTCAGTACATACAGAATACAACTGGAAAAATGCCAGGAATTAGACTATCTGTTGCCTCAATTCTGTATCAGTTACATTGACTGCCTGTTTGTCATAGTCCAAATTAAAGTGCTATTCTAATTTTAAAGTCCTTAAGAATCTCAGGTTAAATATCTGGAGATCTGCCTATAACCATATAAACCTACCCACATTGACGTCTGGTTCTCTGGCCCATAAATAAGGAATATTAGGCTTATGGGTACCAGGGACAGTTCACCAGTACCCCTCCAAGGAACCACAAGTGGCTTGATCTCTGGAAACTTTAAAACAAGTATGGTAAAATGGTTTTGTTCACAAAATGCTGATTTCCAAAATTGCCATCAGTGTTTTATCTGCTGCTGCTCAATTTCAAGGAGACATAATATAGTTTCCCAGCATGGGACCGAAGGTGGATTTAACTGGCTGATTATTTTCTTAGGCATTATGATTTTTGTTGTTATATGTTATTATTGTATGTTATAAAATCTTGTACACTGGACATTGAAAGGAGGAAATGATTTTATAAATCAAGAAATAAACAAATACAATAATTGTCCTCCTCTACCCAGGGTGGATAACTTTAGTCAGTCTGGGGGGGTCAGCTTTCTGCCCTTGGGCCTTCCAGGTGTCACTGTCACACACACACACACACACACACACACACCAAAGAGTACCAAAGGTCCACTTCTGATTTTGAAAAATGAGGTATTTACAAGAATAAGATACCTTTTAGTCTGGTGTCTCCACTTTGAGCATTCTGCCTTGGGTGACCCTACTAGGAGTCTACAGTCTTGATAGAGTCCAGTCTCATGGTGGTACTCCCAGCTTCCCTGGCCCATTCATACTCCTTCACCCTTTTAAAATCTGCATACAAAAGAGAGAAGGGTGCCCTTAAAACCTTTTTAAAATGTGAATAGCCACTCCTGGAAGCTTCCAGAAGAGAAAATTCAGCTCTTTTCTCAGAAGTGTGGTCCAGTGAGTGTGAAAACACCAATGTTTTAAAAAAACAGACTTGGCAACTGAACATGGTACCAGAACCACAATTTGCTCACTCTTTTTTCATAGGTTTAAAAAAGCCCTTTCTTCCCTTTCATGCCTCCTTTAGCCACCTGACAACAGTGCCTTCTACTCAAGAAAGACTGACCTTGCGAAAATGCTACATAAATTAGAAAGGAATATCACAAGACTTTCTAGTTTTATCCCTTTGCCTTTGTGAGGGAATGAACAGTCCCAAGAAAATTCTTGTAGAAACTTCACAAGATAAACAAGTAGCATTATCTCCCTGTTAGAGATATGGGAACTGATTCAAGTGAGAAACAGTTTCACCTTGAAAGATGGTCTAAATATAATTTTTAAGTAAGTTGAATTTTTTAAAGTGTTGCAGAGTTTGCTGGCTGAGGATGTTGGGTGTAGTAGTCTAATTAATCATCAACTTTGGGCAAGACAGGTTTATAGGATCACATCTGTGAACCATGGAGCTTTCAATTACTATTCCTTGATGAGCATAGTCTCATGTTCCAGCAGCTGAATGGAAACTGTGTTTCCCCAAGAGGTGGGGGGGTGCTTTAGAGACCCACCCATGATCTATTATTAGCTGGAGGAATTCTTAGCTCAAACAGATGCCTGCGAGAGGAGGATAACTGTGGGGATCTTTTCACCTATGTATACCAGTACTAACTACAGAGAACACTCCAGCTTAAAGTGAAATGAAGTATTTTTATTGGAAATAACACAAAATGCACTCACAATCATAACACACATTCCTAAGAACCATACAAGGCTATTGAAGAGTAAGGCAGAATATTGGATAAAGGGAGAGATTCGGGAAAATAGAGTAACAGTTACCAGTCTTGAAGAGCCGAAGTTCATGTAATGAAGGTACTCAGGTGGGCTCTGAGGGTGGCACAGGAGGTTCTGATCTGGAAACACACCAAGAGAGAGTGTGGTCAGGTTCGTCCACCATGGCACACCTTTCTATTGTTGGGGGACTACTATTTATACTGTTTCCTATGCTGAAGGGGTACTCTGGCTAGGACAAAGCCTGGATGGCTTTCCCACCAAATAGACAAAGAAAACTGAAACTCAACCGATTGTGTTAATGGCTGGGAGATAGGAATTGATTGCTTTATGACAACCTCACTGGTTGTCATAATGCTGGATCAATGCTGGACAGGAGGGGGTATTGAGATTTCCTTAGGAGTAGATTTAATTTTTGATTGAATAACTCATAGCTGAGGTTCCCAGGAAAGGTTTAGCACATAACTCCTTAATGACTATGTTCCTACGGGGTTCACAATCCTAATACGGAGTGGTTATATATTGGTACTGCAGCCACAACATTGTGAGTTTCATCCTACAGGGCTTCAAGGTTGACTCAGCCTTCCATCCTTCCATAGGTCAGTAAAATGAGTACCCAGCTTGTTGGGGGCAATTAGCTAACACATTGTAAACCACTTAGGGAGTGTTTTGCACTGATAAGCAGTGTAGAAATATAATTGCTATTGCTAATATAGGCTTGTTTGCCAAAATACTTCTAAGGCACATCCCAGGTCACTGTGACCACTACCTGACCTTTTTGGGTTGCCCCAGACAACCTGAGCCCCCCAAAGTGTCCAATATTTCCAATTATGAGATATTGTGGGGAGAGGTAGTAGGGCATGTTAACAGGGGGAATCAAGGCACAGCTGCCACACTGATTTCCCCAAGGAATCTGCTTTTGTTCAATAGTCAGAAAGATATCTAGATTAATTATTGGTTCTACCTCAACAGAGCAAAAGATGTAGGCAATTTTTATCTAGCACACCAATGTAATAACATATCCTTAATTGAACACAAAAGCCTTTGTGGTATAGTTGTTAGAGTGTCTGACTGGAAGTTTGTCCTTCCAGGTTCAAGTCCTCAGTGAATCATGAAACTCACTGGATTATGCTGGAGCCAGTCAGTCTCTCATTCAATGTGCTTTCAGAAAAAGGTTTTCTCTTGCTGTATCCTTTTCTTATTCACCGCAGGGACAGGGTGTACAGCTCTTTCCCGTTCTTACCACTCCTATGTTTTCAGTTCTGTATTTTTTCCTTAACATAGGAAAAAATCCATTAAGAAAAATCTATTAAGCCATTTTGTCTTAAGAAAAAGGACAAAATGGCAGCTCAGTGTCTTCTAATTCATAATGTTTAGAGCCCTTTGTCTGGAAAAATCTTGAGCCCAAATTGTTTCATGAGTTAAAGTAGGGAGAGCAGAACAATGTAGGCCACCTTGATATTGCTGGAGGAACTGAGAGATACAAATGTAGGTAATAAAATAAAAATATTGACAAAATTATGTGCATGCCAAATTCCCACATGGAATGGCCTCCCCCCCCCAAACGTTCATATACAGTAGTCTCTTTGAGCTCATTATATACAGATTCATGCAATAAGGATGCAAAAATCATGACTGAACCCCATCTTGTCTGACTTTAAGGAGGATCAACCCTGGATAGTACTTGGGAAAACCAAAAAGAATCTCCAGGCAGAATTAGGAAATAATCCTGCCTGAAACTTTGAAGGACTCTACTCACAGAGCTGACGATACCGGACTAACATAAAGCAGCTTCGTACGTTTCAGCCTAAAAATTCAATTGGAAAAATAGCAAAATAATTATACTGGGCATTTACTATTTTTCTTATTTAATTTCATACAGTACTCCATTGTTTCCTGGCTTTTAATGTTGGCCAACTGGGGGAACAGGTGGAATTAAAAACAAAAGTGACACATGAGCCCTCAGTCAAATGTACTAACACATCATGTGCTTCCAAATATGTGGACTAGATTCCACTGCCTACACCATTGCACAAGACACTGTCAACACATTCTGCATCCTGTAAGAGATTTTTTTTCTTCCTGTGATGAAACTGCAAGGATATTTTCCATATGCATTAGTAATGTTTTTGCTGTGATACACATCATGATTATTATATGAGTTGAAGTAATATTTGTCTTGGATCATACTATTGATGTTCTCCCTGAGTAGACAGAGGAATGTTTACAGAAGCAGGATGAGATAAATATTTTAATTATAATTCTTTTGCAATCTATGGAGATTATCAGACGCTCTAAATATAGCATTACCAAGACACTAGGAGATCTCTAAAGGGTTTCCCTTTCACATGATGTCGTTCTCCTCTCCCGTTTGGCTCTTGTTACAAAGGTGCTGCTTTTTATTGATGAGCTAAGCCATCAATGGATTCCCCATTCCATTTCTGTAACGGAATGTCCTGCGAGTGAAAAGGTGCCCATTTCGCTGGTGCAATTCCTGCATCAATGGGAGGTTCCTGTCAGAACACTTCCTGGTGAGATCGGGATATCCAGGTAAGGGACACATTTTTTTTGTACCCTCGCTGGGTTACTTGTAAAGTTTTAAGTGTTTTTTTTGTGCTTGGTGTCACTTTTACTGTTGTATTTTTCTTTTACAGTTTGAATTTCTCGTGCTCTTGTCTTCTTGCAAAGAACGGCCAGGATTTGACTCCAGGAGGTGAAGGGAGCTCCATTAGAGCTCCATTCACTGCTGGACTGCCCTTTGACGCTGCAAAAGGTAGGTCTGAATACTTTCGTTGTTCTTCTGGGACAGGGATGGGAGAGGGATGGGAGAGGAGATTGTGGGATGGGAACACTTCTTTTGTTCCCGTCTGATAATCTCCTTAGAATCCTTTAATGGTCACACTGTCAAAGATAATAATGAGATTAACATATCTGTTCAGCTTTGTCCAGTTTTTCTCCGATTACTCTTTTCAACACATTCCATCACAACCAGAATATCAGTAATTGTAAATGCACTTCTGTTGAGAACCTAAAACTACAATAATGCAATAGTTCTCTTCACGGTTTACCAATTTTTAAGTGTGAAGGTGGACACATCCACTATACATTCACCCTCACCTTCAACCAACAGCATCCTCATGCCTATGGAAAAGATCTAAGATAGACATGTACTGCAGTCATGTTGACCTGAACATGGTTAGTGAAATCCATGTGATCAGAAATTCTGGTAAGGCAGAGTTTCCAGTCATGCAGAGCTCTGCCTCTATATTCAGCTGAACATGGTTACAGTTCCACTTAAGATTACTGTGGTGTTGATCCCTGTTCCTCTCCATGCTTGCTGTTTTGCAATGCTTGAAACAGGCCAACGTCTAATTCAAAACAGTATTCACACATCTGTGTAGGACTACACTGTTCCACTGATACAGAACTATTCTGTAGGAGTGCCTAATTGTGGCCGAATGGGTCCACATACAGACTCCCATACTGGCAAAGTAGAAGCCATCAAGGTACCCTTGTTCACAGAAAATATATCATACTCATCACTTCCTAGGAAAAGGTAAGAACAGTTTTCTCACAAAGGAGACTCACAGTGTTCCACAGTCTAGTTCTCTCAATGATGTGCTCGCCAATTAGTGCCATATATAGTAGCTGCCAGCTTTTATCTGTTATTTCCACTCCCCTGCAGTGTTACAAAAGGAAGAGATAAGGCTAGGTTAGTGATCAGTTCAGTTCAGAAGATGGGTTGAATTAAAAAGAAATTAGGGTGTGTCATGATGGAGTTTCTATCATGCTGCCTTGATGTTGATTGCAACTCCCATCATTCTGCCAGAAAACTACATTTCCCTTTATTTGCAAACAGTATTATCTTGCCAACATGGCAGCAGGTAAAGAAAGGGTTAACTGGAAGGGAGGGTCTAAAACACCATCTCCACAGAAGATAATGAGCTGACATCATCAATGACATCACATCACCAGACCTGAAATGGCCAATCACAGCTCTTGACCCGGGAATCCTAAATAAGATATAACAGCTTTGGGTGCGGCCATTAGAGAATCAGGCCATGCGGCTTTGAACAAAGACAAAAGGAGACTCTCTATATTCTAGCATGAGAGAGCCAAAGGCTGGACAATGGCTGGTAGAGCAAGCGCCTGGCTTAGCTCCCAGCTTTCCTTGATACTATCTGAAAGCAACAGACTGCAAAGTAGTGAGTAGAACTTTTAGGACCTATTTAGATTGCATTAGGGATTTATGTTAATTTCTCCACTTTGGTTGGATGTAGCTAAACTTAGTAACTGAATGTAACTTAGAATGCTTTAACTGAAATACCTTGCTATTTCTGTAACTGTAAAGTGTGCCTGAGGTATGGAAGAAGCCTGCCTCATGGGAAATTGTCTAACTGAACTTGCTTGAATAAATAGTCTTCTTGATCTTCTATACACTGATGCTGCATGTGTCTATACTTCTTGGTTTTGCTACATTTCTCTGTCTCTCTGGGGATAGGAGGGAGGAGTTGGTTGGTTTACAGTGGCTGGTAGTCCCCCTGGGTATTCAGTCTCTTACTGGGCTAGCTATAAAGATTGCAGTGAGTGATGGCAGTGATTTTGGTCTCTAGGGAGCACTCTTGAGTGAGGCTATTCATGGTACCCTTACAGGGATGCTAATCTAGCGGTACCAAGGTGAGAGAGCCCCAGTTTTAGCTACAACATGGTAGCAGTGATGGAGAAGGTTCAAAGTTGCCAAGTAGGGGGGTTTTTTTTGCAGAGAAGGGTCAATACCTATAGCATGCTGACCTAGTGGTGAGGCAGTTTACTGAGCAGTTTGCCATTGTCAGCACAGAAAACACTGGAAAGTGCAGGGCAGGTTCAAGTGAAGAATTATGAAAATTAGCAGTTTGGTAGGCACCCTGAGGCAATTGTTAAAATGAAGTCCCCAAAGCCCAAGAGAACAGGGACAGGATTTCCACATGTGTTTTACCTGACTTCATCCAAAGAAAACTGTGAGACTCACAGAGTGTGATGGGAAGAACGATCAACTTTCGTGAGTAAAAATCACCAAAATATTACACTCAAATGTCCCTGCGGTACCGCAACAGTACCGGCAGGGACGGGCGTCATCTGAAAGGGACGCCCTGCAGCGCAGCAGCCTCGCAACGTGGCGAGGCTGCTTCCGTTGCATTTTACTTGTCCGAAAAAGTCCTATGGTTAAAAAGGAAGGAGGAACAAGTGCTAAGTAAGTAGAACAAAAATGACTTTGCTTCTGATTGCCTCTGACAGACATGAAGTATGATTTCACAAAAGAAGGCAAACACATAACAGTCTTATCAGGCCTGAAACAACAAGAGACTGTCATATTCTGGATGTTATCAGCAAGCTGAAAACCACAAACCTTTTAATAGTGGAGCCAGTGAAGAATCGTGGTGACGGTCTCAAGACAAGCAGGTACAGAGAAATGATACAGTAGAACTGCATGGGAAGGGAAAACTAGACACTCATCTAATCTAATCATTAGCCTTCTTTGGAAGGAGTGCAATGGTCAGTGTTTAGACTTTATAAGAATGCTGGCATAAAAAGAAAATTTGTTGATGCAGATGAAAGCTTGGGAAACCACCAACACACAAACACACACCAGTGCACTGCATAGCTATAATATTTACAACTGATGAGGCACACTAGGGGACCTGGTGTCCTCCTTATTGTGAGCTGGTGTCCTCTTTACTTATTGTGTAAATCAAAAACAAAAGCAAAGTTTAAGTTACGATCCTACTTGGAAAATGCAATAAAGATTCATTTGCTGTTTGCAACTTCTGGAAGTTACTCTGTCATCTGCGGATCCCCCAGCCTACTGTTTTCACCATTTAAAGGCCACTCCTCCATGAGCAGAACACAGAGGCAAACAGAAGCTATATCACAGAAAAGGAAAGAGGGCAATTGACCACCCCTGCCAATGCCAGCTTTCATGGGGCAGTTTTTGCATCATGATCCCATTCTCAAATTTACTTAGTTAAAATAAGCATGAGGCTTTTGGGTAGGATTGTTACCCCCAAAAAACTATTCTAGGAATATTAACAAGGTTAAATAGAACACTGCAAAATAATGTTGCAGAATGGAATGCATCTTTTCCAGCCACCCCACTTTTCCTTCCAGCTCCCCCACACACACCTCCATAGTCAGCATTCCATCCCAGAAAGTATGTTCATTGGGATGGGGCTTTTTGTCTCCATTTTGTTTTCCAATCCCCATTTTAATAATGGGGTGATTGGGGCAGGAGTGTTGTTTTTGCCAGGGTTAGGTGATCACCATTGTACTGTGTGCCCTTAAAATGCGGTTTTCTCCTTGGTATTATGTGGGCATCTCTGCAAACCTTTGTACCTTTCTACTACTGAAAATGTTAAGGTAATTCCCAGTCTGTTATTGCTCCCTTTTATGTATAGATGGTATGATTTTGACTACAGAGATTATCAGACACAGCCAAAAAAGCCCAACAGGAGCATGCGAGGATGACATTACTGTACCACAAATGGGTCCCAGTTTCAGACATCATCATCATCCTCGCGTGTTGAGCCCATGCTGCAGCTGCAAATAAGACATTGCTTTGAATTGATGGGAAGGTCCTGTCAATGAAAAGCAATGCCTTACTTGCAGCTGCAGCACAGAATCAGCACGAAAGGATGATGTCATCGTTTGAAACTGGGACCCATTCATGGTACAGTAAAGTCATTCTCACGTACTCCTCTTTGGCTTTTTGACACGTTTGATAATCTCCTATATCCACCTGAATGTGGGCGTACTTGAAGCAGAAATATACTGAACAAGTAGGAGCCCGCAAGATAATGACCTAAATCCCATTGTTAGTCCTGATTGGAGCAAGCCTGCTGAAACAGAGGGATTTACCTAGGTTTTGACCCATCATTCAATGATGGAATGGGTCTATTCCTATTGGGACTAGCCCATAGGACACCAGCCTTCTGTTGTGCTTATGTTCAAGGTATCTCTCCATTTTAAACCCTCCTACCCCAGATTTGTTTTTTGTTTGTTTGTTTGTTTTCCCCTTCAAGTCAGCAAGCATTTCCCCATGTTCAGTCCTCACTGAGCAGGGTTTGAGCCCTCCCCTCCATTTTGAATTTCATTTGGACGCATGTTAAAGCCAACTAAATTAAAACCTTGGATTTTTCAAGAGTTGAGTGACAGTTCTGAGAAAATGCATGTGTGAACTAAAACATGACCTATCTGTGGTTTTCTCTCTTCCCCTTTACATCTCCCTGCCTTTCCCCAATTGTCTTCCTTCAGCCACATTTTTCCATTTCCTTTTTCATCAGATTAGTTTGCTTTTCCCACCCTTTCAGATAACATTCCATGCTACTGAATTACTGCTAGACTGTTTGGGGTCCCCTACCTCATAGGGTTTCTTTTTCCTTAGTTCCCTTAATTTTTTTTAAAAAAAATCCCGACAAACCTTGAAATCACCCCAGTCTGCTGCTATCTCCCCCTTGTAAATAAGGGGTACAGTTTTTGCTACATTCATGTTAGTATGAGAAGCATAGAATTAGAAACTGAAGGAATGATGATGAAATAGGGGCAGGGAGTACTTTCCAACATCAGTGGAGCAGCAAGCCTTTACTTCACACCTTTAAAAGAGCTGTCCAGGGTTCTGAACCACCTACTTTTGTGACTGGGTTCAGCACCTGGGATAGCTATTTTTTTTTTCAGACTAAAAGCCAGAATGGATTCACTGCCCCACCGATGGCAGCCACCTGCTGCCACTGAAGACAATGATGTCTGGCATGTGTGTATGGACAGCACAGTTCAGACAAAGTACTATAAAGAGCTAGATTGCTTTCCTGGATTTTCCATAAGCCAACTTCCAGCTCCTGTTTCCATGTAAAATGGTTTTCTTGCCATGCTAGTTGGTAAATTGAAGAGGAAGATTTTGCACTCATGAAATTTATTTATTTATGTATTTAATACGCTTTATTTCTATCATGCATTTTTCCTTTGAACTTGGATTCAAGACAGCTCAAGGCAGGTACAGATAAAAGAAAAGTATGGAAAAAACATACAAAAAGTTAGTGTGAAATGCAATTAAATTATCAATATCATAAAAACTGAATTTAAAAACTACTGAA
The DNA here is from genome assembly GCA_030847615.1 of Gambelia wislizenii. Classification (NCBI taxonomy): domain Eukaryota; kingdom Metazoa; phylum Chordata; class Lepidosauria; order Squamata; family Crotaphytidae; genus Gambelia; species Gambelia wislizenii. The sequence goes on from JAUMIR010000003.1 coordinate 87,252,437, forward strand.
TTAAAAACAATTGAAAGTAAATTGATAAAAAGAAAGAAAGAAAGAAAGAAAGAAAGAAAGAAAGGCCATACAGCAGAAGTAATTTAAAAGCCTTTTCCATAAAATAGTCTGTTTAGTGTTTAAAATATGCTGGGTGAAAAAGCCATTATTTGTCAGCAAAAAGACAGTACTGCCAAGGAAATTGACAACCCTAATTCAGCATTAACATGACTGAATAGACAATTATTCAAGACTTTTTAAGAGGTAAGTACCATACAGACTTTTTAAGCATTGGCTCTGAAAAGTTTTGCTTCCATCAATGTTTGGTATGTTTGAATATCTGAAGTCCTATTAAGAAAATTGTGAATTGGAATAAAACCCTATCATAAATGAAGTGAAATTGAATTTTCACACATCTCTCATTAGAATTCCTCACTTTCCTCACCCCACCTATGTCAAGCAGAAAGGTCTTATAAAGTCTACTAGGCCTCAGTTGCACTAGTAACCTTCCTGAGATGTTCACACAGGTCAATCTATCTTTCCAGGCAAGGTTTGGATGTGATTTGGATGGGATGTGAGTGTGATACAGACAGCTTCTTTACTGTCAGCAAGTGACCATGGCTAGAGTTTCTCTTTGCCAATGAAGCCCATTCACGCTAAAAAAATGATAGCACTATGATTCCACTTCAACTCTCTCTCTGGCTTTTCTTCGCAAACGAAGATTCAGGAAGGACTCATCCCATACTTTCTGCAAGCACGCTGATGACTAAAAAGGCCAATCCGAGATAGACAAGTCCAGTTGCAGAAAGCACAGCAGTAGGTTTCCTTGGGTGATGTTTCCGGGTTGTGATTCTTTCTGCGTTGTTTCTCTTCAAGACTTGTTCGGCGTGAGTTCTCAGATAAGGCTGCAGCATTGTGGATAGTGCATCTCCATGCCTCCCGATGTGAGGCCAGGGCGGACCATTGTTGGTGATCAATTTGGCCGAGCCTGAGATGTTGTTTCAGGGAGTCTTTGTATTGCTTTTTTTGAGCACCCCTCTTACGCTGACCAGTGGCGAGTTCACCATAGAGTACTATTTTTGGGAGGCGATGGTCCTCCATCCTAGAAATGTGTCCTGCCCAGCGCAGCTGTGTTCTCAATATCATGGCCTCAATGCTGGTGATCCCTGCTTGCTCAAGGACAGCAACATTCGTCACATAATCAGTCCAGTGTATATTTAGGATTGGGTGTAAACAGCGTTGATGAAAGCGTACAAGGAGTCGTAAGTGGTGGCGATAGGTGACCCATGTTTCAGACCCATAAAGGAGAATAGACAGTACAATGGCTCTACACATACTATATACACCACTTCAACTAACAAGGCTGTATTCTATGGCATCCTATGGTTTGTAGTTTGGTGGGGCACTAGAACTATCTGGCTGATAGTTCCCCCTTTCTTAAACATCACTGAGCTCAATGGGATAGGTAGGGCAATCTTACTTGTGATGTCCGAGCACTTTGAGGCTGGAGAGACAACATATCTAAATCCCGGTTGGGAACTGGGCAGTAGAGCGAAGGTGAGAGAAGATTGGTGATTAGTGCCCTTCCTTCATTTTTTTTTTAAACAATTTCTCTCTGATTACTTGTCTGCAATAGGAAGGGCATACTCCTTCCCTTCCCACCCTCTCTCCTTTCACCCCTTCTTTCCCCTTCCATTTTTCCTTTCTTCTTTTTTATTCTATTTGTTCAAATTTCTTCTTTGTTCATAATTTTTCCACCCACCAATGCTACCCAAGGGATAGCCAGAAAAAAAAATACAATTAAAGAAACAAAAACAAAGTACAAGAACAATTTAAGAGTCAACATTATTTGAAAACAGAGGGCGGAGGGCATTTAAAATCCAGCTTTAAAATGAATTTTAAAGACCCAGTGCTGCATGAACTAACATAGTTTTTGTTGCCTGCCTGAAGGTCAGTAGGGAAAGAGTCATACTGATTTCCCATGGGAAAGAGTTCCAAAATCAAGGTGCTACTGCAGAGATTTCTCATGCTCACCAATGTAGCTTCTTTGAGTGGTGCATCATAGAACAGGATAGATCTGCTATGGATAGATTTTGTTTCTGTTATTATTCTCATATTTAAGAGGGTAGTCCTGGGAAGAAGAGTTTAGCATAATATAGTTTAATATTAAAAATCATCTGGTTTATCCTGATATACTCCCGAACATCCTCTAAATCAAAGCCAACTTGATACCAAGATGGCACTCTCAATTCTTTATGTGTACATCATGGACAGAACTTGGAAATATATGTGTGTGTGTGTGTGTGTGTGTGTGTATGGCTTTTCTTCACAAACGAAGATTCAGGAAGGACTCATCCCGCATTTTCTGCAAGCGTGCTGATGACTGAAAAGGCCAATCTGAGATAAACATGTCCGGTTGCAGAAAGCATAGCAGAAGGTCTCCTTGGGTGATGATTCCAGGTTGTGATTCTTTCTGCGTTGTCATATATATATATATATATATATATATATATATATTTCTGGAGTACAGCTCAAGAATTCCACAATCTGCGTGGGCAGTACTAGCTTGAAATAGTACTTCTCTGTAAATAATGATATTAGGTTCCAAATTTTTATTGCTATCTGATGAAATGGCATCCATTATTGCTCACTAAGTGGTATTTTCAAGCACTCCAAATGGCAACATCAACTAAGCTCCATTAGATGCTATTTTATTCTTGCTATCTCAGCTGAAGCTCTGCAGTGAGAAAGAAGTTTTTAGCAAAGAAAAGAAGGCAAAATAGGTCCTTTGTGCCTTTCATTCATCTGACAGATTTTCTCAGATTGGCAGTCTGCCCTTGCATCAAAGCCATTGGTCTTGTTGTGTTTCGTTGCTGGATGTGGTCCCAGTAGCACTGGAATGGTGCCACAGATATGGTGGAAGCAACAGCAGCAGCCTCATAAAAGCGTCTCTTATTCTGACAGACTAACAGAGTCTCTCCCCTCCCCTAGCTTCATTGTCATATCCAGCCAAATTGTCCCTATTTGATTGGCTTTCAGGTAAAGAAGTGCTGTGTCTATGTTCCATGGAAATTAGAATGTGAGCTGCAATACAGAATATTACCAAAGACTCTAGGAACCAGCCCCTCAGCTTATGAAGATTTGGCAAAGCAACATTGTCAGGACAATAAGCAAGATTTCACCCTGGAACAGCGGGACTCTGTCATGGGAGACAAAAAGAATTAATGACAGAAGGGGTATACTTCTAAACAAGTGATTTAGTGGGGACATTGCTATGATACAGATCGTTTTCCTTTAAAATTCCCAGAAAGGATACAGGGAGGAAGCACTTTTTAGCAACCCCAAATTGTAAAATGTTGCTGCTGTATAACCACCATCACCCCTGACAAAACTCGCAGATCAGAAATGTGGAGGTTCAGAGTGGAACATATTATGAGGCTTGGTTTACCAGTCACCCAGGAGTGGCAAATTTGCCTTCCCTGCCCAGAATAACTCCAGGGTGCCATTTACACGATGAAAATGTAGTGGGAAGAATTCATGTCCAACCCTGGTTGTTTACATGTACATCGGGTCGGTTCCGAGGTATTAGGAAGGGGAGCCACCTTTTATCACTCAGCCTGCATGACTTTCCATTCCGCTGTTTGTAGCGTTTTTTTAAAAAGTCACAGGAGGATTCAGAAAATTGGAAATGTAAACAGCCCAGGACAAGATATCTCAGTACTTGGTGATGACCAGAAATTTTGTGACCAGGGGAGGGCTCAGAAAGGAGAGGAGGGGTCAGTCAGCCGTTCAACAGATTAAGCCTCACCAGCTGAAAACAAAGGCTACCATTCCAGCTGCATGTAGGTTTGTTTGTGTGTGTCTGCACTATATTGCCCTGTTCAATGGATTTCTACATTGCAAACCATTCAGCTTTAACCCATCCCTCCCCTGCATGCTTGGTTTAAATTTTAAAGAGAGAGTAAATTATAAAGAGATCGTGGGCGGACGATCGTCCATTCATCCCCCCCACCATGGGTTCAAAGGCAAAGTAAAAAATGCCAGCGTCTGAGTAGACAATTGCACATTCATCCACATCCCCACCCCTCAGCTTCCCCTCCAAAAAAGAGCCAGCATCTGAGTGGATGATCGCACATTCATACACACACACACACACACCTACACACACCTGCACCCTCACTTTCAATGGGCTTTAAATGGTGTTCTTTCAATTCGAAGGACAGCAAAGGGTATAGCCACTGGGCGCCCCTTCCTTCCTCACTTTCAATGGGCTTTAAATGGTGTTCTTTCAATTCAGAAGGACAGCAAAGTGTGTAGCCACTGGGCGCCCCTTCCTTCCTCACTTTCAATGGGCTTTAAATGGTGTTCTTTCAATTCAGAAGGACAGCAAAAAATAGTCACTGGGCGCCGCTTCCTTCCTCACTTTCAGTGGGCTTTAAATGGTGTCCCCACATTAGGTCACGGATCGCTCGTTCCTCCCCTCATCCTCATCACCTGATCCCCAATGCAACACTCAATCATTCCCTCATCCCCAGCGCAGAAGCTTTAACAAACATTTGAGCCAGCCAATAGCATTGCTCATGGCACAAAACTCTAAAGGAAGTACATCACTGAGGTTGTGAAAAAACAAGTAATCGCATCCTTGACTGACAGCTAAAAAATAAATAAATCCCGGGACTGTAAACTCGTGTAAACAAACAAACAAAAAAAAAACCCCGGGGTAGTATGTAGTGGGAGAAGGTACATATCACGGGACGTGATGCCGTGTAAACAATGTTCCTGGGATCTCCAGGGATCTCCAGTTCAGAGACAAAAATCGTGTAAACAGGGAAGGATGAATACGGGATCAAGAAGTCCCGTGACACCCCATGACAAAAACTACCATCTAACTGGCATCCAGCAGCTTTGAAGAGCTGCCACTATAGAGAGCTCTCTAAAGTTAGCCGTTTTGTCTTCCCCCGAGTGCTTCATAAGACTTTTATCAGATGAGGCTATAATTGCACAATTACAATGTCATGGTAGCACAAATGGGTTCCTACTATTGCACGATGTCGTTGTCCTCCCATGGTTACTGTGTGCTCTAGTTGCCAATAACACATCCCTTTTAATTGACAGGATAAGCCATCAATAGCTCTCAATATCACTATTTTTGTGGTATTGAAGAGCGTGTGAAAACATGTCACGCAGTAATCACAAGATTACAGCATGGATGGGCAGTCCTCCCCTCCCCATTCCCAGTGAGAAAACATCTGGGTGAGAATGTGAAAATGATCTACAGGATGCTCTTTTAATGAACTGTCCCATTTTATTTGTATGTTTTTAAGTTTGTCTAAGTGTTTATGTGTTGATTTAGTTTGTAAATTAAGGGGTTTTTGGTGTTTTTAACTGAAGTCGTGTCTTCTCGCGAGAACTGCCAAAATCTCAGACATGCTAAATCGCTGAAGTAAAATCCCATTCTTAAAACACTAGTGGTGATCGTGCGATAATTCCACGTGATAATTCCATGGCAGTAGTATGGTGTGATTACGGTGATGTGTGATAGTAAGTGTAATAATGCCACTATGTTTCTAATTTCCTCAATAGTGGAATTACAGCATTTTTAGATGCTAGTCTGATAAAGTCCTTAGAGCAAAGGAGGCATGTGACCCGAAAATTCACCTGTGCCATAGCACAGGCAATTTTCTTGGCCACTTGTCCAATAGCCCCTTAGCCTGAAGGGTCTTCAAAGTGATTCACTGAAGAAATAGTAGACAGGGAGTGTCTTCTCCTTCCATGGCAGGAAGTGTGGCGCTACTACTCCTGCTGCTGCCTTCGGTGGCTGCAGTGAAGTTTTCCCTCTCTGGTAGTATACTGAGGTGGGGTAGGGCATGGTGAGTGGCTGTATAGGTGTAGATGTACATGCCTATGAGCAAGGCAGCCACTGCATGATGCACTGCTTCTGATCCTCAAGTAGCAGGAGCATTTGGTCAGGCTACATCTCCCAGAAGAGAATGCCAGGAAAGTTCATCTTTCTTCCAAAGAAAAACAAATAGATGCAAGGTTATAGGCAATGGCCTTAGGAAAATGACCCCTCTGCACCATTTGTCTGAAATTTTCAGGCTTCATCCATACAGAAGAGGTTGCCACACCTACATGTTTTGTCAAATTCAGTCAACAAGATATAGGACTTTATCAGACCACCACCCCCAAACCCCTTTCTTTTGCAGGCATAATTTTGCCTTTTTTTCCTTTCTGGCTTTTTTGTTGTTGTTTTTTTGTTTTGTTTTGTTTTGTTTTGTTTTGTTTTTGCAAGCAAAAGAACTCCCCATGCCACACTTACCTGTAATCCTGGCAAAGGCTTCCTGGAAAGGAACAAGGAGTGAACAGAAATCCCATGGATTCTTGTGAGAATACTGAGTGTGGGAAATTCAAAAATAAAAACAAAAAGAACACTCAAAAAGTTTCAAAAGGCATAGAAACACACTTAAAAACTCACCTGGAAGTGTTCTTGCCAAACCAGCCATTGATGCTGCATTTACCTAAGTACAATGGAGCAAAATTTCAAGCACCGGCAGTGCCAGCACAAAAGCACCACAGGATCAATTGATGACTTGAGCCGACAATAAAAACTGTTTTTTTTTTGTTTTTTTTTACTGGACATGATCACAGAAGGGTGACATTGTCTGCTATGCCCACCCTTTCACGATCATTAGGCGTCCTTATGATGCCTTATTTGCCTTGTCAGATAATGTCCTTAGTCATTTGTTTTTCCTCATGAAAATTAAAGGAGAGAGAGATATAAAAAGCACTTACTTTCCCGAAGTGAAATTCCTAGGTGCCATTTACACAATGAAAATGTCCTGGGAAGAATTTGTGTCAATCCCTGGCAGTTTACATGTACATTGGGTTGGGTACGTGATTTTCGGAAGGGGGGCCACCTTTTATCCCTCAACCTGGGGGACTTCCAGTCCCGCGGTTTGTACCAGTTTTTAAAAAAGTCACTGGAGCATTCGGAAAATCAGAAATATAAACAGCCTGGGACAAAATATCTCAGTACTAGGGGATGACCGGAAATGGTGACTGGGGGCGGGCTTAGAGATCAGCGACCAGAAAAGGAGGGGTCAGTCACCCGTTCAACAGATCCAGCCTCACCAGCTGAAAACAAAGGCATCTCTTCCAGCTGCACGAAGGTTGATGTGTGTGTGCGCACGCATGTACTCAATCACCTTTTTAGATGGATTTCTACACTGCAAACCCTTCAGCTTTACCTTTTCCTCAACTGCATGTTACAGAGAGATCATGGTGGGCAGAGGGTCGCCCATTCATCCCCTGCCTTGATCACCTCCCAGGGTCTGAATGGGCACATTAAAATATTCCAGCCTCTGAGCGAATGAACACCCTTTAATTCCCCCTCTCTGTGTCTGTGTCTTTCAAATGCCTGTCTGTAGCTGGCTTGAAACCTAAACTCTGCAGCTAAATCTCTGCTGTAAGGGTTAACATTTTAAAGAGGCAAGGGGAAACCCAAGTGGCTTGATTTCAAAAGGAAAGCACTCGGCTTGATTTCAAACGGAAAGCACTCGTTCGTTCCTGCGTCTGAGTGAAAGATCTGCTTTCTGCCACTGCTTGAAGGGTTAACATTTTAAAGAAGCAAGGGGAATACCAAACCTCTTCCCCCCCTCTCTCTCCCCCCCAGCCAGCCAATAGCATCGCTCGTAGCGCGGAACTCTAAAGGAAGTGCGTCACTGAGGTTGTGAAAACACAAGTAATCGCATCCTTGATTGACAGCCAAAATAAAAAAACTAAAACCAAAAAAACCCCCGGAACTTTGGACGTGTAAATATCAGTCACGGGACCACCCGGGATATCTAGATCAGTGACATAAATCGTATAAACAGCGAGGGACGGATTCGTGATCACAAAGTCACAGTAAGCACCGCAACAATTTTTGTCGTGTAACTGGCACCCTAGTGTGAGGCCTCTAGGGTCATCTGAGCTAAATTAATCGGCTTGGCCTGAAGTAGAACGGAAACCAGACCTTGCTTTTGTTGCACACTTCTAGTAATCAGAACTAGTCTTCACGTGCATCTGGAATAAACAGTAAAGGCTGAATCACTTCAGACAACCTAGTACCATTTGATTAGAATGTATTTTTTAAAAAATCTGTTTCCTTTTATAATTATTTTTGGAAAGTATTTGGTTCTTCCCCATTACATTGTTTTAAAAATAAATTGCACTGCTCATTTCTTCTTTGTTTCCTGCCATTACTTAAAAACAAACAAATAAACAACCAAAATCCTTAGGACTTTTTTTTTTAAACCCTCTTAGTTTTGCTAAAAGAATAGCATAAAAATTCCAGGCAAAATGCCTCTAAAATACTTACAATACACTTTAAAATAACGTTTAGAAGATGTCACTTGTGGACTCAGTACAATACCTTCAGTTACACTTGTTATATTACTTTTTAAATGTAAATTTGTTGCAACCTCATTACCAAAAAAGGAAAAGGAAAGAAAATTAAAAAGGGTGACTTCTTATCAGTAATACATTTATATTTTATTTCAAGCTCTGCATTTGATCACTGTCACTTAATGACTCACGGAGGGGTTGAATATATGCAGATTCATGGCAGCATTGACGTGAGAAGCCTGGTAATAAGTAAGCAGTAAGTGTCCTCTTGTACTCTTCAGAATGCCCCAGATGTTGGTGGTACTAAAAAAAAAAACAAAAATAAACAAATAAACCTAGCGCCCCCTAGTGGATATTACTTGAAACAACCTCTGCATGTCAGCTACTCCGCTAAAGTATTAGATCTACTACACTAAAGGATTAGATCTACTACACTCACTACTCACTACTCAGGTAGCAACAGTGATTTAGCACAGCTGGCATGCAGTAGCTGCTTTAGTAATTTCAGTTGGTAGGTTTTAGCACTTGTTCATCTTTGAATTATCTCTCTATATTATCAGAGATTTGGGAAAACTATTAAGAATAATGTGACACCTTTGAAACACCATGGGTTTTTTGTTGCTATGCTGCTCCACAGTGTAAATGCTACCATCAAGAGTAAAACTACAGGGACTGGATACAGGGAGCACACAACTCCCTTGTTGCAACAGCTCCATTGGTTGCTGGTCTCTTTCCCGGCACAATTCAAAGTGCTGGGTTTGACCTATAAAGCCCTGTAAGGCTTTGGTCCAAGTTACTTGAAGGGCTGCATCTCCCTTTATGATGAGCCCATCAGAGCTCTAAGATCAACTGGTGAGGCCTTTCTCTCTGTCCCACCACCCTCTCAGGTGGGAACGAAGGAGAGGTATGTGAAGTTGAAGGCTTTCACGGCCGGCATCCACAGATTTTCCTTGGTTTTTTTCCGGGCTGTGAGGTCATGTTCTGGAAGAGTTTATTTCTGACGTTTCATCTGCATCTGTGGCTGGCATCTTCAGAGAATGAATCTGTGGCTGGCATCTTCATTCTCTGAAGATGCCAGCCACAGATGCAGGCAAAACGTCAGAAGTAAACTCTTCCAGAACACAGCCTTGGAAAAAACCAAGGAAAATCTATCGAAGGAGAGGGACTCCTCAGTGGCTGCTCCTAAACTTTGGAAATCCCTCCTCAGAGAGGCCAGGATGGCCCATCTCTGCTTTCCTTTCACCAACAGGTAAAAACATACTTGTGCCATCAGGCATTTATAAGATGATGGGGGTTGGGTTTGTAAATGCTGTACAATTTGGATGTTAAGGTCTATATGTATTTTATCATTTTTTTAATATTATGTTTTAACCCTATAGATTGTTTAATTTGTTTTTTAAATTTCATTTTTATACTTTTAATGCTTGCGTATTATTTTAATTTGTATTGTTTTAAACTCATTGTTTGCCCCCTGGAGTATCTATATTGGGAGAAAGGTGGGACATAAACTACTAGTAGTACTAGTAGTAGTACCACTACAAAAGTGTTATCAATTGCTGTAGAGCATTATGGACTTTATCAGAAAAGGCAAAAATTACATCATTACAATGTGATAATAACATAACGGGCTGAAATTATCAGATGCCATCATCATCCTCCCGTGGCCAGCATGTGTGGCAAGCCATGAATAACTCCTCAATATTATTATTTTCATGGTATTGAGGAGCGTGTGAAACCAAGTACTGCTGTAATCATGAGAATACAGTGTGAATGGGTGGTCCTCTTTCCCTCATTCCTGTTGCAACCAAGAAACCATCTGGGTGACAACGTGCAAATGTTTGACAGGATGCTCTTTTTATGAACTGTTCCATATTGCTGGCAAGTTTTTATGTATGTTTCAGGGCTTTTCTGTGTGTTTAATTTGGTTTTTTAAGTGTTTTCAGTGTTTTACATGGACTTGCATCTTCTTGCAAGAACCACCAAGATCTTGTGCCTCAGCTAACACTGGAGTAAGTGGACATTTCTCTTAAAAGAGCATGTGTGGGCCAGATAAAAGCATTAATATATTGTTAATAAAAAGTAATGTGAAGACAAGTGTTACTGTTGTGGGACCTTTAATTCGATTCTTAAAACGCAAGTGGTGGTTGTCTTATAATTTCAATTATGATGCCACAATATTTCCACCTTCCTTACTCGCATTATTACAGCATTTTAAGACACTAGTCTGATAATGTCCTATAACAACAACAACAACAAAAACCACTGTTATTTTCACTCTGCACAAACTCTACTAAGTCCAAAGAAGTGGGTTTATATCCATGAAAACTCATGCAAAAATAAAATGCCAGTTAGTCTTAAGGGTGCTGCTACACTCCTTTCCCCTCCCCTCGTCCATTTTATGCTGCAAGAGACTAACACGGTTATTTCTTTGAAGGCTGCCATCTTGTAACAAATGAAGAGCAAATGATAACACAACTCTTTGGGTAACAGTGACTGAAGCAAGAAGAAATTGAAAAGCTATTTCTCAGAAAGCTTTTTGAGGCTAGGATCAAAAGAAGTCATTTATTCACTTTTTTTTGTGGAGTTCATTATAGCTAGTCCCACAGTTAAGGTTTTGCAATCTGCTTAATCTAAAGGGACTCTCTTGGGGAGCATAATTAGCATTTGCAGTATAATTTGCTATTTAATGAATGTTCTTTTTTATTTGCAATTACTCAGAGAAATGCAACCCTCTCTAGGGTCCTCACCTTTTATCAATGCAGATATCAAATGCCATTTCACCTAAGTACACTTTGTGCAGTTCTTATTTCTTATGCTAATAAAAAAAAAATCTAGAGACAATTGTAGCAGAAATTGTACTGTGGAATTCTCTGAGTGGTACCTTTCACCTAAGAAAGGTATCGTGTACCTAAAATGACTTCTTCTAAATGAGACTTCAGAGAATTTATTCTAATTAGCAATTGTAAAATTACCAATTTAAGTGGGTTATCTGAAAGAAATATTATTTTTTACTTTGAATTTTAAAATATGCAGTCAGAATTATTTAACATAAATGTTTTAGGTGTCCCTTAGAAAGAAAAATGCTAGACTTGCCAAAACATTTCAGAGAATCTCAAATTTCTTTGTTGTTGTTGTTGTCCCCATTGTTGTTGTTTCAGATCATATGGTGTGCAGAAAAAAACAAAAAAAAAGTTGCAAAAATACGCCTCAAACATGGACGAGTGCTCCTGACATAAAAATTCACAAATCAGGGTAAAAATATTAAAAGTTAATACATTACTTTAATATGGTTCAAAGCAACCATAGATTTAGAGCCCAGATAATCTAGAGCACTCTTAACAATTAAAAGTAGTGAATCAAGCTCTTTCACTGTGCCAGATGGAAAAACTAGAATTCTCTTTTAAACATTAGTGCACTGATTGCAAACCTCTGAATGTTCTTTGAATAATATTCAAGTTCAAAATAATTCTTGGTTTTGGTATTGGTTTAAACCAGTGACAGCGTATATCTCAGCAAGAGAAAACTGAAGGCAAAGTCATGAACTGAAGAACTGAAACTAAATGCTTGTACTGGAAAAGAGAATGATCCAACCTGTTATTCACCCAACCCTCTTTCTCCAAATGGAATAATCAAGGCTGAATATGCAAAGTCTCCCTTTACAAGATGCCCTATATAAAGCAAAGGTAATGCCAGCCAGTGTTATTTGAAAAGACACCTTGGAAAAGCTTACCTAACATTTTCTCCCATTTCAAGCAGGAAGAGTCAACACCTTGATGTGCAGTCTTGTTCCTGTGCTGTATGTATGATCCTCATAAATTTAATCTTTCTGAAAACTTAAGTAATGAAATATGGCTTTAGAAATATAATATATTTCACAACAGTGTTTGATAAAGCCTAGAGAGAAATGAAGAAATAGATCATGATGCTAAAATATGAAGTGGAAATGCTAAAATGATGACACTTAGGACTTTTTCGGACGACAGTTTAGAACGCTAGCAGCCTCGTCCCCGTTGCGAGGCTGCAGCGCTGCAGAGCGTCCCTTTCAGATGACGCTCTGCCCTGCTGTCCCTCTTGCGGTACTGTTGCGTAACCGCGGGGACGCAGCAGCATTATATTTGGCATTTTTCTACTCACGATCAACTTTCGTGAGTAGAAAAATGCCAAATATAATGCTGCTGCGTCCCCGCGGTTACGCAACAGTAACGCAAGAGGGACAGCAGGGCAGAGCGCCATCCGAAAGGGACGCTCTGCAGCGCTGCAGCCTCGCAACAGGGACGAGGCTGCTAGCATTCTAAACTGTCGTCCGAAAAAGTCCTTAGTGAATGGCTTGTAAAATGTCAGTGATCTAAAATTTCTAAAATGAAATAAATAGCATTATAAAGTAATATCTTATGGGTGGCTCAATAATATGGTCTTATGATTTTGGTATAGTAAAACTGAAGTCTCAAAATACTTGTTTATTAGAATTATTGTGACATGGACTAGATTAATAATCAGATTAGTGTAAATGGATATGTATGTAAGACCAAAACGCATCAAGCCAACTGTAGATATTGCAATTCCCTTCATTAAGTTTGAAAAATATTTTTATAATTAGTTGCCTCTTTCCAGTTTGATCCCATCCAGCTTTTTCATTTTCCAAACTTCCTTCTAATCCCATTGTTCCATGCCTTCTTCAGTTTCTATTTTACCCCTTTCCTTCCACAAAATGTGCAAGTTTGTGTGTGAGAGAGGGGGGAGGATTTGTTGGGCGGAAAGAAAAAAGTAAAGCTTTTTTTTTAAACACCTTTATTAGTATCTAACTGTATAATAAAAACAAATATGAAAACATCAAATATAACATGACATCCATACCTCAGACAACACATAACAAAATAAATACTCATGAAGACAAAGAAAAGAAAAACCAAAGCAAGAAAGAAGAGAAGCAAAAAAGGGAACTTAATAGTACTAAAGAGGATTGTACAGTATATTCATCTGCCAACAAGTGGCATTTGGGGATACAACTCACGTATAAATGTCATAGACAAGAAAATACCAGTTACCAACAGAAAGATACAAACCAACATACCCACCTCTCAACTCCAACACTTTAAAATAACTTCCCAGTATCCTTGATTATACAGCCCTAATTAATTCTACTTTTATCCTCTTGTAAATATTGTAAATATTTTAAAAACTCTTAAAATATGGCAGACACTTCTGTTTCAAATTCAGAATATCCCTCAGCTCATTATGAATGGAAAATCTCCTGTTTTGTATTCTGCTATTAATTTACAGGCAGTTCTGACAGGTTTAATACATGTAAGACACGGGACCCTGCTCAAGGTCTGGACATATTTGGGAAAATCAAGATCTGCTTTTGTTAGTATTCCATAACCTTGGAAGAAATGCTGATGGTCGCTTTTCTACTGTGGGTCATTTTGGCTCGAGGCATAGAAGCTCCTTGCAACCCAAACAAAGCAGGTAAAATAAGTTCACTTTACTAATCTCACTCTATTTTTTTTCATTTTGCAATTAAATTACCTCCAGTACATGATTTTATTTACAGATGAACCATAGGCCTTGTAAATATATATTCACCCAAAAGGTGTTTATGAAAATATGCACACAAACAATCCCTCAAGACAAAAATATAGATATTAACATCACTTCCCATTAGGTGACATTAGTCTGAGTGTTACTGATTTCTTATCGGGGTAGCCAGTGGGTCTCCCATTGCAGAAACAGTGAATTCTCTGCTGTGCTGGTGCGAACCCCTGAAGGGGAAAAAGTCGCAAACTGGGAGGACTCCCATTCAACTCAGAGTAGTTCCAGGAAACACAGTAATAAATTAAAAGCAGAACTGCTATCCTTATAGTGGTGGATCTACCACTGTTTCTTATTTTGAACATGAATAATTGAAATCCTACAAAACGGAACTCCCAAAAAAAAAAAGTATGTAATTTTTCAGTAGACCCTATCTGGTTTCTCAGAAGGGGCATTGTTGTTGTTATTGCTGCTGTTATATTATTATTTACTATTTTTGACATTTTAATGACTTATTTCACACCAGTTCTTTGGAGATGGTAAATCAAACTTTTTTTCATAATTTCAGCTGCAGCCACATTATCATGGCATTTCTTATATTCAGTCTGTGCTATCACTTGGCACAAACTAATAAGGTGGTCAACAGTTTCGTCTCTTTTTTTACACCAGCAACACTTACTATCCATAGTTATTTCCCCCCCACTATTTGACCTGAGGCTTTCTCTGATGATTTATTTATTTATTTATTTATGCCATTTATATGCTGTCTTTCACCCAAGGCAGCTCACAAAACAATTAAAATCACAGTTAAAAGCAATTAAAATTAATTAAAAACATGCAAAGTTAAAAAAAAAAGAGAAACAGATAAGAAACAATATAAAAAACACACCCTGATAAAAGCTGCACAGGCACAGTTATACAGCAAAGGCCTGCTTGAACAAAAATGTTTTTGCCTGCTGCAAAACAAAAACAGGGAGGGGCCAGCCTAGCCTCCCACAGGAGGAAGGACCAGGGCAGCCACTGAGAGGGCTCTCTCTCTCTAATGTCCTCACCAAGGGAGACTGTGATGGTGGTCAGACCAAGAGAAAGCCTGCCCCTAAAGATGGTAAAATCCTTGGAGGTTCATAGAGGGGGATACAGTCTTTCAGATAGTCTGGGCCTAAGCCATGTAGGGTTTTATAGGTCAAGAACAGCACTTTGAATTTTGCCTGGAAACAAACCGTTAGCCAGTGAAACTGTTTTAACATGGAAGTTATATGCTCTGTATAACTGGCCCTGGTCAAAACTCTGGCTGCAGCACTCTGGACCCAGAATAGAATAGAATAGAATAGAATAGAATAGAATAGAATAGAATAGAATCTTTATTACGGTCATAGACCAGTATAGGTAAAAAGGGTATACAGAATAAAGGTAAGATCGCAGAATAAAAACAGGCTAAAAGCAGTATTTAAAATGTTAGCTCCAGTATAACAAGACTAGGTTGACACTATTCTACTGCTGAGGACATTGTCTGATGAATTTTAACTGCAGCTGTGCAGAATCTGGCAACATTATAAGTTGTTCCTGGGTTGGTGTCTGAAAGCAACAAGTTTATGTAGAATTGTCCAGTGTGCCCTTGATATTTATGCAACAGGGGTGAAATAAGTCTGAGATGTATGTCCCTGTAGTATGAGCACTGGAGTAATACATGCTCTGTTGTTTCTATTTGGCCTGAGTTGCAGGGGCACAGTCTGTCTGAGAAGGGGATCTTCTTGTATTGGCCTTCAAGGACAGCTGAAGGGAGGGCATGACACCGTGCAAGAGTAAAGCCCTTCGATGTTTAGGTATTTCAAGTGTTGCTAAGTATGCCAAAGGTGAGGCCAGATATCTATTGGAGTCACTAGCAATGAAGGTTGGAGTACTGGCTAGATCCAGTGGTCGCTCTATATCTGCTACCTGTTGTTTGATAGTAGCTTTTGCCCTATCATATCCCAGGCTTAGCAGAAGAACTGGAGAAAGGCCCAGCATTGAGATTTTAGTCATCACTGTCTGTTTCCAGCTGGATTGGAAATCATCACTTAAGGTTAGTGGAGCAAGGCCAGTGGGAAAGAGGGATAGTCTGAGCCAGTAGTTGAGTATGGTCACCCACACTCTGGCCTCCACTTTCATAAATCCTGACTCCAGTCTCAGAGCTGCGTTAGAGACACATTTTGGAGTTTGGAAAGCTGGACCCAGGAGATTATCAGATGCAGGCAAAAAGTCCTCAAAAAGCCCATGAGTATGACACCACCGTACTACATGGTTTTGCATATGGCATCATCCTCGCATGCTGCCTCCGTGCAGACTCTGTGCTGCAGCAGAGAGTAAACCATTGCTTTTCATTGGTGGAAACTTCCATGATAAAAACCACCGAAAGTTGAAATAAAATAAAATGTATGTGTCAAACAGAACTACAAAACCATGTACAAAACACAGAGGGAAGGAGGATGGGGACAAAGCTCTGTGTTGACTGTCAAAAGGAGCACAGGAAACTGGCCTCTAAATAGTTTGCAGATTCAAGCCTCTACTTCCATTTCTCCATTCCCACCTACAAGCCAATAGGATAGCCATGATTGGCAAGTTTCCCCACCTTTCCTCAGAGCTCAGAAAACTGCACTGGCTTCTGGGAAAAAGAAGGCTCCATCAGTGGAGAAATAGCTCTTGCCTTGCTCTGCTTCATCATGACCTGCCAATGGCACTCCCTGGTAAGTTAGGGAATGCTCTTGTCACAGAAGCTCAGGAGCCAAAAACACAGCTTTTTGTCTTGACAGAGATGACTTCCCCTGCAGTGCACCTCATCCCCAATGCTGTGACATCCACAATTTTACTACAGCCACTCTACCACTGCTTATGCCACCACCACCATCAGGTGGGTCTTATGCCAGCATCACTGCCACCAGGGATGCAGCCACTAGGAACCTCTTGTGTGTCAAAGCACAGCTCACCCTTCGAACTGCAACAATGTCAAATGGAAACAATGTGAAATGATAGCAGGAAAAAGAGAGTGCCTTTCTTCATCACATAACCATATCTATCTTTTTACTGTGCTTCCCCCCCCCTTTGACTTTTAGATGTAATTTTGGTATATTGTTATCCTAAAACTATCATCACAAAAATCCCTGAATGTCCTTATGGATGGGAAGTTAATCAACTAGCTCTTGGAGGGATTTGCTACAATGGAGTCCATGATTCAGGATATTACCAATTTACAATCCCAGACTTGTCGCCAAAAAATAAATCATACTGTGGAACTCAATCAGATGTAAGTAGACCAAGTAAATATTTCCTTATATAAATGGGATAGTGATTTGAGAGTTGAACTAGAACACTGAGAGCCCAGGGTTCAAATTCCTCCTCGGCAATAGAAACCTACTGGATGACCTTAGGAAAGTCACACCAGCCTCAAAGTAAGCCTCAAAGCAAAGTAAGGGCAAATGCCCTCTGAACAAATTCTGATAAGAAACACCAATGATAGGTTAACCTTAGGGTCGCTATAAGTCAGAAATTATTTGAAGGCACACAACAATAACACCAACCATGTCTGAGCCCAAACTATTTGTTATGTTTCATAAAGTATAACCACACCCTTTAAATTATACTTTCTCGCTTTAAAAACCATCAATTTACCATTTTCTGGAGTTATGTACTTTTAAAAAATATTTGCCAGAATCCTGTTGGGGACTTACATCTTCATAAGTGGATTCACATCTGTAGGAATTAGAATTGGGCGGTTCAGTAACATCTGTATCCAGTAAAGAGTTTGGAAATGTTGCTTTCTTGGGACTATAGAACCCAGAACCTTCCAGCCATCATGGGCAGTGGCTGTGGTTCACCAGATAGCCAAGCGGACTGGGGGCATTATAGTTCAACCAGATATCTTTTCCCATCTCTGAAACCCAGAAGAACAGTTGAAGACTTAGGACTTTTTCAAACAGGGGAAAACCCCCCGAGGTCAGGAGAACAGTGCTGTTCTGCTTACAGCACCCCATTTCAGATGACACCATCCTCCTCCCAACCTCCCCCCCATGCTTCCTCTGTGTTGCGGGTGTGAGAAACACACCACTTTTATTGATGGGAAACCCCCATCAATAAAAAGCGACACCTGCAGCATGGAGGAAGCATGGGGGAAGGTCGGGAGGAGGATGGCGTCGTCTGAAACAGGGTGTTGTAAGCGAAACAGAGCCATTCTTCTCCTGACCTCCTTGGGTCTCCCCCCGTTTGAAAAAGTCCTTAGTAAAGGGAGGCATGTGCCTTCACTACTCATCATAAGATGGTTAAGTGTGTAAACCAGCCTGGAAATATATTTCCAGGTAAAAACACCTGTGGCACCTTAAGAACTGACTCGTTTCACTGGGCATAAGTTTTTGTAGGCACAGGGCTTCTCTCCTGTTTCTTTATTTCAATTTGTAAAAACGTGTGTCTACTCTTCTAAAAATTTGAGAAAATTAGAAATGAGCTATTAACATGACATTTCAACCCAAAATGGGACTTGTAGTATCAAAATGACCTCTCTTTCTTTTCATGATTGCAGTTTAAAAGCCCTGTCTACAATTTTTATAACTCCATCGTCTCTAATGACAGCTCTGTGATTGTGAAAAGTCAACCTGTGAACTACTCATTTACGTGCACCTACCATGCAAACTATCTGGTGAACCATGCTGCCTTTGATCAAAGGTAACTCTGCCTTGATTCATTGGAGCACCATCTTCTAGCACATGCCTCACTGTACTTTCAATAGTGTATGATTCAGTCATGTGACATTTTCTGCCTCTTTTAGAGTGGCAACAGTTCATGTGAAGAATGGCAGTGCCGGCTCATTTGAAAGTCAGTTGTCCCTCAACTTTTATTCTGTAAGTACTGTCTATGTGTTTCCCCTATACATTCCTCAGTGGCATGAAGAGAAGATGACACTTGGCAACATGTTAAATTCATAGGTTCTTGGAGCTATTCCCTAAATGTAAATGAAATTTCTATTCAGATTTTGTTCTAGAAACATTGTAGTAAGTATTGTAAGTTTATGATAGGTTACAGAAATATGTATGCCTTAATGAAATTTTCCAGGTTTCTAATAAGTACATAGGAACTGGTGGGTGTGATGTCCATCACTTGATAGCTTATTATTCAGTGTCTCTCATATCAGGCTAAGGAGTAGGAAGTGGGCAAAATCCCTGTGGCTGAGACATTGGTGGCGGGGGGGGGTGCGTGGAGACTGGGACTCTGAGAGCCAAGACAGTGAAAAAACAAATAATATATTACAAAATAAACATTAGTATCTTATCAGAACAGAGAGTGCTATAAAGACGGTTGCTAAATTTAGGGAAGGGGCCAGATTATGCATCTTGCTTTGGGCCAAGTTCTCAGAAGCGCTGCTCTTAGCTGATGCTATACACTGTTTATATATCAAAGTAATGGTGTGTGCAAGAGTAAGTGATTAATAGCGGCACAGTATTAAAATCATATTATTCCAATACCAAATTTCTGGCTACCAGTTGCACTACCAATCTACTCTGAAAGCACCCAACATCATCTTTTGAAAGCTAATCAGGGTCAGGCCTTTTTAGCACTAGAAGGGGAAACCACCAGATAGATCTCGGGAAAAAATCTTGCTGTGAACTTTAGAGAATACTAACTGCCATAATTGACAACACCGGACTAGAAAGACCAATGGTCAGACTCCGTTTAAGACAGCTTCTTGTGTTCCTATTCCTTCTGGGACCAATTAAATTTGTTGATTTCAACCATAGGGCCCTGGTGGTGCAGTGGTCAAGTCACATTGCTTTAAACTGGCATTTTAATATTTAATCAATTACTGATATTAATGTTTTTGTTTTTTAAGTTATCTTTAAGGGGCTTATCAGCCACCTTGGGGGTATTTTTTAGCAGAAAGATAAGATTGAACTGCAATATACATATGCATGATAAGTGTATTGTTATGTTGAGAATTCCTATAGGTGCAGCTCCTTAAGCAATGGGCAGAGCTCTTGGATGTTGGTTCCCCTTTTTACTAAAGTCTCATGTGGCTCAGAAATCTAGTCTAGATAGTTTGGAGACCCTCCAGAACTTCATAGAAGGTAGCTTTGGGATTCTAGGGAGAACTGGCAAAAAGCACCTCCTCCAAACCCCTGGTAGATATGAAAAAGAGGATGAAACCATGGTCTTGTCTATACTCGGAGGGGGGGGAATACGAACATGTCTGAAAAAGCTGGCATTCGCAATGATGCAACCTGTCTCCATGGTCAAAAGAGCCCCCCTAAACTCCGCATGACCCCTAGCCAATATGGCAGCCATGAGTGATTTACTCACAATTTTAAATCTGCTGCCACCATTAAAAAAAAAAAAAAAACAGTTTCCCATGGTGTGCACAAGAATAGTTTGTATTTACAAAAATAGGGGGGGGGGTATAAGATTGTGATTTGATTGACTTACCAGACCCTCGCTTAGCCAAAAACCTAACATGGCAGCTGCAGGCACTTTCCCTGTTTGCTAGCCCTCCCACCATCCTCATCCAGCCAATCAGATTACACTGCCTGTTCATATATGTGTGAATGCAAGTGTTTGAATGATCACACATTTGCATGTTGTACGGAGCTTTTAAAAAAATCTGTATGAAGCCCCAGACACAACGCACATGGACTTTGAGGTGGATTTGGCTGCCCCCCTTCCAAATGACATGTATGCAAATGTCCATATGAATGGGTCACCTTCCATTTGTATGCCGTTTGTATTATTTTGACTGTATAGACAAGACCCATGATCCTGAATTTGCAAAACCTGACCAGGGCAGTTGAGCAGGGCCCTCTTGGAGGCCTTGCGTTCATAGGGTGACCATAAGTCAAAGTAAGCTTGTATTGTTAATGCTGTATGAATTTAGCATCTGTAGCAATATAAGTGAAAATGAATCTAATATTGAGGTTCTCACTTGTGTGATATCCAATGTGCCCTTATTTCTGGCAGCTTACCTGACCTCTGTTATTGTATGGCAGGGGTGGGCAATTGTGAACAAATGAGGGGCACATTAGCCTCCAGAAGAAATTGGAAGACCCCTCACTGTACTTGCACCCACCAAAGAGAGAAAGAGAGATCATATTTTTGTTCCCAAATACCTTCGGGGGGCATATTTGGGGGGCATTTTGAGGGATTTTTTTGTTGTTGCAAAATTTCATTTTGATCCATGATATGGTGGAAATGCTCTCCACATGAGATCATGTTTGGTCATTTCAGAGGAAAGGGTTTTTTCTAACCTCTAGGAGGCCTAGGGGGTCATAAAACTGCTGTGGGGTGACACTTTTGCCCACCCCTGCTGTATAGCAACATAGCAATAGGCAAAACATAGTGTTTCCTGCAGCTCCTTTATAGGTTGACACTTTCCATATTCTACATCAAGGCTGTCAGAAGCCATTAAAAATGTGGAAACTCAGGAACAAAGGGCAGTGTGTATCTTGTCTTTTTAAGGTCTCAGTACACACAGAGCTCTTTTTATTTCTCCTGAAATGTAGATAGCTCTCTTCTGAATGGAGGGGATGCACAATGTTCTCCTGGGGTTTTCATTCTACTCTCTGTTTCCTTTCTAACATTTGTTTCACGACATAAGGCTTTTAACCGAAAGTTCTACCCCTCTGGTATGTGTGAGCATGCATAGCTTGAATAGAAATCAGCCCCAAATATCTTTTTGCCTTACACAGTCTAATTTCAGACAGAGGATGGCCTAGATTTTATGCTGAATAACTGATGTTGCTCAGGTTCATGACACTCTAGCACAGATTTTCTCAAGGGGATCAGGTGACTTTTATTTTCCCATGATCCCACAGTGACAGAATGCCCCAGAAACTACACCACATGTGTATGGATTCTTATTTCAACACTTCTTAGGGGCCCTCTTGCTATATTTGGGTCGAGGTTGATTAGTGTTAAACATATGCAGTTCATAAAATAGAATAGATTTACAATCAGAGCCAGCGCTGCCATTGGGCAAGGAGAAACCTTGCCTCTGAGCAACCTCACCTCAAGCTTCTGATTTTGGATGTCATGGTAGTACAGCAAATGGTTCGTTGCATAATTACTTTTGATCATACGTCTTACTCCTAGAGAGAGGTGCTTGTATTTTTTTTAAAAAAAGTAAAAAAGAATTACTGGGCCAGACTTGGGAACCATGCATATTGTTTTGGGGGTGGGGAGAGAGCTCCATTTGTCTTTCTACATCATGAAAGCAAATGTCTTGGGCTCTACAGAGCCAACCCTAGTTAGGCAGAACATGGAATTTTGGTTTTTGTTCTTAATAATTTTTATTAAAAAATTATTTGAAATACATTAAGAATTACAAAGTTTGGGAGGAAGGTAGAAGTCTGAAATATAATAAAATAGGAATTAAAGAATGAAGAACAAAAATTTAAAAAAGAAAAGAAAAGAGTGGGGGGAGTGATTTCTGCTCTTCCTGCTGGCATTTATTTATACATATACTTATTCATACCTCTCTATCCAAAATTACAATATATTCCCTTCTTTCAATAGCCTATTCTTTCTAATCATCAAAGCCAAAAGTTACAAGTCTTTGGTCTCTCTTCCTTCCTCCCTCCCTCCCTCCCTCCCTCCCTCCCTCCCTCTCTTTCTTTCTTTCTTTCTTTCTTTCTTTCTTTCTTTCTTTCTTTCTTTCCCAAAAGTCTATAAGGGGTTTCCTGTCTTTGAGAAATGTCACTAATGTTCTTTCTCTAATCAAACGAGACAGTTTGTCCATTTCTGCTAAATCTATCAGTTTCAACAACCATTCCTCCATAGTAGGTAGTGTTGAATTCTTCCATCTTTTGCACATACAGCAGTCTTGTTGCCATGGTGATATCCTGAAGTAATCTTCAGAACATGCCATTTTCTGAAAGTTTGGTAAATTCTGTTATTAAAATGTGTTACAATGATCTTTTTATTGTCATGGTGAGAAAGAGGTGTTTCTGGAATTTTGTGCCTCAGGTACCAAAATAGTTTGGCAGGCCTTGGGTACCTTTACCGGAACCAGGATGTCTTCAGCTGGGCTGTACCAGTTTAGTAACCCGTTGTTGTTGTTGTTGCTGTTGTTGCTGCTGCTGCTGCTTTATTCATTTATACCCTGCCTTTCTTTTGATAATGGAACTTAAGGTGGCTAACATATTAAAAACAATAAGTTAAAAACAAAACAAAAGTAAAACTAGTATACACATAAAATTTTAAAAATGAAATAATTTATAAGTTAAAACTTTGAACATTAAAATATTAAAATGCATTTAAAAAACGATATACAGACCCTTCATGATCTTAAAAAGTGCACCACACAGCCTTAAAAGCCCAGCCCTTGTCAGTTCATGAAAACCTGGCAGCACAAAAATGTTTTAACCTGTCACTGGAAGGACAGCAAAGATGGGGCCGTTCTAGCCTCTCTGGGACAGAAGTTCCAAAGTCTGGGAGCAGCAACCAAGAAGGCCCTCTCCCTTGTTCCCACCAAACCAGCCTGAGAGATGGGACAGAGAGAAGGGCTTCTCTTAGAGCTCTACTGGGCTCATAACAGGGAGATACAGTTCTTTGGATAACCTGGACCCTTTGTTATCTACTAACACATTACCCTTTTTTTTCTGTTTTGTTATCAGAATGCAAAGTTTTCAAGCCAGAAGGAAGCCCCCTTCATAGTTGAAACTTCAGAAATTGGTTCAGATGTATTTGCTGGAGTAGAAGCAAAAGGCTTAAGTAACAGGTATAGCTTTTACACTTATCAGCTCTAGTGTGAAATTCTAACTGAAACCATCATTCTTTTAAAGCTGATACTTTCTTGCTTCTCCTAGATTTAAAGTAGTCTTGACCAATTGTTGGGCAACCCCTTCAGCAGAATATTTCTATCCAGTCCAGTGGCCACTGATAACTAAAGGGTAGGTAATTTTTGTCTCCAAATGAGAATAATTCACATGGGATGGAACTTCTGGACCAGGATATCTTAAGATGCACAGAGCTATTATTTTCTATTACTAGTGATGTTAATACAGTGTCTGCATTGCACGGTTAGTTTATACCTGTTGGGAAAGTATAACATCATAAACCAATGTATAATTGCACAGTTTAGAACAGTGGGTTTGCAGAATGATTTCATTTCCAGGAGGGGAGTATTGTTGTAGTTGCACCATCAGGATCATTACACAAGTGGAGCAAGCAGCATGGCTGATGCACAGCAGTTGTGATGAGCAACAGATTGGTACTTTGTGAGACAGGCTGCTTTTGCAGCACAGGGGACAGCACAAGGACAGCAACAACCTCCAACAGAGCCACAGGACTCTGGTATAATCCAGAAGAGAGGAAAGTGGAAAGTCAGGGATGTCCTTTGCCTCTTTGGGGAAAAAAAAACAACAACCAACTTTTGTGGTGCCTTTTGGTATGACAGTAGTACATGTGAAGGGGATCTAGGAATCTTAGCTGAACATGTGGCAGCAGTGTGATGTGGCAGCTAAAAAAGCCAATGTGATTCTAGGCTGCATCAATAGGAGTACCTAGATCAAGGGAAGTAATAGTACCACTCTATTCTGCTTTGGCCTGACTTCACATGGAATACTATGTCCAGTTATGGGCATCACAATTTAAGAAAGATATTGACAAGCTGGAACATGTCCAGAGGAAGGTGACCAAAGTGGTGGGAGATCTTGAAGCCATGCCCTATGAGGAGTGGCTTAGGGAGCTGGGCAAGTTTAGCCTGGAGAAGAGAAGGTTAAGAGGTGACATGATAGCCACATTTAAATATTTGAAGGGATGTCATATTGAGGATGGAGCAAGCTTGTTTTCTGCTGCTCCAAAGACTAGAAGATGGACCAATGGACTCAAAGTACAGGAAAAGAGATTCCACCTAAACATTAGGAAGAACTTCCTGACAGTAAGGTCTGTTTGGAAGTGGAATACACTGCCTCATAGTGTGGTGGAGTCTCCTTCTTTGGAGGTTTTTAAACAGAGCCTGGATGGCCATCTGTTGGGAATGCTTTGATTGTGTATTGCTGCAGGGCAGGGGGCTGGACTAGATGGCCCTTGTGGTCTCTTCCAATTCTTATGATTCTATAATTCTATGATGGGAGCCCCCATTGCACAACAGGACATCTTGTGTGGTGTCTTGTTGAACATCATCATCACAATACTGTAATATTGTAATTAATGTCAGCAACACAGCTGACATCATAAAATTCTGCACCTGAGTCCCTAATGCAGGACCTCAGCTATTATGACTCCCCAAGAGTCATGTGAAACGTATCTTGGTCAGTGGTAGTTTCTAAAACTCTACAAAGGTATTTATGATTTCAGTAAGTCAGAAAGGCATAGCAGAGTATTTTACATTCCAGTTTTATACAGCCACAGTCTCTCATTATCAAACTGAACCTAACTGCCAGATGCTCTCAGCTTTTCACAGTCCCCTGCTATGTCCCTGCACTAGCTAGGATGAATGAAGTGATAGTATTAGAGGCAACAAAAAGAGTTCTTGTGGTACTTCCCACTCCAATACTTTCTGCCTCAGCTGTGCAGCAGATGATTCCATCTTAATACATGAAAATGGGAAAGACAGCCGAGCCACATTCCAGTTTACTGCATTTCGATTCCGGAATATTCCCAAGCTTTCCAAAGTGTGGCTGCATTGTGAGACACATGTGTGTGATAGTGAGAAGATCTCCTGCCCTGTGGTAAGTGTATGCATTAGTAATATGCAGCAATTAACAATAACGCCTAGATTGCCGAAATTGGGTCTGTATTGCTGAGGGCCTGTTAAAAGTGTAGTCAAGTGGTTTGGATTCAAGACTAGAATATTAAATACCTTTCCCTAAAGGCACTTTTAAATTTCATTATACAATATATAATAAAGGCGTAAGGCTCAGTGACCTGGACAGAGTGAAACCATACAGGCACTGTGTTTCTAATCATTACAGTTGCCCCTTCTTATTCATGGCTTTCCATTTTGTGGTTTTATGTATTCACGGAACTCTAATGAGTGTGGGGGTTGCTCATCTTCCCCCTGCCATGGCCGAGCAAACCCCCGCACTGGTGAAAGCCAGCAATCAGGCCAATGAAAAAAAACCCACACTGCAAAGCCGCTCGTTCCCGGGGGGGGGGGAGCTGAAGGCCGAGCAAACCCCTGTGCTGGCTGCCAATCTGAAGGACAAGGGCGAGTGTAGAGCACCCCCCCCTGCACTGGTCGAATGGCTGTGGGGGTGATCCACCCCTCCTGAGGTGGGGGGGTGGGCTGTCAAAGCAGCTGGATCGGCCATGTGGCCAGATCGCCCCCACAGCCACTTGGCTGAAGCTGCAGGAGGCTGGCCACAAGGGCGATTCAGACTCAAATTCCAGGCTCCTGAGGTGGGCTGCTGAAGTGGCTGGATCAGCCCACAGCCACTCAGCCGAAGCAGCCAAGAAAACCCCTGTGCTGGCCAGCAAGGAGGGTTGCTTGGTGCTCTCCCTCGTCCTTCGGCTGAGGGGCTGATACAGTCACTTTGGCAGCCCGCTCCACCTTGGGAGCCTGGAAGGGCCTGATGGGATCTAGCCACTGCCTCGCTCACTCGCCTCTCTGAGACTCAGTGTAGGGGCTCCGCCAGAGGCTCACCTTGGCAAGAGGTGTGGAGAAGTGAGTGAGGCGATGGCTAGATCCCAGGGGACCTAGTGGAGGTGCAGCTGAGGACACCTCTGCTGGGCCTGCTGGGATGCAGCCACTGCTGATGCCGCCTCGCTCGCTCGCCTCTCTGGACTTACCGCTGGGACAAGCCTCTGGCAGAGCCCCTATGATGTAGTCCTAGAGAGGCAAGCGAGCAAGGTAGCGGTAGCTAGATCCCAGCAGGCCTGGCAGAGGTGTCCTCAACTGCACCTCCACCAGGCCTGCTGGGATCTAGCCACCTCCACCACCTCATCCACTCACTTCTCCAGGACTGCAGCGTAGGGTCTCCGCCAGAGGCTCGTCTTTGCAGGAGGCCCGGAGAGGCGAGTGAGTGAGGCAGCAGTGGTTAGATCCCAGTGGGCCTGGTGGGGGTGCAGCCGAGGGCACCTCCATTGGGCCTGCCGGGATGCAGCCACTGCTGCCTCGCTCACTTGCCGCTCTGGATCTCCCAAGAGGAGCCTCTGGCAGAGCCCCTATGCTGCAGTCCCAGAGAGGCAAGTGAGCGAGGTGGCAGCAGCGGCTAGATCCTGGTGAGCCCAGTGGAGGCATCCTTGGCTGCAGCAGCAGCACAGACTTGCCACTTGCCCAGCCATGGCCCAAGAGGAGAGGAGATGCCGCAGCCACAGCACCTGCCACTCCTGTCTTCAGTGTCGGCGCCGGAAGCCCTGGGCCCAAAGGTGGGTGGGCAAGAAGACAAGGCAAGCCAAGCTGAGTAGTGCCATATCTGGGGCCTGGGAGCCAAGCAGGATGTGGCAGGGATGATGGGGGAGGTGGTCACATTGGGTGCTATGTGCACTTCCCAGCCAGCCCTGCCAAGGGGGAGGAGGGGGAGGAAGGAGCACCACCTCTCACCGCTGGTTCCATGGGGAGGAGAGCCAAAGCCCCCACACTTGCAACTTGTTGGGGGGAGCCAAAGATTATTCTCATTTTTTTCAGTTTCGTGGTGGTGCTCCGCCCCTAACCCCAGCAAATAAGAAGGGATGATTGTACTTGGCTCTGAAGCTCTTTAAGTTCTCAATCTAAGT